>OZ014525.1:4817225-7575110 GCA_963966055.1 Lathyrus aphaca
ATATGGTGCAGGAGATAAGCCTATATGGTGCAGGAGATAAGCCTATGAGACATTAATTCACATAAATTCAGAACCCTAAATATAACCATAAAATATGTTTTTGCCTTTACTATTTAAGATTGGTTTCATATCTTCATTGTACCATAAACTGCAAAACATTTTCATATATCTAAAACAGTCTTTGAATACGAACTATGTCTCAAATACCCCAGTATATGATCAACGCCCATACAAATGGCGAAATATTTGAATGTAACCATTCTGGTTTCAACTTTCGAAACACCGAGGTTACGCGGTTCTCAATCGTCCGACAATCCAATTTCGCTCATCTAAAAAAGAGATTGGAAAACAAAATGCAGCGTGGTCCAGTTGACGTCATTATTTACAAAAATCCAGTATTCTATGAGGATAACCAGGTCATGTATTTTCAATTAACTATCTCTGACGACGAAAGTGTTCGTACTATGTTTCTAAGCCATGAGTATTCTGGTTTCAATGATATCGAGTTGTATGTTACGTTTCACCAACAACAAGTGTCTCAGCCCATTGATCATTCGCAAGTATTTATCGAATCTGACAATGATTTGGATGAAGTGGATGTTGTTGATGAGGACGAGGAACAAGAGGAGGCAGTAGTTGATGAACTGGTCAATGAAGACGAGGTTCCGGCCAGTCATGTATATCATCCTCCTCCACACATGACAAACTTGAACTTGGGAAGTGAAGACCCATCTTCAGACATATTTTATGTTCCGTATCCACAAAGGCAGGGTTCATTAAAGGAGGGCGACCATTTTCGAACAAAAGAAGAATGCGTTCGAGCTATAAAATATTACCACATGGATTTATCGGCTGATTATAGGGTCGACCGAACGAATCCTACACTATATATGATACGTTGTCGTAACGTGGCATGCCCGTTTCGATTGACAGCATCATACAGAAAAAGAAGTGAAGATTGGAAGGTTGCTTCAATGGGACCGGAGCATACATGTGTCATAACCAACACACTGCAGGATCATCGGCAACTGAGCTCTCAGCTAATATGCAACGATATCCTATCAATCGTTGCTGACGATCCTTCGGTCAAGGTCAGCACGATAATTAAGCACAACGAGAACATGCGAAGAAAGAAAAAAGGCCGTCCTAACAGCACGCGTATTCACACCGAAATGGATACGGCGAACAAGATGGTGAGACTGTGTAGTTCATGTCGTCAGCCCGGTCACAATCGAAAAAAATGTCCCAACGTTGGACCAAGCTCAACATCGTAAATTAGGTCATTGTAACCGTATTTATTTTATATGGAATCCTGGTTCGTTTGATTCATATAAGTAACATCATACAACCACAAGGAAATACATGATTCAGAAAATGACCGTACATAAATAAAACGGAAAAATACATAAATAAAACCACAACCACAAACACGAACATACATAAATAAAACCAGGAAATACATGATTCAGAAAATGACCATACATAAATAAAACAACTGCAAGATTCAACAGATCTAGCCTATCAGAACCATCAGGACAACTTCACCTCCACCTAGCATCATCGACAAAACACCTGCATCATTGACAATTTTTCTCCATTTCGTCACACCAAACTCCACAACCCTCTTCTCAATTTTAATTATCTTTTCTTTTTGGCCGATCTCTCCTTCTAACCAGCGGGTTAATTCTCTGTGCAAGTGTTCCAAAGTTTGGGGGTTCCATAACAGCATCTTCAGAGGAGGCTTTGTTGCCGAGAAAAACACTAAAGCATTTTTCTTCAAGATATCAAATTTTGGAAGCGGTTCTTCTGATGATGAGGAAGACGGTGCCGATGCATAGTTAGATGGACGGGGAGAAGCCATATTGTGAGAGAGGGAGACTGAAAGGACTGAATGAGAGAGGGTTTGTAAGGATGGAGTGAGATGAATCTTATGTTTATGAGTGAGGCATATATATAGTAAAAAAATTTGCAAACCCTAGGTATATATATATATATATATATATATATATATATATATATGTATAAGTATATATATATACATATATATATATATATATATATATATATGTATACGTGTATATATATATATATATATATATATATATATATATATATATATATATATATATATATATACCTAGGGTTTGCAATTTTTTTTACTTATATATATATACATAAATATACATATATATATACATATATATATATATATATATATATATATATGAATAACACAAAAATATAAAAAAACTTAAATCCAAAAATTAAAACAAAATCACATGCACATGCTTCAAACCATTTGGCGAATTGGTTAGGGCAAGTACACTCATTCGCCAAATGGTATGGCGAATTAGGCCAAATTTTTTAGGGCTAGCCAATCCATTTGGCGAATTGCTCCTAAAATCCATATGTTCTTCATTTCATTTGGCGAACATGTTACCAAACTATGTTAGTTTGGTAATTTTTTTCAAATATATGTTATTTTGGAAAATAATTTTATAAAGTGTGTTATATTAAAAAAAATTCCATTAATCTGTAGTGTAAATAAATTTGTAATTTTAATTTATTTTAATGTGATACTGAATATTATTATTTTATTTGATAAAAGAATCAATATTCGTGAAATATTTTTATGGAATTACACTTAAATTCATAGTTTTACAAAACATCTAATAAGAAAAGAGAGAAAATTTTAAATTTATTTAAAATTTAATTTTCTTATTGAAATTATGAGATGATTGTGAGAAATTTTTACCTTAATAACTAAATTTGATCCAATATTATCCAACATATTCATGTTTCAAACAAATTTTTCAAACTACCCATGATTCAAAAAAATATATAAGAGGGGTACTATTAGATTGGAGTTACCCTTTAAATTATAAGGGAGACGTCATCACCATTAGAGTCATCTTTTAAATTATAAGGGGCGTCATCAACATTAAAGTCATTCTTTAAATTATAAGGGGGCGTCATCAGTATTGGAGTCACCCATTTGAATGACAGCTCCTTATAATTTAAAGGGTGACTCAAATGCTGATGATGTCTCTTTTATATATTTTTTTTGAAACCTTGGTAGTTTGAAAAGTTTGTTTGAAATATGGGTATGTTGGATGATATTGGATCAAATGTTGGTTATTATGGTAAAAATTTCTGATTGTGATATGAAGGAGATTTTTTTTTAATTAATAAAAAATTATAATTGATTGTGTGCAATTATATTTTATGATCATTTGTATATAACTTCTTTTTTTCGATTTTCAATTGAATTAAAAACTATCAAAATTTTACATATGATTCTTATCAATAATGATTTTATTGACATATTAATCAACTCATATTTAAATAAATTATTATCGTGAATAAATCAACTTATATAAGTAATCTCTTATTTTAAAATTAGCAATCTCAAATGAGAGCCTGGAGTGTTGGTTTTTTTAGACGAGCCTCAGATCGGATTGTGCGTTCTAGGAGAAGTTAGGGTGCAAGAAAGTAAGCAATCCAAAGGATTGATTAACTAGGGCACAACCTTACATCAATTATGAAGAAAAATTATTGAACGAAGGAGGCATCCAAGGAGTCATGAAACACTAGATTTGGTTAATACGAAGAGGTAAGCAGCAGGGAAGACAAATGGCACAATGGGAAGCAAAAAATTAGAGATTCCAATGAAGAGGAATATTGTTGAGTTTATGGTCATTAGTGATGATGCGGTAAAGCGGCAAGAAAAAATTTAAGTAAGTATTCGGTTTTGTCATCTCCACAGGGATCGGTTCAAGGGAAAGAACGTCGTTCGACAATCTCTAAGTCTCTAAGCTTGAGTTTAAATGGTTTGAGAGTAAATAGCTAAAAGAAAAACATATGAACAAGAAAATAAATAAATTATTTAGAGATGAGAGAACTAATCTGGAGTTGTATTTCATTCTATCCATCATGTATGAAAATAACCTACGATCAACTGCACTCACCATAATACTTGTCAAAACCCCCCACGTATCGCTCACAAATAGAGGTCATGTATAACGCAATGCCTGAGAGATCAAACACATTCTCTCGAAGGTGATGTCTCACACGACAAAACAACATAGAGCATTAAGATTAGACACACACACACATACGAATATTTAGACCATTTCTCATAGCCAATAGATCATTATCTTAGGTCGAGTTTGAAAAGTGTATGTCTACAACAATCTAAAACCCATTAAGATAGATGTTAAATCAAAGATAACATCGATTAAGATTTTTAAAAATGGATTTTAAACAAAGATCCAAAGATGAACATACAATCTAAGTAAACATACATATAACAACCCCAACAACATGAATAATACAAAGAGAAGAAGAACAACAACAAATTTCTTACGATTTGTCATTTCCGGTTGAACTTCTCACATAATGTCACCTCTGATTGAAGTGGTGATTTGCTTCCAAATCATCTAGATGCATCATCCATGTGTTGTTTCTAAGTTAAAACTAGACAAAATACCCTTTTTGGTCTCTTAACTATACCTTTAGGTTCAAATTGGTCCTTTAATTATTTTTCATGTCAAAATGGTCCCTTAACTCTTAAAATGTGTCATGTTAGTCATTTTTGTCTCTAATTTTTCGTGTCAAAATGGTCTCTTAACTCTTAAAATGTGTCATGTTAGTCATTTTCGTCTAATTAGAGACAGAAAAATTAATAATTCGTTTGCTAAATTTTTCGCTAATTAGACAAAAATGACTAAGATGACACATTTTAAGAGTTAATGAACCAATCTGACACGAAAAATGATTAAGGGATCAATCTGAACCCAAGAGTATAGTTAAGGGACCAAAAATGGCATTTTGCCCTAAAACTACTAAAGAATGTGTTTGATGAAGTTGGGGTAAAAAGTTCCCAAAAACATAACCTAAAAAAATATGAAAATTTGACTTTATAGGCAAAATTGGGTTTCCATGTTCGCACAACGAGTTCCAGTTTGCACAGCAAACATACCAAATAATTGCTACTATCAAAACAATGTTTTCCACGCTTTTGGACAATTTTTATTCACCTTGAGTTCGTTGGGCTTGCATCCAGTTCGCACAACGAACATGACAACAAACTCAACACTTGTTTAGACCATAACTTGAGAACCGTAACTCCATTTTACGTGTGGTCAGAAGCATTGGGAAACTTATTCAATGCTTTAAAAAATAATGACAAAATATAATTTATTGTATACCTACAAAAATGAGAGGAAAAATATTAAACTCAATGATATTTACACGATACAAAATACATACACTATAGCATAACCTATACAGAATATGCACAAAAGTTGAAGTTTATTGGTTGAATTAAGTCAATAAGTGCCAATTATTCACACTTAAAATCACTCTGATTTAGAACTTATCAAACTCTCTCCAACTTAAACTTATTTGTCGTTAAACAATAATCAATCAACTCGAAGAAACAAAAGAAATTATCAAGAAATCATGCTCAACAAGTTCTTACAAACGGAAAACAAACGTATGATACAAATATCAAAAGTACATGCAAAACAATGTTTAACCACTAAACTAAAACAACACCATGATTATGAAACAAAGTCTAAGCACAAAGCACACGTAAAAAATTCAAAAGCAATACAAATGCTCAAGAATGAACCACACCTAACACTCCTCTTCAGAATAAGGATGGAGAAATTTACATGTATGCAACCGCGTGACAATTACACTCATCTGAAAACAATGCTACCAACAATTCAATTCATACATTCATCTAACAATCATAAATGAAATCATGGAAGCAACCGATATTTGTTTTGATTCGTTTTTATTTTCTTGTGTAATCAGACGAATAATTGATTATTATTTGTTCTCACTTTTTATTCATATTTAGTGTTTATGAAAGTTTGCAATTTTGGTTATGCAGTGTTCTGTTTTGAAATTGTATAAGGAAAAGTTCTGGAGATACATTTTCAGATGGTTCTAAAATTTGTCTGGTTCAGGGAAAGTTTTGGAGATGTATATCAGGAAGCAGATAACATGGTGTCGTTCCGTAGATATATATTCGAAATTCTAGTGACAGTAATTCATTGATCCATATTGAACTAGGTCTTCTATAAATTAGGGTGTTCTTGTGCTATACTTCAGACAAACTCAAAATGTCTCAAATCTGTGAAATTAACATTCGTTGAAAAAACACAAGTGTCTCCTACTCCGATGGAAAAACACCCGGGAGGATGTTCAAACTTAACGATCTCTCCCTCTCGAAGATATTCTCGACAAAATCCATTATCTCCTTCCTTATAGAGACAAGCGAATGGTTGTGAAGTTCGAGTACCGTTCACCTTCAGGTAACAACGAAGGGAACATTGTGCTCATGAAATTTGAGCTCAAGAATTGAGCAGATGTTGTGGCGATGTAGCGAACGTTTTCAATTTTGAAGAGAAAGTTTCGCTTGAATTAGAAGCGACACTACGAAGAACGGTCGAAAATATCTTGGAGATGTGCAAGTGTCCAACGGAATATTGAAATGTAGTATTTAAATTTTTGTTGAAATCATCATTGTAATGTTCATTTTATGTTATGAATGCTCATTTTATATTTGCAAAGTTCATTTTGTGTTGAATTTGTCTCTGGTTTTGTTTCGGAAATATAACTACGACAAGCTTCCGGAAAGGTATCTTCGGAACAAATCAAAACCAAATGAAAAAAAAATGTGCGTCCGGATATATATCTCCAGAAACTGAAGGATATTTTTCGGAAACGTACATGGTGTCTAAGAAACATATGGGGTGCATTAAGATATCCTTAAAAAAACGAGAGAGTCCAAATAAGATGTGATAATTGTGGAGGGAAATTTTTACCCCATACATCTACAGTTATACCAATACCCCTACAAATTTTTTTAAAATGTCAATTTTGCCCTTATTTATTTTTAATTATTTTTTATTGTTCGTGTCAATTTTTATTCATCGAAAGACTTGCCGAAGGTGTACCATAACACTTAGGCCAAGACTTCCGGTCTTAATAATATCATTTGGATGTATTATTAAGACACCGATTCCGGTGAAAAAATGTTTCTAAATGAGTTTCTGCAACGGTTAAAAAACATGGCCTAAAGTAACGAAATGATTTGTTACTTTAGGCCACGAGTTTTAACAGTTGCAGAAACTCATTTAATTTTTTTTTAATCAACCCACTTTCAAATAGGATTCCGGAATGATATTCGTTATTTTATGTCACTGTTTTTAACCGTTGCTGAAATTCATTTAGAAATTTTTTAACCAGCCACTTTCAAAAAGTATTATGATGTCTTAATAATACATCCAAATGATATTATTAAGACCGGAAGTCTTGGCATAAGTGTTCTGGTATATTTTCAGCAAGTATTTCGATGAATAAAAATTGACACGAACAATAAAAAGTAAAAAATAAAAAATAATTAAAAATAAATAAAGACAAAATTTTCATTTTCAAAAAGTTATAGGGATATTGGTATAATTGTAGGAATATGGGATAAAATTTTCTTGTGGAGGATGCGGGTGAAAAAATGAAAACCCTAACTTGTGAAATTGTGAAGAATGTTCATTTATAACAATTGTCTATGCCGTATTGCCCCTATGGTCACTACAATGGGACAATGAATTTAATATAGACCTGTCCTGTGTGGCTGAATTGTATTTAATTGTATGGTATGGTAGGCCATGCTCATGCTACACAATTATATCATCACTGGTCAATGTGTTTTCTCTTCCCATGAATAAATAAAATACAATTCACATTGCTAAAGAAACATACCTAAAATATTTTGTAATTATAGCACAATTTAAAAAAATATCCTACTCTTGAACCACTCAATAATTCACAATTTCCAAATCCCCTTACAAAAGTTTGATTAATATTCTAAAAAAAGCAAATAATATGATATCCAAACAATATCGCCATATATATTATGATAATTTGGTAAAGCATTAAAGTGAGACAATTCTATTAACACCGGTAATTCAACAACCGTCGTTGTCGAGTTCATGTTTTCTTCCAACTCTTTTCCTTTTCCTTTCCTTTATTTATTTCTCCTACTCACCTTTTCTACTAATACATATCTCTCTCTTGAACCTCTTTTTGATCTTGAGAGCTAAATGAATCAAGAAATGAATGGAGTAGAAGCTGAAAAGCTTCAAGAAAGGATAGATTATGTGTTTAAGGTTGTTGTGATTGGTGATTCTGCTGTAGGAAAAACTCAAATATTGTCAAGGTTTACAAAGAATGAGTTCTGTTTTGACTCTAAATCAACCATTGGTGTTGAGTTTCAAACTAAAACTGTCACTATTAATGGTAAACTCATCAAAGCTCAGATCTGGGATACTGCTGGCCAAGAAAGGTTTCTTTTTCTTCTTCCTATAATCTCATATCTTTTTACTTACACTTCAGAAAAAATATGTGTCTGTGTTAATGTATGAAACTGATACTCTGATACATGTGATTACGTCTAATTTATTCATTTTTAGGTATAGAGCGGTGACAAGTGCATATTACAGAGGGGCATTAGGGGCCATGCTAGTCTACGACATAACTAAAAGACAAACATTTGATCATGTTGCTAGATGGGTTGAGGAACTGAGATCACATGCTGACGGTTCGATCGTCATCATGTTAATTGGTAACAAAGGTGATCTTGTGGACCAAAGAGCGGTACAAACTGAAGATGCTGTTGAGTTTGCAGAGGATCAGGGCCTCTTTTTCTCAGAAACTTCTGCTTTTAGTGGTGAAAATGTTAACTCTGCTTTTTTGAAGTTGCTTCAAGAGATTAATAAAATTGTTTCTAAAAAGACTTTGGAATGTAATTGTGGGATTAAGGGGAATGGGAATCATGATGTTGCAGCACTTAAAGGAGAGAAAATTGATATAATTTCAGGTTCTGAATTGGAAATTAGTGAAATGAAGAAATTGCCTTCATGTTCTTGTTGATCTAAACAAGAGTCAAAAGTATATATTAAAAAAAAATATCATTCAAATGTGCTCAGAATTGAAGAGCTCTTACTTATTTTGTTTCTGTTTGATTGAATTATAGTAATGATTTTTACTTTTTTTTTCAATCCTAATTCTTTCTCCTTGTATCTTTTTATTTAAAGATTTTATATTGAGATTAAATTGTTTGTCTAGTTGTTTCTGTATTTTAAATTTTAAATGCTTTCTAGACCTTTTTATATCTGATGGTATCAAAGTTGTTATATTGTGGAACGAGATATCGGTGGTATGATATTGGGAAACTTCTCCGATACAGTACTGTGAAGTGGGTGGGTATTTTTAATTAATAATCACGAGTTTTAATTCACTAGATAGTGTATGCAATTGAACTTTAAATGTTTGAACAAGGACACACCAAACATAAATTCTAACTGAAATAAAGTAAAATTGTTTTGCAAATGAAAAACTTCAAATGTGACAAATCTTATTAACTTCTTTTTGAGATATAGTGGGATATTTAGCTGGCATGTTAATCCATATAGTGGGATCTTTGGCAAGCATAAATCAATAAGCTATCATGTTTTCTCTTTCATTTGATCCGGAATCAACAACATATTTCAAGTTATCTTAGATGATAGTATTTTTCTTTAATTGGTAATGATTAAAATATAAATTTATAAACAGTTAACCAGAATGGGATTGACTTGGTGGATTCACCGAGTAATTTATTCCATAAGAACGGTGAAACAAGTGAAAATATTTTTTTACACTTGTACATTTGCCAACAAAAATTAGGGTTGTCATAACTTTATCTGCTCTGCTCTAAAATTAGATGATCATAAAGAGTGGATTCACAGTTTGTTACGTTGGTTCATTGTTTCCGATGTGATGGAGAGTGACTGATCTACAAGGTTAACATTGCAACACTTAAGTAAGTAAGAGAGTGAAAATTACAATTTGAATGGAAAGGATTTCAATACCCGAAGAGTAGTGCATTCTCATCTTTAAATATGATATGCGTGTGGAACAATGTGGGATGCGGTCAGTCGTGTAATTTAGAGATGCACCTAAGAGGGGTGAATTAGGTGTTTAAATATTTTTCATGTTCTTATTCTGATTTCCGATTTTTCTTGATGTATGTGGTTTTAGTGCTTGAAAGTAAAAAGTGGAAAGTAAAAGATGACACAGATGTTTATCCTGGTTCCCCTTACAATCCGAGAGTACATTCAGCCCCCTTACAACATGTAAGAGATTTCACTATAGTTTAGAATGATTGTACAAGCCTAATCACACACAAGGTGAAACCTACTATCTAAGCTATATGTTACTAAAGTGTAGGAAGAACAATCTTCTTCAAATTCTTCACTTGTTTCCAACAATCCTGGACAACAAAGTAATACAAGAGAATAATATTGATACAAGTTTGATGATTTGAGATTATGATGCTATCAATCTTCACGATCGATCTTCTCCTTGAAACAAAATATCACTCAATTGAAATATACAAGTGTTCTTGAGTAATATGAGATGAAACTATGATAATGTGTGAAATTTATGCAAATGTTTCTCTCAAAAATTGTTTGTATGAACACTTTACGAAATATTTGACAATTGAAGAGAATGAGTGGATTTGATTATTAAATTTATTGGAGGTAAGTTGTAATTTGAAAAAGACAAGTATTTATAATGCACAAAACACCCCTACAAAGAGGTATAATTTTTATGCAGCAAAATCATCATAAGACATAAGAAAAACAATGCATATTTTCATGAAAAGTTGTCATTTTTTGCTCACTACTATAGGGTTAACCGGTTAACCATATGGGTTAATCGGTTAACACCCCTTTCAACGTTCAAAAATATTCAAAATCAGCATCAGTTAACCGGTTAACCATATGCGTTAATCGGTTAACACTGTAGGAATTTCAGAAAATAATTAATTTAAAAAAGAGTGAGCTATTTTCAAAATGTTTAAAAAGCTTTTATGATATATGTATGTGTGAGATAAATAATTGAACACTTGTATAAGTATTTTAAATGATGTTTGATATACCTTTGAGTTGTTCAATATTTGATCTTCAATACTTGAAACTTGATTGGTTTGTATGTGAAGCTTTGATCCATTTTATCTTTAAACAATAACTAGACAAAGAAATAAAGTAACATAAGACAAGTGCTTTAGAATCATCCTCGGACATTTCCTCGCTTCCTTCCTCATTCTCTTCACTTCCGTCTTCATCCTCATCATTACCCGTATTTTGGTTTTGAGAGTTTAAGACTAGGTTTCGAAGAGAAATGATGTCCCGGGTAGTTTCACGGTGTTGGTTCATCATGGTGATATAGCGAAATTCATTAGTAACTCCGTCTTCCGGGATTGGATGACTGGAGGTAGACGAGTCGTCTCCGTACTTGTATGTTCCGTCATCACTTTTGATAATGCTGGTGTTCTTCATAATAGTGATCGAATTGATTCGTTGATTTCATTGCAATAGATGGTTCCCTATCAAGATCCAAATCTGACAACTCCAAAATTCTTGAAATGAAACGACCATAAGGAAGTTGGGTAGAGAGAGTGAGTTGTTGCCGAAGATGATACATCATTGTCAACATCCAATTAACTTTGATCTTATTCTTAACTGCGAATAACACTTGCATCACGAGATCATTAATTTGGGAATTATTTGAATCCTTCAGAAGCAAAACATGGGAAATAACGCAGTGAAGCATTCGATCATTTACCGATAAATTCTTAACATAGCATAGGACACGAGGTGTTCGTTGTCCAACCACCGCAAATTCTCTCGGAAACCTGCAAATACTATAATAGTATTCCATTTTGTCGTACTCGGCCCATGGTACATCCTTATGGTTAACTCCTTTCCGGAGAAAACAGTCGGGATACGGAATTTTGAGAGTAACATCATTTTTTTTGACAAATTTTCACTCACCTCTAAGTCTCTAACAATAGTATTAAGCATATGTTGCCCATCAACATTCAGATTAATAGATAAGTGATTCATAAAAGATTTCACTAAATCAGGTAACACCGACATTTATCGGAGACAAAGTTATCCATCTTTTGGTATTTTAGCAAAGCTGGAAAATCAAAAGTTGGTTCTGGAAAAGCTTTGAGATTGACATTTTTTACCTTGAGAAGTTGCCGAACACGAACCTTGAAATCCATTCGCCGCTTCTTAGTTGTCTCCATCAGAGTATCTTCCTCATTGACAGCTGAGCTACTTTTCGGCATTTTTCCTTTTCCTTTTCCTTTCTAGGGTTTGAAGATGAATTTTCGGATTTGAGTTTGGATGTTGTGAAGAGATGAAGAAAGTGAAGGTGGTTTATAAAGAGTAATGGTTGAGTGGTATTTTAATGTAACTTTGAATGTTATTTGAGTGGGTAGAAGTTGGAAGAAAGTTTTAATGGGGAGTCAAGGAAGTCAAGGAGAAGAAGAGGAGTTCAAAGGAATTTTGGTGATAATGTATTTAAAGTACATGCAATCAAAACACTTAACTACACATATCAAAAGTTCATAATTTTATTTTTTATAAAATATTCAAAAACGAACAGTTTTAACCGGTTAACTGTATGCGTTAACCGGTTAACGACCTTAAAATTTTGAAAAATACAAAAAATAGTATTTTGGACAAGTACCAATTTCTGAATTATAATTTAAAAGTCAATCGGTGGCCTTTGTAACGCCCCAATTTCTGAATTAATTATTTATTTGATTAATTTGGCGTGAATATGTGAATATTATGAGGCAATGTGAAGTATTTGAATTTGATGGCGGGTTGATGATGATTATTGTGATGGTTTCGAAGAATTTATGATTTATGGAATGTATAAGTGCGTCGGAGAATTATCGGGTATTTGTGAATAATTAGAATAATTATTTATTTAATTAATTAGGTCGATTATGAACTCATCGAACTTTTGGTGAGAACTATTGAGTTCAATGATTTGTCAAAGAGAAATATTTTGTGAATGACGATTTTGAGGACATGCCGATTTATTTTGGAATAATTGGAATTAGTTAGAATTAATTTTGTGAATTATAGAACTAAAAGGCTTTGCGGCCATTGTGAGAAGTTGGTAAGGGTATTTTGAGAAATCATAATTATATTGTGATGGTTATATAACAAGTGGGGAGTTGGGAAATACATGCAGTACGTGGGAATTAAGGAAAAGGAAAAGAGAAGAGCAAACAAAGGTTTCAGTTTTGTGATGAAAAATGAAAGATCGGAAGAGGAATGGGATGAACACGAAGAAGATTCGGATGAACCGACGATAAACCAAAGGTAAGAGGTGTTTAATCATGGTTATTATATTGGATTATAGAATTAATAATTGGTATTTATCTGTGCATGTGTTGATGAATTCTGAAGTTCCATTGAGGAAACTATATGTGTTGAATGGTTGATGAGAGGATGAGTTTGTATCGACTGTAATTAGTAGTGGTAATTGTTATTATTTTGGGAAAAATTGTGATTAACCGAAACCCAGAAAAGTGAATCGGTGGCGAGCGCCCCTTTGGAAAATGAGAGATGAGGTAATTTGGAGGTCTTGAGTATATAGGGGTGGCTTACGCCACCCTCCCTTTCTATTAAAGGTGGATTGCACCACCTGAGACCCACTTAGTGGTGGCTTGTGCCACCTGGGTACCCAAAAGAGTGGCTTGCGCCACTTTGCCACAATTTGATGTGGTTGGCGCCATGGTTGGGTTGCTTGCGCCACTGGCTAGTGAATTAAGGGTGGCTTACGCCACCCATGTGGTCTAGGGGTGGCCAGTGCCACTCCCTTGTGGCCTGCGCCACCCAGTGAGATGCAAGATATCTTGTTTTCGTGTTGTGCAACCTTTCTAAATTTTTCTATTTTTCTGTTTTTGGCACATTTTACCTCTACAACTTGACATTTTTATAAAATTAGAAGCCAATAGCAGATGATAAAAAATATTTGTGATGTTGTTAAATAAATAATCAATGAGATTTTAGGAGACGAGTTTGTATACCAAAATAATTATGATGTGTGTGTGTGTTTTACTATATGAATCAGTATTGAATTATTATTTTGATATATGGACGTGAATTTTTTGGTGTTGTTATAACAAAGTGATGGTGTGATGAACATGATGTATGTGTACCTGTTGTGGTGAATGTGATTATATATGGTATATGTATATGATGTACGTGAAAAGAACATGATGAATGATGATGTGATAACCATGACATATGTGTATGAGATGTATGAAGAGATTATGATGATTATGATGATTACAATGTTATGAGAACAACGATGATATTATGATGAATGATGATGCGTTTTGACTAGTTGTGGTCATGTTTTGTGTGTTGTACGCATCATGCATTCATATCATTTTGTTGGGATGAGATGTTCAGTGATGTTTTTGAAGGATGAAGTCCAATGACGAATTTTAGGACGATAATATCCAGTGATGACCTTAATACTATTGTGTTGATTAAGTGCAAATGTTGATGCAACGATGACTAGGTCATCAGTGATGAATATTGACACAACGATGTCTAGGTCATCAGTGATGTTTCGGTACCGCATGCATGAGTCTTTTGAGTTGCATATCCTTATGATTGGCATTGCTATGATGATAATTTAAAGACATTTTTTTGTGATTATGATGAACTATATGACGAATATGTGTGTATTTTGATGTTGTTTGAGTGACTTTACTTGTTATCTAATTCCTGCATCTTTTATAATGATTATGATTACTCATCCTTTCTGCTTGGAATTGTTGCCTCAAACGCGGGTAACTTGCAGGTAATCAAGTGTAGTGCATAAACCTTAGAAGTCGCTTCAGAATGTGTTGTTTTACTTCGTAGAAGTAAAATGAGTCTTGCTCTGATACGTAACACCGGGGTTAGGGTCGTTCGCTTAAGAACCTTTTGTGTTTTGTTGTTTTGAAGATTATGTGATACTTTGTGATTTTCGTTTTATTTTTTGAGTTATGATTTATGTGATGTTGAAAAATACCTTTATGGTATTGAGTTGATTTTAAAGAAGTTGAAACTTGAATTCGTTGCGAGAGTATTTTAAGTGATTTTGTTATGATGTTAAATATAATATTTTTATTAAGTATGTTGCAACCCGTGTTACGGAGCAGGAAATTGTGATAAGACATTTATGAAGGTGTGAAACCCATGTTTGTAAAGTGATGATTTGATAATTATTATGATTATATTGTGATTATTAGTGGGGTTTATTTGGGTGTTACATAAGTGATATCAGAGCAGGTCGGTCTGTCCGGCCAATGTTGTCTAGTGTTGCTTATCCTTTAGTGCACGAAAAGTGTGTGGAACACTGTCGATACTTATTTGTTTTATAAATGTTCTCTCCAGGTGTTGGTTTAAAACAATTGGGGGAGAATTTTGCTTCCCGGATATGTTACTAGTGCGAGGAGTTAATTCAAGGTGATATTGATGGTAGAAGTATAAGTGTTGCTGGAGTTGGAATGTCGCGAACCGACGAGGATACAGATTCACGAATTCTTAGCTGCTAGTCGAGTTTAAGATGCATTGAGAGAGAACAAGTCGGTATGGTTGATGTTACTTCTTGGAGGATAAAGAGTAATGTGACGAATAGTGATACGTAAGTGATGTATAATTCTTCATGTCTCTTGAAGAATATTTGCGACTTGTCTCCGGAATGTAGATTGGAGTTGGAGACAATCGATAAGTGGTGTTTTTATCGGGTAAGCAAGTAAGGTGATTTTTGAAGAATGAAGCTTATATGAGTGTATGTTTATGATGACGGTTATATAAGATGTGAGTGGATTAATGACAACGGGTTAAGGGAATGTTTGAGAAAAAGGATCTACTCCAAAGAAATTATCAATTTGATGGATCAACCGTTAACTAGTGTATTTTGAACATGATTGGATTGAAGTAGGATTATTTTAAGAGTTGGGCTAGAAAAAAAGGATAGTTGGATGATCTTGGAAGAAAGGGAGAGAGGAAGAACTCATGTTCATCGATTGCAAATTTTTCAGTTTTGCAAGTATGGAACAACCTTTAGTAAAATGAGCATAACTTTTCACTCGTAACTCTGATTGAAGCGGTTCGGGACTTTTCGAAAAGTTTACAAAACTCTATGCATTTTACATATAAATTTTGTCTGCTGAATATTTTTTAGGAGAGAGAAAAAGCGTTTGAATATTTGGGTCTGGTGCTGATTTTTGGTAGAAGTTGTATACATGATTTCTTGACCAGTCCCATTGTGATGATGATAACTTTTTGCTCGTAACTCGGATTGAAGTGATTCTTAAATTTATGGAATCTACATGAAATTACCTTCATTTTAGAATATGATTTTGTGTATGGGAGGTCTGTATTGAAAGAGATAGGTGTGTTTAAAGTTGAACAATTCTTGCTGAAATCGAGTAAGATAAGGACAAGTGTAAGATGTTGTTGAGGAATGAAATGTTGGTATCAGAAAGAATGTGATGGTATAGGAGAAACACATAGAAATGAAAACTATGTTGAATAAGAATGATTAGAGTGGGGATAACTTTTGGGATGATTATAGTAAGAGAAAAACAAATGCAAGAGAGATCGGTATCATGCTTGTAAGGACACCAGTTTGTGTCTGGGAGAATTAAGAGGGTTTCTATAGCAATCAGATACGAAGATAGTATTATTTAGATGGCAATTTGGTATGAGATTAAAATGTGAATCTTGTGGGATTGATAGATGATCAGAGTGAGCAGCTGAAGCGCGATGTGTATTGTGTGGATACGACTTATTGGAGTCAAGAATCAAGCATCAGAAGCTTGAGGGAAAGATGCAAAACTTTGGACATTCTAGAAGGAGAGTGTTATTGAAGTATATGTTCATTTTGGAGGGGGTATGAATTTACTTGGTTTAAGAGTCTTGGAACAAATATAGTTGTTGAATAAAAACTTGATAGAGCTATATCTAATAGTAAGTGGTGCATTCGCTTTCCGGATGCCAAAGTGAAATGCTTATCTACCATTTCTTTTGATCATTATCATAATCCTTCTCTGGTTCAAAGGAAACATGGTTCACCATAGGCCTCGTAAATGCTTCAAAATTGAGAACGCCTGGTTATCAGAATCGGGATTTCATGATTTTGTCACGGAGCATTGGAAAAATGATGTGAATGATAATATTGTGACTAAATTAGAAAATTATGGGGAGATTATGTTGAAGTGGAGCAATGAGCACTGTCATAAGATCATGAAGGAAATTGAGAATTTGAGTAGGAAGATTGAAAGAATGAGATCACAAATTGGTGAAAGAAATATTAATTAATTCTTTGCTCTCAAAAAGCGTATGAATTATCTCTTGGAAAAGATGATGTCTTTTGGAGGCAACGAGCTAAAGCTCACCAGTATAAAGATGGTGATCTAAATACTTGTTTCTTCCTGTAGATGTTTAAGAATTGGCAGAATTTTTGACCAAACAAGAAATGCTAAATTCAGTTCAGAATGTCCTATCAGATGTTGGGACATTAGCAAACAGAGTATGTGAACTTATTTCAGGATGTCTCATCAGATGTTGGGACATTGTGTAAATGACTAAGTTCAGTTTTGTCAGGATGTCCCAACAGATGTTGAGACATCTCAGACCTGCTACCAGAATTAATTATTGATTAACAGATCAGAGATATTTAAGGAGAACTATCTGGGATTAATTAATGCTGGATAAAAACAGAACAAGGCGCATCTGTAGGGAGTTTTAAATTGAAGATTCAGATTAAAACAGAAGACCTAATGCACCTAGAATATAGGAGGTAACAAACCCTAAATTCAAGGTGACAGTTGCTGCACATTAGGGCTGGATCATTCTACAGAAAGCCCAAAATTCAGATACCTATTTAAACAACAGAAACTCATAGAATTGAGTACGAATTTCAGAAGACCAAATAGGGTGTCTAGTGTTTTAAATAGCAGGTTGTTTTTATGTACCACTTTATGAGCTTTTAAGCAAAAGTGCATTTGTGACTTGATTGAAACTGTTAAGTAAGATCAAGCTGTTTTGTTTGAAGGATGTCTTCAATTTCAGTAAACTTGTAAACTTGATCACTGGGTGATTGAGGGGGAGTGAGTAGGGTACTCTTATCTAAGTGAGTCTTAGGTAGAAATTGCATTGGGTAAGTATTAAGTGATAGATTAAACAGGGTGGTTTAAGTCTAGAATTAATATTACTAATAGTGGATTTCCTCCTGGCTTGGTAGCCTCCAGATGTAGGTGTGGTTATACACTGAACTGGGTTAACAAACTTCTGTGTTGTTTACTTTTCTTGCTGTTTAAGTTTTGGTTAAATTTGTCAAATGTCCTATTAAGTGTTGGGACATCTCTTAGGACATCTCATACCTGATCACAGAATTTCAATTGGTATCAGAGCGGGCACCCTGCCTGTTTATACTGGGTGAGATCTAGGGAAAACAAATTCTGTAACATGGACAGAGATATAGGGTCAGTAAATAGACCACCTATACTGGATGGTTCTAATTATGACTACTGGAAGCCAAGAATGATTGCATTCTTAAAGTCACTTGACAACAGGGCATGGAGAGCAGTAAATGTTGGATGGAAACATCCTGTTCAAGACACCAAAGATGGATCAATAGTTCTGAAACCTGAAGAAGAATGGAGTAAAGAGGAAGAAGATTCAGAACTAGGCAACTCAAAAGCCCTAAATGCTTTATTCAATGGCATTGATAGAAATATTTTCAGACTAGTGCATCATTGTGAGCTGGCCAAAGATGTGTGGGATACCCTCAAGACAACTCATGAAGGAACATCAAAAGTAAAAATGTCAAGACTTCAACTTCTCACCACCAAGTTTGAGAACTTGAGAATGAAGGAAGATGAATCAATTCATGAGTTCTACTTGAACATCTTGGATATAGCCAATACTTCTGGAGCCTTGGGAGAAAAGATGACTGATGAAAAGCTTGTAAGGAAGATTCTCAGATCTTTGCCAAAAAGATTTGACATGAAAGTCACAGCAATAGAAGAAGCACAAGACATATGCTCCATGAAAGCTGAAGAACTAATTGGTTCCCTTCAAACTTTTGAGATGGGAATGAATGACACACATGCTAAAAAGAACAAAAGCATTGCCTTGGTTTCAAATGCAGATGAAGAAGAAGATGATGAACTAGCAAATGATAAAAGCTTATCAGAAAACCTTGCATTGATTACAAGACAGTTCAAACAGATTCTCAGAGGTATGGAAGGTAAATCAAATTCCAGTGGAAGATTCACAAACTCTTCTGAAAACAAGAGAACCTATGATGCTAACAGAAGATCAAATCTTGCTGAAAAGACCAGTCAAGAAAAAGGAATCAAGTGCCATGAATGTGAAGGATATGGACACATCAAGAAGGAATGTCCTAACTTCTTAAAAAGACAAAAGAAGGGACTATCTGTAACCTGGTCTGATGAAGACTCAGGAGGAGATTCAGAAGAAGAATCAGCTAAGCATATTACTGCTTTAGCTGGACTGTGTGAATATGATAGTGATTCCAGTTGTGGAGAGCTTACTTATGAACAACTTGAGCAAGCATTCAAAGATCTATACAAAAGAAGCTCTGAAATATGCAGTGAGGTTATAAAGCTAAAGAAGCAGAATGAAATACTAGAAGAGGAAAAAGCAAGTGATCAAGTAATCATTGATACCTTGAAAAGTGAAGTAACTCTTCTCAATTCTAAGATGGAACATATGTCCAAATCTGTTAGAATGATGAACAGCAGCTCAAATACACTGGATGTTATTCTCTGCAATAATAAACATTCAGGGGACAAAAGTGGACTGGGATATAACAGAGATGAAGCCAGCTCTAGCAAAGCTACTTCAAAAATTACACAGTCAAACAAGATGTCCCAACAAATGCTTCAACATCAGAACACAAAGACTAACATAATGTTCCAACAGATGTCTCAACATTCTGGAAAGAACAAAATGAAGAAGAAGTATCAAAGATGGAGATGCCATCACTGTGGAAGATTTGGGCATATCAAACCTCACTGTTATAAGTTACATGGATATCCAAATCAGATGTGTCAGCAACCTTCCAAGCAGAAAGTAGAAGGTACCAAGAAAGTGCTGCTTAGAAATCAGCAACCTCCTAAGCAAAAGACAGAAGTAATCAAGAAAGTTTGGAGACCAAAAGCTGACATTCAGACTGATCAAAGCCACATACCCAAGAACAAGATCAACAATCAAGCTTGGAGATCAGCTGAACAACACTCAGAGCAGAGGCATCAAAAGAAATCTCAACTCATCTGGTCAAATAAAAGTACTGCATACATAGCACATACATCATTGAAAGTATCAGCTAAAGAAGACTGGTACTTTGACAGTGGATGCTCAAGACACATGACTGGATTGAAGAATTTGCTAGTAAACTTAAAGCCACATTCATCCAGGTATGTTACCTTTGGAGATGGAGCTAAAGGAGAAATCAAGGGAGTTGGAACCTTGAATTGTCAAGATGTTCCAAGATTAGATGATGTGCTGCTTGTTAAAGGTTTAACTGCTAATCTGATCAGCATAAGTCAACTATGTGATCAAGGATACAGTGTAAACTTTACCAAATCTGAATGCATAGTGACTAACAAAGAACAAGAGGTTGTCATGAAAGGAGCCAGATCTAAAGACAACTGTTACATGTGGGAGCCACTAGACTTCAGTCCCACTTCAACTTGTTCTCTAGCTAGAGAAGAAGAAGTAAAACTATGGCACCAAAGGCTAGGTCATCTTCATTTCAGAGGCATAAAGAAGATCATATCTATGGATGCTGTAAGAGGTATCCCTAAACTGAAGATTGATGATGGCAAAATCTGTGGTGAATGTCAAATAGGCAAACAAACCAAGATGTCCCATCCAAAGCTCCAACATCTGACAACTTCCAAAGTTTTGGAATTGTTACATATGGATCTCATGGGACCTATGCAAGTTGAAAGCCTTGGTGGTAAGAGGTATGCATATGTGGTGGTTGATGACTTTTCAAGATATACATGGATAAATTTCATTAAAGAAAAGTCAAATGTCTTTGATGTATTCAAGGAATTATGTCAAAGATTACAAAGAGAAAAATCCAGCTGTGTGATCAGAATTAGAAGTGATCATGGAAAGGAATTTGAGAATAAAAAATTCTTAGATTTTTGCTCTTCAGAAGGAATCAATCATGAATACTCTTCTCCTATCACTCCTCAACAGAATGGGATTGTTGAGAGAAAAAATAGAACTATTCAAGAATCTGCAAGAGCTATGATACATGCTAAAAAGCTACCTCTGTATTTCTGGGCTGAAGCCATGAACACTGCCTGCTATATCCATAACAGAGTTACCTTGAGAAAAGGAACTTTGTCCACAATATATGAAGTCTGGAAGGGCAGAAAACCCACTGTTAAGTATTTTCATGTATTTGGAAGTAAATGCTATATTCTGGCAGATAGGGAGCAAAGGAGAAAAATGGATTCTAAAAGTGATGAAGGAATTTTCCTTGGATACTCTATAAACAGCAGAGCATATAGAGTATTTAACTACAGAACAAATGTTATCATGGAGTCCATAAATGTGATAATTGATGATGCTCCTACAGATGTCCCAGAAGATGTTGGAACATCTGCTGATATCAAGATTGAAGCTGAAGAAAAGAATGATCAATATAACTTCACTCAAAATGATACAAGGTCAGAAGATTCAAGCAAACCTCCCTCCATCAGAATACAGAAGGATCATCCCAAAGATTTAATAATTGGTGATCCCAACAGAGGTGTGAGCACTAGATCAAGAGAAGTGATTTCAGGTTCTTGTTTTGTGTCCAAAATAGAACCTAAAAACATCAAGGAGGCTCTCACTGATGAATACTGGATTTGTGCTATGCAAGAGGAATTAGGTCAATTCACAAGGAATGAAGTGTGGAATCTTGTTCCTAGACCAAATGACATAAATGTGATTGGTACAAAATGGGTGTACAAGAACAAGTCAAATGAACAAGGAATTGTTACAAAGAACAAAGCTAGACTTGTGGCTCAAGGATACACTCAAATTGAAGGAGTAGACTTTGATGAAACCTTTGCACCAGTAGCAAGGCTTGAATCAATAAGACTACTGTTGGGAATTGCTTGTATCTTAAAGTTCAAGCTATATCAAATGGATGTGAAAAGTGCCTTTCTTAATGGTTATCTTAATGAAGAGGTATATGTAGAACAGCCTAAAGGATTTGTTGATCCAAGCTGTCCAAATCATGTATACAAACTCAAGAAAGCACTTTATGGTCTGAAGCAAGCTCCAAGGGCATGGTATGAAAGACTTACCACATTTCTTATCAAGCAAGGATACAGAAAAGGTGGGATTGATAAAACCCTGTTTGTTAAAGATGAAGAAGGAAATGTCATGATTGCACAAATATATGTTGATGACATTGTGTTTGGTGGGATGTCTGATAAGATGGTCAAACATTTTGTCAAGCAGATGGAAGCTAAATTTGAAATGAGTCTAGTAGGTGAATTAACCTATTTTCTTGGTCTGCAAGTTAAGCAAATGGAAGACTCAATGTTCATCTCACAAAGCAAGTACTCCAAGAACATAGTGAAGAAATTTGGAATGGAAAATGCTTCTCATAAAAGAACTCCTGCTCCTACACATTTAAAGCTGACTAAAGATGAGAAGGGTGAGAATGTAGATCAAAGTTTATATAGAAGCATGATTGGAAGCTTGTTATACTTGACTGCTAGCAGACCAGACATTGCATTTGCAGTAGGAGTTTGTGCAAGATATCAAGCTGATCCAAAAGTCAGTCATCTCAATCAAGTCAAGAGAATCCTTAAATATGTTAATGGAAGTGCTGATGACAGAAAAAGCACTTCAGGAGGATGCTTCTTTCTAGGAAACAATCTGATTTCTTGGTTCAGTAAGAAACAGAATTGTGTATCCTTGTCTACAGCTGAAGCTGAGTACATAGCAGCAGGTAGCAGTTGTTCACAGTTGGTCTGGATGAAGCAGATGCTCACTGAGTACAATGTCCCACAGGATGTCATGACATTGTACTGTGACAACTTAAGTGCAATCAACATATCAAAGAATCCTATCCAGCATAGCAGGACCAAACATATTGATATTAGACATCATTTCATTAGAGATCTTGTAGAAGAGAAGGTGATTTCATTGGAGCATGTTGCTACAGATCTGCAATTAGCTGATATATTTACCAAAGCATTGGATGCTACACAATTTGAGAACTTAAGGGGAGAACTTGGAATCTGTTTATGTGATATCTAGCAGTTAATGAGATGTGCCAACATGTCATATGACATTGCATGGCATAAGTTCCAGATGGCAAAGCTAGTCTGGACTAGATCCTTGGGAATTTCATTCCTAATCATTTGGACTGTAACGGCTACTTATTTAGTAATTCCTTATAAGCAGCTATCAAGAGTCTTATCACACCATCGCAAGCAAATCACATTAACTAGTAATCCTTCAGAAATCATAAATTCTAAAGTTGCACATTCATCTTCTTCAACAATGTCTCAAAACCCTAAAACAGCTGATGAAGTTCTCAACCAGGAAGACGTGGTTCATGCCACTCCTATTTCTATGGTACCAATGCAATCAACACCATTAGACGAGCTCAGGGGAAGCGCCTCTCACACTAAGAAGGCAAGAACACCAAAAAGAGGTAAAGATCAAATCAGAAGCAAAGCTAAAGACATTCCTTCTCATGCTAAATACTCCAAATATGTTGATGATTCCATCAAGGAGATTGTCAACCAAGTTTTCTCTGAACAAAGAGTAGTGAAAGGAATCTCTGTTCCCTTGAACACCATTCCTGCACCTCAAGAAGAACCAGCTCAAGATACAAAGAACACTGCTGCAGAACAAGATGTCCCAACAGATGTTGGAACATATGCAGATAAGAAAGCAAACTCATCTGATGCTGATACTGAACAGACTGAGGACAAGAAAGAGGTATCAAGTGAAAGTGATAAAGAAGTTTCTGTGGAACAGGCTAAAGACTCAAATGAAGATCAATCTTCTGCTGATCAACAAGCTGATGAGGAGACTGCTCAATCTTCTCCAGTAGTCAATCTGGAACAGGAGTCTGATGCAGAGATCATATCATCTGTGAAACCCAGCATTGCTAAAAGACTAAGGTCCAGGAAAGGAAAGATGCAAGATGAACCTGTCATCCCTGAGACTAAGAAGGCTAGTCCAAAGAAAGGCAAAGCTAAAGCTACCTTTGGTCCAACAAAACCCTGGAGCAAAGTCCAATCTCAGAAGAGAAAAGCTTTCACACCATCAGATTCAGATGTTGAATCAGATGTCCCAACATCTCCTCCAAAGAAAAGACCAACATCAGCAAGAGCTTCAACTGCTGTTCCAGAAGCTCCCCTGGACAACATATCATTTCATCTTGTCTCTAGTGTCAACAGATGGAAGTATGTGTACCAAAGAAGGGTTGCCCTGGAAAGAGAACTGAGCAGCAATGCACTTGAGTGCACAGAACTCATTGACCTAATCTCTGCTGCAGGATTATTCAAGACAGTCTCAGAGTTCTCTCCCTGCTATGAACTTCTTGTCAAAGAGTTCATTGTGAATCTTCAGGAGGATTGCTCAAATGGTAAGTCCTCAGAGTTCAGAAAGGTATTTGTAAGAGGTAAGTGTGTTGAGTTCTCTCCCCAAATCATTAATCAGTATCTAGGAAGGGACACAGATGGACCCAATGAGCTAGGGAAAACAGATAATCAAATCTGTAAGGTGATCACTGCAAACCAGGTCAAAGCTTGGCCTGTGAAGGGAAAGCTCTCTGTGAGCATGCTTACTAGAAAGTATGCCATGCTTAACAGGATTGGAACTGCAAACTGGGTGCCTACCAATCACACTTCATCAATCTCAACTGGTCTGGCCAGATTCATCTTTGATGTGGGGACTCAAACCAAGATGGATTATGGAGCATATATTTTTGATCAGACTATGAAGCATGCCATCTCTACTGCAACAAAGCTGCCAATAGCTTTTCCATCATTGCTGTGTGGTATTGTACTCAATCAATATCCTGGGATTTTAACTGACAAGGATACTGCCTGCAAGAGAGGGAGCCCCCTGGCTTTTCACTACAAGTTATTCCTCAGTCATCATGCTGCAGATGTTGAAGCTCCTTCTGGGACATCTGCTGGTCCATCCACTGTTAAGAATCCAATCTCCAGGAAGACTTTAATCGCTGAACTCAAAAGCACCTGCAAAGAGCTTGAAGCTAGAAAGCAGAAGCTTGAGGAAATAATTCAAAGGTTGGAGAATGAAGAAGATCTGAAAGCAAACTCTGATGAAGACAGTGCTGCTGATAAAGAAATAGAAGCTGATGAAGAGACAGAAGTTGAGGAGGGAACTGAGAGTGATGATTCTGAGTGATCAAATGTTTGTGAGGCAAATGTAATGACAGCAATGTAATGACTGAAATAGTGTCTTTGGCCCCTAATTTTGTGTCTACCAAGGGGGAGAACAACATCAAATGTAATTGCTGTTTAAATGAATGAAATCTGTTTGTTTCTGTCTGAACTGAATCAGTGTGTATTTCTGTTGAAACAAGACTGGACACATATTTGTTTGAGGGGGAGTAATCTCAAATAAAAATCAACAGAAAAGTAATGATATACTCTGATAAAAAGAACTTCTGCTGCACTCTGAAAACCAGGAAAGATGTTAGCCAAAAATTAGCCAAAGGGGGAGTTTGTAGATGTTTAAGAATTGGCAGAATTTTTGACCAAACAAGAAATGCTAAATTCAGTTCAGAATGTCCTATCAGATGTTGGGACATTAGCAAACAGAGTATGTGAACTTATTTCAGGATGTCTCATCAGATGTTGGGACATTGTGTAAATGACTAAGTTCAGTTTTGTCAGGATGTCCCAACAGATGTTGAGACATCTCAGACCTGCTACCAGAATTAATTATTGATTAACAGATCAGAGATATTTAAGGAGAACTATCTGGGATTAATTAATGCTGGATAAAAACAGAACAAGGCGCATCTGTAGGGAGTTTTAAATTGAAGATTCAGATTAAAACAGAAGACCTAATGCACCTAGAATATAGGAGGTAACAAACCCTAAATTCAAGGTGACAGTTGCTGCACATTAGGGCTGGATCATTCTACAGAAAGCCCAAAATTCAGATACCTATTTAAACAACAGAAACTCATAGAATTGAGTACGAATTTCAGAAGACCAAATAGGGTGTCTAGTGTTTTAAATAGCAGGTTGTTTTTATGTACCACTTTATGAGCTTTTAAGCAAAAGTGCATTTGTGACTTGATTGAAACTGTTAAGTAAGATCAAGCTGTTTTGTTTGAAGGATGTCTTCAATTTCAGTAAACTTGTAAACTTGATCACTGGGTGATTGAGGGGGAGTGAGTAGGGTACTCTTATCTAAGTGAGTCTTAGGTAGAAATTGCATTGGGTAAGTATTAAGTGATAGATTAAACAGGGTGGTTTAAGTCTAGAATTAATATTACTAATAGTGGATTTCCTCCTGGCTTGGTAGCCTCCAGATGTAGGTGTGGTTATACACTGAACTGGGTTAACAAACTTCTGTGTTGTTTACTTTTCTTGCTGTTTAAGTTTTGGTTAAATTTGTCAAATGTCCTATTAAGTGTTGGGACATCTCTTAGGACATCTCATACCTGATCACAGAATTTCACTTCCATATCACAACTACTGCTAGGAAGAAAGTCAATATTATTGTTTCCCTCACTGATGAGAATTGGAAAGTTATCACTTCGATCAAAAGGATGTGAAACATTTCTCATGATTACTTTACTTATCTTTTCAATAAGATGCCAACATCTTGTGATAGGGTTCTTCAGGCTATTGGTAACTACATTTCAGAGGAAGATAATTATATGTTGACAACTCCTTTCATTATTAAGGAATTTAAGGAAGCTATTAGTTATATGAAAACTGACAAGAGTCCCGGTCTTGACAACTTCAATCCTGGTTTTTATCATCATTTTTGGGATTCTTATGGGGTGGATATTTTTAATACCAGTTGTACCTGGTTGGAAAGTGGTGTTTTCCTCTTAAGTCTTAACATGACTAATATCACCTTAATTCCTAAAGGAGAAGTCCAAACTTCTATGAAGGATTGGAGACCAATTGTGTTGTGTAATATTTTGTACAAAGTGATTTCAATGGTTTTAGCAAATCACCTCAAAAGAATTCTAGACAAATGCATCTCATATAATCAATCAACTTTTGTGATTGGGAGGTCTATCTTGGATAATGTTATGGTAGCTATCGAAGTGGTTCATTATATGAAATCTAAAACCAAAGGTAAGCAGAGGGACATAACTCTAAAATTGGATATTAGTAAAGCGTATGATAGGATTTATTGGGACTATCTGAAGGATATTCTTACCACTATGGGTTTCTGCCAAAAGTGGATAGAGTGGATCATGATGTGTGTAGAAATGGTTGATTATTCAGTAGTCTTGAACGATAATATAGTTGGTTCGATCATTATTGGGAGGAAGATTCGGCAAGGCGATCTTTTATCTTCGTACTTATTCATTCTTTTGAAGGGTTGTCAACTTTTATCAAACAAGCCAAAGCTAGGGGCGATTTACACTGGGCAAAAATTTGTAAGTATATTCACGTTATATCTCACCTCTTATTTGTTGATGATTGTTTCCTCTTCTTTAAAGAGTCTCTTAATGAAGCAAACATGATGAAAAATATTCTTGCCACTTATGAAGAAGCTTCCTGTCTGGCCATCAATTTCCAAAAATCACTTTTTTTGTAGTAGGAATGTGGATCAGGATTTGAAGAATAATTTGTCTAGCACGCTTTAGGTTCAACAAGTTTTGGGGACTGGAAAGTATTTAGGTATTCCATCCATAATTGGTAGGAGCAGAAAAGCTACTTTTAAGTTTATAAAAGATAGAATTTGGAATAAATCAATTATTGGAGTAGTAAGAGTTTGTCTCAAGCAGGAAGGGAAACACTTATTAAATTTGTCCTTCAATCCATTCCGACCTATAACATGAGTATTTTTTTGCTCCCTTCTTTGTTAAGTGAGGAAATTGAGAAAATGATGTATTCTTTTTGGTGGAGACATAATCAAGATCGAGCTAAAGGTTTACATTTTCTATCTTGGGATCGTTTATCTATGCCTAAAGTTGACAAAGGTATGGGATTCAGAAATTTGAGTGTTTTCAATTATGATTTGCTTAGTAAACAAGCCTGAAACCTAATGACAAATCCCCATAACCTAGTCACTCGGCTTAACAAAGCTAGTTATTTTCCCAATTGTGATTTTATTGACTCGATTATTGGCCACAATCCCAGTTATGTGTGAAGGAGTATTTGGAGTTCGAAGTTTGTGGTGAGAGGTGGGTATAAATGGAGTATCGGTTCAAGAGAGAGTGTTCCAATGTGGTGGCAAAAGTGGCTTCATGATAATTCAGTGTTAATTAATCCTTGGTCGAATATCCTGGAAGTAGAAAATCTTAAAGTTTCAGATCTAATGAGCATTAATGGTAAACATTGTGGTTCTAATTCAATCCATACTCTAGTTGGAGGAGGAAAAGCCACCAAAGTTCTTAACACTCCATTGATTGAGGCAATTCACGCAGATAAGTTAGTCTGGAAGCTGGAAAATAATGGTATATTTTTAGGGCAAAGTGCTTATCGGTATTGTATTAGAGATGTTATCGATACCTCCCATTTCAGAGTGGATGGGAATTGGAAGTTGATATGGATTATGAATATCCCTCCTAGAATTAATAATTTCTTGTGGCCGTTATGTAGGAAATGTGTGCCAACAATAATGCGTCTAAGGGATAAAGGTGTGAATTGACCTTCTCATTGCGTTGTTTCTAGGAAAGATGATGAGAGTTATATTCACTTATTATTTTAGTGTCCAAAGAGTAGAGAATGTTAGGAAAAAGTCGGTATCTGGCCTATATTACAGTAGATTTTGAATGATGAAGAGAATCTTGCTTCATTGATCTTCTCTTTCTTGCAGAAATCAAATAAAGAACATCAATTAGTGTTCGCTACTATTTTATGGAGTACATGGAAGTGCAAAAATAACGTTGTTTGGAATCATAATGAAGACTCTATGGATACTATATGTTATCATGCTTCTCATTTATTGGTAGGGTGGAAAAAAGCCCAAGTTCTTCGGTCGAGCAATGTAACCTGTTATGAATCTTGTTATGAATTACAACAAAATCCAATATCAATTTGTGGGGAAAAGAATAGTAGCAACTAAAATAAATGGTCAACAACAATAATAATAATTCATACACAGGTAATATAACATAATAAGGCAAGAAATAAAGTGATGGTTTGGGGGAGAGAGCAACTATCCAAATCATTATACTCAGAAAGTTGTTACAAGAGATTACAGATGAGTTACAAGAAAATAACTTTCACCTCCACCTTCGGGTTCCTAAGAACAACCCTGAAGGCGCCCAAGAATAACCCTATTTTCTACCCAATTGTTTCTCAACCTCTCCAACTCTCGATATATGAATTACTCAAACCCAAGGTGTAACCCAAGGTTTTCTTTGTGTTGAAACCTTAATACATTTAAACCTTTGTTCTCCCTTGTTGGTGTAAACCCTAAGGTTGTCACACACCAAACATATAAGAAATACATATTTATAATAGAAAATACCCAACAAACAAAGCCCAAAACCACAATATCCCGAAACATGCCAAACGAGAAACTGTCGAAAAGCCCGAAAACCTGAAATCACTATTCACCCTACAAACGTCACTATTCATCTGTACAAAACGTCAATATTCATTTGTACGAATGCCACTATTATCATGTACGGATACTATTCATCCGACCGATTTTTTTCCTTTTCGACTTTTCGTCCAACTTTCTAAAACTTCTAATTTTCGCGGTAAATACAATCTCCAAAATATGTTTTCCTTCTCTTCATCAACAAATGTTTTAAGGCACATTTACAACATAATCCATGGTTATACGCCAAATATTGTTAAGTGGAATAAACCTCAAGCAGGTTTCCTCAAATGTAATGTCGATGCTTCCTCTGTTAACAACAAGGTAGGCATGGGAATCTGCATAAGAGACGAAGAAGGCTTGTTTGTTGCAACACGGTCTGAGTGGATTGCTCTTAGTACCGATGTTGATGTAGGGGAAGCTTTAGGAATTTTGGCAACATTAAAATGGGTGCATGAGCTTGGTTTATACAGTGTGGTTTTTGAAATGGATGTTAAAAATATAGTGAATAATATGAAGTTACAGTACCAAATGATTCAGATTTTGGTGCCATAACTAGAGAATGTAAGCGCTTATTAGTCACTCTATTTAGGAACTCTCGTGTTGAGTTCGTTAGGAGACAAGCGAGTGAGGTTGCTCATGCCTTGGCACGGGTGACTTCATCTCTTACTAGTGTCCACAATTTCAATTATGTACCTACATATATTCGAGATTTTATTATTAATAAAATGCATTAAAGCTTTTTTTGTCAATTTTTTTAAAATCAATAGTGTAATTTTTCCTATTTCATATGATTTCTACTATATAATAAAATATATTTTTTAAAAATTTATTATCTTTAACTTAATAAAACTATCAAAATTTACTATAATTTTTATAGTTAGCTAATGCAAAATTTGAAATTCAAATTTGAAATATTAATATTTAAGTTATTTATATGTTGAATTGATGAATTTATCAATATTTCTTATAAATATTTAATACATAATAAAACATATTAAATAAAATTTATGCAATAATAATTAATAGTATGATTTAAAATAAAAACTATTTAATATTTTATTAAATAAATTTTTTTTAATTTTTTTTTATAAATAAGACAATTATTTTAAAATAGAGAACACAATTTAAAAATATCTACAAACTCTCTTATTATAAGCTCTACTAATATTTTACTAATACTTTTTAAGAAATGGTGGATAATTTTTTTTTAAATATTTGGATCAATAATTCCATTTTGTCGGTTTCATATAACTTTCCATGCTTAGTTGTATATCAATGTTAGACGTAACGAAGAGTGACATGAAAAAATGTCACTTAACACCTCAATTAGGGTATGTTTGGATTGGTGGTATGAGATGGAATGAAATGGAGTGAAGTGAAGTGCTAATTAATGTGATTCCATTGTTTGGATTTGCAAATAATGGATGGAATGGAATGAAACATGATGAAATTCGTTCCATCACATTCCATCCAATTCCCCATTTTTTATTCCACCAAATTTGGGGTGTAGGTGATGGAATGAGAGATTTTAAATAAAATAATCAAACAATGGAGTGAAATCTATGTTCTGTTCCGCTCCGCTCCATTCCGCTCCACTATGTTCCGCTCCGTTATGTTCCTTCAATCCAAACATAGCCTTAATGAAAATTTGAGGGATAAAGTTTATATGATCATGAGTTCGAATCTCAATATCTGCATATTTATTATTTATAAAAACAACACCTCATACCTTTCGGTTTATCCATAAAACTGAGTGGTAAGATAAATTATTTTTTAGTTAAAACTCGTTATATTGTTCACACATAATATTAATAAAATAATTTTTTTACAAACTACAATATTTACCCATAATATTGCATTATTTACACAAAATATTAAAATAAAAACTAATTAATTCATGAATATCATATGCTAGATCTTCGAATCCTTGATATTTAGGCAAGATCAAATGTTGGGTGCAACTATATTCTCAATGGTTTTACCTTACACTGAGTTGTTTCTGATATAAAAAAAAAAAGGGTTGATAAAAAAAAGTTAGATAAATAAATGATTTTTACTCAAATAAATATTTAAGAACACAAAACCTTAAACTCAAATAATTTTCTGCTGATGAATCCATCTTAACGATCTTTTCATGGTAAATGATCTTGCAAATCTTAAAGAGATAAATGTAGATAGTTTCAAGTCCTTCATGATGCTTCACTTGCTTCTTCATATTCAGAAATATGTTTTTATAATGGAAATTTTTAATGTTTCACGCAGATCACTAATGATAGTGTCTTGAGCGTTGATATGTCATGAAATGAATGGCAAATATTTGATCAACACAATCATTAATGTTTTTTTTTTTGATGTTTAAGTAGAATACTTTAACTATTATTTTAATAGAAAACTAAGTTAAATAACCTTTGTTTTTCTTATTTTTACATTTCATTGATTACTGTTGTGAATCAGATACCTTAGAAACAAAGTATAATAGGTTTCTTTAAGAAACCCACAAGGGTTAGGGTTTAGGGTTACCAAAGATAACAACAAGGATTGGTTATAAACTGTTATTCTTTCTTTTCTCTTAAAACAAAATTACAAGTATACATGAATAACAAATAACATCTCTCACTTTTGAGTTAGGGTTTTATCTTTCTATTTTCCCTTATGTAAAATATGAAAGACTAGTATGCTATTTATAATAAAACTAACATACTAACCTAATGGGCTTTTTAACAATTACGCATTACAAGCTAACTTATGGTACAAGCTAACTTAAACAATTGGATCCATAACACAAGGCCCAATTAAACAATAACATGTGAGCAGACTTTGACGACATGCTATTCGTACTAGGGTTTGTTCAAATATTCCACAAATTTCCACCTTGGAACACACCTTATACCAACAAGAAACAAACTAGCTTTTTTCATACAGCTTTATCAACTGCATACAGTGGAAAAACTTGCAATTGGGTAACGTCTTGGTGATCATATCAATAGCATTATGATCTGTTGAAACCTTCAACACTTGGACTTCTCCATGCTCGATTACCCCTCTGAAAAAATGCAGTCTTACATCAATGTGCTTGGTTCGCTCATGATAGGATGAGTTCTTCGACATGTGTATTGCACTTTGACTATCACATTTAACAGTGATACTTCGACCTTGAAGTTTCAGCTCCTTTGCAAAACCTTCAAGCCACAATGTTTCCTTATAGTCTCTAGGTTTTTCGTATATAACCTCACTTGCAGAGATTAAGGCATAAGCCATAAGATCTGCATACCCAAGTCTATGAGGTGGCTTGATGACTCTTCTCGACCTGTCTCTTACCAGCAGGTAGTCATTATCAGTCTCCTCATCTTCGACAATAGTTTCTGCTTCTTCGACTTCATCTGGGTCATGCAATTCAGCATCACTATGCTTCACCTCAACAGGAATTTCTCCATGTTCCAGCTCTTCGACAACATCGCCAGTTTTCTTAAAAACCATCTTAGCTTCATTGAAAACTACATCTCGACTAGTGATACACCTCCTGTGACCTGGCTCTAGGCACCATAGCCTATAAGCTTTGACTCCTTCAGGATATCCCATGAACATGCATTTTAGAGCTCTAGCTTCAACCTTGTCTTGCCTAATGTGAGCATAGGCTACACAGCCAAATACACTCAGTTTGTCGAGATTTGGTGGATGTCCCGACCAAACTTCTTCAGGTGTATTCATATCTAACGTAGTCGAAGGACATCTGTTTATCAGATATGTTGTTGTCGAAATAGCCTCAGCCTAAAACACCTTCTTCAATCCAACACTAACCAACATGCATATAACCCTTTAGATGATTGTTCGATTGAATCTCTCAGCTAGACCATTTTGCTGAGAAGTACCAGCTATAGTCTTATGCCTTTAAATCCCATACTCGACACAGTAACTGTCGAAAGCTTCATTGCAGAATTCAAGGCCATTATCAGTTCTCAACCTCTTGACCTTTCTTCTAGTTTGAGTTTCGACCAGAACCTTCCAACTCTTGAAATTCTCAAAAGTTTCATCCTTCGTCTTCTGAATTAATACCCATAACTTTATGGAATGGTCATTAACTATGGATAAAAAATATCTTGCACCTGAATGTGAAGGATTCCTTGCAGGCCCCCAAATATCAGCATGGATGTAATCAAGAGATCCATGTGTTCTTTGTTTAACTTTGTTAAACTTCACCCTACAGGATTTACCAAATACACAAGGTTCACAAAACTCCAACTTCTCAACTTTGTCACCACCTAGCAGGTTTGTTTTCCCCAGTTCGACTAGGCCTCTCTCGATAAGATGACCCAATCTCATGTGCCATAATTTTGTCTTTGACAACAGTTTCGTGGATGCAACATTTGTCGAACCACTTACAACTTCAGCCTCAAGGGTATACAAGCCTTGTTTCATCACGCCTCTCAAGACTTCCTTCGACCCCTTCATGACTCTTAGGATACTTTTATCTCCTTGAAAGACATATCCCTTCTTGTCGAATTCACCAAGAGAAATCAAATTTATCTTCAAGTCAGATACGTACCTAACTCCAATCAATAGTCTTATTGACTCATCATGGAGCTTGAATCTCACAGATCCAATACCTGCAATTTTGCAAGCTTTGTTGTTTCCCAGCAGCACTGATCCACCATCTTGATCACATAATTCCTCGAACAAGTCTTTATTTGGAGTCATGTGCCAAGTGCAACCTGAATCCATAATCCACTTTTTTATTAAGTCGCCGCTCGAAACCACAAGGACATCAGATGAGTCAAAATCATCTTGAACAATGGCAACATTACCATTATCATTACCTCCATGATCTTTCAGGCGTTCAAGGAACACCTTTCAAATGTGACCCTCATTCTTACAATGATATCATCGAACACCAGATGCTTCACCACTATAAGATTTCTGCTGACTTTTGCCATTCTTATTGTCAAACTTACCATCCTTTCACAAGAATTTTGCCTTAACGGCCAAACCTTCACCAACCGTCGAAGGTTTATGCTCCTTTCATTCATTCAAGTCCTTAGAGAACAAGGCATATTGAACATCTTTAAAGGTCAGGGACTCTCTTCCATACAAGAGGGTTTCTTTGAAGTGAGCATGTGTTCTGGGCAAAACACATAACATCAACATCGCTTGATCTTCATCATCGATCTTCACATCAATATTTTTAAGATCAAGAATCAGCTTGTTGAACATATCCAACTGCTCAGCCAACACTTTGTCTTTACTCATCTTGAATGAATACAAGGCTTGCTTCAGGTAGAGTCGATTCACCAATGATTTGGTCATGTACAAACCTTCAAGTTTCAACCATAACCCTGACGTCTTCGTATCCCTTGATACCTATCGAAGAACCTTATCACCAAGGCTCAACAATATTGTGTTGTGTGCTTTCTCAATCATGGTCGTCTTTTCAGCTGTCGTCAACGCAACATTCATGGTCGTCTCTCCCTTCAACGCTTCCAAACAACCCTGCTGAACAAGTAGGGCTTTCATCTTCAAGCGCCACATACCAAAATCGTTAACTCTAGTGAACTTTTCAATCTCATGCTTTTTCACAAGAAGCATGAAATTCTCATATTTCGATGTCTCATCATCTTTATCGTCTTTTGATTCAACCTTCAAGGAAATTCCTTTAGACTTATTTTCTTGACTTTCATGTTTCTCAAGCCTTCCAAGTTCCAACTCATGTTCTTGAAGTTTTCCAAATAGAGATGTGGATGTCATTGTTGAGAGACTCTTCTTTTCCGAGATAGCGGTCACTTTCGGTTGCCATTCTCTTGTCAAGGATCTTAAGACTTTGAGTTTTAGATCATCATTTGTAAAGGTTTTTCTGAGAGCAATCAAATGATTTGTTAGATGAACAAATCTCTTATGTAGTGCAACTATGGATTCACTGGGCTACATTCGGAACATTTCATACTCTTGACTCAATGTATTTAACCTTGATCTCTTCACTTTGGCGGTTCCTTCATGAGTTTCTACCAAAGTGTCCCAAATTTCCTTTGCCGATTTACATTGAGATATGCGAAAGAACTCATCCATACTAAGAGCACTTTGTAGAATGTTGATTGTCTTCTTTTCATTTAAAATCCTTTTCTTATCATCTTCGTCATATGTACTTTTTAACTTTGCGGTTCCTACGCCATTTAGGACATTCATCGAATTATGTGGACCATTTTCAACTGCTTCCCATATGCCTTCTCCTTGGGCTTCTAGATGTGCCTTCATTCTTATTTTCCAAAAGTCGAAATATTCTTCGGAGAAGAGTGGGGGCTTGTTACTACTTTCACCGTCTTTGAAAACTGGGTTTGTACTTGCGGAAGCCATGCTGGATCTTTAGGAACAAGTTGCCTATAACTTGCTCTGATGTCAAATGTAAGTTCAAAAAGAGCCTAAGAGGGGGTGAATTAGGTCTTAGATTATTTTTCGGAATTTTATCGGTGGTTGAATTTTATCTGCCTAAGGTTCTAAGTGATGAAAGCAGTAAATGCGGAAAGGTAAAGAACACCAGGAATCTATACTAGTTTCCCTCACAGATCGAGAGTACTCTAGTCCCCTTACGACTCGTAAGATATTTTACTATAGTCTTAGAAATCGTACAAGCCTATTTACATCAAACTTGGTGAAGCTTATTATCTAAAAACTATAAAACTAAGTGTTGAAGAACAATCCTCTTAACAACACAAAAACTTGTATCCAACAATCCTGGATCACAAGAATACAAATAAGAAATCTCTTGATAAAGTTTGATGATTTGATGAAAGTTGTGCAATCAATCTTCTTTTGATTGATCTTCTCCTTGAATCAAAAGTCACTCAAGAAAATATACAAGTGTTCACTTTTTAAAAGAAATGGGATGAAACAAATAATATATGAAAAGTATGAAAGTTTCTTCTCTAAAAATGTATGAACATTTTTTTATCACAATTTGAAGGATTATAAAAGAGAATGATTTATTACGAGTTTATGAAATTCTTGGAGGTCTTTTGTAATTTGAAAATTCCAGAATTTATATGTTGTAAAACACCTATTAAAAAAGATATCACTTTTGAACAGAAAAAGTAATCAAAAGGTATAGGAATTCAAAATGATTTTTCATGAAAAGAGGCCAATTTTCACAATTTCGTACAGGGTTAACCGGTTAATCATATGTGTTAACCGGTTAACGCGTTTAAACGTTAACAAATAAATTCAAAAATCAAGGTCCGTTAACCGGTTAACCATATGGGTTAACCGGTTAACACTGTTAAAAAAACAGAAAAAATTATTTTTAAAGTGTTAAACCATTTAGAAAAAATTACCAATTGATTATATGCAATATGATAATGCAAAGTATAATTTTTGAACACTTGTATAGTAATTCTAAATTGAATTTTGATATACCTTTAGAATTTGTTCAAAACTTGAAACTTTGATGATTTGCATATGAAGCTTGATCAATTATGCCTTGGCCTTTGCTATAACATATCCTTGTTGCTTGATATCATTTGAAGCTCTTGTCTTTTTGCAGTCATGAGTTGCATAGAGACTTGTTGTCTTCATCAAAATACTTTTGATTGAAGCATGCTTCTACACAATACACTTCTTTCATTAAAATTTTCAAGTAATTCATTTGTTTTTCAAGTGTTTATACAAAATGACTTCGAAACTTTTTTTGCATAATTTTCATACATCAAATAAAAAATTTCATGAACCATTGAGCACTTAATGTTTATATATTCTTGAATTGTTCATTAGAAAAAAAGATTAAAATTTCAGAATATTAGAAAACATGCAAAGTTGTATGTACTCAATTTATCTGTCTGCTATAAATTATTCATCAAGTGTGTAGTGACATTATCTATTAAGAAAGTGTGTGTACTTTCTACAAGTGTTTACAAATAGGAAGTGTTGTTCTTTTTATTTATTATAAAAAGGTCTTTTGAATTGGAAAAATTTAAATTCCTCCATAGATTTAGTGTGTATGCGTTAGAAGATTGTACGAGAGTCTTGATGTGATGTTGTACACATGTCTAACATAGTGAAATCCTTCATGGGCGTGAAGGGACTAGACGTACCCTTGATTGATAAGGAAAACTAGTATAATTTATTGTGTCTCTTTTACTTTCCTTCAATGTTATTGCACTATTTGTTGTGATGTTGTAACATTCCTTTGAGTCTTCAACTTCCTTTTATAGAGATAGAAAAAGAGTCGTTGGAGGTTTGAACAACAACAAACTTAGTGAAAAAGTATGCCAAGAGAGGGCGTTGGAGACTTGCATCTGGTCAGAGGTCAAAATCTTTGTCCATTGAATAATAACATTGTCCATAACACCTTTTGAGTAACTAGGTATCTACCAAAAGGTAGTATAGACTGAAGAGGTCACATCGCCATCCTTGAGCCTTGCAAAATCAAACCCTAGTTAACTCTATCCAGAAATATGAGACTTTGAAAAGACAAGTCTGCTTTGGTGCAGTGTACATATCAGCTGCTCATCACGTGTATTAAAAACTAAGTTGTCATTCAGAAGTTGGGTCACGAGTCTAAAGTTTGATGCCTTCAGAGTCTGGTGAATATATTTAGATTATGATAAACCAGAATCTGAGTATAACTTCTTCCCTTATGCTTTCAACATGATTAATAATGAATTTTTTAGTTTATGATCATGCACACTTGAACATATGTTAGAAAATCATATTGTTCTTCCAATACTTTGTTATCATCAAAATCTTTTTAAGTGCATGAATAAATCTTGCTCTAATACTTTTTACTAATCTAAGCCCAACACTTCAAATTCAAAGCTATATAGATTTAACACTACGACACTTAAAATATACATTCTTAATTCTAAAATTCCTTTCAACCCCGTTAGGATGTGACTTGAGCGTCAAAGTATTCACAAATTCACTCTTGTTGCTAGATCATAATGCAATTGGACAATCATTCACCAATATGTGCCATCAACATTGTGAGTCTAAGATCTTCACGAGAACACCAATAAAACGGTTAGAACAACTTATTTTCAAACTTAAAATGATTAATATTTATTTATCAAGAGAAAGTGTGAATAATAAATGTAAATAATATTTATAATATTAATGCGATGTCTATTAAACAAAGTGCATGAGATTTATTAAATAAGTTATTTCATAATTGTAATTACAATTATTAATATATTAAAACTTTATTTTACAAGCCTTATGAAATAAAAAAGATAATCAATTTGATGTAATTTAAATAACACGGTGACACACAATGAAAATGTCTTTGACAAAATGATATGTTACAAAAATGTGTTTCAGTTTCAATATTACCAAAAAATGAAAATAGTAATCAAAAGTAACAGCGTCAACTAATAATGAGAAGAATTTCACATTATAGAAATAGAAATAAATATTGACAAGAGGACAAAAGAAAAAGTAGAACAGCTAGACATTTGTGTGGAAAAAAATTTCAGCGTTTTAGACAAACAAATTGTGTAGACTTTGGACTATGAATGAGTCTTCTTTCCTGGATATTCATTCAAAGACCATTCAATTCAATTCAATTCAATAACAACCACTTTCATTATTATTTATATATATTTTTCTTTTTTTTTGTATCTCCCTTTCTGTTATTCTTCTTCTATCAATTTCCATGTCTCAATTGCAAGGTATGGTATCTCTTCTCTCTTTCAGTCAAGTCTATTTACCATACTTGCATTCAGTTTTTCACTCTTGTTAACAGTTTTTAGGGGTTTAATTGTCAAACCAAATGTCTTCTACTATTGATTTGGTTTGTCATAATTTAGGTTTTTATTTTAATGTGATTTATGTGTTTTTCTCATTTTGTTTGAAATTTAGTGTGATTTATGTGTTTAACATATACTTAGAAACTCTGAAAAAAGTGTGTTCGGTGTTGTTGTGTTAATGTCCGTGTCGTGTTCGGAGTGTCTGACTTCTTAGATTAGAAATTAAATGTAGACTTAAAGCTCAGTTGTGTAGAAAATTTTGATGTGGATTTGATGAGTTTCTTTTATTCATACTGGATTTAGGTGCTTGAATTTGAAGTGTTACTGGTATGAAGCATGAAGAAGCTTCTGTGATTATCGTACCGATTTTGTTTGTTGTTATTGTTTCATGGGAGAAGAAGGGGTTTTATTTTCTAGACTAGTTGTGTCGCGACGAGGGGATGGTGCTCGATTCGTTGATTTCTGGTCCTGCTTCGGAAGCTATTTCTCAAATTATAGATTCGGTTTCTGAGTTTGTGTATTCTGTTGACAATGTTCTTGTGAAGAAGGATAGTTTTAAGGAACTTGCAGATTACTTGCAGAGAATTGAACCTATTTTGAAGGACTTGAGGAAGGGAAAGGTTAGTGATTCTGAGACATTCAACCATGCCATTGAGATTCTGAGTCGCGAAATCAAAGAAGCGAAGAAATTGGTTCAAGAATGTAGCAAGAAGAGCAAGGTGTATCTTCTAGTGAACTGTAGAACCGTTGTGAAGCGCTTGAAGCATAATACGGGTGAGATCAGTAGGGCTCTTGGTCTTCTTCCTTTGGCTACGTCGGGTCTTTCGGCTGGAATAGTTGAAGAAATTGAAAAGTTATGTGAGAATATGCAGGAAGCTGAGTTTAAGGCAGCTGTATCGGAAGAGGAGATCTTAGAGAAAATCGAGGCAGGGATACAGGAAAAGAATTTCGACCGCTCCTATGCAAATAATTTGCTGCATCTCATTGCAGACGCTGTTGGGATTACAAAAGAACGGTCAGAATTAAAAAAAGAGCTTGAAGAGTTTAAAATTGAAATTGAAAACGAGAAAGATCGGGCTGAAGCCATTCAAATGGATCAAATCATTGCTTTGTTGGAAAGGTCTGACGCAGCTTCATCAACTCGGGAAAAGGAGCTCAAGTACTTTGCGAAACGTAATTCTTTGGGTACTCAACCATTGGAGCCTTTAAGTTCCTTTTATTGCCAGATTACAGGCGATGTTATGGTTGACCCTGTGGAAATTTCATCAGGGCAAACATTTGAGAGAAGTGCAATCGAGAAGTGGTTTGCGGAAGGACACAAAAAGTGTCCTCTGACATTCATTACTTTAGACACATTGGTTTTGAGGCCTAACAAAACCTTGAAACAATCAATAGAAGAATGGAAAGATAGAAATACAATGATTACAATTGCTTCACTGAAAGAGAAAATCCAGTCCGGAGATGAAGTTGGAGTATTAAGTTGTTTGCAAACTCTTCATGATTTGTGCGAACAGAAAGACCAGCACAGAGAATGGGTGGTGCTGGAGAATTATATACCTATTCTTATCCAAATTCTTGCTGAAAAAAACCGAGATAAAAGGAACCGTGTCCTTCGCATCCTTTGCATGCTGGTGAAGGATAATGAAGATGCCAAGGTACTTAATTAGTAGCCTTTAAGTGATCTTAACTTTTTATTTATTTATTTTAAACATGTGCAATTTCATAGATGTTGTCCCCTAACTCGGTTGATTTTTCAGGAAAGAATTGCAAATGTTGATGATGCAATCGAGTCTATTGTCCATTCTCTTGGGCGTCGTTTAGCGGAAGGGAAGTTGGCAGTGGAATTACTATTGGAACTATCCAAATATGATTTTTTAAGAGAATACATTGGAAAAGTTCAAGGTTGCATACTACTATTGGTGACTATGTCTAGCAGTGAGGACAATCAAGCGGCCAGAGATGCAACAGAGTTACTGGAGAAGCTTTCATACTCTGATCAGAATGTTATACTGATGGCAAAGGCAAATTATTTCAAGCATTTATTGCAGCGTCTCTCCACAGGTTTATCTCGAACCTTCAATTTTGAGTCAGTGTATCCGGTGCTCCTATTTTATTCAGTGATTGATACACTATCATTATCATCAATTGAATTTAACTCTATTTTTATTCAGGAACAGATGATGTGAAGATGGTTATGGTCAAAATGTTAGCAGAAATGGAGTCCACAGACCACAATAAGGAGGTCTTGTTTGACAACGGTATTCTGGCTCCTCTTCTTCACTTAGTCTCACATAACGATGTTCAGATGAAATTAGTTGCTCTTAAAGCTCTTCAGAATCTATCTAGTTTAAAGAAAAATGGACTCGAAATGATTCGACAAGGTGCAGCGCGCCTATTATTTGGCATTCTTTTCCAGCACAGCCTTCCTTCCTCAATTTTGTGTGAACATGTAGCTCCTATAATTATGCAACTTGCTGAATCTACCATCTCTCAGGATACACAGACACCGGTTTCATTGTTAGAATCCGATGATGAAGTTTTTAACCTTTTCTCTCTAGTTAGCTACATTCAGCCTGATGTGCGACAATATATTATCCAGACTTTTTATGCGTTGTGTCAGTCTCCTTCAGCTTCATATATCAGGAACAAGCTAAAAGAGGTAAGCATCTAGCTTGAACTAAAAACACATATCACAGATGGAAATTCTTTTTCTTCTGAAACACTAGTCTCCATAAGTAGGAATGTCTAAAATAGTTAAGCATCGCCCTTTAAGTTCTTTCGCATCCATATTACTGTTTAGCTTGCTAAAGACAAACAAAATGTGAACATCTTGCATTTAGCATAGTAAAAGAATATTTTATTAGCCATTATTTACAATAGTCTAGTTATGTATTTGCAGTGTCCGTCGGTTCTAGTATTGGTCAAGTTGTTTGAGAATGAAAGCGTTACTCTTCGAGCAAGTGCTGTGAAGCTGTTTTCTTGCCTGGTAGAAAGCTCTGATGAAGCAACCATACTGGAACATGTGAATCAGAAGTGTATTGATACTTTACTCCACATCCTGAAACCTCCATCTGATGAAGAGGAAGTGGTTTCTGCTATGGAAATATTACGCCATCTTCCAAAAGTTCAACAAATCACTCAGTGGCTTTTGGATGCCGGGGCGCTGCCAATCATTTGTAGCTATATCCAACAAGGGAAGGACAAAGATCTCCTAAAGAGTAAGCTGGTAGAGAATTCTGTTGGTGCCTTATGTCGTTTTACAGTTCCAACAAACTTGGAATGGCAAAAGAGTGCGGCTGAAATTGGGATTATAACTGTTTTAGTACAGTTGCTTGAAAGTGGATCTGCTCCAACAAAACAGCTAGCAGCACTGTCCCTAACTCAATTTTCTAAAAGCTCAAACGAACTAAGCATTCCAGTACCGAAGCGTAGGGGGTTTTGGTGCTTCTCAGCTCAACCAGAAGCGGTATGCTTAGTTCATGGCGGTATATGCACTGTAGAATCATCATTTTGCCTTTTGGAGGCTGATGCAGTGGGACCACTAGCAAAGACTCTTCGAGAATCTGATCCCGGAGTGTGTGAGACTTCTTTAGACGCCCTTCTAACTTTAATTGAAGGAGAAAAGCTACACAGCGGTAGTAAAGTGCTCGCAGATGAAAATGTCATACCGTTAATAATAAGATTTCTCGGTTCTCCTTCCCCTGAATTGCAAGAAAAGTCTTTGAATGCCTTGGAAAGAATTTTCCGGCTACACGAGTTCAAACAGAAATATGGAGGTTCAGCTCAAATGCCTCTGGTTGACTTAACTCAGCGGGGTAATGGTAGCGTTAAATCTTTGGCCGCTCGAATATTGGCACATTTGAATGTACTTCATGATCAATCTTCATATTTCTAAAGAATATTGATTCAATTAAAACATACCAAGGATCAAAGTTAAGTTAACTAACCATCAGGTTCAATCTTCCCTTGTTCCTTTGACCATGGCATGACAAAAACCGTCGCAAACTACAAGCTCGGACAGGAAATGGGACTTTTTGACAGAAAATTGCTTTCATCTGTGCAGCAACATGATGTTGTAGCTTTGCGTTGAGTTATATCTCATTGAGAATCATATCATATAGATATTATATTGTAAGTGTGTTAATCCAAATTAGGCTATTGTTGTATTAAGATAGAATCACCATTGGACATGTAGGGATTTACTTGGAGCCAGTATTATACGCCCCAAATATCTTTGTACATTTCAGGATTGTATGGTTACTTGTGTAAAAAATAAAATCTCTTTTTCCAATGATTGTATCTTTTATTATTTTTGTTATTGGTCTAACTCTATAATAATAAGGGGGACTAAAACATTTATATAACAGAGTTTATGCCACAAAAACATGCATCAAACAAAAGAAACATTAAACGTATTTATAGAATTTCATTGCGGTATATGACAAATAGGTTTCGTGGTGTAGTTGGTTATCACGTCAGTCTAACACACTGAAGGTCTCCGGTTCGAGTCCGGGCGAAGCCATTTTCCTTTTTTACCAACTTTTCAACTTCCATTTAAATATTTTGTCGGTCGGAAAATGGATCTTCTTCTTCGTCTTTTTTGGTCGTTGTTTTTTCTTGACACAGACACTGTTATTAGATTCAGTTTCAACTGTAACTGTTATCGGAGATGGAGAGAAGAAGAAGAACAAAAGAGGATTTAGCATCCTTAATGCGCAAATCATGGTACCATCTAAGGTTATCTGTTCGCCATCCATCTAGGGTTCCGACTTGGGATGCAATCATTCTCACCGCCGCAAGCCCAGAACAAGCCCATCTCTACAATTACCAGCTCAATCGGGCCAAGCGTATGGGCCGGATCTCTTCTTCCACTCTCACTCTCGCCGTTCCTGACCCTCTCGGCTGCCGGATTGGTTCCGGTGCTGCTACTCTTAATGCTCTAAATGCTCTCGCTCTTCATTATGGTACGAGTGCAGATAATGTGCTTGATAAAATGCATGTACTGTTGCTTCATGCTGGTGGGGATTCGAAAAGAGTTCCTTGGGCTAATCCTATGGGAAAAGTGTTTCTTCCTCTCCCTTTCTTGGCTTCTGATGAACCGGATGGGCCTGTTCCTCTTCTGTTTGATCATATTCTTGCGATTGCTTCTTGTGCTAGACAAGCTTTTGGAGATCAAGGTTAGTTATATATGCTTTTGTTATTCAATTTGATCTAGCTGCATGATCACTTGTGAAACTGTTTAGAGAATTTATATAAATAGCTTATGACATTCATAAGTCATTTTCTTAAGCTTTGAAGCAGTCATTTCTAGAATTAGGGTGGTGTCCGTCGGTGTCCAACAACACTCCTAAGATATGACACTAGTATGACATGTGTCAAATGAATAGGTATCTCAAGTAGAATTGTTTTTGCTTTTGCTGTGACGCTCATTGGGTCGATTCAATGTCACTAGGACACAATTGTTTGAAATCTTAGACAAATCTAAAACATAAGAAATTTTTTCTTTGTTTCGACATATCTTATACATTCTTTGAACAAGTCTCAGACACATCTACGATGGTATAAATATGTGACAAAACAATGCTAATCATCAAAGAGTTAAAGAGAACTATATTTGATTACAAGTTACAACATCTTTCACTTTTTTTTATAGTATTTTGATTCTATTTTTTAAAATTAAAAATATATTTGTAATGATGTAAGTGTTTTACATAAGTAATGGCGAAGTATCTGTGTCATGTCAAGTGTCCATGTCAAATTTTGTTGCATAGTTCATAAGCTCTTCAAGATTGGTTTTTAAAATAACTTATAGCTTATAGGATAAATAATTTAACTCCGTTTAATATTTTGCTATAAAATAGCTTATACATAAGTGTTTATCATGCTATAAACGGTTATTTAAGTTTAGTCATTTAGGGTATTCATATTTAATTTGTCCTCTCTTGTGTATCGGACAAAACTAAACATAAATTTAATGACAATGTAGTTATTCAATTGATTCTTTGAACTGTTGTTACAGGTGGAATGCTGACTATGACTGGTGACGTTCTTCCTTGTTTTGATGCATCTGTTATGACTCTTCCAGAGGACACTTCTTGCATCATCACTGTTCCGATCACCCTTGACGTTGCTTACAATCATGGAGTAATTGTTGCAGCTGAAACGGAAGTACAGTCTAATCAAAATTATGCACTCAGTTTAGTGGATAATTTATTACAGAAACCTACTGTAGATGAGCTTGTTCAAAGCAAGGCGGTTTTAGTTGATGGTAGAACATTACTTGATACCGGTATAATAGCTGTTAGAGGTAAGGCGTGGTCGGACCTTGTTACACTTGCTTGTTCCTCTCAGGAAATGATTTCAGACCTCATAAGAAGCAGAAACGAGGTATTGTATGATTGGTATGAACAATTGATTTTGTATTTATAGCAAAGTTAATTTGTGTTTTACAAATTTGTGAGGTTGATGATTGAATCATTGTCAGACTAAATAGAACTATTTAACTGTATTGTTGTAGAATTTACAAATGTGCTGTTACCAAGAGACCTCTATTCACCCCCTTTAATAAACAACTACATGTTTCGTTGCACGGAAATTTTTTAGAAAAAAGAAATGAAACTGTTCTCTTGTATATTAATTGTAGTTAAAGGAGTAGGTAAGTGGAGTGGAATTCAATAAATATTAGTATATTAATGAAAGATAAAATATATATTGCATTGATATTTTAATGTACAACTATTTTGAGAGAGAAAAGTATAAATGTGACACTTTTTATACGACAAAAAGTACTAATAGTAATACTACTACTAATAATAATACAAACATGAAGAGGCACCTGATATCCAAAGACAAACAACAAGTGTGGTTAAAATCATGGATGAATATATGGATCCAAATGTTATTCCTCATACAAACTCAAGATCCTCATATGTGGGAAATCAAATGCAAGAGTGGCTGGAAACTATGCATGAATCTTCTTGTCTGTCTTTAGTTTGTACAGTTATGCTATGAAGAAATTAGGAAGATTTTGGTTTTTGTATAAGTTATTGAAATGAAGGTGGCCTATATTGATTGAGCTTTTCAGGTGTGGTGGGTGGATTTAGTGAACAGACAACAATAAAATGGTTTTAACAGATGATGAAATATTAATAATAGAATGGGGGACATAGAGGCGGAACATTGAAATAGAAGATGAATATGAGGATGTGCTGCACAGAAAAATGAGTAGCCACATCTTGGAAGGTGCCACTACATAAAATGCATGGCATGGCAAAATTTAGATTGTGTTGATATTTGTAAATATATATAGTGTTAAGAATATTTATATATAGAATAGTCCCACATCGACTATATCATGTAATTAGTTGTAATCTCTCTATATATAATAATGTCTCAGTAGTACTTTTCAACACACACGGTTTAATCTAAATGTCTTTTATTATCGTTTATTTCAACATGATATCTAGAGCCTGTTAAGAGACAATTCTTTCTTCGCCGTGTTTTACCCGGTTGACCCACTGTCTTCCGGTGAGAATTTTTTTTTTTGCAAACCGTGTTATCACTCCGGTTTGCCTCACTTTTCAAAATTCTTCGGTAACCTCCCTGCCGCCACTGTCGCCGTTACTGTTCCGACAAACTTCCGGCGACGTTCCAGAAAATTGACCTCACCATCCGACTCGCTGCCCTCCGATCCAGCTCAGATTATTCTACTGCTACGGTAGTTCTCTTGATTGTAGTGTCACCTTCACTAACAATAATGTTATCCTGCAGGATCGGAGTTCGGGACGGACGATTGGCGTCGGATGTGAGTCTCAAGGTCTTTATTACCTCTCAGTGTCATCTCAGACATGCTCAGCCAAAGATTCTCCACTTACTATCCATGCCCAGTTAGGTCATCCCAGTCTTACAAAATTACATAAGTTGGTGCTAAGTTTATCGAATGTATCTAATTTACAATGTGAGTCGTGTCAGTTAGGGAAATACACTCGTAGTCAATTTCCCAATCGAGTCAATAAACGAGCTTCATCCCTTTTCGCTTTAGTTCATACCGATGTTTGGGGTCCCTCGCGTACTGTCTCTACTCTTGAGTCTAGGTATTTTGTCACATTTATTGATGATTTTTCACGTTGCACATGGTTATTTTTAATGAAGAATAGATCTAAATTATTTTCTATTTTTGAACAATTTTATCGAGAAATAAGAACTCAATTCGGTGTGTCTATCCGTACCTTAAGAAGTGACAATGCCCGTGAATATTTATCCCAACAATTTCAAAATTTTATGTCACGCAATGGTATTCTCCATCAAACATCTTGTCCTCACACACCTCAACAAAATGGGTTAGCCGAACGCAAAAACCGGCATCTCGTAGAAACCACTCGGACCTTACTTCTCCATGGTAATGTTCCACTTCGGTTTTGGGGGATGCTGTGCTAACGGCATGTTACCTTATAAATCGCATGCCCTCATCTGTCCTTAACAATAAAATCCCTCATTCAATCCTTTTTCCCAATTCCCCACTTCACCCAATTCCTCCCCGAGTCTTCGGGACCACATGTTCTGTACACAATCTCTCTCCTGGTCTTGATAAACTATCAGCTCGATCACTAAAGTGTGTCTTTCTTGGTTATCATCGATCACAAAAAGGTTATCGTTGTTATTCACACACTCTACAACGATATCTCATATCAGCCGATGTTACCTTCTTCGAGTCTGTTCCATATTTCGAGTCCAGCCAAGCAACTTCGGAACCCCTTCAGGAACGTATTCCCACACCTCTTCCGGAAGTCCCATATATCATTGTCCCCGATCATTCTAGGGAACCTGGTCCACTAAATACCCCTACAGTTGACCCCCATACTTCTCGCCCACTTCAAACATATCAGCGTCGTCAACCAACGTTTGTCGTACCTGTCCCTGAAGCCGCACCTGTTTCTGAGGTCGTACCTGTTTCTGAGGTCGCACCTGTCCCTGAGGTCATTGTAGACTCTCCTCTGACGCTCTCGCCATCACCGGATCCGATCCTGCAACCTGAGTCCGATCTTCCGATTACCCTTCGAAAAGGTATACGTCAAACACGAAATCCTTCTCCACATTATATTGATTTATGTTATCATCGTCTTTCCCCTTTGCAGTATACTTGTTTGTCTTCTTTGTCTTCTGTTTCTATTCCTAATACTCCAGGTGAAGCATTATCTCATCCTGAATGGAGGCAAGCAATGATTGATGAAATGTGTGCTCTTGAAAGCAGTGGTACCTGGGAACTGGTTCCTTTACCCCCTGGGAAATCTTTAGTAGGTTATCGTTGGCTTTATACAGTGAAGGTTGGTCCAGATGGTAAGATTGATCGATTTAAAGCCCGCTTGGTAGTCAAAGGATACACTCAGATTTTTGGGTTGGATTATAGTGATACCTTCTCACCTGTAGCCAAGATGGCATCTGTTAGACTTCTAGCTATTGCAGCCATTCGACATTAGTTTCTTCATCAACTTGACATTAAAAATGCTTTTTTACATGGTGATCTTGAAGAGGAAGTATATATGGAGCAACCACCTGGGTTTGTTGCTCAGGGGGAGTCATCGAATATGGTGTGTAGGCTACACAGGTCTCTTTATGGTCTTAAGCAATCTCCGAGAGCTTGGTTCGGCAGATTCAGCGCTGTAGTTCAACAGTTTGGTATGGTCCGTAGTGAAGCTGACCATTCGGTTTTTTATCGTCACTCAGTCCAAGGGTGTATTTATCTTATTGTGTATGTAGATGATATTGTCATAACTGGTAGTGATCAACAGGGAATACTCCAGTTAAAACAACATCTCTCGAATCAATTTCAGACAAAAGATCTTGGTAAACTCCGTTATTTCTTGGGTATTGAGGTAGCCCAATCTAAAGATGGTTTGGTGATTTCTCAGCGGAAATATGCTATGGATATTTTGGAAGAAACATGTTTGTTGAATGCTAAACCAGCTGATACTCCTATGGATCCAAGTGTCAAATTACTACCCAATCAGGGGGAGCCTCTATCTGACTCCGGAAGATATAGGAGATTGGTTGGAAAGTTGAGTTATCTCACAGTCACTCGTCCAGACATTTCTTTTGCAGTCAGTGTGGTAAGTCAGTTCTTAAATTCCCCTTGTCAGGAACACATGGATGCTGTTATCCGGATTCTGAGATACATCAAATGTGCTCCAGGAAAAGGTCTAGTATATGAAGATAAAGGACATACTCAGATAGTTGGATACTCTGACCCTGATTGGGCAGGGTCACCCATTGATAGACGATCCACTTCTGGGTATTGTTTACTTGTTGGAGGAAATCTTATATCCTGGAAAAGTAAGAAACAAAACGTTGTTGCAAGATCAAGCGCCGAGGCAGAATATAGGTCCATGGCAATGGCAACATGTGAACTTGTTTGGTTAAAACAATTGCTCAAGGAACTTCAAATTGAAGAAGCAAGACCAATGACACTTATTTGTGATAATCAAGCTGCATTGCACATTGCTTCAAATCCAGTCTTCCATGAGAGGACAAAACATATTGAGATTGATTGTCACTTTGTCAGAGAGAAGATCGAGTCAGGTGACATCGTTACAAGCTTTGTCAACTCTAACGATCAATTGGCAGACGTGTTTACAAAATCCCTACGAAGCCCCAGAATTAATTATATATGTAACAAGCTTGGTGCATTTGACTTATATGCTCAAGCTTGAGGGGGAGTGTTGATATTTGTAAATATATATAGTGTTAAGAATATTTATATATAGAATAGTCCCACATCGACTATAGCATGTAATTAGTTGTAATCTCTCTATATATAATAATGTCTCCGTAGTGCTTTTCAACACACACGGTTTAATCTAAATGTCTCTTATTATCGCTTATTTCAACAGATTGCATGGCATGAGAATAGACAAAGTGATATGCCACTCTGTTTTAATAGATTTAAATAAAATATTTACCGTTTCGTGATAACATTGACTGAGTCATGTCCTACTGCAGCTACATGGGTTCAGCACCTTGTATGTGATAAAAGACCTTATTAATATGAATCTATAATCTATTCAAATCACCTGTATACTATAATCATTATAATCGGGTCATGTGTATATATTAATGAAGTCTGCACCTTTTTCTCTACTGAGGCATTTAATGCTATTTTGACTTGTGGAAAAATGAAGTTATTTTATCATAATAATAAATGCTCCGGGTTGTCCAGATGAGCTTATATGAAGATTTGGTTGCTGCCTGGGTACCTGCAAAGCATGAGTGGTTGAGAAAGCGCCCTTTAGGTGAAGAACTTGTCAACAAATTGGGGAGTCGGAGGATGTTCAGCTACTGTGCCTGTATGTCAAGCCTAATTGCAATATTTTATTCTGTATCTATATCATTCCTCATTTCTTTCTGTGCCAAAATTGACTCTTTCATATTTTTTTCACTTACAGATGATTTGTTGTTCTTGCATTTTGGGACCTCAAATGAAGTTTTAGATCACCTCAGCGGTGTTGGTTCAGACCTGGTTGGTAGAAGACATCTGTGTTCTATTCCTGCTACCACTGCATCTGACATTACAGCATCTGCTATTATTCTTTCCAGTAAAATTGCACCTGGCGTATCGGTAGGAGAAGATTCTCTCATATATGATTCATCTATTTCTGGTGGAATACATATTGGCTCATTGTGTATAGTGGTTGGAGCCAACATATCCCTAGATGACTATTCATGCGCTGAAGATTCGATGAAGTTTATGCTTCCAGATCGCCATTGTCTTTGGGAGGTTCCCTTGGTTGGAAGGAGTGAGCGAGTCCTGGTATATTGTGGCCTTCATGATAACCCCAAAAGTCCACTTTCTGGAGATGGTACATTTTGTGGAAAACCCTGGAGGAAAGTTTTACATGATTTAGGTATTCAAGAAAGTGATTTATGGGGTTCCTCAGGCACTGGCGGAAAGTGTTTATGGAATTCAAAAATATTCCCCATACTTCCTTATGCTCAAATGCTTAAGGTTGCAATGTGGTCGATGGGCTTAGTTAAACAAAAAACTGAAGACATGCTTTCTTTGTGGAAATCTGCTCAGCGCATCAGTCTGGAGGAATTGCATAGATCAATTGATTTCTCAACAATGTGCCTAGGTTCTAGTAATCATCAAGCTGATCTAGCAATAGGTATTGCTAAAGCTTGTGTTACCTATGGCATGCTGGGACGCAATTTGTCTCAACTATGTGCAGAAATTCTTCAAAAAGAGGGTTCCGGAGTTGAAATATGCAAGGATCTCTTAGCTATGTGTCCAAAAGTTCAGGAGCAAAACACTAATATACTTCCCAAGAGCCGAGCATACCAGGTGCAAGTTGATCTCCTTCGAGCTTGCAATGATGAAAAGACAGCATGTGAGTTGGAGCACAAAGTTTGGGATGCAGTGGCTGATGAAACTGCTTCTGCTGTAAGATATGGATTTAAAGGTGCATCCTTTGATTAACAATTTTGCTTCCTTATCCTTAATGCAGCTCATCTGGTTAAAGTCTCTTGCTTTAATTTTCCTAGTTTGAGCAATTCTATAGATACCTTCTTCTTCTTCTTCTTAAGTGCCTAAAGGCTTGTATAGAGAACTTCAGATGCTTTTGTTTAAACTTTACTGACTGACTTCTTGTTGTCTTGCTCAGCTACCTTGTATTAATTCTTACCTTTTCATAAGGATTATGTTTTACAAGACTCTTTTAACTAAAACCATTTGTTGTTGACTATTGTCCCATCACCAATAACCTATCCTCTTTGGTCCAATATCCTATATTTTTCTAGCGCCTTTTCTCTCTAGCAATCTATTCCACACTTCATTAGTACTACCCTGTATTTCCGCAAAACCCGCTTTTCGAAACCTCTCAAACAACCTATGTTTTTCACCCTTTATTTACCATCTTTGTTTTCTAGGATTTTTAACATGATTATCTTATTTATCTTCATTTTAGTTTACACATCCATTACCTCTAGGCATGTTACTGGTTAGATTCTCCTGATATGACTGTAATTCATGCAAAGTTTTCCATTCAATTCACTTATATTTTTTTTATAGTACATCACCTACTCTTTTAGCATGCTTCTATTTTTTTCTTAAAACAAGTGTTGGCTATGGTAAAGTAAAACCTACAATAAAGCTCATATACAACCACTCTTTTGGTGTCACATGTCTCTTAATTGCATCAATTGTAGATATCGTACTCTCTATTCATATATTTAGATAAATAGACAACTGCATCTTAAGTCTTGATTCATGTTAAAAACATAGAAAAACAAATTTTCCAGAAGCTGAGTTTACTTATCCTGCAGAACATTTGTCAGTGTCTCCCAGTAGCGCCTCCTGTGACGAATATCAGATTAACAGCCATCATAATGATCACATTCACCAGCCTTTCCATCCTAGAAAGGTTAAAGTAGAATTACCCGTGCGTGTAGATTTTGTTGGGGGTTGGAGTGATACCCCTCCATGGAGCATCGAGCGTGCTGGATGTGTTCTAAATATGGCAATAAGCTTAGAAGGTTCTCTTCCACTTGGCACCATCATTGAGACCACTCAAACAACAGGAGTATTAATTAGTGATGACACACACAAGCAGTTTTATATCAAGGATTATAAAACTATATGTGCACCATTTGATGTAGATGATCCGTTTAGGTTAGTGAAATGTGCATTACTTGTGACCGGCATTGTTCATGATAATATTCTTGTTGATATCGGCATGCACATCAAGACATGGGCCAATGTTCCACGCGGTAGTGGATTGGGCACTTCTAGTATTTTAGCTGCTGCAGTGGTGAAAGGGCTTCTCCAGATGATTGATGGGGATGACAGCACTGAAAATGTGGCTAGACTTGTTTTGGTGTTGGAACAACTCATGGGTACAGGAGGTGGGTGGCAGGACCAAATTGGCGGTCTGTATCCAGGGATCAAATGTACTTCAAGCTTTCCCGGAATTCCATTGCGGCTTCAAGTTGTTCCCTTGTTGGCTTCACCGTGGTTGATTTCCGCGTTGCAGCAACGGCTTCTAGTGGTTTTCACTGGTCAAGTAAGTATATGTTTATTTACATAAATATGCATCTTGCAGACAGAACACCTCATTGAAATATTTTCCTATAACAATTTATAATTAACAGTGATATCCCTTGTATTGCTTTGTAGGTTCGACTTGCAAAGAAGGTCCTGCAGAAGGTGGTAATTAGATATCTTCGTCGTGATAACCTTCTTGTATCCAGTATCAAGCGCCTAGTAGAGCTCGCAAGGATTGGGAGAGAAGCTTTGATGAACTGCGACATTGATGAACTCGGCGAAATAATGTTGGAAGCCTGGAGATTGCATCAGGAGCTTGATCCTTACTGCAGCAATGATTTTGTCGACAAGTTATTTTCTTTTGCTAGTCCTTACTGTTGTGGTTACAAGCTTGTTGGCGCTGGTGGTGGGGGCTTTGCTCTCTTAATTGCGAAAGATATACAGAGTGCCAAGGATCTCCGGAAGAGGCTAGAAGAAGAGAAAGATTTTGAAGTGAAAATCTATGATTGGCAAATATCTCTATAGTATGATATGAACAGAACAACAACCTCTTGTTGGAAAATAGTTGTATTGCTGTCATAATTTATTGTTATTCTTTATTTGTATATTCTTCACTGTTTTACTATTATTAATATGATAGAGTAGATGCAATAACTTATTTTTATTGGAAAAAACCCAAATTCCAGCTTAAAAAAAATAAGGTCTGATAAGAGTTAGACAATTGATTTATATTTTAGTCAATTTCAATAGATTAAGACCATTAGCATTAGCATAGTGGAATGATTCAGATACAATGTATTTTTTTTATCATGGGATAAAGACATGGAAGCTTTTCATGCTATTTCTGATTGTAATTGTGTGAAAGATAAGAGTGGTTGTTATTTTACTTTTCATTAATGATTAATTAAATGAAGTGTTGTTTTACTTTTCATCTTAGTAAGTAAACTTTAACAATATTATATCATTGTTTCTTTACAAAAGTATGACTTGAAGAAGAAAGGTGTAATAGTGGACAAAAAAGGAAGAAAGGGTATCACTTGTCAATGAAGCAAAGAATCCAAAGCTTCATGGGCCATGACTCCCTTTGCCGCAGGAAAGTACTAGGAAAGCTGTAAACTGATTTTCAGCCAATTTATAAGGGAATACTCTTTTTACTCTTTGCCGCAGGAAAGTACTAGGAAAGCTGTAAACTGATTTTCAGCCAATTTATAAGGTAATACTCTTTTTACCTTATCGGTAAATAATTCTTCCTTTGTCTAGAGATTCATCTCCTCTCGTATTCAAAATTATACAAGTCTTTGTAATTTTTAAAAGTCATTTCATTTTGAACAATTTTTTTTTATCGGATATATATCTTCGAATATTATTTAGGATGAATCCGGAGATGAATCTCCAAAATACTTCATATACTAATTTATGGTGTTTTTATTCACTGGGTTTGTTAAATTAACAACTCAGTGATATTTCTGGAGATGCATGTCCAGAAATATCAAGCGAGAAATTAGATAAAATACCATCTTGTATGATCTTCATGATGAAAGTTTATTCTCAATAAAAAAAATTCTTCCATTATCAATCAATTTTTCAACACCAAAACACCATTCTTATATTTCATCACATCAAATGGAGTAAAAGAAACTGAAATTTAAGGTAAAGTTCATTTATTTCATCTCTCATTCCTTGCATTAATGTGTTTTGTGAGCTGCCAATATGAACGATGAGTCTAAAGATGCATATTCGGACAAAGTTTGGTATGGTTCAAATATGCATCATTTAATATGTCTGGTATTTTAATGTTTAAATATGTTTTTATGTTATTTGAGGTTTAGATATGGTGCACCCGAATATGTTTCTCAAAGCTATTATGATGATGAATATTAAACCGGACAAAGTGAATGATGATGCTAAACCAGAAGAAGAATAATGATGTTAAATCGTGTGCTAGATCGGTTGTTGACGAGGTAGATGTGCGTGAACATTTTACAAATAAATAAGAGTTTATTGTTCCTGAACATATGCTACAATGAGTTCACATGGAGGCTAAAAAATTAGGGTTTGGTATTGTAATCAGAGGGTCTAACAATGGTTCGGATAAAAGACAAACATTTATAACAATGAGATGTGAAAGATGTGGCGCGTACCAACCGTGATTTAGAAAGTTGAAACAAGATGACACTAGATCGAAAAAATGCTAGTATCCGTTTAAATTGTGCGGATACCGTAAGGCGGATGACACATGCAACTTTAATGTGATTTTTGGTATACATAATCATGCCTTAAATAACAAACTAGTCAGCCATCCAATTCTATATCGCCTTACTCTAGAGGAAAGAGAACTTGTTTTGGTCATAACATTAAACACGTTGGTGTCGAAAAAATACTTGCATATTTGATGACAATTGTGGTTTTCGAACTGTTTCGATTTTGCTCGATAAAGAAGGGGATAAACACCAATTTATCCGCATCCTCTTATACAAGAGATGGAAACACACAAGAAATCATACACAAATCTATACGAGACAAAAGAAAATTATGATGCAGTTACTTCCATCACATATCCTTTTTGACTAATGAATATACCACTAGTCTTTTGCATTGCTTCAACACCGAAAAAACACCTCGTTTTTCCCAAATCGGTCATATCAAACTCAACCATCATGGATTTTTTGAATTCAACATACATTGACTCATCATTGCCAGTGAATATCAAATAATCAACATACAAGTTTATAATTAGAATTTTACCTCAAACATTTGTTTTGACAAACAAAATGTATTCATGAGTGCATTTTTCAAAGTCTTCCTTCAAAAATTATGATTCAATACAACTGCACCAAGCTCGTGTAACTTGTTTCGATCCATAAAATGCTTTCTTTAACTTGTACACCTTATACTCATTATCCTCAATTTCATACTTACAAGGTTGTTCCACAAAAACTTCTTCAATGAATACACCGTGCAAAAATGTCGACTTTACATCCAACTGATAAATGGTCCATCCCATTTGAGAAACAATTACAAGCATTAGTCGAATTATATCTAATCTTGCCACTGGTGCAAATATTTCATCATAATCAACTCCATATTTTGTAGCATATCCTTTAGCTACAAGTCGCTCTTTGTGTTTGTCTATTTCTCAATTCTCGTTACGATTTGTTTTGAATAACCATTTTACTCTAACTTTATTTCCATCAACCCATAAATTTGCCAACTCCCAAGTGTCATTATTCTTTATAAATTCTAATTCCAAAGTCATGGTATTTCTCCATTTTTAACTTTTCATATCTTCTTCAAATGAAATTGGGCCAACACCTACAAACTTGGCTATGTTAGCCATATTTTCTTCTTCTTTTAACGGTCCTTGTCCTTGTCCACTTTCATAATTCCTCATCCACACATATTGACGTATTATTTTTTGTTTAATACCCTTTTTGGTCCTCTAACTATAAGCCAAAGTTCATTTTGGTCTCGTGCGTTTATGGTTCACGTTTGTCCTTTCCGTTAGAAAAGTTAACATTTGATTTAAAATGATGATTACGTAGATTTAGCTGGCTGATGTGTAATATAATGAGTGGTGACGTGGCACGATGTGCAGTATTCAACGTTCTTTAGTTTTATAACTAAGAAATTTCAAAGATCATTTTTAGTTCCTACCCATTTGAACCCTAGCAGAGGGAGAAGACGAAAATACGATTTTGGTAGAAGCAGAAGACGAAGCAAACGAAAGCGAATATTTTGTGTGAGGCACTTATACAACAATTTCAGGAAGAGATTTCCAGGAAAAACATTGAAAGAGATACTTTGGAGAGCAACTAGAGCACCTTACCCACAAACTTGGGAAAGGGAGATGAGGGGTATGAGACAAATACATGAAGAGACCTACAAGCACATGATGCAGACACCAACAATATTTTGGAGTAAGTCATACTTTAGGACCACCACAAAATCTGATATTGTCCCAAATAATATGTCAGAGGTATTCAACAGTGTGATTATAGAAGATAGGGTAAGACCATTGGTAACAATGTTAGAATAAATAAGGGGGCATGTAATACCCATATATAAAATACATACATCAAAGCATATTTTTCATATATAAGTTCAAGTTTGGTACTGAAATACAAATAAGTTCTTAGTACAACACATTGTAAAATTTTAGCCAACTAAATACATAAGGTACTACAACAAAAGGCTAACAATAATACAAGATGTCAAAACAAAAGAAATCTAAGAATTAGATCCAAAGATCTCAAAATATCCACTGCGAAAGCAAAGCCATTGATAAGTAAGGATAATCAAACTGCCTTATCCTTAGCCTTCGTGGAACCTGAAGTACCTGAAAATATATCAACAACATGGGGTGAGATAACAACATCACAGTGAGTTCCCTATCTTAAAGTTCTCTTGTCTCTAAAGGTTCGAATCTGACCATTACTCGAGTCTTTGGTCACTTCTCTACAAGGAACCAAAACAAGATGGAAACGTCCATACAACGCTCTCGACACTTCACGTGGGACTCAGTGGAATACCCACCTCAAGTGTTTATCGGCAAGGCTTCCTGTGGGACTCAATGTAATACCCACCACAAGCCACTACCAAGCCTTTAAGGATGCTTCCCGTGGGACTCAAAGTAATACCCACCTTAAGACTTACTCAAGACTTCACCGGGCAAGGCTTCTCATGAGACTCAATGTAATACTCATCATAAGCCACTACCAACACCTCACCAACGTTACCTCAAGCCTTTACGGATGCTTCCCGTGAGACTCAGCGTAATACCCACCTCAAGACTTACTCAAGACTGCACTGTGGTAATCAGTGTAAATACATACCTCAAGTCTTTACGGATGCTTCCCGTGGGACTCAATGTAATATCCACCTCAAGACTTACTCAAGACTTCCTAGGCAAGGCTTCCCATGGGACTCAGTGTAATATCCATCACATGCCACTACCCACCTTTTCGACGGTTTCGCATTAACCTAGGGTAGTCCTAAACATCTCACAAGTTATACCTTTTTATTTCCAAAAACTCACAATTTTCTAACTAATATAATTACGATTAATTAGAAAAGTCTAGTAAAATTTGGCTCAAAATAATATTGCTCGGTCTTATAAGATAAAACATATTATTAGCTTCAAATCGATATAAAGAACAGTTAAATTGGATAAACGATGAAGAAGTTATGAATTTTTAAAGAAAGAACAAAAATAATATTTTCCAAGATTTATAGTGTTAACCGGTTAACACATTCTATTAACCGGTTAACCAGATCAGATTTTCACTTACAATAGCGTATCAAAGTTCAGTTAACCGATTAACACATTCTGTTAATCGGTTAACCGACAATCAGTAGCTCAAAAACCTGCGTTTTAAAGTGCATAACTTCTCCAAACTCAATCCAAATAACACCAAACATCAAAATAATTTTAAACAGATGTTTCCACACATATTTCCAGCATACTCATGCATTTAATCGATATTTCAACCGTTTAAACTCTTGATTCTACAATTTCTAGAACTATGCCCTAACCTCAAGAAAATTATAACTTCTAGAAATAAAAGTTTCTAACTAGAAACCCCCTCTACCAAAGATGATTGAGAAGATTGAGAGATGAATGGATGGTGAATCCTCAAGACCAAGAGCTTTCTTGTTCTTCTTCAAGCTTTTCCCTTCTTCTCACTTTTCTCTTCTTTCTCTTCCTCTTTCTATTTCTCTTACTATGTTTATGTTTCTATGTTAACATAACATAAAGAAAACAAACTTAGGTTTATACGGGAAAGTATAATTTCCTCCCAACGGGTCCAAATAGAGGGTATCCAAAAATGTCTCTTAATTAACAATTTAATAAAACCTCTGAGTCAGATAATATTAGTTAATAAAAATTAATTCGCCGATTGCTCCAATTATTTTTGTTAAAATCTCTCAGAGCAACCCGGAACCCTATTGATATCAACTAATATTATTCAGAGAATTAAAATAAATTACGGGGTATTACAAGCTGTATAATTGAAAAATAGGCAGAAAATAGGTTTGAGTTCTCTAATTTGAGTAATGGGGGTGTTTTACCAAATATCAAGAAGAAGTTGGAGAAAACCACTAACTACACCAATTCATGGATAATAAGGTAAACATTATTTAGATAGGTAGTATAACACTTATTCTTATAAACATTGTTTAGATAGGTAGTATAACACTTATTCTTGTATTTGTTTAGGATGTCAGCTGAGTATATCTTTGAGGTGAGGCATATTGAGAACCTGGATGATATCTTTGTTGTCAACCTAAAAGAGCAAGATTGTTCTTGCAGAAAATGGCAGCTGATAGGTCTTCATTGTGTCCATGGAATTTCTTCAATGATATCTAGAGGTCTTTCTGTTGATGATTTTGTCCCAGATTATTACAAGAAGGCTAGGTACCTTCAGGTGTATGAACCAATAATCTATCCATTAAATGGTACCAATTTATGGGTTAGGACTGAGTACCTTGATGTGCATCCACCCAAATACAAGAAGATGACTGGAAGGCCCAAAAAAGGATGAATCATGAGCAGAATGAGATTTATGAGTCTGACAGGAAAATAAGGAAAACTAACATGGTTCTGAGGTGTACAATATGCAGAAAAACTGGACATAACAAATCTACCTGTAAGCAGACACCACAAACTACTCAAGCAACTACTTCAGGCCATGCAACACATGTTTCTCAGTCTACTCAGCTTACTCAGAAAACTCAATCAACTCAGGCAAATCAATCTAGGTAGGCAACTCAACCAACCCAGGGCAGTGTAACATTACATAAAATTCAAGATACTCAAGCATCTTAGACAATTCACAAGAGGACTGCAACACAAGCTAGACACAAGTTTTCTTTTAGAAAACTAACACAGGTTTTAAGATGCCTCACTACCAGGCTGAATGCATCATAGAATGCAGTGTGTGCAACAACTAGGAGGACAACTCCTACTAAACGGAATATCCCAAAGAAATCTTGTTAGAGTTTGTAGCTTAGGTTGTGTTGTGTAATGTTGTCTTTTGTCAAAACTGTTCAATGTGAATGATATTTTGTGTAATGCTACTTAAATTTTGTGTACTTAACATTTGGAACTTTGATGTTTCTAATATGTAATGCTACTAATTTGTTATATGTAATGCTACTTATCTGTTATCAAATTATGTGCAAAAGTATTTTATGGTACACAACTATTATGGTACAAAACCTGTTATGGTACAAAACCTGTTATGGTTAAATTAAGGTATCAACTTGTTATAAAGTTCAACTTGTTATCAAATTATGGTACACAATATGTTATGATTTGTTATCAAATTAAGGTATCAACTTCTTATCTAATTAAGGTATCAAATTATGGTACACAACTGTTATCAAATTAAGGCAACAAATTAAGGCAACAAATTGTTATAAAATTAAGGCAAGAACATTAAAATATGTCACTTAAGCCAACCCTTTTTGATTCATAATAAACTTGATACAACAAAAGTGACAAATACATCTCAACTACAACACCTAATTTTCATAACATCATAACCACTAAGACAAAAAAAAATTGTGTAACACAAGCACTTCCATATAATCTTCTATTTGTTAGTGTTCTTTAAGCCTTCGTCTAACTGCAAATTCTCTACCTTCAAAATTTCCACCATTTTTTGCCTCAGTCAATTCTTTTTTGACTTCATCCATCTCTTTGTATTGCATTTATTTTCCATTGCATATTCCTGATGCTTTCTTCCTCTTCACCATTAAAAACATCATAAAACCATTCAAAGAAGCCACATCCATAATTTGTTCTTCCCTGTACAACATCATAAAACCATTGCATATTCCTGATGCTTTCTTCCTCTTCACCATTAGAAACATCATAAAACCATTCAAAGAAGCCACATCAAAAATTTGTTCTTCCCTGTACAACAATGATTTGAATTCAAAATATTGAAGAGAAAAATGTCAAACCAGGTTATGAAGATAGAACATTACCTTAAAATGTTGACAATCCTAAAATAATTTTTTGTAGTTGTTGGATGTTCTTGCTTTTCGAAGAACAACTAGGTCTCCACAAGCACACATAAGCTTCCCAAAACTTGTGTACACTTGTGAATCGAACCCAGTTCTTGAAAAAGAAGAGGAACCACGCCCATAACTCATGATTTAGGGATTATTTTCGTTTCAATTTGAAGAAGAGGGAATTCGTGACCTAGCTTTTGGAATTGGGAATGAAAATTGTGACCTAGATTTATAACAAATACAACACAATGAAGAAGGAGACGTTGACAGTACATTTCATAATGCCACCTCAGAATACACATCATCATTTTTAACATTGTTATCATCTATTTGATGGTTTGGACCAACGTGGACCATTTTAAAAACCTATGACACCAATTTAAAACTTTTAAAAGAAATATGATCAAATTAAACTATGACCTATAATTAGATGACCAAAAAATATATTAAACCATTATTTTTCTATTTGAATCTTGCCGACTCTCTTCAATTGACTAGTTTGAATCAGAGTGAAACATGTTATTTTACCTATAATGTAAATTCATCTTCGTTACCCATCATTTCTCATTCTCTCTGAACTATTCTTCGTCCCGGAAAAATTCACTATACCACCTTAAAAGTCCAATCACATTAGTTATTAGTCACACCTCTTAAAATTCATTGGTCTGTATTCATATTTCTTTTAGTTTAAAAATAAAAGTTGGAAAATGAAACATAGAAATTAGTATAAAGTGACGAAAAAGGGCTTGCAATTGTAATTTAGGGAAAAGGCGGATCGCTATACGTCTTTATCGGTAATGGCGATTGATTAATTAGGTTGGTGGAGTTGTTGATGAGAAGATAGAAGAAAAAAGGTTTGTAGAGTGAGTGAGTAAGATAGCAAGTATTTATTTTATTATATTGCCACGCACCCACATTCCCATTAGGGATTTTATCATGTTAAGTTTTATTTAATTGAATGTTAACGGTATTATTATAATAGTAGTACTAATTGAGTAGTATAAAAACACAAATGGATGATGATTGATGATGTGTATAGGTGGGTGGGGTCAATTTCAATACTAATATTGAAATCAAAAGTTGCAGACTCAGACCCATACTCACTCACTCTTTGTCTTCTACCATTGCAGAGAGAGAAAAATGGGTTTGATTTCTAACAGAATTGAAAGACATGAGATCAAACCTGGAGACCATATCTACACTTACAGAGTTGTTTTCACTTACTCTCATCACGGTGTCTATCTCTCTTCTCTTCACCCTTTCGTTTTAAAACACCTTAACAAAGGTCAAACACTTTTCTCTAAACGAACATTGTTTAAATCTTTCTACCTTGTAGACAAGCTATCGCTTCAGCCTCCTATCGTGAGCAGATAAGCCAACGCTTAGCAGTTAGAAAGCGGTTTAAACAATCGTTCATTAAAAAAACCAACAAACCGTAGTCGCACGAACTACGAAGCTCTGACTTTCCCATTGCACAAGGGAATATGTAGGCACGGAGATTTTAATCCTTCGCGAACACAACAATAAAAGAATTTATTCTTTTCTCTATAACAAATAATAACATCTTTAAAACAAACATTTTAGAAATCCTTAATTATTAAAAGAAGACAATAATATAAGTTATTATTTAAGCGCAAATTAAACTAAGAGGTTCCCGATGAGTACAACGGACGTGAGGGATGCTTAATACCTTCCATTTGCGTAACCGACTCTCAAACTTAGATTAATGGTTTCGTTGACCATTTCTTATCTGTATTTAGGTTGTGTCTATATCTCCCTTTTCTCTCATAGAATAAATAGAATTAGCTGGCGACTCTGTTGTTTATTCCGCGTCCATCGCGATGATCATATTTTTTGAGGTACGACAAATATCAACTAATATTATTCAGAGCATTAAAATAAATTATGGGGTATTACATGGTATATAATGGAAAATAGGCAGAAAATAGGTTTGAGTTCTCTAATTTGAGTGATGGGGATGTTTTACCAAATATCAATAAGAAGTTGGAGAAAACCAGTAATTACACCAATTCATGGATAATAAGGTAAACATTGTTTAGATAGGTAGTATAACACTTATTCTTGTAAACATTGTTTAGATAGGTAGTATAACACTTATTCTTGTATTTGTTTAGGATGTCAACTAAGTATATATTTGAGGTGAGGCTTATTGAGAACCAGGGTGATATCTTTGTTATCAACCTAAAAGAGCAGGGTTGTTCTTGCAGAAAATGGCAGCTGATAGGTATTCCTTGTGTCCATGGAATTTATTCAATGAAGTCTAGATGTCTTTCTGTTGATGATTTTGTCCCAGATTATTACAAGAAGGCTAGGTACCTTCAGGTGTATGAACCAATAATCTATCCATTTAATGGTACCAATTTATGGGTTAGGACTGAGTACCTTGATGTGCATCCACCCAAATACAAGAAGATGACTGGAAGGCCCAAAAAAGGATGAATCATGAGCAGGGTGAGATTGATGGGTCTGACAGGAAAATAAGGAAAACTGACATGGTTCTGAGGTGTACAATGTGCAGAAAAACTGGACATACAAATCTATCTGTAAGCAGGCACCACAAACTACTCAAGCAACTACATCAGGCCATACAACACATGTTTCTCAGTCTACTCAGCTTACTCAGACAACTCAATCAACTCAGGCAAATCAATCTAGACAGACAACTCAACCAACTCAGGACAGTGTAACACAACATACAACTCAAGCTACTCAAGCATCTTAGACAATTCACAAGAGGACTGCAACACAAGCTAGACACAAGTTTCCTTTTAGAAAACTAATACAAGTTTCAAAAGGCCCCGCTACCAGGCTGAATGCATCATAAAATGCAATGGGTACAACAACTGGGAGGACAACTCCTACTAAAAGGAACATCCCAAAGAAATCCTCTTAGAGTTTGTAGCTTAGGTTGTGTTGTGTAATGTTGTCTTTTGTCAAAACTGTTCAGTGTGAATGATATTTTGTGTAATGCTACTTAAATTTTGTGTACTCAACATTTGGAACTTTGATGTTTCTAATATGTAATGCTACTAATTTGTTATATGTAATGCTACTTATCTGTTATCAAATTATGTGCAAAAGTATTTTATGGTACAAAACCTGTTATGGTTAAATTAAGGTATCAACTTGTTATAAAGTTCAACTTGTTATCAAATTGTGGTACACAATCTGTTATGATCTGTTATCAAATTAAGGTATCAACTTCTTATCTAATTACGGTATCAAATTATGGTACACAACTGTTATCAAATTAAGGCAACACATTGTTATAAAATTAAGGCAAGAACACTAAAATATGTCACTTAAACCAACCCTTTTTTATTCATAATAAACTTGATACAACAGAAGTGACAAATACAACTCAACTACAACACCTAATTTTCATAACATCATAACCACTAAGACAAAAAACAATGTGTAACACAAGCACTTCCATATAATCTTCTATTTGTTAGTGTTCTTCAAGCCTTCATCTAACTGCAAATTCTCTACCTTCAAAACTTCCACCATTTTTTTTGCCTCAGTCAATTCTTTTTTGACTTCATCCATCTCTTTGTATTGAATTTATATTTTAATTGCATATTCCTGATGTTTTCTTCCTCTTCACCATTAGAAACATCATAAAACCATTCAAAGAAGTCACATCCAGAATTTGTTCTTCCCTATACAACATCATAAAACCATTGCATATTCCTGATGCTTTCTTCCTTTTCACCAATAGAAACATCATAAAACCATTAAAAGAAGCCACATCCAGAATTTGTTCTTCCATGTACAATAATGATTTGAATTCAAAATATTGAAGAGAAGAATGTCAAACCAGGTTATGAAGATAGAACGTTACCTTAAAATGTTGACAACCCCTGAAATAACTTTCCGTAGTTTTTGGGTGTTCTTGCTTTTCGAAGAACAACTAGGTCTCCACAAGCACACATAAGCTTCCCAAAACTTGTGTACACTTGTGAATCGAACCCAGTTCTTGAAAAAGAAGAGGAACCACGCCCATAACTCAAGATTTAAGGATGATTTTCGTTTCAATTTGAAGAAGAGGGAATTCGTGACCTAACTTTTGGAATTGAGAATGAAAATTGTGACCTAGATTTATAACAAATACAACACAATGAAGAAGGAGACGTTGATAGTACATTTCACAATGCCACCTCAGAATACACATCATCATTTTTAACATTGTTATCATCTATTTGATGGTTTGGACCAACGTGGACCATTTTAAAAACCTATGACACCAATTTAAAACTTTTAAAAGAAATATGATCAAATTAAACTATGACCTATAATTAGATGACCAAAAAATATATTAAACCATTATTTTTCTATTTGAATCTTGCCGACTCTCTTCAATTGACTAGTTTGAATAAGAGTGAAACATGTCATTTTACCTATAATCGTTACCCATCATTTCTCATTCTCTCCAAACTATTCTTCGTCCCGGAAAAATTCACTATACCACCTTACCTTAGAAGTCCAATCACATTAGTTATTAGTGACACCTCTTCTGTATTCATATTTCTTTTAGTTTAAAAATAAAAGTTGGAAAATGAAACATATAAATTGGTATAAAATGACGAAAAAGGGCTTGTAATTGTAATTTAGGGAAAAGGCGGATTGATTAATTAGGTTGGTGGAGTTGTTGATGAGAAGATAGAAGAAAAAAGGTTCGTAGATAGCAAGTATTTATTTTTTTATATTGCCACGCACCCACATTCCCATTAGGGATCTTATCATGTTAACGGTATTATTATAATAGTAGTACTAATTGATGATGATTGATGATGTGTATAGGTGGGTGGGGCCAATTTCAATATCAAAAGTTGCAGACTCACTCACTCTTTGTCTTCTACCATTGCAGAGAGAAAGAGAAATGGGTTTGATTTCTAACAGAGTTGAAAGACATGAGATCAAACCTGGAGACCATATCTACACTTACAGAGCTGTTTTCACTTACTCTCATCACGGTCTCTATCATTTTCATTTTCTTTTTTTCAATTCTTTCCGCAATGCAGATCCTCTTCACCTATCTAATTTCCTGCTTATGTTTCTATTTTTTTTTTTGTGTGCTTAGTTCTAATTTTCTGTTTTTTCAACTCAAGATGCATACTCCAAACTCAAATAACATTTTATGCTACAAAGATTCAATACATCTAATAACTAGTTTCGTAATGAATTTTGGAAAATTTTGTATGTTGAATCAAGCTTGTACCTAACTTGGATTCAATTCGATTTCATGCAGGAATTTTTGTTGGGGGGAGCAAGGTTGTACATTTCAGACCTGATAGAAACTTCAAGTCAATCACCGAGACATCTTCCAACTTTGACGATCCAACGCCAATCCCATGTCCCACCTTTCCTGATTGTGGATTCCGCCAACCAAATAGTGGAGTAGTTCTTTCTTGCTTAGACTGCTTCCTTCGAAACGGTTCTCTTTACTGTTTTGAATACGGAGTTTCACCAACTGTTTTTCTTACCAGAATTAGAGGCGGCACATGCACTACCGCATTACCTGACCCGCCGGAGACCGTTATCCATCGAGCAATGTATCTCCTTCAAAATGGTTTCGGTAATTATGATGTTTTTCAGAACAACTGTGAGGATTTTGCAATGTACTGCAAAACTGGTCTTTTGATTGTAGAGAAGCAAGGAGTTGGAAGAAGTGGTCAAGCTTCTTCTGCTATCGGTGCTCCGTTGGCCGCAATGCTTTCTTCTCCTCTCAAATTATTAATGCCAAGTCCTGTTGGTATCGCCACGGTAACAGCAGGAATGTACTGTGTGAGTAGATATGCAACTGATATTGGTGTTAGAAGTGATGTGGTCAAAGTCGGGGTAGAAGACTTGGCTGTGAACTTGGGATGGACTTGTCCAGATGAGGATGAGGAGGAGGTAGTTCAAGATGAAACTTCGACCTCACTGATTACTATATGATTTAGCTAATATTAATTCATCCTTTTCGACATGAAAGTTCTGTATGTGTTATTTATTTGAAGTTGTTATATTACACTAGTAAGTTGGTCGCAGATATGAATCTTTATTTTTCATCTGCTGAACTAATGTTTAAGGCCTTTTTCTTTTCTTTTTTCATGTATTCTGTACCATTATAGTTAGTGTCAAGCTACTCAGGTTGTGAGTGGGATGTAATAGCAGTAATACTTGTTGTTGTTACTAGTAATGTTTAATCATAAGATCTTTCCCTATGAGTTGTTTTCCTTTTGGTATCACAGAATTAATGCAATCCTAACTTTCAATAGTAACCGAACCATTTTACTGTGCAGCGGAGAAAACCATTTTCATTTGTTTGTTTGTTAGAATTTGTGTTGCTTGTAATTTGCACTTTGGATCATATTTTTGCATTTTATTCACAAATTTACAGTAGACATCAAAGATCCTTGTACATTCATTTGGATCCACATCACCTTTTCTATGTTAGATGATTTAGTATATTATTTTTTAGTAATTATAAGATATTAGTTCAAATAGTGAATAGTACATTGCCTATGTAGCATGACAACACTGTATTACTCATGAGAGAGTCTGTTAGGATGAGTCTACTATTCTTCCAGTTGCTGATGTGAACGATGCAAATGCAAGCTGTTAGGAGGCATTTTAGAAGTAATTTTTCAGGAAATTTTTATGATGTGAATGATAGCAACGAGTGGTTTCTCCTCAACCTGACGAGCAAGGAGACCAAAATGGATCATGGTCCTTGTGAAGGTTTGTTTGCTGCAGCGTTGGACCAAGTCTGGACAAAATATAACTCAAAAACTCAGTTGGTTAATCAATTGTTACTGATATCTGTCATTTTGTCAAACTCTGTTGGTTAATGTTGTTTCACTAGGGGACTAAATGAACCAACTTGACCGTTTATATATCTGAAGTTTGGCAAAATGATTTGTGAGTAACTTTTGGCAGAATAAAAGGCGCCGCAATCTCGAGAACCTATTTGAGAGCGTCTTAGAAAATCAGGAACGAATTTGGTGGTTTACTCAAAAGATAATCTAATGAGGGAGGTGGGAAGGTGCAAAATCATGAGTCAGTGTTGGTTGAAGTTCCATTTGAGTGTGCAAATTAGGGAAGGGGGAAACTTTCTGTTTCTTTCAGTTTTCTCAGTCTATTTTGCTCCTGTTGTATGATATAATGCTGCCAAGTTTCTCTCTTGTCACTGTCATTTCTTACTGGTTAAGCCTAAACGAGCTATTGTGTTGTGAATGCAGTCAAGACTTGAAAAGATGGCTGAAGTGGACCCAAACTCTAGCAACTATATTCCAGAGATTGTAACGAAGAAGAGGAAAAACAGTGAAGCATTTGCAGCGCAATTCCAACAAAAAAGGGGAAAGTTCCTTTGACAGATAATAACACTATTGAACAGGTAAATAAATACACGGTGTTACTAGATTCCTATTTGTTTTCTTTTAACTATGACTGAATTTTTTTTGTAATTTTTGCATGTTTTGCTATGCAGGAACTAGGAAAGTTCGGTATTGTATGCATAGAAGATATTGTGCATCAAATTGACAATGTTGGCCCACACTTTGTTGAAGGATCGACAACCGATACAAGGATGGTAGTGATGCAGGGAGCCGTGAGGATCTCATCAACAAACTCGTTAGTAAAATGAACTAATGTAGGTTACGAGCACAATATACTATGAGAGTTTTGATGGTTTGTTATGTCTCTTACTTTGAGTTTTTACGGTTTGCCACTGGATATATTTGCTGTCTATAAAATGAAGTCGTTAGTAAAATGAAATAATAAGTGTCTTTGCCATTTATATCTTTTCCATTGGGTTCTCTGGTACCTATTATTCATTGTTGCATTGTTTCATAGACAAGGTGCTCTAATGTGTGGACTATTCACATTTGTCAAGATGTCTCCTTAGCAACTGTGAGTGACAATGTTCAGTTTTCATCACCATTTACATACCTTTCGGGTCCTTGATTATGGACATCGGAGTTACGATTGTGATGTTTTGGTTCATCTTGAGAGCTTGACTTTTGGTGACCAATGTTGACAGGATTTCAAAGTCTTGGAAAATTTTATTGAGCCCTACAGTGGTCGCCGATGTTTCATGTTGATGACATGTGCATCTTCTCATATGCTTATCCTCCAATGAAGATGTACTTGTAACATTATGATATCAGAGTAAGACATAAAAATAGTTGAATTGAATGATCGTACTTAGGATATGGACCCTTTATTTATAGAGTAGCTAAACTTGTAGAATGAGACATAAGAATAGTTGAATTGAATGATCGTACTTAGGGTATGGATCCCTTATTTATAGAGTTGCTAAACTCGTAGAATAAGACATAAGAATAGTTGAATTGAATGATCGTACTTTGGGTATGGACCTCTTATTTATAGAGTAGCTAAACTCGTAGAATAAGACATAAGAATAGTTGAATTGAATGATCGTACTTAGGGTATGGATCCCTTATTTATAGAGTAGCTAAACTCGTAGAATAAAACATAAAATAGTTGAATTGAATTATCGTACTGGTATGAACCCCTTAGTTATAGAGTAGCTAAACTCGTAGAATAAGACATAAAAATAGTTGAATTGAATTATCGTACTGGTATGACTCCTTATTTATAGAAAATTATCGTACTGGTATGAACCCCTTATTTATAGAGTAGCTAAACTCGTAGAATAAGACATAAAAATGGTTGAATTGAATTATCGTACCGATATGACTCCTTATTTATAGAGAATTATCGTACTAGTATGAACCTCTTATTTATAGAGTAGCTAAACTCGTAGAATAAGACATACAATAGTTGAATTGAATTATCGTATTTGTATGGACCCCTTATTCATAAAGTAGCTAAACTCGTAGAATAAGACATAAAATCATTGAATTGAATTATCGTACTGGTATGGACCCCTTAATTATAGAGTAGCTAAACTCATAGAATAAGACATAAACTCATAGAATAAGACATACAAATTGTTGAATTGAATGATTAGGAAATTGACTCCTTATTTATAGAGTAGTTAAATTATATAGCAGTTAAATTCGTAGACGATTCAAATTTTGTTAGCAACGAAGAAAGAACAAAATGATTTTCAAACATATTGGTGCGCCCCAAGAAGAAAAAATTGGTAAGAAAAAGGTGTTTTGTCTGCCAATTAAATTTACCAGAAATGAGAAATACAAGATCATGATAAAAAAAACATTAGTTAATTAATTGTCTTGCATTGACATTGGGGTAATGAAATGATTTCTATTTGACCTAAGAGAATATCTGAGGGTCCCTCTAAAATAGCCAAATAATGCATTTTTCTTTATCATAGGAGTTGTTGTAATTCTAGCCCTCAAGTCTTTGTTTAATTAATTAAAATTAAAATAAGTTCTAAGTGGGTGATCATGTTGTTTTTGGTTAGGTAATCCAATTTTCAAGATTTGCCTAATTTTTGTTATATATTTATATGCTAATTCATTTTTTTTTATGGCAAACAACTATCATTAATAAGAATAAAAGGCCTCAAGGTTACAACAGATCTAAATCCGGAAAATTGTTAGACCATGACCGAGAACCAACGGCCTTGTCTAGACCTACCAAATTATAAGCATCCTGATTTAATGCTCTCCTAATAAACATCAACATAGAATTATAACAAATATTCAAAAGTAACTTACAATCCACAACAACCGGATCGATACTAGCACAAAAATCACAATCATGTGAGTGGCAGCATAAAACACATTGTTCGCCGCATCCCGAATGCACACCCCAAAGAGATATGGCCATCCTGAAAACATCTTGCATCCGTCTTAACCTTCCAACATCCCGTGTAGTTTGCACAATCCGTCTCATGGGAAAGGCTAACACCTGAATTCTTATTCCTTTCCGACACATCCAACATCCTCCAAATCTTCCCTGCTGTCATAATAGGATCGACCTTCACCTCTTTAAAAACCAACTCGTTTTTGCTTTTCCACACAAACCACAAAGCCGTGAACACAACTATAAGACTATCCTTACACTTGAGAATAGTTTCCAGCCAGTCTAACAGAACCAGAACAAGGGATCCTCAAACTTAAAAGGAAGGGCAAAGAAGATTTGTTGTGACATATAACATCACAACGAAGAAAGAGATGTGAGGTTTCCGGACTCAAATTACAGAAGGAACAAGTATCATCAAGAAGCATATATCTCCAAATACTAATACATTGTTCAAACTTCAAATACACTTTATTTTTGGCTCTACTTTTATTGTTCAATTTTGCCAATACATTCCAAGAAAAATATATATCCAAATATTCTTCTAATAATGTTGTCTACATATTCTAACTCAATGGGCAAAAATATAATTGAATTGAATTTAATATGTCGAATCATTTTTGTTATTCTATAAGGTTTAGAAACTATGATCACTTACTAGAGTCTCTTGACTAACAATATTCATCAAAACTTAGAGTCACTTTCTACCACATGATTTGTGATTCTCTCTTGCCAAGTTAGTTCTAGTTGCCCACAACATCCAATTTTCCCTGCATACCCCTTAACTCAATTTCCTCAAGAATTTTTAATTAAACTCATGAATTCTAGTCACTAGGTAACTTCACAAAATTTAAAATTTCAATAGATTATAACCCACAAAATATTATAATAAAAAAAATTCTAACAAATTATTCCATTAAGTGCCTTCATAGTTGGATGTCATGGTTTTTAGATATGTATATATTAAAGCTGACAACTCCACAAATTTTTGCCTAGAACAAAGATCAATCATAGAAATATAAATAGAAAATATAGTGCACAAAGCACTCTACCAATTAATATATCTAATACAACCTTTGAATATCTGAGTCTTTCCTTATTCTTCAAAAGTCACTTGAACAAAATTACCATGATGACCCTTCACCTATGACTCCATTCCAGTTATAACTTTTTGAATTTTCATGCTCTTCATTATGTTCCACTTGATCAACATGATCATTTGTATTACAAACTTTCTTCATCTCTCCAACTGAAAATCCCAGATTTGGTTTGATTTCCTGCATGGAAAACCATGGATGATATTGTCCATTTGAGCTTGAACTTGACATCATCATCAAGGAATTAGGAACACAAGTTGAAGCTAAACTAAGATCATGGCCTTTAATCATGTTATATGAAGAAATAGCTGATGATGCTATGAGCTTGTTGTTCTTCCTAGAACTACCTCCAACAGGGATGTTTCTTAGTGAACCACCTTGTGTCCAATACCTTTTGCAAGTTTTGCATAAGTATCTTGGTTGTGTGAGGCTGTAGTTGTTGTAATAACAGAACTTTGTGTTTGTTGATTTGCACCTTGGACAATTCAATGCTTCTTCTGTTTTTGTCTTCTCTAATATTTCAGCCCTAGTGCATGAACTCGGAGTTAACCCTTCCATTGCAAAAATACAGCCTGGAAAGAGTTAAGCAATAATAATAGTAATAATAATCAGATATTGCAGTTACAATGAATAATACTATTGATAAATCTAGTGGAAGATTCATATATATAGAGAGAGAAACTAAAGTCTAGAATATGTGCATGGAAGAAAATATATGAGAAAATAAAGCAAGGAAGGAAGAGTTAAGAGAGAGATAGTGATAAAGAGAGAAAAATGTCACCTTGTTTAGTTTGTCTCAAAGGGTCTTTGTTGATGCAAGAAAGAATGTTTTAGTTGGTTTGTGGGTTGGTTTACATTATGAAGGATATACTAAAGAAATAAAAGGAAAAAAAAGGTATGAGAAAAAAAAGTGTCTTTATTGACTATACATGCAATGCAATTTCTCTCATGAATGATGTTTATGACTTTTTTATTATTATTATTATTAGTTGGCAAAAATAAAAATATTGTTCAAGTCTTTTAAGTTATTTTAAAATATAAAGTTAGTCATTTAAAACTTTTTATAACGATTTGATCATTTATGTTGGCAAATGTTTGCGTCGTTGCCCTTTTAAAAAAGTTTTGTTACAAAAACGTATATGTCGTACAAATGAAGTTGAGTTGATAATTAATTGAGATGAGTTGACATTGAAGGTTGTTGATTTGACTTTTATCTTGTTATTCTTATATTTCTGAATTTCATAACTGTAAATCCCCAAATCACACACTCTGAACCCTAAGATTCAATACTCCATCAATGACCTCACATGGTTGCAGTGGACCAAATCGAAGATCTCTGAACTCTAATACCTTCATTTTGAGTGCATCACAAACTGGAATCGAACCGACATGTCCATGTGGAGTCAAAGCAATGTTAAGAACAATTAAGAACAAAGGAAGAAACTTGGGGAAGCTATTTTAGGGATGCAGATTCTTTGAGGTACGTCGGTTCTTCAATAATTTATTTAATTTTAGTTTTGGTTTTGGTTTATGCATATATAATTACCTGATATGTGGGTTTCTATTAATTTTAACGGGGTAAAATCATGTTTTACACAATTGTGAACCTTAAACAATAACTAATATGTTGTTTTACACTATTGTGAACCTTAAACAATAACCGATATGTTGTTTTACACTATTTTGAACCTTAAACAATAATGGAGAACCATAGAAAACTACCATTCATAGTAAGTGTATGTACCTAAGCAGAATACTTTCTTCACCTTCAATGTAGTTGCATGCAAGAGGGATAACTATTCCACTTCACTGGTAATTTCACGACGGGGGAGAAGAAGACAAAATTTCACGAAGGAGGAGAAGAAGATTAGGGTTCTGAAACCTAATTTGGGGACTGTGAAGTCTTAATCATTTAAACATTAAGACAAAATTCAAATAAAAAAACTTCAATGTCAACTCATCTCAGTTAAATTCCAACTCAGCTCTGGTTGTGCTACAAATACGTTTTGTAACGAAAATTTTAAAAAAGGGCAACAATGCAAATGTTTGTTAACATCAAAGACCAAATAATTACAAAAAAAACTTTAAGGACTAACTTGATATTTTAAAATAACTTAAAGGACTAAAACAATATTTTTGCCTTATTAGTTCATTATAAACATTATTTGGTTAATTTCCCTGAGGTGAGTCAGATGAGATCACAATCATCTTGTTTTTAGGAGGTATTTATTGTCTGCCTTCTTCCTCGCTGGGAGGTCCCTTTTATACCTCATGTCACCAAGGATCATTTAAGGAATGTCCTTCAGATCATGTGTATAAGTAATCTCTGATAACGTCTGTCATCCTCTCTAACTCCATGTAACGTCTCACACATCATTTTCGGTAACTCACATGCAATCATGCAGTTGTTTCGTAATCTCCATAGGTGATTATTCATGTCGTCGTCTAACACCTTCAAAAGACCGGGTCCGACCTACTCATGTCGTCTACCAAAATTATTATGGGACCGACATCGACTTGTTTATGTCATATAACAATATTCCTCTTGACTAGGATCCATCATCCTCATATTTATGTTGCTCGGTCTGTTAGCTCCTTCCTACCCAGCCTTAATAACTCAGTCTTGAGAATTATGGGATATACATAAACCCCTGATCACGAGGTCCAAAAAATTGAAGTGTTCAGACAATAAAGTCTTGGAAGGAGCAATAATGATAACTATTTTCTCTCTCCTTGTCGTCATGATTTTTTTGGGAACCCTAACTTGTCATCAAGATTTTAGCTCGATATAACTTCTTGACAGTTGTAAACTTCCATAAAAAGACTCATTCCTTATTTGCTCATTTACCTAACTTGTGAATTTCTCTTGTTCTTTCAAGACTTGTTGACTAGTTTTCCTTTGCTTCCTCTGTCAATTGATTTTTGCAAGCTCGAGCTTCAAGTATTGTTTCTTTGCCCTATTTACTCTCCCTCCCTCTTTTTTATTCTTTTGTTATGATTTTATCATGCGATTATTGTGATTCGAGGGAAGTACCGATTTCCCTCACTGCCCATGAGAGAAGAAAACTCTAGGATGAATGCATGAGAGAGTGTGAGGGTCATCTGAATCAAGCGGAATTTGATCAGATTATTAGGGAAATTTATGGTGAGATCTCTTCACCTCGTAGTAAAACTGACTTGGAGTCTTTGTCGTCATGTTTCGTGGATATTTTGATGGAGACGACAAGGTCTTTGATTGACAACATATGTGAGGGATGTTAATATCTTCCCCTCACATAATCGACTCCCTTACTTGTTTCTCTTTCCCCTGAGTTTTATCGATATTTTCTCTTTCCTTTTGTAATATATAAAGTTTGATGGCGACTATATTGTATCATTGAACATGTGATGCGTTCGAGTATTTTCGTGTCGCGACAACGACATTTAAAGAATGGTTCTAGATGATTTCCCAATGTCACAATGTGTACTTTCAACCCTTAGTGATTTTCCTTCCTATCTGCGTACAAAAGCTTGTTGTGATACTGAACCATGCATGTACCTCTGTTGTTCATCATTCATTTTTCTATAATCACATAATACATATGTTCAACATAAGTAAAAATACCAAAACTATTGAAATCCAACTATTATCTCTAAAAATTGGAAAAGTATGCAAATTTCTTGTGTCCAAATAAAACTATATTAATATGGTCTTTAGATATTATTATCTGAACATATACCCGAGTCCAAACATAGGAGAACCGTAAATTTGAAATCTAACCAAATCAAAATCCAAACAAACAACATCAATAGATAAAACTTGATAATTAGATGAGATATAATGTACTCTAATTCAAAACTAATATGAAAATGAATGCATCACAATCACAAAAAATAATGTGAGGATGTGGATCAATTAAACTTATTGAATTCTCTTCAAATGACACAACCCGTTGGAAGGAGTGTTTGAAATTTATTAACGAAATTAATTTTAGTGGGTAAGACTAGGAATTTAGAGATTTTGACTAAATGTTTGTAATTATCACACAAATAGTGTTTTCGAAGTATTTGCTATTTTAATTTCAAAAGTTAATGAATGGGAAGAGAAAATTGTTGCGTTTTATTATAAAGGATGAGTTCGGATAACATTATTCGGATGACGTGTTCAGAGAACACTATTAGAACCCACTTTGGATGCGTTTTGGTGGACTTTTGATGTGTTATATTGTGGTTCAATCGAATTGTATGTTCCAGGCGAAGGAAACAATTTTAAAATTTCAAATGAATTAAGTGAAACAAATAGGGAATTACTTCTCCCACTCTCAGGGGTGCTCATGAACCCTCGTGAAAAAACAAATTGCTCATGGAATTCAGAAATGTACTTTCAGATGCACCCGACCACACTCAACTCATTCGTAAGTGAGGCAGATCTTCATTTTTCGATAAAAATGAATAAGAAAATGTATATATGTGTAACCTACATAAGTGTACCTCCAGACGAATTTTTAATAAAAAATGCGCCAGTCCCTCTTTCTTCCACATTTTCTGCTGAATCTCTCAAACTCCCAAATACTCTTAAGTCACTTCCAAGTTTTTACTCTCAGCATCTAACCATTCAAAGTCTTGAACATAAACTACATATCTGGTAAGTTTTTGAATTCAAGTTTTTTTCTCCCACATTTGTGTATTTTTGGTACCCTACGTTTCTACCTTTTTTGTTTTTCTAAGTTGCGGGTTAATACGGAAGTGCATTCATCTTGGGTTTAATTTTTCCTGTTTTGTATTATTTGTCTGGTTTATTTATAGGTAACATGGCTAATTACTAAGATCGATAGATGCTCGACATAGTGTCGTAACGTGCATCGGTTTGCAGGGAAAAAGCTTGAACCTTGCAACCAATATTCAATTCCAATTCATTTGATGTGAAGGCATAAACTTCCGGGGTTCAGATATTCGGCCTCGTCTTCCCATAGGAGGAAGGTGTCACCTGTTTCTGCCCCGAAAGCCTCAAATTTTTAGGTTGATGCACATACTAGTGTCGTTCATGAGGAGTTTGAAAGAGTTCCGTATGACTAATCATTGTTGTCTCTGTATGCAGACCATGCCACCGGGAACGTGTGGGACAGAGAGGTAAAATTTATCTATATTTACTCTTTGAAATACATGTATTATAATATTAAAACATTCTTACAATGATTTAATTTTTGTAGTATCGCGATGCTTTAAAATACATTAATCATTGGTCAGAAGATTGTGAGGTTGCATTATCCCGAGAAGTAGTGGTTTCACTTTTCCATATAGTTATCTGAGTTGCGATAATTATGCATGACCGATTATACTATGATTAACCATGGTATGCTAAATGTTCGTTGAGAGATTACACTCTGAGATGCCATCTTTTCATCTTCCTCACGGTGAGATGTCCATCACACTAGAAGATGTATCATACTTGCTACATCTTTCGGTTAGGGAAAATTATTAGATCACTCTAGGATGATCAAACATGATGTACAATAGAGGATTATGATGATGATGATCTATCTGGGAGCTGACCTATCAGATTCCCTAAAGGATATTAAAGACACCATCTGAGCATATGCTAGATTTGGATTCCTAGAGAGTCTGTGTGCACACCACCTGGTTGCGGTAGTGCATGCCAGTGTGATGATGAACATATCATATATCATGGAGAATATGAATTAAGGGCGTACCTCATGTACTTGGTTGGCACATCCATATTTGTGTACAAGAGTTCTTTTTATGTGGATGTGGTTCACCTAAAATACTTTATTGACTTGGAGCAGATTCATGAATAGAACTGAAGGCCGTTTGTTTGGGTTACTTGTACTCCAAGTTAACTTAAGGTTGTCTTTGGAAGACCAAACATATGACAATTAGTTGCACATTTTTTATGGTAATATATACATATACTTGACTATTTTTGTACCATTTTCATAACACTTGTGCTACGCCATTACTAATAATTTATATGTACCATTTTCAAGCATGAAACCTCCAGCATTTCCTAGGGTCTTCGGTTGGTCAAATGTTGATGACAACACTAATGACATTCCGCATGCTTGTGAATTTTTCTCGTTCGTAGGGAATCAATCAACTAAACCTTTGATAGTGTACCTTGACTGAATAACATGAGGTGATATACGCTTCCGACCGTACAATCTTCATTGTCAGATGCGTCCTTTGGATGCCATAGCCTTTTACTCTAGAAGGTTGGCTGGTGGGTAAATTATGATATATCCACGTCTACCTGAGCGAGTCATAGGCTAATTTAGTTCCAAGACACATACTGTATTTACTCCTCCTCCTATGGTCTGCATAAATGTATATGCCATGTATGATGTTTTCCTAAATCATCTGGTACCGACTGAAGCATGAGGTGTCATAGCTCCTAACTAATGGAATTGTGCATTTGACTACGTCCAATGGTATTTTAGATTGTCATATTCTTACATGGCAGTAGATGTAATGGGAGAGCCACATATGCCATCTCATCAAGAGATATTAGATAAGGAGAAGGCTAGGGTAAATCATGTCGTTACCTAAATGTCATCGTATTATTGAACTTGCACGAGTGGGTATAGATAAAGGAGACTTTTCGGAAGACACTTTTGGGTGGGACATTATATATGTCATTCTAACTGAGGTACAATTGGCATTCCAACACAGAAGACAATGAGGGAACTAGGGGGTCCGACATAACATTAGTATAATATTTGTATTAGAAATTTTGAATAACATTATCATTAATTTGTTATTTTGAGTGTATTTTGACTGTTATTTTGACTATATATGACATATCCATCTTATTAAATCAATAAATGGTTTAATTGATTTTTTTTATTATGATATTAAATTTATAATACATGGTTTATTACATCAGTGTATTCTAAAACAAATTCAAATTTTACTAATAAAAGGTGATTACGAAAGTGCATATCCATATTTGTTATTGAGATACATCTTCAGATTGAACTATGACAAAATGAGAGTGTGATTTAGTTACAAATGGATGTGTATATGAGGTTACTCCCGAGATACATTTTTTTAAACTAAATTCTCACAAAAATGAGGGTGTGACTTAGTTACGAATGGATGTGTATATAGGGTTTTTCCCGAGATACATTTCTGAACTAAATTATAACAAAAATGAAGGTGTGACTTAGTTACGAAGGGATGTGTATATGTGGTTATTTCCGAGATACATTTCTGAACTAAACTATCACAAAAATGAGGGTGTTACTCAGTTACACATTGATTTGGTGTAAATTGGTGCATCCGAAGATGTGTTTCTAAAATTGGAGGGATATTTTTATATTTCACATGGTGTTTCTCTACCATATTTAGGGTGGGAGAAGTAATCCCCAACAAATAAAGTGTAAGGAATAACTCCCAAGATTTACTTCCATATACCCAATCCATTTACAAAATTAAGGTTTTTCAAATCTCAAGAATTTATCATGCCATCTCAATAGTTTGACCTGACCCCCCACAAGAGAGTTGTTATTACATTTATGACTAATTAAATACTTTTGGATTTTTAAAAGTATAGTAAAATATGATATTTTTAATGAAATATTTGATTTTTTGCGTTTATATGAAAAAATACCGAATATTTTGAAATTTCCGATAAAAATACATTCATTTCTAGTAAATGTTCGAAGAAATGCCAGATTTTCAAAATATTCTACAGTTTTTTCGATTTTTTTGAAAAATTTGATAAACTATAAATATTTAATAAACTATAAAACATTTTGAAAAAAGTCGACAGTGTTAAATATTCATTGCCGGTTGAATATAAATTATCGATTTTTTAAGAATCAAAAAAATTATCAAAGATACCAGATTTATAAAAAATTCAATATAGTTAAATTCATTTTTTTATTAAAAAAAATCAGTAAAAATGCATCCTTATCTTTTTAAACACATTATGGAATTTTTCAATTTATATTATCTTTTACTCGTGCTACCAAATATTTTAACAAAATTTTAATAAAAAATATTATGAAAATACGTGGAAGTGTATTGTTAAACTATAGGGTGGTAGGATCAATTTTCTCCAACCTCCAACCAACATAGCCCATAATCTGAATTCTGAAGAGCTTTACGATAAATCATCTACGAAACTACTTCCAGTACCCCCCAGTTTTATCCTACAGCACCCATCCTTTTTACGAAGAAAAACCCTACCTTTTTCTTCCCTTTCTCTCTCAAGAAAACAATATTGACTTGCGAATCAAGACAATTTCAAAACCAAAAACTCAATTTTCGTTTCATTCTATTCCTCATCCCTATTACCAATTCTCCATATTTCGTTGTCAAGCTTTTCAAATTATGGTAAGCCTTTCTTCGTTAAACTTCTTCTGCTTATGTCTCTAATCTCATACACAGCAAAAACCCTAAGCTTTTTCCCATTTCCTTTTAATTTTTCGATTCCAAAATTCTTATTTTCCTTCTCATACATGTCGAACGTTTTATCCATGATCTCTTTATGAATGTTAGATTCGCTGTTTAATGTTTTGGAATTTTTTTTTCTTTCTGTTTTGTTGGGCTCTTGGGTGGTAGAGGGTTTTGGAATGAGGTTTTGCATTGATATTTTGAAACCAGAAGCTAAATTGACATACTTAGCCTCTGTTTGATTAAACAGCTTAACTAAGTGCTTATGTGTAAGCTATTACATTAGATAGAGTTGAGCTGTTTTCATATAAGCTGCTTTCATAAGCTATTTTGGAGAGATTATGAAAATAAGCTGAAAGCATCTTATGGGAAAGTGCTTATGGTTGTAGATAAGCTTAAATAAGCCATTTCAATCGGACACTTGTTTACTCTTTTTTATTTGTTGTTTAAGTTACAATACAATCACTTGAGCTGATTAATTATTAATATAGTGGAATATGGGGATGCCAAGAATAATACCTGCCCGTTTGGATTGGCTTATTTGAGCTTATCTTATGTCATAAGTTTTGGCTGAATATATGGGTCGATAAGTTTTGTGACAATATTTTAAAAAGCTTATTAAAACAGCTTATAGCATTATTCATAACCTTTTTTGAGCTTATTTTTATAAGTTCTCATAGATAATTTATGAAAACAATTTATAGCACATATAAAAATAACTTAAATTTATTTTATCTTTTGTTAGAATAATAACTTATGCAAGCTTTTTCATAAGTGCTTATTTTAATAAGCACTTGTGCTATAAGCTCCAAATAAGTTGTTTATCCAAACAGACCCTTATTGTATTGATTAGCATATTTTGGATTTTAGTTTTCCTGGCCATATGCCCCTTTTTATATTACCAGGATTATTGAAGGGTTTGACCTATTAGGAGAGCTTTTGAAAATTGGCTGATATTCGAATTGTGTTTCATTTGTGAAACTGAAATTGAAATTTGGAACAGGCTACACCTTTAATGGCAGGGATAGCTGTGGCTGCTGCAGCATATGCCGGTAAAGCTGGTATTCAGGCTTGGCAAGCATTCAAAGCTAGACCACCAGCATTACGTAAGTTTTATGAAGGTGGTTTTCAGCCTACTATGACTAGAAGGGAGGCAGCTCTCATACTTGGTGTTAGGTACAGTCATTTTTGTTTTCTAAGATTTGAAGGTATTGATTGTGTGAAGGTCATTGCAACAATAACTTCATGAAAAAACTAGCAAGATATTATTAGTTTTGTTTAATGAAAGAATGTGTTATAGTTTTTCACCTTTTCTTTTGGATATGGATTCATTCATTAAACCAAGACTTAAAAATGTTTCAAGTCCTTGCAAATATCCTCTCTTCTAGTTTTAGTCCCATAATTTTTTTTTGTTTGGCTTGAGTCCCTCGCATTTCCTAACTGCTGATACCAGTGTTCTGTTGACTAGGGTTAGTTTATCACTGATGTGGCATACACAATGCAATAATAACCAAATCTTATCCCACTAAGTGCGGTCGGTTTCTTGGATCAACTCCCGACATAATGTTCTATCCAAGACCTTGCATCTATCCAAATCGTTAATCTCGAGATCTTTCTAAATAACTTCTCTTATAATTTTTCTAGGTCTTTCTCTACCTCTAATTGTTTGATTCCTTTTCATCTGATCTACTTTCATTACCACAAAATCTACGGGGCTTTTCTTAATTGATTCCAAACTGCCTAAGTCTATTTTCCATCATTTTTTCTACTATAGGTGCTACCCCAACACACTTTACATTTCATATCCTCATAACTTGTTTGTCACATGTTCGATGTTTTCTGGTTTTCTTTTTCTGTTAATTGATTCCATTATTTATTAGTTAGCTACTTGCCTTGCCTTTGTTCCTGTATTCTCATTTCTTGACAACTAAGCCATCATTCACTAAACTACAACCACGTTGATGTTCTTGTTATGGACTTATTAATTATACATGATGATGATGGAGATTTTTAATGTTAGATTATGTCTTCAATTTTATGTTTTTCTTTCATATGATTTTTGAGTTTTTATATTTATGATATTGGTATTAAGAGATTAATTGCTATGCACTGACAGTGTAAAAAGTTTTACAATGTCAATTCATTGCCATCATCCGTTTGCATTACTTTATTTGTTTTTAAAATAAAAGTCAAAGTTGTTCCAACATCCAACGGCTATGACTCACTGACAGTGTAAAACTGCTTTACACTGTCAGTGCATTCCAATTAAATTCTTGGTATAAATTATCTATCTTGTCTGTATCTTTAACATTTTTTGGGTCAGCTGCTTCACACTTTCTTAGTTTTGTAATTGTTCATTCATACCTTCGAACAGATTCAAAATGCTGAGAAATCAAGAAAAATTATTTATAACTTGGAACTAATTCTTGTCCATTTGGTTTTGCCACTCCTTCCACTTTAGTTTGCTTTAACTGTGAATCATGTGATTGAACATTACCCTTCCCTGTTGCAATTTGTGACTTGGGAAGTGCACTTCGTTGTTCAATTGAAAACAGAGCAGAATTATTTGTGATTGAATTTAAAGTTTTGTGCATTTTGCTTTACATCTTTCTTGGTACTCTGAATTTCAGATAACTTCTGTAATCTGTAGACTGTAGTTCTGTTCTGTCTACTGATTTTAAGCTTTAATGTTTTATATCCTGAATGATGTTAAATTGATGCTATTTCTGATTATGGCTGGTTTCATGGATTTCATAATTTTCAATTTTTGTACTTCTCAGGATTAAAATGTGGTATGATTGATTTTATGTTGTTATATGTCTTCTTGCTGCATAGATAGGTGCCAGTCTCTGAATAAAATGAACCGTGATTTATGAATTTATTTGACGATTATTGAATTATGTTCATAATCATGCTCTTCACAAAAAAATTTACCATAAACTTTTTCATTCTTCACTTGCTGATTTTCAATTGTCAATGTGGCAGACAGACAACTCCAACAGATAAGATCAAAGAAGCGCATCGAAGAGTGATGGTTGCAAACCATCCAGATGCTGGTGGCAGCCATTATCTTGCTTCCAAAATCAATGAAGCAAAAGACATGATGCTTGGAAAGTCCAAGGGTAGCGGATCAGCATTTTGAAGCCGTGTAACCTTTCTGCCAATTATCGCAAGAGTTCAGACTTTAGAAGCCGTGCTTGATTCAATGTCAGATTATACATTTTGTACTCATCCCCCAATTATCTTAGACACAAATACGTAGTGTGAAAGTTGAATATGTGTTATTGTCGTCGTCGAGATGATAAATTATTGCAACCTGGTTTGTGTCATGAAAGTTTGAGTTAAGAAATCAATCAATAGGTGCCCTTATTTTCCTCCTAGTTTATGTCACTTTAGCATATACCATAACATGTAATGACTTGGAATGTGATCAGTTGTAAACTTCTGAGTTACTAATAATGCAAGTTACTATTTTGTTTTTGCTTTTCATTTTATGCATACAAGAGTTTATTTATTAACAGCTATTCATTTGGGTTTTGTCTAATGGGTTTGGGCCTGACATTCATGGAATTGTCAGAAAGCTGCTGGCCCAATCTCAGCAAGTGAATTTAGAGCATCTACCTATTAAATTGGAATAAGTCAAACAGAATATAGCTACTGCTGCCTTTCAATTCAGTTAATCAATTTAAAATTCAACAACCACCACAATGTCATGATCCATGAGTTTAATGTATTATTCTAAGAGCTGGTATAGCTATCTTCTGAACATTTAAAAAGAGAGCAAAGTTGAATTTGGGAAGCATGATCTGAAGTGGTATAAGCCTGCTTCAATATCTATCTTTCTTCTCTTCAGACGAACATGGGAAGAGCTCCTTGTTGTTCAAAAGTTGGGTTGCATCGAGGTCCGTGGACTTCTCGCGAAGATGCATTGCTCACCAAATATATTCAAGCTCATGGAGAAGGCCAATGGAGATCACTTCCGAAAAGAGCTGGTAATTTAATCTGTTTTTTCTTCCTTGTCTTCAAAGTTTTTTAGTTATGGTTGAACCTTGGTCCCTTAACTCAAACAAGCTGAACTAACGTTACGTTTGGTGACTGACGCAGGGCTTCTGAGATGCGGAAAAAGTTGTAGGCTTCGATGGATGAACTATCTGAGACCGGATATAAAGAGAGGAAACATAACTCCTGATGAAGATGATCTTATTATAAGAATGCATTCGCTTCTCGGTAATAGATGGTCTCTTATTGCCGGAAGATTACCAGGAAGAACAGATAACGAGATCAAGAATTATTGGAACACGCATCTCATTAAAAAACTAAAAAATCTAGAACAACCAGAGGAGAAGAAGATGAAGAAAAAGAAGCAGAAGAAGAAAATCATAATGAAAGTACAAGAAGATGATTCAGAGAAGAAGACGTTAGTTTATCTACCAAAGGCGATAAGGGTCAACAAGAGTTTATCATATATAATGCCAAGAACTGATAGTACCTTAGACATGGAATCCAAGTCAGTAAAAACAAGCCAAGAGGAAAAAGAGCAAACAGTAGAAACAAAAGAGGGAGACAATGATGGGTATGGATTGTTCTTTGGTGAACAGTTCCATGAAGATTTGGTCAACAACGATGAGATGGAATGCCAATCTGGTTTTCTTGAGAAATTGTATGAAGAGTACTTGCAGGTATTGAAGAATGAAGAGAATCATGAAAAATTGTTAGATTCTTTTGCTGAGTCTTTATTGGTGTGAGTGTGTAATATGACAAAATTTATTTTGAAGCAATTAAGGAAAATCAAATAAAGCTACCACCTGAGAAATATTTGAAGACTATAATTAAGTAGGTAATCTATAATATACATTACTTGATTACTAGTTATTCAAAAAGTAATATATCGAGTAATGTATCACTAATTAATTTATGAGGCACTACTATGTAATATCACTAAATGTTTCCCAGGCGGTTTCAGATGAATTAGACTCCTGAACTTCACCATCGAATAAATTTTAATGATTTTAAAATTGATTCAACCCGTATCGCGAACATTATTAATATTCATTTAAAAAGTTTAGGTGAATTGGATTCCAGAATTTTACAATAGTCAAAATAGAATTTAAAGATCTCAAAATTAACTTAGACTTACTGTGAACACTATTAATACTTATTTAAAAAGTTCAGGTGTAATGTACTCCAGAACTACTAATACTCATATAAATAGTTTAGGTGAATTTGATTCTAGGACTTTCGTAGTCAGATTGGACTCTAGAATTTCACTAGTCAGAATAGATTTTTCAAATTTCAAAATTGACTTAAATGATATGTGTTTGCTAGTACTTCACTGCAGTTAGATGAAACTCCAAAACTTCACCATAGTCAAAACAAATTTTTAAGATCTCAAAATTGACTCAAATTAATAGAGAGTAGAATTAGGAATTAAATTAAGTTAACATATTAATTTATATTAAGTGTTATTGGGCTCTTTTGTATTTGGGGCTTTTATTTTATTACCTATATATTGTAGTCTCATTGAGACATTAGAGTATCAATCAATGAAATCAAAAGTGAAACATCGTCAAAGATTCCGAAACTAGAACCTATGGAGGAGGAAAATAACTTGAATAATTCAAAATTCGGTTTCTGAGGATTCTTTTGAGATTTTTTCTTAAAAGAGTGATGAAACACTTGCAAATGCTTCTCAAAGTTTCTTTTAATATAAGAGTAGTTTTGATATTTATGATTAAATGTGGAAGAATTATTTTGGGATTGATAAGATGAATAATAGGTAGAATATGGGTTAGGTATATGTGGTGAATACCCATGATTTGGATACAAATTTGGCGATGATGAACCAACATGAGTGTAATAAGGTATAAAAAGTTCTCATGGAAAAGATGGGAATGAAGGTGTGGTAGGAGATGTAAAAGAGTGGTTTGTGGGATAGGTAGGAAAAATACTCCATGGATGATATGAAGGTGTATAATAAGGATACTCTATTGGAGGATTTGAGTACATGAATGAAAGCACCAATCGTTAGGAAGCAAAAGCTAAACCTAACAAGATTGAACAAAGCTTAGAGAAAACAATAAGGCTATCTAAGAAAAATAGAGAAAATTTTCATTCATTTCATAATTTTTCATCTCTCAATGAGTACACATATATAGTAGTAGTGAATAGTAACTAAAGGTCTAATAACTAATTAAAAAAGCCTCAAATTATCCTAAGAATATTCTAGAAACATAATAATATAAACTAATTCTTAATATATCAAAATGTCAATAAAACTCATTTAATTAATAATAGATTATTCTATTAATCTCTCTATCACAAATCATATAGCGAAAGTACTTGTACTAGGATTTGGTTGAATTTGCATCTGAAACATTTATGTTGTGCTATGACTGGAGGGGTGAATTTGTACATTTTGTTGTTTTTAGTATGTTGTCTTGATAGGGGGAATCATGTTGTATCCTTGTGATTATACTTTTTCTAAATAAAATATATTATTTTGTTACCCCGTGCATTACACGATCCACGCTATGGATATAAAATTGAAGTGAATTATTTGTATTTTAATAGAATGAGGATCTTGTGTAGTAGTAAGATTTTTAGTATTAAGAACATGGGGTTTGCTGTAAGATTTTTAGTATTAAGAACATGGGGTTTGGACAGTATGGTATTCTTGAGAGCATGTATGAAGAACGACATTTGTAAATATTAAAGAATTTAGGGAATCATGAAAATCTATTACTCTAGAATATTTTCTTCACTACTCATTAGCGTGAGTAATAATTAATCTATGATAAATAAGTTTGACTTGATGATACTCATTAGCATAAGCAATAATTAATCTATGATAAATAAAAAAAATCATTTTTAAAATGAGATTGACTTGATGGTGTCTTAACGTGATGAAAATAATCTTTTTAATTTTGATGAACTTAATTTTTTCTTTTTATGAGATTTTGGCATCTTTTAAAGAGAATCTAAGACTTATTTTTTAAGCTGTTTTATCTTCCATGACATTTCTTCGTTTATTAAGATTTAGTTTTCATCTAGTTTGAGAAATTTTTTAAGTGGGAGAAATTTTCAAAATATTAAATTAATAAAATAAATGGTCAAAAGTTGTAACTGTCTAGAATCAAATTAGAGATCATATAATGATTGGGTGTATGGTTATAAGATGCAACGACCGGAACAATGAAACTTTTCGTAAAAATGTTTGTTGTTATTGATATATAATGGTTCGCGAATGGTCATATGTTGAAATCATTGAAACATTATTTCACTTCACCAATTGATACAAGTTTTTCTATAAATAGAGATACTTGTTAGACATAAAATATATACGAAAACTACTTGTTTCAAGTGCCAAAAATTATATCTAAGTTATTATTTTATTTTTCTAATGCACGAGAATAAATAAGAAAACTTTATTCTGTAAAATATCATTGATCGATATGTTTAATGTGAATGTGCGATTCATGTTAACGTTTCCAAAGTATTCTGAATGAGATTTGTCGGTTAACCCATTTGCATCCAATTTGGCTAAATTGGTGGGGGCGAATTGAGCTTAAAACTTGGTGTAAACACGTTGTCGCACCTCGGAAAAAATACGACCTTGCGATAAAAGACCTCTGATTGGTCACCATTTCTACTAGTTTTTCTTCAATTATTCGGCATGAATCCGCCAAAGCGGTAGTACTTTGTTTTGTATTTTCATTATTTTTCAAGTCAATTTTACTTGTCGTACTTTATTCTTGCATTTTATGATTTGTTGTTTTATTTCAATTATGTTTCATTATATGCTTTGGTTTGATAGTTTTATATGGTTTCAGATATGAGTGGAAAAGTCCAAAGAGTTTGTCCGAAGAAAATGGAAGTTTCAGAAATTCATAAGAGTTTTTGGAAGGAAGTAAGAGATGTTTGGACCTAACATTCAACAAGTATGGAAAATATTGGGCAACTAAGCCTCTTATCTATACTATGTTATAGTTCTCTTCATTAGCTTTCTGACGCTTCGAACGGGAACCAAAACAGACTTATAGATCAAAAGTTATGATCAAAATAAGTCCGATTGAAAATTCCATAGGGCTGATACGGGTGTTCGTGTCCCATGACACGGCCCGTGTCAGGAGGTCTGGCACTGAAAGTCAATTTTTATGATGGAAGAGGGCCAATATGGGTGCCCGTGTCCCATGATACGACCTGTGTTGGCCAGGGCGCTAATACGACTGATTTTGATGATTTTTGATGTTAAGTGACTCCTGAATTATTTAGGTTAGTTTTTGGACGATTATTTTTATTTATGCTCTGGGGATTGTACGCACGAGTTTTAAGAGAAAGGCGATCTTGGAACGGCGGAAGCCATTGAAGATCAACTGAACCCTATTACAAGTGTAATGTCTTTTCCTTGGGTTTATAGTTTTGTTACTGTTATCATGAACATGAGAGGCTAAACCCCCAAATGCTAGGGGGTGTCCCTGATTTCCTTTGTAATAATATTGATCTTTTTGTTATAATAATTTCACTGCATTCTCATAATCTTGCAAGGAAACAACTGAAAACGTACATTGGAGAAGATGATGATTTGTTCGCGTGTAGCGTTGTTGAGATGTCAGGCTTGGATCAAGAAACGTGTGCCATCATCTGACCATAGACCCTTCTGTCAGAGCAGTAGCACAACGTAGGAGGAAACAGTCCCAAGAAAAAAGTAGAGGTCGCCGAGCAGGCGGTGAAAGACCTCCTAGAGGTACATTTTGTAACAGAGGCCAGGTATACCACCTGGATCTCAAATGTTATATTAGTCAAAAAGAGCAATGGAAAATGACGCATGTGCGTTGACTACACTGATCTCAATCGGGCTTACCCAAAAGACGTTTACCCTTTGCCTAACATTGATAAGCTGGTCGATAATTCTGCAGGTTTTAAATTACTGTCGTTCCTAGTCGCCTATTCCGGGTATAACCAAATACCTATGGCCGTGACCGATAAGAAATACACTGTCTTCATGAAAAACACGGGCGCCACCGACCAGCGAATGATGAACAAAGTCTTTCGAACAAAAATCGGGAACATGCTCGATGTTTACATGGACGACATGATCGTTAAATCCCACGAGGAAACCGATCATTCTCTCTACTTAAATAAAATTTTCGATCAAGCACGCAAGTGCAAAATGCGATTCAATCCTGAAAAGTGCACGTTCGGGGTACGAGCCGGAAAGGTCCACAGTTTTTATCTAACCGAAAGAGGAATATAAGCTAACCCCGACAAGTGTCGAGCTTTCACCGAAACACCCATGCCAAAATCCAAAAAATCCATCCAGTCCCTAAATGGGGTGCTCACATCGCTATCCCGCTTTGTAGCAAAATCTGCCCAACATGCACTACCCCTCTTCAAGCTCCTCCGCAAAGAGGATGCTTTCGAATGGACGGAAGAGTGAGAGCAAGCCCTGACGCACCTCAAGAAGGCTTTGTCAAAACCCCCTGCTCTCTCCCGACCAGAGATCGTAGAAACCTTATTTCTGTATTTGGTCGTCGCTAACGAAGCCGTAAGCACCGCCCTCATACGGGAAACACCTGAGGGACAAAAGTCAATCTATTTCACGAGCAAAGCCATATAAGGGCACGGGCTTAGGTATCAATAGATTTAAAATGTTACCCTAGTGCTCCTCCATGCAGTAAGGAGACTTAGACACTACTTCCTAGCACATACAATCATCGTACAAACGGACCAACCCATCAGGCAGCACCTCGACCGACCATATATGGCTGAAAGAATGCTCAAATGGTCCTTGGAATTATCTGAATTTGATATTCGATATGAAGGCAGAATGGCCCTCAAAGCGCAAGCCCTGGATAATTTCGTGGCCGAAATGACCACCCTAGAAAGCCAAGTCTGTGCATCCAGAAAATGGATCATTTTCGTGGACGGAGCATCAAGCTCATTGGGAAGTGGAGCAGGGATTATCCTAGAAAACGAGGAGGGAATCCTGATAGAAGTATCCATCCCAGATCTAAGACTTGCAGATGACCTTAGATCCAAGGAGATAATCATCTGTACGGACTTTAGCTCGTGGCCTTGCAGGTCAAAGGTGAATACCAAGTCAAAAACAACAACTTGTTGGAATACCTGACTCCGGTCAAGGAAAAGATCGCAAAGTTCGCGTCTATGGAAATCAAACATGTCCCTCGCAAACACAACATGCAAGCGGATGTGTTATAAAAACTCGCAAACACGAAGAAGAAAGGCGGAAACAAGTATGTTATACAAGAAATACTTCCTCGCCCCAGCATTGAAAAATCCTCCTTGACTATAGACATAAATGTCATCAGCGACGCCAACTGTTGGATGACTTTGGTCTATAAAATATTTAACCAACAACGAATTACTCGAAGACCCAAAAGAAGCTAGAATAGTCAAACGACGAGCCTGCTTATACATGTTAGTCGAAGGAAAACTTTATTGATGGGAACTCTCCATTCCCTTCCTCAAGTGTGTCGAGGAAGAATTGATTTCGTATATCCTGCACGAAATCCACGAAGGCATCAATGCCCAACACTTGGGCGGGAGATCTCTGGCGAGGAAAGCCCTTCGGGCATGATATTATTGGCCAACAATGCAGAACGGTGCCAAAGAACACGTGAAAAAATGCGATAAATGCCAACGACGCGGGACATGCACTTGGCACCTCCAAACGAACTTAAGACAATATCCTCCCCGTAGCCATTGCATGGTGGGGCCTAGATATCCTCGGTTCCTTTTTCATCGGTTCAAACTAGAATAAATACTTGATCATCGATCTAGACTACTTCATGAAGTGGATAGAAGCAAAACCTTTAGCCAAGATAACAACCCTCAACATATTGCATTTTTTCAAATGTAACATCCTTGATCGGTTCGGGATACCCCAGGATATAGTTACCGACAACGACACACTATTCATGGATAAAAACTTCCAGGAATTTGTTGCCAAGGTTGGGACAAAACAACACTTCGCTTCAGTCGAACACTCACAAACCAACGGGCAGGCCGAAGCAGCAAACAGGGTCATCCTTCGGGAGCTCGAGCAAAGACTGGATGAGATCAAGAAACGATGGGTCGAGGAATTACACGGCGTATTATGGGCATACTGGACCATGCCCCATTCTACAACCAGGGAAACCCTTTTTCGACTAGCGTACAAAATAGAGGCCATTATTCATATAGAAATGCATATACCGTCCAGGCGAACAGAAGCCCCAACGGACGAGGAAACTAATTCAAAAACACTATGCGAGGAACGTGATTTGGTTGAGGAAGTTTGATCGGGAGCAGCCTTATACGAAGCATCGCTGAAACAAAAAATCGCCATCAGACATGACTCTAAAGTCATAAAACGAGCGTTCGAGGTCGACAGCCTCGTCTTGAGGAGAAACCACAAAGACTCTAGAGAAGGAAAACTTGCTGCAAACTGGGAATATCCATACCGTGTCAGAGCAAAAATGGAGAACGAGACCTATTACTTAGAAATTCTAAATGGGAAAGAACTTGCTCGTCCTTGGAACACTGAGAAACTGAAGTAATACCACAATTAAGGCATTCGTCGACATGCTTAGACTTAAAATGATGAAGCATAAGCATCGACCTAACATGCATACCTAGGTACAAGTATCGCATACCAAACCCTTCTTTCAACGAGATTCCCCTCAAGAACGAGGAAAATCACCATCACACGATTGGATCCTTAACTGAGTCGATCATCGTATTCGCACAATGACCATGCAGAACACCTAGCTCATGATAGGACATTCATGTCACAGAGTATGGGTCATCATCATGACTCGAGCACTGTTCCCAAACCAAATATACTTTGGCATTCTGCCAGTTCCCCAAACCTCCAGACATACATAAACCGAGCATGATTCCCCAAACATACAAACAAACCACGTCCCCAACGGACGCATAAAAAAGAACATCGCACACGTTTGTTAGACGAACATCTACGCGATCGAGCATCGTAAGAACACTTAGTGAAAACTTAAAATAAAGTGTGCCCTCCGACGGACACACAACAAGAGTATAATTAAACGACCATTCAGGTCAGTAAACATAAAAACATTGAAAACGCGGCCATGAATACCGACTTGTTCGAATATTACATAAAGGGGGAAGCAACCCCCCATAGAGAGTTAAGGCCATGGCATGTAGGCCAGCCAACAGAATTAAAAAGAAAACATGAGTACCTTCAAAGATTAGCATCGACATCGGGCTGAACATCAGTGGGGATCCTCTGATTCCCCTCAGCCATAGTGGTATCATCTTGTTCGGTATGCCTGAGGAAATCGAGAATAAGGATTACTCCATCCTTGGCCTTGTAAAGACAATTGATGCCCTCCTTGTTTAGCACCAACCCGGAGTTGACGATATTTAGTTGGTCCACCGTGTTTTTGAACACCACACCCGCTATCTCCTTAAGGTCTTACTTCCCTTTCTCGATTTTTGAAATCAGTTCATCCCGGGTCACCAGGGACTTCAGCTCTTCAGGTTCGTCCTCAGCAGGAACCATTGCGGCCTCAAGACGAGCAACCTATTCTTTGGTCGATTTCCTTTTCGAGTTCGCAGCAACCAAAGACTTATTCAGCTCCTTAACCTTCTTAGAAGCTTCCTTCAAAGATTCTGAGGAAGCCTTGGCCATGTCCTCGTAAACGGAAAATTGAGCCTTTAACCGTTGTATCTCCTGCTCCTGAGTGGCAGTACCTTCAGCATACATGGAAGCCATCGTCAGGACCCTCATCACAGAACTTGCATCCCGAGCCAAACATAATCGTTTGTCCGGTCGACTCAACTCCTCCAATTTGAGCGTTTTCGCCCTATGAACTTGGAGGGAGGTCTCCTAGAAGAAAACCGACCTCAGAAAGCAAGTGGGGAGCTCGAACGAAGGCTTTGTAGGCATCTCAGTCAAGTGTATACCATCATTTCCCCTTGGTATCTTCCCAATTCTAGAAGCAGTGCCCAGCGAACCATGAGGACCCGATGAGGAGTTGCCAGAGCCCGTGCCTGCGGACGTCAACCGGTCAGCGATATGAGTCTGTTTCAGCTTCTTGGCTCCCCGTCTTTTGGCAGCATTGGCCATCAACTTTTCTTGTACATTAACCATTAAATCTGAAAAAGACAGAAGAAAAGACAAAGATGGTTAGAAAATAAAAGACAAGCGAGCACAAAGTCAATAACAAACAGGTCTAAAAACTACCGAGGTAAGTATTGACATCCTCGTACATTTTACAAACAAGAAACACTTCTATAAATCTAGGGGTCACTTTGGCACCCTCATCCTTATCTAAAATCACATGACCCTGCTCGTCTACATGCGTGGTCATAGTGATCAAGGAAACATAGCCTATAAGGACATCATAACTAGTCTGATCCTCCTCACCAAGTTCGAACGCTATAGCTAGATACTCCTCAGTCCCGTGCAAAAAGTGGTCACAAGACCAGGAGAAGTGGAACTTCAGCAGAAGGCGAGGTACCTCTTTCCCCTCATCATCCAACAACATGTTTCCTTCATCATCAGTGTATATTCCCTAGAATTTACAAGAGTTCTGAGCACGGACTGAGATTGGTTCGACCAGGTAGTACCAGTCCTTGAAATCTATGATCGAATCAAAGTATGCTTTGAAGATCTTTCTCTTTTGCTTGAGGGAGACCCATCCATATCTCCCCTGCACGGCCTGCCTTTGGAGGTGGAAAATGTGGGAAAATAGGGGAAGCGTCGCCCCAATCTTCAGATATCCGCAAGTCATCTCGAAAGCTCATATGAAACTGAACGAATTTCTGATGCAACTAGGAAGGGGAGAGCTTCAAATGTACGAATACAGACTGTTGAAAATTCGAGAACGGGAGCCTAAATTTAAGCTCCTTGAAGAGTATGTCGTACATGGGAAATCTGTTAGGCCCATACGACCAATAAATACACTCATCATCGCCAGGGTACCTAACAAGGTAGTCCTCAGGATCCCTGGTCACCGGACTTGGCCCCTCCATAGCCTGGGAATATATGGATTGAATATTCAGTGGTTCCTCAGCAGCCCACTCTTCGATGGGAATATTTTGTTCTTCCTCTTCCTCCTCTTCAGGATCGGCAAGGTCAGTTCGGGTTGAGGTAGTTTCCTCTGAATCACCTGAAGATGAGGAGCTTCTTCCCGAGGTTGTTTCCTCAGAATGATTTGGAGACGATGCAATATCACTGGAGAGGTCATCGACATCCAAGTGAACAAGCGTGTTGTTTGACATTGTTAGACCTGAAAATCAGCGAAAGTAAATGTGAATTCGATGAGTTAAATCAAATCCACCCTTCCATCGTTGATCAAGTGAAAGGGCACGCTGAGGAACGAGAATGTTGTCCTCAATCTAAGCCCTTATTCAAAAACAGGCCACAGTCGTCATAACGACCATGTATAAACATAGGGAAGAGATAATCCTAACACAACAAAACTATCAGTTCACAAAACCTAGTAGGCGAGGCAACACCGAAACCCAGAGCTTCGATTGAAGTTCAACCAGAGCCACCGTGCAAGACCACGAGGAACATCAATAGAAAACCTTAAGTGTCACAACGATGATGGTGTAACACTCGATAGCTACCGTACTAGAACACGGATGCCACATCGAAACCCTAACAGTCTGAACTATGGGTCCTATTAACCTTAAATTTCATCCTAACCGCATGCATCTACATTATTACCAGGAATCAGAAGCGTAAATAAGTGGAGAAATGATAAAACTTACAAGTTTCAGAAGATTTTCTACGTGCTCGGTTGGATCTCCTTGTTCGATACGGCGGCTAACGGTGGAGCTTGGGGACTTGTCTTCATCGAGTAGGGAAACAGAGAGCGAAAAATGTAAAACTGAATCCCAACGCCCTAGGGACCTATAACCTATAAATGGCGCACTCATTTCCTAGGGACGACCGTAGAGTAACCATCATTACACATTAAATATGCACGCTTCCACGGGCGTAGGCGTGACGTAACCTCTCAGCACAACTGTTGGGATCCTCGTCTAAACGATCATATTTCAACGACTGAAAGTACGCATGTTCAGTTACACTGAGCCAGGTAATTAAAAAATATATCTTAAGTCTCAACTTCACCCCGTACGTAGCCGACCACACTTAAGTCTTCACTTATACGACCAGAAGCAATGACTTGGAGAGCTCCTGTTCCAAACTGGCTCAATCCACTCCTGTCCATGGGACAGACCAATAGCCCAAATGTCAAAGAGACCCACTGGCTCCATACCCCTCGGCCGAGGAGAACCTGTCGACCACAGATACCCATGGTCGGTTTTCTCTTCTCCCTCTAGATCTATGCTCGACACCCGCGAAAGTCACCCAGATTCGGCCAAAGACAAATCCTGCTCGGATATCTCTATGCTCGACATACATTTAGTCCGACCGGGTATGCTCGCCACAACGGCTAGTTTCTGGAAGTTACCTATTTTTGGGGGATCCACGATCCAAGTCCAAAATAGAGACAACTAGCTAAATGTTGGGGGCTCTCTATATAAACCCTTATGGTCAGGTATCGAATATTCACTCCCTAAACACTTTTACTTGTACTTGCATACTCTTCTTCCCGCTCTTACTTTCGCATCGGAGTACCTTGCAGGTACACCCCCATTCTCCTCGAGACCGAGCAAAGACTTCAGGATCCACGTCAGTGTCCGCAGCCGTTGAAGATTCTGATCATAGTTACGATCAGAAACTGTGGTACTCAACTTCACTTTTGGGAAGAAAGTTACGCATATTAATGTACTCCATATTCCCAACATGAATAGGAACATTATTAGTGAAGATCTTTTAGAAAAACTAGTTATTAACTTTATGTATGAATCAAGCAAGTTAATCTTAACCCGTAGTGATGTATTTGTGGGAAAGGTTATTTCGCTGAGCAAATGGTTAAATTTTGTACTGTTGACAACATTATTAATAAAGTTTTTATTTTTACTTTTATGATTGAATTCGTTTCTTAATGGCATAATAGATTAGCTCATATTAGTATTAGAATTATGAAAAGATTAATTAATTCTGATTTAATTTTATGTGATGTTAATAATTTTGAAAATGTGAAATATGTGTTAAATCGAAAATGATTAAGAAACATTTCTATAGTGTATAGAGAAATACTAACTTGCTTGATCTTGTGCATTTGGATTTATGTGAATAGAATGACATATTAATTCGCGGGGGAAATAGTTATTTCATTATTTTTATTGATGATTTCTCTAGATTCACACATGTATATATTTTAAAGGATAAAGATGATGATTTTAATGCATTTAAAGTTTTTAAAGCGGAAGTAGAAAAATAATTAAGTAGAAGTATTAAAGTTCTTAGGAGTGATATGGACGATGGATATGTTTCTACTGAAATGATGCATATTATAAAGAGTATGGTATTATACATGAATGTTATGCACCTCATACACCACAATAAAACGAACTAACCAAAATAAAGAATAAGATATGTCAACAAATGAAAATTCCATGTTAATGCATTTTGAACTATCATTTAAGTTAATGGGTGAAGCTTTGCTATCTTTGTCATATAATGAATAGATTCCTTTGAAGAAAATTGGTATTTCTCTATATGAGATATGGAAAGGGAGAGCGTCAAATATAAGTTATTTTAGAGTGTGGAAGTGTGTAGCTTATTATAAGAAAATGGATCATAAAAGGACTAAGTTAGGTACTCGAGGTATGAAATGTGTTTTTGTAGGCTATTCTCCTAACAATAAAGCATATAGACTTTTAAATTTTGAGTATAATGTAATTATTGAAAACACATTTCATACCTTATCAGGAAGGATAAGAAATATGAAATTCCCACAAATGAAGAACCTCGTAAGGAAGGTTCTTCATGGGATATTGAAACATAACTCGGGCTTAGGATAAGCAAGAGATTCCAAAAGGATATGGATCTTAGATCGAACAAAATCAATTATCGACTTATTTCTTTTTATCTAATAGATGGAAATAATTAAAATTTTGTTCATACAATTTATATTATTCTTCAAGTGAATGATGATCCCAAGGCTTATAAGGAAGTAGTAACTTCTAGGTACTCATCTTTTTGGAAGGATGCTATCCAAGACGTAATAGATTCAATAATGTCAAACCATACTCGGGAGCTTATCGATCTACCTAAAGCATCAAGACCCATTGGATGCAAGTGGGTGTTTAGAAGGAAGTATCATAATGATGGTACACTAAACACCTAAAAGGCTAGATTATTATACGCTTTTTTAGACAAAAGAAAAATGTTTATTATTTCAACATATATGCATTGGTAGCAAGGACGTTGACAATTAAAGTATTTTTTCATTACCTTTTTTGTATGATCTTATAGTTCATCAAATGAATATCAAAAAGGCATTCCTAAATGGATATATCGATGAGGATATTCACATGGAGAAACTGGAAGGTTATGTGTTTCCCAATAATGAACAAAAGGTGTGCAAGCTTATCAAATCCTTGTATGGATTTAAACATGCACTAAAAAATGGCATCAAGATTTTAACTATGTAATGCTCTTAAATGTATTTGTTCCTAATACTCGTACAAGTGTTTGTACACAAAAGTGTGTGAGAACTTTGTCATATTATGTTTTCAATATGTTGATGACATGGTAATCATTAACAACGAGATGAATGGAATTTTAGAACCAAAGAGGTTTCTAACTTCCACATTCTAGACGAAAGGTCTTAGAATAGTTGACATTATTTTAGGGATCGGAGTAAAGAGGAATAATGGGGGTTATGAACTTACTCAAACTTACTATATGAAGAAAGTTCTTGACAAGTTTAAACAATTTCGTTTCAAGGAAGTGAGTGCTCCATTTGATCCCAAGCTTCAAAAGAATGATGGAAGGAATGTTGCTCAATTGAAATATGCAAGTACAATTAGTTATATAATGTATTTGATGTAATGTACTAGACCCAATTTAACATTTGCAGTTAGTAAAATGAGTACATTTACTAGCAATCCAAATGATGAATATTGTAAGGGCATCACAAGGATTTTTGTAATTTGTTGAAAACCAAAAATCTTGGCCTCTATGGCAGGTTTCTTGTTATATTATAAGGATATATCGATGCGATTTGGATATTTAGTGTTGAAGATCATAAATATACACTTGGATAGATATTTATACTAGGCGTGGTCCAATTTTTCAGAAGAGCGAAAAACAAACGTGTATCACTCTCTCAACCATGGAATCATAGTTTGTGGCTCTTTCTTTCGTTGATCAAGAAGCTAAATGGTTAAATGATCTTTTGTTGGAAGTTCCATTGACTAAAGAAAATGTTTCAAAGGTGTTGATACATTGCAATAGTCAAGCCACTTTAGCTAGAGCATATATAGAAGTTTATAATGGAAAGTCTAAGCACATAGTTCTTAAACATTCCTTTGTGAGAAAATTGATTAAGGATGAAATCACTTCACTCATATATATATATATATATATATATATATATATATATATATATATATATATATATATATATATATATAATTTATATGTTCAAAATATAATTTATCTAATCCATTTACCAAACCAATGGCTAGAGAATTAGTAAAAACTACCTCGAGAGGTATGATATTGGAACTCATTGATTAAGAGTTTCAACAACGATAACAACTCAATCTAACGTTAAGAAAGCACTAATCTTAGATTCAATGGGTAATAACAAACTTTTGATTTGGATGTTTTTGTAACATTATGTAATAATGTTGACTATTGCATTTGGAGGGTTAAGCTTTTTCAAACTGTTAATGAAATTCAATGTTGAGAATAAGTATCTTTGGTCAGGTTAAGTTAAATAAAACCTCTGAGCGAATCAGAAGTTCAAGAAAATAAAACCTCTGGCAAAACGATCAACGTGATAGAAACCATTGACCAAATTATGTTAATTGAAACCTCTGACTTCAAACGAAAGCCCAGGTTAATATCTAGCATCCCGATCAAAATTAACATATCTCTGACCTTAAGCATTTTTGTTAAACTTATTCCCATCCAAACAAAGATATTTGACGCGGTATACCCGGGGTTAGCCGGTCTATGTTCAAAATAACGATACTTAACAAATCATTAAATCCTGACTCGCTATGGCTTTGAACCCACATGGTACAAATATCCGCTATAGAAAAGCTAAAATTTGTTTGAGGCCAACCATTCTATTTGATTTCCATATGAACAAATCAATTGTTATCAAGGAGATAAATCTTGTTAGGGCTACATAACGATTCTATAAAGACTAACATGGTCCCAACTAAAACAAAACTCACGAGGGCTCAAATATTATTGTCAAAGGATCCAGAAGGTATCTAAGCATTACAAAATGCATCCGTAAGGGATGACTAATGACAAAATTATTATGAACCAATGCTCTGGTGAGAATGATCTCCAGTTTAGAACACACCAAAGATTCTCGAGCATTGGACCCCAACTCACATGGGTCATGTAAAGAATGAAGCAAGATATACTCAGAATTTTCCAAATCATCTGAATCTTTCAGGATTTGGTTGATACTAATATTAAAAATAACATGTGGCAATCATGATTCTGATAAAACCCTGACTTAGTTAAAATGGAACATAAACTGGTTGAGATGCTTCCTGGGGCTCTCTGGCTTTCTTCTCCAAATAATGTTTAGCAAGAATATATATATATATATATATATATATATATATATATATATATATATATATATATATATATATATATATATATATATAAAAGATTCATATTAAGGATATTTCGTATGTTCATAATAAAATATAAAAAGCAATTTAAAAAGAAAAAGGTGTCCATCTATACAAGAAAGATAGAGTCATAGAGTATAGTTCTTTCTTCTTATCTATAAAACGGCCCAAAGGACAAATAATCCACCGTCGATTACCTCTTACCATTGCCACATGTCATCACATAGAGGCTCCATGCAAATTTCCCTACATTAGATTTTTTGTGTGGACCCATCTTAAACATATGGACCACCCAACCATTTGACAAAGACGCCTTAAATAAAACAGAAAAGATAACGCTGAAACGACGTCGTAGTACTAAACTTCTTCCTTTAGCTTTCTGTAACGAATGAATCAAGCCGAAAAAATAAACACTAGTAGTAATAATTAATAACGTAAATAAAACAAAAAACAAGAAAAACTTAAACAAAAGACATGTTATTCTGTCACATGTTTCATCACCACTTTCTTCATTTTCTGAATCTCAATTTCTCGCCATTCTTTTCGATCAATTCAACTTAATCTACCCTTCCTCCACTATCTACAATTTTTTCTCTTGGTTAGTTTTCGTTCTCTCAATTCTATGTTTAATTTTATACGATTTTTGCTTGATTTTCACGGATGTTATGGATATGATTCAGTTTTACTACTGTGATTGTTATTTTTTTAATTTTATTTTTCTAAACTTGAAGCCTCTGATCTGATAGTCTTTTAATCTGGTGAGTATATGATGAAAAACTCATAATCTGATTCTGAAACGGGGTTGGTGAAAATTTAGGGCAATTTTTTACTGTTCAGTTTTGATAAAATATGTATTGTTATGGCTTTTACTTTTACTATAAGCTTCAAAATCTGATCCTCTGTAATGTTCATAAAATTTATTTTTTACCCAATAATAATTTGGTAAAAATATTAAATTACATGTAATTACAAGTGTCGATGTAGGTGTTAGTGCTACGGAGGTTTTTAAACTGCTGATATTGTTGTTTTGTTCAGAAACTATGAACAAGAATAGATAGATGATGGCGGCAGCAGAAGCGAGGACTCTGTGGCAGAGAACTGCGAATCGGTGCTTTGTGCAAGAAGATGCAAAAAGAGCTCCCAAGTTGGCCTGTCGTCAATCTTCAAGTGCGACCTCAAAGATGGTTGATGCTGGAGTTACGAATGCAGCAGACGAATCAGATTGCGCAGCTGTTAAATCCCCCCATTTTAGCAGCAAATCATCGTTCTGTAATCCGTCACCTGATCCTAGGTGGTGGTTGCATTCACAATCACTATCACAACCTAGTTATGGGTATCAAAATGGGTTAACAAATGAAAAGTTAAGTGCATTGGAGAAAGAGGTAGAAGCTTTGATAGCTAGTGATGAAAGTAAGGGATCTAGTAAAAGTTCTTTAGCATTTCTTGAATTAAAGGATGTGATGGAAAAGCACGAGAAAATCGAGAACAACTCAATTGCTTGTTCGTTGGCCTCTAAACAAACTAAGGATTTTTCCTCGGAGCCAGACTATTCTTGGATTGAAGGTGATAAAGCCGAGCCGTGGTGGCGGATGGCGGATAGAGACGACTTAGCTTCCTTTGTTTCACACAAATCACTTAATCATATTGAGAATTGCGATCTTCCTCCTCCTAAGAAGAAGCATCTTACTGGATACTTTGGTTCTAGTGTTATCACTAATGGTGACAAAACAAAGACAGCATGGTATAACTTAGAGGCAGAATCCGGAAGGTTTTACAATTCGAAGCAGGGTCTTTCTGCCAATGAAGGACTCTTGTATTTTGCTTCTGCCAAATCTTCGAGGTATTTTGCTGTCCGATATTAAATAATCACATTAATGCCTTAGGAGATTGTAGTTTGTCGTGTATATTGTTTAAGATCTATTTGGATAAACAACTTAGTTGTGCGCTTATATAAGCACTTATCATGATAAGCTCGTATGTATAACTTCATTGCAGTGATATTGCTATACACGACGATGTCAAGCAAAGTATACAAAATTCTGAGGGCGACACTAGCAAAGCCCAATTAATGGAGGCATTATGTCACTCACAAACACGTGCACGGGAAGCGGAGGAAGCAGCGAAACAAGCTTACGCGGAGAAAGAACACATTGTGACACTCATTTTCAAACAGGCTTCACAGCTTTTTGCCTATAAGCAATTGATTAAACTGCTGCAGCTGGAAACTCTCTGCAATCAGATCAAGAATAATGATCAGTCAACCTCAACTCTCTTTCCGGTTGCTCTTCCGTGGATGTCGGAGGAGCGTAGGAAATCACGGAAGAGAAAGCAGACATATTCCAGTGGCAGACATGAAAGAAAAGGCAAGGGGAATTGTGATATTGCAACGTATGCGGTTGCGATTGCTTTAGGATTAAGTCTTGTTGGAGCAGGCTTGCTATTAGGATGGACTGTTGGTTGGATGTCACCATGTTCATAGTTTTGTAATATATTTGAATAATTGTATTGCTTGTCATAAGTTATGAGATTTGTCTGTAGTTTTGTAGATTAGTTAGTACATAAACTGTACATTTTGCTTTGTAATTTTGTATTGAATAGAGATTATGTATGTAAATCCTGATGTGATGATGATAATGATGAAAAACAGCTAGGATTGTATTTATGATTATGAAGAATGTGTTTACAAATTACAACATTTTTTCCCCCAAAACATGAAGAAAATTGTGAAATAAATTACATGTTAGTATTAACCATTATTTATATCTATTTATTTGATAAATTTGTATCAAGTTTTAAATTTATAATATGAATTATGAACATATAGCACTATAAGTTGATAATGGCCGATTGCGGTTGACTAACATTGTTAATTCTTCCGCTTACATCAATTTTGTCTTGCATGCAAGTATAAAATTCATAAAGAATACGAAAATTCTCAATATGATTAATGATTGTGTCACTTCTAATTTAAATTTGTTATTATAAGAAAACTTAACACACAAGTTTATTCAAATAACAAAATATATGTGATAATGTTATTGAAGATAGAATGAAAAATGACAATGTAAAGCTAGTTTGATAATCTTTTCTTTAAATGGAAATTACACTATTGGAGCAATTTTTTTATTTTTTATTTTGTCAAATAACTATTCTATGTTGAAAAATTAGACTATTATCTTCAATGTAATATCATTTTTTCATATACAAGGTTTTGAACTCAACTTTTATTTTATTATAGGGATATAAGATTTTATTTTAGACCATTTAAGAGTTGGAATGACAATGATATGGGAGTCTATTAATTAAATAAAACTCTATTTGATGTTGAAATTATTTATAGTACTATAGAAAAATTATAATTAATTATATATTATTTTGTAGGGTGGGTGAAAGGTATACATAAGTTATTTTTATCAGTTCAAGCGTCCTCCTTTTTTTGTACAAAGTTATTTTTTTTAGATTCGTTGTCCATATCTTCAATATCTCATCTCTAATATACGATCATGTGTAAAGTGTGTATTGCACCAACAAACTTTGTATGTAAAGTCGCGAGATTTAACTACATTTCATAGATTTTAGGAAATGAACCACTCATTCATGGAGATGTTGCTACATTCTAAAAAAACTTAGTTTGGGGCCCTTGGGATTATAAATACATCAACATCGAAATATTTAAGGGAAGAATTACATTACAAAAAATATACATATACTAGGGCTTTTAGTCCCACATGAGTTACCTCTCAATACCATAACAATCCTAAATCCCCTGACAAACCTTAATCACTAGGTATTATCATGTATTTGTACTTTTAGCGTGTACATATTTTATTATAAAACACTTGTTATTTAAAACTATCTTGTATAGTAGAGTCGAACAATGAGATTTGACCTTAACTAAATTTTCTCTAACATATGTATATATGAAAGTTATGAAAGGTCTGCAGATTTCTTAGTAAATTATTCAACAAACAGAGACAATAACTAAAAACAAAACTACTTAGCCTTAATCCCTTGAAGTTATACCTCAATAGTTCATGTCATGAAAGAAGCAATGGGATGAGGATGCTCATTGTATTTTAAAAAATATCACAAATAAGTTATTGTTTAAGCTATTCAAACAAAGTTTAAACAATGAGATCAAGTATGAAACACTAGTTATCTGTTTGGAGTTACTGAACAACTTCAAAGCTAAAAGTTACTTATTTGAGGTGATTCATACGTAGTGATAAACTAATTAAATTGAAACTATAAATGCGGAAGTCCAAATTTATTGAAATATTTTAACATTGCTAGATGCTTTTGGATAAATTTGATGAAATCACATTGGAATACATTGAATTAAAAATGTGTTGACAAAAAATTAGCTCAAAAGGCATCGGATTACAAAATTTCAAGGAAATATTTCCATTAAATTATAGAGATTTAAAAGGTCATATCTAAATGTAAATTTGAAATCATGAATATTGATGAATTCAAAGTTAGAGATCGAAAGTTAGAAATAGTGAAAAACCATGTTTAAGAAAAAAAAATATATGCCAAAGGTCATTGTAATCGATCGTGATATCACATTGATGAATTCGGTTGCAAAGGTGTTTCCAACATTCTATCGTTTACTTTGTAAGTATCACATAACTTAAAATGTGAGAAGCAAACTTAAATCTGCAGTAGGTGTTGAGGGAGATTTTCACTAGGGAGCATTGAACATTGTGAGACTTATTTTTCTAGAGCAACACCTTTGTGAGAGACACACCACATATTCACCAAAAACCTTAAGATAATAGGTGGGTGAATTCTCTCACTTATAAAGGCTCAAGTCTCCATATTTCCAACTAATGTGGGACTATTATCAATACTATTCACACTTGTTACATTCTCAACACCCCTTTCAAATGTGAGTCCACAATGCCCCCCAAGTGGAAGTTCTTCTTACTTCCAGAAATCTTGTACCGCACATAATGTTTCTTACTCACCACCCTTGTGGCGTCGTTTGTCTTTCGATACAAGTAAGTTAATCCCTTTCTCGAACCAAAGATTTTGATACCATATGTTGGAATTAAACACAAGACTTTGAATAATTCCGAATCAATCTTGATGAGCAAGATTCAATCAACCGATTGAATTTTATTCTTGTTCTTCACTCTTCACTCGAGTGAATCAACAAACCTTAGTTGCAAGATGATTATCTTCTTTCATTGTCATTGTATAAAGATAATCATCTTGCAACCAATGTTGATTGATTCACTTGAGTAAAAAGTGAAAAATAATAAGAGAATTCAATCGATTGATTGAATCTTCTTCATCAAGATTGATTCAGAATTACTCATAATCTTAGACTTAATTCCAATAGTAAGGACCAAACAAATCAAGGAGGGAGATTGAAAAACAGTCAAAAATGATATTGACACATCTTTAAACAACATGAGATGAATCACTTATGAAAATATTGAGCGTGTGTAATATGAGTGTGTCAAAAGACACAACTCCGAAATCTAAAGACATTTATGACTATTCGCAACAGTGAATTAACACCCATGCAAAGTAGCGCCCTATAGTTTAGCGGGCTTGATTGGCCCACCTTAAATCAGTCTTGGCCCAAATTTATTTCTTAAGGGAGAAAGAAAAAAGAAAAAAGAAAACAGAAGAAAAGAGAAGTGAGTGGAAGATACGAAATTGAAGAGAAGGAGTTGGGAGTGAGAAATCGAAATCGGAATCGAAAATCAAAATGCCTGTGATGGAGAAGCTCAAGATGTTCGTTGTTCAAGAACCAGTTGTCGCTGCTTCATGTCTCATCGCCGGCTTTGGTATCTCTCTAAAACCTAATCTTAACCTCCCTCTTCTCTATAATTTCATATACAATACTCGTTTACTGCTAAAATTAGGGTTAAGTCTTGTTTTATTTACCTCCCCATATACACAATTGGGGTTTTCTGATTACTGGATTGAAACGCTGCAATTCGATGCGCCAAAAATGATAGAAATCTGTAGTTTTGATTTTTCTAACATTCTAGTTCTTGTTTGGAAAATTTCATTCTGATTAAACGGATGAAAACACCCTTTTTGCTCCGGCCTTAAGTTTGTAAACCTAATTGCCTGGATAGCCTATGCTTTTCTTTTTGTAATGTTACATTATGGATAAGAGCAAATTCAAGATGTTCATTGATTATTTATAATCTCCACTTTTTGTCATAGAGACTCGACAAAGTTTTACGTTGTGTGTCAACTGCCTAACACAACCTATCATTTTATCCGAGATCGGGATCAGCTATACATAGCAAAACTAGCATAGACAGGTAGAGAGAAGACCTTTAAGATTCTGTGGTAACTGGTAAGGAGAGTAGATCATATGGAGAGAAGTCAAACAACTAAAGGAAGAGAAATACCTAAAAAGACTATAAGATAAGTTATTAAGAAAGATCTCGAGATTAACGATTTAGATAGAAGCATGGTTCTGGATAGTACATAATGACAAAAGTTCATCCATGTAGCTGACTTCACTTAGTGGGATAAAGCTTGGTTGTTGTATAATCCCCACATTTTATTTTTCAATGGCCTAATTTACATTGGATCCTCCGATCATTGGAATAATAAGACTTGGTTGTTGTATAATCCCCACAATTAATTTTTTAATGGCTTATATTCCATTGGACCCTCTATTCATTGGAATAAGGCTTGGTTGTTGTTGTATAATCCCCACATTTTATTTTTCAACGGCCTAGATTCCATTGGACCCTCTGTTCACCAGAGAGGATCCAGTCCAATGAAATGGAGAGCTCTGTTTACTATAATTGTGTATAAAGTCACCTAAATGCTATGTCACATAATTTAGGAATGCGTGCCTATATTCAAATAAAACTATAGTAACAAAACTCTCCATTTGTTTTGAGAAATGGAGAGGAATCATACTCATTGATTATCTTGTCTAGAATAGAGCTATAAGTAACAGCATGAAGAGTACACGATTTGGCTAAAAATTAGATTTATTGTATGTTAAACATGTTTCTAGTTGGATATAGTTGTTTTCTATTGACACGCTTTGTACTTGCTATGAAAAATTTTCTGCAGGCCTTTTTCTTCCTGCTGTTGTGAGGCCTATTCTGGACTCGTATCAAACAACTGAACAACCTCCTCAACCTGCTTTGAGTGATGTGAGTGTTTCTTTTGGCTTTAGCCTTTAACTTGGAAGTAATGTTTTGAAATCAATATGTAAAAAAAATTAAATATTTAATGTCATTATGTGGGGTAACATTATTTATACTCCCTTCACTGTCAAAAAAAACTATGTTATAATATCTTCAATTCCAAAGGTCCAGATTGCCATCTTCTGATTTTTTTTCATTGTTAGGAGAGATAGATTACCCAGTTCCCTTCCTTATGTAAACCAGAGTGGTTATTTAAGGGGTAATTTTGGTTTTATAGAGGGGAAAAGGATAGCGGGTCATAAGTAGCTCCGGGCCGGGAACTGCTATCCCACTATTTACCCTATAGCGGCCGCCATAGTGATATGCACTGCTAAGGCTCTTCTATAGCGACTGGCTTCTGTCTGCCGTTATTGGCTCCTATTGACTACTTTGATGCAAATCCATCATTAGTAGCAGGAATTGTTTCTCTTGAACTGGTTTTAGATGTGCTCCCTAGTCCTTACTCCCCACCCCCCAAAAGAGGCAATCGTTTACATTCATGGTTTCCTTTCCTGATATCGGTGTTCTGCCTTATTGCAGGTGGTTAAAGGTATGGCAGGTCAAAAGTAAGCTGGTTTACTTGAGATACAAGTGGATAATTGCCAGCTTCTATGCTTGAACTTTTTTTTTCTTCTTCTCATTCAGTGAGTAATAAAAGTACCTAGTTACAAAACATTTGATTGAGCATCAATTTGTTACAATCTATCAGTTCCAGATTCATCCAGAGGCTTCATTTCATATTTAGCTAGTGTTTGGATGTCAAAGTTTATTCTGTTGCCTTATTGATTTTGTCTCTAATATCAAATGCACTTTCTGAATTGTTCCTCTGGTGACAATATAAACAAATTTTGTTAAGCTGACTTGAGACAAGTTTGCATGAATGAGCATAATATACTATTATTAATAATACTATTTGAACAGGACTAATTACATTGTGTTATTAAATTTTAGAAAAAAAAACTAGTTTGTTAATTTAATTGGTTAGATGCAATTAACGTTTATTTATTTATTTTTTTTCTCATAAAAGTTTCATCTAGTATTAAAGAAATAATTGTTATAAAAGTTGGAATTACATTTTCAATTATTTATTAGAGTAACTAATTTAAAAAGTGATCTTTTAGTATGTTATAATTTATTATCATTACTCAACATTTTATGCTAATTTATTTTTAAAACTTGTTATAATATGAGTTGCATATAAATTTCTGTTTTTTATTTTTTATTTTTTATTTTTATAGAAATCAAAATTAAAGAAATTTTGTATTGAGATAAAACATTTCACATCCGAATGAAAAGACTAGCATCTTGTCATAATTATTGTATAGAATTTGAACTTAATTTGTTAACAGGGAGAAAATTCATAAACTCAAACATAATTTTGTGCTCTCAATTTAATTATTTGCTATTAGGAGTAGCTTGGGAACTGAATGTGAATTGAACTGTAGCCAATTCAATGGTGTCAACTGTAGTCAATTCAACGGTGTATGACAATTTGGAAAAAAATAGAGTGATTGAAATTTCACTTGTTATTTTGCCTTAATAAAGACAAGCACTAAAAGCAAAAGGAATGGAAGAGGAGAAAGAAATGAGAAAAAGTCATGATTATAATTTTAAAAATCTTGTACAACTTATCACCATCCCACTAGAAAACAGCATGAACTAACCCCACACACTTTTTTTTACAGTAGTGTTGCAACAGAATAAGCTGTTGTGTTGTCTTCTACTGAAAATATAATACAGATGATGATGTTGTTGATAGTTTCTCATTTTAATCGACTAACAAAATCTCAATGCCTATGACTACTTCCATCTTTCTTCTTCAGCTTTTTGCACCTCCATTTAAGTGTAACCACCTGCTTCATCCCCTCACGGATGCTTCTCTGCAAATGCATTGTAATAAATATAACAACAATTACATGAAAGTCAAAACATTGAATGAAAAAAGAGTTGAAACTTACCCAGACACGAGACTTGTCTTGATGAGAGAAGCTGGAAGAGCTCCCAGAACGTTTCATCATCTTGTTGTGAGTCACAGGAGTCTCTGCAATGCCAGTAGAAGATGGAAACACATGACTACCTCCAGTGACCTGATCTCTTTTGACATTTTTTCTCCATGAACCAAACCAACCACTGTCTCCTTTGACAAGAATATTCTTAGTTCCAGAAGAACCATAGCAATTGGTGTTGTCTTCTATTCTAAAAGACGGTGGTGACTGGAATCTATTGCTAGTTACATAAGGACCCTGCTGCAATAGGGTGGGTGAAGGTACTACTAACAACCTTGGAGGAAGCTCCAAACTCTTGTCAGTTGGATTGATGTAGGGGACAAGTGCATTGCATAGCTTTGGTTTCCCAGGTTCTTGCTCCCATCGAAACGGTACTGAACCCGAGGTTTGCAGTGGTGGAGTCACCGTCCCTGATCTCTCAGGAGACGACTTCATATGCATTGCTGGTGGAGTAGAGAACAAAGGGAGCCTTGGTATGCTGCTCTGTTGATTTCCCTCTGCTTCAGAACCCATCACACACACACACAATACACACTCAAAGGAACCAAGAATTTGTGAAAGAGGAAAAATGATGATTTGGTGAGTGAGTATGATAACTAAAATGGGTTTTGCAAAAGATGAAAGTGTGGACATATATGATTGATTAGGTGAAAATACAAAATACATATGTCATGATACTTTTTGTTTTGTCCTATAAGGTGCAAAATGACATTAACAAAATACATATGTCATTATTTGCATCATGACACCCTTCTTTTATAATAATAATAATAATAATAATAATAATAATAATAATAATAATAATAATAATAATAATAATAATAATAATAATAATAATAACAAAATAAACTAGCATATTTGTCTCGTGCCAAAACTTTAGGGACCAATAACGTTTTTCCATCATTTCAAAAGTAACAAAAAGAAGCCACTCAATTAGACCACTTCTAGTAGTCCATTTTACAAAAAGACAAAAATTCTGCACTGTTTTGTCGGCATACTATGAGTAAAGATAGAAGGACATGGTATTTAACATCAAATGTTGATGTCAAAGTACCATTTCTCTTGAGCTGACATTGGTGATTATTTCTTACCCTGCCATTACAGACTTTGCTCTGAGCGAGCTTCAGTGTTTTCCATATCAATTTGGCATCCAAAGCTTATAACATGAACAATTGCTATGGCCTACAATAGATGAGATTTTTGGAAACAATATTCCTATCCTATGTGATAACTTTGCTGCTATCTGTCTAACAAAAATTCGATTAAACATTCTAGAATTAAGCATATTGAAATTAAACACCATTTTATATGAAATTATGTTCAGAAGGATATAATGGATATTCAATTTATTGATTTTGACCATCAATGAGCTAATATAATTACGAAACCCTTAGATATTGTCAAATTTGATTTTATTAAGAAAAATTTGATCATGGTCTTTGTTGATAAATAAATGCGTATCTTCTTAATTGAGTACTAGAAGAAAATTTGGATTTTGATGGCACTCAGTTGAAATTTTTTTAAAATCTGAAATATATCTAAGTATGGCTTATCAACCTTGATCAGAGTGAATATGATCTCTCTCATCCTTGATTGCTTTATTTAAGCATAAAGTAATTAGGTTAATTCCTTGCTATGTGCTTTGAATTAACAATTAGACTAATCTTGAGTATGATAAAATAAGGAACTTTGTCTTATACTTTGATACTTAAAATATATTTTTTGAAATATTGATTTGATAGACAATTGTCTCTGAAACTCTTTTCAGTAAATTGTTACGAATGTCACACCAAAAGGCTAATCTTAAAAAAAAACACTATAAGTATTTAGCCATGGTTGTTGTGTTCTTCTTAAAAGTAAATAGAATTCTGGTGTAGCAAATCTCAGATGTCCTAACACATGTCGAGACATTGATCTTTGCTTTATTAAACAAGGACAAAATAGAACATACTGATATTATTATAAATATCAGAACAATGTCATGATAGAAGTTTCAACATCTGTTATGACATATTAATCAATATGCAGATGCACTGATATGCAAATAGAAGAATGAAAAATAACACAAGGATAAGATGACCCAATTCGGTTCAATTCACCTACTTTGGAGGCTACCAAGCCAAGAAGAAGATTCCACTATCAATAGTATTAGTTTTATGCAAACAGTCTTCAGTTTACATGTAAACAACCTTCGTTTTACCTAATTACTACCCAATGTAATCTTTATCTTAGAAATCCATCTTAGATAAGAGAACCCCATCTCACTTCCTAAATCACTTTAGTGATATCTAATAATCACAGTCTCAGTGATTGTATCCAACAACTTAATTGAAAGACATTTCTTCCAATATAACATACAATCAAGATTGTTGACTAACAAAAATACTTGTATTTGCTTAAAAGCTTTATCCAAGAACAATACACAGTTCATTACCTATAGGTTTCTGACTATATAAAACTATGTCTACCACAAATTGTTAATTGATACAGAGAGTGACTACAACACAAGTTACACAAGTGACTCTCAAACTCTAAACCTTTATTTTTTTTTATTACAATGACTAATAATTATTCATTGACTACTTTGCCCTAGATCGTGGTTTTCCTTTTGTAATTTTCTGTTGTCTGTGGGCTTCAAATAAAATAACCGATTATTTCTTGATCTATGTGCTGATTGTTATAGATAATATCTCCTTAAATCTTGAAACTGATCTTCAACTATCCTGATGTATCAGACCAACATGTCAAGTCCTCATGATATGATCTCTTGTCTGACATGTTGTTCTTCGCAGATTTCTTCATATTATAACATCTTGTTCAACATTATGTTTTACCAAAATTTAGCCAAATCTTTAGAGTTTCAATTTCCCCCTTTGACAAATTTTGGCTAAAACTCCTTTTGCACAATAACCCCCGGATGGAAGAAGTAGAAAGTCTTGAAGTCATTTCATCCATATGAGAGATTAAAATTGACTCAAGGATGAGTCAGCCTATGACAAGTCTAGCTAAAAAAAATGTGACTCCTGTCACAAAAGGCTCATGATACCACTGTTGGAGGGGATTTTTCACTAGGGAGCATTGATCATTTTGTGAACTTAATTCTTTGAGGAATACCTTTATGAAAGACATACCATATAACCTCCCAAAACCCTAAGGTGAGAGGTGGATGAGTTCTCTCACTTATAAATGCTCAAGTCATCACATTCCTATCCAATGTGGGACTATTATCCACACATACTCACACTTGATACATTCTCAACACTCCCCGTCAAGTATGAGTCCACACAATTCCCCTCCTCAAGTAGAAGCTCTTCTTCCACACACTTGTACCGCCATTGACACTCTTCAACAGGACACTCGCCACATTCTGGATACCTACCCTGTGGGATACTTTCGATACAAGTCAGTCGGTCCTTTTCTCGAACCAAAGACTTGTGATACCACTATTAGGGCTATTTGAGGGAGTCAACGAGAGAATATTTCTACTTGAGACACACATTTGTGAGAGACACACCACATATCCACCTAAAACCTTAAGGTGATAGGTATGTGGGTTCTCTCACTTATATAATATTCAATCTTCCCTTTTTCTAATCAATGTGGAACTTCTTCCTCACACTTGATTCTCAACAATCCCCTTCAAGTGTGAGTCTATACACAATGCTCCCCTCAAGTAGAAGTTATCTCTTCTACATACACTTGTATCATCATTGACACTTCAATGGAACACCTTTTACCCACACTTGCGGGAAATGTTTCGATACAAGTAAGGGAACACCTTTTAACCACACCTACAAGGAGTGTTTCGATACAAGTAAGTCGATCCTTTCACTAGAAATCAAAGGCTCATGATACTACTGTTGGCATCAATTCGGGGGATCAACGAGGGGTCATTTTTATTTGAGAGTATTGATCATTGTGGGACTTCATTCTTTGGGAAACACCTTTGTGAGAGACACGCCATATATCCATCCAAAATCTTAAGGTGATAGGTGGATGAGTTCTCCCACTTATAAATGCTCAAGTCACCATATTCCTATCCAATGTGGGACTATTATCCACACATATTCACACTTGATACATTCTCAACACTTCCCCTCAAGTGTGAATCCACACAATAATCCCCCTCAAATGGAAGCTCTTCATACATTCTCAACATTCCCCCTCAAGTGTAAGTCCACACAATGCTCCCCCTCAAGTGGAAGCTCTTCTTCCACACACTTGTATTGCTGTTGACAATCTTCAACAGAACACTCGCCACATCTGGGATACCTACCCTATGAGATACTTTCGATACAAGTAAGTTGGTCCCTTTCTCGAACCAAAAGCTCTGATACCATTGTTAGGGCGATTTGAGAGGGTCAACGAGAGAGTATTTTTTTACTTTGGGACACACATTTGTGAGAAACATACCATATATCTACCTAAAACTTTAAGGTGATAGGTGTGTGAGTTCTCTCAATTATACAATATTTAATCTTCCTTTTTCTAATCAATGCGTGACTTTTTCCTCACACTTAATTCTCAATATTTATGAGACTAAAATGATCATCAAATGGATTAAAGATCATTAGAAAGATTGACTCCTCATTTCTTCGATAAGAGGATCATTAGAAGGATTTACTCCTTATTCCTTAGGTAAGAGGAAGTTGCTTTGCCAAAAGCGATCTTCAATCTGATAAAGTGAAGTTTTATTCCTTCAATTAGACGAATTGCTTTTAGCCAACACATTTTTCTTTCAGATGAATCATGATTTGTTCCTTTGGTTAGAGAAATTGATGTTGCTAGCATAGTGATTTCAAGAATTAGCTTATCTTCTTTATTTTATTGATGTTAACATGTCTTTGATTTCTTTAACTATTCAAAATTATGTTCAACACACGAAAACACAGATTAGAAAATAAAAATATTTTATTATATATTTATTATCATCAAAATTAAATAAAAAATCATTGTTATTTAAATCAATTCGGTTCTATGGACGGCTCTGTTTGATAATATTTATTTTTTGAGTTTATGACTTATAGTTTATAACTTATAAATTCATATGATAATTAGACATTTCCACCATATACTTATAGTTTATTTTATTAGTTTATAACTTATTTTCTCTATGTTATTTTAAATAGTATTTTAATTTATAATTTATCATTTTTTCTTCCACTTTTGTCTTATTATTTTCACTCAAACTCACTACTATCCTTTATAATATATTATAATTAAAAATAAAATAATAATTAAATATTTTCTATGTCATTTTAATTTATCAATTAATTAAATCGTTAATTTTACTAAATATTTTAATTAACTTATCAATTATATGTCATTAGACATAAATTATAAACTATAAACCATTATATCATCAATTATTAATCAAATAATTTATCAGTCAACCGTTATTTTTACCAAACTGATCTGTAAATTGATTTGGTTTGAGTATTTTTTAAATTTCATTTTAATGAATCACTTCGTTTATAAAAAAAAATCTAATTTAACACTATTAAACTAAAATTTTCAATGATATTAGTAGTAGTGTCCATCAAATATGTCAAATTTATTATAGAATTTGAAATAATTACTACAAAGAAGAAATTTTAAATTTTATCTCTTAGATTATTAGTTTCTTAACTTAATATTAAATACAGTGTCTTTTTTTAAAACTAAAAGATAAGTAGAAAGACAGAATAAAAAGAAGACTTTACCATATACCCCTACCATTAGATCTATACCCCTACACACACAAAAATTGGACTAAAATATCCTCATATAAATAGTAATTTTTATTTCCATTTTTACTTTTCACTTTCCAAAAAGTCATCCGGTTTGTAATTTTTTGTAATTAGTATACCGGAAGACATTGTCTAAGTCATCCGGTTTGGAAAATATTTGCGATGCATACCGGAAGACTTCCATTAAGTCTTCCGGTTTGATTTTTTTTTATAATACGTACCGGAAGACTTGGAATAAGTCATCCGGTTTAGTATGTGAAAACAGTGTACCGGAAGTCTTTTTACAAGTCTTCCGTTTTTCAACCTTTTTTTTAATTAATTTATTTTATTAATTTTTGTTTTAAAAAAAAGTTTTTTTATTAATTTTTTCTCTCCAGTGGTGCGCACACGAGGCAGAGATGAGAGGATACACCCCTTCACATTCAATTTCCACCAAACTTCTAAATTTTTAATATTGACAAATAAATTTTTAATATTACTAAATTTTATTTGAAAATAAATAAAACTAATATACTATCTTAAATTAATATTAGTTACAGTGTTATCAATTTAATTTTGGCTAAATTACACTTTTAGTCCCCCTATTTTGCTTAACTCACGATATCAATCCCCCTATTTTGTTTTTAAACAATTTTGGTCCCCCATTCCCCTTTTTCTAATAAAAAGCGCTGAGGTGGAATTTTTTTTTAAAACGTGGCATTATTGATCTGACATGGCTACTTTTATACAAATATTATATAATTATTAATTTATTTATTTGTTAATTATATATAATTATTTACATAAAATAAGTTTTCTGGAAATTAATTGAAAAGGGGAAAGAAGAACATGAAGGGGAAGAAGAACGTACGAAGGGGGAAGAAGAACACAGAGGGGAAGAAAAACGCGACGAACACGGAGGGGAAGAATTCGAAACATTCAACCGCATCAAACAAGAACGAAGAACACGAAGGTAAGTGTCTTTGCATTTCACAAATTTCATGTTTTTTTACAAACTGAAACCCTAAGTTTTCCCTTTCTCCATCTGTAACAGATATGTCTTCCACTCATGGCAAACCCTCGTCCAAGACAAAGGAAGACCCTAAATTTGTTGTGAGGTATGTTGATTAATCCGAATTCATTTGTTAATTTACCGATACAAATACGCATGTTGATGTCGAATTTACTGATTTTGTTCTAGGCCATCTCAAATTAATTCTGTAACATTGTCGATTAATCATGGGGGTACATTAATTCAATTTCCTTGCAAACTTTATGTTAATGGGAAGGTTGAAGAATTGAAGGGTAAAGTTGATACTGATAAATTGTCTTATATGGAAATTGAAGAAGTTGTCAAGAGTCTGGGTTATGTTAGATTCAAATGTCTCTGGTACCATCATCTTAAGTATTCATTTGAGCGTGGCCTTAGGCCTCTGAATAATGACAAAGATCTTTTGCAATTTTGCGAAGACATGTATGGTTATGAAACCGCTAACATATATGTTGAGCATGTTGTTGATGAACCACATGTTATTACGGAAGAAGAAGCAATGGCTTATGTTGAACCTGTTCAAGAACCAATAAATGTTGACTCTGACGAGTGTGGAGAGGTTCAAGCCGAGGAAAGGGAAAAAGTTCAAGCCGAGGAAAGGGAAGAGGTTCAAGCCGAGGAAAGGGAAGAGGTTCAAGTTGAGGTAGAGGAAAGTGGATACCGTAGCGAGGAGGATTCAGATTTTAATGAAGAAGATAATGATGACTTGGGTGATATTGAATTTGATGACTTAGATGAAGATGAGTGGGATTGGACCCATGAAGTCCCTAGTCATACCTTTGTGCAAGAAGAGAATGAAGGAAATCAAGTGTCTTCATCTCAAGAACCAACAACAAGAGCTGATTTTGATGAAGGTAAACAAGTTGATTCAGATGATCTTGAGACTCCACAAGGAAGTGAAGACGAAGGCGATGAACATAGGTATCCTAAATTCAAATTTCCTGAATGTGGTGAAGAAGTGAGAGTTGAGATAGGAATGTCTTTTTCTACAAAGAATCTTGTGAGAGATGCGGTTAAGTCTTATGCCTTAGAGAGGAAGAAAAACTTGCACTTTGATAAAAATGATAGCAAAAGAATAGTTGTTAAGTGTGAAAAAGATTGTCCATTTTATATGAGGTTTCGTAAAAGGGTAGGAAACCATTTCTGGCAGTTAGTAAGTCTGAAAGAAGACCACACATGTCATAGGACAGCAAAGAATAGGCAAGCTAAAACGACATTGTTAGCCAAGAAATTTATGCCTATCCTTAGACATACTCCAGAAATTAAGCCAAAGGGATTGATAGCACAATCTTTAGAAAAATGGGGGGTGAAGTTGTCAGTCGCTCAAGCTTACAGGGCCAAAACAAGATCATTGGAATTAATTCAAGGAGCTTTGACTGATCAATATTCTCATTTGAGGAATTATGGTGAGGAGATAAGGAGGTCTAATCCAGGTAGTACGGTTATCATTAAGTGTGACATGTCTGACATTGGGCCAGTTTTTGAGAGAATATATGTTTGTCTAAAGGCATGTAAAGATGCTTTTGCACTGACTTGTAGGCCTTTAATTGGCCTTGATGCATGCTTCTTGAAAGGTGAGTATGATGGACAATTAATGGCTGCTGTAGGTAAAGATGGGAACAATCAAATTTATCCCATAGCATATGCTGTGGTGGAAGCGGAAACACGAGGCTCTTGGCAATGGTTTGTAAATTTATTACTCGAGGATCTGAATGGTATACTGCAAAGACCTTATTCATTCATTTCAGACCAACAAAAGGTAATTCATTTACACTTTTATTTTTGTTGTTATGTTTGTTGTTACATTTGGAACTCATTCATTGCTTTTGTAGGGTTTGGTACCTGTTATTGCTGCACTAGGCCAGACTGTAGAACACAGGTTATGTGTTAAATATTTGTATGGAAATTGGAAGAAAAAGTATCCCGGTGGACACATGAAAGAACTATTATGGCAGGCAGCTAGGGCGACAATTGTACAAGATTGGGAGAGAGCCATGAAGAAAATAAAGGATATCAATGAAGCTGCCTGGAAAGATATGATGGAAATTCCAGCAGCCATGTGGACTAGGTCTGCGTACCGCACTGATAGTCATTGTGATTTGCAAGTGAATAATATGTGTGAGGCGTTCAACATGGCGATTTTGGAGTATAGAGACAAGCCCATTATTACATTACTGGAAGGTTTAAAGCATTACATCACAGTTCGAATAGTGAAGCAAAAGAATCTCATGAGTCGATTTAGAAGTAATATATGTCCGAAAGTTGAACAAGTGCTAGAAAAGTTTAAGCGGGCAGCTGGAGGTTGGAGTCCTACTTGGCACGGAGACAATGATTTCAACATATTCAGTGTGACAAATGGAATTGACACGTATGAGGTAAACCTACAACGACATTAATGTGCTTGTCGTAAATGGGCTTTAAGTGGGATTCCTTGTGTACACGCAATTGTTTGTATTCAACACAACAAGGCTGAAGTTGAGCAGTATGTTTCCCAATATTATAGGTATGCTGAATTTATGAATTATATACTGCTGAATTTGTGAATTATGTAATGCTGAATTACTGCTGAATTATGTACTGAATTAGTGTTGAATTAGTGCTGAATTAGTGTTGAATTAGTACTGAATTTGTGCTGAATTATGTATTGAATTAGTGCTGAATTAGTACTGAATTAGTGATGAATTATGTATTGAATTAGTGTTGAATTATATACTGAATTAGTGCTGAATTATGTACTAAATTAATGCTGAATTTGTGAATTATGTAATGCTGAATTACTGCTGAATTATGTACTGAATTAGTGTTGAATTAGTGTTGAATTAGTGCTGAATTAGTACTGAATTAGTGATGAATTATGTATTGAATTAGTGCTGAATTATATACTGAATTAGTGCTGAATTATGTACTAAATTAATGCTGAATTAGTATTGAATTATGTATTCCTCAAGTGCTGAATTATGTGTTGAATTAGTACTGTAGGAAATCAAGTTTGTACTGAATTATAGGAAATCATAGCTGAATTTGTGAATCAAGTTAGTACTGCTGAATTTATGTACTGCTGAATTTATGCATTCCAATAGATACTGCTGAATTTATGTACTGCTGAAATATGTATTGCAGGAAATCAAGTTTTTTGGCTACATACTCATATATAGTTCTACCTTCCAATGGGCCTAGACTTTGGCCAACATCTCAAGGCAAGCCAATCCATCCACCGGTTATGCGAAGAGCTCCTGGTCGACCTAAAAAAAAGAGAAACAAAGCGAATGATGAACCCGCTTCAAGCAATGTGTTGCCTAGAAATTTGACTACAGTTAAGTGTAAAACTTGTGGGAATTTTGGGCACAATTCAAGAACGTGTAAAGGTAAAACGGCGGCGGATCGTCAATTGCGAAAAGGAAGTAACAAGGCAAAAAAACAAAAGACTGCATCAACCAAAGAAGCACAAACTGTTTTGACTCAAGGATCGCAAGCGCCACAAACTCAAGAGCCAACTTAACTACACTTATATTCATGTTTAATGTTTATGTAATTAAATCATCTTTTGTAGCATTTTGTATGATACAATTTGAAAGTATCAATATCATTTTGAACAAATTATGACAGTTTGAAAGTATGAATATCATTTTGAACAAATTATGACAATTTGCAAGTATGACAAAGTATGACAGAATTTGATATAGTTTGACAAAGTATGATATCGTTTCTATCAGTATTCATTTTGTATCAATGGCCATAACAGTAACATTACAAACAATAACTTTGAAATAACCTTATAACATTACAAACAATGACAGTAACATTACAAACAATAACTTTGAAATAACCTTATAAAACTGACAGTAACATTACAAACAATGACAATTGACAACACTTAAATAACTTTGAAATAACAATTTAACATTACAAACAATGACAATTGACAACACTAAAATAACATTACAAACAATGACAACATTAACCATGGAATTGACAAAGTATCAATAAACATTACAAATTACTCAACTTACAACAATGAAAATATTACTCAAGCAAATGGTTTTGTGATCAACATGATAATCATAAACCAAGACAAAATTAACAAAATAATCAAAAAAAATTGTCTTTTTCTTCATGTCAGCATCACTCTTCTTTTTTAAACTATCTTTCTTCTTCAACTCATTCACCTTATTCAATAGAGAGTTAATCACTTCTTGTGAACGTTCTGGTACCTTCTCATCATACCAATCAAAAAAAGAGCATCCTTTCCTTCCATGTAACTAAATGAAACATAACCATTACTCAAAACCACAATAACATTGCAACCTTCTCCTCCTAGATTGTGAAGAAAAACTAGATACTTGCACACTTTCGGAATCCATGGCAACGATGAATAAAATTATTGCAATGCTTGAAGAGAATATGAAGAAGAACAAATGAAGAAGAACAGGAATTTTAGGGTTTCATGAAACATGAAGAAGAACAAATGTGGATTATATAATTTTTGTTATTATTAAAATGTTTTTTTATTTACAAATTGAGTGGAAATATAAATAACTAAAAATAATATTAAAATCATGCCATGTCAGATCAATAATGCCACGTTTTAAAAAAAAAATTCCACCTCAGCGCTTTTTGTTAGAAAAAGGGGAATGGGGGACCAAAATTGTTTAAAAATAAAATAGGGGATTGATATCGTGAGTTGAGCAAAATAGGGGGACTAAAAGTGTAATTTAGCCTTTAATTTTTTATAAAATATTATATTTAAAATTTTATTAAGTTAGTGATGTAATTGATATTATGTTATATTTATTTTTTAAATTACTATAAATAACTTTTATTGAATGACATTTCTATTACTATTATATACTAATATATTTTGCTTTTAACCTAAAAAGAAATAGATATAACATGATATTAATTACATCAATAAATATAACATCAATAAAAAAAAATATAACATGATATCAAATTAGACCTATACCCCTACATAAAAAAAAATTATAACATAATATCATGATATCAATTACATTTATAAATAGTAGAATCAATAAATATAAGATCAATAAAAAATAAATATAACATGATATCAATTACATCAATAAATATAATATTTTTTATTGATGTAATTGATATCATGATATATTTATTGATGTAATTGATATCATATTATATTTATTATTTATTGATGTAATTGATATCATGATATATTTATTGATGTAATTGATATCATGTTATATTTATTTTTTATTGATGTAATTAATAAAATTAATTAATTAAAAAAAAGTTGAAAACCGGAAGACTTGTAAAAAGACTTCCGTGTTTTCACATACTAAACCGGATGACTTATTCCAAGTCTTCCGGTACGTATTATAAAAAAAATCAAACCGGAAGACTTAATGGAAGTCTTCCGGTATGCATCACAAATATTTTTCAAACCAGCTGACTTAGACAATGTCTTCCGGTATACTAATTACAAAAAATTCCAAACCGGAAGACTTTTGGGAAAGTGAAAATAAAAAATGGAAATAAAAATTACTATTTATATGAGGGTATTTTAGTCCAATTTTTGTGTATGTAGGGGTATAGGTCTAATGGTAGGGATATATGGTAAAATCTTCGAATAAAAATTGTGAAAAATATGCTTTTCCATATTCAAGTATTTTCAATTTGACTATCCTTCATTCAATTATATAAAAAAAAAATCAATTAAATTTGATTTATCTATTTGTGATTATCCGCTATATACTCTCTAATCACTATTATAAATAAATTATTATTTTTTTAATATATCAGATTTTTATAATTATGTTTCATTTTCTTACTTCAGAATGCACATGATTGGTCTACATTTTAATCTTTTGCCAATTATAATGCAGTCCCCTAGACATCAAGAAAAGTCCCTTTCATTCCCCATTAATCTTGTTACCTCAGATATTGAGGAAAATCCCACTCATACACGAATAACGCGTTCTAGATGTCAAAAGAAATTAACCTCTTTTTTCCAAACTCTATAAGCTTCTAACTAATTATTTGACGTATATATCCACCTCCACTCTATTTAGTTAAAAACAAATTCACATTAAAATTTGCGAGTAAAACGTCAATTTTCTTGTCATTTCTTCCTTAAAAAAAGTACAAAGCAAAAACATGATAAAATCCCTCTAGAGGTATTCTTGACATGATTTTCTCTCAAATTGTTTGGTTGCCCCACGTTGTTATGTTATGTGAGATTCATACAAATCAGAAACATAAACAGCCCTGAGGCCCATCATACTAGTATTCTAGAATACTACGAGGTTTAGCTTCACTAATTATCATTTCAACTAACTTAGGAATTGGTCCACTAATGAAAACTTGGATTCTGAGTTTAGATTTTTGTTTAAATTTTATTACATCAAAATATCAAATTCATATTGAGTTTTATTCTGTTTTTAAACGGAATCACCGCAAGTGGATGGTTGAAGTGATCATTTGAATTATCGGATGTAAAGTCGGTATACTTTTAAGAAAATCATTATTTCAACTAGTCAAAAAAAATATTTTTCATGTGTTTCTATCCTTTTAATAAGAAATCTTAGATGCTTTGGATACGCAACATTATTGACAAAATTTTGAATTTTTTTTTATCGATAATTATTATCCCCTCAATTGCAAGAGATTAGTCTCTACATTGCATGCACACCTACCCAATTTTTATCGACATAACTTAAAAATAAATTAGATCAAACTCAAATTTAACATATTAAAAATACTCATATATTTAGCATACCATGGAAAGATAAGGGAAATGTTTTTTTTTTTTAATAATGTAGGTTAATATTCAAAACTCATCCATACAAATCCTTGAAATTTAAATTAGATGAAATAATTTTTTTAGAGTAATATATATTAATAAAAATATAAGTACTAATGATAATATAACTCCCTCATAACATGAAATTATTATTTAGTATTTAGTATAGAAAACATACAATGACATGCAAGAGACATACCAACCACATTAAGTAGCATTATAGTTATTAAAAGAACACGACATCAAAGGTTGCTGCGCCAAAACCTCGACCTCCGGCCACCCTGTCATGTCACCGGAGCAACTCCACGACGATCCACTTGGAGAATTCCAGCCACACTCACTTTCCATCAGCTCCGGCAACTCAATCTCACCCCAGAAATCATCGCCACCGCTATCTCCATCAGACACAATGCAACCCTTCTCGTCAAGTGTAGATTTCATCATACTCGCCGCCTTCGCCGCCGCCGCTTGAATGTCTCTAGGCGTAGGTGTTGCCGGAAGTGGTAGATTTTCAATCTCGTTTGGAAAATTGAGTTGTGCTTTTCGGCCTTTGAGACAATATACTGCGACGTCGTACGCTTTTGCAGCCATCTCCGGCACCGGGAATGACCCTAGCCATATACGAGATTTCTTCTTCGGTTCTCGAATTTCTGATACCCATCTTCCCCATCGCCGTTTCCGGACGCCACGGTAGACAGGGTGGCGCGTTCCAACTCTCCGGCTGTCAGCGGTGGTTACATCATCTTCAATGGACGGTGTTGGTTTATTTTCGTCCATTCTCAGTTTCAACACTTGAAGCCGTTTTGACTCTATCTTAGTGTGTCGCAACATTTATTTATAACAATAAGTTTTTTTTTACAAGACGTTAAATGAACGGCAATATGCTATTACCTAAATACCCTCCTATATATTTAACAAGTTTTTTTTTATGTGAACTGATATTCAATATTCATGAACTTTTTGTTCATTATGTGCGACAACTATTATTGCTATTAATGTGTTATTTATTTAATCAAATATATAATTTGTACTATTTTTTAAATATTAACTTTTCGTCCTTAATATGTTTTTTGAATTTTTCATTAATATTTTTTTTGAATTTCAATATGGACTAATTCTGAATATATGAGGTGGTTATTCATCTTTTAGTACAATAAGTAATTTTGGGGGATTGATGGTTCAAGAGATGAGAAGAATATATCTGCCACTCATACCTGATATCTCTTATTTTTTTCAATATTTCCATTTTACTTCTGGTATTATTTATAGAAAAAATTGCATTTTGAATCAAAAATATTTTTTTTTTGAAAAAAACAAAATTTTCGGTAGTTAAATTTGAAATTCCCGGTACGTTTTGATCGCCAACGAAATCTTCAGTAGTTATAACTACAAATTATCAGTAAACAATATCGGGTATTCCAAAATTACCGGTAAAAAATACCGGTAATTTATAAAAAAATGGTATCAACTCCCACACATATACCAGGAAATCCAAATGTCTGGTATATCAAGAATTTTTGTTTTACATGAAATTTCCGATAACATGACAGCGTCTTCAAAAAAAACTTGCCATTGTGCTACGGAACTGTCAAGATCGTCTACCGACTCGTGTAGCGATTACACTCAGTTCTTCACTATAGACAAAATATGTATTATACCTAGACATAATATTATTTCGTTTGATTTCATGTTTTGTGTTATTAAAACTTTGTATGTTTTTCATCTACAGATTTTTGAGAGCCGAACTGACATATTAGTTTGAGCACAGAATATTGGAAAGAAACATGGTATTATTGTTGTCACAATTCGTTCTGATAGTGCAACTGGCAAGTGAGGAAGGAAATATAAATTGATAATGGGTTGTGAGAGATGAGGAAATTATAAGAGGAAAAAGTTTGAAACTAGTCATTCATCGGACAAGGATGGTCTCGCTAGTATGAAAGTGAAATGTCCCTTATATTTGAGGTCTTCACGAAGTGGTATTGGTTGGAGGGTGAACGTTATGTGTGAGTTTCACAATCATAGACTAAGTCCGGATTTATCAGGGCATGACATGTTGGACCGTCTAAAACCTCAAGAGAGACAATTTGTGAATGACATCACGAAATATAACATGCCTCTGAGACACATAGTTGCCGCGTTGAAAGACAAAGATCCATAAAACCTCACGAGTGTCAATCAAGTATATAAAGCTAGATCTACATACCATGAAAGCAAGAGAGGTTCATTGACGGAAATGAAAATGTTGTTGAGTCTTATTCAAAAAAAGAAAGTACATCTGTTGGACATGAAACGAGGAAGACTCGAATGTTATTGCTGATATTTTCTTGACACATCCTGATTCAGTGATGTTGTTGAATATGTTTCATTTGGTCTTGATTTTTTATTGCACATACAAGACCAATAGGTATCGGTTATCGCTACTTGATATTGTTGGCATTACGTCGTTTTTGGTAGGCTTTGCCTACTTGGAACACGAAAGGGATGAGAATTTCAAATGGGCAATGAAGAAGCTAAAATAGTTATTTTTTTCTGAAAAATTACTACCAGATGTTGTTGTGACGGACATAGAACTTTCCTTGATGAATGCACTTGAATATGTGTTTCCTAATTCAACACATTTGTTATGTGTGTTCCACATTTCCAAGAATGTTAGCATGAAATGTAAGGTATATGTTAAATCAGAAAGATATGAACATGTCATGGAGTTGTGGAACAACATCATGTATGCTAATAGAGAGAGTTAATATCTCATACACTTGAAATACTTTGAGATAGTTTATATTGATATACCTTTGTTTGTTAACTATAAGAAAGTAACATGGTTGACACCGTATAAAGAAATGTTTGTTTCTGCAGGGACAAACAAAATTACATATGGGAAACACAACAACAAATAGGTAAACCAACATCTTATTTGATTTAATTAATTAATTGATGTCAAATTGTGCTTTATTTATTACGGCTTAGGATGGAGTCAGCGAATTGGAGACTAAAAAATATGTTGTCACGTAGTCGGGGAGATTTGTGTCGAAGTTGGGATGCTGTTAACACCATGTTGAAGTTGCAGTTAGGCTCAATTAGAGCGTTGTTTGAAAAGAGTATTGTGAACATTGAGCACCGGTGTAACACTCCATTCTACACCAACTTGCATGGTTTTGTGTCAAGGAAATATATACAACACATAGGGAAAGAGCTAGAACGGGTCAAATTTGTTGGTATAGACAAGGATATGTGTGGTTGCTTCATTAGAACTACACATGGTTTACCCTGTGCGTGTCAACTTGCTGGATTTCAGATACAAGGTGTGTCTATTCCCTTAGAAGAAATTCATGTTTTTTGGAAGAAATTACACATTCAAGAGCATACTGACGGACCAGAGGATAATGGATCAAAGATGGATTTAGACGCAAAATGTGAGGATTTGAAGACATATTTCAATTCTTTGGATATTGTAGGTCAGAGGGTGTTGAAGAAGAAAATCAGAGAACTAACTTATCCAGCCACATCTTCTATGCGTCCACCACCGGTGAAGTACAAGCCTAAGCGAGGAGTTAAAAATAGTAGAAAGAGTGAAGAGAGTGATGTGCGTCGTGAACCCTCATAGTGGGATTATGATGACGCTTCGCAGGGGAGTCAGACTACTGATACATCATGTACAAAACCAATAGGAAGTCAACCTTCTAGTCAACCGTCCATTGTATCTTCTAAGCATAAATACTTGTCTCAGTTTCCTCGTTTCATGTATCCATACATTGATGATATAATTAATGTGGGTGATGATGGAAATTGTGTTTTTTAGGTTGTTGCAGCATTACTTGGACGGGGTGAAGAGTCTTGGGCATTAATTCGGACTCAGTTGGACGCTCATATTTATCAACAACCAAAATTGTTTTCCAAGTTGTTTTATGACACCGTGGATGTGGTTCGAAGTTCCTTAAAAGTAACACACTTGGGTGCATATGGTAGAGATAAATGGATGTCAGTTCCTGATATAGGTTATCCTATTGTGAACCGGTATAATTTTTTTTTTGTTTCCCATTCAATGACACTTAACCAAACCTTATTCCCTCTGACCATAACTCCAGCTATGTTTGCAAGTAGGCATAAAATGATTGTTGTTGGATTTTTAAACAACAATTATTGGGTTTAGGTAAAACTAAAACTTGTTGTCCTTTGTCTCCAGTCACAACTTAGTGGAGAGAGAACTGTATTGAAGAGGCAAGAGCCTGGGAAACAACATATGCAGGACGAATTAGACACTAGGAGGAAGAAATTACGAAGTCAAAGTAGGTTTATATGTTATCTTGTTGATGTTATGTATTTCTTTTTTCGTTGCAAATCATTCACATTTTATATTATCCTTGTTGATGTTATTATTGATCATACACTATAGGGGAAGAAAAATAGAAATACTGGTTTTCCACTCATTTTTTAAGTTCTGGAGAGCTATCGCGAATTTCAATTTAACTGAAATTCCCGATTTAACGAATATTTCAAATCCCCGGTGAGACCAATTTGTTTTGTAATTCCCGGTATAATCTACCGGGTTTTTTGAAATTCTCAGAACAATAAAAAATTATGGGAAAACGCCTAACAACCAACGAAATATCCGGTACAAGTTGAAATATCCGGTATTTGCCCAGAAATTTAGAAAAACTGGCGTAAAATGGCACGAGTAAAATGGTCATTTTACCTTTAATATGGGGTGCCATATATGATTGGGGGTGACTAGAAGATTCCTAAAGAGATGGACATATGAGCCAAAGTCCAATATGTAGAGAATTTGTTCACTTAAGTTCTAGTATGGAAAAGTTTACCCTATACCCCTACATTTAGCCCCATACCCTTATATATTTTTAAAAATTCCAATTTTATCCTTTTAATTTTTTATTTAATAATTTTTACTTTTTACCCCGAAATTAGATGAGTCCAAAGCACTTTATGACAATACATGACTAGAATCAGAAGTAGCAAGGTAAAGATTTCCGGAATGTAAAATTTTTCAAATCGTAACTAGCAAGCATATGTTTTCTAGTTTGTATTTTTGCTTCACCGGAAGTAGATTTATTTGACTATCCGGTTTGTATTTTTGCTACACCAGAAGTACCTTTATTGGGTTATCCGGTTTGTGAAAAACGCATTTGAAGCTTACTCGCCATTGTTTGAAGGTAGTTTGAAGAATTTTGACGGCCTTTTGCGTTTACGATTCAAGCTTGTTGTTAAGTGATTTATGAAATTGTTAGCATATTTGAACTCTACTCATTGTTTCGACCGCAATGATGCCACAACGGAGCTCCGCCGCTCCGATTCGGTGGAGCTCCCAAATGCTAGCTCTTGTTGTGAATAGTGCATCACGTTTTTCTAGCTCAAGGAGGAAGAATATTTTTTTGTCTTGTTTGCTTATAATATCTTTTTTATTTAAGACTTTCTTTAATTTTATTGGGTTATCTGGTTCTGTGTTTTTCTCATTTTATTGGCTCTAATTTATCAAAAATCTGTTTCTAATTCTGGATTTCATGCTCAGGAGTTGATTGGATATAAATTACAAGTGAAACTCTTGGGAAAATTAAAGTCTAGCATTGGTAATTCGTGGATGTTGTGTGGTAGTTTTGCTTTTCTGGTAGTTATTGTTTGGTTTGAATTCTCTGACGTGATGTTTTTAGATTTTGATGGGAGAAGAAGTTGTTTGTTTGCAAGCATTTGGAAGATGAATGAACTGAAAGTAGCCAGCGAGCTACTTCTGCTGAGTAAATTTTAAATCACAACAAAACAGGAAGTAACACCAATGCAAAGTTCCGGGGTGTAAAAATATGAAATTAAAACCGGAAGTAACATATTTTTGTTTTCCAGAGTGAGAAAAAGCCTGAATCGGAAGTAGTGTTGTTGGGTGCTCCAGGAGCGAAATTCACCAGTGAAACAAGTTACCATTCGTACGATGGAAAAATGAGGAGGAAAAAAGTAATTTTCTTTTGAAATATACACTATTTAAACGAGGGTAGTTTCATCCAAAAAATTTATTTGTAGGGGTATGGGGATAAACGTAGGGGTATAGGGTAAAATTTTCTCTAGTATGTTGGGCAGTCCGTGAGATGTATGTATCTTAGAGACAGGTCTAATCAAGGCTAACCAAGGCCCATGTAAATAATTTGATAAAAATAAATTGGAAGATCCTTTAATGCATGTTCTCCGATATATCACTAGAAAATAGAAGACTCTAGGTCTTTGAATACTTTAAGACCTTATTATAAAACCCTAATAAAGGTCTCAGATTTAGGTACACAATATTCTAACTTAAAAACCTCACACTTGATATTGTCATATATTTAAGCATCAAAGTGTTTACAAGTCTCCTTTCCACCGTGGTATATGATGGAAACTAATCCCCTTTCATCAGGTCCTATGAAGTAAAATGGCCCCCTTCCACCAGAGCCTACAATGTGAAGTCCTGCTAAACATCCTCATCATCATCATCATCATCCAACAGTTCGCTTTCACAATTACTACTCACACCTTAAGTCTATCCGTCCCGCTAGGACTCTACACAAAAACATCCAAGCATGCATACCTTAAACAAGGCCAACAATACACCAAAAATACACGATGATAAAAAATTAAAAATGGGGTGTTACAACTCTCCCCCACTTAAAATATTTTTGTCCTCGAAAATGTACTTAGTGAAACCAATCTAGATATGAACTCGCATCCGACTAATCACTCCTCTACCATAACCGGCAACACTACGAGTAACACAAAACAACTATATTAATAATGCCAAGACAACTACAACAACAAAACACAACGAATCACCAAGTTACAACATACATGTTTACACCTGAACTAGAACACACCAAAAATCTTCACCATCACCATAGGTAACACTTCCCTAATTCCTCATCATAAGAATTAACTACTCACACTCGAAACATCACCATAGGTAACGAGGCAACAACAAAGACAAGAATAAAAGTTTCACGATACACATCATTTCAATTACAACCACACATCTAACATACCAACCTCATTGCCCTCACCATCGAAACAACATGAATGCAACTCATCAATCGAACACATGACTAAGGCGTCTGTATACCCAGTAGTACATGATAAACAGGTAAAAACTTATCACCATAACACTCCCATTCTGGGACGTGTAATAGTCTCATTATTCTAACAGGTTTTATCGCTCGACGTCTTGAGCCCTTACTAAACACTTGCATATAAACAAATTATACTGCATCACTCTTTTGTTGCGCACTCTGATTACTTGCAGCTATCTACTACATTAAGTTCCCATCCAACTTTAACTCTTCCTAACAGTTTCCATAAACGCCATTGTTCACTTGGTATACCCCATCACACCAGACACAAGTCTCTTGACTTCTACCTCAATTACAACACTTCAACCATCAAAGCAAACATAGGTAAAGGTTCTTGACTTACCTCATCAGGAATTCTGACTCTCCTCGTTGTTTCATATTCCAATCTTTCCTACCAAACCAAGATTGTATACTTTTGTAGTTACTAAACACTTCGAACTCAAATCATAAAAATAATACTCTTGGATACTCGACACAATTTCACTCACATCCAAACATATCCTAATTTATAACAACACCTAATCTGCAATAATAACTAACTACATCCAAACACATCCTAATTTCCTTAACCTACTTCGGGTCTCTTCATTGAAGAACCACATCTACTTCGGACGAACTTATAACAACACCCTCCTCTGAACCAACATAACCAAGTAAATCCACTTTTACTCACCAAAATCACACTTGATAACATAATATATACCTTTATCTTTTTCCAATAATTATATCTCAATTCTCAAACATTCCACACATTCCTCTTTCGATTTTATCATAGATCAAGACATCCTCAAAGAACATCACTTCGAACTTATCCAAGTAAATATGAAAGGCATAAATCGTACTCTATATACCCACTTTAAGGCATACCAATCACCACTATCATCTACACAACATCCTTGATCAATTCTTGGTCTTACATTTCATTTACTCCCTCATTGGATAATCCTTCCAATGTTTCAAATCCCATGTTAATCAAATCCTCTATTCATAAATTCCGGAAAGACAATTATTGTACACTTACCATTTTACACTTATCTTATCAATCAAATGCATATAATGATACTTCTACCTCACTCTCTGAAATCCACAACAACAACAACAACATGTAATTTGCAATTAATTCTGCATCTCACGGTTCAACATTTCTAAACATCCACGAAACCATCCATATTCCGTGTTGACACATACAACACTCCTATGGAAATAATTCAACATTACTACATTTCAAAGATTCATAGTTTTAATCAATTTACGACAATGAATTACATTTTCATACCTCTAAAACACTTCCACTATACCTCTCATCACACCTGACCATAACACAACATTGTCATGTCTACCATTCTTACAATGTCCCGACTGACACAAGGTTTTTGTTGACACGGCATTCCAACTCATACGAAAGTAATACCACCAGTGAATCTCAAATCATTCGTGATTCTTCTCAAATCAAAAGCCAATCTATTTTAACCATAATTGTGAATTCCATACGATTCACTGATCATAATGCAACTTCATGCCATCATCATCTTCTTTACCAATAATATTGAAGTCCTCCCAGGCGACACCCTTGCTTCCATAATTCCCCTTATCGGTAAATCTCCTGACGGCTCCTTTTAGTACCAGGGACCGATCAATGGAGAGTCCCATTTCTCTTCATAATAACATATCTGATATATTCTGCAGAAACACATCTGTAACTTGCACACCACTGACAGTCCATTGTTGTGACCTTACTTCCAATTAACACCATCTTTGCAACTAAGGAAAACATCAGAGTCTCTTCCCAAAGGGTCCCTCTACTTACTCATCAGACACAAACCTCGACTTTTCACATTCGTCGAATTTAAGTTCACTCTCTACTCACTGAGGAGTAACCATTAATAATATTTGATAATCATACCAAAGCCTCAACTCCATCTCATCTCCAGATACAAGGATCTTTATCAACTCCCCAAGAGAATTCAATAAACACTTGGCATAACTCCGAACAACCCATTGAACATACTATCTCAGCTGAAAAATATGTTTATTCCATCCTACACGATTTCGTCTACTATTAACAAGGGATTAAGGATGACCAATTCCTCAATTTGTCAATAGATAACTAACAATCATGACGAGCCTAAACCATATCTCCCAACTCCAATAGCGTTCCTTGCATCTTGTGAACTAAGTCGCTTAATGCATAACTCCTTAGTGACACAAGCCTTACTAACATTTGCACCTCTGAAACTCCAATACAAACCAAGCCAACATTCTACAACCAAACACTTTAGAGAAGCAAAAGCTTTTCCCCCACTTGTTTTCAACCAACACCTGCATACACACTGTTAGAAAACAAGCAAGTATCGATAGTGTGTCACACACATATCGCGTACTCAAGAACAAATGAAACACGACAACCTGGCTGTATGAACCGACCTGCTCTGATACCAATTGTAACACCTCAGTTTTCTAATTTAGAAAATAAATCAAATAATACAAAATTCAGAGTTTTTATTACCAATAGTGGAATGTCACACCTCAAAAATAAAGTCAACAACAAAATCTCTTATTTAAAACAACGGAAGATCTGATTTATTCAACTCATGGCAATTTGCCAACATCAATAATATACATCAACAATTATTGGTTTATAAAGTTTCAATAAAAACATGATACATAACAAATAATGAAACTAAGTAAAACATCAAAAATCCCCGAGTCCCTTGTTACGTATCAGAGCGACTCCTAAGACTCGATCAAGCAACTTGTACTCCAAGCGTACTCAAGTACCTGAATCATCTATACTTCTAAAGAAGCACATACACAACAAAACAAAGTTGTGAGAATTACATCCAATAATTAACGGTGTATAATACATGTTAAGGAGTAATATCTCACACACTTGACATAAACAACACATATATCCACAACAACACTTATCAACATAATTTATGATTCAACAACATCAATAATGCAAAGTGACACAACAATGATATAATGCATGTGGTACCAAATCACCATGGTTCATTCAATCGAACCTGATTCATAAAAGAATTCAGATAAATCACATACACCCACCTGACAATGATTTACCTCTAACACTCTCCACAATGGAGTTCAGATGAATCACATATGCCCATCCGATAATGAATCATCTCCAACAATAATCAACAATAATCTCATGAATGCATGACAATGAGAATGCATACAACACATGTATAATAATCATTATACATTTCACGATCCATCCGATCATATAAGATACACAACATGGCAAATTTATGCATACAACATGTGTATAATAAACATTATACATTATCACGATCCTCCGGATCACACCAGAAATACATATAATACATATACAACAACAATAAATCATAGTAATGATCATTTTGATTGCAAAGAACCACATATGACACAACTACTCTAATAGTCACACATCTACACGATTCCCCCAACCACTTAAGGAACACGTACTCATCATAACCCACTATAATTCACCACACTTGTTCCATCAATTCAACCTACACATTATACCAAGGAAATACATCACCTAAGATCTTCATTAGCTAGTCATCTGATTAATCCACTCAATCTCGATTATTAATCAACTTAATCTCCAATCATAGTTTCCACATTCACCAAAAGTACCTCACACGACTTACTTAATTAATCGTCTAGTTCATTTATCCAAATTTCGTAATTAATTATTTTCCATCACTAATCCTTGATTAAATGATTCCTAATACTTATTTCAACACTTCAGATCAAGAAAGTCTCCATCAGACACAAAATCAGGACAAACATCGCGAAACACCAAAATTGTCCTACAAGCCTGGTCATACGCGTAATGCACAAGGTCATACGCATAATGACCAGCTTCCACGCCCACCATACGCCCACCTTACATGTATTGTTCCCCACATTCACCTCAATACGCGTATTTCCAAGCTTTCCTACGTGTATCATCCGAAAATGGGCAGATGGTCGTGCCAAAAGACTTCTCATACGCGTAATCACCCTGCATTATGCATAATGCTTCAATTTCAAGCCATGTGATACGCGTATGGCCTACCTATTACGCGTATGGACAGAAAGACACCAAATTTTCATGTTTTCCTCTTCATTCTGAATATGTCCACTATGGTCCTCGTTTTCACACTTTATACCAGTCCTAGGAAGATTTCTATACCAGTTTTACACTCTTATTCATGTTATTCTTTCATCTAACATTACTAATCCATTTCATACATTTCTAGATCTAGATTTCTCACTCTTCTTCTGCAACAACACCAAATATGTACATACAATGGATAAACAAAACAACAACAATAATATCTCATGCAAGAAATCAAGTAATTCAGATCGATTTCACAACCATAATTCCACAAACCAACAAAATCACAGAACATCATTATACACAGAAAATCCTACGAGGGAAAGACCCCTCACTACCATATCATGTTATCATCACCAATTATGAGCCCATTCTTTCCTTTACCTCAATTCCTTGAAGAAGTTCCTGCGAATTTACTCTATGAAGAATGCCCTAGCAAAGTTCTTCCTCTTCCTAGCTTCTCCCTTGATCTCCCAAAAGTTATTATCACTAATCCTCCTCTAGTTTTATATTAAGGCTTAATTCTCGTAATATCCACACTGTAATATTTTACTAAATTAACCCTTATTTTAATTAAAATGAAATAATAATAATACTAACTATGCTAATATTATTAACATAATAATAATAAGGGTTAAATATGTTTTTCATCCTTATAAATATCTCAATTTTGATTTTTTAGTCCCTGTAAAAAACGTTGAGTTTTAGTCCCTATAAAATTACTTTTGCACGCATTTTTAGTCCACCTACATAGACTTAATCTGCGTGCAAAAGTAATTTTATAGGGACTAAAACTCAATGTTTTTTTATAGGGACTAAAAACCAAAATTGAGATATTTATAGGGACTAAAAACATATTTAACCCTAATAATAATAAAATAATGTTTAATTGACCATATTATTGTTACTACACCTCACAATTACTACTCACACCTTAAGTCTACCCGTCCCGTTAGGACTCTACACTTAAACATCTAAGCACACATACCTTAAACAAGGCCAACAATACACCAGAAATACACGAGGATAAATAATTAAAAATGGGGTGTTACATTAACAAGTTCAATTAATAATTCCCTTCAAACTTGAAATCTCATGGAAAAGAGAAATTTGAATGTGTGATATGTTCTACTAAGAAACTACTTAAGAGTTATACAACTTCAAAATTTCGTTTTGCTAGCACGCCTTGGCCTAAGAACAAACAATGGGTTTATAATTTTAGTTTCTAATGAAGATTACACTAGCTTCTTGGGTATCTTTGAGGAAACACAACAAAGGATATTGACTTATCAATGATTTTGGTGCCCAAGACTGCTGACCAGGGAGTATCCTTCTTACATGACCGTCTCAAATAATATAAATAGAGAGGGGTGGGAGAGAGAAGCTTAAGGAACATGTTATTGACCTTAGAATTGAGCGTAATAGGTACTTGGAGGAAATCTAAGGTGCTTCAAATTCCTTCTTGGCTATGGAGGACTTAGTGTAATCTTTTGGGTACCTTGACACTCTGGTTGAAAAGGTAAATCTTCTTTCTCGGGAAGTAATTGAGAAAAATGAGGCTTTGGTTTTCTGCCCAAGCATCTTTGTCCAAGGTGGAGACCATTTTAGTAGAAGTAAATTAGTCATTGGATCCTTCCTATAAAAGGATATAGGATCTAATGAAGTCTCTAAAAGAGTTTTAGGAAAGTCAAAATAAGTATCAAGACAACCTTTGTGCAATGCGCCAAGAAAATCTTGATCTCTTTAAGGAGTTTTTTTTAAGTAAATGCAAGCAATTTTCTCTGTTGTTGAGGATGGTTTTGAAAGTGCCTTAAAGTAGGTGGAATATTTTTATCCTACCATGTCGATCTCTCGAGATCGAATTAGTCTTAATCAAGCTATTGAGGATTGATTGGTGGTCTCTTTGAGGGGAATAGTGTACCCTTTTTAAGGACCATAATGCTTGTACTCAGGGTGAGTGAACCTATGTTATTTTTGTCCTGTAATATATATATATATATATATATATATATATATATATATATATATATACTTCACTTAATTACTTACTTATATTTTATCTTATCTGTGATGTTATTTATGGTCCCAGGTTCATTTATCGAGGACTTAGCTTTTACTATGAGTTTGTGCCCGAATTTTATTGGAGGTTTTTGGAGACCGTATATGACCAGTGACCAGTACCCATTCCCATTTACCTAGGTGAAAACTTAGTTCGAGGTTGACGCATAGAAAAATAACCACATCTTATGGAGTGGCTAGTTACCAAGAGGGAGTGAATGGGTTATTTTCCACTTTTTGGCTTGATTTCTTTGTGTGTATGCATTGGCGTCATTGGGTTTTGATTTCTTTAGTAATACGCCTGTGACATTTATGACAGCGCCCCTAAGTCTTTTTGATGGGGTTTTGATCACTTTGGTTGTACCCCAGATTCATCGTTCCCTTTCATAATCACAAAGGAAAATGATAATTTCGTGAAAATTCTTCTTTCTTTAATAAAAAATTCATGAAACATTATAGTAACATGTACTTGATTTTTAAAAAAGAAAACTTTAAAATAATCAAGTGGTTATACCAATTCTTGTTGGCCATGGAAGACGAGGTATTTTTCTTTGACTCCATTCGAATAAGCCACTTTTACTTGTCTAGCATAGATGACCTGATTTACCTTTAGGAGGTGGATAACAATGTCTTTCAACTGATCGATCAAGGAGATCACATTGATCTCTATGGCTATGCCTTCATCTTCTTGTTAATCCTATTATAAATCCTTGTAGATCATTTTTTCTCTAGAAATATTGTCGCTTATCATCACTAGTTTTTCATGAATGTTGTGGTACTTTAGCTTGAGGTGGACCGGGGAAGCCACACCATCCAAAGTTAGTGCTAAGTGATGACCTATGATGTAGTTGCAGACACTTCTGCATGGAACTACAAGGAATTGAGAGTTAATAGTCCTGATATCCCTTCCTTCTTCTAAGATGACTATTAACTCAATGTGCCCCCATGGACGATTTACAGTTCCATTGAAAGAATGTAGTCCAGATCCTTCATAAGGTCGTAATTTCTATTTTTTCATCCCCATATTCTTGTAGAGATTTGAGTACACGATGTCATAAAAGGTGTCATAATTAATAAGTAATCTAGAAACTCCAGAGATTGAGATTATGGTGGTTATGGCCAAAGGAATAATTTTGTTTGGGATCACTCATATCTTCTTGTTGTCCCAAAATCTAAGGATTTACCTTTCTAGGCTCTTTGTTGAAGTGCTTCCATCCTTCTTACTAACGACCATCAACTTGACGATATGTTTTTCCATAGTACTTTTGGGCAAGTTACTGGCCCAAAGAGGCCTCTTATGATGGAGGTGATGTATTGGTGCATCTCTTTTTGCCCATATTCTTCCCTGATACTTATATCATTTCATTTTCCCTCAACTATGACTTCAACAGTCTTCTTTGAGGATTTTTGTAATCTTTGGAGAGATCTATTGGCCCATATTGTCGCCATTGGTGTATTCTCCCAATCTACCTTCTTAATCATCCTCTCAATTTCATCCTTCAATTGGATGCAATTATTTGTGTTGTGACTCTTATAGAAACAACATTATTTGGATTTATCTGTCCGAGTGGACTCCCTAACTAGGTATAAGTTCCTTATCCTAGTTTTTCTAAGATCTATGGTTGTGCATTCCTTAAGATTACCTCCCGTGAAGTGTTTAAGGGAGCGTAAACATCAAACCTAGCTAGATCAATGTTTGCGTTTATATTCTTCCTTGGACCACCTGACGTCTTTCTTTGATGGTTAAATGTGTATTGCATTTTCTGGTCCCTAGTTGACCTCGACGAGTAAGAGTTTTTCTTCGTAGTTGACATAGGGTTGCACTCTACTCAACAAGTCCTTTGGGTTATAAGCCTTTTTTTGCTCTAACTTTTTATTGAAATGAATAGTCGAACCTCATGCCCCTTTCAAAGAACCAGTTCCAAGACCTAACGAGATCTTTTTCTCTCTCCCTCCGTTTTTGGAGCCAAAAACCAACACTTTAGGCTTTCATCTGAGCCTTTAAGGGATACTTCCACTTTGGTGAAGCATTTAATGTATATGCATATGGTCAATTTATTACCTTGCATGATTCCTTTAAGCATGGACATGATTGTCAATTGCATCTTCCTAGCAGTGAACTGGGTAATGAAAGCTTCGCACAATTCGGCCCAAGAGTCTATTTTTCCTTATGGAATGGATTTATACCAGGCAACAATTGATTTAGTCAGGGTTAATGCAAATAACTTGTATTTCACGACCTCGTATATATGATAGTGGTCTAGAAGATCATGTACATGCCCAAAGTATTCATTTGGATCCTTGGTCCCATAGTAACTTTAGAGATTCAACGAATTTTTCAATGCTTTTAGGATCTTACTATCCAAGATGCGACTGCATATGGGATTCTTCTTCCATTTTTTCACACGAGAATGCTCATATCTTTCCATCCTTTGAGGACGACGAACTTCATGAGGATTATGGCTACCTTTTCTTCCTTCAATATTAAGGGAATGAGTTTTTTCCCATGATGTCGGCGACGACTTGTAGACTTCTGGATTTCTTTCGGATCTCTTATTGGTTTAGGGATAATGCTTTGGGTCCTATGTGAAATTGACTATTGTATAATTTTTTTTCTTCATATTAGCATGGCGAAAGCTTTCTTTAACCCGAAATAGTCTATCCTCTATGGCCTGAGAGTTCTGCTACTACACCATGTAGTTGACAATATTTAACATGTCATTAGATTCCTGGAGTTCGAGATTAGCATGCAGAAGTTGAAGGATGAGAATCATTTATCGTCTAGAAACTTTAGTTAGTGATTAAGGTTTGAACAAAGGCTCTCCAGGATGAAACTGTGACGAAAATCTAAGGAATTGAGAAGGTTTAAATCATCTTTTATTTTACCTAGGTTGGAAAAGATCTTATGGTGGAGGAACAAATGAAGAACTCACCATGATTTAATTGTTTGTTCCTAGAAGAGGAGGGGGATACTTGGCAAACTCAGTGGCGCCAGCGAAATGCTATTGGAAAGCAGAGATAATATCTTTGGAATATGCCATTGCCGATGAGTTTGATGGAGAATCTGAAGAAGTGTGGATTGGGCTTTGCTCAATTTTACTCAAATCATGAATTGAACGTGACTCGAATCAGAACACCTTGTGACTCAAATCATGATTTCTTCTTGACTCGAATCATAACTTCATAAATCCAATTTTCCACCTTATATTTAATTAGTTATTTCCATGATCTAAAGAAGTGTGGAAACTATATGGGTGAAATCCACTAAGGAAAAATGTCAATCTGTCTTCTTTTCTCTAGTGCGTATATTCCCACCTTATATCTTTCTCTTGTTTTCTAGAATAACTCCTTGAATGTTAATCCATGTCAGATTCAATTCTTATACTTACACTTTGTTCTTGTGTAATTGGTTGTTTTTAGGGAAGTTAAAGAGAGTGATTTGATCAATCTTGTAACGATTCTTGGTTGATAAAGCTCATGATATCCATCAAGATCCAAAACCCTATTGGCCATAAATTTGAGATAACTTTGTGTTTGCGTTCTTCAGTCACGTATATTTAATTCCTTGACTAAATCCTTTTGAATTGGACTGTTTGTGAGATTCCTTTAGCATTGTTCATGATCTTCATCCTTAGTCATATTTCATTGTTGCAGACCTTCATATCTAAAGATTGAGTGTTCAAGGGAGACTAATGGTATATTATAGTATATAATGTTTTTGGGTGAAGTTTTCTGCTTGTAACAAGTACATGTATAATTTATTGATTGAACAATGAAACTTAGTGGTATATATCAAGAACAAAGTTTCATTATTCTCCATGAAATACTTTTGCAAAGTCTAGAATAGATTGTTCGTAAGACGGAGTTGGAAGTTGTCCAACTTTGGTGAGATTGTGGAAACACTAGTCGTAGACAAAGTTGGGAGTTGTCCAATCAACGCTTAGTTAACGAAAAACCCAAACAAGAAATAAATTGGTTTATGTGGATTGCCACACACAAATACTTTGAGTAGGTTATTGTGGACAACAAGGTTATTGGATTTCTATCTTTGGGGATCTTGTTTTTGTTAGCATTTTGAGTGTCTGCATCAAAAGAGAGAATTATCGTGTAATATTTCATTGTAATCAAAACACTTGTATCAAACTTATTGAACTAGTGTAATATCATGATTATTTCCCAATGGTTCTTTAACACTATTGAAGCGCGGAGTAGGAAAAATGATGACGAACGTTGAACCACTATATATCTTGTTTATCTTTTCTCTTTTCCCTTACCTTCTTAATTTTCCAGCATTCATTAATGTTGCTATTGTGTTAATGCATTATTGCATTGTTTGTATGTCATTTAGGTTAGACCATGCTTATTGGGATTTAATGTGTAAGCTTAGATCTGCGATGTATCAATCTTATTAGATGATCATAAGTCCAATTATGTATTGAATGAACATGTAAGTAAAGTGTTTTTAAAATTGCTTTGTTTTATATGGCTTTGGTTATCTTGTATTTAACTTACATTGGAAACAATCAAGTCCTTAGCATTATCTTGTAATATTTCAATTGATTTAATTCATTGAGATGCTTCCAACTCTATTAGTTTTGTGTTTTGCTTTTACGTTTCTTAAAATATCTGATTTCATTTATGAGACCTAAAATGTTATTGACATTGTAATTTTGGGATAAGTCTATTCAATCCCCCTTCTATACCTATTTATACCTATTTGAGTCCATATTCTCACCCAATATATAGTTGATTAGAAAATATAAATTTAGAGTTGGTTGCGGTGGTTCAGATATTATGATGTCATGGAACAGGGGCTGACATGCAATGTTAATACTCCAACACTTAAATCACTATGAGAATGAAAAGTGATGTTTGAATGAAAAAAATATTTGAATATCTGTGGAGTGACACAATTTCCTCTTTAAATAGGAGAAGTGGTTGGCGACTGCACGCATGTGGAACGACAAGGAATACATTTAGTCGTGAAATTGATCTAGATGGTTGAACGAACATTCACGTGAGAGATTGTCTATTCAATTGAAAAAAAGAGAGTCTATTTGCTATGCGTCAAATGCAACATTTCATCCTTATTGGACCTTCGCATATATATATATATATATATATATATATATATATATATTGTTGAGATATTTTTACTCCAAGAGTAAGTTTAAAAGACCTACTTCAAATCATAACGATTGATTTTCATTAATCTTAACTTTAATTGATCATTAAATATAAATATTCTTTTGTATAAACAATCAATCAAAACCGTTAGATTAATGAAAATTAAGGAATAAGATTTGGAGTAAGTTTTAAATTTACTTTTTAGAGTAAAAGCATTCCAACTCATATATATATATATATATATATATATATATATATATATATATATATATATATATATATATATATATATATATATATATATATATATATATGGCCGTCTTTGAGGGCGTGCAAGACGACCTACCGCACAGGGTCTCATACTTTTTCATAACTAAACTATGGAAAAAAAGACCTCCATACAAATATTTTATAGTTAATTTATGATTAAATATGGTCTCTTAAACAAATTTCACAACTTAATTGAAGTTAATTTCAATTTTTTTACACAGGACCTCTCAAAAGATTGAGACCTCTCTCTCTCTCTCTCTATATATATATATATATATATATATATATATATATATATATATATATATATATATATATGTATATAAAAGCTTCTGTTGAATTGACAAATTACACTTTCAACAATTAGATGTTCACTAGTAATTTATTTTTATCTGTAGTATAAGATTTGTATTCAAAATTGAAAACTCTATATCATCAATCCAAACATTTAAAATTATATGAAGTGGTCGTATATTCATTGTAATGGCCTTCTTCATTCTATTACAATCTTACGATTAATATTTTCTCTTTTTATATTAAATTTTTTATTTATTTATGTTGTACTCTATCTTACTACTTCTTTGAAAATAAACCTAACCCTATAATTATGATTTGAACACTTTATAAGTAGCAGCATGCAAGCTGCATTGACAATGAAATATGTGTCATATTTGAATAACATACACACATTGATGTTGGGACTTGGGACTAGTTGGACCAATAAGTCTCTCTCCCTTGCATGGGATCAATGTGACTATTTCACCTTTTTTTGCCCCAGGCTTTTTGGTTGGTGGAAGATAGAAATATGGGTTTAATTAATAATGATATCAACGATTCATAGGACCATGTGTCAATGTTCTTGACAAATGTCATCTAATTGTCCAATTAGTGTATGAAAATGACCTCTACATCCATTGAATTCAATCGTCCTATCACTTTTTAATTTACTCTTTCATTAATTTCATTCACCTGTGTGATTTTGAAACTCATAAGTATTTCAATCAACAATATAGTTTGATTTGGAAACTCGTAACTATTCAATCCACAATATAGTTTGCAGCAAATAGCGTTACATCTTTTTCTAGAATGTGTACTTTCTTTTATTAATGATGTTGATAAGACCTACTAGTATATTGACTTTGGTTTGAAACTGCTCAGCGTTGATTCACTAGAAATAAATACTTTAAAAAAAACTTCAATACCAATTGGGTGGAAAAACACCCTATAAAAAACTCAAAATATCTTTTTAGATTTTGGAGATATGATGCATCTTCGGACGCATCTTATCTTAAGTCAAAATATTAATTGAATCGGGGATGCATCTTCAAAATAGTTTAACACTCCTCATGCATTCCTCTATGAAAGATCCGTTTTACACGTTTATTAGATACATCTTTGTTTTGATTTTACAAGAGACACATCTCCGTAACATATTAGAACAATACAAATTATGTTACTTTTATGGTTATTCACATAAAATGAGGATTTATAAATGTTAAAGACTTTGTTATGTGATGAACATTAAATCATACAATTGATATACAAAAAATGACATATAAAAAGCATACAATTGATATCATGAGCATGATCTAACTGTGCTTGTTTCTCCTCTAGTATCTCCATATGAGCTGATCTCAATAGATCTCCTGAAGTAGCATGCACCTAGGGGTGGCAAACGGGCATGCCCGCCCCGCAAAAGCCCGCAAGAAAATGGGGCGGGACGGTCAATTTTGAGGTTGCGGACCTAAAACCTAAGCCCTCCCGCAAAAAAAGTGAGGATGGGGCGGGGAAAGTCCGCGAGCATTGCACTTTTTAAGCCTAAAAATGCAAAAAATTAAGTAAATGTGCATGTCCGCAAAAGCCCGCGGCGTAAACGGGGCAGGGCGAACACTTTAGAGGGTGACAGCCTAAACCCTCGGCCCACCCCGACACTAAAGTGCGGGCAAAACGGGCATGCCCAACAGGCCGGACCCGTTTTGCCACCCTTATACAGGTGTGACACCCTGAAAAATCATCAGATGTTCCCGTCGACACAACTCTAGTTGCCCTCGGCTATGGTACTTTGTGCCTCCTTCGGTATCAGATAACTAAGATAATCATCAAACATGACATTCATATCTCTATGTGTTATAGTAGGAGGAGCATAAACAACAGAGAATAGTCTGAGTGTAGCTGAAATGCCGCCCAACACGCTCAGGCAGATGAGGAAATGAGACGTGAGCTACAAGATAACAATCTCAAGTATAACACTATGTTATCAAATGGTCGTGTCTCACGGTGATCGACATAGTTGTTGAAATGCATATCATTGGTAATCAAGCGGTCAAGATATACTCTGAGCGACTTTATCACATGGTTCCCTTTGAGCGGGGAAAATGCAGAAGCGCGCGACATATCCCAGTATAAGTTAGTACACACAACCAACCCGAGATCCGCAAGAAGTTTTGGAGGATCCAAGCCTGAAAAGTGTTGGAACACACAAATCATCAGTAAGGCCATTGCAAAAATGTAATGAAAATGACATAGACACATTAAAAGGCCAATACATATTATGTTTAGTAGTGTGATGTTGCTTGTGACTTGCTTCATCTTCTACCTATAACTCTCTGATAACTTTGAGTACAAGTAGTCCAAACAGTCGGCCCCTAGTTGTACATGGATCCGTTCGAAGTCCTCGAAGTACCATAGGTAGACGACATCCACATAAGTGGAACTCTTGTCCATAAAAATTGCAATGTCAATCAAATATGACAGGTATGCTATCATTGCATATGCTCTATGGAGCCCCACCTGCTCGTTATCACCTTTTGCTTGCTATGCTATAAGGATCTTATTTGTATATACCTTTTTTTAGGAATTCAAACTTAGCATGAGCCCCTCGGATTTTTTCAAACTCCCTCATGGCATCCTCTAGGTCAACTTTCAAATAGTTTACAATCATCTTAAGTGTTTCATCATTGCTAATCCTCCCAGGATTTAGAAGTTTCCCCATGATCGGGAGATGTAACAAATACGACACATTGTCGAATGTGATAGATGATAACATTGAAACTTATAGCATTTTTTTGACTCGATACACATGTATTTTTTATTCATTTTTACATCCATTTTACATTAATATGTAGTGTTAGGATGGTGTTTTGTTTGTGTTGCAAATACTTACCATGTAGGAGTTTCCATGAGATAAAATGAAGAAACATTGGCCAAAAGTGGAGAAAATGACACATAAAGCATGAAGCAATTCAAAAGTGGGTGTTTTTAACTTGTGGCATTCACCATGGCCCCTTCACTTGCAACGTCATCCATGTTGAACTCATGGCATTCGCCATAGGTCCATGGCGTTCACAATGACGCTCGTGCCCAGAAAAAAAACATCTGAAATACTTGATATTCCCCCACTCTCACGCATTTTTCTCAACCAACTTCCACACAAAATATGCAACCCTTCAGTTGTTGCAGCATTATATATAGTTTTAGTTTTTAGGATTTTGATGTCGTCAGAAAAATTACACTGTAAAAGTACTCAATTGTTCACACCGGGCAATTGGCACACCATTGTTTTGCAAATTCATAATTCTTTGATTGTACAGAGATCATTAGTAATTTAATCTTGTCGTCATTTTCATTCAAAAAAATTTATGTTCGAGTTCTTTGATTTATTTTCCCACATTGCATTATTTTTCGTAAACATTTACGTTCTTTAAATTTCTAAACTTGTTTATTTTAATTTTTAATATTGTAATTGTTTGTTTTTAATTATTTGATCCATTCCTATTGTTACTTTATTTCATATTTCATATATATATATATATATATATATATATATATATATATATATTGTATTGCTAGTTATTCTTCCTACTTGTATCCATTACCAATATCATGTCAATGTCTCTACTTTGCATTAATAATAATATTCTGGACTGGGCCAACGTAGTATGCGTTGAGCAGAGGCCCAATCGTTAGGCACAGTGCACGACCCATGTTCTGAACTGGGCCAACACAATATGCGTCGAGCATAAACCCAATCGTCGGGCACGACCCACGACCCAATACAAGGAGACGCGGGGAGAGCGTCTCCCCCACGTGTTCCACGTCATCCAACTGTCCACTATTGTCTCATGATAATTAGGGGCAGTTGGACTAAGGGAAATACCACATGCTAGGTCTTAACTGCTCCTACTGAATCCTTAGAAGTTCTTCCTTGGGCCTAGATAATCTTGCCTATGAGGAGAACCTTGACCCAGCGCTGGGGGCACACTATAAATACCCTCTTTCACCAGAAGGTCAGGTATTCTGAACATTCTATTCTCTATTTTTCTATTTTGTACTTTCACTTTCTCACTTTGGCATCAGTGTGCCTTGCAAGTACACCCCTAGTTCATCTCTGTAGCTGCTCATCACTGGAAGGTCCCTCCTGATCTGTCCAGATCAGTGGCTTCGTCTGTGGGAAGAAACATTTCTCCCATCTTTTGAAATAGAAGACCATAACTTCACCTCGTCTATTCAACCATTCAGCATGACCAGCGAACATGGTGACAACCGCACCCATGGCCTCTTCGACTACACCACGGTGGGGACGAAGATCAACATGTCACTCATGAGTCTGACGTAAGGGACGGACAACCTGTCACCCCCTCTCTTGAACCTGAGGTCAATGGTTCCCCCAGCCACAACTCGCAGCTTCTTTCCAACCCATCCTCATACCAGTCGAAGGAGATGCCACGATCATAGCTATGGAGAACACTCTTAACTAGACGAACCTCATGTTATTTCAACAACATGAGATTATCATGGCGCTGGAGACGGAACGCCGAGTCAGCTCTCCTCGACAAAGGTCTCTGTAACACGGTGGGAGAACTGACTTTTAGTTTTTTGTCGCAAAATATGTTACGGTAAGCAAGAGTCTCCACCGTCTTTTATTTCATCTAATTAGGAAAGGACTAAAAGAACAAGAAAGACCTTTAAAAATATTTTGAGTTCGGGGGGTAAGTTATACAAAGGGAAGGCGTTAACACCCTTTGTATCCATGGTTATCTGTGGGCTCTTAAATGCTTAGCCCACTTTTTACTTGCTTTGTTTGAAAAGTGTAGTGTGTGATTAACATATTTTCGTAAAGATTTAAATTTGTAATGATTCTCGTATGAATGTTGTCGCTCCCGAGATTTTCATCCTAGTACAAACGTGAAAGTGGCGCGGAAAAGGTAGAGTCGCCAGCCATGAATTTTTATCCCGAATGAATGAGAAAGGTAATGTTGCACAAACCGAAGAGAAAAGAAAAGGACAATGTCCTGCAAACCAAAGATCTGGGTTCGGGAGTCGGTTACGACCTGGGAAGGTATTAACACCCTAGACCGTCCGCCGTACCTGACGAGATCCATGCTTGTTTGTCTGTTTCAAAGGGTAAAAGAATAAAGATGTTGCTGAATAAAACTGCTAACTGGAACTAGAATGAGATAGGGGACTAAAAAAAGAGATCGAAAAGAAATGGGGAAATTTAGGGAAAATAAATATTGTGCTCGAACGGGTCCTACCCCGTTGCCTACGTACCTAATCGGGAAAATGAGGATCATAGTCGACGTAGTTCACCTAACTAAAGAGGAAACTATTTATTTGTTTTTTATGAGTTGGAACTACTTATGTCTATGCTCAGGTGTTACAGGCTCACCTTGAACGAGTGCGTTTACTGTCTTGCAAATGAGACAAGTCGTTGCAAGTTCACGCTGAGAGTGAATGAGGTGAGAAAATAATTCCCGGAGGAGAAGGCGGGTGTTGTTTGTTTACTGTTTTTTAGAGAATTGTTTTCGAGTTTGTTATTTGTGAACCTTCTCATACTAAGACTTGTTCATCATGGTAGATGTCTTACACCTCGCCCCAAAATGGGACGTGTATAAGTAACCCACGTCAAAGTCTGCTGTCATACGAGAAGATCAACCTTTATTAGGTGCTTTTTATTACTTTTCTTTGGGATGAGAAAGAAAGTAAAATGAACCAAAGGTAAAAGTCTAAAGGGAGACTAAAATCCTTAGTGTTATCATGCATGGTGAACCTAGGTTAGTGCGATTTTCTAATCTTTAATGAGGAAAAGAAAAGAAACGGGAACTAGAAATCAACTTACTTTCTAAGGAAGCTAAGTCATTTCTAAAGGGGATTAGCATGAAGTTATACAAACTAAGCACCAAAATGCTAAAACAAATACACTTTGAAAGCATAAAGAATTTAAAAGGAAGAAGTTGCGAATGAACTTACCTTCACCTCCCTACAAAACAAAGGTTAGTAGGATATAGCAAAATGATAAATAAATGAGGTAAACAAGTACCAAACAAATCCTAATACAACTAGGACCAAATCTAAACTCAATCCTAAGTCTAAGGGACCTAAAAACTATACAAAGCAAAAATCCAGCAGCTACTACAACTCCTATAGCCCAAACAGCTACCAAATGCAATGCAAAATGCAAAAAACCTATTACATCTAACAATCAACATGTAAAATAGGTGTAAAAAGTCAAAACAGCATGGATGCAACATGTTTTTACAACTCCTGTTTCCAAATACATATATGAAAACAAGGAAGATTTCAATTAATTTTCCAATGCATAAAAATGAGTTTTAATGCAATTCAAATAATGCAAAATTTATGCAAGATTAATGCAATAACATACAATGGATTATTTACAATGGAATGCAACATCAATATGCAATTAAATGATGCAAACTAATTAATTTTTTTTGGAGTTTTTATATAATGCAACATCTCAATATGCACATGATCTATTCAAGATGTGAATGGCTTTATGATGCAAAACAAAAATCATAGGTGTACACATTCATTATTATTCCATGAAGGATGCTAAATCATGCAAACAATGATCACAAAGTGTTATGAACATATTATACAACATTTATGCGCAAAAACGGAAACTAACGAAACACATGTCGAAAGCTACCAATACTACATGATCATGCACCTAAAGTGATCCTAAAAACTCATTAAAATCATGATCTAACAAGCTAAGATGATTAAAAAATGAATGATGCCCAAACATGCCATGAAACAAGCAATTTTCTCAAAATGGAACAACGTTAACCGGTTAACTCTAAGGGTCAACCGGTTAACGACCCTAAAACAACAACAATCAGAAATGAAAAACACGTGTTAACCGGTTAACCCCTAGCGTTAACCGGTTAACACTGAACATAATGCTGAAAAATTAGTTAGGAAAAGCACTTTTAGCCACTAACTTACTTCTAAAAGCTCGTAATACATATATGAACATGCTAGCATAAAAACTCCACCTAAAATTAGTCCTCTAACACCTATTAGTACCAAGAACTAGCTATGATTCTAGCTACTAACACGTAAATCGAATAAATCACAAGCAAATCGTAAAAATGATCAAAACGCAAGCAAACGATCAAAGAATTCCATACGGCGAGATGAAGTGAATAAATTAAAAGCGAAAAGCGGTTTCAGATTCACCAACCTACAAAGCGGATGATTGCTTTGGTGATTTTTGCGAGTTGATCGATGCACAAATGAAGAGAAAACTATAGACTTCAAGCTTCGATCCGTAATAATGCAAAATAAATGCAATTGATGAAGATCTTGATGAACACTTGCAAAATCACTTCCAAAAAGCTCAAATCAGCCCCAAACAAAAGCAATTACTCCGATTAATCTTCAATAGACCTTGAAATTAATGCTTGGATGTGGATTTAGCTTCAAGTTCTTCAAGTTTTAGTGCAAAACTTGAAGAACTTTTGATGAAGAAGCTTTTTGGTGAAAGGTTAAAGAAGGAGAGAAAATTGGGAGAAAAATGAGAGAGATGAAGTGAAATTGTGAGAATGGTTGAAGTTTTGAGGTTTGGAGTGAATTCAACTTATATAGGAATTAAGATTGGAGTTAGGCTTAGGTATGGAGCTAGCTTGGGGTTTAGGTTTGGAAATGAGGTTAGGACTTAGGCTTGGAGTTAGTAAAAGTTGGTTATGGTTTCTAGAATATTCCTTGGAATAGTATGGAAGAGTCTAGAATATGGTAGAAAAAGGAAGAAAATGGAGTGTAAGGCAAGGTGGAAAAAAGTGGAGGGAAGTGTGCAAAACCAACCAAAATTTGAAATTTCTTCACAAATAGCTTACCAAAATTGGAATAAAATAAAAGCGCGGTGGCGACTCTGTTTACCTTGAGTTAAGTTAACTAATAGCTTACACTCATGATTTTACCGCTACAGTGCATAGTTGTCAACATCTTTATTTCTTTCTTCTCCCCCTTTGTCAACATCAAAAATAAGAAAAAAACAGTCTTTTCGAAGCAAGAATGTTGTAGCAAAAAATAACAACATTGATATAGAAGCTAAACAATCACAAAGAAAGAAGCTTAACATGAAATAATCACTCACAAAGAATGACAAATAAGGGCAAAAACAACACAAGTAAGCAAAAAGGAAATAAAGGAAATAAGCATTGAACTATTAAATTTTGAATTACATAAGCAAAACCAAAACATATAAAGTTTGAACAATATACCAAAGAAAAGTAAGCAACATGATAATGAAATGGAATGCAAAGAAATGATATGATGATGGCTTAGAAGGGGTTATGGCCTCCACAAGACTCCTCATCGTCTTTATTAGGATCTCTGAAGCTTGGTGGAGGAGGTGGATGAGGCGTCTCATCTGGATTTTGGCCCATGAAACTGTATCGCCTAAACCGATTCTGAACTTCAACACTTCTGAACCTATCCATGATACCAGGATTGGCACGACAATCATCCATAAAACCAGACATTTCATTGTAAAAGACTTGATGCCACTTGACCAAGTCAGTGCGCCATGAATGTTGGTTATGGTACATTCGTGTGTGCTCATCATGCCACTCACGATGCTCGTTGTGCCACTCATTTTGTTGAACATGCCAAGCACGCGCCTCTTCATGACGGGCTTGATTGGCAATCTCCATTTGTTGAAACATTTGAGTTAGGTACGCATGAGGTTTTGAAGATGATGCAACAACAGAGAATGGAGGGACCGTTGGGTCAGGTTCATAATTGGTTGGAGACCACCTTTGTGGCACCCAATCACCCCAACCAGCATGTGCAGTAGCTTCAGGCGCATTTTCTTCATTGACATCATGCATTTCTTTATCTCTTTGGTTTTCAGCCACAAAAACTTGTTCAAAAGGCACATCAAAGTTATACACCCTTGTTTTGGATCCTCTTTCCAAAAAGTAAAAACATTTACGCTCCGTGTCCCAACGGTATCCCATATGAGATAAGGTGGCACTATTAAACTCTTGTGCAGAAGAAGGAGATATGAGAGGTACTAAAGGTATGGCTATATTCCAGGATTTAATAATTCTCATAATTTGAGCAGCATAACCAAGGGAAATATTCTTTGAGCAGTTATGCGTAAGAAAGATGTGTTTCACAAAGTAGTTTGGCCAATTCAATGAAACCTTATTTTGAAGAAGATACAAGAGATGGATATTTGGCCTGTCTAATCTAGAATGTCCACCGGATCTTGGACACAAAATATGCGAGACAATCCAATGAAGTATCCTAGGAATGTTAATCATACCATATGTTACTTGTTCATCCTCACCCAAAGGTCTGTCTAATTTCAATATTGATGCAACATACTCCTTTATTTTTAAAATCAGTATCAAACTTCTGGTCATGCCAAGTCTTTAACCCAGGCGACGAAAACGGAAAATGTCAAATTTAAAATTTGTAATTGTTAGTAATATTAATCTACGATTTACGCGGTTTAATCTAACATGCTAAAAATATTTTTACGACTATTTTTGGTCGTATGTTGATCAGTCTGAGCAGTTTAAACGATCATAATTTTTATTTCAAAATCCGACCAAACACTGTATTTTTCCGAGTTATTTATTTCGCGCTGATTATTTTGATGTGTTCAACGTGTACTTGTTACAGTTTATTTATGTTACTCATCGCTTACTACTTCTTCTTTTTGCTATATGCTTTTTTCTTTCACATAAACATATATATAGTTTATATGAATCACATTTGTTTTATTGTTTTCAGGTTTATTTTATTGTTTCTATATACCATTTGTTTTTATTCTATTGTTATATATATATATATATATATATATATATATATATATATATATATATATATATATATATATATATATATATATATATATAAAAGGTGCATGTTAATATGATTAATACATATTTGGATTAAATTGTTCGGATTATATTGTGTCGATGTGCTGTTTGTACATTGACGTGCATGATGCGTGACATTTGTGTTAATTTGATCCAGATGCGATGATCACAATTTTGCGTTAGCAACATCGTTGTTTTTTTTCTAAAATTTCTTTTGCTTTATTATTATTATTATTTATAAATTTAGATCCACACGTTTTAATCCTATTGCGATGATCACGTTGAGTGTAGCAAAGTTAATGGTGTATTTTTTATCGGTTTATGTGCGAGGTTCTTTTTATTGTTATATTTCGATTTTACACGCGTCCGACGGTTTAACATGGTGATAATTCACTTTCAGCGCTTACCGATTCGCGTTTCGATTTTACACTTTTTTTATTTAATTTAATTTTATCATACCACCATTTTTTTATTCGATCTGCGATGACCGCCTAAGCGGTAGTAATTCGTTGTATTTTAATTTGTATACATTTTTCAACGATCCAACGTCGTTATGTCTATAATCGTAATTGTTTTTTATTTCTTATTTAAGTAGAAACTAATTAATTAAAAAATATTAAAATAAATTAATTAACTCTTTTTTTAAAATAATAATTCTTAATACAATAAAATATATTTTCTTCATTTTGATAATGATAAAATACAAAAAAAGACTAAAAATTAATTCTTATTTAATTTAAAAAATTCAAAAAATATATTCTTCTATATCCTTTTCCATCTTCTCAATCTCCCGATTCTCAACCTTTCCTCGCTTTTTACTGCTTTCCTTTAATTTCCTTAGAAAAAAATGTATAGGATGCTAATTTTTCTTGTAATAGTTAGGAATTTAATCTTTGTCATTTTAATTTTTGTACTCCCCCTAGTTTAAATCATGTACCCCCCATGATGTAATAGCTTAGGATTTATTTTTCGCTTTTTAAATTCTGCAAAACAATTAACTGTGTGGTTAGTAACAATAGGGTGTGAAAAGAATGTATGTGAATAAAAATGAACTTAGCCCACTAATCTAAAGAAAATACCTGAATACAACACACTATTCACACCTACACCTTTAGGGTAGCCTCTCTTGTTGTCTTACGAATATTGGTCATGTCCCTCGAACGTAGGGATATCTTAGCAAAAGACGCTTACGAATAAATCATCATAGTTTCCTACGAAAAAAAGGTCATAGTCCCTCGATGATCCTTCGAGTTGCCTACGAAAAGATGATCTAGTCCCTCGATGACCCTACGAAAAAGATCATAGTCTCTCGATGACCCTTTGAGTTGCCTTCGAATAAATGATCTTATCCCTACGAAAATGATGATAGTTCATTCGAATTGCTAAGGTGTCCTTACATGTATCCTTCCATGACCATTCGATGACCCTACGTTTGTCCCTCAAAATCCAAGGATAAGACTACTTACTAACTAATAGTAAGGACAGCTATATCCCTAAGGAAATGAAAACGACAAGAAATACCTTACAACTTAGGGTAAGTAACTCTTAAACGCTTGCTCACGACTTTAAAAACAAATACTTTTTACACCCCACCCTCTTTTTCAAAAAACTTTCAAATAAGTAAATACTTTGTATACATTCATACAAGAATCATTACAGAGTTAAATCTTTACGAAAATATTTTAATCACACACTACACTTTTCAAACAAATCAAGTAAAAAGTGAGCTAAGCATTTAAGAGCCCATGGATAACCATGGATACAAAGGGTGCTAACACCTTCCCTTTGTATAACTTACCCCCCGAACTCAAAATCTTTTTAAAGGCCTTTCCTGTTCTTTTATGCCTTTCCTAATTGGTTGAAATAAGTCAATGGCGACTCTTGCTTACCGCAACATATTTTGCGACAAAAAATAAAAAGTCAGTTCTCCCACTGTGTTACAGAACTAGCGACTCTGTTGGGGAGAGTGTATCTCTTAATAAGAGGGGTTACCTTAGAGTCAGATCATTTTAATACTTACTTTAACTTGTTTAAATTGTATGCTTTACTTTTAAAGGGTATTTTTCTTAGGAGATACTCGTGTGAAAGATCCTATACCCGGATCTAGTGTACCTTAGGTAAGTGGTAATAGACCAAGGAAACTGTACGATGTATACCGTTATGGTTGATATGGTAGCTACAATTAGTGTGATATTTTGGTGGGTACTGATGTTCTTCAAGTCAGTTGAGGATAATATTAGGCTACCATATGGTGTCGTTTACACTAACTACCTTTTAGAACATTAATTGACCCATCTTGGGCAGTAGAAAGTAGTGAGATAACCGACTTTGGTGCAGTCTAAAGTTGGTTGATACTCGATGCTACACTCATTGAGATTCTAATCTTGGGATATTTTGGTTGGTAAAACAGTTTCCATACTGAAATAAAGCCTTTGAGAAGAATCAGTGATATTGAGATTCCTTAGAACCCGATTACTATTGTTAGGACAGGTTGAACCAACTACACTTCAGTGGGGACGGTACTTACCTATGGACTTCATGAAAGCTCTTAAACCTAAGGCTCTTGTGTGACTTGTTTGTGTTTTCCATTTGCTTATTTTAAACATGAACACAACATCATAACATCATGACATCATAACATAGCATTTTCACTAACCATTTCAAGGACCAAGGGATTTATCTTAGTTCTTTGTTGTAGGTTATGGCTTCCGCTCGTAGAAACACTATCCGAATCAACTTTGTATGGATACCTTCCAAGCTTAAGGAATTAGTCTAAAAAAATCCTAAGAACTCTCAATTCACTGAAAGGCATGGTTGTCTACTTGGTTTGATTACCTCAGGGTTGATGAGTGTTTTGTTCAAGTTCTTTGATCCTAAACATTATTGTTTCACATTTCCCGACTATCAGTTGTGTCGCTCCCGGGATTTTCATCCTAGTACAAACGCGAAAGTGGCGCGGAAAAGGTAGAGTCGCCAGCCATGCATTTTTATCCTGAATGAATGGAAAAGGTAATGTTGCACAAACCTGAGGAAGAAGGAAAGGACAAGATCATGCGAACCAAAGATCTGGGTTCGGGAGTCGGTTATGAATTGGGAAGGTATTAGCACCCCTAATCCGTCTGCCGTACCCTACGGGATCCACGCTTGTTAGTCTGTTTCAAAGGGTGAGAAATAAGATGTTGTTCAAATGAAAGAAAGGCTATCTGGAATGGAATGAAAATGAGAAAGGGAATTAGAAAGGAAAATTGAAAGAGAGGGGGATAACGTAGGGAAAATAAAGAATGTGCTTGAACGGGCCCTACCCCGCTACCTACGTACCTCATCGGGAAAATGAGGATCAGAGTCGACGTAGTTCGCCTAACTAAGGCGGGAACTATTTGTTTGTGTTTTTTTTATGCTGGAACTGCGTATGTCTATGCTCAGGTGTTGCAAGCTCATCTGGTATGAGTACGTTTACCGTCTTGCATGCGAGATAAGTCATCGCGAGTTCATGTTCAGAATGAATGAGATGAGAAAGAGAAGTTCCCGCAGGAAAGTCACTTATTGTCTGTTTTTGCCTTTTAAGAGTTTTATATGAATTTGGCACAGGGAAGTGAATTCAAACTCTTTTCCATGGAATGATAGAACAAGCACACCAAGCAAGGAGAATTTATCCAAGACTTGTTTCCAAGGATTAGGGTTTAAGTTCACTAGCTTGTTGAACTTTATTACATGTTTTTGTTGCTTTTGTAAAGAAGTATCTTTTAGATTTTCTTTGTGAAGCAACCCCTTGATGAGACTTGTACATCATGCTAGACAAGCTTACACTATTCCAAGATGGAATGAATGTAAGTGCCCCCTGGAATAAGGCTATGCACAAGGGATCCTTTCATGCATTTATTAAGTCTTTTTGGATTTTGTTTGAAGATGAGGAGAGAAGACTCAAATCGGAAAAGGACAAAAACTAAGGGGAACTAAGATACAACCCTAAGTTATTTATTAAAATGGTGGTCCTAAGGGTGAGTGAGGTTTTTCTAATCCTAAAGACCAAAAGGAAAAGAGAGTAGAAAAAGGATGCGACTTACTTCCTAAGGAAAATAAGTTGGTCCTAACAAAGGGGAAATCCTACCAATCACAAGTATGGAAGTAAAAAATGAATTAAATGCATAAAGAAAATGCATAAAAATAAAAGAATAAGGTGTAAGGAAACATACCTTTCTCTCCCTACAAAACAAAGATTAGTGTGCATTTTATTAAAAATAATAAAGCAAACTTACATCAATTAAATCCTAATAACTCTAGGACTCAATCTAAACTCTATCTTAATTCTAGAGAACTAAAAAAAATGCTAAGACAAAAAATGCAGCACCTACTACAACCCCTAATACACAAACAACTATGAAAACAATGCATAACACAAAGCAACTTTTTACAGCCAGCATGCAACATAAAAAGGTAGGTGTAAAAAGTCAAATACAGCATGCAACCATGACAAACAACATGTATTCTATAACACCTATATGCAAAGTCAGCTATGAAATGTAAAATACAGATTTGATTATTTTCCTTTTTTAATGCATAAACTCAATGAAAAATGTACTAAATTCATCATGAATATGCATTTGAACATAGATCAACATACACAAATGAGTGACATAATTATTTTGGGAGGATTATGCAAGAATGCACCACATGATTGATTGTGCAACAAGTATGCAAAATATGGCACATGAACATGGCATATGAACATGATGAACATTGATTATGAACATGCAATATGCTAGATCAACAAGAATGCCAAACTCAATGCGAAATTCAGAATCGAATTGATGTGAATGATATGATCAAGCATGCAACCAAATGCACATACATACATGATTATGTGAAATGCAACATATCTTGATACAATGAAATGCAAAATGACTTAACGCAATGCGAAAGATGTAAAAACAGAATGCAACATGATTATTCACATGCCAAATGATGCATAAACATTGCAACAAAATGCAAGAAATCAAATTATACACAAAGGAACACAAAAATGCATAATATGCAATATGAACGGAAACGCGTCGAAACGACTCAAAATGGGGGAGTGAGATGTCAAAACCAACCTAGAAAATTCCCTAAAATCAATACCTAAACATGTATGAATATTATAGGCACTAGAAATCAAGACTAAGCTATCAAATAAGCAAAGATTCCAAAATCTAACATCGTTAACCAGTTAACCAAATGGTTAACCGGTTAACGGACCTAAAATATCACTGATTTGTGGCTAAAACGCAAGCGTTAACCGGTTAACCAAATGTTTAACCGGTTAACACTGAACAAAATGTGAAAAAAGTTTAGAAATAAGTGCTTTTGGCCACAAACTCACTTCTAATGATCTCTTACATACCTAGGAACATGTTAACACGAATTTCTACTCAATTAGGGCTTATTTACACATCCTAGAACCTATAACCATCTACACCTTAACTTCTAATCCATTAAAAATCACAAATCGCAAGCAACACATAACGAAAACGTAATCGATCGCAAGCAAAATGAAAAGCAATTAAAGAATGCCGAAATGGCGAGATGAAGAGAATAACTTAAAGGAGAAGTGATTTAGATCATCAACCTACGAAGCGGAGAAGTGCTTCGGTGGATGTTGCAAGAATCGGAACTTGATCGAAGAGAAAACCAAGAAAATCGCGAATCCGCAAAATAAATGCGTTCTTGATGCTTGAACCTTCGTGCACTTCCGATAAGTCGAAATCCTCACAAAATCAATGGAGGTTGGAGGCTAAGCTTCAAGATCTTCAGGTTTCAATGTGAAACTTGAAGAGCTTCTTCAAAACGCTTTGGTGAAAAGGAAGAATGGAGGAAAAGTGAGAGAGAAAAAGTGATTCTAGAAATTGTGAGAGAGTGAAAAATTTGGAAAACTTGGGAACCCCTTTGCATTGAAGTGATTAGTGATTATGTAGGGGCTAGGCTTGGAGCTAGGTATGAGAATGGGGTTAGGTTTAGGAATGGAGCTAGGTTAGTAGTTAGTTAGGGTTAGGGTTGGAGAAGGAATATTCCTTGGAACACTCTAGAAGGTGGTAGAATATGGTAGAAGCATCCAAGGGAAATGGAGTGGAATTGAAGTGAAAAAACAAGAGGGAAAGAATGAAAGGAAATGTGGAAAGAAAGTGGAAGGAAAAGTGGAGGGAAAGGTGAAATTAACCACTTTTCAAATGATTTTCCTTGATTTTTTTTTTATGATTCCTCCATCATTTCTTGATCAAGTTTGAACCATAGGATCATTGTAACCCTAATTTCATGATCTCGATCTTAAAAGTCAGGAGTCAACCCATTTTTTACCTAGCTCGGTTGCTTTTTCCCCGATTCCTTGATTTTCAGTCATCTGACCAGTCGAACCTCTTCCAAAATGAATTTGTGGACGAAGTTTGAACCCTAGGCACTTGACATCATATATGAGACAATGGAATCCTCTTTGAATCATAACTTCACGCAGAAGCCCAGTAGACATGAAACCCTAATTTGGCCATTTTCATCAAGAAATGTTGCACTGCTTGCCTCCTTTATTAAACCATATCTTTCCATGGCTTGTGGTTTCAAATGAAGACTTGTGGGATATTGTGGACCCTTCGCACAAGGTTGAGAAGCTTTGTGGCCCTGTGATTGCCTTTGTATAGCCTTCAGTTGCTCCAATCATTGATCACATACCCATGCCTCAGCTATGCTACCCATGATGCAATGTTTTTGGTTATTTTATGAATCTATGTATGCAAAATGTTGAAGAAATGAGAGGGAAAATTTTGAGGTATTACAAGTTGGTGTCCACAATGGAATAATTCTCTAAACTACTTGGTGTACCTATTCTTGATCCAAAACCTTTCACAGGTCTCGAGAAGGAGCCTAAACCTAAAGTTATTGCAGCAGTTTTGCATCTGAAGAAGTCAAATATTGTATTGGAAACAAGAAGTGGAGTTAAAGGTCTTCTTGCTAAATTCTTAATAGAGAAAGCTCAGTTGTTTCTAGATGTTATGAGTTACTATGCTTTTGAGGAGATCTTGGCCCTATTGATTTATGGTTTGGTGTTGTTCCCTAATCCGGACCAATTCATAGATGTGCACGCAATTAAGATATTTCTGACTCATAACCTTATGCCTACCTTGCTTGGAGATATTTTGCACTCTCTTCACACCCGTACTACGAAGGCACGAGGGACTATGATGTGTTGCATACCTCTACTATCAAGGTGGTTTATTTCACACCTTCCTCGATCTGTGAAGAAGAATGAATAAGGTTTGAGGTGGTCTAGAAGGATATCATCCGAAGATTTACACGCACATGATTTGAAAATCACAACAAATAATAACAGATACTTTTCAGATAACATACATGCATGATAGAATTTCACTTACAACTTTGAATCGGTCGTTCGTCTTCCACGTTCCATCTTATCGCAGCTTCGCCGATTTCTCTTCCACTGTTCTTCTTTTAATCGTTCGTTTTAACACACCAGTTCATTTTCAAATAATACGATCGGTTTCCAATGCAGGAGAGAATTACTTTCGGAATTGCAATTTGAAATGTTAGTAGTTAAGTTTTTTTCGGTCCCCTATATTTTGTTTTGTTAACAAAATACCTATCAATGCTAAATGACACCTTTTAGGTATATTATTTATATATTTATTGATATGTTACTAAATTTTTTATACGTTATTAAACTTGAGCAATACTATTTAGTACGAATGAATTTAAAGAAGAAATGTAAGAATGCACATATGTCATTATTTTAGAGGTTAATTTTAAATTGATTTTAAATTTAACTTTCTTTTTAATAGGGATCATGGAGTAGTGGTGATAATGAATGGTTGAGATTTATTCTTGCATTTCTTGTTTTCATCTTTTCTTACTATTAAGCATTTTCCATTAAACTTTTTATACATGCAACTATAATATTTATTGTAAATAATATAATAAAAATATATTAATACATAATATAAATTAATACCTAATTAATACCTAATATAAATTAATAACTAATTATATTTTGTTACTTAATATAAATTAATACCTAATATAAATTACTATTCATTTGTTATCATTTTAACTCATTATCTTTTAATTTTCAATTATTATTTTTCATATCTTTTAATTTCTATCTTATACAAGACATGTTTGAATTGGTTATTTTGCGTTTTTTTTTCATTTGGAATTTTTATTTCCTTTTTTCTTAAATTTATTTAAAATAATTTTTTTTCTAAACTAATTTTACTATTTGTTTCTAAGGTCATCCTGACACAAATTATACGACAACGACGGGTACCCGTGCGTCCGCACGGATTTCCCACTAATTATTATTAAATATCAATTGACACCGAATAATAAAAGAGTAGGATTTAAGTGAATTTATCTCAATCTTTGAAGAGATAATAATAAAAGAGTTGGATTTTGTGTTTAAATTAATATTTTGATACAGGTGTCAAATTTTAATATTTTAATAATATCAAAGTATAATTTGACATCAAATCTCAACCGTTAAAATGATTAATCAAATTGTCATATTAATAATCTATTTCTTAAGATAAAGAATAAATCATATTTTTATTAGTAAGATACCCGTACTCCCACACGGGTAAAATCATTTGATACGATATAAAATATATTTAAATGTATATGTAAATTTGATATAATATAAAATGTATCTATATATGTATTTAAATTTAAATTTAACTATTAATTTTAAAATGAACAATGTAAAATCAATTAAATTAAAATATAAAAAAGAGACTTTTGAGATGAAAAAAAATAATTATTAAATGCAAAATTGATACAAATACAAAATTTAAAATGATTTATATAATTGTAAAATGAACAATAATTATATAATTTTAATTTATTAAATAGTTATTAAGAGGAAAAAAACGTAAGATGAAAAATGAAAAAAAAATGATATTTAAAAAAATATTTTGTTTATTAAATTAAGGTAATAATTAATTAAAATAAAATAGATATTGTGTTGATAGTGACCCGTGAGATAAGTATATAGTGTTATTTAATTAAAATTTAAGAAAAAAAAATAGACATGTTGATAGTGGACCGTAATTTTATTTTTACATTTGAAAATAACACTTTTATCCTTCGAATAAAAAAATTGTTAATTAAAAAAAATAGATATATTGTTTATAGTGGCCGGTAAAAAAATTAAAATTTTGATATTTAAATTTTTTTTATCACAAATAATAATAAAAATTAATTAAAATAAAATAAATATTTTTCTAAAAAATTTGTGAGATAAAAAATTAATTATATGTCTGGATCATTATTGAAGTGAGAAAAATTCACCACTCCACTAAAAACATAAGAGATAAAGAACAATAGAGATATGAGAAAGAGAAAGAAAATAGAGATTTGAGTGAAAAATGAAAATAAGAAATGAAACTTAAGAGAGGGAAAAATCAAATTTGAATTTCAAATGTGAAAATTTGAAATTGAAAGAGTAGGCGTGTGTGTATTGGTGGGGTGATATGTGGCATGCAAAGAGAGATTTGGTTGAGATTTAGTTGTGACATTTGTTAATTACCTAAATGTCCAAATGTTAGTGTAAATTGAAAAATTGAAAAGGACAAATTTGAAAAATCATGCAATAGTATTTTTGAATGATAGATAATAGATTTGAAAATAACACTTTTATCATTCGAATAAAAATAATTGTTAATTAAAAAAATAGGTATGCTGTTGATAGTGACCTATAAAAAAAAAATTGACACTTAAAAATAATTTTTTTTATCGTAAATAATAAAAATAATTAATTAAAATAAAATATATTTTTCTAATAATAATTTGTGAGATAGAAAATTAATGGTATGTCTCGATCATTATTGAAGTGTGAAAAATCCTCTACTCCACTAAAAACATGAGAGAAAAAGAAAAACAGAGATATGAGAAAATGAAAGAAAATAGAGATTTGAGTGGAAAATGAAAATAAAAAATGGAACTTAAGAGAGAGAAAAATCAAATTTGAATTTCAAATGTGAAATTTTGAAATTGAGAGAATAGGTGCGTGTTTGTGTATTGATAGAGTGACATGTGGCATGCAAAGAGAGGTTTGGTTGAGATTTAGTTATGACATTTGTTAATTACATAAATGTCCAAATGTTAGTGTAAATTGAGTTTTTGAAAAGGACAAATTTGAAAAATCATGCAATAGTATTTTGAATGATAGATAGTAGATTTCATTTAATATGACCATTTGATCAATCATTTTAATGGATGAGATTTTGTGTCAAATTAAACTTTGACACCTTTATGTCATTTGATCTTATCCCCATATATATATATATATATATATATATATATATATATATATATATATATATATATATATATATATATATATATATATATATATATATATATATATATATATATATATATATATATATATTCTGGACTGGGCCAACGACTAGGCATGACCCAATCCTCTCATGCTCATGAAACGATCCAATAGCCAAAACGTCAAAGGGACCCACCAGAGGTCACCCAAATTCGGCCAAGACGTCGCCCGCTCGGATACTTATGTGCTCAACATATCCTTATCACGACCAGGGTTACTCGTCCGACGGTCAAGTTCTAGCAGTTCCTATTTTATGGGGATCCGCGATCCAGACCCATAATAGGAATCGTTGGCCACGCGCTGGGGGCTCTCTATATAAACCCTCTCACTTTAGAGGGTCGGGTATTGAATATCATTCCCTAAACACTTTTACTTGTACTTGCTAACTCTTTTTGCCGTTCTGACTTTGACATCGGAGTACCTTGCAGGTACACCCCCGGTTCTCCCCAACATCCGAGCAGACTTCAAGATTCACGCCAGCAGCCGTTGGAGATTCTGATCATAGTTACGATTAGTGGCACCGTCTGTGGGAACATTTGTTACCCCGTTTTCTCATCTTCAATTCGTGAAAACAAAAACATCACCTTTCGATCCTCCTTTTGATGGTTCATCAAGACGATCCCATCGGTGCTCGAGTCCTCTCCAACATTCTCGTTAAGCAACATGAGAGTGACGAAACCAATCCTCCCCACGGGGAACCAAATCGTTTCCTTCTCTCGCTTTTCCGCAGATCTCTTCGAGGGAATCATAGATTTAGGTTGAATAAGCTACTATTCGAGCCGAATACGGTGTATCTCCATGTTCACCTCTAAATACTATCGATTTTGAGATCTCAAGTAGCCGTGAGTGATGAAACTAAAAAGCGAATGTGAATCCATGGAAATCGTAGGAATCGAAAAATTGAATCGCTTCTCGATTCAGAAACCAAAGGAGGTACGAACTAATGAATTGGAAATTGGATATGAAACTGCCAGAATTTAGATTTGGGACTTCTGTGTTTGTTCGACGGTGTTTTCAAAGCGAACATGATTCTCGTGGATCTCGTAGAAATCAGAAATCAATTCTCATAGATGATGTCATTGTTCCGTTCGGGAACCGAAAATGGAGATTCTAGCTCACAAAGGAACCATAAATGATGAGAGATAAAAGATTGTTAACTTTGGGTGGTGCCTTCGATCTCTTTTACGGCGCCGTGAGGTGAACTTGCATGATTAGCATTCCAACACCAAAGTCTGTTCAAAATTTAAGATGAGTACAGTGAAATTGGATATCAGAGATCGTGTAACTTCTCATGATATGTGATTTTTTTAAAATTTTTGGTCGAATAGAATGTGTTTGAAATGGGTTGGATCTTGGTTAATTGGATCTTTAACCGGTCCATATTAGTTTTTATTTCAAGCTTTTAGGTTAATTTCGAGGTTTTATTTGTTTCAAATTGCTAATGATCTGGTTGAGATTTCATTTTATGCATAACAAATCTTCATTTCTATGCATGACAAAATCTTTATTTTAAGGTTAATTTTGTGGTTAAGATATACTTACATTCCATTGTTAATATATACTTACATTCATCCATAACTCTAAATTTATGTCTTTGTTAAGATATACTTCCATTGATCCTTGAATGTCAACTAGTGAGATTTTTTTAACTTCCATTGTTTACCAAAATTTTGAGAATTCAAATTGGCATGGAGTGATATTATTTTGATTGAATTGATGCTATTTTCTTAACTTGTTTGAAATAATGGATATGATCAACATTGTTTTATTTTTTTTTTTTGAGTGAAAAATATTCGAGAATAAAGCCTATACGTGGACAAGCAATCTCTCGTAACCCCTTTGAGCTAAAAAGTTTTAACAAGATATGAATATAACCTTGAGCCTAAAAGAAAAACAAATTGTGTCCCTGTATCTTAAGGATTAAGAACAAAAATCATTCGATGTTAGATTATGGACAGATGGGGGAAAGCAATAGCTTAATTTTGAAATGGTAAGAAAATGAGGACGCATAAACCATAGTATTATTGCTTAATTTTGAAATGGTAAGAAAATGAGGACGCATAAACCATAGTATTTAGCATGAGAAAAGAAAAAGAAAAAAAAAACAAATCAGGAATATAAAAGTATCAAAAAGAAAAAGAATGGTAAAAAATGGTGGTAACCAATGAACCATTAACTTATTAGAAAATTTTAAATAATATTCATTATTTTTGAAAAGTCTAGCTAATTGTTTTCAAAAATATCAAAAAAATCGATTTTGTTTTTGAAAATATCAAAAAAACCGACTTTTTTTATAGAAAATATTAAAGAAAAATGATTTTTTTCGAAAATATCAAAAAACCAATTTTTTTTCGAAAATTTCAAAAACTCAATTTTTTCGAAAATATCAAAAAATGACTTTATTTTCTCGAAAATATCAAAAACCGACTTTATTTTCGAAAATATCAAAAAACCGATTTTTTTAGAAAATATAAAAAAACGATTTTTTCCCGAAAATTCAAAAAATCGATTTTTTTTGAAAATATCAAAAACCGATTTTTTTCGAAAATTTCAAAAAACCAAATTTTTTCAAAAATATAAAAAAACGATTTTTTCACGAAAATTCAAAAAAACGATTTTTTTTCAAAAATTTCATAAAAACTTTTTTTTTTTAATTTCAAAAAACCAATTTTTTTCGAAAACATCAAAAAACCGATTTTTTTTAGAAAATATAAAAAAAACCGATTTTTTTCGAAAATATAAAAAACCGATTTTTTTTCTAAAATATAAAAAACCGATTTTTTTTGAAAATTCAAAAAACCGATTTTTTCTAAAATATCAAAAAATATGATTTATTTTCTAAAATTTCAAAAAAACAGATTTTTTTCGAAAATATAAAAAAGCCGATTTCTTTTCGAAAATATAAAAAAGCCGATTTCTCTTAAAACCCAAGGCTTTTAAATTTCTAATCATCACAATCCTTATGGCAATGAGAAAACTACATAAACAATTGTTACTTAGTTCATGAATTTATTCATTGGATCATCATGATGTTCTTTCTTCATCCTGTATGCCTCCATGTCCTCTTGAGTAACCTCATCATTCCATTTAACATTATATTTCCGCTTCCTCTCATCTTTCTCTTCTCTCTTTCTTTGATCCTCCTTTTTCAGTGCATCAGCAAGCAATTTTTCATCCAGAACTAGGTCCTCCGGGACATCACTTCCCCATGTAGCAGGCCTTTTCTCTTCTACTGGTGTAGTATCCTCTGTAAGGAATTTACGAATATAGTTAAAAATCAAGATGCAAAATATGAACAGGCAATTATCAGAAGAAATTAATAACAAAGATAAGAGAAGGATATGGTATCGGCATACGAACCTGCAGCAGCTTCTTTACGAGCAATATTAGCTCTCATAAGATCATTTGCAGCTTCAGCAGCTTCAATTCCAGCAGTACCAGTACAATAACTGTTACGTATTGTCTGCTTGCAGCACTTAAAGCCCCATTGATGATCCTTCCACCATGAACCCCAAACAGTTGTGTGGTTGTTAATGTAAACATCTTCTTCATACTTGCTTCTGGGGATTGCAGCTTCCTATTAGAAGCAACAGATAAATAACAGTTATTATCATCCTAACGAACGACCAACATAAAAGCATAATATGCATAACAGTCATACCTGTCCCTTAATAATTCTACCAGCACGATCATACTCAACTTGCCTCTCACTCTGACCCAGCAGAAGTTCTCTTGGAAGCTTGTCATCGTCAGCTGCATTACCATACTTCTCAATAATAGTTTCCTTTGTTTGAGATTTCAATTTGTCTTTCATGACCTTGAAATTCTTATAGAGCAATTCGGCTTGGGAAGGAGCTGCTTGCATGTGAACATCTTGTCCCTTGTCAAATGCTTCCCAAGCATGGATGTTTAAGTCTTTGAATTCCAAAGCTTGACCACTATTTCTATTTTGGTTATCACCCTACACAACATAAACAAGTTTTAACATAAATACAAGATTAACAAGCAAAAGCAATAAAAAAGTTCAAATCATAAGTTTCCTATAAAATTAATCATTGAGACAAATTACCAAGTAAAACTTTTCATTTGGATCTGCCTCTGGAAGAGGATCTTCACGCATGGACCTGGTCTTGGGATCATAATGAGCCGAAGTTACATCGAGATTGAGAAGATATTTTGCCGTATCCTCACGAATTCGTAGATTCCTGAACAGGTTAAGATATTTTAGTTACAATCCATGTAAGAAAATAATAGAAGTGTTGATTGTAAAAATGGGACCAATCAACTTGGCCTTGCAATTTTACAATGATAGCAACATAACAATTACCTCACAGTTCCTGTACTCCCACCGCCTGTTGTTCGCACACGCTTCTCAACCTTTGCAAAGTCCATTTGTTTGCTTTCATCAACCTTTGCCTCATCTACCCTCAAATCATCGTCGTCTTCAGCCTCATCAATAGCAGCACCTTCATCATTTTTGTCGCCCGTTTCCAATTTCTTCAGCTGTTGTTCCTTCAAATACTTCTTTCGAGCATCATCTCTGGCTTCATATCTCTCAATTACCCGGGCGTATGTTGAAGCATCATACCCATTCCATCTATCCCGTTTTCCATCATAGTCAAGCTCAAAAGTTTCTACCTTTTCATCAGCAGCAATGTGCTTGTTTGTATGTTTTGCTCCTACTTTTCGTGGTCTTTCCATGCAACCCTTGGCAACATGTGTCATAGCTCCACAACTATAAAAAGAAGGTGAATGTTAAAGTACTAACTACTAACCCAAACTATAAAAGGAAGCATCCATCACATTAGGAGCACATCACAACACACAAGCCTCTAGAAATTGTGGAAGAGATAACTTACTTCTCACATGCACCTTTCCTATACTTGCTGGCCTGAAAAATTTTAGCACCTCTATCGTACCATGATTTGGTGTAATTGGGATCAGATTTCCATTTCCTTTGATGTTTCAAACTCTACATGGAAAGAAAAAACAAAACAAAATAATATGTTAGTTTATATATGTCAAATACTAGTTGCCAGAACAAAACAACAAAACAAAAGAATTTGTAAGTAATTAATTAGGAATTTGTTGCTGTTACAAAATAAATAAATGAGAATTAAAAGGGGATGGAGGGAAAAACATACAGGTCTCTCAGCATTAAGATACCAAGGCGCGGACGACACATACTGAGGAATATGGGGATTGATTTCCTTCCCATCTTCATCTTTTTCAGCAGGTGCAAGCCCGGCTTTTCGGGCTTCCTCAAGCTCAATATTTTTTCGATGTTCCTCCCTTGACTTGAATGGCACTGCAATACATCCAATACAAATTTAATAAACATGATTGAACCGTTTAACTAAGGCACAAAGCAAATTGCAAAGTACATGGACAAGTTTAAATTAAAATTGCAGAGGCTTTTAAATCAACAAACCCTAACCCTAAAACAATTTTTTACAAAAAATTTCCTTAATGCAACAGAGTGATAATGTTCAAATTGATGTATGTGCGATTTAATCTGAAAACTTAATCAGATATAATTAATCAAATAATAGAAACTTATTAAGGCGGAAAGGCTAAATCGATATAATGGATATACAAGTTGTTGAGCATGAGGATTTTAAAAAACTGCACAAAAACAGCCACGACAAAACAGACGCGGTTATTCACCACTATCACACCGCGACGGTGATCCTGTGTCATTCGACCGAAATTGCGAAAGCATTTATGCAACCGAAATTGCAAAAGCATTTATGCATGGTTTTTTAAAACCTAGAGTGCATGATCATAGATCATAATTTGGTTTTAAAACAATAAACGAGTAATATAAAGTTGAAACCCTAAGAGAATGAGAAATCATAAAACTGAATTGAATTGAGTAAAGAGATGATATACCTGAAGCTGTTGCCATGATGTGAATAAACGCAGAAGAAGGGATTGATAGAGAGATTAAGGAAGAAGATGAATGTGACTGAAATCGATTCACTACGTATAAATTTGTATTGGGCTTTTTACGTGATATGTATATAAATTATAACTGTTTTGATCGGTTTAGATTGTGCTATTAGATCGGTTATATAATTAAATAGGTGTGTTTGTTTGAGATAATAAAATAAGGGAGTAAAATATTTCAATGTTTCATAAATAGAAATAAAATTAATATATTTCGAAATAAATAATATCAAACTTTTATGAATATTAACTTGTGTAGTATTTCCAAGAATAAAAATATTTTTTTAAGAATATTTATTTAATTGATTTAAATGGTATTTGCAAAAATGTGATATTGAATATCCTACATATTTTTTCTTTCAAATTTTAATAAATTGTATTTTATGAATATAATTTACTCATAAAATAGTGCACATGAGAATAAAAAGTAACTAATTATTTGACTTTTTCTATATTGTTTTAACATTTTTTGTATTTTTTAAATTTAAAAATTATATATAAGATAAATTTAAAAATATTTTTAGAAAGCTTAATAACTTACAAAGTACATTGTCACTGTCACTGTTAGCATTTTTTAAGGATTAATTGATATGCACTAACAATATAAAATATTTTATACTGTCAATTCATCACCATCACTCGTTTGCTATATTTTATAAGTTTTTAAAATAAAAGTTAAATTTGTTATAACATCTTACGGCTATGTGACAGTGTAAAACTTCTTTACACTATCAGTGCATATCAATTAAATCCCTTTTTTAATATACAAACAGTTAAGAATATAAATTGCAATTTTTGTATTTTTAAAAAAAAATTATAAAAAGAATTGAATTAAATAGGTGTGCAAATCACCATATAACCGTTAACAAAAAGAGAAATTAATAAAAAAAGAGTTAAAATTTGAAATAAAAACAAAAATAAGATATAAAACACCAAAATCAAATTTTCCATATATATATATATATATATATATATATATATATATATATATATATATATATATATATATATATATATATATATATATATATATATATATATATATATAAAGCAGTTTTACATAAGAAAATGCTCAATTAGTTATTTATCATATCTTCTTGAAAATTGTGAATCTAGCATGTTACCAATGTTTCATTCATCTATAAGCCATTAATTTGATTTTGGGATATTTTATCATATAGTGAAAGTGCTCAATTTTTGCTGGAGCCATTTTCAGTAGATACCACTCCCTTTGGTGGCATGATATTTTGAAAGTTGGTCTCTCTAACAATTGTGATTCGTTCTTGTCGCAAGTTTCTTGTAGGTTGGGTAATGGTGCACAAGTTTCATTTTGGCATGCTACCTGGCTTGATTCAGACCATTTTCGCTGCATTTATCTGGACGTGTATCGGTTATCGCCTTTCCAGTCTCGTTCAGTAGCTGACTGCGGGCTCTGGAAGCCATCGGGGTGGACTTAGGATCTTGGATTTTGTGTGGATAATTGAGATTCCTCCATGTTGCATCAATTGCGTGATTTGTAGGTTCTGCTATTGGAGGCGATTCCGATATCTGATGAGGCTGATAGATTTGTGTGGTCGGGATCCAGTAATTACTCGTTCTCCGTAAAATCCTGCTACAACGCTTGTTTAAAAGCTGGAGGGTCAGTCGAGATGGATATTACTTCCAAGACCGCGTTAGATATTGTGTGGCAATCGTCGATTCTGCTGAAGGTTAAACTTTTTGCATGGCGTTTAATCTTGGATAGACTTCTGCCGCACCTTAATCTTGCGGTCAGGCAGGTAATTTCTAATCCGAACGATTTTATATGTGTCTTGTGTTTTTTGAGGAGGAATCTATAGACCGTGTTATGATAAATTGCTCGGAATATACGTGTTTGGCATGTTGTCTCTGATTGGGTTGGTGTTGACAGGATTGAGAGCTTTAATTGTAGGGATCACTTGTTGGAATAGTTCATTATTCTGCGTGGTATATTGTCTAAAAGAACGACAACTTTAATTTGGTTTTGCACGTGTTGGAACATATGGTGGATGCGTAACCAAATCATTTTCAACGATGGCATTTGTAATGTCGATGAAGCCGTCTGTAGAATTATGCATCATTCGTGGATGTGGAGGTCTTTAGGTGCATCCATCTCTCCTTGTTCTTTTTATGAGTGGTCGAAACACCTCTGCGATTTTCTGTAAGGTCGTTGAGTTTCCGGGTGTTGTAAACATGTTTTGGTTGGTTTTCTTTTGTCTGGTGTAATGTGGATTGCTTCTTGCTTTCCTATTTTCTTGGAATAAATTATTTTCTTATAAAAAAAACCTGGTTATCATTAAGAAAGAGTATTTTCCATTTGACTTGGGATTTTTGGTAATATGTTGTGAAAATGGTTAATTTTTATATCTAGTTATTAATAAGAATTTGTGGCCATTTAATTTTGGATTTTTGAACTATTTGAAAGCGATCAATTTCCTTTTTTTAAATATAAGAGGGTCAAAATCCAAAGAAAAACAAACTACAAATTTACTACACAATTGTTGGTTTTTTTATAAGCAATATTGATTAAGGGGAAAAAAGGGTTCTCCGTCCCAATACAAGAGCCTAACAAAAAAGAGAAAAAAGTATAAGAAATAATCCCGAATACTTACAAAAATCAAGAGGATGATAGATCCAATCGAAAAAGGAACAAATCTTACATCCTACAAAAAAATCAAGCGGATGATACATCCAATCGTATAAAGAACAATTCATACGACTTATCTCAAACCACCTCTAACAAACGATCAATGTATAAAAAAAAGCTCGTCAACATTATAAGAAGCTTCATTGAAAATGATATTGTTCCGCAAACTCCAAATACCCCCAAACTGTAACAAACCAAACAAAACACTTCATGTCCTCCTTTATCTTGTCTGGCGACGCCAAAAACCAAAGTAAAGCATGTTTACTAATGGAATTCGCAACAATCAGAGAAAAATCTAACCAATTATAGATTTTCCTCCAAAGGATACTAACTTTAGGACAAGTGAGAAATAAATGGTGAGCTACCTCTTCTACTTTACGACAAAGGACACACACTTGCGAGTCTCCAAGCAAAAACTTTAGTTTTCAAAGGAACACTAGTTCTCTAAATAACTTGCATGAACAACCTATCATCTTCCAATAAAGAAACTCCAGAAACCACTGAATTTATGAAGAAATAAGTGGATTTAATCCGAAAAAACTACATAAGAGTCCGCCCTTCAATCCCACGAATCTGCAACAACATTTTGTAGATGAAAGTCTGCAAGAAAAGTCTTAAAATTGATGAGTATCGCTCCTGGGATTTTCATCCTAGTACAAACGCGAAAGTGGTGCAGAAAAGGTAGAGTCTCCAGTCAGGCATTTTTATCCCGAAGGAACGGGAAAGGTAATGCTGCACAAACCTAAGGAAGAAGGAAAGGACGAGGCTTTGCGAACCAAAGATCTGGTTCCGGAAGTCGGTTACGACCTGGGAAGGTATTAGCACCCCAGATTGTCCGTCGTACCCGACGGGATCCACGCTTGTTTGTCTGTTTCAAAGGGTGAGAAATAAGATGATGTTGAACAAAATCGCTACTGGAACTGGAATGAGAAAAGAAAGGTAACTGGAAAAAGAGACCGAAAGTAAAAGGGGAAAATATAGGGAAAATAAAGAAAGTGCTCGCACGGGCCCTACCCCGCTGCCTACGTACCTCATCGGGAAAATGAGGATCAGAGTCGACGTAGTTCGCCTAACTAAGGCGGAAACTTGCTTGTGTTTTTTAGGATGACGTTGCCATAGTTCTAACTCAGGTGTTACCGGCTCTGACTGGAGGGTGTTTACCGTATCGTTGTTTGAACCGTCGAGGCAAGTTGTATTCGTCCGCAAAGAGTAGGAGATGAGAAGAGAAGACGCGATGCCTTTGTTGGTTGTCTTTTATGAGAAGTGTTTTGAGTTTATTGTTTGTGAAACATTCCCACACTAAGACTTGTTCATCGTGGTAGATGACTTACACCTCGCCCCAAAATGGGACGTGTATAAGTAACCCACGACAAAGTCTCTTGGAGTACGAGAAAGCTCAACCTTTATTAGGTGTTTTATTGTTTATCTTTTTGAGATGAGAAAAACGGACTCAAATCGGGAAAGGAAAAAACTAGGGGAACTAAGACTCGCCCTAAGTTGTTTATTGCATGCAAAAGGAGAATCTAATGGTTTGTGTAGTTTTCTAATCCTAATGAGAAAAGGAAAAGAAAAGAACTAGAAAGCAACTTACTTCCTAAGGAAGTTAAGTTGTTTCTAAAGAAGAAAGGGGGAGCCTATCCTCAAAGTAAAACATCCACAGCTTCTCATCCATGGTGTAGGCTTTCAATCTCCCCAGGAAAGACTGAAGATGGGTATGTGGACAGGATGTGCCATTGTATCTTTCAAAACAAGGAGGTTTGAACTTATGAGGAATTCTAACCCCCTCCACTAATCCCATGTCCATGACGTCAAAACCCAGAGAGTTTTGGGATTCAAGAGACCTTAGCTTTTCTGCTATTTCATCCAACCGACGATCGTAAACTTCGTCTCCAGCCCCAACCATAGTAAACTGTTCTTCCTGAGGGTCTTCTTGCAGGGCCCTCCCTCCAGTGTTACCTTGGGTGTTTCTTATAGCATTGATATTTTGGTTTAGATGAGGTCCAAACTCTGGAGGATCAGTACGAGGTTGTACGTGATTGTTGTTGCTGGTACCCCCTGTACCCGGATGGTTTTCCTCGGGAGTTTGCCGCTCGACTAACTCTCTTAGTCTCTCCTGGCTCTGAGCCAAACCAGTCATCACTGCCATAAATTGATTCATTTGGGCCCTCATTTCTGTCCTTTCATTGGCCATTTGGGTCCTCACATCAGTCAAGTCTTGTTGAACCTAATCCATTTGTAATCCCGGAAGGTTGTTTCTTGTCGGATACCGGTGCACTCTATTGACGGGGAACACTCTTCTGCGAGCAATGTTTCCTGAAACCACAACAAAGTGAGAAACAACAACAAAACAAAAACCTACAAAACAAAGAGAAAATGTTAGTATGCAATGCAAGATGCCTATTTGTCTTCCAAGGGTATCCGGTTTGGTTCTTTGGTTTTGACCTTTCCCAGACCTCGAGGAAAGGATGATGTTGTAGAGAGATAAAACCCACAGAATAATACAAATCATATATTACAAAAATGTGAAGATACATAGTTTGATTACAATAAAGTTCCCATGGTGGGTTAAGATACAACAACAAAATCAAAAGTACAAACAAAAGGAGGTACAAATACAAAGAAATCAAACATCCAGTCCAAAGTCATCCTCTCTGACTTCCTTCAGGAGAGCCTCAGTTACTTGACCTACTGGGTGCTCTGTAATGGTCCTGATGAGGAGGTTCCTGGTGGCAATGGCACAGTTGGTCAACTTCTTATGCTTGTCCTGGTCCTTTGATCTCTTTAACTCCGCCCGGAGTTTCAACTCAGAGATCTCCTTATGTGCTGCTAACAAAGCTGCCTGATTCTTCTTCTCACTAGCCTCCAGCTGCTCTATCCTAGCCTGGGTTCTTTGATCTTCTTGTACATGTGCCTTAGTGATCCTGATCCACCTAGCCTGACTCTCCTCTAAGTAATGCTCAGCTCTGGCCTTCTGAGTCTTAGCTTCCTTGCAAGCATTCTTCAGCACTAATTCTCCTGCTCTAGCCTTTCTGATGTAGTCATCCGTCCTCTCAATCTTGGTCAAGTGCTCAATCCGGAGCTTCTCTAACCTTTAATTATCCAGACGGCTATCATTCTTCTCCCAGAGGATCTTCTTCAAAGCTTCAGAGAGCTGAGTATTCCTTTCCTTCAGTTTCTCAGACTCCTCTAAACTGACAGTAGCTGCATGCTCCACTGCTGATGGTCCAGGTACATCCTTTAAGGTGAATGGCATACGGGTGATCTGTCCCCTGACACGTGACCAGTCAAGATACTAAGCTGAGACTATGTTGTTGCACTTGCCAAGGATAGCTGTCCCCTTAGTCTGAATGTTGTCCCAGGCCCAGGCTGCCTGTCTGACAATGGCAAGGTTGTGCTGGATGTCACAATAGAGGGTTTCTATCAAATCTTGCCCTCTTGGGGGATGTACCAAAGCATACCCTAATTGCCTCTTGAAAAGCAAAGGGTTGTAGTTGATGCAACCTTTTACTCCAATCAAGGGTACATTGGGGTACTGCCCACAGCTAGTAATGATATCTCTGCCCTTGGTGCTCTGAGTGCACCATCTGATGTCTTCTGATGTAAGGGAAATCATCCTCTTGGCCCAATTCCTTAGCTGATTAGGATTCAAGAAAGTGTCTGACTTCGGCAAGTGCCTTAACAACCGACAGTAGAAGAGGGGTGCACAGCATCTGACCAATCTTCCCATTTGCTTCTCATTCCTTTGATGCACTGAGTAGTAAAAGTCTCCAAGCAAGGTAGGAACTGGGTTCCTCAGTAAGAACGGGTGAATAGCACTCTTGCTTACAAACTTTGGCTCGTCTAAAAACAAGATAACTCCATATATGCTGAGGGCTAGGAGAGCACAAACAGTTTCCCACTTCCCTACTGCAGCATGCAGGGTGGCCTGAGTAACCAAGAAATCCAAGTGCAGGCTTGGGATTCCATCCTTAGTGGCCATGCTTTGGTAAATGAGGGTAGGCTCCAAGTGTAAAGCCTTAGCTACATATTCATTCTTGGGAGCAACCATCTCAGGGTTGAAAGGAATTCCCCTCCTGATAGGGACACCTAACAACATGGAGAACTCTTCCATCAATGGTCCTAGCTGAAAACTGGGAAAGTGAAGCATCTGAGAGGAGGGTCATAGAACTGGAGACATGTGTGAATCATGCTCCTCTGAGATTCATCCAAATCCATGATCATGTCCAAAATGCCTCCAAAATGTTCCCTGAATAAAGGGACATGATTAGGAGTGATGAGAGACTGCATATGCCTGATGTCTGTCAAAGTGGGCTCAAAGAAATGATAGGTGATATTGCTCTTCCTGGAAGTGTCCATGCTGACAATGGATGCTGGTGAAGAAAACTGAGGAGAAGCACTGATGAAGGTAACTGCTGAAAATTGATGAAGATCACTGGAGAAGGTGCTGAAGAAGAGTCTCTGATGAAGACAACTGGTGAAGAGAGCTGTAAAGAATCTTTGATGAAGATAGCTGATGGAGAGGCTGATGCAGTTAGCTGAAGGAAACTGAGCAGTAGAACAGGTCAAAACCAAACCAAAGGTAAGATGTGGATACCCTGTAAAACAAATAGACAAATGTTAAATGATGCAAAATGATGTATGCAGAATGATATGCAATGGGTTTGTGATCAAGTGCTGGATCTTTTATCTGCCTTGATAGGGTCCATGTGTATTCAAAAGTCCGGATGAAGACTTAGAAAACCAGTAACCAGGTGGGGGACTCAAATAAAGAGTCACAAGTCCAGGGTTTCATAAGAACAGTCCAAAATGATACAACCTTAACAAAACTAGTAACAAGGTATGATGGGGCCAAGGGTTCCTGCAAACCTGTAAACATCCCAACCCCTTCACATGTATTGTTCTAGAACAAGGATCCTCAGACTTGGATCAGTTATGAGAAGTGTAAACACTTCTAACCCGGAGGTACAGTGTTTACAATAATCATAAAGGATCCTCCTCTAATTCACCTCAGATGCTGAAGGTCATAAAAAGGTCATCCAGACTTAGCAGGCTTCCCAGATAGCCCTAGTACTACAGGAAATCCGTAGCACAGAGTTCTCAAGAAGAAACCCATGTCTGAACCGTGTTTCATATTCCCGCACCAGACCGAAATAGAATGGGAAAGAATATGAAGCCATTCTATCCTATGTGTCACTTAGGTCCCTGGTATGGAACCTTAATCACTCAAAATCCCTCCCACCAAAGGAAACAACAGATCCAGCACAGATGATAATAACAATATGAAATGCATAAAACTGTAAATGAAAGCAATAAATAAAGTTGTACAGAAAGCAATAAATAAAGCAATAAACAATAAGCACAAGTAGCGCATAACACCCCCATAAATACAAATCAAACAAGCGCTAGGAGAAACCCACAAAAAGAACCAGAAGCCCTGGTTGCAAGATAAGATCCCCAGCAGAGTCGCCAAGCTGTCGCTCCCCCGAAAAGACACCGGGTCAGATAGGGTACAGACGCGAACGGTCGGTGAAAGGAGAAGATGAAGGTGAAATGAATAGAGTCGCCAGCTAGGCATTTTTATCCCGAAGGAAAGGTAATGCTGCATAAACCTAGAAAGATATGTATAAGACGGTTGCGAACCAGAGAAACTGAGAAAGGGGGTTGGTTACAACCTGGGAAGGTATTAGCACCCAGATTGTCCGTCGTACTCGACGGGATCCACGCTTACAAGATTGTGTTTAAAGGGGTAGTGTATGTGCTATCTGTGTGCAAAAGCTAAGAAAAGAATATACAGGTGTCAGTGCAAAAAGGTGAATTGCTCAGGAACTGAGGCTTAGAAAGAATGCTGAAAGAGGGGGAAGACACAGAGACTTTTGTTTGATAACTGTTAAGTTATGCCTACGTATCCTCGCGTGCAATGAGGAATTCAGAACACCGTAGTTCGACTCAAAGAGACTGGAAGATAAATTGACTATGAATTGCTTGCTTGCCTATGCTCAAGTGTATGACTCGTCTGGCTCGAGTGCTAACTGTCTTGCATTAGACGGAAGAAGCAAGTTCTCATTTGTGAGTGAGTGTGATGAGAAAAGAATCCCGGAGGAGACGATTATTGTTTGTTTTTGTGTTTTCAGTTTTGTTATTGTTTTTGGTGTTTTGCATAATTTAATGAGCCTAAGCCTAAATCAAGGGCTTGTAAACTCATTATATCCTCCCTTTGATTAGAGATAATGAGAATACTTAAGTATGAGGTAAGCTCCACAACTTAATTACCTTGATGATGTAGGATTAAGATCATTAACCTACTTGTGATTAATTAGATACTTTTTTGGGTTTTTGTTTAGTGTTAAGTAATGAGTTTAATCTCTAATCAAAGATTAGTGAACTCATTACACCATCCTAATAGAAGGATAATAGATGAGCACACTTAAGCTGAGGAAGATACCTCAACTTAATCCATGGTTATGGATTAAATTCATTATATAACAAAGCCTTTATTAAGTGGATTTTAATTAAGGGATAAGATTAAGAAATGGATTTTAAGTTTGTAAGACAACTTGAGGGGGACTTGTCCATTAAACACTAGGGTTAGTCCTTCTTAACCATAAAGGAAGAATTAGAACCCTAATGTAAGGCCCAAGTTACAAGATGAAGTCTTAGTGATTATTAAGATGATTTGATTAAGAGGTTTAAACAAATTAAAGGTTTAACACTTAGGATTAGAGTTATACACTCCATCCTAATAGAAGGATGCAGGCATAACCCTAATTCCAAAGTCCTAAAACTTTAAGAGTTTAGTCTCTAATTATTGAGATGAGAGACTCAAGGAGACTCAAAGGTAAAAACTAAGGGGGACTAATCACAACCCTAATTATTATCATGCTTGGATGTTCCTATGGTTTGTGAGGCATAATGAAAGATCTTCAAGGAAGCCACCAATGGAAGAAGTAGATGAAAAGAAGAAGAGAGAGAAGGATTAGGTTACTTACTTCATGAAGAAGTTAAGTAACCTAAGAACAAGAGATAACATAAGTGAATGAGATTCACTTCAAACACAAACAAGGTGCATAAAAATAAATAGAGAAAGAGAGGTTGGATGTGGATGCACATCCACATCTTGATTAACTTACCAAATGCACCTGAAATGATTAGTTAAAACTCAAGATTTGTAAAATTTCAAAAGAAAAAGCAAATCAAGTGATAAAAAAAATTGAAATTGCATCCAAGGGAACCCTAAGAACTCATGAATTCACCATCCAAAGGGGGAGGTCTAAAGGTTTACCAAGTTCAAGTTATGGTTATCCTAAGATTGGCTAGGGTTTTGGATGTTTCTCAAAGGGAAAATGCACATTAATTTGAAAATGCAAGATAAAAATGAGACAAAAATATATTTAGAGACTAGAGTTCAAATGTGAAAGATTACAAAAAGAATCAAATGCAAACTCATCTTGGTTTGAAAGTTATGAATTTTTGAAGTTAGGATTAAAAAATAAGAAATTTATGAACCCTAATTCAAAGGAAATTGGAAAACTTTGATCAAAACCAAAAATAAATTTGTGATATGAGTTTGAAAATGTTTCTAAATGTTTAAGAAACTTCTCTGAATTTTTTTGTAATTTTTAAATACTTTAAAGTATTTTTAATTAATTAAATGGACTTAATTAATTAAAATATACAATTAAATTATTTAAAAATGCATTTTTTAATGAAAAAATAAAAATAAAAATATTTTTTGGGTTCTGAAAATTAATTAAAGTGATTATAAAAAATATCAGAATTTTTAAATGTTGGTATTTTTAATAATTAAAACAAAATAAAATGGAATAAATAAAAATAAAATGAAAAGTATGCAAGATGGATGAGTGAGATTGCGTGGAGGATGGATAAGGGGCCAGGATTGAAAGTCTGTTTGACCAGGGGCATGCAAGATCTAAGGCTCAGGTTTGAAGTTGTGTTTCGCGCGTGATCTAGTGGCTGACATTTAAACTGACTTAATTAATTATAATTAACTTAAATAATCAAAATTAATGTTAATTGAATTATCTGAGCCGTACGCTGCCTAACCCTAATCATGATCTAAGGGTGGAGATTTAATCTGGGCAGCTAATCCAGGTTTAGCCCTAATTAATTTTAGGTGACCGGAGCTAAGCTCCGGTCATCTTCTCCGGCGGGACAAAATGCTAACTTCCTAATTAAGCATCTAAACTTCAAATTTCTTGCCCAGAAACACTCTCCTAACATCATACATCACTAATCAACAAACAAAATTCATTTATCATGCATATTCAGGCTGAATCGAAGCAATCAAGTTCTAGGTCAAAAATTTCAGAACATCATGAAATCCTCATTTCTAACCTATTTTCAATTCTAATCATATCAGTGTGATCAGGGAAGCATGTAGATTCATTCTAGAACTTAAAATCATGCTTCTGGAAAAAAAGTTCATGAAGGTTACCTGAGATGGAGTTCTTTGAAATGGAGCTTTTTGGGCCCTCCTCTTGTGCAATCCAGTCCCCTTTGACTTCCTGAGACTATTGGCAAGCTTGAATGAAGCTTAGAGTGGTTGGTTTGTATGTTTCAATTCTGAGTTTGCAGAAATCGTGTTTTGGCTAGAGGGTGTTTGAAGCTATGGTGATGGGTGGGAATTGTTCCTGAGGTTATATGGAGTTGATTGGTGAAAGAATTTCTAGATTTGAGTGGCTAGATTGAGAGATTCGAAGAGCTAAAGTTTGGGAGCAAATTCTTGATTCTGAGTTTGTGTGTTCTTTCAGGCCATGAAGGGTTTCCATGTATAGTGCGTAGGGCTTGAATAAACAATTGTTATTGGCCAGAAGAGTTGTTGTGGCACTGTGGGATTGGTATGGCATGAAATGCAAAAATGTCAACATATGTGTACCATAGGTATGGGCTGGGACAGGAGTGATTTCTGAGCATGGATTGCCTCAACATGGATCATGGATGACCCTTAGATCAATAAAATGCAGTTGTAATGCCTTGATCAAGAGTTTGCAATGTTTATGCATAAATTTCATTTTGTGAATTTTGTGACATTTGGTCATGAAAGTGTCTTGTTCAATGTTGAATCTTGGTCATGGCATGTTGCATAATGTTGTTATGGTGCATTGAGATAAGTTAGAGGTCATACAAAGCCCTAAAAATCATTCTTGCAAAAAATTCCTCTTTTGAGAATTTTGTGAAAAAGGCTTATGGAGACTTGTGATCCAAGGCAAGATTTTGGTTTTGTAATGTTGCACCATGTTTGATTGATGTTTAGAAGTCAATTAGAGGTCACTTGAATGCTTGAAACTTGATTTTTGCAAAAATCCTCTTTGGCATGAACTTGAAAATTATGTGATTTTTGCCAACTTTGAAAGGCCATATCTTGAGTTCTATGATGAATCAAGACATGTTCTTGTACTTTTTGAAAAGGGAAAGACCCAATCTACAACTTTAATAACCAAGAAGTTTTCATTTGAAGCATTTTTGGTTGAGAAAGAGGAGGTTGAAAAACTTTCCCAAAATGGAAAGTTTGCATTTCATGTCATTTCTATTTTTGGCAAGTTTGCAATTGGCTCAAAATTCTTCAATCTTGTGAACTTCCAACCTCTTCTAAGATCAAATAAAGATCATATAACTTCAATTTGATGAAAATACCCCTTTGGTTCCATTGTTGGGGGCCTCAGATGCCCTGATTTTGACTTAACTTGCTCAGGAAGTTACCCAGTGAACATATGACTTCCACAATGAATTTCTTCATAAAACTTGGTACACATGATCCTTATAACATCTTAAGAATATTAGAAACAAAAATGGCCCCAAAATTTGGAGTTAAGGCCTCTGAAACCAAAACCCTAATTTTGGTCATCTATGAAGTGAAAACCCTAGCTCTGCTTCCATGCCTTGCCAGTTCTTGTGATCTCCTGACTTCCATGAACTTTGAAGGACATAAAATGATGATATAACACACATGGGCCCTCTTGGAACACCTTGAGGCCTTTGGGATGGCTCAGATGGAGTCTTGGATTGCTCAGATCACAAACCCTAGATGCAGATGAACTTGAACTTATGCAGTGAAGCAAATATGCTAAGTGATGTGGTATGCTTATGCTTATGCAAAGATGAAAGATCACAAGCCATGGTGTGATAAAGAGTGAGGGCAAATTTTGGGTGTTTACACCATCACATTCACATCACATAAACAAATATTATTCATGTTTACATTACACGCATACATCACAATGTACATCAATACCAATCAAACATATTAATTACGCACAATTCACCAATTCACATAAACTTATATTATTTATGTTATTCCTCAATCTTATTCATTCCGCATAAACATATTGTCAGACCATAATTTTTTACCTAAGATTTTCCGCATCTCATCTGCATTTCGCATACAAACAAGATCACGCACTGGTTCATGTATCATTTTCCAGGTGCAGGTCTTTGTCTTGCAGAGGATCACCATGTTTAATTTTTGTTCTTTGTTTATATTTACTAACCTCTAACCAAAATATTAAAAAAAAATGTGTTGCAGTTGCTTCTTCTTCTTCTGTGTTGCAGGTTTTCAAAAACAATGCTGTGATTCTAATTCAGATGCAGTTGTTCAGTCAAGATTCGATTCAGATGGACGTTTGACCTAATCTTGGTCAAACTATAAAATAGATTGTTCAATTGCAAGTTACTTGTGCCAGCGGTTCATGTCTCAGACAATGCGTTTTCAAAGTTCAAGCTGTGTTGCGTACAAAAAGTCATCAGTCATCAGACAGTGTTTTGTGCGAAGTTTGGTCTGAATCTTCAATCATCGTCAATTTATCAGCAATTCATCTGAGGATTTATTTTCCTCAACATGGATGCGAATAATCAAGACAAATTTCAGTGATTGTGGTTATCAGGGCAGTTTTCAGACGATTTCAGTGTTTGTGGTTGAATCGATAATTTGCTCAGTGGTTCAGTAATGGCTTGGTTCATTTTATCAAGTGGCTTGTGAAAGAAAAATCAAGGTTTGTGGTTGTGTACATGTGGTGGCAGTCAGCTCATCTCAACAAAAAAAAAAGGTTCATATTCATTTGCTCATCCGATTTATTTCGATCATTCATTACCCATTTCGAATAGCCATTTTATAACCCATTTTTGATTTTATCCATTTCACAAAATATTCATTATTTCATCCTTTTTTATCCATTTTTCAATTTTCATAATCCAATTTATTTTTTTATTTCTCTATTATCCATTTTTTTATCCGATTCTTATCAAAAAAATTACTAAGCCCATCTCAAATTTTATAAGCCCATTTTTTTTTCTTGAGCCCGTTTATTTCTTTTTATATCCCAAATATTAAAAGAAAACACAAATTTACAAGAAAAGGCCCATTATCATTTCAGTCCATACATTAAATGAAATACATTGTCCATTTGTTCTCTTTAGATCTCTTTCCATTTACAAAAAAATAAAAATAAAAATTAATAACACTCCACAAAATTAGCCCCACATGACCTCATTATTTCATTTTTTTCCGTACATCACCAGCCACGTGCAATGTACCACACTTTTCCAAACCTTTTGCAAATAGCTTGCCAAACTACATCAGCTAGCTAGCACAACACTTCATATCACAAGCTGCCCGTACGCGCTTCACAACCTCCAGCCATTTCATCATGCTTACCAACAAGCTTCACATTTTGCCTTCAAAAAATATACACACGTGACAAGCCACCAAGTCACGCTGCATCCCACAACATTTCAACTTCATACGCCAGCCGAAGCAATACCGCACGCCTTCCTCATAGCCACACTTTTCCCAGCTATAATCAACAAGACCAGGCCCCACACCAAACTTTCCAAGCCAAAGAAACAACAAGCCACAACACGCAGCCAGCTCCAAATATTTTCCGCACGTCATCACGCATATGCACCAGGCTTCAATTTTCCAAGCTTTCCCTCACCTTAGTTCACCACACCACACGCTTATCACACACCTTTCCGTATCAAGCCGCAGCAGCCCAACAAATAACAATAAACTCCACGCCGCATGTACAAGCCGAAACAGGTCACGCCGTACGCATTCAGCCCCCCACGCCAGCTATCCTCAGCAAGTACACACTCCTTCACATTTCCAGCCGCATCAAGCTTAACAAAGCCATTTCCTCAAGCCGCATCATGCACACGAGTAAATCACAAAATCAAAACGCAAGCTTAGTTCAAATAAAACGCAGCTGAAGCAAGAGTTTCGTGACGACCGAAAACGCAAGCTTAGTTCAATCAAAACGGCAGCAAGACTTCCCTCTCATCCTCTATAAATTAACCTCTCCTCTCTTCATTTTCTAAGCTTTGAAAGCATACAGAATCCCTACACAAACAAAAACACAAAGCTTCAAAAAATTAAATTCCCAATTAATCTTCACCAATCTTCAAATCAAGCCATTCATCTTCTTCACCTTTATACGATCTTCGTCTCAATCCAGATTCATCCTAAATCGCACCTCCATTAATCCCTTTCTCAAAACCTAAAACAAAAGACCAAATCCCTGAAGAAGAAGAAGTTGAAATTGAAAGAGGAAATCGCGGCGGATTAACGAGAAGAAGAGGAAGAATCGCGGGTGATTTTGTTGTTTTTTTGGCTCGGTTCAAGTTTGTGAAGGTGAGGAATGGCCGCCATCTATACCCTGTTTTCCGCCATGGCTCTTGAAGAAGAATAAGAGCATCTCATTTTATTTTTTCTTTTGTTTTTTTCGTTAATTTATTTTATTATATGAAAATGAATTTGAATTGGCTTTGGGCTTAGGATTTTGGTCCAACCTCTATCCACACCTTGCGGATCACTTTCCCTCTCCCCCCCTCCACCATTTCTTTTCACTTTGTTTAGTTTATTTTTTTATTAGTTTAGTTTAATGTTTTTTTAGAAAGAATCTTATAAAAAATATTTTAGAATATATCCTTAGAAAAAGTGTTTTAGAAATTATGTTTAGAAAAGGTATTTTAGAAAAAGGTTTAAAAAAAAAGAAGTTTAGAAACAATTTTTAGAATATATTTTTAGAAAAGGATTAAAAAATATTTCTATTTCTTTTTTATGGATTTATCTTTTAGATCCATTCTTTTCATCTCTTATTTTCATTTTTGGTCGATGAGATCTCGGATTCGCGATTGTTGATTTCCGATCGGTTTAATCTTCATTATTTCAAATCTATGGATGAATGATCATTTGGATCATTCTCCATACTTTGAGATCGTGATAGGTTGCTTTTCGATAAATTCAACGATAATCTCGATTAAGATTAGACCGTTCTCTTTCTTTTAGTGTGGCATGTTTTCGGAGAACGATCCATAATATCGTTTCTCTAACATGTATTAACACGAATATTTTCCACTTTAATTAGTGGTGGCCGGCCTCATTTGTAGGGTAATTACTTCGTAAATTACTCGGCGATTGCTTAACATAGACCTAAAGTTGTCCCGATTCGGAATGCGATCCCCTTGGATCCGGTTGCCTTGATCTTATTTTTCTTTTCGTGGTTGTGCTTGATTAAGTTCATCATACCACTTTATATTGTACATATTATAATAATGTGAATATACTAACATTTAATTTTAATCTCTCGCACCTTATCCTTTTATTTTAATCTCTTGCTCCTTTATCTCCTTTATCATGCTTTCTCATATTATATCATATATCATTTGCTTATTGTATATACTATTGTTGCTTATTATTTCTCCTTTGTCCATTTGGACACCAAAACACTAATAACGGATTAAACATCTAAAAAATGGGTGACTTTTAATTTCGGACTGTGGTTACTATCCTTAGCTTGAGACTTGGAGTTTCGGACTTAGATTCTGGGATCATCCCTTTGCTCGTTTGTTATGGATTGAAGACTTTGGCTCCGGTTGAGTTTACTTGTTTATGAAGATGGAAACCCAATTGTTTCAAAGAAGTGCTTGTCATATGGTTTGATCATTCTTCCTTTAGCTTTTATTTTTCAAGTCTTAGGATAGTCCCTTCATCTCTTCCCATCTTCTTCAATTTTCAAATCTCCTTCCTATTTTAAAAACTTTCTTTGTTTTCAAACTTCAAACATTTTTCTCAATCAAACCTTGACTTCGGTCATGTGCTTTTACCTTTTCATTTCATTTCCTTAAATAAATGCTAAACCACATAAGCATATCGAAACTTTCTTTCTCAAAAACTTTAAAAACATTCACAACTCATTCAATTGCTTTTGTGCCCTCGCGCACGTTTCTCTTAACCATTTTTTATGTTTAGATATGATTCATCCTTTCTAGCGGAATTATTCGCTAAAGGATGACGACTTATCTTTACATTTTAAAATCAATTCAACTCATTTGTCCTTTCACAATTTGTACCACGAACTACGGGGTTTTGATCTCGCATTGCACTCTGTGGGTACGTAGGCATGAGATGTTCGTCTCTTCAAACACCAAAATCTTAAAAAACATTCTTCTTCTCATCTCTTCAATCTTTTTTCAAGAAAACCATTTCAAACCAAAAATGCAGTGAACATTTCAAAGGGTTCCCGTGGAGTACCACGGACAAGTCGGGTGCTTAAAACCTTCCCGATTTGTAACCAATCCCCGTACCCATTCTCTGTTTGATTCTTTTAGCTTTTTAGCTTTTACGATTCTTTAAGGCTTTCTTCGTTCTTTTTGCCTTTTTCCATTTGGAAATAAATAAAAGCGCGGTGGCGACTCTGTGTATATTGAGTTAAGTTAATCAATAGCTTACACTCATGATTTTACCGCTACAGAAAAATGGCGACTCTGCTGGGGAGTCAATCTCTAAGTGGATTCGGCCTAATTTGATTTGTTTACTGCTTTAGTTTGATTTGCTTGTTACTTGGTTGTTCTGTTTCGGTTTTGGTGATCCTCTGTGAGATAGATTCTAACCCGGATCTGAGTGGGACTTATGATAGGACGGCGATATTCGAAGCAATATGCGATGGAGTAGTCCAAAGCAATATCAATTTGATAATCTCCACTCGGTTAGGCTCTCTTGGACTATCAATGTCATGACGAGTAATCGTACGTGGCATTATTTTCCGACTTTGAGCTGATCATACTGAGGACCGTAGAACCCTTAACCAATCTAAGCCAACTTAGGAACGTAGTGCGGAAACTATCTGAGTGTAAACTTAAGGTGGTTGTCACGCGATACTACACTCGGACGAGGTCTATTTTAAGAATGTTATCGGTTAGGGAGTAATCCAACGTACCGATGATATTCTAAAGATGGCTGTTAACTCCGGGAACCTCTGTTAGCACCCTTCTGGTTTTTTGCAGGTACAATGAAGACAAACCTTAGTACATGCCTGTGTGGGTTGGTGTTCTGTTACCATGACTCCATGCTCGTGATTCGAACCTTTGAACCTGTGTGCTTTGCGTGATCTTGTTTGTGTTTGTTGCATCTACATACTCATCATGATCATCATCACAACCATTTTTCAAGGAAGACAATTCCGATTATTGCAAATATTTGGAAAAAGCAAATACTCCTTTTTTGTCAAGGTTTTTCATGACAGTATTCTCGATGTTGACCATGTTTGCAATAATCGAGTGGTTTTTCTGAAAATGGAAGTGAACATTGCATATCATTGCATCCTCGCATATTCTTGTGTTCATCCGAGTTGTGTGGGAACTCATCCCGGTTGTTTCTTTCTTCAGTTGTCTATTGATCCGTCAAGCTGACTCCTCACCACAGATACGGTACTAGAGCTGTTATCAGACGAAGAGCTATTAGATTGAGAATGGAACGCCAAGAACAGCATAACATGGAAGTTCGAATGGAAATTGATGAGTTGAAAGCCGGTATGACCAAGCTCACTGAAATGATGCAAGTTTTGATTGCTCGAGGTGAACCACCTCAAAGGACTGTTATCTCTGAAGTTTTTACTGCTGTTGTTGATCCTCCTGTTGTTCAGCAACCGGCTTCTACTTGGCCAGAATATGGGTTACCTCCGGATTATGTGCCAGTTTCTGCTACTGCTCAAATTGGTGGTCCATCTGTTGTGCCAGGCTTCTCAGCTCCGACTTTTGTTGAACCTCAACCTGTTGTGCACGCTACTGCTCAAACTACTTATCAGAATTCTCCTTTCTTGTACCAAGCTGCTGGTCAACAAGCTGAAAGTCAGGGTGAACCTGGATATATGGATGAAGTTAGAGAGCAATGTTTGACTCTTGAGAAGAGGGTAAGAGGCCTAGAAGGAAAAGATGTCTTTGGTTCTGCTGCAATAGACATGTGTTTGGTTTCTGACTTGGTTCTTCCTGATAAGTTCAAGGTTCCTGTATTTGAGAAGTACAATGGTCATACTTGTCCAAAGATTCATTTGCTGATGTATTGTCGCAAAATGGCTGCGCATGCTAAAGATGACAAGCTGCTTATTCACTGTTTTCAAGATAGTTTGAGTGGTGCTTCTATGAAGTGGTATGTTGGACTTGAGAAGAGTCACATTCGAAGCTGGAAGGATTTATCTGATGCTTTTGTAAGGCAGTATAAGTACAATCTGGACATGGCGCCTGATCGTCGTCAACTTCAAAACATGTCACAGAAAGAGAAAGAATCGTTCAAAGAGTATGCTCAGCGTTGGAGAGAGCTAGCTGCTCAAGTTGAACCACCTTTGCCCGAGAAGGAATTAACTGGTTTGTTTATGGACACTCTTCAACCGTTCTTTTGGGAGAAAATGGTAGGAAGTGTTTCATCTGGTTTTTCTGATCTAGTCACTATTGGAGAAAGACTAGAGGAAGGTATCAAGAAAGGTAATATTACCAATTCTGAAGCTCCTAATGCTGCAAGAAAATCTTTTAGAAATCCTCATAAGAGAAGAGATGGTGATGCTTATGCTGTTTCAACTGAGAGGAGGCCTTATCACCCGCAACAACGATATGTTCAACCATACGTAGCTGCAGTTGCTCCTGTTGTTAAAACTCAACCTGCTCAAACTCAAGCTCAAGGTCAAGCTCGACCAGCTCAAGCTCATGTTCAGATTCGAGCTCAAGCTCAGACTCCTCATCATGTTGTTGGACAAAATCAGTATCACAATAGGCCAAACTTTGATCCTATTCCGATGTCTTATACTGAATTGTTTCCTTCTTTGATTGAGAAAGGTTTAATTGCTACTAGGCCTCCGCCTCCTGTTCCGAATCCTCTTCCAGTTGGTTATAGATCGGATCTTCACTGTGAGTTCCATCAAGGTGGAACTGGTCATGACTTAGAGCATTGCTTTGCACTGAAGGCTAAGGTGCAGGAACTTATCAGGAACAACATCCTTTACTTTAATGACCTTAATCCCAATGTTATCAACAATCCTTTGCCGAAGCTTGGGAAGTGAATCTTCTAGAAGACTTCAATTGTTAATTTTTCTTCAAGGCCAGAATATCAGCCGGGATAGCTCATCCTTGTTGTTGATTGATCACTAGGCCATTGTTTCTTTATGTTTGCAGTTTTCTTCAATCATATAAAGTTGTTTGCTTTTAAACTTTGTTTGTACTTTCATGATAGTTTTAATGAAATGAGCATTGCTTTGTTTTGATTCAATTTCATTTGTTATTTGCATCTTTATGCTTTACATTTCAAGTTCATTTATCTTTTCTCAAAGTTTTACAATGATTGGGGGGAGGATGATGAAAACGAGATACCCATAATTGTTGTTGGTATGCTTTCAATTGAGACTTGGTTGATGATATACAGGCATTGTTCCAAATCCTAAACACTGGAGAAATAAGGAAGTTAATCCTTTGTCAACCCCTTTCGAGCCTTGAAGTTGGAGTTTCTTTCTATTCAAAAAGAAATCCTCAATTTTAACCCGGGGATGGGTAGTTCTCAATTAATTCAAATGTGCATTCAAGTACAAGAGAATCATTCAAGACACCTTTCAATAAAGGTTGCAATCTCAAGTTTTCCTTCACACACATCAAGAAAGTGTTGAAGATGTCTCTCAATTCAAAAGCCAATGATGTTTCATCGTAACCATTAAGCCATGCAGTCATTATCTTTCAAAAAAAAATGATATAAAAAAAAATTGTTGAAAAAATCAAAGCCCGCTAAGTCAAAACCTATGAAGGAGACTTAGGCAAAAACTGGGGGCATCCCGCTGGCTGTAAGTTCAAATGATACAGTCCAGGCAAAAATTAGGGATAATAAAAAGAAATATTTGTCAAGAGGTCATCAAAATCCTCAGCAAAAGCAAGTTGAGTTGACCAAGGTCCTCATTGAAAATAACAAAAGGAAGATGTGACTGCTATCTCAAAATCCTTTGGCTTATGAACCATCTTCATCTGTGCAATCCCATATGCTTGGAACTTGAATGCATAGGCTGAATTAATTGAATGTAGGACTGGAGTTCATCACGAAGTTGGGTTGGGTACAAATAAAATTTGAGCCTATATCCTTTGTTTCATAAACCGTGAACTAGACCAAGTTACAACCTTCAAAAGTCCTAATTGAATCCAGGTTTCTTTTGAAAAGCATACTACAACAAGGTTGCGTAAACTGACTCCCAAGTTCTTTACCAATCATTTGTTTTCTTGTTGTTGCTTTATCTTTAATGTTGTCTCAACCGCCGTGTTTTGACACTGTTTTCATTTGCCTTACATCAATAAATTTCATTCAAAAATGATTCTTGATTTCAAACTTTGCATTGAACTTTGCATTAAAATTACCAAGTTTGTACAAACATTTTTTATTTTGCAAATAAACTTTCTTCATCAAAGAATTTTCAAACAGTTAAGAAACTTAGTCGGTGATATTATCAGGGGCAAGTTTTTCTCATTTCCTATGGTTCAAGAGTTGTTGCTCAGTGCAAGTTATTCTCAGATATTGGTTGGTCAGAAGATTCTCTACAAGATGTATACTGGATTTCTTTTCTCAACATTGTCTCAAGGGCTGAAGCTATGATCAGTTTATTCTCTCAACATTCATTTCAGGAACTGAAGCCATGATCAGTTTATTTCTTCTCAACAGTTATCTCAAAGATGTGATTATTTTCTCAGCATTCATATCAAGAACTGAGGCCATGAACAGTTTATCTTCTCAGCAGTTATTTCAAAGAGGTGATTATTTTTCTCCAGCAGTAATCAGGAACTGAATCCATTATCAGTTTACCTTCATTAGTCATTGAACTTGGGGCAATTTTTCTTCAAGAATCCCCGAGCAGCTTTGCATGACTTTTCTCAGAAGATTTTCAACTTGGTACAGTTTACTGGTGTGACAAAGATTTGTGCAGCAGTAACATCTCTAATGTCTCAGAGCAGAATGGCAGTGATTTTCTGTGTTGAGGAATCAGTCTGTCATCTTTTGCAATCCTCTAAAAGTCTAAACTGGTTGTCAGTATTTCCACTCCTCTAAGAGTCTAAACTGGTTGTCATCATTTTTCTCGTATTATGTCCTTGGGTGTGTTATTCCCCATTTTTGAAAAGTTTGCATATTTGAGTGTGTTATGCCTCATTATGCATTTTCTCGGGTGTGTTACTCCCCATTCTTGTGAACCTTTGCATATTTGAGTGTTTTAGTCCTCATTATGCGTTTTCTTGGGTGGCTTAGTCCCCATTTTCGTAAATGTCCGCATATTGAGTGTTTTAGTCCTCATATGCATTTTTCGAAGTCTTGTCGTTTTCAACTTCTTACTTTTTGGTTAAAGTCCAACTTACTTGGCATTTGTCTGTCTCTCCAGAATTTTTTCTTCACCTACTTGTTGTGTCTTCTCAGATATTACACCCTTTTTATCTGATTGCTATTCTCGGATGTCCATAGTGAAGTCATCAGTGATTTGATGTACTGTCCCGGACCTTTTTCCATCTCATTCAGTTCTGTTCCTGAATGTTGTGATTCACTTTTTATCTGGTTGCCATTCTCAGATGTTGTGATCACTTGCCTTCCGATTGCTATTCTCGGATGTCCATAGTGAAGTCATCAGTGATTTGATGTACTGTCCCGAACCTTTTCCATCTCATTCAGTTCTGTTCCTGAATGTTGTGCTTCACTTTTTATCTGATTTCCATTCTCAGATATTGTGATCACTTCCCTTCTGATTACCATTCTCGGACCTTCATGTTGGAATCATCACTGAGTTGATGTGTTTTCCTGAATTTTCCCATCTCATTCAGTTCTGTTCCTGAATGTTGTGCTTCACTTTTTATCTGATTGCCATTCTCAGATGTTGTGATCACTTCACTTCCGATTGCCATTCTCGGATTTTCATGTTGGAGTCATCATTGAGTTGATGTGCTTTCCCGAATTCCCCCATTTCATTCAGTGATGTTCCTGAATGTTGTAATTCATTTTTTGTCTGATTGCTATTCTCAGATGTTGTGATTACCCTTTTCCGATTGCCATTCTCGGATATCTCTATCAAAGTCAGTCATGTCATCCTGGGATGCTTCTGGTATATTGTTTCAGGATTTTTCTCACTTCATTTAGTGTCATTCCTGGATGTTGTGATGTTTTCTGTCCAATTGCCATTCTTGGACATTTTCATCTCAGCTGAGCCATGTGTTGGTCTCTAGCATGTCGCTTTTCCCTGTCGGAGTTTCATACTCCTTATCCCCAGCGTTTATTCTTTTTCATGTGCCGTCTTGTCCTTCATGGACGTCTCTGCATTTCATTTGGTTCCAGATACATTTCTTATCATTTCATATTTTCTCATCACATTTCATATGCTTTCATAAACAGTTTCATATGCTTCATACCTGTTCCATATCATCTTCGTATCGTTCATTTCATTTCATTCCAGTTTTTGGCATCTTAGGATCAAAAATTGGGTTTTTTGATATTTAAGTATCTTCCATCTTGTCGAAACGAAGATCTCAATCTTCATTATCTCTGGATTGAAGAAACTTAAATAGGGGCATCTGTCAGACCCTAATTTTTGACCTAAGATTTTTCGCATCTCATCTGCATTTCGCATACAAACAAGATCACGCACTGGTTCATGTATCATTTTCCAGGTGCAGGTCTTTGTCTTGCAGAGGATCACCATGTTTAATTTCTGTTCTTTGTTTATATTTACTAACCTCTAACCAAAATATTAAAAAAAATGTGTTGCAGTTGCTTCTTCTTCTTCTGTGTTGCAGGTTTTCAAAGACAAGGCTGTGATTCTAATTCAGATGCAGTTGTTCAGTCAAGATTCAATTCAGATGGACGTTTGACCTAATCTTGGTCAAACTATAAAATAGATTGTTCAATTGCAAGTTACTTGTGCCAGCGGTTCATGTCTCAGACAATGCGTTTTCAAAGTTCAAGCTGTGTTGCGTACAAAAAGTCATCAGTCATCAGACAGTGTTTTGTGCGAAGTTTGGTCTGAATCTTCAATCATCGTCAATTTATCAGCAATTCATCTGAGGATTTATTTTCCTCAACATGGATGCGAATAATCAAGACAAATTTCAGTGATTGTGGTTATCAGGGCAGTTTTCAGACGATTTCAGTGTTTGTGGTTGAATCGATAATTTGCTCAGTGGTTCAGTAATGGCTTGGTTCATTTTATCAAGTGGCTTGTGAAAGAAAAATCAAGGTTTGTGGTTGTGTACATGTGGTGGCAGTCAGCTCATCTCAAAAAAAAAAAAATAGGTTCATATTCATTTGCTCATCCGATTTATTTCGATCATTCATTACCCATTTCGAATAGCCATTTTATAACCCATTTTTGATTTTATCCATTTCACAAAATATTCATTATTTCATCCTTTTTTATCCATTTTTCAATTTTCATAATCTAATTTATTTTTTTATTTCTCTATTATCCATTTTTTTATCCAATTCTTATCACAAAAATTACTAAGCCCATCTCAAATTTTATAAGCCCATTTTTTTTTCTTGAGCCCGTTTATTTCTTTTTATATCCCAAATATTAAAAGAAAACACAAATTTACAAGAAAAGGCCCATTATCATTTCAGTCCATACATTAAATGAAATACATTGTCCATTTGTTCTCTTTAGATCTCTTTCCATTTACAAAAAGAAATATAAAAAAATAAATTAATAACACTCCACAAAATTAGCCCCACATGACCTCATTATTTCATTTTTTTTCGTACATCACCAGCCACGTGCAATGTACCACACTTTTCCAAACCTTTTGCAAATAGCTTGCCAAACTACATCAGCTAGCTAGCACAACACTTCATATCACAAGCTTCCCGTACGCGCTTCACAACCTCCAGCCATTTCATCATGCTTACCAACAAGCTTCACATTTTGCCTTCAAAAAATATACACACGTGACAAGCCACCAAGTCACGCTGCATCCCACAACATTTCAACTTCATACGCCAGCCGAAGCAATACCGCACGCCTTCCTCATAGCCACACTTTTCCCAGCTATAATCAACAAGACCAGGCCCCACACCAAACTTTCCAAGCCAAAGAAACAACAAGCCACAACACGCAGCCAGCTCCAAATATTTTCCGCACGTCATCACGCATATGCACCAGGCTTCAATTTTCCAAGCTTTCCCTCACCTCAGTTCACCACACCACACGCTTATCACACACCTTTCTGTATCAAGCCGCAGCAGCCCAACAAACAACAATAAACTCCACGCCGCATGTACAAGCCGAAACAGGTCACGCCGTACGCATTCAGCCCCCCACGCCAGCTATCCTCAGCAAGTACACACTCCTTCACATTTCCAGCCGCATCAAGCTTAACAAAGCCATTTCCTCAAGCCGCATCCTACACACGAGTAAATCACAAAATCAAAACGCAAGCTTAGTTCAAATAAAACGCAGCTGAAGCAAGAGTTTCGTGACGACCGAAAACGCAAGCTTAGTTCAATCAAAACGGCAGCAAGACTTCCCTCTCATCCTCTATAAATTAACCTCTCCTCTCTTCATTTTCTAAGCTTTGAAAGCATACAGAATCCCTGCACAAACAAAAACACAAAGCTTCAAAAATTAAATTCCCAATTAATCTTCACCAATCTTCAAATCAAGCCATTCATCTTCTTCACCTTTATACGATCTTCGTCTCAATCCAGATTCATCCTAAATCGCACCTCCATTAATCCCTTTCTCAAAACCTAAAACAAAAGACCAAATCCCTGAAGAAGAAGAAGTTGAAATTGAAAGAGGAAATCGCGGCGGATTAACGAGAAGAAGAGGAAGAATCGCGGGTGATTTTGTTGTTTTTTTGGCTCGGTTCAAGTTTGTGAAGGTGAGGAATGGCCGCCATCTATACCCTGTTTTCCGCCATGGCTCTTGAAGAAGAATAAGAGCATCTCATTTTATTTTTTCTTTTGTTTTTTTCGTTAATTTATTTTATTTTATGAAAATGAATTTGAATTGGCTTTGGGCTTAGGATTTTGGTCCAACCTCTATCCACACCTTGCGGATCACTTTCCCTCTCCCCCCCTCCACCATTTCTTTTCACTTTGTTTAGTTTATTTTTTAATTAGTTTAGTTTAATGTTTTTTTAGAAAGAATCTTATAAAAAATATTTTAGAATATATCCTTAGAAAAAGTGTTTTAGAAATTATGTTTAGAAAAGGTATTTTAGAAAAAGGTTTAAAAAAAAGAAGTTTAGAAACAATTTTTAGAATATATTTTTAGAAAAGGATTAAAAAATATTTCTATTTCTTTTTTATGGATTTATCTTTTAGATCCATTCTTTTCATCTCTTATTTTCATTTTTGGTCGATGAGATCTCGGATTCGCGATTGTTGATTTCCGATCGGTTTAATCTTCATTATTTCAAATCTATAGATGAATGATCATTTGGATCATTCTCCATACTTTGAGATCGTGATAGGTTGCTTTTCGATAAATTCAATGATAATCTCGATTAAGATTAGACCGTTCTCTTTCTTTTAGTGTGGCATGTTTTCGGAGAACGATCCATAATATCGTTTCTCTAACATGTATTAACACGAATATTTTCCACTTTAATTAGTGGTGGCCGGCCTCATTTGTAGGGTAATTACTTCGTAAATTACTCGGCGATTGCTTAACATAGACCTAAAGTTGTCCCGATTCGGAATGCGATCCCCTTGGATCCGGTTGCCTCGATCTTATTTTTCTTTTCGTGGTTGTGCTTGATTAAGTTCATCATACCACTTTATATTGTACATATTATAATAATGTGAATATACTAACATTTAATTTTAATCTCTCGCACCTTATCCTTTTATTTTAATCTCTTGTTCCTTTATCTCCTTTATCATGCTTTCTCATATTATATCATATATCATTTGCTTATTGTATATACTATTGTTGCTTATTATTTCTCCTTTGTCCATTTGGACACCAAAACACTAATAACGGATTAAACATCTAAAAACTGGGTGACTTTTAATTTCGGACTGTGGTTACTATCCTTAGCTTGAGACTTGGAGTTTCGGACTTAGATTCTAGGATCATCCCTTTGCTCATTTGTTATGGATTGAAGACTTTGGCTCCGGTTGAGTTTACTTGTTTATGAAGATGGAAATCCAATTATTTCAAAGAAGTGCTTGTCATATGGTTTGATCATTCTTCCTTTAGCTTTTATTTTTCAAGTCTTAGGATAGTCCCTTCATCTCTTCCCATCTTCTTCAATTTTCAAATCTCCTTCCTATTTTCAAAACTTTCTTTGTTTTCAAACTTCAAACATTTTTCTCAATCAAACCTTGACATCGGTCATGTGATTTTACCTTTTCAATTCATTTCCTTAAATAAATGTTAAACCACATAAGCATATCGAAACTTTCTTTCTCAAAAACTTTAAAAACATTCACAACTCATTCAATTGCTTTTGTGCCCTCGTGCACGTTTCTCTTAACCATTTTTTATGTTTAGATATGATTCATCCTTTCTAGCGGAATTATTCGCTAAAGGATGACGACTTATCTTTACATTTTAAAATCAATTCAACTCATTTGTCCTTTCACAATTTGTACCACGAACTACGGGGTTTTGATCTCGCATTGCACTCTGTGGGTACGTAGGCATGAGACGTTCGTCTCTTCAAACACCAAAATCTTAAAAAACATTCTTCTTCTCATCTCTTCAATCTTTTTTCAAGCAAACCATTTCAAACCAAAAATGCAGTGAACATTTCAAAGGGTTCCCGTGGAGTACCACGGACAAGTCGGGTGCTTAAAACCTTCCCGATTTGTAACCAATCCCCGTACCCATTCTCTGTTTGATTCTTTTAGCTTTTTAGCTTTTACGATTCTTTAAGGCTTTCTTCGTTCTTTTTGCCTTTTTCCATTTGGAAATAAATAAAAGCGCGGTGGCGACTCTGTGTATATTGAGTTAAGTTAATCAATAGCTTACACTCATGATTTTACCGCTACACATACGTCTAGCTATGTTTAATCACACATATACATTACAAATGTATAAATCACATACATATACATATATCAAACATGCATATATACAAACAAGTATGTTTCATCACACATATTATTATCTCCATAATACTCCAAATAAACATATGCACATTCATATTTATTTCTGAATATCATAATTAAAATGATAAAATGCAAATCAAAGAGACCGACACACAACTTTATGCAGATGCAATGCGGTACCGACTCAACATTTCAGCAAGTTCACTCAGGAACCAAATGGAATCATCGCTTGTTACCTAAAGTAACTCCCCGTCGGGCACACGATGTTCCCCATTGCTCACACCCCACATGGGCACACAATGTTTATGGATTACTCACACCCCACACGGGCACACAATTTGATTGCTCACACCCCACACGTGCACACAATCAATGTGAATAAATCACCCATCGCTCACACCCCACACGGGCACACGCTGTTTCTGGATTGCTCACACCCCACACGGGCACACAATCCGACCACTCACACCCCACATGAGCACACTATCTTGTTGTAGTCATTGCTCACACTCCACATGAGCACACGATGCTACAACGGATTCAAAAAGAATCCCGCAGCACAAGAGTGCATACATTATGCTTTACATGCAAAATGACACACAACATTCTTGAAAATGCATACATTATTCACAACATAATTATGCACTCAACTCATTCAATTAACATACATTTGCATTAATTTCAAGCAATGTATTCATTTGCCAAACGGTCACATCATCACATCAAACCCACAATTTCATAATTAACTTATTTACGTTTTATCGAAAAAGTCGGGTGAAAGTCAGCTAAAAATTACATTTCTTAGCATCATAAGTTTCTACACGTTTCTAGCTTCGATTCGATATAAGGAACACTAAAAACGGATAACTGAAACTAAAGCTACGGATTAAAACACAATTTCCTTAAAAACCTACAGGCTCGCTGAGCGCCCTCTTGCTCGCTGAGCGAGAAAATCCCTGGAACTTTCGTTGAGCGAGGGATAGCTCGCTGAGCGACTACTGCGATTTCCATAATTTCTCAGCTGCGAACAGACCAACCAAAACCTTCTCAATCTCCACAATACTTTCATAAACATGATCTAAAGCGTATATCTCACATCATACTTCGATTACAACAATTTCTAACCGATTAATCCATCATTTTCTCACATTTTCTCTAAAACCCTACTATTCATCTTCTCTAAACTCATCAAAACCAAAATCCAACCAATCAAACACATACATAATCATATACAATATCAAGATAACAATGTTTATCACCCTTACCCGATTGTTTCGTCTACACGGAGCAATCTTGATCAAAACCTAGCTTTTTCCTCTTCTCTTCTTTTTCTCCTTTTCTTACTCTTCTCTTTCTCTCTAACACTTTTTCTTACCAACTTTTCTTTCTTTCTATTCTTATTCTTTCCTTCCTATTTCTACACTTAACTCTATTATTTCTATTTCTTTCCAACCAAATATTATTTCTCTCACAAATTCTATTCTACTAATTTCTAATCTTAATAAAAATTGTGAAAAGTCTAAAATACCCTCTTATCCAATTTTACCCGAAAATTCACAAAATGGTAAAATCACATATCACACCAACATATCACATTAATTCATCAACATATCATATCATCATGATAATTTCTCAAATAAAACAATTATCATTCAAATAAAATAAAAGACTCCACAAAAATGGGAATTATCGAATCGGGGTTACATTCTTCATTCTCAAAACTCTTTATTCCTTTAATACTCAAAACAACCTATTTTGCCTGGATAGTCTTCCTGATGCAAGTCTGAAGCATAAAGTGATTCTGCTTTATTGACTATTTTGTGGTTAATGCTTTTTGCAGGTACCCTTTTATTCATTTTGGTATATGGTGTGCATAGGGGTGGGGGCCGAGGTTAACTGCTACAGCAGTATGCAGCAAGGACTTGGTGAGTGAGGTGTCACTTCCTTTGGATATATCAGCAACTCTATTCAAATTGGATGATAGTTCTCTTACTTGTGCAGGTTGAGAACAAGGTAGTGTGTAGGCCATTGTCCTATGTGTGAAGGCTGACATTGCTATTGGCTGTATCAATAGCCTTGTATTATTATAAAACAAATGAAATTGATTATGTGAGCTTAATTTGTTTAGGATGGATGTGTGTTTTTTTGAATTGTAAGCTCTGTTGAATTTGGAGTAAATATTTGACTTGAATTTGCAACATATTGTTTTTTTAATTACATTCGAACTTCTTCTCATAAACTAGATTGAGATCAAACGAACCAAAGTTTTTTTCTTGAATGAAAGGTCAAACCTTGAAATTTTGAATTCCAATGCACCCAAAAAAGTATGGCTTGAAGGTTTATATTTCAAGACTTGAATTTGAGTTAATCACTACTTGCAAATTAGTAATCAAATCTTGAACTCCCAACCAATTACTCATGAATTAACCATTTGAAACAAACTTTAAGATAAAACTTTAGCCTCATGGAAATCAGATGCACAACCCTAGCCACATTACTTATGAAGACAAGGCCAAAAGATCGCCTGAAACAATCCCTGGAATAATCTTGCAAGGTTTTTTTTCACATAATGATCCTAAAACTAAATTGAAATTTTTGACAACACAACTTAATAACAACCTTTGAGAAGATTCTTTTAATACTCGGATACCAACTTCGAGCAAACTTTCCAATACTTTATACCTTAAAGATGCATTACATCTCGAAACATCTGGAGTATTTAGACAATAACTAGCTTGAAATGTGTACTGAAATCAAAATGGTCCATGACTTAAAACCAAACAAATATTAGTTGATTAAGCTTGGACGCCTCCACTTGAGAATCTAACAGAACCAAGCCATATTACACACTTGTTTCATGACTCTCGAGAATGAATGACACCCAACTTGAGGAGAAGAAAAAAAAGTAACCCGCATTTCACCACGGATTCTTCTGATAACCACAAACACGATGCGAAACCTTAATTCTTCAAAAGTTGTTGATCTTATGCCCGAGGAAAACCAATGATATGACACAACTTGAATGCGATGCATACATGTGAGACACAAACCAAAAAGTATATAAAAAACGAGGGCAAATTTTGGGGTGCAACAGTTTTCTTAATTCGTTTTCGTGTCTGATCAATCATGTTTGCTTAATTTATGAAATTTTATCACGTTTGCTTAATTCAGACAATAGGATTGTACATCTTACAAATCTCACCACGCTTGTCATTGAGGTTGTATCCAAATAGGAATGAATAATCCATTTTGGGTATTAAAATTATAATAATCGATGATAGTAGGAACTGAATTGGTAGATTGACTTATTTCATAATCACTTATTTCACAACAACTTAATTCGAAAATCACTTTTATTTTAATCACTTTTATTTCGAAATCAAAATCAAACCCCTCATTTATCTTTTTGTTATTGGTTAATTTCTTACAAGAATCCTTGAGAACGATACTCGAGTTGTCGTTACCGTTAACTGTATTTTCAAAATTACTCGTTTTTGATCTGCGCGCGACATGTGGATCATGGCACATATGCCATGTTCAACACTTTTAACAATGCTTCCCGGTGTGCCTAGGTAGGCAGTCTTGTCCTGCACAGAAATCAGAAAGATTCTCGTGAGGGCAAGCTCGCAGCTAACTGGGAGGGCCCATATCGGGTCATGTCAAAAACCGGCACAAGAGCCTACTACCTCAAATAACTAAATGTAGAACCATTCGCTCGACCATGGAACACTGAAAAGCTTAAACAATATCACAGCTAAGTCCAGCCAAAACACGGAATAGGTGCCAACGGATCTACACTGTAAACGGAGGAAAAACGCTCGGCCACATGGATGTACTGTGGTAAAGGGACAACCCTTAAACATAACATAAGCGAACTTTTGCCCATGTTAACAAACAAATGATTCACCCAATGGGGACACCTCGAACGAGCTCCGCCGTTTCCATACCAACGTGGCAGAGCCCTAGATCGCGATGGGAAAGATCTAACCCTTAAGAGAATAAGGAACTCGACCGAGTCATTGACCCCCTTCTACGATAACAAATCTCGTTCCTCGACAAGATACATACACTGTCGAGTTTGTCATAATTCGTTGAGCATATCCACAGTTCAATAAAATAATTTAAAGCATACATGTGATTGTAATAACTGAAATTCTGGTATGACAGACTCAGATGTCGAATATGATGTTGATACATCTTATATGTTATTTATAAACATGGTAAGGTATACACATAAGTATTTAAAAATTCTGATAAATCATATTCAAACATGCTTCATGATGTTGGGACATCTGATATGACATTCAGTTCAGGTACTGCATAAAATATAAAACAGAAAATCTATAAAGAACACAACAGAATTATTAACCCAGTTCGATCAAATCAATCTACTCTGGGGGCTACCAAGCCACGAAGGAAATACACTATGTAGTACCAATTCAAAGACTTCTCAGCAAACACCTACAATTTATAGTCTTCTCATTTAATCACTACCAATGCAACTTCTACTTAGTAACTCCTAAATATGAGAAACTCATCCTCACTTCCAATCACCTCAGTGATGTCTCACAGTGCAAACAGTCAGTTGCTGATATTGACGGCTTCAAACCTATACAACAATCCACAAACAAGAAGCTACACTTCCATTACAAACAACTTAACCATGCTTAGAAGCTTCAGTTAAGTACAACACTTCTATTTCTTACAAGCTTCGAGAATCACAAGTGAAACAGCCATAACAGGGTTCCTTGTTGCGCACAACTTCCACAAGAACACAACCCTAATGATATTACATTTTCGGTTTGGGTGGTTGTTTCTAAACTAGGTTACAAGGTTTCTTTTATAACCTATTCCCAACTGTATTTAGGCCTAAACAATCACAATAATAGTTGCTACAAATAATGCAGAAAATATGTATACAAATATACAAAAGATATTTAAATCTAAAAACTCCTAAAATATCTCTAAATATAGAAACTCTATATTTTTCAATATTTGTCTTCAATTTAAATTGAGTCTTCAAGATCTTCTACAATCAGCGCCATTGGATTGATTTAAATCTTCAAAATATTATGTTTTTGTTGAAACCAAAACAGAAACTTCAATGTATCTTTAGCAGTTCATGATGTCAAATGAATTGTCTTGACATCTTCTTCGACATGTTGTTCCAGATGTTGAAACATTTCAACACAACATGTTTGGGTGCACACAAATGGATTCTTTGCTTCATATATTCTTTATTTGCAAAGATCTTGTACATACACATTGCTGCTATATTTGTTTTACAAAATTCATGCCAATTCTACAGAACTTACAATCTCCCTCTTTAGCAATTTTTTGCTAAAACAAATATACAAAAAAAAAAAAATTACAGCAGCAGCACAACCAGAACATACTGAAAAAACAACAGTAAAAGCAAACTCTTCACTTTGTCAAGGCATGTTGTTTGACATCTTTAGCAGTATTCCCAATGACACACCATTCACCTATCATTTCAATGGAAAATAGAAAGCCTTTAAATCTTGGATGAACCAATCCATTAAGACCTCTCTCCATTCAGGTTCCACAAGACCCTTCCTCCCAAGGTGATGAACATACTCCATCTAGGTGACCAATGGTGGCTTAAGAGAACACCCTTTCATTCCCTTATGTAACTCAGAACACAAGTTACAATTGTGTTCAACAACTCAGGACACAAGTCACAAGTACTAGCATATGACATCCATCTTGACATTCTGTCGTGGTAACCACCACACATAACAACAGATGCAACTGTTGTGACAACAGCTCTGAGTATAGCATCTGTACACACTTTTTCTCCCCCTTTTTAGCAAAAACATGGCAAATATAGCCCTTATAGCACCATACCCACGAATTATTCATCGAAACTCTAAAGAACCCCATTAGAAGAAAAAATGAAAACAAGAAAACTCACATCCTGGAGGAGGAGGAAATACGCTTCTATAAATAGGGAGCCAAGGCATAGATACTAACGTCCTATCCTTGAAAAAGAAGCGTTCTTGGTCCAAGATCTTTATGATTGGAGCAAAAACTTCTGCATTATTCACTGTGAAACAAAAACTGACCTTGACCAGCTGACTTGTTCTCCCAAAACAAACGGCCCAATAACAAACACGCAAGAAAACCCCGTGTTTCACATTTTTCTGACAGCACCTTCCACACAACGGGAAAGCTATAAAGAACATAACAGAATTGTTAACCCAGTTCGATCAAATCAATCTACTCTAGAGGCTACCAAGCCAGGAAGGAAATCCACTATGTAGTATCAATTTAAAGACTTCTCAGCAAACACCTACAGTTTACAGTCTTCTCACTTAATCACTACCAATGCAACTTCTACTTAGGAACTCCTAAATATGAGAAACTCATCCTCACTTCCAATCACCTCAGTGATGTCTCACAGTGCCAATAGTCAGTTGTTAATATTGACATATTCAAACCTATACAACAATCCACAAACAGAAGCTACACTTCCATTATAAACAACTTAACCTTGCTTAGCAGCTTCAGTTAAGTACAACACTTCTATTGCTTACAAGCTTCGAGAATCACAAGTGAAACAGCCACAACAGGGTTCCTTGTTGCGCACGGATGCCACAGGAAACAACCCTAATGATATTACATTTTCGGTTTGGTTTGTTGTTTCTAAACTAGGTTACAGGGTTTCTTTTATAACCTATTCCCAACTGGATTTGGGCCTAAACAATCACAACAAAAGTTGCTACAAATAATGCAGAAACTCTGCTTACAAATATCTCTAGATATAGAAACTCTATATTTTTCAATATTTTATTTTGTCTTCAATAAACATTTGAGTCTTCAAGATGTTTTACAGTCAGCGCCACTTGGGTTGATTTAAATCTTCAAAATATTTTGTTTCTGTTGAAACCAAAACAGAAACTTCAATCCATTTTCAGCAGTTCATGATGTCGAATGAACTGTCTTGACATCTTCTTCGAAATGTTGATCCAGATGTTGAAACATTTCAACACAACATTTGGGCACACACAAAATGATTATTTGCTTAATATATTCTTTATTTGCAAAGATCTTGTACATACAAACTGTTGCTATATTTGTTTTACAAAATTCATGCCAATTCTACAGAACTTACAATCTCCCCCTTTGGCAAATTTTGGCTAAAACAAATATACATCAAAAATACATCAAAAATAACAACAACAGCAGGAAATAGACAATCAGCAAACTCTCCATTATGTCAGGACATGTTGTTTGACATCTTTAGCAGTATTCACAAAAACAAACAGCATTCACTCATTCTTTCAGTGGATAAGTTGCAACTACCTCTTCTTTCAATGGAAACAACAACAATATCATAAGGAGTAGAAAGTCCTGAACTCTTGACTGAACAAATCCATTACTATTTCCTTTCTTTTCATATTCTGAGAAGTTTCCTTCCCAGGCTGTTGAACATCTTCCATCAAGAAGGCCAATGGTTCCATAAGAGAAAATTCTTTCATTCCCTTATGTAACTCAAAACACAAGTCACGATTGTGTTCATCAACTCAGGACACAAGTCATAAAGACGAGCTTACGACATCCACCTTGACATCCTGGTAACCACCTCACATAAGAACAGATGCAGTTGATGTGACAACAACTCTGAGTACAACACCTGTACACACTTTTTCTCCCCCTTTTTAGCCAAAACTTGGCAAACATAGCCCTCATAGCACCATACCCACGAATTATTCATCCAAACTCTAAAGAACCCCATTAGAAGAAAAGATGAAAACTAGAAAACTCACATGCTGGAGGAGGAGGAAATACACTTCTATAAATAGGGAGCCAAGGCATAGATAGTAACGTCCTATCCTTGAAAAAGAAGCGTTCTTGGTCCAAGATCTTTATGATAGGAGCAAAAACTTCTGCACCATTCATTGTGAAAGAAAAATTACCTTGACCTGCTGACTTGTTCTCCCAAAACAAACGGCCCAATAACAAACATGCAAGAAAACCCCGTGTTTCACATTTTTCTACTAGCGACGTCAACACATACTCAAAAAGAGAATAATACACACATGTCTTGAAACATGTTATGACATCTAACCATATATTGTCTTCTAGTAGTGCAATAGTATGGTTCACAACACCTCAAGAATCCAACATAAATTGCAGAGAGCAGCTTTATACAATATAACCTTCTGGACTCCAAGGATACTCCTCATCTAGATCACAAGGGCATGTACACTATAACCACTAAGTAATAAAAAATTAGTCAGGAAAGCATACTTAGTAGCACATGTCACAACATGTTGTGTAACATCACAGAACCTGGTTAAGGTATTACTCCCCCTTAACTCCACAAAAATCAGTTGCACAAAATTGTAACATACCCCCTAACTATGATACTACATGCTTATCTGCACTATGATGAAAGAAAAACATAAGACACATCTTCATGTCTTCAAGAGCTCACCCTCTGTTCAATTCTCAATTGAACACATTCACTTCTAGTACCAAAACACACCTGATCCCTTCTTGGTTTGTTGTTACCACAAACTACACAAGTTGAACATCTTCTGCACACAAGTTCTTCGCACAACATTGGCCCAACATAATATCTTTACAGTACTTTGGTCATACAATCTAGACAAAACATCATTCAAACTAATTCTAAAATTAGTAAGAATGTCCATAAACAGACTTCCAAGCAATCAATACTTGATCTACTTCAGTCTCTTCTACATGTTTCTTCCAATGCATATCATCTACTTCATCATTCTCCCTTATGATTAGGTAGGCTTAGAATAGAAACCATGTAGAAAAATACCCAAGATAATGTACTAACACATGGTTAGAACATTTTCCACACACTAAGACCTCATCACCATGATCCTAGATGTGCTCCACCAACTGGACTTACTATAGCATAGTAATCCAAGAACTGAATACCTTAAACAATGTTGTGCCACCAACTTGAATCAGAAATCCAAAAAACCACCTTCAAGAAGAACACATCTCCTTGAGTCTTCAACTCATCACCCTTCTTCCCAAGAGCAACTTGTCCCAAGACAATCCTCAAGAACAACCGGTTGCCACACTCTGATTATCTTGATTCTTAGAATCCACTGTAGAGATTAACCAATTGCCATAATTTGATCACCTCCTTTATGAATCCTCATATGAAAAAGCCAATTGACACACTTGTCTTCTTCACGTTTATCAGAAATCTTCCAAAGATATCTTGATCAATAAAATTGATCTTCACCAAGTTGTCAAGATAACATGCCTTATGAAGCATTCAATCCCTGTAAATCATTCTATCTTAAATTAATGTGCCACTTCACCAATTAGACTCTGATGTTAAACTAGATGTTTGAACATTGTTAGTCCATATCCATCTGTTAAATTCAGCTCCTTCTTCTGCCACTTGAAAGAACCTCCTTCCTTTACAGAACAAGAGTTCCATGCTCTCATAGTCTTGATTTGATTACCAAGTTTGAGTAGACAACCTCCATCCTGTTGAATTTGCAGTAATTCCTACCAATAACACATATTGATGAGAAACTTCCAATGTTTTTCCAAAGTCTTCAAACCTGCCACTGTCTGAATCTTCAAAAGGAATAGTTCAGAACTACACCTTGCAGCAATACCAAGGATGACATTTCTCCCTTAGTAAAGCAATCTTCACAAAGTCCTGATGATTTATCAATAATAACTTCATGATTATAAACACCTTCCTTGTCAAGGGAAGAACAAAATTCCAACTGCATCTACCAAAACCAGCCTGTACTCTTGCACCATGTCAGACCCTAATTTTTGACCCAAAGATTTTTCGCATCTCATTTGCATTTCGCATACAAACAAGATCACGTACTGGTTATTTATCCTTTTCCAGGTGCCGGTCTATGCCTTGCAGAGGATCACCATGTTTAATTTCTGTTATCTGTTTATATTTATTAACCTCTAACCAAAATACAAAAAAATATGTTGCAGTTTGTTTCTTCTTCTTCTCTGTGTTGCAGGATTTCAAAGACAGGGCAGTGATTTTCAAGTCAGATGTGTTTGATCAGTCATGATTCGATTCAGATGGACGTTTGACCTAATCTTGGTCAAACTATCAAAAGATTGTTTCGACTGAAAGTTGTTTTGTGCCGGTGGTTTATATCTCAGACAGTGCGTATTCAAAATTTCAAGCTGTGTTGCATGTGAGATCATCAGTTTATCAGACAGTGTTTTTGGTGTGAAGTTGGTTCGAATCTTTAATGTGCATCAGTTCATCAACGATTCATCTGAGGATTTATTTTCCTCAATATGATTTCGAATAATCAAGACAGATCTCAAATGATTGTGGTATAAGTGGCATGTTGTGCAGTGGTTCATTAGAGGTTGTTTCTCATCAGTGGCTTGTGAAGGAAAATCAGGATTTGTTGTGGGCTTAAAAATATCCAATTCCATATCCATTTCACCAAAAATATCCAATAATCATTCATTCTCGATTCTTTTCTATTTTTTAAATATCCATTATTCTTTTTCCGATTAAATCATCATTTTTTTTACCGATTATTCATTTTTTTTTACCTCCATATCAAATCTACCTTTACAATTTTAATAGTCATTTCCAAATATCCATCTATTCCCCTAAATTTATTTCTTTTATTCATTTTTTCTGCATTTTTAGAAATTTAATATCCATTTTACCCAAATATTCATTATTTCATCCTTTTATCCATGTTCCAAATTCCATAATCCATTTTTCACATATATCCATTTCTATTCTTAAAAAAAAAAACATAATTCGATTTTTATTTTCCAACTTTTAATCCATTTCTTACAAAAAAAAAAAAAGTTAATAATCCCATTTATTTTTCTTTTAGGCCATTTATTCCCCATTTATTAAAAATCAAGAAAAAATAATATTGCATAGAAATTAATTGTTCATTTTTATTATTAATTCATGTTGTGAAAAAAGCCACCCCACATATCATTTCAACATCAAAAGTCATTTGCACTCTCCCCACATGTGACCTCACTTTTGCCAAACAGCTTCACATTTGCAGCCTTGAAGCCTCATATTCTCCAGCCAAATCCAACTTGCCAAACTCCCTCAGCTACAGCGTAAGCCTCAACTGCCGTACAAACAACAAAAACATCAAGCCTCATGAACAAAAAGCAACGGCCCAATCCTCCTAAGCTCGTCACAAGCCATGGCTTCACAACATACTTCCAGCCACTCTCCAAAATTCCTCACGTGCAGCCTTCAACCAGGCCCAAGTTTCCTCAAGCTGTCACGCCGTATCACATCCAAGCATACATCACTAGCCGCGACAACTTCAAAACAATTCACAATAAGCCGTCCACACATATCAAGCCAGTTTCTTCAAGCCCCAAGCTTCGCGCAAGCTGTTAACTCAGCTGCAACAAGCTCACAAACAACACCGCAACAATCAGCTTCACTTCCTACTCAACTTAAATTAGCCAATACGCCCAATTCGTCCTGCAAGCTCAAGCCGTATCCCGCCTGGCCCAAGACCTCACAACAACTTCACGCGTCCTGCACATCTACAGCAAAATGGGTAAAACACCTGAAAAAAGAAACCGCATCAAAATGCAGGCTGATGGTGATTGAAACGCACAGCAAAAGAAAGAAAGGCAAACGCAGCATCACACTTTTCCCGTGGCCCCAAACGCAAGAATTTGCACAAAACGGCAGCCAAATTGAAATTTAAATCTCAGCTTTCAAATTCATTTCAGAATCACCTTCAACTCTCTATTTAAAGAGCTTACCTCTCCTTCACTTCACAAGCTTTGATAGCCACGTCAAAACCCTGCAAAAATCCCAAACTTTTCTTCAATTCAGATCTAATACCATTCTCTCTCTCAATTCTTCATAGCCACCGAATTTCTCATACACCGAAAAATCAAGTTTCAAACCATCACTTTAATCAAAGCTCTGAATTATTCAAAGAGAGAGGAAGAAGAGAAGTATCAAATACCTTTGTTCGTCAATTTGTTCTCACTGATTCAACTCAATCAAACGACCACCACCGATCGATAATCCCAAAATCGAAAGAGAGAGAGGAGAAGAGACGATTGACGGTGAGGACAACTTTTTTTTTCGCTTCGGTGAATCGTGCTTGTGTTACACTACTGGGCTTGTTTTCGCCGTTTTCACCTTCGTCGTGGGATGCATCTCGCAACAGCAGTAGTGCTGTGTTGGAGAAGAAGAAGTTCATTGTCTTTGTTTTTTTATTCTTTAATTATATTTTGTTTTTTTCATTTTTTTATATAAATTAAATTCTGGTTGGGCCTCTTGAGGCTGGTTCTTTTTGAACCATTTGCTATCCACCTCCCTCTCCCAGCGTGTCCTCCTCCTTCCCTTTCCCATTTTCTTCTTTTTTTTATTTCTTTAATTATTTCTTTATATCTTCTTTTTGATATTGACCTATTCTAGTTTTTTTAATATATAAGAATTTTATCAAAAGCTTTAAAAAAAAAGATTGTAGAGTTTTTTTTTTAGAAGTATTTTAGTAAGGACATTTTAGGAAAAGATTTATTAAAAACATTTTAGAAGAGAGTTTAGAAAAAGTGTTCTAGAAAACAAATTTAGAAAAGAATTCTTAGAAAATGATTTAAAAAATATTTCTATTTCTTTTTTATGGATCTACTTTTGGATCCATTTTCTTTTTCATCTCTTTTTCTTTTTGGTCGATGACAATCTCCGATTCGTGATTGTTGATTTCCGATCGGTTTAATCTTCATCATTTCAAATCTATGGATGAATGATCATTTGGATCATTCTCCATACTTTGAGATCGTGATAGATTGCCTTTCGAGAAATTCAACGAAAATCTCGATTAAGATTAGATCGTTCTCTTTCTTTTAGTGTGGCATGTTTTCGGAGAACGATCCATAATATCGTTTCTCTAACATGTATTAACACGAATATTTTCCACTTTAATTAGTGGTGGCCAGCCTCATTTGTAGGGTAATTACTCCGTAAATTACTCGGCGATTGCTTAACATAGACCTAAAGTAGTCCCGATTCGGATTAAAGATCCACTTGGATCCGGTTGCCTCGATTATATTTTTCTTTTCGTGGTTGTGCTTGATTAAGTTCATCATACCACTTTATATTGTAAATATTATAATAATGTGAATATACTAACATTTAATTAAATCTCTCGCACCTTATCCTTTTTATTTAAATCTCTCGTTCCCTATCTCTCTTATTATGCTTATATATCATTCATCATGTTGCTTATTGTTTAAATTGTGATACTTGTGATTTTTCCTTTGTCCATTTGGACACCAAAACACTAATAACGGATTAAACATCTAAAAAATGGGTGACTTTTAATTTCGGACTATGGTTACTATCCTTAGCTTGAGACTTGGAGTTTCGGACTTAGATTCTAGGACCATTCCTTTGCTCATTTGTTATGGATTGAAGACTTTGGCTCCGGTTGAGTTACTTGCTTATGAAGATGGAAATCCAATTGTTTCGAAGAGTGCTTGCCATATGGTTTGATTATTTCTTCCTTTAGCTTTTATTTTTCAAGTTTTAGGATAGTCCCTTCATCTCTTCCCATCTTTTTCAATTTTCAAATCTCCTTCCTCTTTTCAAAACTTTCTTTGTTTTCTAACTTCAAACATTTTCTCAATTAAACCTTGACTTCGGTCATGTGCTTTTACCTTTTCATTTCATTTCTTAAATAAATGCTAAACTACATAAGCATATCGAAACTTTCTTTCTCAAAAAAACCTTAAAACATTCACAACTCATTCAATTGCTTTTGTGCCCTCGTGCACGTCTCTTTTAACCTTTTTTTATGTTTAGATATGATTCATCCTTTCTAGCGGAATTATTCGCTAAAGGATGACGACTTATCTTTACATTTTAAAATCAATTCAACTCACTTGCCTTTTCACAATTTGTACCACGAACTACGGGGTTTTGATCTCACATTGCACTTTGTGGGTACGTAGGCATGAGACGTTCGTCTCTTCAAACACCAAAATCTTAAAAAACATTCTTCTTCTCATCTCTTTAATCATTTTTCAAGCAAACCATTTCAAACCAAAAATGCAGTAAATATTTCAAAGGGTTCCCGTGGAGTACCACGGACAAGTCGGGTGCTTAAAACCTTCCCGATTTGTAACCAATCCCCGTACCCATTCTCTTTTTGATTCTTTGAGCTTTTTAGCTTTTGAGATTCATTAAGGCTTTCTTCGTTCTTTTTTCCTTTTTCCATTTGGAAATAAATAAAAGCGCGGTGGCGACTCTGTGTATATTGAGTTAAGTTAATCAATAGCTTACACTCATGATTTTACCGCTACAGAAAAGTGGCGACTCTGCTGGGGAGTCAATCTCTAAGTGGATTCGGCCTACTTTGTTTTGTTTATTGCTTTAGTTTGATTTGCTTGTTACTTGGTTGTTCTGTTTTGGTTTTGGTGATCCTTTGTGAGATAGATTCTAACCCGGATCTGAGTGGAACTTATGATAGGACGGCGATATTCGAAGCGATATGCGATGGAGTAGTCCAAAGCAATATCAATTTGATAATCTCCACTCGGTTAGGCTCTCTTGGACTATCAATGTCATGACGAGTAATCGTACGTGGAATTATTTTCCAACCTTGAGCTGATCATACTGAGGACCGTAGAACCCTTAACCAATCTAAGCCAATTTAGGAACGTAGTGCGGAAACTATCTGAGTGTAAACTTAAGGTGGTTGTCACGCGATACTACACTCGGACGAGGTCTATTTTAAGGATGTTATCGGTTGGGGAGTAATCCAACGTACCGATGATATTCTAAAGATGGCTGTTAACTCCGGGAACCTCTGTTAGCACCCTTTTGGTTTTTTGCAGGTACAATGAAGACAAACCTTAGTACATACCTGTGTGGGTTGGTGTTCTGTTACCATGACTTCATGCTCGTGATCCGAACCTTTGAACCTGTGTGCTTTGCGTGATCTTGTTTGTGTTTGTTGCATCTACATATTCATCATGATCATCGTCACAACCATTTTTCAAGGAAGACAATTCCGATTATTGAAAATGTTTGGAAAAAAAGTAAATACTCTTTTTGTCAAGATTTTTCATGACAGTATTCTCGATGTTGACCATGTTTGCAATAATCGAGTTGTTTTTCTGAAAAGGTAAGTGAACATTGCATATCATTGCATCCTCGCATATTCTTGCGTTCATCCGAGTTGTGTGGGAACTCATCCCGGTTGTTTCTTTCCTCAGTTGTCTGTTGATCCGTCAAGCTGACTCCTCACCACAGATAGGGTACTAGAGCTGTTATCAGACGAAGAGCTATTAGATTGAGAATGGAACGCCAAGAACAGCATAACATGGAAGTTCGAATGGAAATTGATGAGTTGAAGGCCGGTATGACCAAGCTCACTGAAATGATGCAAGTTCTGATTGCTCGAGGTGAACCACCTCAAAGGACTGTTATCTCTGAAGTTTTTACTGATGTTGTTGATCCTCCTGTTGTTCAGCAACCGGTTTCTTCTTGGCCAGAATATGGGTTACCTCCGGATTATGTACCAGTTTCTGCAACTGCTCAAGTTGGTGGTCCATCTGTTGTGCCAGTCTTTTCAGCTCCGACTTTTGCTGAACCTCAACCCGTTATGCATACTACTGCTCAGACTACTTATCAGAATTCTCCTTTCTTGTACCAAGCTCCTGGTCAACAAGCTGAAAGTCAGGGTGAACCTGGATATATGGATGAAGTTAGAGAGCAATGTTTGACTCTTGAGAAGAGGGTAAGAGGTCTAGAAGGAAAAGATGTCTTCGGTTCTGCTGCGATAGACATGTGCTTGGTTTCTGACTTGGTTCTTCCTGATAAGTTCAAAGTTCCTGTATTCGAGAAATACAATGGCCATACTTGTCCAAAGATTCATCTGCTGATGTATTGTCGCAAAATGGCTGCGCATGCTAAGGATGACAAGCTGCTTATTCACTGTTTTCAAGATAGTTTGAGTGGTGCTTCCATGAAATGGTATGTGGGACTTGAGAAGAGTCACATCCGAAGTTGGAAAGATTTATCTGATGCTTTTGTAAGACAGTATAAGTATAATCTGGACATGGCGCCTGGCCGTCGTCAACTTCAAAATATGTCACAGAAAGAGAAAGAATCGTTCAAAGAGTATGCTCAGCGTTGGAGAGAGCTAGCTGCTCAAGTGGAGCCACCTTTTCCCGAGAAGGAATTAACTGGTTTGTTCATGGATACTCTTCAACCATTCTTTTGGGAGAAAATGGTAGGAAGTGTTTCATCTGGTTTTTCTGATCTAGTCACTATTGGAGAAAGGCTAGAAGAAGGTATCAAGAAAGGTAAGATTACCAATTCTGAAGCTCCTAATGCTGCAAGAAAATCTTTTGGGAATCCTCACAAGAGAAGAGATGGTGATGCTTATGCTGTTTCAACTGAGAGGAGGCCTTATCACCCGCAACAACGATATGTTCAACCATACGTAGCTGCAGTTGCTCCGGTTGTTAAAAGTCAACCTGCTCAAACTCAAGTTCAAGGTCAAGCTCGACCAGCTCAAGCTCAAGTTCAGATTCGAGCTCAAGCTCAGGTTCCTCCTCATCTTCCTGCTGTTGGACAAAATCAGTATCGTAATAGGCCAAACTTTGATCCTATTCCGATGTCTTACACTGAATTGTTTCCTTCCTTGATTGAGAAAGGTTTAATTACTACTAGGCCTCCGCCTCCTGTTCCAAATCCTCTGCCAGTTGGTTATAGATCGGATCTCCGCTGTGAATTTCATCAAGGTGGAACTGGTCATGACTTAGAGCATTGCTTTGCACTGAAAGCTAAGGTGCAAGAACTTATCAGGAACAATATCCTTTACTTTAATGACCTTAATCCCAATGTTATCAACAATCCTTTGCAGAAGCTTGGGAAGTGAATCTTCTAGAAGACTTCAATTGTCAATTTTTCTTCAAGGCCAGAATATCAGACGGGACAACTCATCCTTGTTGTTGATTGATCACTAGGCCATTGTTTCTTTATGTTTGCAATTTTCTTCAATCATATTAAGTTGTTTGCTTTTAAGCTTGTTTGTACTTTCATGTTGATTTTAATGAAATGAGCATGGCTTTGTTTTGGTTCAATTTCATTTGCTATTTGCATCTTTATGCTTTACATTTCAAGTTCATTTATCTTTTCTCAAAGTTTTTACAATGATCGGAGGGAGGATGATGAAAACGAGATACCCATAACTGTTGTTGGTATGCTTTCAATTGAGACTTGGCTGATGATATACAGGCATTGTTTCAAATCCTAAACACTGGAGAAATAAGGAAGTTAATCCTTTGTCAACCCCTTTGAGCCTTGAAGTTGGAGTTTCTTTCTATTCGAAAAAACCCGCAATTTTAACCCGGGGATGGGTAGTTCTCAATTAATTCAAATATGCATTCAAGTACAAGAGAATCATTCAAGACACCTTTCAAATAAAGGTTGCAATCTCAAGTTTTCCTTCACACACATCAAGAAGTGTTGAAGATGTTGCTCAATTCAAAAACCAATGATGGTTCGCCGTAATCATTAAGCCATGCAGTCATTATCTTTCAAAAAAAATGATATTGAAAAAATTATTAAAAAAAATCAAAGCCCGCTAAGTCAAAACCTATGAAGGAGATTTAGGAAAAACTAGGGGCATCCCGCTGGCTGTAAGTTGAAATGACACAGTTCAGGCAAAAGTTAGGGATAATAAAAAGAAAGATTTATCAAGAGGTCATCAAAATCCTCAGCAAAAATAAGATTGAGTTGACCAAGGTCCTCATTGGAAATAACAAAGGGAAAGATGTGACTGCTATCTCAAAATCCTTTGGCTTACGAAACATCTTCATCTGTGCAATCCTAAATTTCTGGGAACTTGAATGCATAGGCTGAATTAATTGAGTGTAGGACTGGAGTTCATCACAAAGTTGGGTTGGGTACAAATAAACTTTGAGCTTATATCCTTTGTTTCATAAACCGTGAACCAGACCAAGTTACAACCTTCAAAATTCCTAATTGAATCCAGGTTTCTTTTGAAAAAGCATACTGCAGCAAGGTTGCATAAACTGACTCCCAAGTTCTTTACCAATCATTTGTTTTCTTGATGTTGCTTTATCTTTGATGTTGTCTCAACTTCCGTGTTTTGACAATGTTTTCAGTTACTTTACATCAATAAATTTCATTCAAAAATGATTCTTGATTTCAAACTTTGCATTGAACTTTGCATTAAAATTACCAAGTTTGTACAAACATTTTTATTTGCAAATAAACTTTCCTCATCAAGGAATTTTCAAACAGTTGAGAAATTTGGTCGGTGATCTTATCAGGGGCAAGTTTTTCTCAGTTCCTTTTGTTTCAAGAGGTTGTTGCTTTGTGCAAATTGTTCTCAGATTTGATTAGTCAGAAGATTCTCTGCAAGTTACATGTTGGGTTATTTTCTCAATGGCTGAAGCCATGACCAGTTTATTTTCTCAACATTCATTTCAAGAACTGAAGCCACGATCAGTTTATTCTTCTCAACAGTTATCTCAAAGGTCTGAGTATTTTCTCCAGCAGTAATCAAGAACTGAATCCATTATCAGTTTACCTTCATTAGTCATTGAACTTGGGGCAATTTTTCTTCAAGAATCCCCAAGCAGCTTTGCACGACTTCTCTCAAAATATTTTCAACTTGATACAGTTTACTGGTGTGATAGAGATTTGTTCAGCAGTAGCATCTCTGATATTCGAGCAGAATGGCAATGACTTCTGTGTTGAGGAATCAGTCTTTCATCTTTTCACTCCTCTAAGAGTATAAACTGGTTGCCATCTTTTTCACTCCTCTAAGAGTCTAAACTGGTTGTCAGCATTTTCTCTCATATTATCTCCTTGGGTGTGTTATTCCCCATTTTTGAAAAGTTTGCATATTTGAGTGTTTTAGTCCTCATTACGCGTTTTCTCGGGTGTGTTATTCCCCATTCTTGTTAACATTTGCATAATTGAGTGTTTTAGTCCTCATTATGTGTATTCTTAGGTGTTTTAGTCCCCATATGCATTTCTCGAAGTCTCGTTGTTTTCAATTTCTTATCTTTTGGTCAAAGTCCAACTTACTTGGCATTTGTCTGTCTCTCCAGAACTTTTTCTTTACCGACTTGCTGTGTCTTCTCAGATATTACACCCTTTTTATCCGATTGCTATTCTCGGATGTCCATAGTGAAGTCATCATTGATGTGATGTACTGTCCTGGACCTTTTTTCCATCTCATTCAGTTCTGTTCCTGAATGTTGTGATTCACATTTTTATCTGATTGCTATTCTCGGATGTTGTGATCACTTGCCTTCCGATTGCTATTCTCGGATGTCCATAGTGAAGTCATCATTGATTTGATGTACTGTCTCGGACCTTTTTCCATCTCATTCAGTTCTGTTCCTGAATGTTGTGATTCATATTTTATCTGATTGCCATTCTCAGATGTTGTGATCACCTCACTTCCGATTGCCATTCTCGGATTTTCATGTTGTAGTCATCATTGAATTGATGTACTTTCCTGAATTTTCCCATTTCATTCAGTTCTGTTCCTGAATGTTGTGATTCATGTTATCTGATTGCCATTCTCAGATGTCGTGATCACATTCCTTCCGATTGCTATTCTCGGATTTTCATGTTGGAGCCATCATTGAGTTGATTTGCTTGCCTGGTTTTTTCCCATTTCATTCAGTGTTGTTCCTGAATGTTGAAATTCACATTTTATCTGATTGCCATTCTCAGATTTTGTGATTACCCTTTTATCCGATTGCCATTCTCGGATATCCTTAGTAAAGTCAGTTATGTCATCCGTGGATGCGTCTGATGTGATTTTTCGGGACTATTCTCACTTCATTCAGTGTCATTCCTGGATTTGTGATGTTTTCTATCCAATTGCCATTCTTGGACATTTTCACCTCGGCTGAGCCATGTGTTGGTCTCTAGCATGTTGTTTTCCCAGTGGAGTTTTATGATCCTTATCCCCAGCGTTTATTCTTTTTCATGTGTCGTCTTGTCCCTCACAGATTTCTCCGAATTTCATTTGGTTTCATATACATTTCATACCATCTCATATATTTTCTCATAACATTTCATATGCGGTCACATATTTTCATATAGTTTCATATTTTTCTCATAACATTTTCATATTGCTTCATATTATTTTCATATGCTTTCATAAACATTTTCACATTGCTTCATACCTGTTTCATATCATTTTCATATCGTTCATCTCATTTCATTCCATTTTTTGGCATCTTAGGATCAAAAATTGGGTTTTTTGATATTTAAGTATCTTTCATCTTGTCGAAACGAAGATCTTGATCTTCATTATCTCTGGATCGAAGAAACTTAAATAGGGGCATCTGTCAGACCCTAATTTTTGACCCTAAGATTTTTCGCATCTCATTTGCATTTCGCATACAAACAAGATCACGTACTGGTTGTTTATCCTTTTCCAGGTGTCGGTCTATGCCTTGCAGAGGATCACCATGTTTAATTTCTGTTATCTGTTTATATTTATTAACCTCTAACCAAAATACAAAAAAAATATGTTGCAGTTTGTTTCTTCTTCTTCTCTGTGTTGCAGGATTTCAAAGACAGGGCAGTGATTTTCAAGTCAGATGTGTTTGATCAGTCATGATTCGATTCAGATGGACGTTTGACCTAATCTTGGTCAAACTATCAAAAGATTGTTTCGACTGAAAGTTGTTTTGTGTCGGTGGTTTATATCTCAGACTGTGCGTATTCAAAATTTCAAGATGTGTTGCATGTGAGATCATCAGTTTATCAGACAGTGTTTTTGGTGTGAAGTTGGTTCGAATCTTTAATGTGCATCAGTTCATCAACGATTCATCTGAGGATTTATTTTCCTCAATATGATTTCGAATAATCAAGACAGATCTCAAATGATTGTGGTATAAGTGGCATGTTGTGCAGTGGTTCATTAGAGGCTGTTTCTCATCAGTGGCTTGTGAAGGAAAATCAGGATTTGTTGTGGGCTTAAAAATATCCAATTCCATATCCATTTCACCAAAAATATCCAATAATCATTCATTCTCGATTCTTTTCTATTTTTCAAATATCCATTATTCTTTTTCCGATTAAATCATCATTTTTTTTACCGATTATTCATTTTTTTTTACCTCCATATCAAATCTACCTTTACAATTTTAATAGCCATTTCCAAATATCCATCTATTCCCCAAAATTTATTTCTTTTATTCATTTTTTCTGCATTTTTAGAAATTTAATATCCATTTTACCCAAATATTCATTATTTCATCCTTTTATCCATGTTCCAAATTCCATAATCCATTTTTCACATATATCCATTTCTATTCTTAAAAAAAACCATAATTCGATTTTTATTTTCCAACTTTTAATCCATTTCTTACAAAAAAAAAAGTTAATAATCCCATTTATTTTTCTTTTAGGCCATTTATTAAAAATCAAGAAAAAATAATATTGCATAGAAATTAATTGTTCATTTTTATTATTAATTCATGTTGTGAAAAAAGCCACCCCACATATCATTTCAACATCAAAAGCCATTTGCACTCTCCCCACATGTGACCTCACTTTTTCCAAACAGCTTCACATTTGCAGCCTTGAAGCCTCATATTCTCCAGCCAAATCCAACTTGCCAAACTCCCTCAGCTACAGCGTAAGCCTCAGCTGCCGTACAAACAACAAAAACTTCAAGCCTCGTGAATAAAAAGCAACGGCCCAATCCTCCTAAGCTCGTCACAAGCCATGGCTTCACAACATACTTCCAGCCACTCTCCAAAATTCCTCACGTGCAGCCTTCAACCAGGCCCAAGTTTCCTCAAGCTGTCACGCCGTATCACATCCAAGCATACATCACTAGCCGCGGCAACTTCAAAACAATTCCAAGCCTTGGGCCCACAATAAGCCGTCCACACATATCAAGCCAGTTTCTTCAAGCCCCAAGCTTCGCGCAAGGTGTTAACTCAGCTGCAACAAGCTCACAAACAGCACCGCAACAATCAACTTCACTTCCTACTCAACTTAAATTAGCCAATACGCCCAATTCGTCCTGCAAGCTCAAGCCGTATCCCGCCTGGCCCAAGACCTCACAACAACTTCACGCGTCCTGCACACCTACAGCAAAATGAGTAAAACACCTGAAAAAAGAAACCGCATCAAAACGCAGGCTGATGGTGATTGAAACTCACAGCAAAAGAAAGAAAGGCAAACGCAGCATCACACTTTTCCCGTGGCCCCAAACGCAAGAATTTGCACAAAACGGCAGCCAAATTGAAATTTAAATCTCAGCTTTCAAATTCATTTCAGAATCACCTTCAACTCTCTATTTAAAGAGCTTACCTCTCCTTCACTTCACAAGCTTTGATAGCCACGTCAAAACCCTGCAAAAATCCCAAACTTTTCTTCAATTCAGATCTAATACCATTCTCTCTCTCAATTATTCATAGCCACCGAATTTCTCATACACCGAAAAATCAAGTTTCAAACCATCACTTTAATCAAAGCTCTGAATTATTCAAAGAGAGAGGAAGAAGAGAAGTATCAAATACCTTTGTTCGTCAATTCGTTCTCACTGATTCAACTCAATCAAACGACCACCACCGATCGATAATCCCAAAATCGAAAGAGAGAGAGGAGAAGAGACGATTGACGGTGAGGACAACTTGTTTTTTTTTCGCTTCGGTGAATCGTGCTTGTGTTACGCTACTGGTCTTGTTTTCGCTGTTTTCACCTTCGCTGTGGGATGCATCTCGCAACAGCAGTAGTGTTGTGTTGGAGAAGAAGAAGTTCATTGTCTTTGTTTTTTTATTCTTTAATTATATTCTGTTTTTTTCATTTTTTTTATATAAATTAAATTCTAGTTGGGCCTCTTGAGGCTGGTTCTTTTTGAACCATTTGCTATCCACCTCCCTCTCCCAGCGTGTCCTCCTCCTTCCCTTTCCCATTTTCTTCTTTTTTTTATTTCTTTAATTTTTTCTTTATATCTTCTTTTTTATATTGACCTATTCTAGTTTTTTTAATATATAAGAATTTTATCAAAAGCTTTAAAAAAAAGATTGTAGAGTTTTTTTTTTAGAAGTATTTTAGTAAGAACATTTTAGGAAAAGATTTATTAAAAACATTTTAGAAGAGAGTTTAGAAAAAGTGTTCTAGAAAACAAATTTAGATAAGAATTCTTAGAAAATGATTTAAAAAATATTTCTATTTCTTTTTTATGGATCTCCTTTTGGATCCATTTTCTTTTTCATCTCTTTTTCTTTTTGGTCGATGACAATCTCCGATTCGTGATTGTTGATTTCCGATCGGTTTAATCTTCATCATTTCAAATCTATGGATGAATGATCATTTGGATCATTCTCCATACTTTGAGATCGTGATAGATTGCCTTTCGAGAAATTCAACGAAAATCTCGATTAAGATTAGACCGTTCTCTTTCTTTTAGTGTGGCATGTTTTCGGAGAATGATCCATAATATCGTTTCTCTAACATGTATTAAAACGAATATTTTCCACTTTAATTAGTGGTGGCCGGCCTCATTTGTAGGGTAATTACTCCGTAAATTACTCGGCGATTGCTTAACATAGACCTAAAGTTGTCCCGATTCGGATTAAAGATCCACTTGGATCCGGTTGCCTCGATTATATTTTTCTTTTCGTGGTTGTGCTTGATTAAGTTCATCATACCACTTTATATTGTAAATATTATAATAATGTGAATATACTAACATTTAATTAAATCTCTCGCACCTTATCCTTTTTATTTAAATCTTTCGTTCCCTATCTCTCTTATTATGCTTCTATATCATTCATCATATTGCTTATTGTTTAAATTGTGATACTTGTGATTTTTCCTTTGTCCATTTGGACACCAAAACACTATTAACGGATTAAACATCTAAAAAATGGGTGACTTTTAATTTCGGACTATGGTTACTATCCTTAGCTTGAGACTTGGAGTTTCGGACTTAGATTCTAGGACCATTCCTTTGCTCATTTGTTATGGATTGAAGACTTTGGCTCCGGTTGAGTTACTTGTTTATGAAGATGGAAATCCAATTGTTTCGAAGAGTGCTTGCCATATGGTTTGATTATTTCTTCCTTTAGCTTTTATTTTTCAAGTTTTAGGATAGTCCCTTCATCTCTTCCCATCTTCTTCAATTTTCAAATCTCCTTCCTCTTTTCAAAACTTTCTTTGTTTTCTAACTTCAAACATTTTCTCAATTAAACCTTGACTTAGGTCATGTGCTTTTACCTTTTCATTTCATTTCTTAAATAAATGCTAAACTACATAAGCATATCGAAACTTTCTTTCTCAAAAAAACCTTAAAACATTCACAACTCATTCAATTGCTTTTGTGCCCTCGTGCACGTCTCTTTTAACCTTTTTTATGTTTAGATATGATTCATCCTTTCTAGCGGAATTATTTGCTAAAGGATGACGACTTATCTTTACATTTTAAAATCAATTCAACTCACTTGCCTTTTCACAATTTGTACCACGAACTACGGGGTTTTGATCTCACATTGCACTTTGTGGGTACGTAGGCATGAGACGTTCGTCTCTTCAAACACCAAAATCTTAAAAAACATTCTTCTTCTCATCTCTTCAATCATTTTTCAAGCAAACCATTTCAAACCAAAAATGCAGTAAATATTTCAAAGGGTTCTCGTGGAGTACCACGGACAAGTCGGGTGCTTAAAACCTTCCCGATTTGTAACCAATCCCCGTACCCATTCTCTGTTTGATTCTTTGAGCTTTTTAGCTTTTGAGATTCATTAAAGCTTTCTTCGTTCTTTTTTCCTTTTTCCATTTGGAAATAAATAAAAGCGCGGTGGCGACTCTGTGTATATTGAGTTAAGTTAATCAATAGCTTACACTCATGATTTTACCGCTACACACCAAAACACCACAGATGGAACTACTTAACTCCCCCTTTCATGAACAACCAAAGCTCCTTTTTGAAGATGTGCATTAGTTACTCAGAATACTTTCTGAACCATAAGATTCAGACTGCAGATATTCATACTTCTTAGATGAACACTAAGTCTCTCGTCTAAGCATCCATCTATATGCATCATAAAAACAATAGACAAATACCAAGTCTCCCGTCAAGGTATTTACTAATGGTCAGATAAGATTACCTTCTCACACAAGGTTGAACATGTAATCTGACTTCTTCTTCTTCTTCTGTAGACATCTGAAACTTTCTAAGAGGATGTTCTAACATTTGTTCAGATATCAGTATCAGTTACATAAACCTCCACAACAAACATATGCATGGGCACATGGGAATCAACCATCAGCAGTTGATTAGGCTTCCAAAACACAGACATAAGCAACAGCAGGGACACTCCAATAGACTTCTCCTTCAGATCCAGAATCATACTGAATTGAGATGTCTTCACTCACAATATAGCTATTGAACAGCTATATCCACATCACTCAACTCCACCAGTTGACATAGTTTGACCTTCATGTACAAGGAGTCTCTCTGAAATAATCCTCCTTGAAGCTCAGGTACTTCACTCCTGCAGCAAGGACCAGAAATAAATTGTCCTTGGGAGAAAACACATGTTGAACACTCCTTGATCAACACTCATAGCTAAGAGAATTTCCAGGGTCAGAACCTTCTTATACATACCATACAGATGCCTCCTCTTCCAAATCAGAAGTAGGTTCCAAACACTTGTGAAATAAACACAGTAGTTTAGAACCCAAACATCTATATAGCCATTCCTTGGATAAAAGAATCATGCCTAATTATGATGTGATGTTCTATCATGGGATAAGACATCATTCCAAGGATTACAAAGAGATCTACAGACAAAAGATAGGTCTGTTAATAATAGTCTTCAGATCTCCAAACAACCACTTCTCTATACAGTGCCTTGAATGGACTTGAAAAAGAGTCTTCAAGTATCATTAGCACAATTGACAGAAGCAGATAGACATATATCCCTAACACCATAGGATATATCTCCAGAAAAGAGAAACCTTCTCACACAAAGGAGTTATCAGATAGATAAGCAACAGATAACAAACTCCTTAATAGCTTCAAGTGTCACAAATTAGCCCTAGCAATTGTCTCCAGGTGACACCAGCAGCCATAGGTTTGAAAATAAATCAAACATATCACAATAGCAGCACGAACCCCATGTTACAACAACAGAACAATCCATCATCCACTTTTAGGGACCATTCACACATCTAAACATCTTTTCAGTAGAACCCTTCTACCTTGACCATAAACCAGAAAGTATCCCCCTTAGATCTCATCCAGAAACAGACTAGGATGCCTCCTCTGATACCAATTGAAATTCTGGTATGACAAACTCAGATGTCGAATATGATGTTGAGACATCTTATCTGTTACTTATAAACATGGTAAGGCATACACAATAGCACATTTAAAATTCTGATATATTAGATTCAAACATTCTTCAGGATGTTGTGACATCTGATATGACATTGAGATCAGGTACTGCATAAAACAGAAAACATAAAAGCTATAAAAAACATAGCAGAATTGTTAACCCATTTCGATAAAATCAATCTACTCTAAGGGCTACCAAGCCAGGAAATAAATCCCCTATGTAGTACCAATTCAAAGACTTCTCAGCAAACACCTACTTAGTAACTCCTAAATATGAGAAACTCATCCTCACTTCCAATCACCTCAGTGATGTCTCACAGTGCCAACAGTCAGTTGTTGATATTGACGGCTTCAAACCTATACAACAATCCACAAACAAAAGCTACACTTCCATTACAAACAACTTAACCTTGCTTAAAAGCTTCAGTTAAGTACAACACTTCTCTTGCTTATAAGCTTCGAGAATCACAAGTGAAACAGCCACAACAGGGTTCCTTGTTGCGCACGGCTGCCACAAGACAACAACCCTAATAATATTACATTTTTGGTTTGGTTGGTTGTTTCTAAACTAGGCTACAAGGTTTCTTTTATAACCTATTCCCAACTGGATTTGGGCTTAAACAATCACAGCAATAGTGTATACAAATAATGCAGAAAATCTTCTTACAAATATACAAAAAGATCTTTAAATCTAAAAACTCCTAAAATATCTCTAAATATAGAAACTCTATATTTTTAAATATTTTTCTTCAATTTAAATTGAGTCTTCAAGATCTTCTACAATCATCGTCATTGGATTGATTTAAATATTCAAAATATTATGTTTCTGTTGAAACCAAAACAGAAACTTCAATCCATCTTCAGCAGTTCATGATGTCGAATGAACTGTTTTGACATCTTCTTCGACGTGTTGTTCCATATGTTGAAACATTTCAACACAACATGTTTGAGCGCGCATAAATGGATTCTTTGCTTCATATATTATTTATTTGCAAAGATCTTGTACATACACATTACTGCTATATTTGTTTTACAAAATTCATGCCAATTCTACAGAACTTATAATAACAATGCATAAACATGACAGAAAGAGCAATAATTATATTTTACCAAAAAATCCGACCATGAGGCCAGACATTATTATAAGTTGAAATTCTGGTATGACAGATCCCAAATGTCCTACAGGATGTCGAGACATCTGGTCTGACAGAAACAGCAAGGTAATGCATATAACAATAACAATACTGAAAAGCATAAACAACACAAGTAATTGTTAACCTAGTTCAGTGCAAACTCACCTACTCTGGGGGCTACCAAGCCAGGAAGTAAATCCACTATCAGTAGTATCAATTCAAAGCTAAACAATCCCAGTTTACAACTTTTCACTTAATCCCTACCCAATGAAACTTCTACCTAAGAGTTCCTCACTCGTAGTATATGGCATTCCCACTCACTTCCCTTCAATCAGACACTGTTATTATAATAGAACCTTGAAAAGAAAGAGAAGAACACATCTTCCAAGACAAACTTGATTTTGCTTAAAAGCTTCAAACAAGAACACAAACACTCATGCTTAAAAGCTTAGAGTGGACAACATATAACTCAATAAGTTCAGTCCAACCCTAATATCAGAATGATAATAGAGTGGCTCACATAATACCAACTCTCATTGATAGTGGTTCATAAAAAAAAACCTAATGTTTACATATTTTCTATTCACGGCTTGTTCTCAAAACTAGGTTACAATGCTTCTATTTATAACATATTTCCCAACTGGATTTGGGCCTTCAAAACACAGTATATTTGCTTTTACGAATTCTGCAAATTAAACTCCAAGAAAATAGGTCTTCAATCATTAGTTTCCTAAATAATCTCCTTATTTGGAAAGTATGTATGTCTTTGTGAATTTTGATTGAAACTTCCAGACCTTTAAATCAACACCATAATATTTCCAGACTTTTTAAATCAACTGAAAGATCTTCTCCATAAAAATAGGAACATTTAAATCATTAGTTGCAAGATCTTATCCATAAAAATAGGAACATTTAAATCATTAGTTTCCTAAATAGTCTCCCAAGATCCTTTTTCAGAAAACCAATTAAATTTGGATTTGCTCCTAATTAATCTCGTTGACCTGCGCATATTGATGAGGTGTATCCAAGAGATGCTCATCAAATTAAATCTGATATGTCAAGAGATAAACAACAACAGCACCTGCTATAACAGAGACATATGTCATGACATCTCCTTTGACATCTGTCTAAGGCACACATATCATCATCACTTGTTGTACTGGAAATTACAACAGCAGTTTCTATTATAGTAGACAAGGATGTCTTGACACCTCCTTCCTCTTCTGTCTGATACACACAATGCAATAACACCTGTTGTTCTGGACCCAGATGTCATGACATCTGTTGTAACATATGACATCAGTACTATCATGACTGTTGAAAATGTTTCAACATCGGGTTCAGTATATGTACTTATATCTGAGCAACCATGTCAGGACTTCTGATCTGACATCTTGTACCACCTGCAATGGTGTTCTATTCTTATGTCAAGAAATTCTTCATAACATTTTCCCGGGCAACATGTTTTGTGAAAATTGTTGTCAACTCAGAACTTACAATCTCCCCCTTTGGCAAACTTTTGGCCAAAATATAATTTGATCATACACATTATATTAGAAGAAAATGTAGCAGCAGAATACAGAAGTTAGGACATCTTTATAGGTAAATATTGATCTCAATCAGTTTTACCAAATTGAATGCCAACACCAAAAGCTAAAGAACTATCAATTTCCCCCTTTGGCATATTTTGGCTAAAACCTTCTTTGAACACCTATCTAACTCCTCCTCAACCAAGGGACACCTGATCTCAACCAAGGGACGCCTGATGTTACTTACTTCTCCCCCTTTTTAGCCATAATAGGAGCAACCCAAACAAATAACATGCACCAGCTAGAACACCAATAAGAACACTGCTCCCCCTTAACTTCACAAGTCCAGATGCACAAAATTGTGACACTCTCCCCCTATCAAGGATGACATGTGCTCCTTTGTACCTTGATGAATAGAAAACATAAGATGCATCTTCAAGTCTTCAAGAGCTCACTCTTTTTTCAACCCATAGGTTGAACACTATCATCCCTTATACCAATACTCACATGATTCCCTCTTAGTTTGTCATCTTCACATGCTCAAAAACTTCATATCTTGCCAAGATTATCAACTTCTCTCTAGCAAGACTTAACAATAGGGTTATGTCCTTTTCACAAGCTTTTCTTTTGACCTTAGCAATACCCTACAAATGATACACATCCAATCATTTAACTTTGATATTCAAATCAATTAATGAATATCCACATTTAGACTCTCAAGCAATCACTACCTGATCTACTTTTGTTTTCTCTACATTCTCCTTCTAAGGTAGACCTTATACTTCATCATTCTCCCGCATGATTAGGTAGACTCTCTTTAGATACAATGTAAAGAATCATCCCAGATAATGTCCTAACAAAAGTTAAAACATCTTCCACACACCAAGACATTATCACCATGATTCTTGATATGCTCCATCAACTGGACTTGTTATAGCATAGTAATCCAAGAACCAAAGACCTTCAACAACATTGTGCCACTAGCTTGAATCAGAACTCCAGAAAGATAAATAAACTCTCATCCACCTTCAAGAAGAACAAAAATCATTGAGTCTTCAACTCATCACCCTTCTGCCCAATAGTAACTTGTTCCAAGACAATCCTCAATACCAACCAGTTGCCACACTCTGATTATCTTGATTCTTCGAATCCACTATAGAGATCAACCAATTGCCATAGTTTGATCACCTCATTTATGAATCCTCATACGAAAAAGCCAATTGCCACAAATTTTCTTCTTCATGTTTGTCAAAATTCTCACAAAGATATCCTGATCTACCCACTAAAATTGATCTTCAAATCACATGTTCCACTTGCTTACTATCACACACACTTCGAATCTCTAAGTCATGTAATATCTTCTTTTTGAAGCTCCAGCAAACTATCAAGAGAGCAATATTTTTGAAGCATTCAATTTTTCATTCCTGTAGATCATCCTATCTTAAGATGATGTGCCACTTCACCAACTGAAATTCTGATGTTGAACTAGATGTCAGAACATTATGAGTCAACATCCAGCTGTTGAATTCATCTCCTTCTTCTGCCACTTGAAAGAACTTCCTCCCTTAACAGAACAAGAGTCCCATGCTCTCATAGACTTGATTCACCAACCAAGTTTGAGTAGACAACCTCAATTATGTTGATTTTGCAGTAATTCCAACTAATCTCACACATTGATGAAAATCTGCCAGTGCTTCTCCAAAGCCCTCAAACCTACCACTGCCTAAATCTTCAGAAGAAATAGTTTAGAACTACACCTCATAGTTATACCAAGGATTCCACCTTTCCTTGAGTAAAGCAGTCTTTACAAAGTTCTGATATTGCCACCTATCTTAACTCCATGATGAGAATTCTGGACTGCACCTGGATCAGAAATAAACTAATCCAAGTAGTCATCAAGATTATGATGTCTTCATAGTCTTTCACCTCCATCTTCAGCATCAACAATATCCAGACCAGCTTCTTTCCAGGAAACTTTCCAGAAATACATAACTCATGTCACACAAGACTAAAGCGAATTCTCAAGCCAACTCCCAAGAAATAACATGTGCTAAAGCTTATGAAGTACCCCTCCCATGATTCTGCACAAACTCTGATGATGAGATGTTCCAAATATCTTATTGAACATCACCAATCTTGAATCACAAGGATAATCAATCAAATATTTGTGAACTCCACAAACAACAATTGATCTTAAATCCTTGTATAATAACCTTACCAGATAGTTCTACAACAGTCTGATCTTTTAATTTTGAAGGATTTTAAGGTTAGCTCCAGATAAGATTAGTAAGCTTTACCCATGTCATGGATAAACAATACTCCAGCTGGGCATAAACTCATTTAATTATCAGCTTCACACACCTGATGAACATACTCTCAAACTGAAAAATCAATCATGACTTTTACAAATTCACATACACTAGCTCTCTGAGAATACCACCAAGAGAACAACTGATAAATATCTTGATATATCCACACAAGACACACTTGGTTTTGAATTTCTCACATATTCCAAAAAAAATGCTCTTAGTTTGCTTGCTACATAGGATCCAGACTGCCATTATCCATGACTAGTAGTAGAACAAACTACCAGTTTCAACAACCATTCTGATCAGACCTCCCAATCTGACATTCTTCCCTTTCTCTTAGAAATTGTTGGTCATATTGCTAGCTTTAATCATGATCAAAGTCATGCATTTATCACACACATTTGTAGATACAGTCAAAAGCTTCTTTTATCCACCAATAGACATGATTTTTTCAATAGCATTTAGGACTTCAGCATAGAGTTCCCAAGATAATCTCCAAGGATCACACCTTCAGTAGCTAATTCAGGTCATCACACACTAAAACGCCATAAAGAGAAATATACAACCACATAGATAAAAGTAAATTCTCAAAACTTCTTGAATTATGATGTTCACATTGTAGTCCTTCACTTTTACATCAAACATATACATAGTCTCCTGTCAATGTATTTTGTCATCAGTTGAAAGCACAACATCTTTCAAAGACAGATAAACACTCATCTCCCGTCAGAGTATTCATTATCGGTTAAATGCACATCCTTATCAATAGCATACAAATACTCAACTCCTGTCAAGGTATTTATCATATGTGATAAGGTAACCTTCTCAAACAAGGTATGACATTTGGTCTAACATTCTTTTCCTGCACACTTGTGGCACTTGTTGATCCCTCTTTATTAATCCACACCACCTATCACTTCAGATTAGGTAAGTGGCTTGACTTGATATTCCACCATGAGCACAACTAACTTCCTTGGCTGAAGACACAACATTTTTGAGATGAAGTTCCAACATCAGATCCGACAACAATCTCAAACACATGGATTTGACACTTACTATGGGTCGTATTTTTCGGGGTACGACAACTTGATGATGCATAATGATGCATATGAGCGATTGGAATGAAAGGTGCCAGCTTGGTGGACTTTTGGTTTGGTAGTTGCCAATAATGATTGGACTTTGGGGTAGGTGGAGGGACTGATTCCCCGACACTCGATCTTCGACAATGTATGACCAGAAGATAGATCTGAAAGCTCCAAGCTTGGTTCTCCGCTGATGAGCGAAGCGACTTAATTAACACATAAAGACTGATTTTGCTGTTGCCGACGTTTAGCAAGGACTACTTGTCCAGCTGGGGAGTAGAGATAGGAAGATTTGCTCCTGTATCTGGATTTGGTAGACTCTGCCCCTGGTTGAGTTGTTTGAAGATGATTTGCCCCTGACTGGGCCACTGAGAATGGTTTTGCCCCTAATCGAGCTGATTTTGAAGAAGTATTGATTCCAATTCTTCTTTTGATTGCCCCTTGTTAGGATTGCACTGATGTCAAGCACTGAATTGCAATTAAATTTCTCATACACAAATGGTAACGTTAATGTAAAGTTCATGTAAGTTTTGAAAAAGTCAATTTATTTGGATGCAGTGAAAGTGTGACGAATGGACTGTTAGTCCAAACGAAGTGCTGATTTAGAAAGTGCGTAAAAGATGCAGCAAGAATAATGTGCAATCGAGATTGAAGATTAACAAATATATGGGAGTCAATTTACGCAACCTTGTTGGTAGCATGCTTTCAGAATAAACCGTGCCTCAATTAGGTCTTTTGAGGGTTGTAACGTGGTCTGGTTAATGGCTTGAGAAACAAAGGATATTAGGCTCAAAGTTTGATTTGTACCCAACCCTTCTTCGTAATGTTCTCCAGTACTATGTTCAGTTAACTCTACACATGCATTTTTGACTTTGCAAGGGTGAAGATTAAGCTTTAAGGTTCGCTTGGAAGTGGCAGTCATCTTTTTTGCTGTTGGTGACCCTTTGATTTTTTGATTTGGTGGTCACTGATATTTGTTTTTTTTTGCTGAGGATTTGAGCTCCTCTTTTGATTTGTTTTTTTTTCCGACTAAGTCTCCCTTTGGGTGCTCAACTCAGTGTTTTTTCTTTTTCTTTTCTTTTTGTTTGAATGTTGTGATTGCCAAGTCATTTGTCGATGGTCCTCCGACGGGATGTCTCATCTTGCGATTCGAAGGTGTAGTCAGGTTAACTGAACAACTACCCTGCCCCGGGTTAAATGTAAGGGTTTGTATCCGAAAGAAACTCCTACTTCTAGGCTCGAAGTGGTTGACTAGGGATTAACTCCTTATATCTCCAGTGTTTGGGGATTTGAAAGAATGCCTGTACATCATTGACGAGGTTTTATCCGAAAGCATACCGCAACAGTTATGGGTATTTCGTTTTCATCATCCTCCCTCAAATATTTGCTAAAGTGAAGTGAGGGAACTTTTTGTGATTTTGTGATAAATGATAAATAATGAGCGAATGCGAATAGATTAATTCAAAACATGCATAAACATAACATTAACATAACCAAGTACAAACGATAACAATGTTCAGAGCAAATAGTACTTAAACAAACAATACAAAACAACAGGAATGCGGAAATAATAAATGGCGATGGCTGCCTTGATTTGAGGAATGAACTTCTCTTGATTGAATACTTCAAAGTTGGAGACTACTCAGCTTGGTCTTCAACAACCCCTTCAGATGTCTTCACTTGTTGGCCCCGTGCGGCGGCATTGGATCATTCTGGACATTTGCATTTCTCGGAGTGAGAGTGAGGTCCTTAGAGTTGATCATATCCTGAATCAAGTGTTTGAAGGCATGGCAGTTCTCGATGGTGTGACCTGGAGCGCCTTTGTGATACTTACAACGAGCATTGGCATCATAGTTCCGGGCATTGCCAGTCTGAGGTGGCATATCTCTCAAAGTAAGAGGTCCTTTTGCTATCAGCTGTTTAAAGATTTCGGTGTATGACATAGGCAGGGGATCAATGTGCCTATCATATCCTCTTGGTTGATATGGTGGACGCTGTTGAGGAGCGCGTTGTTGCTGTTGACCAGGCCGTTGTGGATAAGACGGTTGTTGGTACGGTCCAGGTGCATATTGTGCGGCTGCAACCATAGGACGTGGATGTGGTTGATGAGCCATCTGAGGCGGAAATAGAGCTTGAAAAGCCTGTTGATAAGGCATTGGAGGAACTGGTTGATATGGCATATGAGCATATTGCGCAGCAGCAACATAGGGATATTGATAGTAGGGAACTGGCGCAGGTGCACTCTGTTGAAAATTCCCATTTGCAGCAGAAACGGCATTTGTTTCACCCTTTTTGTACCCGTTGAAAGGTTTCTTGACATTGGCTTGGTTGCTAGAACCTCCTTGGATCTTTCCACTTTTCAAACCTTCTTCAATTCTTTCTCCGACCATCACCATGTCTGAAAATCCAGAAGATACACTACTGATCAGCTTTTCGTAGTATTGCCCCTGTAGGGTACCCATGAAGATATCGATCAACTCACGGTCAACCAAAGGAGGATGCACTCTGGCGGCTAACTCCCTCCAGCGTTGGGCGTACTCCTTAAAGGATTCGCTCTCCTTTTGAGACATACTCTGAAGCTGAGTACGGTTAGGAGCTAAGTCAGTGTTGTACTTGTATTGCTTTTTGAATGCATCAGATAGATTGAGCCAAGTACGAACATTGTTGCGCTCAAGTTGCATGTACCATTCTAGAGACGCTCCAGACAGGCTGTCTTGGAAGAAATGGATCATAAGCTTATCATCTTTGGCATGAGCAGCCATTTTTCTGCAGTACATCCTCAAATGAAGCTCAGGACAGCTGAGGCCTTTGTACTTCTCGAATTCTGGCAGTTTGAACTTAGCGGGGATCACAACATCTGGAACTAAGCACATGTCTGAGGCACTCAGAGAGGTTGAGTTGTGTCCTTCCATGATTCAGAGTTTTTCAGCCAACTCACGACACATCTTCATAGCTTCGGACTCTTGAACAGCACGAGGATTGGTGATTGGAACAGCAGTATGCATCTCATACTCAACTTGATGATTCTCTTCAGTTTGAGGAAACTAGACTTGAGTTGGAATAGGTTGAGCTTGAGGAATAGCACCAACAGTGACACCAGAAGCAGGTATTGGTTGGGAAGTGACCTCTTCAACAGCAGGAGTGAAACCTGGAGGCAAACCATAAACCAAAGGATTTGGAACTGGAACTGAAGGCATTGCTCGTGAGGTAGATCCTTGCACTTGAGCATTGTTCATTGCAGCAGCAGCTTCGCGACGTTCTTCCATTCTTGCCAAAGCTTGCAAAGTCTCATAAATCTGGTCAATCTTGCTCTTGACCGAGTCGATCTCTTCCCTCATGGCAGCTTGTTCTTCTTGAATTACGTCCATCAGTCTTCTAGTGTTGGCTCGAGTTAAGTATGGGCGTCTAGCACGATACGGGCGTCGGGAAACCAGCTTGATTTACTGAAGATGGAGGAACATGAAATAAGTTCTCGGATTTTGGAATGAGATGCAAGAATTAATGCAAATGAAATGATATGCAATGTCAGAATCCAGGATCACAAGATCAGGGTCTCATGAGTCCAAGGTACAGATGGAGGATACTCAGATCAAGAACTCACTGGGTAGACTCTAAGGTTTTAGGGATCCCAACGTTGTCAATTCATATGGTTGTTCATCACACGCACCATAAGCATGACGGTTGATTGACTCCGCCACATGAATCTATTTTGGGTGAGATCTTCGTATCGACAACCCACGAGAGAAAGTTTTCTCGGGAGTCCATACTACGTGATCATCGACACAAGGTTTAAAACAAAGTCCTGGAGTTATGGAACTTTCTCAACTGTTTGATGCACGTGTCAATTTCATACATTCTTGACAGTCAATCAACTCCATTGATTAAGTCTATTCCAAGTGAGGTTTTCGTATCGAGCCACGTGAGGGTGAACCCTGGTGCCCAATACTACGCAACCATCAACCGATGTTTTAACCAAAAGGTTCTAAAGGCTCTCAGAGTTGATGACCCTAATGAAAGCAACTGAGCACACACGTCAAGGACTTGACGGTTATCAGTATTCTCATCAGAATCTACTCCAAGTGAGGTTTTCGTATCGACAACCCACGAGAGTGGTTCTCTCGGGAGCCCATACTACACAACCTCGCTAACTTATGTTTGTACTCGCAAGCCCGGGTATAGAGCTTTTCCCTCAAGTTTATTTTGCAAAGTATCGATCCAAATTATAGTACCAAGGAGCCACAAGATATATAAAATGGAATGCGATAAAGAAAGCGATAAAAATAAACAAGCAAGGCATAAAAGCAAACATCCAAACAAACGCGGGAACCTAGACTAGGCTTGACTCGCATAGGGGTGAACCATTCCCCAACAGAGTCGCCAGCTGTCGTACCCCGAAAAATACGAAATGGGAAAGGGAAGATATAGATACAACCCGAGAAGAAAAGGATGAGGACAAAGGTCAACAGAACCATTGCCTGGGTTCGGGAGTCGGTTATGCAGGGGGAAGGTATTAGCACCCCCTACATCCATCGTACTCGATGGGAACCATCTAAGTTGTCACGCGCGAAAGGATGTCTATGCTTAAACGAATTGCTTGCTAGAGGGAAATGAGTTGAATTATAAGTTAGATTGAACCTAGGTGCTCGGCAAGGATTGAGATCCTCGTGCCTACGTACTCCCGTGTGCAATGGGAAAGTCAGAGCCTCGTAGTTCGGCCTACTAAGGGTAGTGGTTGTTGATTTTATTACCTTTCGTCGATGAAAGGGTTTAGGAGTTGAAATGCACTAAAGACTATGGATAGTTTATCTCTCCCAACAAGACGAATGTCCTGCGTCGAAATAATCGGAGCGAGTAACGAGAGCTCGTTATCCCCCTTTCTACCACTTAAGGCTCGTGGCGTACAATGCTTCTCGTATTATTAGAATGTTTTATTTCCTAAAGCCACTTGACGTTGGATCAAGGGTTTGGATCTAAAAGAAACGCACCTGTTTTTTTTAGTTTTCGTTTATTAGGATCCACCTATCTTTGCGAGCCGAGCGCTTCGTGCCTCGCTACCAAACCACAAAAATAAACTCCACTTGCATTTACCCTTTAAACTCAAAAAAAACCAAAACGTTTCTTTTAGATCCAAACCCTTGATCCAACGTCAAGTGGCTTTAGGAAATAAAACATTCTAATAATACGAGAAGAATTGTACGCCACGAGCCTTAAGTGGTAGAAAGGGGGATAACGAGCTCTCGTTACTCGCTCCGATTATTTCGACGCAGGACATTCGTCTTGTTGGGCGAGATAAACTATCCATAGTCTTTAGTGCATTTTAACTCCTAAACCCTTTCATCAACGAAAGGTAATAAAATCAACAACCACTACCCTTAGTAGGCCGAACTACGAGGCTCTGACTTTCCCATTGTACACGGGAGTACGTAGGCACGAGGATCTCAATCCTTGTCGAGCACCTAGGTTCAATCTAACTTATAATTCAACTCATTTCCCTCTAGCAAGCAATTCGTTTAAGCATAGACATCCTTTCGCGCGTGACAACTTAGATGGTTCCCATCGAGTACGATGGATGTAGGGGGTGCTAATACCTTCCCCCTGCATAACCGACTCCCGAACCCAGGCAATGGTTCCGTTGACCTTTGTCCTCATCCCTTTCTTCTCGGGTTGTATCTATATCTTCCCTTTCCCATTTCAGGAATAAACAGAATTAGGTGGCGACTCTTCAGTCCGTCCGGCGCGTGACTCCGTCCTTTCGGATCACGTAAGGTCGTATTTTTCGGGGTACGACACTATGGTTTTGGGGGTAACAACAATAGAAATCCATGTACAACTCTTTGCAAGGGATACAAGAGTTCACTAGTAGCTAATCATCCTTTCTTATCATACCCAAATACATGCAGTGACTTGCATGATACATACCATTAACATGTCTGCATCTTATACTCTTCATGTGGGGACATCACATAATTGGGCCTAAGCTTTATGAAGACTTCCCTTAATCATACACCAATAACTATGGTTATTAGCAACACACTCCTACTTTCTTCAACTTGAGACCTTCTTCAACACATATAATAGATGCCTCCTCTTCCAGGTTAGGAGTAGGTTCCAAACATATGTGATCATCACACATTTGTCTAGCACCCAAAGCATCCACCATGTTAGCGGGATAGCACACAGTTTCCTTCTTCTGGAATACAAAATTGAGTTTGGTTCTGAAATAATTATTGCTTTCAAGATTACTACATTTTCTTCAACCAGCTCCAGCTAAAATGCTATAACATTATGAAAGATACTTTGCACAAATACAACTGTCAATCTGATAGGTCTTTGACAATCAGAAACATGTATCTTCACAAGAGATATCATCTTCAATTAGTAGTTTCATTCATTCAAGGAAATGTTTCCTTGACAATCTTTTTTTAGCAGAAATGTAAGGTTTAACTTCATCTCAATATATACATGTGTGCTCGAAGTACTTCCACTCTCACATTCTCTTAAGTTTAAAACCTCGAATACGTCCATATCTTCCACCATGACGAGTCTTAAAAATTTCTATAGCATCCGCTTTGGACATGTAGTCAGAACAAAACTCAATAACTTTGTTTGTAATGTATCTCTCAACAATAGATGCTTCAAGACAATGTTGATTCTTTATATACCCTTTTAATATCTTCATGATTCATTCAACTGGATACATCCACCTCAAATAAGCAGGACCACGCAATCTAATCTCCCCCACAAGATGAACAATTAGGTGAACCATGATATCAAAAAAAAGAATAAGGAAAATACATTTCTAGTTGGCACAAAATAACAACATCTTCATTTTCCAAATCATCTAGTTTTTTTAGGATGGATGACTTTGCTACAAATAGCATTGAAGAATAAGCAAAGCATAGTTAAGACCAATCTAACCTTTTTAGGCAATATGCCACAAATATCAACAGGTAGTAGTTGTTGCGTCAATACATGACAATCATGAGACTTCAGACCAATCAATTTCAAATATTTTATTGAGACAAGACTCTTGACACTTGAAGAGTAACCATGAGGAACTTTTATGCTATGTAGACACTCAGAAAATCTTCTCTTCTCATATTTTAACAAAGTATGATAGGCTGGAGGCAAATATGTCCGCTTACCAGCATATTGTGGAGCTAATTGTTGTCGTATACCCATCCCAACCATATCTAAACGAGCATTTGCATTATCCTTTGTTTTGCCCTGAATGTTAAGAAGTGTTCTGATTACACGATCACACACATTTTTCTCCACATGCATCACATCGATACAATGTCTAATGTAACACCCCAAATTTGATTATGAGTAATTGTTGCTTATATGAGGATATATGATGATTTTGACAATAACTGGTTATGTGGCATGATGAATTGTGGTGAAATTATTTTAATAATATTAATAATAAGAATAATCATGTAGTATTATTCGAATTATGGTTTATTATTTAAAATAATATAAGTGGGAGTATGGAGGTTATGTTGGTCATTTGGGAGTACAAGAGTATTTTTAGACAATATAAATAATTATTGTATTATTATTATACTATTATTATTGTTAATAAAAATATTGAGGATAAGGGCAAGGTGGTAATAAAAGAAATATAGTAAGCATAATTTTGGAAATCCCTATAGTGGGATACTTGGTCTAAAGAATGAGAAGACCGATCAAATTCTTATTTTTCGTGTTTTGTGAAGAAGAGCTTTGAGGAAGAGAAGAGAAGAGGAAGCTCTAGGGTCTGGAGGAATTGTCAGAAAAGTCTTGGAGAACGAAGGTTAAGCTGTGAAATTCTCTAAGGTATGGGGAGTTTTCATATCTTATTATAGTTCTATAGGTTATGGATTGTGAATAGATTAGGTTTGTGTATTTTGGGTAAATTGAGGTGTTTGATTATATAACTTGAGTTAGGAAGGTATGAATTTATGAAATAGAATGAATTAGGTTGGTACTTGTTGATATATGTGTTTATTGGTCTATTTTGAAGCATTTCCGTTTTAGAAAAATCTGGTTTTTGGGATTTTGAAAGAGGAATCGCAGCAGGAAAATAATTGGAAAAAAAATTGGACTACAAAGCTCCTGACACGGGCAGTTTCATAGGAATTTGGCGGCCGTGTCAGAGCACTGTATTTGTGGTTTTTGAATGTTTGGAATTTTTGGGACGCAGGTGTCTGACACGGGCCGTGTCACAGGACACGGGCGGTCGTGTCAGGTGTCTGTTTAGGTGATTTTTGATACTTTTTCGTGCTGATTTTTGTAGTCGAATTGGTTGTTGATGTATAGATATTAAAAAATGATTTTCATTATTGATGAAATAAAATGAGTGATGTGAGAAATTTTCAGTGCCCAATATTTAGAAAGGGTAGAATTGGTTGTATGCTTATAAACGTGATTTGATTATAAATTGATGATTTGATGTTGTTGATGAAAGAAGTTGTTTTATTGTCTTATTGATGAAAGAAGTTATCTTGTTGTCTTATTGATGAAAGTTGTTTTGTTGTCTTTTTGATGAAAGAAGTTGTCTTGTTGTCTTATTGATGAAAGAAGTTGTTTTTTTGTCTTGTTGATGAAAGAAGTTATTTTGTTGTATTGTCGATAAATGAAGTATTGTCAATGTGTTGTCGTGATGAAAGACATGATTATATGATGATTATTGTTAAATATGAAATGAATGATGCACATGTTGCTTTTTGATTAATTGAGGAGAATTAGCATCATTGCATTTCATAGCATTTTATGATGGAGCTTTGGCCTATTGGTAGCTTCAATCCCATTGTGAGAATTGCAGTGATTTGGTGATTATGTTGTACTCCCTTGTGGAGGTTTGATGGCCAGTGTCCATCACATGGAGAAAATCGATACCACATGCATTCTTTACATTTCATTATAGTTGACATTGCATATAAATGATGAAATGGTGATGGTGTTGTAAAGATTTTGTTGATGATGCTATGATGATGTTGTTGTACTTGTTCTATTTATTTTCCATGTCCTTATATTACTAAAATGAATTGTGATTTCTCACCCTGCCTGCTTGGAAATGTTGCCTCTTTTGTGGGTAACTTGCAGATAACCAAGAGCAGATTGTGGTGTTGGATGAGGTAGCCTCGGAGTATTGTTATTTATCATTTTAGTAGTAGTTATGGGTGTCTTGCTCTGAGATATGTAACATCGGGTGGGAATACATTTAAATGATTACTATGTTGTTTAGTTAGAATCATGTTATGAGTTTCTATACATTGATTTTATTTGGTGACGATTGTTGACAATGACGCAAAGATTTTGATGTTTTTATGAGATAAAGAATATATTTGAATTTATGATTCCATTGTGAAAAGATTGAAATTTAGTTGTGGATGTTACTAAAGGAATTATTAGTTTAAAAAGGTTTTGAAAACCCATGATTACGGAGCAGTATTATTACTAAGATGTTTAATGACGAATATGACACCTTTTTGCGATGAACTTTGATTTGTTTTAAGTGTACTTACCGCGTACATTATGTTGGGTTAGAAGGGGTTACCTTAGTGGTATCAGAGCAGGTCGGTCTGTCCGACCAAGTTGTCTAGTGTTGTATGTTCCTTAGTATGCGACATGTGTGTGATACATTGTTGGTACTTGCTTGTTTTTCTAACCATTTATCTCCATGTTTTGGTTTGAAATAAGTGGGGGAGAAGATATTGCTTCTCTGAGATGTTTTAGTTGTGGAGTGTTGGCTCAGCGTGTATTGGATTGCATGAGTGCAAATGTTATTAGGATGGTGTTGTTCTCGATTCCGGAGGGAATGTGGAGATAAGGTTTGAGTCAACTAAGAAATTGCACTTGGGGTGGCTTAGTGCACAAGATGCCAAGAATTTTATTGGGTTTGGTGAGCATGGTTTATGCCCCATCATGATTGTTTGCTATCTATTAACAAATTGAGGAACTGGCCACCCTTAATCTCTTATTGATAGTAGACAGAATCGTGTTGGATGAAATAGACGTGTCTTTCCAACTTAGATGGTGTGTGCGGTGATGTAGAAGGGAGTTAAGCCAAGTGCTTGCAGATGGCTTTGAATGAGTCGATGCAAATTATTATATTTGAAGATGAAGAAAGTTCTATTTTCTTGTCTGTCGGTCAAGTTAGAAGGTCTTGAGGGAGAGCGATTAGGAATTGTTGATGTCTGTTTCTCGGAGCATAGAGAGCAATGTGACAGCTAGTGATATGTCAGTGGTGTGTAATTCCTAATGTTTTCCTGTAGATAGATGCGGGTTGTCTATGGAGCGGGAATCTAAGTTCGATGAAGGAAAAGAGTTGTTTGTACCATTAAGCAAATGAATATGTTTATGAAAGAGGTTGCAAAAGTGTTTACGACGTGATTTTCTTTGAAGGCATGAGGAAATGCAGTGGTTGGTGATTTATATCAAGGGTTTTCTATATAAATAATAGAGGATGCTTAGCACGGGTTACTGGACTGAAAACTTTTTTTAATTGAGGAAGTTGAGTGGAACCATGCATGTAAATGTTTCATAATGATGTGGCACTACTATAACATGTGTTATGTGTTAACGTGTGATATGATGGGTATTTAGTGATGTAAGTGATTAACTACGTTATGGTTGAGTTATATGAGTGTTTTGATGAACATGATGTTGATTATGAAGTCCTATTGTGGTGATTTGTTAATGATGTCATTGTGACATAAATGAGGTGATTATAAATGATAATGAGAGAGCCTATTTGGTGATAAAATGAGGAATTAAGGATATTTCGAAGACGGTTATTAGGACGAGTTACGATCAAACACTATGATGTCGTTTGGTGTAACCAATGTACCTGCGTGTTCGTGGAAGAACATGAATTAGATTTTTCATGAGTATCAAAGGACAATTTTGTGGTGGTCTTCGTTGGTGATATTTTGATATACTCTAAGTCGGAAGGAGAGCACGCAACACCTTTGTGAATTGTGTTGCAAGTTTTGAGAGTAAGAGAGATGCTTTCCGAATTGTCGAATTGTTGAGTTCTGATTGTAGGTATTAAGTCTTCTTGGTCAGGTGATTCCTATTGGTGCAATAATTGGTGATTTTTCTAAGATTGATGTTACGACGCACTGAGAGACTCTGAAGTCTGTTGTTGGAATAAGAAGCTTTATGAGGTTAGTAAGTTGTTATTGCAGGTTTATTGAAGGTTGTTTTATGTCGGTATTATTGTTGACGCAGTTGACTCGGAAGGGTCAAGCGTATATGTAGAATGCTGCTTGTGAGGAAAGTTTTGTGGAACTAAAGAAGGAGTTAACGACTGCTCCGATATTGATATTTGCCTAATATGAGTGAGTCTTTTGTGGTTTATTGTGATTCTTCGATAATGGGTCTTGGTAGAATGTTGATACAGAATAGTCAAGTGGTTGCTAATGCTTCCAGATAATTAAGAGTTCATGAGGAAATTATCCTATCCATTATTTAGAATTGGCAGCATTGTTGTTTGTGTTGAAGATTTGACGACATTATCTTTTGAATCTAGAATTGAGGTGTGCAGCGATCAAAAAGTTTGAAACACTTGTTTGATCAGAAAGAGTTGAATATGGGACAGAGGGGACGGATGGAATTATTGAAGAATTTCGATTTGACTTGAACTACCATCCAGGTAAAGCAAATGTGGTTGAAGAAGCCTTGAGGAGGAAGCCATTGCATATGTCGATGCTTATGGTGAAAGAACTTGAAGTAATTGAGCAGTTCAGAGATATGGGTTTAGTGTGTGAGACGACCTCTAATAGTGTGTAGTTGAGAATGTTGAAATTGACTAATGATATTATAGAAGAAATCTGATAAGGATAACAACCTGATTTGAAGTTGGTGGATCAGCTGACCTTGATTAACCAGGGTAATGGATGTGAATTACAAATTGATGAGAATGATGTGATGAAGTTTCGTGGTAGAGTGTGTATTCCAGATGTTTTGGAAATTGAAAAGAGTATTTGCGAGGAAGGACGTCGAATTAGATCTATGGATTTTTGTGTCGGATTTGTCGAAGACGGTGAAGAAATATGACTAGATTTGGGTGATGGGAGATAGTTTAACTAAATCAGTTCATTTCTTACAAATGAGGGTAATTATTCTACGAGGAAATTAGTTGAGATGTACTTTGAGAAAACCATGAGGTTACTTGGGATAGAGACCCAAGATTTACGTCGAAGTTCTGGGAAAGTTGGTTGGGTGCTTAGGAACTGGGTCGAGAATGAGTTATGCTTAGCATCTGCAGATGAATGGTCAGACAGAGAGGAGTATTAAGTACTTGAAGGATTTGTTGATGGCTTGTATGTTGGACTTGGGGGTCATGAAGATCATATGTGAGGGTTGTATTCGACTCTGTTTACTTCAAGTAATTTTTTAGGACAAAAATTCTTTAAGTGGAGGAGAATTGTAACACCCCAAATTTGATTATGAGTAATTGTTGCTTATATGAGGATATATGATTATTTTGACAATAATTGGTTATGTGGCATGATGCATTGTGGTGAATTTTTTTTAATAATATTAATAATAAGAATAATCATGTAGTATTATTCGAATTATGGTTTATTATTTAAAATAATATAAGTGGGAGTATGGAGGTTATGTTGGTCATTTGGGAGTACAAGAGTATTTATAGACAATATAAATAATTATTGTATTATTATTATACTACTATTATTATTAATAATACAAATATTGAGGAAAAGGGCAAGGTGTTAATAAAATAAATATAGTAAGGATAACTTTGGAAATCCCTAGAATGGGATATTTGGTCTAAAGAATGAAAAGACCGATCAAATTCTTATTTTTTGTGTTTTGTGAATAAGAGCTTTGAGGAAGAGAAGAGAAGAGGAAGCTCTAGGGTCTGGAGGAATTGTCAGAAAAGTCTTGTAGAACGAAGGTTAAGCTGTGAAATTCTCTAATGTATGGGGAGTTTTCATATCTTATTATAATTCTATAGGGTTTAGATTGTGAATAGATTAGGTTTGTGTAATTTGGATAAATTGAGGTGTCTCATGATATAATTTGAGTTAGGAAGGTATGAATTTATGAAATAGAGTGAATTGGGTTGGTACTTGTTGATATATGTGTTTATTGGTCTATTTTAAAGCATTTTGATTTTAGAAAAATATGGTTTTTTGGGTTTTTGAAAGAGGAATCGCAGCAGGAAAATAATTGGAAAAATAATTTGGACTACAGAGCTCCTGACACGGGCAGTGTCACAGGACACGGGAGGCCGTGTCAGAGCACTGTATTTATGGTTTTTTACTGTTTGGATTTTTTGGGACGCATGTGTCTGACACGGGTCGTGTCACAGGACACGGGCGGCCGTGTCAAGTGTCTGTTTTTGTGATTTTTGATGATTTTTGATGTTTTTTCGTGCTAATTTTTGTAGTCGAGTTGGTTGTTGATGTATAGATGATAAAACATGATTTTCATGTTGATTATTGATGAAATAAAATGAGTGATGTGAGAAATTTTCAGTGCCGAATTTTTAGAAAGGGTTGAATTGGTTTTATGCTTATAAGCGTGATTTGATTATAAATTGATGATTTGATATTGTTGATGAAAGAAGTTGTTTTGTTGTCTTGTTGATGAAAGAAGTTGTCTTGTTGTCTTATTGATGAAAGTTGTTTTGTTGTCTTGTTGATGAAAGAAGTTATTTTGTTGTATTGTCGATAAATGAAGTATTGTCGATGTGTTGTCGTGATGAAAGACATGATTATATGATGATTATTGTTGAATATGAAATGAATGATGCACATGTTGATTTTTGATTAATTGAGGATAATAAGCATCATTGCATTTCATAGCATTTTATGACGGGGCTTCGGCATATTGGTAGCTTCAATCCCATTGTGAGGATTGAAGTGATTTGGTGATTATTTTATGCTCCCTTGTGGAGGGTTGATGGCCAGTGTCCATCACATGGAGAAAATCGGTACCGCATATATTCTTTGCATTTCATTATAGTTGACATTGCATATAAATGATGAAATGGTAATGGTGTTGTAAAGATTTTGTTGATGATGCTATGATGTTGTTGTACTTATTCTATTTATTTTCCATGTCCTTATATTACTATAATGAATTATGATTTCTCACCCTGCCTGCTTGGAAATGTTGTCTATTTTGTGGGTAACTTGCAGATAGCCAAAAGCAGATTGTGGTGCTGGAGGAGGTAGCCTCAGAGTATTGTTATTTATCGTTTTAGTAGTAGTTAGGGGTGTTCTTCTCTGAGATATGTAACATCGGGTTGTTTAAATGATTAATATGTTGTTTAGTTAGAATCATTTTATGAGTTTCGATACATTTATTTTATTTGGTGACGATTGTTGACAATGACGCAAACTTTTTGATGTTTTGATGAGATAAAGAATATATTTGAATTTATGATTTCATTGTGCAAAGATTGAAATTTAGTTGTGGATGTTACTAAAGGAATTATTATCTTAAAAAGGTTTTGAAAACTCGTGATTATGGAGCAGTATTATTACTAAGATGTTTAATGACGAATGTGACACCTTTTTGCGATGAACTCTAATTTGTTTTAAGTATACTTACTGCGTACATCATGTTGGGTTAGAAGGGTGTTACATCTAACATCTAGATTGCACCAGTAAGGTAGATCAAAGAACACTGACCTCTTCTTACATATATTTGTATGAGTGGTTTATTTTTGGTCCTTTCCAAATAGAACACTGACATCCTTCACACTTCCATAAATTTCCTCTCCAGTTAAGGCTTGTAGGGAAAATTCATTATTTTCTCTGTTAAACGTTTTTCTCAACATGCGATATGGGTGATTAGGTTTGAGAAATATTCCATGTCCAAGTTTAATCGTCTTCTTTCCATGTTTTAATTGTTGGAAGCATGTATTATCTTCACATGTTGGGCACGCCTTATGTCTTTTTAACATTATAACTACACAAGTTCCTATATGCATAAAAATCATTGATAATGCAAATTAATATTGCATGCATCTTGAAATTCTTGTGGGAATAGCCATCAAACATATCAACACTTTCCTCCCAGATCATTCTCAAGTCCTCAATCAAAGGACTTAGATAAACATCTATATCATTTCTTGGCTTCCTTGGGCCTGAAATCATCATGGATAACATAATATATTTTTATTTCATACAAATCGAAAAATACAAATTGTAGATAATTAATATAACAGACCATGAACTATGATTACTACTTAAGTTTCCAAATGGATTCATTCCATTTGTAGCAAGTCCAAGCCTAAGGTTTATTGCCTCATTACCAAAATCAATATACAAATCATCAACTCTCTTCCATTGCAAAGAATCAGTTGGATCACGAAGTTGTCCATCATGTTCCCTCTCAATCCCATGTCATATAAATTCTTTGCATCGTTTGCATTAGTGAATAATCTTTTGAAACTTGGAATTGTTAGAAGATACTACAACACCTTTGCAGGAGGATCCTTTGTGTTTTCATCACTATTAAAATCACCATCTTTCACTTTGAAACATGATTTCCCGCGTGTGGGGAAATCCTTCAAGTATTCATACTCATTTTGGTATAATATGCAATCATTAGGGCAGACATGTATTTTCTTGTACTTTATACCCATCGGACACAATATTTGTTTTGCCTCATAGTTACGATTTGGCAATATGTTACCTTCAGGGAGCATTTCACACAACAACTGAAATAGTTCAGAAAAACTTTTATTCGTCCATCCATTTCTTGCCTTCAAGTTGAACAAACTCGACACCACATATAACCATGTAAAGTTAGCGCAATCCAGATACAACGGCTATTCATTGTCACTGCATAAAGTGTCGTACATATAAGCACGTTGAAATGGCTCTGGCCCAATATCATGGATCATATCCTCTAGCCGATTGTCCAGATCTACATCAGCTACCTCCCTTTCTGACACACTTGGCATGTCATTTGACGGTTCACCATGCCATTGGTATAAATTTGGCAAATACCCTTACAAACAAGATGATTTCGTATTTCATTTATTAAAAGTGATGGCTCTCTATTCAAACATTTAACACAAAGACAATAAAACTTATTATTATTAGGAAATTTTTCACTGGCATATTTAAAAACTCTTATATTCCTTTATCGTACTCTGCACTCAACCGATTAACTTTCATCCAACTATGATCCATAACTACTTCTAGAAAAATAAATAAACATATGCAAAGATTAAGGGTGGTTAAATATTTACAAAGACAATTTCACTCTAAATGAATCACATGATTAAGGAGGTTAAATTAAATCACTCTAATTTATGATGGTGGTTAGAATATTCGAAGCAACAAGGATGATAGATTTTCGAGAGGGAAAGTGTCATAGATAAGGTAATAGATAATTCGTTTTTTATTGTACAATATTAATTGGTATTTATTTTGGTTTTTTATTGTACAATAGAGTGATTTAGGGGGGGTTATGTTTTTAGGGTTATGGTTGTGATGGTGGTGGTATATGTTGTGGCTTTTATTGTTTGAACTTTGTATCTCAAATTCCCTTCCTTCCCTCTCCTTCTTGTAGGTAGGACTTAGAGTATATGATTATGAATCAAATTGCAATCGAAGAATAAATGACAAATGGTGAGAGTGTGGATAGTGTGGAAGAAATTTTGTTGAAGATTAAAAATAGTGGAGGTGATTATGACTCTAAGATTAACTACAAGGGGTGGAAGGCCATGATGCCCTTCATTATAGGTGAGTGAAACTGCAACTAAGAGATATATTGTTTTTATTTGTCTCGTTTTCTCATGTTAGTTTTTCATAAATCTAAGTAATTCATTTGAGTGATTGGAAGGAAATGAGATTTTTGAGAAGTTAGGAGACATTGGCACTTTATCCAATCTCTTGGTTTATCTTATTAATTCAGAAAATTTTACCCCATATTCTTATATTTTTCCCTATATCCCAACACTTTTGTAAATATTCTAAAAATACCTTTGATAATTTTTTTAATTTTTTACTATTGGAATTTACACAATATTAATCGGATAATTTTAAGTAAAGAAATTCGGAGTGTTTTTTTTTCAAACCGAAAAACAACACAGAAAGAAATTTGGTTAGTGTTTTTTTCAAACCAGATAACTTGTATGTAAATTACCCAATTAACAATTTTTTTCCGGATTACTTTCTAGGATGAGTTCAGGATTGTTATCATAGAATTGGAAATAAGACCTATAAAATAGCACAGTGTCGAAATTCTGAAGAAAAACATCTTAATAACTATTTTGTTTGGGAATGAATTGGTTGCAGCACCCAGATCTTTCAATCAATCTCCTTACCCAACTTGGTCTTCAATTCATTTACATCATGCAAATGGTTGGCAGCAATCATCATATCATCGATATAAATTAACCGAAAAATAAAAGAGTCATCATCAAAGCTCCTCACATAAACACAACAATCATTATCACACCTTCTATAGCCAATTTAGAGCATGTATGAATCAAAACGTTTGTACCACTTCCTTGGAGACTGCTTCAAGCCATACAAAGACTTATTCAATTTGCAAACAAGTATGTCATATCCAGTATTACCGAATCTCTCTGGCTGCTCCATGTAGATATGCTTCTTTAGATTACCATGGAGGAAAGTTGTTTTCACATCCATTTACTCTAAATGATATTCCTGCTGGCTACCAGGGTCAATACTACTTTGATAGATGTATGACTAACGACCATACTAAAAAATTCATCATAAGCAATCCCCTTCTGCTGTAAATACCCCTTTCACAACTAGACGAGCCTTGAATTCCCCCCCCCCCCCCCTTTTTGTTACTATTGACTTTTTATTGTACACCCACTTACAACCAATAGTTATCTTTCCCTGTGACAGTTGGACAAGATCCTATGTCTCATTCTTTTTCAAGGATTTCATCTGCTCCACCATATCACCTATCCATTTATCTTTCTCCTGGTTAGTCATAGCCTCTCGAAAGGTAGAAGGGTCTCCTGAACTGGTAAGAAGAGTATATGTTGCCAAGTCTTCAAACTCATATATGACTAGAGGTGTAATACAACGGGGCTCCATATCACGCATAAGTGTATAGTCTTATACTCAACCTGAATCTTGCATTCCACTTTAATATGAGTCTGGTTCATCATGTTGTTGGGATACAATCTTTCTTGGATTCACTGGTGGCTCCTTAATGTCCACATGAATCTTGTCCTGACAGGAATTTTCTACATCAGTATCTGACACAATTGTCACATTTGAGTGTTTAAACATCGATTGCTCGTCAAATATAACATCTATGTTGACAACCACCTTCCTCTAAACTAGATCTCGTAACTTATACTCCTTCACACCTTTATTGTAGCCAATAAAGATGCACTGCTTTGACTTGGGGTCAAATTTAGATCGATTCTCACTAGAAATATGCACATATGACACTCAAAAATCCTCAAATTACTTAGATCAATGGGGTTACCTGTCCTCACCTTCTCTGCAACTTCGCCATCCAAAAGCCAATGGTGATCTTTTGACTAGATAACATATTATATTGAGTATTGTTGCCCAGAAACCTTAATAACTTCGCCAACCAATGAAACCATTTGCATCTTATTATTTTATTATATTTAATAATTACTTATCACTTTCCATATTAAAAGAAGAAGAAAAAAAAACAATTGTCAATGTAGTATTTAAGACGGTGTAACTATACATGTGAATTTTCTGTGTAAGAATAGCAAGCCTCTTGTTAAAGAGATATAGAGAGGAAGTTAAGATTCAGTTCCCTCCTCCAAGTCAATGGATCCTCTCCCCTTCAGCCCTCCACAGGTCAACTTCGAAGAAAGTGAAGGCGGAAAGATACATTTATGGAGAAGCCTTGTAGATTCTCATAATATTAAATAAAGTTGCAAGTCTTTCATGAGTAAAAAAAAAATTCCTTAATACAATCCTTGCTTCATGTGTGTTTTATTTTAACAAAAATTGACAGATATAATACTTTTGACTCAACTACTAGTATCTTTTAAAACACGCGAAGTTGTTGGACGTGATCCTTCTGTATATAATATAATTGGTAGGCTCTTCCTTCATCTCATTTCAAGTGTTTTATTTAAACTGTCAAATCATTTTAAATAAAACACTTAAACTAGTAAATCATTTTACATTAAAACATTTTGAGCAGGTAAACACAGTCCATACTAGGTGGATATACTTAAACTGGTAAAACATTTGCCCTGAGGTCTCTTAAGGACAAGTAAACATACTAGAACTTAAACAGGTAAATCATTTCCCAAGGTCTCTCTCACAGACAAGTAAAACGGTGGATATACATGTCACACTGGAAGTCATAAAGGTTGAAGGATAAAAATAACAGACGCTATTTAGTTCCAAAAGCTGAAATAACTATCCAGAAAGCTCTTCTATTCTGCTTCTCTGTCTCACTAATTATCACAACCTTTCTGGCAGTGAGGAAACTACAGGCGGGATTTGTGGCTTAGTTCATGAATTTACTCATTGGATCATCATGATGTACTTTCTTCATCCTGTATGCCTCCATGTCCTCTTGAGTAACCTCATCATTCCATTTAACATTATATTTCCGCTTCCTCTCATCTTTCTCTTCTCTCTTTCTTTGATCCTCCTTTTTCAGTGCATCAGCAAGCAATTTTTCATCCAGAACTAGGTCCTCCGGGACATCACTTCCCCATGTAGCAGGCCTTTTCTCTTCTACTGGTGTAGTATCCTCTGTAAGGAATTTACGAATATAGTTAAAAATCAAGATGCAAAATATGAACAGGCAATTATCAGAAGAAATTAATAACAAAGATAAGAGAAGGATATGGTATCGGCATACGAACCTGCAGCAGCTTCTTTACGAGCAATATTAGCTCTCATAAGATCATTTGCAGCTTCAGCAGCTTCAATTCCAGCAGTACCAGTACAATAACTGTTACGTATTGTCTGCTTGCAGCACTTAAAGCCCCATTGATGATCCTTCCACCATGAACCCCAAACAGTTGTGTGGTTGTTAATGTAAACATCTTCTTCATACTTGCTTCTGGGGATTGCAGCTTCCTATTAGAAGCAACAGATAAATAACAGTTATTATCATCCTAACGAACGACCAACATAAAAGCATAATATGCATAACAGTCATACCTGTCCCTTAATAATTCTACCAGCACGATCATACTCAACTTGCCTCTCACTCTGACCCAGCAGAAGTTCTCTTGGAAGCTTGTCATCGTCAGCTGCATTACCATACTTCTCAATAATAGTTTCCTTTGTTTGAGATTTCAATTTGTCTTTCATGACCTTGAAATTCTTATAGAGCAATTCGGCTTGGGAAGGAGCTGCTTGCATGTGAACATCTTGTCCCTTGTCAAATGCTTCCCAAGCATGGATGTTTAAGTCTTTGAATTCCAAAGCTTGACCACTATTTCTATATTGGTTATCACCCTACAGAACATAAACAAATTTTAACGTAAGTACAAGATTAACATGCAAAAGCAATAAAAAAAGAAATCAAGTTTCCTAAAAAAATTAATCTTAGACAAATTACCAAGTAAAACTTTTCATTTGGATCAGCCTCGGGAAGAGGATCTTCACGCATGGACCTGGTCTTGGGGTCATAATGGGCTGAATTTACATCGAGATTGAGAAGATATTTTGCAGTATCCTCTCGAATTCGTAGATTCCTGAAGGTTCAAGACATTTCAGTTATAATCCATGTAAGAAAATAATAGAAGTGTTAATAGTAAATATGGCACCAATCACCCTGGTCATACAATTTTACAATGATAGCCACATAACAATTACCTCACAGTTCCTGTGCTCCCACCACCTGTTGTTCGCACACGCTTCTCAACCTTTGCAAAGTCCATTTGTTTGCTTTCATCAACCTTGGCCTCATCTACCCTCAAATCATCTTCGTCTTCAACCTCATCAATAGCAGCACCCTCATCATTTTGGTCGCCCTTCTCCAATTTCTCCAGCTGTTGTTCCTTCAAGTACTTCTTTCGAGCATCATCTCTGGCTTCATATCTCTCAATGACACGGGCGTAGGTTGATGCATCATACCCATTCCATCTATCTCGTTTGCCATCATAGTCAAGCTCAAAAGTTTCTACCTTTTCATCAGCAGCAATGTGCTTGTTTGTATGTTTTGCTCCTACTTTGCGTGGTCTTTCCATGCATGCCTTGGCATCATGTGTCATTGCTCCACAACTATAAAAAGAAGATGAATATTAACATAATAACCTAAACTTAGAAGAGGAAGGAATTCCAAAATATATGCAGAGACAAGCAGGGCTATCAAACTCTATAATAAAACCAAACAATATAAGATCCCTAAACTAAGTTAAGTAATTAGCTATAATACTTATAAAGTTATAAACCTAATATGCAGTGCAAAGTAGAAGCAATTAACCTCAAACATAAAACAAAAAACAGCCAATAGGTGATTTTTACAAAGATCATGCATTTATTCAAGCTTGTAAAGAAACTAGAAATTTAGTAAAAAGATTTTGTGTGGGTTCACTTGTATTAGTGGGACAGTATTTATAAACAAGGTAACACAATTTTCATGCTCATAAGATAGTTTAACAACTACTGAGACAAGGCACACACACAGTCCAAGACAGATGAAGCGAAATACGGAAATAGTAAATCTCATTTTCTTATTATGTTTATAGACAACACAATAAGCATCTATCACATTAGGAGCACAACACAAGCGCAGGCCTCTAGAAATTGTGAAAGAGATAACTTACTTCTCACATGCACCTTTCCTATACTTGCTGGCCTGAAAAATTTTAGCACCTCTATCGTACCATGATTTGGTGTAATTGGGATCAGATTTCCATTTCCTTTGATGTTTCAAACTCTACATCGGAAGAAAAAACAAAACAAAAGAATATATAAGTTTTTATATGTCAAATACTAGTTTGGAGAATAAAAAAACAGCTTGACTCTATCGCTTAGCAACTACCAATTCAATTTTATACTCAGACTGGAAAAACTTACAGGCCTCTCAGCATTAAGATACCAAGGTGCAGATGACATATACTGAGGAATATGAGGATTGATTTCCTTCCCATCTTCATCAACCTCAGCAGGGGCAAGCCCAGCCTTACGTGCTTCCTCAAGCTCAATCTGTTTTCGATGATCTTCCCTTGACTTGAATGCCACTGCAATCCATGCCATACAAATTCAATAAACATTTACAAACGGTATAACTAAGGCACAGAGCGAATTACAAAGTACATGACCATGTTTAAATTAAAATTAACAAACCCTAACCCAATTTTGTACCAAAAAAATATTTAACGAAGTTACCATGATTGTATCATTAGTAACGCAACAGATAACAAATTTTTGAATTGAAATCAAAATGCGATATAATCTGAAAATTTTATCGGGATATAATTAAATAAAACAATAGAAACTAATTAAGGGGGAAAAGATCGAATCGATCTAATCGATGCACGAGTTTTCAGCATGATCATAATTTGGTTTAAAAGCAATAATCGAGTAATAGAAAGCGAAGTTAACAGCGGAAACCCTAAGACAATCAGAGATCCTAAAATTGAATTGAATTGAATTGGGGAAAGGAGATGATTTACCAGAAGCTGTTGCCATGATGTGATATAAACTCGGAACAAGGGATGGATAGGGAGTTTAAGGAAGAAGATGAATGAAAAATGAAGTAGATTCACTACAAATTCGGTAGCTTCGCGGTGATTGTTCTTTTTTTTTTTTTTTTAACAGTAGTATATCTTTCTGATAGTTTATAGGAATTATATTGGGCTTTTCCATAAGCCCGTATAAATTGTATTGGGCTTTTTCCATGAAAATTTTACCCTATACCTCTACAATTATCCTCATATCCCTACATATCAATTTTTTGGACGAAAATACTCATGTATAAATATCTTATATTTCAAAATTTTCACTTTTTTACTCATTTTATCTCAGCACGAGCGTTAAAAAAAAATCACACTCACTTTTCACTCCCGGAAAATCCACGAGAGAGACTTCTGGTTCACAACGTTTTCACCCCGAAGAACTTCCTAGTAAGTTATCCGATTTTTTTTGTTATTTCACCTCAGATAACTTTTAGGATCTCCGATTTTTTAGTTATCCAGTTTGTGTAATTCCTACATTGGATAACTTGATGTCTAGTTATCTGATTTTATAAATTTTTTCATCGGAAAAATTAAGTTGAGTATTCTAGTTTGGTTTCGTTGATTGACAATTTTTTTAGTGACTCGCACTAAAGGATGCGACAGACATATTTATCGACGATACGCTGATGGAAGGACAATTCCACAGCAGTCTACTCGAGAGGAAGATCAGATTGATGATCCTGCACTTGTACCTGTAGTGACTCATATTCCATTACACCCACCATTTCCTGGAGGATTGTCTGATACGTCACTTTTGGTGAGGTATCATAACCAAGTCGCTCGTGGGATGGTCAAGTAAGTCAATTTATGACCTTTCTATGGTGAATAAAATTTAATTTTAATTATTTATGTATGAGGACATATATTATGAATTATTTTCAAGAGAGAGTTTCGAAGAAAGAGATTAAGGTTGTTGCACATGGCAGCAAATTGATTAGATGGGTTCCACATAGTCTCCTACCTATGATTGAGAAGTGGGTATCTGAATTTGGTCTATCATTTCTGCATAAAACTAGTTTATCCAGGATATATCAGAACTTGGTATCTGCATTTGATGATTGGTGGCATCTTGAGACATCATCCTTACATATGCCAATTGGCGAGATGATTATTACCCTGAACGATGTTTCTTGCCTCCTTCATATACTGTGTAGGGGAGTTATGTAACTGATCCGCGTGTCGCGCACGGAGCAAAAACGAGTAATTTTTGAAAACGTAGTATAGCGACAATGACTCGAATCGTCTCACAAGGATTCTTGATCTTATTAACTAACGATAGTAACGATTAATGGGGGTTTAGATTTTAATTTGAAGAAAAAGCAGTTAAAATAAAAAGTGATTACCAAATAAGCTAAAACGGCTAATCCTACTGATTTGGGTTCCAACTTATCATTGGTTATTATAATTTCAACCTCCTAAGCGGATTATCTATTCCTATTTGATTATAACATTCATTGACAAGCGCAACTGGTTTTATGCGATGTATGTTCCTATTATCTGAATTAAGCAAACTGATTTAATCTCTCGTGAATTAAGCAAACACGGTTTAATCAAACACGATAATGAATTAAGCAAACGCTAACGTGACTATGGTCAAGGATCATACAACAATCAAATTAAATCAACACTAATATATGATAATCGAATTAAGCAAACAATGATCACATATCATAATATTGAAAGGAATAGAATTTGGATTGAAAATTATTATAACCTCAAAGTATGATGGAACCTGTAATCAGCAGGATTTTGCCTTGGAATTAGTTATTCATTTCGGTTCTTTCAAGCGTAAGAAAAATAAAATAAAATCGTAAAAAGTGTCTCCAAGAGCATATGCGGCTGCTAGGTTAAATAGAAAAACCTAAATGACCCGTTTACAATCCAACTGGGTCAAATACATAACCCAGACCCAATTCTAAATGACCCGAAACTAAATAAAACTAATGCAGCAGCTTCAAACGAAATTCTGGAAAATATGACTCTGAATCTGACTTCGACTCCAATACAAAATTCGTAGCTCTCTCTCTCTTAGCTTTCCATCGACTGATAGAACACCTCAATCAGATTCCCGAAACTCCGTTTATGATCATTTCCGTAAAAGCTATTAAAGCTGAAAATTAAGTATGAAAATTAAATTAAGCCAAAAATAAAGTAAATTAGAAAAACAAATTAAAATATAAAAATAAACAAAGAAAATTAAAGAAATGCCTAAGTGCAATCATGGGAGAATGCGCATTAAAATGCACTGATCAAATTCCCCCACACTTGAACTTTTGCACTCCGAGCAAAAATAAACTCAAGACTCAAGAAATACAACATCATTCAGATACTCATTCTAGGCTACAAACTCTTCTTCGATTAAGATAGCATCGATAGGTACTAATCTTACACACTAAGGATATCGTAAGAACACAAATCCGCAATTGTGCGGTCATAAGCCTCCATCATATACAAACCATTTTGAATCATGTTATTATGCCTAAGCCTAACTTATTCATCCTCCATTTTGCTCTCTTTCATTCTAGTGCAATCACATTAAGCCCGTTATCTATTCATACACATGGTAAATAAGTCTGTTAGCGATTATGATTCATACTTGACAATATTTTAAAGTTACTTTAGTAACAACAAGAACTTTTTTTTCTTAAGGTTTCACATCCGTTAGGCTAAATGACCGGGTGAGGATCACCTGACTTATAAGGTGGATTCCTATTCATATTTTTTTTAAGCGCAAGATCATTCACTTATTTGCATCAGCTTAATTACTTAGTGTTTGATTTCTAGATGGTGTTGACTGCTAGATAAACTATTTAAGAGATATTAAAGGATGAGAACTCAAGGTTATGGCATAACAAGTATTCAAAATGATTTCCATATTTAGGAGACTTAAGGTGTTAAAACGATACCGGTATTGTGAACTTTTCCAAAGTCTCCACAACTAACCTCAAAACAATCTATAGCCTAAAACTTTTTTTAAGAAAATGTCTAGTGTTTCTAAAACAAAACAAAACAAACAAAAACAAAACAAAAACAAAGAAAATAAATTATTCTCTCCCCCGCACTTAAAACAAGCATTGTCCTCAATGAAAGGACATAAATATAAAATAAGAGGGAGAGAAAGGAAAGAACACACCAGAGTAGTCAAGGTGGATAAGTGATCACATAAGCAGCATTTCCTAAAGAGAGCTCTTCTACAGTCTCTTCTTCCAAAATGGGGATCTCATAGAGTAACTTTGGGTAGTATCCATTAATCTTGGAGTTTTTATTAGTGCATTCGCCTTTTATTCCAGGATCAAAGAAGAATCTTAGATAAGTAAAAGTGTTGAATATGCAGATGATAGTGATCTCCTTTTCTACAACTTCAAGAATAAAGGATTAAGGGGTTGCCTCACTACTTTTGTTCCATCTTCAATTGAGATCCTATGCATACTCATGGATGGGCAAATATCACAAGTGTCAACCAAATTCCATCCAATTCCCTTTTTATATTCCTGTAATGATTTCTCTTCCTGCACAAATTCAAATAAATTATTAGGAAGTGGTTTCAGCTCTAAAGAGGGTGATTTCTCGATGGATGGTTTGTTCTGGGAAGTCGGGATGTCGAGAGCTTCATTGACATGAACAACTTCATTTTTAACCTCATTTGCAGTAAGAATATCATCTTGCAAGGCAACCTCAAATTCAGCATAAATAGAGCAAATTTTAGTGTCAGTACAAACATCACAAGAGTAAACATCATTAAAATCAGACAATAATGGAAAATCAGCTGCAAACAAATTAATACAAGTATCATCAACAATTTTAGATGGAAACTCTATTTGAAAAATAAAATGTTCTTCCGAAGGTTGTTGGTTTGATCATTGAGCTTGCTGCATAGCATTCACCGAAGTGGTAAGTTGATCAAGTTGTATTTGCAAAGTCTGAAAATTAGAATCTATTTGTTGTTGATTCTTGATATTATTTGTAGCCATTTGGTTCACAAGATCCTCTAGTGAGGGTTCAGAAGGTGCAGAACACCCTACTTCTAATTCATTTAGATGCTTATTTGGATCCTCATCTGCAAAACCATTAAAACTTGGTAAAAAGTGTGTTAAACCAAATTTCAATTCGAAAGGTGCATCAACAACAGGATATTCAATATATAAAGCATTATAATTCACAAGTTCAGCCAGTTCTCTCAGAGTTCTTTGATCAGCCATGATATGATTATGAATTTCAACACAATATCAAATAAAATCAATACATATTTAAAAAGAATGGAAAAAAACTATTAAAATAAAATATAAAAAATATAAAAATAACGCTAAAAATCTAATCAAATCAAGTAAAGCTCGCACAAAAAATTTCATATTTTTTTGAAAATATGAAAAGAGAAAATAAATCAAATAAAATAGAAAAACACGAAATTTGCGATTTTGAGGGTTGAAATCTTTTAGAATTCTATTCTAAAAGAGTATTGTTCTTCAATTTATTTCTGATTTTCTGGAAAAAGATTCGGAGCAAATTGAAACAGTAGCTTCCAACTTACCTGAAAGGCTGGAAAACTTATCACTATACTGCAACCGGTATTGCAACCCTGAAAATCAACAGACACAACAAAAAAGAAAAGAAAAAAACTGGATAGAAAACTATACCTATGACTATAAAATTGGTTAATAACAACAAGAATCCCCGGCAACGGCGCCAATTTGATCCGCGTGTCGCGCACGGAGCAAAAACGAGTAATTTTTGAAAACATAGTATAGCGACAATGACTCGAATCGTCTCACAATGATTCTTGATCTTATTAACTAACGATAGTAACGATTAATGGGGGTTTAGATTTTAATTTGAAGAAAAAGCAGTTAAAATAAAAAGTGATTACCAAATAAGCTAAAACGGTCAATCCTACTGATTTGGGTTCCAACTTATCATTGGTTATTATAATTTCAACCTCCTAAGCGGATTATCTATTCCTATTTGATTATAAAATTCATTGACAATCGCAACTGGTTTTATGTGATGTATGTTCCTATTATCTGAATTAAGCAAACAGATTTAATCTCTCGTGAATTAAGCAAACACAGTTTAATCAAACACGATAACGAATTAAGCAAACGCTAACGTGACTACGGTCAAGGATCATACAACAATCAAATTAAATCAACACTAATATATGATAATCAAATTAAGCAAACAATGATCACATATCATAATATTGAAAGGAATAGAATTTGGATTGAAAATTATTATAACCTCAAAGTATGATGGAACCTGTAATCAGCAGGATTTTGCCTTGGAATTAGTTCTCCATTCCGGTTCTTTCAAGCGTAAGAAAAATAAAATAAAATCGTAAAAAGTGTCTCCAAGAGCAGATGTGGCTGCTAGGTTAAATAGAAAAACCTAAATGACCCGTTTACAACCCAACTGGGTAAAGTACATAACTTAGACCCAATTCTAAATGACCCAAAACTAAATAAAACTAGTGCAGCAGCTTCAAACGAAATTCTGGAAAATATGACTCCTAATATGACTCCGACTCCAACACAAAAGTTGTAGCTCTCTCTCTCTTAGCTTTCCATCGACTGGTAGAACGCCTCAATCAGATTCCTGGAACTCCGTTTATGATCATTTCCGTAAAAGCTGTTAAAGTTGAAAATTAAGTACGAAAATTAAATTAAGCCAAAAATAAAGTAAATTAGAAAAACAAATTAAAATAAACAAAGAAAACTAAAGAAATGCCTAAGTGAAACCATGGGAGAATGCGCATTAAAATGCACTGATCAGTAACCATGTACAAGGGTTCACTGAATCAGATGATATTACTCTGCCTATTAGTCTGATGGGTGTTCCGCTGGACGAGGCATTTGAGAATATTTGTATTTGCAGAGGTCCATATTATAGGCTAAACTGGTTGAAAAAGATATTTGTTCGTCTGTGAGCTGAGAGCAAATTTGATTGTGCAGTTAGGGCGTATATGATGGTGTTACTAGGTTGCATTATTATTACTGATAATACCTTTACTCCTGTAAAGGAAAAGTATTTACCGCTATTTGAGGATTTGACTAGATGTGGTAGATAATTTTGGGGCAGTTGCACTTGTCACACTAATAGATATCGCAGAGATGCTTTCTTCTATGGTTGCAGACAGCTTGAGGGATATGTCTCTCTACTACAGGTACAATTGTTTAATTTTAATTTTATTTAGACTTGTACTATATTATTTATAATACTTGTAATTGTTAATATTCATGTTGTGTAACAGTGTTGGATCCATGAGTATTTTCCAACTGTTGGCAAAAGAGGATTTTTGAAGATTGTTGGTGTTGGTAGTCCACTTCCTAGGGCGATGAAGTGGATGTACAGGCAAGGCGCGCAAAAGGTTGATGAGGTTAGGGTTGTGTTGGATGGATTAAGACTTGCCGATGTCATTTTGCGCCTTTTTCAGGATCACAGACAGCACAAACCATTTGATGATATTTGTTTGTAGAAGGGTGGCCTAAAATGGTATAGTACAATTGTTCTTTATTTATCTGACAGATGTTTACGTCAGTTTGGATACGGGCAGTACATACCATATCTGCCACCTGTTATTGACACACTTGATATGGACTTTAAGTTCGTAATTTATCATGCAAGCGTCATACTAGTGATTCGGCAAGCCGAGTTTGTAAATACTTTGTATGATTTGGTGGCCGATTACATGTCTTGGTACTACAAAGTATCATACTCTCATCTGGCACCACCACCTCGGGGGGACAGAGAGGTCCCAGTTTTTGTGTTTGATGATGGACCGTCAGATCTGAGGTTGCTACATATTTCACATGAGCTTCGTCGCTATCTGCATCTTCATGAGGCCGAAGAGGGTGATGATGATTTTGTTGAGGTCTTTCGAGCACTACGTATAACTCAGGGTGGACCTGTAACTTATGTTGGTGAGCACGATGATGCTTGATATATTATTTTATATTCAGACTAATGTAGTATTATTCAGACTTATTTAGTATTATTCATAGTGATATAGTAGTCTATTATGATTTATATGAAAGAGCGTAAAAATACAAGGAAGGGGGTTGGAATTGGGTTTTCAAAAATAAAATGACTGTAAATGACACTTTAATTTATCCTGGTTTATTTGAACTCAAACTACATTCAGTTCACCCGCCAAGGTGATTTTGCCTCTCTCAACGAGGTCTTAATCCACTATTCAAAAATGAACACGACCACAATGACCTACTGTCAAAGTCTTCTTGAGTCTACTGACTAAACTAGTCACTCAAGGAAAAAACAATTATCTTTTACAAAGATTAAAAATCTGTAGCTAAACAATGCTTCTAAAAAACTATATCACAAAGTGATCTGTTACAATATTGAGAGCAAGATAATTTGAGCGTGTAATAGAGCGTGAAAGAGAGAGCTACAAATCTTCAGGTTAATTTCTTTAAATAATGATTTGAAGTAGATAGCCATTGGGAACATCTGGAGCTTGATTTGGATAGTTGTTAATTGCCATAAAATCCTTCCAAATAAAGAGATTCTTGTTCCCAGCCATTATTCTGATTTTCTTTAAATGGTCCTTAATGAGGGAATCAAAATATTCTAAACACGAATCAGAGTTTCATAAATGAATACGCAACAATAAAAACTTCTTTAATGAGAACTTCTCTTTGACAACAGATCTTCTATAAGTGAGCGCTAGGTTGTTCTTCTTAGAAGATGCTTGACTAGAGTAAGATTATCCCTCCTTATGAGAACTTATACAACTTCTATTTTGCATATTAAACACAGGTTAGTGCAACATAAATTAGAACTTCTATTCTCTTAGAAAAGTATTGTTATCATCAAAACTTTAACGGAAGATTAGAATCAAAATTGTTCTAACAATCTCCCCCTTTTTGATGATGACAGGACATTTATTTTGATTTAAGAATAGAAATTAAAAGATAGAAAATTCCCTTTAATTAATGAGATACATTCTTTCAGAGTTTTCCATTAGAAGTTCTTTTAACATTTAATTTTTTCATAGGAAGTTCTCTGGTTTGGCTCCCCCTGAGTTGATTACTTAACCTGCTCCTTTTTATAATCACAACTTAGACAATTTAATCAAAATATTAAAATGTTAGAGGCTAATCTTGATAAACTGTTATAGATCAAAATATTTTACGTTTCTCCCCCTTTTTGTCATTACTCAAAAAGTTTAAAAGTGCAGAAGTAAAACTGAGTCAAAACAAAAACATTTTTCATTAATCAGAAACAGAAACAAAACATAGAGCAAAAACAAGAAAAACAAAGAAACAAGGGAACATAAAACAGAATCAGGGGTGGGGATTCATCTTGGTAACTAATGCTTCTAGAAGTGACTTGATCTGAGAAGATGATTCAACTTGTTGACCAATCATAGTCTTCAACTCAAAATTAGTTTCATCTTTTTTATCCAACCTCTGCTTAACCATCTCATTCTCTTTCTTCAGCTCTTCCAGAGTCTTCAACACAAGAGAAGTTGGTAGTGAATCTTCAACAGTTGCAGCAGCTTGAGCAGATTGTTTATCAGAAGTTTCCTCAGCAGAAGGTACTTCAACAAATTCATTTCCCTTGACTTTCTCAGAAGGAACTAAAACCAGCTGAAGATCAGAATTTGATTCCTTAGGTTCTAGTTCACTCCAAGGCTTATCATCCAGAAGACGAGTCTTTTTCTTTTCAATACTTGTGACCACTTCTTTGAGGTTCTCGTAGAAGTTCTGATGAGCGATATCATAGCAGATATCTTTCAGCTTTTTTGTCTCAGCATTGAACCATTTTTTGAATGAGGCCCTGAGGAAATCAGAAGTTGCAGGATCAGGAAGTTCTGAGCAAGCAACCTTCAGATTCTCCAACCTTATTTTCATGTCTGCCTCAAAAGCTAGCAACAGTAAGTCAATGTCTGATTTTGTTGGTTTGGGTACAGGGATAACTATTTTGTTGGTTACAGAGGATAGTTTGTGTAGAGCATTTATGTCTATGGATGTTCTCAGAGGATCTTCTGGTTCAGAGTTTGAAGTGGGAGTGTCTGGTATAGTGATATAGGTGGGGGTGTTTGGTGGAGTAGATTCATAAGATGATAGGGAATTTTCACGTATATGAGATAAATAAATAAAAACTCTATGAAATTCAGAGTTAAGAGGATGGTAGGTGCTAGGTGGTTGGACTTCAGATGATTGAGGTGGATTATTTTGTTGAAATACAAAGGGTGGAAACGCGTCAATATCAGACAGAACATGTTGAAGTTATGAATGAGTTCCAACAAAAGTGGATGTGTTCAAATCAGATGGTGGTGTTGGGTTTATTGGAATGTCAAAGTCATCCAGAGTTTGAGGTGTGTGATGATCAGATGTTTGTGGTTGACTGAACGTATTTTTTGGTTGAGTGACTGGGGTGGTATATCAAAAGGTACATCAGAAGTTATGGGTATGACAGAAGGAATGGTTTCAGATGAAGGAATGGCAGAAGGAGTGGTTTCAGCAGGGATTTCAGACGTGACCACTGTTACATATTCTACCGCAGAAACGAAATCATAGTTAAAGGATGAAGAATTACCTTTCATTATGATTTGTTTAGAAGCCTTCTGAGAAGTTCCTTCAGCAGCCTTTCTCTTCTTATTCTTATTCAAAGCAACTTTTGGTGCCGGTCTTCTAAGTTCTTTAGGATTAAACATGTGATCCACACCATCCAGCTTGCAAGATTCTAAGTATCTGACTACAACCTCTGGAGGTATATCAAAAGAAAATAGAGGGAAAACCTACAGAGGCATTTTCCTTGTTGTTATAACTTCTCTAGAGTGAAGAATAGGATCCTTTTTTATTGAATCAATAAATTTAATCTTCTTGAGCTTTTTGGCATTTAAGGGCTTTCCAACATCTGTTTCCAGAGTTTCAATCTGTTGTGCCTCAATCAGATGATCCACAAGCTTGTTCTCAGTAAGAATATCAAAAATTAACATACCCAGAGGTATCCAGTCTCTTTTTGTCTTCTCTCTCTCTCTCTCTCTCTCTCTCTCTCTCGTTTCCTTGACGTTGTTCTTCATATGATTGAACAATGAGTAAGCAAGGTTGACCTTCTTGTTCTTAGAGATGAAGTACAAAAGAAATTGCTAATCCATGTTGATGTAGTCAGGATAGTTTGTAGTTTTTTTATGGCTGATACTTCCCCAAAATGATTTTGGCCCATATTCTTAAGTGATCCTTCAGATCCTTGATCTTGTTAGAGGGTTGCCCATGTGAGAAGATTTCTCTAGCCACTAGCTTAGTATCTGAGAGCTTGTCCATCTCACTGCATTGTATCCCATTTCCATTAGATTGAATCAGCTTAGCAATGTGATCTTCAGAAATTATGATCCTCTTTCCCAGAACATAAGAGGTCACATGAGAATTTGATGCGCTAGCAAAAACCCAAATTTCCTTGACAAGTTTAGGAAATAATGGTCCCATTAAGCGATCAAAGTATTTATCCCAACCTTGAGCTTTAACAGCTGGTAGTAAATCAAACCCATTTTCTCTTAAGCTGTCAAAATCCACAAAAAGTTCACATAAAACTTCTAAATTTTCTGCTGGAAAGAGGAGTGTTCTGACTGGTGAGATGTGAAGCACTTCTGAAGATTGATCATTTGATGGTTGAGAAGAAAAAGCCACAGTTACCAAGATAAAAGGGTTTAGGGTTTTTAAGAAATTTCAGAGAAAATAGAAATAAGTGAAGATGAAAGAAGAGAGTGAAAACGTGAAAAGTGAAAAGTGAAAACAAGAGTTTATATAAAAATAAAGAGCATTAAAAGAAAAACACAATTAGTGGAAATATTTAATGCACAAAACATCATGATTAAAATTCATTAAATGAGATATGACAAAGGGGTGGCGTAAAGATCTTGGAACAGTTACCAAAGAGATTTGCGTCTCAATTGCATCTATTCAGCCGTTTCAGTTTCCTAGAACTTGAACGTGTGTCCTTCTACAGAGGACAGTTGTCTGATTGCATGTTTTGTCCTGCTTCAGAGTTTGAACATGTATTCTGATTCTTTTAGGATTCCTCAGAGCTTTATTGACACGTATTGATGTTAAGATCTGCATGTTATTCTTTTGATACAGAAGTTCTCAGAAGTAAACAGTCAGATCATTAAAATAACTTTTGAACGAACAAAATAAAAGGTTCAGAACTTCTGAGAGTTAAAAGCATATAATTAAACATTTTCATTATGGACATAATTCCATACTAAGATTGGTCAGAATCAAATTAAATCTATCTTCGGCAAGGGGTTTTGTAAAAATATCAGCCCATTGGTGATTTGTATCTATGAATTTTAAAAATAAAAGCCCCTTTTGAGTATAATCCCTAATGAAATGATGTTTAACTTATATGTGTTTAGCTCTAGAATGTAAAATAGGATTTTTAGAAAGAAAAATAGCAGAAGTATTATCACAGAGGATGAGAATTTTACTCTCATAAATATTGAAGTCCTCGGGCTGATTTTTCATCCAGAGCATCTAAGTACTGCATCCAGCTGTATTCTGCTTCTGCAGTAGATAATGCTATGGTTGATTGCCTTTTGCTAGACCAAGAAATTAAACTGTCTCCCAGAAATTGACAACTTCCAGAAGTACTTTTTCTTTCTATTCTGTCTCCAGCAAAATCAACATCACAAATCCTACAAGCTTGTAATTTTTGGACTTTCTGTAGCATAGACCAAGATTAGTAGTACCTTTCAGATATCTAAAGATTCACTTAACTAATGTTAAGTGAGTTTCTCTAGGATCTGATTGGAATATAGCACATACACATACGTTGTATAGAATATCTTATCTAGATGCAGTTAGATAGAGAAAAGAGCCAATCATACCTCTGTAGATCTTCTGATCTACTTTCTTACTTACCTCTTCCTTCTCCATAATACAAGTGGGATGCATAGGAGTCTTATAGATCTTACTATCTGACATGTCAAATTTCTTCAGAAGTTCTTTGACATATTTGCTTTGATGTATGTTCCTTCTGATGTTTGATTAATTTGGATTCCCAGAAAGAACTTTAATTCTCCCATCAGGCTCATCTCAAATTCTGCCTGCATAGACTCAGCAAATTCCTTTCCCAAGGCACTTTTAGTAGAACCAAATATAATATCATCTACATAGATTTGACAAATTAGAATATCATTTTTAATGGTTTTACTGAATAGAGTTGTATCTATTTTCCCTCTGATAAAATTATTTTCCAGAAGAAAATTGCTTAGTCTTTCATACCAAGCTCTGGGAGCTTGTTTCAGACCATATAAGGATTTTTTAAGTTTAAAAACATGTTCTGGAAATTTTGTATTTTCAAAACCAGGGGGTTGATGCACATACATTTCTTCATCAATATACCCATTTAAAAATGCACTCTTGACATCCATTTGATAGAGAGTGATGTCAAGATTAACAATAAGTGAGATTAAGAGTCTAATAGATTCTAACCTGGCGACTGGTGCAAAGGTTTCTATATAGTCTATTCCTTCTTGTTAACTATAACCTTGTGCCACCAGTCGTGCCTTATTTCTGACAACTTCTCCTTGTTCATTTAGCTTGTTTCTGAATACCCACTTGGAGCCAATAATGTTGAATCCTTTAGGTCTAGGCACTAAGTCTCACACGTCATTTCTGGTGAATTGATTGAGTTCATCTTGCATTGCAAGTATCCAATCATTTTCTGAGAGTGATTCTTCTACAGAAGTTGGTTCAATCAGAGAAACTAGTCCCATTAGAGATTCTTCAGAATTTCTGAATGATGACCTTGTTCTGATTGAATCATCCTTCTTTCCCAAAATTTTATCTTCTGGATGATTCAACGTGCTTCTGGATTGTTTCTTCTGAGTGGGCTCTTCAGAACTTGTTGAGGTAGTTGTCTTGTCTTGTTCTGTAGATGATTGATCTTCAGATGTTCTGTCTTTAGTGATTTCAACTTATATATCTGCAAGAGGTTCATTCTGCTTTGGTTGTTCAGAACCAAGCTTATCATCAAATCTGACATAGATAGATTCTATCACAATTCGTGTTTCTGTGTTGTATACTTTGTATCCTTTTGAACATTCAGAGTATCCTAACATGTAACACTTTTGTGCTTTGGAATCAAACTTGTTCAGAGGATCATTAGTATTAAGAATAAAACAAGTACATCCAAATGGATGAAAATATGAAATGTTGGGCTTTCTGTTCTTCCACAGTTCATAAGGAGTCTTCTCCATAATAGGTCTTATAGAGATTCTATTATGAATATAGCATGTTGTATTTACTGCTTCTGCCAAAAAATGTTTAGCCATGTTAGTCTCTTTAATCATGGTTTTGGCCATCTCTTGCAATGTTTTATTCTTGCGTTCTACAACCCCATTTTATCGTGGAGTTCTAGGACAAGAGAAATTGTGAGAGATGCCATTTTCAATAAAAAATTATTCCAATTTTTTGTTTTCAAATTCCCCACCATGATCACTTCTGACTTTAACAATTCTAAGCTCTTTTTCATTTTGAACTTGTTTGCAGAAGTTAGAAAATACAACAATTGACTCATCCTTGTGTTTAAGAAACTTTACCCATGTCCATCTGCTATAATCATCTATGATCACTAATCCATACTTTTTCCCACTGACTGAAGCAATTTTCACTGGTCCAAACAAGTCAATATGTAGAAGTTCTAATGGTCTAGAGGAAGATACAACATTTTTAGATTTAAAAGCAGGTTTTGAAAATTTGTCTTTCTGACATGCTTCACACAGAGCTTCTGAGTTGAACTTCAAGTTGGGAAGTCCTCTGACCAGATTGAGTTTATTAATCTGAGACAATCTTCTCATATTAACATGTCACAATCTTCTGTGCCAGACCCATTGCTCAGTGTCCACAGACATTAGGCATTTTACGTTCTGACTTTTCAGTTCAGAGAGTTTTATTTTATATATGTTGTTCTTTCTCTTTCCACTAAAAATGATTGTTCCATCTTTCTGAGTGACACCCTTACAAAACTTTTGATTGAAGATTATGTCATAACCATTATAACTTAATTGGCTTATGGATAACAGATTATGCATTAATCCTTCCACTAACAAAACATTAGAGATATAGGGAAGTGTGTCATTACCAATAGTCCCAGAGCCAATAATATTTCCTTTTTGATTGCCTCTGAAACCTACGTAGCCTCCAACTTTCAGCTCAAGACTTTAGAACATATACTTTCTTCCCGTCATGTGTCGTGAGCATCCAGAGTCCAGGTACCAAAGATTGGTGTTTCAGTTTGGCTGTTAAAGACATCTGCAACATACACAATTTTATCTTTGGGTACCCATATCTTTTTGGGTCCTTGTTTGTTAGTTTTTTACAAACTTCTGATTGATTTTGAGTTTCACATCAGAACTTGTAGAACAAGATGACTCACTATTATATTTTAGATCATGATTATGATCATAGGTAAAATGAGAACTTAGAGGAGTATCAACTTTTATGACCATGTCATCAACCTTTTTAAACTTCTGAGTTTCCTCTCTTTTATTTTTCACATAGCTTATACCTCTTCTACCATTTCTGCTAACTCCATAGATCATAGAGGAAATTTTGCTTTTGTCTATGTTTTTAGCTAGAAATTTTTTAAAACTGTAATCATATTGCTTTATGATACTATCAGAACTAGGTAGAACTTCTGATTCAGATTCTTTCTGAGCTTTAAGTTTTTCAAAAGAATTTTTGCATTCAAAAATATTTTCTTTTAGCTCAGAGTTTTCTGACTTAAGTTTTCTAACTTCCTCCAATTCAGATACTAGAATCTATTTTATTTCTTTGTATTTGAATTGAAGCTTCTGATATTTTTCAAGAATTTCTGAGAGGCTATCTTCTAATTGAGATCTAGAAAGTTTAGAGAATACTTCTTCTGTGTTAGAATCTGACTCTGATTCTGATGAGTGAACATCTTCTGGTATTTTTGCCATTAATGCAATGTTGGCATGTTCATCTTCTGAGTCTGAATCTGCTTCAGATGATTCTAAATCATCCCATGTTACCACGAGACTCTTTTTCTTTTCTCTGTTGAATTTCTTTCTAGGTTTCTCTTTCTGGAGTTTTGGACAGTCACTCTTATAGTGTCCAGGTTCTTTGCATTCATAGCACACTACTTCTTTGTTGTTGGGTTTCCTGTGACCAGAGGATGCTTCAAAGTGATTGCTTGATCTTATGGGATTTCTGAACTTCTTCTAATGATGCTTCCAGAGTTGTTGAACTCTTCTGGATAGAAGAGATAGTTAGTCTTCTTATGAAAAGCCTTCAGAGCTTTCTTCTTCTTCTGCCTGCAAAGCTTTAGAATCAGATTTGTTAGATTTAAGAGCAACAGACTTACCTTTCTTCTGGGGTTCATCTTCTTCTAGTTCTATCTCATGACTTCTCAGAGAGCTGATCAGTTCTTCCAGAGATATCTCGTTCAGATTCTTTGATAGCTTCAAAGCAGTGACCATGGGTCTCCAAGCCTTTGGCAAGCTTCTGATGATCTTCTTCACATGATCTGCTGTTGAGTAGCCTTTGTCCAGAACATTCAGTCCAGCAACCAAAATTTAAAACCTTGAGAACATCTTCTCAATTGTTTCATCTTCTTCCATCTTGAACACTTCATACTTATGGATAAGAGCCAAAGCTTTTGTCTCCTTGACTTGAGTGTTGCCTTCATGTGTCATCCTCAGGGAGTCAAACATGTGTTTGGCTGATTCTTTGTTTGTGATATTCTCATATTTTGTATAGGAAATATCACTCATAAGTATGGTTCTGGCCTTGTGATGGTTTCTGAATTCCTTCTTTTGTTGAGCTGTCATGTTCTTTCTTTCAATCTTCTGACCGTTTGCTCCAACAAGATGAGTGTATCCATCTGTCACCATATCCCAAAGATCTCCATCCAGATCTATAAAGAAACTCTCCAGAACATCATTCCAGTAGTCAAAGTTGTCACCATTGAACACTGGAGGTTTTCGGATGATCTTGTCATTTTGATAGTCATTGTTATTGTTGACTGCATCTGCCATTGTGTTTTATCTTCTGGATCTTTTACTGACACGGTTAAGTGTATATCTCAAAACCTAAAGCTCTGATGTCAATTGAAGGAGCGTAAAAACACAAGGAAGGGGGGTTGGAATTGGGTTTTCTAAAACAAAATGACTGTAAAGGAGACTTTAATTTATCCTGGTTTGTTTGAACTCAAACTACATCAAGTCCACCCGCCAAGGTGATTTTGCCTCTCTCAATGAGGTCTTAATCCACTATTCAAAAATGAATACAACCACAATGACCTACTGTCAAAGTCTTCTTGAGTCTACTGACTAAACTAGTCACTCAAGGAAAAAACAATTATCTTTTACAAAGATTAAAAACCTGTAGCTAAACAATGCTTCTAAAAAACTATATCACAAAGTGATCTGTTACAATATTGAGAGCAAGATAATTTGAGCGTGTAATAGAGCATGAAAGCGAGAGCTACAAATCTTCAGGTTGATTTCTTTAAATAATGATTTGAAGTAGATAGCTGTTGGGAACATCTGGAGCTTGATTTGGATAATTTTTAATTGCCATAAAATCCTTCCAAATAAAGAGATTCTTGTTCCCAGCCATTATTCTGATTTTCTTTAAATGGTCCTTAATGAGGGAATCAAAATATTCTAAACACGAATCAGAGTTTCATAAATGAATACGCAACAATAAAAACGTCTTTAATGAGAACTTCTCTTTGACAACAGATCTTTTATAAGTGAGCGCTAGGTTGTTCTTCTTAGAAGATGCTTGACTAAAGTAAGATTATCCTTCCTTATGATAACTTCTACAGCTTCTATTTTGCACATTAAACACAAGTTAGTGCAACATAAATTAAAACTTCCATTCTCTTAGAAAAATATTGTTATCATCAAAACTTTAATGGAAGATTAGAATCAAAATTGTTCTAACATTATATTCGTATAATATTATTCAAACTTATATCATATAATATTATTCAAATGTATACAAAAAAATAACATGAATCAATTGTTAATCCAAAATATAAAAAATCACATTTCAATTATAAAATAACTTGTTTTGGGACCACCGATGTAAATGTGGAATCAAGATTCTCAAAATCAACCTTTGTTTTGATGAAGACAAACCAGTTGACAAGAAGGCAAAAATGTTCACTCAGTTTCAAAGCATCATGTTAAAGCAAAGGATCGGGACAAAGACTTTCTATGAAGAATAATCTCCTCGGAAGGTATAATCAAAATCTCCATCAAGTATTTAAGTTCTAAATGCTCAATTTAATCAAAATTCATTTGCATTACATGATCACACCTTCACAAACTTTATTTTTCAAAAAAATTCTAAATTTTGGCCAGAGCAATTGATTGCACCTTTGCAGCAATTGATTGCATGCTCAAATTTTTACACATTGTTAGCTATTGTTTTTGGTGCAATCGATTACAGCTTATGTGCAATCGATTGCATGCTTGAAAATTCCTTTTATTTTTGTTTATGTTTGTAGTGCAAATGATTGCTGCTAAGGTGAAATTGATTGCTCACTGTACGTTTTTCAAAAATTATTTTGAAAAATTGCACCTCTTCATCCATTCTTTCATAAATTGTTTCCAATGAATCATGGCAATTGTTCATGATATTTTTTGAAGAATTGCATGATGTTTCAAATGGGTGCTTATGATCTTATAAATACATAATATTTCATATTTCAAAATCACCTCTTTCAAAATCTCTTTCTTAACAACTTTGCAAAAACATTCACTTTCCACATCTTGAACAAGTCATTTTCATAAGAAATTTCTACATATTTTCATGTCATTTGAACAGAAAATTCTTGAGCAACAAAGTCTTAAGTAGTTGTGGAAATTATCATTAAAAGAGAATAGAAATCATAGTATTGATAACATTGTATATACAACTCTCATAAACATAGTAAATCAAAGATTGAAATTACTTCCCTTGCTATTCAGGATTGTTGAAAACAAGTGTGTGCAATGAAGATGATTGTTCTTCTTGCACTTAGTGATCAGATTTTAAAGGTTTTAAGAGCCTTTAATCTACCTATAAGTTAGATAGTAAGCATCGTTATTGGTGTCAATAGGTTGTATAATAATTCTAACTATAGTGAAATCTCTTTCGATTGGAAAGGGGACTGAATGTACCTTCGGTTTGTGGAGGAACCAGGATAAACCATTGTGTCATTTACTTTCTGCACTCTATTGATTTCATAATCTTACCACAATCCATAAAAGTAATAACCTTCAATGATAAAAACCAGAAAGAGATTAAAGAACCTAATTCACCCTCTCTTAGGTGTAACTCAAACTATCAATTGGCATCAGAGCAGGTTTTAGGTAACTTGTTCCTAATCAATTCAGAATGGCTTTCGCAAACAACAATCTTGTGTTTAAAGACGGTGGTAGTAGCAACAAGCCTCTATTGTTTTGTGGTTAATACTTTGACTTCTAGAAAATTTTCGTGAAGGCTCATTTAGAAGCACAAGGAGATGAAATATGGGATGTTGTCCAAAATGGCCCTTTCATTCCTTCAACAGTTGTTAATGGTGTTGGATCAACAAATCCTAAAGGTTTGTGGGATGACGATGATAAAAGGAAGGTTCTCTATGACAAAAAGGCAATCAATCTTCTACAAAGTGCACTAAGCATGGATGAATTCTTTCGCATCTCAACATATACATCGGCAAAAAAAAACTAGGATACTTTGGTGGAAACTCATGAAGGAACCTCCAAAGTTAAAAGATAGAGATTGAATACGTTAAGTCAGGAATACGAGTTATTGAGAATGCGTCCAGGAGAATCAATCCTTGATTTGCAGAAAAGATTCATACAATTGACAAATCATTTGACAGCACTTGGTAAGACTTTAACTAACGATGAACTTAATTTTAAAGTGCTTAGATCGTTGTCCAGAGAATGGCAACCCAAAGTGACAGCAATATCCGAAAAGAAAAGTTTATCCACGATGACATCCGCTACATTGTTCGAAAAACTTCAAGAATATGAGATGGAACTTGGGCGATTGGAAAAGCATGAGAATCAAGATAATAAATCTAAAAACATCGCATTAAAGGTTGATTCCAAAGAAGTTGAGAAAGAAGACAATCCGATTGAAGAAGAAAATTATATGCTTCTTGTAAAAAAGGTTAGGAAAATATTTTGGTTCTAAGAATATTATTGGTAATTCTAACTATATCAAAAGGAATAAATTTTCAAAGAACAAGGAGAAGGAAGCATCAACATCCACAAAAGATATCAAATGCTATGAATGTGGAAAACCAGGGCACATCAAACTGGATTGTCCTAAACTTTCAAAGAACGGTGGTTATAAAGGCAAAAAGGATTACAAGAAAAATAAGGCTTATGTTGCTTGGGAGGATAACGAGATAAGCTCTTCATCAGACTCAGATAGTGATCAAAGCACAAATCTAGCATTGATGGCCTCACACCATTTCGACGATGAGGTTAGCAATAATTTCTCAATCTATGATAGTGACGCTCAATGAGAAATTGATGAACTCTTAATTGAATGCAAACTTTTGTACAAAATAAATTCATCACAAAAGAAACAAATCTCAACTTTAGAAGAAAAGCTTGAGACAATGGAAAATGATTTCAATGATGAAAAACAAAAATTAATTAGTGATTAGAAACAAAATTTTGTATGCACAAAGTGTGAGTCATTTTTCTTCCAAATTGTCCAATTAAAAATAGTCCTGGAAAGGTATGAAAAAGGACAAATTGGATTGGAGTGTGTTCTTAGTCAACAAAGATACTCAATTGATAAGAGTGGTCTTGGTCACTCAAATTTTTATAAACCAAGTTCTAAAAAGACCATCTTTGTAAAGGCTAGTGAACAAATTCCTATAGTGAAAGTGGACAAGCCTAAAGTGGTTCATCAATATCCTAAGAAGAAAAGATTTAGTAGAAAGAAGTTTTATCCTCCTAGATAAAAAAGTAACTTTGAGCCCACTTTTTTTTATTGTGGTATTAAAGGCCATACACTTAATGCTTGTTATGTAAGAAATTTCAGTGTACCAAAAAGGCATTATGTGTGGGTAAAGAAAGGCACTAACTATGAAGGACCCAAGGAAATTTGGGTACCTAATGAAACTTAAATTTGTTTTGTAGGTATACTTGAAGTCCTATTTAAATCAATGGTATATTGATAGTGGGTGTTCAAGGCATATGACGGGAGACCTAAACAAATTTTCACATCTAACGCTTAAGGCCAAAGGATATCTCACCTAAGGTGATAATAACAAAGGGGAGATCCTTGGTGTAGGCATCATTGGTACACTGACTTTAACAACCATCGAAGATGTCCTCTATGTAGAAGGTCTAATTCATAACCTTCTTAGCATTAGCCAATTGTGTGATAGAGGATTCAAAATCAACTTCACCAAAGATGAATGTTTGATAGAAAATGAAGTCACTCATGAGGTAATGTTAAAAGGTAAGATAATTAATAATATTTTTAGGATTTCCCTTAATAACATGTCTTTAAAGGTTAAGTTTGTATCAACCTCGAGCGATTTACGCTTCATTCCCGCATCATTCTGCATCTCATTGCATCGCATTTGAAAAAATAAATAAATAAATCATCATCCTTTGAATACGTATGAGGTGTATGGTCGATCGAGGCTTGTCAAACATTGGAGTTCAAGAGAAAAATAATATACCAAAAATAATCCAAACCACTTCCAAGCTAACCAACCAAAAAAAGAAGGAAGATTTCACCTTTCCTTCCATTTTCCTTCCACTTTCCTTCCACATTTCCTTTCGTTCTTTCCCCTCTTATTTTTTCACTTCAATTCCACTCCATTTCATTTGGATGCTTCTACCATGTTCCACAACCTTCTAGAGTATTAATATTCCTTCTCCAACCCTAACCCTAACTAACTACAAACCTAACTCCATTCTTAAACCTAACTCCACTCCCAAACCTAGCTCCAAGCCTAGCCTCTATATAATCATTAATCACTTCAATGCAAAAGGTTCCCAATTTTTTCACTTTCTCACAATTTCTAGAATCACTTTTCTCTCTCACTTTTCCTCCATTTCCTTTTTCACCAAAGCTTTTTGAAGAAACTCTTCAAGTTTCACATTGAAACTTGAAGATCTTAAAGCTTAGCCTCCAACCTCCATTAAATTGTGGATTGTAGAAGAAGAAGCTACAGATTTTTGTGAAGATTTCGACTTACCGGAAGTGCAAGAAGACTCGAGCATCAAGAACGCATTTATTTTGCGGATTCGCGGTTTTCTTGGTTTTCTCTTTGATCAAGCTCCGATTCTTGCAACATTTACCAAAGCACTTCTCCGCTTCGTAGGTTGGTGGTCTAAAATCACTTTTACTTTAAGTTATTCTCTCCATCTCGCCATTTTGGCATTCTTTAAGTGCTTTTCGTATTGCTTATGTTTGATTACATTTTCGTTACGTTTTGCTTGCGAGTTGTGGATTTTAATGGATTAGAAGCTAGGTTGTAGCTTGTTATAGGTTCTAGCATGTGTTAATAAGCCCTAATTGAGTAAAAATTTGTGTTAGCATGATTAGGTGGGGGTTAGGGTTGTTTAGAAGTAAGATTGTGGCCAAAAACACTTATTTCAAAAGCATTTTTCACTTTCTGGTCAGTATTAACCGGTTAACGCTTTGGTTAACCGGTTAACACATGCATTTTTGGCCATTTTTAGTGTTGTCTGGGGTATGTTAACGGATTAACCATTTGGTTAACCGGTTAACGCTGTAGAAATTCAGAATTTTAGCTTATTTGCTTGCTTGTTCTTTCTTCTTTATGTCTCTAATGTTCATACATGTTTAGGTACTAATTTTAGGGAATTTTATAGGTTGGTTTAGACATCTCATTCCCCCATTTCGAGTCGTTTCGACGCGTTTCCGTTCATGTTGCATATTATGCGTTTATGTGTTCATTTGTGTATAATTTGACTTCTTGCACTTTGTTGCTATGTCCACACACTTTTTGTCATGTAAATAATCATGTTGCATTCTATTTTTGCAACTTTCGCGCCATTCGTTAACTCATCTGTATTTCATTGTATCAATATATATGTTGCATTTCACATAACCATGTATGTATGTGCATTTGGTTTCATTTGGTTGCATGTTTGATCATATCATTCACATCAATTCAATTCTGAATTTTTCATTGAGCTTGGCATTCTTGTTGATCTATCATGTTGCATATTCATGATCAATGCTCATTATGTTCATATGCCATGTTCATGTGTCATATTTTGTATACTTGTTGCATAATAAATCATGTGGTGCATTCTTGCATAATCCCTCAAAAATACTCATGTTCATTCAATTATGTATGTTGATCTATGTTCAAATGCATATTCATGTTTAATTGGTACATTCTTCATTGAGTTTGTGCATTAAAAAATGAAAATAATCAAATCAGCATTTTACATTTCACAGCTGACTTTGCATATAGGTGATGTAAAATACATGTTGTTTATTATGTTGTTCATGTTGTATGTGACTTTCTACATCCGTTTTTGTATGTTGTATGTTAGCTGTAAAAAGTTGTTTTGTGTTATGCATTGTTTTGGTAGTTGTTGTTATTTTAGGGGTTGTGGTAGGTGCTGAATTTTTGTTTTAACATTTTTTAGTTCCTCTAGAATTAAGATAGAGTTTAGATTGAGTCCTAGAGTCATTAGGATTTAATTGGTGTGAGTTTATTTTATTATTTTTAATAAAATGCACACTAATCTTTGTTTTGTAGGGAGGGAAAGGTATGTTTCCTTACAACTTATCCTTTTAATATTTTTATGCATTTCCTTTATGCATTTAATTCACCTTTTACTTCCATATTTGTGATTGGTAGGATTTCCCCTTTTGTTAGGACCAACTTATCTTCCTTAGGAAGTAAGTTGCATCCTTTTTCTTCTCTCTTTTCCTTTTGCTCCCTAGGAATAGAAAAACCTCATAAACCATTAGGACCACCATTTTAATAAATAACTTAGGGTTGGTCTTAGTTCCCCTTAGTTTTTGTCCTTTTCCGATTTGAGTCTTCTTCTCTCATCTTCAAACAAAATCCAAAAGGTATTTAATAAAGGATTGAAATAGTCTCTTGTGCATAGCCTTATTCCATGGGGCACTCATATTCATTCCATCTTGGATTGGTATGGGCTTGTCTAGCATGATGTACAAGTCTAATCATGAGACTATCTTCACAAACAATAAACTCAAAACACTTCTCATAAAAGACAACCAACAAAGACAACGTGTCTTCTCTTCTCATCTCCTAATCTTTGCGGACGAATGCAACTTGCCTCGACAGTTCGAACAGAGATACGGTAAATACCCTCGAGTCAGAGCCGGTAACACCTGAGCTAGAGCTATGGAAACGTCATCCTAAAAAATACAAACAAAGTTCCCGCCTTAGTTAGGCGAACTATGTCGACTTTGATCCTCAGTTTCCCAATGAGGTACGTAGGCAGCGGGGTAGGGCCTGTTCGAGCACATTCTTTATTTTCCCTACATTTTCCCCATTCTTTCTTTTTGTTCTCTTTTTGTTCCATTTCTCATTTCAGTTCCCATTCCAATTAGCAACTCTTTTCATTCAACATCACCTTATTTCTCACCCATTGAAACAAACAAGCAAGCGTGGATCCCGTCAGGTACGACAGACGAATTGGGGTGCTAATACCTTCTCAATTCGTAACCGACTTCCGGACCCAGATCTTTGGTCCGCAAGGCCTCGTCCTTTCCTTCTTCCTTCGGTTTGTGCAACATTACCTTTCCCATTCCTTCGGGATAAAAATGTCTGGCTGGCGACTCTACCTCGTTCCGAGTCACTTTCGCGTTTGTACTAGGATGAAAAGGCCTCGTCATTTTTTCTGTGGGATGGGCTTTGTTACTGTGAGATAAGCCAAATAATCGACTTGAGTGCACCTAGGATTTAAGTGGTTCCACTTTGGCTTCATGGCATCTTGCTATGTTGGTATTAGTGAGTTCCACGCCTTGACTTGCGACCTTCTCGAAAATTTATTGACGCCAAAATCTTTCTGGGGTAATACACTACCTTGATAGTTATGTGCAGTCAAGGGACCGATCATTGAGAACCTTTGTGGAAACATCTCTCTCCAGTGATGACAGTGGCTGACCACATTTGTTGGCAAACCCACTCGCATCTGAGGGCCCATTGGGAACTCGCATAGGATGGCCTGGTTCTCTCATAGGAATCCGGTTAAGGCAAATTGTTTGTATGACAATAGTATTGTACCCTTCGGGATGAATGTACTATTGTTTCTCGATTCAGTGCTTGAAGCTGGGGACTTATGAGGGATACTTGTTTCCTTGGACTCAGTTGAGACCTTCCTGAGTAGTACATAATGCCAAACCGATTCCCTGATTTGGCCAGGAGCCATTTCTCGGAAATGGTGAACGTATTATTTCTATTCGGCTTTTAGAGTCCGTGATGTTGACCCGAGTAGCATGCCCGTGATATTGGGAGAGGTTTACAGATTTGCAGGAACCCTTAAACTTCCAACATACCCACTTTGCCAGCATTATTCAATATTATGATCAGGTTCTACATGGTCCTTTGGTTTGAAATTCGGGATGTCGGTGGTACTATTATTATGATTCTTCAATAGCACATGACTGTCTTCTCAGCACCATCATTAGACCAGTGATCGCCAGACCTTTGATCACATGCCAGTGCATTGCATAACATCCTCTGCATGCTTGCATCACTAACACATGCTTACTCATTTGCAGGGTCGCATGTCGCATCCTCATGAACATTTAATACACATTTACTGCATGATTTGCATATTTTGCATTTTACAGGTTATTCGGGCTTCCTAACTTATTCAACTTCAGGAAATATAGTTGGTCAACGCGTTCATCGGTATCTAACAAAAAGAAACTGAGTGAGAATGGCTGAACGAATGAAGACTGATCTCAATTAGCTCCGACAGAGGATGGATCAGTTCATGGAAATGATGACTGGTATGGCCCAGAACCAGGAGCGTCTCAGGTTGATGGTTGAGCAACCCCATGTGAATGATAATACCGGAACACCGATTGAGAATGTGGACCCTAACGCTGCCCATAACGGAGGGCCAAATCTAAATGGGATTGCGGCCCGTAATGAAGACATGCAAGATGACCAGTTCACTCTACTGGATGTTGATATGGGTAATATGAATGAGTTCAACAATTGAAGGTATGAAGAGCTGGCAGAGAAGATTAAGGCCATGGAATGTCAAAATTCCCTGGGCATTGATGTAACCAGTCTTGGGTTAGTGCCAGGAGTCAGAATCCCTCCCAAGTTTAAGGTGCCATCATTTGACAAGTACAACGGTAGCACGTGCCATAGAACTCACATTCATGCACACTTTGGAAGAATCTCGGCTCACACTGATGACAAGAAACTTTGGATGCATTTCTTCCAAGATAGTCTATCTGGAGCTTCATTGAGCTGGTACATGAAGTTGTGCAGGGTCTCTATCTGATGCTGGAAAGATTTAGCTGAAGCTTTTCTCAAGCAATATCAATATAATATTGATATGGCTCCGAACCGCACTCAGTTACAGAACTTGTCTCAAGGACCTAAGGAAAGTTTTAAGCAGTATGCTCAGAGGTGGCGTGAGCTGGCCGCACAGGTTCAACCTCCATTGCTCGATCGGGAAATGGCAGACATGTTTATGGGCACCTTGCAAGGTGCATACTTGGATCTTCTAGCAGCTTGCCCGTCCATCGATTTTGCTGATATTGTCATCGCTGGAGAAAGGATATAAAACTTCCTAAAATTAGGAAAGATCCAGGATGCAAGCAGTGTTGGTTCTTCTGGTGTGAAAGAGCCTTTTGGAAATGGCCAAAGACGAAGAGAAGGCCGAGACAGAGGTTATTCTCAAGGTTACTACCAAACAACTGCAATAACTATTACGCCACATGTTCAACAACCTCAAGGTCACCAATATCAGGCACAAAGACCAAATCAGTAAAGAACAAGAACGAGGAACCGCAGACTCGGTCCTATCCCATGCCCATATGTTGTATTGCTTCCAGAGTTGCTAAAGTTGAACCTGGACGAGCTTCGTACCATGAGAGCTCCTTCTCCTGATAATATACCTCCAAATTTTGATGCAAATGCCAGATGTGAATTCCATTCAGGTGCCCAGGGGCACAATATTGAAAAATGTTGGGCTTTTCAGAACAGGGTATAGGACCTAATTGACTCCAAGGCGATCAATTTTGCGCCTCACCCAAATGTACTCCAGAATCCAATGCCTAATCACAACGGAGCCGGTGTCACGGTGTAACACGGTGGGAGAACTGACTTTAGTTATGTTGCGGATAGCAAGAGTCGCCACCGACTTTTATTTTATCCAAAGGAAAGGCATAAAAGAACAGGAAAGACCTTTTAAAAGATTTTTGGGTCCGGGGGGTAGGTTATGTAAAGGGAAGGTGTTAACACCCTTTACATCCATGGTTATCCATGGGCTCTTAGTTACTTAGCTCACTTTAAAATGTTTTTTGAAATGTGTAGTGTGTGAATAAAAATTTGCTTAAGAGTTTTATAATGATCCATGTACGGATGTGTAAAAACCTTTGTTTTGAAAATTGTTTGGAATGTGTGAAGTGTTTGAAATATATTTTTGAAAAGTGAGCAAGTATCTAAGAGGAACCTACCCTAAGTTTTAGTCTTTTCTGTTCTTTAATCCTTTAAGTGGTAAGACTATCCCTATTATTAAGGAATAGGTAGTCATTACCTTGGATGTGAGAGACAAGTGAAGGGACATCTGTTTATTTAGGCAACTGTGGGGTGTATAAGCAATTCGAAGGGACTTATCATCTTTATTCGAAAGGGACAAGATCATTACGAAGGCAACATTCGAAAGGGACTTGATCTTTTATTTGTTAAGGGACTAGATGATGTGAAATTGAGGGACTTTGCTTTATACACCCTACTTGACCTTTTGATTAGGCAACATGAGAGGTATCCTTATGGAAGTGAGATGGCGATCAAAGATCGACTTACGTGTGTGAGTGTACAATTTTAATATTTATCTTTAAATTTAATGAGCTAAATTAATTTTACATATACAAACATGTTGCACTCCCTATTTACTAACCATAGCATAAAATAAATAATTAAACATTATTACTAAATATTACATCCAAGGAACAATTACATAATAATAATAATTAAAGCAAATTAAATATAATAAGCAAAATAATAAATAATAATAATAATTGGGTTAGTGAAATAATAATAATAAAATAAATCACAATGGGGTTAGTAATAATAAAATATCATATAAACATAATTAATAATATTAACATAATAATAAAAAAAATCAATTTTCATAAACAATTATTATTTAAAACTAATAAGAAGATATAAACAATTATACTAATTATTTAAGTTATATGCAAATTATAAAAATTAAATTAATTATAAACATAAAATTATAATTACAAAATTAAATTAGCAATTTTAAACATATATTAAAAATTATTTATATACAAAAATTAAGTTATAAGCAATTTATGTCACATTATTATATTAACAAAATTAAATTAAGAATTTTAATTTTAAACATATTTATATACAAGATTTAAATTAAAAAACATATGTACATTATTAGATAAAATAGAATTAATTATAATCATACTATTATATTTACAAAATTAAGAATTAAGAATTCTAATTATTTTAAGCATATTAAAAATTATTAGCATACAAGAATTATATTAAAGGATAATTATAAAAAATTACATAATTAAAGTTTTATAAATAAATAAATTGGAAACTATAACTAACAAATAAATTAATATTTACCATTAGGGTTTTAGAAAAATAGTTTTAGGGTTAATCTTGATTTATAGTTTAATTAATATTAATAATAATAATAAACAAAATAAAACAAATAATGGAGAAAAAGAAAAAAAAGGAACTTACCTTGGCTGGGAATTGAACCCAGCCCGTCTGCTTTCATGACTCCAACCAGCAAGACCAACCACTGGGCCAGCGCGCGCAGGTGCTAAAGAGAGAGGTCTAATTGGTTTTTTTGTTTGTTCCTGGAAATATCATGAAAAATAAAAACAACACAAAAGGCCTGGGGGGGATCGAACCCAGGACCTTTATTCAATTCACAAACGCGTTTACCATTCCAGCCAGGAGGGCGCATCTGTTAATACAATGACCATAATACATAATATATTAAGTTACATGATTAAACTGGAAAAATGAGAAAAATTGTTGAGGCCAGGATTCGATCCCTGGACCTTCAAGCAATATACGCACACCAAAACCAGCTGAGCTACCTGCTCATTGTGAAACATAAACACAACACATAGAATATAAAATAAGCAAGCATTTTCATTCTGGATTTCGCGCCCAGACTTCATCTTCTCCATTTGAATTTCCTGCGAAAATTCTTTCAACATTTCCTGCGAAATTTCCTGGGTGTTCATAAACCAGAAATCCTAGGTTTTTGGAACATCAAACAAACAACAACATTAATGCAAATTGACAGTCCAGATCAATCATATGAAGTTTATACATCATAACCATGTTCTTAAAATTCATTTATCTCAAATAAATCGTGAATTCCCAATTTGAGAACTCTAACCCTAACAATGGTGGTTTTCGGTTTAGGGCATGATTCTTCAATGTTCTTGCCCAGAAATCATCTAAACACCACAACAAACAAGATTAACAACACAAAAACAATTTATAATGGTTAAATGAATGAAATCGAAAATTGAAAAAAAAGTGAAGAACATGAATTCGGTTTATGCAATGTGAGATGTTTTGGATGCAAATGATCATTGGGAATGATTCAATGATGTCTTATAAACATGTCTCAACCTTCAAATTGGTCCAAAAAGGCTTGAATTGTGAAATCCGAATTTGAGTTGGGGTGAGATTTTTGAAGATGCAAACTTACTCTTGGAGGCAGAATTTCGTGTCCAATGCAATGAGTTATGTTGTGTACTTATAATAGAGTGGATTAGGTCAAAAATAATTGATTGTTGTGTGAAGAAATTGATTGAAAAAGATTGAAAAATATTAAGACTTAAAATTCAAATATTCTTGAATAAACCCTTTCTATTTCAAGCCAATCACCATTATTTTTGTATCATTCTGATCCATATTGCATTCATGACCTTCTAGAACAAAAAATAATTTTAAATCTTCACACTTGATATTTTATTTAAATTTAAAATGATTTTTAGTATAAAAAATCATAATAAATAAATTAAATAAAATAAAAATTAAGAAAATATCAAATAATTTTCGTGCATGATGTCATGGATCACTTTGGGTCATCAAAAGTTCAGCCCATTTAGCAAAATTTGGTTTTAAACCTCCATTTGCTTCATAAACTGCCCTAAAATTTCCCAACTTTGCAAAGGCACACATCCTTAAATTTTAATGCTATGAGGGTGTTATTGGATATTTTGGAAATCTTGAAGAGTCCTCTAACCAACCCCACTGGTTTCATGTCCATATCATTTACCATTCTCAAGTTATGCCCTTTTGAAGTTGTTGACTTTTTGTTGACTTTCAAAAGGACCTATAATGTCTTAGCTCATACCTTTCAAATGAAGCATTTTTGGGCTTGGCTTGTGAGACACAAAGTTGTAGAGAATTCAATTTCCTTCAAAATGAGATTTGGATGGAAAATTGGTGATGAAGCATGTGAAAGTTATGCCTGGTCAAAGTTCAGTTGACTTTTCCTGAGAAAACCCTAATTTAGAAACCTCTGATTCTTGATGATCTGAAATCTCCTTGATGAATCATGATCAACCCTTGATCAAATGATGAATTTTACTTCATATACTTGATGTTGTCAAAAAATCATGAAGTTTGACTTTGGTTTGACCACAGTTGACCTCAGTTTGACTTTTTAACTGCTTTGACTGATTTTTACTTACCTGATCATCTGACTGAGCAAACCTTTGAGAAAAGTCTTGAGACTTGTCATGGGGATTCTTAGACACATATAAGATGTTATGAAGCTCACTTGAAGTCTTGGAAATCCATTTAGCCTGATTAAAGTCAAAACCCTAGTTTTGGATGCACTGCTTAGGAGAATGCATTGTCTGAGGGAATTGTCAAACTTTCTGACTAATGTGAACTTTGTGAACCTTGTGAACCATCATAAGATGTCTTGTGAGCCTTGTGAACCTCATGGGAGGACTTGTGAACCTTGTGAACCTCATAAAGTGTCTTGTAAACTTCATGAATCTCATGAAAGGTCTTGTGAACCTTGTGAACCTCATAAAGTGTCTTATAAACTTCATGAACCTCATGAAAGGTCTTGTGAACCTTGTGAACCTTCTTAGCACACAAAGTCTTGTATTGTGAGGGCAAATTTTGGGGTGCAACAGCTGCCCCTGTTCAATTTTCTGAAACCTGAGGGGTTAGATTGGTATATGTGTCAGTCGTAACTTGGAAGGTTGAAGGGGATTGAACACAAAAGCCCAAAAAATTGCACTCGCCGGTGCGTAGAGTGATACTGATGACTAGTTGAATATGCTTGAGTGGGCTTAAAGATGCCACTTGGAGAAAAGTTTTTCAGATATATTTCTTTTGGAGGATAAAGCAGTCCAAAATATGAAGATATAATGATAGCTTTCAAGAAGATAAACAACGTCCCGAGGTAGTGATGATAGCTTTCAGGAGGATAAATAACATCCTGAGGTAGTGATGATAGCTTTCAGGAGGATAAATAACATCCTGAGGTAGTGATATGCTTTCAGGAAGATAAATAACATCCTGAGGTAGTGATGATAACTTTCAGGAGGATAAATAACATCCTGAGGTAGTGATGATAGCTTTCAGGAGGATAAATAACATCCTGAGGTAGTGATGATAGCTTTCAGGAGGATAAATAACATCCTGAGGTAGTGATATGCTTTCAGGAAGATAAATAACATCCTGAGGTAGTGATATGCTTTCAGGAAGATAAACAACGTCCTGAGGTAATGGTATAACTTTTGGGAGGATAAACAACGGCCCAATAGTCATGATATGCTTTCAGGAGGATAAACAACGTCCTGAGGAACAGGTAACCTTTGGGAAGATAAACAACGGCCCAAGGTTATGATAGCTTTCAGGAAGATAAACAACGTCCCGAGGAAATAATATGCCTTCAGAAGGATAAACAATGTTCTGAGGAAATAATATGCTTTCAGGAGGATAAACAACGTCCTGAGGAAATGGTGGCTTTCAGGAGGATAACAACGTCCTGAGGAAATGATATGCTTTTGGGAAGATAAACAACGGCCCAAGGTAATAATATGCTTTCAGAAGGATAAACAACGTTCTGAGGTGATGATATGCTTTCAGAAGGATAAACAACGTCCCGAGGAAATAATATGCTTTCAGGAAGATAAACAACGTCCTGAGGAAATGGTGGCTTTCAGGAGGATACACAACGTCCTGAGGTAATGATATGCTTTCAGGAGGATAAACAACGTCCTGAGGTATAATGATGTAACCTTTGGGAAGATAAACAACGGCCCAAGGTCATGATATGCTTTCAGGAGGATAAACAACGTCCTGAGGAAATGGTGGCTTTCAGGAGGATAACAACGTCCTGAGGAAATGATATGCTTTTGGGAAGATAAACAACGGCCCAAGGTAATAATATGCTTTCAGAAGGATAAACACCGTTCTGAGGTGATGATATGCTTTCAGAAGGATAAACAACGTCCCGAGGAAATAATATGCTTTCAGGAAGATAAACAACGTCCTGAGGAAATGGTGGCTTTCAGGAGGATACACAACGTCCTGAGGTAATGATATGCTTTCAGGAGGATAAACAACGTCCTGAGGTATAATGATGTAACCTTTGGGAAGATAAACAACGGCCCAAGGTCATGAGTTGTTGATGAAGTTTGTCTGTTGGAGAATTAACCTGAAAAACAAGGTTATAACATTCTGTATGATAATATTAGTTTATGCATTATGTATGCATGTATAATATGATGTACTTAAGAACTGTATTATGTATGTTATGGATATGTATGTTATGGTATGATGTAAATGATGTATGTATGCATCATGCAGCCTGAAGCGTCTGGATATCTTTGTATAACAACTGCTGGCCAGGGAAAATAAATCCCGATTTGTTGCTGGAGAATATGAGGAACTCGTTCCCGTCTTGTTTGATAATATAGTATATATAACCTCCCGTCTTTGTTCGATAGTAGGATATACATAACCTCCCATCTTCATTCGTCGTACTCCTATTGGAAGAGTAAATTCCCGACTATCCGTATGAGGATAGAAGAGATGGATATAAATTCCAGGGGAGATGTGACTTGAAGTATTTATGAAGATGGATTTGCCCTACTGGGGGACTTGTAGCTGTCTGGTAGGGATGAACCGGCAAAGCTTCGTTGAATTCCTTCCCTCGTTCGTCCTTAGTAAATACTATTACTGCATTTTCATGCATTTCTGGTAAACATCAATCATATTCAAAAGCATTCATACATTCAAACACAACCAATGGCCGTTTCGCTTATGTAAATAGGGTAAAAGTAACCCTGAATAAAGAGGGAGAAGTAAGGCTGAACTCGAAAACAAAATCGTTTCAACTTTTGAAAGTGTATAACCAATTGGGTTTAGAGCTCCTGAGATTCTTAACTTTCCTGAATACCTTTCCAGAAATCCTCATAGCTGGATCTGAAGACATGATACTGACACCATCTGATACTACTGGCGTAGACAATTAATTTCCACCATGGCTTCTGCTGAGAATCCAATATCAAGGTAATACAATGAGAGGAACGTGTCTTCAAATTGTGATGGACCATGTACGCTCCGGATACTAGATTTGAAAAGAAAGCATTGCCCCTTGGTTGAAGATGAATTGTCCCTTGGTAATTCAAACATATGAGGAGAGTTGCCCCTAGCTATTAAGCACTGTTGAATCTGGACCTGATTGCCCCGAATGAATTGAACAGTAACTTAGTATGCCCCCTTGATTGGGAAACAATGACTATGCCCCCTAGCATTAGGAACTCTGTAATGTTACATTTGGTAATTCAACTGTATGAGGAAAACTGCCCCTGGCTTTTAAGCACTGTTGAATCTGGACCTGATTGCCCCGCATGAATTGAACAGTAACTTGGTATGCCCCCTTGATTGGGAAACAGTGATTATGCCCCTGGCATTATTAACTTTGTACTGTTACCCTTGGTAATTTTGATAGATGAGGAGATCTGCCCCTGGCTATTTAAACATAATTGAATCCTGTCCTGATTGCCCCAAAGGAGTTAGGAAGTATCATGGCCTGCCCCCTTGATTGGGAGACAATGACTATGCCCCTTTGATTGGGAAACAATGACTATGCCCCTTTGTATACATGGACTTTGATCCAGGAAGCAACTTTGTTTATCGGAAGGACTTTGGTTTATTGAACATTCATCCTGTAAGTTTCTCTGTTTATCAAACACTCAGGTATATGCAAACAAATATATTCAAAAATGCAATGCTTATGTCTGTCTTGAAGTTTTGAAAAAGAGTTATTTTAGAAAAACAGTTTTTGTGAAAACTGTGATATTAACTCAAGTTTTATAATAAGCCCTAAAGGAGTCAGGATACCTTTTTGTAGCTGTACGCTTTCGAACTAACCATGCTTCAGTTAGGACTTTTAAAGGGTTGTAACGTGGCCTGGTTCACGGTTTAAGAAACAAAGGATAAAGGCTCAAATTTTATTTGTACCCAACCCAATCTCCATGATGTTCTTCAGTCTTATACTCAGTTAACTTATGCATTGAGGCTCAAATGAGTTTGGAATTGTAGCACTGATATTTGTGATGGTTCAGGAATCAAATATTTATTTGAATACTCAATCATCTTTCTTTGTTGAGGATTCATAGTGACCTCTTTTTTCTTTTCTTTTGACTTTATTATCCCTTCTTTTTGCCTGAACTATTTATTTCAAGGTTACAGTCAGCGGGATGTCTTAATGTTTTAATAAGTCTCCTTCATAGGTTTTGACTTAGTGAGCTTTTCTTTTGCTGGATATTGACTGTCAGGTTTAATGATTACAGAGAACCATCATTAGTTGTGTACAACACAAGCAATTGGCATATTTGAGTTAACTGAGTAACTACCCTGCCCCAAGTTATGAATAAGGGTTTTAATTTGTACGAGAATAAAAACTCCTACTTCATAGGCTCAAAAGGGTTGACTAGGGATTAACTTCCTTATATCTCCACTGTTTAGGAATTGAAACAATGCCTGTACATCGTCAGCATAGTCTGTTCAAAAGCATACTGCATAAGATTATGGTATTGTTTTCGTCATCCTCCCTCTACAGGCTTATAGCTTTATCAGGAGTTAAATATCACAAGATAGAAATAAGAAGCATAATTTTAAATATAGTGAAACGAATGGATTAATTCAAGACAAACATATGCAATGCATTAATGAAAACAAAAAGTTTAACATAATAGTAAGTGTTTAAACAAAATAAAAGAAATTACAAATGAAAATTCAAATGTTGTCCCATCCAGTTGGCTGAATGTCTTCAATTGCAATCTGTGAACTTTGAGGAGCAGTATACTTCACCATGAAATCAAATTTTCCACTTGGATGTCCCAAGGTGCCCCATATCTCAACAGGAATAGGTAGGCTTCCTTTCTTGCTACCTTGGGCAACTTGTCTTGCAGCTTCGGTGTTTGATGGACGATAGTAGAACTCAACTTGACCCTCTGGAGTAACCTCTAGGATTCCTTCGTCAATTAGATCTTGGATCTTCTTCTTCAATGTCCAACAACTATTAGTATCATGTCCAGGACAGTTGGAGTGATACCCACACCTTGCCTTGGGATTATAGCAAGGAGAGGAAGTTTTAGGATTTTGAGGAGGATTTTTCAAGGAAATTAGTTTCATCTCCAACAAGCATTGCAGAACTTGTGACATTGGAGTGCTGAATTTGATAAACTGTCTTCTACATCCCTTGTGTTGAGGTGGTTTAACTTTACCATGTCTTTTTTCTTCAACTGAAGAACAATCAGTGGTAACCGGTTTCTTACCTTCTTTTATCCTCATCTTCCTTTCAACCAAATCAACTTGTTTTAACGGAGGTTGATTGACAATTAGATTCCTGACTCCATTACTTTGAAGTTTTTGGACAAAGGTTCTCAGCTCTTCTTGCCCCTGAGCTAAACTTTGGATAAGAGCCACCTGGCCATTCATCTGGATCCTCATTTCTGTTATCTCAGTTTGCAATTGTTCCAACTGACCATCCTTGTTGTCCTCAGGACTCTTCTTCTTAACCAGCAGTGTCTTCAACTCATCTTGTCCCTTGGACAAGTTCAGAATCAACTCTTGGAATCGGGCATTCTGAGCCTGGAGATCTTTGACTGTCTGTTCATGATCCATTTCTGCTGAAATAAACAGCGAGAAGATAAGATACTTGTACACAATAAACCTGTGATGCAATGATATGATGTATAGATGCATATGCAATGTTTTCAAGGACCGCAGGATTTAAATTTGCTTAATCAAACAAGAAGGTAAACTTTTATTAGTGATAAATTTGTTTGCCCCCTTGGGCTTACAAAAGATGGGGTTTTAAGTCTCCCATGGACGTTTCCTCTTTGTGTTGAGGTATGAGTTGAGATTCCGCTCTTCGTGAAGTTGCTTTGTTAGCTCCAGGATTCTTTCTTGACTTGCTTTGTAATGAGCCTCGAAAGTATCCCTTTGCTCCTTCAACTGGATCCAGGACCTCTGTAAGTCTTCCATGTCAGTGGGCATGTCTGGGTGAAGGATGGTATAAGAAGTATCTCCTTCAGCAACAGGTTCCATGGTAACTGGCAGGATAGAAAGATATGGCATCATGAGAGTCTGAGCACGAGATCGCACCCATCTAAGATAAGCCTCCATAGGAATAGTGTACTTAGGCTCCAGAGTCTTGCTGTCAACCTTGTTCACTTTTCCCCATGCTCGTATGAATCTCTGACGGTAACCTTGAAGATCGTTGTCGTAGTCAAACACAATTCCCTGAATCAACATGTCATGAGGACCATCACTCCGAGCGTAACCAAACTGTCGTAGAGCTAGAGAGGGGTTGTAGGTAATGCCTCCTCTTATGCCTAGAAGTGGCACATTAGGAAACTCCCCACAACGGTCAATGATAGTGACATTCTCCATAGATTTGGAGCACCAATGAATATCTGAATGCGAGAGTGACATGATCCTCTTGGACCACCTGAACCCTTGTTCATTCTTCATCACTGAGCGAGGAAGGTGAGAAATAAACCACATAGATAGCAAAGGTATGCAACACATAAGAGTTCCTCTTGCTTTTGTAGTACGAGTATGAAGAGAGTGTAGGATGTCTCCAAGCAATGTAGGCACTGGATTGTGACTCAGGAATATGTTAATGGCATGAACATCTATGAACTGATCAGGATTGGGGAACAACACTAAGCCATAAATCAAAAAGGCTAAGATCTCCTCAAAAGCATCATAGCTCATAGCTTTCAAGAACCCCTGAGCCTTCTCTATCAACACCTTAGCAAGAATACCCTTGACTCCGCTTCTCGTTTCTAGAACAATGTCAGACTTCTTCAGATGTAGAGCTGCAGCAATAACCTCAGGTTTAAGCTCTTTTTCCAAGCCTGTGAATGGTTTCTGATTAAGAACAGGTATACCCAGAAGTTTAGAGAACTATTCCATTGTAGGAACCAGCTGGTAGTCGGGGAATGTGAAGCAATGGTGCTTAGGATCAAAGAACTGAAACAGAACACTCATCATGTCTTCATTGAACCCTGAAGTGACTAGATCCAGTAGGTGACCATGTCTCTTGATGAACTGGGAGTGATCAGACACTTGAGAAACTAACTCTTTAAGCTTAAGAGGTATGCCCACAAAGTTGATCCTGATAGTGTTTCTACGAGCAGAAGCCATGACCTGCAACAAAGAACAAAGATAAATCCCTTGGTCCTTGAAATGGTTAGGGAAAATGCTATGCTTATGATGCATGATGATGTCATGATGTTATGCTCAATCACAAACATGTGGCACACACAAACAAGTCACACAATAGCCCTAGGTTTAAAGGCTTGCATGAGGTTCAAAGGTAAGTACCCTCCCCTGAAGTTAGTTGGTTCATCCTGTCCTACAAAAGTAACCAGGTTCTAAGGGATCTCAATATCATTGATCCTTCACAAGGGTGGTTGTTCAGAAGGCAACTTACTTGCCAACCAAAACCCTCCAAGTTTAAGATCTCAATGAGCGTAGTATCGAGTATCAACCAACTTCAGTCTTCACCAAAGTCGGCTATCTCACTACTTTCTAAAGGCCAAGATGGGATAACTAGGGTTCTAAAAGTTAGTTAATGCATTGACAACATATGGCAGCCTCATATTATCCTCAACTTGACTTAAGGAACATAAGCACCAACCAAGAAGTCACACTAACTATGGCCACCAGATTAACCATATCGGTATACACCGTACAGTTTCCTTGGTCTATTGCCATTTACCTAAGGTACACTAGATCCGGGTTAGGATCTTTCACACATAAGAGCACCCCAACGGATAAGTATAAAGCAAACAAGGCAAACAATTTTAAAGTGATCTAATTCCTAAGGGTACCCCTCTTTAATATTAAGTCCCCAGCAGAGTCGCCAGTTCTGTAACACGGTGGGAGAACTGACTTTAGTTATGTTGCGGATAGCAAGAGTCGCCACCGACTTTTATTTTATCCAAAGGAAAGGCATAAAAGAACAGGAAATACCTTTTAAAAGATTTTTGGGTCCGGGGGGTAGGTTATGTAAAGGGAAGGTGTTAGCACCCTTTACATCCATGGTTATCCATGGGCTCTTAGTTACTTAGCTCACTTTAAAATGTTTTTTGAAATGTGTAGTGTGTGAATAAAAATTTTCTTAAGAGTTTTATAATGATCCATGTACGGATGCGTAAAAACCTTTGTTTTGAAAATTGTTTGGAATGTGTGAAGTGTTTGAAATATATTTTTGAAAAGTGAGCAAGTATCTAAGAGGAACCTACCCTAAGTTTTAGTCTTTTCTGTTCTTTAATCCTTTAAGTAGTAAGACTATCCCTATTATTAAGGAATAAGTAGTCATTACCTTGGATGTGAGGGACAAGTGAATGGACATCTGTTTATTTAGGCAACTGTGAGGTGTATAAGCAATTCGAAGGGACTTATCATCTTTATTCGAAAGGGACAAGATCATTACGAAGGCAACATTCGAAAGGGACTTGATCTTTTATTTGTTAAGGGACTAGATGATGTGAAATTGAGGGACTTTGCTTTATACACCCTACTTGACCTTTTGATTAGGCAACATGAGAGGTATCCTTATGGAAGTGAGATGACGATCAAAGATCGACTTACGTGTGTGAGTGTACAATTTTAATATTTATCTTTAAATTTAATGAGCTAAATTAATTTTACATATACAAACATGTTGCACTCCCTATTTACTAACCATAGCATAAAATAAATAATTAAACATTATTACTAAATATTACATCCAAGGAACAATTACATAATAATAATAATTAAAGCAAATTAAATATAATAAGCAAAATAATAAATAATAATAATAATTGGGTTAGTGAAATAATAATAATAAAATAAATCACAATGGGGTTAGTAATAATAAAATATCATATAAACATAATTAATAATATTAACATAATAATAAAAAAAATCAATTTTCATAAACAATTATTATTTAAAACTAATAAGAAGATATAAACAATTATACTAATTATTTAAGTTATATGCAAATTATAAAAATTAAATTAATTATAAATATAAAATTATAATTACAAAATTAAATTAGCAATTTTAAACATATATTAAAAATTATTTATATACAAAAATTAAGTTATAAGCAATTTATGTCACATTATTATATTAACAAAATTAAATTAAGAATTTTAATTTTAAACATATTTATATACAAGATTTAAATTAAAAAACATATGTACATTATTAGATAAAATAGAATTAATTATAATCATACTATTATATTTACAAAATTAAGAATTAAGAATTCTAATTATTTTAAGCATATTAAAAATTATTAGCATACAAGAATTATATTAAAGGATAATTATAAACAAATTACATAATTAAAGTTTTATAAATAAATAAATTGGAAACTATAACTAACAAATAAATTAATATTTACCATTAGGGTTTTAGAAAAATAGTTTTAGGGTTAATCTTGATTAATAGTTTAATTAACATTAATAATAATAATAAACAAAATAAAACAAATAATGGAGAAAAAGAAAAAAAGGAACTTACCTTGGCTGGGAATTGAACCCAGCCCCTCTGCTTTCATGACTCCAACCAGCAAGACCAACCACTGGGCCAGCGCGCGCAGGTGCTAAAGAGAGAGGTCTAATTGGTTTTTTTGTTTGTTCCTGGAAATATCATGAAAAATAAAAACAACACAAAAGGCCTGGGGGGGATCGAACCCAGGACCTTTATTCAATTCACAAACGCGTTTACCATTCCAGCCAGGAGGGCGCATCTGTTAATACAATGACCATAATACATAATATATTAAGTTACATGATTAAACTGGAAAAATGAGAAAAATTGTTGAGGCCAGGATTCGATCCCTGGACCTTCAAGCAATATACGCACACCAAAACCAGCTGAGCTACCTGCTCATTGTGAAACATAAACACAACACATAGAATATAAAATAAGCAAGCATTTTCATTCTGGATTTCGCGCCCAGACTTCATCTTCTCCATTTGAATTTCCTGCGAAAATTCTTTCAACATTTCCTGCGAAATTTCCTGGGTGTTCATAAACCAGAAATCCTAGGTTTTTGGAACATCAAACAAACAACAACATTAATGCAAATTGACAGTCCAGATCAATCATATGAAGTTTATACATCATAACCATGTTCTTAAAATTCATTTATCTCAAATAAATCGTGAATTCCCAATTTGAGAACTCTAACCCTAACAATGGTGGTTTTCGGTTTAGGGCATGATTCTTCAATGTTCTTGCCCAGAAATCATCTAAACACCACAACAAACAAGATTAACAACACAAAAACAATTTATAATGGTTAAATGAATGAAATCGAAAATTGAAAAAAAAGTGAAGAACATGAATTCGGTTTATGCAATGTGAGATGTTTTGGATGCAAATGATCATTGGGAATGATTCAATGATGTCTTATAAACATGTCTCAACCTTCAAATTGGTCCAAAAAGGCTTGAATTGTGAAATCCGAATTTGAGTTGTGGTGAGATTTTTGAAGATGCAAACTTACTCTTGGAGGCAGAATTTCGTGTCCAATATAATGAGTTATGTTGTGTACTTATAATAGAGTGGATTAGGTCAAAAATAATTGATTGTTGTGTGAAGAAATTGATTGAAAAAGATTGAAAAATATTAAGACTTAAAATTCAAATATTCTTGAATAAACCTTTTCTATTTCAAGCCAATCACCATTATTTTTGTATCATTCTGATCCATATTGCATTCATGACCTTCTAGAACAAAAAATAATTTTAAATCTTCACACTTGATATTTTATTTAAATTTAAAATGATTTTTAGTATAAAAAATCATAATAAATAAATTAAATTAAATAAAAATTATGAAAATATCAAATAATTTTCGTGCATGATGTCATGGATCACTTTGGGTCATCAAAAGTTCAGCCCATTTAGCAAAATTTGGTTTTAAACCTCCATTTGCTTCATAAACTGCCCTAAAATTTCCCAACTTTGCAAAGGCACACATCCTTAAATTTTAATTCTATGAGGGTGTTCTTGGACATTTTGGAAATCTTGAAGAGTCCTCTAACCAACCCCACTGGTTTCATGTCCATATCATTTACCATTCTCAAGTTATGCCCTTTTGAAGTTGTTGACTTTTTGTTGACTTTCAAAAGGACCTATAATGTCTTAGCTCATACCTTTCAAATGAAGCATTTTTGGGCTTGGCTTGTGAGACACAAAGTTTTAGAGAATTCAATTTCCTTCAAAATGAGCTTTGGATGGAAAATTGGTGATGAAGCATGTGAAAGTTATGCCTGGTCAAAGTTCAGTTGACTTTTCCTGAGAAAACCCTAATTTAGAAACCTCTGATTCTTGATGATCTGAAATCTCCTTGATGAATCATGATCAACCCTTGATCAAATGATGAATTTTACTTCATATACTTGATGTTGGAAAAAAAATCATGAAGTTTGACTTTGGTTTGACCACAGTTGACCTCAGTTTGACTTTTTAACTACTTTGACTGATTTTGACTTACCTGATCATCTGACTGAGCAAACCTTTGAGAAAAGTCTTGAGACTTGTCATGGGGATTCTTAGACACATATAAGATGTTATGAAGCTCAATTGAAGTCTTGGAAATCCATTTAGCCTGATTAAAGTCAAAACCCTAGTTTTGGATGCACTGCTTAGGAGAATGCATTGTCTGAGGGAATTGTCAAACTTTCTGACTAATGTGAACTTTGTGAACCTTGTGAACCATCATAAGATGTCTTGTGAGCCTTGTGAACCTCATGGGAGGCCTTGTGAACCTTTTGAACCTCATAAAGTGTCTTGTAAACTTCATGAATCTCATGAAAGGTCTTGTGAACCTTGTGAACCTCATAAAGTGTCTTATAAACTTCATGAACCTCATGAAAGGTCTTGTGAACCTTGTGAACCTTGTGAACCTTCTTAGCACACAAAGTCTTGTATTGTGAGGGCAAATTTTGGGGTGCAACACACGGTTGTTTTACCAAATGGTCCACGTTAAGCTGGAACCTTCAGGAAGCAAATAAAGCCACCAGTATTCAGATACTCTCAGCAATAGCAACTGTTTGTTTGTTTTTCTTCAATGCATTATCTTACCTATTAAGGGGAACTACGTCGCTCGGATTCTTCATTGGTCATGGGTCAATGGAGATACGTAGGCAGAAGATCGTCAGGTCTTTCCGAGCAACCTTATAAGACAACTTTACTCTCCAACTTCACTCTTTCCTTCAGACGTCTCGTGTCAGAGTCAGAATAAATAGAAAAAAAGGTATGATTGCCATGGTTGGGTATACGGATGCAACTTGAATATTACAAGTCTGTGAAAGAACTATTGATCACTGAAAGTATCCAAGACTGGCAGGTCCAGACGGAGTCAAGCCTTCTCAACTACGGCAACATTTAGTTTCTTTACTGCATTTCCATTTGTAGTTTCTTTTATTTGCTAAACATTTGTATATATGTATGAAATTTGTTTGCTTTTGAATGTTATCAATAATAAAAATCACATGTTTTTCTTGAAGTAATTCATTTGTCAATTTAATTTTGCATGTGTACATCGCAATACCAATTGTCATGCTTAAACTCTATGAGGGAGAATGACGAAACAAAAACGCAAAAATCTCTAATTGTGTGCTCTCGAATAAGACCCTGTTAACGATGTACAGGCTTTGTTTCGAATCCCTAAACACTGGAGATGTAAGGGAGACAGACCCTTGCTAACCCCCTTGAGCCTTGAAGTAGGAGTTTCTTTTCACATGAAAAAACCCTTACGTTTAACCCAGGGGCAGGGTAAATGTCAGCTAGTTGGACCAAGCGTTCAGACTTTCATAAAGGAGTGCATTTGAGGATCCATTACATTCCACTATGCCAATCAAGAGGTCCAAAGGCCATAAACCACAATGGTTATCCAAATCAAGAGGTCCAAAGATTGGAAGCCACAATGGTTATCTTTCATCGACCAAAGAATGAGGCAGTCACAGCCCTCGCAAAGCAATTAAGACAAACAATGTCACACGATTTGTTCAAAAAAGAGAGAAATGAAAAAGCCTGCTAAGTCGAAACTTGAAAACAAACGACTTAGGAAAAAATCAGGGCATCCTGCTGGACTCCACAATCTAAGATTCACAAGAATCAGTCCAGGCAAAAGTTAGGGATAAGTAAAATAACGCAAAAGCGAAAGACGAAAAGGATTATACAAGAAAGATCCTCAAACAAGAACAAAGTCGGGTGGCACAGACACGAAAGACAAAGGGGGTGACCGACTCTAAACAATAACCTGATTGGTGCTTAAACCGTTAGCAGCAATGGTTCCTCAACTATTACGAAACCCTTGTGAAAGGTGAGCACTTGTGAAAATTAGTTGAACTTAGGAATGGAGGGCATCACGAAGAGGGGTGGGTACAAATAAACTTCGAGCCTATATCCTTTGTTTCTATAACCGTGAACCAGGCCATGATACAACCCTCAAAAGTCCTAACTGAAACAGGGTTATTTTGAGAGCGTACTACCACGAGATAACGTTCTTGACTCCTATTAGTTATGCTAAAAGACCTTTGTCGGTATTGCGTGTACATACTTTCATTCAAAAACGAGGTTGTATCTTAACCAGTGATTTGCTCACAAAGGATTGCGACCCCTTTTCAAAACTTCAAGATTAACATGTGTGTTGCATTAGAATTTTCATTCTCAAAAGAAACATTTTCTGCTTGCATACATTTGTTTGGCATCATAAAAAGCTCACATGCGGAAATTCATTCCAGAAGCTTAAGCTTGCCAAGTTGAAAAGTCTAAAACTTTTGAAAGACAGTCACGTCGAGGTGCACTTTTTCGAGAAAACTCCATTGAATAAGGACTTTCCCAACCATTCATGGTAAGAGCCAACCAATCTGGGGCAATCACCTCGAGAATTCAAATCTCTCCCAGAGAAATTAGTCAAAGACTCATACTGGGGCAAGCCACCCCCAATCGCATTCTTTCCCGAAGACAAATAATCGGAAGTTCAGAATACCGGGGCAATTATACTCCTAAAGAGTTTAAAGTCACCAAGTATTTTGTAAAATCCTCTTAAGGTAAAGTACGGATAAAAGCAAATGATCCCTAGCGCGAAACAACGAGAACTCTTTCCTCCTCAAGCAGGACACGATTCAGTTTCGTTATCCCCAACAGGCGCATGGAAGTTATCCCCAATAAAGTCGTCAAACTTTTCTTTAGCAGATTTCCTTGATCTTATTTCCCAGTAAATCTCAAACCAAATCCTTCTCTTCCTCACCTGAGCAATAAGGATTATCCCTAGCAAGAGTCATCTTCCAGTAGTGAAGCACTTCTTACAAGAATCCAGAAATTCCCGGCAGTTAGCTGATCGGTTTCCCTTCCCATAGAGGTTCGGAAAATTCAGATAGACATAAAGTTCTCCTTAACAAAGCCTTGACAGGTCTTTCCCCAGCTACGTTGAAAAGTTGATGATCATCAGCTGAGTCTTAGGGGTGAGATTCAATCCCCAGCAATGGAGGCATCCCCTAGCAGGGCCTTCAAATCTAAAGTCCAATTTATTTTTGGCAAAGGTAATAAGTCGAGACAGACTAGTCAAACCCTTCTCCAGCAGAAATATCGGCAACCATCTGTATTCCCCACAGAGTCAGCAAAAATTTGTTATTTTCGCGTCAGGAATTCCCTTTGTATCTATCCCCCAGTATCATGGGGCATCATGTCACGCAGTTCAACATATGCGTGCTCCATTCAAGGTTGATATCCAAAGTCCACTCGCAGTGTGGCAACTTATCCAAAGTCCAACCGTAGATTGGCCAAAGTCCATCCTCTGGGTGGCAAATTCTTAAAGTCCAACTGTAGATTGGTGAAAGTCCATCCTTTGGGTGGCAAATTTCCAAACTCCCCCGTAGTGGGCCAAAGTCTCCCGTAGTGAGCAATCTTCCCCCGTAGTGTGGCGAATTTCCAAAGTCCCCTGTAGTGGGCAAAAGTCCCATGTAGTGGGCCAAAGTCTCCCGTAGCAAGCAAAAACCCCCGTAGTGTGGCAAGAAATTAAAGTCCCCCATAGTGGGGCAAAGTCTCCCGTAGTGAGCAAAAGTCTCATGTAGTGAACCAAAGTCTCCCGTAGCGAGCAGCAACCCCCGTAGTGTGGCAAAACATTGAAGTCTCCCGTAGTGAGCAGAAGTCTCCCGTAGCTGAGCAATGTGCCCCCGTAGTGTGGCGAATTTTCAAAGTCTCCCGTAGCTGAGCAATGTGCCCCCGTACTGTGGCAAGATTTTCGAAGTCCCCCGCAGTGTGGCAGAAATAAAAGGCTCCCGTAGCGAGCAGTAACCCCCCGTAGTGTGGCAAAACATTCATAAGACCACCCGTTGTGTGGCACGTCATTAATAACCCAGCAAAAGTCCACCTGTAGCGTGGCAAATCAGCAATCTCCCAGCATTATTCCAAAACATTCACTAGTTCACTATTCTTTACATCTGAGTTCTCCGCAAGCAGAGTTCAGATGGTTGGGTTTTTTTCCCTTTTCTTTTCCACCGAGTGCAAATTTTCTGGTTGTTTTTATTATTCAATCCCTGCATACTTCAAACATCTGAAAGCGACTGATATCATCCATTCAAGTCTACAGTGATTGGATAGGGGCAGCTGTAACACCCCAAAATTTTCCCTCTTATTTATTATCAACCTCGAGCGATTTACGCTTCATTCCCGCATCATTCTGTATCTCTTGCCAAACATTGGAGTTCAAGAGAAAAATAATATACCAAAAATAATTCAAACCACTTCTAAGCTAACCAACCAAAAAAAAGGAAAATTTCACTTTTCCCTCCATTTTCCTTCCACTTTCCTTCCATTTTTCCTTTCGTTATTTCCCCTCTTATTTTTCCACTTCAATTCCACTTCATTTCCTTTGAATGCTTCTACCATGTTCCACAACCTTCTAGAGTATTCTATGGAATATTCCAAGGAATATTCCTTCTCCAACCCTAACCCTAACTAACTACAAACCTAACTCCATTCTTAAACCTAACTCCATTACCAAACCTAGCTCCAAGCATAGCCTCTATATAATCATTAATCACTTCAATGCAAAAGGTTCCCAATTTGTTCACTTTCTCACAATTTCTAGAATCACTTTTATCTCTCACTTTTCCTCCATTTCCCTTTTCACCAAAGCTTTTTGAAGAAGCTCTTCAAGTTTCACATTGAAACTTGAATATCTTAAAGCTTAGCCTCCAACCTCCATTGAATTATGGATTGTAAAAGGAGAAGCTACTGATTTTGTGAATATTTCGACTTATCGGAAGTGCAAGAAGGCTCAAGCATCAAGAACGCATTTATTTTGCGGATTCACGGTTTTCTTGGTTTTCTCTTCGATCAAGCTCTGATTCTTGCAACATTTATCGAAGCACTTCTCCGCTTCGTAGGTTGGTGGTCTAAAATCACTTTTACTTTAAGTTATTCTCTCCATCTCGCCATTTTGGCATTCTTTAAGTGCTTTTCGTATTGCTTATGTTTGATTACGTTTTCGTTACGTTTTGCTTGCGATTTGTGGAGTTTAATGGATTAGAAGCTAGGTTGTAGCTTGTTATAGGTTCTAGCATGTGTTAATAAGCCCTAATTGAGTAGAAATTTGTGTTAGCATGATTAGGTGGGGGTTAAGGTTGTTTAGAAGTAAGATTGTGGCCAAAAACACTTATTTCAAAAGCATTTTTCACTTTGTGTTCAGTGTTAACCGGTTAACGCTTTGGTTAACCGGTTAACACATGTATTTTTGGCCATTTTTAGTGTTGTCTGGGATGCGTTAACGGGTTAACCATTTGGTTAACCGGTTAACGCTGTAGAAATTAAGAATTTTAGCTTATTTGCTTGCTTGTTCTTGCTTCTTTGTGTCTCTAATGTTCATACATGCTTAGGTACTAATTTTAGGGAATTTTCTAGGTTGGTTTAGACATATCATTCCCCCATTTCGAGTCATTTCGACGCGTTTCCGTTCATGTTGCATATTATGCGTTTATGTGTTCATTTGTGTATAATTTGATCTTGCACTTTGTTGCTATGTCCACACACTTTTTGTCATGTAAATAATCATGTTGTATTCTGTTTTTGCATCTTTCGCGCAATTCATTAACTCATTTGCATTTCATTGTATCAATATATATGTTGCATTTCATATAACCATGCATGTATGTGCATTTGGTTGCATGTTTGATCATATCATTCACATCAATTCAATTCTGAATTTTGCATTGAGCTTGGCATTCTTGTTGATCTATCATGTTGCAGATTCATGATCAATGCTCATTATGTTTATATGCCATGTTCATGTGCCATATTTTGTATACTTGTTGCATAATAAATCATGTGGTGCATTCTTGCATAATCCCTAAAAAATACTCATGTTCATTCAATTATGTATGTTGATCTATGTTCAAATGCATATTCATGTTTAATTGGTACATTCTTCATTGAGTTTGTGCATTAAAAAATGAAAATAATCAAATCTGCATTTTACATTTCACAGCTGACTTTGCATATAGGTGTTGTAAAATACATGTTGTTTGTTATGTTGTTCATGTTGTATGTGACTTTCTACACCCGTTTTTGTATGTTGTATGCTAGCTGTTTTGTGTTATGCATTGTTTTGATAGCTGTTGTTATTTTAGGGGCTGTGGTAGGTGCTGAATTTTTGTTTTAGCATTTTTTAGTTCCTCTAGAATTAAGATAGAGTTTAGATTGAGTCCTAGAGTCATTAGGATTTAATTGGTGTGAGTTTGTTTTATTATTTTTAATAAAATGCACACTAATCTTTGTTTTGTAGGGAGGGAAAGGTATGTTTCCTTACACCTTATCCTTTTAATATTTTTATGCATTTCCTTTATGCATTTAATTCACCTTTTACTTCCATATTTGTGATTTGTAGGATTTCTCCTTTTGTTAGGACCAACTTATCTTCCTTAGGAAGTAAGTTGCATCCTTTTTCTTCTCTCTTTTTCTTTTGCTCCCTAGGAATAGAAAACCCTCATAAACCATTAGGACCACCATTTTAATAAATAACTTAGGGTTGGTCTTAGTCCCCCTTAGTTTTTGTCCTTTTCCGATTTGAGTCTTCTTCTCTCATCTTCAAACAAAATCCAAAAGACATTCAATAAAGGATTTAAATAGTCTCTTGTGCATAGCCTTATTCCATGGGGCACTCATAATCATTCCATCTTGGATTGGTATGGGCTTGTCTAGCATAATATACAAGTCTAATCATGAGACTATCTTTACAAACAATAAACTCAAAACACTTCTCATAAAAGACAACCAACAAAGACATCGCGGTTTCTCTTCTCATCTCCTAATCTTTGCGGACGAATGTGATTTGCCTCGAAAATTCAAACAGTGATACGGTAAACACCCTCGAGTCAGAGCCGGTAACACCTGAGCTATAGCTATGGCAACATCATCTTAAAAAATACAAACAAAGTTCCTGCCTTAGTTAGGCGAACTACGTCGACTCTGATCCTCATTTTCCCAATGAGGTACGTAGGCAGCGGGGTATGGCCCGTTCGAGCACATTCTTTATTTTCTCTACATTTTTCCCATTCTTTCTTTTTGTTATATTTTTGTTCCTTTTCTCATTTCAGTTCTCGTTCCAGTTAGCAACTCTTTTCATTCAACAACACCTTATTTCTCACCCTTTGAAACAAACAAGCAAGCGTGGATCCCGTCGGGTACGGTGGACAGATTGGGGTGCTAATACCTTCTCAATTCGTAACCGACTTCCGGACCCAGATCTTTGGTTCGCAAGGCCTCTTCCTTTCCTTCTTCCCTCGGTTTGTGCAACATTACCTTTCTCGTTCCTTCGGGATAAAAATGTCTGGTTGGCGACTCTACCTCTTTCTGCGCCACTTTCGCGTTTGTACTAGGATGAAAATCCCGGGAGCGACAAAGTGTCTTATGGCGTACAACAACAACTCTTGGTTATGGCACAAAAGGTTTGCTCACATTCACATGGAGCACTTGAACAAATTGATCAAACATGACTTAGTTGTTGGACTTCCAAAGATCAAATTCATCAAAGATTGATTATGTGATGCTTGCCAAAAAGGGAAACAAACCAAATCAACTTTCAAATCCAAGAATGTGGTGTCCACAAAAAGGCCACTACAATTGTTACACATGGATCTTTTTGGTCCATCAAGAACAAAGAGCTTCAGAGGTAATGTTTATGCATTAGTTATTGTTGATGACTTCTCTAGATATACATGGACTTTCTTCTTAGTGTAGAAAAGTGAAGCTTTTAATGCATTCAAGAAGTTTGCAAAAAAAATTCAGAATGAGAAGTCACTTTCAATTGTCTTCATTAGAAGCGAGCATGGTGGAGAGTTCCAAAATGCTTTATTTGAAGAATTTTGTGAAGAACATGGAATCTCATACAACTTCTCCGCACCAAGAACTCCATAACAAAATGGTGTCGTAGAAAGGAAGAATAGGTCATTAGTAGAACTTGCAAGGATAATGCTATGTAATTCAAACCTTCCTAAATATTTTTGGGCGGATGCGGTTAGCACGTCTTGTTTTGTAAGTAATCGTGTCAATATTAAACATATTCTCAAGAAGACTCCCTATGAACTTCTCAAATGGAGGAAACCAAACATATCATTTTTTCACATCTTTGGATGCAAATTCTTTGTCTTGAATAGCGACAAATATAATTTTGGTAAGTTCGACGAAAAGTAGGATGAAGGTATATTTCTTGGCTACTCTCTTTCAAGTAAGGATTTTAGAATCTATAATAAAAGAACCTTAACTATAGAAGAATATATGCATGTATATTTTGATGAATCTAACCCCTCGAAGGGGGATAATGTTATTGTTGATAATGACGATGATGCAGTAAAAATCTCTCAAGAGAACACTTTCAATGATGTTGTAAGTGATCAACCAAAACAACAACAAGTTGAAGAACAAAATGATCTACCTAGAGAATGGAGGACTCATAGGTCTCACTCGATCGATAAAGTTATTGGTGACATTAGTCAAGGTGTAGCAATAAGGTTAAATCTAAAGGATGCTTATTTAAACATGGCGTTTGTGTCTCAAATTGAACCAGCCAAAATCGATGAACCCTTAGGCGATGATCAATGGATAATATTTATGCAAGAGGAACTAAACCAGTTTGAAAGAAATCAAGTTTGGAGTCTTGTCCCTAGGCCAAGCAATAAGCACGTCATAGGAAGAATACGGGTCTTCAAAAACAAACATGATGAAAATGGAATAATAGTTCGAAATAAAGCAAGATTAGTCGCACAAGGATACAACCAAGAAGAAATAATCGATTTTGAAGAAACATTTGCTTCAATTGTAAGGTTAAAAGCAATTATACTTTTAATAACTTATGCTTGTTCTATGAATTTTCAGCTTTTCCAAATGAACGTTTATAGTACATTCTTAAATGGATTCATAAATGAAGAAGTTTATGTCAAGCAACCCCATGGATTTGAAGATTACAAGAATTCATCTCATGTCTTCAAATTAAAGAAAGTTCTCTATGGATTAAAGCAAGCACCAAAAGCATGGTATGATCGCCTCAACAATTTCTTATATGACAAAGGTTTTGAAAAAGGAAACGTTGACAAAACCTTGTTCATCAAGAAAATTAAAGAAGATACTCTTTCGTTGCAAGTATATGTTGATGACATAATCTTAGGATCGACCAACATCGAGTTATGTAAAGAATTCTCATCCATGATGCAAGGAGAATTTGAAATGTCTATGATGGGAAAAAAGAATTATTTTTTAGGACTGCAAATCAAGAAACTCAAAGATGGCATCTTTATCAATCAATCTAAATATTGCAAAGAATTATTTAAGATATTTGATATGGATAGTTGCAAGACATTGTCAACACCTATGGGATCCGGTACATATGTAGCTCAAGATGTATCCAGTGTCTCGGTTGATATCACAAAATATAGAGGATGTAAAACAGATAGGAAAAGCACAAGTGGAACGTGTCACATCTTGGGAAATTCTTAGTCTCGTGGGCATCCAAGAAGCAAGCGTGTGTAGCACTCGGTACGCCCTGTTTATTTAATTATTTATTTAATTAAATATAGTTTTATTATATTGGTTTGAATTAAGTTGATTAAATCGATTAAGTTGATTTAGGTTATGTCGTTGTTATTTGGATTAAGTTAAGTTGATTTAAGTTGTGTTGTGATTAGTTGGATTAAGTTAAGTTAATTAATTTGTGGGTTTAATGGTAGAATTATACTAGTCTTGATAAGTGAACTTGTGTGTGAATAGAAGTAATAATTGTAAGAGGTGTATGGTTTAGGCCCAATGGAAATTATTAATATTAAATAAAACCATAAGTTAATTAGAATTATAGAAATAGAGGTTGTCGGTAAAAATAAGGAAAATAAGAAGTTAAGAAAAAGGTTACGTGAAGTGCTTAGGGGAAGGAAAAGCTAGGGTTCCGATTAAAGTGTTAGAGTCACCTTTAATCCATGGTAAGGGTGGGTTTCTAACTCTATAATCAGGATTAAGTGATAAATACGCGTGGGATTGAGTATATAGATTGTTTATGTCAGTTGTTGTATTGTTTTGGTTGAATAAGAGAATTGATTGTGTTGTTGAATTAATCGTAAATTGATCATTTGGTGTTGTTTGTGTATAAATATGTTGTTGAATTGTGTACTGGGTTGAGTGGGTAATTCGTATGAGATGAGATCGTGAAGGATTACAGAGACAGAACAAGGAGTAGAGAAACAAAGAAGAAGAACGTGAGTTGGCTGTGGGACGACCGTCCTATTTTCCTGACATCCGTCAGGGATGTGTGATGTATGTCACCTCCCTAGGACGATCATCACGATCACAAGTGTGGCGAGGCTCGCACAAGTGTGACGAGGGTCACACGGGGTCTGGGGTAAAACTGTTCTTTTGTTTTTGTGTTGTGCTTTTTCTACTATCTGCAAGATTGGCTTATCCTAAAATAATTCCAGTAACATAATTATGTTTGAAGCACACTATTCGAAGTAGGAGTGATCATGATAAGTATTTGACAGAAAATTAAATGATAATTATATGATGAATTAGTAAAAGTAAAATAAGTAACAATAAGGTAGCATTGGTATCAGGTTTTGATAAGTCCTTTTATTGACAGTATTGCAGGAATTTGACATAGGTGTGATAGTAAGTGAGGAATAAGTGGAAATAACAGAGTGTAGTAGATAAATTAAATAATCGGTTTTAGTCGGGACTTTGTGAATAAGAAAACGGTGTAATTGGTTGTTATTGTACGATGTTTCCTTGTTGTAAGTTGTGAAGTTGTTGGTTGTGGATTATGTTGAAGTTCCTTAGTCATGGCAAGAATATAAGTTGCAGGCTTATAGCCAAAGTTGAAATGTTATTGTGTTGCTATGTAGTTATAATTGTGTTATTTGACATTCATATTGAGTCGCATTGTATAACATTATTTAAGTTGGAGCTGTTGCTCGATAAGTTGGCCTGGATTGGTAAAATAAAGTTGAAGGCTTATGCCTTGTTGTTGTCGCCTCTATTAATTGGCAAGATTATAAGTTGGGAGTTCTGCTCCAATGGTACCACATGCATTGCATATGTCTAAGTTGCATTTCCAAGTTGCATAGTATGTTATTGTGTTGTATCTTGTCTTGTTTATGTTGTTTGTGAGTTGTGAAGTGCTGGTTTATATAATCCAATTTAATATGTTATTTATCATATTCTTGATTATATTGTTCAATATCTCACCCCTTCTGTTTGAATGTTATCCTCAGTTGGTAACGTGCAGGTAATCCAGAGTAGAGTTGAACGCCTTAGTAGATTAGAGTCAGTGTTGTCGCACTGATACGTAGTACTCGAGGGGATAAAACATGTTTTCTGTTGATGTTGGATTTGATTATGTTGGTGAATTTTTAGTTGTCCTTATTAAAGATTGTTGTTTTGAGTTGTTTTGATGTTGCATACAAGTTGTGCTATTCTAGATGACTTTTATGAATTCGCTGCGTAGTAATGAAAATATTTTGTTTTAAAGACTAATCGGGTGTCGAATGTTGTTTTTAAAGTTGAAAATGTATAATCTCATTTGAATTGTTGAAATTTTATACTCTGATTTTGTTATTAATTATCGGGTAGAAATGAGGTGTTACAGGCTATTTCATTACTTTATGGTTTATATTATGTTTCCAATGGCTGGAAACCATTGCATGGTGACTGACTTAGAAATGCGGATTTTATGTGCTCTAAATAATGGCATAAAGGTGAATTGGGCTTGGTTAATTATGGTTCACATGCTGACATTCAACGCAAAATCAAAGTTTTGGCTGTATGCATGGTTTATTACCCGGATTTTGGAGGATTTTAAAGTGGACTTCAAAGGCTTTGAGATGTGTCACATGAACTTAAATTCCAACAAGATCTCCATCAAAAATGTGGATTCAGTGATGGGTGTGAAGTACAATCCGGAAACAAATACAATTGCTTACCTTGGTGAGGATGTGGCTGGAAATGACGGAAACGAGCAAGAGAATGAAGACAATGATGATGCTCCTCCTCAACCTATTCCAAGTGGCCCTAGTAACCAAGAACTTACGGATTACATGGCTCAACAATTTGCAAACCTTAACACTACCATCAATGACCGATATAATGCAATTGACGAGTCAACCAACACTAGGATCAACAATTTCCAAGATGGAGTTAATCAACATTTCTCATATATCTACTCTCATCTTTACATTCCTCCATTCGATCCATCCAACCCGGCTGTTCCTCTACCACGTCAACCACCTCTCAGGAAACATTTTCTAAACCAAGAACCTTTTGACCCCAACATGGACCTATCTTAAGTTGTTTACATGTTTCATTATTTGTCTTTATATCTATGTACTTTTTAAATTCAGCATTTACTTATGTTTGTCAATTATTGTACTATTTAAAATTCTACATTTGGTATGTTTGTTTAAGTATTGTACTTTGAATGTTAAATCTATGATTACTTATTATGTTACTTAGATAATTGTCTCTTGTCTATATATTATTGTTTTACCCATCTTTCCATTCTTTTTGATAATGTCAAAAGGGGGAGAAGGATGTTACTCTTTCTTTGCTTGTTCTTCCTTGATCTTTAAGGTACAAATGCAAAGACTGCTCCAAACCTCAATACAAATTCAGATTTTTTCAACACTTCACACATTGAGGGGGAGATCTATATCTCGGGGTGAGAAACTTGTCAAAAAGAACATCGCAACAAAAGAAAATGCTTTGTCATTATAAAAAGGGGGAGAATGTGGAATCGAGATTCTCAGGATCAACTTTTGTTTTGATGAAGACAAACCAATTAACAAGAGGGCAGAGATGTTCACTCAGTTTCAAAGCATCATGTTAAAGCAAAGAATTGGGACAAAGACTTGATATGAAGAATAATCTCCTTGAAAGGTATAATGAATATATTCATCAAATATTTAAGTCCTAGTTGCTCAATTTAATCAAAAAACATTTGCATTACATGATCACACCTTCACAAACTTTATTTTTCAAAGTTCTTCTAAATTTTGGCCAGAGTAATCGATTGCACATTTGTAGCAATTGATTGCATGCTCAAATTTTTACACATTATTGGCTACTGGTTTTTGGTGCAATCGATTGGTGCTTATGTGTAATCGGTTACATGCTTGAAAATTCCTTTTATTATTGTTTATGTTTGTAGTGCAATCGATTGCTGCTAAGGTGCAATCGATTGCTCATTGTACATTTTTCAAAAATTGTTTTGAAAAATTGCACCTCTTCATTCATTCTTTCATAAATTGTTTCCAATGAATCATGACAATTGTTCATGATATTTTTTGAAGAATTGCATGATGTTTTAAAGGGGTGCTTATGATCTTATAAATACATAATCTTTCATTTTTAAAAATCACCTCTTTCAAAATCTCTTTCTTAAAAACTTTGCAAGAACTTTCACTTTCCACATCTTGAACAAGTCATTTCTATAAGAATTTTCTGCATATTTTCATATCATTTGAACAGAAAATTATTGAGCAACAAAGTCTTAAGTAGTTGTGGAAATTATCATTGAAAGAGAAGATCAATCACAGTATTGATAACATTGTATATACAACTCTCATACACATTGTAAATCAAAGATTGTAATTACTTCCCTTTCTATTCAGGATTATTGAAAGCAAGTGTGTGTATTGAAGACGATTGTTCTTCTTGCACTTAATGTTCAGATTTTAAAGGTGTTAAGAGCCTTTAATCTACCTATAGGTTAGATAGTAAGCATCACCATTGGTGTGAATAGGCTGTACAATAATTCTAACTATAGTGAAATCTCTTTCGGTTGGAAAAGAGACTGTATGTACCTTCGGTTTGTGGAGGGAACCAGGATAAGCCATTGTGTCATTTACTTTCTGCACTTTATTGCTTTCATAACCTTACCACAATCCATAAAAGTAATAACCTTCAACGATAAAAACCAGAAAGAGATTAAATAACCTAATTCACCCCCCTCTTAGGTGCAACTGAGACTATCAAGTTATTGTCAATATTGTAACCGTCCAACGAATCCTATTATCCAAGAAGTTGTATATGATGTGTAATGCTTCTTCCAATCCACTGTGATTGGTGGCAAGGGAAATCCTTCATTCATGTTTACATGTTACAAAAATAAATTAGTGGGACGTAAATCATATATTAGTATTTGATATAAAGCACTAGAATATTTACCTGAACCCAATGATTTGAGTTTATAAAACCAATGCAGTAAATGGACACATTATGATTATGTGAAGTCATCATAGGGAAGTAAGTCAAACTAAGAGCACCTAATGAGACAAGAACGATGTTATACTGATTTTCTATCACATAACCCATTTATGGTAGTGTCATCCATATATCTACTGGTTGGGAACCTAAAGATGATATCAACAAGGATTCTCTCACTTTTGATAAGCGATCTCCAAATAACTTCACATAGAGACTATTTTTGGAACTGCTTATTTCATTATCCAAATCACGATGAACCATTGACCAACCATCCTCACCATATCCATGCAATGATGCAATGGCTCTAAACCCATAATTTCCATCATCATTAACATCAACAATGTCATTAATAAATGGTTAGATATGTTTTGGAAATTGTACAATGTACCTATGAGATGTTTTTTCCTCGAGGTATGGGATAACTGTGAACATGGTCTCTTTGGAGATTTTTGAGAATTGCTATGTGGTTGATCAACAAACTCATGATATGAAGGATCACGATAAACATCATATCTAACAAGTTTCTTCCCTTTTCTCTTCACTCCTCCTCTGGTCTTTAGTTTTTTAGGTGGTGGTACCATCTTTGTTGTAGTGGGGTAAGTAATTTCACACACCTTATTGTTTAGTGCTCTCTTTCATGCAACATCCAATGACCTAACCTTTTCCACAATGCATTAATTGCATTTGTCATAACCACCTCTACTCCATCCCCTATGTCTACCTTTTGTTCACCTTCCATACTTAGTTTCCTCCAATGGATATAAATAACATCAATTGGTATTAGTTCACCACTCAATGTGTATCTCCCTAACTCACAGGCACAACGTAACATGTATATTGTTCTACGAATACACATGCATGTACCTACCATGTCAACCATATGCCACTTTTTAGCAATGTGCCGCAAAGAAGCTATAGATATTGATCCACACAAATTCTTATAATATGGACTAATGTGCACATGCTCAACATCATAAAAACTCTTTTGAAATGAAGCTCTAATATTACCCACTTGAACCTTGATGTTGCCATTCATAGCCTCTTAGCATTTTCACATATCACCTAAATTGTTCTCTAACATCTGCTTCAGTTTCCAATGCACAGACTCAGCCCTAAAAAATAAAAGAAGTTCAATATCATTAATATTACCATAAACAAGATATGGCTAAAAACAAACATATTACCGGTTAGTCATGGTGTTGCCTAAATGTAACACTTTATTGATCCAAGCTTAAACAAATTTATGCCTATGAGGCGTCAACCACGTGTCTTTCACATAATCAAGAAAAGGTCCATAATCCAAACAAGCATGCTCAAGCAATTACAACTTTTGATGGTACTCCAATTCATCATTAGCCATTACTAGTTCGTACCAAATCTTCTTTATTGGCTCTCGCATATCATTCACAACATACTCCTTGCATTTCGCTTTCACATTCTTGTTTATGTGAAATCGACGAAGCAAATTAATTGTCATAGGAAATACGATTTCAATTGCTTCCATCAAAGCAAGATCTCAATTCGTTAAAATCATTTATGGCCATAACTTTTGTTTAGTGAATAATTGATTCAACTTATCTAGTACCTAACACAAAGTCTTTGTTTTTATCAAGTATATGTTATTGGTCATCAGCATTGAGTCGGCTTACAAACACATGACCTTTAAATCTATCAGGTAAACCATGGTTGTGTACTCCACATTTTACGTCAATTTTCCAACCAGAACCATCTTTTAAAGGTGTTGGCCTAACTTTGAAAGGACAATTACATTTCTTGGTAGCACTTTGTATTTCACTACACCCTTCTTTTTATTTTCCACCTCTATCACATCCAAATATAACTCTGTCACTTCTTCCTCTCTTGCCAGTATCGGTATTTATTTCTGAGTCCAACCTCCCTAATTCACCTTGTAGAAAAATTTTCTATAGTCGAGAATACCATTTTTGTATCCACACTTGTCTGGTCTTTGTCGCATACCATCAAAGGAATGTCCATGTCTCATAACAAAAGTGACAAATATAAATTAAAATAAAAAAAATACACGCTCTAGATAACTGTGCCAAGTTATCTGATTTTCAAAAATCCCAAACTGGATTACTCAACCACAAGTTATCTTATGTTAAAATAAAGACCAATCAGATAGCAGACAAGTTATCTGGTAGGTTTCTTCCTTTAAAAAGCAAATCGGAAAACCTCCTTATATGTTCTCTGATTTTGTAAAATACACAACCATATTTCATTTCAACATGTTTTCCAGTTTGATAAATTAACACTTCGGAAATATTTACTTTATGTTATCTGGTTCTCGTCGTATACTGTCAAAAAGCACTTTTGAACTCATTTGACTGCGCGGTAAAAAGTAAAAAAATAAATTGAAAAGGATAAAATTGAATTTTTTGCAAAAATGTAGGGGTATAGGGTAAAATATTTTCTTTCTTTTTCCACAAGAAAGTTTACCTCATATGATATAGGCCATATCCTTGCACTTATTCTCACATCCCTTTTGTATATTGGATAACTTGTAATAAGTTATATGGTGTGTTTTTTATTTTATTCCAGGCAACTTGAAAAATATGTTTCAGTATTGTTTTTTAATTTTTAATGTACCAAAATATTTTGCAAAAGACTTTCGATTTAGAATTTTTGTGTACCAGAACTTTCGATTTATAGTTTTTATAATAAAAACACCTTTAGAACATTAGAAAGAAAAACATAAACACTTTTTGCAAGAGTTCCGGTGTCTAAAAATGACTCACAACCGAAACACTTTCAAAAAGAGTTTTGGTGCAATATTTCAAAAAAATCAGATCACTTTCAAAAATAGTTTTGGAATATTTCGTGTACCGAGTATTTTATCCAAAGTGTTCCAATAAGTAAAAAAACTAAAACCTTACTCTTTCATTTCCGATTTGTTGAATGTGTATCAAATGATTCTATAAAAAAAATCTAGTAAACAAATTTGTTTTCTTTGTTTCGGAAGTCTTCGAATGCAAATGAAAGAAAAAGTAGAAAATGAGACAAATCAACTATTTATATGAGGGTATTTTGGTCCAAAAAAAATATAATGTTGGATAGGAGAACAAATTTGTTTTCTTTGTTTCGGAAGTCTCAGGATGAACAACTCAAAATACTTCATTCTTACATTTTATCTTTCAATTTATTTCTATCTTCTTAACCATTCACTCGATTGATTGATGTTCACTCAATCAACATCTACATATAAGTTTGGAAGATGTATCTTTGCCCAAGACAATTTGTAAAGAATTGATGAATCATTATTGAATCTAGACATGTTCTAAGAAATATCAATAATTAAAGGTGTTTAGATTCAAATCAATCCAAGTTAAAACCGTAAACCGAATCAAAAAACCAAAAACTGCAAAAAACAATGAATTTTATTAAATGTGTTTGGATGTTATTTTGTAAAAATCGCTCAATTTTGATTTGATTTTAGAGTGATTTTTGAAAATCAATCAAAACCGAACCGAAACGTGGGTATATATTTTTATACTTATTTATTTATTTTATTAATAATATATGTTGTGTTAATTTATCATTTGATAATATTTATTTATTTTTAACACAATTTATTATTTTTGTTTAATATATTTATGTTTATTATTTCATTTATTTCAATCATAATCGATTATTCTCATTTTATAATATTAACTTTTAATTATATATATATATATATATATATATATATATATATATATATATATATATATATATATATATATATATATATATATATATATATATATATATATATATATATATATATCGTACCATAACTATTATTTATTAGAAACTTAATATTATTATTAAAATATATAATTTATAATTTGGATTCCAAAAATCGATCCAAATTAAACCATATAAAATTTGATCAGATTAATTTCTTTTAATAAATCATCTAAAACCGAATTGAATCACAAATAAATTTATCTTTAAATCAAGGCTTGATTGATCTTTTACTCATGTAAATTATTTTATTATTTCTATATGGTCCCACAAATCTAAATCGTAACAATCTAGTCCTTTAACCATACTCCGTTAGCCAATTAAATTCATTCTGTTAATTTTAAGTGTATCACCATTAGGTAGTACACATGTGGCATGTTTGTTTGATTATGTGGCATTGTTATGTGAAGATTTGGCAAATTGACATTTTTGTTTTAGAAAGTGAGAAGAATCACACTTAGTATTCCATTGCAAACACATTTCAGAAACCAGATTGTGTTTTTTTGAAAAACCCTAACCTAGAAAATGCGATAGTGTAAGCTGAAGAAGAATCCACCATAGACGGAGGTTGAAGACGATTGTTTGTAAACGAATAAGACGATAGCGTAAGCTGAAGAAGAATCCACCATTTCACTGTAAGTTCTTTCGTAAGAATCAACCATTTCACTCTCTTCTACTGGTAGTGTCTCATTATTTTCGTTTTGTTATTCTTAGGAAATGAATGATAGGTTTGAGTGCGTTATTCACCATGGGGGTATGTTTGTGGAGTTTAACAGACACGGGTACAAGGGTTTAGAGGAGGTATGGGATGTTGACCCTGACTTTTGGAGTTATTTTGAGGTATTGGGTGGGTTAAAAGACTTAGGGTATCCTAAAGTTAGTAGTATGTGGTATTATGATGCATTGGCTGATAACGAGTTAGTGTTGTTAGAGATGATGGAGGGACAAATAGGATGCAAACTATTGCTTTAATCAATGGGAGTGTGCATTTATATGTACTGCATCCAGTGTGTGGGGAAGAGGAAATACTACCAATTGAACACCAAGTAGGTCCTACTGATGAAGTAAATGACACTTTAGATGAGACAGAAGACGATTTAAGTAATGAGGTGAAAGGTACTTTTGATGATCTGGGGACCTTTGAAGATTTGAAAAATGGGAGTGCTATTGGATGCAGTACTACAAGATGAGAGGAGGATGCGAGTTATATGTAAGAAGGGATGTCCATGGGAGTGCTACTGTGCAAAACTACAAGATGATACAACCTGGCAGTTGAGAAAGATTGTGGACAAGCACACCTGCAACAGAGACTACAAGGTCAGGTTTTTAACCTCTAAATGGTTGGGCTCGAAAATTCATGGTAATATAAAAGAGAATCCAAATCTGAGGTTGACTGATATAATGGAGAAAAAAATGGAATGTAGGGATCAATAAAACACTTGCTTACAGAGCTAAGTCAATTGCTATTGACATTATTGATGGTTCATTTAGGGAGCAATATACAAGACTCCATGATTATGGTTATGAGCTGTTAAGGTCAAACCCTGGTTCAACTGTAATGATCACTAGCCAACCAAGTGTAGGTGGAGAGGAATATAGTGAGAACATTGACATGCCTTTGACTCCACATTTCCAAAGGATGTATATCTGCCTCATGGCTTGTAAAGAAAGCTTCTTCAAGAGCAAACCTATAATAGGATTGGATGGGTGCTTCTTAAAAGGATATTATGGGGGACATATTCTTGCAGCCATTGGGAGGGATCCTAATGACCAAATGCTCCCAATAGCCTATACTGTAGTTGAGGGTGAAACCAAAGAGTCTTGGAGTTGGTTTTTGGAACTTTTGACCACTGATTTGGGAGGTGTCAGACTGTGCAAAACTTATACTTTTATAAGTGATCAACAAAAGGTATGACTTTGCACTTTGTATGACTTTTTATAAGTGATTTGTATCACTTTGCCCTTTGTATCATAATTCTGTATGACCAATGATCTTGTTGTATTATTACTTTGTACATGTGTTACTTCCTGCACTTGAAGAGTTATTGCCACAGGTTGACCAGAGGTTTTGTGTTAGGTAATATATTAGGTAGTATGATTGGTAGTATTTCCTGATTTTGTCTGGTATTATCTGAGTTTGTCTATCTTTTGCAGGCACTTATATAGTAACTTTAGAAAGAGATTTCCTGGTCAAAAGCTAAAGGAACTTATGTGGAAGGATGCTAATGCAACTTATCCGAATGCGTGGGAAAAGTTAATGCGAGAGATGAAGGAGGTTAACGAAGAAGCATTCAAGCATATATGGAAGATCCCACCAAGATTTTGGAGCAAATCAAGGTTCACAACTGGTCCTAGGTGTGACACTTTGGTCAATAACATGTCAGAAGCTTTTAATTCAGTGTTTGTAGCTGCTGGGGCCAAGCCCATTGTAACCATGCTGGAAGAGATTAGAGTCTACCTGATGCAAAGGTGGGAATCTAACAGACAAAAAATTTGTAAATATGAAGACACCATCCTGCCCAACATAAAAAAGAAATTGGAAAAGGAGTCACAAAGAATCAGCAATTGGTTAGTCAGGTAGATTGATAGATATACATTATGATAAGTAGATTGTTAGGTATACATTGTGTTAGCCTGTCTGTATTGGTATTAGGCGTGCATGAGAAGTAGAGTATGAGGTAAGACATACATATCTAATTGAAGAAAAGTATTTTGTTCATCTGTCAAAGAAGGACTGCTCTTGTAGAAGATGGATGTTGACTGGATTACCATGTTGTCATGCCATAGCATGTATGAAGGATCAAAGATTACAAGTAGCTGAATTTGTGCCTGATTACTACAAAAAAGAGTGTTATGAGGCTTGTTATGCACCAATGATTTATCCAGTCAATGGACAATCACTTTGGACCAAGACAAATGCAGTTGACCTACAGCCACCCCCTATCAAAAGGCAGCCTGGTAGGCCTAAGAAGAAAAGAAACAAAGAGGCTGGTGAACAAGTAAGGAGTGTTACTCAACTTAAAAGGGAAAAGTTTGGTATTAAGTGCAACATGTGCCATAAGGATGGCCATAACAAAGCAACCTGCAAGCTTCTAACAGCAAATGCTACAACAAATACTGAGGTTACTCCAACTGTTGCACCAACATAACCCGCACCAACACAACCTGATCATACACCAACTGTTGCACCAACACAACCTGGTCCTACTCCATCTGCCTCTACACAACCAGCACCACATGGATCCAAAAAGAGGAAAAGACTTCAAAGGGGACTCAAACCTACTTCTAGCCAACCCTAGATTTTATATTTATTTTAGTGTAATATATCTACTGGAGTATTTGTACTTGGGCATATAATGCCACTTTTGGTTATGGAATTGTACTTTGGCATATAATGTCAATTTTGGTTATGTAATTGTACTTGCTGCTAATTAATCTTGTACTTGCTGCTACAAAAAGCCTCTTTGCTACTTTGGTTATGTCTGCTAATTAACTTGCTATATATGCTCTTTGATTATAAAGCATAATTCTGTAAATCAAACTAATGCATAATTCTGCTTCTATTTCTTTAACACTAATGCATAATTCTGTAAATCAAACTAAACATTATGCAAAATTTTGGTTACAAATAATTTTTGTTTCATTGATAATCAAACTAATATGACAGATTTACACAATTCAACTAATACAATTCAACTAAACATTATGCATATTACACCATCAAATTAGACTAAACATTATGCAGCACCCATCAAATTTTAACAATTCAACTAATGTCAAAAATTGATAAACTTCATTGATAATCACAATTGTACAAAACTGATACATTTCAACTAGTTCAAACCCTAACCAACCTAAAACAAAATTGTTACAAAGATGACATTACACAATAGACTAATTATCCCTAAAATTACACACAATTTCAACCATCCCCTAATGTTCATTATCTCCACCTTCAACTTGTATATCTTCTTCTTTTGCCTCTGGATCTTCAAATCTATTTCATCGATAATGTCGTCTTCGAACCACTTGAAGAAATTGCATCCTTTGCTCTCATTATTTCTGAAATTTCTGCATCCCCAGAACTTTTTTCCAAAATTCACACTATTCATGTCACCTACAGTACGCAACACACAAACATCTTGGCAAAAGCATACCTTGCACTTGTTTCTGCGAATTACCGAGCCAGATGTTTCGACTGAATCAGAGCTTGAAAATTTAGACATGGCAAAAACGAAGGAAAATGAAAGAAGAAGGAAAAAGAAAGAAAAATGTAAACGAAAGAAAAAGGTTGAAGATTTAGGAAGTTGTCTTGAAGAAAATGCAAGCTTCAGTTAAACCCTAACAATGGATAACAAGCATGAAGCGAGGCACACACCACACATTATAAACACCTACGTTTCCTCATTTTATGACATGACACTTTGCTGACATTCAGACGTGGCTAAAACTAACGGATGTAGCCTGAAACTAACATAAAGGATTTATTGTGTTGACGGAACAAATATTATGGGACTATTTTGAAACGATTTTTTGTTACGGGAATAAAGCGAAACACAAAATTAAGTTATGGGACTCCGGAACTAATTATGCCTTAAATCAATTATTTTTTCTTAAAACTGATACAAACCGCACCACAAACATTCATAATAATAACGGTTAGATTCATGATTTTGTACTAAACCTTTGGGAGAGAAATAAATAAACTTTCATATAATACACTAATACGGTTCTATGGTCTAGCAGTTAGGACATTGGACTTTGAATCCAGTAACCCGAGTTTAATTCTCGATAGAACCTTTCTTGTTTTCGCTTTCTTTTTTAAATAGTAGTAGTAGAGCCAAAACAAAATCTTTTCATTTTCCTATAATTTTTAATTCTTGAATAAATACATTTTTTCCTTCCTTCCAAAATATTCTTGCTTTCATTTTCGCATCTTCACAATGGAAGTTGAAACTCAACGAAAAGTTAAAGAAATGGTAATGAATATACTCATAAAATGCAACATTGAAGAAGCCACTGAGTTCACAATCCGAGATGCCTCTCCCGAGCGACTCTGTATGGACCTTTTCGACTCACTCAACAAATAACTTGTTAGAAACATTATCGACTCTTACCTTATCTCCATCGCCACCGGCCACAAACCGGAGGAACCGCCACAAGTTTTCGCCGAAGCAGGGAATGTGATACACAAAGAACCGCCACAAGAGTCCAAAAAGGTGGTGGGAGTGAAATGCAAAAAAGACGACACTGAAGGCGTCATTGTAAGGGTATTACACCCAGAATTAGAGGGACAATTTTATTCCTTCTACTTCTACTAAAACTTGAGTGAATCGATCGATGCACGACCGTAAACTCGCCAGAAGAAGTATCACATTATAGTGTGTTGTTTTAATGTCCAAAAGCTAAACATTAACACACACAAGCTGGAAAAGGCCTATAAATGGATATGCAATGACATGAGAAAAATATGTTTGAAATTTAGATATGGAAACTTAGTAGAAAAGAAGAAGGAAAAAACCAGTGTTCCGTCACATCTCCACCCCATCAATCTTTAAGAAGTATAGTTTGGAAATACGTGACACAAAACGCCTATTGTTGGTCGAAGGTTGAAAGTAGTTAAAAATTAAAATGTCCCACATAGGTTTATAATTTATTTATTTTATGTTTAGAAATGTTAAACTTATAATTTTTTTATTTGTTGTATTTATTTCATCACTATACTCTATATTTTGATTTGTTTTCTCTGTTTCGGAAGTCTTCGAATGCAAATGAAAGAAAAAGTGGAAAATGAGACAAATCAACTATTTATATGAGGGCATTTTGGTCCCAAAAAAATATAATGTAGGATAGGAGAACAAATTTGTTTTCTCTGTTTCGAAAGTCTCAGGATGAACAACTCAAAAGACTTCATTCTTACATTTTATCTTTCAATTTTATTTCTATCTTCTTAACCATTCACTCGATTGATTGATGTTCACTCAATCAACATCTACATATAAGTTTGGAAGATGTATCTTTGCCCAAGCCAGTTTGTAAAGAATTGATGAATCATTATTTAATCTAGACATGTTCTAAGGAATATCAATAATTAAGAGTGTTTAATCCAAACTAATCCAAATTAAAACAGTAAACCAAATCAAAAAACCAAAAACTGCAAAAAATAAAACGAATTTTATTAAATGTGTTTGGATGTTATTTTGTAAAAATCGCTCAATTTTGATTTGATTTTAGAGTGATTTTTCAAAACTGATCAAAACCGAACCGAAACGTGGGTATATATTTTTATACTTATTTATTTATTTTATTAATAATATATGTTGTGTTAATTTATCATTTGATAATATTTAATTTTTTTAACACAATTTATTATTTTAGTTTAATCTATTTATGTTTATCATTTCATTTATTTCAATCATAATCGATGATTCTCATTTTATAATATTAATTTTTAATTTTATATATATATATATATATATATATATATATATATATATATATATATATATATATATATATATATATATATATATATATATATATATATATATATATATCTCGTACCATAACTATTATTTATTAGAATTTTTATATTATTATTAAAATATATAATTTATAATTTGGATTCCAAAAATTGATCCAAATTAAACCGTATAAAATTAGATCAGATTTTTTTTAATAAATCATCTAAAACTGAATTGAATCACGAATAAATTTATCTTTAAATCAATTATTTTTTCTTAAAACCGATACAAATCGCACCACAAACATTCGTAATAATAACGATTAGATTCATGATTTTGTATCAGACCTTTGGGAGAGAAATAACTAAACTTTCATATAATACACTAATACGATTCTATGGTCTAGCAGTTAGGACATTGGACTCTGAATCCAGTAACCCGAGTTTAATTCTCGATAGAACCTTTCTTGTTTTTGCTTTCTTTTTAAATAGTAGTAGTAGAGCCAAAACAAAATCTTTTCATTTTCCTATAATTTTAACTCTTGAATAAATACATTTTTTTCCTTCCCTCCAAAATATTCTTTCTTTCATTTTCGCATCTTTACAATGGAAGTTGAAACTCAACGAAAAGTTAAAGAAATGGTAATGAATATACTCATAAAATGCAACATTGAAGAAGCCACTGAGTTCACCGTCCGAGATGCCTCTCCCGAGTGACATGTATGGACCTTTTCGACTCACTCAACAAACAATTTTGTCAGAAACATCATCGACTCTTACCTTATCTCCATCGCCACCGGCCACAAACCAGATTTCGACAAAGTGAAAATTCAGGCTTCAGGGTCATCTTTGTCGAAAGATAGCATCAGGAGGAAAACCCAAGAATTGCTGACAAGTTTTTAAAGCTTCATTGTTTTCGACAGAAATTAAACATGATGTTCTGGCAGAATAGTTTGGAGAGTTTTGTGACTAAGGGTTTCGACAGAAGGAGTTTTTTAAGAAAAGATATGGTTTGGCAAGTGCTGAAGAGTTTTCTCCTTTAAAAGGGTTTCGACAAAATGAGGAGATGCAGCGTTTCGTCACAGAGAGGAAGAATTCGAATTCAAAAGTTACAACAGTTGGAAGTTGGACGCGTGGAAGCTTCAAGGAAAGAAGAGTACATGCAGATTGACAAGTGTCAAATAGTTAGGATTTTTCCGTTTTAGGCAGTTATTTTATTTGTATATAAATAGGGTAGTTTGTTGTAGAATGGTGTGTGTGAAAATTGATACAAAATTCCTGTTTAAAAACTCTAAGTACCCAGTGTGAGAGAAAATGAGTCTAAGATTTGGAACAATGTACGTTTGAACACCAGTTATATTTCAAAGTCATTTAAATTACTTGTTCATTTATCAAGTTTAATGTCATTTTCAAGCTTTATTTATTTTTCTGCAAGTTTACAGCCTTCAACATGTCTTTCTGTTCTTGTTTAAACTTTTAACTTTATTTCATCTTTAAGTTCAAACTTTACTTTACTTGCAAAAATCAAAGTTCTTAATACTTTGACAATATTGATAAAACAAAACCACAAATTTATCACAAACTCTAAGAATAGTTCGACAGAATCAAATGCACATGTATCCCAGGACTTGTTTGGTTGGTCCTGCACGTAACCCAGTTTTCTGAAGAGATTGGTTAACCAGAGGTTGTTCGCCAGAAACCACAGCGAACAAATTGGCACGCCCAGTGGGACTTGTGCATTTTGATAAAATTCTGATAAATAATTTCTTAAACAAATTGTTCCTTGCTACGTTGTATGATTCTTAGAAGCGGTAAACTAGCCGTAACCGACGTAGAGAGACCAAAGAGAACAAGAAGAAGAAACATGGCTAACTTGCCAAATACTTCAAATAATCCTGACGAAACAATATCAGTTTCCAACCCTATCCCTTCGTCAGGAACAATACCAGCGTCTGGCCCTGTTTTAGAACAAATTAGGCCTCCTTTGGGGGATCCCATACCAACAGGTTCAGGATCCCAGAATGCGCCTAGTTCTTCCACCATGGGACACGCTAGACCCTTGGGAACCCCTCCCCCTGGAGGAAATACATTCAGGCCATATCTGAATTATTCTCAGCCTTTGACTGGGAGGGAACAACCGTATGGAATGCCAACTTCAATGATGGCAAGCCTACATAATTCGTCACCATTATTCTCTGATGCCATGGTTCAAGTGTCATCACCATTGCAGGGATCAGGATATGGTGGAAATGGAAATAGAATGAATCAAATTCCACCAGGTTTCCATATGCCCGCTATGACAAACCATTCTGCACAAGTAATCCGTCAACAGATGGATGAAAGCAATCATGACATGGTGCAGGCTTTGACACAGCAAATGGGAGAAGTGTTCAATCCCTTAATACAAAACACTACCCAGACAAACCAAATATTGGCAGAACAGATGGCACGCATTGCTGACTTTTTTGGAGTCCCTCAAGCACAGCAAAGAATGCAATTAAATCAGAATCCTGCCAATAGGGCTGTCGAAGAGGAACTTACTATAAACCAAAGGCCCTTAGGGAACCCTCATGAAAATCCCAGGGGGCAAGAGGTGATAGTCGAACAGCCTAATGTAGAAGAGCCTATTCGACAAGAACCAAGAAGGATAATAGTCCAGAGAAACCAAAATGCTGACGAAGTATTACAGCAGAGAATGCGTTACAATAACATGCCTGTCGAAAACAACATTGCCACCATGGTTGAGAGAATAATGGCACAAAATGGAGTAAACGTAGGATTACAAAGGCCTAGTTATACTTCCCCCTTGTCTGAGTTTGTCTTACAACAAGAATTACCACCAAGGTGGAAAGTCCCCAAGTTTACAAAATTTTCAGGGGATACTAGTGAGTCCACCATAGAACACGTGGCACGTTATTTGATAGAGGCAGGAGAGATTGCTAATAATGAGAACTTAAGAATGAAATACTTCCCAAGTTCTTTGACAAAAAATGCTTTCACTTGGTTTACATCACTTCCTGCAACTTCAATTTTTACTTGGACCCAATTAGAAAGATTGTTCCATGAACAATTTTATATGGGACAAACCAAGATAAGTTTGAAGGAGTTGGCAAGTGTCAAAAGAAAGTTTTCTGAACCTATAGATGACTATTTGAATAGGTTTAGATTACTAAAAGCCAGATGCTTTACGCAAGTGCCGGAACAAGAACTAGTCGAAATGGCTGCAGGGGGTCTAGATTATTCCATAAGGAAAAAATTAGATACCCAATATTTGAGAGACATGGCACAACTGGCAGACAGAGTGAGGCAAATAGAAAGACTGAAAAATGAAAAATTTAGATCAAATAAAAACAAGAAAGAAAGAGTGGCCTATGTAGGAATAGTTCAAGAAGATGATTATGACGAAAATGAACAAGTCATCTTCGACCAGCAAGAAATTGATCTTGCAGAATTAAAACAAGGCCCTCCATATTCTTGTAAAGTTTTAGCCCCGTCGAATGGAAAAAATCCAGTCGAAGTGGAAAAGAATGACAGGTTCCCTAAAAGAACCTATACATTCGACATCACCAAGTGTGATGAAATATTTGATTTATTAGTCAAAGATGGTCAGTTAATAAAACCAGCAGGCACTAAGGAGCCTCCTGTAGACCAACAGAAAAAGAGAGGTTTTTGTAAATACCATAATTTCTTGGGTCATAAAACTTCTCAATGTTACCTTTTCAGGGATCTTGTCCAGAACGCAATCCAAAATGGAAGGTTGAAGTTTGGAGACAAAGGCAAGCAGCAGATGAAGATTGACTCCAATCCCATGCAGGTTGTGGAGGCCAATTATGCTGAACCAGAAATGGTAAATGTGGTCGAAATGGAGATCATGGCTGAAGAAGATTTTGAAATGGTGGAAGTTACTGAAAGCTTCGACACCAACTTCACCATGATAGAAGCTGCCGAAGGTTTCGACACCCATGTAAATGTGGTGGAAGAAAGTGATAATCTTGCTGACCAGGCTGAAGAGAAAGAAGTCAAAGCTTCTGAAGACTTCGACAGTGAGAATGCTAGCGAAACTACTGAAGGTTTCGACGAAAGAAATACAGTCAAAGTGGGAAGAAGCTTCGACAAGAAAAACTACGAAAGAGATGCTGAGCAGGGGGTGATCTGGGATACTTTAGGAGAGTCAAATGGGAAGTTCGACTTCATGGTAAAATATTCAGCACCACCAAGCTCCAAAGTAGATATCAACAAAATCAAACCCACAGGGTGGGGAGATTCCTTCAAAAAGGATGACGAAGAGGAGGGTAACAAAACCCTCATTGTCCAAAAAGAGGCCACTGAGGGCCTTGATCAAGAGGAGAGCAACACAGCAGGGATTGGTGACAATTTCCCCACTGTCGAACCAGTAAACATTGGTATCACCAGAACTGAAGAACATCCTGTCGAAAGTGTTGCACACTGCTGCAAATACATCTATAAGGGTTTACACCCAAAAGGCATTGTGAACCAGTCAAAGGAGAGTATCCCAGAGGAAATCATGCTAGTCGAAAAAATGAACAAATTGAAAATTACGACTGAACAAAGTGCTGGGATTCATATGGTGGAAATCACTCAAAAGGGAGGACCAGACACCAACAAGGGAAAGAAACATCAAGAAAAGCATCAGAAGTTGGTTTACCCAGAAGAGAACGAGAGTCTTGTCGAATTCATCCAGAGGTGTCAAAGGAAAAATGCAGAAGTCATGCTTTGCCCAAGATGCAGTGCTGTATTCGACAAGAAAGCAGCTGATGACTTAGAAGCAGCAGAAAAGACCCAGAGGAAAAGAAATTGGGGAACAGTCCCACCAACCAGAAATGAAAGATTTGACCCAAGAAGAGGGAAGTATTACAGTCAAGGAGTGGGAGAAAGACGTTCCAACACCTACAAACCATCCAACAGGCCAAACGATGACAAATGGGTTCAGCCTATAAGGGATGCCCAAGGTCAGAAGAGGTGGAAGAGTTTTGAAGTGAACAGGGGTCCTTCCATGGAAGTCAAGAAAGAGGCAAAACCAAGATACGTTTCTGAGAACTACAAAGGGAAGAATCCTATGTCCAGATCCCAATGGAGAAGATTCCAAAGGCAGAAGAAAATCGAAAAGAAAACTGCAGAATACCAAAAGGTTGGGCAGAAGGAAGCTGATTCAAGCGAATGCGTGCAGATTACGAACAAGGGAATGCCCCTGGCAGAAAAAGAAATCATTCAGAAGAAAGGACCTGGTGACACCACAGAGGTGCAGAAAACAAACAATAGAATGCCAGTGGACGAAGAAGTCACAGATGAATTTGGTTCAGAATCAGATGCTTCTTTCGACGTAACTTGCAATGTGGTTTCTGTACTGCCCAGAGACTTCGACAGGATAATGGAAGTCGAAGATGAAGAGGATGATGTAATAGATGATAGCATAAGCTTGAAGCCTGTATGCTACTACATAATGAACAATGGCTGCGTCGAAGAGCAAAATGCCTTCTTCGAAAAGCCAGATGATGCAATGAAGGCTCACTTAAAGCCTCTCTTCATAAAAGGAAAGGTAGAAGGTGTGGGCGTCAACAAGATTCTGATAGATGGCGGAGCGGCTGTAAATTTAATTCCTCATTACATGATAAAGAGAATTGGAAAAGATGACTCCGACACTAAGCCTCACAATATGGTGTTGTCCAACTATGAAGGTAAAGTGGGAACAACACTGGGAGTAATACAATTGGACTTGACTGTAGGATCCATCACCAGGCCTACAATGTTTGTGGTGATAGCATCAAAGGCAAATTACAACTTGCTGTTGGGAAGAGAGTGGATCCATGGGATTGGGGCTGTGCCATCCTCCATGCATCAAAGAATAGCAATCTGGAGGCCAGATGGGATTGTTGAAAACATAGAAGCAGATCAGAGTTACTTCACAGCTGACGTGAATAATGTCACTAGTCGTAACTTCGACAAAAATCTAGCCCACATAGCACCATGCAATCCTGCTGCTTTCGACCTAACAGCTTCCGACAATGCTTACTGTTCCATGTACCTCCATCCTACACATGGTTTTCAGTGGGATAAGGAAATAATTGGGGAAACAAATTACACTTGGGGAACTGCCCATGTAAACCCAACTGGATGGGGAAGTGAATTCAGTGAAAATGACTGAAGTTTCAGCAATGGAAAGGATTTCGGCTTATATAGCCGAAAAACAACTCAGAACGGCCCTTGAGGCTGAAGTTAGAAATATGGCTGTCGAAGCCAGCACTCAGGTTGTCGAAGGGCAACATCCTCAAGAAAATATTGAGGAGCAACATGCAAATCAGAGTTTTGAAGAAGACTCGAATGGTGAATGGCAGAACCAAAGACTTGATGCCATTTATGATGACGAGCCTTTAGGGTTCGAAAAGGATCCAACTTCCACCAATTTGAAAATGGTGGCACAAGATCCTTTAGAGGAGATTAATCTGGGACTGGGGGCAGAAAAAAGGCCCACTTACATCAGTGCCAAGTTGAATCCTCAACTCAGAATAGAAATAATCCAACTGCTGAATGAGTTTAAAGACTGCTTCGCATGGGATTATGACGAAATGCCTGGTTTAGACAGAAGTTTGGTGGAATTGAAGTTGCCAATTCTGGAAGGGAAGAAGCCAATAAAACAGACCCCCAGACGCTTTGCACCTGAAATTCTGTCGAAGATCAAAGAAGAGGTCGAAAGACTTCTAAAATGCAAATTCATCCGTACAACAAGGTATGTCGAATGGATTGCTAATATTGTTCCTGTGATTAAGAAAAATGGCACACTAAGGGTGTGTATTGATTTTAGAGATCTAAACTCAGCCACCCCTAAGGATGAGTATCCTATGCCAGTAGCAGAAATGCTAGTGGATTCTGCAGCAGGCCATGAGTATTTAAGTATGCTTGATGGCTATTCTGGTTATAACCAGATTTTCATTGCCGAAGAAGACGTTCCAAAAACAGCTTTTCGTTGTCCAGGAGCAATAGGAACATATGAGTGGGTAGTAATGCCCTTTGGTTTGAAAAATGCTGGAGCTACTTACCAAAGGGCTATGAATTCTATTTTTCACGATTTCATTGAAACGTTTATGCAAATTTATATAGATGACATTGTGATTAAATCTGCTTCAGGCTTCGACCATATTAACCATCTTCGACAGTCCTTTGAAAGGATGAGGAAGTTTGGTTTGAAAATGAATCCTCTTAAATGTGCTTTTGGTGTGCAGGCTGGGGATTTCTTAGGCTTTGTGGTCCACAAAAAGGGGATTGAAATTAATGAAAACAAAGCTAAAGCAATAATGGAAGCAAAAGCGCCATCGACAAAGAAGGAATTGCAGTCTCTACTAGGGAAAATCAACTTCCTCAGAAGATTTATCTCCAACCTTAGTGGAAAGACCCAGGCCTTCTCACCCTTGCTTCGACTGGAGAAAGAGGGTTTCACTTGGGGGCAAGAGCAGCAAATTGCTTTCGACAAGATCAAGGAGTATTTGGCAAATCCCCCAGTCCTAATATCTCCTTGTCGAAAAAGAAGCATGAGGCTCTACATATCAGCATCTGACAGAACATTAGGAAGTATGCTTTGTCAAGAAGATGAAGATGGCGTCGAAAGAGCCATTTATTATCTCAGCAGAGTCTTAAATGATGCTGAAACTAGATATAGTATGATAGAGAAATTATGTTTATGTGTATATTTCTCTTGTACAAAATTGAAGCATTATATAAAACCTGTTGATGTACACATATCTTCTCATTTCGACGTAATAAAACATATGTTGTCTAAGTCTATTTTACATAGTCGAATTGGAAAATGGGCTTTAGCTTTGACTGAATACTCTTTAAAATATATGCCTCTAAAAGCTGTTAAGGGGCAGGTAGTTGCTGATTTTATAGCTGACCACTCCATACTTGGAGAGGAGACAAATTATGTCGAAAAAGAGCCTTGGAGGTTATATTTTGATGGTTCCAGTCATAAAAATGGAACAGGTGTTGGGGTATTAATTATTTCTCCCAATAAAGTTCCAACAAAGTTCAAGTACAAAATAGAAGGATTCTGTTCAAACAATGAGGCAGAATATGAGGCCTTAATTGCTGGACTTGAAATCTTGTTGGAACTGGGGGCAACAGGGGTCGAAATAATGGGTGACTCTGAGTTAGTGATAAAACAATTGACGAAAGAGTACAAATGTGTCAAAGAAAATTTGATCATGTACTTTGTGATAGCTAACAGACTCCTCAAGAGATTCGACAGTGTAGTTTTTAGACATATTCCCAGATTAGAAAATCAAGAAGCAAATGACTTAGCTCAGGTGGCTTCAGGGTATAAAGTGTCGAAAGAAAATCTGTTGAAGGTTGTCGAAGTGAGAGGTAAAGTTTTATCTACTAAGCTGGCCCCATCTGATTTGGAGACAATGAGATTGGGATATGGTGATGAAGAAAACTTTGAGATTTTCAATGTAAGTGATTTAGAAGTTGGAGATTGGAGAAAACCCATCAAAGATTATTTACAAAATCCAAATCAGACTGTCGAAAGAAAGGTAAAGTATAGGGCCATAAGCTATGTGCTCTTTGGAAATGAACTGTTTAAAAAGACTGCAGAAGGAGTTCTACTAAAATGCCTAGGAGAGACTGAGGCTTATATAGCTTTGTCGAATGTGCACAGTGGTGCATGTGGTGCTCACCAAGCAGGGCATAAAATGAAATGGCTATTATTTCGACAAGGAGTGTATTGGCCAACCATGTTGAAAGATTGTGTCGAATTCGCAAAGGGTTGCCAGGAATGTCAAATCCATGCAGGCATACCTCATGTGCCAGCAAGTGAGTTACATTCTATCATAAAGCCTTGGCCATTCAGAGGTTGGGCTTTAGATTTGATTGGTGAGATTCGACCAGCCTCTTCAAAAGGGCAGAAGTACATTTTAGTAGGAGTAGATTATTTCACTAAGTGGATTGAAGCCATACCTTTGGCAAATGTAGATCAGGAAGCAGTCATAGATTTCATTCAGAAACACATAATGTATAGGTTTGGAATACCAAAGACCATAACCACTGATCAAGGATCTGTGTTTATTGGCAGAAATATGCAAGCATTTGCAAGAGAGACAGGTTTTAAGTTGTTGACTTCGACACCATATTATGCCCAAGCAAATGGCCAGGTCGAAGCAGCCAACAAAGTGGTAATAAATCTGATAAAGAAGCATGTGGGTAAAAAACCCAGAAATTGGCATAAGACCCTGGATCAAATCCTTTGGGCTTGTCGAACATCTCCTAAGGAAGCAACTAATTCTACCCCATTTAAATTAACCTATGGACATGATGCAGTATTGCCTGTCGAAATATGTTTACAGTCAATACGAATTCAAAGACATCATGAAATTCCATCTGAAATTTATTGGAATATGATGATGGATGAGTTGGTTGATTTAGACGAAGAAAGGTTGCATGCTTTGGAATTAATAAGAAGGCAGAAAGAGAGAGTTGAAAAGTTTTATAACAAAAAAGTAAAATTCAAAGCCTTTTTAGTAAATGAGTTAGTTTGGAAAGTGATCTTGCCCATGGAGAAGAAAGACAGAGTGATGGGAAAATGGTCCCCTAAGTGGGAAGGACCTTTTAAAATTCTAAGAGTTTTTTCCAATGGTGCATACGAAGTCGAAGAGATAGAAGGAGATAGAAGAGTGATGAAAATAAATGGAAAGTACTTAAAGAAGTATAGACCAACATTGCAGGAAATAAAAATCATAACAAATTAAAATTGCAAATGAAACTTGTCTTCGCCAAATAAATGGCGTAAAATAGCATTACATAGAAAAAGTGCTAAAAAAGAAAATATCCTTAAAACGAATAAAATTCCTAAGTTCTATTACAGAGTCACTGTCGAAGGAATGTGGCTTTAAGCTCGTCGAATTTTTTCTGTTGGAGTTGAATTCGACGCTCACAAAGGCTCTTGCTGACAGCCATTTCGTCAAGCTCCCTGTGAAGTTGCTGAGCAGTCTCTGCATATTGTAGCCCTTTCTGGAGTTCACTATCTATAGCTTCCTGATTTGGTTTCTGAAGAGAGGCCTGGCGTTCTTTTTCTTGGAGGATCTTTCTTTGGAGATCAGCAATCTGGGCTTGGTAGGTTTGAATATTGCTTTCACACTCAGCAGCAGCTTTAGTGTATTCGTCAGAAAGTTTATTCAGCCCTGAAATCCTTTCTGTCGAAGAAGCCACTGTATTCCATGCTGACATCTGCTCCTCAGACTTGGCTTTGATCTTTTGGGAGAATTCTTTCTGTCGAACCAGATCAGCGCTAGCAGAGTCAATCAAAGATATTAAATCCATCACCAGATGGCTTTCTTCAGTCGAAGCCTCCAGTAAGTTGGCACTCTTCAGGAGTTTCTTTAGATCATGTTGAGCAGAAGCATCTTCAGCCAAAACTTCAAACAGGTCAACTCCAAGTATCCTTGTCTTGATCTCATCCATGATGACATTGATTGGTTGAAGGTCAGAAGTGGCCCCTGAAGCTGTCGAACCACTGGCAGAAGAATCTTGGAAGTTATACCTGGTGTCGAGAAAGGCTTTTAAATACTCAAAGGGTTTTCTAACCTTCAAACTCTCAATTTCTTCATATGATAAACTTGTCGAATCAGTACCCAAAGAGGTTTCGACAGGAGCCTTTGATGAAGAAGGAATGTTTTGAGAAGTTCCTCCAATGCTCAAGTTAACTTCTGGCTGATTAGACAGAGTGACCTCTTCTTCGACAGTCTCTTTGTCAGCCATGGTGGTATCAGTCGAACCTGGGACTTGTACATCCTGAGCAGAAGCATTTTCATTAACTTCTGGTATATCAGCTGGTGGTGGAAGTGGTGCATCTTGGTCTGGAATTACTGGTTCTGCAGTGGGGTCTGGTCGAAAGGGAGAGTTGTTGTCGGAAGACTCAGAGTCACTAAGGTCGAATTCATCCAAGGTTTGAGGCCCATGGATCCCTGCATCTGGGGTGGCATCATCCTGGAGTCTTTCAGCCAGAGTCCTCTCAGAATTAGAGGGAGCATGCTCTTCTGGGATTGCAGAGGTCTCTTCGACATCAATAACAACCTAAAAAAAAAAACAAAAGAAGAACTATAAGATAAAGATACATTCAGTCAAGGTTGGTTTGGTGTTTGTCGAAATGATTACCTGAGGAATTTCAGTATGGGCACTTGAGTCCCCACTTCTTTCGCTCCTTGAAGGAACTTTGTTGACTGGACTGGCAGGTGGGGTTCGTCTTTGGACCAGAGATCTTTGAGACGCCACTGTTTTAATTTTTAAACCTTTGTTTCTTTTCAAAGGCTGGGGTTCAGGGGATTCGTCTTCAGATTCTTCGACGCTTGTTTCTTTTTCTTCTGTTTTCCTTTTCTTTGCTGGGGTACGAGTTACCTATAAGAGAAAAAGAAGAAATGTTTAGTATAAGAAATATGAAGTATACAAATAAGGAGGGATGTTCTGTTTGTGTCGAAACCTTTTTTGTTGTTGAAGGGGTTTTTTCGACTGTTTTTGAAGAAGTTCCTTCGCCAGTAGTCTTCCTGACAATTCTAACAGCTGAAAAGGAAAAGTTGCATGAACATTGATATAATAATGAAAGAAGTTAGAAATAAGAAAGAAAAATATAGTCTCTTCGACACCTTCAAGAATGGGTTCGTCTATGGTAACATGTTCTATCCCAATATGAAGGTGCCCAGTGAAGTTGTGCAGATGATACTTCGTCGCAACCACGCGTTCGGCAAGTTTTTTGTTGCTTTCCCGAAGCAGTTTTAAATATGATCCACATACAAACCAATCTGGAAATGGAGGACTCAAGGCCACTCCAAATTCTGCAGAAGGGAGTGGAGGGAATTTTGGAGGAAAAGTGGTGAAAGCAAAATCATAGTGTGCATGTGGTGGAAGAGATGTAGGAAACCACAACTTATTCAATTTTTCTGTGAATTTGTATTTTAAAGATACTGCTGCTTCAGCTATGGTTCGACGAAGATCATCAGGCCTGTAAATAGTTTCAAAATACATTTGAAACTTGTGAACTTCTTTGATATGCTGATCTGTACCTTTTTTCTTTTTGTCCTGCACAAAAGTAAAAGCATTTGTTAGAAGAGCAGTGAAAGTTGCTACGTCGAAAAATTTATTGATGTAGTATTCCTTCCACCAGACGTCGAACTCTTCAGTGCAGAGGAAGTTTGGTATAAAGATGGTGGGATAGACCTCCAGAGTTGGGTCGAAAAATTTGTTGTACAGTTCTAAGCTCTTGTCGAAATGGTGAAATGAGTTGTAGAAAATGATAGCACCTTTTTTGTGGTAGATGGGCTTTGTCTTCGTCTGGATTAATCCAAACTGCCTGGCTACCAGATTGGGTTGGTATACAATGAGTGATACTTTTGTATTGTTGAGGCTATGATGAGAAAAGAAGTGTCTGGGCATAAGAAAAGCTTCCCAAATGGAGATGTAGGAATCTTCATCTTTCTGGTTCTCTACAGGGAGTCTTCTGGTGAACCATCTTGGACCTATGTGTCTATTGGCGAAAGGTGCCATTGAAGGAGAAAATTTATAGCGTTTGGCGAACATCATGATGTAGCCAGTAAATGCTTGTTGAAGGCTTACAGTCTCATCAGTGGGGGTCAGTTGAACCAACCTAGGCCATTCGACACGCCTTTCCTTTACTGTTTCTTCGACAACAGGCATTTTGACAGGGATGAAGTTTTCAAAAGTGGCATTTAGCCATAGTTGTAGAAGCCAAAAGGGGCCTGTGAGACTGATGTTACCTTTTTCTTTGAGGGATTTGAGATTGCTGACACTTTCACTTAGAGATTCATAAAGGTTTGCTAGAAGTAACTCACTCAGGCAGAATGCAACTCCATTATGAAGCTGATTAGCCATAATGATGAAACTTCTAGCCACTTGAAGGGACCTTGTACAGAAGACAAATTTGGACAACCACAGGCTAAGGAAGGCAATGTGCTCTTTATCAGAGACTTCTTCATGGTTTTCACCTTGGTGATGGGCTATAAAAACAGAATACCCAGCATGTTTTGTGTCGAAGCCTATAGGGTCTTTGTTCAAGTGCTCAGGGTTGAATATCTCCCCTAAAGGACTAAGGCCAGTTATGGCTGCTATGTCGAAGAGGGTGGGAGTTAGCATTCCACAGGGTAAGTGGAAGGTGTTGTAGGTACTGTCCCAAAAATACAAGGAGGCCAACAGCATGTTTTGGCAGTAGCGGGGACCTTCTTTCGACAACTGGATTAAGTCATAAATTCCAGTTTTCTTCCAAAATTTTTCTTTGGATTTTTCGACTCTAGTTAGCCATGTTTGGTACTCAGAGGGATCTTTTGTCAAAGGGGGACTTCTAAAAATCCTATTTTGATTCAGATAAGACAGATCTATCTCTGTCGAAGCCATAAGGACTTCAGGTTCTTTTGATGAGGCTTCGACAGGTTTAGGGTTTTTATTAGCTGCTATGGGTTTGGAGGCAGAATAGCAAGGGTAAAATTCTTTTAAACGGTTAGGGTCCATAGCAGGATCAAAAATGGGGCCTAACATAGCATGATGAATTCCAGAAACAGAGATAGGGATTATTACCTGTGACCTGTAAATGCTTGCCTTTTCCCTTTCATTTGGGGGTTCTGGGAAGTACTGTTGATGCTGAGTTTGTGTAGGCCCAGACAGTACGTGAGCAGGAGGAAGATCCTTGTTTTTCTTTGTCTTCTTTGAACTCTGCCCAGTGGTGGTCTTGGGAGGAGCCATTGATTGAAGATGGTGAAGAAGCAAGAGCTCTGAAAGGTTTGAAAATGGAGTTTTCACGTTTGGGTAAAAGAAGAGTAGAGAGAATGGAAAGTGTGAAATGTTGTTGAAAGTGGTATTTATAGAGTTTGAAATAAATGAATAATAAAAAAAAAAAAAAGAAAATGAAAAGACTTTTTCAGTTGGGAAAAGGGAAACATGCATGTTAATTCATTGGTGGAGATTGAAAGTGGCGGTTGGTAGTGAACCATGATTTGCCTACAATATAGGGTCATGGGAGATTGTGTGAAACGTGGGCTAGATGTGACGTTTCATTAAAGTGAAAATCATTGTGTTTCCTTGGGACTCAACAAAAATCACTTTATAATAAATGCAACTGGAAGTCAAAGGTCATTTCGACAGCAAAAGACATTTCTCCTTTGGTAGTCGAAAATATCTTTGCTGGGGGGCAATTTGTAAACCCATAATTTCGACAAGGTGAAAATTCAGGCTTCAGGGTCATCTTTGTCGAAAGATAGCATCAGGAGGAAAACCCAAGAATTGCTGACAAGTTTTTAAAGCTTCATTGTTTTCGACAGAAATTAAACATGATGTTCTGGCAGAATAGTTTGGAGAGTTTTGTGACTAAGGGTTTCGACAGAAGGAGTTTTTTAAGAAAAGATATGGTTTGGCAAGTGCTGAAGAGTTTTCTCCTTTAAAAGGGTTTCGACAAAATGAGGAGATGCAGCGTTTCGTCACAGAGAGGAAGAATTCGAATTCAAAAGTTACAACAGTTGGAAGTTGGACGCGTGGAAGCTTCAAGGAAAGAAGAGTACATGCAGATTGACAAGTGTCAAATAGTTAGGATTTTTCCGTTTTAGGCAGTTATTTTATTTGTATATAAATAGGGTAGTTTGTTGTAGAATGGTGTGTGTGAAAATTGATACAAAATTCCTGTTTAAAAACTCTAAGTACCCAGTGTGAGAGAAAATGAGTCTAAGATTTGGAACAATGTACGTTTGAACACCAGTTATATTTCAAAGTCATTTAAATTACTTGTTCATTTATCAAGTTTAATGTCATTTTCAAGCTTTATTTATTTTTCTGCAAGTTTACAGCCTTCAACATGTCTTTCTGTTCTTGTTTAAACTTTTAACTTTATTTCATCTTTAAGTTCAAACTTTACTTTACTTGCAAAAATCAAAGTTCTTAATACTTTGACAATATTGATAAAACAAAACCACAAATTTATCACAAACTCTAAGAATAGTTCGACAGAATCAAATGCACATGTATCCCAGGACTTGTTTGGTTGGTCCTGCACGTAACCCAGTTTTCTGAAGAGATTGGTTAACCAGAGGTTGTTCGCCAGAAACCACAGCGAACAGGTAATGAATATACTCATAAAATGCAACATTGAAGAAGCCACTGAGTTCACCGTCCGAGATGCCTCTCCCGAGTGACATGTATGGACCTTTTCGACTCACTCAACAAACAATTTTGTCAGAAACATCATCGACTCTTACCTTATCTCCATCGCCACCGGCCACAAACCAGAGGAACTGCCACAAGAGTCCAAAATGGTGGTGGAAGTGAAATGCAAAAAAGATGACACTGAAGGCGTCATTTGTAAGAGTATTACACCCAGAATTAGAGGGACTATTTTATTCCTTCTACTTCTACTAAGACTTGAGTGAATCGATCGATGCACGACCGTAAACTTATCAGAAGAAGTTCCATTGTCTAGTGTGTTGTCTTAATGTCCAAAAGCTAAACATTAACACACACAAGCTAAAGAAGGCCTATAAATGGATATGCCATGACATGAGAAAAATATGTTTGAAATTTAGATATGGAAACTTAGTAGAAAAGAAGAAGGGAAAAACCAGTGTTCCGTCACATCTCCACCCCATCAATCTTTAAGAAGTATAGTTTGGAAATACGTGACACAAAACGCCTATTGTTAGTCGAAGATTGAAAGTAGTTAAAAATTAAAATGTCCCACATAGGTTTATAATTTATTTATTTTATGTTTAGAAATGTTAAACTTATAATTTTTTTATTTGTTGTATTTATTTCATCACTATACTCTATATTTTGATAAATGTAGAATTTAGTGATATGATAATCTCTGATGTGATACGAACTGATGTTAGTGACCTATTTTGTTCATATGCATTTATTCTCTCTCAATAAAAAAAATTTAACTCTCCAAGATGAATTAACTATAGAAGCCTACTATTTATTTCAATTTCATTTATATCAAACAGTTGGTTGCTAGCAGTTATTTTCCTCCCACAACTATTATTTTCACATTATTTAGATTCAAACAAAACATTGGTTTAATTATTATAACCAATTCTACCATAACTATATCAAAGTGAAATAACTAAAAGTTTGATGAGTACACATATCAAGGTTCTATGGTCTAGCGGTTAGGACATTGGACTCTGAATCCAGTAACCCGAGTTCAATTCTCGGTAGAACCTTGCTTTTTTTATTTAAATACTTTTAATAGCTTTTATTTAAATAATTTGATTTCTGATATAAATACTTTTTTGCTTTCCCCTGAAATAACTTATGCATCAATGGAAGCTGAAACTCGACGTAAAGTTGAAGACATGGTTTTGGATATTCTCAAAAAATCCAACATTAAAGAAACCACTGAGTTCACCGTCCGAGTCGCTGCTTCGAAACGACTCGGTATCGACCTGTCCGACTCACTCACCAAACAATTTGTCAGAACCGTCGTCGAGTCTTACCTTATCTCCATTGCCACCGACGACGACAAACCGAAGGAACCACCGCATGTTTCCACCGAGGCAGTGGATGTGATACACAATGAACCGCCACAAGAGTTCAATAAGGTGATGGGAGTGAAGCGCAAAAACGCCGACTCTGAAGGCTTCATTTGTGAGGTGAATTGATAACTCTTCCCCTTTGATTATCAATCTAATTCAATGCAGTTATTATTAGTATTTTTGTAATGAATCATCTATTAACCCTAAACTTTGATTTTATTGATTGCAATGTTTAGGGTTTTATTTTTAAGGGTTTAATTGATTTTGAGTTGATGGAGAGAAAAACTCAAAATTTTGTTGAATTTTTTAATATAAGATGCTATTTTTCTAGTCATTGATCTCAATAGATGTTGCTTTATTGATTTATAGCTATCAGCCAAGAGGAATGTGACTGTTAGAGATTTCAAAGGGATACCAATGGTGTCAATTAGGGAGTTCTATCTAAAAGATGGAAAACAACAGCCTACTACTAAAGGTCATTGATTGATACTCATTATTATGAAATATCAATGTCTTATTTTACTTCTACGCGTAATCAAATATATAAATTCCCTTAATATTCATTGATGAGTATAATTTTAGGGACTGTATGTAACCTGAAACATTCTCAGATAAAGATATCTTTAACTGTGTTTGGCCGTCGATCATGCACATCAGTGTAGTTAGTAATAGTATTGAACAAATCATAGCGGATATCCATGGTGTGTTTTAGGCTCTCCATCATAGCGAATTATGTGAAGAAGATTGGTGCCATATATCGTATGGTAGCGCTATATGTCGGGCTTTATTGTGGAATTTTGCCTCTCTACCATCCCCCATGGTTAACACTGCATCCAATGCAAATTTGCAGGTTGAATTGTTCTCTCATATGAATCTCAGGTTGATTTGTGACTATATCCGCTGAATCACAAATATGGAATGTATTCTATGATTCAGAAATGGAAAAAGATGAGATACATGAATATCTGTTGTTGCAGGTGAAGCAAAAAATGGTCCGGGTTATATGGCCTGGTTCTGAAGATGCCTTTCTACATTTTCTTAAAAAACATCTTCCTTGAATGGAACAGAAATAGCTGAAATTAAACCCTCCAAATAACCCAAGTCAAAATCACAAACGCAGCTCTAACACATTGCTTTTTTGGTAGTGATTCTCTCCAACGACGTTGTTTTTTTTATATTCTTCCTGTTACACAGTGCTCTGTGTCCTCCCTCCTCTGTTTTTTGGCTTCCCTTGTTTTGCTTAAAGACTTGCTCTCTCGTTTCACTTGTTGCTCCTCTGTGTTATTAGTGAGATTGGGTCCGACAAACATAAAACAGAGTTTCAAATCAAATTTTTTGAAAATTTTATGATACACCGCCTTATCTTTTTAATTTTATGTTGCAACTCTTCACGCAAATGCCATATTTCATTTTTTGTATCTTACCGCTGATATCAGGGATAAGTTTACCTTCTGAACAATGGTCAAACTTCAAGAATAGTGTTCCTGCCATCGAGGAAGCTATCACAAAGTTGGAAGGAATGATAAGGTGAGTATTCAATGCTGACCGCTGAGTTTTGAGAATCCATGAATCGTGAAACTTTCTGAGTTCAGAAAAATATTAATCACATAAGTGTCAATATTGTATTTTAGTTGGAGAAATTTCTGCACTCTTTGAAGTATTTACCACTCATTTTTTGCTTATAAGAATATATGTTGCTAGTCATTTAATTCTTCATATACTGGTATAACCTGGATCATGTAATCAAAATAATGCAGATCAGGGCATAATGGCTGGAAAAATGGTGAAGTTTCAAGTTCAGTTGCTGATGTTCCTATTGAGCCTGTCTCTATTGAGCCTGTCCCTATTGAGCCCGTCTCTGTTGAGCCTGTGCCCATTGAGATTGTCCCTATTGAGATTGTCCGTTTTGATGGGAAGAATTACCAAGTTTGGGCTGAACAGATAGAATTACTCTTGAAACAGTTAAAGATTAATTATGTGCTTACCGAGTCATGCCCAAATGCGACGTTAGGGGAAAACAATGCTAGTGCCGGAGAAATTTCTAAAACCAAAGCTGCTGAAAAGAGATGGGTAAATGATGATTTAATGTGTCGTCACAACATCTTGGTCCATTTATCCGATAGTCTATTCAACAAGTATGCAAATAGAAAAACGAGTGCTAAGGAGTTATGGGAAGAGTTGAGATATGTTTATTTGATCGAAGAATATGGAACCAAGAGATCTCAGGTGAAAAAGTATATTGAATTTCAAATGGTTGATGGAAAACGAGTTGCTGATCAAATTCAAGAACTTAATCGCATTGCAGACTCTATTGCTGCTGCTGGAATGAATATAGAGGAGAACTTTCATGTCAGTGTCATCATTTCAAAGCTTCCACTATCATGGAAAGACTTCTGCATCAAGTTAATGCGCGAGGAGCATCTACCTTTCTGGATGTTAATGGAGCGCATAACACTAGAGGAAGAATCTCGCAATGGAGTCAAACAAGTCGGTGAACCTCCGTATGATAATGGAAGATTGCATCATGTCAATAAAGGAGGAATCAAGGGGGTTGACATTAAGCCGCTACCAGGTTTTCCAAGGAAGTTTGAGCCTAATGTCAAGATCAAATTCTGTTATATTTGTGGTCAAAAGGGGCATATTTCTAAAAACTGCCGGAGATGACTGTAATTAATTGTTCTGAATTATGGTAGTTTATCAGTAAAAAATGATTTAAAGTTTAGGATCGTGATAGAACTGGTTGAAATATAAATTAAACACGCCAAAAAATTACCAGTGTCTTTATTTTTTTCTCTAGTCCAACACTTACAGGGTAGTTAATGCACATATCGTAGTTACTAAGTACCAAGTGTAGTTAATGTACATATAGCAAATACTAATAATAAACAAACAATCTATAACTCATTGAACAGTTTGTTTAAGTATATTTTTGTAGAAAAGAACGCTAGAAGAAGGGGTTGAACCTCCGACCTTGTGGTTAACAGCCACACGCTCTAACCAACTGAGCTATTCCAGCTTTACATTTTAAATCTAATTAAATTGTATTTATTTTATATATATTGGATGATATATGTTTCTTTTTATAGAAATATAGTTAAAGGTTGAAATCAATTATATGAAAAAGTATATATAACTCTCTTAAATCCTATGGAAATTTGAAATTTCTCTTTCACACCATTTAGAGAACCAACTCAACTATTTCAGCTTCACATTTGATTAGATTAATTTTTATTTAATTTAAATATACTAGATGATATATGTTTTTTCTTGAAATATAGTTGAAGGTTGAAATCAAGCCCCATCTAGCTCTCTTAAATCCTATGGAAATTTGAAATTTCTCTTTGGAGAACCAATCTGAACTATTACAGCTTTACATTTGAAATTTGATTAATTTTTATTTATTTTAAATATACGGGACGATATATGTTTTTTCTTGAAATATAGTTGAAGGTTGAAATCAATTATATGAAAAAGCTCATCCAACTCTCTTAAATCTTATGGAAATTTGAAATTTCTCTTTCACACCATTTGGAGAATCAACTGAACTATTCGAGCTTTGCATTTGAAATTTAAATAATTTTTATTTATTTTAAATATATTGAATGATATATGTTTTTTTCTTAGAATATAGTTGAAGGTTGAACTCAATTATATGAAAAAGTCCATCTAGCTCTATTAATCAATTTATTTAGTATTTTATTTCAATTGATAATAAAATTAATTTATCTAAACACTCTTCTCATTATTTAAAAAAAAAAATATTTAAAAAACAATGCCAACATTATTTTAAAAAAAAAAAATTGATATCAAGTCTTCTATTATATTAAAGAACTAAATTTTTTATCATATATACTTATAATTTTTAAATCAACAAATCAAAAAATACATTTATATGATGTATATTATTATATATTATAAATAGATGTTAATCTATTCGTCCCAAGTGTCCATTTTCCTATTTGACTATGTAAAATAAGCTTAGACAACATATACTTAATAACATCAAAATGGGATGAAACGTAAATGAGTTTTTGACCCCCATTGTTATCCTCTTGTGCTAACATACTTCCTATAGTCATTCCAGACGCAACAATATACAACCTCATACTCTTATTCACACTAGGTGGCAATAACATGGGAAACTTTGTGAGATATTCCTTAATCGTGTCGAAAGCCTCTTGCTGCTCTCTTTCCCAGTAAAACTCACTGTCTTTCTTGATCTTCAGTAATGGTGAGAACATCTTTGTCTTGCCACTTAAATTTGATATGAACCTTCTCAAAAAATTGATTTTTTCCAACAAAGATTGGAGTTATTTCTTGGTCGAGGGAGGATTGAGATCCAAAATAGATGTTGTATTGTTTTGGTTTATCTCGATGCCTTTATTGTGCACAATGAAACCTAAGAAGTCTCATGCATGCTCACAAAAAACACATTTTAGTGGATTCATTTTTAATCCATATTTTCTCATTCTTTCAAATGAGGGTCAAAGATGATCTAAATGATCATTTTCTGAGGATGATTTTATGACGATGTAATCAATATAGACCTGCATAAATTCTTCAATGAACTCATGGAATATTGCATTCATGGCCCTTTGGTAGGTCGCCCCAGCATTTTTCAATACAAAAGGTATCACTACCCATTCATATGTTCCCAGGGTCCATGGGCATCGAAACGTCATCTTGGGAACGTCATCCTCAACTATGAGGATTTGGTTATAGCCAGAGTATTCGTCGAGCATACTCAGATATTCAAAACCTGCGGCAGAGTCTACCAACATTTCTACCAATGGCATCAAATACTCATCTTTTGGCGTAACATTATTTTTAAATCCCTAAAGTCTATGCAGACTCGCAAGGTTCCATTTTTCTTGATCACATGAACTATATTCGCTAGCCATTCGACATACCTTGTAGTTCTAATGAACTGGCTTTTAAGCAACCTTTTAATTTCTTGTTTAATCTTTCCAGTGACTTCTTGAGCAAATTGACGAGGTTATTACTTGATTGGCCTTTAACCCAATTGGATTGGTAGTCAGTGTTTTACGACGCTTCGACTCAAACCAGGCATCTCACCATAATCCTAGGCAAAACAATCTTTGTACTCTTTCATAATTTTGATCAGTCTGGCCTTCATCTTTGACCCTACCTTCGTGCTCATGTAGGTGGGTCTTTTCGTACCATCTCCAAGTCTATCTTCTCGAGCAGATCTTGAGCTTGCATCTTTTGTAACTCAATTGATGGGTCCTTTTTGAACCCCAAAGGCTCATTGTCATAAATGCAATCAAGCTTTCGACTTTCTAAAGTTGTTGTCTGGCCTAGTTAGCCACTTGCATATGTTATCATTCTAGCTTCGTCGAATTATTTTTGATTTTTAATTGCTTCCAAAACTAATTCTTTTTTGTTTTCGGCCAACTAGGCCAAAATCTGAGTCATGTCATATGACTCTATAATAATTCTTGTCGACTATGGGCCACCATATGGGTGGGATATCTTTCAGCCAACTATGTGATTTGGATCTAAATTTAGGATGCGGCCAGTGTCGACAAAAGTATAAGAACCTGATTCATCATTACAAGGTGCCACATTTGCTAAATGTTGATCAAATGACTTCTTCGACCCTTTCGTGTCATCAACTTTGTAATAGCTCTGGTCAGCCCCAATGTTTTCGACGACGTTGTCCTTTTTCCAAATGCTTAACCTCTGGTGTAAGCTGGAAGGCACAACCTCTATACCATGTATCCCTTCTCGACCCAATAATAAGTTGATGTTAGCCTTGGAATCGATTACCATGAAGAGTGTTGACATAATGATTGTCCCTACGACCAAGTCAACCTGGACTACTCCCAGTATGTTGCTGATTTTTCCTTTGTAATTTGACAAAACTATATTGTGTTGTTAAAGATTAGCCTTAGTTTTTCCAATCTTCTTAAGCAAAGTAAGAGGCATTAGATTCACATCGCCCCATCCATCTACAAATACTTTGCTGACAACCACACTATCGACCTTTTCCTAGATGAATAGTGGTTTCAAGTGATACATCATACCAGGGCTAGGCCTCTCAAAAAGAGCCATTAGTTCTTCGACAACCCCATTATTCATGACATAGTAATATAACGGCTTATCTTCCACATTTTCGTTCGACACAAAATCCTTTTCAGTCTCTGAAACTTCGGACACCATATCATATTCTGCTGGAAATATTAACACTATGCCACAATGGACCATGAAGTCCTCCCCGTAGGTGTCGTCATTAGTATCATCATACATATCTTCATCAAAATCATCTTCTAGTGATGAAGTGTATTTTTCGTACGATTTAGGTGAAAAGGCGGGTTCCTCTTCGTCGGACTGAGGAGTGTACTCTGGTTCCTTCTTGTTCTCACCAGTCGATGCATATTTTTTGCGTTGGGTTGACATCACCCCATTTTCCCCAAAAGTCTCGACAATCACAATCTGGATAGCCACAATCTTCCCTTTTTCAACCCATCTCGGCTTCTGGAATTGCCTCTTTTGGCCAACGGTTCCTACAGGTTTCAACTGCGAAGTCAAAGCCTCTTTGTTAGCCTTTTTGTTCCTCTGATAACGTCTCCATTGAATTCTGGTCATTGAGTTTTTTTCCTTTGTAGTATGGGGATACCACATAGCCTCGAGGTTCAACCCATTTCTCAGCCACGTTAGCTTCCCTCTCAAGATCCAATATCCTCCTCTTTAGCCTCTTGCTTCCCTTCTGATTCACTAGCTCCATCCATTTTTCCTATGGAGTGTCTGATGGTGGAACAAAAGTCTTGGGCCTTGTATGTTGGACTCGCTTTCTGTACTCTTCGTTTCGACGAGGATTTCCTCTTTGGTCGAACAAGAACCTTGGAACTGGAGGCCTATCATCCTGCCTCGCTTCTTTTTTGCCAGCTTCATATCTCTCAGCAGCCTTCTCATAAGAAAAACATTGAATCATGGGCATAATACATCTTTCGACCCACTCACTTTTCACTTTTATTGAAAATCATTGAGACTTTCGCCAGCTTGGGGGTATACTACCTCTAGTTCTTCCCCTGCCTTCTTGTCGGAGCTTTCAGTAGCTTCTACCATCATACATTCAAAACTTCCAACAATCATGGAATCAGGGGATGGGGCTTCAGTAGCCTCCACCATTAGGCAATCATAGAGTTCAAAGTAAAGTGCTTATTCGACCTTCAGTGGATTTATGTCGACCTGCATCTTCGGCTTCTCGCTAAATTGAAGCTTACCCTCCTTCAAAGCCTTTTGCACTAAATCCCTAAAAAGAACACATTGATACGTTTTATGACCAAGGAAATTATGAAATTTGTAAAATCTTTTTTTTTCTTCTTTTGTTCTAATGGGGGTTCTTTAAAACCATCTGTAATAATAATCTGACCATCTTTTACTAGCAAATCAAATATTTCATTGCATTTAGATACATCAAAATGTAATTTTTTTCTACATATATATCTGGTTTCCCTGTTTCGATATGACTCTTCTCGTTCGACGACCTCAATAATTTACACGTGTAAGAAGGCCCTGACTTAAGTTCAACCACATGAACCTCGTTCTCATTGACGGTTTCTTCATTGTCATAAGAGCACTTGTCGGTCGCTAGGTATGCCACCTTTTCTTTCTTATGGTATCTACTAGTTTTAGATTTTTCATCTTTCAAATGTTAGATTTGTCGAACCCTATAAGCCAACTGCGCCATATCCCTAAGGTATTGCGTATCTAGCTTCTTTCTAATCGAATAATCTTGGCCACATGTAGCCATCTCGTCTAGTTCTTGTTCAGGGACTTGAGTAAAGCATTTTGCCTTCAAAAGTTTAAACCTGTTAAGATATTGGTCCACCGATTCAGTGGTCTTTCGTTTCACACTAGCCAACTCTTTTAGACTGATTTTGGATTGCCCCATGTATAATTGTTCATGAAACAATCTCTCTAAGTGTGTTCGTATGTGGATGGACTGTGGGGGTAGTGTCGTGAACCATGTGAATGCGTTCTTCATGAGAGAACTTGGAAAATACTTCATTTTTAGGTCTTCATTATTCGCTATGTCTCTAGCCTCGGTTTGATATCTGGCCACATGTTCGACGGTGGAATATTCAGTCTCTCCAACGAACTTGGTAAACTTTGGAACCTTCCATCCCCTAGCTAATTTTGTTTGTAGCACAAAATCCGGTAACGGGGATGTGTATGTTGTTCGTCGAAGACATGAGTTTTACCCATTTCGAAACATGATTTGTTCGACCATAGCCTTTATGTTTGGTTCCCCAGACAAAGCGTCGTGTCAAACCTGCCTAACTGTAAACACCCCAAATTTTCCCTCACCCATTCACACCATGGTTTGTGATCTTTTCATATGCATAAACTCAATCATAGCATCTCATACCACATTTTTGATTCATTGCATTGGTTCAAAGTCATCTGCATCTAGGGTTTGTGATCTGAGCAATTCAAGAGCTTTTTGAGCCACTCCAAAGGTCATCAATCACTTCAAAGGGGTCCATGTATGTTCAAGCATCATATTATATCCCCTCAAAGTCAAGAATGTCAAAAAATCACAAGAACTGAGAATGGCATAGAAGCAGAGCCAGGTTTAACTACACAGATGACCTAGAATTAGGGTTTTGGTTTCAGAGGCCATAACTCCAATTTTTTTGGTCATTCTTGTTTCTATTGGTCTCTATATGTTATGAGGATCATGCATATCAATTTTCATGAAGAAATTCAATGGGGAAGTCATCTGATCAAGAGTTGACTTTTTGAGCAAGTCAGTGCAAAATCAGGGCATCTGAGGCCCCCAGTGACCCAACCAAAGGGTGTTCATCATCATTTTGATTATGTATGATCTTTATTTGATCATGGAAGATGTTAGAAGTTCACAAAATTGGAGGATTTCAAGTCATTTGCAAAGTTGACTTTTTGGGAAAGTTGACTTGTAATGAAAATTGCCATTTTGGGAAACTTTTTCAACCCTTGCTTTTTGATTCAAAAATGCTTCAAATGGAAAAACTTTGGTCATGAAAGTTGTAGAATGGATCATTCCCTTTTCAAAAAGTACAAGAACTTGACCTAATTCATTTTGGATCAAAAGTTATGGCTTGTCAAAGTTGGCCAAAATCACATAATTTGAAGTTTTCTACCAAAGAGGCATTTTGCAAAATGGTATGATCAAGTGTTCTAAAGGCCTCAAATGTGTACCAATTCTTCACAACATGATCACATGACCTCTAAAATTCAGAATGGGCCAAGGAACATTGCACTTTGATGCCTTGAATCTCAAGAATTTCCAAAGGGGGCAAACTTTGTGAAATTTGCAAAACACTACACAAACCTTGATCAACTTGCTGAATCACCTCATAAACATTTCCATGGCTCTCCCTAAACTCAGCTGAACCAAGACAAGCAAAAAAGCAAGTTGTACCATTGCCCATACCTCAAGTACAAATCAAGTTGACATTTTGGCCAAAGACCCATACCAATCACAATAGGCCAGCACCCACTCTCTGACCTATCACATTTGTTTATACAAATCAAAAGCAAGCCAAAGCACACAACACTTCATGCTGAAACACACCCCAAGCCCTAGTTCCAAGTTTATGCTCCATTTGCAAAACTCTTCGAAACTCATCCCACAGGCTGCAAACACACAAACAAACTTCACCATTGATCTCCACATGCTTCACTGATCACAAACCACCCATCACCTTGCCCTAAAAAGCCCTGAATCAAAAACACGATTTCAACACACCCTTGACCTGAGCTTCTGCCAACTTTCTCTAGAGGCCATATAAATTCCAACTAAGTGTCAAAAGCTTCTAAGGAGGATCATTGGGACTTGTTTGAGCCAAAGAAACAGCCAGAAAGCTCCTGAATCGAAAGCTCAATCTCAGGTAGCATGATGAACAAATTTTCCAGAACTTTAATTTCTTGTTAGAATGTTGTTCTGTATGTTGCCCTGATCATGGGGATCTATTTATTTTTGAAAATGAGCTAGAAACAAGCATGTTATGATGTTCTGAAAGTTTGACCTGAAAACTTCTTTGATTCGATTCGTGTTTGTGTTGGAAGTTAAACATGATTTTGTGCTTGATTCGTGTTTGGGGTGGGTAGAGGATGAGTTCTGGAGAGTTAGAGCTTTTGAAATGGGCTGGAGAGTGAGATTGAGTTTTTGGTTGGCCGGAGAAGATGACCGGAACACTGTTCCGGTCATCTGAAAGTCATTAGGGCTTCTGATTAGGGTTTAATCATAATTAGGAGAATTTGAATGCTGGCAGTCCAGATGAGCGCCAAGTCAATTCGCGCGCGTGCTAGTTCAAACCTCAGCCTTTGATTCTGTTGACTTTCTTATTTTTCAGTTTAATTTCATTTTATTTTCATTTAATTTCATTTGTTTTCTACAATTTATTAAAAATAGTAAAACATCTTTAAAAATTCTGAAAATTTTTATCAACCCTTTTATTAATTTTCAGAAACCAAAAACATTTTTATTTTTATTTTTTGCATTAAAAATTATTTTTAAATCATTTAAAAGTTTATTTTTAATTAATTAATGAGAATTAATTAATTAAAAATACTTTTAGGTATTTAAAAAATCACAAAAAAATTCATGAAACATTTGAAATCATTTAGAAACATTGTCCAACTCTCAAACCAAATTTCTTTTTTGATCTTGATGTCTTTTGAAAATTTTCCATGGAATTAATTTCATTTCAAGGCATTATTTTGATCCAATCTTCAAAAATTCATTTCTGCCTAGCCTTTAAGAGTTGGACCTTGATTCTTCTTGCATTGCATCTTGTATAGCATGTAGTTTATAGGATTAAATTGGCATGATTTGATCTTACATTTTCAATTTGTTTGGCATTTTTCTTGACAAGGTACCTTAAAACCCTAGCAATCTTAAGAAATCCATAACCCTCATTAGGTTAAGAGTTGGGTCCCCTCCTTTGGGCAGTGAGTTTGTATAGGTTTAGGGTTCCTTTCAATGCATTTTCAATTTTTTTATCATGATGTTTGCTTCTGGTTTTGATTTTTGTTTTGTGCATTGATCATAAACCCTAATTTGGGCTTTCATTTGCATCCATCTTCCATTTGTTTGCATACCATGACTTGCCATGACATTTTGTGCATCCATTTGATTCATAAAACATCTTAGGACATGTTAGAATCATGTTTGATCATTGCATATTTCATTTGCCATCTTGTATGCCATTTGCATTCCTTCACTTTTCATGTATACTCATGGTTCTAAGCATGCTTCTTTTGCATCCATATGTTTGTATGATCATCCTCATGCCTTGCCTCATGTTTGCATTATCTCTTAGCATCATTAACATCATACTCATGCTTCTGGTTTTGGTTTGCATCATGCCATTCCATCTCATTTGCATTGCATTTCATTTCTCTCATTAACTTTTCAGGTGGTAAGTCACTTTGAGAAGTGAATTTGCCTTCACTTCTCACAATCTCTTTTCATCTCTCTTATGCATCATTGTTGCATTTTGTCTTGTGCTTGAGATTGAGCTTGCTCATTCTTCTTCATCTTACTTTCTTTCTTCAAGTGACTTGTCTTCTTGAATGAAGCAAGTTACTTTGCTTCTCTTTGCTCCTTTCATCTGCTTCCTGGTGGTTTCTCTGTAGATCTTTCTTGTAAACCTCACAAACCTTAGGAACAACCAATCATGACAATAATTAGGGTTTTGATTAGTCCCCCACTTAGTTTTTACCTTTGTGTCTCATTGAGTCTTCTCTTCTCATCTCACAATCAGGGACTAAACCCTAAAGGCTTTAAGGCTTTGTGATTAAACTTATGCCTGCATCCTTCTATTAGGATGGAGTGTATAATTTTAATCCTAAGTGTTAAACCCTTAATGTGTTTAGATCCTTTAATCAATCCATATAATAATCATCAAGACTTCAAGCTTGTAACTTGGGCCTTGCATTAGGGTTCTAATTCTTCCTTAATTGGTTAAGAAGGACTAACCCTAGTGTTAATGGACAAGTCCCCCTCAAGTTGTCTTACAAACCATAAAAAACACTTCTTCATCTTACCATTAACTAAAATCCACTTAATAAAGGCTTTGTTTTGTCATGAGTTTAATCCCCAATCATGGATTAAGTTGAGGAGCTTTCCTCAGCTTAAACACTCTCATCTATTATCCTTCTATTAGGATGGTGTAATGAGTCTGTTTAATCCTTGATTATGGCTTAACCTCATTACTTAACACCAAACAAAAAACACCAAAAAACATCTAAATAATCACAAGTAGGTTAATGATCTTAATCCTACACCATGGTGATTAAGTGTGAGAAGCTGACTTCACACTTAAGGTATTCTCATTACCCCTAATCAGAGGGAAGATGTGGTGAGTTTACTAAATCCATTGGTTTAGGCTTAAGTTCATTAACTTATGACAAACTTTCAAAAGCAATAAAAGATTGAAAACACAAAAAACAAACAATAATCGTCTCCTACGGGATTCTTTTCTCATCTCATTCACTCACAAACGAGAACTTGCTTCTTCCGTCTAATGCAAGACAGTTTGCACCTGAGCCAGACAGGTCATACACTTGAGCATAGACAAGTAAGCAGTTCACAAGTCAATTTATCTTTCAGTCTCTTTGGGTCGAACTACGGTGTTCTGACTTCCTCATTGCACGAGAGGATACGTAGGCATAACTTAACAGTTATCGAACAAAAGTCTTTGTATATTCCCCTCTTTCCAGTATCATTCTTTTAGCCTCATATTCTTGAGCATTTCACTCTTGTCCTTACACTGACACTATACATATCACACTTCACTTTCTTTTACACTGACACCTGTACATCCTTTTCCAGCTTTCTATATACAAATTGCACTGACACTACCCCTTTAAAACACAAATCTTTTAAGCGTGGATCCCGTCGAGTACGACGGACAATCTGGGTGCTAATACCTTCCCAGGTTGTAACCAACCCCCTTTCTCAGTCTTTCTGGTTCGCAACCGTCTTATCCATATCTTTCTAGGTTTATGCAGCATTACCTTTCCTTCGGGATAAAAATGCCCAACTGGCGACTCTTTTCTTTCTCATGAGTTCACTCCTGTGTGTTCTCGTATCTCCTTTCGCCGACCGTTCGCGTCTGTACCTCATTTGAGTTAGTCTCATTTGATGGGAGCGACACTAACCACGTAGTCAGGATCCTGATTCCTATGAACTAATATAACGGGAGGCCTATGGGCCACCCTAGGTATAGGTTCGACGTCCTGTTTTTGTTCTTTGAGGATCTCTCCATAAACCTCCTATTGTCGAACAGGCGTTTCTGGTCGAGGAGGCACGTGGGGTTGTTGGAGCCCCCAAGGAAATCACCTATACGTGTCATATAAGTCGCCAACTGCTAGTAACTTTGAGTCGAGTCATGTATTAATGGTCGCAGTATAGTGCCCATCAGTTTAGTCATCGTGTGGATCATTTCCTGATTACTTTCATCCATTTGTTGCGTCATGACTGCAAAACAATTTGGGGTGAAAGTCGGGATATACTGGGATAGAAAGCCAAACCCTGGGGTTCGATTAAATTGGTTTTCCAAGGGACCCAACCCTTGGTATGGTGAGAATGCCGACGACGAACTCTCCGAACATCGAACCACTACTTTGCGAGTTTTTCATAAACTCTTGTGGAATTCCCAGCGTTCGAGGCAAGGGAATTGTGAAACTAGGCATCGGTTGCCCAAGAGTCACAGTCGTTATCGGCCTTAACACGTCAGGCCGACGTGGTGTCGTGGCGCTCGCTTCTGTGGTTCTTGTTACCACTGGGGTTTCCGTCGAAGACGTTTCTTCGTTTGGACGTGGGGTAACCATCTTCCCACTACGTAAGTGCATGTAATCAACACAACATGTGTCACCGGGTGTGCCAATTTGTTCGCACGTGGTTTTTGCGCAAACAATTATTGGCCTCATGTCGAAGGTTTTCTTGCGGGATCTGCCACAAAAATCCCATAACTGCTTTGTGGTGTTGAGTTTACGTAGGTATTCGTAGCGTGGGATGCTATAATGGTATTTGTTATGTAAGAATTACTATATAAACTTTAAAATACTTGGTAATGTAAGACTAGAACAAAGGAAAATAAAACATATTGAAATGACTTGATAATTAGATATACTTAAAAATAAAACACTTGAACACTATCATATATTTCTGTAAGACTGACTCGTTTCTCGTTAATTCCTGGCACTTTGAGTATTTTGCTCATACAATGTTAAGAAAATGAGACCTCTTGAAATGACACAAAATTGCACTTATATAGAATAACAAAGTAATTGTCTTGTCTATTGTTATCGAATCTGAGTGTGACATGTGTCACCCACTACTTTTGTAACTGCCAACACATCCTCCCACTATCTTTGGCTTTGTCACCGGATTCGTGAATCTTCGAAAGGCTTCAACGGGTCTTTAATTGGCCTGCCCATCGACACCCATTTTTTCTCCGTCGACCAAAACCTCTTGCACTCCCTTCCATGCTTCGTCGGAATTCCTATGACTAACAAAGATATAGCAAAATAATATTTTCTTATTGAATGATAGATATAGATGGTAATCATACTCATCCCAGTGGCTACCCGTAAAATTTACTCACAACTGATATAGTAAAAATCTGTGAAATGGATATGGACACAAACATTAACAATTATCGACTAAAATAAGCGGATATGGGTGCAGATACATGTATCTTAATACCTAGCCAACTACATACTCACACGTTATATATATATATATATATATATATATATATATATATATATATATATATATATATATATATATATATATATATTAATCTAACAATTTTACTAAATACATTAATATTAATTTTTTACGCATTTTAATATAAATATTTATTTATTTCTTAACTCAACAATAATATCCTCAATTTTTTTAAATATTAAAAACTAAAAAAGACATGAAAATTATAATTGAACGATCATTTTTATTAGAAATGTGGATAAATAGATATGAATATGAGTTCTTAGATACCCATAGAGTATATGTATGTGTACAAACATAGGTGCCTGCCTACACATATAGGTTTGGGTACCATGATTTTTTTAATCCACAAATATAAGAACGAATACTTTGATATCCTATCAAACCCGTCTATTATCATCTCTAATGATTTATATATATATATATATATATATATATATATATATATATATATATATATATATATATATATATATATATATATATATATATCAATATTAAATTTATTTTTATTTATAAATTGTAAGAAAAAAAGAAGTGTGTTTTTTACTTTTAAATACATATGTTATAATAAATACGGAGGGAGTAACATTCCTCTATTTTAATTTCTCAAACTAATCTATTATTTACCATAAATAAAATTATCTTAATTAAGTGTCGTTTTTAATTTTCAATTTAATTTTAATTTTTTAATTATACCATTTAATCAATACTTTCAATTAATTATTCTCACATTTTATAATAATAATTATTATTATTATTGAATAAAAAAAGATATATATTAAATTCAAAAAAACTTGATAAGAGATGAGTCTGACAAGTGGTTGGGTGGTTTCTTTAAGAACGTGAGGATCTATAGTAGTTATATGTCAGAGCTTTGGGGTATGCTTAAAGGTTTGATGTGTGCGCTAAATTTGAGGTATAAGAGGATAAAAGTTAATATAGACTCGCTAAGATTGTTAAGGAGTTAAATCAAGGAAGATCTACCATGAGTGATGGGCTATAGTTGCTCAGGAATATTGATAGCCATCTTAGTCGGTTTGAAGTGGCTCGTGTTTCACATTCTTTCAGGGAAGCTAATAGGTGTGTTGATGATTTGGCCAAAGCTGGTTGCAGATTGAGTTCTGGCATGTTGAATCTATCGCCAATTTCAAGTTTCATTAAGGAGTTACTATTATATGACTTGTTGGGAGGGTGCACCTCTAGGGAGGTGATCTTGTAGGTTTCTTTTCTTGTGGGCCTTTGGCCCTCACTTTTACCACTAAAATAAGAAATAAAAAACTATTACAATCCAAGGTGATCCAAAGGATCCAACCAACCAACAAGATTATTTACATTATCAAAGTCACTAGATGCTTTCTAATCTTTCTATTGTTTCAACCCTATACACCACACTATCAACTATTGAGTTACTATATTTTTACTATCTACATGTCTTCCAAACATAACACTATTTCTATAGTTCCAGAAAGAGTATTGTTCTGGACCGGCCCAATCCTTACAATTGGGCCAAGAAGACCAATCCAATTGGCCTGCTCGACGTCGAGCATAACTATGAAAAGTGGTCCTTGTCGACCACAACGAAGTTCACCAACGGCTAGTCTTGACCGTTGCCTATTTTCGCGGATTCCTCGATCCGCGCCTCATAATATGGACCAATAATCTTTCACTTATCCCCTTATATAAACCCTCTCATTTGAGAGGGTCAGGTATTCAATTTCTCTGACCTTTATACTTGTACTTGCCCACTCTTTGCTCGGTTACTTACTTTGGCATCGGAGTGCCTTGCAGGTGTAACACGGTGGGAGAACTGACTTTAGTTAAATGTTGCGGATAGCAAGAGTCGCCACCGACTTTTATTTTATCCAAAGGAAAAGCATAAAAGAACAGGAAAGACCTTTAAAAGATTTTTGGGTTCGGGGGGTAGGTTATGTAAAGGGAAGGTGTTAGCACCCTTTCAGAGTGATAAGTTCAGCCTTCAACAAGTGTTGCAAGGCTTGGGCCATTGACATATTGATCTTAGTGAACTGCCTTCTAGCCCTCTGTTGATTTCCCTGTGGCTGCTCTGGTGTTGCAGGAGTTGGATTGGAGATATGAACTGCACTCACAGACTGATGCCTTCTATTACGATCAGGTTGACCATAAACAACATTTGACTCTTTCTTCCCACTGGGAGGCTTCTTTGCAGCACCTGATGAAGAAGCACCCACTTGGATCTTGCCACTCCTGATACCACTTTCTACGCGCTCTCCTGTCATTATCAACTCAGTGAAGCCAGATGATGAGCTTCCAATGAGATGACTGTAAAAAGGACCATTCAACGTACACATGAACATATCAACTAACTCCCTGTCAGTTAGAGGTGGTTGCACTCTTCCAGCTAAGTCTCTCCACTTCTGAGCATACTCCTTGAAGCTCTCTTTAGCACCCATAGACATGCTCTGAAGTTGCATGCGAGTAGGGGCTAAATCAGCATTGTATTGATATTGCTTATAGAAGGCTTCAGCAAGATCATTCCAATCACGGACGTTGACACTCTCCAGCTGATAGTACCATTCCAATTGAGCTCCAGATAAGCTCTCTTGGAAGAAATGGATCCACAACTTTTTATCAGCAGTATGGGGTTGGATTCTCCGGACATAAGACCTCAGATGCAGCTTGGGACAAGAGACACCATCATAAACAACAAAAGTAGGAACCTTGAAACCAATGGGTATAACCACCCCAGATATCAAACCCAGGTCTTCAAAATCCAGCCCAAAAGATTTTTGCAATTCCATAACATCCATTCTATCCACCAGTATTTTGAACTTGTCCTCATTAGGCTCATGATAGTAGTTAGCTTCAGAATCAGAGTCCCCCATTGTATTATGGAGACTGCCTCCTTCTTTCTCAAACTCTTCAGACTCATAATCTTCAACCTGTTCTTTGGTCTTGACAGGACCTCTGAACCTTCTTCCCATGTTGATCAGGCCACCTGACCTCCTAGTCTTCTTAGTCTTCTTGATCAGCAGTGTCTTCAATTCATCATGCCCCTTGGACAAGTTCAGGATCAGCTCTTGGAACTGTGCATTTTGTGCCTGGAGATCCTTAACTGTTTGTTCAAGAGCCATTGCTGAAATAAACAGCGAGAAGATGAGAAACCTGTGCACAATAAACCTGTGATGCAATGATATGATGTATTAATGCGTATGCAATGTTTTCAAGGACCGCAGGATTTAAATTTGTTTAAACAAACAAGAAGGTAAACTTTTATTAGTAATAAATTTGTTATGCCTCTTGGGCTTACAAAAAATGAAATGCAATAAATACAAGAGATGAGGTTTTAAGTCTCCCATGGACGCTTCCTCTTTGTGTTGAGGTATGAGTTGAGATTCCGCTCCTCGTGAAGTTGCTTTGTTAGTTCCAGGATTCTTTCTTGGCTTGTTTTGTAATGAGCCTCGAAGGTATCCCTTTGCTCCTTCAACTGGATCCAGGATCTCTGTAGGTCTTCCATGTCAGTGGACATGTCTGGGTGAAGGATGGTGTAAGAAGTATCTCCTTCAGCAACAGGTTCCATGGTAACTGGCAGGATAGCAGGATATGGCATCATAAGAGTCTGAGCACGGGATCGCACCCATCTGAGATAAGCTTCCATAGGAATAGTGTACTTTGGTTCTAGAGTCTTGCTGTCAACCTTGTTCACTTTACCCCATGCTCGTATGAATCTCTGACGGTAACCTTGCAGATCGTTGTCGTAATCAAACATAATACCCTGAATCAACATGTCATGTGGACCATCACTCCAAGCGTAACCAAACTGTCGTAAAGCTAAGGAAGGGTTGTAAGTAATGCCTCCTCTTATGCCCAGAAGTGGCACATTAGGAAACTCCCCACAACGGTCAATGATGGTGACATTCTCCATAGATCTGGAACATCAATGAATATCTGAATGAGAGAGTGACATAATCCTTTTGGACCATCTGAACCCTTGTTCATTCTTCATCACTTATCGAGGAAGGTGAGAAATAAACCACCTAGATAGCAAAGGTATGCAACACATCAGAGTTCCTCGTGCCTTTGTAGTACGAGTATGAAGAGAGTGCAGGATGTCTCCAAGCAATGTAGGCACTGGATTGTGACCCAGAAATATGTTGATGGCGTGTACGTCTATGAACTGATCTGGATTGGGGAACAACACTAAGCCATAAATCAGCAAGGCTAAGATCTCCTCAAAAGCATCATGACTCATAGCCTTCAAGAATACTTGAGCCTTCTCTATCAACACCTTGGCAAGAATACCTTTAACTCCGCTTCTCGTTTCTAGAACAATGTCAGACTTCTTCAGATGTAGAGCTGCAGCAATGACCTCAGGTTTAGGCTCTTTTTCCAAGCCTGAGAATGGCTTCTGATCAAGTACAGGTATATCCAGAAGTTTAGAGAACTCTTCCATTGTGGGAACCAGCTGGTAGTCGGGGAATGTGAAACAATGATGTTTAGGATCAAAGAACTGAAACAGGACACTTATCATGTCTTCATTGAACCCTGAAGTGACTAGATCTAGTAGGTGACCATGTCTCTTGATGAACTGGGAGTGTTCATACACTTGAGAAACCAACTCTTTAAGCTTAGCAGGTATCCCTACAAAGTTGATCCTGATAGTGTTTCTACGAGCTGAAGCCATGACCTGCAACAAAGAACAAAGATAAATCCTTTGGTCCTTGAAATGGTTAGTGAAAATGCTATGCTTATGATGCATGATAATGCTATGATGTTATGCTCAATCACAAACATGTGGCACACACAAACAAGTCACACAATAGCCTTAGGTTTAGAGGCTTGCATGAGGTTCAAAGGTAAGTACCCTCCCCTGAAGTTTAGTTGGTTCATCCTGTCCTATAAAAGTAACCATGTTCTAAGGGATCTCAATATCATTGATCCTTCACAAGGGTGGTTGTTCAGTAGGCAACTTACTTGCCAACCAAAACCTTCCAAGTTTAGAATCTCAATGAGCGTAGCATCGAGTATCAACCAACTTCAGTCTGCACCAAAGCCGGTTATCTCACTACTTTTCTAAAGGCCAAGATGGGATAACTAGGGTTCTAAAAGTTAGTTAGTGCATTGACAACATATGGCAGCCTCATATTATCCTCAACTTGACTTAAGGAACATAAGCACCAACCAAGAAGTCACACTAACTATGGCCACCAGATCAACCATATCGGTATACGCCGTACAGTTTCCTTGGTCTATTGCCATTTACCTAAGGTACACTAGATCCGGGTTAGGATCTTTCACACATAAGAGCACCCAACAAGTAAAGTAAAGCAAACAAAGCAAACAAGTTTAAAGTGATCTAATTCCTAAGGGTACCCCTCTTTTATTAAATCCCCAGCAGAGTCGCCAGTTCTGTAACACGGTGGGAGAACTGACTTTAGTTAAATGTTGCGGATAGCAAGAGTCGCCACCGACTTTTATTTTATCCAAAGGAAAGGCATAAAAGAACAGGAAAGACCTTTAAAAGATTTTTGGGTTCGGGGGGTAGGTTATGTAAAGGGAAGGTGTTAGCACCCTTTACATCCATGGTTATCCATGGGCTCTTAGTTACTTAGCTCACTTTAACATGTTTTTGAAATGTGAAGTGTGTGAATAGAAATTTTCTTAAGTATTTTATAATGATCCATGTACGGATGTATATAAAACCTTTGCTTTGAAAATTGTTTGAAAAGTATGAAGTGTTTGAAATGTTTTGAAGAGTGAGCAAGTATCTAAGAGGAACCTACCCTAAGTTTAAGTCTTTTCTGTTCTTGAATCCTTTAAATGGTAAGACTATCCCTATTATTAAGGAATAGGTAGTCATTACCTTGGATGTGAGGGACAAGTGAAGGGACATCTGTTATTTAGGCAACTGTGGGGTGTATAAGCAATTCGAAGGGACTTATCATCTTTATTCGAAAGGGACAAGATCATTATGAAGGCAACATTCGAAGGGACTTGATCTTTTTATCTGTTTAGGGACTAGATGATGTGAAATGAGGGACTTTGCTTTATACACCCTACTTGACCTTTTGTTTAGGCAACATGAGAGGTAACCCTTAAGAAGTGAGATGGCGATCCAGGATCGACTTACGTGTGTGAGTGTACAATTTCAAATATTTATCTTTTAAATTAATGATCTAAATTAATTTTTAATATACAAACATGTTTCACTCCCTATTTTACTAACCATAGCATTTAAAAATAAATATTAAACATTACTACTAAAATATTACATAAAGGAGACAATTACATAATAATAATAATTAAAACAAATTAAATAAATAAGCAAAATAAGTAATAATACATAATTGGGTTAGTAATAATAATAATAAATCACAATATATATATAAATGGGGTTAGTAATAATAAAATAAAATATCATATGAGAATAAATAGAATTAATAAAATAAACAAGAATATTAGCATAATAATTAAAAGTTCAATTTTCTTATAAACAATTATTTTTTAAGATTAAGAAGAAAACATAAACAATTTTATACTAATTATTATAAAATTTTTAAATTATATACATATTATGAAAATTAATTATATTTACAAAATTAAATTAAGAGTTTTAATTATTTTTAAGCATACACTAAAAATTATTTACATACAAGAATTAAATAATAATTATAAACAAATTATAAACTATATACATATAATTAAAGTTTATTAAAAGTTATAATTAACAAATAAATTAATATTTACAATTAGGGTTCATAAAAAATAATTAGGTTTTAAAATATTTTAGGGTTTTAGAAAATTAGGGTTTATATGTTTTTTAGAATAATAAATTAGAATTAATTAATAACTATATAAAATTATACTATATTGATAATTTACAAAAAAAAAAAATAATTTTCCTAATAAGATTTAATTTTAAAAAAAAATGAATTCTAAATTGTAAATAAGAAAATAATAATATAAACATTCTATTTTTTTATTATTTAAATTTATTTAACTATAATATAAATTAATTAAATAAGAAAAACAGAAAAAGAATGAAAAACAAAAACTTACCTGGGCTGGGATTTGAACCCAGTCCCTAAGCTTTCAACCCTCAAGACCAATACACCAGCCACTGGGCCATGCGCGCGCAGGTGATAGGGAGAATACTCCATTTGGTTTTGTTGTTAACCTGGAAAAAATCATGACAAACAAAAAGAAATTGCGCAAAACGCCTGGGGGGGATTCGAACCCAGGACCTTCACACAATACGCAAGCACACTTACCATCCAGCCGGGAGGGCGCAACTGATCATACAGTCATTACAATCAATAATATATTCAGTCTAACAATTAAATGAACAAAATAAGAAAAAATTGTTGCGCCCAGGATTCGAACAGAAGCCTTCAAGCATAACATGCGCATCCCTCACCACTGGGCAAACACTGCAGTTGTGAAACAAATTAACAATAACATAATAAAATATTAAAACAATATTCGAATTCCAGAATGCGCGCCAGGAACTTCATCTTCTTCCTTGGACGCTGCAAATTTTCCTGCGAAATCTTCTACGAATACACCTGCGTTTTTCATTCCTGCGAATCACAAACTTCAACCAAACAACAAAATTTCACAAAATTATTTATGCCATTGAGTTCCTACTGAGATTTACAATTGTCCTGTGTCTTTAGAATTCATTTATCATGATCAAATCATGAAACCCTAAAAGAGGCCGTGAACCCTAATCATGGTGAAATCCCATACCTGCATAGAAAACTCAATTGAATAGCCCAGAATCATTCTAGGGTTCATCACAAACATCATCAAACAATCAAAAACAATTTAAATACAGTCAATCAATGGAATCGAAAATCCACAATTTCTTGAAGAATATGATTCGGTTTATGCATTATGTCATGTTTTAGAAGCATGTGAGTATTGGTTTCGATTCAGGGAAGCTTCATGAAGCTTGTAGTGTCTTCAAAATACCTTGAAAGGCTTGGTAGTGAGAAATCCGAATTCAAGTTTTTGGTGATTTTTTGAATGTGCAAACTTACTCTTGAGGCTGTGAAATTCGTCCCTATGCATTGTGTTCTCTTCATATACTTATAGTGAATGAATTAGGTCAGAAAGATTGGATCATTGTATGGATTTTTTTGATTTTGGAGATTGAAAAAGATTAGATCTTAAATTTCATATATTTTTGAATAAGACCTTTCTATTTCAAGCCAATCATCATCAATTGTGTATCAATTCAATCCCATTCATGTTAATGACTTTCTAGAACAAAAATATATTTTAAATTTTCATTTTTGATATTTTATTTAAATTTAAAATGATTTTTAACATAAAAAATCATAATAAATAAAATAAATAAAATAAAATTATGAAAATATCAAATAATTTTCGTGCATGATGTCATGGAACACTTTGGGTCACAAAAAGTTCAGCCCATTTAGAAAAATTTGGTTTTAAGACCCTATTTTCTTCATACACCAACCAAAAATTTCCCAACTTTGCAAGGGCACACATCCTTCAAATTTAATGCTATGAGGGTGTTCTTGGACATTTTGGAAATCTTGAAGAGTTCTCTAACCAACCCCACTGGTTTCATGTCCATATCATTTACCATTCTCAAGTTATTCCCTTTTGAAGTTGTTGACTTTTTGTTGACTTTCAAAAGGACCTATAATGTCTTAGCTCATACCTTCCAAATGAAGCATTTTTGGGCTTGGCTTGTGAGACACAAAGTTGTAGAGAATTCAATTTCCTTCAAAATGAGCTTTGGATGGAAAAAAAGTGATGAAGCATGTGAAAGTTATGGCTGGTCAAATTTCAGTTGACTTTTCCTGAGGAAACCCTAATTTAGAAACCTCTAATTATTGATGATCTGAAATATCCTTGATGAATCATGATCAACCCTTGATCAAATGATGAATTTTACTTCATATACTTGATGTTGGCAAAAAATCATGAAGTTTGACTTTGGTTTGACCACAGTTGACCTCAGTTTGACTTTTTAACTACTTTGACTGATTTTGACTTATCTGATCATCTGACTGAGCAAACCTTTGAGAGAAGTCTTGAAACTTGTCATGGGGATTATTAAGCACATATAAGATGTTATGAAGCTCACTTGAAGTCTTGGAAGTTCATTTAGCCTGAATAAAGTCAAAACCCTAGTTTAGGATGCATTGCTTAAGAGGATGCATTGTCTGAGGGAATTGTCAAATCTTCTGACTGATTGTGAACTTTGTGAACCTCATAAGGTGTCTTGTGAACCTTGTGAACCTCTTATCACACAAAGTCTTGTATTGTGAGGGCAAATTTTGGGGTGCAACAGTTGCCCCTGTTCAATTTTCTGAAACCTGAGGGGTTAGATTGGTATATTTGCCAGTCGTGACCTGGAAGGTTGAAGGGGATTGAACACAAAAGCCCAAAAATTTGCACTCACCGGTGCGTAGAGTGATACTGATGACTTGTTGTATATGATTTGAGTGGGCTTAAAGATGCCACTTGGATAAAAGTTCTTCAAATATGTCTCTTGGCGGATAAAGCAGTCCAAAATATGAAGATATAGCTTTCTGGGAAGATAAACAATGTCCCAACATAGTGAGATAACCTTTGGGAAGATAAACAACGACCCAAGGTAAAGGTATAACCTTCAGGAGGATAAACAACGTCCTGAGGTATAAGTATAACTTTTGGGAGGATAAACAACGGCCCAATAGTAATGATAACTTTCAGGAGGATAAACAACGTCCTGAGGTATAATGATAGCTTTCAGGAGGATAAACAACGTCCTGAGGTATGATGATAACTTTTGGGAAGATAAACAACGGCCCAATAGTAATGATAGCTTTCAGGAGGATAAACAACATCCTGAGGAATGATAGCTTTCAGGAGGATAAACAACGTCCTGAGGAATGATGATAACTTTTGGGAAGATAAACAACGGCCCAATAGTAATGATAAGGTACTTGGGAAGATAAACAACGGCCCAAAGTAATGATAGCTTTCAGGAGGATAAACAATGTCCCGAGGTATAATGATAACTTTTGGGAAGATAAACAACGACCCAATAGTCATGAGTTGTTGATGAAGTTTGTCTGCTGGAGAAATAATCTGAAAAACAAGATTATAACATTCTGTATGATAGTATTAGTTTATGCATTATGTATGCATGTATAATATGATGCACTTAAGTAATGTATTATGTATCTATGGATATGTATGATATGATGTAAATGATGTATGTATGCATCATGCAGCTTGAAGCGCCTGGATATCTTCGTATAACAACTGCTGGCCAGGGAAAATAAATCCCGATTTGTTACTGAAGAATATGAGGAACTCGTTCCCGTCTTGTTTGATAATATAGTATATATAACCTCCCGTCTTCGTCCGATAGTAAGCTATACATAACCTCCCGTCTTCGTTCGTCGTACTCTTATTGGAGGAATAAATTCCCGACTATCCGTATGAGGATAAAAAAGATGGATATAAATTCCAGGGGAGATGTGACTCGAAGTACTTATGAAGATGGTTTTGCCCTACTGGGGCTTGTAGCTGTCTGGTGGGGATGAACCGGCGAAGCTTCGTTGACATCCTTCCCTCGTTTGTCCTTAGTAAATACTATTACTTCATTTTCATGCATTTCTGGTAAACATCAATCATATTAAGCATTTATGCATTTCTGGTAAACATCAATCATATTCAAAAGCATACATACATTCAAACACAACCAATGGACGTTTCGCTTATGTAAATAGGGTAAAAGTAAATCTGGATTCAAAGATGGAATTTTATTTACATCACAAAGTGACCTATACATATGTAAGTTTGTACAAGGGGACAGAAATTCTAGTAAGAGGAATTCGTCATAAAAATTTTACAAAACAAGAAAATCAGCTATGTGGGAAATAATCCTATTGAGTTTCAATTCTACTATTGCCATTATCTTCAATTATCTCATCTTCTGCTGTCGAGACGGAAACGATTGGACTGAGCTTTATCTGTTCGAGCTTGATTAAGTAGCACAACTGGTTGTAGTTACATGGGTGATCCAAACGAGACATAGTCATACGCTTTAATCCCTAACTTTTGCCTGGATTGCCCTTTCAGGTTTTCAATCCACCGGGATACCCTTTTTTGGCCCAAGCCGCCTTTTCAGGTTTTCGACTTGCCGGGTGTACACTTTTTTTTATATATATATATATATCCCTAATTTTTGCCCGAACCTTTTGGTTCGCCGGGATGCCCTTATTTTTGCCTAGGCCAGTCAACCTAGCGGGTCTCTTTTTATGCGTAGTATTTTTTAACTATGTATGCATTTACAGGTTGTGGGAAGTCTTCACCATCCATAGTAGTAAGTATCATGGCACCTCCTGAGAATACTGTTTTGACTACAAATGGCCCTTCATATGTAGGAGTCCACTTGCCCCTAGGATCACCCTGTGGTAATATGATACGCTTGATTACCAAATCACCAGCCTGATATACCTTTGGCTTAACCTTCTTGTTGAAAGCCTTGATCATTCGTTTCTGGTACATCTGGCCATGACAAACTGCTGCTAACCTCTTCTCATCAATCAAATTTATCTGGTCAAGTCGGGTCTGAATCCACTCATTTTCATCCAAGCCTGCATCCTTCATAATTCTCAAGGAGGGAATCTGAACTTCAATGGGCAAAACTGCTTCCATACCATAGACTAAGGAGAATGGGGTTGCCCCTGTTGAAGTACGTATTGTAGTACGATAACCATGAAGAGCAAATGGTAACATCTCATGCCAATCCTTATAAGTCACAGTCATCTTCTGTAGAATCTTCTTAATGTTCTTATTAGCAGCTTCACTGCCCCATTCATCTTCGGACGGTACGTAGAAGAGTTGTGGTGCTTAATCTTGAACTGCGTGCAGAGATCAGTAATCATAGTGTTGTTCAGATTAGAGCCATTGTCAGTAATAATCCTTTCAGGGATGCCATACCTACATACAAGATTATTCTTAATGAATCGAGCCACAACATTCTTGGTAACAGATGCAAATGAAGCTGCCTCCACCCACTTCGTGAAGTAATCAATAGCAACCAGGATGAAACGATGCCCATTAGAAGTAGTAGGTTTGATCTCACCAATCATATCAATGACCCACATAGCAAAAGGCCAAGGAGGAGTCAACACATTCAAGGGCGATGGAGGTATATGTACTTTATCAGCATAAATTTGACACTTGTGACATGTTCTGGAATGTTGGTAGCAATCAGCTTCCATGGTAGACCAATAGTAACCTGCTCTCAATATCTTCTTTGCCATAGTATGACCACTAGAATGAGTGCCAAAGATCCCATCATGCATGTCTTCCATAATCTCAGTTGCTTCCTTCTTATCCACACAACGAAGCAAAGTTGAATCATGATTGCGCTTGTACAAAATCCCATTACTCAAAAAGAACTTAGCAGAAAACCTTCTCATAAACTTCCTATCTTTGACAGATGCCCCTTCAGGGAACTCTTGAGCTTCAAGATATCTTTTCACTTCGTAGAACCAAGGCTTCTCCTCTGCTTTTTCAGTATCAATCTCATTGCAGTATGCAGGCTTCTCAAATCTATCAATAGTAATCTTGGGAGCTTCATCATCCCAGCTGATCTCAAACATGGATGCCATGGTGGCTAATGCATCTGCCAACTGATTCTCTCTTCGTGGAATATGTCCAAAGGTAATCTCTTTGAAATATGGGATCAAAGACAGCACATGCTCTCTGTAAGGAATGAGATTATCATGCTTGGTATCCCAATCTCCTTTAATTTGACTTACTACCAAGGCTGAATCTCCATACACGTCTAGGAACTGAATCTTCATATCAATGGCAGCTTTGATACCCAGGATACATGCCTCATACTCAGCCATATTATTAGTACAATAGAAACAAAGTCTGGCAGTAATCGGGGTATGACAACCTTCAGGGGAATTGATCACAACACCAACACCATTACCAAGTGCATTAGAAGCTCCATCAAAAACCATGGTCCATCGGGATCCTTGTTCAGGTCCGTCATATTGTCTAGGTTCTTTGGTGATAATCATAATGTCTTCATCAGGGAACTCAAAACTCATTGACTGGTAATCATCCACTGCTTGATGAGCCAAATGATCAGCCACAACACTTCCTTTAATGGCCTTCTGAGTAGTATACTGTATATCATATTCTGTCAAGATCATTTGCCATCTCGCTATTCTTCCGGAGAGAGCAGGTTTCTCGAATATGTACTTGATTGGATCCATCTTCGAAATCAATAAGGTAGTATGAGTCAACATATACTGTCTTAGTCGGCGAGCAGCCCATGCCAAAGCGCAGCAAGTTTTCTCGAGCAATGAGTATCTTGTTTCACAGTCGGTAAACTTTTTGCTAAGGTAGTATATTGCCTGCTCTTTTCGACCAGACTCGTCATGTTGCCCCAATACACACCCCATTGAGTTGTCTAATACTGTTAAGTACATAATTAAGGGTCTTCCATCAACTGGTGGCATCAAAATTGGAGGTTCTAGCAGATATTTCTTGATATCATCAAAGGCAGTCTGGCACTCATCATTCCATTCCATCACCTGATCTTTCTTCAACAACTTGAAGATTGGCTCACAGGTAGCAGTTAATTGGGAAATAAATCTTGCAATGTAATTCAATCGTCCCAAGAAACCTCTAACTTCCTTCTTAGTACGGGGAGCGGGCATCTCTCGTATAGCTTTCACTTTTGCAGGATCCACTTCAATACCTTTTCCACTGACAATGAAACCCAGGAGTTTACCAGACCTAACTCCAAAAGTACACTTGTTTGGGTTCAATCTCAACTTGTATTTCTTCAACCTCTCAAACAACTTATGCAAATGATCAAGATGTTGTTCTTCATTCTGGGACCTGGCTATCATATCATCCACATATACCTCTATCTCATGATGTATCATATCATGAAACAAAGCCACCATAGCACGCTGATATGTTGCCCCTGCATTCTTTAAACCAAATGGCATCACCTTATAACAAAAAGTGCCCCACTGTGTAACAAATGTTATCTTCTCCATATCTTCAGGTGCCATCTTGATTAGATTATAACCAGAGAAACCATCCATAAAAGAGAATACCTTATGCTGAGCAGTGTTGTCTACCAGAACATCAATATGAGGAAGTGGAAAGTCATCTTTGGGGATGGCCTTGTTCAAATCCCTATAATCCACACACATACGTACCTTACCATCCTTCTTAGGTACCGGCACCACATTTGCCACCCACTGAGGATAAGAAGTCACAACTAAGAACCCTGCATCAAACTGTTTCATTACCTCTGCCTTAATCTTCTCTGACATTTCAGGACGCATTCGACGAACCTTCTGCTTCTTTGGACGACAATCTTCTTTTACTGGTAAACGGTGAACCACAATGTTTGTATCCAACCCTGGCATATCTTCGTAGGACCAAGCAAAGATCTCCACGTAGTCACGTAACATCTGAATCAATCTGCTCTTGACACTGTCCTCTAAATCAGCCCCTATCTTGACATCCCTCCTGTTTTCTTCAGTTCCCAGATTCACAACTTTGACTGGCTCTTCATGTGGTTGTATAGCTTTCTCTTCTTGTTGTAACAATCTAGCAAGCTCTACAGGTACTTCACAATCGTCCTCATTTCCGTCTCTAGCTTGATAGATCGGATTCTCGAAATTATAATTGGCAATAGTAGAACTGTTATCAACAGGATCCAGAGTGGATGAGGATCTGCATTTTAGTTATGTGGGTGTGTGTAAGAACACATAGCTGATAAAAAAAATAAAAGACAAGAAAGACAAGGAACACAATATTTACAAAAACGAAACGTCCACTGATTTTTATTGAATGAAGTATGCAAATGAAATGACATCCCGTAACAAGCACACCATTGTGCCCCGGGTAAGGCACAAGGCTTAAGAGTTCAATTGTTCAAGAAATTACAAACTTAAAATCAACACAGTAATAGTATTTACTCCTGAATAAAGGAGATAGGAATAACATCCTCAGCCTTCCAGTTATTGAGCCCAGCACCCACAGTAGGAAAAATCCAAGCATCCAAGTTGTAGTCTTCATCATAGTCACCCACATCATTGATTTGATTCTTCATAATCCCCTGATTGGTGATACGAACAGCACGAGCACGACGAACAGCCTTCTGGGACTCTGCAGTGAAACCCAAACCAAATTTGTCAGACTTGTACGGAATATCAGGAAGCTGTCCCCAAATAGTACAACCACCTTCATCCACCACAGCTCTAGCATCTTTAAGGGAGGCCATTGTTGGAGGTACTCTGGTGACCACAAGAACTTTCTTGACAACAGGAGGAGCTTCATAATCATTAACAATCCAAGGAACCACTTCAAATGTCTGACACGGTGTTTCAACGTATTCACCTTCCACTTCAAGATACTTAAAGGTGTTCACATGGCTAATCATATACCCTTCCTCTCTGTAGACAGTAACAACCTTCCCTTTTACTGGATACCTCAGCTTTTGATGTAATGTAGAGGTTACAGCACCTGCCCCATGGATCCAAGGACGCCCAAGCAAACAAGAATACAACGGACGAATATCCATGACATAAAAGGTAGTTTTGAAGACCTGAGAACCAACTTTGATTGGGAGATCAATTTCTCCATGCACCACTCTTCTTGAGCCATCAAAAGCTTTCACCACTATATTACTGGGCTTCAACACAGCATCATCAGGACTAAGCTTATTCAGAATTTCTTTGGGCAACACATTCAGAGAGGAACCATTGTCTATCAATACATGTGACAGGGTAGTGCCCCTGCATTCAATTGAGATATGTAGAGCCCTGTTATGATCCCTCTTGGCCGGAGTCAAATCAGCATCGGAGAAACCTAACCCATTATCATAGGTCAAGTGTGCAACACAACTTTCAAATTGGTCTACAGATATCTCATTGGGTACATGAGCAGTCTTCAGAAATTTGATCAAGGCTTTGGCATGAGCCTCAGAACACAACAATAAGGACAGCATGGAAATCTTGGAGGGAGTATGCCCCAATTGATCAACAATGTCATAATCACTCTTGCGAATGATCTTCAGTACTTCTTCCATCTGCTTAGAAAGATCATCAGCAGCTGGCCCATCAGTTTGTACAGGTTCAATAATAGGACCTTTGCCCCGAGCATCAGTGGTGGAGGTAGCAGCTGGAGCAACTACATTCTTGGAGGTAACTGGAGGAGAGAAAACTCTTCCGCTTCGTGTGATCTTACTAGATCCAGCAATGTTATCAACATCAACAGGCATATCAGCTAAGGGTTCCTGCGTAACACCATGGATATAAACATCAGACCCATAATGCCAAGGCACAGCTTTATCAGAAGTATACGGAATAGGACCAGGAGTGGTAATGATCATAGGAGCCACTCTAGCTTCAGCAACAATCTTCACAGGACCTTCAGCAGTAATCTTAATTGGACCCTTATGAGTGATTTTGACAGGACCCTTGGAAGTAATCCTCACCGGCACTTTATCAACCATATCCACCTCTTCAACCTTCGCGCGCTTAGTTATATGATCAACCATACTCTCTACAGAAGGAGGAGTCCTCTCAAACACTATGGTATAGTTATTCATGAGACGTTGAATTCCATCCCTCAATCTCCTGCAGCTATCCGGCTTATAGGTACAATATAAACAATCTTCACGACAACCTGGAAAGAACCCAGCTTGTACCAACTTCTTCTTAATAACAGACAATGGTGTAGTCAACTCTGCAACTGAGGAAATATGTAAATCTTCATCAATGGCATTGACAGTCTTCTCATGATTTGGCATGGGAGCAATAATCACATTTGGAGTGCCCGGAGGGTCAAACTCAATCTCTCCAGCCTCAATCATATCTTGAATTTTGTTCTTCAATACCCAGCAACTATTGGTATCATGTCCCTAACAATTCGAATGATATGCACATCGTGCGTTAGGATTGTACCTGGGTGAGGTAACATTAGGATTCTGAGGAGGATCTTTCAGAGTGATAAGTTCAGCCTTCAACAAGTGTTGCAAGGCTTGGGCCATTGACATATTGATCTTAGTGAACTGCCTTCTAGCCCTCTGTTGATTTCCCTGTGGCTGCTCTGGTGTTGCAGGAGTTGGATTGGAGATATGAACTGCACTCACAGACTGATGCCTTCTATTACGATTAGGTTGACCATAAACAGCATTTGACTCTTTCTTCCCACTGGGAGGCTTCTTTGCAGCACCTGATGAAGAAGCACCCACTTGGATCTTGCCACTCTTGATACCACTTTCTACGCGCTCTCCTGTCATTATCAACTCAGTGAAGCCAGATGATGAGCTTCCAATGAGATGACTGTAAAAAGGACCATTCAACGTACACATGAACATATCAACTAACTCCCTATCAGTTAGAGGTGGTTGCACTCTTCCAGCTAAGTCTCTCCACTTCTGAGCATACTCCTTGAAGCTCTCTTTAGCACCCATAGACATGCTCTGAAGTTGCATGCGAGTAGGGGCTAAATCAGCATTGTATTGATATTGCTTATAGAAGGCTTCAGCAAGATCATTCCAATCACGGATGTTGACACTCTCCAGCTGATAGTACCATTCCAATTGAGCTCCAGATAAGCTCTCTTGGAAGAAATGGATCCACAACTTTTTATCAGCAGTATGGGGTTGGATTCTCCGGACATAAGACCTCAGATGCAGCTTGGGACAAGAGACACCATCATAAACAACAAAAGTAGGAACCTTGAAACCAATGGGTATAACCACCCCAGATATCAAACCCAGGTCTTCAAAATCCAGCCCAGAAGATTTTTGCAATTCCATAACATCCATTCTATCCACCAGTATTTTGAACTTGTCCTCATTAGGCTCATGATAGTAGTTAGCTTCAGAATCAGAGTCCCCCATTGTATTATGGAGACTGCCTCCTTCTTTCTCAAACTCTTCAGACTCATAATCTTCAACCTGTTCTTTGGTCTTGACAGGACCTCTGAACCTTCTTCCCATGTTGATCAGGCCACCTGACCTCCTAGTCTTCTTAGTCTTCTTGATCAGCAGTGTCTTCAATTCATCCTGCCCCTTGGACAAGTTCAGGATCAGCTCTTGGAACTGTGCATTTTGTGCCTGGAGATCCTTAACTGTTTGTTCAAGAGCCATTGCTGAAATAAACAGCGAGAAGATGAGAAACCTGTGCACAATAAACCTGTGATGCAATGATATGATGTATTAATGCGTATGCAATGTTTTCAAGGACCGCAGGATTTAAATTTGTTTAAACAAACAAGAAGGTAAACTTTTATTAGTAATAAATTTGTTTTGCCTCTTGGGCTTACAAAAAATGAAATGCAATAAATACAAGAGATGGGGTTTTAAGTCTCCCATGGACGCTTCCTCTTTGTGTTGAGGTATGAGTTGAGATTCCGCTCCTCGTGAAGTTGCTTTGTTAGTTCCAGGATTCTTTCTTGGCTTGTTTTGTAATGAGCCTCGAAGGTATCCCTTTGCTCCTTCAACTGGATCCAGGATCTCTGTAGGTCTTCCATGTCAGTGGGCATGTCTGGGTGAAGGATGGTGTAAGAAGTATCTCCTTCAGCAACAGGTTCCATGGTAACTGGCAGGATAGCAGGATATGGCATCATAAGAGTCTGAGCACGGGATCGCACCCATCTGAGATAAGCTTCCATAGGAATAGTGTACTTTGGTTCCAGAGTCTTGCTGTCAACCTTGTTCACTTTACCCCATGCTCGTATGAATCTCTGACGGTAACCTTGCAGATCGTTGTCGTAATCAAACACAATACCCTGAATCAACATGTCATGTGGACCATCACTCCGAGCGTAACCAAACTGTCGTAAAGCTAAGGAAGGGTTGTAAGTAATGCCTCCTCTTATACCCAGAAGTGGCACATTAGGAAACTCCCCACAACGGTCAATGATGGTGACATTCTCCATAGATCTGGAACACCAATGAATATCTGAATGAGAGAGTGACATAATCCTTTTGGACCATCTGAACCCTTGTTCATTCTTCATCACTGATCGAGGAAGGTGAGAAATAAACCACCTAGATAGCAAAGGTATGCAACACATCAGAGTTCCTCGTGCCTTTGTAGTACGAGTATGAAGAGAGTGCAGGATGTCTCCAAGCAATGTAGGCACTGGATTGTGACCCAGAAATATGTTGATGGCGTGTACGTCTATGAACTGATCTGGATTGGGGAACAACACTAAGCCATAAATCAGCAAGGCTAAGATCTCCTCAAAAGTATCATGACTCATAGCCTTCAAGAATACTTGAGCCTTCTCTATCAACACCTTGGCAAGAATACCCTTAACTCCGCTTCTCGTTTCTAGAACAATGCCAGACTTCTTCAGATGTAGAGCTGCAGCAATGACCTCAGGTTTAGGCTCTTTTTCCAAGCCTGAGAATGGCTTCTGATCAAGTACAGGTATACCCAGAAGTTTAGAGAACTCTTCCATTGTGGGAACCAGCTGGTAGTCGGGGAATGTGAAACAATGATGTTTAGGATCAAAGAACTGAAACAGGACACTTATCATGTCTTCATTGAACCCTGAAGTGACTAGATCCAGTAGGTGACCATGTCTCTTGATGAACTGGGAGTGTTCAGACACTTGAGAAACCAACTCTTTAAGCTTAGCAGGTATCCCTACAAAGTTGATCCTGATAGTGTTTCTACGAGCTGAAGCCATGACCTGTAACAAAGAACAAAGATAAATCCTTTGGTCCTTGAAATGGTTAGTGAAAATGCTATGCTTATGATGCATGATGATGCTATGATGTTATGCTCAATCACAAACATGTGGAACACACAAACAAGTCACACAATAGCCTTAGGTTTAGAGGCTTGCATGAGGTTCAAAGGTAAGTACCCTCCCCTGAAGTTTAGTTGGTTCATCCTGTCCTATAAAAGTAACCATGTTCTAAGGGATCTCAATATCATTGATCCTTCACAAGGGTGGTTGTTCAGTAGGCAACTTACTTGCCAACCAAAACCTTCCAAGTTTAGAATCTCAATGAGCGTAGCATCGAGTATCAACCAACTTCAGTCTGCACCAAAGCCGGTTATCTCACTACTTTTCTAAAGGCCAAGATGGGATAACTAGGGTTCTAAAAGTTAGTTAGTGCATTGACAACATATGGCAGCCTCATATTATCCTCAACTTGACTTAAGGAACATAAGCACCAACCAAGAAGTCACACTAACTATGGCCACCAGATCAACCATATCGGTATACGCCGTACAGTTTCCTTGGTCTATTGCCATTTACCTAAGGTACACTAGATCCGGGTTAGGATCTTTCACACATAAGAGCACCCAACAAGTAAAGTAAAGCAAACAAAGCAAACAAGTTTAAAGTGATCTAATTCCTAAGGGTACCCCTCTTTTATTAAATCCCCAGCAGAGTCGCCAGTTCTGTAACACGGTGGGAGAACTGACTTTAGTTAAATGTTGCGGATAGCAAGAGTCGCCACCGACTTTTATTTTATCCAAAGGAAAGGCATAAAAGAACAGGAAAGACCTTTAAAAGATTTTTGGGTTCGGGGGGTAGGTTATGTAAAGGGAAGGTGTTAGCACCCTTTACATCCATGGTTATCCATGGGCTCTTAGTTACTTAGCTCACTTTAACATGTTTTTGAAATGTGAAGTGTGTGAATAGAAATTTTCTTAAGTATTTTATAATGATCCATGTACGGATGTATATAAAACCTTTGCTTTGAAAATTGTTTGAAAAGTATGAAGTGTTTGAAATGTTTTGAAGAGTGAGCAAGTATCTAAGAGGAACCTACCCTAAGTTTAAGTCTTTTCTGTTCTTGAATCCTTTAAATGGTAAGACTATCCCTATTATTAAGGAATAGGTAGTCATTACCTTGGATGTGAGGGACAAGTGAAGGGACATCTGTTATTTAGGCAACTGTGGGGTGTATAAGCAATTCGAAGGGACTTATCATCTTTATTCGAAAGGGACAAGATCATTATGAAGGCAACATTCGAAGGGACTTGATCTTTTTATCTGTTTAGGGACTAGATGATGTGAAATGAGGGACTTTGCTTTATACACCCTACTTGACCTTTTGTTTAGGCAACATGAGAGGTAACCCTTAAGAAGTGAGATGGCGATCCAGGATCGACTTACGTGTGTGAGTGTACAATTTCAAATATTTATCTTTTAAATTAATGATCTAAATTAATTTTTAATATACAAACATGTTTCACTCCCTATTTTACTAACCATAGCATTTAAAAATAAATATTAAACATTACTACTAAAATATTACATAAAGGAGACAATTACATAATAATAATAATTAAAACAAATTAAATAAATAAGCAAAATAAGTAATAATACATAATTGGGTTAGTAATAATAATAATAAATCACAATATATATATATATAAATGGGGTTAGTAATAATAAAATAAAATACCATATGAGAATAAATAGAATTAATAAAATAAACAAGAATATTAGCATAATAATTAAAAGTTCAATTTTCTTATAAACAATTATTTTTTAAGATTAAGAAGAAAACATAAACAATTATATACTAATTATTATAAAAGTTTTAAATTATATACATATTATAAAACATATTATGAAAATTAATTATATTTACAAAATTAAATTAAGAGTTTTAATTATTTTTAAGCATACACTAAAAATTATTTACATACAAGAATTAAATAATAATTATAAACAAATTATAAACTATATACATATAATTAAAGTTTATTAAAAGTTATAATTAACAAATAAATTAATATTTACAATTAGGGTTCATAAAAAATAATTAGGTTTTAAAATATTTAAGGGTTTTAGAAAATTAGGGTTTATATGTTTTTTAGAATAATAAATTAGAATTAATTAATAACTATATAAAATTATACTATATTGATAATTTACAAAAAAAAAAAAATAATTTTACTAATAAGATTTAATTTTAAAAAAAAAATGAATTCTAAATTGTAAATAAGAAAATAATAATATAAACATTCTATTTTTTTATTATTTAAATTTATTTAACTATAATATAAATTAATTAAATAAGAAAAACAGAAAAAGAATGAAAAACAAAAACTTACCTGGGCTGGGATTTGAACCCAGTCCCTAAGCTTTCAACCCTCAAGACCAATACACCAGCCACTGGGCCATGCGCGCGCAGGTGATAGGGAGAATACTCCATTTGGTTTTGTTGTTAACCTGGAAAAAATCATGACAAACAAAAAGAAATTGCGCAAAACGCCTGGGGGGATTCGAACCCAGGACCTTCACACAATACGCAAGCACACTTACCATCCAGCCGGGAGGGCGCAACTGATCATATAGTCATTACAATCAATAATATATTCAGTTTAACAATTAAATGAACAAAATAAGAAAAAATTGCTGCGCCCAGGATTCGAACACAAGCCTTCAAGCATAACATGCGCATCCCTCACCACTGGGCCAACACTGCAGTTGTGAAACAAATTAACAATAACATAATAAAATATTAAAACAATATTCGAATTCCAGAATGCGCGCCAGGAACTTCATCTTCTTCCTTGGACGCTGCAAATTTTCCTGCGAAATCTTCTACGAATACACCTGCGTTTTTCATTCCTGCGAATCACAAACTTCAACCAAACAACAAAATTTCACAAAATTATTTATGCCATTGAGTTCCTACTGAGATTTGCAATTGTCCTGTGTCTTTAGAATTCATTTATCATGATCAAATCATGAAACCCTAAAAGAGGCCGTGAACCCTAATCATGGTGAAATCCCATACCTGCATAGAAAACTCAATTGAATAGCCCAAAATCATTCTAGGGTTCATCACAAACATCATCAAACAATCAAAAACAATTTAAATACAGTCAATCAATGGAATCGAAAATCCACAATTTCTTGAAGAATATGATTCGGTTTATGCATTATGTCATGTTTTAGAAGCATGTGAGTATTGGTTTCGATTCAGGGAAGCTTCATGAAGCTTGTAGTGTCTTCAAAATACCTTGAAAGGCTTGGTAGTGAGAAATCCGAATTCAAGTTTTTGGTGATTTTTTGAATGTGCAAACTTACTCTTGAGGCTGTGAAATTCGTCCCTATGCATTGTGTTCTCTTCATATACTTATAGTGAATGAATTAGGTCAGAAAGATTGGATCATTGTATGGATTTTTTTGATTTTGGAGATTGAAAAAGATTAGATCTTAAATTTCATATATTTTTGAATAAGACCTTTCTATTTTAAGCCAATCATCATCAATTGTGTATCAATTCAATCCCATTCATGTTAATGACTTTCTAGAACAAAAATATATTTTAAATTTTCATTTTTGATATTTTATTTAAATTTAAAATGATTTTTAACATAAAAAATCATAATAAATAAAATAAAATTATGAAAATATCAAATAATTTTCGTGCATGATGTCATGGAACACTTTGGGTCACAAAAAGTTCAGCCCATTTAGAAAAATTTGGTTTTAAGACCCTATTTTCTTCATACACCAACCAAAAATTTCCCAACTTTGCAAGGGCACACATCCTTCAATTTTAATGCTATGAGGGTGTTCTTGGACATTTTGGAAAGCTTGAAGAGTCCTCTAACCAACCCCACTGGTTTCATGTCCATATCATTTACCATTCTCAAGTTATGCCCTTTTGAAGTTGTTGACTTTTTGTTGACTTTCAAAAGGACCTATAATGTCTTAGCTCATACCTTCCAAATGAAGCATTTTTGGGCTTGGCTTGTGAGACACAAAGTTGTAGAGAATTCAATTTCCTTCAAAATGAGCTTTGGATGGAAAAAATGTGATGAAGCATGTGAAAGTTATGGCTGGTCAAATTTCAGTTGACTTTTCCTAAGGAAACCCTAATTTAGAAACCTCTGATTCTTGATGATCTGAAATATCCTTGATGAATCATGATCAACCCTTGATAAAATGATGAATTTTACTTCATATACTTGATGTTGGCAAAAAATCATGAAGTTTGACTTTGGTTTGACCACAGTTGACCTCAGTTTGACTTTTTAACTACTTTGACTGATTTTGACTTATCTGATCATCTGACTGAGCAAACCTTTGAGAGAAGTCTTGAAACTTGTCATGGGGATTCTTAAGCACATATAAGATGTTATGAAGCTCACTTGAAGTCTTGGAAGTTCATTTAGCCTGAATAAAGTCAAAACCCTAGTTTAGGATGCATTGCTTAAGAGGATGCATTGTCTGAGGGAATTGTCAAATCTTCTGACTGATTGTGAACTTTGTGAACCTCATAAGGTGTCTTGTGAACCTTGTGAACCTCTTAGCACACAAAGTCTTGTATTGTGAGGGCAAATTTTGGGGTGCAACAGCAGGTACATCGGATCTTGATCTCCAGGTATGATCAGGTGGCGCCGTCTGTGGGAAACTGATTTCCCCGTTCTTCTTTCATAATCTTCAAAGAACCAAAGTTTTAACAAGATCCATGGCTGCTCGGGACAACTGGGAAAACCGATCAAACGATGGCATGATTCTCACACAACGTGAGAGCAACATCCATCCTCCTCTACATGACGAAACGATGCAAGATCATCCGGACGGGAAGGAGGCATCACCTTCACCCGATCGCGATCAACCTTTGGAAAGTCGCCCGGAAACTCTTTTTCCTCCGACTCCTTCAGGGTCGGATTTCGCCGCATTGGCCGAGATCCTGAATCTAACAAACTTGCTGCTCCTCGCCCATGGCGAAAAAATCGCTCGTCTCGAAGATAATTCTCGTCGACCACAGTCTCCCGCGAGACCCCAAAGGGAGCATACTCCGTCTCCTGCCAGGAAGAAGAGGAAAGGGCACACCGACGAATCAACAGGCGACAAACGTTTTCGCCAGTCTTCCCCACGACCCTCTCCTAGAAGAAAATCAAGAAGGATCAGATCAAGATCTACCTCTCCCCGACGAACAAAGAAACATGCTCACAGGTCTTCATCGTTCAATTCCAGCGACGACGAGGACGCTCGGGGTCCCCTCTCGTCTGAAATCATGGCAGCCAAGCTTCCAAGAGGCTTGGAGAAACCCCCTCCGTTAGGCTCGTACGATGGGACCACAGACCCAGACGAACACATCGAGAATATCGATGCACTGCTCGACTATCGGGGTGTTCGAGGGGCAATCAAATGCCGCCTCTTTCCTACAACGCTGAGGAAAGGAGCAATGACATGGCACAAAAGCCTCGAGGCCGAGTCCATCACCTCATGGAAACAACTTGGACGCACGTTCTCCAGGCACTTTACCGCATCAAGGCGACACCCGAAGACGGAGGCTTCGCTCGAAGCGATCATCCAGGGGAGGGGCGAGCCTTTACGAACTTACATCGAGAGGTTCAATAAGGAAGCGGTCCAAGTATCCACGACCGACGACATGAAAAAATACTTGCTGGAACGAGGGTTATGCCCCTCGACTGATTTTCATCGGGCGGTCGGCATTGAAACCCCGGCCACCCTCGACGCATTCCTACTGAAAGCCCAAGCCTACATTCAGTATGAGGAAAAACAAGCGGCCAGTTCAGTAAGAGACGCTCGACGTCGTGAAGATGCCAAACCACACCGAGTCGATGAACCTTCGATATCTCGTTGAGGAGGAGACAAAAGAAAGGATGATCGCTCCCGTGAACCGCGGGAGCACCGGGGACCTATTGGTCGGTTCCACGAATACACACCTCTCCTGGCCTCCAGGGAGAAAATTTTATCTGAATGCGCCAATTCAGAATTCAAACAAGCAGGGGTACGTTTTCCGAGGCAGCAACCTAGCAAGCCCGACACGGATAAAACGAAATACTGCAGATTCCACAAGAGCCACGGCCACAACACAGAGGACTGCATCCATCTCAAGGACGCAATTGAAATCCTCATCAAGGACGGGCACCTAAAGCAGTTCACCAAGTCCAGAGACACTCCTCGACAGGAAACACAGGAGACCCAGAAAGTCGAGGAAGCCATACCCATCCCTGCAGATGCTAACATGCAGGTCGCTCTAAGCATTTATCGCCCGGAAGACTTCTTCCTACCGGACCGCGCCGAGAGTTCGGGGTACCTCTCCTCCCACAGCCCATGGGAAGCTTTCCCTTCGGCAATGGTCATATCGGGAGGAGGATTCAACAAAATCAATGTCGGATCCGTGAAACGGAAATTCGACCAGCTAATTGCTAAAGGGCCCGCGCAAAACGCCACCCTGGATCCACCAAGAGAGGGCTTTGTACCCCTTGCATTTTATCGAGAAGAACTCCTAGGAGGGGCGCCCAACGCTATCATTCCTCTGCTCATCCGAGCACGCATGGCGAACTTCGATGTGAGGAGGATCCTGGTGGACCAAGGTAGCTCCTGCGATATCATGTACTCTCAGCTGTTTTCGACACTCCAACTAAACGAGACACACTTAACTCCATACGTCGGATCAGACCCGCAGGGTTTCAACGGAGCAGTATCCCGACCATGGGGCTATGTTGACCTATTTGTTACCTTCGGGGCAGGCGAGACAGCCAGGACGGTCAGGGTCTAGTTCTTAGTCGTGGACTGCCCATCTCTGTACCAATGCATCCTAGGACGACCAACCTTATCCGAGCTAATCGTTGTGCCATCCACCGTCCACCTGAAGATGAAGTATTACACTACTTCAGGTAAGGTCGCCATATTGCACGGAGACGTCGACGCTGCCCGCAGGTGTTTCGAAGCAGCATCAAAAGGTCTCAGCTCAATATCATATCAACCAAGTCCCCCGACATCAAATTCACCAGATATTCCCAGGGCTTTCCCTCAGGTAGACTCGATCGACCTAGACTGCAGATTTTCGGATAGTAGCGAGGGTGTCCAAAGGCCAACAAAATCCCTATCCCGACCAATACCAGATGGAGATTTCGAGCTAATTCCTCTGGGAGAAGACCCAGCTCGGTGCGTTAAAATCGGAGCACATATGCTTGAGTTGGTGAAACGACAATTGGAAGCTTGTCTCAAAGGGAACGCAGATTTGGTTGCCTGGAGCGCTGCAGAGATGCCAGGGCTCGACCCCGAGACAGCTTGCCACCACCTCTCCATTGACCCAACACACAAGGCTGTCGCTCAGCGCAGGAGGAAGCAGTCGACCGAGAAGACCGAAGCAATTGAATCTGCTGTTAAAGACCTCCTAGAGGCTAAATTTGTAACCGAGGCCAGGTACATGACCTGGCTCTCGAATGTTGTACTTGTGAAAAAATCTAGTGGAAAATGGAGGATGTGCGTTGATTATACCGATCTCAATCGGGCATGCCCGAAAGATGCATACCCTTTACCTAACATCGATAAATTGGTCGACAATTCGTCCGGCTTCAAGCTATTATCCTTCATGGATGCATATTCAGGGTACAATCAAATACCCATGGCCGTGTCTGACAAAAAATACACGGCCTTCATGACCAAATCGGGCAATTACTTTTACAACGTTATGCCCTTCGGTCTAAAAAACGCGGGCGCAACATATCAGCGCATGATGAATAAGGTTTTCCGAGCTGAAATCGGAGATATGCTCGAAGTATACATGGATGACATGATCGTCAAATCTCAACAAGAAACGGACCACGCGTCCCACCTACGAAAAGTGTTCGATCAGGCACGAAAATGCAAAATGCGCTTCAACCCTGAAAAATGCACGTTTGGTGTCTGAGCGGGAAAATTCCTCGGATTCTACTTAACCGAACGAGGCATCGAGGCCAACCCTGACAAATGTCGGGCATTCGCGGAGCTCCCAACTCCCACTTCTAAAAAATCCATACAATCACTAAACGGGGTCCTTACCTCCCTCGCTCGGTTCGTAGCAAAGTCCGCTCAACACGCTCTCCCCTTTTACAAACTCCTCCGCAAAGAGGCAACCTTCGAGTGGACAGGGGAGTGCGAGCTAGCGATGTCCCACCTAAAAAAGGCACTAAGTGAACCCCCAGTCTTATCCAGACCTGAAGAAGGGGAGATACTGTATCTCTACCTTGCAGTTGCAAACGAAGCAGTGAGCGCGACACTCGTGGGCAAAAATCTGTATATATCACAAGTAAGGCACTCCATGGCCCGGAAATTCGATACCTCCAGATAGAAAAGGTGGCTTTGTCCCTCCTTCTCGCAGCTAGAAAGCTACACCATTACTTTCTGGCTTACACCATCATCGTAAGAACCGATCAGCCCATAAGACAGTTGCTCGGTCGACCGGATATGGCCGGACGAATGCTAAAGTGGTCATTGGAATTATCCGAGTTCGACGTCAAATTTGAGGGAAGACAAGCTCTCAAAGCCCAAGCGTTGGCCGACTTCGTGGCCGAACTTACCTTCACCGAGCAAGACCCGAAAGTCTCATCCAGGTGGGTTATTTTCGTGGACGGAGCATCTGGCCCGGCGGGTAGCAGAGCCGGAATTATCTTGGAAACCGAAGAGGGGAACGTCATCGAAGTGTCCCTAACTTTATCTTTCCCCACTTCTAACAACCAGGCAGAGTACGAAGCTTTTCTAGCGGGCATACGACTCGCGACCGATCTGGAAGCAGAAGAGATCACGATCTGCACGGATTCCCAGTTGGTCGCAAGCCAGGTCCGAGGAGATTTTCAGGCCAAAAATGATAACATGGACGAAAATTTAGCCCTCGTAAAAGGCGAACTAAAACGGTTCAAAAGTGTGGAAGTCAAACACGTTCCACGGGAAAACAATGCCCGCACAGACATCCTGTCCAAATTAGGGAGCACTAAAAGGAAAGGAAACAACAAGTCCGTCGTACAGAAAACACTTCCTCAACCGAGTATCGGACAATCGTCGGCCCGTGTAGACATTAACGTCGTGGGCGACACGAGCTGCTGGATGACCCCAGTATTCAACTATTTAACTAAAGGAGAATTACCGACCGACCCAAAAGAAGCCAGTACTATACGACGAAGGGCATGCTCATATTCTCTAGTAGGTGGACGTATGTATCGTCGAGGATTCTCTACACCCCTCCTCAGGTGCGTAGAAGAAGAAAATATCCCACACGTACTAAGGGAAGTCCATGAAGGAATCAATGCGCAACATCCTGGCGGACGGTCGTTGGCTCGAAAAATCCTAAGGGCAGGATACTATTGGCCCACCCTCCAACACGATGCGAAAGAGCACGTAAAGAGGTACGACAAATGCCAACGACACAGAGACGTGCACGCAGCACCCCCATCCGAGCTAAAATCATTATCGTCACCTTGGTCGTTCGCATGGTGGGGAATGGATATCTTAGGACCATTCGTCGTCGGGTCTGGTCAGAATAAATACTTAATTGTAGGTGTCGACTATTTCACCAAGTGGATAAAAGCTGAGGCCTTTGCCAAAATCACTGCGCTCAACATACTACGTTTCTTCAAGAGAAACATCCTCGCCCGGTTCGGGGTACCCCTCGCCATCGTGACCGACAACGGCACTCAGTTTACAGATAAACACTTCAAAGAATTCGTTGCATCAATGGGAACGAAACAACATTTCGCTTCAGTCGAGCATCCTCAAACTAACGGGCAAGCAGAGGCCGCGAACAGGGTAATCCTAAGAGGTTTGAAACGAATACTGGACGAGCATAAGAAGCATTGGGTCGAGGCGCTACATAGCGTACTATGGGCATATAGGACCACACCCCACTCAACAACCGGGGAATCCCCATTTCGATTAGCATATGGAACCGAAGCGGTGATCCCTATAGAAATGCACGTCCGATCGAAGCGCACAGAATCCCCCATGGATCAAGATACCAATTCCGAAGCCTTGAGAAACGAGCTCGACATGGTCGAAGAAGTTCGATCGGAAGCCGCTCTTCGAGAAACCATTCTCAAACAAAAAATAGCCGCTCGATATGATTCTAAGGTCATAAGGCGAACGTTCGAGGTAGGCAGCCTTGTCCTTAGAAGAAATCACTGAGATCCCCGCGAGGGAAAACTAACACCCAATTGAGAAGGCTCGTATCGCGTCCGAGAAAAAACCGAGAACGGAGCTTATTATTTGGAAAATCTACACGAGGAAGAGCTTGCTCGGCCCTGGAACGCTGAGAAACTCAAACAATACTACAGCTAAATCACAAAGTCACCTTACTCAACTTTCAAGCAAAGAGAAAGGGGGACCGACCGAAAACTGCATGCCTAGGTACGAGCATGACAACCCAAATATAACAAAGTCAAGCAAGATCTCCTTTCGAGCAAAAGAGAAACTTGTCGCACGGACGGATACTCGAACGAGTCCGACGTCGCCTAAGTACCACGACCAGGCAGAACCCCAGCTCGCGATGGGATGTTCAAGCCAAGGAGCCCGGGCCATTATCTTGGCCCGGGCACCGACCAGGAGTAAGACTCCTAAATCTGATTGGTCCCCCTAACCAACAGATCACTCACACGCCCCGTATTCATTCGATCACATCTAGTTAATGCAAAGATGCATACCAAACACTTAGTAAAATTAACAAGTAAATTATGTCCTCCGACGGACGCATTGTTACGAGCAAATAAAACATAGAAACCGACCATCAAAGTCGTACACATGAAATTAAAAAATGCGACACCAAAGGGCCGACTTGTTCAGGATTACATACAAAGGGGGCCACGCCCCCCAAAAAATAAAAACATCATAAATTATCAGGCACGCAGGCCATAAATTAATTATCCTCGCCTCCCGGGCGGTCTTCTTCCTCACATGGACCCTACTGCTTCGGTTGTGCTTCAGGTTGGCCAGGCTGATCAGTCGACCCCGGCTGAGAGTCGTCCACCACCAAGTCTGAGGGGACCACGATCTGACCGTCCACGACCTTGTACAGGTAACTCATTCGACCAGAGTCCAAGGCCATGTCGGGATGAAGAACTCTCATTTGATCCACCGCGTTCTGGAAGCTGAGCTCAGTCGAGGAGTTCAGATCCTCCATGTCTTGGTCAATCCGAGCAAGCAGCTGAGCCCTCGTCACCAGATTTTTGGTCTCTTCATCCTCATCATCCTTCGGGCAAAAAGCGTCCTTCAGCTTTTTATTTTGCTCAAGCACCCTCTTCTTGTCGACCTCCAACTTGGCGATGACGGCAGCCCGATCGGTCGACTCCTTGGTGTAACACGGTGGGAGAACTGACTTTAGTTAAATGTTGCGGATAGCAAGAGTCGCCACCGACTTTTATTTTATCCAAAGGAAAGGGCATAAAAGAACAGGAAAGACCTTAAAAGATTTTTGGGTTCGGGGGGTAGGTTATGTAAAGGGAAGGTGTTAGCACCCTTTACATCCATGGTTATCTATGGGCTCTTAGTTACTTAGCTCACTTTAAACTGTTTTGATAAGTGTAGTGTGTGATTAAAAATTTTCTTAAGTACTTTATAATGATCCTTGTATGGATATATATAAAGACTTTGTTTTGAAAATTGTTTGAAAATGTGAAGTGTTATGAAATGTTTTTGAAAAGAGTGAGCAAGTACTTAAGATGAACCTACCCTAAGTTAAGTCTTTTCTGTTCTTAAATATTCTTTCAATGGTAAGACTATCCCTATTATTAAGGAATAGGTAGTCATTACCTTGGATGTTTGAGGGACAAGTGAAGGGACAACTGCGATTAGGCAACTGTAAGGTGTATTTAGCAATTCGAAGGGACTTATCATCTTTATTCGAAAGGGACAAGATCATTTACAAAGGCAACCATGAAGGGACTTGATCTTTTTATCTTTTAAGGGACTAGATGATATAAATAAATGAAGGGACTTTGCTTTATACACCTTACTTGACCTTTTTTCTTTAGGCAACATGAGAGGTAACCCTTAAGAAGTGAGATGGCGATCCAAGATCGACTTACGTGTGTGCGTGTACAAATTCAAGTATTTATCTTATAAATTAATGATCTAAATTCAATTTTAAATACAAACATGTTTTACACTCCCTATTTTACTAACCACACAATTTAAGTGAATAATAAAAATAATTCTACAACTATTACATAATTGGTACAATTACATTATAATAATTAAAATAATTAAAATAAATAAGCAAATAAATAAATAATTAAATGGGTTAGTAACAATAAACGAAAATAAATAAATATAAGAGGGTTAGTATAACAATATAATATAGAAATAAATTTAAAGTTCAAAATTAAATAAATAATTATTTTTTAAGAATTTTAATAAAAGAAATAAATAATAATAATTATATACTAATAAATATGATTAATAGTCTAATCATTTAATTTTATATACATATTATAAAAATATTTGCCAATTATAAGTAAGTAAGCATATAAAAATAATAAATTAATTTAATAAAATAAAGTTAAGGTTTTTAATTATTTAGAAGAATAAATTAGGGTTAATTAATTAATCTAATCCTAATTACATTGTTTATATAAAACTATATATAGTAATAATATAAACAAATTATAAAATAAATATACATAATTAGAATTTACATACAAACATATTAATATTTATAAGATAATTAGGGTTTATAAAAAAATTTAGGTTTTGTATGAAAATATTAGGGTTAAGTATATAATTAAATTATTTGTACAAAATATATAATATTAATACAAAAAATAAATATTAAGTAATTTTAAGAATAAAGTTTAATTTTTAAAAATAAATATGAATTTGAAATTATACAAGAAAACAATAATAAACATTTTTTGATTTTTAACATTTATTCATTAAATTAATTAAAATATAAACAAATTAAATAAAAACAAGAAAAAGTGAGAAAAAGGACTTACCTGGGGCTGGGATTCGAACCCAGGCCCTAGGCTTTGCAATCTCCAAGACCAACCAGCCCTCCACCAGGCCAACGCGCGTTTGGTGATAACAAATGGATGCGAATCATTATATTTTTAGCCTGGAAAATAAATGAAATAAAGCAAAAAACTTGCTGAGACTGGGATTTGATCCTTGGACCTTTGCCTCACATGCGCATACCTTAACCAACTGAGCCATCAACGCATTTGTGTAATAACCTCAAACAAATCAATAAAATATTAAAACAAATTTTGAAATCAGATTTTGGCGCCACTGGCCTTCGTCTTCTCCAAATTACCTACGAATTCTCTTGCGCTTTCTTCTACGAAGGTACCTGCGAATTTTTCAATGTGTATAACCTGCGAAAATCAAACATCACTGAAACAGCAAAATTTCTTCCAATTGATTAGTGCATTATGATCCCCAAAGCTCATACAATCATTCTATGTCCTTAAAAATCATTTATATTTGGTTTATCATGAAACCCTAAAAGCTTGGCCGAAACCCTAGCAATGACTATTTACGATTCAGGTCATTAATCTTCAATCTAATTATCCAGAAAGCTTGCTAAGATCACTACAAACACAAAACAATCATTAGAATCAATTGATAATGCATAAAAGTATGGAATCGAAAAAGTCATTGTTCTTGAATAAGAGTGATTCGGTTTATGCGTTTTATGGAGTTTTGGATGATGATAAGTATTGTTATGCGTTCAATGAACATCAAGGAACATGTTGAGACCTTTAGAATGCCTTGAAACCACCTTATTTTCCAAAACCGAAAATTGATTTCTTGTGAAAATTTGAAGATTGGAGAATGCACTAAGAGGCAGAATTTTTCGTGTCCCTTGCTTGTGATCAACTCCTTGTATATGTATGAATGATATTAGGTCAAAATATTGTAGGATTATTTGGACTTTTTGGATAATTGAGATTGAAAAAGATCATGCTTTAAAACTTGAATATCCTTTGATCCAACCTTGCTATTTTAAGACCATCATCATAATTTGTATATCAATCTGATCCAAACAATATTTATGATTTTCTAGAAGCAATATCCCCCTTTAAATATTTGATTTCATATTTTATTTCAATTTAAATGATATTTTAATGAATAAAATTCAAATAAATATGAAATAAAAAATAAAAATTCAGAAAATAAGTGGGTTGGGTCGTGCTTGGTGTTTTCATAAAGATGAGATGGCAATTTGGTGGGCTCATTTAGCAAAAATTTGATTTTAGGCCTTATTTGCTTCATAAACTTCCCTAAAATCTCCCAACTTTGCAAGGGCACAAATCCTTAAATTTTAAGGATATGAGGGTGTTCTTGGACATTTTGGAAAGCTTAAAGAGTCCTCTAACCAACCCCATTGGTTTCATGTCCATATCTTTTACCATTCTCAAGTTATGCTCTTTTGAAGTTGTTTACTTTTTGTTGACTTTTAAAAGGACCTATAATGTCTTAGCTCATACCTTCCAAATGAAGCATTTTTGGGCTTGGCTTGTGAGACACAAAGTTGTAGAGAATTCAATTTACTTCAAATTGAGCTTTGGATGGGAATAAATTGATGAAGCATGTGAAAGTTATGGCTGGTAAAAGTTCAGTTGACTTTTCCTGAGGAAACCCTAATTTAGAAACCCCTGATTCTTGATGATCTGGAATCTCCTTGATGAATCATGATCAACCCTTGATCAAATGATGAATTTTACTTCATATACTTGATGTTGGCAAAAAAGCATGAAGTTTGACTTTGGTTTGACCACAGTTGACCTCAGTTTGACTTTTTAACTGCTTTGATTGATTTTAACCTATCTGATCATCTGACTGAGCAAACCTTTGGGAAAAGTCTTGAAACTTGTCATGGGGATTCTTAAACACATATAAGATGTTATGAAGCTCACTTGAAGTCTTGGAAGTCCATTTAGCCTGATTAAAGTCAAAACCCTAGTTTAGGATGCATTGCTTAGGAGGATGCATTGTCTGAGGGAATTGTCAAATCTTCTGACTAATTGTGAACTTTGTGAACCTTGTGAACCTCATGAGATGTCTTGTAAACCTTGTGAACCTCTTAGTACCCAAAGTCTTGTCTTGTGAGGGCAAATTTTGGGGTGCAACACTTGGTCGCAGCTTTAGCCTCCTCGGTGGTCGCTGTCAGCTTAGCCTCAGAAGCAGCCAGCTGCTCCTTCAGCCTGCTATTCTCTCGCTCCAGTCCGGGACTCCCTTCGGCCGTCAGCCAAGACATTGTTAGGACCCGCATAATTGCGCTGGCTTCTTGGGCTAGAGATAGTCGCCGAGCAGGACGGTCCATACCTTCCAGGAACAGAGAATCCACACGGTCCACCTCCATACTCGTTCCCTCGAAGAAGTTGCGCATCACGAAACATGGAGGTAGCCCATGTTTCGGCTTTGGAGGAGAGTTGGCCGTTAGATCCACTGTGGCCGCTGACTTGTGCTTTTTCATCAAGGAGCCGGTCGATGCGCTCGGCGAACCTTGGACCAAGGGGCCCGACCCCGAGCCACTCGTCTCAGTCAGCTTAGTCTGCACGACCCTTGATCGTTTCCTCTGCTGCTGAACCAGGCGTTCTTGAATCTTATCCAATGGGTTCGTCAGGGAGCCTGAAAAAGGAAAAAGGATCAGTTCAGTCATAGACAACAAAGTTAAAGCAAAAATTTAACTAACGCAAATAAACGAATACCGAAGAAGTCGGACACTTCCTGCCCGGTACGGCAAGCCAGCAACTCAGTAACGTTGATCAAGGGACGCTCCACAGCTTCCCCCCCATCCTGATCAACTATAACCTTTCCAGCTCCGTCCAACAAGGGGGTCGGAGTGAAGGATGCTATTAATTTTCTGAAGGCCTCGAAACTGGCCGCATCATCATCATTCAATGTGTCCCCCACCTGAACAAACTCCCCGACAGGTTTCTCATAATGAGCATGACTCCAGGAAAACGGGAACAGCCACAATCTCCTCGGGATCACCTGACCTTGATCATCGAGCTTAGGCTCGTCGTTCTCGTCAGTGTCTATTCCCAGAAAGCTCATTGCTCTCACGCCCACCACGCTCGCGGGTTTTATCAGGATGTAATCAGTTTTGAAGGCCCGGATAGATTCTGAATGGGCCTTAAAAATCTTTGTCCGCTGCTTGAAGGACACAAACCCCTTTCGTTCAGTCCCTCGCCCGACCTGGCGTTGCAAGGAGAACAGGCGGAAGAAGAGGGGAAGCGTGGCACCAACACCCAGATGGGCGCACTTCATCTCGAACGCTCTTAGAAACGCGTACGAATTTGGGTGTAGCTGGGAGGGGGCGACGCAGAGATGCCCGAGCACGACACTCACAAAGTCACTAAAAGGTAATGTTACCCCCAGGACAGAAATCGCATATTCGTACATGGAGAACGCCCGACCACGAAAATCTGAGAAGATACGGTCGTCGTCCCCCGGACAGGTTACAACCCAATCAGCGGGATCACCAACAACGGGCAGCGGCTCCGTCCGAGGTCTTGAAAACGAGGACACCTTGTCCAACAAATCTTCCACCACCCATTCTTCGGGCGAGACCCTTGTCTGGTCAGGACAATGAGGCGAGTCTGTCGATGCTCCTGTAGTGCTTGTATCCGAACTCTCCGAGGAACTCCCGGAACCAGAAGGAATGGACACAGAAGACCCTGAATCTCCCGAGGACGTCTCTTCAGAAAGTACGTCCAGCGGATTCACGAGCGAGTTTTCACCTGAAAAGCAGAGGAAAGGCGTCAGTGAATTCGATTAAGAATATCAAATCCACCCTTCCACCGCTCGACAAGTGAAAGGGCGCGCATCAGCTCAGAGACTATGCCCCGAGCTATAGCCCTGGCCGACCATCGCTCGGAGCGACGACTTACACCCAACATTATAAGTCAAGGATCTAACCTAGGTATCTATCAAAATCCAAATCTGAGTCGACCAATACCTACGTCGACCCTAAGCTAGGGTTTGCAACCGACCGGCTACGGTGGCGGAAGTCTTAGGGTTTACCGGTTCCAAATCTAAAACCTACCGTCAAAACCATCCTAAGCCACATGCATTTCTACAAAATCTAAGCTATAAACACCTAAAAAGAAGAAAAAGAGCCGTACCTTGCGCTTGAGAAGACATTCTTGAGGAAAATAACGTTCTGAAAGTGGTGGTCGGCGCAAAGAGGCGGTGGTCGACGGCTAGGACGGTGGCAGTTGAACGAGCAGAGTGCTGAAGAAGAAGATGAAGCGAAAAGTTCAGAATGGGCCATGAGAATCCTATTTATAGGAAGGAGAACACGTGCAAGCACGCGTGACCCCTACACGCTAGCCCCTAGACTAGCCGTCAAATCATTAATAGGCGTAAGTTCCCAGATATTCCAGCTTTTCGTTTCACATTCTTCTACCGAGCAACGCACCAGTTGCCCGTTCCCCAAAGATCGACAACATAGATCCCTGGCTCTAACGCTGTTCATCGCCGAGCGCAAAATCAATCTTAAGTCACTGCTCTGCCACACGAGCAATGACTTGGGGGGCTCCTGTTCTGGACTGGCCCAATCCTTACAATTGGGCCAAGAAGACCAATCCAATAGGCCTGCTCGACTTCGAGCATAACTATGAAAAGTGGTCCTTGTCGACCACAGGCATTCCGACCACGACGAAGTTCACCAACGGCTAGTCTTGACCGTTGCCTATTTTCGCGGATTCCTCGATCCGCGCCTCATAATATGGACCAATAATCTTCCACTTATCCCCTTATATAAACCCTCTCATTTGAGAGGGTCAGGTATTCAATTTCTCTGACCTTTATACTTGTACTTGCCCACTCTTTGCTCGGTTACTTACTTTGGCATCGGAGTGCCTTGCAGGTACAACCCTTTTTTCTCCTCACCGACCGTTTCCATCAACTCTCGAGGCCAGCCGCATCGGATCCTGATCTCCAGGTACGATCAAGTATATTGTTTCATCTACTACCATTCTCAAAAGAGAAGCTTTCCAACCCTTTCCATTAGCAGCTCTTGTGATCCAAACTAGTTCATCCTCCCACTATTGGGGGTCATGTGTCACTCCTAACCAAGTGAGAACACCAGCTAAATGGTGTTGGTTTGATGCAGCAAAATATATAACAAGTGATTTATAGTCTTTTCTTCTAAGTTACAAAGACCACAATTGTTGTCATGAATCATGCCAAATCTCTTCAGTCTATCTTTAGTTGCAAGTTTTCCATGACAAGCAAGCAAAAGATAAAAAATAGCTCTAGGTCTAGATTTATTGTACTTGATAAGTTTTCTCCAATTAACCATTTTCCCATCATTAATAGTTGCAACATATATAGAGCTAGCTTTGAACTTATGGTGACTGATTGCATAGTCTCAACTCTGGTGAACTTAACCAATAGTATCCATCTAGTTAAGAATACCATTCACAACCCAGGAATTCTGAGGTTTAATTTCAAAATCCATAATATCAACTCCTTTCAAATAATAAATATGGATCCACTTGATTCATAAATTGTCAGCTTTCATGCAGAGATTCCAAAGGCTCTTCAACATCAACATATTATTCCAAACAATAAGATTGAGAATGTGGAATCCACCATGAGCTTTAGGTTTATAAACTGTGTTCCATGCCACAAGACTTTTCCTGCTAATGTATTTACTCCCTGTCCAAATGAAACTCCTGCAAATGGAGTCAATTTTATTGATCACAAACTGAGGTATGGGGAAGCACTGTATCATGTATTGAGCTATAACACATGATATGCTAAGCACCAATTGAATCCTTCCAGCATAACTTAACCGTTTGGTTGACCAATGGTGCACATGACTTACAATCTTATCCACCAAGGCATGTAGTGGTTTATATTCAACTTCTTACTAGAAAGAGGCACCCATAAGTACTTGATAGGAAGCTTGGCCTCTTGGAAACCAATTAACCTTTGCATCTCTTCCTTATTGGTATCCTCAACACTAGCAAAAAACATATTGGGCTTTCCCCGGATTCATAATCATTCTTGTGGACTCAGAAAACCTATTGAAAGCCCCTACCAGCATCTCAACTGATATAGCATCCCCTCTGCATAATAAAATGACATCATAAGCAAAAGAGAGATTGGTAAGGCTAAGGCTCTCACACTTGGCATGGTAATTGAAATTGACATTTCCTTGCATCTTTAACAGTGATCTATGCATGTACTCTATCATTATGACAAATAGCATGGGTGGTATAGGATCATTTTATCTTATTCCTCTATTGGCCTGCAAAAACTCAGTGAGCCCTCCATTTATGTTAAATTTGTATCATACAGTAGTCACACCTGCCATTATCCATCTAGTAAATTGGTTAGGCAATCCAATTTCCTTCAACACACTTTCTAAGGCACTCCAATTGACCATATCATAGGCCTTTTAGAGGTCTAGTTGGATCATCACTCTAGTTGTACCACCCTTTATGTCATAACCTTTAAGCAACTAATAGGCTAACATAATGTGATTGTGAATGTTTTGCCCTGGAACAAAAGCTACTTGGTTCTGGTTTATGATACTTTGCAGAACACCCCCAACCTATCAGTCATTATCCTTGAAATAATTTTGTAAAATGTGGTGCATCCCGCTATTGGCCTGTGGTCCTTAACAAACTTTGCATAAAATCCCTCGGGAATCAAAGTAACCACAATACTATTGAAAAATTTATAGATTGTACCCTTATCAAAGAACTCCCTAATAACACAATCATATCCACTTTAATGACACGCCAATTGGTTTTGTAGAATATGGCCCCATAACCATCCATACAAGAGCTTTTCAAATCATTTATCCCTTTCAAATCTTTAAAGATTTTCTTCTCAGAAACAATACAAATCATATTTTCTCGTTGTTCCATATTCAACTAGGGCCCCATCCTCATAATTATATGTCTATATGGGTAAGAGTATTAATCATTGTTCCCATAAGTTGACCATATAAATTCATAACCTTTGTCTCTGTGTCTTTAGGACTTTGAATAATAGAACCATCTTCTTTGTGTATATAACTCGTATGATTGTGATTTTTCTTAGCTTTATAGTAGCATAAAAAAAGCATTATTTCCATCATCCTTTCCTTATCCAATCAATCTTGGCCCTTTGAATTAAAATTTTCTCCTATATCTCATTGAACTGAATGACTTCCTCAATGCACCTTTTAACTTTTTAAATAAGCCGACTATCCCATCTATTAGAGGTTAGTTCACTCTGAGCATATTTGAGGTTATTTCTAGCCTCTATAATCTTTTGATTTATATCGGTGTCGCTCCCCAGATTTCCATCCTGGTACAAACGCGAAAGTGGCACGGAAAAGGAATAGAGTCGCCAGCCAGGTATTTTTATCCCGAAGGAACGGGAATGGTAATGCTGCACAAACCAGAAGAAAAGAAAAAGAAGGACACGGGTCCTACGAACCAAAGAGACTGAGTTCGGGAGTCGGTTACGACCTGGGAGGTATTAGCACCCAGATCGTCCGCCGTACCCGACGGGATCCACGCTTGCAAAGAAACTGTTTCAAAGGGTGAGGGGATGAAAGCTGCTGCAAAAGAAAAGGAAACTGGACTGGATAAAAGAAAAGAAAAGGGAACTGGAAAAGAAATGAAAAGGAAAAAATGTAGGGAAAATAAAGATTGTGCTCGAACGGGCCCTATCCCGCTGCCTACGTACCTCACTGGACATGAGGATCAAAGTCGCCGTAGTTCCCCTAACTAGGGGTGGAAAAGGAATTGATTGTGAATTAAGGCTTGAACTGCCTATGTCAATGCTCAGGTGTTGCAGACTCGGACGACGAGTGCGTAACCGTCTTGCAAAATGACAAGTAGGAGCAAGTTCGCGTACGGAGCGAAGGAGATGAGAAAAGAATTCCCGAATGAAAGACACTTATTGTTTGTTTGTGTTTTTTAGAAGCTTTTATGGATGTGTCACAAGGGAGTGAATTCAAGTTCTTTTCCATGGAATGTGCATTGTCACTACATTCCAAGATGGAATAATAGAACAAGCATACTCAAGTAAGGAGAAGATCCCCAAAACTTGAATCCAGAGATTAGGGCCTAAGCTCACTAACTCATTAACTTATTAAGTGTTTTTGGTATTTACAATGAAGAAGTGTGTTTTATGATTTTCTTGGTGAAGATGATATCTTGATCAGACTTGTGCATCACAAGATAAGCTTGTACTATCCCAAGATGGGAAGACTACAAGTATCTCATGGGATAAGGCTATTGCTCAAGGTATCACTTCAAACTTTATTAAGTGTTTTCTTTAGAATTTTGAGATGAGAAGAGAAAAGAAACCAAGATCTTAAAGGTAAAATCTAACGGGAAAAGTCTAATCCTAATATTCACATGCTCAGATGGTCCTAGGTTAGTGAAGTTTACTATCCTAATGAAGGAAGAGATAAGAAAGAGAAGAATGAGAGGAGAAGAACCATGGTAGCCTAAGCGCACCTCAAGCTAGAAAGAATAGAAAAAGATGAGGAAGAAGAAATGAATAAGAAAAGATAAAGAGATGAGAATGCAATATGGAGTAATCAGACAATGCATAAACAGAGCCTACACCAGTAGGACTTCCAGATGCAGCAGCATGCAATAATTAAAATCGGGCCTCAGTGGTACCTAACGGAGAAGGTCTGCTGCCTCTTTAATGTGCGCAAGAGAAACTCGGGACAATATCCAACCCGCAACGAAATCAACAGTCAATCACAAATGTCCATTATCAGGGTATCAGAGAAAAGTCAAATATAAGCATCCAATATCCAAGGCGACCAATCAGAGAGAAACAAGAATTAACATTAAAAAAATGATTCGTGCAATGTCAAGATCTAAGTGCAACAGGATCACAAGAAATAATTAGTCACGAGGTCATCCTCAATCATCGAAATTGAACAATGAACCTACAAAATATCAAGCGCAAACTAGAACCAAGATTAAATAAAATCATATTTAACTAAAACAAGATTAGTTGAAACCAACCAAAGTTAAACAAAAATTAACAAAATTAAACAAAAAAAAAGTGCTAAACTTTATGTCAAAATTTTAATAAAATCCGAAAAAAAACAAACTTAACTTGTATCAAAGCTAATCAAACATTACTTCTTAGAAATCTAAACAAGTAAATTAATCAAAGAAAATAAGAGAGTGGGTATTAGAAAAAAGAAGAGGTATGGATAGAAATTCATTGGGCTGAGCCCATTAACATCTACCAATTAAAAAAATCAGTTTACAAATTAAATCTAAAAGAAAGATGAAGCAAGAATCAACAAAGGGGCATCGTGGCATGTCACTGTGTCTTATGGTGTTGTGGTTAGAAAATCAGCATGGGCTTCCCCTAGCCCAATCGAAAGCAACATGAGACTAAATAAAAAGAAATGTTAAAGTAAATAAAACATATAATAATTAGCAAAAGGGTGGTGCAATGAAGAGATCCATGATATTTAGGTAAAAACAAACGGTTCAGTCAAAACCTAGCCCCAAATTCATCAAATCATGCTCAACAACAAACTTCTTTAGCTTCTTCTTTCTCAGAACAAACATGTACCCCTTTCTCTCAAAAAGTAGATCGCGACGGCGTAAACTAAGCTCACTATGATGGCTTTTTCCTTAATCGCCGGCGGAGATGGACGACGGTTGCGATACCGGCTCTGAATCTCGCTCTCCCTTTCTGTTTTCCTGTTTTCACACGGTTCCTCTCTCAAGCTAGAATCGCATCGGCCTCTCTCTTCCGATCTACTTTTCGGTATAACGATCTTAGCGGAAGCCTCTCCAATGGTTGTACCGTGTTGACGGATTGTTGATGAAAATGGTTGGATGATTCGAAGAGTTGGAAGGTGATGTTTGTTGTTGTAGAAGGGTTAAGATTTTTGAGAATGAAGAGGGTTTGATGTGGTAGACAGTGAAGTGGTGTTAGAGGCTACGATGAACGTGAGGTGAATTCATGTTTCCCTTGTCTCATTCTGTTTTTCGAAAATCTCTCCATTCATCTCATCATCATCTGTTATTTTGGATTCTTTTGTGATTATGATATGGTTTGTGGGGTTTGTTGCTCAGTTTTCGGAAAAGCTGAATTCGGATTTGGTGTTTTAGGGGTTGAAGAAGATAAGGTCGTGAGGTCTGTGTAGGGTCTTTGTTGTTGGTTTGTAAGGCTTGTTTTGTTTTATTGAAAACTGAAGGTGGTTTGTGAATGCATGATGCAATCGTTGCCGTTGGAGGGAACATGGGTGGTGGTGGTATGAAGTTGGTTGCAAAAGGTTGAAGAGAGTGACGTGAGCTGAGGTTGGTTGAGGTTATGAAGAGTGATGGATTGTTGAATATCTGAACGTTGGTTTGTGTTTGAGTTGAAAAGGGTGGTTGGTTTATGATAGATGTTGAGGATGAGAGAAGAGGTGTTATGAAGGAGGTTTCAGGTTTTTTGGTTTCATAAGGTGAGGGTTTTGGTTATAGGTTTTTTTTTTTTTAAGAGTGGTGATTTTGAAATGGAAATTGCCTTCTGGTTTTATTTTGCAATGGTGAACATATATCAACTCCACGAGAGAGAGAGAGAGAGAGAGAGAGAGAGAGAGAGAGAGTATGAAGCTTTATTGTGGTCTTTTTTCTTAGAGTGAAAAAAAATGAATTCCCTCCCCCACCTCAAAACGTGCCTGCTGCTTCTCTATCTGCCTGGAGTGCAAAATGAAAGTTTATTTTTATAACTCAGCTTTTTCGTGCTCTCTCCCTTCACCTTTTTTTACTTGCTTTTTTTTTTCTTTTTGTTTCTTCCTGCCATGTGTCCGCCTGTGAGTAGCATGATCAATAATAAAACAAAATGGCGTGACCTTCACTTTCATTTTCCTTATGATGGGCAACGTGTATGGTTTGTTAGTGGAGAGAAAATGTTTTTTTATGGTGGATCAAAAGTGCACACCATATGCTGACTCTATCCGTATGCATTACACGCACGTCATAAACCAACTTTCTTATACCATTGCTTTCTAATTTCCAAATAATATGATAACAAAAGGTAAACCACACACACCAAACTTTTGGTCACGTGAATAAAAAAGGGTAGGCATCAAAAATGTGTAAGAAAAATGTGGCAAGGTGTGACACCAAATAAAATGAAAAATGGACCAATGATAATTTGACAAATGTGGTCCAAGAACCCTAAAAATATCCTAAACTTCAAAAAAACATATCCTGAGTTCCAGGAAGGCCATGAAAATGGAATAAAAAAAATGATTAGTAAATTTAAAATGAAATGGATGTAAAATTAATGATGATGAAAAAAAGGAAAAAAATGATTATGAATCGAATAATGGGTGAAAATGGAAATGGATAATAAATAAAATTAGAAAAATGGAATTGGCTTAATAAGAAAGTGATTTGTGGATATGATTTTCTAAGAGATGAAATGGCTAGCACCGACGCGCACACAACCGTGAATCAACTTGCACCATTTCCACAACTTCTGATAAAGTGAATGAGTTCATTCCTGAATCACTGAATGACTTGAGATTGAAATAACTGTCAACTTGAAACTTTGCGCTGATAATTGAATCCACACCGAGGAAAATAAATCCAACGAAGAAGCACACTCTGAACTGATGAATCATGACGAGCCTGATTTTGAAATCAAGACTTCACACAAACTAACTCTGGATATCCCGACGAATTCCACCCACAACCTGATGGTGGGCCAAAGGTATAGTGAATATTCCTTGCAGACGTGAAATCCTTGGAAACCACAAAATTAGGGAAATAAACCCTAATTTTGACAAGAGCATAAGAAAATGATGTCATTGATTGCTGCATAGTGAAATCCTTAAATCCTCTGATAATCTGCAAATAATGACGTGAAACCCTAATTCTTCAGATGGAACTGATCCCATGTCTTATGCATATGATATGAACTCTAGAAGCTAATGATCTGATGGAAATGCAGATGAGATGCAAAACAGAAAATAGACGAAGACATAAAAAAACCAAAGAGCAAATTTGGGGTGTCTACAATTGGCAATAAGTTTATTGAACTTCCTTATCTCATTCTTCAGTCTCATAAGTTTCTTCCAAAGCACTATCATATGACTCCCAAGGGTAGGTTACTCCCATCTATTTCTGACCATATCCAAAAAACATGGCATGCTAACAATACATTTGGTAAAATTGAACTAGTTACTTAATTTTTAGTGTTGGTTTTGTCATCCACATATAGCACAACATGGTTTGATACATTAGGAGGTAAAATATGCAAGGTAGTATTCATATAAGCTTGGAACCATTCAACATTGCCCAATAACCTGTCAATTCTTGAATAAATTATCCAAGCTGCTTGCTTATTGGACCGAGTGAAGAAATCCCCTAAACTATCAATCTCACTTAAACCAGTGATTCTCATCATGTTCTAAAAGATCCTCATATTCTTTCTCAGTCACCATATTTCCCCCAATTCGGTCTTGAGATTTGGCTACATTGTTGAAGTCTCCAATCACACACCAATGCCCTTGGAGATTTCTATACAAATGCTCCAGCTCCTTCCATAAGATCCTTCTTCTTATTCTTCTTTTTTTATAGAAAAGGGATTTCATTAACACAAAGCCAAATTGGAAATACAAGTAACAAGATCCCAAAAGGGTATGGTGCTTGACCATGTCCTAGAACCCATGGTCCTACCCACATAAACCATATGATGGGCCTCATTTAAACAATCCCTATTGACAAACATTAAAACAACAGATGAAAATATCTTCAACAAGCATTTACAATCATCAATAATATGATCTAAAGAGGCAAAATAGTTAAACCCATTTGTAACACCCCAAAATTTCCCCCTCATTTGCATAACATCTAGCATATCATTCTCATAATTCAACATTGCATTCTTTGCATAGAAAACTAAAATGTAACATTCATTGTTGAAGCATAAAGCATGGCAGGGATTTCAAATCAAATATGGATGTTCAGTTATGATCTAGTTCATATGGAAGTTTGACCTAATTTTGGTCAGACTATCAAGAGAAAGTTCTCTGGTTTATCAAACTGTGATTCGTAAGAAGTTGTGGGCCTTGATTGAGTATTCATCATGATCATCAGTCCAAGTGGGGTTCATCTATGGATTTATTTTCTCGGAGTTTGATCTATATAAATTCAAGAGAAAAACCCAAAGATGTGTTGGATTTAAGGCCCAATTTTGACAAGAGCATAAGAAAATGATGTCATTGATTGCTGCATAGTGAAATCCTTAAATCCTCTGATAATCTGCAAATAATGACGTGAAACCCTAATTCTTCAGATGGAACTGATCCCATGTCTTATGCATATGATATGAACTCTAGAAGCTAATGATCTGATGGAAATGCATATGAGATGCAAAACGGAAAACAGACGAAGACAGAAAAAAACCAGAGGGCAAATTTGGGGTGTCTACAACTGCCCCTATTCAATCAACTGTTAATCTGAAAAGGATGAGAGCAACGACTATCAGACCTTCTAGATAAGCAGTGATTGAATACCAGAAAGACCCTGAAAATTTGTACTCTGCAAGAGAATGCAGAAATGGGAAATAAACCCAACCAAATAACACTTTGGATAACTGAAGTGGGGAGAAAGCATACGAGCTCAAGTTAAAATTGTTACGCCAGATAAGGAAAACTAAGACAAACGAGTCTTCTTCGAGCAAACCTGTTACGCCAGGATCTGGACATACGAGTCCCTCAACACAGACGAGCATTGGATGATCATTAAGAGAATACAGACGAGTGCCATAAGTTGACGAATATCAGACGATGATCTAAGAAAACACAGACGAGCGCTCCAGGCGAGGATGCATACGAATATCAGCCACTAATAAAGACGAATACCAGAAATCCAACACAGACGAGCATTAGGAGTAACAATACAAACGAGTACCAGAAATCCAACACAGACAAGCAATTGGAGTAGCAATACAGACAAGTACCAGGGTAATTGTCAAACCAACACATGCAGATATAGGCCAACACAGACAAGTGTAAGGGATGATACAGACGAGTATCCAGACGAATGCAGACGAACTTCAAACAGATAATAAACACAGACGAGTGCTGGAGAATGCAAACGAGCAACCACAAATATCAAGCATCAAACACAGACGAGTGTTGGGAAGTGCAGACGAGCAAGCAAACTCTCAAACACAGACGAGTGTTGGGAAGTGCAGACGAGCAACAACAAATATCAAACACAGACGAGTGTTGGGGAGTGCAGACGAGCAACAACAAATATCAAACACAAACGAGTGTTGGGGAAGGCAAACGAGTAATCAACAAAGTGTGAACACAAACGAGTGTTGAGAAATGCAGACGAGCAACAACAATTACAGCCATGGGAAACTTCTGGGGAAGGCAAACAAGCAATACCAAAGTGAGAACACAGACGAGTGTTGAGGAGTGCAGACGAGCAACAAGCAAAGTGCCCTGATCGGCAGCAAGAATCTCAATTCTGCAGGGGAGAACAAGGTCAAGATGCTTTGACGATGCTTAGCTCTGGCTGGGGATATAAATAATTGTCTGCGTTATCACATTAGCCAAAAATAAATTGGTGACTTCTCTGGGGGATATTTCAACAACTTCTAAACATGAAGCTCTGCGGGGAACGACCATCTTCAAACTTGGCTGGGGAAGGTGCTTGGTTAATTAACCCTTGTTGGGGAGAGAATTCTGATAATTCTAAGCTCTGTGGGGAAGTGCGAGGCCTTCTGCTGCCTGTTGGGAATACTCCAATGTGGAAAGATAAATCTACTTGGGGCTGACAACAATTCAATTAGCCTTGAAGTTCTGCTGGGGATATCACCCATTCTAATTCAGCTGGGGAAACGTCAACCTCCTGGCATGGCTGAGAAAAAGATTTGGCAAATCTCTGCTGAGAAAACGCTTTGTTGAAAAGAGTCTTAGAGATCAAAATAAGCCAAGTTATGCCCCATGTGTAGTGTGACGACTGTGTCGGGAAGATATGCCAATGAAAATTGGACTTTGACTGTGGAGAATACCAACTCCTCATGAGGAAACCTTGTCGGCTGAAGGAAAATTTTCTGCTCGGGGAAGAAATAAACTTCCAATGCCTTGCTGGTAAAATAAATACCAGACATTCCTTGAGAATTAGCTCGGTGCTTCAAACTTCTGAGCTCAACATTTGCATACTGATTATCATGAGTGAATAAACATTCCATTCTCCTCAATTGTGCCTCAAATTGCAGTGTCTATAAAGAGATCGCCTCCAGAGGATTTTACAGAAGACTTGGCATCCAGAATTGCCCCAGTGTCTTCAAACTCTCGCAGAAATTCATCAGATCTTGAGATAACTGCCTCAGGCTGCGTCTTGTTACAATTCTTGCCCCACACCAGAGAGAAAACAGAAACCATGCAGTATGAAAATGCAATGCAAATGATGCAAGATGCAAATGTATGCTCAGGATGCTAAGAACATGAATATGCAAGCTGCGGGAGCTGAAACAATGATGGTTGGGCGTTAGGGTCAGGTTAAAATTATTTTTAGTATCTTGGTTGGGTTGCCAAGCAATTGGACTTTGAAAGTGAATTACCAAACGAGAACTGGTTTATTGAAGGTAGGCCAACAGACGAGAACTGATGGGCAAAGAAATAAGTCGTCAGACGAGAACTGACTCCTTGGGTTCATTGTCAAACGAGAATTAACTCTGAAAAAAAGAATGACTACCAGACGAGAACTGGCGTTCAACAGGTTAAATGAAAAGCTGACCAGACGAGAACTGGTTAAAAGATTCGTCTACCAGACGAGAACTGGTATTTGAAGTTAGTTTTCCAGACGAGAACTGGACTTTGAAACGGTTTGGAAGTTGGGGTTACGAGGCCCTCTGGTGAAATTGTGATGTTTGTTGAGGGTAGGACGCCCAATGCAAATGATGCGCATGCCCTATATGCTCGAGCGAAGCGACATGATTAATGTATGCAAATGATTTATGCAATGCTCATGAAAAGCTAGAAAAGCTCCCGCGGTGGGAAAAAAGGATCTTTGATGACAAAGCTTCTTGTTGAGAAGGGTGACAAAGGCGAGGGTGGGTAGCATGATTCCCTAACACTCATCTTGAACTTTGAGATTACCGATATAACTTGCTCTGTGTAGCTAAAACTTCCCCAGTTGGGTGAGTCTCTGAACAGACTATCACTGATTATCCAACTTTTGGCATGGCAGACTTGGATGTCCTCTTGAGGATAGTTGAACTTAGTGATCCCTGGAAGTGTCCTGCCCCGGTATGAGCGTGGAAGCGACTTGACTCACGCTGACTGAGCATTGGAAGAATATATCCTTGGTCCACAGAAAATCCGGGTGGCCTGCCCCTGTTTGGTAGATTTAGTTCTGATCAACTGGCTTTGAATGATGTTTCTCAATCAACTGATGCTTGGGATCCGCTTTACCCTGACAAATTCCTTGGTCAATGAAATGACTGGATAACATGCCCCTGTTTCATAGGTCTACAAGATGCTCCTGATTTTGGTCATGACTGTTGAATGATCAAGTTCCCTCTGATTGCTCTTTTTAGGATTTTTCCTGATGTCACAGACTGACTTGCAATTAAAACTGTACATCTACAAATGGTAATTTTAATGCAGTTCACATGCAAGTTTTGAAAATTTATTTATTTGAATGCTGTGACAGTTTGTGACGAATGGACGATTAGTCCAAACGTAGTGCTGAGTTAGCAAATCATTAGGAGTCAGTTTACGCAGCCTTGTCGTAGTATGCTTTCAGAATTGCCCCTGATTCAATTAGGACTTTCAAGGGTTGTAACGTGGTCTGGTTCACGGTTTTAGAAAGAAGGATTGACGGCTCAAAGTTTATTTGTACCCATCCATTCTCCTTGATGTTCTCCGGTCCTATATTCAGCTAATTTGGCCTGAGCGCTCACCTCTCGAAAGGGTTTTGTAATGGTCGGGGAACCAGTGACGCTGACGGTTTAAGCACCAATGAGGTTTTTGGAGTAACAGTCACCCTTTTGACTTTGTGTCTGGTCACACGACTTTGTTCCCATGGAAAAATTTTCTTTTTTTTGATTTTTTTGTTGTAATCCTTAACTTTTGCCTGGACTGATTCTTTCTTTTTTTTTGAATTTTTTATTTTGAAGTCCAGCGGGATGCCCTAACTTTTTCCTAAGTCATTTGTTTTCACTTTTATTTTTACTTAGCGGGCTTTATTTATATATTTTTTTTTGTTCTTTTGATTTTTGTTGAACAAATCATGTGACACTGGTTTGTCTGACTTGCTTGAAAGGGTAATGACTGCCTCATTCCTTTGTTATTGAGGGATAACCATTGTGGTTTCACGTTCCTTGACCTCTTGAGGTGTGATGAATAAAGGTAATGGATCCTCAGATGCTCACTCCCTTGGAAATTTGAACGCTCGGTCAAATTAACTGATGACTACCCTGCCCCGGTTTGGATGTGAGGGTTTTTCTGTTTAGAAAAGAAACTCCTACTTCAAGGCTCAAAGGGGTTGACGAGGGTATATCTCCCTTATACCTCCGGTGTTTGGGAATTGAAGCAATGCCTATACATCATCAGCAGGTTCTACCCTGAAAGCATACCTTCAACAATTATGGGTATCCAGTTGTCATCATCCTCCCTCAAACCTGCTAAACAACAGTGAAATAAGTGGGAGGTAAATGGATGCATTTTTTTCTTAGTTTTTTTTCTCAATGCAAGTAAAGAAAAAATGAGCGAATGCAACATAATTGAATCAAAAAGTGCAAGATCACTTCATTAACATTACCATTCAAAATAACAATGCTTATAAGACAAGTAGGTGCTAACAGGAAAGAAACTACAATGCAAATGATAAAAGGATATAGTGATCACCAACTCTGATGACATATTCTGAGCCACTGAAATCAGGAGACGCTCCTCCGAAGTCTTTGAACTCAATCAGGTGAGAGGTTGACGTGCACAACCAAGCTTCCTTCTAGAAAGGATATGTACCCATTGTCGATCAACTGTTGTACTCTGGTTGAAAAGCTTTGCAATCTTCAGTTGAATGCCCCATTGATCCACCATGATACCCACACTGCTCATGGGGATTGTACTCCAGAGGGTACGGCTCTGGCAACGGCTTGAGAGGCTTAGGAACCACCAAAGAGCTCTGAATTAGATGTGGCAAGAGTTCACTGTACGCCATGGGAACTGGATGAAGAGGAGCATTCCTTCTTTCCAGGTTGTTGCGAGGCCTAGGCTGGCTCTGAAATTGATTCTGAGGTCTTCGACCATGAGCTTACAGATTTAGACAACGAGGAGTCCGGGGTTTCTGATATGGTGCTCTGAGCATCTCCTTTTGTCCGTACGAGTAACCAGACCTAGGAACGGATGTTCTCTGAGAAGATGTTGGTCCAGAATATTCAATATTAGCCATGACTGCATTGATGTCACACCCTTCTTCCCCTTGGGAGCTACCAACAGATTCATCTTCACTAGCTGGGATGTTCGAAAAGTCTTGGATCTTTCCACTTTTGAGCAGGCTCTCGATGCGTACTCCAACTATCATCACATCAGGGAAATTTAATGTCCCAATGCTACTCATTCTTTCCAAGTACGGACCTTGCAAGGTGCCCACGAACAGGTCAACTAATTCTCTGTCTGAAAGTGGTGGTTGCACTTGGGCTGCCAACTCTCTCCACCGCTGTGCATATTCTCCGAAAGATTCACCACTCCTCTGAGATAGGCTTTGCAGGTGCGTTCGACTGGGCGCCATGTCCACATTGTACTGGTATTGCTGTACAAAAGCTCTGGATAAATCATTCCAAAATCGGATACGACTACTTTCCAAATCCATATACCAACTTAAGGATGCACCGCTCAAACTATCCTGAAAACAGTGAATCATCAGCTTATCATTACGGGCATAAGAAGTCATTTTTCTGCAAAACATCACCAAATGACGCTTCGGGCAACTGACACCAGTGTACTTCTCGAACTTCGGAGTTTTGAAATCTGGAGGAATGACAAGACCAGGCACCAAACACAGGTTTACAGCATCAAAACCAAAGGCATCAGGATCGGCTAAGGCTTTGAGTTGCTCATCCAACACACGAAACCTTTCAGCAAGATCAATAGTTGGTGGATTCTTGGTTTTCACAAGAGGGATTTCCCCTTGGAAGTTCGGCATAGGGAAAGCAAAACTCTGATAATCTGTAGCATCAGAAGAAGATGAAGGTCCACCTCGGACAATAGATGGTTCAGGTACACTCTGATTCACGATCGGGGTCCGTGCAGGCTGAGCTTGAGTAAGGTTGTTCACTTGCGGAAGATCTTCATTAGGAAAAAGACCACACAAAGGATTGGTCATCGAAGTGAAACCAGGTGGAAAATCAACATTCCGACGGTTGTTCTCTGACATAGCTACTGACGGCTTCCAATCTGACCTTTTACCTCTTGACACTGCTCAGTCAAACTTCAAACAACTTTATCGTCTTCCAATGGTTACTACTTGTTCAAACTGAGTACCAGGAAATCAGCTGGCTGGTCATGGACAAAAGAGGAAGGATGAGCTCTCTGGAAGAAGGAAATGCAATGCTGATGCAAATGTAAAATGCAATATGATGATGCAAAAGATGCAAAGACATGGGATCAAAGCTGGAAACTGCCTAGAATCTGGAATACTGAGCCAAGAATCGAGTGTCTGTAACCACAATATCTTTGTATAATAACCCAAAATAGTAACTGAGAACCAAAGGACCAAGAACTTCATGATCATAGTGACCGGATCAAAACATAAGACTTCCCTGGCAATGAGGGTATGTTGAGGTCAAGGGTTCCTGCAAACCTGTAAACCCCTCCCAATCTCACGGGTATGCTCCGGGTCAAACATCACGGACTCTCAAAGCCGAATAGCAATAATACTTTCACCATTTCCGAGAAATGGCTCATGACCAAATCAGGGAATCGGTTTGGCATTATGTACTACGCAGGGAGGCCTCAGCTGAGTCCGGGAAACAAGGTCATCCTATGCAAGTTCCAGATGGGCCCTCGGATGCGAATGGGTTTGCCACAAAATGTGGTCTGCCACTGTCATCACTAAAGAGGGATATTTCCACAAGGTTCTTAATGATCGGTCCCCGGCTGCACATAACTGTCAAGGTTATGAAATGAGAGAGGAAGATCCCCAAATCAAAATATTTCCAAGACGGTCGCAAATCTGGGTGTGGAACTCACTACTACCCCCATGACAAGATCTCATGAGGCCAAAGTGGAACCACTCTAAGTCCTAAGGTGCACTCGAGCCGTGGTAATGAGCTCATCTCTCAGAAACAGTATCACCCATACCCACCAAACAGAAAATCCAGTCCAGACAGTCCAACATATAATATGATGCAGAAAATAAATACTGAAAACTGTAAATAAAGTTGTAAATAAAACTGTAAATAAACAACAGTAAAATATACATACAATAGCAAACAATCAACACCCCGCGAAACAGAAACACGCAAGCGCTAGGAAAGACTCTCAAGGGATCCAGAGACTCTGGGTTCGGTCCCCAGCAGAGTCGCCAGCTGTCGCTCCCCGGATTTCCATCCTGGTACAAACGCGAAAGTGGCGCGGAAAAGGAATAGAGTCGCCAGCCAGACATTTTTATCCCGAAGGAACGGGAATGGTAATGCTGCACAAACCAGAAGAAAAGAAAAGGAAGGACACAGGTCCTGTGAACCAAAGAGACTGAGTTCGGGAGTCGGTTACGACCTGGGAAGGTATTAGCACCCAGATCGTCCGCTGTACCCGATGAGATCCACGCTTGCAAAGAAACTGTTTCAAAGGGTGAGGGGATGAAAGCTGCTGCAAAAGAAAAGGAAACTGAATTGGATAAAAGAAAAGAAAAGGGAACTGGAAAAGAAATGAAAAGGAAAAAATGTAGGGAAAATAAAGATTGTGCTCGAACGGGCCCTATCCCGCTGCCTCCGTACCTCACTGGACATGAGGATCAGAGTCGCCGTAGTTCCCCTAACTAGGGGTGGAAAAGGAATTGCTTGTGAATTAAGGCTTGAACTTCCTATGTCAATGCTCAGGTGTTGCAGACTCAGACGACGAGTGCGTAACCGTCTTGCAAAATGACAAGTAGGAGCAAGTTTGCGTACGGAGCGAAGGAGATGAGAAAATAATTCCCGAAGGAAAGACGCTTATTGTTTGTTTGTGTTTTTTAGAAGCTTTTATGGATGTGTCACAAGGGAGTGAACTCAAGTTCTTTTCCATGGAATGTGCACTTGTCACTACATTCCAAGATGGAATAATAGAACAAGCATACTCAAGTAAGGAGAAGATCCCCAAAACTTGAATCCAGAGATTAGGGCCTAAGCTCACTACATTTACAATGAAGAAGTGTGTTTTATGATTTTCTTGGTGAAGATGATATCTTGATCAGACTTGTGCATCACAAGATAAGCTTGTACTATCCCAAGATGGGAAGACTACAAGTATCTCATGGGATAAGGCTATTGCTCAAGGTATCACTTCAAACTTTATTAAGTGTTTTCTTTAGAATTTTGAGATGAGAAGAGAGAAGAAACCAAGATCTTAAAGGTAAAATCTAACGGGAAAAGTCTAATCCTAATATTCACATTGTAACACCCCAAAATTTGCCCTCTATATTTATCACCATCTAGCTGACTCTATGCCTCGCATTCTTCAAATATCTTTCATCAAGTCATAGCGTGTGCTTCATGCGCCACATCTAGGTCATTAGCATTCACAGTCATGTGTTGCATATATGGGATATTGTCTTTTCGTGTCATTCTCATCAACGTAACTCAAGGATACTATTGCTTCGTTAAAGGCCATAAGATTAGAAATCTATGACGAATGTTTCTTGGGCATGCTTATTGCTCTAGTTTCATATTCAAGGATTTCCTGAGACCTTTGTTCAAAATCTTTGGTCGCCAAGTCATGATATGCAAGACGTTCTTCCTGGTGGGATTATTTTGTTCAAGGATTGCTTTGATAAAGATTGTTTGTCGTTTAAATGAAAATGGTTTGTTTTATATATAAGTTAATTTGGACACAAGGATTCAAATGAGGCTAAGATCCATTTTCGGACATACAAGATTGAAAAGCCCATCCGGGGTTATTTCCTTATGATTTATGCAACAAAAAAAAAGAAGAGAAAAGGGTACTTCATAATTCTCCCAAACCATGACCCATTTTCTTGTATATACTTCAAGACTGTTTACCAAATTCCAAGTTAAAATTCATTTTTCGAATCCGCTCAAAAGTCCAGATCCGTTCAATCATAATGGTTTATTAAACCATACTAATTTGTTAACCCAAACCCGTTACATATTTTTTTTCTTCTTCTTTTGAGACCACTATTATCCATTTCCGAAACTATTTCATAGGTTCATAGCCGTATCTCAAACCAAGTTAAATTATCTATATCCAAATCCATTTTTTGGTCCAATTCATTTTATCTGTCCATATTCATTTAATCCATAAACCATTTTTTTTGTCCAAAAGCTCTTGTGTGTATTTAAGCCTATGCCCATTTCAATTCATAACCTTTCACAAAATTCTGAATTAATTCATTTTTTTCAAGGCCCATCAAGAGAGTGAATATATTTGTAAACTCTTGGTCCAAGTTTGCAAGGAGGGTTACGAAATTGAGCCATTGAAGCTTAGAATTCAAGTCACAAGCCAAGATTATCATGTGCAATCCATTTGAAGTATATTGAGATTTGGTTTTATGAAAAATTAACTCAAAAATTTATTAAAAAATTCATCCAAAAGAGTATGGTTACAAAACCTGAAGAAAGGTGAAAGTTCAAACAAAAAATTCAGGAAATAAATCAAGGAAGATTATAAGGAGTTATTTTATTGAATTCAGTCTAAAAACTATAGAAAGCAAAAAAAAAAGAGTTCATCATCTATCAGGAGCTATATTATAAAAAAAAGGCTCTCCGAATTCGGCAGTAAGTATTCAATACAATGAGCATTCAATACAGAGTTGATAACATAAATTCTATTAACACGGACTGCAGGAAACTTACACCAGAAAAGTACAACAATAGAAAAAATCATCAGAAACTATTCTGGAGGCTTTCAATCCCAACTGTCTATAGACTCCTTTTACTCCCCTTTGACTCTTTCTCAGATATCTTCTATACTTTCGACACCCAACCTGCATAATTCATGAGTTCCTCCTATCATCTCTGAATTTTTCATACTCCATACAATGATCATAAGACTGAAATCAGAGCATACCAAAAAGTCAGGATATCATTCACACAAAAAATGTTAACAGAACAATATAATTTCAGAATAAATAAGTAACTGAAAAATTCAGAAAAAAAAGAGGAAGAGGATTGCCAAAAATTTCAGTTATAACAAACTCTAACAAACTCAACAGAAAGGTAACCGATTTTTACCTGATAAATCACCTATAAAATGGGGATTTTGCTGCGGTGGTGTGGCTGGATTTTCTCAATTCTCTCCATCAAATTCATCATTCCTCTTCTTCTTCTTCTGCATCCCTTTCTTCATCAACTCTCAACAACCACTCCCTCAACCTCATTCTACAGCTTATCATTCACTCCACCACTCTCTTCCATCGGAATTCTTCATCAATATCTCTACAACTTTCTAATCTTCACCATTATCAACCTCTAATCTCACTCCACAATTTCTTCTTTCAATCACAAAATCCAGACAAATTCATCACTCTTCAACCCTTCACAAGCTTCTTCTTCCATAATCAATCACTCTGATCTTCAATTCTTTAACACCATCTTCATCAATTTTCAACCAGCAAATCCAAATTATATACAAAGAACCGAGCCACGAACTCTCTAAGAACCCTCTCTCGATTCTGTCTTCGCTCGCCTTGATTATCTTCATCAACCCACATCAAAGTTCAAACTTGCAGTGAGCAACAGGTCCTGCAATAATCCGCGAGGCAACAACGACCTGCATCAAATTCACAAACTCCTTATCAACATCATTCAACACCAAGATGTCCAACAATAACTCAGACTCGTAACGTAATTAAGGAGAAGAAGGAAAAGGAAAATAATCGAAAACGTACACAAGAAGAGGAAGAAAGAGGTGAAGGAGACGATTGTTGTGATAAAAGGACCTGAACGTCATCCAAGGTACTTCACCACCGTTTCTCGCTGTTGCGTCGATGGTATGTACCCTATTTTTTCTCGTTCGTATAATATTCCATCTTGGATGTGTAGGTTGGGATTATATGAACAAGCCCCTTTGATTCTGAATGTAGAATGGTAATTTTGGAAGTTCGATTTGGGGAGGAATTCGGGTTAGGTTTTTTGCAATTCGGCTTGATGTTAGGGTGTTAGAGATAGGGATGTATGATAAGAACGATTCGGCGATGGCCATGGTTGCTTGCTCCGGTAGTTTTTCCGCCGCCAATAGGGTTTTGTTTGGTGAAGAAGATGAGAGGGTGAGAAAGGAGAAGGTGCGTGAGAGAGAGAAGGTGCGTGAGAGAGAGAGAGAAGGGGGCTGAGAGTGGCTTTTTGTTCTTGTGGTGTTTATGATTTGATTTTATAAAATGTGGTTAATTGGGGAAATTAATCATAATAATGCTCATTAATTTTTAATAAAACTCCATAGAATTCATTAAATCCACCGTTATTTTTTGTTTCAATGTTTGGAAGAGATAAGATTTGATGAAGATAAGATTCCTTGGAGTGGTCCACTCCGGCGGTGACAAGTGTCACCGTCCGGTTGGACCACCAAATCTCAATCCCACGCAGACCTATCCACTGTAAGTTCCATACTCCCTCAGGCCTTGGTGGCGTTTGGACCTTATGCGGATTGCTATGCACGCCCCTGGGTTCAAGCCCATTTTGTTTCTTAACTGAAAATCATTTCTTTCCTCACCCCCCTTTCTATTTCTTTTCCTTTTATTTTCTATTTCATATAGCTTTAATTTAAATCCATTAAAAATATTGAAAAGCCTAATAAAATTCCCCAAAAATTATGGTAGAATATTAATTCATTTTTGAACCATTCCCAACTTTTACTTTCTGAATTTAATCATTTTTCAATTTAATTTCGATTTTTTTAATTTAATTGATTTTATATTGAATTCCTTCATAAACACATAAATTTGTACAATTTATTTCTGCCACTTCCTATAACTTTTTTGATCCATTCTTTTTGCTATGATTAAAGGACAAATTAAAGTACCTAGAATATTTTTTGTGTATTTTTTAGGACATGTTTTCTACTGTTTTGGTAGTGCGATTTGTACAAAATTGTGATTGAGCCTTAGATAGATTTAGGTGGTAATTTGACATAGTTAGGATTAGAATTTTTAAGAGATTTTTTAACACAATGATATAATCAGGTTAGAGACCCTAGGGAATTAATTTCACATTTTTCCATGACTTTTAATATTTTTTGGCATTTTAATTCATTTCCATCATATTATGCATATTCATGATTCATGTCCTTCACTAACTATTTTCTTCTTGTGCAAGGTATTTTCCGAGGACTTGCTATTGGACTTGGATATTTTTTATGCCTCAATTATGTTTGTGTGCTTTGTGATGTAATATCTTAGAACTTGTATGCTTTTATAGTTTCTATAATTAGGATAGAAAAGATAAAATGAATCTATAGAAAACAAAATCTCAAAAATGGAATAAATAAGATACTCGATCCAACGTCGAGTAAATTTTCAAAATAAATAAAGTTGCATGTGACTTTAGGGTTCCTCGATTACCATCGTTCCACTCCATTCAACCAAAATCAAGCCTTGTATGTTGCACACCATAAGTCGTGCGTCTTAGCACCACGCAATCGACCCACCCGATCCATTGTTTCATCCCATTTACATTTCATACACGTTTTTACCCACCATGACTTAGGAGGACCATATTGTTCACCATTAACTCTTTTGTACTTGCATTTTTAGACTTATATCTTTTAGGTAGAATTTAATCTCAAACCTCACTAACCATAAGTCATCTTTGAATTCAAACTAACTTAGGGTAAGTCTAGTTTCCCTTAGAAGTTTTTCCTTTGATAACTTGAGTCTCACTTCTCATCTTAAAATAAAATATAAAAAAACACTTAATAAAGGAAAGGTGTACAATGCGCCACGAGCCTTAAGCTATACGGGAAATGATTAGTGGAGGTCTCCTTCACTCTTCTAGGATGCTTTACAAACGTTCCATTGGGGACGATCTTGGAAAGTATTCGCTCCTGTGTCATAGTCTTTAGTGTTGTACATACAATAAACACAAACTCAAAACATTTCTTATAAAAGACAACAAACCAAGAAGTCACGCCTTCTCATCTCATCTCATACTCTTTGCAGACGAACATGACTTGTCTCGACAGTTCAAACAGTGACACGGTAAACACCCTCGAGTCAGAGCCGGTAACACCTGAGCTAGAGCTATGGCAACGTCATCCTAAAAATCACAAACAAGTGTCAGACTTAGTTAGACGAACTACGGCGTCTCTGATCCTCATTTATCCCGATGAGGTACGTAGGCAGTGGGGTAGGGCCCATTCGAGCATAATCTTTTATTTTCCCTACATTTTCCCTTTTATTCCCATTTGTCGATTCCGTTTCTTTTCTCATTTCCATTTCATTCCAGATAGCCATTCTTTTATTCAAACAGCATATTATTTTTCACCCTTTGAAAACAGACTTTTAAGCATGGATCCCGTCGGGTACGGCGGAAGGATTGGGGTGCTAATACCTTCTCAATCCGTAATCGACTTCCATATCCAGATCTTTGGTTCGCAAGGCCTCGTCTTTTTCCTTCTTCCTTAGGTTTGTGCAACATTACCTTTCCCATTCCTTTGGGATAAAAATATCTGGCTGGCGACTTTAACTTTTCCGCGCCACTTTCGCGTTTGTACTAGGATGAAGATCCCGGGAGCGACAGCTGGCGACTCTGCTGGGGACTTTTAGAAATTCTAATTTCCCCTTTCAGAGTCAATCCTAGCGCTTGTCTGTTTCTGTTTTCTTTGGGTGTTTATTCGTTTGTTGTTATGCTTTAGTTTAGCTTTACTGTTTTGTTTACAGTTTATCGCTTTCCTTTACAGATTTATTTACAGCTTTCTGCACTTTACTTTACTGTCGCATATACTGGCATATACTGTACTGGTTGTTCTGGTTTTCCTTGGCGGGATGGGATTATTATGAGATAAGCCAAATACCCGGCTTGAGTATACACATAGGATTTAGAGTGGGCAGTCGTGTGGCTTGCGTGGTCTTGAGCACGTGTAGTTTTCACGAGTCCCACACCCAGATCAGGCTCTCTTGGGATATGTTCTATACTGCCTAGACAGACCATAGAATGTTCCCACCTGAGCTGTTAACACTAGGAACCGATCATCGAGGACCTTAGTGGAAACAACCCTCTCCAGTGGTGACAGTGGCAGACCACATTTCGTGGCAAACCCATTCGCACCCGAGGGCCCACTAGGAAATCGCATAGGATGACCTTGTTCTCTCATAGGAACCTGGTTAAAGCAACTGGTCGTATGACGGTAGTATTGTACCCTTCGGGATGAATGTACTATTGTTTCTCGACTTCAGTGCTTGAAGCCGGGAACTTATGAGGGATGCTTGTTTTTCCGAAATTCAGCTGAGGCCTCCCTGAGTAGTACATAATGCCAAACCGATTCCCTGATTTGGTCATGAGCCATTTCTCGGAAATGGTGAACGTATTATTGCTATTCGGCTTTGAGAGTCCGTGATGTTGACCCGTAGTAGCATACCCGTGAGATTGGGAGGGTTTACAGGTTCGCAGGAAAACTAAACCTTCAACCTACCTTGTTCTTGATACTTGGGTTTTTTTTCGACACATACTTATGATCTGGTATTCTTGACAGTCCGTATTCAGGCAAAATCAGAAGACAGTACAACAGTGCCCAGTATATGCAACAATGATCACATGTCATTGCATTGCATCACATCATTCGCATACTTGCATTCCTAATGCATGTTTATTCATTTGCAGGGCTGCATATTACATCCTTGATTTCGGTTGTGGGTATTGATCTATGAGCATGGAATCCAAGAAAAAGACCAATTGTATTATCTCCTACAAGGTTTATCAGCCTGTTGTGAAAGAAATTCTCAAAGTGAAGGCCTTAGCTCCTCTAGAAGTTCTGAATGTCTTCAAGCAGGATTACAGGTGGATTTTGTATTTCATAGAGCCCATCAGTGACTATGCTTTCAGAGGGATGCACACCTTGCTACAGTTTTATGATCCACAACTTAGATGTTTTGTACTTTCTGATTTCGTGTTGGCACCTACATTAGAGGAGTATTCGAGCATCCTGAGAGTTTCCGTGAAGGACTGTGCACCATTCTTTGGGACCAAGATTGATCCCGACTTCAAAGATGTAGCAACTGCTCTTTATTTGAGATAGTCATTATTGGAAGGCCAGATTGATAGCAAAGGAGGCTTCCGGGGATATCATTTGAGTTTCTTGTTAGATGAGGCTACCAAAGCAGCTGAGGCAAAAAGTTGGAGTACCTTCAATGCGATCCTAGCTTTGTGTATCTATGGAATCACTTTGTTCCCGAACATGCCCAACTTCGTGGATGTTGATGCTATTCGCATTTTCATAGCAAAAAATCCTATTCCTACTCTCTTAGGTGATCTCTACCACTCTGTGCATTATAAGAATGAGAAGCGAAGAGGTGGAATGTTGAATTGTTGCGCGACTGTATTCTACAAGTGGTTCACACGCTTTCTTCCACAATCAGGAGCTTTTGAGAAGACGAAGAACACTCTTGAATGGTCTGAACGATTGATGGGCTTGCAAGCAAAGGACATTACTTGGGTTAATCAGGGTTTGCGGTGCATTGACATTCTTCATAGTTGCGGAGGATTCCCTAATGTTCCACTGATCGGGAGGAAAGGGGGAATTAATTATAACCTTTCTCTCACGGTTAGACAGTTCGGGTATGCCTTAAAGGAACCACCAGCCGCTGTGGACATCACAGAGTCCTTGTACTTCCAATCAACAGATGGATTCGAGATTGCTCAGAAAGCTTCTAATGCTTGGCATAGTCGGAAGACAAGAGGGAAGAAAATTTTGGGAGTAGGGAATTGTCGAATGTATCCACCGTTTGCAGAATGGTTAAGAGAACGGGTTGAAGTCTTACTGTTACCATTTGGGCCTGCGCCTCTTCTATATCCCACGGTCATTGAACAACCTACCACAGTTAGCATTGAAGAGTTCAACAAGATGAAGACAGAAAGAGACAGTTTGTTAATGGAGAATGCACAGTTAGGTCAGGAGCTTGCTAAAGCTAATCACGCCAGACTTGAGATTGAGTGGAAAGCTCAAGAAGATGCTGAAAGGCATGCTATTGCAAGGAAACAGTGTGAGGTTGAGTTAGCTCGGTATGAGAGGTTCGAGTTTGCTACTAGAAGTTCTTCCAAGGAGCACATTGACACTAGAAGGCAACTGGATCAGAAGACCTTGAGTTTTGAGAACATGAAAAAGAGACATGCTACTTACAGGATCAAAAGAGAGGAACAAGACAAAGTTCAAGCTGAATAGATCGCGAGTAAGCTAAAGGAGAAAGATGAAGAGATGGCCGGTAAGTTGAGAGAAAAAGATGCAGAACTTGCTAAGGCCCGAGAAGAAGCTGCTTACTACAAGCGGATGATGATCTGCTATCAGAAGAAGCTGAAGAGGTTTGAAGACAACCAGGTGCAGACGAATGAGTTGGTAGAAGTTCCAAAGGCAGGACCGATCATTGACTCAGATCTAGATAGAGGATCGCATTGACAAAGACATCTTTCTGTTTGCTTGTATGTTGTGGGATTACCATCAGGACTGTTGATGGAATCTTTTTATCATTGTACTTCTGTTTGAATCCATGCTTTGGGTGTTTTGACTATATCAACAAAATTCTTATCATAAAAAGATCTCTTTACTATCATTCTGTGTTCTCTCACTTTGTGATCACTGACACATCTGACACATTTGCAAAAACACGTCGGTCTTCGTATTCTTGGAATTGTTTGGCACGTATGTTACACACACGCACCTTATATTATCAACACTGCTTGTTATTTACAGCAAAAAGAGCTTCTGTCTTCATCAAACCCACAAAACTGGAATCAGGGGATGGGATGCCCTAAAAATGAATCGACATGCCGTAACATTCATTTCCTGCATATCATATTCTTGTGTTTTTGCAGGTTACCCAGAGTTTCTAACTTATTTAACTACAGGCAATATAGCTGGTCAACGCGTTCACCGATATCCGACTAAAAGAAACCGAGTAAGGATGGCTGAACGAATGCAGACTGATCTCAATGAGCTCCGACAGAGGATGGACCAGTTCATGGAAATGATGACTGGCATGGCCCAGAACCAGGAGCGTCTCCGGATGATGGTTGAGCAACCTCATGGGAATGTTAATACGGGAATATCGGCTGAGAATGTGGATTCTAACGCTGCCCGTAACGGGGAGCCTAATCTAAATAGGACCACAGCCCGTAATGCAGGTTTAGAAGACAATCAAGAGGACCAGTTCACTCTACTGGATGCTGATATGGGTAACATGAATGAGATCAACAATCGCAGGTATGAAGAGCTGGCAGAGAAGATCAAGGCCATGGAATGTCATAATTCCTTGGGTATCGATGTAACTAGTCTCGGGTTAGTACCAGGAGTCAGAATCCCTCCCAAGTTCAAGGCACCATTATTTGACAAGTACAACGGCAGCACGTGCCCTAGGACTCACATTCACGCGTACTTTGGAAGAATCTCGGCTCACACTGATGACGAGAAACTTTGGATGCATTTCTTCCAAGACAGTTTATCTGGAGCTTCGTTGAGCTGGTACATGAAGCTGAGTCGGGTCTCTATTCGAAGTTGGGAAGATCTAGCTGAAGCATTCCTCAAGCAGTATCAATACAACATTGATATGGCTCCGAATCGCACTCAGTTCCAGAACTTGTCTCAAGGACCTAAGGAGAGTTTTAAGCAGTATGCCCAGAGGTGGCGTGAGCTGGCCGCACAGGTTCAACCTCCATTGCTGGATCGGGAAATGGCCGACATGTTTATGGGCACCTTGCAAGGTGTTTACTTGGATTGTTTGGCCGCCTGCCCGTCCATTGGTTTTGCTGATATCGTCATTGCTGGGGAAAGAATAGAGAATTTTCTAAAATTGGGAAAGATCCAGGATGCAAGCAGTGCTAGTTCTTCTGGTGTGAGAAAGCCTTTTGGCAACGGCCAAAGAAGAAGAGAAGGCGAGACGAATGCTGTGTATAGAGGTCGAGATAGAAGTTATTCTCAAGGTTACAACCAAGCAGCTGCGGTGACTATTACTCCACAGGTTCAACAACAACGACCACATGGTCAGAAACAACAAGTACAGAGACCGTTTCAGGAAAGAACAAGAGCAAGAAACCGCAGACTCGACCCCGTCCCATGCCCATATGCTGTATTGCTCCCAGAGTTGCTAAAGTTGAACCTGGTCGAGCTTCGTACCATGAGACCTCCCCCTCCTGACAATCTACCTCCGAACTTTGATGCTAACGCCAGGTGCGAATTCCATTCGGGTGCATAGGGGCACAATATTGAGAAATGTTGGGCTTTTCAGAACAAGGTACAGGACCTAGTTGACTCCAAAGCAATCAATTTCGCTCCTCTCCCAAATGTACTCCAGAATCCGATGCCTAATCACAACGGAGCCGGTGTCACGGTTATTCTACCAGATGGTTCACGTTAAGCTGAAGTCTTCGAGTTAATCACCCAGGACGCCAGGGTATTCATGAAGCAAATAAAGCCAGCAGTATTCAAATACTCTCAGTGATGGCATTCACGTGTTTGCCTTTCTTCATTGTTCATTTTCATCCCTATTGAGGGGAACTACGTTGCTCTGATTCTTAATTGGTCATTAGTCAATGGAGATACGTAGGCAGAAGATTGTCAGGTCTTTCCGAGCAACCTTATGGGGCAATTTTACTCCCCAGCTTCACTCTTTCCTTTAGATGTCTCGTGTCAGGGTCAGAATAGCTAAAAGAAGAAGTATGACTACCATGGTTGGGTATACGGCTGCAACTAGAAGGTTATAAGTCTGTAAAAGAGCTATTGATCACTGAAAGTGTCCAAGACTGATGGGTCCAGACGGAGTCAAGCCTCCTCAACTACGACAATATTCAGTTTCTTTACTGCATTTCCATTTGTAGTTTCTTTTATATGCTAAACATTTGTCTACATGTATGAAATATGTTTGCTTGTGAATGTTAGCAATAATAAAACTCACATGTTTTTCTTGAAGTAATTCATTTGCATTCACTTATAATTTTGCATTTGTACATCGCAATACCAATTGTTATGCTTAAATTCTATGAAGGAGGATGACGAAAAAGAACGTAAAATCTCTAATTGTGTGCTCTCGAGTAAGGCCCTGTTGACGAAGTACAGGCTTTGTTTCAAATCCCTAAACACTGGAGATATAAGGAAGATAGACCCTTGCTAACCCCTTTGGGCCTTGAAGTAGGAGTTTCTTTTCACATGAAAAAACCCTCACATGTAACCCAGGGGCAGGGTAGATGTCAGCTAGTCGGACCAAGTGTTCAGGCTTTCATAAAGGAGTGTATATGAGGATCCATTACATTCCATCATGCTAATCAAGAGGTCCAAAGGCCAGAAACCACAATGGTTATCCAAGTCAACAGGTCCAAAGATTGAAAACCACAATGGTTATCCTTCGTCGACCAAAGAATGAGGCAGTCACAACCCTCACAAAGCAATCAAGGCAAACAAATGTCACGCGACTTGTTCAAAATGCAAAAAAAGAAAAAAGAAAAGAAAAGGACCGCTAAGTCGAAACTTGAAAACAAGCGACTTAGGCAAAAGTTAGGGCATCCCGCTGGACACCACAATCAAAGATTCACAAGAATCAGTCCAGGCAAAAGTTAGGGATAAGAAAAATAACGCAAAAGCGAAAGACGGAAAGGATTACACAAGAAAGATCCTCAAAATGGGAACAAAGTCGTGTGGCACAGACATGAATGATAGAGGAGTGACTTACTCTCAGCAATAACTTGATTGGTGCTTGAACTGATAGCAGCAATGGTTCCTCAATCAACACAAAACCCTTATGAAAGATGAATGCTTGTGAAAACTAGCTGAATGTAGGAATGGAGAACATCACGAAGAGTGGGTGGGTGTTGCACCCCAAAATTTGCCCTCACAATACAATACTTTGTGTGCTAAGAAGGTTCACAAGACCTTTCATGAGGTTCATGAAGTTTACAAGACACTTTATGAGGTTCACAAGGTTCACAAGACCTTTCATGAGGTTCATGAAGTTTACAAGACACTTTATGAGGTTCACAAGGTTCACAAGACATCTGATGAGGTTCACAAGGTTCACAAGACCTCCCATGAGGTTCACAAGGTTCACAAGGTTCAAAAAGTTCACAAATAGTCAGAAAATTTGACAATTCCCTCAGACAATGCATCCTTCTAAGCAGTGCATCCAAAACTAGGGGTTTGACTTCAATCAGGCTAATTGGATTTCCAAGACTTCAAGTGAGCTTCATAACATCTTATATGTGTTTAAGAACCCCCATGACAAGTTTCAAGTCTTTTCTCAAAGGTTTGCTCAGTCAGATGATCAGATAAGTCAAAATCAGTCAAAGCAGTTAAAAAGTCAAACTGAGGTCAACTGTGGTCAAACCAAAGTCAAACTTCATGATTTTTTGCCAACATCAAGTATATGAAGTAAATTTCATCATTTGATCAAGGGTTTGTCATGATTCATCAAGGAGATTTCAGATCATCAAGAATCAGAGGTTTCTAAATTAGGGTTTTCTCAGGAAACGTCAACTGAACTTTGACCAGCCATAACTTTCACATGCTTCATCACCAATTTTCCATCCAAATCTCATTTTGAAGTAAATTGAATTCTCTACAACTTTGTGTCTCACAAGCCAAGCCCAAAAATGCTTCATTTGGAAGGTATGAGCTAAGACATTATAGGTCCTTTTGAAAGTCAACAAAAAGTCAACAACTTCAAAAGGGTATAACTTGAGAATGGTAAATGATATTGACATGAAACCAGTGGGGTTGGTTAGAGGACTCTTCAAGCTTTCCAAAATGTCCAAGAACACCCTCATAACATTAAAATTGAAGGATGTGTGCCCTTGCAAAGTTGGGAAAGTTTTGGTTGGTTTATGAAGAAAATGGAGGTTTAAAACCATTTTTTTCTAAATGGGCTTGCTATATGATGATCCAATCCATACAAATACTTCATGCACGACCCAACCCTCAAATATTCAGATTTTTTATTATTTTATTTTATTTATTTTGATTTTATTCATTTAAAATCATTTTAAATTAAAATAAAATAGAAAAGTCAAATATTTAAATGGGATTTTGTTTCTAGAAAGTCATAAAGGTGATTTGGATCAGATTGATATGAGAATGATGAAGATTGGCTTGAAATAGAAAGGTTGAATTCACAAATATTTGAATTTTAAGTCTTAATCTTTTTCAATCTTTTTCAATCAAATTTTCCACACAACAATCAATGTTTTTGACCTAGTTTCATTACACTATAAGTATACAACACAACCCTATGCATTGGACACGAAATTCTGGCCTCCAAGAGTAAGTTCACATATTCAAAAATCTCACCAAAAGTAAAATTCGGATTTCACAATTCAATCCTTTTCAAGCCAATTTGAAGGTTGAGACATGTTTATTGGACATCCTTGAATCGTTCCCAATGCTTATAAGCATCCAAAGCATCTCATATTGCATAACCCGAATTCATAATGTTCATCATATTTTGATTTTTCGATTTTGCATATTGGCTGGATTTTAATAACTTTTGATCATTGTTTTGTGTTTGTATGAAGTTGTTGATTGATTCTGGATAGTTTGATTGAAGTTTCATTGCAGGTTTGAGATTCAACCATTGTTAGGGTTTTCGGCCTCCATTAGGGTTTTACTCTCAAGCTAATATAAATTAATTCTAAGAACACAGATCAATGCCAATTCATCTATGGATCATGTTTGTATAATTAATTTGATGAAATTTTGCAGTTTTGATGGTGTATGGATTTCGTAGGGTTTCCTGCAATTTAGAATTTCGCAGGAAAGTTTGTGGATAATTTCGCAGGAAATTTTGCAGTGCCAGAGGTTGAAGATGAAGCTAGCGCGCGCGTTTTCAGATTCAAATATTATTCATAATATTTTTTGAATTGTTTATGGTTTTATATTACAATTGCAGTGCTAGCTCAGTTGGTTAAAGGGGTGCGCGTGTGAGGCTTTGGTCCAGGGATCGAATCCTGGGCTCAGCAGTTTTTCTCATTTTTTCATTTTAATTGTTAAGCTTAATATATTATGTATTGTGATGGATATGTTAACAGATGCGCCCTCCCGGCTGGAATGGTAAGTGTGTTTGTGTGCTGTGCAAAGGTCCTGGGTTCGATCCCCCCCAGGCCTTTTGTTTTGTTGTCTTTTTTTCATGATTTTCCAGGATGAAGCAACAAAACCAATTGAACCCCTTTCCTTAGCACCTGTACGCGCATGGCCCAGTGGATGGAAGGCAAGTCTTGGAGTCTGCAAGCTTAGGGACTGGGTTCAAATCCCAGCCCAAGCAGGTTTTGATTTTTCATTCTTTTTCTTATTTTTGATTATTTAATTAATTTTCTGTCTTAAATAAATTCAAATAATAAATAGTATGTTCATATTATTTTAAATTCATCCTTTTTAATTTCAATTTTATAAGAAAAACTTATTTTTTTTTGTAAATTATTAATATTGTTAAATTATATATATTATTCTAAAAATATGTATATAAACCCTAATCTTCTAAAAAAACTAAAATATTTTGTAAAAACCCTAATTAATCCTAATAATTTTCAAAACCCTAATTTTCTTCTATTTAAAACTTAATCCTATTTTATTTAATCATGTACTTTTTTTTTTGTTTATAAATTAAATCTTGTATATAAGTATGTTTGAAATTAAAATTCTTAATTTAATTTTGTTAATATGATAATATGATATAAATTGTTTATAATCTAATTTTTGTATATATATAATTTTTAATATATGTTTAGAAATAGTTAAAAAATTGCTAATTTAATTTTTTAATTATAATTTTATTTTCATAATATGTTCATAATTAACTTAATTTTTATAATTTGCATATAACTTAAAATTTTATAATAATTAGTATAATTGTTCATATTTCTTATTAATCTTAAATAATAATTGCTTATAAAAATTGATTTTTTAATTATTATGTTAATATTAGTAATTATGTTTATATGATACTAACCCCATTTATATATTATGGTTTATTATTATTTTCTACTAACCCAATTATTATTTATCATTTAATATTTTGCTTATTTATTTAATTTGCTATTATTATCATGTAATTGTTCCTTTGATGTAATATTTAGTAGTAATGTTTAAATATTTATTTTATGCTATGGTTAGTAAAATAGGGAGTGTAACATGTTTGTATATTAAAAATTAATTTAGATCACTAATTTAAAAGATAAATATTAAAATTGTACACTCACACACGTAAGTCGATCTTTGATCACCATCTCACTTCCTTAAGGATACCTCTCATGTTGCCTATTACAAAAAGGTCAAGTAGGGTGTATAAAGCAAAAGTCCCTCCAATTCACATCATCTAGTCCCTTAACAGATAATAGATCAAGTCCCTTTCGAATGTTGCCTTCGTAATGATCTTGTCCCTTTCGAATAAAGATGATAAGTCCCTTCGAATTGCTTATACACCCCACAGTTGCCTAAATAACAGATGTCCCTTCACATGTCCCTCACATCCAAGGTAATGACTACCTATTCCTTAATAATAGGGATAGTCTTACCATTTAAAGGATTCAAGAACAGAAAAAACTTAAACTTAGGGTAGGTTCCTCTTAGATACTTGCTCACTTTTCAAGATATTTCAAACACTTCACACATTTCAAACAATTTTCAAAACAAAGGTTTTTTACGCATCCGTACATGGATCATTATAAAACTCTTAAGAAAATTTCTATTCACACACTTCACATTTCAAAAACATTTTAAAGTGAGCTAAGTAACTAAGAGCCCATGGATAACCATGGATGTAAGGGGTGCTAACACCTTCCCTTTACATAACCTACCCCCCGGACCCAAAAATCTTTTAAAAGGTCTTTCCTGTTCTTTTATGCCTTTCCTTTGGATAAAATAAAAGTCGGTGGCGACTCTTGCTATCCGCAACATAACTAAAGTCAGTTCTCCCACCGTGTTACAGAACTGGCGACTCTGCTGGGGAATTAATAAAAGAGGGGTACCCTTAGGAATTAGATCACTTTAAATTGTTTGCCTTGTTTGCTTTATCTTACTTGTTGGGCTCTTATGTGTGAAAGATCCTAACCCGGATCTAGTGTACCTTAGGTAAATGGCAATAGACCAAGGAAACTGTACGGCGTATACCGATATGGTTGATCTGGTGGCCATAGTTAGTGTGACTTCTTGGTTGGTGCTTATGTTCCTTAAGTCAAGTTGAGGATAATATGAGGCTGCCATATGTTGTCAATGCACTAACTAACTTTTAGAACCCTAGTTATCCCATCTTGGCCTTTAGAAAGTAGTGAGATAGCCGGCTTTGGTGAAGACTGAAGTTGGTTGATACTCGATACTACGCTCATTGAGATTCTAAACTTGGAGGGTTTTGGTTGGCAAGTAAGTTGCCTACTGAACAACCACCCTTGTGAAAGATCAATGATATTGAGATCCCTTAGAACCTGGTTACTTTTGTAGGACAGGATGAACCAACTAACTTCAGGGGAGGGTACTTACCTTTGAACCTCATGCAAGCCTTTAAACCTAGGGCTATTGTGTGACTTGTTTGTGTGTGCCACATGTTTGTGATTGAGCATAACATCATGACATCATCATGCATCATAAGCATAGCATTTTCACTAACCATTTCAAGGACCAAAGGATTTATCTTTGTTCTTTGTTGCAGGTCATGGCTTCTGCTCGTAGAAACACTATCAGGATCAACTTTGTAGGCATACCTGCTAAGCTTAAAGAGTTGGTTTCTCAAGTGTCTGATCATTCCCAGTTCATCAAGAGACATGGTCACCTACTGGATCTAGTCACTTCAGGGTTCAATGAAGACATGATGAGTGTTCTGTTTCAATTCTTTGATCCTAAGCACCATTGCTTCACATTCCCCGACTACCAGCTGGTTCCTACAATGGAAGAGTTCTCTAAACTTCTGGATATACCTGTTCTTGATCAAAGACCCTTCACAGGCTTGGAAAAAGAGTTTAAACCAGAGGTTATTGCTGCAGCTCTACATCTGAAAAAGTCTGACATTGTTCTGGAAACGAGAAGCGGAGTTAAGGGTATTCTTGCTAAGGTGTTGATAGAGAAGGCTCAAGTGTTCTTGAAGGCTATGAGCTATGATGCTTTTGAGGAGATCTTAGCCTTGCTAATTTATGGCTTAGTGTTGTTCCCCAATCCAGATCAGTTCATAGACGTTCATGCCATCAACATATTCCTGAGTCACAATCCAGTGCCTACATTGCTTGGAGACATTCTGAATTCTCTTCACACTCGTACTACAAGGGCAAGAGGAACTTTGATGTGTTGCATACCTTTGCTATCTAGGTGGTTTATTTCTCACCTTCCTCGATCAGTGATGAAGAATGAGCAAGGGTTCAGATGGTCCAAAAGGATTATGTCACTCTCGCATTCAGATATTCATTGGTGCTCCAGATCTATGGAGAATGTTACTATCATTGACCGTTGTGGGGAGTTTCCTAATGTGCCACTTCTAGGCATAAGAGGAGGCATTACTTACAACCCTTCTTTAGCTTTATGACAGTTTGGTTACGCTCGAAGTGACGGTCCACATGACATGTTGATTCAGGGTATTGTGTTTGATTACAACAACGACCTGCAAGGTTACCGTCAGAGGTTCATACGAGCATGGGGAAAAGTGAACAAGGTTGACAGCAAGACTCTGGAGCCTAAGTACACTATTCCTATGGAGGCTTATCTCAGATGGGTGCGATCTCGTGCTCAGACTCTCATGATGCCATATCCTGCTATCCTGCCAGTTACCATGGAACCTGTTGCTGAAGGGGACACTTCTTATACCATCCTTCACCCAGACATGCCTACTGACATGGAAGACTTACAGAGATCCTGGATCCAGTTGAAGGAGCAAAGGGATACTTTCGAGGCTCATTACAAAACAAGCCAAGAAAGAATCCTGGAACTAACAAAGCAACTTCACAAGGAACGGAATCTCAACTCATACCTCAACACAAAGAGGAAACGTCCATGGGAGACTTAAAACCCCATCTCTTATATTTATTTTACTTCATTTTCTGTAAGCCCAAGAGGCAAAACAAATTTATTACTAATAAAAGTTTACCTTCTTGTTTGTTTAAACAAATTTAAATCCTGCGGTCCTTGAAAACATTGCATACGCATTTACATTTCATATCATTGCATCACAGGTTTATTGTGCACAGGTTTCTTATCTTCTCGCTGTTTATTTCAGCAATGGCTCTTGAGCAAATAGTTAAGGATCTCCAAGCACAAAATGCACAGTTCCAAGAGCTGATCCTGAACTTGTCCAAGGGGCAGGATGAATTGAAGACACTGCTGGCCAAGAAGACTAAGAAGACTAGAAGGTCAGGTGGTCTGATCAACATGGGTAGAAGGTTCAGAGGTCCTGTCAAGACCAAAGAACAAGTTGAAGACTATGAGTATGAAGAGTCTGAGAAAGAGATAGGCAGCCTCCACTATACAATGGGGGACTCTGATTCTGAGGCTAACTACTATCATGAGCCTAATGAAGATAAGTTCAAGATGCTGGTGGATAGAATGGATGCTATGGAATTAAAGAAATCTTCTGGGCTGGATTTTGAAGACCTGAGTCTGATATCTGGGATAGTCATACCCATTGGTTTCAAGGTTCCTACTTTTGTTGTTTATGATGGTGTCTCTTGTCCCAAGCTGCATTTGAGATCTTATGTCAGGAGAATCCAACCTCATACTGCTGACAAGAAGTTGTGGATCCATTTCTTCCAAGAGAGCTTATCTGGAGCTCAATTGGAATGGTACTACCAGTTGGAGAGTGTCAACATCCGGGATTGGAATGATCTTGCTGAAGCTTTTTATAAGCAGTATCAATACAATGCTGACTTAGCTCCTACTCGCATGCAGCTGCAAAGCATGTCTATGGGTGCTAAAGAAAGCTTCAAGGAGTATGCTCAGAAGTGGAGAGACTTGGCTGGAAGAGTGTGTCGCTCCCGATAAATGGGAATGGCCCATATAAAGGTACAGACGCGAACGGTCGGCGAAAGGAGGGTGTGAGAACATACAGGAGTGAACTCACTGGAGATGAAAAGAGTCGCCAGCTAGGCATTTTTATCCCAAAGGAAAGGTAATGTTGCATAAACCTAGAAAGATATGGATAAGACGGTTGCGAACCAGAGAGACTGAGAAAGGGGGTTGGTTACAACCTGGGAAGGTATTAGCACCCAGATTGTCCGTCGTACTCGACGGGATCCACGCTTAAAAGATTTGTGTCTTAAAGGGGTAGTGTCAGTGCAATTTGTGTATAAAAGAGCTGGAAAAGGATGTACAGGTGTCAGTGTAAGAGAAGTGAAGTGTATAAGTGAAGTGTCAGTGTAAGAACAAAGATGAAATGCTCATGATAATGAGGCTAAAGAATAAGGCTAGAAGGAGGGGGAATATACAGAGACTTTTGTTCGATAACTGTTAAGTTATGCCTACGTATCCTCTCGTGCAATGAGGAAGTCAGAACACCGTAGTTCGACCCAAAGAGACTGAAAGATGAATTGACTTGTGAACTGCCTACTTGTCTATGCTCAAGTGTATGACCTGTCTGGCTCAGGTGCAAACTGTCTTGCATTAGACGGAAGAAGCAAGTTATCGTTTATGAGTGAATGGGATGAGAAAAGAATCCCGAAGGAGACGATTATTGTTTGTTTTTTGAGTTTTCAGTCTTTTATTGCTTTTGGAGATTTGTCATAAGTTAATGAGCTCAAGCCTAAACCAATGGATTTAGTAAACTCATCACATCTTCCCTCTGATTAGGGGTAATGAGAATACCTTAAGTGTGAAGTCAGCTTCTCACACTTAATCACCTTTGATGCAGGATTAAGATCATTAACCTACTTGTGATTATTTAGATGTTTTTGGTGTTTTTGTTTAGTGTTAAGTAATGAGGTTAAGCCATAATCAAGGATTAAACAGACTCATTACACCATCCTAATAGAAGGATAATAGATGAGAATGTTTAAGCTGAGGAAAGCTCCTCAACTTAATCCATGATTAGGGATTAAACTCATGACAAAACAAACCTTTGGTTAAGTGGATTTTAATTAATGGTGAAATTCTGTGATCAGGTATGAGATGTCCTAAGAGATGTCCCAACACTTAATAAGACATTTGACAAATTTAACCAAAACTTAAACAGCAGGAAAAGTAAACAACACAGAAGTTTGTTAACCCAGTTCAGTGTATAACCACACCTACATCTGGAGGCTACCAAGCCAGGAGGAAATTCACTATTAGTAATATTAATTCTAGACTTAAACCACCCTGTTTAATCTATCACTTAATACTTACCCAATGCAATTTCTACCTAAGACTCACTTAGATAAGAGTACCCTACTCACTCCCCCTCAATCACACAGTGATCAAGTTTACAAGTTTACTGAAATTGAAGACATCCTTCAAACAAAACAGCTTGATCTTACTTAACAGTTTCAATCAAGTCACAAATGCACTTTTGCTTAAAAGCTCATAAAGTGGTACATAATAAACAACCTGCTATTAAAACACTAGACACCCTATTTGGTCTTCTGAAATTCGTACTCAATTCTACGAGTTTCTGTTGTTTAAATAGGTATCTGAATTTTGGGCTTTCTGTAGAATGATCCAGCCCTAATGTGCAGCAGCTGTCACCTTGAATTTAGGGTTTGTTACTTCCTATATTCTAGGTGCATTAGGTCTTCTGTTTTAATCTGAATCTTCAATATAAAACTCCCTACAGATGCGCCTTGTTCTGTTTTTGTCCATCATTAATTAATTCCAGATACTTCTCCTTAAATATCTCTGATCAGTTAATCATTAATTAATTCTGATAGCAGGTCTGAGATGTCTCAACATCTGTTGGGACATCCTGAAAAACTGAACTTAATTTATTCACACAATGTCCCAACATCTGATGAGACATCCTGAAATAAATTCACATACTCTGTTTGATAATGTCCCAACATCTGATAGGACATTCTGAACTGAATTTAACATTTCTTGTTTGGTCAAAAATTCTGCCAATTCTTAAACATCTACAAACTCCCCCTTTGGCTAATTTTTGGCTAACATCTTTTCTGGATTTCAGAGTGCAACAGAAGTTCTTTTTATCAGAGTATAGCATTACTTTTCTGTTGATTCTTATTTGAGATTACTCCCCCTCAAACAAATATGTGTCCAGTCTTGTTGCAACAGAAATACACACTGATTCAGTCCAGACAGAAACAAACAGATTTCATTCAAAAATTAAACAGCAGTACAAATTTGTTGTTGTTCTCCCCCTTGGTAGACACAAAATTAGGGGCCAAAGACACTATTACTGTCATTACATTGCTGTCATTACATTTGCCTCACATACATTGATCACTCAGATTCATCACTCTCAGTTGCTTCCTCCACCTCAGTGTCTTCATCTTTATCAGCTTCACTTTCTTCATCAGCCTCACTGTCTTCACCAGATGCAGCATTCTGATCTTCTTCACTTTCCAACCTTTTGATGATTTCCTCAAGCTTCTGCTTTCTAGCTTCAAGCTCTTTGCAGGTGCTTTTGAGTTCAGCAATTAAAGTCTTCCTGGAGATTGGATTCTTAGCAGTGGATGGACCAGCAGATGTCCCAGAAGGTGCTTCAACATCTGCTGCATGATGACTGAGGAATAACTTGTAGTGAAAAGCCAAGGGGCTTTCTCTTTTGCAGGCTGTATCCTTGTCAGTGAGAATTCCAGGGTATTGATTGAGCACAATACCACACAGCAAAGATGGAAAAGCTATTGGCAGCTTTGTTGCAGAAGAGATGGCATGCTTCATAGTCTGATCAAAAATATAAGCTCCATAATCCATCTTGGTTTGAGTTCCCACAGCATAGATGAATCTGGCCAGACCAGTTGAGATTGAAGAAGTGTGGTTGGTAGGCACCCAGTTAGCAGTTCCAATCCTGTTCAGCATGGCATACTTTCTGGTAAGCATGCTCACAGAGAGCTTTCCCTTCACAGGCCAAGCCTTGACCTGATTTGCAGTGATCACCTTACAGATTTGATTATCTGTTTTGCCTAGCTCATTTGGTCCATCTGTTTCTCTTCCTAGGTATTGATTTATGATTTGAGGAGAGAACTCAACACACTTACCTCTCACAAACACTTTTCTGAACTCAGATGACTTACCATTTGAACAATCCTCCTGAAGATTCACAATGAACTCTTTGACAAGAAGTTCATAGCAGGGAGAGAAATCTGAGACTGTCTTGAATAGTCCTGCAGCAGAGATGAGGTCAATCAGTTCAGTGCACTCAAGTGCATTGCTGCTCAGTTCTCTTTCTAGGGCAACTCTTCTTAGGTACACAAACTTCCACTTGTTCACACTAGAGACATGGTGGAAAGATATGTTGTCTAATGGAGCTTCTGGAACAGCTGTTGAAGCCCTAGATGGGGCTGGTCTCTTCTTGGGAGGAGATGTTGGGACATCTGATTCAACATCTGAGTCAGATGGGGTGACAGCTTTCCTTTTCTGAGTTTGGACTTTACTCCATTGTTTTGATGGCCCAAAAATGGCTTTAGCTTTGCCTTTCTTTGGAGAGGCTTTCTTCTTCTCAGGAATTGCTGCTTCAGCCTGCATCTTGCCTTTCCTGGACCTGAGCCTTTTGGCTATGCTAGGTTTAACAGAGGCTATGATCTCTGCATCAGAATCCTGCTCCAGGTTCACCACTGGAGGAGATTGAGCAGTCTCCTCTTCAGCTTGTTGATCAGCAGGGATTTGACCTTCATTTGAGACTTTGGTCTGATCCTCAGAGATTTCTTCATCATTTTCATTTGAGACCTTATTCTGGTCCTCAGTTTGTTCCAACTCAACATCAGATGAGTTCTTTCTCTTATCTTCAGATGTTCCAACATCTGTTGGGACATCTTGTTCTTCTGCAGCTTGAGCTTGTTCTTCTTGAGGTGCAGGCATTGTGTTCAGAGGAACAGAGATTCCACTCACCTTTCTTTGTTCAAACAGAATTTGAGTGACAATCTCCTTGATTGAATCATCCACATATTGTGAAGATTTAGGGGGCATGTTAGCTGGAGAGGGAGTGCCTTTAGCTTTGCTTCTGACTTGATTTTTACCTCTCTTTGGAGTTCTTGCCTTTTTAGTATGAGAAGCGCTTCCCCTGAGTTCGTCCAATGGTGTTGATTGCATTGGTACCACAGAGATGGGAGTGGCATGAACTACGTCTTCCTGGTTGAGAACTTCCTCAGTAGTTTTAGGGTTTTGAGACATTGTAGAGGAAGATAGATGAACAGCTTTAGGGTTTATGATTTCTGAAGAAATTCTAGTTAATGTGATTCGCTTGTGATAGTATGATGGGAATCTTGATAGCTGCTTATAAGTAGTTACTAAATAAGTAACCGTTACAGTGCAAATGATTAGGGATGGAATTCCCAAGGATCTTGTCCAGACTGGTTTTGCCATCTGGACCTTATGCCATGCAATGTCATATGACATGTTGGCACATCTCATTAACTGCTAAATATCACATAAACAGATTCCAAGTTTGCCCCTTAAGTTCTCAAATTGTGTAGCATCCAATGCTTTGGTAAAGATATCAGCTAACTGCAGATCTGTAGCTACATGCTCCAATGAAATCACCTTTTCTTCTACAAGATCTCTGATGAAATGATGTCTGATATCAATATGCTTTGTCCTGCTATGTTGGATAGGATTCTTTGATATGTTGATTGCACTTAAGTTATCACAGTACAATGTCATGACATCCTGTGGGACATTGTACTCAGTGAGCATCTGCTTCATCCAAACCAACTGAGAACAACTGTTACCTGCTGCTATATACTCAGCTTCAGCTGTAGATAAGGATACACAATTCTGTTTCTTACTGAACCAAGAAATCAGATTGTTTCCTAGAAAGAAGCATCCTCCTGAAGTGCTTTTTCTGTCATCAGCACTTCCTGCCCAATCAGCATCACAAAAGCCAGTGAGAATTGGTTTGCAACCATGAAAATACATTATGCCATAGTCACAAGTACCATTAACATATTTAAGGATTCTCTTGACTTGATTAAGATGACTGACTTTTGGATCAGCTTGATATCTTGCACAAACTCCTACTGCAAAAGCAATGTCTGGTCTGCTAGCAGTCAAGTATAACAAGCTTCCAATCATGCTTCTGTATAAGCTTTGATCTACATTCTCACCCTTTTCATCTTTAGTCAGCTTCAAATGTGTGGGGGCAGGAGTTCTCTTGTGAGCAGTATTTTCCATTCCAAATTTCTTGACTATGTTCTTGGAATACTTGCTTTGTGAGATGAACATTGAGTCTTCCATTTGCTTTATTTGCAGCCCAAGAAAGTAGGTTAATTCTCCTACTAGGCTCATTTCAAATTCAGATTCCATCTGCTTGACAAAATGTTTGACCATCCTGTCAGACATCCCACCAAAAACAATGTCATCAACATATATTTGTGCAATCATGACATTTCCTTCTTCATCTTTAATAAACAGGGTTTTATCAATCCCACCTTTTCTGTATCCTTGCTGGATAAGATATGTGGTTAGTCTTTCATACCATGCCCTTGGAGCTTGCTTCAGACCATACAGTGCTTTCTTTAATTTGTATACATGATTTGGACAGCTTGGATCAACAAATCCTTTAGGCTGTTCTACATATACCTCTTCATTGAGATAACCATTAAGAAAGGCACTTTTCACATCCATTTGAAATAGCTTGAACTTCAAGATGCAAGCAATTCCCAACAGTAGTCTTATTGATTCAAGCCTTGCTACTGGTGCAAAGGTTTCATCAAAGTCTACTCCTTCAATTTGAGTGTATCCTTGAGCCACAAGTCTAGCTTTGTTCTTTGTAACAATTCCTTGTTCATTTGACTTGTTCTTATACACCCATTTTGTACCAATCACATTTATGTCATCAGGTCTAGGTACAAGATTCCACACTTCATTCCTTGTGAATTGACCTAATTCCTCTTGCATAGCACAAATCCAGTATTCATCAGTGAGAGCTTCCTTGACATTTTTAGGTTCTATTTTGGAAACAAAACAAGAACCTGAAATCACTTCTCTTGATCTAGTGCTTACACCTCTGTTGGGATCACCAATTATTAAATCTTTGGGATGATTCTTCTGTATTCTGATGGAGGGAGGTTTGCTTGATTCTTCTGTCCTTGTATCAGTTTGAGTAAAGATATATTGATCATTCTTTTCTTCAGCTTCAATCTTGATATCAGCAGATGTTCCAACATCTTCTGGGACATCTGTAGAAACATCATCAATTACCACATTTATGGACTCCATGATAACCTTTGTTCTGTAATTAAATACTCTATATGCTCTGCTGTTTATAGAGTATCCAAGGAAAATCCCTTCATCACTTTTAGGATCCATTTTTCTCCTTTGCTCCCTATCTGCCAGAATATAGCATTTACTTCCAAACACATGAAAGTACTTCACAGTGGGTTTTCTGCCCTTCCAGACTTCATATATTGTGGACAGGGTTCCTTTTCTCAAAGTAACTCTGTTATGGATGTAGCAGGCAGTGTTCATAGCTTCAGCCCAGAAATACAGAGGTAACTTTTTAGCATGGATCATAGCTCTTGCTGATTCTTGAATAGTTCTATTCTTTCTTTCAACAATCCCATTCTGTTGAGGAGTGATAGGTGAAGAATACGCATGATTGATTCCTTCTGAAGAGCAGAAATCTAAGAACTTTTGATTCTCAAATTCTTTTCCATGATCACTTCTTATTCTGATCACACAGCTGGATTTTTCTCTTTGCAGTCTTTGACATAATTCTTTGAATACATCAAATACATCTGACTTTTCTTTGATGAAGTTTATCCATGTATATCTTGAAAAATCATCAACCACAACATAGGCATACCTCTTACCACCAAGACTTTCAACCTGCATAGGTCCCATAAGATCCATATGTAGAAGTTCCAAAACTTTGGAAGTTGTCAGATGTTGGAGCTTTGGATGGGACATCTTGGTTTGCTTGCCTATTTGACATTCACCACATATTTTGCCATCATCAATCTTCAGTTTAGGAATACCTCTTACAGCATCCATAGATATGATCTTCTTTATGCCTCTGAAATGAAGATGACCTAGTCTTTGATGCCACAGTTTCACTTCTTCTTCTTTAGCTAGAGAGCAGGTTGAAGTGAGACTGAGATTTTGGGATTCCCACATGTAACAGTTGTCTTTAGATCTGGCTCCTTTCATGACAACCTCTTGTTCTTTGTTAGTCACTATACATTCAGATTTGGTAAAGTTTACACTGTATCCTTGATCACATAGTTGACTTATGCTGATCAGGTTAGCAGTTAAACCTTTAACTAGCAGCACATCATCTAGTCTTGGAACATCTTGACAATCCAAGGTTCCAACTCCCTTGATTTCTCCTTTAGCTCCATCTCCAAAGGTAGCAAACCTGGATGAATGTGATTTTAAGTTTACTAGCAAATTCTTCAATCCAGTCATGTGTCTTGAGCATCCACTGTCAAAGTACCAGTCTTCTTTAGCTGATACTTTCAGAGATGTATGTGCTATGTATGCAGTACTTTTCTTTGACCAGATGAGTTGAGATTTCTTTTGATGCCTCTGCCCTATGTGTTGTTCAGCTGATTTCCAAGCTTGATTGTTGATCTTGTTCTTGGGTATGTGACTTTGATTAGTCTGAGAGTCAGATTTTGGTCTCCAAACCTTCTTGATGACCTCTGTCTTCTGCTTAGGAGATTGCTGATTATGCAGCTCTTTCTTGGTACCTTCTACTTTTTGTTTGGAAGATTGCTGATACACCTGATTTGGATATCCATGTAACTTATAACAGTGAGGTTTTATATGCCCAAATCTTCCACAGTGATGGCATCTCCATCTTTGATACTTCTTCTTCATTTTGTTCTTTCCAGAATGTTTAGACATCTGTTGGAACATTATGTTTGCCTTTGTGTTCTGATGTTGAAGCATCTGTTGGGACATCTTGTTTGACTGTGTAGTTTTTGCAGTAGCTTTGCTAGAGCTGGCTTCATCTCTGTTATATCCCAGTCCATTTTTGTCCCCTGAATGTTTATTATTGCTGAGAATAACATCCAGTGTATTTGAGCTACTGTTCAACATTTTAACAGATTTTGACATATGTTCCAACTTAGAGTTGAGAAGAGTTACTTCACTTTTCAAGGTATCAATGATTACTTGATCACTTGCTTTTTCATCTTCTAATACCTCATTCTGCTTCTTTAGCTTTATAACCTCACTGCATATTTCAGAGCTTCTTTCGTATAGATCTTTGAATGCTTGCTCAAGTTCTTCATAAGTAAGCTCTCCACAACTGGAATCACTATCATATTCACACAGTCCAGCTAGAGCAGTAAAATGCTTAGCTGATTCTTCTTCTGACTCTCCTGAGTCTTCATCAGACCAGGTCATAGAGAGTCCTTTCTTTTGCCTCTTTAAGTAGGTAGGACATTCAAACTTGATATGTCCATATCCTTCACATTCATGGCATTTGACTCCTTTATCTTGACTGATCTTTTTAGCATACTTTAATCTTTTGTTAGCATCATAAGGTCTTCTGTTCTCAGAGCTTGTGTTTCTTCCACTAGGTTTGGATTTGCCTTCCATTCCTCTGAGAATTTGTTTGACTTGTCTTCCAAGCAAGGCAAGGTTTTCTGATAAGCTTTTATCATTTGCTGATTCATCATCTTCTTCTTCATCTGTATTTGACACCAAAGCTATGCTTTTGTTCTTTTTGGCATTTGTGTCATTCATTCCCATCTCAAAAGTTTGAAGGGAACCAATGAGTTCTTCAATTTTCATGGAGCATATGTCTTGAGCTTCTTCTATTGCAGTGACTTTCATGTCAAATCTTTTTGGCAAAGATCTGAGAATCTTTCTTACAAGCTTCTCATCAGTCATCTTTTCTCCCAAAGCTCCAGAAGTATTGGCTATATCCAAGATGTTCATATAGAACTCATGAATTGATTCATCTTCCTTCATTCTCAAGTTTTCAAACTTGGTGGTGAGAAGTTGAAGTCTTGACATTTTTACTTTTGATGTTCCTTCATGAGTTGTTTTGAGAGTGTCCCAAACATCTTTGGCCAGCTCACAATGATGCACAAGTCTGAAAATGTTCCTATCAATGCCATTGAATAAAGCATTTAAGGCTTTTGAGTTGCCTAGTGCTGAGTCTTCTTCCTCCTTACTCCATTCTTCTTCAGGTTTCAGCACTTTTGATCCATCTTTGGTGTCTTGGACAGGGTAATCCCATCCAACATTGACTGCTCTCCATGCCCTGTTGTCAAGTGACCTTAAGAATGCAATCATTCTTGGCTTCCAGTAGTCATAATTAGATCCATCCAGTATAGGTGGTCTATTTACTGACCCTAAATCTCTGTCCATGTTACAGAATTTGTATTCCCTAGATCTCACCCAGTATAAACAGGCAGGGTGCCTGCTCTGATGCCAATTGAAATTCTGTGATCAGGTATGAGATGTCCTAAGAGATGTCCCAACACTTAATAGGACATTTGACAAATTTAACCAAAACTTAAACAGCAGGAAAAGTAAACAACACAGAAGTTTGTTAACCCAGTTCAGTGTATAACCACACCTACATCTGGAGGCTACCAAGCCAGGAGGAAATTCACTATTAGTAATATTAATTCTAGACTTAAACCACCCTGTTTAATCTATCACTTAATACTTACCCAATGCAATTTCTACCTAAGACTCACTTAGATAAGAGTACCCTACTCACTCCCCCTCAATCACACAGTGATCAAGTTTACAAGTTTACTGAAATTGAAGACATCCTTCAAACAAAACAGCTTGATCTTACTTAACAGTTTCAATCAAGTCACAAATGCACTTTTGCTTAAAAGCTCATAAAGTGGTACATAATAAACAACCTGCTATTAAAACACTAGACACCCTATTTGGTCTTCTGAAATTCGTACTCAATTCTACGAGTTTCTGTTGTTTAAATAGGTATCTGAATTTTGGGCTTTCTGTAGAATGATCCAGCCCTAATGTGCAGCAGCTGTCACCTTGAATTTAGGGTTTGTTACTTCCTATATTCTAGGTGCATTAGGTCTTCTGTTTTAATCTGAATCTTCAATATAAAACTCCCTACAGATGCGCCTTGTTCTGTTTTTGTCCATCATTAATTAATTCCAGATACTTCTCCTTAAATATCTCTGATCAGTTAATCATTAATTAATTCTGATAGCAGGTCTGAGATGTCTCAACATCTGTTGGGACATCCTGAAAAACTGAACTTAATTTATTCACACAATGTCCCAACATCTGATGAGACATCCTGAAATAAATTCACATACTCTGTTTGATAATGTCCCAACATCTGATAGGACATTCTGAACTGAATTTAACATTTCTTGTTTGGTCAAAAATTCTGCCAATTCTTAAACATCTACAAATGGTATGATGATGAAGTGATTTTTAGGGTTTGTAAGACAACTTGAGGGGGACTTGTCCATTAACACTAGGGTTAGTCCTTCTTAACCAATTAAGGAAGAATTAGAACCCTAATGTAAGGCCCAAGTTACAAGCTTGATGTCTTGATGATTATTAAGTGAATTAATTAGAGGATTTAAACACATTAAGGGTTTAACACTTAGGATTAAAGTTATACACTCCATCCTAATAGAAGGATGCAGGCATAAGCTTAATCACAAAGCCTTAAAACCTTTAGGGTTTAGTCCTGGATTATGAGGTGAGAAGAGAGACACAAAGGATGACACAAAGGCAAAACTAATGGGGGACTAATCAAAACCCTAATCATTGTCATGCTTGGTTGTTCCTAAGGTTTGTGAGGTTTTACAAGAAAGATCTTCAATGGAACCACCAGGAAGCAGATGAAAGGATCAGGAGAAGCAAAGTAACTTGCTTCATTCAAGAAGTCAAGTCACTTGAGGAAAGAAAGTAAGAAGAGGAAGAATGAGCAAGCTCAAACACAAGCACAAGATAAAATGCAGCAAGGAATGCTTAAAAGAGATGAAGAGAAAGTTATGAGAAGTGAAGGCAAGTTCACTTCTCAAAGTCACTTACCACCTGAAAAGTTAGAAAAGAAATGCAATGCAATGCAAAATGGGATGGAATGACATGATGCAAACCATAACCAGAAGCACATTCATGATGTTAATGATGCTATGAGATGCTACAAACATGAGACAACAAATGGAGATGATCATACAAGCTCATGGATGCAAATGAGGCAAGTTAAGACACATGAACATACATGAAAAGTTATGACATGCAAATGGCATACAACATGGCAAATGCAAGATGCAATGACCAAACATGCTTTCAATATGTCTTATGATGTTAAATGAATCACATGGATGCATAAAATGTCATGGCAGGTCAAGGCATGAAGGCAAATGCAAGATGGATGCATATGGAAGCCCAAATTAGGGTTTATGATCAAAGCATCAAACACAAACCAAAATCAGAAGCAAACATCAATACAAAAAATTGAAAATGCACTCAAAGGACCCCTAATCCTATACTAACCCACTGCCCAAAGGAGAGGTTTCAACTCTTAATCAAATTCAAGTTATGATTTTCCTAAGTTTTCTAGGGTTTTAGGGTTCCTTAACAAGAAAATCACCAAACAAATGGAAAATGAAAGATCAAATCATGACCATTTAATCTCACAAACTACATGCTAAACACAATGCAATGCAAAAAGAAACAAGGTCCAACTCTTTAGGGTTAGGCAGAAATGATTTTTTGAAGTTTGGATCAAAATAATGCATCAAAATGATTTTAATTCCATGAAAAATTCTCAAAATGCATCAAGATCAAAAAAGAAATTTGGTTTGAGGGTTGGACAATGTTTCTAAATGTTTTTAAAGGTTTCATGAATTTTTTGGTGATTTTTAAATACCTAAAAGTATTTTTAATTAATTAATTCTCATTAATTAATTAAAAAGAAACTTTTAAATATTTAAAAATACTTTTTTAATGCTAAAAATAAAAATAAAAATATTTTTGGGTTTTAAAAATTAATGAAACTCTTGACAAAAAATTTCATAATTTTAAAATGGTTTTTACTATTTTAAATAAATTGGACAAATTAAATGGAATAAAAGGAAAAGAAAATAAAGTAAATGAGAAGTATGCTGAATGAGAGGCTGAGATTGAATCTGGCAATGAATCTGTTGACTGCGCGCCAGATCTAATGGATCACATTCAAACTTGACTAAACTAAATTATGAATTAATTAATTATGATTAGGGTTTAATGAGGGCATCTGGGCCATTCACACACGCGCCAAGTCAACCAGGTCAACTAATCCAACGCACGAGATTCAAATTTCCTTAATTACGGGGATTAAACCCTAATCATTTTCAGGTGGCCGGAGAAGACCTCCGGTCGTCTTCTCCGGTGGGAACCCCACCTGAAAATTCCTAGAATCTTCAAAACGCAACTAAAATGAAATCTAAACAAACAGAAATCCTCCCCATACTCCACTGAATCAAAACCCTAACATAAACATCATTTATATTGCATCAAACACATGAATCGAAACAAAAGAAAATTTAGGGCAAGACTTTCAGAACATGATTACACCCTCATTTTTCCACCATTTTCAAAACCAATGACATATTTATGATCAGGGAAGCATGAAGAACAAGTTAAGAACTTAAAAATCCATTTCTGGAAAAAATGTTCTTGAGCTACCTGAGTTTTGAAGCTTTCGGTTTTGCAACTTTCTGGCCTCTTCTCTTGATGCAATCCACTCCTCTTGGTCCCTTGATGATGTCTGAATGCTTAGAAGGAATTTATGTGGGTTAGTTTGAAAGTTCACAGAGGTTCTGCTCAGTGGAGTAAAGGAATCGTGTTTTGGATTCAATGGCTTTCAGGCTGTTTTGAGGGTTGCTTTGTGTTCAGTGAAGCATGGTGAGAAGGTTTGTGGAGTTTGTTTGAGTGTTTGTAGCCTGTATTGAGAGATTCAAGGGTTTTTGCTTGAGGGAGTAAAAATGGGGATGCTGAGTTTTTGTGTGCTTCGGGCTTGTGTGTTGGCTGGTTTGGCTTGCCTTTTCTTTGTATAAACAAATGCTATTGGTCAGAGGATGTGACCTGTGCTTTTGTGATAGGTGTAGCTACTTTTGCAAAATGTCCACTCTTGTGTAAGAGAAGCATGGGTCATGTTCTAGGCTAGTACATGGGGTGTGGGCTGCGCAGCATGGTGTGAGGGGAAGGCTAGAAGGGTTCAGCAACCAAGGCAGCAAGTGGATGGAGTGTGATGATGGTTTTTGCAACTTGACTTCTTTTGGTTCTCATGGAAAGATTTTGCCTCACAAGCCATGAAATATGTGATCTTTTGGTTCAAATCTGAATTTTAGAACTTGTGTGATGCTTGTGTATTGGTTTGATATGAATTAGAAGTCACAAATGCCTTTGGTACAAGATTTTGCAAATTTCTCATTTGGTGCATAACTTGAAATTTAATGATTTTAGCCAACTTTGATGCACCATAACTTTTGATCCAAAATGAATTAGGTCATGTTCTTGTATTTTTTGAAAAGGGAAAGATCTAATCTACAACTTTCATGACCAAAGTTTTTCCATTCGAAGCATTTTTGGATCAAAAAGTAAGGTTTGAAAAGTGGCATAAAATGACATATTCTTCAAAAGTCAAACTTGCCCTAAAAAGTCAACTTTGCAAAAACTTGTGATTCTTGAATTTTGTGAACTTCTAACTTCTTCCATGATCAAATAAAGATCATATACACTCAAAATGATGAAGATCACCCCTTGGTTGGGTCATTAGGGGCCTCAGATGCCCTGATTTTGCACTGACTTGTCTGAAAAGTCAACCCTTGATCAGATGACTTCCCCATGGAATTTCTTCATGAAAATTGATATGCGTACTCCCTATACCATATAGAGACCAATAGAAACAAGAATGACCAAAAAATTTGGAGTTATGGCCTCTGAAACCAAAACCCTAATTTCAGGTCATCTGTGCAGTCAAGCCTGGCTCTGCTTCCATACCAATCCCAGTTCTTGTGATTCTTTGGCATTTTTGACTTTGAGAGGATGTAATATGATATAAGAACACACATGGACCCCTTTGAAGTGATTGGTGGCCTTTGGAGTGGCTCAAGAAGCTCTTGGATTGCTCAGATCACAAACCCTAGATGCAGATGACTTAGAATCTATGCAGTGAATCAAAAATGTGGTATGAGATGGTATGATTGAGTTTGTGCATATGAAATGATCACAAGCCATGGTGTGAATGGGTGAGGGCAAATTTGGGGTGTTTACAGAGTGCAACCACCTCTAACTGACAGGGAGTTGGTTGATATGTTCATGTGCACGTTGAATGGTCCTTTTTACAGTCATCTCATTGGAAGCTCATCATCTGGCTTCACTGAGTTGATAATGACAGGAGAGCGTGTAGAGAGTGGTATCAGGAGTGGAAAGATTCAAGTGGGTGTTTCTTCATCAGGTGCTGCAAAGAAGCCTCCCAGTGGGAAGAAAGAGTCAAATGCTGTTTATGGTCAACCTGATCGTAATAGAAGGCATCAGTCTGTGAGTGCAGTTCATATCTCAAACCCAACTCCTACAACACCAGAGCAGCCACAGGGCAACCAACAGAGGGCTAGAAGGCAGTTCACTAAGATCAACATGTCAATGGCTCAGGCATTGCAACAACTTGTTGAAGGCTGAACTTATCACTCTGAAAGATGCTCCTCAGAATCCTAATGTTACCTATCCCAGGTACAATCCTAATGCACGATGTGCATATCATTCAAATTGTCAAGGACATGATACCAATAGTTGCTGGGTATTGAAGAACAAAATTCAAGATATGATTGAGGCTGGAGAAATTGAGTTTGACCCTCCGGGTACTCCAAATGTGATTATTGCTCCCATGCCAAATCATGAGAAGACTGTCAATGCAATTGATGAAGATTCACATATTTATTCAGTTGCAGAGTTGACCACACCATTGTCTGTCATTAAGAAGAAGCTGGTACAAGCTGGGTTCTTTCCAGGTTGTCGTGAAGATTGTTTGTATTGTACCTATAAGTCGGATAGTTGCTGGAGATTGAGAGATGGAATTCAACGTCTCATGGATAAATATATCATAGTGTTTGAGAGGACTCCACCTTCCGTAGAGAGTATGGTTGATCATATAACTCAAAGTGCGAAAGTTGAAGAAGTGGATATGGTTGATAAAGTGCCGGTGAGGATCACTTCCAAGGGACCTGTCAAAATCACTCATAAGGGTCCAATTAAGATTACTGCCGAAGGCCCTGTGAAGATTGTTGCTGAAGCTAGAGTGGCTCCTATGGTCATTACCACTCCTGGTCCTGTTCCGTATACTTCTGATAAAGATGTGCCTTGGCATTATGGGTCTGATGTTTATATCCATGGTGTTAAGCAGGAACCCTTAACTGATATGCCTGTTAATGTTGATAATATTACTGGATCTAGTAAGATCACACGAAGCGGAAGAGTTTTCTCTCCTCCAGTTACCTCCAAGAATGCAGTTACTCCAGCTGCTACCTCCACCACTGATGCTCGGGGCAAAGGTCCTGTTATTGAACCTATACCTACTGATGTGCCAGCTGCTGATGATCTCTCTAAGCAGATGGAAGAAGTATTGAAAATCATTCGCAAGAGTGATTATGACATTGTTGATCAGTTGGGGCATACTCCTTCCAAGATTTCTATGCTGTCCTTGTTGTTGTGTTCTGAGGCTCATGGCAAGGCCTTGATTAAGTTTCTGAAGACTGCTCATGTACCCAATGAAATTTCTGTTGACCAGTTTGAAAATTGTGTTGCACACTTGACCTATGATAATGGGTTAGGTTTCTCTGATGCTGATTTGACTCCTGCCAAGAGGGACCATAACAGGGCTCTACATATCTCCATTGAATGCAGGGGCACTACCCTGTCACATGTATTGATAGACAATGGTTCCTCTCTGAATGTGTTGCCCAAAGAAGTCCTGAATAAGCTAAGTCCTGAAGATGTTATGCTGAAACCCAGTAACATAGTGGTGAAAGCTTTTGATGGCTCAAGAAGAGTGGTGCATGGAGAAATTGATCTCCCAATCAAAGTTGGTTCTCAGCTTTTTAATGCTACCTTTTATGTCATGGATATTCGTCCGTCATATTCTTGTTTGCTTGGGCGTCCCTGGATCCATGGGGTAGGTGCTGTAACCTCTACATTACATCAGAAGCTGAAATATCCAGTAGGAGGAAAAGTTGTTACTGTTTATGGAGAGGAAGGATACGTTGTTAGCCATGTAAACACCTTTAAGTATCTTGAAGTGGAAGGTGAATATGTTGAAACTCCGTGTCAGACATTTGAAGTGGTTCCTTGGATTGTTAATGATTATGAAGCTCCTCCTGTTGTCAAGAAAGTTCCTGTGGTCACCAGAGTACCTCCAACAATGGCCTCCCTTAAAGATGCAAGAGCTGTGGTGGATGAAGGTGGTTGTACAGTTTGGGGTCAGCTTCCTGATATTCCATACAAGTCTGACAAATTTGGTTTGGGTTTCACTGTAGAGTCCCAGAAGGCTGTTCGTCGTGCTCGTGCTGTTCGTATCACCAATCAGGGGATTATGAAGAACCAGATCAATGCTGTGGGTGACTATGATGAAGACTACAACTTGGATGCTTGGATTTTTCCTACTGTGGGTGCTGGGCTCAATAACTGGAAGGCTGAAGATGTTATTCCTATCTCCTTTAGTCAGGAGTAAATACTATTACTGTGTTGTTACTTTTAAATTTTTAATTTCTTGAACAATTAAAACTCTCAAGCTTTGTGCCTTACCCGGGACACAATGGTATGCTTGTTACGGGCTGTCATTTCATTTGCATACTTCATTCAATAAAAATCAGTGGACGTTTCGTTTTCGTAAATATTGTGTTCCTTGTCTTTCTTTTCTTTTAGTTTTGTTTTATCAACTATGTGTTCTTACACACACCCACATCACTAAAATGCAGATCCTCATCCACTCTGGATCCTGTTGATAACAGTTCTACTATTGTCAATTATAATTTCGAGAATCCGATCTATCAAACTGAAGACGGAAATGAGGACGATTGTGAAGTACCTGTAGAGCTTGCTAGGTTGTTACAACAAGAAGAGAAAGCTATACAGCCACATGAAGAGCCAGTCGAAGTTGTGAATCTGGGAACTGAAGAAAACAGGAAAGAGGTCAAGATAGGGGCTGATTTAGAGGATAGTGTCAAGAGCAGATTGATTCAGATGTTACGTGACTATGTGGAGATCTTTGCTTGGTCTTACGAAGATATGCCAGGGTTGGATACAGACATTGTGGTTCACCGTTTACCAGTGAAAGAAGATTGTCGTCCAAAGAAGCAGAAGGTTCATCGCATGTGTCCCGAAATGTCAGAGAAGATCAAAGCAGAGGTAATGAAACAGTTCAATGCAGGGTTCTTAGCTGTGACTTCTTATCCTCAGTGGGTTGCAAATGTGGTGCCGGTACCTAAGAAAGATGGTAAGGTACGTATGTGTGTGGACTACAGAGATTTGAACAAGGCCAGCCCCAAAGATGACTTTCCACTTCCTCATATTGATGTTCTGGTAGACAACACTGCTCAGCACAAGGTATTCTCTTTTATGGATGGTTTCTCTGGTTACAATCAGATCAAGATGGCACCTGAAGATATGGAGAAGACAACATTTGTTACACAGTGGGGCACTTTTTGTTATAAGGTGATGCCATTTGGTTTGAAGAATGCAGGGGCAACATATCAGCGTGCTATGGTGGCTTTGTTTCATGATATGATTCATCATGAGATAGAGGTGTATGTGGCTGATATGATAGCCAGGTCCCAGAATGAAGAGCAACATCTTGATCATCTGCATAAGTTATTTGAGAGGTTGAAGAAATACAAGTTGAGATTGAACCCAAACAAGTGTACTTTTGGATTTAGATCTGGTAAGCTCCTGGGTTTCATTGTCAGTGGAAAAGGTATTGAAGTGGATCCTGCAAAAGTGAAAGCTATACGAGAGATGCCAGCTCCCCGTACTGAGAAGGAAGTTAGAGGTTTCTTGGGACGATTGAATTACATTGCAAGATTTATTTCCCAATTAACAGCTACCTGTGAGCCAATCTTCAAGTTGTTGAAGAAAGATCAGGTGATGGAATGGAATGATGAGTGCCAGACTGCCTTTGATGAAATCAAGAAGTATTTGCTAGAACCTCCAATTTTGATGCCACCAGTTGATGGAAGACCCTTGATTATGTACCTAACAGTATTAGACAATTCAATGGGGTGTGTGTTGGGGCAACATGACGAGTCTGGTCGAAAAGAGCAGGCAATATACTACCTTAGCAAAAAGTTTACCGACTGTGAAACAAGATACTCACTGCTCGAGAAAACTTACTGCGCTTTGGCATGGGCTGCTCACCGACTAAGACAGTATATGTTGACTCATACTACCTTGTTGATCTCAAAGATGGATCCAATCAAGTACATATTCGAGAAACCTGCTCTCTCCGGAAGAATTGCAAGATGGCAAATGATATTGACAGAATATGATATACAGTATACTACTCAGAAGGCCATTAAAGGAAGTGTTGTGGCTGATCATTTGGCTCATCAAGCAGTGGATGATTATCAGTTAATGAGTTTTGAGTTCCCCGATGAAGATATTATGATTATTACCAAAGAACCTGGACAATATGACGGACCTGAACAAGGATCCCGATGGACTATGGTTTTTGATGGTGCTTCCAATGCACTTGGTAATGGTGTTGATGTTGTGATTAGTTCCCCTGAAGGTTGTCATACCCCGATTACTGCCAGACTTTGTTTCTATTGTACCAATAACATGGCTGAGTATGAGGCATGTATCCTGGGCATCAAAGCTGCCATTGATATGAAGATTCAGTTCCTAGACGTGTATGGAGATTCAGCCCTGGTAGTAAGTCAGATCAAAGGAGATTGGGATACCAAGCATGATAACCTCATTCCTTACAAAGAGCATGTGTTGTCTTTGATTCCACATTTCAAAGAGATTACCTTTGGACATATTCCACGAAGAGAAAATCAGTTGGCAGATGCTTTGGCCACCATGGCATCCATGTTTGAGATCAGCTGGGATGATGAAGCTCCCAAGATTACTATTGATAGATTTGAAAAGCCTGCATACTGCAATGATATTGACACTGAAGAACCAGAGGAGAAGCCTTGGTTCTATGAAGTGAAAAGATATCTTGAAGCTCAGGAGTTCCCTGAAGGGGCATCTGTCAAAGATAGGAAGTTTCTGAGGAGGTTTTCTGCTAAGTTCTTTTTGAGTAATGGGATTTTGTACAAGCGCAATCATGATTCAACTATGCTTCGTTGTGTGGATAAGAAGGAAGCAACAGAGATTATGGAAGATATGCATGATGGGATCTTTGGCACTCATTCTAGTGGTCATACCATGGCAAAGAAGATATTGAGAGCAGGTTACTATTGGTCTACCATGGAAGCTGACTGCTATCAGCATTCCAGAACATGTCACAAGTGTCAAATATATGCTGATAAAGTGCATATACCTCCATCACCATTGAATGTGTTGACTGCTCCTTGGCCTTTTGCCATGTGGGGCATTGATGTGATTGGTGAAATCAAGCCTACTGCTTCTAATGGACATCGTTTCATCCTGGTTGCTATTGATTACTTTACGAAGTGGGTAGAGGCAGCTTCATTTGCATCTGTTACCAAGAATGTTGTGACTCGATTCATTAAGAATAATCTTATATGTAGGTATGGCATCCCTGAAAGGATTATTACTGACAATGGCTCTAATCTGAACAACACTATGATTACTGATCTCTGCACGCAGTTCAAGATTAAGCATCACAACTCTTCTCCGTACCGTCCGAAGATGAATGGGGCAGTTGAAGCTGCTAATAAGAACATTAAGAAGATTATACAGAAAATGACTGTTACTTACAAGGATTGGCATGAGATGTTACCATTTTCTCTTCATGGTTATCGTACTACAATACGTACTTCAACAGGGGCAACCCCATTCTCCTTAGTCTATGGTATGGAAGCAGTTCTGCCCATTGAAGTTCAGATTCCCTCCTTAAGAATTATGAAGGATGCAGGCTTGGATGAAGATGAGTGGATTCAGACTCGACTTGACCAGATAAATTTGATTGATGAGAAGAGGTTAGCAGCAGTTTGTCATGGCTAGATGTACCAGAAGCGAATGATCAAAGCTTTTAACAAGAAGGTTAAGACAAAGGTATATCAGGCTGGTGACTTGGTAATCAAGCGTATCGTATTACCACAGGGTGATCCCAGGGGCAAGTGGACTCCTACATATGAAGGACCATTTGTAGTCAAGACAGTATTCTCAGGAGGTGCCATGATACTTACTACTATGGATGGTGAAGACTTCCCACAGCCTGTAAACGCAGACATAGTTAAAAAATACTACGCATAAAAAGAGACCCGCTAGGTTGACTGGCCTAGGCAAAAATAAGGGCATCCCGGCGAACCAAAAGGGTTCGGGCAAAAATTAGGGATATATATATATATAATGTACACCCGGCAAGTCGAAAACCTGAAAAGGCGGCTTGGGCAAAAAAGGGTATCCCGGTGGATTGAAAACCTGAAAGGGCAATCCAGGCAAAAGTTAGGGATTAAAGCGTATGACTATGTCTCGTTTGGATCACCCATGAAACTGCAACCAGTTGTGTTACTTACTCAAGCTCGAACAGATAAAGCTCAATCCAATCGTTTTCGTCTCAACAGTAGAAGATGAGATACTTGAAGATAATGGCAATAGTAGAATTGAAACTCAATAGGATTATTTCCCACATAGCTGATTTTCTTTGTTTTGTAAAAACTTTTATGACAAATTCCTCTTACTAGGATTTATGTCTCCTTGTACAAACCTACCTATGTATAGGTCACTTTGTGATATAAATAAAATTCCATCTTTGAATCCAGATTTACTTTTACCCTATTTACCTAAGCGAAACGTCCATTGGTTGTGTTTGAATGTATGTATGCTTTTGAATATGATTGATGTTTACCAGAAATGCATGTATGCTTAATATGATTGATGTTTACCAGAAATGCATAAAAATGCAGTAATAGTATTTACTAAGGACGAACGAGGGAAGGATTTCAACGAAGCTTCATCGGTTCATCCCTACAAGACAGCTACAAATCCTCAGTAGGGCAAATCCATCTTCATAAGTACTTCAAGTCACATCTCCCCTGGAATTTATATCCATCTCTTTTATCCTCATACGGATAGTCGGGAATTTACTCTTCCAATAGGAGTACGACGAACGAAGACGAGAGATTATATATACTATATTATCAGACAAGACGGGAACGAGTTCCTCATATTCTCCGGCAACAAATCGGGATTTATTTTCCCTGACCAGCAGTTGTTATACGAAGATATCCAGACGCTTCAAGCTGCATGATTCATACATACATCATTTACATCATATCATAACATACATATACATAACTACATAATACATTACTTAAGTGCATCCTGCTATACATGCATACATAATGCATAAACTAATATTATCATACAGAATGTTATAATCTTGTCTTTCAGGTTAATTCTCCAGCAGACAAATTTCATCAACAAATTGTGACTATTGGGCCGTTGTTTATCTTCCCAAAAGTTATCATTTCCTCAGGACGTTGTTTATCCTCCTGAAAGCTTCTTATACCTCAGGACGTTGTTTATCCTCCTGAAAGCATATCATTTCCTCGGGACGTTGTTTATCTTCCTGAAAGCTACCTTGACCTTGGGCCATTGTTTATCTTCCCAAAGGTTACATCACTATCACCTCAGGACGTTGTTTATCCTCCTGAAAGCATATCATTTCCTCAGAATGTTGTTTATCCTTCTGAAAGCATACTATCACCTCAGGACGTTGTTTATCCTCCTGAAAGCATATCATTTCCTCAGAATGTTGTTTATACTTCTGAAAGCATATTATTACCTTGGGCCGTTGTTTATCTTCCCAAAAGCATATTATTTCCTCGGGACGTTGTTTATCCTCCTGAAAGCATATCATTACCCTTGGGCCGTTGTTTATCTTCCCAAAGGTTACATCATTATACCTCAGGATGTTGTTTATCCTCCTGAAAGCATATCATTTCCTCAGAATGTTGTTTATCCTTCTGAAAGCATACTACTACCTTGGGATGTTGTTTATCTTCCTGAAAGCTATTACCACTACCTCGGGATGTTGTTTATCCTCCTGAAAGCATATCATTTCCTCAGGACGTTGTTTATCCTCCTGAAAGCATACCATTACCTTGGGTCGTTGTTTATCTTCCCAAAGGTTACACTATTTCCTCAGGACGTTGTTTATCCTCCTGAAAGCTACTATTTCCTCAGAACGTTGTTTATCCTTCTGAAAGCATATCATCACCTCAGGACGTTGTTTATCCTCCTGGAAGCTATCATTATATCTTCATATTTTGGACTGCTTTATCCTCCAAGAGACATACTTTGAAGAACTTTTATCCAAGTGGCATCTTTAAGCCCACTCAAGCATCTACAACAAGTCATCAGTATCACTCTACGCACCGTGAGTGCAAATTTTTTGGCTTTTGTGTTCAATCCCCTTCAACCTTCCAGGTCACGACTGGCACATATACCAATCTAACCCCTCAGGTTTCAGAAAATTGAACAGGGGCAGCTGTTGCACCCCAAAATTTTCCCTCACAATACAAGACTTTGTGTGCTAAGAAGGTTCACAAGACCTTTCATGAGGTTCATGAAGTTTACAAGACACTTTATGAGGTTCACAAGGTTCACAAGACCTTTCATGAGGTTCATGAAGTTTACAAGACACTTTATGAGGTTCACAAGGTTCACAAGACATATGATGAGGTTCACAAGGTTCACAAGACCTCCCATGAGGTTCACAAGGTTCACAAGGTTCACAAAGTTCACAAATAGTCAGAAAATTTGACAATTCCCTCAGACAATGCATCCTTCTAAGTAGTGCATCCAAAACTAGGGTTTTGACTTCAATCAGGCTAATTGGATTTACAAGACTTTAAGTGAGCTTCATAACATCTTATATGTGTTTAAGAACCCCCATGACAAGTTTCAAGACTTTTCTCAAAGGATTGCTCAGTCAGATGATCAGATAAGTCAAAATCAGTCAAAGCAATTAAAAAGTCAAACTGAGGTCAACTGTGGTCAAACCAAAGTCAAACTTCATGATTTTTTGCCAACATCAAGTATATGAAGTAAATTTCATCATTTGATCAAGGGTTGATCATGATTCATCAAGGAGATTTCAGATCATCAAGAATCAGAGGTTTCTAAATTAGGGTTTTCTCAGGAAAAGTCAACTGAACTTTGACCAGCCATAACTTTCACATGCTTCATCACCAATTTTCCATCCAAAGCTCATTTTGAAGGAAATTGAATTCTCTACAACTTTGTGTATCACAAGCCAAGCCCAAAAATGCTTCATTTGGAAGGTATGAGCTAAGACATTATAGGTCCTTTTGAAAGTCAACAAAAAGTCAACAACTTCAAAAGGGTATAACTTGAGAATGGTAAATGATATGGACATGAAACCAGTGGGGTTGGTTAGAGGACTCTTCAAGATTTCCAAAATGTACAAGAACACCCTCATAGCTTTAAAATTGAAGGATGTGTGCCCTTGCAAAGTTGGGAAATTTTTGGTTGGTTTATGAAGAAAATGGAGGTTTAAAACCAATTTTTTCTAAATGGGCTTGCTATATGATGATCCAATCCATACAAATACTTCATGCACGACCCAACCCTCAAATATTCAGATTTTTTATTATTTTATTTTATTTATTTTGATTTTATTCATTTAAAATCATTTTAAATTAAAATAAAATAGAAAAGTCAAATATTTAAATGGGATTTTGTTTCTAGAAAGTCATAAAGGTGATTTGGATCAGATTGATATGAGAATGATGAAGATTGGCTTGAAATAGAAAGGTTGAATTCACAAATATTTGAATTTTAAGTCTTAATCTTTTTCAATCTTTTTCAATCAAATTTTCCACAAAACAATCAATGTTTTTGACCTAGTTTCGTTACACTATAAGTATACAACACAACCCTATGCATTGGACACGAAATTCTGGCCTCCAAGAGTAAGTTCACATATTCAAAAATCTCACCAAAAGTAAAATTCGGATTTCACAATTCAATCCTTTTCAAGCCAATTTGAAGGTTGAGACATGTTTATTGGACATCCTTGAATCGTTCCCAATGCTTATAAGCATCCAAAGCATCTCATATTGCATAACCCGAATTCATAATGTTCATCATATTTTGATTTTTCGATTTTGCATATTGGCTGGATTTTAATAACTTTTGATCATTGTTTTGTGTTTGTATGAAGTTGTTGATTGATTCTGGATAGTTTGATTGAAGTTTCATTGCAGGTTTGAGATTCCACCATTGTTAGGGTTTTCGGCCTCCATTAGGGTTTTACTCTTAAGCTAATATAAATTAATTCTAAGAACACAGATCAATGCCAATTCATCTATGGATCATGTTTGTATAATTAATTTGATGAAATTTTGCAGTTTTGATGTTGTATGGATTTCGTAGGGTTTCCTGCAATTTAGAATTTCGCAGGAAAGTTTGTGGATAATTTCGCAGGAAATTTTGCAGTGCCAGAGGTTGAAGATGAAGCTAGCGCGCGTTTTCAGATTCAAATATTATTCATAATATTTTTTGAATTGTTTATGGTTTTGTATTACAATTGCAGTGCTAGCTCAGTTGGTTAAAGGGGTGCGCGTGTGAGGCTTTGGTCCAGGGATCGAATCCTGGGCTCAGCAGTTTTTCTCATTTTTTCATTTTAATTGTTAAGCTTAATATATTATGTATTGTGATGGATATGTTAACAGATGCGCCCTCCCGGCTGGAATGGTAAGTGTGTTTGTGTGCTGTGCAAAGGTCCTGGGTTCGATCCCCCCCAGGCCTTTTGTTTTGTTGTCTTTTTTTCATGATTTTCCAGGATGAAGCAACAAAACCAATTGAACCCCTTTCCTTAGCACCTGTACGCGCATGGCCCAGTGGATGGAAGGCAAGTCTTGGAGTCTGCAAGCTTAGGGACTGGGTTCAAATCCCAGCCCAAGCAGGTTTTGATTTTTCATTCTTTTTCTTATTTTTGATTATTTAATTAATTTTCTGTCTTAAATAAATTCAAATAATAAATAGTATGTTCATATTATTTTAAATTCATCCTTTTTAATTTCAATTTTATAAGAAAAACTTATTTTTTTTTGTAAATTATTAATATTGTTAAATTATATATATTATTCTAAAAATATGTATATAAACCCTAATCTTCTAAAAAAACTAAAATATTTTGTAAAAACCCTAATTAATCCTAATAATTTTCAAAACCCTAATTTTCTTCTATTTAAAACTTAATCCTATTTTATTTAATCATGTACATTTTTTTTTTGTTTATAAATTAAATCTTGTATATAAGTATGTTTGAAATTAAAATTCTTAATTTAATTTTGTTAATATGATAATATGATATAAATTGTTTATAATCTAATTTTTGTATATATATAATTTTTAATATATGTTTAGAAATAGTTAAAAAATTGCTAATTTAATTTTGTAATTATAATTTTATTTTCATAATATGTTCATAATTAACTTAATTTTTATAATTTGCATATAACTTAAAATTTTATAATAATTAGTATAATTGTTCATATTTCTTATTAATCTTAAATAATAATTGCTTATAAAAATTGATTTTTTAATTATTATGTTAATATTAGTAATTATGTTTATATGATACTAACCCCATTTATATATTATGGTTTATTATTATTTTCTACTAACCCAATTATTATTTATCATTTAATATTTTGCTTATTTATTTAATTTGCTATTATTATCATGTAATTGTTCCTTTGATGTAATATTTAGTAGTAATGTTTAAATATTTATTTTATGCTATGGTTAGTAAAATAGGGAGTGTAACATGTTTGTATATTAAAAATTAATTTAGATCACTAATTTAAAAGATAAATATTAAAATTGTACACTCACACACGTAAGTCGATCTTTGATCGCCATCTCACTTCCTTAAGGATACCTCTCATGTTGCCTATTACAAAAAGGTCAAGTAGGGTGTATAAAGCAAAAGTCCCTCCAATTCACATCATCTAGTCCCTTAACAGATAAAAGATCAAGTCCCTTTCGAATGTTGCCTTCGTAATGATCTTGTCCCTTTCGAATAAAGATGATAAGTCCCTTCGAATTGCTTATACACCCCACAATTGCCTAAATAACAGATGTCCCTTCACATGTCCCTCACATCCAAGGTAATGACTACCTATTCCTTAATAATAGGGATAGTCTTACCATTTAAAGGATTCAAGAACAGAAAAAACTTAAACTTAGGGTAGGTTCCTCTTAGATACTTGCTCACTCTTCAAGATATTTCAAACACTTCACACATTTCAAACAATTTTCAAAACAAAGGTTTTTTACATCCGTACATGGATCATTATAAAACTCTTAAGAAAATTTCTATTCACACACTTCACATTTCAAAAATATTTTAAAGTGAGCTAAGTAACTAAGAGCCCAGGGATAACCATGGATGTAAGGGGTGCTAACACCTTCCCTTTACATAACCTACCCCCCGGACCCAAAAATCTTTTAAAAGGTCTTTCCTGTTCTTTTATGCCTTTCCTTTGGATAAAATAAAAGTCGGTGGCGACTCTTGCTATCCGCAACATAACTAAAGTCAGTTCTCCCACCGTGTTACAGTGGGCACAAATAAACTTCGAGCCTATATCCTTTGTTTCTATAACCGTGAACCAGGCCACGATACAACCCTTAAAAGTCCTAACTGAAACATGGTTAATTTGAGAGCGTACTACTACGAGACCGCGTTCCTGACTCCTACGAGTTATGCTAAATGACATTTGTCGGTATTGCATGTACATACTTTCATTCAAAATAATGTCGTATCTTAACCAGTGATTCACTCGCGAAGGTTTGCGACACCTTTTTCAATAAAGACTTCAAGTTTGACATGTGTGTTGCATTAGAATTGTCATTCTAAGAATAAACATTTTTTTCTTGCATACATTTGTTTGGCATCATAAATGGTTCACATGCGGAAATTCAATCCAGAAGCTTAAGCTTGCCAAGTTGAGAAGTCCAAAACTTCCGAAAGACTGTCACGTCAAGGTGCACTTTTCTGAGAAAGCTTCATTGAGCAAGGACTTTCCTAATTAGTCGCAGTAAGAGCTAGCCAATCTGGGGAAGTTAAGTCGAGCAATCTCTTCAAACTTCAGTCAAACTGGGGCCATCACTTCGAGATTCAAATCTCTCCAAAAGCGAAGATCAGTCAGTCAGGTGCAAAGCTATTCAAATACTCGTACTGGGGCAGGCCACCCCAATAGTACGAGAGTTCATTCTTTCCCAAAGACAGGCGATCGAAAGCATTTACCCGGAGTTTAGAATACCGTGGTCATTTGTCCAGCCAACTATCTCGTTCAGCACTTCTGACAAATACAAACTCATATGCAATGACAATGATTATTTCCCCAGCAAGGTTGTTACGCTAGTTCATGCAGTCGTTATGATACCTAAGAGTTTAAAGACGTCAAGTCTTTTGTAAAATCCTCTTGAGGTAAAATCCATACGGAAACAACTGATCCCCAGCACGAGGCAACCTGAGATCTTTCCTCCTCAGCAGGACGTGTCTCGGTGTTGTCATCTCCAACAGGCAAATGGAAGTTATCCTCACTAAAGTCAGAAGTTTTTCCTTCAGTTGGTTTCCTTAATCTTGGTTCCTCAACAGATCTAAGGCGATTCCTATTCCCCTAGAAGATTTCAGATAAATCATTCTCCTTCCCAGCAGATCCATAAAAGTGGATAATCCCCAATAATCGAAGTATTCCCAGGCACGACCCTCAAATCTAAAGTCCAATTTATTTTTGGCAAAGGTGGTAATTCAGGACAAATGAATTATTCACGCTCTTCTCCAACAGAGATGTTATCCCCACAAGACTTCTTGGGATCGAATACGCGATCATTGTGTTTCCCCACTGAGTTAGCAGAGACTTATTACTTCCGCGTCAGGAATTTCTTTCACATTCATACCAGTTCATTAGCAATACTCAAGACATAACATCCCCAGTGTCATGGGGCAGCATACCATGCAATCCCACAGTGGGCAAAAGTCTCCCACAGTGAGCAGAAGTCCACCCGCAGTGTGGCAAATCTCTAAAGTCTCCCACAGCGAGCAAAAGTCCCCCACAGTGGGAAAAAGTCTCCCACAGTGAGCAGAAGTCCACCCGCAGTGTGGCAAATCTCTAAAGTCTCCCACAACGAGCAAAAGTCTCCCACAGTGAGCAGAAGTCCACCCGCAATGTGGCAAATCTCTAAAGTCTCCCACAGCGAGCAAAAGTCCCCCACAGTGGGCAAAAGTCTCCCGTAGTGAGCAAAAGTATCCCGTAGTGAGCAGCAGCCCCGTAGTGTGGCAAGTTGCCGAAGTCCACCCGCAGTGTGGTAAATCCTTAAAGTCCACCCGCAGTGTGGCAAATTATCTAAGCAATCCACCCGCAGTGTGGTAAAGTATCTGAAGCCCAACCGCAGATTGGAAAAAGTCCATCCTCAGGGTGGCAAAGTATCTTAAAATTCTATCGCAAGCTGGTGAAAGTCCACCCACAGCGTGGCAAGTCGTTATTCGTATAACTCCATCCAATAATACACCATTAAGGCTTTGTTGCAGCTTATCAAAGTCCACTCGCAGTGTGGCAAGCCAGTAGCCTTCTAGCATTACTCAAAAGGCATCCCCCGTTTATGATTCTTACCGTCATAATTATATCCAAGCAGAGTTCGTTCGGTTGAGTTTATTTCCCTGTTCTTCTGCGACAGAGTGCAAATTTTCTGGATGTTTCTAGTATTCAATCCCTTCATACCTCAAATGTCTGAAAGCAACTGCTATCATCCATTCAGTTCTACAGAGATTGAATAGGGGCAGTTGTAACACCCCAAAATTTGCCCTCTATATTTATCACCATCTAGCTGACTCTATGCCTCGCATTCTTCAAATATCTTTCATCAGGTCATAGCGTGTGCTTCATGCACCACATCTAGGTCATTAGCATTCACAGTCATGCGTTGCATATATGTGATATTGTCTTTTCTTGTCATTCTCATCAACGTAACTCAGGGATACTATTGCTTCGTTAAAGGCCATAAGATTAGAAATCTATGATGAATGTTTCTTGGGCACGCTTATTGCTCTAGTTTCATATTCAAGGCTTTCCTGAGACCTTTGTTCAAAATCTTTGGTCGCCAAGTCATGATATGCAAGACGTTCTTCCTGGTGGGATTATTTTGTTCAAGGATTGCTTTGATAAAGATTGTTTGTCGTTTAAATGAAAATGGTTTGTTTTATATATGAGTTAATTTGGACACAAGGATTCAGATGAGGCTAAGATCCATTTTCGGACATACAAGATTGAAAAGCCCATACGGGGTTATTTCCTTATGATTTATGCAACAAAAAAAGAAGAAGAGAAAAGGGTACTTCATAATTCTCCCAAACCATGACCCATTTTCTTGTATATACTTCAAGACCGTTTACCAAATTCCAAGTTAAAATTCATTTTTCGAATCCGCTCATAAGTCCAGATCCGTTCAATCATAATGGTTTATTAAACCATACTAATTTGTTAACCCAAGCCCGTTACATATTTTTTTCTTCTTCTTTCGAGACCACTATTATCCATTTCCGAAACTATTTCATAGGTACATAGCCGTATCTCAAACCAAGTTAAATTATCTATATCCAAATCCATTTTTTGGTCCAATTCATTTTATCTGTCCATATTCATTTAATCCATAAACCATTTTTTTTGTCCAAAAGCTCTTGTGTGTATTTAAGCCTAAGCCCATTTCAATTCATAACCTTTCACAAAATTCTGAATTAATTCATTTTTTTCAAGGCCCATCAAGAGAGTGAATATATTTGTAAACTCTTGGTCCAAGTTTGCAAGGAGGGTTACGAAATTGAGCCATTGAAGCTTAGAATTCAAGTCACAAGCCAAGATTATCATGTGCAATCGATTTGAAGTATATTGAGATTTGGTTTTATGAAAAATTAACTCAAAAATTTATTAAAAAATTCATCCAAAAGAGTATGGTTACAAAACCTGAAGAAAGGTGAAAGTTCAAACAAAAAATTCAGGAAATAAATCAAGGAAGATTATAAGGAATTATTTTATTGAATTCAGTCTAAAAACTATAGAAAGCAAAAAAAAAAAGAGTTCATCATCTATCAGGAGCTATATTATAAAAAAAAGGCTCTCCGAATTCGGCAGTAAGTATTCAATACAATGAGCATTCAATACAGAGTTGATAACATAAAATCTATTAACACGGACTGCAGGAAACTTATACCAGAAAAGTACAACAATAGAAAAAATCATCAGAAACTATTCTGGAGGCTTTCAATCCCAATTGTCTATAGACTCCTTTTACTCCCCTTTGACTCTTTATCAGATATCTTCTATACTTTTGACACCCAACCTGCATAATTCATGAGCTCCTCCTATCATCTCCGAATTTTTCATACTCCATACAATGATCATAAGACTGAAATCAGGGCATACCAAAAAGTCAGGATATCATTCACACAAAAAATGTTAACAGAGCAATATAATTTCAGAATAAATAAGTAACTGAAAAATTCAAAAAAAAAGAGGAAGAGGATTGCCAAAAATTTCAGTTATAACAAACTCTAACAAACTCAACACAAAGGTAACCGATATTTACCTGATAAATCACCTATAAAATGGGGATTTTGCTGCGGTGGTGTGGCTGGATTTTCTCAATTCTCTCCATCAAATTCATAATTCCTCTTCTTCTTCTTCTGCATCCCTTTCTTCATCAACTCTCAACAACCACTCCCTCAACCTCATTCTACAGCTTATCATTCACTCCACCACTCTCTTCCATCGGAATTCTTCATCAATATCTCTACAACTTTCTAATCTTCACCATCATCAACCTCTAATCTCACTCCACAATTTCTTCTTTCAATCACAGAATCCAGACAAATTCATCACTCTTCAACCCTTCACAAGCTTCTTCTTCCATAATCAATCACTCTGATCTTCAATTCTTTAACACCATCTTCATCAATTTTCAACCAGCAAATCCAAATTATATACAAAGAACCGAGCCACGAACTCTCTAAGAACCCTCTCTCGATTCTGTCTTCGCTCGCCTTGATTATCTTCATCAACCCACATCAAAGTTCAAACTTGCAGTGAGCAACAGGTCCTGCAGTAATCCGCGAGGCCACAACGACCTGCATCAAATTCACAAACTCCTTATCAACATCATTCAACACCAAGATGTCCAACAATAACTCAGACTCGTAACGTAATTAAGGAGAAGAAGGAAAAGGAAAATAATTGAAAACGTACACAAGAAGAGGAAGAAAGAGGTGAAGGAGACGATTGTTGTGATAAACGGACCTGAACGTCATCCAAGGTACTTCACCACCGTTTCTCGCCGCTGCGTCGATGGTATGTACCCTATTTTTTCTCGTTCGTATAATATTCCATCTTGGATGTGTAGGCTGGGATTATATGAACAAGACCCTTTGATTCTGAATGTAGAATGGTAATGTTGGAAGTTCGATTTGGGGAGGAATTCGGGTTAGGTTTTTTGCAATTTGGCTTGATGTTAGGGTGTTAGAGATAGGGATGTATGATAAGAACGATTCGGCGATGGCCATGGTTGCTTGCTCCGGTAGTTTTTCCGCCGCCAATAGGGTTTTGTTTGGTGAAGAAGATGAGAGGGTGAGAAAGGAGAAGGTGCGTGAGAGAGAGAAGGTGCGTGAGAGAGAGAGAGAGAGAAGGGGGCTGAGAGTGGCTTTTTGTTCTTGTGGTGTTTATGATTTGATTTTATAAAATGTGGTTAATTGGGATTAATTGGGGAAATTAATCATAATAATGCTCATTAATTTTTAATAAAACTCCATAGAATTCATTAAATCCACCGTTATTTTTTGTTTCAATGTTTGGAAGAGATAAGATTTGATGAAGATAAGATTCCTTGGAGTGGTCCACTCCGGCGGTGACAAGTGTCACCGTCCGGTTGGACCACCAAATCTCAATCCCACGCAGACCTATCCACTGTAAGTTCCATACTCCCTCAGGCCTTGGTGGCGTTTGGACCTTATGCGGATTGCTATGCACGCCCCTGGGTTCAAGCCCATTTTGTTTCTTAACGGAAAATCATTTCTTTCCTCACCCCCCTTTCTATTTCTTTTCCTTTTATTTTCTATTTCATATAGCTTTAATTTAAATCCATTAAAAATATTTAAAAGCCTAATAAAATTCCCTAAAAATTATGGTAGAATATTAATTCATTTTTGAACCATTCCCAACTTTTACTTTCTGAATTTAATCATTTTTCAATTTAATTTCGATTTTTTTAATTTAATTGATTTTATATTGAATTCCTTCATAAACACATAAATTTGTACAATTTATTTCTGCCACTTCCTATAACATTTTTGATCCATTCTTTTTGCTATGATTAAAGGACAAATTAAAGTACCTAGAATATTCTTTGTGTATTTTTTAGGACATTTTTTCTACTGTTTTGGTAGTGCGATTTGTACAAAATTGTGATTGAGCCTTAGATAGATTTAGGTGGTAATTTGACATAGTTAGGATTAGAATTTTTAAGAGATTTTTTAACACAATGATATAATCAGGTTAGAGACCCTAGGGAATTAATTTCACATTTTTTCCATGACTTTTAATATTTTTTGGCATTTTAATTCATTTCCATCATATTATGCATATTCATGATTCATGTCCTTCACTAACTATTTTCTTCTTGTGCAAGGTATTTTCCGAGGACTTGCTATTGGACTTGGATATTTTTTATGCCTCAATTATGTTTCTGTGATTTGTGATGTAATAGCTTAGAACTTGTATGCTTTTATAGTTTCTATAATTAGGATAGAAAAGATAAAATGAATCGATAGAAAACAAAATCTCAAAAATGGAATAAATAAGATACTCGATCCAACGTCGAGTAAATTTTCAAAATAAATAAAGTTGCATGTGACTTTAGGGTTCCTCGATTACCATCGTTCCACTCCATTCAACCAAAATCAAGCCTTGTATGTTGCACACCATAAGTCGTGCGTCTTAGCACCACGCAATCGACCCACCCGATCCATTGTTTCTTCCCATTTACATTTCATACACGTTTTTACCCACCATGACTTAGGAGGACCATATTGTTCACCATTAACTCTTTTGTACTTGCATTTTTAGACTTATATCTTTTAGGTAGAATTTAATCTCAAACCTCACTAACCATAAGTCATCTTTGAATTCAAACTAACTTAGGGTAAGTCTAGTTTCCCTTAGAAGTTTTTCCTTTGATAACTTGAGTCTCACTTCTCATCTTAAAATAAAATATAAAAAAAACACTTAATAAAGGAAAGGTGTACAATGCGCCACGAGCCTTAAGCTATACGGGAAATGATTAGTGGAGGTCTCCTTCACTCTTCTAGGATGCTTTACAAACGTTCCATTGGGGGCGATCTTGGAAAGTATTCGCTCCTGTGTCATAGTCTTTAGTGTTGTACATACAATAAACACAAACTCAAAACATTTCTTATAAAAGACAACAAACCAAGAAGTCACGCCTTCTCATCTCATCTCATACTCTTTGCAGACGAACATGACTTGTCTCGACAGTTCAAACAGTGACACGGTAAACACCCTCGAGTCAGAGCCGGTAACACCTGAGCTAGAGCTATGGCAACGTCATCCTAAAAATCACAAACAAGTGTCAGCCTTAGTTAGACGAACTACGGCGTCTCTGATCCTCATTTATCCCGATGAGGTACGTAGGCAGTGGGGTAGGGCCCATTCGAGCATAATCTTTTATTTTTCCTACATTTTCCCTTTTATTCCCATTTGTCGATTCCGTTTCTTTTCTCATTTCCATTTCATTCCAGATAGCCATTCTTTTATTCAAACAGCATATTATTTTTCACCCTTTGAAAACAGACTTTTAAGCATGGATCCCGTCGGGTACGGCGGACGGATTGGGGTGCTAATACCTTCTCAATCCGTAATCGACTTCCGTATCCATATCTTTGGTTCGCAAGGCCTCGTCCTTTTCCTTCTTCCTTAGGTTTGTGCAACATTACCTTTCCCATTCCTTTGGGATAAAAATGTCTGGCTGGCGACTCTAACTTTTCCGCGCCACTTTCGCGTTTGTACTGGGATGAAGATCCCGGGAGCGACAGCTGGCGACTCTGCTGGGGAATTTTAGAAATTCTAATTTCCCCTTTGAGAGTCAATCCTAGCGCTTGTCTGTTTCTGTTTTCTTTGGGTGTTTATTCGTTTGTTGTTATGCTTTAGTTTAGCTTTACTGTTTTGTTTACAGTTTATCGCTTTCCCTAACAGCTTTATTTACAGCTTTCTGCACTTTACTTTACTGTTGCATATACTGGCATATACTGTACTGGCTGTTCTGGTTTTCCTTGGCGGGATGGGATTATTATGAGATAAGCCAAATACCCGGCTTGAGTATACACATAGGATTTAGAGTGGGCAGTCGTGTGGCTTGCGTGGTCTTGAGCACATGTAGTTTTCACGAGTCCCACACCCAGATCAGGCTCTCTTGGGATATGTTCTATACTGCCTAGGCAGACCATAGAATGTTCCCACCTGAGCTGCTAACACTGGGAACCGATCATCGAGGACCTTAGTGGAAACAACCCTCTCCAGTGGTGACAGTAGCAAACCACATTTCGTGGCAAACCCATTCGCACCCGAGGGCCCACTAGGAAATCGCATAGGATAACCTTGTTCTCTCATAGGAACCTGGTTAAAGCAACTGGTCGTATGACGGTAGTATTGTACCCTTCGGGATGAATGTACTATTGTTTCTCGACTTCAGTGCTTGAAGCCGGGAACTTATGAGGGATGCTTGTTTTTCCGGAATTCAGCTGAGGCCTCCCTGAGTAGTACATAATGCCAAACCGATTCCCTGATTTGGTCATGAGCCATTTCTCGGAAATGGTGAACGTATTATTGCTATTCGGCTTTGAGAGTCCGTGATGTTGACCCGTAGTAGCATACCCGTGAGATTGGGAGGGTTTACAGGTTCGCAGGAAAACTAAACCTTCAACCTACCTTGTTCTTGATACTTGGGTTTTTTTCCGACACATACTTATGATCTAGTATTCTTGACAGTCCGTATTCAGGCAAAATCAGAAGACAGTACAACAGTGCCCAGTATATGCAACAGTGATCACATGTCATTGCATTGCATCACATCATCCGCATACTTGCATTCCTAATGCATGTTTATTCATTTGCAGGGCTGCATATTACATCCTTGATTTCGGTTGTGGGTATTGATCTATGAGCATGGAATCCAAGAAAAAGACCAATTGTATTATCTCCTACAAGGTTTATCAGCCTGTTGTGAAAGAAATTCTCAAAGTGAAGGCCTTAGCTCCTCCAGAAGTTCTGAATGTCTTCAAGCAGGATTACGGGTGGATTTTGTATTTCATAGAGCCCATCAGTGACTATGCTTTCAGAGGGATGCACACCTTGCTACAGTTTTATGATCCACAGCTTAGATGTTTTGTACTTTCTGATTTCGTGTTGGCACCTACATTAGAGGAGTATTCGAGCATCCTGAGAGTTTCTGTGAAGGACTGTGCACCATTCTTTGGGACCAAGATTGATCCCGACTTCAAAGATGTAGCAACTGCTCTTTATTTGAGCAAGTCATTATTGAAAGACCGGATTGATAGCAAAGGAGGCTTCCGGGGATATCATTTGAGTTTCTTGTTAGATGAGGCTACCAAAGCAGCTGAGGCAAAAAGTTGGAGTACCTTCAATGCGATCCTAGCTTTGTGTATCTATGGAATCACTTTGTTCCCGAACATGCCCAACTTCGTGGATGTTGATGCTATTCGCATTTTCATAGCAAAAAATCATGTTCCTACTCTCTTAGGTGATCTCTACCACTCTGTGCATTATAAGAATGAGAAGCGAAGAGGTGGAATGTTGAATTTTTGCGCGACTGTATTCTACAAGTGGTTCACACGCTTTCTTCCACAATCAGGAGCTTTTGAGAAAACGAAGAACACTCTTGAATGGTCTGAACGATTGATGGGCTTGCAAGCAAAGGACATTACTTGGGTTAATCAGGGTTTGCGGTGCATTGACATTCTTCATAGTTGCGGAGGATTCCCTAATGTTCCACTGATCGGGAGGAAAGGGGGAATTAATTATAACCCTTCTCTCACGGTTAGACAGTTCGGGTATGCCTTAAAGGAACCACCAGCCGCTGTGGACATCACAGAGTCCTTGTACTTCCAATCATCAGATGGATTCGAGATTGCTCAGAAAGCTTCTAATGCTTGGCATAGTCGGAAGACAAGAGGGAAGAAAATTTTGGGAGTAGGGAATTGTCGAATGTATCCACCATTTGCAGAATGGTTAAGAGAACGGGTTGAAGTGTTACTGTTACCATTTGGGCCTGCGCCTCTTCTATATCCCACGGTCATTGAACAACCTACCACAGTTAGCATTGAAGAGTTCAACAAGATGAAGACAGAAAGAGACGGTTTGTTAATGGAGAATGCACAGTTAGGTCAAGAGCTTGCTAAAGCTAATCACGCCAGACTTGAGATTGAGTGGAAAGCTCAAGAAGATGCTGAGAGGCATGCTATTGCAAGGAAACAATGTGAGGTTGAGTTAGCTCGGTATGAGAGGTTCGAGTTTGCTACTAGAAGTTCTTCCAAGGAACACATTGACACTAGAAGGCAACTGGATCATAAGACCTTGAGTTTTGAGAACATGAAAAAGAGACATGCTGCTTACAGGATCAAAAGAGAGGAACAAGACAAAGTTCAAGCTGAATAGATCGCGAGTAAGCTAAAGGAGAAAGACAAAGAGATGGCCGGTAACTTGAGAGAAAAAGATGCAGAACTTGCTAAGGCCCGAGAAGAAGCTGCTTACTACAAGCGGATGATGATCTGCTATCAGAAGAAGCTGAAGAGGTTTGAAGACAACCAGGTGCAGATGAAGGAGTTGGTAGAAGTTCCAAAGGCAGGACTGATCATTGACTCAGATCTAGATAGAGGATCGCATTGACAAAGACATATTTCTGTTTGCTTGTATATTGTGGGATTACCATCAGGACTGATGATGGAATCTTTTTATCATTGTACTTCTGTTTGAATCCATGCTTTGGGTGTTTTGACTATATCAACAAAATTCTTATCATAAAAAGATCTCTTTACTATCATTCTGTGTTCTCTCACTCTATGGTCACTGACACATCTGACACATTTGCAAAAACACGTCGGTCTTCATATTCTTGGAATTGTTTGGCACGTCTGTTACACACACGCACCTTATATTATCAACACTGCTTGTTATTTACAGCAAAAAGAGCTTCTGTCTTCATCAAACCCACAAAACTGGAATCAGGGGATGGGATGCCCTAAAAATGAATCGACATGCCGTAACATTCATTTCCTGCATATCATATTCTTGTGTTTTTGCAGGTTACCCAGAGTTTCTAACTTATTTAACTACAGGAAATATAGTTGGTCAACGCGTTCACCGATATCCGACTAAAAGAAACCGAGTAAGGATGGCTGAACGAATGCAGACTGATCTCAATGAGCTCCGACAGAGGATGGACAAGTTCATGGAAATGATGACTGGCATGGCCCAGAACCAGGAGCGTCTCCGGATGATGGTTGAGCAACCTCATGGGAATGTTAATACGGGAATATCGGCTGAGAATGTGGATTCTAACGCTGCCCGTAACGGGGAGCCTAATCCAAATAGGACCACAGCCCGTAATGCGGGTTTAGAAGACAATCAAGAGGACCAGTTCACTCTACTGGATGCTGATATGGGTAACATGAATGAGATCAACAATCGCAGGTATGAAGAGCTGGCAGAGAAGATCAAGGCCATGGAATGTCAGAATTCCTTGGGTATCGATGTAACCAGTCTCGGGTTAGTACCAGGAGTCAGAATCCCTCCCAAGTTCAAGGCACCATTGTTTGACAAGTACAACGGCAGCACGTGCCCTAGGACTCACATTCACGCATACTTTGGAAGAATCTTGGCTCACACTGATGACGAGAAACTTTGGATGCATTTCTTCCAAGACAGTTTATCTGGAGCTTCGTTGAGCTGGTACATGAAGCTGAGTCGGGTCTCTATTCGAAGTTGGAAAGATCTAGCTGAAGCATTCCTCAAGCAGTATCAATACAACATTGATATGGCTCCGAATCGCACTCAGTTGCAGAACTTGTCTCAAGGACCTAAGGAGAGTTTTAAGCAGTATGCCCAGAGGTGGCGTGAGCTGGCCGCACAGGTTCAACCTCCATTGCTGGATCGGGAAATGGCCGACATGTTTATGGGCACCTTGCAAGGTGTTTACTTGGATCGTTTGGCCGCCTGCCCGTCCATTGGTTTTGCTGATATCGTCATTGTTGGGGAAAGAATAGAGAATTTTCTGAAATTGGGAAAGATCCAGGATGCAAGCAGTGCTAGTTCTTCTGGTGTGAGAAAGCCTTTTGGCAACAGCCAAAGAAGAAGAGAAGGCGAGACGAATGTTGTGTATAGAGGTCGAGACAGAAGTTATTCTCAAGGTTACAACCAAGCAGCTGCGGTGACTATTACTCCACAGGTTCAACAACAACGACCACATGGTCAGCAACAACAGGTACAGAGACCGTTTCAGGAAAGAACAAGAGCAAGAAACCGCAGACTCGACCCCGTCCCATGCCCATATGTTGTATTACTCCCAGAGTTGCTAAAGTTGAACCTGGTCGAGCTTCGTACCATGAGACCTCCCCCTCCTGACAATCTACCTCCAAACTTTGATGTTAACGCCAGGTGCGAATTCCATTCGGGTGCACAGGGGCACAATATTGAGAAATGTTGGGCTTTTCAGAACAAGGTACAGGACCTAGTTAACTCCAAAGCAATCAATTTCGCTCCTCTCCCAAATGTACTCCAGAATCCGATGCCTAATCACAACGGAGCCGGTGTCACGGTTATTCTACCAGATGGTTCACGTTAAGCTGAAGTCTTCGAGTTAATCACCCAGGACGCCATGGTATTCATGAAGCAAATAAAGCCAGCAGTATTCAAATACTCTCAGTGATGGCATTCACGTGTTTGCCTTTCTTCATTGTTCATTTTCATCCCTATTGAGGGGAACTACGTTGCTCTGATTCTTAATTGGTCATTAGTCAATGGAGATACGTAGGCAGAAGATTGTCAGGTCTTTCCGAGCAACCTTATGGGGCAATTTTACTCCCCAGCTTCACTCTTTCCTTTAGATGTCTCGTGTCAGGGTCAGAATAGCTAAAAGAAGAAGTATGACTACCATGGTTGGGTATACGGCTGCAACTAGAAGGTTATAAGTCTGTAAAAGAGCTATTGATCACTGAAAGTGTCCAAGACTGACGGGTCCAGACGGAGTCAAGCCTCCTCAACTACGACAATATTCAGTTTCTTTACTGCATTTCCATTTGTAGTTTCTTTTATATGCTAAACATTTGTCTACATGTATGAAATATGTTTGCTTGTGAATGTTAGCAATAATAAAACTCACATGTTTTTCTTGAAGTAATTCATTTGCATTCACTTATAATTTTGCATTTGTACATCGCAATACCAATTGTTATGCTTAAATTCTATGAAGGAGGATGACGAAAAAGAACGCAAAATCTCTAATTGTGTGCTCTCGAGTAAGGCCCTGTTGACGATGTATAGGCTTTGTTTCAAATCCCTAAACACTGGAGATATAAGGAAGATAAACCCTTGCTAACCCCTTTGGGCCTTGAAGTAGGAGTTTCTTTTCACATGAAAAAACCCTCACATGTAACCCAGGGGCAGGGTAGATGTCAGCTAGTCGGACCAAGTGTTCAGGCTTTCATAAAGGAGTGTATATGAGGATCCATTACATTCCATCATGCTAATCAAGAGGTCCAAAGGCCAGAAACCACAATGATTATCCAAGTCAATAGGTCCAAAGATTGAAAACCACAATGGTTATCCTTCGTCGACCAAAGAATGAGGCAGTCACAACCCTCACAAAGCAATCAAGGAAAACAAATGTCACGCGACTTGTTCAAAATGCAAAAAAAAGAAAAAAGAAAAGAAAAGGCCCGCTAAGTCGAAACTTGAAAACAAGCGACTTAGGCAAAAGTTAGGGCATCCCGCTGGACACCACAATCAAAGATTCACAAGAATCAGTCCAGGCAAAAGTTAGGGATAAGCAAAATAACGCAAAAGCGAAAGACGGAAAGGATTACACAAGAAAGATCCTCAAAATAGGAACAAAGTCGTGTGGCACAGACATGAAAGATAGAGGAGTGACTGACTCTCAGCAATAACTTGATTGGTGCTTGAACTGATAGCAGCAATGGTTCCTCAATCAACACAAAACCCTTATGAAAGATGAATGCTTGTGAAAACTAGCTGAATGTAGGAATGGAGAACATCACGAAGAGTGGGTGGGCACAAATAAACTTCGAGCCTATATCCTTTGTTTCTATAACCGTGAACCAGGCCACGATACAACCCTTAAAAGTCCTAACTGAAACAGGGTTAATTTGAGAGCGTACTACTACGAGACCGCGTTCCTGACTCCTACGAGTTATGCTAAATGACATTTGTCGGTATTGCATGTACATACTTTCATTCAAAATAATGTCGTATCTTAACCAGTGATTCACTCGCGAAGGTTTGCGACACCTTTTTCAATAAAGACTTCAAGTTTGACATGTGTGTTGCATTAGAATTGTCATTCTAAGAATACACATTTTTTGCTTGCATACATTTGTTTGGCATCATAAATGGTTCACATGCGGAAATTCAATCCAGAAGCTTAAGCTTGCCAAGTTGAGAAGTCCAAAACTTCTAAAAGACTGTCACGTCAAGGTGCACTTTTCTGAGAAAGCTTCATTGAGCAAGGACTTTCCTAATTAGTCGCAGTAAGAGCTAGCCAATCTGGGGAAGTTAAGTCGAGCAATCTCTTCAAACTTCAGTAAAACTGGGGCAATCACTTCGAGATTCAAATCTCTCCAAAAGCGAAGATCAATCAGTCAGGTGCAAAGCTATTCAAATACTCGTACTGGGGCAGGCCACCCCAATAGTACGAGAGTTCATTCTTTCCCAAAGACAGACGATCGAAACCATTTACCCGGAGTTTAGAATACCGTGGTCATTTGTCCAGCCAACTATCTCGTTCAGCACTTCTGACAGATACAAACTCATCTGCATTGGCAATGGTTATTTCCCCAGCAAGATTGTTACGCTAGTTCATGCAGTCGTTATGATACCTAAGAGTTTAAAGACGTCAAGTCTTTTGTAAAATCCTCTTGAGGTAAAATCCATACAGAAACAACTGATCCCCAGCACGAGGCAACCTGAGATCTTTCCTCCTCAGCAGGACGTGTCTCGGTGTTGTCATCTTCAACAGGCAAATGGAAGTTATCCTCACTAAAGTCAGAAGTTTTTCCTTCAGTTGGTTTCCTTAATCTTGGTTCCTCAACAGATCTAAGGCGATTCCTATTCCCCTAGAAGATTTCAGATAAATCATTCTCCTTCCCAGCAGATCCATAAAAGTGGATAATCCCCAATAATCGAAGTATTCCCAGGCACGACCCTCAAATCTAAAGTCCAATTTATTTTTGGCAAAGGTGGTAATTCGGGACAAATGAGTTATTCATGCTCTTCTCCAACAGAGATGTTATCCCCACAAGACTTCTTGGGATCGAATACGCGATCATTGTGTTTCCCCACTGAGTTAGCAGAGACTTATTACTTCCGCGTCAGGAATTTCTTTCACATTCATACCAGTTCATTAGCAATACTCAAGACATAACATCCCCAGTGTCATGGGGCAGCATACCATGCAATTCAACATATGCAAAGTCCAGCCGCAGACTGGCCAAAGTCCATCTTCGGGTGGCAAGTTTCAAAAGTCCCCCACAGTGGGCAAAAGTCTCCCACAGTGAGCAGAAGTCCACCCGCAGTGTGGCAAATCTCTAAAGTCTCCCACAGCGAGCAAAAGTCCTCCACAGTGGGAAAAAGTCTCCCACAGTGAGCAGAAGTCCACCCGCAGTGTGGCAAATCTCTAAAGTCTCCCACAACGAGCAAAAGTCTCCCACAGTGAGCAGAAGTCCACCCGCAGTGTGGCAAATCTCTAAAGTCTCCCACAGCGAGCAAAAGTCCCCCACAATGGGCAAAAGTCTCCCGTAGTGAGCAAAAGTATCTCGTAGTGAGCAGCAGCCCCGTAGTGTGGCAAGTTGCCGAAGTCCACCCGCAGTGTGGCAAATCCTTAAAGTCCACCTGCAGTGTGGCAAATTATCTAAGCAATCCACCCGCAGTGTGGTAAAGTATCTGAAGCCCAACCGCAGATTGGCAAAAGTCCATCCTCAGGGTGGCAAAGTATCTTAAAATTCTATCGCAAGCTGGTGAAAGTCCACCTACAGCGTGGCAAGTCGTTATTCGTCTAACTCCATCCAATAATACACCATTAAGGCTTTGTTGCAGCCTATCGAAGTCCACTCGCAGTGTGGCAAGCCAGTAGCCTTCTGGCATTACTCAAAAGGCATCCCCCGTTTATGATTCTTACCGTCATAATTATATCAAGGCAGAGTTCGTTCGGTTGAGTTTATTTCCCTGTTCTTCTGCGACAGAGTGCAAATTTTCTGGATGTTTCTAGTATTCAATCCCTTCATACCTCAAATGTCTGAAAGCAACTGCTATCATCCATTCAGTTCTATAGAGATTGAATAGGGGCAGCTGTAATACCCCAAAATTTGCCCTCTATATTTATCACCATCTAGCTGACTCTATGCCTCGCATTCTTCAAATATCTTTCATCAGGTCATAGCGTGTGCTTCATGCGCCACATCTAGGTCATTAACATTCACAGTCATGCGTTGCATATATGGGATATTGTATTTTCTTGTCATTCTCATCAACGTAACTCAGGGATACTATTGCTTCGTTAAAGGCCATAAGATTAGAAATCTATGACGAATGTTTCTTGGGCACGCTTATTGCTCTAGTTTCATATTCAAGGCTTTCCTGAGACCTTTGTTCAAAATCTTTGGTCGCCAAGTCATGATATGCAAGACGTTCTTCCTGGTGGGATTATTTTGTTCAAGGATTGCTTTGATAAAGATTGTTTGTCGTTTAAATGAAAATGGTTTGTTTTATATATGAGTTAATTTGGACACAAGGATTCAGATGAGGCTAAGATCCATTTTCGGACATACAAGATTGAAAAGCCCATCCGGGGTTATTTCCTTATGATTTATGCAACAAATAAAGAAGAAGAGAAAAGGGTACTTCATAATTCTCCCAAACCATGACCCATTTTCTTGTATATACTTCAAGACCGTTTACCAAATTCCAAGTTAAAATTCATTTTTCGAATCCGCTCATAAGTCCAGATCCGTTCAATCATAATGGTTTATTAAACCATACTAATTTGTTAACCCAAGCCCGTTACATATTTTTTTTTCTTCTTCTTTCGAGACCACTATTATCCATTTCCGAAACTATTTCATAGGTACATAGCCGTATCTCAAACCAAGTTAAATTATCTATATCCAAATCCCTTTTTTGGTCCAATTCATTTTATCTGTCCATATTCATTTAATCCATAAACCATTTTTTTTGTCCAAAAGCTCTTGTGTGTATTTAAGCCTAAGCCCATTTCAATTCATAACCTTTCACAAAATTCTGAATTAATTCATTTTTTTCAAGGCCCATCAAGAGAGTGAATATATTTGTAAACTCTTGGTCCAAGTTTGCAAGGAGGGTTACGAAATTGAGCCATTGAAGCTTAGAATTCAAGTCACAAGCCAAGATTATCATGTGCAATCGATTTGAAGTATATTGAGATTTGGTTTTATGAAAAATTAACACAAAAATTTATTAAAAAATTCATCCAAAAGAGTATGGTTACAAAACCTGAAGAAAGGTGAAAGTTCAAACAAAAAATTCAGGAAATAAATCAAGGAAGATTATAAGGAGTTATTTTATTGAATTCGGTCTAAAAACTATAGAAAGCAAAAAAAAGAGTTCATCATCTATCAGGAACTATATTATAAAAAAAAGGCTCTCCGAATTCGGCAGTAAGTATTCAATACAATGAGCATTCAATACAGAGTTGATAACATAAATTCTATTAACACGGACTGCAGGAAACTTATACTAGAAAAGTACAACAATAGAAAAAATCATCAGAAACTATTCTGGAGGCTTTCAATCCTAATTGTCTATAGACTCCTTTTACTCCCCTTTGACTCTTTCTCAGATATCTTCTATACTTTTGACACCCAACCTGCATAATTCATGAGCTCCTCCTATCATCTCCGAATTTTTCATACTCCATACAATGATCATAAGACTGAAATCAGGGCATACCAAAAAGTCAGGATATCATTCACACAAAAAATGTTAACAGAACAATATAATTTCAGAATAAATAAATAACTGAAAAATTCAGAAAAAAAGAGGAAGAGGATTGCCAAAAATTTCAGTTATAACAAACTCTAACAAACTCAACAGAAAGGTAACCGATTTTTACCTGATAAATCACCTATAAAATGGGGATTTTGCTGCGGTGGTGTGGCTGGATTTTCTCAATTCTCTCCATCGAATTCATCATTCCTCTTCTTCTTCTTCTTCTGCATCCCTTTCTTCATCAACTCTTAACAACCACTCCCTCAACCTCATTCTACAGCTTATCATTCACTCCACCACTCTCTTCCATCGGAATTCTTCATCAATATCTCTACAACTTTCTAATCTTCACCATCATCAACCTCTAATCTCACTCCACAATTTCTTCTTTCAATCACAGAATCCAGACAAATTCATCACTCTTCAACCCTTCACAAGCTTCTTCTTCCATAATCAATCACTCTGATCTTCAATTCTTTAACACCGTCTTCATCAATTTTCAACCAGCAAATCCAAATTATATACAAAGAACCGAGCCACGAACTCTCTAAGAACCCTCTCTCAATTCTGTCTTCGCTCGCCTTGATTATCTTCATCAACCCACATCAAAGTTCAAACTTGCAGTGAGCAACAGGTCCTGCAGTAATCCGCGAGGCAACAACGACCTGCATCAAATTCACAAACTCTTTATCAACATCATTCAACACCAAGATGTCCAACAATAACTCAGACTCGTAACGTAATTAAGGAGAAGAAGGAAAAGGCAAATAATCGAAAACGTACACAAGAAGAGGAAGAAAGAGGTGAAGGAGACGATTGTTGTGATAAACGGACCTGAACGTCATCCAAGGTACTTCACCACCGTTTCTCGCCGCTGCGTCGACGGTATGTACCCTATTTTTTCTCGTTCGTATAATATTCCATCTTGAATGTGTAGGCTGGGATTATATGAACAAGCCCCTTTGATTCTGAATGTAGAATGGTAATTTTGGAAGTTCGATTTGGGGAGGAATTCGGGTTAGGTTTTTTGCAATTCGACTTGATGTTAGGGTGTTAGAGATAGGGATGTATGATAAGAACGATTCGGCGATGGCCATGGTTGCTTGCTCCGGTAGTTTTTCCGCCGCCAATAGGGTTTTGTTTGGTGAAGAAGATGAGAGGGTGAGAAAGGAGAAGGTGCGTGAGAGAGAGAAGGTGCGTGAGAGAGAGAGAGAGAAGGGGGCTGAGAGTGGCTTTTTGTTCTTGTGGTGTTTATGATTTGATTTTATAAAATGTGGTTAATTGGGATTAATTGGGGAAATTAATCATAATAATGCTCATTAATTTTTAATAAAACTCCATAGAATTCATTAAATCCACCGTTATTTTTTGTTTCAATGTTTGGAAGAGATAAGATTTGATGAAGATAAGATTCCTTGGAGTGGTCCACTCCGGCGGTGACAAGTGTCACCGTCCGGTTGGACCACCAAATCTCAATCCCACGCAGACCTATCCACTGTAAGTTCCATACTCCCTCAGGCCTTGGTGGCGTTTGGACCTTATGCGGATTTCTATCCACGCCCCTGGGTTCAAGCCCATTTTGTTTCTTAACTGAAAATCATTTCTTTCCTCACCCCCCCTTTCTATTTCTTTTCCTTTTATTTTCTATTTCATATAGCTTTAATTTAAATCCATTAAAAATATTGAAAAGCCTAATAAAATTCCCCAAAAATTATGGTAGAATATTAATTCATTTTTGAACCATTCCCAACTTTTACTTTCTGAATTTAATCATTTTTCAATTTAATTTCGATTTTTTTAATTTAATTGATTTTATATTGAATTCCTTCATAAACACATAAATTTGTACAATTTATTTCTGCCACTTCCTATAACATTTTTGATCCATTCTTTTTTATATGATTAAAGGACAAATTAAAGTACCTAGAATATTTTTTGTGTATTTTTTAGGACATTTTTTCTACTGTTTTGGTAGTGCGATTTGTACAAAATTGTGATTGAGCCTTAGATAGATTTAGGTGGTAATTTGACATAGTTAGGATTAGAATTTTTAAGAGATTTTTTAACACAATAATATAATCAGGTTAGAGACCCTAGGGAATTAATTTCACATTTTTTCCATGACTTTTAATAGTTTTTGGCATTTTAATTCATTTCCATCATATTATGCATATTCATGATTCATGTCCTTCACTAACTATTTTCTTCTTGTGCAAGGTATTTTCCGAGGACTTGCTATTGGACTTGGATATTTTTTATGCCTCAATTATGTTTGTGTGCTTTGTGATGTAATAGCTTAGAACTTGTATGCTTTTATAGTTTCTATAATTAGGATAGAATAGATAAAATGAATCGATAGAAAACAAAATCTCAAAAATGGAATAAATAAGATACTTGATCCAACGTCGAGTAAATTTTCAAAATAAATAAAGTTGCATGTGACTTTAGGGTTCCTCGATTACCATCGTTCCACTCCATTCAACCAAAATCAAGTCTTGTATGTTGCACACCATAAGTCGTGCGTCTTAGCACCACGCAATCGACCCACCCGATCCATTGTTTCATCCCATTTACATTTCATACACGTTTTTACCCACCATGACTTAGGAGGACCATATTGTTCACCATTAACTCTTTTGTACTTGCATTTTTAGACTTATATCTTTTAGGTAGAATTTAATCTCAAACCTCACTAACCATAAGTCATCTTTGAATTCAAACTAACTTCGGGTAAGTCTAGTTTCCCTTAGAAGTTTTTCCTTTGATAACTTGAGTCTCACTTCTCATCTTAAAATAAAATATAAAAAAACACTTAATAAAGGAAAGGTGTACAGTGTGCCACGAGCCTTAAGCTATACGGGAAATGATTAGTGGAGGTCTCCTTCACTCTTCTAGGATGCTTTACAAACGTTCCATTGGGGGCGATCTTGGAAAGTATTCGCTCCTGTGTCATAGTCTTTAGTGTTGTACATACAATAAACACAAACTCAAAATATTTCTTATAAAAGACAACAAACCAAGAAGTCACGCCTTCTCATCTCATCTCATACTCTTTGCAGACGAACATGACTTGTCTCGACAGTTCAAACAGTGACACGGTAAACACCCTCGAGTCAGAGCCGGTAACACCTGAGTTAGAGCTATGGCAACGTCATCCTAAAAATCACAAACAAGTGTCAGCCTTAGTTAGACGAACTACGACATCTCTGATCCTCATTTATCCCGATGAGGTACGTAGGCAGTGGGGTAGGGCCCATTCGAGCATAATCTTTTATTTTCCCTACATTTTCCCTTTTATTCCCATTTGTCGATTCCGTTTCTTTTCTCATTTCCATTTCATTCCAGATAGCCATTCTTTTATTCAAACAGCATATTATTTTTCACCCTTTGAAAACAGAATTTTAAGCGTGGATCCCGTCGGGTACGGCGGACGGATTGGGGTGCTAATACCTTCTCAATCCGTAATCGACTTCCGTATCCAGATCTTTGGTTCGCAAGACCTCGTCCTTTTCCTTCTTCCTTAGGTTTGTGCAACATTACCTTTCCCATTCCTTTGGGATAAAAATGTCTGGCTGGCGACTCTAACTTTTCCGCGCCACTTTCGCGTTTGTACTAGGATGAAGATCCCGGGAGCGACACACATGCTCGGATGGTCCTAGGTTAGTGAAGTTTACTATCCTAATGAAGGAGGAGATAAGAAAGAGAAGAATGAGAGGAGAAGAACCATGGTGGCCTAAGCGCACCTCAAGCTAGAAAGAATAGAAAAATATGAGGAAGAAGAAATGAATAAGAAAAGATAAAGAGATGAGAATGCGATATGGAGTAATCAGACAATGCACAAACAGAGCCTACACCAATAGGACTTCCAGATGCAGCAGCATGCAATAATTAAAATCGGGCCTCAGTGGTACCTAAAGGAGAAGGTCCGCTGCCTCTTTAATGTGTGCAAGAGAAACTCAGGACAATATCCAGCCCGCAACGGAATCAATAGTCAATCACAAATGTCCATTATTAGGGTATCAGAGAAAAGTCAAATATAAGCATCCAATATCCAAGGCGACCAATCAGAGAGAAACAAGAATTAACATTAAAAAAAACGGTTTGTGCAATGTCAAGATCTAAGAGCAACAGGATCACAAGAAATAATTAGTCACGGGGTCATCCGCCATCATCGAAATTGAACAATGAACCTATAAAATATCAAGCGCAAACTAAAACCAAGATTAAATAAAATCATATTTAACTAAAACAAGATTAGTTTAAACCAACCAAAGTTAAACAAAAATTAACAAAATTAAACCAAAAAAAAAGTGTTAAACTTTATGTCAAAATTTTAATAAAATCTGAAAAAAAAACAAACTTAACTTGTATCAAAGCTAATCAAACATTAATTCTTAGAAATCTAAACAAGTAAATTAATCAAAGAAAATAAGAGAGTGGGTATTAGAAAAAAGAAGAGGTCTGGATAGAAATTCATTGGGCTGAGCCCATTAACATCTACCAATTAAAAAACTCAATTTACAAATTAAATCTAAAAGAAGGATGAAGCAAGAATCAGCAAAGGGGCAGCGTGGCATGTCACTGTGTCTTATGGTGTTGTGGTTAGAAAATTAGCATAGGCTTCCCCTAGCCCAATCGAAAGCAACATGAGACTAAATAAAAAGAAATGTTAAAGTAAATAAAACATATAATAATTAGCAAAAGGGTGGTGCAATGAAGAGATCCATGATATTTAGGTAAAAACAAACGGTCCAGTCAAAACCTAGCCCCAAATTCATCAAATCGTGCTCAACAACAAACTTCTTTAGCTTCTTCTTTCTCGGAACAAACATGTACCCCTTTCTCTCAAAAAGTAGATCGCGACAGCGTAAACTAAGCTCACTATGATGGCTTCTTCCTTAATCGGCGGCGGAGATGGACGACGGTTGCGATACCGGCTCTGAATCTCACTCTCCCTCTCCGTTTTCCTGTTTTCACACGGTTCCTCTCTCAAGCTAGAATCGCATCGGCCTCTCTCTTCTGATCTACTTTTCGGTATAACGGTCTTAGCGGAAGCCTCTCCAATGGTTGTACCATGTTGACGGATTGTTGATGAAGATGGTTGGATGATTCGAAGAGTTGGAAGGTGATGTTTGTTGTTGTAGAAGGGTTAAGATTTTTGAGAATGAAGAGGGTTTGATGTGGTAGACAGTGAAGTGGTGTTGGAGGCTACGATGAAGGTAAGGTGAATTCATGTTTCCCTTGTTTCGTTCTGTTTTTCGAAAATCTCTCCATTCATCTCATCATCATCTGTTATTTTGGATTCTTTTGTGATTATGATATGGTTTGTGGGGTTTGTTGCTCAGTTTTCGGAAAAGCTGAATTCGGATTTGGTGTTTTAGGGGTTAAAGAAGATAAGGTCGTGAGGTCTGTGTAGGGTCTTTGTTGTTGGTTTGTAAGGCTTGATTTGTTTTTTTGAAAACTGAAGGTGGTTTGTGAGTGGATGATGCAATCGTTGCTGTTGGAGGGAACAAGGGTGGTGGTGGTATGAAGCTGGTTGCAAAAGGTTGAAGAGAGTGATGTGAGCTGAGGTTGGTTGAGGTTATGAAGAGTGATGGATTGTTGAATATCTGAACGTTGGTCTGTGTTTGAGTTGAAAAGGGTGGTTGGTTTATGATAGATGTTGAGGATGAGAGAAGAGGTGTTATGAAGGAGGTTTCGGGTTTTTTGGATTCATAAGGTGAGGGTTTTGGTTATAGGTTTTTTTTTTTTTGAAGAGTGGTGATTTTGAAATGGAAATTGCCTTCTGGTTTTATTTTGTAATGGTGAACATATATCAGCTCCACGAGAGAGAATATGAAGCTTTATTGTGGTCTTTTTTCTTAGAGTGAAAAAAAATGAATTCCCTCCCCCACCTCAAAACGTGTCTGCTGCTTCTCTATCTGCCTGGAATGCAAAATGAAAGTTTGTTTTTATAACTCAGCTTTTTCGTGCTCTCTCCCTTCACCTTTCTTTACTTGCTTTTTTTCTTTTTGTTTCTTCCTGCCATGTGTCCGCCTGTGAGTAGCATGATCAATAATAAAACAAAATGGCGTGACCTTCACTTTCATTTTCCTTATGATGGGCAACGTGTATGGTTTGTTAGTGGAGAGAAAATGTTTTTTTATGGTGGATCAAAAGTGCACACCATATGCTGACTCTATCCGTATGCATTACACGCACGTCATAAACCAACTTTCTTATACCATTGCTTTCTAATTTCCAAATAATATGATAACAAAAGGTAAACCACACACACCAAACTTTTGGTCACGTGAATAAAAAAGGGTAGGCATCAAAAATGTGTAAGAAAAATGTGGCAAGGTGTGACACCAAATAAAATGAAAAATGGACCAATGATAATTTGACAAATGTGGTCCAAGAACCCTAAAAATATCCTAAACTTCAAAAAAACATATCCTGAGTTCCAGGAAGGCCATGAAAATGGAATAAAAAAAATGATTAGTAAATTTAAAATGAAATGGATGTAAAATTAATGATGATGAAAAAAAGGAAAAAAATGATTATGAATCGAATAATGGGTGAAAATGGAAATGGATAATAAATAAAATTAGAAAAATGGAATTGGTTTAATAAGAAAGTGATTTGTGAATATGATTTTCTAAGAGATGAAATGGCTAGCACCGACGCGCACACAACCGTGAATCAACTTGCACCATTTCCACAACTTCTGATAAAGTGAATGAGTTCATTCCTGAATCACTGAATAACTTGAGATTGAAACAACTGTCAACTTGAAACTTTGCGTTGATAATTGAATCCACACCGAGGAAAATAAATCCAACGAAGAAGCACACTCTGAACTGATGAATCATGACGAGCCTGATTTTGAAATCAAGACTTCACACAAACTAACTCTGGATATCCCGACGAATTCCGCCCACAACCTGATGGTGGGCCAAAGGCATAGTGAATATTCCTTGCAGACGTGAAATCCTTGGAAACCACAAAATCAGGGAAATAAACCCTAATTTTGACAAGAGCATAAGAAAATGATGTCATTGATTGCTGCATAGTGAAATCCTTAAATCCTCTGATAATCTGCAAATAATGACGCGAAACCCTAATTCTTCAGATGGAACTGATCCCATGTCTTATGCATATGATATGAACTCTAGAAGCTAATGATCTGATGGAAATGCAGATGAGATGCAAAACGGAAAACAGACGAAGACAGAAAAAAACCAGAGAGCAAATTTGGGGTGTCTACAATTGGCAATAAGTTTATTGAACTTCCTTATCTCATTCTCCAGTCTCATAAGTTTCTTCCAAAGCACTACCATATGACTCCCACGGGTAGGTTACTCCCATCTATTTCTGACCATATCCAAAAAACATGGCATGCCAACAATACATTTGGTAAAATTGAACTAGTTACTTAATTTTTAGTGTTGGTCTTGTCATCCACATATAGCACAACATGGTTTGATACATTGGGAGGTAAAATATGCAAGGTAGTATTCATATAAGCTTGGAACCATTCAACATTGCCCAATAACCTGTCAATTCTTGAATAAATTATCCAAGCTGCTTGCTTATTGGACCGAGTGAAGAAATCCCCTAAACTATCAATCTCACTTAAACCAGTGATTCTCATCATGTTCTAAAAGATCCTCATATTCTTTCTCAGTCACCATATTTCCACCAATTCGGTCTTGAGATTTGGCTACATTGTTGAAGTCTCCAATCACACACCAATGCCCTTGGAGATTTCTATACAAATACTCCAGCTCCTTCCATAATATCCTTCTTCTTATTCTTATTTTTTTTTATAGAAAAGGGATTTCATTAACACAAAGCCAAATTGGAAATACAAGTAACAAGATCCCAAAAGGGCATGGTGCTTGACCATGTCCTAGAACCCATGGTCCTACCCACATAAACCATATGATGGGCCTCATTTAAACAATCCCTATTGACAAACATTAAAACAACAGATGAAAAGATCTTCAACAAGCATTTACAATCATCAATAATATGATCTAAAGAGGCAAAATAGTTAAACCCATTCTCATTTGCATAGCATCTAGCATATCATTCTCATAATTCAACATTGCATTCTTTGCATAGAAAACTAAAATATAACATTCATTGTTGAAGCATAAAGCATGGCAGGGATTTCAAATCAAATATGGATGTTCAGTTATGATCTAGTTCATATGGAAGTTTGACCTAATTTTGGTCAGACTATCAAGAGAAAGTTCTCTTGTTTATCAAACTGTGATTCGTAAGAAGTTGTGGACCTTGATAGAGTATTCATCATGATCATCAGTCCAAGTGGGGTTCATCTATGGATTTATTTTCTCGGAGTTTGATCTATATAAATTCAAGAGAAAAACCCAAAGATGTGTTGGATTTAAGGCCCATTTCTTTTTAAGATGTTTAAAGGATTGATTCAAGGTTATAATGTGATCAAGTTAACAAAGTGGCACCAAGATCTTAAGATTTTTATTCAAGAATTTGATTCAAATTAAGGTTGGAAGATTCATGAATATGGCTCACTTGGAATGAAAATTACAAGTGGCAAGTCAATGCGTTGAGTCCATATTGCAAATCCTGATTATGAGTGTGTTATTGGTCCAGGTCGAGCATGTCATTTATTCAAGACTTATTTCAAGTTTGATTCAAGACTAGTTAGGGTCGAGATTTATTGACAACTTGGTTCACTTGTGGTCAAAATCAAAAGTCAATTAAAAAAGGGATCAAAGTTCAATATTGGGGGCATTTCAAATTTAATTAAAAAAAATATGGCCATAAGCCCATACATTTTTTCATGAAGCCTATATTTCCCTGATTATGTCTCAAATCATACCGTTGGTTCAAGACTTGTAATAAACCAAAAGAATGACATTTTTTAGGGGGAAGCTATTGGATGCTTGAACAAGATATGATGCCACTGTATGGATGTAAAGTTAACAAGACAAATATTGGTACAACTACAGATCATAAGGTTACATCAGATTCTGTATTGTCTGGATTTACGACAAATTTTGTTAGCATGCCTTCAGGAAGTGCAGATTCCATGAGTTTAACCAACACATTAATGTATTGATGTGAAGAAACTGATTGAAAGGATACCTATTAACCAAGCCCGAGATTTCACACTTTTCATGAGTCATAAAATCTGAAGAATGGTCCGCTGATATAGGTGGTCATGGCCAATTATCAAGCATAACAAAATTCATAGTAAAATGGAGAAGGAATATCAATAACAGAAACTGATAAGAATTTTGAAGGAGAAGAAAATCAATACAAAAATCAGAGCCAAATATTGTTACAAATCCTAAACATCTTATAACAAAATCCAAACTGAACCAACTAACTCTCTAACTGAATTCAATTGAAATCACCAAATTACCCTCCTGAACTTCAGGATCTTCATCTTCTAAAAGAGAGAGAGGGAGGTTCATCGGAGAGGGAGGCGTCGGCGGCTAGGGTTTTATTTAGTTGACATGAGAATTGTAAGAGAGAGAGGGGACAACGTGTTCATGAGAGAGAGAGACGTTTTTAGTCTGATTTCAGGTTTTGATTTTAAATTATAACTTGATTATGATCTGTTTTTTATGAGTTAATTTTGTTTTTTTTTTGGAAGATTAAAAAACTCTTAAAACCTAGTTAATGGCACTGTTCGAAATAAAAAAAGGCCATTAAAACTTATAAAAACTCTTAATTTCTACCATTTTTGGATTTCAATAGGATAAGATTCCCTTGGTGGTCCATTCCGGCGGTGACAAGTATCACCGTCGGTAGGACCACCAGATTCCACTCGTACACGCGCTAACCCACCATAGATACCATATGCCCACACGTCTTGTGCCTTCATAACATCATAATTAGTAGTCATTAAAACAGACGGCTAGGATGAGAGTCTACTAATTGACTGAAACCCATAATATAGACACCCAGGCTCTAGTGCGAGTTGGGCCCAGCAGAATACTATCTGCACCCTTGTCTTCAAGCCCAATGTTATATTTAACTTGAAATTTACTTCTAATACACCCACTGAGTTCTTTTAATTTTCATTTTATAGTTCTTTTACAAAATCCATTTAAAAATAGTTCTCTTAAGGGAAAAATTCCAGAAACTAAAAAATAGCATTTTGACATAATAAAAAAATAGTTTGTTTCTTTTTAATTCTTTTTTTAACTTTTTCGCAATTATTTCGATTTTTATGCTTCATATGCATTTTAATATTTTTGCAATTTTCCACATTATTCATTTTGTTCATATTTTTGCATACTCATATTAAATTCATTTACTAACAATTTTTTTGTTGCGCAAGGTATTATTCGAGGACTAATCTTACAGATTTGGATTATTTTTCCGTTATGCTTTGATTTTTTTATGGTTCTTATGCTTTCATGATGTAATAGTTTAGAATACTTTTTATGCTTGTATGATGCTTATAATTAGGGAGAAAAGATAAAAATGAAGCGTTAAAAAACCAAATTTCAAAAAGGGAAGAAAAGAGATATTCGATCCAACGTCGAATAATTTCAAAAGCAAAAATAAATGAACAAGTTCCATATGATGTTAGGGTTTCCACGATTACACCTTCGGTCCACTCCAATAAACCAAAGCACACCCTTGTATGTTATGAATCATAAGTCGTGTGTCTCAGCACCGGGTAATCGACCCACCCATCATTCCATTCCATTCGTGACTCATCATACGTTCTCACCAACCATGACCTAGGAGGACCATGTTAATCATTCCTTTTTTGTATACTCGCATTTCATGTTTAGTATCCGATTAGGTAGGCTTTCCCCTTTCAAGCTTCACTAACCATAGGATTCCCATTTGAACATAGTTAACTAGGGTAAGTCTAGTTCCCTTAGAGTTTTTCTTTTGCAACTTTGAGTCTCACCTCTCATCTTTAAAGAAAAATAAAAAAACATTTAATAAGGAAAATGTGTACAATACGCCATGAGCCTTAAGACATATGGGAAATGATTAGTGAAGGTCTCCTCCACTCTTCTGGGATGCTTTACAAACGTTCCATTGGGGGTGAACTTGGAAATTATTCGCTCCTATATCATATTCTTTAGTGTTGTACATGCGATAAACACCAAAATCAAAACACTTATTCTAAAAGACAATAAACAAGACACCACGTCTTCTTTTCTCATCTCCCACTCTTTGCGGACGATTATGACTTGTCTCAACAGTTAGATAACAACACGGTAACGCACTTGATTCAGAGAGCTTGTAACACTCGAGTTAGAGCTATGGCAACGTCATCCTAAAAAACACAAACAAATCTCAGCCTTAGTTAGGAGAACTACGTCGACTCTGATTCTCTCATCCCGTGAGATACATAGGCAGTGGGGTAGGGCTCATCCGAGCACATTCTTTATTTTCCCTACATTTTCCCCCTTTCTTTTCGTTTCCTTTCTCATTTAAGTTCCAATTCCATTTCTTTTGTTTAACAACATCTTATTTCTCACCCTTTGAAACAGACTAACAAGTGTGGATCCTGTTGGGTACGGCGGACGATCTGGGGTGCTAATACCTTCCCAGGTCGTAACCGACTCCTGAACTCAGTTCTTTGGTTTGCAGGGCCTTGTCTTTTCCTTTTCCCTTCGATTTGTGCAACATTACCTTTTCCATTCATTGGGTATAAAAAATCCTGGCTGGCGACTCTACCTTTTCCCTCCATTTTCGCGTTTGTACTAGGATGAAAATCCTGGGAGCGACAACTGGCGACTATGCTAGGGATCAAACCAGAATCTCTGGTTTCCCCTATGAGAGTCAATCATAGTGCTTGTTTGTTTCTGTTTTCTTTGGGTGTTTATATATTTGTTGTTGTGCGCTTTAGTTTAGCTTTACTATTTTATTTACAGTTTATCGCTTTACTTTATTTATAGCTTTCTGCACTCTACCTTACTGTTGCATATACTGACATATACTGGTTGTTATGGTTTTCCTTGGCGGGATGGGATTACTGTGAGAAAATCCAACTACCCGGCTTTAGTATACACATAGGATTTAGAGTGGGCAGTCATGTGGCTTGCGTGGTCTTGAGCACGTGTAGTTTTCACGAGCCCCACAGCCTGATCAGACTCTCTTGAAAGATGTTTTATACTGCCTATGCAGACCATAGAATGTCCCCACCTGAGATGCTAACACTAAGAAACAATCACTGAGGACCTTAGTGGAAATAACCCTCTCCAGTGGTGACAGTGGCAAACCATATTTTGTGGCAAACTCATTCGCACCCGAGGGCCCACTGGGAAGTCGCATATGATGGCATTGTTCTCTCGTAAGAACTCAGTTAAAGCAACTGGTTGTATGACGATAGTATTGTAGCCTTCGGGATAATGTACTATTGTTTCTCAACTTCAGTGATTGAAGCTGGGAACTTATGAGGAATGCTTATTTTTCCCTGACTCAGCTAAGACCTCCTTGAGTAGTATATAATTCCTAACCGATTCCCTAATTTGGTCATGAGCCATCTCTCGGAGATGGTGAAAGTATTATCGCTGCTAGACTTTGAGAGTCTGTGATGCTGACCCAAGGTGGAACACCCGTGAGATGGGAGGGATATTTAAAGGTTTGCAGGAACCCTAAAACTTTCAACATACCTGCTTCGCCAGTGTTACTATATGATGGTTCAGTTCTGTTGGTTCTTGGTTCCTAATTATGAGGTTCTGCACAGAGATACTGTTATTATGACTCTTCACAGAAACTGGGCTCAATTCTCAGCACCAACATCAGACCATTGATCACATGCCTGCTGCATACATGACATCATAACATTTTTGCACACATGTTCAGTTATTTCCGAAAATAGCATATTTGAGTCAGGCCGTTGGATTTTTCTATATTAAAACCTGAATCTAAGCATAACGATTCTTCGGAAATAATAGAACATGGCATTTGCATACATCCTTGCAATCATAACAGCTGTTCAGAGATAGATTTTTATCCTGACTTGGTTTATCTTTAGAATGGCCAGCTTGAATCAGATCTCTCATGGTATGGATTTGGAACAACTCCGGGCGGAGGTAACTGAAATGAAGACCCAGCTGGGGAAATTCATAGTAGAGGTGCAAGCTATATCTCAGGGTCAGAAGTTCTTAAAAGAAGAATTCAACTTGATGAAGACTCAGATGAAGCTGCTTACGGGAATCATGAATGTTATGTTGAAGAAAGAAAATAACCATGTGTCTGCTTTTCAAACAGAAGGTCCTGTTTCTCCCATCTCTTTGGGATGTCCACTAAATCAAGAGTTGTTAGGTGGATTTCCTCTACAGTTTGAGTCTCTTCACCAGCAATCACCACTTGGTAGTTGGGAAGAGCCTAAGACATAAATCAACTCCACATTTCCTGATACAAGTGAGCTGAATTATCCTACACCAATCGTTGCCAAAGAAGTGATCACCTTCTTTCCTTATCAGGGATCTTCCTCAGCTGTTACGCCTTGGTTTCCAGGAGAAGGACTTCAGCAGGTTTCAATTGTAGCTCCTCCAGTGGCAGAAACCCATTATCGACAAGAGCATGAAAGGGTTATTGATTCGGTACCCATGTCCTATGTTGAGTTGTGCCTACAACTGCTCAAAATGGGGTTGATTGAGTGTCGCGATCTAACTCCTCCTTCTGGTAAACTTCCCCAAGGTTGGAATCCCTACGTCTACTGTGTTTTTCACTATGGAGCTCCTGGACATGATGTTAATGATTACAAGGAGTTTAAGCATCAAGTGCAAGATTTAATTAATGAAGGGGTAATCACTTTTGGGCTGACCGAGAGGGAAGTGCCTCAAGTTGACGCATACAGGAATACAAAAGAGGTGGTCAACTTTCCTTCTTCTAGAGCCATTACTCAAGCTAAGTCTTCAAAGGGGTTACATCAACAACTTTCATTCGCTCCTCGGTCGAGTATGAGTAAGAGAGTGTAGGGGCATGTTAGGCGCTCAAAGAAATATCAACAACAAAATACTCAACAACAACCTCAGGGTCAGCAACAACGAGCACAAAGATCATTTCAGCTAAGAACAAGAGCGAGGGAACAAAAAGTTGACCCTATCCCATTTATGTATGTTGTATTGCTTCCAGAGTTGCTTAAATTGAACTTGTTCGAACTCCGTACCATTAGGGCTCCTTCTGCTGACAATGTACCACCAAATTTTGATGCAAATGCCAGGTGCAAATTCCATTCGGGTGCCCAGGGGCACAATATTGAGAAATGTTGGGCTTTTCAGAATAAGGTACAAGATCTAATTGACTCCAAGGCTATCAATTTTTCCCCTCACCCAAATGTACTCCGAAACCCAATTCCTAATCACGGTGGAGTCAGAGTGAACCTTGTGAATGAAGGTGTCAGGGTTGTTATATCAGATGGTCGGTTCTTAAGCTGAAATCTTTGAATTAATCACCTAGTCTGCAACGGTATCCGCAGAAGCAAATAAAGCCAGAAATATTCAAATACTCTCAGTAATGGCAATTGTGTGTTTGTTTTTCTTCAGTGCATTTTCTTCCCTAGTAAGGGGAACTACGTGACTCTGATTCTTCATTAGTCTTGAATACATGGAGATACGTAGGCAGAAGATCGTCAGGTCTTTCCGAGCAACCTTATGGGGCAACTTTATTCCCTAACTTTACTCTTTCCTCCAGACGTCTCGTGTCAGAGCCTCCGGGTCAGAATAAATAAATAAATAGGTATGATTGGCATGCTAGGCATGCAACTATTTACTTGAAGATTACAAGTCCATGAAAAAGTTACTGATCACTGAAAATTATCCAAGACTGATAGGTCTAGACGGAGTCAAGCCTCCTGAACAACGACAATATTCAGTTTCTTTACTGCATTTTTATTTGTAGGTTCTTTTATTTTCTAAGCATTTATCTACATGTATGAATTTTTTTTGCTTTTGAATGATAATCATAATAATACTCACATGTTTTTCTTAAAGCAATTTATTCATATTCACTTATAGCTTTGTATGTGTGCATTGCAATACCAACTGTCATGCTTAAATTCTATGAGGGAGGATGACAAAGTGAAAATGTAAGAATCTCTAATTGTGTTCTCTCTAATAAGACCCTGTTGACGATGTACAAGCTTTGTTTCAAATCCCAAAACACCAGAGATTTAAGGGAGATAAACCCTTGCTAACCCCTTTGAGCCTTGAGGTAGGAGTTTCTTTTCGTACGAAAAAACCCTCACATGTAACCCAGGGGTAGGGTAGGTGTCAACTAGTTAGACCGAGCGTTCAAACTTTCATAAAGGAGTGTATCTGAGGATCCATTACATTCCATTATGCTAATCAAGAGGTCCAAAGACCAGAAACCACAATGGTTATCCAAATCAAGAGGTTCAAATATCGGAATCCATAATGGTTATTGACCAGAGAATGAGGCATTCACTACCCTCGCAAAGCAATCAAGACAAACAGTGTCACACGATTTGTTCCAAAAAAAAAGAATAAAAAAAAATAATGAAAAAACCCGCTAAGTCGAAACTTGAAAACAAGCGACTTAGGCAAAACTTAGGGCATCTTGTTGGACTTCACAATCAAAGATTCACAAGAATTAGTCCAGGAAAAAGTTAGGATAAGCCAAAGAAGGCAAAAGTGAAAGACAAAGAGGATTACACAAGAAATATCCTTAAACAGGAACAAAGTCGTGTGGCACAAATAGAAAGACAGAGGGGTGACTGACTCCAACCAACAACTCGAGTGGTGTTTGAACCGTTAGCAACAATGGTTCCTCAACCAAAACGAACCCCTTATGAAAGGTGAGCGCTTGTGAAGATTAGCTGAACATAGGAATGAAGAACATCACGAAGAGGGGTGGGCACCTATAAACTTCGATCCTATTCCTTTGTTTCTATAACCGTGAACCAGGTCTCGATACAACCATCAAAAGTCCTAACTGAAACAGGGTTAATTTGAGAACATACTACCACGAGGTCATGTTCCTGACTCATATGAGTTATGCTAAAAGATTCGTGTTGGTATTGCATGTACATACTTTCATAAAAAAATCAATGTCGTATCTCAACCAGTGATTTGCTCACAAAGGATTGTGACGTCTTTTTCAGTAAAACTTCAAGATTAACATGTGTGTTGCATTAGAGTTTTCATTCTCATAATAAACATTTTCTGCTTGCATACATTTATTTGGCATAATAAAAGTTCACATATGGAACCTCAGTCCAAAAGCTTAATCTTGCAAAGTTGAGAAGTTTGAAACTTCTAAAAGTCGATCACATCAAGGTGCACTTTACCGAAAATGTCATTGAGTAAGGACTTTCCTAACTAGTTGTGGTAAGAGCCAACCAATCCGGGGAAGTTACATCGAGCAATCTCTTCAAAACTCAGCCATACTGGGGCAATCACTTCGAGATTCAAATCTCTCTAAGAGCATTTAGTCTGGATATTCCTTCATAGAAACTCGTACCAGGGCAAGCCATCCCGATAGCATGAGAATTCGTTCTTTACCAAAGACAGACAATCAGAAGCACCTATCCAGAGTTCAGAGTACCAAGACAACTATACTCCTGAAGGGTTTATGTGTCACCCTTTTTGTCACAACTTTTACTGATTGAGTCAATTACCCATCTAGTGGTTGCTCGTCAAGCCAATTCTCTTGTTCAATACTTCCAACAGCTACAAGCTCATTTGTGTTGACAATGGTTACCTCCCCAACAGGGTTATTACGCCAATTCATACAATCGCTACAATACTTAAGAGTTTAAAGACACCAGGTCTTTTGTAAAATCCTCTTAAGGTAAAGTCTGGGTGAAAGCAAATGATCCCTAACACGAGACTACTTGAAGTCTTTCCTCCCCAGTAGGAGGTGTTTCAACTTTGTTATTCCCAATAGATGGATGGAAGTTATGTCCAATAGAGGGTATCACATAATTTTTCTCTTCAACAGGTTTCCCTGATTTTGTTCCTCAGCAGATCTAGGGTGGCTCTTATTCCCCCAGTAGATCTCAGACAATTTTTTCTCTTTCCCAACAGATCTCGGAAGATTTCCTTGCTCCAGCAGAGCAATAAGGATTGTTAATCCAAAAATAGAGAGTCATCTTCCCATGGTGAAGTATTTCTTACAAGAATTCAAGTATTCTCGGTAGCCAGCTGAATGATTCCCTTCCCCACAGAGGTTTGGAAAATTCAGGTGGACTGAGAGTTCTCCTCAGCAGAGCCTTGACAAGACTTTTCCCCAACTAAGTCGGAAAGTTGTCAATCACCCAGCAGAGTTATGGGTAAGATTCAATCCCTAATAGTTGAAGTATCCCCTAGCAGGGTCCTCAAATCAAAAGTCCAATTTATTTTTGGAAAAGGTGATAATTCGAGACAGATGGATTATTCACGCTCTTCTCCAGTAGAGATGTTATCCCCGTAGGGCTTCTCGAGATCAAATCCGCGATCATTGCATTCTCAGCAGAGTCAGTAGGGACTTATTACTTCCGCATCAGGAATTCCCTTTGCACTTGCATCAATTCATTGACATACTCAAGACATAACATCCCCAGTGTCATGGGTCATCATGTCCTGCAATTTAACATATGCATACCCAACATAATCCAAGTTTGATATCTTGCAAAGTCCAACTGTAGATTGGAAAAAGTCCATCCTCTGGGTGGAAAATTTCCAAAATCCAGCCGTAGACTGGGCAAAATCCATCCTCTGGGTGGAAAATTTCCAAAGTCCAACCGTAGATTGGAAAAAGTCCATCCTCTGGGTGGAAAATTTCCAAAGTTCAACCGTAGATTGGCAAAAGTCCATCCTCTGGGTGGAAAATTCTTAAATTTCAGCTGTAGACTGGCCAAATTCCATCCTCTGGGTGGCAAATTCTTAAAGTCCAACTGCATACTGGCCAAAGTCCATCCTCTGGGTGGCAAATTCTTAAAGTCCAATCATAGACTAGCCAAAATCCATCCTCCGGGTGGCAAATTCTTAAAGTCCAGACGTAGATTGGCCAAAGTCCATCCACTGGGTGGCAAATTTCTAAAGTCCAGCCGCAGTTTGGCAAAAGTCCATCCTTAGGGTGGCAAATTCTAAAGTCCAACCGCAAATTGGCAAAAGTCCATCCTCCGGTGGCTATCGAGTCCAGGAGCCTTGGTAGGATGCATTTGTTTGAAGCCTGATTCTACTTCTTCATTAGAAAAAGGGGAGGAGATGACATGTTGTTGACTTACACTTAATCTGCCTTTCAGACTTCTACAAACCTCTTTAACATCACTTGGCTTAGAGGACTTGAACATTTTCACAAAGTGATATGTCAGAATCTTTTCACAGTTCTTTTGACCATACGACCAACTATCTTGCTCATCCTTCAACCTTCCGATCTTGTTAGTTTGTCTTCTTTGGTCAGCTTTGCCATGGCAAATTTTTGTATTTTTGTCACCGTCTTGAAGCCAAACCGCTCTGCTTCTAAAGGGTTTCTTCCACTCTCAGTAACTTATCTCTTTGAGAACTTAAAGCTTTGAACCTTTGAATATCAGTTAAATTTCTAGAACAATTCTTGTCATCCTCAAGGAGCCCATCTAATCTCTTCAGTTACTTTGCTACTTCCCCAGTTTTGTACTCTCTAAAATTTTTCTGAAGCCCTTGAAGCGATTGTAACTTTTCTACGACAGTTGAGTTAGACCTGCACCAAAGATTTGAGATAAGATGCTTGCATTTTCTGTCCTTTACCCAAGCCTCTTCAAACCTAAAAAGATGAACTCTTTGGTCCATCAAAAACTCTTTTTTAATCACAATCCTGATAGTTGCGTGATCAGACCCAAACCTCTCCAAATGAGTAACACTGGAGTTTTTAAGGGTAGAACGAAACTCCGCATTCGAAAAAACTTTGTCAAGTCTGGCTTGAATGTTATCACACCCACTCATTCCATTAGACCTAGTAAATTTATACCCTTCATAATCTAACTCTAAAAGGCCGCTCCTCTCTAGGGCTTCTCTACTCCAAGCTTGCTGACTACTTGACCTAGAATTGCCAACATTTTTGTCACTATCAAAAGTAGTATCATTGAAATCTCCAAAATCTAAGAAGCTTCCTTCAATAGAATCTGTTAGAGAACTCAGAAGCACCCAAGTACTTTGTTTATTTGCTTCATCCGGGAACCCATAAATACCAGCAAAAAACCAAGATACCTCACCTTCCTCACAATGGACCGAACCTGCAATATGATTGATTGAGAAAGAGGATATCTGAACATCAACATCCCCCATCTAGAAAAGGAGAACACCCTTAACCCTCTATTTACCATTACCATTGAAGTCAACAATAAGATCACCCGAGAACCTGAATTTCCTTTTAATCTTGAGAGTTTCCTCTCTTTTCAGTTTTGTCTCTATAAGAAATAACATCTAGGGCTTTTCATGACAAATGAGCCTTCCCAAGGATCGAACTGCACAAGGGATCCCCAGACCCCTATAATTCCAGCTTAAGGTTTTCATTGATCTAGGAGGTGTTGGCCTTCCAACACCACCTCTAGAACATTAAGATTAATCCCCTGATTCTTTCCTCATTGCTTCCTTTTCTTCTCCCCCACACCACAATCCTCAATCGAGCCTTCCGTAATCATAACATCTATCAATTGTCTCTTCCCATCAGTACCTTCCTCACCATTACATTGTTTCCCAACTCTCTTCTTACCACCCTTCTTCCTTACCTATTTCTTTCTCTAAACCGGTTGAGTCGACGACGTTGATTCAGGAATTTGAGTAGTTGGAGAGATAATGACAGCTCATAGGGACTCTGTTACTCTTTCAATTTCACCCACCTTATCCATAGTCTCCTGAATCGCTACTTGGATACCATCTCCATTCTTATCACCCCTGTTGTTTTGTTGAACTTCTAATTCATTAGACTTCCCCTTATCTTTATTACCGCATCTACTTTGACTCGACGATGCGTTGAATAACTCTTTACTACACATACTAGATCCAGACTCTTAGGATTTGTACTCTTTTCCCAACTTGGGTAATGGAGATGACCTAAGTAATTGGTCGAAGGAAAGATCCAATTCCTCCAGACCCTCTTCATTTAGATCTTCCACAGCTTCGTAATCTTTCATCTGGTGACCCATCCTCCCGCAAACGAAATAGAACACCAACAACCATTCATATTTAAAATGAACTCGCATATTATTTTCTTTGAACTTAACAACCATACCCCTCTTTAATGGTTCTTTCAAGTTGATTGTGGATTTAATATGGAGAAATCTACCATTCTGTGAGCCTCTTTCAAATCAATTTCTTCAAACGTACCGACGATGTTCCCAATCTTCTTTTCCATGGCTTCATATCTCAACACCAAAGGTAACTCATACACCCGCACCCAAAAAGAGAGATAATTCATATCAATCTCCGATGGTTGTTCTTCACCAGATATACGTATAAGTACCAGCACCGATCTATCAAAGCTCCAAGGTCCATTTTTGAGAACCGCTTATAGATCCCTATTCACCGCAAACTTGAACAGAAAGAGGTTTTTGTTCAGATCTTGGACTTCCACTGGATTACGAAGGTTCCAGGCGTTTATCATGGTACTCTTGAAAGCTCAAACATTGAAACTGCTGTCAGACCACAGTTTCCCAGCTAGCACACGATTGAAAGATTCATCATCGCAAGTTTCTTCATCTGCAGCTATAACACCTTCTTCTTCCTCCTTAGAAAAAGGAATCGACTTTCACTTCTCCATACGATACAACAGAGGCCAAGAAAGACAGGACCACCAAAAAACCTAATCCTCAAAGGAGAGATAGTAGGACCCATAGAAAAGGGGGAAAGCAACCAAGAAATGGTGAGAGAAAAAAGATCTAACCCTAGGGGGAAACAATAAATTTTTTAGAGAGAGAATTTCTGACCCTTCTTTTATCCAATTGATTGTGGGCGTTGTCATGACAATGGGGCGGGTTGGTGATAATTTTTACCTCCCCCAAACTCAAACCCAAATCCCCAAACAATCCCCATTCTCCGCCCCAAACCTAAATAGGGATGGAGAATTAAAACCCAAACTTATCCCAAACCTATCATCCCTTTAATAAAATGAATTTTTTAAATGAATTTTTTTTTTCGAAAATCAAATTACATTACAAATAATAAATAAAACAATCTCAAAAAATTCCATACATACATTTGAAATATTTTATATAATTAATACTAATCAAAATATTAAAACAATGATCACATATTTAATAAGGTTAAATATGTTTTTGGTTCTTATAAATTTGCCAAATTTTGGTTTTGGTCCCTATAAAAAAAAACGTCTTTTGATCCTTACAAAATAATTATAAATAATTATGCACGTAGTTTTAGTCCTTAATGTTAAACCAATGTGTATTTTTAAATGATTATTTTGCAGATATGTTTAGAATGTTATAAAAGGTTCCTCGAAAAAAAAGGAACTCAAAGTTTGATGTATAAGTCGAGATTTTCATTACTTTTATTATTATCTTTTGAAATTTAAAAATTCATATTTAATTCTTCTCATTTTTAAAAATTATATAATGAGATAAAGAAACATTCTACAGTAATATGAACACGTATGAAAAATATTATTAAAAAATTTAAAAGCTTAGGGCTAATTAAATAGTTTTCAAAATTTTATAAAATAGCAAAGACTAAAACTCCATACATAAAAGTTTTTGTAGGGACTAAAATATATCTTTTTTTTAATAGGGACTAAATAAAATGTGAGATATTTATAGGGAGCAAAAACATATTTAACCCTATTTAATATTCTAAATATCAAAATTAAATAATAATGTACATAATAAAATAAATGGGGCGAGTTTGAAGTGAGTACTAATGTCCCAATTATCCGATCCGTTTTCATATTTTTTAATAAAAAAAAACTCAAATCCGAATTTAAACCCGATTAAAAACAATTTTTTTTCTATCAACTTTAGGACAACTTCTAATAGATATCCGTAGATTTGGATTAGGTTGTTATTCCTTGGGGTGTAATAGGTTCGGTTTGAACCAATTTTTACTCAAAAAATTGTCCAAACCGATGATATTTCCATTGGTTTTGTCCGGTTTGAATTTTTGTGTTTATTAAAAATGGAACCGAACCAAACTGGTTTGGTTTGGTTCGGTTTGGTTGATCAGTTTACAACAATTTTTTTTCTAAACATTATATTCATTTTTGTATCATTTTCTCTAATATTGTTTGATTTATTTTGTGGAATATTGGAACAAACCCTAGTACGAGTAGTATGTCGTCAAAGTCTGCTCACATGTTATTGTTTAATTGAGCATTGCATTATGGATCCAATTGTTTAAGTTAGCTTGTAATGGGTAATTGTTAAAAAACCCATTAGGTTAGTGTGTTAGTTTTATTATAAATAACATACTAGTCTCTCATATTTTAAATAAGGAAAAATAGGAAGATAAAACCTTAATTCAATAGTGAGAGAGGTTATTTGTTATTCTTGTATACTTGTAATCTTGTTTCAAGAGAAGATGAAAAGAATAACAATTTATAACCAATCATTTTATCCGTGGTTACCCTAAACCCTAAACCTTGTGGGTTTCTTGATCATAAAGAAACCTATTATACTTTGTTTCTAAGGTATCCAATTCATAACAAATTGGTGCGGTGAGCACGGAGAAGATGCATTCAACAAAGAATGAGATTGAAAAATTCACCGGAGTGAATGATTTTGGTATGTGGCAATTGAATATGAAAGCCATGCTTGTTCAACAAGTTTGTTTGGAAGCGTTGAAGGGAGAGACGACCATGAATTTTGCGTTGACATCAGCTGAAAAGACGACCATGATTGAGAAAGCACACAACGCAATACTGTTGAGCCTTGGTGATAAGATTCTTCGACAGGTATCAAAGGAGACGACATCGTCAGGGTTATGGTTGAAACTTGAAGGTTTGTACATGACCAAATCGTTGGTGAATCGACTCTACCTGAAGCAAGCCTTGTATTCATTCAATATGAGTGAAGACAAAGTGTTGGTTGAGCAGTTGGATATGTTCAACAATCTGATTCTTGATCTTGAAAATATTGATGTGAAGATCGATGATGAAGATCAAGCGTTATTGTTGTTATGCGTTTTACCCAGAACACATACTCACTTAAAAGAAACCCTATTGTATGGAAGAGAGTCCATGACCTTTGAAGATGTTCAATCTTCCCTGTACTCTAAGGACTTGAACAAACGAAAGGAGCATAAACCTTCGACGGTTGGTGAAGGCTTGGTCGTTAAGGCAAAATTCTTGCGAAAGTATAGTAAGTTCAACAAGAAGAAGGGTAAAAGTCAGCAGAAGTCTTATATTAGTGAAACATATGGTGTTCAATGCTATCATTGTAAGAAGGAGGGTCACATTCGAAAGATGGGTCCTGAACACCTGAAAGATCACGAAGGTAATGATAATGGCAATGCTGCCATTGTTCAAGATGATTTCGACTCATCTGATGTTCTTGTGGTTTTGAGCGACGACTCAAGAAAAGAGTGGATTATGGATTCGGGTTGCACTTAACAAATGACTCCAAATAAAGACTTGTTCGAGGAATCATGTGATACAGATGGTGGATTAGTGCTGCTGGGAAACAACAAAGCTTGCAAAATTGCAGGTATTAGATCTATGAGATTCAAGCTCCATGATGAGTCAATAAGACTATTGAATGAAGTTAGGTATGTACCTGACTTGAAGAGAAATTTGATTTCTCTTGGTGAATTTGACAAGAAGGGATATATTTTTCAAGGAGAGAAAAGTATCCTAAGAGTCATGAAGGGGTCGAAGGAAGTATTTAGAGGCGTGAAGAAATAAGACTTGTATACTTTTGAGGCTGAAGTTATAAGTGGTTCAACAAATGTTGCATCCATGAAACTGTTGTCGAAGACAAAATTATGGCACATGAGATTGGGCCATGTCAGCAAGAGAGGCCTAGTCGAACTGGGGAAACAGAACCTGTTAGGTGGTGACAAACTCGAGAAGTTTGAGTTTTGTGAACCTTGTGTATTTGGTAAATCCTGTAGGGTGAAGTTTAGCAAAGGTAAACAAAGAACACATGGATCCCTTGATTACATACATGTTGATCTTTGGGGGCCTACAAGGAATCCTTCATATTCAGGTGCAAGATATTTTCTATCCATAGTTGGTGACTATTCCAGAAAGTTATGGGTATTCATTTAGAAGACGAAGGATGAAAATTTTGAGAATTTCAGGAGTTGGAAGGTTCTGGGTGAAACTCAAACTGGCAGAAAGGTCAAGAGGTTAAAAACTGATAATGGCCTTGAATTTTGCAATGAAGCCTTCGAAAGTTACTGTGTCGAGTTTGGGATTGAAAGTCATAAGACTGTAACAGGTGTCGCTCCCGATAAATGAGAAGGACTCAGATAAAGGTACAGACGCGAACGATCGGTGAAAGGATGTGTGAGAACACACAGGAGTGAACCCACAGGAAAAGAAGAGTCGCCAGCTAGGCATTTTTATCCCGAAGGAAAGGTAATGCTGCATAGGCCTAGAAAGATATGGATAAGACGGTTGCGAACCATAGAGACTGAGAAAGGGGGTTGGTTACAACCTGGGAAGGTATTAGCACCCAGATTGTCCGTCGTACTCGACGGGATCCACGCTTAAAAGATTTGTGTTTTAAAGGGGTAGTGTCAGTGTAATTTGTGTATAAAAGAGCTGGAAAAGGATGCAGGTGTCAGTGTAAAATAACTGTGAAGTGTGATATGTATAGTGTCAGTGTAAGGACAAGGAATGAAATGCTCAAGATCATGAGGCTAAAAGAATGATACTGGAAGAGGGGGGGGATATACAAAGACTTTTGTTCGATAACTGTTAAGTTATGCCTACGTATCCTCTCGTGCAATGAGGAAGTCAGAACACCGTAGTTCGACCCAAAGAGACTGAAAGATGAATTGACTTGTGAACTGCTTACTTGTCTATGCTCAAGTGTATGACCTGTCTGGCTCAGGTGCAAACTGTCTTGCATTAGACGGAAGAAGCAAGTTCTCGTTTGTGAGTGAATGAGATGAGAAAAGAATCCCGGAGGAGACGACTATTGTTTGTTTTTGAGTTTTCAGTCTTTTATTGCTTTTGAAAGTTTGTCATAAGTTAATGAGCTTAAGCCTAAACCAATGGGTTAGTAAACTCATCACATCTTCCCTCTGATTAGGGGTAATGAGAGTACCTTAAGTGTGAAGTCAGCATCTCACACTTAATCACCCTGAAGTAGGATTAAGGTCATTAACCTACTTGTGATTATTTAGATGTTTTTGGTGTTTTTGTTTAGTGTTGAGTAATGAGATTAAGCCATAATCAGGGATTAAACAGACTCATTACACCATCCTAATAGAAGGATAATAGATGAGAATGTTTAAGCTGAGGAAAGCTCCTCAACTTAATCCATGATTAGGGATTAAACCCATGACAAAACAAAGCCTTTATTAAGTGGATTTTATTTAATGATATGATGAAGAAATGAGTTTTATGGTTTGTAAGACAGCTTGAGGGGGACTTGTCCATTAACATTAGGGTTAGTCCTTCTTAACCAGTGAAGGAAGAATTAGAACCCTAATGCAAGGCCCAAGTTACAAGCTTGATGTCTTGATGATTATTAAGTGAATTAATTAAAGGATTTAAACACATTAAGGGTTTAACACTTAGGATTAAAGTTATACACTCCATCCTAATAGAAGGATGCAGGCATAAGCTTAATCACAAAGCCTTAAAGCCTTTAGGATTTAGTCCCTGATTATGAGATGAGAGGAGAAGACTCAATGAGACACAAAGGTAAAAACTAAGTGGGGGACTAATCAAAACCCTAATCATTGTCATGCTTGGTTGTCCCTAAGGTTTGTGAGGTTTTCAAGAAAGATCTTCAGAGGAACCACTAGGAAGCAGATGAACAGAGCAAAGAGAAGCAAAGTAACTTGCTTCATTTAAGAAGACAAGTCACTTGAAGAAAGAAAGTAAGATGAAGAAGAATGAACAAGCTCAATCTCAAACACAAGTCAAAATGCAGCAATGATGCATAAGAGAGATGAAAAGAAATTGTGAGAAGTGAAGGCAAATTCACTTCCCAAAGTTACTTACCACCTGAAAAGTTAGTGAAAGGAATGCAATGCAATGCACAATGAGATGAAATGGCATGATGCAAACCAAAACCAGAAGCATAAGTGTGATGATAATGATGCCAAGAGATGATGCAAACATGAGGCAAGGCACTAGAATGATCATATGAACAAATGGATGCAAGAGAAGCATGTTTAGAACCATGAACATACATGAAAAGTTATGAAATGCTAATGGCATACAAGATGGAAAATACAAGATGCAATGATCAAACATGATTCTAATATGTCCTAAGATGTAAAATGAATCAAATGAATGCACAAAATGTCATGGCAAGTCATGGTATGCAAGCAAATGGAAGATGGATGCAAATGAAAGCCCAAATTAGGGTTTATGATCAATGCACAAAACAAAAACCAAAACCAGAAGCAAACATCAAGATAAAAAATTGAAAATGCATTCAAAGTAACCCTAAACCTATACAAACTCACTGCCCAAAGGAGGGGTTCTAACTCTTAACCTAATTAGGGTTATGAATTTCTCAAGATTGCTAAGGTTTTATGGTACCTTGTCAAGAAAAATGTCAAACAAATTGAAAATGCAAGATCAAATCATGCCAATTTAATCCTATAAACTACATGATATGCAAGATGCAATGCAAAACGAATCAAAGTCCAACTCTCAAAGACTAGGCAGAAATGAATTTTTGAACATTTGATCAAAATAATGCTTTGAAATGAAATTAATTCCATGGAAAATTGTCAAAAGACATCAAGATCAAAAAAGAAATTTGGTTTGAAGGTTGGACAATGTTTCTAAATGATTTTAAAGGTTTCATGAATTTTTTGGTGATTTTTAAATACCTAAAAGTATTTTTAATTAATTAATTCTCATTAATTAATTAAAAATAAACTTTTAAATGATTTAAAAATATTTTTTAATTCAAAAAATAAAAATAAAAATGTTTTTGGTTTCTGAAAATTAATAAAAGCTTGTATGAAAATTTTCAGAATTTTTAAATGATTTTTGCTATTTTTAATAAATTAGACAAAACAAATCAAATAAAATGAAAAATAAAATGAATTAAAACTGAAAAATAGAAAAGTCAGCAAGATCAAGGGCTGAGGTTTGAACTCACACGCGCGCGAATTGACCTGGCGCGCATCTGGACGGCCAGCATTCAAATTTGCTAATTATGATTAGTGCCCTAATTAAATGCCCTAATTACTTTCAGATGACCGGAACAGTGGTTCCGGTCATCTTCTCCGACGAGCCAAATCCCTAACTCCCTCTACACACAATAAAAATGAAATCTAACTGCCCAGAATTCATCCCCATTCAACACTGAATCAAAACCCCCAAATAAACATCATTTTTCATTCATCAATCAGCCAAATCGAAGCAAAACATTCCTAGGGCAAAAAAGTTTCAGAGCATTCATACATCCTGGTTTCTCAACCATTTTCAAAAATAATCATATCCCCATGATCAGGGGAGTGCATAGAAGCATTTAAGAACTTAAAATGGAGTTTCTGGAAAAAAAGTTTGAGATGGCTACCTGAACTGAAGCTTTGGTTCCTGGTACTTTCTGGCTGGTTTCTTGCCTTCAATCAACTCCACTGGACCCCTTGAGAAGCTTTCAATGCTTGTTTGAAGTTTATAATGGATGGTTTGAGAGATGGCAGAAGTTCTGTTCAATGGAAGGTGGTGATCGTGTTTTTGTTCCAATGAGTTTCAGGCTATGGTGAGGGGTGGTTTGTGACCAGGGAAGTGTGCTGAGTTGATTTGTGAAGTTGGTTTGTGTGTTTGAGGCTTGTGCAATCAGTTTCGAAAGCTTTTGCAAAATGGAGCATAAACTTGGAACTAGGGCTTGGGGGCAAGATCAGAGTGTGTTTTGTTATGTGTTAGGCTGGGTTTTGTCCATGTATCAAAAGGGGATAGGTCAGAAAGTTGTTGGTGGCCTATGGTGATTGGTATGGGTCTTTGGCCAAAATGTCAACTTGATTTGTACTTGAGGTATGGGCTATGGTACAACTTGCTTTTTGGCATGCTTGGGCTCAGCTTGAATCAAGGAATGTTGTGAAAAAGGTTTAGAGGCAAGGCAGCAAGTGGTTTGTAACTTATGATGAGTTTTGCAAGTTGGTTCAAGTTTGGTTCCTTTGAGATTTCTTGAGTTTTAAGGCATGAAAGTGCAAGGTTCTTTGGCCCATTCTGAATTTTAGAGGTCATGTGATCATGTTGTGAAGAAATTGTACACATTTGAGGTCTTTAGAACACTTGATCAAGTCATTTTGCAAAATGCCTCTTTGGTAGAAAACTTCAAATTTTATGATTTTAGCCAACTTTGACAAGCCATAACTTTTAATCCAAAATGAATTAGGTTATGTTCTTGTACTTTTTGAAAAGGGAATGATCTATTCTACAACTTTCATGACCAAAGTTTTTCCATTTGATGCATTTTTGAATCAAAAAGCAAGGGTTGAAAAAGTTTCCCAAAATGGCAATTTCATTAAAAGTCAACTTTCCCAAAAAGTCAACTTTGCAAAAGACTTGAAATTCTTCAATTTTGTGAACTTACAACTTCTTCTATGATCAAATAAAGATCATACACAATCAAAATGATGAAGAACACCCTTTGGTTGGGTCATTGGGGGCCTCAGATGCCCTGATTTTGCACTGACTTACTTGAAAAGTCAACTCTTGATCAGATGACTTCCCCATGGAATTTCTTCATGAAAATTGATATGCATGCTCCCTATACCATATAGAGACCAATAGAAACAAGAATGACCAAACGAATTGGAGTTATGGCCTTTGATACCAAAACCCTAATTATAGGTCATCTGTGCAGTCAAACCTGGCTCTGCTTCTATACCATTCTCAATTCTTGTGATTCTTTGACATTCTTGACTTTGAGAGGATATAATATGATGCTTGAACATACATGGACCCCTTTGAGGTGATTGATGACCTTTGGAGTGGCTCAAGAAGCTCTTGGATTGCTCAGATCACAAACCCTAGATGCAGATGACTTTGAATCTATGCAGTGAATTAAAAAATGTGGTATGAGATGCTATGATTGAACTTATGCATATGAGGAGATCACAAGCCATGGTGTGAATGGGTGAGGGCAAATTTGGGGTGTTTACAGCTGCCCCTATTCAAACATGAGTTAGCTGTGCAGGATGTAAGCGACGGCTTATCAGGCAAACAAGATAACTTGTGGTTGAATACCAAAGACAGTCCAAAATTTGCACTCACAGAATAAAGAAGAAAAGGGATATAGATTGTAAAAGGAAAATAAAGTATAGTATAAAGTGCGGGCGACAGAGGACGACCGTCGAGCAGAGGACGGCTGCCGGGGAAAGAGCAATGACGGGGACGGCCGACATGCTGGGGATAATGCGGGAAATAAAGCGATGACGGGGACGGCCGACATGCTGGGGATATAAGCGATGATGATGGGGACGGCCATCAAGTAAAGCTGTAAGATTCTCTGGGGAATATGTAAAAAGTAAATGATGAGGTACGGTCATCAGGTTCATAAAGTAATGTAAGCAACGATGGGGACGACCATCGGGCTAAACTGATGAAGGACGATCATCAGGAAAAGGAAAAGGGACCACGACGGGGACGGCCATCGGGTTAAAGAATAAATGAAATAATGATGAGGGACGATCATCAAAGGTGAAGGACGATCACCTAGCAGGGGACGGCTGCTCTGTTGGAGATAAGATGAGGGACGGTCATCTAAGGTGAAGGACGATCACCTAGCAGGGTACGGCTGCCGAAAGTATCGCGACGTAGGACGAACGCCGGATAAAGGTCAACGACGGGGACGGCCATCGGATGAGCATGATGAAGGACGATCATCAAGAGGTGAAGGACGATCACCTAGCAGGGGACGGCTGCTAAATATCACGACATAGGAAGAATGCCGGATAAAAAGGGTCGACGATGGGGACGGCCATCGGATGAGCATGACGAAGGACGATCATCAAGAGGTGAAGGACGATCACCTAGCAGGGTACGGCTGCTCTCAGGGTTTATCATGACATAGGACGAATGTCAGATAAAAAAGGAAAATTTGCTTTGTTGGTGATTTACTGGGGAATAGTAAACACGGACGAGTGTTTATATCCAAGAAATAAAAGGTATAAGTGTTTTGATGTTGTGTATAGATTAAAGATGCGGACGAGCATCCTTAAGACTACGATACGGACGAGTATCGGGTAGAAACAAATACTGACACGTGTTCAGAGACGATGATACGGACGAGTATCAACTGGCTAACAAGGAACACGGACGAGTGTTGATTCTGAGAGGACTCTCCTGGGGAATAGTAGACACAGACGAGTGTCTAAATTCAAGAAGATAAGAGTGTTTGACACAGTGTATGGATTAAAGATGCGGACGAGCATCCTTAAGACTATGATACGGACGAGTATCAGGTAGAAACAAACGCTTGACGCATGTTCTGAGATGATGATACGGACGAGTACCAACGGGTTAACAAAGAACACGGACGAGTGTCGAATCTGAGGGGTTTTGAGTGATATGTGCAAGGTACAAACGAGTATCTGTATATGAGTGAAAACAGGAGTAATAGGTATGAGTGGTGTATAGTTGAGTGTTTAAACTGCTGGAGAGAGTGACACGGACGAGTGTCAAGAGGGTTATATGCTTTACAAAGTGTTTGAGTAAATATACTGGGGAAGGTGACACGGACGAGTGTCAAGAAAGTGTGTATATATGAGTATCTGTGAGTGCAAAGGGGATGCTTTGGCTTTCTATTGGGGATGTGACACGGACGGGTGCCACAAGGAGTATGTACTGGTGTTCGAGAGTGTAAGGCAACTGCTTTAGCTCTAGCCCTCCGCTGGGGAATCTGGGGAGCATTCTGTATTTGTTGATGGATTGTCATTATTCACAAGTGTTTAATTCAGACCATGACCTATGATTATGCAATATGTTTGATTTTTGCCGTAATGCTCCATACTAGACGGAATGCTACGCTTTATGGGGAATATATGATGCGAATGCTATGAGTATGCAAAAGATACCGATCCGGGATCCGGGTCCTGTTGCTGCGAAGATCTCTGGCCGATCTGTTTGAAGTGGACATCCCAGCTGGGGATGAGATCATTGGTAGATCTGATGAGATGTATCTGCTTGGAGGAATAGGTCATTGATAGACCCATCCTTGGTAATGAGGGACCCAGCTGGGATTTGTAGAAGCTTTCGTCGCTCTGTTGTGATTCCTTCAAGCGTTGCTCTTCTGGATAGAGGCTGAGTCTTCGTGGGGAAGTGGTTCCCTGGCTTTTGTACTTGGCTGAAGAGGAAGAATGATTGGCACCTCGGCTGGGGATAAATAACGAGTGGTAACTCAGCAGGGGAGAAAGCACTTTGGGTGCTAAGACTGAGTGAGTGTTGGTTTGCCAGCTTGCTGGGATGAAGTTTACATGCCTCATGCTGCGTCTTGAGTACCTGCAATCCTGAAAAGATAGAGAAACGCACAAGTAATCCCGAGGTATCCCTTACCGGATTCCATCATAGGAGTTTAGACATTCCCGGGAGTAAATATATTTCCTACGAGCATGTATTCTTTAGAAGCATCTGTATTTATGCAAACAGTACCTTATAGACATCGGACACTTTGCAAATGAAAATAAAATGTACGAGACGAGACATGACTGAAAATCTGATTTTATTAATTCATATGCCCTGAATTGGCAAGATACAGTCAAAGAAACATATCCCCTAAAATGAGGAGATTGTCACAAATTGAGAAACAAAAATGTTGGCAATGTTGACGACGCTCCAAGGAGCTTCCCTTTTGCTATGGCTCGTATGACATTTGACATTCTTCTCGTCTTGCTTTCTGAAGAAGGCTGATTCTGAAGGAAGCTTGATCCTTTCGAAGCTTATCAAGTTGTAAGTGATACAGACGAATTCAGAATGCAGTTGTTCGCTTATTCCCTTATTTTGCATGGACCGCCCTTTCGGGTTTTCAATCCATTGGGATACCCATTTTTGCCTGAGTTGTCCAATGCGGCTTTTCAACTCAGCGGGTGTATACACTTTTTTTTGTTTATTTTCCCTTATTTTTGCCCGAGTCTTTTATTCTGTTTTTGACTCGCCGGGATGCCCTATTTTTGCCTGGACTTACATTCTGTTTTTATGTCCAGCGGGTCAATTTACGCGAAGTATTTTTTAACTGCATCTGAATTCACAGGGGACGGGAAGTCTTCACCATCCATGGTGCTGAGCATCAGTGCTCCACCAGAGAAAACTTTCTTTACTACGAATGGTCCTTCATAGTTCGGAGTCCACTTGCCCCTGTGGTCTGTATGAGGAGGGAGGATTCTTTTCAGCACAAGATCTCCTACTTGGTACTCTCGGAGCCTAACTTTCTGATCGAAGGCTTTCTTCATTCTCTTCTGATACAGCTGCCCATGACAGATTGCAGCCAATCTTTTCTCTTCAATCAGACTTAGTTGCTCGTATCGGGATCGGACCCATTCTGCTTCGTTCAGCTTAACATCCATCAGTACCCGCAGGGAGGGTAATTCAACTTCAACAGGTAGGACTGCCTCCATACCATACACAAGCTGATACGGTGTTGCCCCGGTAGATGTTCTGATTGACGTGCGGTACCCATGCAAGGCAAACGGTAGCATTTCATGCCAGTCTTTGTAGGTGACTACCATCTTCTGCACAATCTTCTTGATATTCTTGTTAGCTGCCTCAACAGCGCCATTCATCTTTGGCCTGTAAGGAGAAGAATTGTGGTGTTGGATCTTGAAGTCCCGGCATAGCTCTGCCATCATTTTGTTGTTCAAGTTAGAACCATTATCCGTAATGATTCGCTCGGGCACTCCATACCGACAGATGATGTCTCTCTTCAGAAATCGGGCTACCACTTGCCTTGTGACATTTGCATAGGAAGCTGCTTCAACCCACTTGGTGAAATAGTCAATGGCTACCAAGATGAATCTATGACTGTTTGAAGCAGTCGGCTCAATCTTGCCAATCATATCAATGCCCCACATAGCAAAGGGCCAGGGTGAAGACATCACATTCAGAGGATTGGGAGGCACATGCACCTTATCCGCATAAATCTGGCATTTATGGCACTTCCTAGCATAAGCACAACAGTCGGCATCCATTGTGATCCAGTAATAGCCTGATCTTAGCAACTTTTTAGCCATGGCATGTCCTCCAGCATGGGTACCAAAGGATCCTTCGTGCACCTTGTGCATCAACAAGTCTGCTTCTATTCTATCAACGCATCTGAGGAGTACCATATCAAAGTTTCTCTTGTACAGGGAACCATCAGCGTTCAGAAAGAAACTACCAGCAAGCCTTCTCAAACTCTTCTTATCATTGGAAGATGCCCCAGGTGGGTATGTTTGATCCTCCAAGAAGCACTTAATGTCATGGAACCAAGGTTTATCATCTTTGACAACGTCTGCTGCAAATACATATGCTGGTCTGTCAAGTCTGGACACTGAAATCCGAGGCACAAAGTTGGCAGCTTGAACTTTGATCATGGATGAAATGGTAGCCAGAGCATCTGCAAACTGATTTTCATCTCGAGGGATATACTCAAGCTTGACCGTTGTAAAGAAAGTCAATAACCTCCTTGTATAATCCCTGTAAGGTATCAGATGATCCTGGTGTGTGTACCATTTACCGTTGGTTTGATTAACTACTAGAGCTGAATCTCCGAATACAGTCAATGTCTTGATCCTGAGGTCAATGGCTTCCTCAAGGCCCATAATGCAAGCTTCGTATTCAGCTTCGTTGTTAGTGCAGTTAAAGGTGAGTTTTTCCGAGAAAGGCATGTGAACTCCCTTAGGTGTAATGAGTACTGCACCAACACCACGACCATTCATATTAACAGCCCCATCAAACATCATAGTCCATTCTTCTTCCGGGTCAGGCCCTTCAGTGCGAATAGGCTCTTCATGATCTTTTGCTTTTATGAACATGATGTCTTCATCAGGGAAGTCAAATCTCATAGGCTGGTAATCATCAATAGGTTGCTCAGCAAGATAATCAGACAATACACTGCCTTTGATGGCTTTCTGAGATGTGTACTGGATGTCATATTCTGTGAGGATCATTTGCCATCTTGCAACCCGTCCGGTAAGAGCTGGCTTCTCAAAAATGTACTTAACTGGGTCCATTTTTGATATCAACAAGGTGGTGTGGGTCAACATATACTGTCTCAGTCGGCGAGCAGCCCACGCTAAAGCACAGCAAGTTTTCTCGAGCAGTGAATAACGTTGTTCACAGTCGGTAAACTTTTTGCTCAGGTAGTAAATTGCATACTCTTTTCGACCAGACTCGTCATGCTGGCCCAGCACACACCCCATCGACTCTTCTAATACTGTCAAGTACATTATCAGAGGTCTTCCTTCAACTGGAGGCATAAGGATTGGAGGTTCTTGCAAGTACTCCTTGATCTTGTCAAAAGCCCTCTGGCAGTCTTCGTTCCACCTGACCGTTTGTTCTTTCCTTAATAGCTTGAACAAGGGTTCACAAGTTGCTGTAAGGTGAGATATGAACCTTGAAATGTAGTTCAATCTACCTAGAAACCCTCGAACTTCTTTTTCTGACTTTGGTGCAGGCATTTCTTGAATGGCTTTGACTTTATCAGGGTCAACTTCAATCCCTTTCTCGCTTACAATAAATCCCAGCAGCTTACCGGATCTCACCCCAAATGTGCATTTGTTGGGGTTCAACTTCAGTTGGTACTTCCTCAGACGCTTGAATAGTTTCAGCAGATTCACCAGGTGGTCTTCTTCTGTGAGGGACTTGGCAATCATGTCATCCACATAACACTCAATTTCTTTATGGATCATATCGTGGAATAATGTTACCATAGCCCGTTGATATGTCGCACCCGCATTCTTCAGTCCGAATGGCATCACCTTGTAGCAGAACGTGCCCCAGGGTGTGATGAAGGTTGTCTTCTCCATGTCTTCAGGTGACATCTTGATCTGATTGTATCCTGAAAATCCGTCCATGAAGGAGAATACCAAAAACTGAGCCGTATTGTCAACCAGTACATCAATGTGAGGTAATGGGAAGTCATCTTTCGGGATGGCTCTGTTCAGATCCCGGTAGTCAACATACATCCTCACTTTGCCGTCTTTCTTAGGCACCGGTACTATATTAGCAACCCACGGTGGGTAGCTAGTCACAGCAAGGAACCCGGCGTCCCATTGCTTTTGTACCTCTTCCTTTATCTTCATTGCCATATCTAGGCGAGTACGGCGCAGCTTCTGTTTTACTGGCGGGCAGTATTCTCTTAATGGCAGCTTGTGCATGACGATATCGGTGTCCAACCCTGGCATGTCCTGATAAGACCAAGCAAACACATCCACATACTCCCGAAGCATATCAATCAGCTGCTCTTTCACTGAGTCTTGTAGGCAGGCCCCGATCTTAACCTCTTTCACGTCTTCTTCCGTACCAAGATTAATCGTTTCAACTTCCTCCTGATGAGGAGTGATAACCTTCTCCTCTTGCCTTAACAGCCTGGCTAGCTCTTCAGGAAGCTCATAATCTTCTTCAACCCCTTCATCAGCTTGATTGATTGGATTGTCAAAGTCATACGAAGTCATAGCTGTGTTGTTGTCGGTGCAGTCTAGAAGGCACTCTCTGCAAGGGTTTAGATTGTTCATTTTAGTGATTGATTTTAGTCTTGTTTTAGAAAAAAGTGAAATGAAGTTCATCATTTTGAAAACATTGCCATTTTATTTTTGTACAAAAAGAAAAATGGAAAACAGTGAGCTGAAAAGGAAAAAGACTCATTTGCAAAAGATGTCCGATATTCATTGATTGATCTATTTGCACAAAATTACAAGATGGCCCGATTACAAAATGAGTCTTGTCATCTTGGGCAAGATGCAAGACTTGATGCATGTTTAAAATATACAGGAAATAATAATTACTCTGCAGGAGTAACCCTTATAATTTCCTAGAAAGACCAGTTTGAGATACGGCTCCCCGGGATCCTTGGACGTATCCAGCTCTCCAGGTTGCGTTCATCTTCCGACTCATCTTCCAAGTTGTTTACAGCATCTGGGGTGAGCATCCCCCCACTGACAAAACTGGGCTCCTTAGCAGCCTCTGGTTGATCTTGTTGAGTTGGTTTGTAACCCAACCCAAATCTGTCCTCCTTCTTTTCTACAAGCAACAGCTTGCCCCAGCCTTGGGCATTCCCTTCTTCAACAACCTTCCTGGCTTGCTGGTAAGATGTCATGGAGGTTCCAAGTACAGCAGATGCTTCATTAATGTTCAGGGCTTCAAATCCCTGACTCATGGTTTCATGGATCTCCCCATCCATCTCAATGTATTTGTAGGTAGCCAGGTGGCTAACAAAAATATCCTCTTCACCACAAATAGTGATGATTTGGCCTTCCCACTCGAATTTTAACTTCTGGTGAAGGGTAGACGTAACTGCGCCAGCGGCATGAATCCAAGGTCTACCCAACAAACAGCTGTAGGCCGGCTGAATGTCCATCACATAGAAGGTTATTTTAAACGTCTGTGGGCCAATCATCACAGGTAGATCAATCTCTCCTAGCACTGATCTCTTGGAGCCGTCAAATGCTCTCACTGCCAAATTACTTGGACGCAATGCCAAGCCATCATACTCTAGATTCACCAAGGCTTTCTTTGGTAAGACATTGAGTGAAGACCCAGTGTCTACCAGTACATGTGATAGAACAGCACCCTTGCATTCCAGGGTGATGTGCAAAGCCTTATTGTGATTACATCCCTCAGTTGTTAGATCAGCATTGGTAAAACCCAACCCATGGCTGGTATTGACATTTGCTACCACGGTCTCCAGCTGATTAACGGTGATCTCCTCTGGCACATATGCTGCGTGCAAGACTTTTAGTAATGCATTCCGGTGAGCTTCGGAACACATCAGCAGGGATAAAATGGAGATTTTTGAGGGAGTTTGGTGAAGCTGATCCACCACTTTATAGTCACTCCTCTTGATGATTCTCATAAACTCGTCTACATCTTGTTCAAAAGATGTCTTCTGTGTTTCTTTGAGAATGGGCTCTTCAACTATTACACTCTTTCCCTTTGCCTTGGCACCAGCTTCTGCTTCAGCATTAGGTCTTTGTGGTTGCGAGGCAAAAAGGCGTCCGCTTCTGGTGAAGCCTCCGCCTCCCCCGACATTATCAATCTGAGGAGAAGATGTTGAAGAGTCAAGAGTGATTCTCTCTCCATTGCAGTACAGGTCAGAGCCATAATGCCAAGGGATGGCATTACTGCTTTCATATGGAACGGGCCCAGGTACCGTGATGGTAACCAGGCTGACTGCAGTAGAGGAGGGTGTTGAAATAGTATGCGGATCGTAGTAGATAGTGACCGGTGTCCTGGCAGGAGATGCCACTGCTTGTTGTTGAAAATTATTGCTCAGAGGAATACTTGACGGATCATAATAAATAGTGACTGCTGAGATATTTGCTGGTGTTGTAGAAGGAGATTCTGAATAAAGGGGTGCTGATGTTGTAGAAGGAGTGTTTGTTGATATCTGGTTCGTTGAAGTGATATTTGAAGCATTTGTTGATGAAACTGAAGAATTGTTTGGAATAATTGTTGTTGCAGTTGTAGGAGACTCAGGAACTGTTGTTAGAGAGTTTGCTGGATTTGAAGGTATTGATGTTGTGATTTGAAGTAGACCATTCTGGATAAGACTGTCTATGCCGCTTCTCAAGTTATCACATCCATTTACCGAAATGTTGCAATAACCGCACCCGAGCTCACACCCAGGGAATATCTGGCATTCAAGGAGTTGAGCTTTAATCTCTACCAGGGGTGTCCGGATCTGCCCAACACTGGTTATTAGGAAAGACGGCTTATCTTCCTCAATAGCATTAATTCTGGGTCCTCCATGGTGAGGCATGGGGTTCTTGTTGACATTTGGCGGGGGTGCAAAGTTTAGAACTTTAGAGTCTACCAAGTCTTGCACTTTCATCTGTAAAGCTCTGCACTTCTCTGTACCATGGCCAGGTGCATTGGAGTGAAAAGCACATCTGGCATTGGCGTCATAATTTCTTGGCAGACTGGAAGGATCTGGTGGTGCCAATGTCCTTAACTCAACTAAGTTGAGCTTCAGGAGCTGTGGCAGTAAAGCGGCATAAGGCATAGGGATTGGATCAATCACCCTATTGGCCTGAGACGGTCTCTGTTGAAATGGTCTTTGTTGATTGTTGTTGTTGTTGTTGTAGTTTCTTTGAGGAGGATATTGAGTTTGTTGCTGGTAATGGGGTTGTTGCTGATATGCTGGTTGCTGAGGAACTGGAGTGGGAATGGTGACTGCTGCCACTGACCTATGATCATACTGAAGTCTACCTCTGTTGGTATGAATAGCATTAGTCTCACCGGCTCTTCTTGGACCTACAAATGGTTCTCTGGGGTTGCTGGACGAGCTCGCACCGTTGTCAGAAATTTTGCCCATCTTCAATAGGCTCTCAATTCTTTCCCCAGCCATGACTACGTCAGCGAAGCTAGTGGAAGAAAAGGCAGCTAACCTGTCAATGTATGTCCCCTGAAGGGTGTTCATAAACATGTCGGCCATTTCCCTTTTCGACATGGGTGGCTGGACAGTAGCAGCAAGCTGTCTCCACCTCTCGGCGTACTCCCGGAAGCTTTCTCTGGATGATTGAGACATTCCCATCAGGAGGGTCCTGTTAGGAGCCATATCCAAGTTGTACTGGTACTGTCTGATAAAGGCCTCAGCCAGGTCCTTCCAGCATCTGACGGTTGCTCTGGTCAAATGAGAGTACCATTCCCTTGAAGCTCCTGTTAAGCTATCTTCAAAATAAAACATCCATAGCTTTTCATCCATGGTATATGCCTTCAGCCTCCCCAGAAAGGATTGTAAGTGGGTTCGTGGACAGGAAGTTCCGTTGTACTTCTCGAAGCACGGAGGTTTAAATTTGTGGGGAATTCTTACCCCATCCACTAGACCCATGTCCATAACATCAAAGCCCAAGGAATTCTGAGACTCCAGAGACCTCAGTTTCTCAGCAATCTCATCTAGCCTTCTGTCATAAGCTTCATCCCTAGCTCCCATCACAGTGAACTGATCTTCCTGGGGGTCTTCTTGTAATACTCTGCCAGCAGTGGCATTCCCTTGCACATTAGCAGGGATGTTGATCTCTGGATGAAGGTGTGGCCCAAACACTAGAGGGTTAACATGAGGCTGAACCCTCTCATTGTTGCTTGTTCCCCCAGTCCCTAGATGGGGTTCTTCCTGGGTCTGCCTTTCTACCAAGGCCCTTAATCTCTCTTGGCTCTGTGCCAATCCATTCATCACCTCCATAAACTGGGTCATCTGATTTCTCATCTCCAGTCTCTCATTGGCCATTTGAGTCCTGACCTCTGTAAGGTCCTGCTGTACTTGGTCCATTTGTATACCTGGAAGGTTGTTGCGAGTGGGATATTTGTGCGGACGGTTGAGTGGGAACACCCGTCGTCGAGCAATAGTTCCTGAATCACAACAGAGTTAGTAACAAACAAAACAAAGACCTACAAAACAAAAGAAAAGTTAGTATGCAATGCAGTATGCTTATTTGTTTCCAAGGTATCCGGCTTGGCACTTGGTTTTGACCTTTCCAGACCTCTGAGGAAGGTGCTTTGATGTTGCTTGAGAAAAAAAAGAACTCTGATGAAACAAACTAATGAATATATTACAAATGGTGAATCAATACGTAGTTTGTTTTTTACAATACATGCCCTCTGAGGGGTCAAAAATACAACATAAAATAAAAGTACATGAAATGAAAACAACAACAAGCAAAAGTCAGACACCAAGACAAAACTCATCCTCTTGGACCTCCTTCAAAAGTGCTTCAGTCACAGGATCAGCTGGATGCTCTGTGTGGTTCCTGATGAGAAGATTCCTGGTGGCAATAGCAGTGGTTAGCTTCTTGTGTCTGCCCTGGTCCTTTGACCTCTTCACACCAGCCCTGAGCTTTAATTCTGAGATTTCCTTCTGGGCTGCTAGTAGGGCTTCCTGTTGCTCCTTAGCATTAGCTTCTAACTGCTCAATCTTGTCCTAAGTTCTCTTATCCTCCTGAGTGCGAGCTTCAGTGATCCTGACCCACCTAGCTTGGCTCTCCTTCAGATAGAGATCAGTCCTAGCCTTTTGATACTGGGCCTCTTTACAGGCATTCTTCAAAATCTGCTCTCCAGCCCTTGACTTCTTGATGTAGTCCTCTGACTTTTCAATCCTGGCTAGATGCTCCACCTTAAGATTTTCTAACCTTTCAATGTCTAGACGACCATCACTCCTCTCCCAGAGGGTTCTCTTCAAGGCTTAAGACAAATTCTCATTCCTCTCTTTTAGCTTCTCAAACTCTTCCAGGCTGACAGTGGCTGGAGGTGGTGCTGTGGATGGCCCAGGTGCATCCTCAATGGAGAAGGGCATCCCAGTAGTTTGAGCTCTGGCATGAGACCACTCATAATACTGAGCTGAGGCCACATTGTTGCATCTCCCAAGAATAGTCATCCCCTTAGTCTGGACATTGTCCCAAGCCCAGGATGCTTGCCTGACAGTAGCCAGATTAGGCTTGACCTCACAATAAAGGGTCTCAGCTAGATCTTGTACTCTAGGAGGGTGGACAAATGCATAGCCCAGTTGTCTTTTGAATAGCAGAGGGTTGTAGTTAATGCAACCCTTCACTCCTATCAGAGGTACATTGGGGAACTGCCCACAACTAGTAATGATGTCCCTGCCTTTGGTGCTCTGAGTACACCACCTGATATCGTCTGAGGTCAAAGCAACAAGTCTCCTAGCCCAATTCCTCTGTTGGTGAGGATTCAAGAATGCATCAGTCTTGGGCAGGTGTTTGAGCAGCCAGGTATGGAACAAGGGAGCACAGCATCTGACCAACCTTCCCCTTTGCTTTTCATTTCTTTGGTGAACAGAGTAGTAGAAATCTCCCAGTAAGGTAGGCACTGGGTTCCTCAGAATGAAAAGATGGATTGCATTCTTGCTAATAAACTTAGGCTCATCTGCAAATAATATAACCCCATATATGCTGAGGGCTAGTAATGCACAGACTGCCTTCCACTCTCCCAAGGAGGCCTTCAGAATAGCCTGAGAGGTCAAGAAATCCAAGTGTAGACCAGAGATCCCAGCCTTTGCTGTCATGTTTTGCTCAATCAGAACTGGTTCCAGACACAATGCCTTTGCCACCTCTTCATTACTAGGAAAAGCCATCTCAGGGTTGAAGGGGACTCCACCCCTGATAGGTACACCAATCAGTGATGAATACTCTTCCAACAAGGGTCCCAACTGAAAATTCTGGAAGGTGAAGCACCTTAGAGGGGGATCATAGAACTGTAAGCAAGTATGAATCAAGCTCCTCTGGGAAGGGTCCAAATCCATAACCACATCAAGGATGCCTCCAAAATGTTCTCTGAACAGTGGTATATGGTCTGGAGTAATCAGGGCCTGGACCTTCCTGATGCCAGCCAGCTCAGGCTCAAAGAAATGATAGGAGATATTGCTCTTCTTGGGTGCCATGTCTGCTGATGAAGAGCTGGGATAGATGTTGATGATGGTGACTAACACTGGAGATGGGCCACTGACAGGCTGACTGGTGATGCAGGTGGCTGAAGCAAGTAGCTGATGAAGGTAGCTGAAGCAGGTAGCTGGTGAGCAAAGGCTTATGCAGATGAAGGGGTCAAAACCAAGCCAAATGTAATATGGATACCCTGAAAAACAAATAAACACATGTTAAATGATGCAATTATGATGTATGCAAATGATATGCAAGGGTTTGTGATCAAGCTGGATCTGATTAACTGCCTTGATATAAGTCCATGTATGTTCAAGAAATCCAGATGGAGGTTCATAAGTCCAGTAACCAAGGTGGGGGACTCAAATAAAGAGTCACATGTCCTGGGTTAAATCACAAGAACTGTCCAAAGTGGAGTACTCTTAATCAAATCAAAGTAACAGGGTATGCTGAGGTCAAGGGTACCTGCAAACCTGTAAACAGCCCAACCCCCCTCACAAGTGATGTTCTAAAACAAGGATCCTCAGACTTGGATCAGTTATGAGAAATGTAAACACTTCTAACCCGGAGGTACAATGTTTACAATAACCATAAAAGACCCTCCTCTAATTCACCTCAGTTTCTGAAGGTCAATAATAAAGGTCATCCAGACTTAGCAGGCTTCCCAGATAGCCCTAGCACTACAGGAGATCTGTAGCACAGAGTTCTCAAGAAGAAACCCATATCTGAACCGTGTTTCATATTCCCGCACCAGACCGAAATGGAATGGGAAAGAACATGAACCACTCTAGCCTAGGTGTCACTCAGGTCCCAGGTATAGGACCTTAAACTCTCAATAGAACCCCACCCACCAAAGCAAAAAACCAGATCCAGCCAGATGATAATATGACAGTATGATATATAAAGCTATAAAGAAAGCAATAAATAACTGTACATAAAGTAATAAATAAAAGCAAATATACAAACACAAATAGCACATAACACCCCAGTAAACACAAATCAAACAAGCGCTAGGAGGAACCCACAAAAAGAACCAGAAGCCCTAGTTACAGTATAAGGAGTCCCCAGCAGAGTCGCCAAGCTGTCGCTCCCGATAAATGAGAAGGACTCAGATAAAGGTACAGACGCGAACGATCGGCGAAAGGATGTGTGAGAACACACAGGAGTGAACCCACAGGAAAAGAAGAGTCGCCAGCTAGGCATTTTTATCCCGAAGGAAAGGTAATGCTGCATAGGCCTAGAAAGATATGGATAAGACGGTTGCGAACCAGAGAGACTGAGAAAGGGGGTTGGTTACAACCTGGGAAGGTATTAGCACCCAGATTGTCCGTCGTACTCGACGGGATCCACGCTTAAAAGATTTGTGTTTTAAAGGGGTAGTGTCAGTGTAATTTGTGTATAAAAGAGCTGGAAAAGGATGCAGGTGTCAGTGTAAAATAACTGTGAAGTGTGATATGTATAGTGTCAGTGTAAGGACAAGGAATGAAATGCTCAAGATCATGAGGCTAAAAGAATGATACTGGAAGAGGGGGGGGATATACAAAGACTTTTGTTCGATAACTGTTAAGTTATGCCTACGTATCCTCTCGTGCAATGAGGAAGTCAGAACACCGTAGTTCGACCCAAAGAGACTGAAAGATGAATTGACTTGTGAACTGCTTACTTGTCTATGCTCAAGTGTATGACCTGTCTGGCTCAGGTGCAAACTGTCTTGCATTAGACGGAAGAAGCAAGTTCTCGTTTGTGAGTGAATGAGATGAGAAAAGAATCCCGGAGGAGACGACTATTGTTTGTTTTTGAGTTTTCAGTCTTTTATTTCTTTTGAAAGTTTGTCATAAGTTAATGAGCTTAAGCCTAAACCAATGGGTTAGTAAACTCATCACATCTTCCCTCTGATTAGGGGTAATGAGAGTACCTTAAGTGTGAAGTCAGCATCTCACACTTAATCACCCTGAAGTAGGATTAAGGTCATTAACCTACTTGTGACTATTTAGATGTTTTTGGTGTTTTTGTTTAGTGTTGAGTAATGAGATTAAGCCATAATCAGGGATTAAACAGACTCATTACACCATCCTAATAGAAGGATAATAGATGAGAATGTTTAAGCTGAGGAAAGCTCCTCAACTTAATCCATGATTAGGGATTAAACCCATGACAAAACAAAGCCTTTATTAAGTGGATTTTATTTAATGATATGATGAAGAAATGAGTTTTATGGTTTGTAAGACAGCTTGAGGGGGACTTGTCCATTAACATTAGGGTTAGTCCTTCTTAACCAGTGAAGGAAGAATTAGAACCCTAATGCAAGGCCCAAGTTACAAGCTTGATGTCTTGATGATTATTAAGTGAATTGATTAAAGGATTTAAACACATTAAGGGTTTAACACTTAGGATTAAAGTTATACACTCCATCCTAATAGAAGGATGCAGGCATAAGCTTAATCACAAAGCCTTAAAGCCTTTAGGATTTAGTCCCTGATTATGAGATGAGAGGAGAAGACTCAATGAGACACAAAGGTAAAAACTAAGTGGGGGACTAATCAAAACCCTAATCATTGTCATGCTTGGTTGTCCCTAAGGTTTGTGAGGTTTTCAAGAAAGATCTTCAGAGGAACCACCAGGAAGCAGATGAACAGAGCAAAGAGAAGCAAAGTAACTTGCTTCATTTAAGAAGACAAGTCACTTGAAGAAAGAAAGTAAGATGAAGAAGAATGAACAAGCTCAATCTCAAACACAAGTCAAAATGCAGCAATGATGCATAAGAGAGATGAAAAGAAATTGTGAGAAGTGAAGGCAAATTCACTTCCCAAAGTTACTTACCACCTGAAAAGTTAGTGAAAGGAATGCAATGCAATGCACAATGAGATGAAATGGCATGATGCAAACCAAAACCAGAAGCATAAGTGTGATGATAATGATGCCAAGAGATGATGCAAACATGAGGCAAGGCACTAGAATGATCATATGAACAAATGGATGCAAGAGAAACATGTTTAGAACCATGAACATACATGAAAAGTTATGAAATGCTAATGGCATACAAGATGGAAAATACAAGATGCAATGATCAAACATGATTCTAATATGTCCTAAGATGTAAAATGAATCAAATGAATGCACAAAATGTCATGGCAAGTCATGGTATGCAAGCAAATGGAAGATGGATGCAGATGAAAGCCCAAATTAGGGTTTATGATCAATGCACAAAACAAAAACCAAAACCAGAAGCAAACATCAAGATAAACAATTGAAAATTCATTCAAAGTAACCCTAAACCTATACAAACTCACTGCCCAAAGGAGGGGTTCTAACTCTTAACCTAATTAGGGTTATGAATTTCTCAAGATTGCTAGGGTTTTATGGTACCTTGTCAAGAAAAATGTCAAACAAATTGAAAATGCAAGATCAAATCATGCCAATTTAATCCTATAAACTACATGATATGCAAGATGCAATGCAAAAAGAATCAAAGTCCAACTCTCAAAGACTAGGCAGAAATGAATTTTTGAACATTTGATCAAAATAATGCTTTGAAATGAAATTAATTCCATGGAAAATTGTCAAAAGACATCAAGATCAAAAAAGAAATTTGGTTTGAAGGTTGGACAATGTTTCTAAATGATTTTAAAGGTTTCATGAATTTTTTGGTGATTTTTAAATACCTAAAAGTATTTTTAATTAATTAATTCTCATTAATTAATTAAAAATAAACTTTTAAATGATTTAAAAATATTTTTTAATTCAAAAAATAAAAATAAAAATGTTTTTGGTTTCTGAAAATTAATAAAAGCTTGTATGAAAATTTTCAGAATTTTTAAATGATTTTTGCTATTTTTAATAAATTGGACAAAACAAATCAAATAAAATGAAAAATAAAATGAATTAAAACTGAAAAATAGAAAAGTCAGCAAGATCAAGGGCTGAGGTTTGAACTCACACGCGCGCGAATTGACCTGGCGCGCATCTGGACGGCCAGCATTCAAATTTGCTAATTATGATTAGTGCCCTAATTAAATGCCCTAATTACTTTCAGATGACCGGAACAGTGGTTCCGGTCATCTTCTCCGACGAGCCAAATCCCTAACTCCCTCTACACGCAATAAAAATGAAATCTAACTGCCCAGAATTCATCCCCATTCAACACTGAATCAAAACCCCCAAATAAACATCATTTTTCATTCATCAATCAGCCAAATCGAAGCAAAACATTCCTAGGGCAAAAAAGTTTCAGAGCATTCATACATCCTGGTTTCTCAACCATTTTCAAAAATAATCATATCCCCATGATCAGGGGAGTGCATAGAAGCATTTAAGAACTTAAAATGGAGTTTCTGGAAAAAAAGTTTGAGATGGCTACCTGAACTGAAGCTTTGGTTCCTGGTACTTTCTGGCTGGTTTCTTGCCTTCAATCAACTCCACTGGACCCCTTGAGAAGCTTTCAATGCTTGTTTGAAGTTTATAATGGATGGTTTGAGAGATGGCAGAAGTTCTGTTCAATGGAAGGTGGTGATCGTGTTTTTGTTCCAATGAGTTTCAGGCTATGGTGAGGGGTGGTTTGTGACCAGGGAAGTGTGCTGAGTTGATTTGTGAAGTTGGTTTGTGTGTTTGAGGCTTGTGCAATCAGTTTCGAAAGCTTTTGCAAAATGGAGCATAAACTTGGAACTACGGCTTGGGGGCAAGATCAGAGTGTGTTGTGTTATGTGTTAGGCTGGATTTTGTCCATGTATCAAAAGGGGATAGGTCAGAAAGTTGTTGGTGGCCTATGGTGATTGGTATGGGTCTTTGGCCAAAATGTCAACTTGATTTGTACTTGAGGTATGGGCTATGGTACAACTTGCTTTTTGGCATGCTTGGGCTCAGCTTGAATCAAGGAATGATGTGAAAAAGGTTTAGAGGCAAGGCAGCAAGTGGTTTGTAACTTATGATGAGTTTTGCAAGTTGGTTCAAGTTTGGTTCCTTTGAGATTTCTTGAGTTTCAAGGCATGAAAGTGCAAGGTTCTTTGGCCCATTCTGAATTTTAGAGGTCATGTGATCATGTTGTGAAGAAATTGTACACATTTGAGGTCTTTAGAACACTTGATCAAGTCATTTTGCAAAATGCCTCTTTGGTAGAAAACTTCAAATTTTGTGATTTTAGCCAACTTTGACAAGCCATAACTTTTAATCCAAAATGAATTAGGTCATGTTCTTGTACTTTTTGAAAAGGGAATGATCTATTATACAACTTTCATGACCAAAGTTTTTCCATTTGAAGCATTTTTGAATCAAAAAGCAAGGGTTGAAAAAGTTTCCCAAAATGGCAATTTCATTAAAAGTCAACTTTCCCAAAAAGTCAACTTTGCAAAAGACTTGAAATTCTTCAATTTTGTGAACTTCCAACTTCTTCTATGATCAAATAAAGATCATACACAATCAAAATGATGAAGAACACCCTTTGGTTGGGTCATTGGGGGCCTCAGATGCCCTGATTTTGCACTGACTTACTTGAAAAGTCAACTCTTGATCAGATGACTTCCCCATGGAATTTCTTCATGAAAATTGATATGCATGCTCCCTATACCATATAGAGACCAATAGAAACAAGAATTACCAAAAGAATTGGAGTTATGGCCTTTGATACCAAAACCCTAATTCTAGGTCATCTGTGCAGTCAAACCTGGCTCTGCTTCTATACCATTCTCAATTCTTGTGATTCTTTGACATTCTTGACTTTGAGAGGATATAATATGATGCTTGAACATACATGGACCCCTTTTAGGTGATTGATGACCTTTGGAGTGGCTCAAGAAGCTCTTGGATTGCTCAGATCACAAACCCTAGATGCAGATGACTTTGAATCTATGTAGTGAATTAAAAAATGTGGTATGAGATGCTATGATTGAACTTATGCATATGAGGAGATCACAAGCCATGGTGTGAATGGGTGAGGGCAAATTTGGGGTGTTTACAACAGGTACTCCTCAACAAAATGGTCTAGCTGAGAGATTCAATCGAAAAATCCTCGAAAGTGTTAGATGCATGTTGGTTAGTGTTGGATTGAAGAAGGTGTTTTGGATTGAGGCTGTTTCGACAACAACATATCTGATAAACAAATGTCCTTCGATTGCGTTAGATATGAAGACACCTGGAGAAGTTTGGTCGGGACATCCACCAGATCTCGACAAACTGAGAGTATTTGGTTGTGTAGCCTATGCTCACATTAGGCAAGACAAGGTCGAACCTATAGCTCTGAAATGTATGTTCATGGGATATCCTAATGGAGTCAAAGCTTATAGGCTATGGTTCATGGAGCCATGTGATAACGAGAAAACGTATCGATTATATTGCTAGGTTTCATTGACGTTTTATCGCATAATCACCGTTTTAACACTCGATTTCTCGAGTTTTTCTTACCATTTTGCAGGTACATCATTATATGGAGCTAAACCATGAACTAAGAGAAAAAGGAACAAAATCAATCATAAAAAGATGAAGAAATGAAGAAGCCTGCAAAACTGCATATTTTGATGCAGCCACGATCGTCACAAGGGTGTCACGACCGTGACACCCCAAAATGAAGCATCACGACCGTAAGAGCATTGTCACGACCGTGACACTAAAAAACCACAAGCCACGAACGTGAAGACCTTGTCACGACCGTGACAAGGGTAAAAATAGGTTTTTGACCAAGACTACGTCAAGGCATTACGTGAAGAATTTGTTTCCTAAATATTTGTCACGTTCCTGCATTCTCTCCACAAATTCAGCAAGGCCCAAGCAAAAAAAGGTCCAAAAATCCAGCCCATTTAGAGTTCTATAAATAGTACAAGTTCTATGAACAATGTACAGAGCATTTATTATTCAATTTTCTGCGGAAGCTCTGCCGAACTGTTTTACGACCCCTTTTTTTATTTCTGCATTATTTTCTGTTTCGTTCTTATTGTATCCAAACCCGCCATATAACAATTTCCAACATCAGGAAATTGTTATACATTTATTTTTTTCTAAACCTTCAGCCTTTGTTATTTTCGAATTTCGCCAACTCCAAGCTTTCCGGTCTGTGGAAGAAGGAGTCTGCTCTAATATTGTTAACCAGGTTTTTTCATTATATTGCAAATTTAATTATTTATAATGTTTGTTTATTTTTCTACCATGAGTATTTTATTATTTAATTTTCTGTCTCTGTCTGGTTCAACATCGATGAGTAGCTAAACACCTTAGGGCGGTATGTAGTTAGAACAAACTTAACCGGTAAAATATAACCATAGGCTAAAAATAATTAATCACTTAACATTCTGGCTGATACTTTTTAATTAAATAGACCTTTTCGTTACGAGAGTAAGAAAAGAGTATTAGGTTAGGTCAAGACCACGAGAGTGTGAGGTTTTAACCAGATAGCTAAAGTTAGGCATTTAAATTAAACACAGCGAGAGCGCTTTAAAATAAATTAGAATTACTTAGTTTCCAAAAATTACCTCTAAACACTTATGGGCTAGCGAGAGCAGGCATAGGGCTTTAGGGATAAGATCTGATATAAGACCACGAGAGTGTGAGTTGAGGGTATTTAAACTGGTAATCTCTACCGAATAGATTAAGTAAACATCTTTATAAGCCTAGGTTAGATTGACCCACCTAAGTTAGTATAATTACATACCGACCGCCTTAGTATTACTTTATTAAAACTTAAATTTAATTCCGCCTTTAATAGTTTTTAAAATCAACAAAAAATCGTGACAACCATTCGCCTTAGCTAAACTAGAAGTTCATCTAGCACTAAGTAACCATAGAATCCCTGTGGATCGATAATCTTAAATATTACTTCGATAGGCTGTGCACTTGCAGTTAAGATACCGCTAGACGCATAATTAGACACGTCTTTAGCCCATCAAGTTTTTGGCGCCGTTGCCGGGGATTCCTTAATTTAGTTACTAGTGCATTTAGGTAGCATTGTCTAGACTAAGGTATCAACTATTTAATTTAATTTCCGAGTGTATGCCAAGTACTCGCTCTAAAAGCGAAGACTTGCAACCTCTAATCCCTGAATCGGAACGCTTCTTACACGTAAGAAGACGTATATTCGATTACGAAAATAATTACAATATTCCAGATCTTCAATTAGATCCGCCTAAACCAGTCGTAACATTAAAGGACGCAGAGATGGCTGAAGAACAGAATCATCCACTCAAGTATTACGCCAGTCCTTCGCAAGCTGAACCGCATTCAAGCATTGCCGCGCCGGCTATCAACCGAAACGATTTCGAACTAAAACCTTCGTTGATATCAGCCGTGCAACAAAATCAATTCGCCGGAAATCCTACCGAGGATCTGAATCTTCATCTTTCAATCTTTGTGCAATATGTCGATACCGTAAAAGCCAATGGAGTTACCCAAGAAGCTATTAGACTACGTTTATTTCCTTTTTCGCTTCGAGACAGAGCAAGAGCTTGGCTTCAATCTCTGCCTTCGAACTCAGTAACTACGTGGGAGGAACTAAAGAGAGTTTTCTTGAATAGATATTTTCCACCTAGCAAGACAGCTATGCTGAGAGCTCAGATCAACGGATTTAAGCAAAGAGAAAGTGAATCATTATTCGAAGCTTGGGAACGCTATAAGGATCTGCTGAGACTTTGTCCACATCACGGATTAATAGAATGGATGGTCATCCATACCTTCTATAATGGACTCTTGTACAATACAAGAATGACAATTGACGCTGCCGCGGGCGGTGCATTGATGGATAAAGAATATAATGATGCCTATGCACTTATCGAAAGTATGGCTCAAAATCATTACCTTTGGGGAAGCGAGAGAGTCGCAACTGAGAAACCAACAAAGGGAGGTATGTACGAAGTAAGTAGTATGGACCAAGTCAATGCGAAGTTCGACCAACTAAGCCAAAAGATCGACAACTTGGCCATAACACCAACAGCCAACGTGGCTGCAGTAACACCTAACTGTGAGTTATGTAGAGTTTCAGGACACGAAGTTTCTGATTTTCAACTATTGACAGGAACTCCCACTGATCAAGTGAATTATGCTCAAGGAAACCCTTACTCAAACACATATAACCCAGGTTGGAAGAATCATCCGAATTTCTCCTATAAGAATAACAATGCTTTATACGCACCAGGTCAAGCACCAGCTACATCACCAGGATATCAAAAGACTGCTCCTAATGTCCCTAGAAAATCGAACCTTGAGTTGATGATGGAGAACTTTATAGCTAACCAATCTCAAACAAACAAGGACTTCTTAAACCAAAACATTCACACTAATGAGCAGATTAAACAATTAGTGAGCAAAGTAGATGCATTAGCTACACATAACAAAATGCTAGAAACTCAGATTTCACAAGTAGCTCAACAACAAGCACCTACTGCTGCACCAGCTGGAGTATTCCCTGGACAACCTCAACCTAATCCGAAAGGACATGCTAACGCCGTAATATTAAGAAGTGGCAAGGAACTTGACGGACCTACCGATCCAAGACTTGACAATCCAGCCATGCACCAAAAACCGGATAAACCGACTGAAGTGGTGAATGATCCAGAAGAAAAGGAAGATGACAATTAAGAGGTAGTGGAGAAAGAACAACCTTATGTGCCTCCACCACCTTATAAACCACCAATTCCGTACCCTCAAAGATTAATAAATTCCAAGACGACGGGTCAATTTAAGAAATTTGTCGAACTTCTGAAACAGTTGAATATTACTATTCCGTTTACAGAAGCAATTACCCAAATACCCTCGTATGCTAAGTTTTTAAAAGAAATCTTATCCAATAAGAAAAAGATAGAGGATAACGGAACAGTTACACTTACTGCCGAATGTAGCGCCATAATTCAGAATAAAATGCCTCCTAAGCTAAAAGATCCAGGAAGTTTCTCTATACCCTGTGTAATAGGAAAATTCGTCATTGACAAAGCTCTATGCGATTTAGGAGCCAGTATCAGTGTTATGCCCTTAACGATTTGCAAAAGGCTAGACATGGGAGACCTAAGACCAACTAAAATGTCTGTTCAACTAGCCGATCGCTCTGTTAAATATCCTGTAGGCATACTAGAAAACGTCCCAGTACGTATAGGATAATTCTACATCCCTACTGATTTTATAATCATGGACATCTCTGAAGACTCCACTACACCTATCATACTAGGAAGACCATTCTTAGCTACCGCCGGAGCTATAATAGACGTAAAAAGAGGAAAGCTAACCTTTGAAGTAGGTGAAGAGAAAGTTGAATTTATTTTAACACAATTCTTACAATCACCAGCTATAGAGGATACATGCTATCTATTGGACGTAATTGACGAATGTGTAAGAGAGATGGAACTGAAAGAGACCACTTATTCTGAAATAATGAAAATTCAAATCCCTCCGATTTTCGAAGATGATAATTGGCGTAAACCGTATCAGGATGATAGTCTAAGCGAAAGTTTAGCACTTACACCGGATCCTATGCCAAGTAAAGATAAACCTACATTAGGATTAAAAACTTTACCTCATAACCTAAGGTACGAATTTTTAGACGTTGAATGTAAAAGACCAGTTATAATAAATTCCAGTTTAGGAACTATAGAAACAAAGAAACTTTTAGATGTCTTGAAGAAATATCCAACTGCATTAGGATATAACATATCTGATCTCAAAGGAATATGTCCTTCAGTTTGTATGCATCGTATTCTGCTAGAAGAAGATTGCAGAACCTTCAGAGAATCTCAAAGAAGAATTAACCCAACCCTTAGCACTGTAGTAAAAGAAGAAGTTAAAAAATTACTAGATGCCGGAATAATATATCCAATCTCTGATAGTGAATGGGTTAGTCCAATACATGTAGTGCCAAAGAAAGGAGGTATCACTGTTGTGAAGAACGCTCAAGGCGAATCGATATCGCAAAGAGTAGTGACGGGATATAGAGTATGCATAGATTATCGTAAACTAAACAAAGCCACTCGAAAAGATCATTTCCCACTACCTTTTATAGATCAAATGTTAGAACGATTAGCCAAGCATTCTTACTTCTGTTATCTTGACGGTTACTCAGGATTTTTCCAAATCCCTATCCATCCAGATGATCAAGAGAAGACTACATTCACATGCCCTTATGGAACGTTCGCTTATAGACGAATGCCCTTTGGATTATGCAACGCTCCTGCAACCTTTCAAAGATGTATGATGTCAATCTTCACAGATTTTATAGACAACATCATGGAAGTGTTCATGGACGACTTCTCTGTATGCGGGCAAAGTTTTGAAGGATGCTTATCGAACTTAGAAATGGTGTTAGAAAGATGTGTGAAAGTAAACCTCGTGCTTAACTGGGAGAAATGTCATTTTATGGTCAACGAAGGAATCGTATTAGGTCATGTAATATCCGACAAGGGAATTGAAGTTGATAAAGCTAAGATTGAAGTAATAAAAGATCTTCAACCCCCTAAAACCGTTCGAGAAATACGAAGCTTTTTAGGACACGCCGGTTTTTACCGACGATTCATCAAAGACTTCTCGAAAATCACTAAACCTCTTACTGGTTTATTAATGAAAGACGCTGAGTTCATATTCAATGAAGATTGTCTTAAAGCATTCGAAACTCTAAAAACAGCCCTCATCACGCACCAATCATGCAACCCCCTGACTGGAGATTACCTTTTGAAATCATGTGCGATGCGAGTGACTATGCTGTAGGCGCAGTTCTAGGCCAGAGGAAGGAAAAGAAACTTCATGCGATTTACTATGCCAGTAGAACCTTAGATTCTGCCCAGATGAACTACGCCACTACCGAAAAAGAATTGTTAGCAGTTGTCTTTGCGCTTGACAAATTCCGTTCTTACCTAGTTGGAGCGAAAATAATCATTTACACAGACCATGCTGCTATCCGATATTTATTAACTAAGAAAGATGCTAAACCAAGACTCTTAAGATGGATTTTACTCTTACAAGAGTTTGATCTAGAAATAAAAGATAAGAAAGGTACTGAGAACGTCGTAGCGGACCATTTATCTAGAATAGAAGGTATTAAACCCGAACAAGTGTCGATTAACGATGATTTTCCGTATGAACAGCTGATAGCACAATTAGGAAGCGACCTAGCTCAGTTAGATATAAATGAACCAGAATCCGTGGAAACAATCCAGACAACTGTAGGACTGCCATGGTACGCTGACATTGTCAACTACCTAGCCGCAGGAGCTCTTCCACCCGATCTAACCTATCAGCAGAAAAAGAAATTCTTTCACAATCTAAAACATTACTATTGGGATGAACCATTATTGTTCAAAAGAGGACCAGATGGAATCTTTCGCCGATGTATTCCCGAAGAAGAAATAGAAGATGTCATTGCTCAATGCCATTCATCTCCTTATGGTGGACATGCAAGCACTTCCAAGACTTGTGCAAAAATCTTGCAAGTCGACTTATTCTGGCCTAATCTATGGAAGGATGTCCACATCGCTGTTATAAATTGCGATCGGTGTCAACGCACCGGCAATATTTCAAGAAGAGATGAAATGCCTCAAAAAGGAATATTAGAAGTAGAAATCTTTGACGTCTGGGGAATAGATTTCATGGGACCATTCCCATCATCTTTCGGTAATAATTACATACTCGTAGCTGTTGATTATGTTTCAAAATGGATTGAAGCTATAACTTCTCCTACAAACGATACACGAGTAGTAATAAAGCTTTTCAAAAATATAATCTTTCCCAGATTTGGTGTGCCTAGACTCGTCATAAGTGACGGTGGCTCGCACTTCATTTCAAAAATCTTTGACAAATTACTATCTAAGTATGGAGTAAGACACCGTGTGGCTACACCATATCATCCACAAACGAGCGGACAAGTCGAAGTCTCAAACAGAGAAATTAAACAAATCTTAGAAAAGACTGTCGCCATATCTCGGAAAGATTGGTCATCTAAACTTAATGAAGCTTTATGGGCTTATAGGACCGCTTACAAGACTCCCATAGGTACTACACCTTTCAAATTAGTTTATGGAAAATCTTGTCATCTCCCGGTAGAACTAGAACACAAAGCTTATTGGGCGATTAGAACTCTCAATATAAACTATAATGCTGCAGGAGAAAAGCGAATCCTAGACATTAACGAATTAGAAGAATTAAGGCTAGATGCTTATGAGAATGCTAAGATATATAAAGAAAGAACTAAGCGATGGCATGATAAACGCCTATCTAGGAAAGAATTTAGTGTGGGAGACGTTGTACTCCTCTTTAATTCAAGACTTAGGCTCTTTCCTGGAAAATTAAAATCTAGATGGTCAGGACCCTTTGAAATAATTAAAGTATTCCCGAGTGGAGCAATAGAAATTAAGGGTAGGAATAGTGAACCATTCATAGTAAACGGACAACGTTTAAAACATTATCATAAAGTTGAAAATAGAGATTATGCGAATAATCTAAAGCTTTTAGAGTTGTCCACTAATTCCCCTGATTAATCTAAACCTAAGCATTACGTCAGGCTTTTGACGATAAAAACAGCGCTTAGTGGGAGGCAACCCATTTACTTATTTAATTATTTAAGTTATTCTTTTTTTTAGCATGTTGCTATTTATCGTTTACTATTTGTTTATTTGTTTTGTCATTTTATAGTTTTATTTTATATTACTATTATTGCCATTACATTATGCATTTCATTTTCTTATTTTTATCTTAAATCACTTTTTACAGATTTTCTAAAAGTCTTTTCCACTTTCCTTCTTCCCCCGATTTGTTTCCTCCATATTTGCACTGACCATGGCTAACCAACCAATTAACCATATGGAAACCAAATTTAGAGGTAGGAACCAAAGAATGAAGTTTGAAGAGTTATCACAGAGGCAAATGGATTTGACCCTGTACCCGGATGATCGGACTATGGAAACCCTAGGTATACATGATAGCATCATGTACTTGCTTAACCGACTCGGATGGGAGAATGCATTGATCCAACATAAGTTTGTGACTTACCGCGAGCTCACCCTTGAGTTCCTTAGCTCCTTAATTTACCTACCTGAGCGCGGTTTTGGATTTAGGAAAGGATTTATTAGTTTCCGCCTATTTGGAATAGAATATGACTTTAACCATAAAGAACTAGCTGACTTGTTAGGATTCCCTAGTGGACCATTTGCTTTTACTACCACACAGGTAGAATTGATGGATATTGAGCTAGATTTCTTTTGGGGAACTTTAACCGGAAACTACCACCCTGAACCAAATGGCATGAATAATGATGAGATCCATAACCCTGCTCTCCGTTACTTCCATAAATTCCTTGCCCACACATTCTTTGGAAAAGAAGAAAACATTACCGGAGTTTCTAAAGATGAGATATTTATTATGTCATGTTTCACTAATGGACAGCCTGTTAATGGTGTACCTTTCATGATGCAAACCTTCACCCGTATCCAAGAAGAACCTGAATTACCTATCTTAGTAGGAGGTCTTGTAACCATGATTGCTGATGCTTTAGGACTTAGGTACCAATTGCACAGGTGCAACCGTTTAGGTAACATCCGTCCTATGAATCTTAACTTCTGCTTTAATAGACATATCATAAGGAATTTAGGACATCCACCTTTTGAGTACCTAATCCGGAACGAGGTAGTAACCCTGTTCACATTGCCTAACCATGCTAGAGTAAGTGTTCACAATAAGGATAACTGGCTTTATGAGTTAAATCCACCTGATTATCCACCCACTCCTGAAACACCTCAGTCTTACAAGATAAAAGATGATACAATGACCGATGTCGAAACTGACCCTGAGACACCTCCTGGTTACCATGACATTGAGCACACTGAAGAAGTTTATGAAACCCCTGAAGTGAATCAAGGAGATTATGCTAACAACTTACAAAACATCATGAACACTCTCAATGCTTACCAAACTGACATTAACTTATTTAAAGAAGACATTAAGAGCATGCGATTGGATATTATAGGGTTGACTGACATAACCTGCGAACAATTCTATCACTTGAACTCCGCCATCGAAGACTTGAAGAAACGCTTTTGATAATGTTATAAGTGATTTAGTTTATTTTTCCATTGTTTTCGTTTCTAGTTAGATTTATTTTTCGCAACAATTTCATACCGCATTTCCATTTATGTAATCTCATTTTCAATTACTTTATGCAATGCACCTTTAATTCCAAAATTTCTCCATTTTTAGCAATTTATATATTTTTCATTCTATGTACTGTTATGCTTGCGTTTATTCATATTATATATACAATCTCTCATGCCATGCAAGTTATTGAAGTACTGTGATTGAAATATTATACTATATGGTGTTTATAATTTAATATGAGTGTTAGTGAAGAAAATACATTATTATAAAATATGTGAAATAAGTGAGAAAGTGTTTTCTGGAAATTATTCAACGAAGCAAACCCTCACGGTCGTCACTCCCCCATAACGATCGTGACGTGCTCATTTAGCGTGTCACGACCGTCACACCCCTGTCACGACCGTGACAACCCCTATTACAAGATTCGTGAGAAACAGAACTGTTTCTCTTCGTGCCTCTTCTTCTTCTTCTTCTCCATAACTTCCATAAAACTACCCATCTTCTCCATAACCTCCGTAACCCCCCATTACCATCTTTAAACTCATTAATCCCCCATTATCACAACCTACTACATTCTCACTCTCCATTATTTTATCCCGAATCAATATTTCTTTCATTTTACCATTTTTTTCACAAAACATCAAAAATCTTCATTCTTCACTCTAAGCTCTTGCATGCAATGGATACTATTACTTTTAGAGAAGGTGATGCTGGAGAAACTCAGAGAGAACGATTTCTCCGATTCCAAAACCGCGGTGTGCAACCTACACGTTACATTGACACTGTCTGTTTGAGGGAACTCAGAATGCTTGCCAGTGTTACAAGCCTGCTTCAAAAAGTCGGTCTGTGGGATCTTTGCAGTCAACCACAGCCCACATTCGAGCTTCTGACACTGGAGTTCTTAAGTTTGTTCAGTTACATCACCGGCACCGGTTCTCAGAGTCAGCTCACCGGTTTTGCAAAATTCAGATTGCATGGCCAAGAGTTCAACCTTTCGCAAGACAGGATCGCCGAGTTATTAGGCTTCGATCACGGAACTGAAGCTTACCGTCGCGTGCCCGATAATTTTAGTGAACCCGCTTTCACTCTATGGCACGACTTAACCAACACCCGGCCATCCGCTATTTCCACCGAGTCATTTGCAACACCATCTTCGCTCGAGAAGGCAACCATAAGCTCAACTCTAAGGAGCTTCTATTCTTGCATTGTGCTCTTAATGACGAGCCGATCAACGCTGCCCCTTTCATGTTTTACCACATCCAGGCTATTGCGCACAGAGGATCCACTCCGTTCTTCATTGGCGGCATTGTCACCACCCTCGCCATTCAGTTGGGGCTTGGTGACTTGGTCGCAGATCAGCCTCACCTAGCCGCAGAATTCCTCACCAAGAGTTATTGCAGGTCCGCTCACCTGATTGCGCAGCGAGAGGATGGCAGGTATAGCCCTGTTGTCCATGGCACCATATTTCACCATATCATTCTGCCGTCCCGCGACCGCATCGACCCATCCAGCTGAGCCAACTGGCTCTTTGTTCTACCTGATGCTGCCGACCACGCTCCTATCCATGATCAGGCAGATCTCCCTGCGGATGAGATGCAGGACGCTATGGATGCAGCTGAGCCTGTCCAAGATATACCAGAGTCATCTACCCGACAGCCTCCTGCACAGGACTTCACTCTTGAGGATGTCCTCCGTGCGATTCATCAGCAGAACCAGATGAACGCCGCACTGGAGCGCAGGCAGAAGGAGCAGTACGATGCTTTACTCGGCACTATTGCAGCAAACCAGGCAGCTACTAATGAGAGGTTTAACGAGATTTTCAGCGAGTTAGACGCCTTGCGTATCGACATCACTGGGACCACCAGCACCGATTCTGATCCTGAAGCGACTCCTTCCAGACGCCGCTCCCGCACCAGAAGCCGACCCCGCGGTCCTCAGCAGCCATAGATTTAGTTTCACTTATGTTTGTTTTTCGTTTTTGTCATTTGTACTGTACTTTTACCGCATTTATATCACAACATTGAGGACAATGTCTGATATAGTGTGGGAGAGGTACCTTTCATTTCCGCATTTTTCCCTTTCGCATTTTTCCATTTCGTTGTATTTTCAATTCCGTTGTATTTCCTTTAGTAAGTTAATGAAGCGAGCAAATCTTTATGATATTTTCTTTAGTTTCGAATTTTCCCCGTTTATTTAGCCATACCCGAAAAAAATCTTTAATTATTCGCATTACCCGACTTACCTACGAAATCGTAATTAGGAAGCTGAGAACGATTAAACAAGACCAATACAATCTTGACACCTTTGACTTCCTACTTAAGCGATACCATTCCGATTACCATTACGAGTACACTTCTAGTTTCAGTTCAAAAGTAACCCCTAGTAGTTTATACTAGCAGTCAGCACCGTCTGAACACAAACCACGTGGGGAGCCGATGAATATAAGCGTTTGATGCCTAATCAATAATGATCCTTCATATCTCGATGCAAAATGAAAAGAAATTGCACCAAAGTACACGGTCGCATATAAGAAACGAGAAATATGAGAAGGAGTCCATTGCGGGTTGGTTCAGAGGTACTGGTTCTGAACTCGGTAGGGCGTGCTACGGCTCGATCCCCCACAACCTCCAAATCGGATAAAAATATGTAGGGTTACCGCACTCGTGTACCAGACCCCGTGCTCAAAAAGGATCAAAGTCGCTAACCGGCTACTCCACTACGTGCGTGCTAAGGCAAAGGGCTTAATGTGATTGCGCTAGAATGAAACCGGGCGAAATAAGATCGAAAAACTCTAGGTGAAATCGTAAAGTAATTGCCGATTGTTTCGTTTAACGGGAAGTCGACGACATAGCTTGTTGCTTGTGTCATTAGTGTATCGGTAGTGTTCTATCAAAGTACCGGATTATCCGACAAAACGATCCCTCGTTTGATTTGTTATAAGTTTGGGGAAGTTTGATAACGAGAAAACGTATCGATTATATTGCTAGGTTTCATTGACGTTTTATCGCATAATCACCGTTTTAACACTCGATTTCTCGAGTTTTTCTTACCATTTTGCAGGTACATCATTATATGGAGCTAAACCATGAACTAAGAGAAAAAGGAACAAAATCAATCATAAAAAGATGAAGAAATGAAGAAGCCTGCAAAACTGCATATTTTGATGCAGCCACGATCGTCACAAGGGTGTCACGACCGTGACACCCCAAAATGAAGCATCACGACCGTAAGAGCATTGTCACGACCGTGACACTAAAAAACCACAAGCCACGAACGTGAAGACCTTGTCACGACCGTGACAAGGGTAAAAATAGGTTTTTGACCAAGACTACGTCAAGGCATTACGTGAAGAATTTGTTTCCTAAATATTTGCCACGTTCCTGCATTCTCTCCACAAATTCAGCAAGGCCCAAGCAAAAAAAGGTCCAAAAATCCAGCCCATTTAGAGTTCTATAAATAGTACAAGTTCTATGAACAATGTACAGAGCATTTATTATTCAATTTTCTGCGGAAGCTCTGCCGAACTGTTTTACGACCCCTTTTTTTATTTCTGCATTATTTTCTGTTTCGTTCTTATTGTATCCAAACCCGCCATATAACAATTTCCAACATCAGGAAATTGTTATACATTTATTTTTTTCTAAACCTTCAGCCTTTGTTATTTTCGAATTTCGCCAACTCCAAGCTTTCCGGTCTGTGGAAGAAGGAGTCTGCTCTAATATTGTTAACCAGGTTTTTTCATTATATTGCAAATTTAATTATTTATAATGTTTGTTTATTTTTCTGCCATGAGTATTTTATTATTTAATTTTCTGTCTCTGTCTGGTTCAACATCGATGAGTAGCTAAACACCTTAGGGCGGTATGTAGTTAGAACAAACTTAACCGGTAAAATATAACCATAGGCTAAAAATAATTAATCACTTAACATTCTGGCTGATACTTTTTAATTAAATAGACCTTTTCGTTACGAGAGTAAGAAAAGAGTATTAGGTTAGGTCAAGACCACGAGAGTGTGAGGTTTTAACCAGATAGCTAAAGTTAGGCATTTAAATTAAACACAGCGAGAGCGCTTTAAAATAAATTAGAATTACTTAGTTTCCAAAAATTACCTCTAAACACTTATGGGCTAGCGAGAGCAGGCATAGGGCTTTAGGGATAAGATCTGATATAAGACCACGAGAGTGTGAGTTGAGGGTATTTAAACTGGTAATCTCTACCGAATAGATTAAGTAAACATCTTTATAAGCCTAGGTTAGATTGACCCACCTAAGTTAGTATAATTACATACCGACCGCCTTAGTATTACTTTATTAAAACTTAAATTTAATTCTGCCTTTAATAGTTTTTAAAATCAACAAAAAATCGTGACAACCATTCGCCTTAGCTAAACTAGAAGTTCATCTAGCACTAAGTAACCATAGAATCCCTGTGGATCGATAATCTTAAATATTACTTCGATAGGCTGTGCACTTGCAGTTAAGATACCGCTAGACGCATAATTAGACACGTCTTTAGCCCATCACCATGTCACAGGAGGTATATCACCATTCGAGATGTATTTTTCAATGAATCTGATATGGCTTTCTAGAAAACTGACGATGTTGTCGAAGAGCTGGAACAAGGAGAAATTCCTGTTGAGGTGGAACATAGTGATGCTAAATCGAATGACCCAGATGAAGTTGAAGAAGAAGATGAAATTGTTGTCGAAGATGGGGACACTGGTAATGACTACCTATTGGCAAGAGACAGGTCGAGAAGACTCATCAAGCCACCTCAGAGACTTGGATATGCAGATCTTATAGCTTATGCCTTAATCTCTGCAAGTGAGGTTCTAAACGAAGAACCTAGAGATTATAAGGAAGTTATGAGGAGTCGAAATAAGATTGAATGACTGAAGGCCGTGGATGATGAGATGAAATCTCTTCATAAAATCAATACTTGGGAACTGATCAAGAAACCTGCTAGAGCCAGGTTAGTCAACTGTAAATGGATTTTCTAAGTTAAGGAAGGAATCAAAGGAGTGGCGTCGAAGAGATACAAGGCAAGGTTGGTTGCAAGGGGGTTCGCTCAGAAAGAAGGTGTCGACTTCAATGATGTGTTCTCTCATGCTGTGAAGCACATGTCCATTCGAATGTTGCTTGCCATGGTGGCACAATTCGACCTTGAACTGGAACAGATGGATGTGAAGACTGCGTTCTTGTATGGTGATCTTGATGAAACAATCATGATGAGGCAACTTGAAGGGTATGTCGAAGAGGGGAAAGAAGAGTATGTGTGCAAACTGAAGAGATCTTTATATAGGCTGAAACAATCTCCTTGACAGTGGAATAGGAGATTCGACAAGTTCATGGCACGCATAAGTTTCATCAGAAGTCAGTTCGACCATTGTGTTTACTTCATATTTCGACCTGGTAATTCATTTGTTATTTTGTTGCTTTATGTGGATGATATTCTAATAGCAAGCAACAATGTCGAAGATGTAATGAGGGCGAAGGCTGAACTCAATAAGGAGTTCGATATGAAGGATCTGGGAGTTGTGTCCAGGATTCTTGGGATTGACATCCGGAGAGATATAAAGCAATCAATATTATGTTTATCTCAAGAGGCATACTTGAAGAAGATTCTTGATAAGTTTGGTATGTCGAAAACAAAGCTTGTTGTGACTCCAATAAACCCTCAATTTAAGCTAAGTATAGATCATTGTCCTAGTACTGATGTCGAAAAAGCTTATATGAATAACATTCCATATGCTAATATAGTATGTTCTTTGATGTATGCTATGGTCTGTACTAGACCCGATATAACATAAGCGGTAAGTCTTGTAAGCAGGTACATGTCGAATCCTGGAAAGGCTCACTGGCAAGCATTGAAGTGGATTTTAAGGTACATATATTGGTCTTTGAATAGAGTCCTAATTTATGGTGGAGCATTGGGTGAAGATAGTAAAGCAACAATCGAAGGATATGTCGACTCTGATTATGCAGGTTGTATGGATTCCATAAAATATATTTCTGGATATGTTTTCACTATGTTTGGCATATCAATTAGTTGGAAAACAACACTTCAGAAGGCTGTTGCCTTATCAACCATTGAAGCGGAATATATCATCCTAACTGAAGCTGTAAAGGAAGCATTGTGGCTTGAAAGTTTTGCAAAGGAGTTGAAACTTCAAGGTCGAAGTATCATTGTTAAATGTGATAGTCAAAATGCAATACACCTATCGAAGAACTCAACCTATCATGAGCGAACCAAACACATTGATGTGAGGATGCATTTCGTTAGAGGGCTAATCGAGCGTGGAGAAGTCCAAGTGCTGAAGGTTTCGAAAAATCATAATGCTGCTGATATGATCACCAAGACGTTGCCCAGTTGCAAGTTTTTCCACTGTATGCTGTTGATAAAGCTGCATGAAGAAAGCTAGTTTGTTTCTTGTTGGTATATGGTGTGTTCCAAGGTGGAGATTTGTGGAATATTGGAACAAACACTAGTACGAATAGCATGCCGTCGAAGTTTGCTCACATGTTATTGTTTAATTAGGCCTTGTGTTATGGATCCAATTGTTTAAGTTAGCTTGTACCCTAAGTTAACTTGTAATGGGTAATTGTTAAAAAGTCCATTAGGTCAGTGTGTTAGTTTAATTATAAATAACATACTAGTCTCTCATATTTTAAATAAGGGAAAATAGGAAGATAAAACCCTAATTCAATAATGAGAGAGGATATTTGTTATTCTTGTATACTTGTAATCTTGTTTCAAGAGAAAGGAAAGATAACAGTTTATAACCAATCCTTTTATCCGTGGTTACCCTAAACCCTAACCCTTGTGAGTTTCTTGATCATTAAGAAACATATTATACTTTGTTTCTAAGGTATCCAATTCACAACATATTTTGTGCTATTATTTTTTAAAATAATACATTTCATATGTTATATTTCATACTTTACTTTTCAAACAAGTTACAAGTTGTTCTTAATCCATACAAAATATTTACATAATTCTCATTGCATTATGAAATAAGTTCACTATCGAATATAAAAGTTGACATTTGACATGCGAAGGTTGGGAATGCATTTGAAAGCTTAACAAATAAAACACAACAATAAAGACAAAATGTTTCAATACACATAAATTAACATGTTTCACACCTCAAATACCTCAAAACTATTTTGTAACAAGACTAGAAGGAAATTCGTTGAAGAAGAAACATAAAAGATAAAAAATAAAAAATAAAAAGATGAAAAGTAACGAAGAGAGCTTGAAGATGAATAAGGAAACCATAGCCTATAAGAATGACGGCGACGAGAGAAACAAAGGTGGCGAATAGCCAGAGCAGTAGTTTGGTGATAACAAATTTTTACGGCTTATAGTTTATATTTTTTATGTTTGAAGTTTGATTTTGACTGCATATTTGATTCAAAGAAAGGAAGTATAGACAAATATGGAGAAATGTTTGACCAATACAAAATTTGGTCTTAAATTAACTAAATAAAAGATTAAGTATGTATTTAAATTCTTCGGTTCGATTTATCGATTTGACGGTTTCTAAAAATTAAAATCAAGAACTGAACCAAACCATCTTGGTTTTGTTCGGTTTTTGATCCGAACAAAAAACAATTAATTTTTTTAATTTAATTTAAATTATCAGTTTAATTGATTTTTTTTTCCGCTTGTATATGTATTTATGTCTAATCTTAGGCATAGACAACAATTACCCGAAACATAAAACTACCAGCAACATCAAACGCATCACGCTGGATGAATTGACTAGAACTATGTATTTTCCTAACATCAACTCTTCCCTTAACCCAACCAATCCATAATCTACCATTATCATGGTCTCTATAATTATCAAATATTTATGATAATTAAACAAAGAGAATTTGATAAAAGTATTTATTTTGGGATAGAAGAGTAATAATTATTTAATTACTAAAATCAAGACGATTAATTAAGATGTTAAAAAAAACTGATAGAAAACGTATGAGGGAGGAGAATTTGAAGGCATTAAAAACACAAGTTTCAATAAAAAACAAAAAAAAAAGTTAAACGCAGTTCACGTGCTTGATGAATCCCGGTCCAATGACATTGAAGTTGGGTTTTCAAAAGGCGGGTCCCATGAGATAAGGACGCGTGGAAAGAAAAATGAGGGTAAATAGGGGCACGTGGATAGCATGTGATGCTGGAAAACGTGTTGGTGATGAAAGACGCACAAAATGCATGAAAGAAAGAAGTGAACAATAAATAGAATCACGTATGAATCACGCACGGACAGAGCGTGTGGGAGAGAGAGAAAGAAAGAGGCACGTTACTCATGTGTTTATGTTTGTGTTTGGCGATGCAATCAAAGTCTCCACTACCAATTACTATTTCTTTATTTTCTAAATAGATTCAACAATATATAAACCAAAATTTCTTATTTATTCAATATATTTTAAAATAACATAGGATGCAATAAAACAAAAATAAATATTATTTCTTTATTTTTCTAAATTATTTGACAATTTTATATAATATAATTTATGCTGAAAATTCTCATACCCTCAAATTAAATTGAATTTATCTACTTTCATCCAATAAAACAATCAAATTCAATGTAATATTATTTTTTAAATCTATATATTTTATTTAAAATTAAATTAATATTTTAACTAAAAATACTAATATTCATTTATTTACCATAAATATTTAAAATTTTGCCAAAATTTATATAAAATTTAAAGACAAACCGAGACACTTTTTTTTAAAATAACAAAACTAATTTTATAAAATATATTTATTAATTTATAAGATAAATTTTCTAAAATTATTTTAAAATGCTATATAAATAAATTTGAAATAATTAAATTTTTATTTATTTTATCAAATAATTTTGTAACTAAAATTTATTCTTTAACTTTTCAAAGATAAATAATTTAATAATTGAAACTCATCTTTTAAAAATTAAATAAGTGAAAATTCCCGGGTTGGAGGAGTTTTAAATATTTTAATTTTAATATTAATTTATTAATTTTGTATAAAAAAAGGAAGAAAGCACCGACTACTGCTCCAATGAAACATGTATGGTAAACTTTTAATCAATCCTATGTTGACCTAACCATGGTTTAAGGTTTTCATTTTACAACTTTTTTTTTCTTCATTCAACACCTTAAAACTAACTCTCTCTCCCTCTCTCTCTTACCCTACCCTACCCTACCCTACCCTACACACAATCACGCCACACTCCTCTCTCCTTCAATTTTCACACACGCACCACACCACCCCTTCCCTCACGTTCTCAATCACCACCACCAACAAAAACAAAACTTCCTTCATTCTTTCTTTCATTTCCCAAAAACCCTCTTCTTTTTCCCTCATGTCTGCTTCAATTTCATCATTCACCACCTCCATTTCCCTCTTACCTCCTTAGATACTTTTCCTTTTCAGATGTCTTCAACTAACCGCATGTTATTATCATGGGATGACCAAGATAAATCCATGCTTCAAACTGTTCTCGGTGCTCCTGCTTTTCATTTTCTCATTACTAATTGTTTATCCAATGAAACTATCTTAATTGCTGTTGGTGCTGCTGGTACCGCTACTTTTACTGCTGATTCTCTTCAAAACAAACTCTCTGATCTTGTCGAAAACTCTTCCACTTTCAATTGGAACTACGCTATTTTCTGGCAACTTTCTCAATCAAAATCCGGCGATTATGTTCTTGGTTGGGGTGATGGATGTTGCAGGGAACCAAACAAAGAGGAACAACTAGGGAATGAAGTTTTAACCCTTGGAAGAAATGAAGAACAAGAGAGAGTGGAACAGAATATGAGGAAGAGGGTTTTACAGAAGCTACACACGGCTTTTGGTGGTTCTGATGAAGACAATTACGCTTTTGGCCTTGACCGTGTAACCGACACAGAGATGTTTTTTTTAGCTTCTATGTACTTTTCTTTTCCTAAAGGGTATGGTGGACCCGGTAAGTGTTTTGATTCTGGTCAAAATTTATGGTTGAAATCTGTTTCTGATTACTGTGTTCGTTCTTTCTTGGCTAAATCTGCTGGAATTCAAACGGTTGTTTTGCTACCTACTGATTGTGGTGTTCTTGAGTTGGGTTCCGTTAGAATCTTACCTCAAAGCTTTGAATTGTTGAACAATGTTAAGTCTTTGTTTTCGCTTTCCAATTCTATCACACTATCATCATCGTCGCCGTCGTCGTTGTTGTTGTATCCTAGTCCCAGTTTGATCAATGAGGGAAGAGATGATGAAAGTGGAATTTCAAATGGGGTTCATGGTGTTCCTCCACCAAAGATTGCTTTGAATTTGAACAACGGTCGTTCGCATTTTAGAGAGAAACTTGCTATTAGGAAAATGGATAGTAGCATTATTAACTTTCCTAGTTCTAGAAATGGTGTTTCTGGTTCTACTAGTTGGGGAAAGAATCAAGGTCAAGGTGAAGTTTTTGGTTCTAATAATGGTGTGAGAAAGGGTTTTAGCAATTATCAACCACAAAGGCAGCAGGTTCAAATGCAAGGGCTAATTGATTTTTCGGGTGCCAAGTCGAGGGCTAGTTCTGTGAGACCGGTTATTGGTGAATCGGACGTTGCTGCTGCTGATGTTGACGCGGATCAGGCTAATGATGAAAGGAGGCCGAGGAAGCGCGGAAGGAAGCCTGCAAGTGGTAGGGACGAGCCTCTCAATCATGTGGAGGCAGAGAGACAAAGACGTGAGAAGCTTAATCAGCGTTTCTACGCCTTAAGAGCTGTTGTACCGAATATTTCCAAGATGGACAAAGCATCTTTACTTGGTGATGCCATTGCTTACATCAACGAGCTTCAAGCGAAACTCAAGGTCATGGAGTCTGAGAAAGAGACATTCGGAAGCAGTACTTCGAGGGACGGATCAGAAAATCCTAATCAAGTTCCTCCTCCTCACGACATTGACATCCAAGCTTCACAGGACGAAGTAATTGTGAAGGTGAGTTGTCCTATTGATACTCATCCTATTTCGAAAGTAATTGAAACATTCAAAGATGCACAAATCGGTGTAGTTGAGTCGAAACTCACCGCGGCAAACGACACAATCTACCATACCTTTGTAATTAAGTCAGAAGAACACGAACAACTCACCAAGGACAAGTTGATTGCAGCATTTTCCGGCGAATCCATCTCGTTACAAACACAAACAACATTGTCCATATAGGCATCATACATAGAGAAGGAACCAATTTCTAAACCTTCCTAAGAAATTTTTGTTGTGCAGGTGAAAAACCATGTTAAGAACAAAGCAGTGGCAACTAGACAGAAGTAGAATAATATATAGCTAGATTCTATTAGTATTAACACACCTGTGTATAGTATACACAGTTTAATTATCAGAAACATTGTTCCTGCAATGTTCATTGTTTTATTTATGTAATTCAAATATTCATAGAATTCATGTCTTCTCTCAAGTTCTAATCATTTTTTTGTTGATGTTAGTTGTTTCACCATTTTTATGACTATTTGAGGTATCAAATTGATGCAGGAAGAAAAGAACCTTAGGCTAAAAGGGTGTATACAAAAATAGTAGGAGTATAAACTTGTACTAGTGCTAAATAGTTTATATGATAAATGAAAGCACAAGCAAAAGCAAAAGCAGAAGCACCATTGATGAGTGGTCCTGTTTTGTTGTTTGAATAGGTAAAACGTTCACGTGTTCAGGTCCTTTCAACTAATGAGTTTGGCATGACAACATGTGGTGCATGTGTTTACTTTTGTTAGTGAAAGGACTTTCAAGTAAATCAAAGCGTGACACTATTCATGGAATGGATTATCAAATCTAACTTGAGTCTTGCCATTTTTTTTTGCAACTTTTTAAGGTAGTTAATATTATGTTAATTTATGTTCACGTGTTCTCTATTGTGTGTGATTCGAATTGGAAGAGAAGATGGACTCGTGAGGTATAGACGAGCAGATAAGTGACTTTGACGGATCATGAGATGGGATCTTGCGTTCCTTTGGTGCAAGAGTTCTTTTATAGATTATAGGCATCCAAAGAGACTTGTATTATGATTGAATCTCTTTCCGTTAGGGGTGGCAACGAGCATACCTGTCTTGTTTAGATCCGTCATGCTAAAAATATCGATTGAAAAATGGGATAGGTAAAGTAGAGAGGATGGGTTGGGAACCTTGGCCTGACCTTGTTTAGATAGGTCTCGGAAAAGTGTCTCGTTTAGATTTGTCCAAAAAAAAATAGAGAAGATTAGTTGGAAACCTTGACTTGACATGCTAAAGAATATGGGGAGTGGGGTCCTATCATCCATAAAGTCTATCGGAGATAAAATCATATTTGTTTTGTTTGTTTTGTGTGTCAAAATCCGTCTAAATTAGGGTGGAACGAGCAAACTAGGGGCAATTCAATTTTTTTTTGCTCAATCCTTACAAAAGTTTAAATGGAAGTTTAAATTGGCACGTCTAAATTTTGATGAGTCTGACCCATTTTTTTACTTAATTATTTTAATTATTAAATAAAGTTTTTGTTCTGGTAAATAAGCGAGTTTAGTTTAAATGGATACGTCTAAATTTTGATGTGTCTGACCCATTTTTTCACTTAGTTATTTTAATGATTAAATAAAGTTTTTTTTTGGTAAGTAAGCGAGTTTTTTATTTTAGTTTTTATAATGTTTTTTTGGTTTCCTTCCCTATATTTTACACCCGTGTTCGTTTTAGTCCATAAAACTAAAATCCGCAGAAATTTGTGCATTTTCTTGCAGATTTTAGTTTTAAGGAATAAACCGTAAACAAAAAGTAAGATATAGGGACGAAATCTAATTTTTTTTTACAGAAACAAAAATAAAAAATTCGTTAATTTATAGGAAAAAAAATACTATTTAAATCTTATTTTAATTTTCTTAATTGATGTTTTTCTAGTTTATATATCATGTTAGTTGTTTCATTTTACTATAAATATATGGTATTGCTTATTTAGCTCTCTTGTCAAATTGATATATTTTTTATATCAATTTAAATTTTGTTAATTACACTTTCTTAGCCTATATCTAGTTGTATATTTGGAACAATGAAAATTAAACGTGAAAGTGTAAAATTGATTTTGATATATTTAATTATTTTCTTAAAGAATTAATATTACTTATATAACAATTGATTCTAATTCGAAGCTAAGATTTGAAGTTTAGAATCTTCATATAATTTTATATAAAATTTATATTCAATTTACTTGTATATGTGAATATAATGAAATAAATAACTTTTAAAGAATGCATTTTATTTTATGTGAAGGATGAATACAATGCTACTGGAACGGGTGAGATAGGTTTCTCAATTGTGTACATGAGAAAAGGACAACTTGGATGATAGATGGAGTAAAATTTGGAAGTTGTGTTTCTAAGAAAGTTAAATGTTTTATTTGAATTTTGACTCATGACTAGCTTCTCACAAATTATAACAAGAGCAAGATGGATATTGGGGCATATGTTATGTGTCAATTTTGTGGTGATATTATGGAAATTAGTCTGCACCGTTTTAGGGATTGTCTCGTTACAATGCAAATGTGGTGGAATGTACTGCCTATTAATATTAGGATAAGTTGCCTATAATATTCGGACAAGTTTTTTCTTAAGGGGGGAGTTGAAGTAAATTTTAAGAGAGATTTTTTGGGCGTTAATGTGTTTTTGCTGAAATACGAGAGATTAAGAGATGTTTGAATAAACAGTATGTTTTGAAAAGTATTACGGAGATATTATTATATATAGAGAAATTATAATTAATTATATGATATAGTCGATGTACGATTATTCTATATACAAATATTCTTAATAATATATATTGACAAATATCAAAACTTCCCCTCAAGCTTGATCATATAAGGCAAATGTATTAAGCTTGTTACATATATAATTAGCTCTAGGGCTTCATAGTGATTTTGTAAACATGTCTGCCAAATGATCATTATAGTTGACAAAGCTTGTGACGATGTCACCTGATTCGATCTTCTCTCTGATAAAGTGACAATCTATCTCAATATGTTTGATCCATTCATGGAAGACTGAATTTGAAGTAATGTGCAATGCAGCTTGATTATCACAAATAAGTGTCATTGGTCTTCCTTCTTCAATTTGAAGTTTCTTGAACAACTGTTTTAACCAAATAAGTTCACATGGAATCATTGCCATGATTCTATTCTCTGCCTCGACGTTTGATCTTGCAACTACGTTTTGTTTCTTACTTTTTCAAGATATAAGATTTTCTCCAACAAGTACACAATGCTTAGAGGTGGATCGTTTTTCAATGAGCGATCCTGCCCAATTAACATTGAAGTATCCAACTATTTGAGTATGTCTTTTATCTTCATATACTATGTGTAATGCTTTTATTGCTTAGTTATAGAGAGTTTTTTTTTGTGAAGATTTTAAGTAAGCTTGAAGACTAGGGTTAGATGGTCTGAAACTTGATTCCATGTCTGTTGTGAAGGTGATAAAGAGTGGGGCCTATAGTTGTATAATTGGACAAATTTTGGTTAATAATGTTAGTCAATTATTAGACCTTCATTGGGAGGTAGTTTCAATGCATTCGTATAGGAAGACTAATCAACATGTTGATGTCTTATCTAATGTTAGATGTACGTTAGAGTTTAAGAGTGTCTTCTATAATTCTTTTTCATTTAAATTATATGAGGATAACTATCCTTAAATTAATTCTTTTGTATTTTTTTTCTTAGACCCGTAAAAAAAGTTTTAAAAAATGTAAAGAAAATTATTTTACAAAAATCAATTGCATATCCTTTTCATTTTGATAAAACACAGTCTTTCTTCAACTTTGAAGTTGTATGATGGGATAAATTCCACCGACAAAGAATCAAGCTGAAAAATTAAAGTAACAAAAAATGTGACCAAAATTAGGGGCCGTGAATAAGGTTCTTTAGGTGTCACATAAATTTCCTATGACTATAACTCAATCGTACCCTTTATTCCACTTTAGATTTTCTAGGATGAATAAAATCTTAATTTCAAATGCTTAAAGAATGGATGTGACTTTTCTGTGTGTAACAAAATACAAATATGAAGCATGCCATGTGTTATGGTGGTGTGGTCACTAGTCAACCTCAACTTACCACTACATGTTATTTTTTTCTTGTGTCATCGTGCATGCATATCGACATATTAAGACCAAAAAGCAATTTGTGGGTTCCATTAATTAACAAATCAAGTAAGAATCACTCATATCCACGTGAGAAACAAATTGTACATATGATAAGTACAATTCATACAAATTAAAGTGGAAATATTGTAATTTTCACAGCACAAATAGTAAGAAAATGCTACAAGAATAAACTAATGGTTGCTAAATTTATTGCTTCTATTACACTCAATATTAATGGCTTCACATGTTCATTCAATAAATGTCTTAATTTAGACCAGTTTTTAATGTAGGGTTAATATCTATTTTGTTTATGTTGTAAGAAGATTTTTTTGTTTTGGTGTTTGAGAGATTTACTCATTAATAATCTATTGAATATTATATTGAATATTATGTTCTCCGTCTCAAAATAAAAGTATTTTAAGATTATTGTATATAGATAAAAAAAATTGAATAATTAAATATAATAATTTTATAAAATTATCCTTAGTTATTATTGATTATCATAAAAATATAATATAATGTAATACTTTAAAAATAGTGCAAATAATATTTATTAAGGGTAAAACTGGTAAAAGTTAATTAATGTTACATAAAATGTAGAAACACTCTTATTTTAGGATAATTTTTTTTCCCTTAAATTACTCATATTTTGGGACAGAGGCCATATATAATTTTTAAGGATTAATAACTATTTTGTCCCTTTAAAATTAGTGATTTTTCAAAAATCTTTTAATGTGTTATTACTTTTGATGATTGAGTTTTTTAAAAAGGATAAAAGAGAAGAATTTGTATATAATAGAAGAGAATTCAATTTTTTTTTTACAATTTCTTTTAAAAAAATCGTCAATTTGACAGAAAACAAAATAAATATTAACCTTTGAATGTACGATCAATTCAATGTTTTTTTTTTTAATTTCAAAATACATTACTCAACTCTTTTTGTCACACGCATTTCAAATTCAACGTGTGATATAGTATCTATCATAATAGTTATAAAATTATTAAAATTATATTCTATTATGCTTGGCTAATGTTATTAGTTATGTTAGATTATAAAATTTTATGAGAAATAGATTATAGATTATGTTAGAAAAAATAATTAGGAATTTATAACACAAGAAAATATATATGATTTTTTCATGTAAAAGAAGAAATAAGATTAGAAAAAGAAAACATTTATGTATTAACTCTTGGAGTTAAGACAACATATAATTTTCTTTATATAATCAAGCACAAGTATATTTATAGGAGTACTAGGGATAATCCAATACAATAAACAAGATTATGTGCATATAACTCAATCCTAAAATAAACAATTACAAAAAATCAATAGGGTGTTTGAGTCAATCATAATAAAAGCACCTAGAAAAATAATTATTCCGAAGAGGCAACCACAACCAAGAAAATAAAACAATTCTATCGATTATGGCATCTGGATTACAAACTTCGTCGTTGAAAATAATTTGGTTTCTATATCTCCAAATACACCAACAAGATACAAACCAAATTAACCCTGCATCAAACTTATTACATTTCCCCATAAAAGAATTCATCCATTCAAGAAGATGAATATGACATTCACACAACTACGGAAAACCCATTTAAAAATGGTTGGAAACTACGTATAATGTGACAGATCATGGCGTTGTTATGTAGAGTGTTGTCGTAAGTACGCTACTTATATGTACATTAAGCTTGCTACCGCCAAAATCATCATCATGTTCATCTAGTTTGTGAAATAATGAAGAAGAAATACAAGGAGGAAGAAGCTCAAACAAAAGTTTCATACTTCTTATATTTATTTTCATTGTTTCTAAAATTAGACGAAGTTTGTTGCCTAAGATGGAAGAAGAAGAAGAATAAACAACATGCAACAAAAGAGATAATGAGAAATATCTAACAATAGATGGAAGAAGAATAATACCTTAATGTATGTGATCGTGACTTTCTGAGTCTAACGGTTACTAACTGCAAGTGCACATTCTATCGCGTAGTAATAAAAGATATTGATCCCACATAGACCAATGCCAACCTATTGTACTCTATCGTTACTTTGTAAGCTCAGGTGAAGTGTATTTAGTTAAGAAGAAACTAAAAACTAGAACTTAGAATAAAACTAAGAAAATAAGATAATAAAGAGAGACCAGAATATGGATTCCGCGTTCCTAAAGGACTATGTAGAATTTGGTTACTAATTACGATTATAACTTAATTTCGTAGAATAAACTGACTTAAAGACTCGCCTCACGCTCTCGCGTTATTAACTAAAGTCACGTTCCCTAATCCCAAGATTTTGCTCTCGCTCACCCGGTAACTAGGAAATATGTTTTGAAATCCAATAATACCCTAAACTTATCTAAAGCGTTTTCGCTGTATTTTGATTTGTTGCCTAATTTTTACTATCCGGTTCGATCCCCACGCTCTCATAGTGTCGGTTCTCACCTTAATTAATTTCTCACTCTCGTGACAAAATCGTGTTAAGTAACCCCTCACTCTCGTGACAAAACTACTCAAATGTTAATCTGGAAATTAAAACCAAAACCGGGTTCTAATCGTAAATTCGCTCCTATTATTTTCTATTGAGTCCTGTTGGTAACAACGGTCCTCATACGTCGGACTCAAGACTATTTAGCTAGACATGAGCAGGAAAATAAACATGCAGATACGATAAATAACTAAAATCGAAAACATGCTTTGGAAATTAAATAAGAAGACGATAAAATAAATAATACTAAATAAAACCTGGAATTAATAGATGCTTCGAATCATACATGAAATCTTGAATTCTTGATCAGTTGCGGAAAATTAAAACACGAAAAAAATAGAATCCTAAAACTAATGGTGTGGTAGTTCCTCGACGTGAGAAACTACCACTTTTACATGATATAATAAAACTGCTAAAAACTAAGAATAATAATCAAAAGAAAAGTCCCCTTTTCAAGTTCACTTGGTTCCTATTTATAGGTCTTGAGTATGACTGTTGAAGGAGAAAAGTTTGAAAATAATTTTGCTTAGGTTGAGAAATCCATGGAGTGACTTAGTTGGTTTTGAAGATTGAGCCGAGGGAGAGAAAAAGGAAGGAAATAACTTCTGCTTGACTGAGTAATCCACACAATTAAATTCCTTATAAAACGCTCATGACGGTCGTCCTAGGTGGTCTGACGGCCGTCTTGACTAGTTAGGGCGCGACGATCGCCACAGATGTGGGACGAGCGTTACACACCTAATCTGCAGAATTTCATACTTTCTGCTATATGTCTTCTTTTCTTCCTTTTTTCTTTTTTTTTTCTTCCTTATTTCCTTCTTTTATAAATTAATCTGATTTAATCCAAGTTACTTGAAATCATAATAAATGTCGACATAATAAAACATAAATCAAGGAAAATAAATAAAACGAAACTAAAATCCATGTGAATCGGGTCTAGAAATACGATACATTTTCGTGTTATCAAACTCCACCACACTTAAACATTTGCTTGTCCTCAAGCAAACCATGACTCGTAAGGAAAATAGTGCATACGGATACTCGTCTTAGGTTACCAACTCTACTTTAGTTAAGTTTGTGTCATTAGGTACTTGCTCACACACTAAGGATATCGTAACAACACAATTCCGCTTTTGCGATCATCAACCTCCCTCCTATACAAAGCAATATGAATCATGTCATTATACCTAAGTCTAACTCACTCATCCTTCTTTCATCCATTTTCATTCTGGCACAATCACATTAAGCATGTTATCATTTCATACTCATGGTAGGACAACCTGTTAGTGACTATGATATCATAATCTTCTTCTTTTCTCTTTTGCACATATTAATAAGGAAGTTTGCACCGTTGGGCTAAGTGATCGGGTGAGGATCACCTAACTTAGAAGGAACACTTCTTTTCAATCATTTTTTTCATTTTTTTTCTTTTCTTGATTGACCTTTTAACCATGAGTTCATACACTTATTTGCATTGGCTTCCTACTTAGTGTTTGCTTAGGATGGTGTTAACTGCTAAATAAACTAATTAAGGACTACTAAAGGGGTGAGAACTTAAGGCTATGACATAACAAGTATTCAAATTTATTTCCATAATTGGGGGGCTCACGGTGTTAAGATGATACCAATCTTGCGGAATTTTGCCAAGTCTCACAATCTAACCTCAATTTCGTCTGTAACCTAAGATTTTCAAAAGAAACACCGTTTTAACGCAAATATTTTCATAATTTTTGGTGTGGCTCAAGGGACTGGGAAATCGATAAACACAAAATCGCATATAAAAACTTGATAGCACATGCAAAGTCTTAAAATTATGCTAGAAAGTAATAAATCTAACTAAAAAGCGTTAAAATGAAAGCGGTAGAGTTCCTCCCCTACACTTAAAGCAAACATTGTCCTCAATGTTTTGATAAAAGGTGGTAAAGTAAAAATAGAACCTGTATGACTGTCATTGCGTGCCACCACAGCCAAATTTACTTTGACTCTTCCCTAGTCGTCCATGTCTTTGTTGACCACTTCTACTCTGGTATCTTGTACTACAAGATTTTTGGATTTGCGAAAACTTCACTTTTCAAGAAGTTGCTCGCCATACTTCCTATTTCCGAAGGAAGTACCTAAAAAAATTGTTAGAAATACAATGCGGTGTGTGTAGGTGGAACTAGACAGTGCGAAAAGACAATGAGGAGGAAATGAGTTACGAACGGGAGATACATGCCATCTCTTATCATAATTATCATTGGTGTCACCACCAGCAGTGACATTCGTAGGAATGTCCGTGGGCACTAACTCTTCTTAAGGGATTGTCTTTTTAGAGGTCTTTCGCCTAAATGTAGCTGAAATGTGGCAAGCGATACATTTCTTTATTTTCTGCAGATAAAAATAATAAATAAAAGACATTAAAATAAAAGTTAGTGGGTTGCGACCCACACATTATTTTGTTTAACATCGATAGCTTGACGGTTAAGAGTGTTAATTCTTCGATTTCCATGGCCATTTATCAAGCCATCTCACATATCCCTCACCTTTTCTTTTCTTTCTTCTGTGGGGCGGTTTACTCTTTTGAACTTATGATGGTGGTTCTGGATCTATGCAAATTATTAACTTTTTAAGTTTGGACTTAGTTATTTCATCCAACACCTCAAAAGTTAACCTTACCCGTTTAAGATTAATAATTTCCCTAGTTTCAAGGTCCTCTGGTTTTCTCTTTTATGCAAGACCTCAGACAAAGGTGTTTTGGTGTGGATATTTTCCAATGCCTCCACATACATTTTGGGTTTGGAGTCTGCAAACTTATACGAAAAAGGATATGGTGGGGGTATATGGAATATTATCGATAGTTGTTTCATCCTATACCTTTATCGAAACCTCCCATTCAGACGATGTCGGTGGAGTTTCCCCACTATAACTCTCGTCATCCTCATAATCACTCTCCTCAACCTCATAATCATTTTCTTTAGGAATTTCGAGCTAATTTTCACTACTAGTTGTTATAACATACACAATTTCCTCAGGGGGGAGGTCCTATAGGTGTCAGTGAAAGTATCAAAATTTGGGTCTCCAATGCCTCAGTGTGAGTCACGAGGGACTCGACCATTGTGTTTATTTGCCTAAGAGTTTTATGAGTATCAAGATGTTGTCTTCCGATCTCTTCATTTTGAAGAGTTTGTGCCTACACAAAGCGCTCCATCATCGATTCTAGCCTAACATTAGTTGTTGTTTCAATGAAATCTTCCAATAACATTCCAAGGTTGGAATTAACGGATTCTTGTTGTTCCTCAAAGTGTTGGGAATGATGATCATGAAGGGGATTTGAGTGTGGTTCCGAGAGATATTGGGCATGAATCAGCGTTGCATTAAGGTCCTTCATTAATATTTCTAGGTTGGAATTATGGGCTTTCTGCGGTTCCTGAAAATATTTGGGATAATAATTATAGGGAGAATTTGAGTGTGATTCCTCAAAATACTGGGAGTTGTCATCATAGAAGAAGTTTGGGTGATATATAGTGATAAATAGAAGAAAGTAAATGCCTTAGTCTATACGGTGCAACAACGGAATACCAATATTGACTTTTGGTCCCCGACAACGGCGCCAAAAACTTGATCACGGCTTTCTGAGTCTAACGGTTACTAACTGCAAGTGCACAACCTATCATGTAGTAATAAAAGATATCAATCCCATAGAGACCAATGTCAACCTATTTTACTTTATCGTACTTTGTAAAGCTAAGGCGAAGTGTATTTGGTTAAGAAGAAACTCAAACTATAACTTAGAATAAAACTAATAAAATAAGATAATAAAGAGTGGTTGAAATATGGATTCCACGTTCCTAAAGGGCTATGTAAAATTTGGTTACTAATTACGATTATAACTTAGTTTCGTAGAATAAACTAACTTAAAGACTCGCCCCACGCTCTCGCGGTATTAACTAAAGTCACGTTCCCTAATCCGAAGATTTTGCTCTCGCTCGCCCGATAACTAGGAAATATGTTTTGAAAGCCAATAATATCCTAAACTTATCTAAAGTGCTCTCGTTGTATTTAGATTTGTTGCCTAATTTCAACTATCCAATTGGATCCCTACACTCTCGTAGTGCCGGTTCTCACCTTAATTAATTTCTCACTCTCATGATAAAATTGTGTTAAGTAACCCATCACTCTCGTGACAAAACTACTCAAATGTTAATCTGGAAATTAAAACCAAAATCGGGTTCTAATCATAAATTTGCTCATATTATTTTCTACTGAGTCTTGTCGGTAACAACGGTCCTCATACGTCGAACTCAAGACTATTTAGCTAGACATGGGTAGGAAAATAAACATGCAGATGCGATAAATAACTAAAATCGAAAACATACTTTGGAAATTAAATAAGAAGACGATAAAATAAATAATACTAGATAAAACTTCGAATTAATAGATGCTTCGAATCGTACATGAAATCTTGAATTCTTGATCAGTTGCGGAAAATTAAAATACGAAAAAAATAGAATCCTAAAACTAATGGTGTGGTAGTTCCTCGATGCGAGAAACTACCACTTTTTCATGATATAATAAAACTGCTAAAAACTAAGAATAATAATCAAAATAAAAGTCCCTTGTTCAAGTTCATTTGGTTCCTATTTATAGGTCTTGAGTACAACTGTTGAAGGAGAAAATTTAAGAAATAATTTTGCTTAGGTTGAGAAATCCATGGAGTGACTTAGTTGGTTTTGAAGACTGAACCGTAGCGATACCCCTTTTATTTGGTACAAGGTTCGACTCCAGGCAACAACATTTTTTCAATTTTACATAATATATCACAACGATTATAATAAGAAACCGTTGTAATATTACAACATCTTCTCTTCCCGGAAGAGAGAAACATTCACCCCAAGTATAATAATAATTTATGATTTTCTCCATTTTTCAAAAATATCATTCGAGAATATCAACCATTACAATTTATCATCATTGCAAGCACCAAACTATCCGACTTTTCATCTTCAACCTTATCTATAAATAGACAATTTTATATTTCTTCATAATATATTCTTCGTAACAATGAGTTGAACAAATGAGAATGCTAACATAAACATTATCGAGGTCACAAATGAACAACGTCGGCGACCAAATGAGGAGGTCCAACTTGCTGGATCTTTGGATGTCAGGGATACGTTTAGGGTGAGGAAGACCAAAAAGAAGAAGCTGAAGAAGAAAAAGAAAAAGAAGCAGAAGATGACTTTTTTTATGATTCTGACGAGGGAAGCGAGAATATAGTCCTAGATTATGAAGATGCATTTGTTGTTATGGGCTCAAACATTTGATAAATATATGTAATATGATTATCATTGTACCATTCTTTTCTGGAATTATAATAAAGTTTTTATATATATGATCACCTCTTTCACTTTAAAAAAAAATGAAGTTTCGAGTTTTTAGGGTAATAACACTAAAAAATGAAATAATAAGATGAATTTGAATATTAATGAAGTTTTAATCAAACTATTCTCTTTCACTTAAAAATAGAAAAACTAAGATGAATTTTGTGTTTTGAGGTTAAAGTCCCCGTAACACTAAAAAATGAAATAAAATATATGCTTAAAATGTAAAAAGTATGATAAAAAATGTATTTACTGAAAATCAATGTTTTGTTACACATCATGTATTACAACAGTTTTAAATACAACCGTTGTTAAATATGGTTGTATTATAACACTTTTTATGTCAACTGTCGTTAAATCTGGCGTTATAAACCAACTGCGAAATTTTTAACCTATTACAATAGTGCATATGAATCCGTTGTAAACATGACGTTGTCGTTTGCGCGTTTTGTATTAGTGTCACATTCCAAGATGTAAGAAACTTCCAACCAAGCGACAATTTTCCTCAAAACTATTTTAATTTTAGGACAAGTAAAGAAAAGGTGGTTATTGGTTTCATCACTACTAAAGCAGAACACAAAAAAAAATTTGTGGGCATTAGAGACAATCCTCGTACTGCTTAAATTCAAACGCGTAGGCAATCCGTCCAACATCATCCGCCACACAATTTTTTTTTACCTTCATTGGAGTTTTTGAACATCAAATGAGATCCAAGGCAGATTTGAAATCATTCTCCATGATGGAGTCAAACGACCTTCTCAGCAAGAAATTAGTAAAATCATACCTTCAAGTATCAAACTTTAGAATAAAACGAATCCTTCTTGAAGTACAATGTATACTACAATTAAAAACTCTATCTTCAAGTATCACCAGAGCCGCTAAACCAAAATCGTTCGGAGTTCGCAAATAGCCGCCAGAAAACGCAGGCGGTTGGGACCACCCAACGATCGAAATCACCATGCCGAAGGTAATGGACCGCAAACAACCGCCAAAAAATGTAGGCGAAGGGAGCAACCAAAAACCGGCCGAACTCAAAGAGAAAATCACGTTCTCAGGCCGCGACGGAGGGAGATGCACGAAGATTTAGGTCGACCGAGTGATGTGAAAACATGATTCGAAACAAATTTCTTTCAATTTTTTTGTTAGGGTTTGGAAATGCGGCCGAGAGAAAGAAGAGGAACGAATGAAGAGAGAAAGAAGAGGAACATGATTCATGTTGTTTTAGGGTTTTAGTGAGAGGAGGTTTTCACATCGGTTAATTAAATGGACCAAAATAAAGGCGCTTTTGTGAGATAGATTTTCACATCGGGTAATTAAATAGACCGATATAAAGGCGTTTAAGTTTTCACATCAGTTAATTAAATGGACCGATATAAAGGCGTTTAGGTTTTCACATCTGTTAATTAAATGGACCGATATAAGGGTCCAAATAATAAGATTTTACATCGGTTTCCATATGGTCCGATTTAAAGACCCAATTTTTCACATCGGTTGGAATCAATATGTCCAATGTGAAATCCCTTATAACAAAATTTTAATTATTTATGAAACTGCCACCCATTATTTTTTTACATCAGTGGAAATAAATGTCTGATGTAAAATTTCTTAATTAAATATTTTTATGAAATATGATACAAAATCATTTGACAAATATTTTTCACACCGTATATCTTAAAGTTTGTGGAATATTAGAACAAACTTTTGTACGAATAACATGTCGTCAAAGTCTGCTCACATGTTATTGTTTAATTGAGCTTTGTGTTATGGGTTCAATTGTTTAAGTTAGCTTGTACCCTAAGTTAGCTTGTAATGGGTAATTGTTAAAAAACTCATTAGGTTAGTATGTTAGTTTTATTATAAATAGCATACTAGTCTCTCATTTTTGCATAAAGAAAAATAGGAAGATAAAACCCTAATTCAAAAGTGAGTGAGGTTATTTGCTATTATTGTATACTTGTAATCTTGTTTAAAGGGAAAGAAAAGAATAACAGTTTATAATAAATCTTTGTTGTTATCTTTGGTAACCCTAAACCTTAATCCTTGTGGGTTTTTTTTATCATAAAGAAATCTATTATACTTTGTTTTTAAGGTATCCAATTCACAACAAAATCGGATGAAAAATCGTTTATCCAAATATAATATTTTGTTAGTAGTGTTAATATATTTGATATGCATGCACCATCTCCAACCTACTTTGTGTGTGTGGCTAATGGGTGATAATATTCCTTATGACAAAATGGAATGATATTTAAATACTTTACCTGATAAAAAAACTAATTTAAAATCACTCTTTTATTTATTTAATAAATTAACGAAATTCATTATAAAAGAGAGGAAGTATTTATTTAAAAAAAAAACGGTATGCAATTCAAAGACTAATCAAGGAAGAGTACCAATTTGTCTAGATACGAGTTAATGGTTAACGCATGGTTACAACTAGTCTAGAAGCTCTGTATTTAATTGGAGTTCAAATGGTCCACAAGCTAGCACACATACAATGTATCATAAGCTAAATGAGGAATAAAACTTGCACGTGTTTCCCATGTTTCATTATTTCCTTTTTGCCAACTTTTCAAAGATATATGATGGCACGTCAATATTACGATCACGACCTTGAATCATGTTAAACATTAATGATTTTTATGTTAGATCAATTCATACATAGTTTTGATATGAATTTAGTAGAACTTCACTATATTAATCTTCTTAAATTAGTCTGTCTAAAAACCTGGTCAGAATTTTTTTTTTAAATCATGATCACAATTAACTAATTTTTATTAGAAGAAGAAAACTATTTTTAGAAATGCATCAAAGTCCAAACCTAATCTTAATGCGAATTAATTATGCATCAATATTATGATTTTTATGTAAGTGATGTTACAGAAGAAGCAAGTAACTTCAATCCTATACTGTTAAGTTGGTATGTACCACTGATGGATAGGCTCGTTAGTTTAGACAAGGAGTTATGTGGTTTTTCCAAAGTTTCAGATATAGTTTCATCTGTTATAATGGAACCACACTTGTCAAGTTGTATAACCTCTAATTCAGAAGTGAGAAAAGTTCCAAAATAATTGAGAAATTATACTCTTGTGAACCTGGAACAATCTCTGAGCTGAATATGAGTAGGAGAGCCAATAAGAAGTAGTTCAAGAAAGTGACCATTCATTTCTCGTGAATAACACAACAAATTGCGCCTTGTGTTCACAAAAATGACACTCTGTGTGATGCCCAGTGTCTCGTAGAGGTCGCATAGTGTCTCTAGCTTCCATTATTCCTTGGAAACATTGACATAAAATTGCTTGATACCCTCAAGGGTCAGCTCATTATGTTTCACCAGAATTCTCACTGGCTTGTTCATGAACTTCCTAGTAATCTCAAGAGCTTCAGATGGCATTGTTGCAGAGAATACTCCAACCTGAATTTTGCTAGGTAGCAGCTGGAAGATATCATAGATATGATCCTTGAAATCACGTGAAATTATTTCATCAGCTTCATCCAAAACAAACATCTTGATGCAATCAGAGTGAAGAGAATGCCTTCACAACATGTCGAACACATGCCCTAGAGTACCGACAACAATGTGAACACCAACTTGGAGAATGCGCTGATCCTCCCGAACACAAGCATGAACCTTAACACCAAGGAAATCACTAAGAGCTCACATAACCTTCTCAATCTATTGAGCTAGCTCCTTTGTTGGGGCCAAAACCAATGCTTGGCACTGAACCAATTCATAATCAAGTTGTTGTACAATTCTAGAACAGAATGTTGCTATCTGCATAACTTTCATTGGTGGTATTTCATCTCGGTTAACAAAAACCGGTGCATTGGTAGAAATTTTCTCAGTTCCAGCTGCAACATCAACAAGATAATTTGCTTTCTTAATGGAATCTGACATCCAAATTCTATCAAAAGGATCATCAGGGTACCTGATTGGAGCATCACTCTTTGCACCAAAATTGATCCTTGCAGAGACACTTAGGTAAAATTGTTTCTCAAATTCGGTCAAATAAATTGAACCGTTGAATTGTCGAATTTCAAGTGTAGATAGAAATGGGCATCCAGTTGTTGCATTTGATACACACCCACAGTTGAACTCGAAGCCAAAATTATAAGCTCTCTCGTTTCTATAATATTAACATCCGATATAACAATAGTAGACCAATGTGTAGCTCAAAAAAAAATCAAATTTAGGATAAACATTGTTTTTGTCAAAATTTCCATACAAGAAAGTCGCCCTTAAAAAATACCTTGTCCTACTAATTACATTAAAAGTGTAGTAATATTTCCAAGAATCAGCAGGAAATGTATTGCTTCTGCGTCTCGTTCGCAACATATATAGTGGATATTTCTCCATATGTAAGCTTATTATCAGGAGTCCAATCAAGACCAATTTCATCAGTATAACTTTCTGCACCTCCACAGTCCAAACTTACAAAATCGAAATCACCATTTTCCATATCTGCATCTAAATCTTCATCAATATCAGCATCACTGAACTGAAGCAGCTCCTGGTCATAATCTAAAGCACTACTTCCAACAGCCATTAAGAAGCTCCAGTCGCCATCAAACTCTAAAGATGATGCGGTGTTTTTGCAAGTATACGAATCGCATCAGAGTAATATAAAATATTATCGATCCCACAAAGACCAAACGTCAATCTATCAAATCCTATCATTACGATGTTTATCTAAGGTAAATAAAAACGGGATATAAGAGTGCACGATAATAGTAAAGTAATGTAAAGTGCGAAGATGTAGATTAAATGGAAACAACAGGCTTGAATGTAATTCTCATAGTCAGATAACATTCTAATGCATGTAAATAAAACTACTTATGGGGCAATATTTACTACTTTATGAAAATAACTAATTTAACGAAAACTGCCGCTTTCGCGTATTCAGAATCGAGTTTAACCTTTAAACAAACCCTCTTATTGTCACTTATAAAAAGGCGTGCATTGCGTTAAAGTGATAAGCCTATTTTTAAGAAATATAGTTTCTTGACTAAGTTGAAAAGTATTTTGATCTGAAACTTTTAAATAAAAGAGGTTCAAACGAACCGGATTTTAAACCCACTATCGCATCTGAAAATAGTTTTAAAATCATTTTTCTAAAGTATTAAAATTCCTACTTAATTAAACAAAGTGTTGTCGCTTCCTTTGAATAGTTAAAATTCTAAGTCGATTATGCACAAAGGGGTTGCTGACATGGAGGGAAATAGGAATGGTGACAGGTACAAGGGAATCGATGAAAGATTGAAGGTCGTTGAGGGAACTAATGAATTTGGTATTGATACTTGGGACATGTGTGAAGGAGGAAAAACACAATAAAAGGGGGGGGGGTGAATTGAGGTTTTTAAAAATAATACGATCAACACAATTGATTTATCCTGGTTCACTTGAACTCAAACTACATCCGCCCACCCGCCAATGTGATTTCGCCTCTCTCAACGAGGTCTTAATCCACTAATCAATTAATGATTACAATCACAATGACCTATTGTCAAAGTCTTCTTGAGTCTACTGACTATACTTAGTCACTCAAGGTATATCAAGTTGATTACAAAAAGGTGTAACTAAAATTGCTTCTAAAAAGCGGTTATCACAACTGTGATAGTTTTTACAAGATTGAATTACAACTATTATTAAAACGAATTTTGACTTTGTGTATGTACGCGAGAGATGTATGTAAAATTCTTCAGTGGACTCCTTATATAAATATTTTGAAATGATTTGTTGGAGACAACTTAACTTATTTTTGGATGATGATAATTGCCATTAAGAGTTTTCAAAAATACAGATTCTGTCTGGAGCCGTTAATTCGTTGATCTTCAATTAATATAGTTGATTCTGAGAATCAGACCTTGCGTGAATTCATGCATCAAAGTTTGGTTGCAAAGCAGCTGTTCTGAGCATTGTTGCTGAATAAGATCTTATTAGATCAATGATCATATCTTCTTGTTGTGGAACTTTCGATTTAGAGTGAAAAACATTGCATCAGAACTTCTTACAATATGAGAACTTTTAATTTTATATCAAAAAGTTAATAAATTTAGTTAACAATATGAGAACTTCTAATTCTGCATATTTTTTCCTACCTACTCAAGGTCGTTTATGTTATTTTTCTTTCTTTAGGGATAGAACTCTCCTTACTATTAGTTAGTAAGTAGTCGTATCCTTGGATGTGAGAGACAAGCGTATGACTATGATGATTTTTATCTTTAGGCAACTGTGCTAAGACACATCTACGTTCGAGGGAGATGACAATTATTTCGTAAGGCTACAAGAGGGGATACCCTAGAGGTGTATGTGTGAAGAGTGTGTCATATTCAGATATTTATCTTTGGATTAGTGATTTGAGTCCGTTTTATTTTGCATACAGGTCTTTTCACAACCTATTATTATTAACCATGCAGTTTAATATTTTTGCGGAAATTAAAAGCGGAAATAGAAACCCTAAACTATTACATCATGGGGAGGGGGATACATAGTTTAAATTGGAAAAAATTGCGAGAAAATAAATCTACGATATTACATAGTTTGTGCAATCCTATACACTTGTTCTAGGAATTTAAATAGCAATAAAATAAGAATAATGTTAGAAGAAAAAAAAGAAATATTTTTTTTAAGTCCTAAAGTCTAAATTAATGTTTTTTTGTATTTTTTTTTTATGATTTCTTGTAAAAAAATTAATTAAAAGAGAAATTACTTCAACAAAAGAAAATATTATTATTTTTAATTAGTTAATTTCATAAAATAAAAGAAAACATATTTAACAAAATAGTTATATATATATATATATATATATATATATATATATATATATATATATATATATATATATATATATATATATATATATATATATATATATATATATCACCATCAAACCTTTGATCACATAATTATTTTAGTAACTTTGTGAGTCTAAAATCTTCTCATGGCCAGTGTTGAATAGAACATATGCCTGTAATAATTGTTTAGTACCGAAAGTAACTCAATAACCATAAAAGCAAAGTTATGTGCGAATCGCCATCAAATGTGTTATAGCATTATATATATATATATATATATATATATATATATATATATATATATATATATATATATATATATATATATATATATATATATATATATATATATATATATATATATATATATATATATATATATATATATACACTAGTAGAAGACCCGTGCTTCTGCACGGGAAAGTAATTTCTAGAATATAAAAATAGTTGTAACCATTTTCATGTTAACCTTATATCATTTTCAATCTACAATATATGTAGTTTTGTGAAATAGAAATAACAAAATCAAAACGACACAAAGACATAATATTGTATCTCGTAATATTCAACTACTTTAAAATTCATTGATAGTGTAAACTTGAATCCCTAATTATCCAGCATTGGCAAAAATGTAATTACCCGTCTTTGATTAAAATGAACCAAATTTGTATAAAATCAATAAAATGACGAACAGAACAACAATTAGTTTGGATGAAATCTCCTTTGTTCTGACACAATTCTAGAACAACAACAAACTATAAAATAGCGGCACTACCAAAATAAATCCATCAAACAATTGTATATATGTGAAAGATATGAATTTTTTGTAACATCAAACTATAAAACGGCAAGAAACTCCAATAATGAGCCCTAAAAAAGCTAACTGGTCCATAATCTCACAGTTTGAGCAACTATCCAAAACACCTAATATGAGAAATTTCAAATGTTAATAAAATTATTTTGTAAACTCTAGAAATACCAATTATTTGGACTTGACCAAATTTCAAATGTTAATAAATCTAACATGTAGAACCATTTAATGTTATATTAAACTGGGCCAAATTTAATAAGATATCATGTATCACCATTTAATGTTAGATCAGATATTGTCCATGGAACATGTTAATAAAGAATTAGATATGTTAGGTAATATAGTAAAAAAAGAGAATATATATTAATAAATGTATCGGACATATGATAGATATAAAAAATGTACCTATATGACATTGTGAAAAACTTCTTTGAAGACAACATTTGTTGTTTGAGCCAAGGAGTTATTTTCTTTGTCATGTATTAAGATCTTCAATCCAGTTTTACTCTTGACTCTTGAAATAGCAACGTAAAGTTGTCCATGACTAAAAACATTCTTGGGCAAGTATAAACCAACATAATCCAATGATTGACCTTGAGATTTGTTGATAGTCATAGCAAATGACATTATAACTGGAAACTGTCTTCTGATCAGTTTGAATGGCCATGGAGACTGAGAAAGAGAAAAAGACATTCTTGGTATGTAAATAGTGTTACCAATATTTGTACCAGAAATTATCTTTGCTTCTATTAAATGGTTTGCTAACCTAATAACTGTCAATCGTGTACCATTACAAAGCCCCTCTGATTGATCCAAATTCCTTATCAACATGATTGTTGTGCCAATTTTCAACTTCAAAGAATGGTTAGGCAAACCAGAAGTTTTAAGACAACTCAAGAATTATGGTGTCAAATGCTCAAAAGCGTTATTACCATTTGCTTATGATCTATCAATAAAATCACAACTCATATATTCTTTACACTCACCTTAAAAAAAACAGATATTAAACTTTAGATATTTATGTATTTGAAAAGAAGCATTTAATAGAGATAAAAATATGGAATTAATCTATTTACCCAAACAAATAATAATAATAATAGCGATAAAAATATACCTAGAAGGAGATTAGTGATGTAGTCATTGATGTCATCAACAATTTCAATAGTTGATGCTAGAATAGCTCGACACTGTAGAAAATCTGGATTTGTGTAATTCTGAATTAGATTTGGATAGGTACTTACAACGATTGACTGAATTGGGTCCACAAAATCTCTAATGAGAATCTCTTTAGGAATATCTATTTCAACATAGCCATCATTGGGTTCTGATACTTTTCCATTGCCAACTTGTAAAATCCAATCTGAGAATAGCCTAATTTCTTCTAAGTTGGCTATATTATAACCACTCTGTAACCTCATATTTTTTGTCAGAGTCAACACTTTACAATGGTCCCAAATATATGATGCATTTATTGTTGCATGGACAATATCCAACCTAGTACCCCTTGCCACAACAGGTAGAATTTGTCTAAAATCTCCACCAAAAATTACAACTTTGCCTCCAAAAATTTGTTGACATTCAAAGTCATCATCACTCATTATATCCTTTAAGGTCTTGTCAAGAGCTTCATAACAAAACTAATTAGCCATATGAGCTTCATCCCATATAATGAGTTTTGTTACCTTCAAGAGATTAGCAAGATCTGATTTTTTCTCAATGTTACAGATGGAAGATTCCAAACATGGAACTGAAATTTTGAATTTAGAATGTGTTCTCCCTCCTGGAAATAACAAACTTATTATTCCGCTAGATGATAGTTTGGGTGTGGTTTTCTCGTAACCGGGGTAAATACAAGATAGAAGATACAAATGCAATTTGGTTTTATACGTGTTGGTGTATTTGGAGGGCTTGGAATGATATACTTTTCAACGAAGGATCTTGTAATGTTACTGATATCTTTCACAATATTGTTGTTACTTCGTGGAGGTGATTATGTCTAGCCAAGAATGGTATGATGGTATGTAGTTTTTATAATTGGATGAAATCCCCCTCGATTTTATTGTAATTGTTTGTAATTTCTTCCTTTTCGTAGGATTTTCTTTCTTTTTGATAGCTTGTATTATTGAGGTTGGAGATCATCTTACTCTTGTAACACCTGAAATTTTTGTTAGTGTGTAGCTAAAAACTCTTAGTTTTAAATTCGTTGGTAAATGATCAAGTAATCTATTTTTATTAATTTATTCGGTGTGACTGTGCTATGAGTTGTTATTAGTGAGTCTTAAATACTTGAATTACAAAATGTTAAAACTATTAAAATTCTAGTCTGGCTAGTATTAAGCTTCTAGTTTCTCTAGTTGATGTAGAATAATAGTATTAACTTGACATATACATTCATTATCATTAACAATATTAATAATAATGATAGTAAAATGGCTTATTTAAATATATAAAAGAATAATAATAATAAATGTTTTTGTATGTATAATTGTTGTAAATGAATACTAAATATAATTAATAGGAATTCATTTAATAATTTGGTGGTGGGGTAGTTGCATTGAGTAGAGAATAGGTTGTTAGAGATAAATTCAATGTGATAACTTTATGGAAGTAAGAAGTTGAGAGATTTAGTGATAGGCATGTGGTCAAAATTATAGTCATACTAAAAAGATGGAAGAGTAAGCCATTGATCCAAATTAGTTAGTTATAAGGATAATAAATAGAATAAATTAATTATATTAATAATAATAATTAGGTTAAGTTATTTTCTCAACTAGTTCCATATTCCTCTCAAATTCTATCTCAAAAAAAAAACAAATCCCCAAAAGTTCCACGTAGAATTTCATACTTCATTCCGGTATTATTCTGGAGAGTGTCTCTTGGAGTCGTCGTGAGTTTAATCAGATCGGAGAATTTTGTTGATTCAGAGAAAAACACTTTAAGGTAAGGGTTTTTTCTCATGCAAAATTTAAACTAAACTTGGGTTATAATTGGTTAAAGATTATGTACTATTTTGTCTAGAGATATAAGAATTGAAATTAAAATTTTAAATAATACATGTTTATGGTTTTATCCCCAATGCATGGTGTTGGTTGGTCTAAATAAATGATAGTTGAGATTAATGCTTACCGCGACGAGTACATAGGTAGCGGCAAATATTATTGATAGTTTTATACAGATTATCATTAAATTTGTGTTTGTTGAAGATGAATAATTAATCTATAATTGTGATTAAGACTGGTTTGGTACGAATGACAGTAATTAAAAGAAAAAACTTAATTCTTAATTCTTGGTTAATTAATTAAATTGGCAATGTGATGATTTTGCACATCAGAGTTATTTAATAGAGAGTGGTTATTATAAGTGTAGAATCCATAAGATTATTTTTACTATACAAATGACTAAGATCTCTAATTAATGTGTAGGCTGTAGCTAGACAATAAGAGGAAGAAAAAATAGAGATTTTTAGTTCAATTAAATAAGTCTTTTCAAAACTCAAGTTTCTACTGTCATCAAATTTTGAGTCTATGTTAGCTTTTGGTGTATAGTATGGTGTCATACTAATTAATATTTCAATGAAATTATTTGGGTTGCTTTTGATACGACATGTTATTGGATTAACTAATATATCATTTTGATTTGTGCACTTTGAGTTTTTATACGGTATATTAAGATATGTATTGGTGATTATTGGTGATTGCCAAAGTGGCGGGATACAATTTTAATATCATGTGTATCTTTTGATTGCCTAAGTGGCGGGATCCGATTTTAATATCGTGTGCATCTGTGGATTTCCTTAGTGGCGGGTGATTATATGTTATTTATATCATGCATGTCATGGCATATGCATTTTTGTGTGGTGCCTTAGTGGCGGGTTATTTTCCTCATTGATATGAGATGAATTTTGTGTGGTGCCTTAGTGGCGGGCTGAAATATCCGGATCATGTAGTTTAAGAGCATGCACATTTTTGCATATAATTTTGGTGGTTGTGGTGGTCGTTAGTCTTGAGTTGATTAATTTATGTGAATGGCGTGATGACTACAGTTCGATATTAATAATGTTGGTGAATCTTGATTTATTTATTTCTCTTGGACATGATATGTATATTCATATTTGTCTGATTTTTAATTCTTGTTTAGTTTAGTTTGACATGGTTCGTGGTTAATGGAAACTGACCCTTACACTAACATTTTAGGTACAAATGAAGGATTCTCAAAGTGATTGGTGATTGCTTGATGTGTGCTCGTGGGGAAGAAGGGTTTTTAAAACAACACTATGTGAAAATAAATTTACCATACTACGTTTTGAAACTATTTATTTAGCATTTTTTTGCTCCATGGATTAAAAGCGTGTTAATTTTCCGCTTGATGTTGAATTGATTAAATTTTTAAACTGTTTCAATTATGTTTAAGACAAGCATTTTAATAATTTATGAGTCATGTCTTGGATAAAAATCTGGGATGTTACAACTCTCCTCTTAATGAATTAATTACTTATAAAAAATACTAAATCGATAGTTTTAGTGATACAATTCACGAAAATTATATTACAAATTACAAAATGAGAAACTAATTGTGATTTGGAACATAAAAATGCATCAATCTACAATCCTATTGAATTCATGAAAATTCTAATCATAGTCAATAATTTGCATGAGGTGAAATGTAAACTGTTTATTTGGTCTAAGTTGTTACACTTCAAATGTTTAATGAGAAATAACTGACATTAATACCCGCAATCATAATGCAATAAAAATAGAAACATTGCAAACTAAATAACCTCGTTCTGATCTATCATCCAATAAGTCGGGAAATGACTTGATTCAAATCACCAAAAACCTCATGGATTAAAACCAATTTTACCAATGATATTCTTTCCAAACTCTAAGCTGCAATTGTTTTACTTATTTTCCTGATCATACCGGTGTTGGAAAAAACCAGAAATGGAGTGGTGAAAAACAGTGTGTTTGGGAAAGATGAAGATGATTATGTGAATAGAGAGAGATAGAGAAATAGAGAAAGATTGAGAGAATTGAATCATATGGCATTAACTATTCAACTATGACATACAATGTCTATTTATAGGGTACAAATTGGAACCACAAACAGGCCCAAGAATTGTAAGAAACTAAATTCTGCAGTTAAACTATTTTCGGACACTTTTTCTACTATACTTCCACTGGTGGAAGTTTTATTCAAAAACTGCCTTTTTCGTATTTCTCTGCTTTTTACTTGCTCTATCAAGCATTTGAATTATTAAGGACTTCCAATACACCACCTTAATTCAAATGCTCCACACTCATCATGCTCAACTTCTTCACAAGTCTCTTGAACACATCACTTGTCACGCCTTTCGTTAACAAGTCCGCGACTTGTTCTTCGCTTCTGCAGTACCCTGAATGCAACTGTCCGGAGCTCACCAATTCTCTCAAATAGTGGAATCGCATTTCAATATGCTTGCTCCTCCCATGAGCTATGGGATTCTTAGCAAGGTTTATCGCTGAAATGTTGTCCACAAGTAGCAAAACAACCCCATTTCTACTGTTGTCCAGCTCCTTACATAGATTCACCAGCCACACAGCTTGGCATGCACACATCGACGCTGCTATATACTCAGCCTCGCAAGAAGAGAGGCCTACAACCGGTTCCTTTTTCGAACACCAAGAGATTGGTGCCTTACCGAACATAAAGAGATACCCCGCCATAGACTTTCGATCATCCTTATCTCCGCACCAATTGGAATCGGTGTATCCGAGTAACTCACAACTTCTGCCCATGTCGCTTGCCGGAAACAAAATTCCACAGCCAAGAGTACCTTTCACATATCTAAGGATCCTCTTAACTGCTGCCAAGTGTGATACCTTCGGCCTCTCCATGAATCTACTCGCAATACCGACACTAAACGCCAAATCTGGCCGCGTATTGCACAAGTAACGCAATGATCCTATCAATCTCCGGTATTGAGTAGGATCCACATCTTGTTCTTCTTCACTCTTGGACAACTGTAATCGTGTCTCGGCTGGTGTTGTGGCAGCATTGCAATGCTCCATATCACACCTCTTCAGAATTTCCATGGCATACCTTCTTTGGTGCATGAGCAGTCCCAATTTTGTCCTTTGGAACTCTATGCCTAAGAAATATTTCATGATACCAAGATCACTCATTTCAAATTCCTTCATAAGCTCTCCTTTGAACTTTGAAATGTTCTTTTCACAGTTGCCGGTAATCAACAAATCGTCCACATAAAGACAAAGAATGATTACTCCGTCACTTGCATCCGGTTTCACATAAACTCCATGTTCGGATACGCATTTCTTGAAACCAACATCGCTAAGAAATCCATCTATGCGTTTGTTCCAAGCTCTTGGAGCTTGTTTCAAACCATAGAGTGCCTTCCTCAACTTATAGACCTTTGCCTCTTGATTTTTGATCACAAAACCAGGTGGCTGTCTCACATATACCTCCCCATCAAGTGGACCATTCAAAAACGCAGATTTGACGTCCATTTGATACAACGGCCAGTTGTTGTTATTTGCCATCGCAACAACTAACCGAATGGTTTCATGCCTTGCAACTGGAGCAAACACTTCATCGAAGTCTATCCCTTCCTTTTGCAAAAATCCCTTTGCTACTAATCGAGCTTTATGCTTGATTATCTCGCCTTTCGGATTCGCTTTCACTTTGTAGACCCACTTCACACCTATCGCCTTTTTACCTTTCGGTAAATCAACCAACATCCAAGTACTATTCTTCTCAATCGAATTCAGTTCTTCTTTCATCGCACACATCCACTTTGGATCGCTTAATGCCTCCTCCGTATTCACCGGTTCGGATTCGGCCATTAGAGCGAAGTGAATAAGATCACCCTCATTGTTGATCTCGCTATCTCGGAATAATTCACAATCCCGGAGTCTTTGAGGCAATCCTCTTTGCCTTGTTGGTCGTCTACTTGATTCACCTGTTTCGGTTACAAAAGGTTGTTGTACAGCACCTTCAGCAGGCTGAGAATTCAAATTTTCTTGCATGAAATCGATTTCAGCTTCACCAGAACCAATTCCAGCAGCAGCTCCAGAATGTTGATCTTCCTGCAGGAAATCGATTTCATCTTGCGGCAAATCGATTTCCTGAACTGATATGGCAGATTTTCTGCTGTCAAACTGCCGAAACTCGTCCACGATCACATCTCGACTTATCACAATCTTCTTGTTACTCATATCAAACAGCTTGTAGCCTCCGGTAGGATGATAACCAACCAGCAACATCATTTCACCCTTGTCATCTAATTTCTTTCGAATCTGACCCGGAATATGTCGAAACGCTACTGAACCGAAAACACGCAAGTGACTCAAACTTGGCTTGTGTCCACACCATACCTCTTCTGGAGTAACCTTGTCCAGCTTCTTTGTAGGACACCTGTTTATCAAATAGGCAGCTGTAGAAACAGCTTCTCCCCACAACTCTTTCGGAAGATTTTTCGCTTTCAACATGCTACGTACCATGTTCATAATCGTCCGATTTTTTCTCTCGGCAACACCATTTTGCTGAGGCGTATAGGGTGGTACAACCTCACGCACAATACCCTCATCGTCACAATAACTCCCAAATTCCATCGAAGTAAATTCTCCTCCTCCATCGGTTTTGAGAATTTTGAGTTTGTGACTACTTTGTCGCTCAACCATGGATTTAAATCGTTTGAGCATATCAAACACCTCATCCTTCCTCTTGATTAGATAAATCCACAGCTTCCTACTGAAGTCATCAATAAACGTGACAAAGTATCGGTTACCTCCATACGTATTGACTTGCATCGGCCCACACACGTCCGAATACACCACCTCAAGGAGATGCTTGGTCCTATGACCTGTATCCTTGCTGAAAACGCTCTTGTGTTGCTTCCCTTGAACACATTCAACACACAACTCAGCTGGAACCACGATTCTTGGCAGCCCGGTCACCATACCATGTCTATGCAACGCGTCGAGGTCTCGAAAATTGAGATGACCAAGACGGTAATGCCATAACCACTCCTCACGACTTGCCGCTGTAGCTAAACATCGATGCTCCATTACTTTCAATGCTATCTTGAAAGTTCGATTTGCAGCCATCGGTGCTTTAAGTACCAAAACTCCCTTTCGGTCCAAAACGCGCAATACCTTGTTTTCCATGCGAATAATGTAATCTTTCTCGAGTAGTTGGCCAATGCTCAAGAGATTACATTTGATTCCTGGAATGTACAGCACATCCTTGATTAATGAACGACCACCATCTTTCTTCACGATCAAGACATCTCCAACGCCATCGGCGGATAACGTCGTATCATCGGCAAATCTCACTTTATTCTTCGTGGCTTGATTGATCTTGACAAACCAATCCTTTCTTCCCGTCATATGAGTCGAACAACCAGAATCCAAGTACCACTCATCGCTACTTTGCATTCCATCTCGAACCGTTACCATTGCGTTTTTCTCCGAACGCGTTTCTGCAGAATTGTCTGCACTGCTGCCACTGCTGTCCAGCCCTTCTCTCATGCCATAATTCTCTTTTGTGATCATCACAAGAAGCGTATTATCATCATTCGCTTCTTCCCTAGCAACCTTCGCCTCATCCGCGCGATTTTCTCTTCGTTTTGCGTGGCAATACTTTACGAAATGCCCAAGCTTTTGACAATTGTAACACTTCACGTTACTTTTTTCGAATGGCTTGTGGGTTCCTTGATCACCCTCCTTGGAGCTTCCCTCACCTTTTTGCCCCTTTGAATTTTGTGAGTCTCTACCACCAAAATTCTGGAAATTGGACTTCCCTCTCGGATGCCCTTTCCTCTCCGATCGTTTACTCTTCTCATGAAGTCGCGCTTGCAACGCTATTTCCGACTTCGCTTTATCGTTTCCCCTCTCATCCATTCGTTGTTCATGAGCTTCTAGTGAGCTTTGAAGCTCCTCCTTCGACAACAACGATAAATCCTTTGATTCTTCAAGCGCAACGACAATGTTGTCGAATCTTGGCGTTAAAGAACGCAAGATCTTCGACACAACATTCTGTTCTACCGTAGTTTCCCCGCACGACTTGATTTGATTCACCACACGCGTAATACGCGTCACATAATCGTTTATCGACTCCTTGTCCTCCATTTGCATTAACTCGAACTGTCGCTTGTGAGTTTGTAACCTCACCACTTTGGCTTTGGCAGCCCCTGCATAAGCCTTCTCAAGAATCTCCCACGCTTGCTTTGCGGAATCGCAATCACCTACTTTTTCAAAATTGTCACCATCGACACAAGAATGGATCAAGAACAGCGCTTTGTAATCCTTCTTCTTCTCTTCTTTGAACGTAGCCTTTTGAGCATCCGTAGCTCCTTCGACGAGAGACGTAACACCATCTTTGATCACCGCAAGAACGTCTTGATAGCCGAACAAAACCTTCATTTGCTTCGCCCATTTGTCGTAGTTTTTCGAATCAAGAATTGGGAGATTGGTGGGAATTCGATCATTAGAAACAGTAGCCATTATTGCAGCGGATTAGGATCAATAACCGGAGCTCTTGATGCCAAATGTTGGAAAAAACCAGAAATGGAGTGGTGAAAAACAGTGTGTTTGGGAAAGATGAAGATGATTATGTGAATAGAGAGAGATAGAGAAATAGAGAAAGATTGAGAGAATTGAATCATATGGCATTAACTATTCAACTATGACATACAATGTCTATTTATAGGGTACAAATTGGAACCACAAACAGGCCCAAGAATTGTAAGAAACTAAATTCTGCAGTTAAACTATTTTCGGACACTTTTTCTACTATACTTCCACTGGTGGAAGTTTTATTCAAAAACTGCCTTTTTCGTATTTCTCTGCTTTTTACTTACTCTATCAAGCATTTGAATTATTAAGGACTTCCAATAACCGGTACCGGTGAATCAGCAGTGGATCATTTCATTTTAATATATGATTCATGCTCTGCTGCAAAAGCTAAATCAATTTGATTTTAAAAACATCATATATATATATATATATATATATATATATATATATATATATATATATATATATATATATATATATATATATATATATATATATATATATATATATATATGATGTGTTTTAATATGTTTTAATAATGTTTTGGTTCAAAACGGAATAAACTTCAAATGCCAAAGTAGTATATTATATTTATTACATTTTTTTGGTGAGATATATTTATTACATTTAACAATGAGATAAACTTCAAATGACAGGTACAACACATGTTGTAAGTGTATATTATATTCATCATATAATTTTTTAAATTCCAAAACTTCGAATACTTTAAACCATGGATCTTAAAGTTGTATAAGAAACCTACAAGTTAATGATTAACATAGAAATGGCATAATAAATTAGAAATTCCAAGTTGAAAAAGGGTGGCAAAAGAAGTTCTAAAATGTGGGGAGATGGTCCATTGTTTAAATATTGAATTCATTCACGGTAAATTAAATGAATGTTTGAGGTCAATAAGAAATATTCAAATGGTTCATATTGTTTAAGTGTTGAATTCATTGACAATAACAATGGAGACTCCTTTACATATGTATATGTTGTAATCTCGAAAGCAACATAAACTCGCTTATCATAGAGTATTCAAATGTATGGTGTCATTATAGAAAACACATGAATATACATAATGTGTGTATTGAAACAACATGATAAGTGGAATTTGGCTAAAATTAAACCACAAAAAGAGAATTAAATCACAGATCAACGACACAGATGGCTTGTTTCCAAACATTGTTTCCTATCATCAAATCAGCAATCAAAATGGGTGCTTGAGACATCGTCTGAAACCGAAAAACAACATTCAGAATTGTATTTATAAGTAGACTTTTATGAAGAAAAGTGACATATAACACTGAACTGTTATTAATAGTGGAAGCATATGAAGAGCAGACATTAAATCTTAGCTTAAACCATGTTTGCATATAAAAAAAATCAACTGTTATACATCTGTTTGGACATAAACCTGGTTTTCACTTCAAACTATTTTAATAGAGGTTTATGAAAAAAAATCACAACCTTGTAAACTCTGTTAAACCATGTTTGCATACAAAATGGAAAAATTGTTCTAACTCTGTTTTGGCATAAGATTGGTTTTCACTTCAAAATACTTTAACAGAGGTTTAGGAAAACCCATGTTTTAACATAAAACTATTTTAAACCAATTTTAGCAACAAACTACCGCAAGCTTTTAAAACAGGTTTTCAACTGAAACTTATTTTCAAACCAGATTTAGCAACAAACCATATTTTCAAATAAAACTATTTTAAACCATATTTAGCAAGGAAACAACATCATAACATCATACCTGGTCCAAAAAACACAAACATTCAGATGATTTTAAACCAAAAACACAAACTATTTTAAACCAGTTTTGGATCACACATGAGACGATTTTAAAACGAACAAATGAAAACACTAACATTCATATTTTACGTTCACCCGATTTTGTGTAGGTAACGACATCATAACATCATAAGTGGTCCAAAATGAAAATACATGAGATGATGAGCAAGGAAGAAGAGATACGATGAGCAAGGAAAAAGAGAAACGAAAACACATCAGATTTTGCGCTCTTCAGATTTCATAAATGAGTTATAAAACTTCAAACTTAAAAAAAAAACGATGAGCATGGAAGAAGAGATAAGAGGAAGCATGAAAATAGTACCTGTTTTCGCAGCTGCATGGAAGAAGAGATGGCTGACAGTTTATTATGCACAAGCTGTGGGAGACGAAATGGTTGCGGTATGGTTTTGTCTGAAGAGAAGAAATATATAGTATAATGCAGTGCAAAGGTGATGAAAAGAGGGGGAAAATGAATCAATTATGACCAATAGATGATTGACATATGGAAGAATGGACTGATATTAGACATTGTCCAATGATGAAGCTGAAAAATAACAACCAGAAGTTGAGTAAAAACATCAATGAAACAGGTTTGCAGGGAATTAAAAAAATCAACGATATAACTGAAACATTGCTTGCTACCTTCACTTTTGCCAAACACTGCACACCAAAAGTTGAGTAAAAACACAAACTTTCAAATAATTGAAACATATGAAACATATTTTCAAAGAAATATAACAAATGAACTAACTTTCAAATATACTTTCTTTAAACCATGTTTGCACGCCAAAAGTTGAGTAAAAACGCAAACTTTATACATTGTCATTAAACCATATTTGAGCTGTAATAGTAAAAACGCATACTTTAAGAAGGGAATTAGTAAAAACCAAAACTTTCAAACTAAATCCTCAACTATACTCAAAGATACAAACTTTCACGAAAGTTTCCTATAACAAATCAACCACATCAATGAAACAGTTTTGCAGGGGATTAAACAAATGAACGATATAACTGAAACAGGTTTGCAGAAGTAGTAAAAACGAAAACTTTAAGACAACATAAAACATCTTAAACTGTGTCAAACAATGTGACCATAAAGCTAGATTATTGAGCTGGTAAACAAATCCGATGAAGAAATTGAAAAGAAATGGAATGAACAAACCAGATGCCATGAAAAAGCAACGAAGAATAATTTTTTTCAGAAGTGAAACACGGTAGAAACATTACCTTTTTTCGCAGCTCGAATGAAGAACCAAAGAGAGTGTTTTTTCGCAGCTTGAATGAAGAACAAAATGGAGTGTTTTTTGCAGCTTGAATAAAGAAGCAATGTGTTGTGTCGTGTGTGAGAGGAAACGAAATGGCTTCAGCTTGTGTGCAGAGTGTTTGTACAATGTGTAATGGTGTGTTTTGTCACGTATTGGGGAGAAGGAGGGAAAGTAAAAGAATTAAAGTAGACCAATGACTTATTGACATGTGGCATAATGAAGTGTTATTAGAGCTTCAACATTGGTTATTTTGATATTTACTATATTATCCCTTGCTTAGACATGATTTAAAATTATGAAAAGGATGCATTAGTAATTTTGGTGGCACATTATATTAATTAGTAGGTAGTTGATATATATATATATATATATATATATATATATATATATATATATATATATATATATATATAACAAAAAGAACATAAAACCTGTATATGTTAAACCGCGAATGAGTGCGAATCGCAGAAAACCAAGATTAGTAAACATGTTGTCATATATTGAAACTGTTAGTATGCATATGTAAAGCAAATGTTATATATGAAAAAAATGCAGGCAAGTAAAAAGTAACGATCCAAGTATGTAATCAAGACGTACTATGATTAAAAGTGATGCCCACCGGTACGATTTATCACCACCGCTTTGTATGATCTTTTTGCTTTTTCTTTTTTTTTCCGGTCATTTTCCTGTGTACCTCTAGCAGCAACACACAATAAGTATATATAGAATTAAATTAGAGTTAATAATAATGGGCGTTAATGCTTATTTTGAAACCCAAATTAAATATTAATTTAAGAAATTAAATAAAATTAAATAAAAATAATAAAAATAAAAATAAAAACTAATAATCCTATTTATTTATTCTAGACCCAATGTAAAAATAAACAGACTCAAAAAATAAAAGTCGGGCGTCAAAGTGCTCGAAAAAATAAATAAGAAAATACATCAAAATAATCAGCGCGAAATAAACGACTCGAAAAAATACAGCGTTTGGTCGGATTTTGAAATAAAAATTATGACCGTTTAAACTGCTCAGACTGATCAACATATGACAAAAACTAGTCGTAAAAATAGTTTTAGCATGTCTAATTAAATCGCGCAAACCGTAGATTAATATTACTAACATTTGCAAATTTTAGATTTGACATTTTCCGTTTACTGATTTTAGGCACAATTGAAAATTAATTAGACCAGTCTGTTTGTAAATTCCGAGAGATTATTCCGGCTAATATTAAGACGAAATACATGTTATGTTATGAAGATGATGCAAATGAATGCGAAATAAAAAATCGGTTAGAGTTAAAAAACAGAGGGCAAATTTTGGGTTACATCATGATGTATGATGAATTATTTGATTTTCTTCGAGTTATGATGTATAATTTCATGATGTAGAGATATGATGTAGGATGAATGCGTTGTATGATGTTCCAGGAGTATGTACATGATGTATGAATGAGTATGAAGAATGATTGTTTAACAATGAATGCGGATGCAATGTTGTGATGTTTTGAGGATGATGTATGTATATTGCATCTTGCATTCATGGCATTGAATTTATGAGGGGACTTCGGTCCTTTGTGGATGAATTTTGGATTGCTTGAAGGTGAAGAAAGGATATTTCTAATTTGGTCAAAAAATTAGATGAAATCATACTCTTTTGATCTTGCACGAATTTGGACACTTACAATCATCATAAACATCAAATATTTGATCCCAAAATAGACCTAAGATCAAATATTTGATTTTTCAATATTTATCTTAATTAAAATTGAATTTAAATAAAATAAATCCAATATAATATAAAATAAATATAAAAAATCAGATACTATGATCTATGGGTCGTGCATGATCTTATAATTGAGTTTGGGTTGAAAGAATATGGGCCCATTTGGAAGAAACTTGAGTTTTGGCTTTTTTGCTTCATACACCTCCTCAAAATTGCCCAACTTCAACAATGCATTACTCCCTCATTTTTTATCCCATGAAGGTGTTCTAGGATTTTTTAGAAATCTTATAGTGCCCTATAATTTCTCCTTTTGGTCCCATGTCCATTTGATCTTCTATTTTTAAGTTATGAGCTTTTTGAAAAAGTTGACTTTTTGTTGACTTTTAAGAGGACCTGTAATGTTTTGGCTCATAACTCTCAAATGAAGCATTTTTTGCCTTGGCTTATGAGATACAAAGTTGTAGATAATTGAATTTACTTAAAAATGAGCTTTGGATGGGAAATTTTTTATGAAGCATGTGAAAGTTATGGCTGTTAAAAGTACAGTTGACTTTTCATGCACAAAACCCTAATTTAGCAACTCCTGATTCTTGATGATTCTGAGGTTTCTTTGTTGAATCATGTTAAAGCCTTGATAAAATGATGAATTTCACCTCATAATATTGTTGTTGACCAAAAATCTTGAAGTTTGACTTTATGTTGACCACAATTGACTTTTTGACCAAGTTAACTGATTTTTTATTATCTGAGCATCTTACTGACCAAACTTGTGGGGAAAATCTTGAAACTTAACATGAGAATCATTTGAAGTATGAGGGATGTCATGAAGTCCATTTGAGGCTTTAGAAGTCCAATTTACCTTGGGAAAATCAAAACCCTAGTTTAAGATTCATTGCTTGTGAGGAGGCTTTGTCTGATGAAACCTTGAATCCCTTTGAGCAATTGAGAATCTTGTAACCATTAGGAGACCTCTTAAGACACATCATATTGAATATGGGAGGGAAAATTTTGGGGTACAACAACTGCTCCTGTTCAATTTTCTGAAACCTGAGGAGTTAGATTGGCATGTACGCCATTCTTGACCTGAAGGTGGAAGAGGATTGAACACTTAAGCCCAAAAATTTGCACTCGCTGATGCACAAAGTAATACTGTTGGTTGATTGTATTGCTTGAATGTGCTTAAAGATTCCAATCGGAGTAACTAGAGATGGGCTTATAGATGCCATCCAGAGTATTTGTGGATAAGAGTATTAGAATATGTCTACGTTCGACTTTATCTTAATGTTGTTACTGCACTAAGTATCAGAATTAGATCTTCGTCTCGACCATCTCTGAATTGTCTCTGTAACATATATGAACTAAGTATCAGAACTAGATTTTCGTTTAAATCGTCTCTGAACTGTCTTTGGGGGGGGGGGGGAAGATACTCTGAACTAAGTATCAACACTAGATCTTCGTCTCGATCGTCTCTGAATTGTCTCTTGGAAAATATCCTGAGTTAAGTATTAGAAATAAATATTTGTTTTGATTATCTCTGAACTGCTTTTGGAAAGTATCATGCACTAAGTATCAACACTAGATCTTCGTTTAGATCGTCTCTGAACTGTCTCAAGGACAATTTCTTGAATTAAACCTCAGAGTTAAATCTTCGTTTCGATTATCTTTGAATTGCTTCTGGACAATATCCTGCATTAAGTATCAGCACTAGATCTTCGTTTAGATCGTCTCTGAAATTTCTCTAGGACAATATCTTGAATTAAGCATCAGAACTAAATCTTAGTTTCGATTATCTCTGAATTGCTTCTAGAAAATATCATGCACTAAGTATCAGCACTAGATCTTCGTTTAGATCATCTCTAAATTATCTCAAGGACAATATCTTGAATTAAGCATCAGAACTAAATCTTTGTTTCGATTATCTCTTAATTGCTTCTGGAAAATATCATGCACTAAGTATCAGCATTAGATCTTCGTTTAGATCGTCTCTGAACTGTCTCAAGGACAATATCTTGAATTAAGCATCAAAACTAAATCTTCATTTCAATTATCTCTAAATTGCTTCTGGAAAATATCCTGCACTAAGTATCAACACTAGATCTTCATTTAGATCGTCTCTGAACTGTCTCATGAGAGTTTAAACACTAAGTACCAGGACTAATTCTTCGCATAGATCGTCTTCGTACTGTCTCTAGAAAGAAAAGTATCTTGCACTAAGCATCAGCACTAGATCTTCGTTTAGATCGTCTATGAACTATCTTAGGAAAATGTCAGCACTAAGTACCAAAACTAGATCTTCGTATAGATCGTCTTTGTACTGTCTCTGGAAAGAAAAGCATCATGCACTAAGAATCAGTAATAGATCTTCGTTTAGATCGTCTCTGAACTGTCTCAAGGAGTTGGTAATGTTTATCTGACTGCGAACTATCCTAAAACGGAAAATTTAGTTTATGCAAGATTATTTGATGTATGTATGCATGGCATGATGTTCTTAATGTAAATGAGAATGTTGTATGCGTTATAGATGTGTATGGCATGATATGATGTAAATAATATATGTACTAATTATGTAGTTGAAGTCCATTAGTAGCTTCATATAACAACTACTGGTTGGGGAAAATAAATCCCGATTTATTGTTGAGGAGTATAAAGACATCGTTCCTGTCTTATTTCAGAATATTGTACCTAAGACCTTTCAATTTTCGTTCGTCGTACTTTTTATTGGCAGATTAAATTCCTAAATACTTTGATTGGGGATAAAAGAGACGGACATTCCCTTGAGAGACTTATCCGACCAAGTGTCAAATATTATAGGGATATCAGGTTTGAGAGAAATCTATCTAGGACTTTGTAAAACTGGAAGTACAAGAGGCTACTTGGAATACTTCGCTGAAATAAATCTGTAAAGATTACTCTGCGGGGATGAGCCTGCGAAGATCTGTTGAATATGAACTTTTTTGGGGATTCCTACCTCCAAGAGTTTTTAGTAAATGCTATTATTGTAATTTTATGCATTTTGGGAAACATCAATCATATTTGAAAGCATATATACATTCAAAGTAACCAATGGATTCAGAACTTCTGATATTCTTGATATCCCCGAGTAAACTTTTTAGGAATTATCATGACTGAATCTGAAGACATAATACTGACACCATCTGATACTATTGGCACAAATAATTAATTTCCATAATGGCTTTTTCTGAAATCTAGTATCAAGGCAATGTAATGAGGGGAATGTGTTTTCAGTCTGCGGTGGATTATATACGCCCCGAGTAATGGTTAAAGAGCTTGATCTGATTAGATTTGAAAAGAGAGTGTTGCCCCTAGCTGAGGATGATTTATCCCAAAATGGAAGTATATGAAAGGAGATACCTCAAGAGAAATAAACAAAATTCCCCATAATAATATGCCTCTGGCATCATGAATTCGGTAATGTTACTTCTGGCAATTCAGATGAGGAGATCTTCCCCTGGCTATTAAGCATCGTTGAATCTTGACCTGACTGCCCCAAATGAATTGGACAGTAACATGGCATGCCCCCTTGAGTGGAAGATAGTGACCTTGCCCCTGGTATACATTGGCTTTGATCCAGCTGAGTCAGGCCTAGGCAGCAACTTTGTATGTCGGAGGACTTTGGTTTATTGAATGTTCATCATGTAATCTTCTCTGCTGTCAAACACTTAGTTATATGCAAAGAATGATATTCAAAATGCAATGTTTATGTCTGTCTTGAAGTTTTGAAAAAGAATTATTTTAGCAAAACAATGTTTGTAAAAACTGTGATATTAACTCAAGATTTATAATAAGCCTTAAAGGAGTCATGATACCTTTTTGTAGCAGTACACTTTCGAACTAACCATGCTTCAGTTAGGAATTTTAAAGGGTTGTAATGTGACCTGGTTCACGGTTTAAGAAACAAAGGATAAAGGCTCAAATTTTATTTGTACCCAACCCATCCTTCATGATGTCCTTCAGTTCTATGTTCGGTTAACTTATGCCTTGAGGCTCCAAAGGAGTTTGGAATTGTAACACTGACAGCAGTTTATTTTAAGCCAATCATCTTTTTTTTTGTGTTGAGGATTCGTAATGACCTCTTTTTATCTTTTGACTTTGTTATCCCTTCTTTTTGCCTGAACTGTTTGTTTCAAGATTACAGTTAGCGGGATGTCTCAATTTTTACTAAATCTCCTTCATAGGTTTTGACTTAGTGAGCTTTTATTTTGCTAGATATTGACTGTCAACTTAACGATTATAGGGAACCTTCATTAGTTGAGTACAAAAAGACAACTGGCATAATTGAGTTAACCAAGGAACTACCTTGCCCCAGGTTATGATTAATGGTTTTAATTTGCGTGAGAATGAAAACTCCTACTTCATAGGCTCAAAAGGGTTGACTAGGGATTAACTTCCTTATATCTCCATTGTTTAAGAATCGAAAAAATGCATGTACATCGTCAGCATAGTCTATTCAAAAGCATACTATATGAAATTATGGTATCGTCTTCGTCATCCTCCCTCTAAAGGCTTACAACTTTAACGAGAGTTAAAAATCACAAAAGAGAAGTAAGAAGCATAATGTTAAATATAGTGAAACAAATGGATTAATTCAAGACAAACATATGCAATGCATTAATGTGAAAACAAAGTTTGACATAATAGTAAGTGTTTGAGCAAACAAAGGAAATTACAACTGAAGAAATCAAATGATGTCCCATCCAATTGACTGAGTGTCTTCGATTTCAATCTGTGAACTTTCAAGAGCGGTATATTTTACCATGAAATCAAATATGCCACTTGGTTGTCCTAAGGTATCCCAAACTTCAACAGGGATATGTGGGCTTTCTTTCTTGCTACCTAGGGCAATTTGTCTTGCAGCTTCGATGTTTGATAGACGATAAGAGAATTCAATTTGATCTTCTGGCGTAACCTCTAGGATTCCTTCGTCAATCAGGTCTTGAATCTTATTCCTTAATGTCCAACAGTTATTAGTGTCATGTCCAGGACAGTTGGAGTGATATGCACACCTTGCATTGGGATTATAGCGAGGAGAGGAAGTATTGGGATTCTGAGGAGGCTCTTTCAAGGTAATCAACTCCATCTCCAACAAGCATTGCAAAGCTTGCGACATTGGCGTGTTGATTTTGATAAATTGTATTTTATATTCCTTGTGTTAAGGAAAATTAACCCTATAAGACCTTCTTCCTTTAATTGCAGAACTATCAGTAGTAGCCTGTCTCTTTCCTTCTCTTATCCTCATCTTATTTTCAACCAAGTCAGCTTGTTTCATCGGAGGCTGACTGATGATTAGATTCCCGAATCTGTAACCTTGAAGTTTATTGACGAAGACTCTCAGATCTTCTTGCCCCCGGGCTAAGTTTTGGATAAGAGCCACCTGGCCATTCATCTGAAATCTCATCTTTTCCATCTCAGCTTGCAGTTGTTCCAACTAATCATCCTTGCTATCTTTAGGATTCTTCTTTTTTGCGTCCTTAGTGAGGAGGGCTTTCGACTCTTTTTTCCCCTTGGAAAAATTCAGGATCACTTCTTGAAATTGAGCATTCTGGGTTTGGAGATCTTTGACAGTCTGTTAGAGTGCCATTTCCACTGAAATAAACATCGAGAAGATAAGAAACTTGTCGCGGAAACCTGTTATGTAATGGTATGGTATGTAGATGCATATGCAATGTTTTCACACACCAGGTAGGATTTAAATTTTTTAAAGGAAAACAAAAAACAAAAACTTTCATTAGTAAGTTTTAAAATATAATTGCCCATTGGGCTTACAATGAAAAAAACAAGAAAAGGTACAAAGAAAATAAACATATGAGACTCAAGTCTCCCATGGACGCTTCCTCTTTGTGTTGAGGTATGTATTGAGGTTCCGCTCTTCGTGAAGTTGCTTTGTCAGTTCCAACACTTTCTCTTTGTAATCATGGAACTGAGCCTTAAAAGTATCTTTTTCCTCATTCATTTGAATCCAAGATTTATGCAGCTCTTCCAGATATGTGGTCATGTATAAGGAACATCTCCTTCAACAATAGGCTCAACAATCATTGGTAGAACAACAGGATATGGCATTATAAGATTCTGAGCACGAGACCGTACCCATCTGAGGTAAGGCTCCATAGGGATGAAATACTTTGGTTCCAGAGTATTGTTGTCAATCTTATTCACCATGCTCTAAGATTGTATAAACCTTTGACGGTAACCTTGAAGATCGTTGTCATAATCAAACACAATACCTTAAATAATCATATCATGAGGACCATTACTCCGAGCATAACCAAACTGACGTAGTGCTAAAGAATGATTGTAGGTAATGCCCCCTCTTATGACAAGGAATGGTACATTAAGAAACTCTCCACAACGGTCAATGATAGTAATATTTTCCATAGATCGGGAACACCAATGAATGTCTGAATGAGAGAGTGACATTATCCTTCTAGACCACCTCAAACCTTGTTCATTCTTCATCACAGATCTAGGAAGGTGTGAAATAAACCACCTTGATAGTATAGGTATACAACACATTATAGTTCCTTGCGCCTTCGTAGTAAGAGTGTGAAGAGAGTGCAAGATATCTCCAAGCAAGGTAGGCACATGATTGTGAGTCAGAAACATGTTGATGACGTGTACATCTATGAATTGGTCCAGATTAGGGAATAACACCAAACCGTAAATCAGCAAGGCTAAGATCTCCTCAAAAGCATGGTAACTCGTAGCATCCAAGAACACCCGAGCCTTCTCTATCAATACCTTATCAAGAATACCCTTAGTTCCACTTCTGGTTTCCAATACAATGTGTGGTTTCTTCAGATGCAAGGCTGCTGCAATAACTTCAGATTTAGGCTCTTTCTCTAAGCCTGTGAAAGGTTTCTGATCAAGGATAGACACACCAAGTAATTTGGAGAATTCTTCCAATGTGGGCACCAGCTGATAATCGGGAAATGTGAAACAGTGATGTTTAGAATCAAAGAACTAGAACAAAATACTCATCATATCTTCATCAAATCCCGAGGTAACCAAGTCAAGTAGATAACCATACTTCTTGATGAATTGGGAGCTTTCAGAAACTTTTGAGACCAGCTCCTTAAGCTTGGAAGGTATCCTTACAAAGTTGAGCCGGATAATGTTCCTACAAGTGGAAGCCATAACCTACAAAAAAGAACAAAGATAAATCCTTTGGTCCTTGAAATGGTTAGTGAGAATGTTATGCTTATGATGTCATGATGTTATGATGTTATGTTCAAACAAGCAGACAAATGGCACACACAAACAAGTCACACAATTGCCCTAAGTTTAAAGGCTTGCATGAAGTCCACAGGTAAGTACCCTCCCCACTGAAGTTTAGTTGGTTCAACCTGTCCTATCAATAGTAATCGGGTTCTAAGGGATCTCAATATCACTGATTATTTTCAAAGGTTGTTGTTTAGTATGGCAACTGACTTGCCAACCAAAACCTCCCAAGATTAGAATCTCAATGAGCGTAACATCGAGTATCAACCAGCTTTAGACTTCACCAAAGTCGGTTATCTCACTACTTTCTAATGGACAAGATGGGCCAATTAGGGTTCTAAATGGTAGTTATTGTTAATGACAACATATGACAGACCCATGTTATCCTCAACTTACTTAAGGAACATCCGAACTAACCAAGATGTCACACTAACTGTAGCCACCAGATCAACCATATCGGTATACACCGTACAATTTCCTTGGTCTATAGTTACTTACCTAAGGTACACTAGATCCGGGTTAGGATCTTTCTCACAGTAACCCCACAACAAATAAAGATAAAGCAAATAATTCAAAAAAGTATAGTGATCTAATCCTAAGGTAACCCCTATTTTAATTAGTACATCCCCAGCAGAGTCGCCAGTTCTGTAACACGGTGGGAGAACTGACTTGGGCGTTTTTGTTTTCACAAAAACTATGTTGCGGATAGCAAGAGTCGCCACCGAATTTTATTTTATCCAATAAAGAAAAGGAATAAAAGAACAAGAAAGACCTTTAAAAATGAGTTCGGGGGGTAAGTTATATAAAGGGAAGGTGTTATCACCCTTTGTATCCATGTTGTTGCGGCCGACTTAAAATCTAATAGTCGTCATCCTATTTTTTAAGCTGTCGCGGCCGGCTTAAAAATCTAAGAGTCGTCATCCTATTTTTTAAGGAAAATAAGGATAAACCTAAATCCTAAGGTCCAGGAGCCAGTTAAGTGGGAGGAAGGTGTTAGGCACCTCTCACTTCTATTGTATCCAATAGGATCCTTTTTAGGTTTCTAGGGTATATTTTGTTTGTTTTTAAAAGTCAATAAAAATAAATTCAAAACCCTAATTTATCCCTTATTTTACTCGCTAGGGTCTTACAACCCTATGCCTACGTACCCTCAATTTGAGGGATCAGAGCATCGTAGTTGAACCCCCTTATTCCCCTAAATCCTAATCCTAATTTCTTTACTACCCTTTAACTCAATTTTTAATCTTTGAAATAAACCCCCTTTAATCCGTATTAGTAAAAAAAAATAAAAAATGAAACCCCATAAGTTAATATTAAAATCCCCAAACTATTATATAATATTCAATCTCACATCAAAATTACATCCCAAAATTATTTAATAAATAAAGTTTAATCACAAAATTTTAATAGTAAAATACCCAAAATATAGATTAAATTCCAAATAAGTAAATGTAATAACCCCAAATTTATTAATAAACCCCAAATATCTAATAAATCCCAAATTTATAAATAAATAAAAAAAATCCCCAAATTTAAACACCAAGTAGAATATCATAAACCCACATTTGTATAAAAATTAGATAAACCCACATTTTAACAAATGAACCCATGTCTAAAAAAACAATTTATAATGAACGAACTCAAATTAGCTAATTATTATATTTCGATCAAATAAATTTAATTATAAAACCAATTAAACAAAATAAACCCCAATTATTTAAACACTAAATTGATCTAAATAAATTCAATGGAACCAAATTATTATTAATAATTTAAATAAATCCTAAGTATATAGAATAATCCTCCCTAAATAAATTAAAACCCAATTTATAAAAATAATCCCAATTAGCAAAGTCACAATAATTACTAATATTAAGTTGATTAAAAATAAAAGAATAAACCCCTTTGAATATCCCTAATTACCCCTATTTAGCAATAACGTTAAAAATAAACCTCAAGTATCTTGAACAAATGAGTAAAATCCCATAATTTAAATTTCATCATTTATGAAAATTAATTAAATAATATTGTATTTTAAAACTAATTAACTAAATTAAATCCCAATTATTTAATTGTCCAAAGTAAATAAGTAAATTAAAACAACTAAAAACCCCAAATACTTGATTATTATAATAAATCTGAATTTATTAATTAACCAAATTATAAATAAACATAAGTGAATCCACATTTTTTTAATTATAAAAATAAGTTAAATAAACCCCAAAATTATAAATTAAACCCAAAGATAAAACAATTAAACCCAAACGAATAAATTCACTTATGAAAAATAAATTAAATAAGTTAAATAGTCCAATTTTTGTAATTATAATCATAATAAACCCAAAATAGTATATTAAAACCAAAATTTACATATTATTAAATTATGATAAATTCAATGTTATAAATTATAATAACTCCAAAAATAGACTTAATTGAACCCCAAATTATTATTAAGTTAAAAAAAAATACTAATTATATGAATTCAACGAACTAATCAATTATTACTTCAATTAAACCCAAACATTCAAAACCTTAGTTATTGATTTAATAAATTAGGCTAAGTCTTAATTAAATGATTATTAAATTAATTAAACAAATTATCCCCTAAGTAATTAACTAATTGTATTAAGAAAATTAAATAAATTACCTCAATTAAAATAAATTATCCATAATAAAATACCCCAACATAATAATTATCCCTAATGTTAGAAGAAGGTAATTCTTAAAATATTTAAGGAAAATAGTTCAAATTATTATTAAACCCTTAAATGCTATCCCATGTCTCTTTTTAATTATTTTAAATTATCCCATTTTTATCTTAAATGATACTTTCCATAAAATCAATTTCTTCTTAAAAGAATTTATTTCCCAAATCCAAAATCCATATTAATAAAATATTTTATTCTAATTATCAAATCCACTAATTAATTATATCAACAAAATTAAATAGCTAATTAAACCCTTAATTATATACTATATATATACAAAAAAAAACAATTCCTAATTTGAATCCTAAAAGTATTAGTCTATTTTTTTTCATTTATTGCAAAATATATTAGTAATCCTAATGACTTGATTGCTTATGTTTTAACAGATTTTTCTCAATGGTACTGATATTATTAGGTTGATTTTGGTTCATGTATTTTGGTAGATCTACCATTTTTCCATTTTATTAATATATTATGATTAGATAAAAACAATTTTTAGTTTTTGTTTAGGATTAGATTCAGATTATCATATTAATTTTATGATTAAAATTACATTGTTAATAAAAGTTATAATACTATCTTGAAAAAAAAAATAATTACAGATATAATGTTTTTCTCTTTTTTAATTCAGATCCATAACCTTTTTGTTATCATGCATGGCTAATTATATATTATTAGAAATAATTTGTGCTGATTAAATTGAAAACGATGTTTTATGGGCTGGATTTCAATGCTCATATTTTGAGTTTTTTTTTTATCTTTGTTGGATTTGATCCTAAAAGGATTTAAGATATTAATTAACAAAATGTTATTAAAATAAAATTGATTCACCGGAAAAGATTTAATCTACATATATATTTTTAAAAATATTTTATTGATTTAATGGTTTTTTATATAAAATTATATTATACTTAAAAAACGAGAAGGAAAACAAAAATTCATAACCAAGTTCAATCCATAACCAAACAAATATAGACAATAAATTCGATAAAGACAATATAATATTTTTATCTAAGTCAGTAAAGAGAAACCGACCTACGGGATCGAGGTCTATCCCGGTGATCAAAATAATTTCCTTTTGTCTTTCGTTTTTTCACGCCACCAATCTCGCCGTTCCCTTTGCCCTAGATGATATTTTAGTTGTTTATGTTCTTCGATGTGAAGAACAACAACTTTTAGGACGTTTCTCTGTGAATTGTGGGTGTCAAAATAAGAGAGAATCAAGTCTTATTTATAATCTTAAAACTAGGTCAACAAATTTGGAAATAAAATTTCATGATCAAAAATTAAAAAAACAATTTATTTGATTCTTACTAGAAATAGAATGAATCAGATCAAAAATTCAATTTGATTGACTTGGACTAAAAATAATATTAAAATATATATATATATATATATATATATATATATATATATATATATATATATATATATATATATATATATATATATATATATATATATATTTGTAATTTTTGACTCTTTTTGATTAAAAAAAAATACATGAAATAATTTAAAAAGACTATTTAAAAAATGCCTAAAATAGAAAAACGAAAATTAAATTTAAATAATAAAAAAATACAATTTTATAATCATTTTTTGATAAAAATTGAGAATAAAGTTAGAAATAAATAAACATTAAAAACGAGAAAGATAAGATTTGAACCCGGGACCTTATGTTTATAAGGCTTATACATGCTCTCTTACCGATTGTACCATTTTAATTATTTGAAGTAAATTGGCATTAGAAAACATATGAAAGGTGGTCAAAATTTAGGGTACGACACATGGTTATCCATGAGCTCTTAACTACTTAGCTCATTTTACTTTTGTTTGAAAAATAGTGTAGTGTATGTTTAGAAAATATTTTCATAAATCTTTAACTTTGCAATGATCCTCGTATGGATGTATACAAAGTGTTTAGTTTGAAAGTATTTTGAAAAGTGGGGTGTAAAGAGTGTTTTGAAAAGAAGTGAGCAAGTACTCAAGTGTTACCTACCTTAAGTTGGTCTTTCTTGTTATTTATTTCCTTTAAGGGTAGGATTGTCCTTACTATTAATGAGTAAGTAGTTTTTACCTTGGATGTTTAAAGGGATGAGCGTAGGGTCATCGTATGGTCATAGAAGACAACCTTGTAGGGGTACCTTAGTAATTTGAAGGGACGATCATCATTTTCGTAGGGTCATCGAGGGACAAGATCATTTGTTCGTAGGCAACTCGAAGGGACTATAATCTTTTGAAGGGACTTGATGATTTTTTATTCGTAGGCAACTTTTACTAAGATACCCCCACGTTCGAGGGACTTAACCATATTTAAAGGCAACCAAGAGGAGAAACCCTATGGGGTGCATTTGGCGATCGTATAATGATCGATTTACGTGTGTGAATATTAGTTTCAGATATTTATATTGGATATTTAATGGGCTAAGTCAAATTAATTCAACATACATTCTTTTCACACCTTAGGTTTACTAACCACGCATTTTAATTATTTTGCGGAAATTAAAAGCGGAAAATAAAAACCCTAAACTATTACATGGCTTTGGGAGAGATACATAAATAAAACTTGACAGAAAACGTAAAATGCGGAAAATAAAACCTAAAACTATTACCGGGTTTTAGCAGTTACATTATCTTTAGAAATCATAAAATATTCGAAACGAAAAGATCGGAAGAATATTTAGTCTTTGATATGAGAGGAGGATATGTTTTTTATCATGTTATTAGAAGAATAAAAAAAATAAAAAATAAACAGAGTCAGATAAAATCACTGCAGATTTTAAAATAATGGGAAATAAGAAAAGCGATTGAAATAAAATCTAAAAAATATTAAAACGATGCTAAAAATCTATTAAAATCAAATAAAGAACGCACAAATTTTTTCAGATTTTTTTTGAAAATATGGAAACAGTAGCACTTACCTGACTTACCTGTCAAGACTGAAATTTTTATCACTACTTCAGCCTTCAAAGTATCGGCAGAAACAGATTACAACAGATTAACCAACAATTTAGTTCTCCATGGTGCCCTAACAATGATGTTGTTCGAAACCTGCATCATAACTAAAAAACAAACGATAAAAAATCATCAATACATGATTATAAACAATATTATGAAAAAAATGTTATGAAACAAAAGATTTGAGATCAAGAAAAAGTAAGAGGCGACATGTGTTCATAGGCTGGCCTCCTAGAAGTTTATTGATGATGATTGGATGAAGAAAAAGGCTGAAAACTTGCTGTGAAGTATTTTTTGAATTTTTTTTAGGGTTTTTTGGTGTAAGAATTTTCGTGTCCTTGGCATTTGGTTGTGTTGTGTATTTATAAGTGATGGAATTAGGTCAAAAAGTTGTGCCTTTGTGGATGGATTTTGGATTGCTTGAAGGTGAAGAAAGGATATTTCTAATTTGGTCAAAAAACTAGATGAAATCATACTCTTTTGATCTTGCACGAATTTGGACGCTTACAATCATCATAAACATCAAATATTTGATCCCAAAATAGACCTAAGATCAAATATTTGATTTTTCAATATTTATCTTAATTAAAATTGAATTTAAATAAAATAAATCCAATATAATATAAAATAAATATAAAAAATCAAATATTATGATCTATAGGTCGTGGATGATCTTATAATTGAGTTTGGATTGAAAGAATATGGGCCCATTTGAAAGAAACTTGAGTTTTGGCATTTTTTTGCTTCATACACCTCCTCAAAATTGTCCAACTTCAACAATACATAACTCCCTCAATTTTTATTCCATGAAGGTGTTCTTGGAATTTTTATAAAACTTAGAGTGTACTCTAACTTCTCCTTTTGGTCCCATGTCCATTTGATCTTCTATTTTTAAGTTATGAGCTTTTGAAAAAATTGACTTTTTGTTGACTTTTAAAAGGACCTGTAATGTCTTGGCTCATAACTCTCAAATGAAGCATTTTTGGCATTGGCTTGTGATACACAAAGCTGTAGAGAATTGAATTTACATCAAAATGATCTTTGGATGAGAAATTTTGATGAAACATGTGAAAGTTATGGTTGGTCAAAGTACAATTGACTTTTCCTGAGGTTTCTTTGATGAATCATGATCAACCCTTGATCAAATGATGAATTTCACCTCATAATCTTGATGTTGACCAAAAATATTGAAGTTTGACTTTATGTTGACCACAATTGACTTTTTGACCAAGTTAACTGATTTTTGATTATCTGAACATCTGACTGACCAAACTTGTGGGGAAAGTCTTGAAACTTAACATGAGAATTCTTTGAAGTATTAGGGATGTCATGAAGTACACTTGAGGCTTTAGAAGTCCAATTTACCTTGGGAAAATCAAAACCCTAGTTTAAGATTCATTGCTTAGGAGGAGACTTTGTTTGATGAAACCTTGAATCCCTTTGAGCAATTGAGAATCTTGTGACCATTAGGAGACCTCTTGAGACACATTATATTGAATATGGGAGGGAAAATTTTGGGGTACAACAGGTAGTAATGGATTAAGATTAGGGTTTAAGGGCAGAGGGAGTTGAACTATGATTCTCTGATCCTTCAAACGAAGGTACATAGGCATATGTAGGGCTGGACATTGGGTCGGGTTGGGCGGGTTCGGGCCCAAAAGTGCCACCCAACCTAAATCGCGGGTGAATTTGATCGGCCCATTTCCGCCCAATATTTACATTGGTTGGCACGGGTTGGGTCATATCGGGTTGCGGGTAACAACGGACGGTTTTATCGGGTTAATGAGTTATCAAATTTTAATGTCCAAATACAATTTCTGAAGAAAAAAAAATATTTTTTTACATAATATAAATTTCAGAAACTAATTCTTACAATAAAATTCTGCTATTGATCACAAACCAGTAAGAAACTCTGCTATTGATCAGAATTCACCTTGTGTTAAACTCATATAAATCAACAACACTAATTTCACAATAACCACAAACCAGTAAGAAACTCTGCTACTATTGATCAGAATTCACCTATGTTCCACATGAACCTATCAATCAATGTCTATTCCACATACAAAAACAAACAAACTTCACCAGTTCAACTTAAAGCACCTTCCAATTCCATTGAGTGAATCTTTCTATTACTATTACTAAACTCATTGAGTAAAAACTCCCAAATAAATCAACAAGAAGCCATGTGATATAATCATCAAGCTATCATATTAAACAATTATACATACAGTAGAAGTACAATTAAACTCATAATTGACCAACATGAGTATAAGTAATATTACAACTTAAATAGCAATAATATTATAGTTATTATCAATGGCCTTTCCATATAAGACTCCAATTAGCTTGCCTTCCACATAAAGAGATATACTATTATGCACATTGTGAATGTTCACACCAACACCAGTAGCAAGAATAACCTACTCAAAGTAACCAAAACAAATTTATTAGCAATCAAAAACATAATGCACAATTATATATCAACTAAAATATTTTTTTACTCCACAAATTCATAATTGTCAAGTCATAATGCCTCAAATGTGAACCATTATATTATTATTCATCAAGTTCTTAACAAGTTATTGACCAAGCTAACATGAATAAAGAACATGAACTACTAACATGTTATTTACCAAGTTATTGGCTCAAGAGATATCTTGCAGGACTAAACAAGGAACAAATAATTTTGCAGCTTTATAGGACTGAGAAGAAGTAAAGTAAAAGAAGAAAAAAAAACCTTGTTCTCATAAAATGGAATATAATCTAACTCGGATACAGATGCCACCTATTCCTTCAAAAACCCTAGGATCCAAACATAGACATACATAGACACTGAGATTAGATTACCCAACAACAGCTCATCAAAGGTAAGACAGTTCAGACTGTTTGTTTCATAAGGTTGTATACTCATCAAAGGTACCATTCATAACTGTGTTTCATAAGGTTGTATACTCCTCAAATAGGTTCTAAATCTAACAAAATACTTAGTAAAGACAGTTCAAACTGTTTGTTTCTTGACACAAATAATCACATTATTTACCTTGTAGAAATCACAATAATCTTCTGGATTTGAGCCTGGAGAGACCTCAGCCTGGAGAAGTTAAGAGATAAAGTTTCTGGTAGATCATCTTGCGTTAGACCAGATATTCCACTTGCTAGTTTTAATAAACCAAGCCTCACAGCGAGGTCAATTGGTTCTCCTCTGCATTCTGGTTGCTGATCACCTGATCAAATAACATGAAATCAGGTATCAATACTGATACAAAATACAGTGTGACACAAAATACAGCATGTTTCATGAAATACAGCATGTTTCTATTAAGCTTGAAATACAGCAGGTATCAAGCCTCATTAAGCTTTACAGTGTGACACAAAATACAACATGTTTCATGAAAAGCAACATTGGTCCAAAGGCAAGAGACACATAGAGTCTGTTATATTTATGAGTTTTTTAAACAAAAGTTTTACGCATAAATTGAAATAATCCTCTTAACTCTCTTTAGTTCTGAACCTTTATCATTTAACTTCTCCATAAACACCTATGAACTTATAATATAAGGAACTTGTATATAAGAAAACTATAACCTAACTTAATTGAGAAGCTCCAAGTTAGAAGCCAATCCAAACATAGCCTTAATAAACAAGGGGTAAATGCAGAGATTTAAATAAAGGCCTGAAATATCCCATTAAGCCAACTCAGTTAGTGCTGTATAGGAACATCAGATGCAGGGACGCGGGTTCGAACCTACGATATCCCACTTAATCTTTATAAAAGGTGAATTCCAACTTTGTTGACAAAGTGATTGTGGCTGCATTTTACTACAATTGTGGTTTTAACTTTAATGACAAAGCCACAAAGTAACCGTGATTGTGGCTGCATTTTACTACAATGCTCCTCAATTTGAATAATCATGACCTCAGCCGGTCCAGTTATGTCGACCATTATTTAAAACCCTGGTACAAGGTGAGGCATAAATAGAAGCAGAAACAGCAAGGTTGGATAATTTTGACTTGAACAAGAAACATCTGAACATATAACTAAACAAAAGAGGCACAGAAGCAGAAATTCAATACTTCAGTTTTGCAAGGGAGCTAGATTATGAACCCAAAATACTACTGTAGATATACAAAATTAATAAAGCATGAAAAGAGGAGAAAAAGTACCATCAGAGGGATTAGTAGCTGCAAATGAAAACTGAACTATACAGATCAACATCAATCCAAATAGAATTTGTAAACGGAATTTCAATTTCATTCTCTTGTACTGTGAAGTAGATCTCATCATCTCACACATTGATCCCCAAATCAACTTCAATCTTCAACTGGAAAAAAAAACAGCACATTTTCTAAAAATTCAATCAACCAAAACAAAATTGCTACACATTTAACACAATCAAGCAGGTCAAAAGTAAAAAAAGAAAAAAAATCAAAATCAAAATAAATCAATTATTATTCTATAACAGCACAAGATGCCAAGTTGTTGCTGCATAGCTTATGTTGTTGCTCATTTACCAAGCTGGTCCTGGTTATATAGTTTATGTTGCTTCTCATTCACCAAGTTGTTGCTGCTGCACAAAATAAGATTCAAATGTCATCAATGTAAAGTTTCTACTGTTGTTCAAAATAAGCTCAGTCTATCAATAATTCAAAATAATCTCAGTCTATCAATATTTCATAAACATTAATTTAACAGTAATAATTATATACAAATGATATATTAAGACCATTTACCAAGCTGCTGCATAGCTTTTGTTGTTGATGCTCATTTACCAAGCTGTTGCTGCTACACAAAATGTGATCCAAATGAGTATACACAAAATGATCCTGGCTATATAGCTTCTGTTGAGTATCTTCAAAATCGACAGGACAAAATATATATTATTTCTTTGGCCATTGAGTAGTAACAAAATATAAGTCACGTGTGACTTCAAAAAAAGTAGTTGATCTGAAAAATTAAACAAGATAATATTAAGGTTTAAAAAAGAATAGAGTAATAGGTAAATCAAATTAATAAAGTAAATATACCTCCATATTTTTCAAACACAACCAGAAGGTTGTGGTTGAGACTGTGAAGATCCTCTTCTTGCTGCAGACGAAATTTCTTCAAACTCTGAAATAATGAAATAAACATTTTTTTTATAAAGATATAACAATTGTGAAATAAAGATATCATTTTTTATAAATAATTTTACCTGCTATAATATCTTCAGAAAGCTCAAAATCTTCCATGAGGTTCAAGTCTTTGAAATAGGTAAAAGACGGCCTTAACCAATTCTGGGTGCAAATTAATGCCTTTGCCATTTCAGGTTTTAGGGAGCTCCTATAGGTTTCTAAGATTCTCCCTCCCGTGCTGAAGGCACTTTCTGATGCAACAGTAGACACCGGTGTGGCAAAAATATCTTTAGCTATTGTAGCTAAAATAGGATATTGTGCTGAATTGTGTTTCCACCACACAAGAATGTCAAAGTTAGGATCCCTTTTGACACACTTACTAGAGTAAAAACCCTCAAGCTCATTTTGTTGATCAATCGAGTCTAGTTCATCTAAATGTTGCTCAAAAGCATCGGCTCTCGCCATTAGTGAAGGACGGCTAGCATTTGTTTCATCATTGAAAACATTGTTGTCACCACTACCAAGAGGTTGCCTATTATGCTTTTGGTCATAAGCTTGCTTATACCAATCATACAATTTTTGTAAGCTCTCTTTTATAGATTTGATCAACCCGATAGAAAACATAGAATCAACTCCATACATATCCTTAAAAGTCCATTCAATATAACTCAACTTGTATCTTGGATCCAATATAATTCCAAAATAAATCAACTTGTTCATCTTAGTAGCACACCCCCAATATCTATTATACTTTTCCATCATGTCCCTACCCACACTTGCAAAAACACCATTCAAGTTCATAGTAGCTTGCTTCAGCTCACAATAGATCGCAGACACTTGGTGAAAAGCACTATGTAAACTCACACCTTGAGAGGTGGAAAAAACATTAGTTGCTTCATAAAATAACTTCAGAAAAGAGATAAAAGCTCTCACAATGTCCCAATCCTCACTACTAGGAGGACTACCTTTTCCAAAGAACTCCCTATAGCTCAACTCTTCATACTCAAGCTTATCAAAAGCAGCTTGAAACTTCTCTGCAGCCTCAAGCATCAAATATGTCGCATTCCAACGAGTTGAAACATCAAGACATACTAGTTTTTTACAAGTTATTCCAGCAAATTCAATGCATTCCTTAAACTTGGCTGCCCTATGAGATGAGGACTTGACAAATCTAACAGCATCCCTAACACTTGTAATAGATAAATGCTTATCTTTCAAACCCTCATTTACCACCAAGTTCAATATGTGAGCAGCACACCTCATATGAAAACACTTTCCATCCCCCATCATCCCATTCATAGTTGATATTTTTCTATGCAGATATGATACAGCTACATCATTTGAAGTTGCATTATCAACAGTGATGGTAGACACATTCCTAATTCCCCAATCCCTTAACACCTCTTCAATTTTCCTACCTACTGTGTCACCCTTGTGGTTTGGAATAACTGTGAAACTTATAATTCTCTTTTGATAGCTCCAGTTGTTATCCACAAAGTGTGATGTAAGGGTTAAGTAGTTTTGATTTTGAATAGAAGTCCAGCAATCAGTAGTAAGTGCTACTCTATTGCAGTCAGACTTAAAGAAGGCTTTTAGCTTTTGTTTCTCATCCAAGTGTAGCTGAAAGCAGTCTCTAGCTACTGTACGCCTAGATGGGATAGTAAATTGGGGCTCCAATACTTTAGAATAATACTTAAAACCTTCGCCCTCAACTGCACTAAATGGTTGTTCATCTAAAACCACAAAATATGACAAACCTTTTCTACAAGATTGCTTGTCAAATTTGGGGCTAACATGACCCAAACTAGATCCTTCTACAGATGGGTATGTGAGAATAGTTTGGGTGGGATCAGTGGTTCTAGGCTTCTTTGCACATTTTAAAATGTGATGGTTCATGTTGGTGGTGCCATGAGTTCTAGGGTCACATAAGTATTTTTTATGGCAGTGTTTACAAGCTGCGGTTGGTGTATCAACTAAGTCATCTGGTAATCTAACAAAGTGCTCCCAACAAGCAGATGATTGCCTATGACCATTTGCACTAGCTTTCCTCTTCTTTGTAGGTTGAGTATCAACTATTCCAGATTCAACAACTTCAGTTGTTGCTGCTGAACCAACTTCATTCATGACAGATTGATCCATCTATCTAAATCACAGCACAAGATAAAAAGTCAGAACTCAAATAAAACATAACCTTAGAAAATAAAAAATCTAAATCTGAAAAAATGTTTACCTTGCAATTGAAAGTGAGGAAAGTGAGAGATGATGGTGAGTGATGAACGATGATGGTGAGTGATGAACGATGATGGTGAGTGAAGAGAGTGAGAAATGGAAGCAAAGGAACAAGATGTTTCACTCGGAGCCAACAAATTCCCAGAGAGACAACCCATCGGTATTGCAGCTCAGAGCCATGACGACGGTGACTGGTGGAAGATGGCGGCGCTGGTGAGTGGTGGCGGTGAGTGGTGGCGCTAGGGTTTGTTTCGTTTTTGAGAGAGAGAAGAGAGAGAGAACATGAGTGATGACTGATGAGTGAATGAGAGAGAACATGAGTGTTTTAAGACTAATAAGAATAGTTGGGCGGGTATGGTTACCCGTGGTTTCCATTTTTAAACCGAACCGCCCATATGAGTCCATATGAAACCGCATTATGGGCCCGTAAAACCGGCAACCCGTGTAAATCCGACCCATTTCGGTTTTTGGTCTTCGGTTCTTGCGGGCTGGGCCGGTTTTTCGGTTCCTGTCCAGTCCTAGGCATATGGTTTGTAAAAACCCTAGCGAGTAAAATTAGGATTAAATTAGGGTTTTAAGATTTATTTTATTACTTTTGACTTTTTGATATCAAACAAACATACCCTAGAAACCTAGAAAGGATCATATCTGATACAATAGAAGTGAGGGGTGTCTAACACATTCCTCTTACTTAATCGACTTCTGAACTTAGTTTCTCATCCTTGGGATTTAGGGTTTATAACTTATTTTCCTTAAAAATGTGATGACGACTCTTATTTTTTAAGCCAACCGCGACAGGCATCAACTTTGTCAATTCTTGAATTTTTCTTCTGCTTTCTCGCTTCGGCTTGATTTTGCATCCAATTCTCGATCCTTTGAGCTTCCAAACCTGTATTTGGTTTGCTGACATACCAAACGCATAAAATACCCTCAAGAAATTCATAATTAATGACACACTGAATATAATTAAAAACAAACCTAATTATTACTAAAACTTACTCAAATTCACACGGTTTACATAACTTATTTACGATTAAATTATTGAAGTACATAACACTAATGGTGACTGATCCGAATGTTAACCCTATAGGTACACTCTTGCTTCGTCGTATCAAAAGGTCTCATTTGCCGCCGCTTTCGCAACCTCCCCAATAACTGGATCAACCACCTGAGCAACCATCGGTTCAACGACCGACTAAACTATCGACTCACCGACGATATCAACTACTAGAACGTCTGTAACACCTCATATGTAGCCTTCATTGCTAATCGAACTCCAATGCGTCGAGTGGAACTTGGTTCCCGAAAATGACCCCACTCAACCATCCTCTTCCGATGTGAATCGGTGAGGATCACTCGTCCTGCCCGTAGCTGGGAAGACTTAACATCAGCACCCCTGATAGCCATACTTTAGTCTGATGCTCGATCTACAACTCTCCCTGCAATAGTACTGTATCAGCCTCTGAATATCAATGCAAAAGAAGAAAAAAGTATTAGAAAAAAAAACAATGCCAACTATCGAAAATTTTGAAATATCCGATATAAAAATAAATTTTTATAACTACCGAAAATTTCAAAATTTCTGATACAAAACTAGATTTTTATAACTACCGAAAGTTTCAAAATTTCCGAATAAAACTATATTTTTGAACTACCGGAGATTTTTGAAACTTTCGATAAAATATTTTTGATTCTGTATCGAAAATTTTAAAATTTTCAGTAGAAAATACCATAAAATTTGAAATTTTTGGAGAAAAAACTTGTTTTAAAATTTTAATTAGTTGTTTTGAAATTCATATTTAATTTGGTCTATTCATAGGTATAAGGTTTTAAGTGTGGGGATGACAAATTAATTTCTCATCGTTCATACATGACTATGTGCAATTGTGCATCATATATGAAGTGGGTTGTCCATACAATGAATTGTGCTGTCCGATAACTTTCTTTTAAAATTTGGATTATTTTTTAAATAAATTTCTATAAAAATTTAATTAATATCGTTAATTATCAATTAATTCATTAAAAAATCATTATTAAATAACAATGTTAATTATCAAATAATTCTATAAAAAATATTAATTAATAATTTATTCTAATTATAATAGTCACATAAATATTTTTTATCCTAATCATCACTCTATTATTTGCGAAATAGAAGGAGACCGACTCTGAAAAGTAAAGTTAAATAATTAAAAAATACTTTTTAAAATGAGGAACTAAAATTAATTGTGATTTAGTGATGATTGATGCTAAATTTGATTAAGATGATCACGATTTGACTCTCACAACTACGATAAAAGGAATTAGAACCAGTCAGAATTGATTTATAAATTAAATTAAACTGTGAAATCAATCGGATTATACTGTCACTACATATTCATTAAATTTTTTTAAATTTTAAAATGTGGTTTGTCGAGATATATGTTCCAAATGTAAAAATATTAGACATAAAAAAAAATTAAAGTTTAATAAAGTTTTAGATAAATATTGTATTTGATATGAATTTCCAGTTTTATTCGTTTTGAGTCAAATTAAGTACTGTAATTTAAAAGCCTAAAACGGTAAAGAGACGTTAATTTAGCGTGAATGAGCGAATCCAAAAAAGATTTGTTAGCTGTATAAGAGAAGAAAACAAGAAGATTCGGAAGATTCTGCGTTTCAAAGCAGACACAAGTTTGATACTTTCTGCTTCACTTCACATTCATGTCTCAACCCAACCCTGACTCTGACACCAACATCAACATCCAGGTTCGAACTTCCCTCACAACTATTCTTTTCTCCAATTTATTCTAGGTTTTTATTTTTGAAGCTATGGTAAGGGTTTCTACTTTCTTTTTTTTAGAACCTAGAATAACTGATTGATTTGTTATTGCATGCTGTTTCTTTGTTCATGCTTTCAATTTACAATGGAACTTAAGTTATTGTAACATATCTGTACTTTTCTTCCAGTTTTTTGTTTCTTCTACGCCCTTGTTTTTTGTCGTTTTCATTAACCTGGGAACTTGTTATTTTTTCAGTTTAATCAAAATGATGCTAATGTTGATAACTTCACAAATCAGATCAAACAGCATGAAGCAAATATTGAGTTCCTTAATTCTCAATCCAATCATTTATATGACTCTGTTCTTGACTTACAAGGTTTGTTCTCAAATTCATTCATGTTTGCACTTGTTTTGCTTGTTCTATGTGGATTTATGATTATAATCTAAGATGAAGTGATAAACCCTAATTTTGTGCACTTGTATGAATTATTCTGGTTGGTAAAATATTTTTATCAAGAATTTGATTTATGAATTATTTTTATCTGCGATGATTTTTTTAGCTGATGAAGTTTTGTTTTAGTGAGTCTTGGAAGGTATCATTCTGGTAATGTGGTTATTTTAGCTGATGAAGTTTTGTTTTAGTGAGTCTTGGAAGGTATCATTCTGGTAATGTGGTTACATCAGATAATGGGAATGGTGCTTTTCGTACCGAAGAGGAAACTGTGGAACAGATATTGAAGAAAGAGAACACTGCTGCAAGCATATTTTGTTGGATAAAAGCTAATTCTCAGACATCAAATTTGGCTTTTGTAAAGGATGCTCTGGGTGTTGTGGCTACCCTTGCAAAGGTTGAGAATGATGATATCAGCAGGTGAAGATCATTCTTTTTCTTTCAATAGGAAATATCTGTTGTGGTCAATACAAGTGCATCGGTTCCTTAGTAGCGCTGCACACTGTTGTATCACGGTTTCAAGTAAAGGCCAAATGCGGCTACCAAAGTAATGTAAAAATAAGCTACTTTTTATGATTACTTATTTTTCTGAAAAATTGCAATTTTGTCTGAAACAGGATCCTTTCTGAGTATCTGGGTTTGGAGACGATGCTTGCAATTGTGTGCAGTACTAATGAAGGTGTTAAAGCACTTGAGAAGTATGATCCAGAAGGCACAATAAACTGTAATGGTGGTTTGCATGGAATTGGATGCTCAACTGGAAAAATAATAAATGGCCGATTTGTTGTCATATGTCTTGAAGATTTAATGTAAGTTATACTTATGCTCTCTTTCGTATGCATGTTATGTTTTTCACACATTTGATTCATGTAGAAAGAAATATTCGCCGAGACCTTATTTAGGACTAATTAATACAGCCCTGTGCAGAGTCTTGATGTATATCACTATTTGTATACTTGCTTTATTTCAGACCATTTGTTGGAGGTTTTGTTGATGAAGATCCACAAAAGAAGTTGGCTATTCCGAAGCCGAAATTGCCAAATGGGGAGTGCCCTCCCGGGTTTCTTGATTATGCGGTGAACATGATCCATCTGGATTCAAATAGATTGTCATATCTTACTGCAACTGGCCACGGCCTTAGAGAGACACTGTTTTATAGCCTTTTTTCTCGCCTACAAATATATAAAACCCGGAATGAAATGATGCTTTCTCTTCCATACATTAAGGATGGAGCATTGTCATTAGATGGTGGAATGATCAGGAAATCAGGTATCATTGCTTGTGGTAGCAGGTCAGTATCAAATTAACCTTATCTTTTTTATTGTTTCTCCTTCTCCGTACTGTAACCAGAGTCAGAGTCGTCTTAAGTTTCTGGAAATCCTGTGTTGATTACCTACAGTTCAACTGTTCAACCGTGACAAAACAACTAGAGGCCATATTTAGTCATAGTTTAGCCACAATTTAACCGTAAAAAATTGTGGTTCTGTGTTGTTGTCTATTTTGCACACCCTCAAAGACGGTCTTGATCTGAGAGTTAACTTATGTTTCTTTTTCGACTTGTCATTAATGAAACTTCTCTGGCTGCAGACAAGATGTAGAAGTAAAGTTTCCCTTAATAGGCGGAGAATCTGATGTACCTCCAAATTATACTGAAGCTGAAGGTATGGTGAGGAAGCTGAAATGGGAAGCCTCTAAACTTGCTGCTGATATACAAAGAGAGCAGCAGCTGCTGGATTTTAGGAAGAGCAACTCCACAAGCCAAGACTAGAATGTTTTTGGTAGAGATTTTGGATGTTTTTGACATCAAATTATGTGTAGTATTAGTAGTTTATTGATATTCGTAGGCATGGCTCATGAGAGACATGTCCATGAGAAATTATAAAGATGTAAAATAGTATTTCCAAAACATGTAGCTATGATTCATCTATTAGCACAAAAGAAACTTGGATATTTTGTTTAGCTTATTCTTATTGAAACAAGAGAAAATGAGCGAGATTTGGAAAACCTGGGTGTCTGGATAGCACTGACAAAGTTCTATTGAATAAAGAATTACATAGTAAAAAAGGATTCTTTTAAAGAATATGGTCTAGAGGTAGAAATGTCTGAGAAAAATATTAGAAAGCAATGAATGACATCAAGAGGGAGAGTAAAACAATAGCTCAAACTTTTGACTATTTATATCAATCTTTAGAAAGCAGGGAAAAAAATTTATATATACAAGTTTGCTAAGGGAATAGAAAAAAAAAAACAAGAGATTTGAATTAAGTAAAATGTATTTAAGATGAAATAGGTAAAGTTTTGATTCAAGTAAAAGATATAAAGGGATAGGTGAAAGACGTATTTCTAAAAATTTATTTTATGAAGAGTATGATATCTTATGAGACTCTAGTAGATTCGTCATTAGAGAAGAGGATCGAAACTATAATTACTACCGTCGGATTCAGAAACAAGAAGTAAAAGAAGAAACAAGAAGTAAAAGAAGCATTGAAAAGGATGATTAACAATAAGGTCATTAGAGAAGAGGATCGAAACTATAATTACTACAGTCGGATTCAAAAACAAGAAGTAAAAGAAGCATTGAAAATTATGATTAACAATAAGGTGGTTGGGCCAAACAATATACTTATTGAAGCATTAAAAGTTCAGTTCACACAGAGAGGGAGGGAAGGAGGGAGGGGGAGAGAGAGAGAGAGAGAGAGAGAGAGAGAGAGAGAGAGAGAGAGAGAGAGAGAGAGAGAGAGAGAGAGAGAGAGGCTCATCAAACTCTTTAATAAAAATACGAGGGTAAAGAAAATGTCAGATGAATGGAAAAAAGTACTTTAGTTCCAATCTATAAAGAACAATGAGGATATACAAAAGTGAGGAAATTATAGAAGGATTAAATTTATGAATAATACCATGAAATTATGGGAAAGAGTGATTGAACAGAGTTTAAGAAAAGAGACTCAAGTCACTCGAAATTAATTTGGTTTTATGTCGGGAAGGTCGACTATGGAAGCAATTTATCTACTACGACGTGTGATAGAACAATATTGGATGGACCAACAAGACTTGCACTTAATTTTTATTGACTTGAAAAATGTCTATGATAGAGTGCCTAGATAGATTTTGTGGAAAGAACTAAAGAAGAAAGGTGTTAGGATTGCATATATTTGAGCTATCTAATATATGTATGAAGGGGTATCGACTAGCATGCGGACACAAGGTGGAGAGAGAGAGAGAGAGAGAGAGAGAGAGAGAGAGAGAGAGAGAGAGATAAAGAGATAGATAGATAGAGAGAGAGAGAGAGAGATGATTTCTACATTACAATAAGTTTGCATCAAGGTTCAACCTTAAACCCTACTTTTTTAACCTAATTTTGGATCTATTCACGGAACACATCCAAGAGCTAGTACCGAGATGTATGCGTTTTTCAGATGATATATTCCTCCTTTGAAAGTCGAAGGAGGATTTAAGTGAGAGGTTGGAGACGAGCTTTAAAAACACTTGGTTTTTGCCTTGACAAGAGTAAGACGTAGTATATGAACGTAAGTTCAACAAAAGAAGAAGTGTTTATAATCTAGTGGTGAAAGTCGAAGACCATATCATCCATTAAGTCACACGCTTTAAATATCTTGGGTCTGCAATACAAAAAGATGGAGAAATAGAAGAGGATGTAAACTAGTGAATTCAAGTTCAGAGATTGAAATGGAGGAGAGATTCAGGAATTTTATATGACACAATAGTACCACTCAAGTTGAAGGAATTATTTTACCAGACTGCAGTAAGACATGCGATGTTGTACTAGATAGAATATTAAGTGTTTAAGAATCAACATGAGAATAAAGTGTAGCACAAATGAGAATGTTGTGTTAAATGTGTGGTAAAACTATTAATGATAGGATTAAAAATAAATATGAGAGAGTGTTATGGGTAACACCTATAGTAGAAAAGATGGTGGAAAATAGACTTAGATAGTTTGGGCATGTAGAGAGACTTGTAGATTCTATAATAAGAAGAATAAATCAGATGGAGAGAAGTCAAACAACTAGAGTGAAAAAAAGATTATAAAATAAGTCATTAAGAAAGATATTGAGATTAACAACGATTATGGATAGAACTTGTTCTGGACTGGGCCTGACACCAGGTGTGTCGGGCACGACCTAGTCCGTCGGGCATAACCTCAAGGCCCGACAGTAGGGACGTGGGGAGAGCACCTCCCCCACGTGCCCCGCACCTGCAATCAACTGCTTCCATGATACTCTCCTAGATTCGCAGAGCAGTTGCAATAGGGGCAATACTACTTGTTAGGTCTTACTTGCTCTTACGCAAACTATAACGCCCTGATTTGATTTTCCCATTTGTTTTGTTGAGTCTTTAATTGAGAATTGATTTGTTTGTAGAATTAACATGATTGTGTGCTATGTTAATGTGATAAAATGTGAATATGTGTTGTGTTGGTGTGTTGGTGCGATTTTACCGTTTCGAGAGTTTCCGGGTAAAATTGATTAAGAGGGTATTTTAGACCTTTACTTTTAGTAATAAGTTAGAATTGTTTAGAATTGGTATTTTGAGAGAAAATAATATTTTGGTTGGAAAAGAGATAAAATGAGTTAAGTGTAGAAAATAGAATTAGTTAGTAGTAGAAATAGAAATAGAATTGAGAGAGAGTTATAATAGAAAGTTGGTAAGAGAGAAAGAGAAAAGAAAGAAAAGAAGAGAAAGAAAGAAAGAGGAGAGAAGAGAAAGAGAAGGAAAAGAGATAATTTCTTCAAGATTGGTCCGCGGAGAAGAATCGAACGGGTAATGGTGATAAACTTTGTTATTCTAAGATTGTATATGATTGTGTATGCTTGGGTTTTTGGTTTGAGTTGATTTTGGAGAGTTTTAAAGAGATGAAAATGTTAGGGTTTTGGTAGAAATTGTTAGAAATGGTGGATTAATTGGTTAGATGTTGTTATAATCGAAGCAAGAGGTTAGAAATGTGTGCTAGATCATGTTTGGATAGCTTGGGATGAGTTTGTGGGGTTTTGGAGTGGACTGTTGCGTAGCTGAGTTGCTACAGAATTCGCAGTGCTCGCTCAACGAGCATTTCCTCGCTCAACTAGAGTTCCAGCACATTGCTCGCTCACCGAGCTATTCTCGCTCAGTTAGACATGGAATTTTGGAATTTTGTTTTATTCATAACTTTTGATTCGAGTATCTGTTTTAAGCGTTCCACATATCGATTCGAAGCTAAAAACATGTAGAATCTATTGATGCTAAAATATGTAATTTTTAGCCGACTTTTCCGATAAAACGTAAATGAGTTAATTATGGAAATGTGGGTTTGTTATTATGTTGTGGCCATTGGGCAAGTGATTATTATGCTTATATTGTATGTATATGTATGTTAATGGTATGTGTTGAGTGCATAATTATGTTGTGAATAATGTATGCATTTTCAAGGATGTTTGTGTCATTTTGCATGTAAGCATCATGTCTGCATTCTTGTGGGTTCCTTGTGAATCTGTTGTAGCGTCGTGTGCTCATGTGGAGTGTGAGCGATGACTACAACACGATTGTGTGCCCGTGTGGGGTGTGAGCGATCAGATTGTGTGCCCGTGTGGGGTGTGAGCAATCCATAAACATCGTGTGCCCATGTGGGGTGTGAGCGATGGGTGATTAAGTTCACATTGATCGTGTGCCCATGTGGGGTGTGAGCGATCGGATTGTGTGCCCGTGTGGGGTGTGAGCAATCCTGAAACATTGTGTGCCCATGTGGGGTGTGAGCAATGGGGGACATCGTATGCCCGACGGGGAGTTACTTTAGGTAACGAGCGATGATTCTATTTGGTTCCTGAGTGAACTTGCTGAATGTTGAGTCGGTACCGCATTGCATCTGCATAGAGTCGTATGTCGGTCTCTATGAGTTGCATTTTATACATTGTATGTATATGCTGAAATAAACATGATTGTTCATATGTTTATTTGGAATGTTGTGAAATGATTGGTATGTGTGAAGGACATACTTGCGGATATATATATATATATATATATATATATATATATATATATATATATATATATATATGTATATATATATATGTATATATATATATATATATGTATATATATATATATATGTATGTTTGATATGTGTATATGTATGTGATTTATACATTGAATGTATATGTATGATTTAAACATAGCTTGTCGTATGTTTATGCGAAATGAATGTAAATGAAGAATAGACATAAATAATATAAGATTTATGTGTATTGGTAATTTGTGAATGATTGCACATGTTGATTGGTAAATGAAGATACATTGTGATGTATGTGTGTTATGTGAACATGATTGATATATGATTTGTGTTATGTGAATGAAATGGTGATAAGTATGCGTATAAGTATGCTTTATGTTATGTATGAATGATATGTTGTGGTGAGAATATGTTGATGTATATGTTATATGTTGAGATATATGATTATATGCAATGTTATTATGATAATGTTTCTCCCCCTTCTGCTGTTTTCTGATGCTCTACGAGGCATTGCAGATTAGGTGTGCCGGAGTCGTTTTTGTGAAGCTTGTCTTCATATCTTTTGGTCAGTCGGCTTTGATATGTAGCACCGGGTAGTTAGGCGGCCTTGTGCCTTTTTGGGGATACATTTGTATATGTATTCGTTGTGGACATGTTTGTATAACATGATATATTTGTACGCTTCTAACTTGTAGATATATTTTGATAAATATATAAGTTGAAGTTGTTGATGATTTAAGTTTTCCGCTGTGCAATTTATAATTGAGATATGGGTGTAAGGATTGAAATTCCTTTGTGGATAGCTACCCCATTGTTGCATATCTGTTTGAGCAGGTGTTGTATGTTTTAATTTCACGTAATGTGGCATGCTCCTTTTTATGCTTGATTTAAATTATACTCTGACTAAATTTTATCTATGCCTAAATGATTTAATGTATTATTTGGGGGTATAGAAAGGGGGTGTTACACAAACCCTAGCAATTTCCCCCTTAGGCCTAGATGATATAACCCATGACGAGAACCTTGGCCCAACGTTGGGGGCACACTATAAAAACTCTCTTTCATTAGAGGGTCAGGTATTCTTCTTTTCTCTACCTTTTCTTGTACTTACTCACTTCATAGTTATCTCTCACTTTGACATCGGAGTACCTTGCAGGTACACCCCCCCCATTTTTTCACCGTAGAAGTTGTTCACAACTAGAATGTTTCTCCTTATCAGGGCAGATTAGTGGTGTCATCTGTGGGAATCGAAGTTCTCCCCGTCTTTTGAAAGAAAAGACCAAAATTTCACCTTGTTTTCATCAACCAACCAACATGACTAGCGAACACGGTAACAATCGCGACCAGATCATCGTCGACCACGCCATTGATGGTGACGATAACCTTTATGTCATCCACGAGTCCGACCACAAGGACAAACAACCTGTCACCCTGACACCCAAACCAGCTGCCAACGGCTCCGCTCGACATCACATCGCGACCACCTTTGAGCCCATCCCGACACCAGTTGAAGGAGATCCAATGATAATAGACATGGCCAACGCTCTCAACCAAACAAATATCATGTTGTTTTAACACCAAGAGAGAATTACCGTGTTTGAAACAGAGCATTGCACCACGTCTCCTCAGCGGAGACCCCGAAGATCACGCAACACCTTTACCCACGGTCGCGGATGCAGACCTCAGCTGGAGAGATGCCAGTCGGAGGCCACCAAGAAGCACGGTTGCTCCCATCCGTGCCGGGGACGATGCTCCCCAGAGCCCCAGAAGAGCAAAGCCAGAGGATGCCCCAAGCAGTCCACCAGCTAACCAATGGTATCCCCCGCAGAGACCAAAGCCCTAGGGACGATGACTACTTACCCATGAGGAGTGACGAGGAAGACACACGCTGCCCACTTTCTCGGGCCATCATGGAGACCCAGCTCCCCGCGGGCATGGAAAAGCTTCATAACCTTTCGACGTATGACGGGACTACCGACCCCGATGACCACGTTGATAACATCAACTCCATGTTGAACTATCGCAACGATGTCAGGGGAAACGTCAAATGCAGGTTGTTTTCCATAATGCTCAGAAATGGGGCCATGGTATGGTACAAAAGCTTGGCCCCCGAACCCATCACTTCTTGGAGAAGTCTAAGGTTAGCATTCACAAGGCACTTTACAGCCTCTCGACGTCATCATCCAGGGAAAGAATGAAACGTTGCGTTCGTACATCGAACGATTCATCCAGGAAGTCGTCGAGGTAGATACGACCGACTATATGAAAAAGTACCTCCTCGAGAAGGGGCGTCTCCCTGGCAGCGAACTAAACAGGGCAGTCTGGATCAGGCCTCCCCACTCTCTAGACGAGCTTCTACACAAAGCTCAGGCGTATATTAGGTACAAAGAAAAGCAAGTCGCCCATAACGTCAGAAGCAGTCGCAACCAAGATGAGACGAAAAATCCCAAACATGACGACTATACCGCTTCTCGCCGCACCGAAGAGAGGAGGAAATACGACAAACCTCGCGAGGTTCGCGAAGGCATATGGTTGGCTAGGCGCTTCTCCAAATACATATTGCTTACCGCTCCCCGCGAGCGTATCCTCGCCAAATGTGTCAATTCGGAATTCTAGCAGGGCAGGGTGAAGTTCTCAAAATATTGTCGATTTCACAGAAGCCACGAATATATGGTAGAAGACTGCGTTCACCTGAAAGACAGAATCGGGATACTGATAAAAGAGGGCCACCTCAAGCAGTGCACCAAGATGAGCGAGCCCCCTAGCACGAGGACCAAGGCTCGAAGAGAGGCCGCAAAAACACTCCATCTGACAACTCTCCATTCCCAGTGGCCCTTTGTGTGTCTCGTCTCGAGGACTTAAATCTCCCCGAGACACACACAGAAGGCTATCAGGATGCCCACATCCTCTGGGAAAATTTACCAACAACCTTGGTAATCTCTAGAGGCGGGATGAACAACGAGAACACCGCAATTTCAGTAAAAAGGAAATTCGACGAACTCCTTATGACCACGCCCGACGAGCTGGCAACTCTGACCAAATCTCGAGGGAAGTCCAACCCTATCTCTTCTACCTCAAATAACTCCCTGGATGATCACCTAACTCGAGCATCCCTTTATTGATAAAGGCAAAAATGTTTCACTTCGATGGTCACCGCATCCCGGTCGACCAGGGAAACTTTGTCGATATCATGTACACCCACTTGTTCAAAACCCTCAAGCTTGACGAAAAGAACCTATCCCTGTACGTGGGATCTGACCTCTAGGGATTTAAAGGGGAAACCACGAGGCCATGGGGATATGTGGAGCTCCTCGTCCTGTTTGGAAAGAATGAGACATCCAGAGAAGTCAAAGTCTAGTTCTTGGTGATAGAATGTCCATCCTTCTACAACTGCATTCTTGGTCGACCAACCCTAGCCGAGCTGACCGTCGTGCCCTCGACAGTCCACTTGAAGATGAAATACTACACCAAGTTGGGCCACTTAATCACGTTGCACAGGGACATCGAGGCATCCAGAAGATGCTTCGATGCAGCAGTCCGAGGACAGACTGTGACCAGTGCGACCACCAAAGTAAACAAGAAACCACAGGTCGAAGAGCAGAAGTCGTCTTCGCGAATCAACTCCATTGACCTCGACTTTCGCCTTGGTGAAGAAAACGCTGAAGACGAGACCATTTAAGCTCCCACCAACAAGCAGGCACCATCTCATCCGGTTCGATCGATCCCAGACAAAGATTTCAAGCTCATCCCTCTCACCGACAACCCCGTCAGATGCGTAAAGTTAGCATCGGTCTCCCGTCGATGATAAAGGAACAACTCGCAACCTGTCTCAGAGAGAATGCATACTTGTTCTCTTGGAGCGTTGTCGACATGTTAGGACTCGACCTTGAGGTTGCCTGCCACCAGCTAGCCATAGATCCAACCATTAAGGTCGTAGCACAACGTAGGCGCAAGCAGTATCCCGAGAAAGCGAAGGTTGTCGAGCAAGCTGTAAAAGACCTTTTAGAGGCAAATTTTATTTCTGAAGCCTAGTACATAACCCGACTATCTAATGTAGCTCTTATTAAGAAATATAATGGAAAATTGCGAATGTGCGTTGATTATATCGATCTTAATAGGGCATGTCCCAAAGATGTTTTCCCTTTACCTAACATTGATAAACTAGTAGACAATTCTGCAGGTTTCAAACTTATGTCCTTCATGGACACGTACAATGGATATAATCAGATCCCCATGTCGGAGACAGATAAGCGACACACGACCTTCATGACCACGACGGACAATTACTTCTATAATGTAATGTCTTTCGGGCTGAAGAATGTTGGAGCTACATACCAATGCATGATGAACAAAGTCTTTCAGGAAGATATCAGGAACATGCTCAAAGTCTAGATGGACGACGTGATCGTAAAATATCACGAGGATCCCGATCACGCCCTCCACCTCAGGAAGGTCTCCGAGCAGACGATAAAATGCAAAATGAGGTCCAACCCCGAAAAATGCACCTTTAGCGTGCGACTAGGGAAGTTCCTCGACTTCTACCTCATAGAACGAGGGATCGATGCCAACTCCAAAAAATGTCGGGAATTTTCCGAATTCCCTACCCCGAAGTCGAAGAAATCCATCCAATCCCTTAACATGATGCTCACCTCACTATCTCGCTTCGTCGTCCAATCTGCACAACACGCACTTCCTTTCTTCAAGCTACTATGAAAAAAGGTCGCATTCGAATGGACCGAGGAGTGCAAACAAGCCTGCCCTGCCTTAAAAGAGCACTATCTGAACCACCAGTTCTTTCCTAACCACAAGGAAAGGTGACACTGTACCTATACCTGTCTGTAGCTACCGAGGCGGTCAGCGCGACCCTCGTCCGAGAAACGACCGACAAGCAAAAACCAATCTACTTCGAGCAAGGCCATGCAGGGTCCCGAGCTTAGGTGTCAGCAGATCAAGAATGTTGTATTGGCTTTGATAAACACAACAAGAAGGTTACGGCATTACTTCCTCACCCATACAATCAAGGTCCAAACAGATCAACCTATAAAACAGTTGCTCGAACGCCCATACATGGCCGACAGAATGTTAAAATGGTCCCTAGAGCTATCGGAGTTCAACATCTAATACGAAAATAGAAAGTCCCTAAAAGCATAGGTTTTGGCCGACTTCGTCGCCCAGATGACCCACCAACCGGCCCCTACGAGCGACGCCCACAAGTGGACAATCTTCGTGGACGGAGCCTCTAGCCCAACAGGCAGCGGCGCAGGCATCATCCTTGAGAACGAAGATGGCATCTTGATCGAAGTCTCGTTGGCTTCAGCCTTCCCAACTTCGAACAACCAGACCGAATACGAGGCATTTTTGGCAGGATTAAAGCTCTATCCTTCCCATGCGAGCACAACACACGGGCATATATACTATCTAAATTGGCGAGCACATAGAAGAAGGGCGACAATAAGTCTGTGATCCAAGAGATCCTTCTGTGCCCGAGCATAGAGAAGCCAACAACACACCTTGACGTGAACTACATCGGCGACACCAACTGTTGGATGATCCTGATTTATAACTACCTCACGAGGGACGAGCTGCATGTCGACCCAATGGAGGCCTCAACGACCAAAAGAAGATATTGCTTTTACGTCCTCGTCGAAGGCAAACTCTACAGGAGAGGATTCTTCATCCCACTCCTCAAGTGTGTCAACAAGGAAAAGGTCCCCGACATCCTGAGATAAATCCACGAGGGAATAAACGCCTAACACCTATGGGGGGGATCCCTAACACAGAAGGCCTTGCGAGCAGTCTATTACTGGCCGACGATGGAATACGACGTAAAGGAGCACATCAAGAAATGTGACAGATGCCAGAGGCACAGGGAGATGCACTTGGCTCCTCCCAACGAACTCAAGACCTTTTTGTCCCCATGGCCATTCGCATGATGGTGGATGGACATTCTCAAACCCTTCGTAACAGGATCTTACCAGAACAAATACCCATCGTTGGCGTTGACTACTTCACAAAGTGAATCGAAGTCGAACCCCTCGCCAAAATCACAACTCAAAATATACTCCATTTCTTCAAAAGAAACATCCCCGCCTAATTCGACATATCCCAAGTCCTCGTCACCGATAATGGGAAACAGTTCACGGACAGAAGGTTCCAAGATTTTGTCTCCAACCTAGATACAAAACAACACTTCACATCCGTCGAACACCCTAGACTAACGACCAAGCAAAAGTGGCCAACAAGGTAATCTTAAGAGGCCTGAAACGCAAGTTGGGTGAAGCAAAAAGAGCCTAGGTCGGAGAGCTACATAGCGTACTCTAGGCTTACCGCACAACCCCTCACTCAGCAATCGGGGAAAGCCCATTCCGACTAGCATCCGAGACCGAAGCAGTTATCCCAGTGGAAATCAGAGAACCCTCGCGGCGGACAGAAGAACCCCTAGACAAAGATACACGAGAATAAATCTTGAATTGGAGGAGATAAAATTATTCGGTTAAAGCTACAATGGGCTTCTCAACTCGATGCAGCGTACTCTGGCGTCGGAGCGTGGATTTCAACCACCACAAAGTGGTTAGTTTCAATGATACCGGTGAAGTTTCGCTCCTTTAAGAATACTATATCTTCTTCACAGAAATGATCTGGATCTGGAAATAAATGTTATCTTTATTGTGATTTAAAATTTGAAAGATTTTGTTTCAAGAAAGTGAGAGAATGAAACGTATGACTTGGGGTGAATTCGCGGTGCGGTTTGGACGATTTTCATGCAAAAAATCATCCGAACAACAGAGAAAAAAGCATGTGGTTTGGTTTGGTTCAATTGGCTTTAAGAATAAAACCGAACCAAACCAATGTGATTTGGATTTATTCGGTTGGTTCAATTTTTTACAATATTTTTATTGAGTCATACATACACCTATAAAGAACAACATAATTTTGTATTTAGTCATTCATACATTATCAAATAGCAACAAAACTCATCATATTTAGACAATAACTTCTCATTCAATATACAAAAATAAGATTAGACAAAAGTGGAATAAAAAAACATAAAATAATATATAGTATAAAAAAATATAAAAATATTACAATAAAAAGAAAAAACGGGGGAGATGAAAAATTAGAGAAGATGAAAAAGAAAGATCATAAGATATGCGATATTATAGAAGAAATGTGCGATAAAAACGTAATTGAAAGAGAAAACAATAATATAAAAAAGGAGAAGATGAAGATGAAAAAGAAAGAACATAAGATAAGAGAGATTATAGTAGAATATGTGAGATGCACATAACAAATATAATGAGAAGAACTCGAAGAGATTTGACAAGGTTGAAACTAAAACTATAAGCGTGAGTAAGAGAATATTTGTTTGGTTAAGGCATAATAGGTTTGAGTTTTGAGTTGGATGTGGGATATGTGATGTTTGAGTTGTAATATAAAGCAATTTGGTTTAGTTTAGTTTGGTTTGCAAAATACAAACCGCAAACCGAACCGAACCGCACAGTTTTGTTAAAAAATTGCTCAAATATATCCGAACCAAGTGTGATTTTTTTGCGGTTTTTGTTTGAGTTGATTTGATTTACGGTTTTCTATTGAGTTGGTTTGGTTTTGAACACCATTATGTATGAGTATGACCCGTGAGAGAGAGCAGAATGATTATAAATAATATTTCAATAACTTATTATGATTTAATTTGAATTAAAGAAATTGTAACCGATTATTTTGACTGAAATTAATGACCGTAACAACATAAATCCCACGTAATTCGTTAATTTTCGTTTAAATATTATCGTATTATTAATCATTTTCCTTTCCTAAATATTGATATTTCCTTGTAAATGCAACTAAATACTAATTTATGAAGTTTATTTATATCTAGATTATATTTGAGAAAGAATTTACTTACAACCGTCAATTTTGAAAAAATTATAAAAATAAGTTAATAAAAGCTTTAGAACAATAATATAAATTGTTTTCATAAATCATGATAAAATATACAAATTTAAAGAAGTAATGAAATTCAAATAAGTCAATTATACGGTCAATTTTTTGAGAATTGATTTTATCAATAGCTAGTTATAAGAATGTTTTCTTAATTATTTGTATTAAATCTTATACTATGCCTATGATCAAATAGTTTTTTTTAGCAAAGAATTCCAAAAGATAGAAACCTACGTTCCCATTGCTAGACAACGGTTTTATGAGCTACAAAGGCCAAATAAAAATAGTATAAAATAAAAATATTAACAAAAGCATGCACGTTTGTAGTTTAATTCAACTACATAAATAAATTGTTCATTAGACTCCATCATTATTCATCCACCCTTCCTGAAATTTTAAAAATACTTCTTTTATTTTACATTATTCGAATTTGAAATTCTGACACAACACTACAAATTTAATATCAGAATTATGTCAAAAATAAGTAATGGATACGTCACGTCAAAAATAAGTGATGGATACGTCCAAAGTACAAAATCTAGATATAACATATAGAAATTGAAATTCGGATGTTACCATTTAAGTGGAGCATATTATCTTTCCCTTTCATTTTTCTTAAATTTCAAATAAAAAACAATTTTTCCAAGAACACCGAAGCTCTCAAAAAATCCGGCTCCAACATTTTTCAGCATTTTTCCTCACTGTCTACTTTTGTTCATTCATACCAAACAATTTAATCAACTTCTACTCCTCTCCATTCAAGACAAGCAACTTCATCTCTCAATTTAATCAACTTCTACTCCTCTCTGTTAAAGACAAGCAACTTCATCTCTCACACTTGGTAAATTTCTCATCCATTCACGCATTTTCTACTTTTGTTTGCATGTCATATAATTCTTTAAATTATTCTAGTTAAAATCCATTAGGTTATATCCAATAGAGAAACTACTTAAGCTACATTAAATTACATCATTTGTTTGAATCATTCTACATTGGGGTTGTAGGGTGACTATTGAGGTTTCTCGTTGATATTAGAAAATATAAATTTCAAAATCAGTATTCACCCCTATAAAAATCCAGATTCCAAAATCTGAACCCTAATACGCATTAAAAATCCTAATTTTTATGTTTGTTATTCTTTTATTCATTTTTTTTTACTTTGCTAATGATATGAATTACCTTGTATAATTATAGAAAAATGACTTACAAATAATCAAGATACAAACATGGTTTGCTGAATTAACATGCTTCACTATGCAGGGGGAGATAGTCAAATCACTACGAGTTGTAAGAGAATCATCTCGGGCTATTGAGGGATTGCCTTCTCGCGGTCATGTATCTCTGGCTCATGATGAAGCACTTGTTGCTCCCTTTCATGGTCCTAATGTTTATACGTGCGCAAGACCCATATCATGTAGTTAGAGTTGCTACTCCCGCACCGAGTGGTTTTCCGAGAGGTCCAGATGACATGTCACTGCTTCCACTTTATGCACGTCATACCGTTAGCCGTCTGTGGGAATGAGAGGTGTCATAAATGTTTAATTACCCGTTTAAATATTTATTTTATACAAATTGTATTGTCTGACGTTGATGTATTTTTTGTAGTACTATGACACACTAAAGTGTATAAATCATGCTAGGAAGATAGCAAAATTGTCCCATCCAGATGAACATTGGTTTTAGAATGTATGGGAGCTATCTGGTATGAAAGGCTTTTGTAGGACAAGATATGGTATGAAAAGGCTTTTGTAGGATATGGTTGTATTGACCATGGTCTTTTGACCACATTTGTTTAGAAATGGCATGCAGAGACATCGTCATTTCATCTTCCTATTGGTGAGATAAGCATCACTTGTGATGATGTATCGTGTCTCCTCCATCTTCTCGGGAATGAATACATTGTTGATAAAAATATTTTTATATAGGGGAGAAAATACTATTGTTATAAACGGAAACAACTTGACAATTGATTAACTTTTTTTATTTCTAAATAATGTAAAATAAAATTAATATTTATATACATGAAGAACTTTACTATTGATTATATATATTTTTTTATTTCTAAATAGTGTAAAATAAAATTTATATTTATATACATGAACAACTCTACTATTGATTCAATATTTTTATTATAAATCGTGTATAGTAAAATTAATATTTATATACGGAACAACTTAACTATTGATTCAATTTTTTTTTAATTATAAATCGTGTAAAATAAAATTAATATTTATATACGAAAATAAATACATTGTTGATAAAAATATTTTTATATAGAGAGAAAATATTATTATTATAAACGGGAACAACTTTACAATTGATTCAATTTTTTTTTATTTTTAAATAGTGTAAAATAAAATTAATATTTATATACAGAAATAACTTTACTATTGATTATATTATTCATTTTTAAATAGTGTAAACTACAATTAATATTTATATATGGAAATAAATACATTGTTGATAAAAATATTTTTATATAGAGAAAAAATACTATTGTTATAAACGGGAACAATTTTACAACTGATTCAATTTTTTATTTCAAAATTGTGTAAAATAAAATTAAAATTTATATACGGGAACAAAACTACTATTGATTCAATCTTTGTCCCTATAAATCGTCTAAACTATAATTAATATTTCTAAGCAAGCTGCATACTCCATTAATGGAGGAATGAAAGAAAAGATGCAGAAGAAAATGAAGAAGAATCTGATTGTATTGATGATGTGAAAAAGAGGTTACAATGATCTTATATAGAGTGCAACTAATCCTAACAAACTAACTAACTTCATAACAGAAAACATAATTAGTTATTGAATGTGCTACACTCCATAATAAGCTACTATGCACTCTTCTTGCTTGTGTATTGAACTTCTTCTTGCACTGCTGCTGTTACCCCCTCACAAGCTTGAGGTTGATACAAATCTATCAACCCAAGCTTGGATAAGCAATCAATGAAAGACCGTGGACCAAGAGCTTTGGTGAACACATTTGCAGCTTGATCTTTAGAAGGAACAGGTAACAATCGCATAACACCAGCCTGAACCTTCTCACGAACTAAGTGACAATCTATATCCAAATGCTTGGTTCGCTCTTGGAAAACCGGATTGGCTGAGATATGAAGGGCACTCTGATTATCACAGTAAAGCACATGAAGTCTTGAAGGATGTTGTTGGAGATCATGTAATAGAAAATACATCCATTGTAACTCACGAGTTGCACCAGTTAGGGCACAATATTCTGCTTCAGCTGAAGAGCAGCTGACTGTGATTTGTTTCTTGGATTTCCACGATACTAATGATTGGCCAATGAAAAAGCAATAACCAGAGATGGAACGCCGTGTGTCAATACAACCACCCCGGTCTGCATCACTGAATCCTAGAATTTGCAAATTCGAGGATGCAGAAAAAAGAATGCACGAGCAGGGGATTTCTTTAAGTATCTCAAAACACGTAGGGCGACTTTATAGTGTAGTTCAGTAGGAGCACTCATATACTGACTAAGTTGTTGTGTGGCAAAAGCAATGTCTGGTCTGGTGGTAGTGAGGTATAACAATCTGCCCACAAGTCTTCTATATGCAGTGATATCTGCAAAAACTGTACCATTGTTTTGATGAAGTCTAAGAGAAGCATCCAAAGGTGTGGAAGCTGGTTTGCAACCAGTAAGACCAGCTTCTTGAAGTAATTCAAGGCAATACTTTCTTTGACATAGTGTGATGCCTTTGGATGATCTGGCCACTTCAAGCCCAAGGAAGAATTTCAAGGTACCAAGATCCTTGATATGAAAGGCTTTATGCAAAGCTTGCTTAAGCTGAGCAAATACTGTGAAAGATGTGCCAGCTAGAATGATGTCATCTACATAAACTAGCAAAGTTGTGAATGAAGTAGAATTAGTTTTGATGAAAAGAGTATGATCAGCATGAGCATGCTTGAATCCTTGAGCTGTGAGGAAAGTTGTCAATTTTTCAAACCATTGTCTACTAGCTTGCTTTAATCCATATAGAGACTTTGTAAGCTTGCATACTTACCCAGGTTTATCAGCTACAACTCCTTGTGGTACTCTCATATATACTGCCTCATGCAGGTCTCCATGAAGAAATGCATTGTTTACATCTAGTTGATGTAAATGCCAACCATGAATGGCAACCAAAGCAAGTAACACTCTAATGGTGGAGATTTTTTCCACAGGTGAAAATGTTTCAAAATAGTCAAGACCTTCTGTTTGGTTGAAGCCTTGAGCCACATGTCTGGCTTTGAATCTTTCAATAGATCCATCAGCAAGCCTTTTTACTTTGTACACCCATTTGTTCCCAATGGGAGAAGCATCAGATGAGAGATCAACAAATTCCCAGGTATGATTGTTGTTTAGAGCTTCAATCTCTTTGTGCATAGCCTGAACCCATCTGGGATCTTTAGATGCAGCATTGTAATTTGTTGGTTCAACCTCAGATGAAAGTGCCATAGCATAGGCTTGTTGACTGGAGGAGAGATTAACATATGATAGATATTGTTCTAAAGGATATTGACAAGTTGAAGAAGCAGCTTTAGAAGTACATATGTAATCTTTAAGATGAATGGGAACTTGTGTGACTCTTGTGGATTTTCTGATGGGTTCAGATGAAGATTCTAAAGGTACATCAAGAGGAATGTCCTCCTGAACCTGAGAAGGAACATTGGTATCATATGTTAATGCAACATCCTGATGAGTATTTGAAGCAGAATGATGCAGACTGTCATGATTAGATGAATCAGAAGAAGAATGTTGAGTAAGAGCATCAGGAATATGAGGTGACTGAAGTGGAGAAAATGGGACTGACTCCATGGACTCAATATGTGTAGATGAAGGAATATGTGATTGGTGATCATAGTAGATATTGGTGGGAATAGGATTATCAGCATCATCAGATAAAGGAAATTCCATATCAAAAAATTTCATATTTCTAGAAATGATAATATCATGAGTAACTGTATCTAGCAGGATGAAGCCTTTCATACCTGACTTGTATCCCAAGAAAGCACATTTTCTTGCTCTTGCATCAAACTTGTGTCTCATATTTGGAAGAGTGGAAGCATAGCTCAAACATCCAAACACCCTTAGTGAACTTAAATCAGGGATACATCCATACATGACTTCATAAGATGATTTATTGTGCAAAACTTTGGTAGGAATCATGTTCATGAGATACACAGCATGAAGGACTGCATATGACCAGAATTCGTTTGGCAATTTTGATTGAAACATAAGAGCTCTACTAATGTTGAGAATGTGTTGATGCCTCCTCTCAACTCTACCATTTTGCTGAGGAGTGTAAACACAACTTCTTTGATGTAGAATTCCCTTTGAAGCATAATATGCAGGCATAACCAACTCAGTCCCATTGTCACTTCTAATTGTTTTGACTTTTCTGCTAAATTGTGTGTCTACCATAGCTACAAAATCCACTATCTTATGACCTACTTCAGCTTTGGATTTCAACATGACAACCCAAACATGTCTGCTGTGATCATCAAGGATAGTTAGAAAATATTTAAAGCCATGAATAGAAATGGTGTTAAAGGGTCCCCATATGTCAACATGAATAAGCTCAAACAGTTCACTAGCATTATGATTGCTGATAGGAAATGACAAACATTTTTGTCTAGCTTTCTGACATACATCACAAGCTCTATGAACACTACTTGGAATGTAACTATACAGGTGACTCATACAATTCATTCTGTCATGAGATAAATGCCCTAATCTCAAATTCCATAGTATGGCTGGAGCTATATTTGCTGATTTCTTGTTGGTAAAAACACTAGAAACAAAAGCTATATTATTGTCTTCTTTATAGGCATCCAAGTAATACAAGCCATCTTGTTCTCTAGCTGAACCAATCTTCATCAAGCTCTTCTTTCCCTGTACAACACACTTGTCAGTTTCAAACACTACTTTGCAGTCTTGCTCTCTACATAATTTTGAAACTGAAATCAGATTGACTTCAAATTCTGGCAGAAACAATACATTCTTAATAACAAAATTATTAGACAGTTGTACTTCTCCACTGATTGATGATGTAATAGAATTACCATTAGGAAGATTCACCTTTATAGCATTGATCTCTTTATGTTTTAAAAACCAATCTATATTGTGACATATGTGATGAGTAGCTCCTGTGTCTAATATCCAGCTTTCACTACTTTTGGTATTAAAACTAGCAATATAAGCATTACCTCCTTTTGCAACATTGATGGATCCTGTATTCTTCTCAAGAAGCACCATTAAACCTTGATACTGCTCCTTTGTTAATGTCATGCTGCCATTGTCACTTGTTGTAGCAGCAGATTATTTGTGACCTGATCCATCAACTTTCACTTGGTTTGCATATGATGAGCTTCCTCTAGCAAGATTGGGTGGATAGCCATGTTTCTTGTAACAGGTATCCAATATGTGTCCATTTCTACCACAGTGTGTGCACACTTTTATATTTCCTCTTCCTCTACCAGCATAGCTGTTTCCTCTTCCTCTACCAGCATAACTATTGCCTTTATTTGCATGAGATCTTGTATCAACAACATTAACCATGCTAGCTTTTTCAATCACATTGTTGTTCAAATGCACAGTTCCACATATTTTCCTTTCTTGTTGCATGACCATAGAAAATACTTTGTTGATTTGAGGTATAGGATCCATGAGTAACACCTGTGATACAACTCCATGGAATTCTTCATTCAAACCAATCAAAAACTGGATAATTCTATCCTCAGCTCTAAAACCTCTGCTATTCCTCATAGCTAGGCAAACACATGTTATGCGACAAGTACAACTTGGCATTGGTCTATATTGATCAAGTTCTTCCCATAAACTTCTCAATTCAGTGAAATAATCTGAAATCTTCTTATTACCTTGCTTCAGATTTGATATTTCTTGATACAACTGTGCAACTCGAATTCGATCTCCTCTCATGAATCTATCTTTGAGATCATTCCACATTTCATATGCACTATCAATAAACACCACACTTTGTGCAATTGAGGGTGCAATTGAGTTGATGATCCATGTATGAACAAGATTATTGCATCTTTGCCACGCAAAATAGTTAAGACTATTCTTCTCTGGTTCTTCGATAGTTCCATCTACAAATTGAAACTTATTTTTCATTGCCAATGCTCTTCTCATCTTCATGGACCAGGCATGGTAGTTTTCACCTGACAATGGAGGTGTGACGCATACCGTGGATGAATTTTCAGATGGATGAACGTAGTAAGGATCCAATTGATCCTACCTGAAGTATTTTCCGTAGTGTTGTTGTTGTTGTTCCTTGTCATCATGAAGATTTGATTCAACGAACAAGGAAGAAAAAAAAAACTTTCGAAAACAAGCTAGAAAACAATGAAAGATTTCGCAATTTCAAGCAGAATTCGAACAAAAACAACTACTGATACTGATCACCATTCAAGCTTTGATCATGATGATGGCACAGCGGACAGAGCAGGATCAACCTGCTCTGATACCATCTAAGCAAGCTGCATACTCCATTAATGGAGGAATGAAAGAAAAGATGCAGAAGAAAATGAAGAAGAATCTGATTGTATTGATGATGTGAAAAAGAGGTTACAATGATCTTATATAGAATGCAACTAATCCTAACAAACTAACTAACTTCATAACAGAAAACAGAATTAGTTATTGAATGTGCTACACTCCATAATAAGCTACTATGCACTCTTCTTGCTTGTGTATTGAACTTCTTCTTGCACTGCTTCTCTTTCTTCTTGCACTGCTGCTGTTAATATTTATAGACGAGAATAAATACACTGTTCATAAAAATATTTTTATATAGGGGAAACAATACTATTGTTATAAAGGGAAACTTTACAATTGATTCAATTTTTTTATTTCAACTTAAATTTACTATTTTTTTTTAATTTTTTTTTCAACTTCCAACTTTTATTATGGTCTTTAAACAAAAGTGTGTCTAAAATCATATCTCACCCAAAAATGTATCCCGTGCATACCATACAAGTACTCGTGCCATTGTACCAGTAACACACCAGCTGACACGAATAACACATCAGTATCCGTTCGAACGCACAGGTAACATATAAGTACCGTGTGAACATATGAGTAATCATTCCAAAATCAGTGCGAATTAACCGGTTATTATATTTTTGTATATATTTATATTTTGAATTATATTTTTATTAATTTTTAAAATAATTATACTGTTAATTAAAATATATAGATTAAAATATATTTATATTCGGCACAAAATATTCTTAATAATTTTATATATCTGCCATTTTATTTTTATGTTTTGATTTTCTTTTATGTTTTATGCTATATCAATGTTTTATTTTTATTTCTTTTATTAATATAACATTTTTAGTATTATAAATTTAATTTTTTTCTTAATATAATTTATCGGTACAATTTCAAAGGTCTTCACCGCATTCGTGTAAGGTTATGTCACTGGTTTCTCAGTAAAGTAGAAAAGTGTTACTAGTTACTATAAAAGTATATAATAATTAATTAAAAAAGGTTGTCTCAAAAGAATATAATACTACTTCTATATATTATAGTAAAAGGTTATTCTGAAAAGAAAAGAAACCCTGAAATTAAAGTGGGTAGGTATAACACGAGCATCACGTTTTCTGGAAACCTAGATTCCAAACTCTGGTATAGAGAGAAACGGTGGGGACTCAAATATAGATAACGACACCACAATTCCCACGCCATATTCACATCACATCATTTGTTTCTTTCTTTTCAAATACTTGTGATTAAAATTCACCAGCGTTACGTTGAATAAACAATAAACAAAATGTCGCGAGTTCATCTTATCTAGTACGGATATCTCTGAAAAACGGTGTGTTTGAAATCAAACACCTGCATCAACACTTACAATTAGATTTAATTTATTTACTTTTTCAAATTAATATCGATATCTTTGTATCAATATCAAATCATATTCTGGGTGTCCATACATCTATATCTGATATATGTGCACAAATATTTGATATTTGTGCTCAACTATCACCGGACCTAGATTAAGAGACACCTCTTACACTAAAAAAACACAAAACACTTTTCAGTTTACATCACATCACAAGTCAACCAATATAGAAATTTCAAATAGCAATAATAATTCACTACGTTCCTATAATTCCAAATCCTATTTCTCTCTCCACCGAATTCCGGTAAATCGTAGATGGACACTTTTTCCGGTGACCGGCCTAATGTGGCGGAAAATCGAGGTGGTGTCGCCGGAGAGAAACAGGAGCCGAGGCTAAAGAATCAAATCCAGAACGGAATTCGAGAGGCGGAAAAACTCAGATTCTACAGCAGGAGGAGGAAGATCGCGGATCTCAATAACGGATCGGACTCACCGCTCAATGGAAACTCCACGAAGAAGATGAGGAAACCGATTGATCGAGTTAGATTTTTATTTTTTGGTGATTTAATTATACCTATTATGTTTCGATTGTGTTTTAACTCAATTCAATTTGCAGGAGAATGAAGGTGATTGTGGGAAAAGACTAATTGATGTGTATAAGGTCGATAAACCCAAAAATGGAGTTAAAGATACCAAACAACGGGTGAGTAGAGAATAATCACACCATAGTTCAGTTTCATCATGCACCATATAAACATGTAGATGATTGAGATTTTTATATGTTAGAAGATAGGTTTATACATCTTTTTGAAGAGTGTTCTTTGTTTAGCTTTAAACCGTTATGATATTGTATAATGTGAAAAGTGCTATGAACAATCTCTTTTTAACACTCTCAAACACTCACTCTTTTATTCGGCGAAACATAGGGTGGTTCTACAACTTTATGTGGGATCCATTTCCAAAGTAAGGGACTCACATGTGTTTCACCCAATAAAAAAGTCGGTGTTTGAGAGAGGGCTGTGTTCATAGCACTCCTCTGTATAATGTATCATAGTATCCTCCCCAGAAATACTAGAAAAATAGCCATGTGACGCTCATACAGTTGATTACTATATTAAGGTAGGCCATATAGAATCAAAATATAAAAAACAGTTTGTAATATTGTTTGATGGTGAAGGTTCTCTTACCTTTGAATTTTACTGTAATGTTGGTTTCTCAGGGTTTATCCACCAAAACCAAAGAGGGTGGAAGTTTGATGTGCCATCAGTGCCAACGGAATGATAAGACTGGCGTTGTCTTTTGCTCAAGTTGCAACAGAAAGCGCTATTGTTATGAATGCATTAAGAACTGGTAAGATTTATTTTCTTTAAGGTAAAAATTGTTTTTTGATGACGATGTTGTGAAGAAGCTAGTTGGTTTCTCATAGCACACATAGTGCTGTCGATTGTGGTCCACGGCGGAGAGTCAAAACCCCATCATACTGGCTGCTTTGCAGTGCCGTTATTGTGGAAAAAACCGCAATATCGGCCGATATTTACCATATTGGTGAGCCCAATAACTGCCGTGAATATCTGCCATAGTGCCGCCAGTACGATATCTGATAACATTGCATACACATCAATTAACTTTTGGCCTTTTCTTATTTTCACAAAGCTGGTTGCTCACTGTGATTGAGATTAATCAGGTATCCAGGAAAAACCCATAAGGAATTTGAGAATGCGTGTCCATTTTGTTGGGGCAATTGCAACTGCAAAGCTTGCTTGCGGGAGGTTCCTCCGCGAATGGTAGATGTCATCCTATCTGTTTTCAAATTCATAAATTTCACATCATTATATAATTTACATGCTAACTGTTAATTTGATTTAATTCTTGTCCTTGTTTCACAGGACCGAGAAGTAGATGCCAGGGTCAAATTACAGCGACTGCTGTACTTGCTATCTAAAGCTCTGCCAGTTCTGAGGCATGTCCACAAGGAGCAGAGCTTGGAACTAGAGGCTGAAACCAAAATAAGGGGTAACATGATGATAAACATGCGTATAGAAATTTATTTTTGTTTTTGTTTTGGTTTTTAATTCTATATGATTATATGATGTTAGGTAAGCAAGTGCAAGAAATTGACATAACAAGATCAAAGCTAAATGAAAGTGAGCGCCTGTACTGGTACGCTTACGGATCATACTATCATAAGAAATTAGAATGCAGTCATTATAATAATTTCTGTTACTATTTTGTTCCATATTCTCTGCCTTTGGTTTGTCTGGGACTTTGTGGATAAGAATGCGGTTCTTCTCATATATATTTTACAAAAAGGCTTTTATCTTTTAATATCCTATTTGGTCATAAACTGAATGCCTTTGTTATAAATGGCAGTGACAATTGCAGTACATCCATACATGGATTTTACCGTAGCTGCCCCAACACCAGTTGCTCTTATGATCTCTGTCTTGTGTGCTGTCAAGAGCTCAGAGAGGGATACCAACCTGGAGGCATGGAGGCTGGAACATCTCATGAAAATTTTGAAAAGACTTTTCACAATCATTGTTCAACAGAAAATCAGAGTAAAACGCATCGTAGAAGATATGACTGGGAAAGTGAACTTGCACCTACTAGTTTACCTTCCCAGCCTGACATGCTCTCTCCCTTCCCAGAATGGAAAGCTAATAGTGATGGAAACATTCCATGTCCTCCAAAGCAGCGTGGAGGTTGTAGTTCTGCATTGCTTGAACTGAGACGCATTTACAAAGCTAATTGGGTGCCAAAGTTGCTAAGTAATGCTGAGGATCTCACTAAAAATTATGCGCCTCTGGATGTAGATATTACTGAAAAGTGTTCTTTATGCCAGCTAAATTTGGTAGAAGGAAAAATCAATCCTGAAGTCAGGAGAGCAGCATTCCGGGATGACAAAAAAGATAACTTCTTATATAGTCCAAATGCTCTTGGTATTTCTGATGATGAGATCGAGCACTTCCAGAGGCACTGGATGAGGGGAGAACCCGTGGTTGTGAGAAATGTTCTGGACAAAACATCTGGTCTTAGTTGGGAACCAATGGTAATGTGGAGGGCCCTCAGAGAAACAGGTTCCAAAGTGAAGTTCAAGGAGGAAACACAAAGTGTCAAGGCTGTTGATTGCTTGGATTGGTGCGGGGTAAGTTATACAAGTAAATAATTTGAAAACAATCTATCTACTCATTCATACTTCATTTTATGCACATGGCTCTGCTTCACAGGTTGAAATAAATATACACCAGTTTTTCCAAGGCTACCTAAAGGGTCGAATGCATAAAAATAAGTGGCCAGAAATGTTGAAATTAAAAGATTGGCCTTCATCGACCTCTTTTGAAGAGCGCTTGCCGAGGCATGGTGCTGAATTCCTTGCTGCACTCCCGTATATGGACTACACTGATCCAAAATCGGGTCTTTTAAATTTTGCCAGTAAACTTCCTAATGGCTCATTGAAACCAGATTTGGGACCCAAAACATACATTGCTTATGGATTTTCTGCAGAGCTTGGCCGAGGAGATTCTGTTACAAAACTGCACTGTGATGTGTCTGATGCGGTAATTTCTTCCCTTGGAAATCCTTTTATGTTTTTAACATGTAGAAATCTGTTGCTGGGAGTCCTTACCAATCTCTGATAAGTCTTATTGCTGGTATGTGGCCTTTAGTTATAACTCAATTAAAGGGAGATAAATAGTTTGACAAAGAGAAGGTGATACCAACAAAAAATAAAGTAATGCCAACAAACAAAGACGAAAGTAAAATTGCAAGAAATCAAGTAAAGGCATTTCGCCATCTAGAATGCCTTTCGGGATCAGGATTAGACTATGATAATAAATGTGTCCGAATTGACTCTTCCGTATATTAATGTTAAAGTAATGGGTAGTTAAAGATATAATTTTTTAGACACTAAACTTGTCCAAAATATGCATTTGGTTTGCTTCTAAACTTGTCCCATAATTTCATCTTATGATTTCGACCATTTTTTAAAGCCAAGGTGGTCCTCAAATATGCTCAAAACAATAGAAAAACCAATCATATGAACTAAATTGAGAAAAAAAATATCAGAGCCTATATGAGCTACAACTGCATGCCAAAAGAGGAGCAAAATGTGATGCAAATTCAGAATGGTGCATCAGGAATGCACCAAATTGGTGTAAAAAATGCTTTCTTGCATGGATATTTGGAGGTAGTGTAAATGGATGAAGCTACTAATGGAGAGAATAAGGCATGCACGTTAAATGAGATTATTTCTAGAGTGACTCATGGAAATGGGTGATAAGAGCCTTTGCTCTCGATCCCGTAGTGCCTCTTGTACTATGCCTAAGAATGTTTGGATTCTGGAATCAATGATCATTGGATGTCTCATTTAGAACTGTTGACTTCATATACTTCTCCTTCTAGAACATTGAACTTCAGCCTTGTTATAAATCGAAAGAAGTCTACATGTTGTTATGAACCGGAAGAAGTCTACATGTTTCCACACACTTTCATAGTTTTATCCCTATTCATAAGCTTACCATGGACCATAATTGTGTGGTAATCTTTTTTATTCTCATTCTAATTTTCAGGTTCTTGCAACTAGGAAGATGATTGGAGTTGTTAAGGAACAATGAGAGTTGTACTAATTGTTTGATGAATGAATTGGTTTGAATGTGTTATCTTCCACTCTTCGGTCTAGTGATAGTATCACACTTCTATCTCACAAATCTAGCTTCAACCCTAACATCTTGGTTTTCGTTTCTTATTGTGACGTGGTCTATGTTTCCATCTTTGTTTTTAAAACGAGTCTTTTAAGTCTGATATTTGTTTCCATCATACTTTTTTTCTTTTTAATTTTTTTCCACCACTAGTATCCAACCCACTGGACAGACTAATTCGGTTTTGGGGTTAGTTCTGGCATTAAGTGGTTCCAACCCCTTCTCGATCGTAGTTGCGGGAGATCGAACCGCGGTCCTCTCTATCAAATCCAGCGCCAATCACCATTGAAACAAGAGTATGTTTGGATTCATGGGATGTGATGAAAGGTAGATTTCATTGTTTGGATTTGTAATTAATGGATGGAGTAGAGTGGAACATGAAATCCATTCCATCAAATCCTTCAAATTTCATTCCACCCAATTTGGAATGTATACAATGGAATGAAATAACTTGTTCTATTCCTTTCCGTCAAATTATAAAAACTATCCAAACAATTGAATGAAATCATTGTTCCATTTCGCTCTGCTCCACTCAATTCCATCATGCTTTATTCTGCTGCATTCCGTTCTACTCCATCAATTCAAACAGAGCTTAAGAGTGTTATTAATCATTTGATTTAATTCATTCTATTGTTTTGGGACTTTTCCTATTTTTAATATTTTGGTGCAAGATAGTTTGTTTCTTTTATTAATGAGTTTATCGAGTAATTTGATTTTTTTATTAAGGATTAATTAGAAATATTTCAAAAGTTCATTCATTTTTAAATGAAGTATACATACAATTTGGGAAAACCAAGTTCCTTTTTGTTTCAGTTCTTAGTTTCGCTTATATTATGGATGAAGCGACACCAACAATGACCAAAGCTAATGAACTACTTTTAGTATATCAGAGAAGAAGTAAATCTGACCTATTCTTGAAACAATCTTAATCGCTTGAGCCAGAAGTAAGTACTGAAAGTAATCATTCTATTAGTGATTCTTAGATTTATGGTACTTATGATATTGATCCAGATGATTTACATATTGTTTTGAGAAAAGTAAAGAGGTATTGTTCCAAATATCTTATTTCTCAATTTGTCTCCTCTAATAATTTCTGTATGCAGCATCAGCGTTTTATTATAGTCGTTGAATGTGTGAGAATCTCATCGTATGTTTAACTGAAAGATAATTAGATTGAAGCTATGGATGAGAAAATGTAAGCACTTGAAAGAAATGAGGCTTGAGTTGGAAGGAAAGAAATCTGTTGGATGCCGGCGGATTTATGAAGTCAAGCATAAATCATACATCATCTTGATTAATACAAGGCTAGACTGGTCGTAAAAGATATCCTAAGACACATGATATTATTAATCACAATGAGACATTTGCTCCAATGGTGAACATAAACATTGTTCAGATCTTAATGTTTCTTGTTGCCCGCCCTAATTCCGACTTATGCCTGTTTTATGTAAAAAAAAACGATTTCTTACATATAGACGTAAAAAAGGATGTGTATATGGAGATTTTCCTCGAATTTGGACCCATTGATGGAACAAACCAAATGTGCAGAGTGAGGAAATCTTATATGGGCTAGAATAGTCTCCCAGAGCATCGTTTGAAGATTGACAAAATCAATAGGGGGCGTAGACAACAAGTTGAGCAAGGGAGATCATATGTTTTCTTCAAACATTTACACAAAAAACTTATTGTTCTTTTTGTTTATGTTGACGATATCATTATTAGAGGCGATGATGTGGTTAAAAGACAATTATTCAAGAAAAGACTATTCAGAGTTTGAGATGAAAGAACATGGGGACGCGAGTATTTCTTCACAAATGAGGTGGTTTGCTCACATCAGGACATTTTTATTTTTTTAGTGAAAGTATGTGCACGATCTCTTTGCAGGAAAACCAACTTAGATGTAAATCTGCAAGTGTTTCCATCGAACAAAATCATTGGATAAACTATGAAATGAAAATCCTAAGATTCATAAGGTTCGATATCAAAGATTAGTGGAAAAGCTTATTTACTTGACTTATACAAGGCCAAACTTCACATATGCAATCAATATTGTGAGACAGTTTATGCATAATCCACCTACAAACCACAATATCTTACCATTATTTTTGAGAGATGACTCCTATTCAAAAGACGTGGAAGTTTCACTATGGAGACTTATATTGATGACAACTATGTAGGTCCAATGGGTGATGTTCAATGAGTGATAGAAGGTGTATTGCATCTTCGCGTGGGGAAACCTTCTGTCTTGGAGAAACAAGAAGAAAAGTGCAGCGTCTTGCTCGAGTGTTGTGGTAGTAGATTTTAAAGCTATGACATAATTTGTGAGCAGCCATGGATTAATATTGTGCTAGAAGGTTTGAAGATAAAGTGTGAGTCCCTATGAAATTGAGTTGATTTGTGATAACAAATCGACCGTTTGTATTGTTCATAATTTTGAGTACCGTAATGGGGCAAAATAGATGAGATAAATAAACAAATAATGGATTAATAACTACAATTTACATTTCTTTTAGATATTACTCCTTCGGTTCCTGTTTAAGTGTCACTTTTTGATTTTTTACACATACCAAGAAAGTTAATCAATATTGTTACTTTTCATACAATAATTCTCATTTTATCTATACTATCCCTAGTTATTTATTACATTCATTTTACTTTTTCCCTCTCTGTAATAATTACTTAGGGGTAATTTTGACAAAAGTACATTTAATACTATCTTGAAATTTACAAGTGACAATTAAAAAGGAACATAAAATTATTCAAAAAGTGACACTTATAAAGGAACGGAGGGAGTAGTTGACAACCAATTTACTTGTAAGATGTTAATTGTGGGGTTGTGTTGGAAAGCATGAATCATTTCCTTGCTTGTAATATGGTAAAAATTCTTTTAGATATTAGTTGACAACCAATTTACTTGTATGATGTTAATTGTGGGGTTGTGTTGGAAAGCATGAATCATTCCTTCTTTGTTTGTAATATGGTAAAGATGATTTGGAGGGAGGTAGCCATTTGGATTGGTAAATTGGAGGAGGGGGAGGAAGAGTGCCTTCCGAATTTTATCCCAATTATAGCTTTTGCAAGTTTAGTAAGGACCCTTTGCTATTCCTTCTGTAATTCTAATTGGTTTGTAATCTTTCTTTTTTGTCGGGTTTTTTCCCGTATTGCGCTGTAAACAGATTGGAGAACCTTTAGTTCTTTATTGAAACTTGATTACACAAAAAAAAACTTTTAAGATGTTAACGATATATATATATATATATATATATATATATATATATATATATATATATATATATATATATATATATATATATATATATATATATATATATATATATATATATATATATATATATATATATATATCTTTCACCAATTTGAAGGAGAATCTCGTAAATATTGTTTTTTATTATTTGTACAAATGGTATTATTAGGCCTAGCATATTTAATTAAGTAATATGATAGCAATCACATTCTCAGTACCTTTGAAATAATATTCATAAGATTATTTTCAACTCTACAGCATGAAAAAGTCTCCCTCTATTTGATTTAGGAGGTAAACTTGGCTATGGTATCATTTGAGTACAAGCTGAGCCAAACGACCAAACTCTCTTTTGTAGAACATTCTTTTGGATAATGTAGATGAAATTAAAAAAACAATTTCTAAGGGAGATGTTAGCAACTTAGCTTGTCATAATCCCAAAGGAAATATGTCCTATATCTTTTGAAGCAAAGTGAAGATTCATTGATGTGATTCAAAAAAGAAGGTTTAAGAAGAAATGATCTTTTTCTGATTGAATTCAATTTTTCAAACAATTTTTAAGAATCATTTTAGAAACACTTATCAAGAACGAACAAAAAGCTTAGAAGTGGATTTGGTTAGCAGATGAACATAGAGATGAATAATCCTCTTCCATAGAAAAGATAGATAAAATAGTGATTGCAATGAAATTTGAAAAGCTTGATAAGATCTACAATTGGTTCAATCAATAATATTTGGAATAATTCTCAACTTCACAAAAATATCAAAACTTGTTAAATTCTACCAACATAAAAAACTGTAAAAATGTGCATGAACTTCTATTTATAGACATTGATATTGGAGCTGGAAATTTGCAACCCCCTATATTTGCAGTATTTTAGTAATTTTGTGATGGATGTTTAGGTGAATGTGCTGACACACACAAACGAGGTGAATATAGAGGACTGGCAGAGAGAAAGCATAAACAAATTGAAGAAGAAATATGATAAAGAAGACGATTTAGAACTTTATGGCAAAGCTGAGGCTGATGATCCCAAGATAGAGTCAAAACAAGGCCAGGGGAGAGATTCCTTGGAAATTTATAATGGAGTTGAGGAGGCTGTCCTTGGTGGCGCTGTTTGGGATATATTCCGCCGGGAAGATGTCCCAAAGTTAATCGAGTACGTAAGAAAGCACCAGAAGGAATTTCGGCATATCAACAATGAACTCGTTGATTCGGTGAGTTGCATTTCCAGCCATTATTTACTATAATACTAACCATAGGTAAAGAGCTCAATCTCTCTTAATATGCTGGTTTCAGGTTATACATCCCATTCATGATCAGACTATATTCTTAAATGCGAGGCATAAGAAACAGCTAAAAAGAGAACTTAGTAAGATCCTCACATTATTATCCCGATTTAAACTTCGATAAAAGCAACTACGACAAAATAGTAACATCCTTTTCTATATGCAGATGTTGAACCGTGGACTTTTGAGCAACACCTTGGCGAAGCTGTTTTCATTCCCGCAGGATGTCCTCATCAAGTGAGAAATAGACAGGTAATATTGCATGGATGTTCTTGCTGAAAGATTTTTTTGAGGAATTTATCGTTCCAACAACTATATTTTTGTTGCCTAACTTATTTTCATTGGACAGTCATGTATGAAGGTTGCACTTGACTTTGTTTCGCCAGAAAATGTTGGAGAATGTTTACGATTAACAGAAGAGTTTCGTTTACTCCCAAAATACCACAGAGCGAAGGAGGACAAATTGGAGGCAAGTCTGTTTAATTTCTCATGCATGTTGAGCTTCTCACTTTTACTTATTGTCTTTGCATTTCAAAAAGATCTCTATCTGACAACATCTGACTGTGTTTTACAGGTTAAAAAGATGAGTCTTTATGCTGTAAGTAATGCTGTTAGACAAGTTAAAGAATTGATGATGGAGGCTAATAAGTAAGATTGGGTGGATCTTCAATTTTGGTCAATTTAGGGAATAAGGTTTGTTGAGTATAAAAGACCAACCAAGCAATGTGGTATTATCTAATATAAAAGATGTTTATTTATTTGGTTGTTACCATTTTTCTCATCTTGATTGTAATTTAGGGACTAAGAAGGTCGAGTAGTATCTAGTTTTTATTTTTATTTTTACAATAAACTAAAAATGAAATTCTCATCTTATTTTATGGATATAGAACTAGAAGACTTGTATGCTTTTAACATCTTGATTGAGAGTTTTTTATTTTTAATGAGGCATTTTATCGATATCAGGATTAGTACTATGATAATAAATGTGTCCAAATTGACTACTCCTTATATTAATGTTGAAGTAATGGGTTGTTAAAGATATGATTTTTTAGAGACTAAACTTGTCCAAAAAAAAATGTATTTGGTTTGCTTCCAAATTTGTCCCATAATTTCAACTTATGATTTCGGCCATTTTTTAAAGCAAATGTGTTCCTCTAATATGCTCAAACACAACAGAAAAACTAATCATATGAACTAAATTGAGAGAAAATATCAGAGCCTATAAGAGCTACAACTCATGCCAAAAAAAAAGGAAGATGTGGTGCAAATTAAGAACGATGCATCAGAATGCACCAAATTGGTCTCAAAAATGCTTTCTTGTAAGGATATTTGGGTGAAGTTACTGATGGAGAGAATAAGGCATGCACGTTAAAGGCGTTTGACAACAATTTTCGTTGGCTATTTTTTTCTCTTCCATTTAAATGGCAAATTTGTTGAGATTATTTCTGGAATCACTCATATGGAAATGGGTGATAAGAGCCTTTACTCTCAATCCCATAGTGCCTCTTGTATTATGCCTAGGAATGTTTGGATTTTGGAATCAATGATCATTTGATATCTCAATTAGAACTGTTGACTTAGTATATTTCAAATTTTAGAACTTTGAACTCCAGCCTTGTTATAAACCGAAAGACTTATACATGTTCTCACATGATTCTTAGTTTTACCCCTATTCAAAAGCTTACAAAGGACCATAATTGTGTGGTAATCTTTTTTTATTCTCATTCTACTTTTCAGGTTCTTGCAACTGGGAAGATGATTGGAGTTGTTAAGATGAAAGTTGTACTAGTTGTCTAACGAATGAATTGGTTTGAATGTGTTATCTTCCGCACTTTAGTCCAGTGATAACATCACTTCTATCTCACAAATGTAACTCCAGCTCAAGCGTCTTGTTTTTTTAATGAGGTTGTTGTGAATCGGATACCTTAGAAACAAAGTATAATAAGTTTCTTTGTGATCAAGAAATTTACAAGGGTTAGGGTTTAGGGTAACTGGATAACTATAAGGATTGATTAAAAACTGATATTCTTTCCTTTATCTTGAAACAAGCTTACAAGTATACAAAAATAACAATAATCTCTCTCACTTTTGAATTAGGGTTTTATCTTCCTATTTTCCCTTATGCTAAATATGATAGACTAGTATGTTATTTATAAGAAAATCAACACACTAACCTAACGGACTTTTTAACAATTACCAATTACAAGCAAACTTAGGATACAAGTTACCTTAACCAATTGGATCCATAAAATAAGGTTCAATTAAACAACATCATGTGAGCGGACTTCGACGACATGCTAACCCTAGAATTTGTTCCAATATCTCACAAATCTCCACCTTGGAACAAATTCTATAATAACAAAAAACAAACTAGCTTTCTTCATGCAGCTTTATCAACTGCATACATTGGAAAAACTTGCAACTGGACAACATCTTGGTGATCATATCAGCAACATTATGATCTGTCGAAACCTTCAGCACTTGGACTTCTCCACGCTCGATTAGCCCTCTGATGATATGCAGCCTCACATCAATGTGCTTGGTTCGCTCATGATAGGTCGAGTTCTTCGACATGTGTATTGCACTTTGACTATCACATTTAACAGTGATACCTCGACCTTAAAGTTTCAGCTCCTTTGCAAGACCTTCAAGCCACAATGTTTTCTTTACAACTTCAGTTAGAGCGATATATTCTGCTTCAGTGGTTGATAAGGAAACAACCTTCTAGAGTGTTGCTTTCCAACTAATTGATGTGCCAAACATAGTGAAAACATATCCAAAAATAGATTTTCTGGAATCCATACAATCTGCATAATCAGAGTCGACATATTCTTCGATTGCTGTTTTACTATCTTCACCTAAGGCCCTACCATAAATTATGACTCTGCTCAGAGACCCATTAATGTACCTTAGAATCCACTTCAATGCTTGTCAGTGAGCCTTTCTAGGATTCGTCATGTACCTGCTTACAAGACTTACTGCATATGTTATATCGGGTATAGTACATATCATAACATACATCAAGGAACCTACTATATTAGCAAATGAAATGCTATCCATATAAGTTCTTTCGACATCAGTATTAGGACACTAATATATACTCAGATTTAATTGAGGGTTTGTCGGAGTCACAATAGGCTTTGAATTCGACATACCAAACTTATCGAGAATCTTCTTCAGGTATCCCTCTTGAGATAAACATAATCTCGACTGCTTTTTATCTCTTCGGATGTCAATTCCAAGAATATTGGACATAACTCCTAGATCCTTCATATCGAACTCCTCATTGAGTTAAGCTTTTACCCTCATTACATCTTTAACATTGTTGCTTGCTATTAGAATATCATCCACATAAAACAACAAAATAACAAATGAATTACAAGGTCGAAATCTAAAGTAAACACAGTGGTCGAACTGACTTCTGATGAAACTTATGCATGCCATGAACTTGTCGAATATCCTATTCCAACGTCGAGGAGATTGTTTCAGCCCATATAAATATCTCTTCAGTTTGCACACATATTCTTCTTTCCCCTCTTCGACATAGCCTTCAGTTTGCCTCATCAGGATTGTTTCATCAAGATCACCATACAAGAACGCAATCTTCACATCCATATATTCTAGTTCAAGGTCGAACTGTGCCACCATGGCTAAGAACATTCAAATGGACTCGTGCAACACAAAAGGAGATAACACATCATTGAAGTCAACACCTTCTTCCTGAGTGAAACCCCTTGCAACCAACCTTGTCTTGTATCTCTTCGACGTCACTCCTTCGTTTCCTTCCTTAACTTTGAAAATCCATTTACAGCAGATTAACCTAGATCCAACAGGTTTCTTGATCAATTTCCAAGTATTGTTATCATGAAGAAATTTCATCTCATCATCCATGGCTTTCAGTCATTCAATTTTATTTCAAATCCTCATAACTTCCTTATAGTCTCTAGGTTCTTCTAGCACCTCACTTGTAGAGATTAAGGCATAAGCTATAAGATCTGCATACCTAAGTCTCTAAGGTGGCTTGATGACTCTTTTCAACCTGACTTTTTCCAGCAAATAGTCATTATCAGTCTCCTCATCTTCGATAGCAGTTTATGTTTCTTCTTCGACTTCATCTGGGTCATGTAATTCAACATCACTATGATCCACCTCATCATGAATTTCTCCCTGTTCCAGCTCTTCGTTAACATCATCAGTTTTCTTGAAATCCATCTCAACTTCATTAAAAACTACATCTCGATTGGTGATACGCCTCTCGTGGCCTGGCTCTAGGCACCACAGCCTATAAGCTTTGACTCCTTTAGGGTATCCCATGAACATGCATTTCAGAGCTCTAGGTTTGACCTTGTCTTTCCTAATGTGAGCATAGGTCACACAACCAAATACTCTTAATTTGTCGAGATCTAGTGGATGTCCCGACCAAACTTCTTCATGTGCATTCATATCTAACGCAATCGAAGGATATTTGTTTATCAGATATGTTGTTGTTGAAACAGCTTAAGCCCAAAACACCTTTTTCAATCCAACACTAACCAACATGAATTTAACCCTTTCAAGGATTGTTCGATTGAATCTCCCGGGTAGACCATTTTGCTGAGGAGTACCTGCTACAGTCTTATGCCTTGCAATCCCAGACTCGACACAATAACTGCCGAAAACTTCGTTGCAGAATTCAAGGTCATTATCAGTTGTCAATCTCTTGAACTTTTTGTCAGATTGAGTTTCGACCAGAACCTTCCAACTCTTAAAATTCTCAAAATTTTCATCCTTCATCTTCTAAATGAATACCCATAACTTTCTGTAATAATCATCAACTATGGATAGAAAATACCTTGCACCTGAATGTGAAGGATTCCTTGCAGGCCCCCAAAGATCAGCATGAATGTAATCAAGGGATCCATGTGTTCTTTGTTGACCTTTGTTAAAATTCACCCTACAGGATTTACCAAATACACAAGGTTCACAAAACTCAAACTTCTCGACTTTGTTACCACCTAGCAGTTTTGTTTCCCCAGATCGGCAAGGTCTCTTTCGCTAACATGGCCCAATCTTATGTGCCATAATTTTGTCTTCGACAATAGTTTCATAGATGCAACATTTGTCGAACCACTTACAACTTCAGCCTCAAGGGTATACAAGCCTTGTTTCTTCACGCCTCTCAATACTTCATTCAAGCCCTTCATGACTCTTAGGATACTTTTCTCTCCTTGAAAAACATATCTCTTCTTGTCGAATTCACCAAGAGAAATCAGATTTCTCTTCAAGTTAGGTACATACCTAACTTCAGTCAATAGCCTTATTGACTCATCATGGAGCTTGAGTTTCACAGATCCAATACCTGTAATTTTGCAAGTTTTGTTATTTCCCAGCAACATCGATCCATCGTCTTGATCACATAATTCTTCGAACAAAACTTTGTTTGGAGTCATGTGCCAAGTGCAACACAAATCCATAATCCATTATTTTCTTAAGTCGCTGCTTGAAAACCACAATAACATCATATGAGTAAAAACCATCTTGAATAATGGCAACATTTCCATTATCCTTACCTTCATGATCTTTCAGGCATCTTCTCCACGCTCACCGCACCAATTTGTTGTGAACCAGATACCTTAAAAAAAGTATAATAGATTTCTTTGTGATCAAGAAACCCATAAGGGTTAGGGTTTAGGGTAATCAAGGATAACAATAATGATTGGTTATAAACTGATATTCTTTCCTTTCGTTTGAAATAAGATTACAAGTATACAAGAATAACAAATAACCTCTCTCACTTTTAAATTAGGGTTTTATCTTCCTATTTTCCCTTATGCAAAATATGAGAGACTAGTATGCTATTTATAAGAAAACTAACACATTAACCTAATGGGATTTTTAATAATTACTCATTACAAGCTAATTTAGGGTACAAGTTAACTTAAACAATTGGATCCATAAAACAAGGCTAAATTAAACAACATGTAAGCGTACTTCTACGGCATGCTAACCCTAGAATTTGTTCCAATATCTCACAGAGGTCTGTGTTTCCATCCTTGTTTCTAAAATGAGTTTTTTAAGTCTTGACATTTGTTTCCATCATACTTTTTTCTTTTAGTTTTATTAAGAGTATGTTTGGATTGATATGATGTGATGGAATGAGATGGAATGCAGTGGTATATGATCATGATTGTTTGAATTTGTAAATAATTGATGGATCGAAATGGAACATGATGAAATTCATTCCATCATATTCCATTAAATCCTTCAATTTTCATTTCACCCAATTTAGAATGTATACAATGGAATGAAATAGCTTGTTTTATTCCTTTCCGTCAAATTATAAAATATTCAAACAAATGAATGAAATATTTGTTCCATTGCGCTTCGTTCCACTCATTTTCATCATGTTCCACTCCGCTTCATTCCATTATAGTATATCAATTCGAACAAAGCCTAAGGGTTTTATTGACCATTTGATTTAGTTCATTCTAATGTTAAGGGAATTTTCCTATTTCTAATATTTTTTATGCAAGATAGTTTGTTTCTTTTATTAATAATTTTACTGAGTAATTTGAATATTTTTTATTAAGGATAAATTAGAAATATCTCAAATGTTCATTCATTTTTACAACAAAGTACATATACAATTTGGAAAATCCAAGTTCCTTTTTGTTTTGGTTCCTAGTTTCTCTTTTATTATGGATGAATCAACATCCTCAACACCAATAAAGACTAAAGCTAGTGAACTACTTTTAGTGTATTAGAGAAGAAGTAAATCCAACCTATTCTTGAAACAACCTCAATCACTTGAGTTAGAAGTAATCATTATTAGTGATTCTTAGATTTATGGTACTTACAATATTGATCCATATGATTTACTTATTGTTTGGAGAAAAGAAAATTGGTATTCTTTCAAATATCTTATTTCTCAATTTGTCTCCTTTAATAATTTTATGTATGCAACGTCATCGTTTTACACAGCTATTGAATGTGTGAGAGTCTCATCATATGTTCAGGTGAAAGACAATTGGGTTGAAGCTATGGATTAAAAAATGTCAGCACTTGAAAGAAATGAGACTTAAGTTGGAAGGAAAGAAATCTGATGGATGCAGGTGGATCCATAAAGTCAAGTACAAATCATACATCATCTTGATTAATATAAGGCTAGACTGGTGGCTAATAGATACCCTAAGAATCATGATATTAATCACAATGAGACATTTTCTCCAATAGTGAACATGAAAATTGTTAAGATCTTAATATCTCTTGTTGCTCACCCTAATTCCAACTTATGTTTGTTTTATTTAAGAAACGATTTCTTATATATAGACTTAAAAGAGAATGTGTATATGGAAATTATCCCCGAATTTGGACCCATTGGTGGAACAAACCTAATGTGCATAGTGAGGAAATCTTATATGGACTAGAATAGTCTCCCCGAGCATGTTTTGAAGATTGACAAAATCAATAGAGGGCGTAGACAACATGTTGAGCAAGGGAGATCATGTGTTTTCTTCAAACATTTACACAGAAGAAAACTTATTATTTTTCATGTTTATGTTGACGATATCATTATTAGAGGCGATGATGTGGTTAAAAGACAATTATTCAAGGAAATACTATATGTAGAGTTTGAGATGAAAGAATACAGGGACTCGGATATTTCTTCACAATTGAGATGGCTTGCTCACAACAAGACTTTTTTAATTTTCATTGAAAGTATGTACACGATCTTTTTGCATGAAACAAACAAACTTAGATGTAAACTATAAGTGTTTCCATCGAACACAATCAATGGATAAACTATAAAGTGAAAGTGCTAAGATTCACAAGGTTCATTATCAAAGATTAGTGGAATATTGTATTTATTTGACTTGTATAAGGCCAAACTTCACATATGCAATCAATATTGTGAGACAATCCATGCATAATCCACCTATAAACCGCAATATCTTAAGGTTATTTTAGAGAGATGACTCCTATTCAAAAGATGTGGAAGTTTCACTATGGAGACTTGTATTGACGTCGACTATGTAGGTTCAATGAGTGATAGAAGGTCCACTTAAGTGTATTGCATCTTTGTGTGGAGAAACAAGAAGAAATGTGCAATGTCTTGCTTGAGTGTTAAGGTAAATTTTAGAGCTATGACACAATTTATGAGTTGTCATGGATTAATATTGTTCTAAAAGGTTTGAAGATAAAGTGTGGGTTGCAATGAAGTTGATTTGATTTGTGACAATAAATCGACCATCAATATTGTTCATGATTCTGAGTACCATAACGGGGCAAAATGTATGAGATAAAGAAACAAATAATGAATTAATAACTACAATCTTCATTTCTTTTGACAATCATTTCATTTGTAAGATGTGAATGATATATATCTATTAACCAATTTGAAGGAGAGTCGGTTAAATATTGGTTTTTATTATTTTTACAAATGGTATTGTTAGGCTTAACCCATTTAATTAAGTAATAAGTTAACAATCACACTCTCAATACCTTTTGAATAATATTCATAAGATTATTTTCAACTCTACAACATGAAAAAGTCTCCCTCTATTTGATTTAGGAGGTAAACATGGGCTATGATATCAGTACAAACAGAGCCAAAAGACCTAATGAGCAAACTCTTCTATAAAACATTATTTTGGTTAATGTAGATGATATTATTATCTTAAGTGATGAAATTTAAAAAAATAATAATAATAATAAAAAGTTGTAAGGGAGATGTTAGCAACTTAGCTTGTCATATCCCAAAGGAAGTTATGTCCTATTTCTTTTGAAGGATATGGGAAAGTTGGGTTGCAAAACCATGTAGTATAATTAATAGTGAAGACTCAATAATGTGAATCTAAAAAGAAGGTTCAACAAGAAATGATCTTTTTCTGATTGAATTCAAATTTTCAAACAACTTTTAAGAATCATTTTAGACACGCTAATCAAGAACAATAAAAAAAATTAAAAGTGTATTTGATTAACAAATGAACATAGAGATGAATGATTGTCTTCTATGGAAAAGACAGATAAACAAGTGATTGCAATGAAATTTGAAAAGTATGATATGATCTACAATTGGTTCAATCAATAATCTAAAATAAAACATGTATAACTATTTGGTTATTACCATTTTTCTCATCATTTAGGGACTAAGATAAGAAGGTTGAGTAGTATCTAGTTTTTTTTTTTTACTACAAATCAAAACTGAAAATTCTCATGTTATTGATATAGAACTAGGCTTGTATGCTTTTAACATCTTGTTTGAGCCAGTTTTTTTATATTTTAATGCGGCATTTTATCGGGATCAGGATTAGCACTATGATAATAAATGTGTCCAAATATTTCCTTATATTAATGTTGAAGTAATGGGCTTTTAAAAATATGATTTTTTAGAGACTAAACTTGTCAAAAAAATGTATTTGGTTTGCTTCCAAACTTGTCCCATAATTTCAACTTATGATTTCGACCATTTTTTAAAGTCAAGGTGTTCCTCTAAATTGCTCGAAAACAACAGAAAAACTAATCATATGAAATTGAGAAAAAATATCGGATCCTATATAAGCTACAACTGAATGCCCAAAAAAAAGGAAGATGTGATGCAAATTAAGAATGATGCATCAGAATGCATCAAATTGGTCTAAAAACTGCTTTCATGTTATTTGGAGGTAGTGTAAATGGATGATGCTACTAATGGAGAGAATAAGGCATGCACATTAAAGGCGTTTGACAACAATTTTCGTTGGTTATTTTTTCTCTTCCTTTTAAATGGAAAATGTTGTTGAGATTATTTCTAGATTCACTCATATGGAAATGGGTGATAAGAGCCTTTGCTCTTGATCCCGTAGTGACTTTTTGCTCTAGATCATGTAGTGCCTCTCATCCTACTTTTCACAATTGGGAAGATGATTGGACTTGTTAAGGAACAACGAGAGTTGTACTAATTGTCTGATTAATTGTCTGATGAAGGAGTTGGATTGAATGTGTTATCTTCCGCACTTTGATCTAGTGGTAGTATCACATTTCTATCTTACAAATCTAGTTTCAGTCTTAGCGTTTTGGTTTTCCTTTTTTGATGAGGTATATGTTTTCCATTTTTGTTGTTAAAACGAGTATTTTAAATTTGACATTTGTTTCCATTATATTTTTTTTCTTTTTAGTTTTACTAAGGGTATATTTGAATTGATGAAATGTGATGGGATGCAGTGGTATATAAGACTTTATTGTTTGGATTTGTAAAATAAGGATGGAGCGGAATAGAACATGATGAAATATATTTCATCATAATGAATCAAATCCTTCAATTTTCATTCCACCTAATTTGGAATGTATACAATGGAATGAAATAATTTGTTTAATTCCTATCCGTGAAATTATAAAAAAAAATCCAAACAATTTAATGAAATATTTGTTCCATTTTGCTCTGCCCCACTCAATTTCATCATGCTCCATTACGCTTCATTTTGGTCTAGTCCATCAATTCAAACAGAATCTGAGAGAGTTATTAACCATTTGATTTAATTTATTCTAATGTTTGGGGATTTTTCCTATTTCTAATATTTTTTGTGCAAGATAGTTTGTTTCTTTTATTAATGACATTAGTGAGTGATTTGACTTATTTTTATTAAGGATAAATTAGAAATATCTCAAATGTTCATTCATTTTTAGTACACGTACAATTTGGGAAACCCAAGTTCCTTTTTCTTTTGGTTCATAGTTTCTCTTTTATTATGGATGAATGATTACCTTCAACACCAGCAAAGAACAAAATTAGTGAACTACTTTTAGTGTATTAGAGAAGAAATAAATCTGACTTATTTTTGAAACAATCTCAATTGCTTGAGGCATAAGTAAGTACTGAAAGTAATCATTCTATTAGTGATTCTTAAATTTATGGTACTTATGATATTAATATGTATGATTTACATATTGTTTTAAGAAAAGAAAAGTGGTATAGTTCTAAATATCTTATTTCTCAATTTGTCTCCTATAATAATTTATGTATGCAACATCAACGTTTTATTTTAGCTGTTGAATGTGTGAGAATCTCATCATATGTTCACTGAAAGACAATTGGGTTGAAGTTATGGGTGAGAAAATGTTAGCACTTGAAAGAAATGAGACTTGAGTTGGAAGGAAATACACCTGTTGGAAGCAGGCGGATCTATGAAGTCAAGCACAAATCATAGACCATCTTGATTAAAAGAAGGTTAGACCGGTGGCAAAAGATACCCTAAGACACATGATATTAATCACAATGAGACATTTTCTCCAATGTTGAACATGAACATTGTTCATATCTTAATATTTCTTGTTGCTCGTCCTAATTCCGACTTATGCTTGTTTTATGTAAAAAAAAAATGGATTCTTACATATTAACTTTAAAAAGGACGTGTATATGAAGATTTCCCCCGAATTTGGACTCATTGGTGGAACAAACCAAATGCGAAGAATGAGGAAATCTTATATGGACTAGAATAGTCTCCCCGAACATGGTTTGAAGATTGAATAAATCAATAGGGGAGTAGACAATAGGTTGAGCAAGGGAGATCATACATTTTCTTCAAACATTTACGTGGAAGAAAACTTATTGTTCTTCTTGTTTATGTTGACGATATCATTATGTGAGGTGATTATATGGTTAAGAGACAATTATTCAAGGAAAGACTATCCATAGAGTTTGAGATGAAATAACATAGGGGACTCGAGTATTTCTTCATAATTTAGGTGACGTGTTTACTACAGGACATTTGTATTTTTTAGAGAGTATGCACATGATCTCTTTGCAGGAAACAAACAAACTTAGATGTAAACCTGCAAGTGTTTTCATCGAACAAAATCATTGGATAAACTATGAAGTGAAAGTGCTAAGATTCACAAGGTTCGGTATCAAAGATTAGTGGAAAATTTTATTTACTTGACTTATACAAGGCTAAACTTCAAATATGAAATCAATATTGTGAGACAATCGATGTGTAATCAACCTACACACCGTAATATCTTAAGGTTATTTAAGAGAGAAGAATCATATTCAAAAGATGTGGAAGTTTCACTATGGAGACTTATATTGACGTCTACTATGTAAGTTCAATGAGTGATAGAAAGTGCACTTAAGTATATTGCATCTTTGTGTGGAGAAACAAGAAGAAATGTGCAGTGTCTTAGTGTCTTGCTCGAGTGTTGAGGTAGAATTTAGAACTATGACACAATTTATGAGTTGTCGTGGATTAATATTGTGCTAGAAGGTATGAAGGTAAAATGAGTCCCTATGAAGTTGAGTTGATTTGTGATAATAAATCGACCGTCATTACCGTCCATAATTTCAAGTACCATAACGGGACAAAATGCTATGATAAACAAACAAATAATGGATTAATAACTATAATTTACATTTCTTTTAGATATTAGTTGACAACCAATTTACTTGTAAGATATGAATGATATATATCTATTAACCAATTTGAAGAAGAGTATTATTTTTTATTATTTGTACATATGGTATTATTAGGTCTAGACTATTTAATTAATTAATAAGTTATCTATCACAATCTATATACCTTTGAAATAATATTCATAAGATTATTTTCAACTCTGCATGAAAAAGTTTCCCTCTATTTAATTTTGGAGGTAAACATAGGCAATGGAATCACTTGAGTACAAGCAGAGCCAAACAACCAAATGACCAAACTCTTCTGTAAACATTCTTTTGGTTAATGTAAATGGTATTATTATCACAAGTGATGAAATTAAAAAACAAGTTTTAAAGAAGATATTAGCAACATAGCTTGTCACATCCCAAAGGAAGTATGTCCTATATCTTTTGAAGCAAATGGGAAAGTTGGATTGTTCTAGCAGAGGGTTATATATGCACAATTGGGCTGAAACTAACAAAGAGCCTAAAAGTCCAATAAAATAACTAACTAACGGGTTGAAACTAACAAAGGAAGAGTTTACCCCGCACCCCCCCAATTATACCTGTACCCCCCCAAAATATTTTTTTTGACCAAAATGCCCTCATATAAATAGTTACTAATTCAAATTCACTTTCTATTTTTACCGTCCGTCCAAAAGTTACAGAGAGAAAAAATTTTTTGATTTTCGCACGTGTTTACCGGAAGACTACAAGTAAGTCTTCCGGAATGAAAAATAATGTACCGGAAGAGTTTGTGAAAGTCTTCCGGTACCGGAAGACTTTATGAAAGTCTTCCGGTATGGTTTGGATGACTACCGGAACACTTCATCAAAGTCTTCCGGAAAGTTTTTTAAAAAAATGCCTACCGAAAGACTTTGTTGAAGTCATCCGGAATGCTTTCGTGTGTACCGGAAGACTTGAAGAAAGTCTTCCGGAAATTTAATTTTTTTTTTTTTATTAAATAATTGTTTTTCTGTTTTTTTTCAGTGGTTCGATCACGCGGCAGAGATGGGAGGATTCCAGTGCGATCGATGGGACGGGGCGAGACGAGTAGATCACGCGCAGATGATGCTGGTACATCTGCAGCTGCAGCTGACCCTGTGGGGTATCCTGGTGGTCCGTACGATACCAGGCTTTTGGTTTCGTACGAGCATCACGTGGCGAGCCGTGTATGGTTTGGCGAGGTAATGAAATTATAATTATTTAGTTTTGAATAATAACCGAAATTATATAATTTGTTTATCTAATTTGTTTAATTTTATTTGATTTCAGGAGAGGGGGGCGAAGAAGGAACTGAAGGTGGCTGAACATGGTTTGAAGTTGACCCAGATGGTTCCACAGCAGCTTCCACCGGAGATTGAGGGTATCATATTTAGATCCGGTTTAGCTTCCTTACAGAGATCGAGTTTGAAGAAGATTGATGCAAACTTGGTTTCTGCATTTGTGGAGAGATGGCATATAGAGACATCTTCATTTCACCTGCCGTTCGGTGAAATGACGATTACTCTCGATGATGTGGCATGTCTGCTTCATTTGCCTATTAGGGGGTATTCTGGAACCCTCAACCCATCAGTGAGGAGTTAGCCATTGAGTGGGCTGTTGACTATCTTGGAGTGACATCGAGAGCGGCACTTTTCCAGGTTCGTGAGTGCAGAGGATCGTACTTCAAGATAGAGTGGTTATATGATCGATTCGTAGAGCATCGATCAGCTTCACGTTGGACATTTGCGACCCGATGTTATTTGATGGTGATAGTGGGCTGCACCATCTTTGCGGATAAGTCATTTACACTCGTGGAGGCGCGATACTTGGCATTATTTAGGGACCTGGATGCGTTGTCCACCTATAGTTGGGCAACAGCTGCATTGGTGACACTGTATAGGTTTCTTGGAGATGCATCTATGTTTAGCTGCAAACAGCTTGGTGGTTATCCGACTCTCCTACAGGTATATATTTAAATTCAGTTTATTATGTTAAAGTTATATATTAAATTTAGTTTATTGATTTTCTTTTAATTCTAATTTTAATTTTATTAAGTTCATTATGTTCTATTTAATTATTATGTTATTGTTTTTTTAACAGTGCTGGATTCACGAGTATTTTCCTACACTTGGGAAAAAAGGAGAGAATTGGATACCTGCTCAGAACTGTGGACTCCCGCGTGCGATGAGGTGGACGTACAAACAGGGGGCGTTAAAGGTGGATGAGTTGCGACCCATTATGGATGAGCTGACACCGACTGATGTCATATGGAGGCCGTTCGAGGATCATAGAGTTCATCGTCGTTTTGATGAGATTTCTCTATTCAGGGGTTGTTTGAGGTGGGGAGATACTATTGTTCCATACATGCCTGACAGGTGTCTTCGACAGTTTGGATACCGTCAGTCCATTCCACCTGCACCCATTGATCCTAGGATGGCTGGTGACATTGATGTTGAGTGGATTAGTTACACCCAGAGCGCTGGCCAGGTGATTCGTTCTGCTACACGAGCGACTATCCCATTTGAGGTAGAGGATGGATACCTAGAGTGGTATTATCGTGTTTCGCATCCTCGATTGGTACCTCCTACCTATGATGAGCCCTATGATGAGCCGCCAGTTGCATCTATTCCTGAGTACGATGCGGGACCATCTGATCCTGCATGGGGTTCTGTGTCCACCTTGATTCATCGCTACCTTCAGCAGAATGCAGCTGAAGAGGATGATCCACATTTTGCTGATCTGTTTGCAGCTTTACGTATTGCTCGTTCACAGTGATGTATAGTTATGTTTATGTCATATTATTTCTTAGACTTTGTTTGTTAATATATTGACATTTGAACTGATATTTATGTTATATGTTATTTATAGTTTTTCGATTACCTGAATCCAATTTATGTTATATGTTATTTAAGTGAAAATAAAAATGAAAAACATAATGAAATTAAAACATATAATATAATTCATGAATAAAAATGAATAACATAGTTTATAATTTATAATGAGTTTGTAATATAGGCGTAAGTTGTTGCCAATGTTGTAGACGCGCAGCAAATCCTACCATCCATGATGTTGCTGCTGGAGAACGAAAGTTCCTCCAATCTGTTGTCACTGGTGGCAATGGAAATCCTTCTTTCATGTTAACCTATATTCAAAATTAAACAATACATTATTTAATGTTACTCAAATAATTTACTAATAATATCAAATTATAACAATGTTTACCTGAATCCAATGATTGGAGTTTACAAATCCAATGCAATAAAATGAGACATTGGGTGAGAATGTAGTTGTCATAGGGAAGAAAGTCAAACATTCGACTCCTAGACAGACAAGTACCACGTTATACCGATTCGCAATCACGTAACCCATATCTGGTAGAGTCAACCATTTCTCTATTGGTTGAGAACCACTTCCCTCTATCTTCAAAGAATCTCTCACTTCAGCTAACCGATCAGCAAATAAATTGGCATATAAAGCTGATCTTTTATTATGTATAATTTCCAATTCTAATTCCCGACGAACCATTGGCCAACCATCTTCGGCATAACCCCGCAATGAAGCAATCACTCTAAATCCACAATTACCATCTGACATTACGTTGACAACGTCATCAATGAATGACCTAATATGATAAGGAAATTGAAGGATGAACCGTTTAGATGACTGTGAAGTTTGTGTTAATTTTAACTTCTTTTTCACAGGTTGTGATGGTTGAGATGGTTGAGATTTCTTTTTTGAATTTTGTGATGGTTGAGATTGTCGTTGTGAAGATTGTGATGCTTGATCAACATATTCATGATACGAAGGATCCCTGTAAACATCATACCCTTCAGGTTTTTTGCCTTTTTTCTTGACTCCACCTTTTGTCTTTATTTTTTCAGGTGGTGCTAACAAAGAAGTCGTTGTGGGAAATGCAAGTTCATAAACCCTACTATGTAATGCCCTTCTTCCAACAACATCTTGTGACCTATACCTTTTCCATAACTCATCCATTGCAGATTTCATACCCACTTCTGATTCCTCATCTAAGTCTTCTTCCAACTTAATTTCCATACTTAGTTTCCTCCAATGTACATGCACAGCCTCAATTGGTATCGGAATACCACTAATTCTATACCTTGCCAACTCACACGCGCAAGGTAATCCATAGGTGGATCTAAGAGTACATCGGCATCTGTCTTTGTTAGTTCCAATATAATCAACTCTCTTTAACTCTTCAGCAACGCGCCTCAATGCAGCTCGCGACACTGAAGTACGTAAATATGTGTAAAATGGACTTGAATGGACATGTGCAACTTCATACACACTCTTTTGAAAAGAAGCTCGAATGTTGCTAATTTGTATCTTTAAGTTGTCATTCATGGCCTCCCAACATTTTACCATGTCACCAATACTGTTACCCAACATCTGCTTTAACTTCCAATGAGCAGACTCAACCCTATAATAATACATATTTAAACTAAGTAAGAAAAATAAAAAATTCACAAAAAGTATATTTTGGGATCTAAAACAAAACATACCGATTAGTCGTCGTGTTACCCATATGTAGGACTCGATTAATCCATGCGCAAACAAACCTTTGTCTATGTGGTGTCAACCATGTGTCGTTCACGTACTCAAAAAATTTAGGACAATCAACACACTCTTGCTCAAGTTCTTTTAAATGTTGTGCATACTCAACCTCATCACTAGCCCATACAACATCCGTCCATAATTTGCCAATTGACTCCTGCTTATCAGGATCCACTAATAGTTTCCTTTTTGCACCAACATTTTTGTTAATGTGAAACTGACATAGCAAATTATTTGTCTTCGGAAACACAGTTTCAATGGCTTTCATCAAAGCAAGATCTCTATCTGTCATCATAACTTGTGGAAATAAATCTTTTTTCACAAACAATTTTTTAAGCTTATCTAACACCCAACAAAAAGTCTCAGTCTGCTCAGACTCAATATACGCAAATGCGACAGCAAAAGTCAACTCGGTAGATGTCATTCCAACAATTTCAAACAAAGGTTGTCTGTATTTGTTTGTCTTATAAGTGCTATCCATAACTAACACAATAGGAAACATATTCAACAACTTAACTGAATCTGGATGTGCCCAAAATATATCTTTAATAACTTCAGAGTCATCTCTTTTTCTACTCCAAAAAACATAACCTGCAGCCTCGATAAGCTTAAACAAATGTTGTATCTCACTTCTAGGACCTCTTATCTCTTTTTCCATCATACTCTTTTGCTTGTATATTTGTGTGATACGAGTGACACAATCTGGATCAATCTCGTACAAGGAATGCAATATATTTCTGGGTGCAACCTTTCTCTTTGTTAAATCAGCAACATGTTGCTTCTGATCCGCTGTCAACCTACCAACAAATGAGTGACCTTCTAATCTATCGGGTAAATCATGGTTATGAACGCCGCATTTTACATCAATCTTCCATCCAGATCCATCTTTTGTCGGAATCGACCTGATCTTAAATGGACATCCACATTTTTTCGTCGCACTTTCTATTCCACTACGAATATCCTTGTATTTCCCACCTTTATCGCAACCAAATATTATTTTGTTCTTTCTTCCTCTCTTGCCTGTTTGTGTATCTGAACGAGTGATGACGACCGTCACTTTATTTCGTAATCCGGTGTCTTTGACCCATCTTATCACCTCTTCTCGTGTACCAAATATCTCTGTCGTTGTAAATACATCTGATGTATTCACACATATCGGTTCTTTTTCGTGTAAAGGTACTGCACCTACAAAATAAAAATATTTTTTAAAAAAATGAATTAAAAAAAATTAAATAATATAAAAAAAAATTCAAACCGGAAGACTTTATGCAAGTCTTCCGGTATTGTACTCTTACAATACCGGAACACTTACATAAAGTCTTCCGGTACACATATTCATTCCTACCGGAAGAGTTAATAAAAGTCTTCCGTACCGGAACACTTTTATTAAGTCTTCCGGTGTACAATCATCATAATACCGGAAGACTTACATAAAGTCTTCCGGTATGTAAATTTACGTACCGGAACTCATTCCAAAAGTCTTCCGGAACGTGTAATTTTTGACAAATTTTTACTTTTATCTGACGGTCTGACACAAATGGTAAAAAAAAAATAAAAAAAAATAATAATACAATAAAATAATATAAGGTTAAAATGGGCATTTTTAAAAAAATGTGGGGGTACAGGTATAGATGGGGGGTGCGGGGTAAAATCTTCCTAACAAAGAACCTAAAAGCCCAATAAAATAACAAACTAACCAAAGAAAAGGGAAAAATATAAAAGTTTCTAATAAACCATGGGAATGCAAACCTCTTATTCATACAATAATAACTTTGGAAGTCTTCGATTGATATTGACGACATCCTTCCCCATACATCAAATTTATATTACGATACATGATATCACATATGAGCTCTCTCTACAATTATCTTTCATTGTCAAACTTGTAGTTTACATTACAATGTAGAGAATTAGAGGACAAACGAGTCAAGTATGGCAATATCTTTGTCACTTCTAATATTCACACAGCTTAGGATGACAAGTTTCATTTCAAAAACTGATTTATATTTAAATATTTATTACTGTAAACAAGTTTCATTTAAATATTAACATAATTTTGTTTACTTGCATATGATTTTATTTTAAATAGTAATAATTCCTTTTGTCACATTAATTAATAATTATAATTGATACTCTTATATGGTTTCAAACCAATTAATATCTAGACATTCAAATAACATTAGGCTTTTTAAGAAAAAGAGCTGGCGTGGGTTTAGTGCTGGCTCCACTTTATACTAATTTTTGTTACAGCTAGATTCCATTAATATAGAAAAGAGACTATTCCTTTTACCTTTCCCATGTTAACCGGTCGACATATTTTCCTCCCTTTGTCTGTACTTGTTAATTTTATAAGTGTGTGTTTGTTGGTTGATGTTCACATCTTTTGACCTTCTTGTCTCTAGCATGTGCAATTTGGCCACTTTGAAAATATGCCACTATACCATGTGCTTTACCTCTTCAATCAAATAACTTATAGGAAACACTACACCGTCTTGGTCAATCAAATAAGTTATAGGAAACACTACACCGTCTTGGTGCAAGGGTTGAATTTTAGTGACATTACACACCCTCTAGCATGATGAAATGAGTAAATTCCAAAAGAAAATATTAGTGCAGCTTTCAAACGTCTACTATATTAACATCTTGTATAGTACAATGACACAAGAAAATATCTTAACACAAACATACAAATAAAAGAGATACGGTCTTTTCTTACACAAGATACAATGCACTTAAATAAAATTAGAATCAGTTTTTCAAAACAAATTATTAAATCCAGTAAAAAACATTGGAAGACATGTGTTACAGTTGTGGTAGTTGTAGTATTTAATTGGAAAATAAATTAAAAAGCACCAACATGCCAAGATTTGTGCGGTGGAAACTAAAAACATTCTCATTTTGTTAAATCCTTTAGATCCTCTTCAGATCTAAAAAGATTATTAACATTTCATCTTCCCTAATTCATTCTCTAAACTATAGTAATAACTTTAATAAACTTGAATTAAAAAAAAAGACAATAATCGAAATACAGGAAAAAGGGAAAGAGTTATTCCCAATTTTCACTCAGACGCACCCTCTCGGGGCAAACCCGACCCGGGAACCCGCAAGATCATAAACGACCCGAAATCCTTGCTGCTGAATGTTACCGATGATAGACAAACCACTCATTGTTCCGGCGAAAGCAAAGCAGAAGCTTCCACTGTTATCCACCGGAATCAAGTAATTCGTAGCTGGAAGTGACACGTCAGCACCTCGGAAATGAAGTACCACCGTCGGCACCTTCACCTCCGTCAACCCCGATAAATCAAAGCAGGTATCGAACAGCGAGAATTCCGGTGCCTTCTTCAGATGCGAAGCACCAAGCCTGAACGCGTCTCTCAGTGCAATGTAAGCTGGACGGGTCAATCGGGTTACTGAAGTGCCCGAATCAATGATAACTCCGCCGTTACCGGCCGGATCGAGCTTGAAGAGAGAAGCGGAGACGCCGCGAACGGATGCACCACCCACACTGATTCCGAGGAGTTCGATGTAATAGAATGTATCGAGTTTAGGGTTTTTGAGAAGTGGAGTAAACCGGGCGGTTCGTGAAATGGCTGAATCGCCAAAAACCATAGATGATGGTTTAGCTGAAGCGGAGCGGTCCACAAGACAATAAGAAAATTTCTGATTAAACCGGCGACCGGTTTGAACCGGGAACGATAATCGTCCACGTCCAAGTCCCAATAAACCAGCAGCACCAACGAAGAGACCTTCATTATCATGACCACATCCCAAAGCCACGCGCGTCACACGTGTCTTTCGAAACGTCAGCGTTTCAGTGGAGAAATCACCGAAAGTGAAAGAACCATCACCGTAAGAAACCTGATACTGACAAACCTTATTCCTGTTGTTGCATCCGGCGGAGTCAAGTCTCCGGCAGAGAGGAGCACCGCATGGGATTCCGGCGAAGGTGCGTGATTTAGTCGGATCGAAAACTGGATCTGCTTGTGAGTAGCATTTACGACATGGAGCACATTGAAGCCAAACGACGTCGCTTCCGGTGTCGAGAACCATGTAAACGTACTTGGCTGGAGTACCAACACCTATGCGTGTGAAATACTCACCGCTGCCTTGGGAAAGACCAGAGACGATGGAGCTGCTGAAACCGGTAGCGGATCTAAGGGGATGGGAGTGGTTGGGAGATATAGCGAGGTTGAAGGATTGGACTCTGGCAGCATCTCTTTGGAGTCTGAGATGGAAGAGTTGTTGTGGTGTTTTGTTGGAGGAGAGTGAGTCTATGTGGTGGAGTTGAAGAGAGAGAGGTTCAGAATCAGATATAGATTCTTGTTCTGATAGTTCTAGCCATGATAGGGTAGAAGGGTTAGGGAGAGAGTGAATAGGTAGGGTTTGGGTTTGGAAAAGAGTGGCGGTGGTAGATGAGATAGCTAATAATAGGAAGAGAAGGGTTGTTTTGTTGTAGTTGTCTTCCATTGTTGAGAGTGTGTAATAGAAATGGTGGTGGGAGAGAGTGAATAAATAAGTAGTACCAGTAGTACGTAATTATTGAATGAGACGAGAGTGAGTGAGAGAGAGTGAGGAAAGAAAGCGGTTCAGTTGAAATGAGTGTGGGTGGCTGAGTTAGTGCAGTGATTGTTGTCTAACCATATTAGATTAGATTACCCGTGTCAAAATGAATTATTATTATTGCGTGTGGTTGGGTAAGGTTGGTGTTGTTGGGGTAGAGCTGGATATCATTACCACTAAATGCTTTGCCTTTATTGTTATTCTAGATACACACATGAGTTATTATCTTATGGAGAATCTCTCATGCCTTCTTGCTATTAATTCTGCCATTGTTACTCGTATTTCTAGTTACCATCAAGTGCCCAATGTCCGTTTTGCTACTACTATGTGGCCAATGCCTGATGCATCTAATCAATTTCTATTCAAACTAAAATTTGGAAATTATTTTCTATGATTTTTTAGATTACTAAGTTTAATTTTATCACTAAACTAAAATTAAATATTGTTAAAATTGTGTTAGGAAAATAGTATTAATAGATTGTTTTAATCAAAAAAATATATATCATCAATTTTATTTAATTTAAAACATTTATAACACACATCAGAGGTATATATAGCGGAACTAACAACAATCTCACAAAGTTAGAACCACATACCACAATCACATTGTCAAGACTATAGAGCACACCAGACAACACAATATTCAGACATTTTGTCTGGCAACACAACCTCACAAGAGGTACAAGAACACAAGATGCATGAGAACATGCAAGATTTGTACACAGCTCCCCCTGTCACACATAATCAACCTCCCTAAGGAGTAGACCCAAATCACAAGAAACACTAGCAGAAACACACCCAAGATCAAGATCACCCCCCCTAAAGACCACAACTTACTGCAGTGACAAATGAATTATCCCAAATACAACCTCAAAGACACCTGCTCCATCATAACAGAAGAAATTGCATAGCCTCACAAACATCTAGAGCACCACAGATAATGTTAGAACATGTGATCTGACATCTTGCAAGTACATCACATCAGTTACAAATACAAATTGATCATTCCTTCTGCACCAGCTTCCTTATATCACACATGTGACTGGCAGTCATGCACACATGTTACTTAGCTTCTCCAGTAATAGTTGCATACAACAAGCAACAAAAAATGACATGAACATGAAGTCATGACACCTGATCCAACATCAGGATTAAAAACACTCACAATTTCACCCTCCCTTTCTAACCCAAAATTCACACACACACACACATACACAAATGAGTAAAGTTACCCACATAAATGGAAACACAAATATGCATAAGTATAAACAAAACAGGAAGCACAAACACAACAGTGGAAACACACAAGATTCAATGGAAACACGTAATTCTGGAAGCAAAAAAAATCAATACTAATGGCAACAATAACATTTGTCAGGAATTACACTAATATTCTCCAATATATAATCCGTATTACATTCGGTTTAGCTCCATTCTTTAAATAACATTCATTCCTTGTGGGCTTAGGCTTCATAAAGCGCAGAAACATCAGAAATTAGCTTTCAATCATTAGCATGATTACCTGCACAAAAATAAGAAGAAATACAAACTTTCCTAAAAATGTTCAACGATTCTTTTTATGAAAAACAACACAATATGCAGAAACAAAAGTTTCCAACATATCCTTCCTTGGATAATGAAAACATGTAAATTAAATAACACTTAAAATACACACCAAAAGACAAAAACAATCAAGCCCTATGGTTCTTGTATAACATGTTATAGCACATGTCATGACATCCTCTTGAACATGATGTTTGACTGACATGACAAAACATCTGCTTAACATCTGCATGTTTTACCGAAATGATTGTCAATCAAAAAGCCACAAAACTTACAAATAACATAAAATACAAAACTCCAATTTTCTGCTACTAGAATGCATCACATGTCTAGTTGTAACTGATTATAAACTCGTGGTAATCGGTTCGGGCAAATGCTCATTTTATTGTTGTCAGTTCAGTTGTGCAGAGGCGTTTCAGACACCTTTGTGTTATGGGTGTTCGTGGTTCGGTTTGGATCGTTTTTGAAGCAAAATATCATTCGATCCAAACATAAATTTACTTGTGGTTTGGTTCGGTTTTGGATGATTGGTTAAAAAAAATCTGATCTGATCAAATCCAATTTCATGCGATTTAATTTTAATAGATTTTTTGGATATCCAAATTACAAATTATAGCTTTTATTAATATTCTAAAAATACTAATAAATAGTAAATTTGTTATAATATATAATATATAAGATGAAAAAAAAAATAGATTAAATTAAATTAAACTAATAAATAATATTTAAAAAAATAAGTATCATCTAATATTAAATTAACACAATATATTTATTAATAAAAAATAAATAAGTAAAAAATATATATACATGCAGTTTGGTTTGGTTTGGATCGGTTTTGAAAAATTAATCTAAAATATGATCTGAACCGATCGGATTTTACAAGATGACATTCAAATATATTTAAAAAAATCGATTTTTTTAAGGTTTTCAGTTTTTTTGGATCGGATTGCGATTTTTATTTGGGTTGGTTTGGATTTGAACACCCCTATTTTGTGTGGTGGCGTCATTCCGTTGGATTTTCGGTTAGTAATGCTTATGCTTCTATTGATATGGCGGAACCAGATAAATTGATTTTTTTTTATCACAAACAATCTACTTTGTTGTCATTGTTATGTATGGCTAAGGTTCCGAGTAAAACTCTTATTTTTGGTTAGGGGTTGTTTTGGAATAGACTTTCAACGAATGATGAATTATTTTTCCGTGACATTCTTGTGGGGCATAATTCCTTGGTGTGTCCTCTTGGTATGGAGTTTGCGGAAGACTTGAAGCATCTCTTTTTCAGTTGTAGGATCTCGAGTTTATGGTGGAGTAAGGTTTACCATTGACTTCGGTTGTTAGATGCTCCGCCAGATTGTTCTATTTTAGAGCAGATTACTTTGATGGATAAAGCTAATAACTCTTGTTTTTTGTTAGATTTGGGTTGGTTCTTTGGATTGACTATTTGTTGGGTAATTTGAAAGTGTATGAATGATATCCTTTTTAAAGGTCTTGTTTTGTCAAATCTTGATGGTCTTGTTGTGAGTAAATCACTTTTTTGGGATTGGTTTAGTGAGTTGTTTAGAATCGGATCTAATGTTCCGTGAACAAATTGGAATTTAGATCCGAGATTTTTTTGTAGGGATTTTGTGGTCGGTTGATTTTGTTAGCCTGTTCTTATTTTTCTTTGATCTTAGGTGATCTTTTCTGGCTTTACCTTGTATCTTTGTCTTAAGATCCCTAATGTTTTTTAATATTATATCTTTTGATTATTAAAAAAGAAAACTGTGGTAATCGGTTGAATTAGTACACAAACTTCAACCATAACATCAGAGTTAATTCTAACCATAAAATTTTAGAGTATTGCTCTAATGATATGGAAGAATACATATAAAGGAGAGAGAGAAAAGAATAAACGATAATTCTAATATATTTTCAAGCATACATTTCTATATTCTCTATTGAAACATATGTTTTATTTTTAGAATATATGTGTATGTTACAATCACATGAATAATACTAATGTTACAATCACATGAATAATACAAATACCAATTTTAGTTACATTTAATTTCTTAAAATTAAAGTATATATAATTTTTTAGAAAAAATGAACATCCATATTTAATATTATTTATAACCAATAAAATATAATCTCATTTGTTTTAATATACTAAAACATTTAGAATTATATTATTTCTCTTTTAAAATAGTATTTTAAAACAAATTTTTTAAAAAAAAACATAATTAAAATAATATTTTATTTTAAATATTTTTAAGAAGACTGTCAAAAAGATATTTTTGAGTAGATAGATTATTCTAATAAACTTTCTTATCTTATAAAAGAATATAAACATTATAGCCATTGCGTTGATATGAGTTAGCTTTATAAGTAACTTTATTGATAAAGTTGTTTATTTTAGGAACATGAACATGGCTTTTGAAAAAGTGGTGTTGGGATAGTGGAACTGTGCAAGTGCAAGACTAGCAATGTATTCTCATACCTTTATACAAGAAGTTCTTTGAGTGATCAGCAAGGCCACTGCCCAATAAGGCTTCTTGGTAATAATGAAATCATTATTATTGTTTTGAAAATGCAGGGGCAAGTCCCAAAGAAATAAAACAAGATTTTTCGAAAAAGTAACACCACTCAAAGAATGAACAACATCAAATATCATTCTAGTACTTGCAAGTTTTGAGTTTAGAACTTACTTTGCAAATGTTTTAGCAATTTGATTTGCTTCCATATATTGCATATATATTTCGAAATGATAAAGTTGAGTTCATATAGAATCTCATGAATACTCTTAATTAGGTTGTGATAGAGGTGTCCTACCTCACACCCCTCTAAAATAAAATTATTTAAATAGTCTTCTTAAAGTTAAATAATATTATATTGTACATCTTGGAATTCTGAAGATTCGAGTTTTTGCAAACCAAATACAAGAACAAGTCAATCAGATAACATGATTCTAGGCAAGTCGTAACCGTCAGGATAAAATAGTAGTACCAAATCATAGCCAGTCAGATATGATCTGAGAGTAACTACGGTTGAGGAATAAGTCGGTTACAAAAGTACTAGAAAGCAACATGAATGATCATATAGAACGATTACAAAACATCTCCATGATTGCATAAAAGCTATGAAGATTAATATGAAAAAACATTACTTGATAGTTATGGAGGACGACGAACATTACTGAGAGTGGCTTTAACAAAGGATATGAACAGATAACCTTAAATGGATCATTGATGATGGAGAAAGGATAAAAGGAGACTTCCCAAACAAGGAAGAGAACAACAACTAATACCTCGTAGCTAATAGGACGATTGTGGTATCACCTAGCTAGCTTCAGGGAGATTTCTCAAAATATTGTTTAGCAAGAACATTTGGCGCCCACCGTAGGGTCTTGGTAAAAATTTCTCAGGTCTCACAAAAATCGTACATCTTAACATAACTACATAATGTATGGATCATCTCCTAGCATGAGTGAAGATCAAAATCCCCCAGACATGGCACATCTCTTGGCAATTATTGAGAACTTGCGCAATCCGAACGAGTCTCTACAAGAAAGTGTCCATACATTACAACAGTCTCAAAGTACGAAGGAGGGGATGAGGAGGAAAAACTCATTGATCCTCAACCTCTATCAGAAATGATTTGGGGTGATCAAGTCCCGTAAAATTTGAAACCACCGCATTTGACATCCTTCGATGGCAAAAGTGATCCTCAAGAACACATAATATCGATCAACAATCAGATGTCAATAATCAAGGCTTTCGACTCTCTGAATTGTAAACTCATGGCGAGAATATTCAAAGACGTAGCACTATATTGGTACATGAGTCTGTCGAGACTATAGGTTACCAGCAACCAAGACTTTACTAAAAAGATGGTACAATATTTCTTAGCCAACAAGCATAAAAAGGTGACTACCACCAACTTGTTCAATGTCTGACAAGGTCCATCTAAGTCCCTTAGAGAATACATGGAACAATTCAATAAATAAACCATAAAAGTCTCCCACCCAAATCAGGAGATGATCCTTTGAGCTTTTCAAAATAGCATGAAGGCTGGCCACTTCAACGAGTCATTGGCAAAAAAGTCGGCCACTAGCATGGATAAAGTCATGAGCATAGCAGAATGTTATGTCAATGGGAGTGAAGGTGTGAAAAACCACAAGAAACGGGGGTTTGAGTTGTATGTTTTAACTTTTGTTAAACTTTTTGTATTTAACGTTATTGCATTGCAGAAGCATAAGTAAATACATTAAAGCATAAATAAGAGAAGAGACACACGATATATCTTGGTTCACTTGATAACCTCAAGCTACTCCAGTCCACCTCGCAAGGTGATTTGCCTTAGAGAATGACTTAATCCACTATAACCAAACTTATTACAATGCACAACTACCCGTCGTGACTAACTGCACAACCAACTAAAATGACTTACCACATTGTGTTACTAGCTGATGCGACTTCCTTGCATAACTACCTATCGTGACTAACTGCACGACCAACTAAAACGACTTACAACATTGCGTTACTAGCTGATGCGACTTCATGGCTCCATAACATATAGTTCTGAGCAACACCCAAACACTAAACCTTGAATAATCACCAAGACCCCAAGTCCTGAGAAAGCACCAAGCTGCTAAGTTCTTAGCCTCCTAAAGTTCTAACCTTCACAAGGTCCTTTAGGGATAAGGATAACGTTTACAAATGTTTGCTTCTTACATGTGCATGTGTAAGCACAATTAAGTACATCAAAATATCACCTAATACACACTAAGATATTACATTGTATTGTTGCTCAAATGGGTGTAGTCTTCTTCTTCAATTAGCTTCTTCTGGACAACAACTCAAGCTTCTTGAATGCTGGAAGTATTCTTCTTCATAAGCTTCTGAAAGCTTGATTGATCTTTGTTGCAGTGCATAGAAGCACTTCTTCATATTGATTCACATTAGAACATTCTGGAAATCAAACTTTGTTTTATTTAATCTAATGATCACTTCATAACACAATATTTAGTTGTGAATTTGTAATTTTAGCTTCCATGATCATCATCTTGTTTCATCTGCGAATTTCCAAGTCTTCCGCAACATATAAAATTAAGCACATCTTGTGAATAAATGACTTCAACAAAAATAAGATTATTGTCAAATCAATATCAACCATTGACTGCATATTCAATTTCACACATCATGGTTTGTACCATTGTTATATTTTTATCATCAACTTCATGTGATTGTATGAAAACGTCAACAACATGGTTCAAGAACCATCTTGACAACTTATGTTGTTCTTCAACAACTTGTACTTGTGATACATGGTTATTGTTCTAGACTGGGCCTATAAGACAGTGTCGGACAGAAGTCCAATTAGTCGGGCAGAGGCCCAAACTGTCGGGCATGACCCACGACTCACTAATCTAGACGCGGAGAGACAGTGTCTCCCTCACGTATGCCACGTCACCCAATTGTCCTCCATTATCTCCTAAAATATAGGGGTGGTTGGACCTAGGGCAATACCACGTGCTAGGTCTTACTTGTTCCTACTTATTCCTTGACAGCTTTTCCTTGGGCCTAGCTGACCCAGCCCAAGTAAGGACTTTGGTCCAGCGCATTAGGCACACTATAAATACCCTTTTTCACTAGAGGGTCAGGTATTCTGAAACTATTATTCTCTTCTACCTCTTCTGTACTCACAATCTCGCTTTGGCATTGAAGTACCTTGCAGGTACACCCCTTCTAGTCCAACACTGTAATTGCTGCTCAACGTTTGGAAGATTCCTTCTGATCAGGTCAGATCAGTGGCGCCGTCTGTGGGAATCTAGGTTTTCCCCATCTTCCACGACAGAAGATCAAAACAACAATTCATCTTTCAACCATCCAGCATGCCCAACGAACACGTCAACAACCATGCTCTCGATCTCGTCGACTACAACACCGGGGCGGATGATGACCAACATGTCATCCAGGAATCCGACCCAAGAGATGGACATCCTGCCACCCCATCCCCCGAGAGACACACACAAGCTTTTAAGAAAATAGTAGATTTTTGTGTCTTTGTAGTGTGACTTCTTTCTGTTCTTTCTTGTTGATTTTGTCACTATTATGTGACTTGTGAGAAGTGAGATGGGTCTTATATCTAGGAGTTCCTAGGTAGAAGTTAGCACGGGTAGTGATTAGGTGATAAGTTGTAAATAAGGGAGTTTAACTTTGAAATAATATTATCATAGTGGATTTCCTTCCTGGATTGGTAGCCCCCGGATGTAGGTGACGTTGCACCGAACTTGGTTAACAATTGATTGTGTTGTTTATATTCATTACTTTAATTTTACTACATAACTGTTTGTGTTGTCATTTTGTCCTAATCCTAGTGTCGTGACATTTGACTCGACATTTGTCTTGGCAGTGCCAGAATTTCAACATTCAACATGTCAATCTTATAACATTGATACAAACCTATAATCACTTTATTAGAATGGATTAAACATTATATGTCTAAAAGGATTACTTTTCAAAAGGAACGGATGAGTAAGTATGCTGGAGAAATTTGCCTAGGATTCAATTGGTACTTAAAAAGACAAGAAAGTTGCAGAAGGATGGACTCCTACATGGCATGGTGATGATGAAGTGGCCATTTTTGGACCAACAAATGACATTGTAACCTACTATGTCAATCTGAAATTGAAAACTTGTGCATGTAGGAAATGAGACTTGTCTGGGATCCCTTGCTGCCATGCCATAACATGTATTTGGGAAAAAAATAACTATGGGACTCTGTGTTTATTACAGGTTTGTAATGACAAACATATGATAGCTACAATTTGTATATGTTGTTAATATTGTATTGTATGTGTGCCGAAAAGTAACTTTTCAGCAGACTTATTCACATATCATATACCCAACTAATGTAGCACAACTTTGGTCTTTACATGATCAATCATCACTACATCCACCATTTATGAGAAGGGAAATTGGACATCCCAAAACTCCAGGGAACAAGACAAATAATGAACCAAGAAACCCACATGTAGTGCCAAGAAAACTTGCAACTATTACATGTCACAAGTGTGAGCCATGGTACACAACATGAGGAGTTACAAGGTAAAGAGAACTTTTGATATGATTACACCAAAAGGTGGAAACTAAACAAAAATTCTAAGACAAAGACCAACTCTGATGGAAAAAGACCAAGAAGACAAACACTAAAACTAAAATTTGTTCTTCATTGCAAACACCAATTCCTAAATAACTAACTCAATAATATATTTAGCATGTTAAAGTACTTTTTGTAATGTCTATCATGAAACGCTTTATGCCATGCCTAAGTTTATTTTGTAACGTTTGCACTGTAATTTGTAATGACCAACTACAACCATGTTGTAATTTGTAATGATTGAGTATTGTAATAAGCAAGTTTTTATGTAATATAAACTGTAACGAAATACAAAATGTGATTGAATGAAAACTATAATGAAATAGAAACTCTAATGGTTACAAACTGAGATGAAATACAAAGTGTAATGGAACCTATCATAAACAAAAGCAAATGACATTACACATTATAATGTAATTGTTACAGAATCTGGAATTTTGAATTTCATTTAAGTGTCATTACATTACTCAAACATTCGTTATTTGCATTTCATTACATAGAACTTCTACCAAATAATCCAACATTATATAGAACTTTTACAAACTATCATAATTCAATGAACTACTTCATTACATTACACATAACTATTCCATTTACCAGTTAGCAATACAAAAGGGACAAACATATTAAATTTCAACTTCATCTTCATAAACTTCATTTTGATCTTCATTTCCTATTCTTTTTTCTTGGCTTCATTGAATTTCACTTTTTCTTCCGTTGAATTCAAGTGTAGAGAAGAGATTACATCTCTGGCTCTTGGAGAAATTTCTTCACCATACCAGAAGAAATGGTTACATCTCTTATAACCCTGCAGTTGGATTTACATAATAAATTAAGGGATTTAAGTAGCAAATATTACACATAGAAAATGGACAAAAACAAAGAAACATTGCCTTAAACATCCCACAACCATATAAAAACGATATGAATTCGAATATATCCAAGATGACATTAAATGAGATTCTAGGTCACATTTGCACTCATCTTAAAATGAATGTGAAGGCTTCGAATAAGTCAATTTGAAGCATTCAGACATGATGAATAACAATTATTTAGTTCAAATTGACTAAAAACACAAACGATTTGAGAGGAATCAAAGAAATTATTACTAGTGTTTTAGAAAGGGGATGAAGACACAGGCGATTCTTGGGCCCGACCAGGTGGGGCACATGCCCAGGCTCTGGTGGCCCAATTTTTTTAGTATTAAAATAAAAAAGCAAAAAAAAAATTAAAAAAATAGAAGCAACCGAGAAACAGGGAGAGGAAGAAGAAAGGAAGTTGCGTCCATCTCTATGTTTTCCTTCGTTCCACACCATCTGTTTTTCAAGGTAATCATATGTATTATTGATTTATTGACAGTGTATTGATGATAAAATTGAGGCAAAATTTCTTGGTTGTGTATTGATGATAAAATTAAGGTAAAATTTCTTGATTATGTATTGATGGAATGATGGTAAAATTTGGGGCAAAATTTATTGACTGGGTATATGTGAATTGTCTATGAAGAAGAAGAAGAGGGAGAGTGAAGACTATTACTTCAAAATTTCCGTTACCGTGTTTGTCTGTGTTGTCTTATCTCTATCTGTGTATATGATATTGATAATGACAATTGAAAGATATATATATATATATATATATATATATATATATATATATATATATATATATATATATATATATATATATATATATATATCAATTTAGGCCACAATTTATGCTATATAAATTATAATCTATTGATATTTATAAACAAGATAATTTAGACAAGACAATGCACTACATACATGTCTACATCTATTGATATTTGTGATGAAAAAGTAATATATAATAGTTCTTTTTAACAAGTTACTTGTAAGTACATTCTTGAAATTCACAAATTCGAGTCTCGATAACAAGTTATTATAAAAATAAGTACATTCTTTTTATATTTTTATTTTTGCTTGCAGTACATTCTTTAGTCAAATTATATATTAAAAATTATATAATATAATAAAAAAAACAAGATTGATAAGAAGTTGCTAAATTATATAACATAATAAAAAAAACAAGTTGCTAAATTAATTCAAATTCTATATTCTATATTAAAAAGTAGATTTTATTTTTCTAATTGTAGTTATTTTTTATAATTATTAGTTCTTATACCATTAATTATATTTTTCATTCATTGCTTCATTTTAAACTTCAGATGATGAGATTTTTAGTTGAATCAGAATCAGAATCAGAACTACCTCCTACTGTAGTTAATGAGTTTAACCCAAATGAGATTGTGCGTGATCCAGATCGTAGGAAACAAATTAATGAGTATGCTCTGAATATTCAAGACCAAGTGAGGAGGGCATATATTTTGAAGGGTCCAATGCAACCAGATTTTCCAAGTTTTCCTCGAACTCCATTTGGAAGTGTTAACAGAGCATTTAATAAATCATGGTATAAGAATTATACATGGTTAGAATACAGTGAGATCAAGGATGCAGCTTATTGTTTTTATTGTTCTTTAAGAAACCTGAGAGGGCTGAGCACTTTAGTTTTGAAGTCTTCACTAAAATTGGATATAAAGATTAGAAGCATGCATCTCAAGGCTTGAAAGATCATGTTGGTAGTCATAATAGTTTGCACAACTCATGTGTCAAGCATTATGATGATTATAATAATAAAAAACAAAGTGTGACAAGTAAGTTTGTTAAAGCAACCAAGGAATCGGAAGAATTGTATAAGATTCGTTTGACTTGTTCTGTAGATTGTTCAAGATATCTTATTGCACAAGGCATGGCTTTTCGTGGCCATGATGAATCCTCTAGTTCTCTAAATAAGGGAAATTTTAGAGGGATGGTAGATTGGGTAAAAGCTAAGAATGAACAAGTGAGAGATACTTTTGACCGTGGTGGGAAAAATTGCACAATGACTTCCAGTGACATTCAAAATGAGCTTGCAACTTGTTGTGCACATGAAGTTGCCAAGGTGATTATGGAAGAGCTTGGGGATAAACATTCTCTGGGCTTATTGATGAGTCACGTGATATATCTGTCAAAGAGCAAATGGCGGTGATGTTGAGGTTAGTAGTTGTATTTTCCAATTTCAAATTTTCATTACCTATGTCCAATTTTTCGTCAAGTAAACTTGGTGAATTTGTTTTAGGTTTGTGAGCGACAAAGGGAATGTTGTGGAACGATTTATTGCTCTACATCATGTCAAAGATACGACATTTGAGTCATTAAAGGATGCTCTTTATGGTATTCTTGATAAGTACACGTTATCAATTTCAAGGATACGAGGGCAAAGCTATGATGGAGCTTCAAATATGAGAGGTGAATTTAATGGTTTGCAAAAAAGATTCTTGATGAAAACCCTTATGCATTCTAAGTTCATTGTTATGCTCACCGTTTGCAATTGGCTGTTGTGTCTGTTGCTAGTAGTTGCTCATCTATTCATGATTTTTTTTAGTATATCTCCTTGATTGCGGCCACAACAAGTGCATCTTGCAAGAGGATGGATGCTTTGACGGAGGCACAACACCAAGATATTTTAAATAAACTTGAGAGTGGTGAGATATATAAAGGAAGGGGCTTGAACCAATCATCTAGTCTCATTAGACCCGGGGATACTATATGGGGTTCTCATCATACCATATTGCTTCATTTGGATCAAATGTGGTCCTCCATGTTAACTGTGCTTAGTATGGCTGATGAAGATGGAAGTGGACCATCTCAAGCAGCGGGTTTGATAGAAAAAATGGAGAGCTTTAAATTTGTTTTTATTTTGAAGTTAATGTTAAAGTTGTTTGGCATTACAAACGAGCTTTCATATATCTTGCAAAGAAAAGATCTTAATATTGTGATTGCCATGGAATTAGTTGATGTTGTCAAAGTTCGGTTGGCCACAATGAGAGAGACTGGTTGGGATAATTTATTTGCAAATGTCCAAGAACTTTGTATTTCTAAAGGTATTCCAGTGCCAAATATGGATGACAAAATACCAGTTCGGGGTCGTTCAAGGGCAGAAGGGAGGACTATCAATAATCTTCATCATTACCATGCAGAGATTTTTTATGTTGCTATTGACAAAATATGTATGGAGATGGATCACCGCTTTAGTGAAGGAAGTAAAATTATCCTTGATTGCTTCTCATCTCTTGAACCCAAGAACTCTTTCTCCAAGTTTGATGTTGATAAGCTTGCTCGTCTTGCTGATATTTATCATGCAGAGTTTTCTGATGATGATCGTGGAACAATAAAGGATCAACTTGACACTTTTGTTCTTCAAGTGAAAAGAAATGTTTCATTTTCCACTTGTGAAGATGTTCAAAGTTTGTCTATGAAGATGGTTCAAACTGAGAAACATTTGGTATTTCCATTGGTTTACAAACTTATTGAGTTAGCTTTGATATTGTCGGTGTCGATATCATCTGTTGAAAGAGCTTTTTCAGCAATGAAGATTATCAAGTCTAAATTACACAATAAGATCAACGATGTTTGGTTCAATGAATTGATGGTATGGTACATCTAGAGGGAGATATTCAACTCACTTGATGATATTGATATCATTCGAACATTCACCGCAAAGAAGTCTCGGAAAGGACATTTGCCTCGGGGTTTTATTTAACACATTATTGTAAGGTTATGTTTCCTCTCTTTTATTTTAAATTATGTTTTTGTTGACAAAATGACGAGTCTCTTTTATTTTGATAGATATTTATATATTATATATAATGTGAATTTACGGTATTTAAACTTTTGCCCAGTCTCTATAATTCTTCTGCCTTCGCCACTGGATGAAGAGGAACTCAAACGAATAAGACAATTGATTATACATTCTGATTCTATTTATAAATATTTTTTTTTTAATTTTAGATAAAAATATAATTAATTAAATTGACTTGAAATTTAAAACAAATAATTTTGTTGGAATTTAAAAATGTGGCAACATAAAAAAAACTACAACTCATAAGTTCTAATACAATGTTTATAAATGGAAAATTGAACCTTGTACCCCGACAATCGTCCTGATACCCCTACACATAAAATTTTTGGACGAAATTTCTCTCATATAAATAGTTTGTATTTCAAAAAATTTAACTTTTTCGCCTCATTTCTTCCAGACACGTTTTCTGATCAAAAAGTTGTTATTCTCATTTTCGCTCCCAGATAACACATACAAGCTACATCCGGTTCCTTACTTTTCACACCGGATAAATCAAGTAAGTCACATCCGGTTTGGTATTTGTTTATGTTACATACCGGAAGTAGGTGGAGTGCTACTTTCGGTTCTTCAAGAGTCAACATCAGATTTAGCTCTTTAGCTATATCCGGTTAAGGGGAGTTGGGCAATACACACCGGATGTAGCCTCATTGCTACATCCGATTGTGTTTCGTTATTTTTTTTTTGTAATATACTTATTTTTTGTTTTTATTTGTATAATTTTTTGTGTTTTTTTTCAGTATCTCAAATCAGAGGGCGCGACGGATATATTCATCGGCGATTGTCCGATGGAAGGACAGTTCCGACACATCTGTATTAGCAGGAACTTGAGGCACTTTAGACTGTTAATCCTGTTGCGCCTCATGTTCTACCGCATCCACCATTCCCCGGAGGACCGTCCGATACCTCACTTTTGGTGAGGTACCAGAATCACGTTGCTCAACATATGTGGGATGGCGAGGTAAGACAACCTATAACCTTTCAATAGTGAATAAATGTTATTTTAATTTTTAGTGTATAATGACATATAATATTTATCATTTTTAGGAGAGACGGCCGAAAAAGGAGCTTAAGGTTGTTGCACATGGCAATAAACATATAGGATGGGTTCCATCGATGATGCCACCTCAGATAGAGGAATGGATATCTCAGTCTGGTCTATCCTCTCTTCAGAGGACCAGCTTGTCCAGGATCAATGCGAAACTCGTATCTGCATTTGCTGAGAGATGGCATACTGAGACGTCGTCGTTTCATATGATGTTTGGTGAGATGACCATCACGCTGGACGATGTATCCTGCCTCCTTCACATACCTATTAGAGGCGAGTTATGTATCCTTGAAGAAGGGATTACTGACACAGAGGCTATCAGTCTGGCTATTCGTCTGATGGGTATTCCTTTGGAGGATACAATTGAGGAGGTTCGTGTTTCTATAGGTCCATATTATAGGCTTGATTGGTTGAAAACTTAGTTTGTACGTCTGCAAGCTGAGGGGAAATTTGATTGTATGGCCAGGGTGTATATACTGTTGATAGTTGGATGCACTATTTTTACAGATAAGATATTTACTCTTGTAGAGGAAAAGTATTTACCACTGTTTGATTTACTCTCTAGGAGATGTTTCATTTTATTCGTGCAAGCAGCTTGGTGGATATGCCACTCTTCTACAGGTCCAAATATTTTATTTTAAGTTACTTTATAATTGTATTATTTAATTTATAATACTTTTAACTTGTAATTTTCATATTTTGATACCAGTGTTGGATTCACGAGTATTTTCCAACTATTGGGAAGAGAGGATTCTCGAAGATTTATGGTGTTGGTAGTCCACTTCCGAGGGCAATGAAGTGGTGCTACAAGCAATCGATGACACCGATTGGAAAGATCAGAGAGCAGTTAGACGGATTGACACACAATGATGTTATCTGGCGCCCATTTGATGATCATAGGCAACACATACCCTTTGATGATATCAGTTTATATAGGGGTGGTCTGCGGTGGTACAATACATCTGTCTTTTACCTACCTGACAGATGCTTACGATAGTTTGGATACCAGCAGTACATACCATCACATCCACCTGCCATTGATTCACTAGACATCTTTATTGATTGGGTCAGTTACCACCAGAGCGTTAGATGGGTGATTCAGCATGCGCATTTTGTAGATGTTCCATATGATACAATGGCAGAGTACATGGCTTGGTACTACACATTATCTCATCCTCGTTTGACTCCACCACGTCGGGGAGAGGACACCGAGGTTCCAGTTCCCGAGTTTGATGGTGGACCATCAGATTCGAGGTTATGGCATATTTCACATGAGCTTAGTTGTTATCTGCAGCGTCACCAGGTTGAGGAGGAAGATGATGAGTTTGTTGAGATATTTCGAGCACTACGTCTAGCGAATGGTGGACCGGTACCTCATGATGATGTGTGATCTATTATTGTAGTTTTTTGTTATAGTGATTTTATGTTTTATATATTCAATGAACTTGAACTTGTATATATTCAGATCAAATGAAACTTATATTATTTATAATGTTCTGTATCGATCAAACTTATATTATTCAGATGCATTAAAAAGAAATTAAATGTAAAGAATCGTGCTTTAGAAATATTTAAAAAAAATTAAAAAAGGGTCTCATAATATAATATTGTTTGGGAGATTTGGTGTAAGCTTGTGCCAATGTTGTAACCGTACAGAGAATCATGTTATCCAAGATGTTGCATCTAATGTGCGATTATTCAGACAATCCACTGTGACTGGTGGTAAGAGAAATCCTCCGTTCATGTTAACCTGTTACGAAAATAAAAATATATTAGTGATATGACAAATTGAATAATATAATGTGTCAGAAAATAAAAGTTTCTTATATTTACCTGAACCCAATGATTTGAGTTTACAAAACCAATGTAGTAAATGGAGACATTAGGATTATGTTTAGTCGTCATAGGGAAGAATGTCAAACTAAGAGCACTTAAAGAGACAAGAACGATGTTATACCTATTTGCTATCACATAACCCATTTCTGGTAGTGTCATCCATTTATCATATGGTTGCAAACCTAAAGATGATATCAACAAGGATTCTTTTACTTTTGATAAGCGATCACCAAATAACTTCGCATAAAGATTATTTCTATGTCCTTTCATTTCAACATCCAAATCATGACGAACCATTGCCCAACCATCTTCACCATACCCATGCATTGATGCAATGACTCTAAACCCACAATTTCCATCATCCTTAACATCAACAATATCCTCAATAAAAGGTCTGATATGTGTAGGAAATTGTGCAATGCACATGTGAGATGGTTTTTTCTTTGACGTCTGTGATAACTATGAACATGACCTATTCGAAGATTTCTGAGAATCGTTGTGTGATTGTTCAACATACTCATGATACGAAGGATCACGATAAACATCATACCCAACATGTTTTTTCTCTTTTCTCTTCACTCCTCATTTGGTATTTATCTTCTCAGGTGGTGGTACCAAATTTGTTGTAGTGGGGTAAGCTATTTCACACACCCTAATTTGTAATGCTCTCTTACCTACAATATCTAATGAATGAAACCGTTTCCACAGTGCCTCATATGCATTTGTCATATTCAACTCTACTCCTTCCTCTGTGTCCACCTCTTGTTCACCTTCCATACTTAGTTTCCTCCGATGGATATGAATAAAATATATTGGTATTGGTTCACCTCTCAATGTGTATTTTCTTAACTCACAGGCACAAGGTAAACCATAAACTGTTCTACGAAAGCACCTGCACATCTGGGTGTTTGTACCCACCATGTCAACCCTGTGCCATTCTTCACCTATGTGATGCAAATCAGCTCTAGATACTGAATTAACCAAATTCACATAAAATGTACCTCTATGGACAAACTCAACCTCGTAAAAACTCTTCTGAAACGAAGCTCTAATATTGCCCACTTGAATCTTGATGTTGTCATTCATAGCCTCCCAGCATTTGACCAGATCACCTAAGATGTTTTACAACATCTGCTTTAGCTTCCAATGCGCATATTCAACTCTAAAAAGAAAAAAATTCCAATATCATTACTATTACTATAAATTAACTATGTATAAACCCATAAAAAACAAACAAAATACCTGTTAATCGTGACATTGCCTAAATGCATTACTTTATTGATCCAAGCTTCAACAAATATATGTTTATGAGGTGTCAACCATGTGTCTTTCACATAATCGATAAAATGTATGTAATACAAACAAGCATTCTCAAATAATTTCAATTTTTTATGATACTCAACCTCATCACTAGCCTGAATAAGTTCGTAGAAAAGCCTCTCTATCGGTTCTCGCATATCGTCCACAACATACTCCTTGCACTTCGCTTTCAAATTCTTGATTATGTAAAATCGACAAAGCATATTAAATGTCGTTAGAAATGCAGTTTCAATTGCTTTCATCAAAGCAAGATCTCTATCAATTAAAATTACTTGGGGCCATAACCCTTGTTTAGTGAATAACTGTTTCAGTTTATCTAGTACCCAACACAAAGTCTTTGTTTACTCAGACTCCATATAGGCAAATGCAACAACAAATTTTAATTCGATTGATGTGACAAAAACTATTTCAAACAAAGGTTGCTTATACTTATTGGTTTTATAGGTACTATCCATAATCAACACAATCGGGAACATATTCAACAATTTCACAGAGTCTAGATGGGCCCAGAAGATGTCTTTCACAACTTCAGATTCATCTTTTTTCCTACTATAATAAACATAATTTGATTCATCAATCAACTTAAGCAAATGTTGCATTTCTGTTCTACTTCCCCTGATTTTTTCCTGAATTTTACTCTTATGTTTATATATTTGGGTGATTCAAGTCACATTGTTTGGATCTCACTCTTGCTAAGACAACAATATATGTCTTGGAGGAACACGACGTTTTGACAAATCTAAAATATGTTGTTGGTCATCTTCAGTGAGCCGACTAACAAACGCATGACCTTCAAATCTATCCGGTAAACCATGGTTGTGAACTCCACATTTTACATCGATTTTCCAATCGAAATCATCCTTTGAAGGTGTTAATCTAACTTTGAAAGGACACTCACATCTTTTGGAAGCACTTTGTGTTTCGCTTTCTCTTTCTTTGTCATTTCCACCTCTATCGCAGCCAAATATCACTTTGTCACTTCTTCCTCTCTTGCCGGTCTTTGTGTCTGAACGAGTGATTATAATAGTAACCCTATTTCTGAGTCCAATATCTTTGATCCATCGAGTCGCCTCTTCTCTTGTAGGAAACTTTTGTGTAGCAGAGAAGATCTCTGTTGTATCTACTTTTGTGTCATCTTTCGCGCATATCATCAGAGGTAGATTCTTGTCTCCTAAAAAAACATTAAAATTAAAAAAAAAACATTTATACGAACCGGATAACACATACAACGTACTTCCGGTTAAGAATCTCCTCAATCGGACAACACAATTGTGTTACTTCCGATGAAAGATATTCCTAAACCGGATAACGTTTGATGGCTACTTCCGGTTTTGAAATTATTAAATCGGAAAACATACCCATATTACTTCTGATTCGTCTCATCTAATGTAAATAAATAATACTTTTTAAATTTGACTTCACGGTAAAAATTAAAAATAATCAAATAAATATCAAAATGACAAAATTAGAATATTTGAAATTATATATCGATAGGAGAATAAGTATACAGTACAATGTTTACTTTTTCCTATAAATGAGTCTCACGTGTCAAAGTGGAAAAAAACATGAAATCTAATACTAGGAGATCAAAAAACTGTTTGCTTTTAAATGGAAATAAAAAAACTATCAAAATGAATATATGAACAAAACCTACATTTAAGCCTTATTTTGCATGCCACATCAACATTGATTTAATATTTTTAATGTCACATACGCGAAATTAAATTTACATATCGTTAAGGGACTATCAAATATAAATGGGTGAAGTTGAGGGATGAAAAATAAATAATTAAAATTTGGAGCGTCAATATCAAATAATGAAAAATTAGTGTAGTGAAAATTGCATTTAAATCTATTATTAAATATGAAATGTCGTTCTCTCATAATTAAGATTTAAACTACAACAAGTCTAACCCCACAATTGACGAAAGCCTATTGTTAAGATTTTGAAAAGCATTAGTGTATAAAGAAAAAGTAACGAAATGATAATAGTGATGTTTCCAAAACGGAGATACCATAACATGAATGAATATGTTGATGTTATGGACGGTGATAACCCGTAAAAGATGCCGCTAATCACTCCACTAATGGCACATGGAATGATAATTAGACATTTGTGATTCATAAATATTACAAGCAAAAATTAACTACACTCTACGAACCTTCTTTTTGTCTTGTGTGGTAATCTCTAATCCTTGATAATGATGGTTTTCAAGATGAATGCGACTTTCCCTACCGTGTGAAAACAGTCATATCATATACATGACTTCTGCAATCTTGTTTTTCTTTACTACTATCTTATTCATTTCAGATATTCTTTTTCATTTCTTATTTCACATACCGACATCATATTCACATCTCTACATCTCTATTTCTCTTACTCTTTTTTAGAATTTTTTTTTAAGATAACATACTTTATTAATTTAATTTTCAAAATAACAATGTTTTAAAATAAATTACCAAACTAACATAGTTTGCATGCATGTTCGTCAATCAACATAGAGAACAAGTTCATTTTCTCACTAATTTGCCAAATAGATTGGTTTGTTTCAAATTTTTTTAACTAATTCGCCAAATGAATTGGCGAATGAGTGTTATTATTATGTTAAAGTAGTCATACCAATTGACGAATGAGTATATATCTATGTATACTCATATATACATATATATATAAATATATATATACTCATATATATATATATATATATATATATATATATATATATATATATATATATATATATATATATATATATATAAAAGAAAATTATAATATAAAAGAAAATTATATTAAAAGAAAATTATTCATATAAAAGAAAATTAAAGAATCTGACAAAGAGAAATATAATATAAAAGAAAATTATTATTAATAATCCAACAACGACAGTACAAAAACTAATTTCCCGCCCGATCTAACTGTCCCCCAGTACCACATCCACGGGGATGACCCCGTCTTCGAACTCTACCACCAGGTGGTCGAGGTTCCGCTTGTATTTGTGTGTTTGGTGGAGGCGGTTGTTGTTGAGTCCATGATTCTGTTATATTTGCAACTGCTTGTCCCCAATTACGTGGAGGGTTGCTGCCAAAGGCGCTGCCGTAACTCAGTTGTGTGCCCATGTTTTCAAAGCTGGGTCGGATAGGTTGGGCTGGGTTGGATTGGGTTGGGTGAGGACGATAAGCTTGACCAAATGAGAATATTGCCTCATTTTGAGAACGAAACAAAGGTGGGGGGCTATAGGTTGGTGTGGATATGAAGGTGTTGTCGGGGGTATATTGGTGTTGGTAAGACTCTTGTTGTTGTGATTGGGTTTGTGGCATGTAGGGGTTACGTGTTTGGAGGAATGGTCTATGGGTGTTTGAAGTCGATGGCCGAAATTGGGTGGGGTAGTCATGTTGTGGGTTGGTGGTTGGGCGTATGCTGCGGCCTGCGAGCGCAGGTCAATCAAGTATGGGTTATCAGACACCCATTGTTGCGTAGTAACTGACCTAAACCAAACTAAATATTCTCTAGGGTTTATTTTAGTTTATTAAGTTTATTGAGTATAATATAGATGATATATATAGGGTTTATTAAGTTTATGTTAGTTAGTGTTTATTTAAGTATGATATATATATATATATATATATATATATATATATATATATATATATATGATATATATATATATATATAGGGTTTATTAAGTTTATGTTAGTTAGGGTTTAAGTATAATATAGATGATATATATAGGGTTTATTAAGTTTATGTTAGTTAGGGTTTATTTAAGTATGATATATGTCGCTCCCGGGATTTTCATCCTAGTACAAACGCGAAAGTGGCGCGGAAAAGGTAGAGTCGCCAGCCAGACATTTTTATCCCGAAAGAATGGGAAAGGTAATGTTGCACAAACCTGAGGAAGAAGGAAAGGACAAGGTCCTGCGAACCAAAGATCTGAGTTCGGGAGTCGGTTACGACCTGGGAAGGTATTAGCACCCCAGATCGTCCGCCGTATCCGACGGGATCCACGCTTGCTTGTTTTGTTTCAAAGGGTGAGAAATAATATGCTGCTGAAATGAAATAATGGCTATCTGGAATGCGAATGGAATAAGAAAGGAACTGAAATAAGAAAATGGAAAGAAAGGGGGAAATGTAGGGAAAATAAAGATTGTGCTCGAACGGGCCCTATCCCGCTGCCTACGTACCTCATCGGGATAATGAGGATCAGAGTCGACGTAGTTCGCCTAACTAAGGCGGGAACTATTTGTTTGTGTTTTTTATGGCTGGAACCGCGCATGTCTATGCTCAGGTGTTGCAGGCTCGTCTGGTACGAGTGCGTTTACCGTCTTGCATGCGAGACAAGTCGTCGCGAGTTCGCGTTGTGAGTGAATAAGATGAGAAGAGAAGTTCCCGCAGGATAGTCGCTTGTTATTTATTTTTTTGTCTTTTAAAAGAAGTGTTTTGAATTCGTTTGTGAACTGTCTCGTACTAAGACCTATCCATCGCGGGAAGCATTTACACCTCGCCCCGAAACAGGACGCGTATAAACACTCCGCAACAAAGTCTCGTGTCGTACAAGATTGTTCGGTTTATCCTTAGATGTTTTATTATTTTCTTCATGAGGAAAGAAAGAATGACTCAAGTTGGAAAAGGGAAAATCTAATGGGAACTAAGACACACCCTAATTTTTTTATTGATTTATTTACATGGGAAATCCTATGGTTTGTGGGGTTTTCTAAACCTAATGGAAAACACCTAGAACTAATAGAATGCAACTTACTTCCTAAGGAAGATAAGTTGATTCTAAAGCCAAGGGAAGACCTAAAATAACATTAATCAACATACAAAAAAATATTGAAATTAAATGACTAACTAGAATTCAAAGACAATTCAAATAAAAGCATGAATTAACATAATCCTATTTATTTATTCTAATTAAAATGAAACTTAAGCCTAAATTCTAAACTAAGGTCATACCTAATATTTTTCTTCTAAAAATCAAAATCTAAACTAGCCTAAGTCCACATTAAATCCTAGGATTAAATCTAATTAAACTAATTTTTTATTGAAACTTAATATCCTAGCCTAAACTAATAGAATTTATATGCATAAGGCCTAAAGATTAATATCCGAAAAAATAGTAAAACTTCTGGAAAAATTATGAGATTTATTCTATGGGGCCCTAAAACTACCTATAACATTGTGTTAAAAATAATGCTAAAAAAATCAGAATTTTGCTATGCCTAAAAATTATTCATTTTCAGCTAAGAATTAGTCATTATTTTCTAAGGATTAAGCCACTAAAACCTAAGATAAAATATCCTAAAAAATCCACTAAAATTATACTAAGTACTATTATGGGTCCTCTAACTACAGAAAAAAGAGTGGGTCCAAAAGATTACTGGAAGACTAAAAAATAAAATCAACAAATTTATGTACAGTTGAGGGAAATTCACTAAAAACTAATTACATGAAAAAAATCATAAAATTAATTCAAAAATAATGCAAATTCAGAAAAATAAAATGCCAAACATTTCTAAAATGAATTAATAGCCTACTTAATTTTTTTGGGAATTTTATAATGCTTTTTCTATTTTTATTTGATTTATTCCTAAACTAATAACAAACTAAAAAATATAAAATCTAAAAGAAAAGACAGGGGGTGAAAGAAGTGATTTTTTAAGTTCATTTTCTCATACTGGGCTTAAAACAGGGGTGTAGAAAGCAACGAGGTTAAGCCCATTTCGCAGGATAGGGAGAGGGTGCAGGAAGAAGTTTTTTACAGTTGTTTTTTGATGGGCTCAGAATGGGAGGTGTGTATAGCAGGGGATGAAGGCCCAGATTGCGCTGGATTGATGGGAGGGTGCATTCGGCACTTTTTTTAGTTCATTTAATTAATGGGTTTAGCATGGGGAGTGCAGATAGCAGAAGAAAGAAGAGCCTACCGGACGGTGACAAGTGTCACCGCCGGTGTGGCTGAGGGGAAATCTGATCCTATTCTTCATGGAAATTGAAACGCTGCACTCATGGGATTATGCGAAGATTAACCTGCTTAATGGGGATTAATTGAGATTAATTGAAATTTGATGAGATTTAACGATTCTTCATATTATTCCAATTAACTTAACATAATCATAAGAACAATACAACTCAAATCACACAAAACCTAAAAAGCTAAATCCCTTCTTCTTCTCTGTTCGCCGCCGCTGATCCTAACCCTAGCCTCTCCTATTCGCCCTCGCAACCCTTCCACTAACCATCCACTTCTTCTTTTTTCCTCCATTATCACCCTCTTCGAACCTTCGTTGCTCCTTCACCCCCACTCTCACTGTCATCAACCTTTCTTCTCCCTATCTTCTTCTTCCTTTCGTCTCCCTCCGCTACCTCTCATCACCTCCCTCCGCCTTCTTCGTCAACAACCTACACCTCAGCCTCCGTCTTCTTGCCGCATCCTCTTCGTCCTTAACCTAACCCTCCGCCGCGAATTATCAACGCAACAAAGGCATTTCATCTTTCACCCAGATTTCAACCTACTCATAACCTAAACCCTCATCTTCTCACTACTAATCCGAAACCGATTCGCAACAAACATCTCGTATACATGGGGATTGGAGTTCGTACCTTGATTAGACGACGATGTCAGAAGAAAGATGACACTCCCACTGCTATACCGTCGTGATGTTGATTATAGTTCTGATGCGACGAAGACGCTTCCGAGAGACGCATTATTATGTTCAGGTACCATTCGATTTCACCATTTCTTTCTCCGTTCTTGCCTGTGATTCTGAATTGGATGTTCTTCTTCTGTAATGTTCTTGCTCCAGGGTTTGTTTGATTCCGAATCTGCGGATTGGTTTACTGTTGATGCATTCTCGAACCTGCAGATTCTTGAAGGGGCTATGGGTGTTGCAGAGCTCTTATCATGTAATCATCACAGCAACAAAATAGGGGCGAATTTGAAGATTGATGAAGGTGAAAGATGTTTTCAGATGAAGACTGAAGGAGATTGAAGCATATGAAGAAGAAGGTTGAAGAAGAAATGGGATTTGGAGAAGAAGATTGATTGCAGTTGAATGGTTGAAGAAAATGGTGAAAGAAGTGTGAAGCAGAATGGTGAGAAGAAGGGGTGGAGAGAAGTTGAAGAAGAAGAATGAGAAGTTATGAACCGAAGAAGAAGAAAAATGGAGTGAAGTTGGTTATGATTTATAGATGATCCCAGATGAAATTTTGTGAAGACTCAGGTGAAGCTTCTAGAATAATCGGTTATGAGTTTGTTTATTTTCTGTTATAAATTAGTTATCAACTTGTTACCCTTCTGTTATAACTTTTGATTTTCTGTTACAGTTTGCACCTATTTTAAATCTTGTGAAACTTTTCTGAGTCTTATCTTAGATAGTGCATATGGCTTTCTAGGTTCGGATCTTGCTCCTAGTAGACATCCCCTCTTTTCTTCCTTTTTGTATTTCCCTGATATCGTTCTTCTTCTACTTCAGATTCGTTGAGAAGCTTTCCATTCCTTTTGCAGGTTATTGTGCTAATCGAATTCTGCAGGTTACTGATCGAGACCGAAAAATGGTTGATGTAGAGTTGAAAGTTCTTGAATGTTATGAAGATGTAGATGGTGCGCGAAATTGACGAATATTGTTATTTTATTCTAATATTTTCTTCTGATCTGGGATTTCGACTCTGAGTTATTGTTGGCTTGTCTTTGATGCAGGTATTGTGATATACGAAGTCGTTGTGGTTTGTGCAATGCTGACATTGTGAGATGGGGATATGTGATGAAGGCGGTGATGTTGGTCATTGCAGGGTGGAGAACTTATGCAGTGAAATTATGATGTTGACGAATCCGCAGAGGGTGACAACGGGAAATGATGAGGGTTCGTTGAGGATTGATGAAGACACGGATTGTTGACATTTATTGAAGAATTCAAAAATGAAGATGGAAGATGTAATTAGAGTTGCAACAGAATTTTTTTACTTGTATTCCTTTGTATTCCTCTTCTCTTTTTTTTACTTTCTTATTTGTGTAACTGTCATGCTATCTTCGTATTTTCTTTGTTTTGTACTTGTCGCATAACTATCTCCCACAACACAATATCAACTTTTCAATGAGTGAGCTTAACATAAAATTTGCACAATTATTTGAGTAATGTCACATTTTGGTAGGAAGATAGTATGAAGCTATTGAGAAGTCGCAAAACCATGATAGGTTAAAGATGTAGAGGGGCCACGCTAACATGAAATTCTAAAAGTCTGGTTGGCACCAGTCAACTGTTTGACCCAAAGGTCAATAGTTGATCAAAAAGTCAGCCTACATCCCATTGCCCTTTCCATTATTTCCTTATTATTTTTTTATGGAACCTTGTGAATGATGTCCTTGTAATGAAACTTCTTGTAACACTTTTAATAATTTGAATGAAGACATTTGGATAAAATTGGCCTCTGGGAGTACTTGAAATTTGCAACCTTTGAAAGAATCCCTTGATTTTGATGGAACTTGGATAACGTAGTAACTTCATAAAGAAAATGGATGAACTTGAATGAACTTGGATTGTTGTAACTTGAACTTTGAATGGATCTTGAACTTTGCATGCCGAACAACTTTTAATCTCCTTCGAGGTCATGAATCCAAATTAACTTCCAATAGGAACAAATTCACTTAAATTTTAATGCCAAATGACCTTGGATCCTCTATCAATTAACCAAACAAACCTCACAATAATCCTTTGTATCTCTTGTCACGATATGTGCCTTGCAATTCACTAACTGGGTGACCAATGATTTTAGAACGAATGCCCTGAGGAAACTTTGAAGGTGAATACGTAACCAAAGCAACAAGCCTGTCCAAGCAAACCTTTGTCATAACATCTTAAATCTCGATCTTTATTGAAGATCTAGTATTCATGATAAGTTGTATTTCGAGACGGCGTTCACGACAATAAAAGTTTACCCTTGGTCTCAACCTTGAGTGTAATGGTTGTATAAATCACCACTGAATAGGAAACTCAAACCATAAGGATATGCCTCGATCACATGCCTTAAGAATCAATGAAATGCATGGTTATGCTGTTATGACCTAATGAGAAATGCAGATGAATGCAAAACGATATGCCAGTAAAGGGAATAAATAATGAGGGCAAATTTTGAGGTATTACAGCTGCCCCTATTCAATCAACTGCCGACCTGAACGAATAATTGCAACAGCTTTTAGACGTTCAAGGTATGGAGTGATTGAATACTCGAATAAAACCTGAAAATTTGCACACAAAGGATGATAGAAATGCCATCTGACCATTTATTTATTTATATATTTTTTGGTTTTGACCTCTGAATAGGTAGTGAAAATAGAACCAGGCGGAAATATGCTGGGAAAAATGCCATCCTCGAATGACAACTCACACGGGATCCTCGGATCCAGTACTAAAACCATCCTCGAATAGAAATACAATGGTATACCGGCCGCAGGCGATAACCATCAACAAGAAAGACTGACCTCGGACAGACTTTGCAAAAGAGACAAACCGACCTCAATCAATAAGCTCAAAAAGTGAACTACTATCCTCGAATAATAGCCACAACAAAACAAACAAGACCAACCGCAGAAGGACTTGAAGAAAAGAAATGCCATCCTCGAATGACAAATCAAAAGATCCTCGGATCTAACACGAAACCATCCTCGAATGGAGACGCAAAGGTATACCAGCCTCGACTGATAACCAAACACAAAGCTGACCTCAGACAGACTTTGCAAAAGAGACAAACTGACCTCGATCAATAAGCTCAAAAAGTGAACTACTATCCTCGAATAATAGCCACAACAAAACAAACAAGACCAACCGCAGAAGGACTTGAAGAAAAGAAATGCCATCCTCGAATGACAAATCAAAAGATCCTCGGATCTAACACGAAACCATCCTCGAATGGAGACGCAAAGGTATACCAGCCTCGACTGATAACCAAACACAAAGCTGACCTCAGACAGACTTTGCAAAAGAGACAAACTGACCTCGATCAATAAGCTCAAAAAGTGAACTACTATCCTCGAATAATAGCCACAACAACAAGACCAACCTCAGAAGGACTTGAAGAAAAGAAATGTCATCCTCGAATGACAAATCAAAAGATCCTCGGATCTAACACGAAACCACCCTCGAATGGAGACGCAAAGGTATACCAGCCTCGACTGATAACCAAACACAAAGCTGACCTCAGACAGACTTTGCAAAAGAGACAAACTGACCTCGATCAATAAGCTCAAAAAGTGAACTACTATCCTCGAATAATAGCCACAACAACAAGACCAACCTCGGAAGGACTTCAAGAAAAGAAATGCCATCCTCGAATGACAAATCAAAAGATCCTCGGATCTAACACGAAACCATCCTCGAATGGAGACGCACAGGTATACCAGCCTCGACTGATAACCACACACAAAGCTGACCTCAGACAGACTTTGCAAAAGAGACAAACTGACCTCGATCAATAAGCTCAAAAAGTGAACTACTATCCTCGAATAATAGCCACAACAAAACAAACAAGACCAACCGCAGAAGGACTTGAAGAAAAGAAACGCCATCCTCGAATGACAAATCAAAAGTTCCTCAGATCTAATACGAAACCATCCTCGAATGGAGACGCAAAGGTATACCGGCCGCAGGCGGTAACCAGAAACAAAGAAAATAGGCGAAGATGGAACGGGGTCGTTGTACATAAACGAGAGCCCAAGCAAACAGGACCATTGTACAAAAGGAGAACCTGCGACGCGACTGTTGTACCAAACAAGACGCGGAATAAGTGACAAACATCGACTTGAAAAGACAAGGATGTCTGAAAAATGATGTTGGTATCCTCTGTGCGGAGTACTTCAGGTTGAAAAGATATTATAAGTCGTACGTAATATACCTCAAAACTGGCCCATGTTGGCATGCGTATGTTTGAATTCATGGCGTAATGCTCCATGAGAATGGAAATGCTACGCTTTGGAGGATGCAAATGCAATGATGATTATGCATATGCAAATGCAAAGAGATCTCCTGATAAGGAGACTGCAGGTATCCCAGATAGCTTGGCTGGGGAGAAACAATGATCACTGCATTGATCTGGTTCATCCTGATGAGGAGGAAACAACTCTGCGGGGAAAACTGTTAATAATTCACCGGCTCTGAACAGCCGCCACTGCCAAAAATAAATTGGACTTTTAGATAGGAGTGCCAAGACCCTGCTGGAGATGGACCCTTCTTGAACTCTGGTGGGGAAGTGAGGACCCCCTGGCTTGGCTGAGAACCAAAGGCATGATATTGCTGAGGAAGCAACTGCTGGGGAGGCAAAACACTCCTTATACTGCTGAGAATTGCCCCTGTCTGAAGGGAAACTTCTGCTTGGGGATGACACCCACTCTCTGCTACCTTGCTGGGCGAAACTTCAACTTCCACATGGCTGGGGATGATTGGAAACACCCTGGGAGACACATGTTTCTGTTCAAACAAAAGGGAATGCCCCTCCTGGATAATAGTTGTTAGCTTTGTTAGCAACATCAATACCTGTACCTGCATGAACACAATCGATAGTACCTGCAACATAGAGAGTTAGTTTGGGACCTGCTTGCCCCAGGCTCATAGCATGAATCATTGTCTGGGCATCTCGACACCCTTTCAGAGTTGTATTAAATGTTTCTATTCCCCTGCACGAGTTAGAAAGCATTCAAATGTTCACAACACAATGCAAGTCACAATTTGCTAGACGTTTTCACAATCAATCAATGCTAGATGAGAAAAAGCAAAAACAAAGAAGCAAATTGACTGAAGTTGAATTCTTATTGATTTGGAAAAGTGGCCCTGAATAGGCAATACAAAGGAAGCAGTTCCCTGGAATGAGGGAACAACTAAAAAGAAAAACAAACTATCCTATTGGCAATGTGAGAAGTGAGTCTCATCAAGTCTCAACCCAGTTATGACTCGTATGTCTTCAAGACGCTCCGCTCGCTCTGCCTCTTGAGAAAAAGTAAGTGAACTGATCTTCAACCCTTAGGATAGCCTCAACTGTAGGTAGGTCATGGATCTCGCAGATCGCAGTCGTTCGTATTAATCCCTCTTCTGCGTGGATCGCCTTTTCAAGTTTTCAATCCACTGGGATACCCTTTTTTGCCTGAGTTGTCCGATGTGGCTTTTCAACTCAGCGGGTGTACATTTTTTTTCAAGATTTCCCTAACTTTTGCCCGAGCCTTTTATTCTGTTTTTGGCTCGCCGGGATGCCCATTTTTGCCTGGATCTTTATTCTGTTTTTATCCAGCGGGTCCTTTTTACACGAAGTATTTTCTCACTGCGTCTGCGTTGACAGGGGATTGGAAGTCTTCTCCGTCCATGGTTGTCAGCATTAAGGCTCCGCCTGAGAAAAACTTTTTAACCACGAACGGTCTTTCATAATTAGGTGTCCAATTGCCCCTGTGATCGTTGAGAGGAGGAAGAATCATTTTCAGCACTAAGTCTCCTGGCATGTACCTCTGTGGTCGCACCTTCTTGTCAAAAGCCTGCTTCATCCGTCGCTGATACAACTGTTCATGGCATACAGCTGCTAGACGCTTCTCTTCAATGAGGCTCAATTGATTATATCTGGATCGGAGCCACTCAGCTTCTTCCAGCTTGATATCCATCATCAACCTCAACGAGGGGATTTCCACTTCGATTGGTAGGACTGCCTCCATACCATATACCAATGAGAACGGAGTTGCCCCAGTTGAAGTGCGTACTGATGTTCTGTACCCATGCAACGCGAATGGTAACATCTCATGCCAGTCTTTGTACGTCACCACCATCTTCTGCACGATCTTCTTGATGTTTTTATTGGCCGCTTCGACGGCGCCATTCATCTTCGGACGATATGGAGAAGAGTTGTGGTGTTCTATTTTAAAGTCTCGACACAAGTCGGCCATCATCTTTTTGTTGAGATTAGAACCATTATCAGTAATGATCCTTTCAGGGACCCCGTACCGGCAGATGATGTCTCGTTTAATAAATCGGGCGACCACTTGCTTAGTGACATTGGTGTAGGACGCCGCTTCAACCCACTTCGTGAAATAATCAATAGCAACTAGGATGAAGCGATGACCATTAGAGGTTGTTGGCTCAATCTTTCCAATCATATCGATGCCCCACATAGCGAACGGCCATGGTGAAGACATGACACTCAACGGATTCGGAGGCACATGGACCTTGTCGGCATAAATTTGACACTTATGGCATTTACGGGAGTATTTACAACAATCAGATTCCATGGTAATCCAATAGTATCCCGATCTCAACAATTTCTTGGCCATGGCATGTCCTCCAGCATGGGTACCGAAGGAGCCTTCGTGAACCTCCTGCATTAACAGGTCTGCTTCGTGTCTATCCACGCATCTGAGCAGTACCATGTCGAAGTTCCGTTTGTACAGCACACCGTCTTGATTCAAGAAGAAACCTCCTGCCAGTCTTCTAAGGGTCTTCTTATCTTTATTAGATGCCCCAGCCGGGTATTCTTGAGCCTTCAGGAATTGTTTGATGTCATGGTGTTGCACCCCAAAATTTGCCCTCACAATACAAGACTTTATGTTCTAAGAAGGTTCACAAGGTTCACAAGATTCACAATGCTTACAAGACCTTACATGAGGCCCATGAAGTCTACAAGTCACTTCATGAAGGTTCACAAGGTTCACAAGCTTCCCAATGCTTTCAATACCTTCCATGAGGCTCATGAAGTCTACAAGTCACTTCTTGAAGGTTCATAAGGTTCACAAGATTCACAATGCTTACAAGACCTTCCATGAGGCTCATGAAGTCTACAAGTCACTTCATGAAGGTTTACAAGGTTCACAAGCTTCCCAATGCTTTCAATACCTTCCATGAGGCTCATGAAGTCTACAAGTCACTTCTTGAAGGTTCATAAGGTTCACAAGATTCATAATGCCTACAAGACCTGTCATGAGGTTCATGAAGTCTACAAGTCACTTTATGAGGTTCACAAGGTTCACAAGGTTCACAATACCTCCCATGAGGTTCACAAGACACCTTATGATGGTTCACAAGGTTCACAAAGTTCACAATTGGTCAGAAGAGTTGACAATTCCCTCAGACAATGCACCTCCTAAGCAGTGCATCCAAAACTAGGGTTTTGACTTTAATCAGGCTAAATGAACTTCCAAGACTTCAAGTGAGCTTCATAACATCTTATATGTGTGTAATAACCCCCATGACAAGTTTCAAGACTTTTCTCAAAAGTTTGCTCAGTCAGATGATCAAATAAGTCAAAATCAGTCAAAGTAGTTAAAAAGTCAAACTGAGGTCAACTGTGGTCAAACCAAAGTCAAACTTCATGATTTTTTGCCAACATCAAGTATATGAAGTAAAATTCATTATTTGATCAAGGGTTGATCATGATTCATCAAGGAGATTTCAGATCATCAAGAATCAGGAGTTTCTAAATTAGGGTTTCCTCAGTAAAAGTCAACTGAACTTTGACCAGCCATAACTTTCACATACTTCATTACCAAGTCTCCACTCAAAGCTCATTTTGAAGGAAATTGAATTCTCTACAACTTTGTGTCTCACAAGCCAAGCCCAAAAATGCTTCATTTGGAAGGTATGAGCTAAGACATTATAGGTCCTTTTGAAAGTCAACAAAAAGTCAACAACTTCAAAAGGGCATAACTTGAGATTGGTAAATGATATGGACATGAAACCAGTGGGGTTGGTTAGAGGACTCTTCAAGCTTTCCAAAATGTCCAAGAACACCCTCATAGCATTAAAATTGAGGGATATGTGCCCTTGCAAAGTTGGGAAATTTTGGGTTGGTTTATGATGAAAATGGAGGTCTAAAACCAATTTCTTCCAAATGGGCTTGCCAAATGATGACCCAATCCATACAATAACTTCATGCACGACCCAAACCATTAAAAATCAGATTTTTTATTATTTTATTTTTATTTATTTTGATTTAATTCATTAAAAATCATTTTAAATAAAAATAAAATATGAAAATGTAAGATTTGGTTTGGATCAAGCTTCTAGAAAATCATAAATTTGATTTGAATTGAAGAGGAAAGAAATCATGAGGTTTGGCCAAAAATAGCAAGCATTCACACATGAATATTTGATTTTTAAGGCATGATCATTATGAATCTTTTCATATCAAATTTTCCACACAACCATTCAATTTTTTAACCTAAATTCAATCACCTATAAGTACTTAGTGCAACCCTAACATGAATTCACGGATTCCACAGCCTCAAGAGTAAGTTTACAAATCAAAAAAACCTCCCATAACTCACATTCGGTTTTGGATTTCCAGGGCTTTAGAAGGTATTTTAAGGACATAGCTATGACTATTGGACATCACTGATCATGAATCATCACTCATTTGCATCAAAAGCCTCATGAATTGCATAACCCGAGCAAAACTTTGTTCTTGAATATGATTTTTCGATTCCATTGATTGACTGTATTTAACTTGTTTTTGATTGTTTGATGATGTTTATGATGAACCTTAGAATGATTCTGGGCTATTCAATTAAGTTTTTCGTGCAGGTATGAGATTTCACCATGATTAGGGTTCACGGCCCCCTTTAGGGTTTCATGATTTCATCATGATAAATGGATTCTAAAAACGTAGGACAGTTGCAAAACTCAGTAGCAATTCAATGACATAATTAATTTTGTGAAATTTGGTTGTTTGGTTGAAGTTTGTGATTCGCAGGAATGAAAAAACGCAGGTATATTCGCAGAGAATTTCGCAGGAAAATTTGCAGCGCCCAAGGAAGAAGATGAAGACCCTGGCGCGAAATCTATATTCAAATTATTGTTTAAAAATAATATGATTTTGTTTCTGTTTATTTCACAAGCTTGGTGTTTGGCCTGGTGGTAAGACAGATGCGTGTATTGCTGGAGGGGTGGTGTTCGAATCCTCACTCCAACCAATTTTTTTTGTTATTTATCCATCTTAATTGCAAGCGTAATATATTATGATTTGCAGTTGATTCATTAACAGGTTCGCTCATCTAGCTGGATTGGTCTTGTGTATGCGTGTTAGCTTAAGAGGTCTTGGGTTCGATCCTCCCCCAGGCCTTTTGCTTTCTTTTATTTTTCTGGATTTTACAGGATATGAAATAAAGTCAATTCCACCTTCTTTCTTGCTACCTGCGCGTGTGCTGGCCTGGTGGTGTGTCTAGGATCTGGTAAACCTGGTGACCTGGGTTCAAATCCCAGCCAGGTATGTTCGGTTATATTTTTTATTTTTATTTTGTTTAATTGATTTAGATTTTATTAATAAACACATATGTAATTAAATAATTTTATAAATACATATTCAATAGTTTCTAATATTCAAAAATCATATTTTCTTAATTCAAAAATTATTTCTTTTATTATGTAATTATAATATATGTATATTAATTAAAATAATTTTGTATATTATATTATAAACTCTTAAATGTTTTCTAAACAAATCCTAATTTTGCAAACCCTAATTTATTCTTATGATTTAAATTTCTAATTTTTTGTAAATATAATATTTAATATAATTAAATTTTGTAAATATGATTATAATCAAATTTTTTTATAATATGTAATTGTTTCTATAATTTGTTCATAATCTAAATTTTATTCTTTTAAAAATATATATGTTTAAAAATTATTAAATTTATGCCAATATTGTAATTATAATTTTTTATATGTTTATAATTAATTTGACTTTTATAAGTTGCATATAATTTTAAATTTTATAATTAAATTGCTCATATTTCCTTAATAATTTCTAATTCTTATTTATTATTTTATTTTATTATTATTACTAAATCATGCTTATTATTAATCCATTTATGTTTTTTTTATTATGCTTATTATTATTATTTCACTAACCTTATTTATTTTAATTATTATTATTACTAACCCCTATTATAATTATCCTTGCTTATTTATTTATTATTTTTTGCTTATTTATTTATTTTGCTATTTATTTTTAATTGCTTATTAATTATTATTGTAATTGCTCCTTGGTGTAAATTTTTGTAAATATTTAAATTATTTAATTTGCTTGCTATGGTTAGTAAAATAGGGAGTGTACACATGTATTATATTTTAAAATTGAATTTAGATCATTTTAATTAAAAGATAAATATTAAAAATAAACACTCACACACGTAAGTCGATTTTTAATCGCCATCTCACTTTCTAGGGCTACCTCTCAATGTTGCCTAATCATAAGGTCAAGTGGGGTGTATAAAGCAAAGTCCCTTAAAAAGAAAAGTCATCTAGTCCCTTCAAAATCAAGATTAAGTCCCTTAATGGTTGCCTTTCAATATGATCTAGTCCCTTTCGAATAAATGATGACAGTCCTTCCAAATTGCTTAATACACCCCACAGTTGCCTTCATTAAACAGATGTCCCTTACTTGTCCCTCACATCCAAGGTAATGACTACCTATTCCTTAATAATATGGATAGTCTTACCATTTAAAGGATAAAGAACAGAAAGACTTAAACTTTAGGGTAGGTTCCTCATAGTTACTTGCTCATTATTTCAAAACAAATTTCAAACACTTCACAATTTCAAACAATTTTCAAACACAAGTTTTTTTACGCATCCGTACATGGATCATTATCAAACTCTTATGAAAATTTCTATTCACACACTACACTTTTTTTCAAAAACAATTCAAAGTGAGCTAAGTAACTAAGAGCCCATGGATAACCATGGATGTAAAGGGTGCTAACACCTTCCCTTTACATAACCTACCCCCCGGACCCAAAAATCTTTTAAAGGTATTTCCTGTTCTTTTATGCCTTTCCTTTGGATAAAATAAAAGTCGGTGGCGACTCTTGCTATCCGCAACATAACTAAAGTCAGTTCTCCCACCGTGTTACAGAACTGGCGACTCTACTGGGGATTTGAATTTAAGAGGGGTACCCTTAGGAATTAGATCACATTAAATTGTTTGCCTTGTTTGCTTTATATTATCTTGTTGGGGTGCTCTTATGTGTGAAAGGTCCTAACCCGGATCTAGTGTACCTTAGGTAAATGGCAATAGACCAAGGAAACTGTACGACGTATATCGATACGGTTGATCTGGTGGCCATAGTTAGTGCGACTTCTTGGTTGGTGCTTATGTTCCTTAAGTCAAGTTGAGGATAATATGAGGCTGCCATATGTTGTCAATGCACTAACTAACTTTTAGAACCCTAGTTAACTCATCTTGGCCTTTAGAAAGTAGTGAGGTAACCGGCTTTGGTGCAGACTGAAGTTGGTTGACACTCGATACTACGCTCATTGAGATTCTAAACTTGGAGGGTTTTGGTTGGCAAGTAAGTTGCTTTCTGAACAACCACCCTTGTGAAGGATCAATGATATTGAGATCCCTTAGAACCTGGTTACTTTTATAGGACAGGATGAACCATCTAAACTTCAGGGGAGGGTACTTACCTTTAAACCTCATGCAAGCCTTCAAACCTAGGGCTATTGTGTGACTTGTTTGTGGGTGCCACATGTTTGTGATTGAGCATAACATCATAGCATCATCATGCATCATAAGCATAGCATTTTCACTAACCATTTCAAGGACCAAGGGATTTATCTTTGTTCTTTGTTGTAGGACATGGCTTCTGCTCGTAGAAACACCATCAGGATCAACTTTGTGGGCATACCTGCTAAGCTTAAAGAGTTGGTTTCTCAAGTGTCTGATCACTCCCAGTTCATCAAGAGACATGGTCACCTATTGGATCTAGTCACTTCAGGGTTCAATGAAGACATGATGAGTGTCCTGTTCCAGTTCTTTGATCCTAAACACCATTGCGTCACATTCCCTGATTATCAGCTGGTTCCAACCATGGAGGAGTTCTCTAAACTTCTGGGTATACCTGTGCTTGATCAAAGACCCTTCACAGGCTTGGAGAAGGAGCTTAAACCAGAGGTTATTGCTGCAGCTCTACATCTGAAGAAGTCTGACATTGTTCTAGAAACGAGAAGCGAAGTCAAGGGTATTCTTGCTAAGGTATTGATAGAGAAGGCTCAAATGTTCTTGAAGGCCATGAGTCATGATGCTTTTGAGGAGATCTTAGCCTTGCTAATTTATGGCTTAGTATTGTTCCCCAATCCAGATCAGTTCATAGACGTTCATGCCATCAACATATTCCTGAGTCACAATCCAGTGCCTACATTGCTTGGAGACATCCTACATTCTCTCCATACTCGTACTACAAGGGCAAGAGGAACTTTGATGTGCTGCATACCTTTGCTTTCTAGGTGGTTTATTTCTCACCTTCCTCGCTCAGTAATGAAGAATGAGCAAGGGTTCAGATGGTCCAAGAGGATCATGTCACTTTCTCACTCAGATATCCATTGGTGCTCCAGATCTATGGAGAATATCACTATCATTGACCGTTGTGGGGAATTCCCTAATGTGCCACTTCTAGGCATAAGAGGAGGCATCACCTACAACCCCTCTCTAGCTTTACGACAGTTTGGTTATGCTCAGAGTGATGGTCCTCATGACATGTTAATTCAAGGCATTGTGTTTGACTACGACAACGATCTTCAAGGTTACCGTCAGAGATTCATACGAGCTTGGGGAAAAGTAAACAGGATTGACAGCAAGACACCGGAGCCTAAGTACACTATTCCTATGGAGGCTTATCTCAGATGGGTACGATCTCGTGCTCAGACTCTCATGAGGCCATATCCTGCCGTCCTACCAGTTACCATGGAACCTGTTGCTGAAGGAGACACAGCTTATACCATCCTTCACCCAGACATGCCTACTGATATGGAAGACTTGCAGAGATCATGGATCCAACTGAAGGAGCAAAGGGATACTTTCGAGGCTCATTACAAAGCAAGCCAAGAAAGAGTCCTAGAACTAACAAAGCAACTTCACGAGGAGCGGAATCTCAACTCATACCTCAACACAAAGAGGAAACGTCCATGGGAGACTTGAAACCCCATCTTTTGTACTTATTTCATTTCCATTTTTGTAAGCCCAAAAGGCAAAACAAATTTATTACTAATAAAAGTTTACCTTCGTGTTTGTTTAAACAAATTCAAATCCTGCGGTCCTTGGAAACATTTCATATGCATTCACATATCATTTCATTACATCACAGGTTTATAATTGTGCACAGGTTTCTCATCTTCTCGCTGTTTATTTCAGCAATGGCTTTTGAACAATCAGTTAAGGATCTCCAGGCACAAAATGCACAGTTCCAAGAGCTGATCTTGAACCTGTCCAAGGGGCAGGATGAATTGAAGGCACTGCTGGCCAAGAAGACTAAGAAGACTAGAAAGTCAGCTGGTTTGATCAACATGGGAAGAAGGTTCAAAGGTCTTGCCAAGACCAAAGAACCAGCTGAAGACTATGAATCTGAAGAGTCTGAAAAAGAGGGAGGCAGTCTCCACAACACTATGGGGGACTCTGATTCTGAGGCTAACTACTACCATGAGCCTAATGAAGACAAATTCAAGATGCTGGTGGATAGGATGGATGCTATGGAGTTGCAGAAATCATCTGGGCTGGATTTTGAGGATTTGAGTTTGATATCTGGGGTAGTCATACCCATTGGTTTCAAGGTTCCTACCTTTGTTGTTTATGATGGGGTCTCCTGTCCCAAGCTGCATCTGAGGTCTTATGTCAGAAGAATTCAACCTCACACTGCTGACAAGAAGTTGTGGATCCACTTTTTTCAAGAGAGCTTATCTGGAGCTCAGTTGGAGTGGTATTATCAGTTGGAGAGTGTCAACATCAGGGACTGGAATGATCTTGCTGAAGCTTTCTATAAGCAGTATCAATACAATGCTGACTTAGCCCCCACTCGCATGCAGCTTCAGAGCATGTCCATGGGTGCCAAAGAAAGTTTTAAGGAGTATGCTCAGAAATGGAGAGATTTAGCTGGAAGAGTACAACCCCCTTTGACTGACAGGGAATTGGTTGATATGTTCATGTGTACGCTGAATGGTCCGTTTTACAGTCATCTCATTGGAAGCTCATCATCTGGCTTCACTTAATTGATCATGACAGGAGAGCGAGTAGAGAATGGTATAAAGAATGGTAAGATCCAAGTGGGTACTTCTTCACCAGGTGCTGCAAAGAAACCTCCCACTGGGAAGAAAGAATCCAATGCTGTTTATGGTCAACCTGATCGTAATAGAAGGCATCAATCTGTTAGTGCAGTTCATATTTCAAATCCAACTCCTGCAACAACAGAGCAGCCACAGGGCAACCAACAGAGGGCTAGAAGACAGTTCACGAAGATCAACATGTCAATGGCTCAGGCATTGCAACATTTGTTGAAGGCTGAACTTATTACTTTGAAAGAGGCTCCTCAGAATCCTAATGTTACCTCTCCCAGGTACAATCCCAATGCACGATGTGCATATCATTCAAACTGTCAGGGACATGATACTAATAACTGCTGGATCTTGAAGAATAAAATTCAAGATATGATTGATGCCGGGGAAATTGAGTTTGATCCTCCAGGTACTCCAAATGTGATTACTGCTCCAATGCCAAATCACGAGAAGACGGTCAATGCCATTGATGAAGATTTACATATCCATTCAGTTGCGGAGTTGACCACACCATTGTCTGTCATCAGAAAGAAGTTGGTACAAGCTGGGTTCTTTCCGGGTTGTCGTGAAGATTGTGTTTATTGTGAGTATAATCCAGATAAGTGTTGGAGGTTGAAGGATGGAATTCAACGTCTCATGAATAATTACACCATAATGTTTGAAAGAAGACCATCTTCTGTGGAGAGTATGGTGGAGCATATTACTAAAGGTAAGAAGATTGAAGAGGTTGATATGGTTGACAAAGTACCGGTGAGAATCACTTCAAAGAGACCTATTAAAATCACCCATCAGGGTCCAATCAAGATTACTGCTGAAGGCCCTGTGAAAGTTGTTGCTGAAGCCAGAGTGGCTCCTCTGATCATTACTACTCCTGGTCCTATCCCGTTACATCTGATAAAGCTGTGCCTTGGCATTATGGATCTGATGTCTACATTCATGGTGTTAAGCAAGAGCCCTTAGCCGATGTACCTGTTGATATTGATAATATTGCTGGATCTAGCAAGATCACACGTAGTGGAAGAGTCTTCTCACCTTCAGTTACTTCCAAGAATGCGGTTACTCCTGCTGCTACCTCTACCACTGATGCTCGGGGCAAAGGTCCTGTTATTGAGCCTGTATCTACTGATGTGCCAGCTGCTGATGATCTCTCTAAGCAGATGGAAGAAGTATTGAAAATCATTCGCAAGAGTGATTATGACATTGTTGATCAATTGGGGCATACTCCCTCAAAGATTTCTATGTTGTCCTTGTTGTTGTGTTCTGAAGCTCATGCCAAGTCCTTGATCAAGTTTCTGAAGACTGCTCATGTACCCAATGCTATTTCTGTTGACCAGTTTGAGAATTGTGTTGCCCACCTGACTTATGATAATGGGTTAGGATTTTCTGATGCTGATTTGACCCCTGCCAAGAGAGATCATAACAGGGCCTTGCATATTTCAATTGAATGCAGGGGCACTACCCTGTCCCATGTATTGATAGACAATGGTTCCTCTCTAAATGTGTTGCCCAAGGAAGTCCTGAATAAGCTGAGTCCTGAAGATGCTGTGCTAAAGCCCAGTAATATTGTGGTGAAGGCTTTTGATGGTTCTAGAAGAGTAGTGCATGGGGAAATTGATCTTCCAATTAAAGTTGGCTCTCAGGTTTTTACTGCTACATTCTTTGTGATGGATATTCGTCCTTCGTACTCTTGTCTGCTTGGTCGTCCCTGGATCCATGGGGCAGGTGCTGTAACCTCTACATTACACCAAAAGTTGAGATATCCGGTGGATGGAAAGGTTGTTACTGTCTATGGAGAAGAAGAATACTTCGTCAGCCATGTAAACACTTTCAAGTATCTGGAAATGGAAGGTGAATACATTGAAACTCCATGTCAGACATTTGAAGTGGTTCCCTGGATTGTTAATGATTATGTAGCTCCTCCTGTTGCGAAGAAAGTTCCTGTGGTCACCAGAAAACCTCCAACAATGGCAATGGCCTCCCTCAATGATGCTAGAGCTGTGGTGGATGAAGGTGGTTGTACTATTTGGGGTCAGCTTCCTGATATCCCATACAAGTCTGACAAATTTGGTTTGGGTTTCACTGCAGAGTCCTAGAAGGCTGTTCGTCGTGCTCGTGCTGTTCGTATCACCAATCAAGGAGTGATGAAAGATCAGATCAATGTTGTGGGAGACTATGATGAAGACTACAACCTGGACGCTTGGATCTTTCCTACTGTGGGTGCTGGACTCAATAATTGGAAAGCTGAAGATGTTATCCCTATCTCCTTTAGTCAGGAGTAAATACTATTACTGTGTTGTTACTTTTAAGTTTGTAATTTCTTGAACAATTGAACTCTTAAGCCACGTGCCTTACCCGGGGCACAATGGTGTGCTTGTTACGGGCTGTCATTTCATTTGCATACTTCATTCAATAAAATCAGTGGACGTTTCGTTTTCGTAAATATTGTGTTCCTTGTCTTTCTTTTTCTTTTACTTTTGCTTTATCAGCTATGTGTTCTTACACACACCCACATCACTAAAATGCAGATCCTCATCCACTCTGGATCCTGTTGATAACAGTTTTACTATTGCCAATTATAATTTCGAGAATCCGATCTATCAAACTGAAGACGGAAATAAGGACAATTGTGAAGTACCTGTAGAGCTTGCTAGGTTGTTACAACAAGAAGAGAAAGCCATACAGCCACATGAAGAGCCAGTCGAAGTTGTGAATTTGGGAACTGAAGAGAACAGGAAAGAGGTCAAGATAGGGGCTGATTTAGAGGACAGTGTCAAGAGCAGATTGATTCAGATGTTACCTGACTATGTGGAGATCTTTGCTTGGTCTTATGAAGATATGCCAGGGTTGGATACAGACATTGTGGTTCACCGTTTACCAGTGAAAGAAGATTGTCGTCCAAAGAAGCAGAAGGTTCGTCGTATGCGTCCTGAAATGTCAGAAAAGATCAAAGCAGAGGTAATGAAACAGTTCAATGCAGGGTTCTTAGCAGTGACTTCTTATCCTCAGTGGGTTGCAAATGTGGTACCAGTTCCTAAGAAAGATGGTAAGGTACGTATGTGTGTGGACTACAGAGATTTGAACAAGGCTATCCCCAAAGATGACTTTCCACTTCCTCATATTGATGTTCTGGTAGACAACACTGCTCAACATAAGGTATTCTCTTTTATGGATGGTTTCTCTGGTTACAATCAAATCAAGATGGCACCTGAAGATATGGAGAAGACAACATTTGTTACACAGTGGGGCACCTTTTGCTATAAAGTGATGCCATTTGGGTTGAAGAATGCAGGGGCAACATATCAGCGTGCTATGGTGGCTTTGTTTCATGACATGATACATCATGAGATAGAGGTATATGTGGATGATATGATAGCCAAATCTCAGAATGAAGAACAACATCTTGATCATTTACATAAATTGTTTGAGAGGTTGAAGAAATACAAGTTGAGACTGAACCCAAACAAGTGTACTTTTGGAGTTAGGTCTGGTAAGCTCCTGGGTTTCATTGTCAGTGGAAAAGGTATTGAAGTGGATCCTGCAAAGGTAAAAGCTATACGAGAGATGCCAGCTCCCCGTACTAAGAAGGAGGTTAGAGGTTTCTTGGGACGATTAAACTACATTGCAAGGTTTATTTCCCAATTAACTGCCATCTGTGAGCCAATCTTCAAATTGTTGAAGAAAGATCAGGTGATGGAATGGAATGATGAGTGCCAGACTGCCTTTGATGAAATCAAGAGATACCTGCTAGAACCTCCAATTTTGATGCCACCAGTTGATGGAAGACCCTTGATTATATACTTAACAGTGTTAGACAACTCAATGGGGTGTGTGTTGGGGCAACATGACGAGTCTGGTTGAAAAGAGCAGGCAATATACTACCTTAGCAAAAAGTTTACCGACTGTGAAACAAGATACTCACTGCTCGAGAAAACTTGCTGCGCTTTGGCATGGGCTGCTCGCCGACTAAGACAGTATATGTTGACTCATACTACCTTATTGATTTCGAAGATGGAACCAATCAAGTACATATTTGAGAAACCTGCTCTCTCCGGAAGAATTGCAAGATGGCAAATGATCTTGACAGAATATGACATACAATATACTACTCAGAAGGCCATTAAGGGAAGTGTTGTAGCAGATCATTTGGCTTATCAAGCAGTAGATGATTACCAGTCAATGAGTTTTGAGTTCCCTGATGAAGACATTATGATTATTACCAAAGAACCTGGACAATATGACGGACCTAAACAAGGATCCCGATGGACTATGGTTTTTGATGGTGCTTTCAATGCACTTGGTAATGGTGTTGGTGTTGTGATTAGTTCCCCTGAAGGTTGTCATACCCCGATTACTGCCAGACTTTGTTTCTATTGTACCAATAACATGGCTGAGTATGAGGCATGTATCCTGGGTATTAAAGCTGCCATTGATATGAAGATTCAGTTCCTAGACGTGTATGGAGATTCAGCCCTGGTAGTTAGTCAGATCAAAGGAGATTGGGATACCAAGCATGATAACCTTATCCCTTACAGAGAGCATGTGTTGTCTTTGATCCCACATTTCAAAGAGATTACCTTTGGACATATTCCACGGAGAGAGAATCAGTTGGCAGATGCATTAGCTACCATGGCATCCATGTTTGAGATCAGCTGGGATGATGAAGCTCCCAAGATTACCATTGATAGATTTGAAAAGCCTGCATACTGCAATGAGATTGACACTGAAGGGGCAGAGGAGAAGCCTTGGTTCTATGAAGTGAAAAGATATCTTGAAGCTCAGGAGTTCCCTGAAGGGGCATCTGTCAAAGATAGGAAGTTTCTGAGAAGGTTTTCTGCTAAGTTCTTCTTAAGTAATGGGATTTTGTACAAGCGCAATCATGATTCAACTTTGCTTCGTTGTGTGGATAAGAAGGAAGCAACATAGATTATGGAAGATATGCATGATGGGATCTTTGGCACTCATTCTAGTGGTCATACTATGGCAAAGAAGATATTGAGAGCAGGTTACTATTGGTCTACCATGGAAGCTGATTGTTACCAACACTCCAGAACTTGTCACAAGTGTCAAATCTATGCTGATAAAGTCCATATACCTCCATCACCATTGAATGTGTTGACTGCTCCTTGGCCCTTTGCCATGTGGGGCATTGATATGATTGGTGAGATCAAGCCTACTGCTTCTAATGGGCATCGTTTCATCCTGGTTGCTATTGATTACTTCACGAAGTGGGTGGAGGCAGCTTCATTTGCATCTGTTACTAAGAATGTTGTGGCTCGATTCATTAAGAATAATCTCATATGTAGGTATGGTATCCCTGAAAGGATTATTACTGACAATGGCTCTAATCTGAACAACACTATGATTACTGATCTCTGCACGCAATTCAAGATTAAGCATCACAACTCTTCTCCGTATCGTCCAAAGATGAATGGGGCAGTTGAAGCTGCTAACAAGAACATCAAGAAGATTATACAGAAGATGACTGTTACCTACAAGGATTGGCATGAGATGTTGCCATTTGCTCTTCATGGTTATCGTACTACAATACGTACTTCAACAGGGGCAACCCCATTCTCTCTAGTCTATGGTATGGAAGCAGTTCTGCCCATTGAAGTTCAGATTCCCTCCTTGAGAATTATGAAGGATGCAGGCTGGGATGAAGATGAGTGGATTCAGACTCGACTTGACCAGATAAATTTGATTGATGAGAAGAGGTTAGCAGCAGTTTGTCATGGCCAGATGTACCAGAAACGGATGATCAAAGCTTTTAACAAGAAAGTTAAGCCAAAGGTATATCAGGCTGGTGACTTGGTAATCAAGCGTATCATATTACCACAGGGTGATCCTAGGGGCAAGTGGACTCCAACATATGAAGGACCATTTGTAGTCAAGACAGTGTTCTCAGGAGGTGCCAGGATACTTACTACAATGGATGGTGAGGACTTCCCACAGCCTGTAAACGCAGACATAGTTAAAAAATACTACGCATAAAAAGAGACCCGCTAGGTTGACAGGCCTAGGCAAAAATAAGGGCATCCCGGCAAACCAAAAGGGTTTGGGCAAAAATTAGGGATATATATAAAAAGATGTACACCCGGCAAGTCGAAAACCTGAAAAGGCGGCTTGGGCAAAAAAGGGTATCCCGGTGGATTGAAAACCTGAAAGGGCAATCCAGGCAAAAGTTAGGGATTAAAGCGTATGACTATGTCTCGTTTGGATCACCCATGAAATTGCAACCAGTTGTGTTACTTATTCAAGTTCGAACAGATAAAGCTCAATCCAATTGTTTCCGTCTCAACAGCAGAAGATGAGATACTTGAAGATAATGGCATTAGTGGAATTGAAACTCAATAGGATTATTTCCCGCATAGCTGATTTTCTTTGTTTTGTAAAATTTTATGACAAAATCCTCTTACTAGGGTTTATGTCTCCTTGTACAAACTCACCCATGTATGGGTCACTTTTTGATATAAATAAAATTCCATTTTTGAATCCAGATTTACTTTTACCCTATTTACATAAGCGAAACGTCCATTGGTTGTGTTTGAATGTATGTATGCTTGTGAATATGATTGATGTTTACCAAAAAATGCATGAATGCTTAGTATGATTGATGTTTACCAGAAATGCATAAAATGCAGTAATAGTATTTACTAAGGACGAACGAGGGAAGGATTTCAACGAAGTTTCGCCGGTTCATCTTTACAAGACAGTTACAAACCCTCAGTAGGACAAATCCATCTTCATAAAGTCTCATCTCCCCTGGAATTTATATCCATCTCTTTTATCCTCATACGGATATACGGGAAATTACTTTCCAATAAGGGTACGACGAACGAAGACGGGATGCTATATCTACCCTACTATCAAACGAAGACGAAGGTTATGTATACCTTACTATCCCCAGCATACGAGAGGTTATATATACTTTACTATCCCCAGCATACGGAAGGTTATGTATACCTCATCATCAAACAAGACGGGAACGAGTTCCTTATATTCTTCAACAACGAATCGGGATTTATTTTCCCTGGCCAGCAGTTGTTATACAAAGATATCCAGACGCTTCCGGCAGTATCATATCATACATACATCATTTACATCATACCATAACATACATATCCATAGATACATAGTACATTACCTAAGTGCATCATATCATACATGCATACATAATGCATAAACTAATATTATCATACAAAATGCTACCTTGTTTTCAGGTTAATTCTCCAGCAAACAGATTTATGATCATCAGGACTCCTTCATCCTCCTGAAAACTTCTAGTACATCAGGACTGCTTTATCCTCTTGAAAACTTATTATCTCTCAAGACTGCTTCATCCTCTTGAAAACATATTACTACCTCAGGATTGCTTTATCCTCCTGACAGCTTATTACTACCTCAGGATTGCTTCATCCTCCTGACAGCTTTTTATTACATCAGGGCTGCTTCATCCTCCTGATAGCTATTATCAATATCTCAGGACTGCTTTATCCTCCTGACAACTTCATTACCTCAGGATTGCTTCATCCTCCTGAAATCATATCATTGCCTCAGGATTGCTTTATCCTCCTGAAATCATATTGTCACCTCAGGGCTGCTTCATCCTCCTGATAGCTCATCATCACCTCAGGGCTGCTTCATCCTCCTGATAGCTATTATCAATATCTCAGGACTGCTTTATCCTCCTGACAACTTCATTACTTCAGGATTGCTTCATCCTCTTGAAATCATATCATTGCCTCAGGACTGCTCCATCCTCCTGACAGCTATCATTATACCTCCATATTTTGGACTGCTTTATCTTCCAAGAAATGTATAACTTTTCTCCAAGTGGCATCTTTAAGCCCACCCAAGCATATACAACCAACCATCAATTTCACTCTATGCACTGGTGAGTGCAAATTTTTGGGCTTTTGTGTTCAATCCCCTTCAACCTTCTAGGTCACGACTGGCAAATATACCAATCTAACCCCTCAGGTTTCAGAAAATTGAACAGGGGCAGCTGTTGCACCCCAAAATTTGCCCTCACAATACAAGACTTTGTGTTCTAAGAAGGTTCACAAGGTTCACAAGATTCACAATGCTTACAATACCTTCCATGAGGCCCATGAAGTCTACAAGTCACTTCATGAAGGTTCACAAGGTTCACAAGCTTCCCAATGCTTTCAATACCTTCCATGAGGCTCATGAAGTCTACAAGTCACTTCTTGAAGGTTCATAAGGTTCACAAGATTCACAATGCTTACAAGACCTTCCATGAGGCTCATGAAGTCTACAAGTCACTTCATGAAGGTTCACAAGGTTCACAAGCTTCCCAATGCTTTCAATACCTTCCATGAGGCTCATGAAGTCTACAAGTCACTTCTTGAAGGTTCATAAGGTTCACAAGATTCATAATGCCTACAAGACCTGTCATGAGGTTCATGAAGTCTACAAGTCACTTTATGAGGTTCACAAGGTTCACAAGGTTCACAATACCTCCCATGAGGTTCACAAGACACCTTATGATGGTTCACAAGGTTCACAAAGTTCACAATTGGTCAGAAGAGTTGACAATTCCCTCAGACAATGCACCTCCTAAGCAGTGCATCCAAAACTAGGGTTTTGACTTTAATCAGGCTAAATGAACTTCCAAGACTTCAAGTGAGCTTCATAACATCTTATATGTGTGTAAGAACCCCCATGACAAGTTTCAAGACTTTTCTCAAAAGTTTGCTCAGTCAGATGATCAAATAAGTCAAAATCAGTCAAAGCAGTTAAAAAGTCAAACTGAGGTCAACTGTGGTCAAACCAAAGTCAAACTTCATGATTTTTTGCCAACATCAAGTATATGAAGTAAAATTAATAATTTGATCAAGGGTTGATCATGATTCATCAAGGAGATTTCAGATCATCAAGAATCAGGAGTTTCTAAATTAGGGTTTCCTCAATAAAAAATGTCAACTGAACTTTGACCAGCCATAACTTTCATATACTTCATTACCAAGTCTCCACTCAAAGCTCATTTTGAAGGAAATTGAATTCTCTACAACTTTGTGTCTCACAAGCCAAGCCCAAAAATGCTTCATTTGGAAGGTATGAGCTAAGACATTATAGGTCCTTTTGAAAGTCAACAAAAAGTCAACAACTTCAAAAGGGCATAACTTGAGATTGGTAAATGATATGGACATGAAACCAGTGGGGTTGGTTAGAGGACTCTTCAAGCTTTCCAAAATGTCCAAGAACACCCTCATAGCATTAAAATTGAGGGATATGTGCCCTTGCAAAGTTGGGAAATTTTGGGTTGGTTTATGATGAAAATGGAGGTCTAAAACCAATTTCTTCCAAATGGGCTTGCCAAATGATGACCCAATCCATACAATAACTTCATGCACGACCCAAACCATTAAAAATCAGATTTTTTATTATTTTATTTTTATTTATTTTGATTTAATTCATTAAAAATCATTTTAAATAAAAATAAAATATGAAAATGTAAGATTTGGTTTGGATCAAGCTTCTAGAAAATCATAAATTTGATTTGAATTGAAGAGGAAAGAAATCACGAGGTTTGGCCAAAAATAGCAAGCATTCACACATGAATATTTGATTTTTAAGGCATGATCATTATGAATCTTTTCATATCAAATTTTCCACACAACCATTCAATTTTTTAACCTAAATTCAATCACCTATAAGTACTTAGTGCAACCCTAACATGAATTCACGGATTCCACAGCCTCAAGAGTAAGTTTACAAATCAAAAAAACCTCCCATAACTCACATTCGGTTTTGGATTTCCAGGGCTTTAGAAGGTATTTTAAGGACATAGCTATGACTATTGGACATCACTGATCATGAATCATCACTCATTTGCATCAAAAGCCTCATGAATTGCATAACCCGAGCAAAACTTTGTTCTTGAATATGATTTTTCGATTCCATTGATTGACTGTATTTAACTTGTTTTTGATTGTTTGATGATGTTTATGATGAACCTTAGAATGATTCTGGGCTATTCAATTAAGTTTTTCGTGCAGGTATGAGATTTCACCATGATTAGGGTTCACGGCCCCCTTTAGGGTTTCATGATTTCATCATGATAAATGGATTCTAAAAACGTAGGATAGTTGCAAAACTCAGTAGCAATTCAATGACATAATTAATTTTGTGAAATTTGGTTGTTTGGTTGAAGTTTGTGATTCGCAGGAATGAAAAAACGCAGGTATATTCGCAGAGAATTTCGCAGGAAAATTTGCAGCGCCCAAGGAAGAAGATGAAGACCCTGGCGCGAAATCTATATTCAAATTATTGTTTAAAAATAATATGATTTTGTTTCTGTTTATTTCACAAGCTTGGTGTTTGGCCTGGTGGTAAGACAGATGCGTGTATTGCTGAAGGGGTGGTGTTCGAATCCTCACTCCAACCAATTTTTTTGTTATTTATCCATCTTAATTGCAAGCGTAATATATTATGATTTGCAGTTGATTCATTAACAGGTTCGATCATCTAGCTGGATTGGTCTTGTGTATGCGTGTTAGCTTAAGAGGTCTTGGGTTCGATCCTCCCCCAGGCCTTTTGCTTTCTTTTTATTTTTCTGGATTTTACAGGATATGAAATAAAGTCAATTCCACCTTCTTTCTTGCTACCTGCGCGTGTGCTGGCCTGGTGGTGTGTCTAGCTGCTGGTAAACCTGGTGACCTGGGTTCAAATCCCAGCCAGGTATGTTCGGTTATATTTTTTATTTTTATTTTGTTTAATTGATTTAGATTTTATTAATAAACACATATGTAATTAAATAATTTTATAAATACATATTCAATAGTTTCTAATATTCAAAAATCATATTTTCTTAATTCAAAAATTATTTCTTTTATTATGTAATTATAATATATGTATATTAATTAAAATAATTTTGTATATTATATTATAAACTCTTAAATGTTTTCTAAACAAATCCTAATTTTGCAAACCCTAATTTATTCTTATGATTTAAATTTCTAATTTTTTGTAAATATAATATTTAATATAATTAAATTTTGTAAATATGATTATAATCAAATTTTTTTATAATATGTAATTGTTTCTATAATTTGTTCATAATCTAAATTTTATTCTTTTAAAAATATATATGTTTAAAAATTATTAAATTTATGCCAATATTGTAATTATAATTTTTTATATGTTTATAATTAATTTGACTTTTATAAGTTGCATATAATTTTAAATTTTATAATTAAATTGCTCATATTTCCTTAATAATTTCTAATTCTTATTTATTATTTTATTTTATTATTATTACTAAATCATGCTTATTATTAATCCATTTATGTTTTTTTTATTATGCTTATTATTATTATTTCACTAACCTTATTTATTTTAATTATTATTATTACTAACCCCTATTATAATTATCCTTGCTTATTTATTTATTATTTTTTGCTTATTTATTTATTTTGCTATTTATTTTTAATTGCTTATTAATTATTATTGTAATTGCTCCTTGGTGTAAATTTTTGTAAATATTTAAATTATTTAATTTGCTTGCTATGGTTAGTAAAATAGGGAGTGTACACATGTATTATATTTTAAAATTGAATTTAGATCATTTTAATTAAAAGATAAATATTAAAAATAAACACTCACACACGTAAGTCGATTTTTAATCGCCATCTCACTTTCTAGGGCTACCTCTCAATGTTGCCTAATCATAAGGTCAAGTGGGGTGTATAAAGCAAAGTCCCTTAAAAAGAAAAGTCATCTAGTCCCTTCAAAATCAAGATTAAGTCCCTTAATGGTTGCCTTTCAATATGATCTAGTCCCTTTCGAATAAATGATGACAGTCCTTCCAAATTGCTTAATACACCCCACAGTTGCCTTCATTAAACAGATGTCCCTTACTTGTCCCTCACATCCAAGGTAATGACTACCTATTCCTTAATAATATGGATAGTCTTACCATTTAAAGGATAAAGAACAGAAAGACTTAAACTTTAGGGTAGGTTCCTCATAGTTACTTGCTCATTATTTCAAAACAAATTTCAAACACTTCACAATTTCAAACAATTTTCAAACACAAGTTTTTTTACGCATTCGTACATGGATCATTATCAAACTCTTATGAAAATTTCTATTCACACACTACACTTTTTTTCAAAAACAATTCAAAGTGAGCTAAGTAACTAAGAGCCCATGGATAACCATGGATGTAAAGGGTGCTAACACCTTCCCTTTACATAACCTACCCCCCAGACCCAAAAATCTTTTAAAGGTCTTTCCTGTTCTTTTATGCCTTTCCTTTGGATAAAATAAAAGTCGGTGGCGACTCTTGCTATCCGCAACATAACTAAAGTCAGTTCTCCCACCGTGTTACACATGGTACCAAGGCTTGTTATCTTCACCATCATCAACTGCAAAGACATAAGCAGGTCTTTCAAGACGGGAGACCGAAATTCGAGGCACGAAATTCTCTTGACAAACCTTAATCATGGACGACAAAGTTGCGAGAGCATCGGCGAACTGGTTTTCGTCTCTAGGAATATAGTTCAGCTTGACTTCGGTGAAGAAAGTTAACAGCCGCCTGACATAATCTCTGTAAGGAATCAAACGAGATTGATGAACCAGCCATTTTCCATTGACTTGATTTACCACCAAAGCAGAATCTCCGAAGATCTCAAGGTTCTTGACTCGCAAGTCTATTGCCTCTTCGATCCCCATGATACAAGCTTCATACTCCGCCTCATTGTTAGTGCATTCGAAAGTCAACCGAGCGGCTAAAGGTGTGTGGACCCCTTCTGGCGAGATAATAACAGCACCCACTCCACTTCCATTCATGTTTACAGCCCCGTCAAACATCAACTTCCATTTGGATTCGGGGTCGGGCCCCTCCTCCAGAAGTGGTTCTTCGTAGTCTTTCGACTTGAGGAACATGATGTCCTCATCCGGAAACTCAAACCTCATGGGTTGATAATCATCAATCGGCTGCTGAGCCAAGTATTCTGACAACACACTCCCCTTGATTGCCTTTTGTGAAGTGTATTGTATGTCATACTCCGTCAGTATCATCTGCCAACGAGCCACTCTTCCTGTCAAAGCCAGCTTCTCAAAGATGTATTTCACAGGATCCATCTTGGAAATTAAAAGAGTAGTGTGAGTCAGCATGTACTGTCTTAGTCGGCGAGCAGCCCATACCAAAGCGCAACAAGTTTTCTCGAGTAGTGAGTATCGCGTCTCACAATCGGTAAACTTTTTGCTAAGGTAATAAATGGCGTGCTCTTTTCGACCAGACTCGTCCTGCTGACCCATCACACACCCCATCGATCCTTCAAGCACAGTAAGATACATAATCAAAGGTCTTCCTGGCACCGGAGGCATAAGAATTGGTGGTTCTAACAGGTATTCTTTGATTCGGTCGAAGGCTTGCTGGCAGTCTTCGTTCCATTTAATGGCCTAATTCTTCCTCAGAAGCTTAAAGATGGGCTCACACGTGGCCGTTAGGTGAGAAATAAACTGTGCAATGTAGTTTAGTCTCCCTAAGAAGCCACGCACTTGCTTTTCAGTCTTCGGCTCAGGCATTTCTTGGATAGCTTTCACCTTGGCTGGATCAACCTCAATTCCTCGTTCACTAACAATGAAGCCGAGTAACTTTCCAGAACAAACCCCGAAGGTACACTTATTCGGATTCAACCTCAGTCTAAACTTCCAAAGCCTGTCAAACAATTTTGCTAGGTTAACCAAGTGCTCTTTCTCCGTCTGGGATTTTGCTATCATATCATCAACATAAACCTCAATTTCATGATGGATCATGTCGTGAAATAACGTCACCATTGCCCGTTGATAGGTAGCTCCTGCATTCTTCAAACCAAATGGCATAACCTTGTAACAAAAGGTGCCCCAAGGAGTGATGAAAGTTGTCTTTTCCATGTCCTCGGGAGCCATCTTAATCTGATTATAGCCGGAGAATCCGTCCATGAAGGAGAACACGGAAAACTGAGCAGTATTATCGACAAGTACATCTATGTGAGGTAGAGGGAAGTCATCTTTGGGGCTAGCCCTATTCAAATACCTATAATCCACACACATCCTGACTTTGCCGTCTTTCTTGGGAACCGGCACAATGTTAGCAACCCACGGAGGATAACTGGTCACGGCCAAGAAGCCAGCATCAAACTGTTTTTGCACTTCTTCTTTTATTTTAATTGCCATGTCTGGACGCGTGTGCCTCAACTTCTGTTTTACCGGAGGACAATCTTCTCTGAGAGGCATCTTGTGTACCACAATGTCAGTGTCTAAACCCGACATATCTTGGTAGGACCATGCGAAGACGTCAACATATTCTCGAAGCATAGCAATTAAACGAGTCTTGACAGATTCTTCTAATGCAGCTCCGATCTTGACTTCTTTTTTGTCTTCTTCAGTACCCAGGTTTATTACTTCGACATCTTCTTCGTGCGGCTGAATCATCTTCTCCTCCTGTTTAAGCAGTCTGGCCAATTCTTCAGGTAGATCGCAATCCTCTTCACCTTCCTCATCGGCTTAATAAATTGGATTGTCGAAGTCATACTCAGCCATAACAGGGTCGTCATTGATAAGATCCGATGACGAGCACCTGCATGAATGATGATTCATGCAAGGCTTTAGCAACAACTTGAGAAAATAAGAAACATTGCCTTTTTAAAATTTTTCTTTCTTTTTGAAAAACAAAAGTAAAAATGAAAGACAGAGAACAACATGAATGAGTGTGAAACGTCAACTTTATTTATGATTGTGTTAATGAACAAATGAACCCTTACAGAGAGCCATTATGCCCCGGGCAAGACATAGTGCTTTAATACAGGAAAACAGAAACAAAAAATTATTACTCTTCGAAAGAGGTGACTGAAATAAGCCTTTCTGATGTCCAATTGCTAAGCTGAGTTCCTGGAGCGGCATGCCTGATCCATTCATCTAGGTCACAGTCACTATCGACAGCGTCATCCTGCACCGCACTGATGTTTCCGTAGTCTACCACTCCCGCACTTGTGAAAGTGACCGGGCTCTGACAACCCTTAGCACTTGGTCCAGACGATGACTTCCCAGGATGATAGCCAATTCCGAACATGTCTTTCTTCTCTGGCACTTCTACTGGACTGCCCCAGCCTTCTCGTACCCCAGATTCTACCAATTCAAGCACTTGCTTATAAGAGGCTATGGAAACCCCTTTCTTCGGTACTTCAGGAGAAGTTGCCACTGCGGATGCTTGCTCAGACTTCAAGGGCTCAAAAGCCTGACATGGGGTCTCAACTATTTCGCCATCCATCTCCACATATTTGAATGAAGATAGATGACTAACGAAGATATCTTCTTCCCCACTGACAGTCACAATTTGACCCTCCCAGACAAACTTTAGCTTCTGATGGAGTGTAGACGATACTGCTCCTGTCGAATGTATCCAAGGTCTTCCGAGTAAACAACTATATGCAGGCTGGATGTCCATTACGTAAAACGTGGTATTGAAGATCTGTGGACCTACCTTGATGGGTAACTCCACCTCTCCAAACAGCGATCTCCTCGACCCATCAAATGCTCGAACTTCTAGGTCACTGGGCTTTATAACCACTCCATCATAGTCCAACTTCATCAGTGCTTTCTTGGGCAAGACGTTTAAAGATGATCCAGTATCTACCAACACGTGGGAGAGTACTGCACCCTTACACTCTAGAGAGATATGCAATGCCCAATTATGAGCACGCCCATCAGAAGTTAAATCCAAGTCTGTGAAACCCAGTCCATGACTGGCGTTGACGCTGGACACCACCGCTTCTAACTGATTTACAGAAATATCCTGAGGTACATATGCTTTGTTCAGAATATTCAGGAGAGCCTTCCTGTGAGAGTCAGAACACATGAGCAAGGACAAGATGGAAATCTTCGACGACGTCTGCTGCAGATGGTCCAGAATCTTGTAGTCACTCTTCTTGATGATCCTCAGGAATTCTTCAGCTTCTTTATCAAAGGTGAGGTCTGGATCAGTTGATGGTGCAGGATCATTGACAACTACTGGCTGCTTCCCTCTTGCTCTAGCTTGGGCTTCTGCAGTGTCTCTGGGTGGTATCACATTGTTTCTCAGTGTTTCCGGCGCAAACAACCTTCCACTTCTAGTAAAGCCCCATACTCCAACGTTTTCTACTTGAGTTGGGGTTATACTAGTCGTGGCCAACTCTTGCCTCTGGCCGTTGCAGTATACTTCACCACCATAATTCCAAGGGATAGCTCTGTCACTCTGGTACATTACGGGTCCAGCAGTGGTGATGGTTATCGGTGCCACTCTGGCCCGTGAAGGAACTTGAGATGGATCATAAAAGATAGTTACTGTGGAAACTTCACTTTCTTTTACAACCTTGTCAAACTGCAACATTCCCTTATCAATCATGCTTTGGATTCCGGCTTTCAACCGCTTACAACCATTTGTAGCTTCAGCACATTCCGGACAATCTTCTTCACATTCAGGGAAGATACCTTTCTTTAACAAGCAAACCTTAACAGCAATCAATGAAGTCTGTAAGTCATCAACATCACACACCAAATTCAGGTTCTCCCCTTCATCAATTGCCCCAACCGTACCCCTGTGAGGAGGCATGGGATTCGGAAGCACATTAGGAGAAGGAGCAAAGTTGATTGCTTTAGTATTCAGTAGGTCTTGAACAACATGCTTCAATGCTTTACAGTTCTGTCGCTCCCGACAAATGAAACAGGGTCAGATGAAGGTACAGACGCGAACGGTCGGCGAGAGGGACAATGAGAACACACAGCCGTGAACTCACTGGAGATGAATAGAGTCGCCAGCTAGGCATTTTTATCCCGGAGGAAAGGTAATGCTGCATAGACCTAGAAAAAGATGGATAAGACGGTTTGCGAACCAGAGAGACTGAGAAAGGGGGTTGGTTACAACCTGGGAAGGTATTAGCACCCAGATTGTCCGTCGTACTCGACGGGATCCACGCTTGAAAGATTTGTGTTTTAAAGGGGTAGTGTCAGTGCAATCTGTGTATAAAGAGCTGGAAAGCAATATGTACAGGTGTCAGTGTAAAGTGTATAAGTGATGTGAAGTATGAAAGTGTCAGTGTAAGAACAAAGCGAAATGCTCAAGATCATGAGGCTAAGAAAATAAAGCTGGAAAGAGGGGGAATGTACAGAGACTTTTGTTCGATAACTGTTAAGTTATGACTACGTATCCTCTCGTGCAATGAGGAAGTCAGAACACCGTAGTTCGACCCAAAGAGACTGAAAGATGAATTGACTGATGAACTGCTTACTTGTCTATGCTCAAGTGTATGACCTGTCTGGCTCAGGTGCAAACTGTCTTGCATTAGACGGAAGAAGCAAGTTCTCGTTTATGAGTGAATGAGATGAGAAAAGAATCCCGGAGGAGACGATTATTGTTTGTTTTTGAGTTTTCAGTCTTTTATTACTTTTGAAAGTTTGTCACAAGTTAATGAGTTTAAGCCTAAACCAATGGATTTAGTAAACTCACCACATCTTCCCTCTGTTTAGGGGTAATGAGAATACCTTAAGTGTGAAGTCAGATTCTCATACTTAATCACCTTTGGTGTAGGATTAAGATCATTAACCTACTTGTGATTATTTAGATGTTTTTTGTGATTTTTGTTTAGTGTTAAGTAATGAGGTTAAGCCATAATCATGGATTAAACAGACCCATTACACCATCCTAAAAGAAGGATGATAGATGAGAATGTTTAAGTTGAGGAAAGCTCCTCAACTTAATCCAAGATTAGGGATTAAACTCATGACAAAACAAGCCTTTGATTAAGTGAATTTTAGATTAATGGTATGATGATGAAGTGAATTTTAGGGTTTGTAAGACAACTTGAGGGGGACTTGTCCATTAACACTAGGGTTAGTCCTTCTTAACCACTTAAGGAAGAATTAGAACCCTAATGCAAGGCCCAAGTTACAAGTGTGATGTCTTGATACTTATTAAGTGGATTGATTAAGAGATTTAAACACATTAAGGGTTTAACACTTAGGATTAAAGTTATACACTCCATCCTAAAAGAAGGATGCAGGCATAAGCCTAATCACAAAGTCCTAAAGCCTTTAGGGTTTAGTCCCTGATTATGAGATGAGAAGAGAAGACTCAAAGAGAGACACAAAGGTAAAACTATGGGGGGAGACTAATCAAAACCCTAATTCATTGTCATGCTTGGTTGATCCTAAGGTTTGTGAGGTTTTCAAGAACAATCTTCAGAAGAACCACCAGGAAGCAGATGAACAAGATCAAGAGAAGCAAAGTGACTTGCTTCATTTAAGAAGTCAAGTCCCTTGAAGAAAGAAGGTGGGAGAAAGAAGAATGAGCAAGCTCAATCTCAAACACAAATATAAATGCAGCAATGGATGCAAGAGGGATGAAAAGAAAAGTTATGAGAAGTGAAGGCAAATTCACTTCTCAAATTTACTTACCACCTGAAATGTTAGAAAGGAATGCAATGCAATGCAAGATGGGATGAAATGGCATGATGCTAAGCAAAACCAGAAGCATGTTGATGATGATTATGATGTTATGAGGTGCTGCAAACATGAGGCAAGACATGGAGATGTTCATATAAGATCATGGATGCAAATGATGCAAGTTAAGGAGCATGAACAAGCATGAAATGTTATGAAGCATACAAGACAAATGACATGGCAAATATGAGATGCAATGATCAAAGATGCTTCCTACATGTCTTAAGATGTCAAATGAATCACAAGAATGCACAAAATGCAAAGACAAGTCATGTTATGCAAGAGAATGCAAGAGGAATGCAAATGAAAGCCCAAATTAGGGTTCATGAATCAAACATCAAACAAAACCCAAAAACAGAAACAAACCCTAAGATAAAAAATGGAAAATGCCACTCAAAGAAACCCTAAACCTATAATGAACCACTGCCCAAAGGGGAACTCTCAACTCCTAACCAAACTCAAGTTATGATTTTTACAAGTTATTAGGGTTTTTTAGGGTTCCTAACAAAAGAAAAGTCAAACAATTAGGAAATGAGAAAACAAATCATGGCCATTTTATCCTAGAAAGTACATGCTAAACATAACACAATGCAAGAAGAACCAATGTCTCAACCTTCTCCAATAGGCAGAAATGAATTTTTGAACTTAGGATCAAATTAATGCATAAAAAATGATTTAATTCAATGAAAAATTCTTAAAATGCATCAAGATCAAAAAAGAAATTTGGTTTGAAGGTTGGACAATGTTTCTAAATGTCTTATAACATTTCATAAATTTTTTTGTAATTTTTAAATACCTAAAAGTATTTTTAATTAATTAATTCCCATTAATCAATTAAAAATAATCTTTTAAATATTTAAAAATACTTTTTTAATGATAAAAAATAAAATAAAAATATTTTTGTGTCATAAAAATTAATAAAACTCTTAGGAAAAAGTTTCATAATTTTTAGGAATTTTTAACTATTTTAAATAAATTGTGCAAGTTAATTGAAATAAAAATGAATAAAAATTAAATGAAAATGAAAGTATGCAGCATGGAGGGCCAGGATGGAGCCTGGATTTGAAAGCATTGACTGCGCGCGCCATCTGATGGCTCAGATTCAAACAGATTTAAACTTAATTAATTAAATAAATAATGCTGATTAGGGTTTAATGACTGCATCCTAGCCATCCGTACGCGCGCGAAGTCAACTTTTTCAACGCATCTGATGGCTCACATTCAAATGACAATTAATTATGCAATTAGGGCTTAATCACTCTCAGGTGGCCGGAGAAGACCTCCGGTCGTCTTCTCCGGCCAGCACCTCACCTGAAAAATCCCCAAACCCCTCAAATCGTATCAAAAATGAAAACTAAGAACATAGAAATGATCTCCATCCTCTCACGAATCAAACCCCTCTCTCAAAACACATTTCTTCTTCCTAAACAAGCTGAATCGAAAGAAGTAAAAACTAGGGCACGCAAGCTTCAGAGACAAATTAAATACTCAAATCCAAGTCATTTCAAAAACTAAGAACATCAGGATGATCAGTGAATCACATAGAACAAGTTTGTAACAAGAAAAATGATTTCTGGAAAAATAATTTCGAGCTACCTGAGATTTGGAGCTTTCAACTTGAGGACTTTCTGGCCACTTCTCCTTGTGCAATCCACTCCACTTGGTCTACAGAAGATGCTTGAATGCTCAAAGGGAGTTTAAGTTGGCTGGATAATGAGATTCGAAAGCTCCTGCTCAAGCTTGGTCAGAAATGGCAATGGAGTTTCAGGCAGTTTCAAGCCATGGAAAGGGGTTGTTTGTGATCCTGAGGGTGAATGGAGAAGCTTTGCAAGGTTTGTTTGACTGTTTGTGAGCTAGGGTGAGAGTTTCGAATGAAACTGCAAAATGGAGTGAGAAATGGCAGTGGGATGTTCTGGCTGTTTCAGGCTTGTGTTCTTGATGCTTTGTGGTCTATGGAGCAAGGTGAGTTGAATGGTGAAGTTGGCTTGGGTGTTTTGTGGCTGTGGAGGCAGATTCGAAGGAAGTTGCAACTTGGTAGTTTTTTGTGAATGTGGTGAATGAATGTGTTTCAGCCTTGCCTTGTGTTATGTTTAGCTTGCAAATTGTCCACATAACTCTCTCTCATTGGTCAGTTGACAAGACATGCCCTTTATTGATTGGTAAGTTAACTTTTGCAAAAAGTCAAATAATGTGTAAGAGAAGCATGGCTCAAGGTCTAGGCAAGTACATGGCATGGGCTGGCGCAGCAAGGGTGAGGGAGAGGTCTAGCAAAGCTCAGCATCCAAGGCTGCAAGTTGTAGGAAGCATGATCATGAGTTTTGCAACTTGTTGTAACTTTGGTTCACATGTGATTCCTTTGCCTAACCAAACATAAACCATAGGCATTCTTGGTCCAAATCTGATTTTCATGACTTAGAGAAAGTTTGTGTGCTGGTTTGAAGTGAATTAGAAGTCACATAATGCATTGGTTCATGACTTTGCAAAATTTTCACTTAGGGCATGCCTTGAAAATCAATGATTTTAGCCAACTTTGCATTGCCATAACTTTTGATTCAAGAAGAGTTTGATCATGTTCTTGTACTTTTTGAAAAGGGAAAAATGAGATCTACAACTTTCATGACCAAAGTTTTTCCATTTGAAGCATTTTTGGATCAAGAATCAAGGCTTGAAAAATGACCTAAAATGAAGCATTCTTGAAAAGTCAACTATGCCCAAAAAGTCAACACTTGCAAAAACTCCAAATTCTTGATTTTTGTGAACTTCAACCTTCTTCCATGATCAAATAAAGATCATATACACTCAAAATGATGAAGATCACCCATTGGTTGGGTCATTGGGGGCCTCAGATGCCCTGATTTTGCACTGACTTGTCTGAAAAGTCAACCCTTGATCAGATGACTTCCTCATGGAATTTCTTCATGAAAATTGATATGCATACTCCCTATACCATATAGAGACCAATGGAAACAAGAATGACCAAAAAAATTGGAGTCATGGCCTCTGAAACCAAAACCCTAATTTTCAGTCAACTGTGCAGTTCATCCTAGCTCTACATCCACTCAAACCCTAGTTCCTGTGATTCCTGTGCATTTTTGACTTTGAGGAGATGGAATATGACATAAGAACACACATGGACCCCTTTGAGTTGATTGGTGGCCTTTGGGGTGGCTCAAGATGCTTTGGGATTGCTCAGATCACAAACCCTAGGTGCAGATGCCTTAGAAACTATGCAGTGAATCAAAAATGAGATATGAGATGATATGATTGTGTTTATGCATATGAGATGATCACAAGCCATGGTGTGAATGGGTGAGGGCAAATTTGGGGTGTTTACAGCTGCCCCTATTCAAACATGAGTTAGCTGTGCAGGTTGTAAGCGATAGCTTAGCAGGCAAACAGGATAACTTGTGGTTGAATACCAAAGACAGCCCAAAATTTGCACTCACAGAAATGAAGAAGAAAAGGGATATAGATTGCAAAAGAAAATAAAGTATATTGTAAAGGTGCGGAAAACAAAGCGATGACGGGGACGACCGACATGCTGGGGATAGAAGGTAAAGCCAAGACGGGGACGGCCGACTAGCTGGGGAAAGAAAATCATGATGGGGACGGCCATCAAGATAAAGCTGTAAAATTCTCTGGGGATTAATGAAACATGACGGGGACGGCCATCAAGTTCATAAAGGTAAAGGTAGCCGACGATGGGGACGGCCATCGGGCTAAAAGGAAAAGGGGCCACGACGGGGACGACCATCGGGTTAAAGAATAAATGAAATAAACAGATGATGGGGTACGACCATCAAAGGTGAAGGACGATCACCTAGCAGGGGACGGCTGCTCTGTTGGGGATAAAAGAAATACGATGGGGATGGCCATCAAAGGTGGAGGACGACCACCTGGCAGGGTACGGCTGCCGAAAATATCAACGATGGGGACGGCCATCGGATAGAAAAGGTCAACGATGGGGACGGCCATCGGACGAGCATGATGGAGGACGACCATCAAGAAGTGGAGGACGACCACTCAGCAGGGGACGGCTGCTCTCGAGGCTTATCATAACACAGGACGAGTGTTAGATAACCAAAAATCAACAATGGGGACGGCCATTGGATAGAGTGATGAAGGACGATCATCAAAAGGTGGAGGACGACCACCTAGCAGGGGACGGCTGCTAAAAACAACGATGGGGACGGCCATCGGATGAGCATGATGGAGGACGACCATCAAGAAGTGGAGGACGACCACTCAGCAGGGTACGGCTGCTCTCGGGGTTTATCATAACACAGGACGAGTGTTAGATAAAAAGAAAGTGCTTTGTTGGCGATCTACTGGGGATATAGTAAACACGGACGAGTGTTCACAACCAAGAAAAGAAAGTATAAGTGTTTGGTATTGTGTATAGATTAAAGATGCGGACGAGCATCCTTAGATTATGGTACGGACGAGTATCATGTAGAAACAAATACTGACACGTGTTCAGAGATGATGATACGGACGAGTATCAACTGGTTAACAAGGAACACGGACGAGTGTTGAATCTGAAAGAATTTTTCTGGGGATAGTAGTTACAGACGAGTATCTATATTCAAGAAGACAAAAGTGTTTGACGCGGTATATGGATTAAAGATGCGGACGAGCATCCTTAAGACTATGATACAGACGAGTATCATGTAGAAACAAACACTAGACGCAATGTTCTGAGATGATGGTACGGACGAGTACCAACTGGTTAACAAAGAACAAGGACTACTGTCGAGTCTGTGGGTGTATGAGTGATGGTGTATACAAGATACGGACGAGTATCTGTATAAGTGTACCAATGAGTAGTGAGTATATACAGATGAGTGTTTTAACTGCTGGGGAGAATGACACGGACGGGTGCCAAGAGAGAAAAGTGTAATATGAACAAGTATCTACCATACAAAGTCTAGGCGACTGCGCTGGGGGTATGATACGGACGGGCGTCAAGGAATTATATATACAGGTATGTGTGAGTGCAAAGAGGGTGTCTTTGGCTTTCTGCTGGTAATATGACACGGACGGGTGACATGAAGTATCCGTGATACGGGTGATTTGTTTGTAAAGAGTGTTCAGGCGACTTTACTGAGGAGAGGTGACACGGACGGGTGTCAAAAGGAAATATGCTGGTATTTGTGAATATGAGGCAACTGTTCTTGCTGGGACTCTGGTGGGGATTTTTGGGGAAGTATTCTGTATTCTGATGAATGATTATTATTCACAAGTGTTACTTCAGAACATGGCTTATGATTATGCTATGCGTTTGATTTTTTTTGCCGTAATGCTCCGTATTAGACGGAATGCTACGCTCTGAGGGGATAGTATGATGCGAATGCTATGATTATGCAAAAATACCAAACCGGGATCCGGGTCCCGTTGCTGCGAAGATCTCTGGTTGATCTGTTTGAAAAGGGCCTCCCAGCTGGGGATGAGATCATTGGTAGATCTGGTGAGATGTATTCATTCGGGGATATAGGTCACTGGTTGACATATCCTTATAATACGGGACCCAGCTGGGGTTTGTAGAAGCTTTCTTCACTCTGTTGTGATCTTCTATGCGCCGCCCTTCTGGATAGAGGCTGGGGATTCTGTGGGGAGATGGTTCCCTGACTTCTGCACCTAGCTGAGGATGAAATGGCAACTCGGCTGGGGAATTGTGAGAGGCAACTCAGCTGGGGATAGCAACAAGAGGCAACTCAGCTGGGGATAGAGCATTTCAGATGCTGAGATTGAGTGTATGTTGATTTGGCAACTTTGCTGGGGAAGTGGGCACCTTCCAGTACCACGTGGAAGATAGACCGAGTTGATAATGATACACCAGCTTACTGAGACGTAACTTGCATGCCCCAGGTTGCGTTCTGGATACCTGCAATCCTGCAAAGATAAGGAGACGCACAAAAGGTCCCGAGGTATCCTTTACTGGATTCCGTCATAGGAGTTAAGCACTTTTGAGAGTAAGTACATTCCCTGTAAGCATGTGTTTTTTTTATTATTTTTAGAAAAACATCTGTACTTATGCAACTAGTTTTTTAGAGACATCAGACATTCTTTGCAAAAATGTACAAAACGAAACATGACTGAAAAATCTGATTTTATTAATTCATGTGCCCTGAATTGGCACGATACAGTCAAAGAAACATGTCTCCTGAAATGAAGAGACTGTTACAAATTGAGAAACAAAATGCTGGCAGTGTTGATGACGCTTTAAGGAGCTTCCCCTCCTGCTATGACTCGTATGACAATGACGTTCTTCTCGCCTTGCTTTCTGAAGAAAGTTGATTCTGATTGAAGCTTGATTCTGTCGAAGCTTTCCAAGTTGTAAGTGATACAGACGAATTCAGAATGCAGTTGTTCGCTTATTCCCTTATTTTGCATGGATCGCCCTTTCGGGTTTTCAATCCATCAGGATACCCATTTTTGCCTGAGTTGTCCAATGCGGCTTTTCAACTCAGCGGGTGTACATTTTTTTGTTTATTTCCCTTATTTTTGCCCGAGTCTTTTATTCTGTTTTTGACTCGCCGGGATGCCCTATTTTTGCCTGGACTTTCATTCTATTTTTATGTCCAGCGGGTCATTTTATGCGAAGTATTTTTTAACTGCATCTGAATTCACAGGGGATGGGAAGTCTTCACCATCCATGGTGTAAACACCCCAAATTTGCCCTCACCCATTCACACCATGGCTTATGATCATCTCATATGCATAAACACCATCATATCATCTCACATCTCATTTTTGATTCACTGCATAGCTTTCAAGGCATCTGCACCTAGGGTTTGTGATCTGAGCAACCTCAGGGCATCTTGAGCCATTCCAAAGGCCACTAATCAACTCAAAGGGGTCCATGTGTGTTCTTATATCATGTTACATCCTCACAAAGTCAAAATTGCAGAGGGATCACAAGAACTAGGGTTTGAGTGGATGCAGAGCCAGGATGAACTGCACAGTTGACTGAAAATTAGGGTTTTGGTTTCAGAGGCCATAACTCCAAATTTTTTGGTCACTCTTGTTTCCATTTATCTCTATATGGTATAGGGAGTATGCATATCAATTTTCATGAAGAAATTCCATGGGGAAGTCATCTGATCAAAGGTTGACTTTTCAGACAAGTCAGTGCAAAATCAGGGCATCTGAGGCCCCCAATGACCCAACCAATGGGTGGTCTTCATCATTTTGAGTGTATATGATCTTTATTTGATCATGGAAGAAGTTTGAAGTTCATGGAAATCAAGAATTTAGGGTTTTTGCAAAAGTTGACTTTTTGGGTTTTGTTGACTTTTCAAGAATGCACCATTTTAGGTCAATTTTCAAGCCTTGATTCATGATCCAAAAAGGCTTCAAATGGAAAAACTTTGGTCATGAAAGTTGTAGATCTCATCTTTCCCTTTTCAAAAAGTACAAGAACATGATCTAACTCTTCATGGATCAAAAGTTATGGCCATGCAAAGTTGCCAAAAATCATTGTTTTTCAAGTTATGCAGTGGAAATTTTGCTAAGTCTTGAATCAATGCATGATTGCTGCCTCAAATTCATGACAAACCAGCATGTGAACATCCTCTAAGTCACAAAAATCAGAAATGGACCAAGTTTGCTCATGGTTTGGTTCATGTAATTTGACTTTTCTCATGAAAATCCATAAAGCTAGCCAACTTGCATTTTCACTCATGACCACTTCACCAACTTATGACATTGGCTGCTGAGCTTTGCTAGGCCTATCCATCACCTTTTGCTGCACCAGCCATGCCTTGTACTTGCTTAACTTTGAGCCATGCCCTATCTTACACAAAAGTGGATTTTTAGCAAAAGTAGCCTCACCTATCATAGCAGGCCATGTCACATCAAGCAACCAATCAGAATTGTTTATCATTTCATTTTGCAAGTGGAACATAACAAGAACAAGGGCTGAAACCAACTCATTCATCACTTACACAAAATCCCTTCACATTGCAAAATCCATCGAATCTGCCTCCACAGCCAAGAAACTCCCAAACTTTCTTCATCACTAAACTCAGTACACTCCATAGGCCCTAAACCATCAAAGCTCAGGCCTGAATCAAGCCTGATTTGAACCTCACCATTCTTCATCCTCAGAACCAGTCCTCTTCGAATCTCACTGTCCATCCATCAAACACTTCATCTTCCTTCACCAACAAGTCAGGCATACTTAGAGGAGTCCAAACCACCCATTACACTGGCCTAAAACAGCCTGTACACCAAGGTCATTCTCTGCTACACCAGTTTGGTAGCCATTGAAATAGCTTGCTAAACTTCATTTCAAGCTTGCCATTGACACCAGGGGATCCATTAGAGCTAGCTTGCATCAAGAAACGGCTCTGGAAGCTCAGAAACAGGACTTGTCACCTCAGGTAGTCTCAAACTTCAAACCTTTTAAAACCTGTTTCTTTTGTTACAAATCAAAAATACATGCTCTGGGGATCACTGTGATATGATTAGAATCAAAAATGGTGTGGAAATGAGTATTTTATGCATCTCTGAAACTTGGCCCGTGAATGCGTTTCGTTTCGATTCTCTTTGTTCATGTTAGATAAATGTATTTTGATCTTGGATTGAGGTTTAGTTAGGATGGGGGGTTGTTTCTGGGCAGGAAATTTGTTGAATGGTGGCCTGAATCGTTTTCTAGGGTTTGTGATACGCCGGAGAAGACGACCGGAACCACTGTTCCGGCCGTCTGAGTTTACCCTGCCCTAATTAGGGTTTAGCCAGTCATTAGTGTTTTTTAAATCTGGGCCATTGGATTGCCCTTCCCGCGCGTAGACCAAGGGACCAGATTGCTTCATTAACCTTAATTTCCACTTAATTAATTTAATTAGGTTTAATTAGTTTAATTAACTGAATTTAGGAAGTTTAAATCTGGACCACTAGATAGCGCGCCAAGTCAACCCAATCTCCCTCAGATCAAATCCTGGCCACGCGTTCTGTTTACTTTTATTTTCATTTGATTTTTATTCATATTTATTCCATTTAATTTGTACAATTTATTTAAAATAGCAAAAAAATCATGAAAATTATGAAACTTTTTCTTTAAGGTTTTATTAATTTTTATGACACAAAAACATTTTTATTTTATTTTTTATCATTAAAAAGGTATTTTTAAATATTTAAAAGATTATTTTTAATTGATTAATGAGAATTAATTAATTAAAAATACTTTTAAGTATTTAAAAATTACAAAAAAATTCATGAAATGTTCTAAGACATTTAGAAACATTGTCCAATCTTCAAACCAAATTTCTTTTTGATCTTGATGCATTTTAAGAATTTTTCATTGAATTAAATCATTTTTGATGCATTATTTTGATCATATGTTTAAAAATTCATTTCTGCCTTTTGGTGAAGGTTGAGACATTGATTCTCTTTGCATTGTTTTCCATTTAGCATGAACTTTCAAAGATAAAAAGGCCAAGATTTGATCTTACATTTTCCAATTGATTGGCATTTCTTTTGTTACAAACCCTAAAAAACCCTAATAACTTGTAAAATTCATAACTTGAGTTTGGTTGAGAGTTGAGGGCTCCCCTTTGGGCAGTGGTTCATTATAGGTCTATGTTTCTTTGGGTACCATTTTCCATTTTTTAGGTTAAGGTTTGCTTCTGTTTTTGGTTTGTGTTTGATGTTTGATCCATGAACCCTAATTTGGGCTTTCATTTGCATCCTTCTTGCATTTCCTTGCATAACTTGACTTGTCATTTCACTTTGTGCATTCTTATGATTCCTATGACATCTTAAGACATGTAGAAAGCATCATTGATCATTGCATTGCATATTTGCCATGTCATTTGTCTTGTATGTTTCATAACATTTCATGTTTGTCCATGCTCCTCAACTTGCATCATCTGCATCCATGACTTTGTATGAACATCTCATTGTCTTGTCTCATGTTCATAGCACTCCATAGCATCATCATCATCATCAACATGCTTCTGGTTTTTGCTTATCATATCATTTCATCCCATTTAGCAGTGTATTGCATTTGTTTCTAACATTTCAGGTGGTAAGTAAAACTTGAGAAGTGGATTTGCCTTCACTTCTCATAACTTTTCTTTTCATCTCTCTTGCATCCATTGCTGCATTTCTATTTGTGTTTGAGATTGAGCTTGCTCATTCTTGCTCCTCCCACTTTCTTTCTTCAAGTGACTTGACTTCTTGGATGAAGCAAGTCACTTTGCTTCTCTTGATCTTGTTCATCTGCTTCCTGGTGGTTCATCTGAAGATTGTTCTTGAAAACCTCACAAACATTAGGACCAACCAAGCATGATAATGAATTAGGGTTTTGATTAGTCTCCCCATAGATTTTACCTTTGTGTCTCTCTTTGAGTCTTCTCTCCTCACCTCATAATCAGGGACTAAACCCTCAAGGCTTTAAGACTTTGTGATTAAGATCCTGCCTGCATCCTTCTTTTAGGATGGAGTGTATAACTTTAATCCTAAGTCTTGGACCCTTAAGGTGTTGAACTCTCTTAATTAATCCATCTAATAATCATCAAGACATTACACTTGTAACTTGGGCCTTGCATTAGGGTTCTAATTCTTCCTTAATTGGCTAAGAAGGACTAACCCTAAAGTTAATGGACAAGTCCCCCTCAAGTTGTCTTACAAATCATAAAAAACACTTCATCATCATATCATTAATAAAATCCACTTAATCAAAGGTTTGTTCTGTCATGGGTTTAATCCCTAATCATGGATTAAGTTGAGGAGTCTTCCTCAGCTTAAACATCCTCATCTATCATCCTTCTTTTAGGATGGTGTAATGGGTCTGTTTAATCCCTGATTATGGCTTAACCTCATTACTTAACACTAAACAAAATCACAAAAACATCTAATTAATCACAAGTAGGTTAATGATCTTAACCCTACATCAAAGGTGATTAAGTGTGAGAATCTGACTTCACACTTAAGGTAATTCTCATTACCCCTAATCAGAGGGATGATGTGATGAGTTTACCAAATCCATTGATTTAGGTTCAAGCTCATTATCTTATGACAAACTCCAAAAAAGAAATAAAAGACTGAAAACTCAAAAACAAACAATAATCGTCTCCTTCGGGATTCTTTTCTCATCATCTTCACTCACAACCGAGAACTTGCTTCTTCCGTCTAATGCAAGACAGTTTGCATCTGTGCCAGACAGATCATACACTTGAGCATTGACAAGCAAGCAGTTCAAAAGTCAATTCACCTTTCAGTCTCTTTGGGTCGAACTACGGTGTTCTGACTTCCTCATTGCACGAGAGGATACGTAGGCATAACTTAACAGTTATCGAACAAAAGTCTCTGTTCATTCCCCCTCCTTCCAGCTTCATTCTTTAGCCTCATATTCTTGAGCATTTCATTCCTGATCTCACATTGACACTGTACATTTATACCCCTCACATTTCTTTACACTGACACCTGTACATTCTTTTCCAGCTATTTTACACACAGATTGCACTGACACTACCCCTTTAAAACACAAATCTTTTAAGCGTGGATCCCGTCGAGTACGACGGACAATCTGGGTGCTAATACCTTCCCAGGTTGTAACCAACCCCCTTTCTCAGTCTCTCTGGTTCGCAAACCGTCTTATCCATCTTTTTCTAGGCCTATGCAGCATTGCCTTTCCTCCGGGATAAAAATGCCTAGCTGGCGACTCTATTCATTCTCCAGTGAGTTCACGGCTGTGTGTTCTCACTGTTCCCTTCGCCGACCGTTCGCGTCTGTACCCTTATCTGACCCTGGCGTCACTTATCGGGAGCGACAGCTTGGCGACTCTGCTGGGGACCCTTATACTGCAACCAGGGCTTCTGGTTCTTTTTGTGGGTTCCTCCTAGCGCTTGTTTGATTTGTGTTTACCGGGGTGTTATGTGCTTGTTTGTGCTTGTGTTTATTTATTGCTTTATGTACCGTTACTTTACTGCTTTCTTTACTGCTTTTATATATCATACTGTCATACTGTGCCGGCTGGATCTGGTTTTTCTTTGGTGGGTGGGTGTTCCATTGAGAGTTAAGGTCCTATACCTGGGACCTGAGTGACACCTAGGCTAGAGTGAATCATATTCTTTCCCATTCCATTTCGGTCTGGTGCGGGAATATGAAACACGGTTCAGATATGGGTTTCTTCTTGAGAACTCTGTGCTACGGATTTCCTGTAGTGCTAGGGGGATCTGGGAAGCCTGCTAAGTCTGGATGACCTTTTAGTATTGACCTTCAGAAATTGAGGTGAATTAGAGGAGGAATTGTTATGGTTATTGTAAACACTGTACCTCCGGGTTAGAAGTGTTTACACTTCTCATAACTGATCCAAGTCTGAGGATCCTTGTTCTAGATCACTACCTGTGAGGGGGTTGGGCTGTTTACAGGTTTGCAGGTACCTTGACCTCAGAATACCCTGTTACTTTGACTTTGTTAAGAATGCTCCATGTTGGATAGTTCTTGTGATTCTAAAACCCTGGATATGTGGCTCTTTATTTGAGTTCCCCACCTTGGTTACTGGATTTATAGACCTCCATCCGGAATTCTTGAACACGCATGGATCTATACCAAGGCAGTTTATCCAGATCCAGCTCAGTCACAAGCCCTTTGCATATCATTTGCATACATCCTCATTGCATCATATTAACATGTGCTTATTTGTTTTTCAGGGTATCCATTTTCATCAGGTTTTGGTTTTGACCCCATCTGCAGCTTTGACCCATCTTCACCAGCATCTGCTTCAGTTTAGCTGTCTGCTTCAGCACCAGCCAGTCAGTGGTTTTCTCTACTTCAGCATTGTCATCAGCACTCTACCCAGTCTTCAGCATCATGGCTCCAAAGAAAAGCAATATCACCTATCATTTCTTCCAACCAGACTTGTCAGACATCAGGAGGATCCAAACCCTGATCACTCCAGAGCACATACCTCTGTTCAGAGAGCATTATGGGGATATACTTGACTTGGTTATGGATATGGACCCATCTCAGAGAAGCCTAATCCATACCTGCATTCAGTTCTATGACCCCCCATTGAGGTGTTTCACCTTTAAAGACTTTCAGTTGGGACCTCTCTTAGAAGAATATGCATCTTTGGTTGGTTTGCCTATCAAGAGAGAAATTCCTTTTAACCCTGAAATGGTCTTTCCCAGCAATGGAGAGATAGCAAGAGCTTTGCACCTGGAACCTGCTTTGATTGAGCAGCATATGACCTCTAAAGCTGGGATCCCTGGTTTTCATCTGGACTTCCTGATTTCTCAAGCTAGTTTGAAGGCCTCCCTGGGGGATTGGGGAGCTGTTTGTGCATTGTTGGCCTTGAGTGTATATGGAATTGTGTTGTTTGCAGATGAGCCCAGATTCATCAGCAAGAATGCCATCCACCTGTTCATCCTGAAGAACCCAGTGCCAACCTTGTTAGGTGACCTCTATTACTCAGTACATCAGAGGAATGAGAAACAGAGAGGTAAGCTAGTGAGGTGTTGTGCTCCACTATTCCATGCTTGGCTTCTCAAGCATCTACCCAGGACAGATGCATTCCTGAATCCTCATCAGCAAAGCAACTGGGCTAAGAGGCTCACTACTCTCACTGCAGCAGACATCAGATGGTGCACCCAAGGCACCAAGGGCAGAGATATGATCACAAGCTGTGGGCACTTTCCCAATGTACCTTTGGTAGGAGTTAAGGGAAGTATCAACTACAACCCCCTGCTGTTCAAGAGGCAATTAGGCTATGCACTGGTTCATGCTCCTAGGGAACAAAACCTGGTTGAGACCCTCTACTGTGAGAACAAGATCAGTTTGACTATTGTTAGGCAGGCTGCCTGGGCCTGGGATCATGTTCAAACCAAGGGAATCACCATTCTGGGGAAGTGCAATAATGTGGCATCAGCCCAATATCATGAGTGGTCCTATGCTAGGGCCCAAATCTCAGGATTGCCCTTCACCATCAAAGACATGCCTGAGTCATCATCAGCACCACCCCCTGCTACTGTCAGTTTGGAAGAGTTTGAAGGCTTGAAAGAAAGAAATGAGAAGCTATCCCAAGCCCTGCAGAAGACCCTCAGGGAGAGGAGTGAAGGTGTAAGGGAGATTGAAAGATTGAAGAAGCTGAGAGTGGAACACCTGACTAAGATTGAGAAGTCTGGAGACTATATCAACAAGTCTAAAGCTGGTGAGCAGATTCTGAAAAATGCTTGTAAAGAAGCCCAGTTCCAAAGAGCAAGGACAGACTTGTACTTGAAAGAGAGTCAGGCCAGGTGGGTCCGGATCACTGAAGCCCGTACTCTAGAAGACAAGAGAGTTCAAGGTAAGATGGAGCAGATGGAAAAAGCCCTGGCAGCAGCCCAGGAGGAAATTTCAGAGTTAAAAATCAAAGCTGGAGTGAAGAAATCCAAAGACCAAAGCCAGAACAAGAAGTTGACTACAGCTGTTGCAACAAGAAACCTTCTCATCAGGAATCTTACGGAGCATCCGGCTGATCCTGTGACCGAAGCACTTCTTAAGGAAGTTCGCGAGGATGAGTTTGGCCTTGGAGTCTGATTGTTTGCTTGTTGTTGTTCCTGTTCCATGTACTTTTGCTTTTTGGTGATGTATTTTTGACCCCTTAGAGGGCTAGTGTTGTAAAAAAATGAACAATTTGTATTATTTTACCTTTGTAATATATTTGTGTTTGTTTCCATCTGGGTTCACTTCAAAAGCAACTTCAACAGCATCATCTTCAAGGGTCTGGACGGGTCAAAACTGAAGACCAAGCCGGATACCTTGATAGCGAATAAGCATACTGCATTGCATACTAACCCTTTTGTTTGTTTTGTAGGTTTTGTTTTATTGTTTCTAAACCTCTGTTGTGACATTCAGGAATTATTGCTCGCCGCAGGCTATTCCCTCTCAACAGGCCACACAGGTACCCTACAAGGAACAACCTTCCGGGCATCCAGATGGACCAGTTGCAGCAAGACCTCAATGAGGCCAGAACCCAGATGGCTAATGAAAGGGTGGAGATGAGAACCCAAATAACTCAGTTCATGGAAGTGATGAACAATTTAGCTCAAAGCCAGGAGAGGCTCAGAGTTCTGGTAGAGGGGAGAACTCAAGATGACCCCCATGTGGGAACTGCTGGCACCAGTAACAATGAAAGGGTGCAACCACATGTTAACCCCCCTGTGTTTGGTCCACACCTACATCCTGAGATTCATATTCCTGCAAACGTTCAAGGAACAGCCACCGCAGCCAGAGTACTGCAAGAGGATCCTCAGGAGGATCAGTTTACAGTCATGGGTGCTGGAGAGGAAACCTATGATAGGAGATTGGATGAGTTGGCTGAGAAGTTGAGGTCTTTGGAATCCCAAAATTCTTTGGGGTTCGATGTCATGGACATGGGTTTAGTAGAGGGGGTCAGGATCCCTCATAAGTTCAAGCCTCCTTGTTTCGAAAGATATAATGGGACTTCATGCCCCCGGACTCATTTGCAATCGTTTCTGGGAAGGTTGAAGGCCTATACAATGGATGAGAAGCTCTGGATGTTTTACTTCGAAGACAGTTTGACTGGAGCATCAAGGGAATGGTATTCCCATCTGACAAGAGCAACTGTAAGATGCTGGAAGGACCTGGCAGAGGCCTTCATCAGACAGTATCAGTATAATCTGGATATGGCACCCAATAGGACCCTCCTAATGGGGATGTCACAATCATCAAGAGAGAGCTTCAGAGAATATGCTCAAAGATGGAGACAGCTTGCTGCTGCTGTCCAGCCACCTATGTCTGAAAGAGAGATGGCTGATATGTTCATGAATACCCTTCAGGGAACCTATATTGATAGGCTAGCTGCTTTCTCTTCCACCAGCTTCGCAGATGTTGTTATAGCCGGGGAGAGAATTGAAAGCCTATTAAAAATGGGTAAAATTTCCGATAATGGCGCCAGTTCGTCCAGCGGTACAAGGAAGCCTTTTGCAGGCCCTAGAAGAGCTGGCGAGACCAATGCCATTCATACCAACAGGGGTAGGCCCCAATATGTTCAAAGGTCCATAGCAGCAGTCACTATCCCTGCTCCAGCTCATCCACAGCCAGTCTATCAACCTCCTCAACAAAACTTCCAACAACAACCTCAGTATCAGCAGAATCAGTATCCTCCAAGGAACTTCAACAACAACAATACCAACAACAATCAACAGAGGCCATTCCAACAAAGGCCATCTCAAGCTAACCGAGTGATCGACCCGATCCCCATGCCATATGCTGCCTTGCTGCCACAACTTCTGAAGCTCAACCTGGTTGAGCTAAGAACGTTGGCACCTCCGGACCCCAACAGTCTACCAAGAAACTATGACTCCAACGCTAGGTGTGCTTTTCATTCGAACGCACCTGGTCACAGTACAGAAAAATGCAGGGCTCTGCATATGAAGGTACAAGACTTGGTAGACTCCAAGGCTCTGAATTTTGCGCCTCCGCCCAATGTCAACAAAAACCCAATGCCAAACCATGGTGGTCCTCGAATTAACGCAATCGAAGAAGACACACCGTCTTATTTCATAACCAGTGTGGATCAGATCAGGACACCATTGGTGGAAATCAAAGCTCAACTCCGTGAAAGCAATATATTTCCGGGGTGTGAACTAGGGTGCCCTTACTGCAATATTTCTTGGAATGGGTGTGAAGACTTGAGGAATGGCATTGACAGCCTTATTCAGAGTGGCTTACTGCAGATCACTACATCATTCCCGGCAAACCCGACGACTTCATCAGCAATGGTTTCAGATCCTCCTACAAATACAGCAACAATTGTTCCCAACAATTCATCAGCAACATCAGCAAGTACTTCATCTGTTCTACCCAATGATCAGTTCTCAACAGTTCCTCCTGCTACAACTTCAGCTTCAGTCCACTTCGACTCCCCATCAACAACAACAACAGTTCTTCCAACAGAACCTTCTACAACACCAGCAAACAATCACGAAGATGTCTCCACTGTTACCATATTCTATGATCCAGAAAACAACTCCGCTTATCATTCAGAAGGTGCTGCTCCCACTAGAGCACCAGTTACAATCTTTTATGATCCGCAGACAATAACAGTCCCCTCAGCAGCAGCAATCAGTCCAGTCACCGTCACGGTACCTGGACCTGTACCATATGAAAGCAATAGGGCCATCCCTTGGCACTATGGCTCTGACTTGTATTGCGAGGGAAAGAGAATCACTCTTGAAACATCAACACCTGCACCACAAATTGATAATGTGGGCGGAGGCGGAGGCTTCACCCGAAGCGGACGTCTCTTTGCTTCACAAGTTCAAAGACCTACTGCCGAAGCAGAGGCTGCTGCCAAGGCAAAAGGAAAGAGCCCGGTGCAGGAAGATCCAGCTGCCAAAGAAGCCCTGAAGACTCCATTCGATCAGGAAGTTGATGAGTTCATGAGGATCATCAAAAAGAGTGATTACAAAATTGTGGATCAACTTCACCAGACGCCATCCAAAATCTCCATCCTCTCTCTGCTTATGTGCTCCGAAGCCCATCGGAATGCACTACTGAAAGTCCTGCACGCAGCTTACGTGCCCGAGGAGATTACTGTCAACCAATTGGAAACCGTTGTTGGAAATGTTACTGCTAGCAATGGGCTAGGGTTTACCGACTCTGACTTGACAGCGGATGGCCGCAACCACAACAAAGCCTTGCACATAACCCTGGAATGCAAAGGAGCTGTCCTTTCTCATGTGCTGGTGGACACAGGTTCTTCCCTGAATGTCTTACCAAAGAAGGCTCTGGTGAAGCTTGAATATGATGGTTTGGCATTGAGACCCAGCAACCTGGTGGTTAGAGCTTTTGATGGCTCAAAGAGATCGGTTCTGGGAGAGATTGAGCTGCCCGTGACAATTGGCCCGCAGACCTTTAAAACTATCTTTTATGTGATGGACATTCAGCCCGCCTACAGCTGTTTGTTGGGTAGACCCTGGATTCACGCCGCTGGCGCTATAACGTCTACCCTTCACCAAAAGTTAAAATTTGAGTGGGAAGGTCAAGTTGTCACAATCTGTGGAGAGGAGGACATTTTTGTCAGCCACCTGGCAACCTACAAGTACATTGAAATGGATGGAGAGATCCATGAAACAATGAGCCAGGGGTTTGAAGCGTTGAATGTGAATGAAGCATCTGCTGTATCTGGTACCCCGATGTCGTCTTATCAACAAGCCCGGAAGGTTGTTGAAGAAGGAACTGCCCTAGGCTGGGGCAAGGTCTTATCTGTGGAGGAGAAGAAGGACAAATTTGGGTTGGGTTACAAACCAACTCAACATCAAGCAAAGGCTGCTGCAGAGCCAGGATTTGTCAGTGGAGGAATGCTAACCCCCGATGCTATCAACTATCTGGAAGACGAGCTGGAAGAGGAGCGCAACCTGGAGAATTGGATTCGTCCAAAGGTCCCGGGGAGCAGTGTCTCGAACTGGTCTTCCCAGGGAATTATAAGTGTTACTCGAGCAGAGTAATTATTATTTCCTGTATCTTTTATAGCATGCATCAAAGTCTTGCATCTTGCCCAAGATGACAAGACTCATTTTGTAATCAGGGCCATCTGTACTTTTGTGCAAACAAGATTAAATTAATGAAATATCAGACAATCTTTTTGCAAACGAGTCCTTTTCTTTTATGCTCACTGTTTTTTTTCCATTTTTCTTTTTGTACAAAAAAATAAATGGCGGTGTTTTCAAAATGGTAACTTCATTTCACTTTTTTCTAAAGCAAGATTAAAATCAATCACTAAAATGAACCAATTTAACCTTTGCAGAGAGTGCCTTCCAGACTGCACCGACAACAGCACGGCTATGACATCGTATGACTTTGACAATCCAATCAATCAAGCTGATGAAGGGGTTGATGAAGAATATGAGCTTCCTGAGGAGCTAGTTAGGTTGTTGAGACAGGAGGAAAAGGTTATTACTCCTCACCAGGAGGAGATTGAAGTGATCAATCTTGGTACGGAAGAAAATGTGAAAGAAGTTAAAATCGGGGCCTGCCTGCAAGACTCAGTGAAGAGACAGCTGATGGATCTGCTTCAAGAGTATGTTGATGTGTTTGCTTGGTCCTACCAAGATATGCCAGGGTTGGATACCGATATTGTTGTGCATAAGCTGCCTTTGAGGGAAGAATGCCCACCGGTCAAACAGAAGTTGCGCCGAACTCGCCCAGACATGGCTATGAAAATCAAGGAAGAGGTACAAAAGCAATGGGACGCCGGGTTCCTTGCTGTGACTAGCTATCCACCGTGGGTTGCTAACATAGTACCAGTGCCTAAGAAGGATGGCAAAGTAAGAATGTGTGTTGATTACCGGGATCTGAACAGAGCCAGCCCGAAAGATGACTTCCCATTACCTCACATTGATGTATTGGTGGATAACACGGCTCAGTTCTCGGTATTTTCCTTCATGGATGGATTTTCGGGATACAACCAGATCAAGATGTCACCTGAAGACATGGAGAAGACAACATTCATCACACCTTGGGGCACGTTCTGTTATAAGGTGATGCCATTCGGACTGAAGAATGCTGGTGCAACGTATCAACGGGCTATGGTAACATTGTTTCATGACATGATCCATAAGGAAATCGAATGCTATGTGGATGATATGATCGCCAAGTCCCTCACAGAAGAAGACCATCTGGTGAATCTGCTCAAATTATTCAAGCGTCTGAGGAAATACCAATTGAAGCTGAACCCCAACAAATGCACATTCGGGGTGCGATCCGGTAAGCTGCTGGGCTTTATTGTAAGCGAGAAGGGGATTGAGGTTGACCCAGATAAAGTCAAGGCTATACGAGAAATGCCTGCACCAAAGACAGAGAAGGAAGTTCGAGGGTTCTTAGGTAGATTGAATTACATCTCGAGGTTCATCTCTCACCTTACGGCTACCTGCGAACCTTTATTCAAGCTGTTAAGAAAGGAGCAAACGGTCAGGTGGAACGAAGACTGCCAGAAAGCTTTTGACAAGATCAAGGAGTATTTGCAAGAACCTCCAATCCTTATGCCTCCAGTTGAAGGAAGACCTCTGATTATGTACTTGACAGTATTAGAAGAATCGATGGGGTGTGTACTAGGTCAGCATGACGAGTCCGGTCGAAAAGAGTATGCGATATACTACCTAAGCAAAAAGTTTACCGACTGTGAACAGCGTTATTCACTGCTCGAGAAAACTTGCTGTGCTTTAGCGTGGGCTGCTCGCCGACTGAGACAGTACATGTTGACCCATACTACTCTATTGATCTCAAAGATGGACCCAGTCAAGTACATTTTCGAGAAGCCAGCTCTTACCGGACGGGTTGCAAGATGGCAGATGATTCTCACAGAATACGACATACAGTACACATCTCAGAAAGCCATCAAGGGCAGTGTACTATCTGAATATCTTGCTGAGCAACCCATTGATGACTACCAGCCTATGAGGTTCGACTTCCCCGATGAAGACATCATGTTCATTAAAGCAAAAGATCATGAAGGGCCTATTCACACTGAAGGGCCTGACCCAGAAGAAGAATGGACTATGATGTTTGATGGGGCTGTCAACATGAATGGCCGTGGTGTTGGTGCAGTACTCATTACACCTAAAGGAGTTCACATGCCTTTCTCGGCAAAGCTCACTTTCGACTGCACTAACAACGAAGCTGAATACGAAGCTTGCATTATGGGTCTTGAGGAAGCCATTGACCTCAGGATCAAGACATTGACCGTATTCGGAGATTCAGCTTTGGTAGTCAATCAGACCAACGGAAAATGGTACATCCACCAAGATCATCTGATACCTTACAGGGATTATACAAGAAGGTTATTGACTTTCTTCACAACAGTCAAGCTTGAGTATATCCCTCGGGACGAGAATCAGTTTGCGGATGCTCTTGCTACCATTTCATCCATGATCAAAGTTCAAGCTGCTAACTTTGTACCTCAGATTTCAGTATCGAGACTTGATAGACCAGCATATGTATTTGCAGCAGATATTGCTAAAGATGATAAGCCTTGGTTCCATGACATCAAGTGCTTCTTGGAGGATCAGACATACCCACCTGGGGCATCTTCCAATGATAAGAAGACTTTGAGAAGGCTTGCTGGTAGTTTCCTTCTGAACACTGATGGGTCTTTATACAAGAGGAACTTTGACATGGTACTCCTCAGATGTGTTGACAAGACAGAAGCAGATTCGTTGATGCATGAAGTGCACGAAGGATCCTTTGGTACCCATGCAGGAGGGCATGCCATGGCTAAGAAGTTGTTAAGATCAGGCTATTACTGGATCACAATGGATGCAGACTGTTGTGCTTACGCCAGAAAATGCCATAAATGCCAGATCTATGCAGACAAGGTGCATGTGCCTCCCAATCCCCTGAACATAATGTCTTCACCATGGCCCTTTGCTATGTGGGGCATTGACATGATTGGCAAGATTGAGCCAACTGCTTCAAACGGCCACAGATTCATCCTGGTCGCCATTGACTATTTCACCAAGTGGGTTGAAGCAGCCTCATATGCAAATGTTACAAGACAAGTGGTAGCCCGATTCCTGAAGAGAGACATCATCTGTCGGTATGGAGTGCCCGAGCGAATCATTACTGATAATGGTTCCAACTTGAACAACAAAATGATGGCAGAGCTGTGCCGGGACTTCAAGATCCAACATCACAATTCTTCTCCTTACAGGCCAAAGATGAACGGCGCTGTTGAGGCAGCAAATAAGAATATCAAGAAGATTGTGCAGAAGATGGTAGTCACTTACAAAGATTGGCATGAAATGCTACCGTTTGCCTTGCATGGGTACCGCACATCAATCAGGACATCCACTGGGGCAACACCGTATCAACTTGTGTATGGTATGGAAGCAGTCCTACCAGTTGAAGTTGAACTACCCTCCTTACGGGTATTAATGGATGTTAAACTGAGTGAAGCAGAATGGGTTCGGTCCCGATACGAGCAACTGAGTCTGATCGAAGAGAAGAGATTGGCTGCAATCTGCCACGGGCATCTATATCAGAAGAGAATGAAGAGAGCCTTCGATCAGAAAGTCAGGCACCGAGAGTACCAAGTAGGGAATCTTGTGCTGAAAAGAATCCTCCCTCCTCATACAGACCACAGGGGCAAATGGACTCCGAATTATGAAGGACCATTCGTCGTAAAGAAAGTTTTCTCTGGTGGAGCACTGATGCTCAGCACCATGGATGGTGAAGATTTCCCGTCCCCTGTAAATTCAGATGCAGTTAAAAAATACTTCGCATAAAATGACCCGCTGGACATAAAAACAGAATGTAAGTCCAGGCAAAAATAGGGCATCCCGGCGAGTCAAAAACAGAATAAAAGACTCGGGCAAAAGTAAGGGAAATAAGCAAAAAAATGTACACCCGCTGAGTTGAAAAGCCGCATTGGACAGCTCAGGCAAAAATGGGTATCCCGATGGATTGAAAACCCGAAAGGGCGATCCATGCAAAATAAGGGAGTAAGCGAACAACTGCATTCTGAATTCGTCTGTATCATCTACAACTTGGTAAGCTCCAAGGGATCAAGCTGCAATCAGAATCAACTCTCTCCAGAAAGCAAGACGAGAAGAACGTCATTGTCATACGAGTCATAGCAGGAGAGGAAGTTCCTTGAAAGCATCGCCAGCACCGCCAGCACTTTATTTCTCAATTTGTAACAATCTCCTCATTTCAGGAGATATGTTTCTCTGACTGTATCTTGCCAATTCAGGGCACACGAATTAATATAATCAGATTTTCAGTCATGTCTCGTTTTTTACATTTATGTTTTGCAGAGAGTTGTCTGATGTCTCTAAAAACACAATTGCATAAGTACAGATGCCTTCTCTAAAAATAAAACACATGCTTGCAGGGAATATACTTATTCTCGAAAGTACTTATTTCCTATGACGGAATCTCAGTGAAGGATACCTCGGGACCTTTTGTACGTTTCCTTATCTTTGCAGGATTGCGGGTATCCAGAACGCGACCTGGGGCATGCAAGTTACGTCTCAGCAACTGGCAAATCATTATCAACTCACCTGGCACTGGGAGGTGCCCACTTCCCCAGCAAAGTTGCCAAATCAACATACAGCATCGAAGACACTCTATCCCCAGCTGAGTTTGCTTTTTGTTGCTACCCCCAGTTGAGTTGCCTCTCATAATTCCCCAGCCGAGTAGCCATTATTCCTCAGCAGGATGCGAGAATCGAGGAATCATCTCCCCACAGAGCTTCAGGCCTCTATTCAGAAGAGCAGCGCACGAAGAAGTCACAACAGAGAGAGAGAAAGCTTCTACAAACCCCAACTGGGTCCCGTATTATAAGAATATGTCAATCGATGACGTATATCCCCAAGCAGATACAACTACAGATCTATCAATGATCTCATCCCCAGCTGGGATGTTCACTTCAAGCAGATCGATCAGAGATCTTTGCAGCAACGGGATCCGAATCCCGGATCGGTGCCTCTTTGCATAATCATAGCATTCGCATCATATTCACCCCCAGAGCGTAGCATTCCGTCTAATACGGAGCATTACGGCAAAAAATCAAATGCATAGCATAATCATAAGTCATGTTGTGATTTGAACACTTGTAAATATTGACAATCTGTCGGCATACAGAATACATCCCCATCAGAGTCCCAGCAAAAGCAGTTGCCCCATATCACAAACACCAGTGCATATCTCCTTTTTGATACCCGTCCGTATCATCATTTCCCAGCAGGTTGCCTGAATACACTTTACAAACCAAGATCACCAGTATTGCAGATACATCCTGACACTCGTCCGTGTCGTGTCACCAGCAGAAAGCCAAAGACACCCTCTTTGCACTTACATATACCTATACACTTTCTTGACACCCGTCCGTGTCATATCCCCAGCGTGGTCGCCTATATTTGTATATACACTTTCCTGACACCCGTCCGTGTCATATCCCCAGCAGATAAACACTCACCTATACATTATATACTCACTACTCATTGGTACACCTACTCAGATACTCGTCCGTGTCATATCCCCGCAGATTCGACAGTAGTCCTTGTTCTTTGTTAACCAGTTGATACTCGTCCGTATCATCAGCTCTGAGCACGTGTCAGTTTGTTTCTACATGATACTCGTCCGTATCATAGTCTTAAGGATGCTCGTCCGCACCTTTAATCTATACACAATACCAAACACTTATACCTTTTGTTTCTTGGATGTAAACGCTCGTCCGTGTTTACTATCTCCCCAGTAGATTGCCAACAAATTTTCTTTTTATCTAACACTCGTCCTGTGTTATGATACCTCTGAGAGCAGCCGTACCTTGCTGAGTGGTCGTCCTCCACTTCTTGATGGTCGTCCTCCATCATGCTCATCCGATGGCCGTCCCCATCGTTGATATTTTTAGCAGCCGTCCCCTGCTAGGTGGTCGTCCTCCACCTTTTGATGATCGTCCTTCATCACTTTATCCAATGGCCGTCCCCATTGTCGATTTTGGTTATCTAACACTCGTCCTGTGTTATGAGAAACCTCGAGAGCAGCCGTCCCCTGCTGAGTGGTCGTCCTCCACTTCTTGATGGTCGTCCTCCATCATGCTCGTCCGATGGCCGTCCCCATCGTTGACCTTTTCTATCCGATGGCCGTCCCCATCATTGATATTTTGGCAGCCGTACCCTGCCAGGTGGTCGTCCTCCACCTTTGATGGTCGTCCCCATCGTATTTCTTTTATACCCAACAGAGCAGCCGTCCCCTGCTAGGTGATCGTCCTTCACCTTTGATGGCCGTCCCCCATCATCTGTCCATTTCATTTATTCTTTAACCCGATGGCCGTCCCCGTCGTGGTCCCTTTTCCTTTTTAGCCCGATGGCCGTCCCCATCGTTGGTTACTTTACCTTTATGAACTTGATGGCCGTCCCCGTCATGTTTCATTAATCCTCAGAATTTTGCAGCTTTATCTTGATGGCCGTCCCCATCATGATATTTTATTTTCCCCAGCTAGTCGGCCGTCCCCGTCTTAGCTTTACCTGTCATCCCCAGCTTGTCGGTCGTACCCGTCATTGCTTTATACACTTTACCAGCATGTCGGCCGTCCCCGTCATCGCTTTGCTTCACATACCACCTTACCCAGCAGTCGTCCTCTGCTCGACGGTCGTCCTCCGTCGCCCATACTTTACGATATACTTTGTTTTGCTCTTACAATCTATATTCCTTTTCTTTTTTTTTATTATTCTGTGAGTGCAAATTTTGGACTGTCTTTGGTATTCAACCACAAGTTATCTTGTTTGCCTGTTAAGCCGCCGCTTACAACCTGCACAGCTAACTCATGCTTGAATAGGGGCAGCTGTAAACACCCCAAATTTGCCCTCACCCATTCACACCATGGCTTATGATCATCTCATATGCATAAACACCATCATATCATCTCACATCTCATTTTTGATTCACTGCATAGCTTTCAAGGCATCTGCACCTAGGGTTTGTGATCTGAGCAACCTCAGGGCATCTTGAGCCATTCCAAAGGCCACTAATCAACTCAAAGGGGTCCATGTGTGTTCTTATATCATGTTACATCCTCACAAAGTCAAAATTGCAGAGGGATCACAAGAACTAGGGTTTGAGTGGATGCAGAGCCAGGATGAACTGCACAGTTGACTGAAAATTAGGGTTTTGGTTTCAGAGGCCATAACTCCAAATTTTTTGGTCACTCTTGTTTCCATTTATCTCTATATGGTATAGGGAGTATGCATATCAATTTTCATGAAGAAATTCCATGGGGAAGTCATCTGATCAAAGGTTGACTTTTCAGACAAGTCAGTGCAAAATCAGGGCATCTGAGGCCCCCAATGACCCAACCAATGGGTGGTCTTCATCATTTTGAGTGTATATGATCTTTATTTGATCATGGAAGAAGTTTGAAGTTCATGGAAATCAAGAATTTAGGGTTTTTGCAAAAGTTGACTTTTTGGGTTTTGTTGACTTTTCAAGAATGCACCATTTTAGGTCAATTTTCAAGCCTTGATTCATGATCCAAAAAGGCTTCAAATGGAAAAACTTTGGTCATGAAAGTTGTAGATCTCATCTTTCCCTTTTCAAAAAGTACAAGAACATGATCTAACTCTTCATGGATCAAAAGTTATGGCCATGCAAAGTTGCCAAAAATCATTGTTTTTCAAGTTATGCACCAAGTGGAAATTTTGCTAAGTCTTGAATCAATGCATGATTGCTGCCTCAAATTCATGACAAACCAGCATGTGAACATCCTCTAAGTCACAAAAATCAGAAATGGACCATGTTTGCTCATGGTTTGGTTCATGTAATTTGACTTTTCTCATGAAAATCCATAAAGCTAGCCAACTTGCATTTTCACTCATGACCACTTCACCAACTTATGACATTGGCTGCTGAGCTTTGCTAGGCCTATCCATCACCTTTTGCTGCACCAGCCATGCCTTGTACTTGCTTAACTTTGAGCCATGCCCTATCTTACACAAAAGTGGATTTTTAGCAAAAGTAGCCTCACCTATCATAGCAGGCCATGTCACATCAAGCAACCAATCAGAATTGTTTATCATTTCATTTTGCAAGTGGAACATAACAAGAACAAGGGCTGAAACCAACTCATTCATCACTTACACAAAATCCCTTCACATTGCAAAATCCATCGAATCTGCCTCCACAGCCAAGAAACTCCCAAACTTTCTTCATCACTAAACTCAGTACACTCCATAGGCCCTAAACCATCAAAGCTCAGGCCTGAATCAAGCCTGATTTGAACCTCACCATTCTTCATCCTCAGAACCAGTCCTCTTCGAATCTCACTGTCCATCCATCAAACACTTCATCTTCCTTCACCAACAAGTCAGGCATACTTAGAGGAGTCCAAACCACCCATTACACTGGCCTAAAACAGCCTGTACACCAAGGTCATTCTCTGCTACACCAGTTTGGTAGCCATTGAAATAGCTTGCTAAACTTCATTTCAAGCTTGCCATTGACACCAGGGGATCCATTAGAGCTAGCTTGCATCAAGAAACGGCTCTGGAAGCTCAGAAACAGGACTTGTCACCTCAGGTAGTCTCAAACTTCAAACCTTTTAAAACCTGTTTCTTTTGTTACAAATCAAAAATACATGCTCTGGGGATCACTGTGATATGATTAGAATCAAAAATGGTGTGGAAATGAGTATTTTATGCATCTCTGAAACTTGGCCCGTGAATGCGTTTCGTTTCGATTCTCTTTGTTCATGTTAGATAAATGTATTTTGATCTTGGATTGAGGTTTAGTTAGGATGGGGGGTTGTTTCTGGGCAGGAAATTTGTTGAATGGTGGCCTGAATCGTTTTCTAGGGTTTGTGATACGCCGGAGAAGACGACCGGAACCACTGTTCCGGCCGTCTGAGTTTACCCTGCCCTAATTAGGGTTTAGCCAGTCATTAGTGTTTTTTAAATCTGGGCCATTGGATTGCCCTTCCCGCGCGTAGACCAAGGGACCAGATTGCTTCATTAACCTTAATTTCCACTTAATTAATTTAATTAGGTTTAATTAGTTTAATTAACTGAATTTAGGAAGTTTAAATCTGGACCACTAGATAGCGCGCCAAGTCAACCCAATCTCCCTCAGATCAAATCCTGGCCACGCGTTCTGTTTACTTTTATTTTCATTTGATTTTTATTCATATTTATTCCATTTAATTTGTACAATTTATTTAAAATAGCAAAAAAATCATGAAAATTATGAAACTTTTTCTTTAAGGTTTTATTAATTTTTATGACACAAAAACATTTTTATTTTATTTTTTATCATTAAAAAGGTATTTTTAAATATTTAAAAGATTATTTTTAATTGATTAATGAGAATTAATTAATTAAAAATACTTTTAAGTATTTAAAAATTACAAAAAAATTCATGAAATGTTCTAAGACATTTAGAAACATTGTCCAATCTTCAAACCAAATTTCTTTTTGATCTTGATGCATTTTAAGAATTTTTCATTGAATTAAATCATTTTTGATGCATTATTTTGATCATATGTTTAAAAATTCATTTCTGCCTTTTGGTGAAGGTTGAGACATTGATTCTCTTTGCATTGTTTTCCATTTAGCATGAACTTTCAAAGATAAAAAGGCCAAGATTTGATCTTACATTTTCCAATTGATTGGCATTTCTTTTGTTACAAACCCTAAAAAACCCTAATAACTTGTAAAATTCATAACTTGAGTTTGGTTGAGAGTTGAGGGCTCCCCTTTGGGCAGTGGTTCATTATAGGTCTATGTTTCTTTGGGTACCATTTTCCATTTTTTAGGTTAAGGTTTGCTTCTGTTTTTGGTTTGTGTTTGATGTTTGATCCATGAACCCTAATTTGGGCTTTCATTTGCATCCTTCTTGCATTTCCTTGCATAACTTGACTTGTCATTTCACTTTGTGCATTCTTATGATTCCTATGACATCTTAAGACATGTAGAAAGCATCATTGATCATTGCATTGCATATTTGCCATGTCATTTGTCTTGTATGTTTCATAACATTTCATGTTTGTCCATGCTCCTCAACTTGCATCATCTGCATCCATGACTTTGTATGAACATCTCATTGTCTTGTCTCATGTTCATAGCACTCCATAGCATCATCATCATCATCAACATGCTTCTGGTTTTTGCTTATCATATCATTTCATCCCATTTAGCAGTGTATTGCATTTGTTTCTAACATTTCAGGTGGTAAGTAAAACTTGAGAAGTGGATTTGCCTTCACTTCTCATAACTTTTCTTTTCATCTCTCTTGCATCCATTGCTGCATTTCTATTTGTGTTTGAGATTGAGCTTGCTCATTCTTGCTCCTCCCACTTTCTTTCTTCAAGTGACTTGACTTCTTGGATGAAGCAAGTCACTTTGCTTCTCTTGATCTTGTTCATCTGCTTCCTGGTGGTTCATCTGAAGATTGTTCTTGAAAACCTCACAAACATTAGGACCAACCAAGCATGATAATGAATTAGGGTTTTGATTAGTCTCCCCATAGATTTTACCTTTGTGTCTCTCTTTGAGTCTTCTCTCCTCACCTCATAATCAGGGACTAAACCCTCAAGGCTTTAAGACTTTGTGATTAAGATCCTGCCTGCATCCTTCTTTTAGGATGGAGTGTATAACTTTAATCCTAAGTCTTGGACCCTTAAGGTGTTGAACTCTCTTAATTAATCCATCTAATAATCATCAAGACATTACACTTGTAACTTGGGCCTTGCATTAGGGTTCTAATTCTTCCTTAATTGGCTAAGAAGGACTAACCCTAAAGTTAATGGACAAGTCCCCCTCAAGTTGTCTTACAAATCATAAAAAACACTTCATCATCATATCATTAATAAAATCCACTTAATCAAAGGTTTGTTCTGTCATGGGTTTAATCCCTAATCATGGATTAAGTTGAGGAGTCTTCCTCAGCTTAAACATCCTCATCTATCATCCTTCTTTTAGGATGGTGTAATGGGTCTGTTTAATCCCTGATTATGGCTTAACCTCATTACTTAACACTAAACAAAATCACAAAAACATCTAATTAATCACAAGTAGGTTAATGATCTTAACCCTACATCAAAGGTGATTAAGTGTGAGAATCTGACTTCACACTTAAGGTAATTCTCATTACCCCTAATCAGAGGGATGATGTGATGAGTTTACCAAATCCATTGATTTAGGTTCAAGCTCATTATCTTATGACAAACTCCAAAAAAGAAATAAAAGACTGAAAACTCAAAAACAAACAATAATCGTCTCCTTCGGGATTCTTTTCTCATCATCTTCACTCACAACCGAGAACTTGCTTCTTCCGTCTAATGCAAGACAGTTTGCATCTGTGCCAGACAGATCATACACTTGAGCATTGACAAGCAAGCAGTTCAAAAGTCAATTCACCTTTCAGTCTCTTTGGGTCGAACTACGGTGTTCTGACTTCCTCATTGCACGAGAGGATACGTAGGCATAACTTAACAGTTATCGAACAAAAGTCTCTGTTCATTCCCCCTCCTTCCAGCTTCATTCTTTAGCCTCATATTCTTGAGCATTTCATTCCTGATCTCACATTGACACTGTACATTTATACCCCTCACATTTCTTTACACTGACACCTGTACATTCTTTTCCAGCTATTTTACACACAGATTGCACTGACACTACCCCTTTAAAACACAAATCTTTTAAGCGTGGATCCCGTCGAGTACGACGGACAATCTGGGTGCTAATACCTTCCCAGGTTGTAACCAACCCCCTTTCTCAGTCTCTCTGGTTCGCAAACCGTCTTATCCATCTTTTTCTAGGCCTATGCAGCATTGCCTTTCCTCCGGGATAAAAATGCCTAGCTGGCGACTCTATTCATTCTCCAGTGAGTTCACGGCTGTGTGTTCTCACTGTTCCCTTCGCCGACCGTTCGCGTCTGTACCCTTATCTGACCCTGGCGTCACTTATCGGGAGCGACACATGGTGCTGAGCATCAGTGCTCCTCCAGAGAAAACTTTCTTTACAACGAATGGTCCTTCATAATTTGGAGTCCATTTGCCCCTGTGGTCTGTATGAGGAGGGAGGATTCTTTTCAACACAAGATCTCCTACTTGGTACTCTCGGTGCCTGACTTTCTGATCGAAGGCCTTCTTCATTCTCTTCTGATATAACTGCCCATGGCAGATTGCAGCCAATCTTTTCTCTTCGATCAGACTCAGTTGTTCGAATCGGGACCGAACCCATTCTGCTTCACTCAGTTTAACATCCATTAATACCCGTAACGAGGGTAGTTCAACTTCAACAGGTAGGACTACTTCCATACCATATACAAGCTGATACGGTGTTGCCCCAGTGGATGTCCTGATTGATGTGCGGTACCCATGCAAAGCAAACGGTAGCATTTCGTGCCAGTCTTTGTATGTGACTACCATCTTCTGCACAATCTTCTTAATATTCTTATTTGCTGCCTCAACAGCGCCGTTCATCTTTGGCCTGTAAGGAGAAGAATTGTGATGTTGGATCTTGAAGTCCCGGCACAGCTCTGCCATCATTTTGTTGTTTAGATTGGAACCATTATCAGTAATGATTCGCTCGGGAACTCCATATCGACAGATGATATCTCTTTTCAGAAATCTAGCCACCACTTGTCTCGTAACATTTGCATATGAGGCTGCTTCAACCCACTTTGTGAAATAGTCAATGGCGACCAGGATGAATCTGTGGCCATTTGAAGCAGTTGGCTCAATCTTGCCAATCATATCAATGCCCCACATGGCAAAGGGCCACGGTGAAGACATTATGTTCAAAGGATTGGGAGGCACATGCACCTTATCTGCATAGATCTGGCATTTGTGGCATTTCCTGGCATAGGCACAACAGTCTGCATCCATTGTGATCCAATAATAGCCTGATCTTAACAACTTCTTAGCCATTGCATGTCCTCCAGCATGGGTACCAAAAGAGCCTTCGTGCGCTTCATGCATCAACAAATCTGCTTCTGTATTATCAACACATCTGAGGAGTACCATGTCAAAGTTCCTTTTGTATAAAGACCCATCAGCGTTCAGAAAGAAACTACCAGCAAGCCTTCTCAAAGTCTTCTTATCATTGGAAGATGCCCCAGGTGGGTATGTTTGATCCTCCAAGAAGCACTTAATGTCGTGGAACCAAGGCTTATCGTCTTTGACAACATCTGCTGCAAATACATATGCTGGTCTATCAAGGCTAGACACTGAAATCTGGGGTACAAAGTTAGCAGCTTGAACTTTGATCATAGATGAAATGGTAGCAAGAGCATCTGCAAACTGATTCTCATCCCGAGGGATATACTCAAGCTTGAGTGTTGTGAAGAAAGTCAGTAACCTCCTTGTATAATCCCTGTAAGGTATCAGATGATCCTGGTGGGTGTACCATTTGCCGTTGGTTTGATTGACTACCAAAGCTGAATCTCCGAATACGGTCAATGTCTTGATCCTGAGGTCAATAGCTTCCTCAAGACCCATAATGCAAGCTTCGTATTCAGCTTCGTTGTTAGTGCAGTTGAAAGTGAGTTTTGCCGAGAAAGGCATGTGAACTCCCTTAGGTGTAATGAGTACTGCACCAACACCACGACCATTCATGTTAACAGCCCCATCAAACATCATAGTCCATTCTTCCTCCGGGTCAGGCCCTTCAGTGTGAATAGGCTCTTCGTGATCTTTTGCTTTAATGAACATGATGTCTTCATCAGGGAAGTCAAACCTCATAGGCTGGTAGTCATCAATGGGTTGCTCAGCAAGATATTTAGACAGTACACTGCCTTTGATGGCTTTCTGAGATGTGTATTGGATGTCATACTCTGTAAGGATCATCTGCCATCTTGCAACCCGTCCGGTAAGAGCTGGCTTCTCGAAAATGTACTTAACTGGATCCATTTTTGAGATTAATAAGGTAGTGTGGGTCAACATATACTGTCTTAGTCGGCGAGCAGCCCACGCCAAAGCACAGCAAGTTTTCTCGAGCAGTGAATAACGTTGTTCACAGTCGGTAAACTTTTTGCTTAGGTAGTATATTGCATACTCTTTTCGACCAGACTCGTCATGCTGGCCCAGCACACACCCCATCGACTCTTCCAACACTGTCAAGTACATAATCAGAGGTCTTCCTTCTACTGGAGGCATGAGGATTGGAGGTTCTTGTAAGTACTCTTTGATCTCGTCAAAAGCCTTCTGGCAATCTTCGTTCCACCTGACCGTCTGTTCCTTTCTTAACAGCTTGAACAAGGGTTCACAGGTTGCTGTAAGATGAGATATAAACCTTGAGATGTAGTTCAATCTACCTAGAAACCCTCGAACTTCTTTTTCAGTTTTCGGTGCAGGCATCTCTTGAATGGCTTTGACTTTATCAGGGTCCACTTCAATCCCTTTCTCGCTTACAATAAAACCCAGCAGCTTACCAGATCTCACCCCGAATGTGCATTTATTGGGGTTCAACTTCAGCTGGTACTTCCTCAGACGCTTGAACAACTTCAGCAGATCCACCAGGTGATCTTCCTCTGTAAGGGACTTGGCGATCATATCATCCACATAACATTCTATTTCTTTATGGATCATATCGTGGAATAATGTCACCATAGCCCGTTGATACGTTGCGCCAGCATTCTTGAGCCCAAATGGCATTACCTTGTAGCAGAACGTGCCCCAGGGTGTGATGAATGTTGTCTTCTCCATGTCTTCAGGTGACATTTTGATCTGATTATATCCTGAAAATCCATCCATGAAGGAGAATACCGAGAACTGAGCCGTGTTATCCACCAATACATCAATGTGAGGTAATGGGAAGTCATCTTTCGGGCTGGCTCTATTCAGATCCCGGTAGTCAACACACATTCTTACTTTGCCATCTTTCTTAGGCACAGGCACTATGTTAGCAACCCACGGCGGATAGCTAGTCACAGCAAGGAACCCGGCGTCCCACTGCTTTTGTACCTCTTCCTTGATTTTCATAGCCATGTCTGGGCGAGTTCGGCGCAACTTCTGTTTGACCGGTGGGCACTCTTCTCTTAAAGGCAGCTTGTGCACAACAATGTCGGTATCCAACCCTGGCATATCTTGATACGACCAAGCAAACACATCAACATACTCTTGAAGCAGATCTATCAGTTGTCTCTTCACTGAGTCTTGTAAGCAGGCCCCGATTTTAACTTCTTTCACGTCTTCGTCTGTACCAAGATTGATCACTTCAACCTCCTCCTGGTGGGGGGTAATAACCTTTTCCTCTTGCCTTAACAACCTGGCTAGCTCTTCAGGAAGCTCATACTCTTCATCAACCCCTTCATCAGCTTGATTGATTGGATTGTCAAAGTCATACGATGTCATAGCCGTGCTGTTGTCGGTGCTGTCAGGAAGGCACTCTCTGCAAGGGTTAAGTTTGTCCATTTTAGTGATTGATTTTAATCTTGCTTTAGAAAAAAAAGTGAAATAAAGTTATCATTTTGAAAACACCGCCATTTATTTTTGTACAAAAAGAAAAATGGAAAAACAATGAGCAGAAAAGAAAAAGACTCGTTTGCAAAAAGATGTCTGATATTTCGTTAATTTAATCTTGTTTGCACAAAAGTACAGATGGCCCTGATTACAAAATGAGTCTTGTCATCTTGGGCAAGATGCAAGACTTTGATGCATGCTATAAAAAGTACAGGAAATAATAATTACTCTGATCGAGTAACTCTTATAATTTCCTGGGAAGACCAGTTTGAGACACTGCTCCCCGGGATCTTTGGACGAATCCAATTCTCCAGATTGCGCTCCTCTTCCAGCTCGTCTTCCAAACAGTTGATAGCATCGGGGGTGAGCATCCCCCCACTGACAAAACCAGGCTCTTCAGCAGCCTTTGCTTGATGTTGAGTTGGTCTGTAACCCAACCCAAACTTGTCCTTCTTCTCCTCCACAGCTAAAACCTTGCCCCAGCCTAGGGCAGTTCCTTCTTCAACAACCTTCCGGGCTTGTTGGTATGACGACATTGGAGTACCAGATACAGCAGATGCCTCATTCACATTCAAAGCTTCAAACCCCTGGCTCATTGTTTCATGGATCTCCCCATCCATTTCAATGTACTTATAGGTTGCCAGGTGGCTGACAAAAATGTCCTCCTCTCCACAGATTGTGACAACTTGACCTTCCCACTCAAATTTTAACTTTTGGTAAAGGGTAGACGTTATTGCGCCGGCGGCGTGAATCCAGGGTCTACCCAACAAACAGCTGTAGGCGGGCTGAATGTCCATCACATAAAAGATAGTTTTAAAGGTCTGCGGGCCAATTGTCACGGGCAGCTCAATCTCTCCCAGAACCGATCTCTTAGAACCATCAAAGGCTTTTACTACCAGGTTGCTGGGTCTCAATGCCAAACCATCATATTCTAACTTCACCAGAGCCTTCTTTGGTAAGACATTTAGGGAAGAACCTGTGTCCACCAGCACATGAGAAAGGACAACTCCTTTGCATTCCAGGGTTATGTGCAAGGCTTTGTTGTGATTGCGGCCATCCGCTGTCAATTCAGAATTGGTAAACCCTAGCCCATTGCTAGCAGTAACATTTCCAACCACGGTTTCCAACTGGTTGACAGTAATCTCTTCAGGCACGTAAGCTGCGTGCAAGACCTTGAGTAGTGCGTTCCGATGGGCTTCGGAACACATAAGCAGTGAGAGGATAGAGATTTTGGATGGCGTCTGGTGAAGTTGATCCACAATTTTGTAATCACTTTTTTTGATGATTCGCATAAACTCATCAACTTCTTGATCGAACGGAGTCTTCAGGGCTTCTTTAACAGCTTGATCTTCCTGCACCGGGCTCTTTCCTTTTGCCTTGGCAGCAGCTTCTGCTTCGGCTGTAGGTCTTTGAATTGGTGGAGCGAAGAGACGTCCGCTTCGAGTGAAGCCTCCGCCTCCCCCCACATTATCTACTTGTGGTGCAGGTGCTGATGTTTCAAGAGTGATTCTTTTTCCTTCACAATACACGTCAGAGCCATAGTGCCAAGGGATGGCCCTATTGCTTTCATATGGTACTGGTCCAGGCACCGTGACAGTGACTGGACTGATTGCTGCTGCTGAAGGGACTGTAATCGTTTGTGGATCATAAAAGATTGTAACTGGTGCTCTGGCGGGAGCAGCACCTTCTGAATAGTAGGCGGAATTATTTTCAGGATCGTAGAAAATGGTAACAGTAGAGACATCTTCATGATTGTTTGTTGGTGTTGTAGGAGGTATTGTTGGAAGGACTGTTGTTGTTGTTGATGGAGATTCGAAATGGAATGAAGCTGAAGTTGTAGCAGGAGAAACTGTTGAAAACTGATCATTTGGAAGGACAGGTGAAGTACTTGTTGATGTTGCTGATGAATTGTCGGGAACGATAGTTGCCGCGGTTGTAGGAGGCTCTGAAACCGTTGTTGATGAAGTTGCCGGATTTGTCGGGAATGATGTAGTGATCTGTAGCAGGCCACTCTGAATAAGGCTGTCAATGCCATTCCTCAGGTCCTCACACCCATTCCATGAAATATTGCAGTAGGGACACCCTAGTTCACACCCTGGAAATATTTGGTTTTCACGGAGTTGAGCTTTGATTTCCACCAATGGTGTTCGGATCTGATCCACACTGGTTATTAAATAAGACGGTTGGTCTTCTTCAATAGCGTTAATTCGTGGACCACCATGGTTTGGCATAGGGTTTTTATTGACGTTGGGCGGAGGTGCAAAATTCAGAGCCTTGGAGTCTACCAAGTCTTGTACCTTCATATGCAGAGCCCTGCATTTTTCTGTACTGTGACCAGGTGCGTTTGAATGAAAAGCACACCTAGCATTAGAGTCATAGTTTCTTGGTAGACTGTTGGGATCCGGAGGTGCCAACGTTCTTAGCTCAACCAAATTGAGTTTCAGAAGTTGTGGCAGCAAAGTAGCATATGGCATTGGGATCGGATCAATCACTCTGTTAGCTTGAGATGGCCTCTGTTGGAATGGCCTCTGTTGACTGTTGTTGTTGGTGCTGCTGTTGTTGTAATTCCTTGGAGGATACTGATTTTGCTGATGGTACTGAGGCTGTTGTTGATAGTTTTGTTGAGGAGGTTGATAGACTGGCTGAGGATGAGCTGGAGCAGGAATGGTGACTGCTGCTATTGACCTTTGAACATATTGGGGCCTACCCCTGTTGGTGTGAATGGCATTGGTCTCGCCAGTTCTTCTCGGGCCTGCAAAAGGCTTTCTTGTACTACTGGACGAGCTTGCACCGTTGTCTGAGATCTTTCCCATTTTTAACAGGCTTTCAATTCTCTCCCCAGCTATGACAACATCTGCAAAGCTAGTGGAAGAGAAAGCAGCCAACCTGTCAATATACGTTCCCTGGAGAGTGTTCATAAACATGTCTGCCATTTCCCGCTCAGACATAGGTGGTTGAACAGCAGCAGCCAGCTGCCTCCACCTTTGGGCGTATTCTCGGAAACTCTCCCTCGAAGACTGCGACATTCCCATCAGGAGAGTCTTGTTGGGTGCCATGTCTAGATTATACTGATACTGTCTGATGAAGGCCTCTGCCAGGTCCTTCCAGCATCTAATTGTTGCTCTTGTCAAATGGGAATACCACTCCCTCGAAGCTCCAGTCAAGCTGTCTTCAAAATAGAACATCCACAATTTCTCATCCATTGTATAGGCCTTCAGCCTTCCCAGAAATGATTGCAGATGAGTCCGGGGGCATGAAGTCCCATTATACTTTTCGAAACAAGGAGGCTTGAACTTATGGGGGATCCTGACCCCGTCTACCAAACCCATGTCCATGACGTCGAAACCCAAAGAATTTTGAGATTCTAAGGATCTCAACTTCTCAGCTATTTCATCCAATCTTCTATCATAAGCCTCTTCCCCAGCACCCATTACTGTGTACTGGTCTTCTTGAGGGTCTTCCTGTAGTACCCTGGCCGCAGTGGCTGTCCCTTGAACATTTGCAGGAATGTTAATCTCAGGATGTGGATGTGGGCCAAACACAAGAGGGTTAACATGGGGTTGCACCCGTTCATTGTTACTTGTGCCAGCAGTTCCCACATGGGGCTCATCTTGATTCCTCCCTTCTACCAAAGCTCTGAGCCTCTCCTGGCTTTGAGCTAAATTGTTCATCACTTCCATGAATTGTGTTATCTGAGTTCTCATCTCCAACCTTTCGTTGGCCATCTGGTTTCTGACCTCCGTAAGGTCCTGCTGCATCTGATCCATCTGAATTCCCGGAAGGTTGTTTCTAGTTGGGTACCTGTGTGGCCTGTTGAGGGGAAATACCCGGCGGCGAGCAATAATTCCTGAATATCACAACAGAGGTTAGTAACAACAAAACACAAACCTACAAAACAAACAAAAGGGTTAGTATGCAATGCAGTTATGCTTATTTGCTCTCAAGGTATCCGGTTTGGTCTTCAGTTTTGACCCTTCCAGACCCTTGAAGATGTTGCTGTTGAAGTTGCTTTCGAAATGAACTCAGACGGAAACTAACACAAATATATTACAGAAGGTGAAATAATACATCTTGTTCATTTTACAACACCAGCCCTCAAAGGGGTCAAAATACATCACAAAAAACAAAAGTACATGGAATAGGAATAACAACAAGCAAATGATCAAACTCCAAGGCCAAACTCGTCCTCACGAACTTCCTTAAGAAGTGCTTCGGTCACAGGATCAGCCGGCCGCTCCGTAAGATTTCTGATGAGAAGGTTTCTTGTTGCAACAGCTGCAGTCAACTTCTTGTTCTGACTTTGGTCTTTAGACCTCTTCACTCCAGCTCTGATTTCTAACTCTGATATTTCCTTCTGGGCTGCTGCCAGGGCTTTTTCCATCTGTTCCATCTTGTCCTGAACTCTCTTGTCTTCTAGAGTACGGGCCTCAGTGATCCGGACCCACCTGGCCTGACTCTCTTTCAAATACAAGTCTGTTCTTGCTCTCTGGAACTGGGCTTCTTTACAAGCATTCTTCAGAATCTGCTCACCAGCTTTAGACTTGTTGATATAATCTCCAGAATTCCCAATTTTAGTCAAGTGTTCCACCCTCAACTTCTCCAATCTTTCAATCTCCCTCACACCTTCACTCCTCTCCCAGAGGGTCTTCTGCAAAGCCTGGGTTAACTTCTCATTTCTTTCCTTCAAGCTTTCAAACTCCTCCAGACCGATAGTGGCAGGGGGTGGTGCTGAAGATGACTCAGGCATGTCTTCTATGGTGAAGGGCATTCCAGAGAATTGGGCCCTGGCATGGGACCACTCATAATATTGGACTGATGCCACATTATTGCATTTCCCCAGAGTGGTGATTCCCTTGGTTTGAACATGATCCCAGGCCCAGGCAGCCTGCCTAACAGTTGCCAGACTAATCTTGTTCTCACAGTAGAGGGTCTCAACCAAGTCTTGCTCCCTGGGAGTATGGACCAGTGCATAGCCTAATTGCCTCCTGAACAGCAGAGGGTTGTAATTGATACTTCCCTTGACCCCTATTAAAGGCACATTGGGAAAGTGCCCACAGCTTGTAATGATATCTCTGCCCTTGGTGCTTTGAGTACACCATCTGATGTCTGCTGAAGTGAGAGTAGTGAGCCTCTTAGCCCAGTTGCTTTGCTGATGAGGATTTAGGAATGCATCTGTCCTGGGTAGATGCTTAAGAAGCCAAGCATGGAATAATGGAGCACAACACCTCACTAGCCTCCCCCTCTGCTTTTCATTCTTCTGGTGCACTGAGTAATAGAGATCTCCTAGCAAAGTTGGCACTGGGTTCTTCAGGATGAGCAAATGGATTGCATTCTTGCTAATGAATCGAGGCTCATCTGCAAACAACACAATTCCATATACACTTAAGGCCAACAGAGCACAAACAGCTCTCCATTCCCCCAAGGAAGCCTTCAGACTAGCTTGAGAAATCAGGAAGTCCAGATGAAAGCCAGGGATCCCAGCTTTAGAGGTCATATGCTGCTCAATCAAAGCAGGTTCCAGGTGCAAAGCTTTTGCTATCTCTCCATTGCTTGGGAAAGCCATCTCAGGATTGAAAGGGATTTCTCTCCTGATAGGCATACCAACCAATGAGGAGTACTCTTCCAATAGGGGGCCCAATTGAAAGTCTTGAAAAGTGAAACATCTCAATGGGGGGTCATAAAACTGAATGCAGGTGTGGATCAAACTCCTCTGGGATGGGTCCAGATCCATGACCAAGTCAAGTATATCCCCAAAACTCTCCCTGAACAAGGGTATGTGATCTGGAGTGATCAGGGTTTGGATCCTCCTAATGTCTGATAAGTCTGGTTGGAAGAAATGATAAGTGATGTTGCTTTTCTTTGGAGCCATGATGCTGAAGACTGAGTAGAGTGCTGATGAAGATGCTGAAGAAGAGGGCCACTGATTGGCTGGTGCTGGTGATGGCTGAAGCAGGTGCTGGTGGAGATAGGTCAATAATGCAGATAGGGTCAAAACCAGAACCAAATGAAGATGGATACCCTGAAACAAATAAGCAAATGTCAATATGATGCAATGATTATGTATGCAAATGATATGCAAGGGTCTGCGACTGAGCTGGATCTGATCAAAATGCCCTGATATAGGTCCAAGTGTGTAAGAAATCCAGATGAGGTTTATAAATCCAGTAACCAGGGTGGGGGGCTCAAATAAAGAGCCACAAGTCCAAGGTTTTAGAATCACAAGAACTGTCCAACATGGAGTATTCTTAACAAAGCCAAAGTAACAGGGTATTCTGAGGTCAAGGTACCTGCAAACCTGTAAACAGCCCAACCCCCTCACAGGTGATGATCTAGAACAAGGATCCTCAGACTTGGATCAGTTATGAGAAGTGTAAACACTTCTAACCCGGAGGTACAGTGTTTACAATAACCATAACAATTCCTCCTCTAATTCACCTCAGTTTCTGAAGGTCAATACTAAAAGGTCATCCAGACTTAGCAGGCTTCCCAGATAGCCCTAGCATTGCAGGAAATCTGCAACACAGAGTTCTCAAGAAGAAACCCATATCTGAACTGTGTTTCATATTCCCGCACCAGACCGAAATGGAATGGGAAAGAATATGATTCACTCTAGCCTAGGTGTCACTCAGGTCCCAGGTATAGGACCTTAACTCTCAATGAATCACCCACCCACCAAGGCAAACAAACAGATCCAGCCAGCAGCAATGACAGTATGATATAAATAAATGCAATAAAGGAAGCAGTAAAGTAACTGTACATAAAGCAATAAACAAAAATAAATACAAGCACATAACACCCCAGTAAACACAAATCAAACAAGCGCTAGGAGGAACCCACAAAAAGAACCAGAAGCCCTGGTTGCAGTATAAGGGTCCCCAGCAGAGTCGCCAAGCTGTCGCTCCCGACAAATGAAACAGGGTCAGATGAAGGTACAGACGCGAACGGTCGGCGAGAGGGACAATGAGAACACACAGCCGTGAACTCACTGGAGATGAATAGAGTCGCCAGCTAGGCATTTTTATCCCGGAGGAAAGGTAATGCTGCATAGACCTAGAAAAAGATGGATAAGACGGTTTGCGAACCAGAGAGACTGAGAAAGGGGGTTGGTTACAACCTGGGAAGGTATTAGCACCCAGATTGTCCGTCGTACTCGACGGGATCCACGCTTGAAAGATTTGTGTTTTAAAGGGGTAGTGTCAGTGCAATCTGTGTATAAAGAGCTGGAAAGCAATATGTACAGGTGTCAGTGTAAAGTGTATAAGTGATGTGAAGTATGAAAGTGTCAGTGTAAGAACAAAGCGAAATGCTCAAGATCATGAGGCTAAGAAAATAAAGCTGGAAAGAGGGGGAATGTACAGAGACTTTTGTTCGATAACTGTTAAGTTATGCCTACGTATCCTCTCGTGCAATGAGGAAGTCAGAACACCGTAGTTCGACCCAAAGAGACTGAAAGATGAATTGACTGATGAACTGCTTACTTGTCTATGCTCAAGTGTATGACCTGTCTGGCTCAGGTGCAAACTGTCTTGCATTAGACGGAAGAAGCAAGTTCTCGTTTATGAGTGAATGAGATGAGAAAAGAATCCCGGAGGAGACGATTATTGTTTGTTTTTGAGTTTTCAGTCTTTTATTACTTTTGAAAGTTTGTCACAAGTTAATGAGTTTAAGCCTAAACCAATGGATTTAGTAAACTCACCACATCTTCCCTCTGTTTAGGGGTAATGAGAATACCTTAAGTGTGAAGTCAGATTCTCACACTTAATCACCTTTGGTGTAGGATTAAGATCATTAACCTACTTGTGATTATTTAGATGTTTTTTGTGATTTTTGTTTAGTGTTAAGTAATGAGGTTAAGCCATAATCATGGATTAAACAGACCCATTACACCATCCTAAAAGAAGGATGATAGATGAGAATGTTTAAGTTGAGGAAAGCTCCTCAACTTAATCCAAGATTAGGGATTAAACTCATGACAAAACAAGCCTTTGATTAAGTGAATTTTAGATTAATGGTATGATGATGAAGTGAATTTTAGGGTTTGTAAGACAACTTGAGGGGGACTTGTCCATTAACACTAGGGTTAGTCCTTCTTAACCACTTAAGGAAGAATTAGAACCCTAATGCAAGGCCCAAGTTACAAGTGTGATGTCTTGATACTTATTAAGTGGATTGATTAAGAGATTTAAACACATTAAGGGTTTAACACTTAGGATTAAAGTTATACACTCCATCCTAAAAGAAGGATGCAGGCATAAGCCTAATCACAAAGTCCTAAAGCCTTTAGGGTTTAGTACCTGATTATGAGATGAGAAGAGAAGACTCAAAGAGAGACACAAAGGTAAAACTATGGGGGGAGACTAATCAAAACCCTAATTCATTGTCATGCTTGGTTGATCCTAAGGTTTGTGAGGTTTTCAAGAACAATCTTCAGAAGAACCACCAGGAAGCAGATGAACAAGATCAAGAGAAGCAAAGTGACTTGCTTCATTTAAGAAGTCAAGTCCCTTGAAGAAAGAAGGTGGGAGAAAGAAGAATGAGCAAGCTCAATCTCAAACACAAATAGAAATGCAGCAATGGATGCAAGAGGGATGAAAAGAAAAGTTATGAGAAGTGAAGGCAAATTCACTTCTCAAATTTACTTACCACCTGAAATGTTAGAAAGGAATGCAATGCAATGCAAGATGGGATGAAATGGCATGATGCTAAGCAAAACCAGAAGCATGTTGATGATGATTATGATGTTATGAGGTGCTGCAAACATGAGGCAAGACATGGAGATGTTCATATAAGATCATGGATGCAAATGATGCAAGTTAAGGAGCATGAACAAGCATGAAATGTTATGAAGCATACAAGACAAATGACATGGCAAATATGAGATGCAATGATCAAAGATGCTTCCTACATGTCTTAAGATGTCAAATGAATCACAAGAATGCACAAAATGCAAAGACAAGTCATGTTATGCAAGAGAATGCAAGAGGAATGCAAATGAAAGCCCAAATTAGGGTTCATGAATCAAACATCAAACAAAACCCAAAAACAGAAACAAACCCTAAGATAAAAAATGGAAAATGCCACTCAAAGAAACCCTAAACCTATAATGAACCACTGCCCAAAGGGGAACTCTCAACTCCTAACCAAACTCAAGTTATGATTTTTACAAGTTATTAGGGTTTTTTAGGGTTCCTAACAAAAGAAAAGTCAAACAATTAGGAAATGAGAAAACAAATCATGGCCATTTTATCCTAGAAACTACATGCTAAACATAACACAATGCAAGAAGAACCAATGTCTCAACCTTCTCCAATAGGCAGAAATGAATTTTTGAACTTAGGATCAAATTAATGCATAAAAAATGATTTAATTCAATGAAAAATTCTTAAAATGCATCAAGATCAAAAAAGAAATTTGGTTTGAAGGTTGGACAATGTTTCTAAATGTCTTAGAACATTTCATAAATTTTTTGTAATTTTTAAATACCTAAAAGTATTTTTAATTAATTAATTCCCATTAATCAATTAAAAATAATCTTTTAAATATTTAAAAATACTTTTTTAATGATAAAAAATAAAATAAAAATATTTTTGTGTCATAAAAATTAATAAAACTCTTAGGAAAAAGTTTCATAATTTTTAGGAATTTTTAACTATTTTAAATAAATTGTGCAAGTTAATTGAAATAAAAATGAATAAAAATTAAATGAAAATGAAAGTATGCAGCATGGAGGGCCAGGATGGAGCCTGGATTTGAAAGCATTGACTGCGCGCGCCATCTGATGGCTCAGATTCAAACAGATTTAAACTTAATTAATTAAATAAATAATGCTGATTAGGGTTTAATGATTGCATCCTAGCCATCCGTACGCGCGCGAAGTCAACTTTTTCAACGCATCTGATGGCTCACATTCAAATGACAATTAATTATGCAATTAGGGCTTAATCACTCTCAGGTGGCCGGAGAAGACCTCCGGTCGTCTTCTCCGGTCATCACCTCACCTGAAAAATCCCCAAACCCCTCAAATCGTATCAAAAATGAAAACTAAGAACATAGAAATGATCTTCATCCTCTCACGAATCAAACCCCTCTCTCAAAACACATTTCTTCTTCCTAAACAAGCTGAATCGAAAGAAGTAAAAACTAGGGCACGCAAGCTTCAGAGACAAATTAAATACTCAAATCCAAGCCATTTCAAAAACTAAGAACATCAGGATGATCAGTGAATCACATAGAACAAGTTTGTAACAAGAAAAATGATTTCTGGAAAAATAATTTCGAGCTACCTGAGATTTGGAGCTTTCAACTTGAGGACTTTCTGGCCACTTCTCCTTGTGCAATCCACTCCATTTGGTCTACAGAAGATGCTTGAATGCTCAAAGGGAGTTTAAGTTGGCTGGATAATGAGATTCGAAAGCTCCTGCTCAAGCTTGGTCAGAAATGGCAATGGAGTTTCAGGCAGTTTCAAGCCATGGAAAGGGGTTGTTTGTGATCCTGAGGGTGAATGGAGAAGCTTTGCAAGGTTTGTTTGACTGTTTGTGAGCTAGGGTGAGAGTTTCGAATGAAACTGCAAAATGGAGTGAGAAATGGCAGTGGGATGTTCTGGCTGTTTCAGGCTTGTGTTCTTGATGCTTTGTGGTCTATGGAGCAAGGTGAGTTGAATGGTGAAGTTGGCTTGGGTGTTTTGTGGCTGTGGAGGCAGATTCGAAGGAAGTTGCAACTTGGTAGTTTTTTGTGAATGTGGTGAATGAATGTGTTTCAGCCTTGCCTTGTGTTATGTTTAGCTTGCAAATTGTCCACATAACTCTCTCTCATTGGTCAGTTGACAAGACATGCCCTTTATTGATTGGTAAGTTAACTTTTGCAAAAAGTCAAATAATGTGTAAGAGAAGCATGGCTCAAGGTCTAGGCAAGTACATGGCATGGGCTGGCGCAACAAGGGTGAGGGAGAGGTCTAGCAAAGCTCAGCATCCAAGGCTGCAAGTTGTAGGAAGCATGATCATGAGTTTTGCAACTTGTTGTAACTTTGGTTCACATGTGATTCCTTTGCCTAACCAAACATAAACCATAGGCATTCTTGGTCCAAATCTGATTTTCATGACTTAGAGAAAGTTTGTGTGCTGGTTTGAAGTGAATTAGAAGTCACATAATGCATTGGTTCATGACTTTGCAAAATTTTCACTTAGGGCATGCCTTGAAAATCAATGATTTTAGCCAACTTTGCATTGCCATAACTTTTGATTCAAGAAGAGTTTGATCATGTTCTTGTACTTTTTGAAAAGGGAAAAATGAGATCTACAACTTTCATGACCAAAGTTTTTCCATTTGAAGCATTTTTGGATCAAGAATCAAGGCTTGAAAAATGACCTAAAATGAAGCATTCTTGAAAAGTCAACACTTGCAAAAACTCCAAATTCTTGATTTTTGTGAACTTCAACCTTCTTCCATGATCAAATAAAGATCATATACACTCAAAATGATGAAGATCACCCATTGGTTGGGTCATTGGGGGCCTCAGATGCCCTGATTTTGCACTGACTTGTCTGAAAAGTCAACCCTTGATCAGATGACTTCCTCATGGAATTTCTTCATGAAAATTGATATGCATACTCCCTATACCATATAGAGACCAATGGAAACAAGAATGACCAAAAAAATTGGAGTCATGGCCTCTGAAACCAAAACCCTAATTTTCAGTCAACTGTGCAGTTCATCCTAGCTCTACATCCACTCAAACCCTAGTTCCTGTGATTCCTGTGCATTTTTGACTTTGAGGAGATGGAATATGACATAAGAACACACATGGACCCCTTTGAGTTGATTGGTGGCCTTTGGGGTGGCTCAAGATGCTTTGGGATTGCTCAGATCACAAACCCTAGGTGCAGATGCCTTAGAAACTATGCAGTGAATCAAAAATGAGATATGAGATGATATGATTGTGTTTATGCATATGAGATGATCACAAGCCATGGTGTGAATGGGTGAGGGCAAATTTGGGGTGTTTACAAGTTCTTTGTGGTATGTCCAGGAGCTCCGGAATGAAATTCACATCTAGCATTTGAGTCATAACCCTCGGGAATCTGGCCTGGCTTCGGAGGTTGTAGAGTTCGGAGTTGAATCATCTGAAGCTGTAGAAGATTCTTCAAAAGCTGTGAGTAGGACATCGGTGGAGCTTCGAAATGTCTATCCTTCGGTCTCTGAGGGTAATATGAACGAGGAGCTCTTTGCTGATACCCTTATGAGCGCTGCGGCTGTGGTGGTTGGACCTGCTGTTGAACGGGTGGAGTTGAAATAGTGACAGGGGCCACTTGCTGATAATATCCTCGGTTAATCACTCCCCTCTGTGCGTACATGATCACACTAAATTTCACTGTATTTCTGACTCCTATTTCGCATGCATTCTTAGCTTTTATTGTTATTTTGTTATGTTATTACTTTGTTTTCTTTTGTTTTCAGGTTTTTATTGTAATCGGGGATTGAATCGAGAAAAGGAGCGAAAAAGGAGTGGAAACGGACGAAAACCTAGAAATTCAGCGTTTTGCACTTACGGCACCCACCGTGGCGGGCGCCATGGGGTTAGCCATGATGTGGCCACGTCTCAAGACCACTACACAACTGCCAAGACCCACGATCCCCACTTTTCCATTCCCTATTAGTACTATGGCGGGCGCCATAGGCCTGTGGCGGGCGCCACAAGGCAAAAAAGCAGTTCCCTCCACTTTTTAGTGGAGGGGCATCCTGGTCATTTCCCGCATTTAGTTTTCCTATAAATAGGACTTTAGTTTTTCGTTTTTCTTCATCCAAAATTAGATTTCTCTAGGCATATATCAGTTTTAAAGCAGTTACCATTCCACATCGGGGTGTTTCTGCAATCGAGTGATCGAGTCTGTAATCTGTCTGTGTGATCGAGTTTTGGAGCACTCTGGAGGAAGTTAATCCTGCCACCATTTTAATTCCAGTTCGTATTTTACTTTTCCGCATTGCTTTACTTTTATTTATTTTCCGCACTGCTTTACTTTCATTTATTATCCGCACTCGCACTTTACTTTATTTATTTCCCGCACTCGCTTTACTTTCGTTTATTATCCGCACTCGCACTAAATTCCTTTATTTTCCGCACTCGCACTAAATTCCTTTATTTTCGGCACTCACACTAAATTACTTTACTTTCCGCACTCGCACTAAATTACTTTTATGAAAAATTATAAAAAGAACCTTTACTTTATCATGTCTAACTAATTCCATAAAGGTTAGGATGTAAGGATCGTAATTAAACCAGTAATCCGTATAATTGTTCGTGGAAACACCTAAGGGCTATTTTATCTTTCAATCTAATTGTTTTTAACTATTTCAAAAACAGCCAAAAGCTCTTTGTCTAGTTCATTAGGAGTTTTTAGATTAAAAAGAAAAGAGATTTTAAAACGATTTTCGGACGCGTTAGGAAGTTTAGAGTCTGGTTCGTAAGAACCTCTTTTTGCTAAGAAGTCCAGGTTAAAATACTTTTCAACTTAGTTAAGATACTACATTTCTTAAAAATAGGTTTACTACTCTAACGCAGTACGCACCTTTTTATCCGTGACAATAGGAGGGGTTGATTAGAGAGTACAACTCGGTTCTGAATACGCGAAAGCGACAGTTCCTGTTAAATTAGTTCTTTTCAAAGGAGAAAACATTGCCCATAAGTAGTTCCATTAACAAGTACTGGATTATCATTGATTACGTGAATTACATTCGAGCCTGTCTTTTATTTATTGTTTAAAATTATTATTATTATTTTTACCATTTCACCCTTCTTAAAACCCCTATATTTAGTTGCCTTAGATACACACCATAACAACAGGTACGATAGATTGACACTTGGTCTCTGTGGATTCGACAATCTTTTATATTACTCTGACGTGTTCGTACACTTGCGAAAAACACGCATCAAGTTTTTGGCGCCGTTGTCGGGGACCAATTTCGTCAAATTTCATTACCCTGTAGTTATACCGTTTAGACTAAAGTTGTTACCCACCGGTCAATGCGAAAGACTCGCAGTGCCGGAAGTTTAGTAGACCCTCTAGCTGAACCTGAATGTTACGCTCGCGCACGTTTGTTTTTTCAAAGGAATAGGAGAGCTATGGCCGAAGATCAAAACCGAAGACCTCTTAAGGACTTCGCCCAACCATCAAATGACGAACCTAGTTCTAGTATAGTAAACCCCGCTATCCCAGCCAATAATTTTGAACTTAAACCATCCCTGCTGCAATTAGTGCAACAAAGACAATTCGCAGGTCTCACTACTGATAACCCGAACCAACATTTAAAAAACTTTCTTCAGTTAGCAGACACCTTTAAAACCAATGGAGTTTCTCCTGAGGCGATATGTTTAAGATTATTCCCCTTTTCCCTCAGAGATAAAGCTCTATCATGGTTAGATTCCCTTCCACCCAATTCAATAACAACTTGGGATGACCTTAGGAAAGTTTTCCTTGCTAGATATTTTCCCCCAAGTAAGACCGCTCTTCTTCGGAACCTGATAACTAGATTTACCCAACACCAAGGAGAGTCGTTGTTCGAAGCCTGGGAGAGATATAAAGAACTATTAAGAGCATGCCCACATCATGGCTTAGAGAATTGGCTAATCATCCAAACCTTCTATAATGGACTTCATTATAACACTAAGATGACCATCGACGCTGCCGCTGGTGGCGCACTGATGAACAAACCTTACCCTGAAGCCAGTGCCCTTATCGAGGATATGGCCCAAAACCATCAATCATGGGGAGTAGAACGAGCGAGAGTGGAAAAGAAGGAAGCCCAAGGAGGAATACATGAGCTAAGCTCTATAGACATGATGCAGGCTAAAATGGACGCGTTGGCCCTTAAAGTCGAACATATGTACACAACTCCGAATACTGTAGCCGCAGTTTCGCCGAATTGTGAGATATGTGGAACTTAAGGACACCAATCCGCTGAATGCAATCTGTTGAATGAGACCAACACTGAGCAAGTGAACTATACCCAAGGGAACCCATTTTCAAACACATATAACCCTGGATGGAGGAATCACCCAAACTTCTCCTACAAAAATAATAACCCTATTCAAAATTTTGCACCCCCGAGACAACAAGGTTACCAAGCCCCAAGAACAAATCAACCTATGCAACCTGTACCACCAAGTCCGAGCCTTGATGAAGTTGTAAAAATTTTTATCGCTGCTCAAACACAACAAAAAAAAGAGTTCATGAACCAAAACGTCCATGTTAACGAACTAATTACCCAGTTAGGAACCAAGGTTGATCAAATTATTACTCATAATAAGATGCTTGAAACCCAGATCTCTCAGGTAGCTTTAAACCAAGCCCCTCAAACTACACCTGGAGGACAGTTCCCTGGACAACCTCAACAAAACCCGAAAGGGCAAGCTAATGCCATTACTCTACGAAGTGGAACCGCTTATAAAGAACCTTCAAACCCTAGATTAAGCGAGCCCGAAACTTCTGAGAGGAATGAGGAGAAGGAACCAGAGGAGTCTGAAACCCCGGAAAGTCAAGAAAAAGGAGAAGAACCTAAAAATAAAACCTATGTACCACCACCGCCATACAAACCACCAATACCTTACCCTCAAAGATTAAAGAAAACCCAAATTGATAATCAATATCAAAAATTCGTTAAGGTTATAGAAAAACTTCACGTAGAAATCCCCTTTACAGAAGCCATCACCCAAATACCTTCTTACGCTAAGTTTCTCAAAGACATACTTACGAATAAACGTAGACTTGAAGATCCAAAACCCGTGGAATGTAATTCTATTTCTGAAAATAGGTTAGCAAAGAAAGATAAAGATCCCGGAAATTTTTCCATTCCTTGTATTTTGGGGAATCATGTCATCGAAAAAGCTTTTCTAGACTTAGGAGCTAGTGTGAGCTTAATGCCTTTAGCATTTTGTGAGAGATTAAACTTAGGAGAATTACAACCTACTAAGATGTCACTTCAATTAGCCGATAGATCCGTTAAATACCCTATAGGCATACTTGAAGACGTCCCTGTTAGGATAGGTCAGCTGTTTATACCTACTGATTTTGTTGTCATGGACATTAAAGAAGATGACGACATACCAATCCTCCTAGGTAGACCGTTCTTATCGACTGCTGGAGCCGTAATAGATGTTAAAAAAGGGAAACTAACTTTTGAGGTAGGTGACGAGAAGATAGAATTTATACTCTCAAAATTTCTTATGGCACCTGTGATAGGAGATGCTTGTTATGCCTTAGATATCATCGAAGAATGCATTAGGGAATTAGAACAAGAAGAAGAAACTGAATCTATAAAATTGCCATCAACCCTTATTTTGGAAGATGACAATTATAAAAGACCCTAAATTGATGATAACCTTCACGAATGTTTATCTCTTACCCCAGATCCTATGCCTTGCCCTATGAAACCGACCGTAAAACTTAAGGAACTGCCTAAAAACCTGAGATATGAATTTCTCGATGAAGATATGAACCGTCCAGTTATAGTCAGTGCTACCTTAAACCAAGAAGAAACCGATCAATTATTAGATGTTTTACGTAGGTACCCCTCAGCCTTAGGATATAAGATCTCTGATCTAAAAGGAATAAGCCCATCCGTATGCATGCATCGGATCTTGCTTGAAGAAGATTCAAAACCTTCCAGAGAACACCAACGAAGAATAAATCCTATAATGAGTACTGTAGTTAAGACTGAAGTTCTTAAGTTACTAGAGGCAGGTATAATATATCAGATCTCGGACAGTAAATGGGCGAGTCATGTGCATGTAGTACCTAAAAAGGGAGGCATCACAGTCGTGCAAAACGAGAAGGGCGAACCTGTAGCAAAAATAACCGATGGAGGTTGGCGTATGTGCATAGATGTTGCACCCCAAAATTTGCCCTCACAATACAAGACTTTGTGTGCTAAGAAGGATCACAAGGTTCACAAGACCTTTCATGAGTTTCATGAAGTTTACAAGACACTTTATGAGGTTCACAAGGTTCACAATACTTACAAGACCTTTCATGAGTTTCATGAAGTTTACAAGACACTTTATGAGGTTCACAAGGTTCACAATACTTACAAGACCTTTCATGAGGTTCATGAAGTCTACAAGACACTTTATGAGGTTCACAAGGTTCACAATAATTACAAGACCTTTCATGAGGTTCATGAAGTCTACAAGACACTTTATGAGGTTCACAAGGTTCACAAGACATTTTATGATGGTTCACAAGGTTCACAAAGTTCACAAATAGTCAGAAGAGTTGACAATTCCCTCAGATAATGCACCTCCTAAGCAATGCATCCAAAACTAGGGTTTTAACTTTAATCAGGCTAAATGAACTTTCAAGACTTCAAGTGAGCTTCATAACATCTTATATGTGTCTAAGAACCCCCATGACAAGTTTCAAAACTTTTCTCAGAGGTTTGCTCAGTCAGATGATCAGATAGGTCAAAATCAGTCAAAGCAATTAAAAAGTCAAACAGAGGTCAACTGTGGTCAAACCAAAGTCAAACTTCATGATTTTTTGCCAACATCAAGTATATGAAGTAAAATTCATCATTTTATCAAGGGTTGATCATGATTCATCAAGGAGATTTCAGATCATCAAGAATCAGGAGTTTCTAAATTAGGGTTTCCTCAGGAAAAGTCAACTGAACTTTGACCAGCCATAACTTTCACATGCTTCATCACCAATTTTCCATCCAAAGCTCATTTTGAACGAAATTGAATTCTCTACAACTTTGTGTCTCACAAGCCAAGCCCAAAAATGCTTCATTTGGATGGTATAAGCTAAGACATTATAGGTCCTTTTGAAAGTCAACAAAAAGTCAACAACTTCAAAAGGGCATAACTTGAGAATGGTAAATGATATGGACATGAAACCAGTGGGGTTGGTTAGAGGACTCTTCAAGCTTTCCAAAATGTCCAAGAACACCCTCATAGCATTAAAATTGAAGGATGTGTGCCCTTGCAAAGTTGGGAAACTTTTGGTTGGTTTATGAAGAAAATGGAGGTTTAAAACCAATTTTTTCTAAATGGGCTTGCCATATGATGACCCAATCCATACCAATACCTCATGCACGACCCAACCATCAAATATTCAGATTTTTTTATTATTATTTTTTTATTTATTTTGATTTTATTCATTTAAAATCATTTTAAATTGAAATAAAATAGAAAAGTCAAATATTTAAATGGGATTTTGTTTCTAGAAATTCATAAAAGTGATTTGGATCAAATTGGTATGAGAATCATGGTAATTGGCTTGAAATAGAAAGGCTTAATTCTCAAATATTTGAAGTTTAAAGCTTGATCTTTTTCAATCTTTTTCAATAAAATTTTTCACATAACAATCAATCCTTTTTACCTAAATCCATTCCATTATAAGTACACAACACAAACCTAATGCATTCACACGAATTTTCTGCCTCAAAGACAACTCTCAACTTTTCAAATTCATCAATATTCTTCAAATTCGGATTTTGATATTTTGTGACTTTTTAGGTGAAATAAGAGCTTCAATCGTTTCCTTGATCATCACTGAATGCATCCCAATCATTATCACCATCAGAAACAGGCCCATATGCATGAACCGAATCATATTTGTTGTGTGTTTTTTGAATTTTTCGAACTCATAGATTTATGAACTTTCATTGGATTTTGTTGATTGTATAATGTTTGTTGTGCTCCATACATTGTTTCTGGGCAATTCAATTCGATTTTTGATGCAGGACTAAGGAATCACCATGGCTAGGGTTTCGGCCATGAGATTGCGGCTTTACGTTAAACCTAACATAAATAAGTTCTAAGAACATAGAACAATTCTATGGACCTTGGGGATCACAACGCACCAATTATTTTCAAGAAATTTTACTGTTTTAATGCTCTACCAATTTCGTAGGTTTCTGGTTTTAAAATTTCGCAGGAAATATGGTAGCAAAATCCATAGAAAATTTCGCAGGTCTGGAGCTAGGAGATGAAGTTTCGCGCGTCTGGAAATTCAAATAATTGATAATATATTTTATGAATTGGTTTCTGTTTTGTTTCACAGTTGGTGGCTGGTTCAGTTGGTTGTGAACGTGCGCGTATTGCTTGAGGGTCTGGGTTCGATTCCTGGACCAAACCACTTTTTCTTGTTTTTTCATTTAATTAGCAGTTTGAATATATTATGTATTGTAGTCACTATACCAACAGATGCGCCCTCCCGGCTGGAATGGTAAGTGTGTTTGTGTGCAATGTGAAGGTCCTGGGTTCGATTCCCCCCAGGCCTTTTGTTTTGTTTATTTTTCAGGAACAAACAACAAAACCAAGTGGATCATTTTCCTTGTCACCTGCGCGCAGGCTAGCCCAGTGGATGGATGCTTCTTCAGGTATTGGGAGGTCCTGGGTTCAAAACCAGGCCTCCCCTTTTCTTTTACTTCATTATTTTGGTTTTTTTATTTGTTTATTATTATTATTAATTTGAATTAAAATTATAATCCTAATTAACAAATCCTAATATGTTTTCATAAATCAAGGTTAACTATAATTTTCTATAAAACCTAATTATTTTATAAAACCCTAATGGTAAATATTAATTTATTTGTTAGTTATAATTTCTAATTTATTTATAAAACTTTAATTATGTAATTTGTTTATAATTATCCTTTAATATAATTCTTGTATGCTAAATATTTTTTTTAATATGCTTAAAATAATTAGAATTTTTTAATTTAATTTTTTTTTTGTAAATATAATAATATGACTATTTAATTATAATATGTAAATATTCTTTAAATTGTTTATATTTTTAATTTTGCATGTAAATAATTGTTAATATATGTTTAGAAATAGTTAAAAATTACTAATTTAATTTTGTAATTATAATTTTATTTCATCATATGCTTATAGTTAAATTATTTTTTGCATATAACTTAAAACTTTCTAATAATTAATATAATTGTTAATATTTTCTTATTAATCTTAAATATTTGTTTTATATAAAAATTTTGATCTCTTCTTTTAATTATTATAATATTTTTGTTTATTATGTTTATTTTTATATGATATTTTATTATTACTAACCCCATTTAACTTTGTATTATTATTATTATTATTTCACTAACCCAATTATTATTATTATTTAATATTTTGCTTATTTATTTAATTTGTTTTTATTATTATTATGTAATTGTTCCTTGGTGTAATATTTAGTAATAATGTTTATTGTTCATATTTTATGCTATGGTTAGTAAATAGGGAGTGCAAAAACATGTTTGTATATAAAATTCAATTTAGATCATTTTAATTTAAAGATAAATATTAAAATTGTACACTCACACACGTAAGTCGATCTTTGATCGCCATCTCACTTCCTTAGGGATACCTCTCAAGTTGCTTAATCAAAAAGGTCAAGTAGGGTGTATAAAAGCAAAGTCCCTCAAATTCACATCATCTAGTCCCTTAACAAATAAAAGATCAAGTCCCTTTCGAATGTTGCCTTCGTAATGATCTTGTCCCTTTCGAATAAAGATGATAAGTCCCTTCGGATTGCTTATACACCCCACAGTTGCCTAAATAACAGATGACCCATCACTTGTCCCTCACATCCAAGGTAATGACTACCTATTCCTTAATAATAGGGATAGTCTTACCACTTAAAGGATTCAAGAACAGAAAAGACTTAAACTTAGGGTAGGTTCCTCTTAGATACTTGCTCACTTTTCAAAAACATTTCAAATACTTCACAATTTCAAACAAATTTTCAAAACAAAGGTTTTTTACGCATCCGTACATGGATCATTATGAAACTCTTAAGAAATTTTTTATTCACACACTTCACATTTCAAAAACATTTTAAAGTGAGCTAAGTAACTAAGAGCCCATGGATAACCATGGATGTAAAGGGCGCTAACACCTTCCCTTTACATAACCTACCCCCCGGACCCAAAAATCTTTTAAAAGGTCTTTCCTGTTCTTTTATGCCTTTCCTTTGGATAAAATAAAAGTCGGTGGCGACTCTTGCTATCCGCAACATAACTAAAGTCAGTTCTCCCACCGTGTTACAATAGATTATAGAAAATTAAATAAAGCAACTAGGAAGGACCATTTCCCATTACCATTCATAGACCAAATGTTGGAGCGCTTGCCAGACACTCTTACTTTTGTTACCTAGATGGATATTCAGGATTCTTCCAAATACCTATTCACCCCGAAGATCAAGAAAAAACTACCTTTACATGCCCAGTTGGAACTTTTGCCTATAGAAGAATGCCTTTTGGACTTTGTAATGCTCCTGCCACTTTCCAACGCTGCATGATGTCTATCTTTGCCGACTATTTAGATGGAATCATGGAAGTGTTTATGGACGATTTCTCAGTTTGTGGGTCAGATTTCAAAAATTGTCTTATCAACCTTGAGAAAATCCTGGAGAGATGTGTGGAGGTAAACCTTGTGCTAAATTGGGAAAAATGTCATTTCATGGTCACCGAAGGGATTGTTTTAGGACATATAATTTCCGAAAAAGGTATAGAGGTAGATAAAGCTAAAATAGAAGTCATAGAGAATCTAAAACCGCCGAAGACTATCAGGGAGATAAGAAGTTTTCTTGGACATGCCGGATTTTACCGACGTTTTATCAAGGATTTCTCCAAAATAACAAAGCCCTTAACTGGTCTTTTAATGAAAGATGCTGAATTCATCTTCGATGAAAAATGTACTGAAGCATTTAATCTTCTGAAGCAAGCTCTGATTTCAGCACCTATAATGAAACCCCCTGATTGGTCAGAACCGTTTGAGATAATGTGTGACGCCAGTGATTATGCTGTTGGAGCCGTTCTAGGTCAGAGAAAAGACAAAAAGTTACACGTAATTTATTATGCCAGTAGAACCCTAGACGCTGCACAGCTCAACTACGCAACAACCGAAAAAGAGCTCCTAACTGTAGTTTTTGCCATAGACAAATTTAGATCTTATCTAGTAGGAGCCAAGATTATAGTTTACACCGACCATGCTGCCATTCGTTACTTACTAAGTAAAAAGGATGCCAAACCTAGGTTACTTCGATGGATTCTATTACTGCAAGAGTTTGATTTGGATATCTGTGATAAGAAAGGCACTGATAATGTGGTAGCCGATCACCTATCTAGGCTAGAATACCTGAAACCTGACTCAGTACCCATAAATGACGATTTTGCCTATGATAGACTGATAGCCCAACTAGAAACCATTGAAGATGATAACCCAGACCTACATGAGCATTATCATAAATCCTTAGCTATAAGTAATGTACCTTGGTATGCAGACTTTGTTAATTATCTAGCCGTTGACATCATACCCCCTGATCTAAACTACCACCGGAAGAAGAAGTTTTACAGTGATGTGAGAAACTTCTATTGGGACGAGCCGTTTCTTTTCAAGAGAGGTAAAGATGGCATTTTCCGCCGTTGTGTTCCAGAAGAAGAGGTAAATAATATAATTGAGCATTGTCACTCTGCACCCTATGATGGACATGCAAGCACATCTAAGACCTACGCCAAGATTCTTCAAGCTGGCCTATTCTGGCCTACTATGTGGCGTGATGTCCATGCTTTCATTGTCAAGTGTGACAGATGCCAACGCACAGGAAATATTTCAAGACGTAATGAAATGCCGTTAAGAAATATCTAAGAAGTAGAACTCTTCGACGTATGTGGTATAGACTTTATGGGACCGTTCCCACCATATTTTGGAAATCAGTACATCTTAGTAGCCGTTGAATACGTGTCTAAATGGATTGAAGCTATCGCCGCACCCACAAACGACACCAGAGTAGTCATCAAATTATTCAAAAACTATATATTTCCCAGGTTTGGAACACCCCGTTTAGTCATAAGTGATGGAGGATCACACTTCATATCAAGAATATTTGATAAACTTTTAGGCAAGTATGGAGTTAAGCATATAGTAGCAACACCATACCACCCACAGACCAATGGACAAGTGGAAGTATCTAATAGGGAGATCAAACAAATCCTCGAAAAGACTGTCTCTATATCTAGAAAGGATTGGTCGCAGAAACTTCAAGAAGCATTATGGGCCTATAGAACCGCTTTCAAAACCCCTATAGGAACAACCCCTTATCAACTGGTCTATGGAAAATCATGTCACTTACCTTTTTCAGTTGGAGCATAAGGCCTATTGGGCCATAAAAACTTTGAATTTGGATTACTTGACTGCTGGTGAGAAACATATCCTTGATATCCACAAATTAGAAGAGCTCAGACAATCCGCCAACGAAAATGCCATCATATACAAAGAAATAACAAAAGCTTGGCATGACAAAAGAATCATAAGAAGAGACTTCAAAATAGGCGATCATGTTCTCTTGTTCGATTCTAGGTTAAGAATTTTTCCAGGGAAGCTTCGTTCGAGATGGACTGGCCCTTTCGAAGTATCTAAGATCCTAAGATCCGGTGCTATTGAAATCAAGAACCAAACATGTAAACTGTTCATCGTCAATGGACAGAGGTTGAAGCCCTACGAAGGAGGTGACATCCCAACAACATACACCTGTCATACTCTGAGTGATCCACCATATCCTTCCAATGATGTTTAAAAATCGGTCGTCGAGCTAATGACGTTAAACAAGCGCTGCATGAGAGGCAACCCATGGTTTTCTTATTTACATACTTTTTATTTATTTTTACTTTATTTTAATTTGTTTGTTTTATTATTATGTCAGGACTAACGATTGAATGTTTTATGTGCTTTCAGGACTTGTTTGCTAACCTTGTGCAGAATGCAGAACCCTGATGACATGCACGTGGCCTTTAGAGACGACGCACAGAGAGAGCGTTACTATGTCCACATGAGACGCCCTATGGCTCCTACCAGGTACCCTGACCATGACTGCATAGATGCCTTGGGGATAGAGCCAAGCGTCAGATTCTTATGCCATCAACTCCAGTGGGACCAGTTTGACGACAGGAACAACACTTATAGGAACTTGACTCTTGAGTTCCTCAGCTCGTTTCATCATGACCCTTGGGCTGGACCCGATGGACTCGCTGTTTTCAGGTTGTTCGGGATTGACTACTCCTTCTCTCACAAAGAGTTTGGTGATTTACTAGGTTTCCAGACTACTCCTGATGCTATTCCAGAGACACCGATGGGGTATTTTATGAGCAGAGAAGTGGAAACGTTTTGGTCTAATATATCAGGTGGAGGAAGCCAAGATCCTTCCACTCAGTTTTCTCAGGTAATCCACAACCCTGCGTTAAGGTACTTCCAGATGATTCTAGCGCATTCCTTCCTAGGTTTGCTAGATACAGAGACTCTGCTAAGTGAAGAGGAGATTTTCCTACTGTTTTGTGCGACTCAGTCTCGCTCAGTTGCTTGTGGCAACTTTCTGTTGAAGGGCCTTGCTAGTGTTGCCAGATCATCCGTAGGCATCATACATGTCGGTGGGATTGTTACACAGATAGCTACTGCATTGGGTTTGTCTCGCAAATTATTGAACCTCAGGACCTTCTGCTGCTACACCACCCTGGATGTTGATTTTTGTCTTGACAGATGACTGATGAGGAGGGCTTCTTTTGAGCCCAACATGTTTAGATTATTGATCGACGGCGAAGCGATACACTACTTTACATTACCAGATCCGCTGATGACCAGTGTCCATGATCCTGCAAATTGGAGTTATGCTCTAGAGGGTTATGGAGAGACTGTCGAAGAGCCGAAATCGCCTCCCGCCGCTGAGTACACTCCTACACCTCTTACTCCCCGAATCACTGTTATGTATAACAATATGTCTCTACAGCCGCCTGATCTACAAACACAGATTTATGAGCTTCGTAAGGAGACTGCCCTGCTCAAGCAGGAAGTGGCGGACTTGGAATTACAGATTCAGGTTTCTGATCTCACTCATGCCTCAGAGGCCGATGCTCTATATCAGTGATAACGAGAAAATGTATCGATTATATTGCTATGTTTCATTACCGTTTTATCGCATAATCGTAGTTTTAACACCCGATTCCTCGAGTTTTTCTTACATCATATATGGAGCTAAATCATGAGTCAAGAGCAAAAGGAGCGAAAACAACCATAAAAAGATGAAGAAATAAAGAAACCTGCAAAACCTGCATAATTTGTTGCACTCACGGTCGTCACCTAGGTGTCACGACCGTGACACCCCAAAAGAAGCAATCACGACCGTGATGACCTTATCACGACCGTGACACTTAAAATTCAAGGGACACGAACGTGATGCCCTTGTCACGACCGTGACAAGGGAAAAAGGAGGTTATTTGACTGAGACTACGTCAAAATGTTACGTGCACATGATCTGCCTATTTTCCAGCCACGTTCCTATATTCTCTCAACTGTTCCTACGAGGCCCAATGCAACAAATCCACCCACAAGCCCATTAATTCTTCTATAAATAGCATAAGTCATTTGAACAATTTACAGAGTATTTTTTTTATCAATTTCTTGCGGAAGCTCTGCCGAATTATTTTACACCCTTTTTATTTCAGTATTATTTTCATTGTTCTATTTTTATTGTATCCAAACCCAACCTATAACAATTTCCGACATCAGGAAATTGTTATAAAATTTACTTGTTTCCAAACCTTCAGAATATTTTGTTATTTTCGATTCCGCCAAATACTCCGAGCTTTCCGGTCTGTGGAAGAAGGAGTCTGTCATTTTATTGTTAACCAGGTTTATATTATTTGCAATTTAATATTTATGTTATTTATTTATTTTTCTGCCATGAATATTTTGTTTATTGTTTCTTTGCCTCTGTCTGGTTCAACAAAAATGAGTAGCTAATTACCTTAGGGCGGTATGTAGTTAAAACAAACTTAATCGGTAAAATTAACCATAGGCTTAAAATAATTAATAGCTTAACATTCTGGCTGATACTTTTTATTTAAAATCGACCTTTTCGTTACGAGAGTAAGGAAAGAGTATTAGGTTAGGTCAAGACCACGAGAGTGTGAGATTTTAACCAGATAGCTAAAGTTAGGCATTTAAATTAAACACAGCGAGAGCGCTTTAAAATAAATTAGAATTACTAAGTTTCCAAAAATTATCTCTAAACACTTATGGGCTAGCGAGAGCAGGCATAGGGCTTTAGGGGTAAGATCTGAGATAAGACCACGAGAGTGTGAGTTGAGGGTATTTAAACTGGTAACCTCTACAGAATAGTTTAAGTGAACACCTTTATAAGCCTAGGTTAGATTGACCCGCCTGAGTTAGTATAATTACATACCGACCGCCTTAGTATTATTTTATTAAAACTTAAATTTAATTCCCGCCTTTAATATTTTAAAAACAACAAAAAATCGTGACAACCCTTCACCTTAGCTAAACTAGAAGTTCATCTAGCACTAAGTAACCATAGAGTCCCTGTGGATCGATAATCTTAAATATTACTTCGATAGGCTGTGCACTTGCAGTTAAGATACCGCTAGACACATAATTAGACACGTCTTTAGCCCATCAAGTTTTTGGCGCCGTTGCCGGGGACCTTAATTTAGTTACTAGTGCACTTAGGTAGCATTGTCTAGACTAAGGTAACAACTATTTTCTTTTTCTTAATCTAAATTCCCGAGTGTATGCCAAGTACTCGCTCTCAAGGCGAAGACTTGCAACCTCTAATCCCAGAATCGGAACGCTTCTTACACGTAAGAAGACGGATATTCGATTACGAACAAAGTTACAATATTCCAGATCTTCAAATAGATCCGCCTAAACCAGTCGTAACATCAAAGGACGCAGAGATGGCTGAAGAACAGAATCACCCACTCAAGTATTACGCAAGTCCTTCGCAAGCTGAACCGCATTCAAGCATTGCCGCACCGGCTATCAACCGAAATGATTTCGAACTAAAACCTTCGTTGATATCAGCCGTGCAACAAAATCAATTCGCCGGAAATCCTACCGAGGATCCGAACCTTCATCTTTCGATCTTTGTGCAATACGCAGATACCGTAAAAGCCAATGGAGTTACCCAAGAAGCTATTAGACTACGTTTGTTTCCTTTTTCACTTCGAGACAGAGCAAGAGTCTGGCTTCAATCTCTGCCTTCGAACTCAGTAACTACGTGGGAGGAACTAAAGAGAGTTTTCTTGACCAGATATTTTCCACCTAGCAAGACAGCTATGCTGAGAGCTCAGATCAACGGATTTAAGCAAAGGGAAAGCGAATCACTATTCGAAGCTTGGGAACGCTATAAGGATTTGGTGAGACTTTGTCCACATCACAGATTAGTAGAATGGATGGTCATCCATACCTTCTATAATGGACTCTTGTACAATACAAGAATGACAATTGACGCTGCCACGGGCGGTGCATTGATGGACAAAGAATATAATGATGCTTATGCACTTATTGAAAGTATGGCTCAAAACCATTACCAATGGGGAAGCGAGAGAGTCGCAACTGAGAAACCAACAAAAGGAGGTATGTACGAAGTGAGTAGTATGGACCAAGTCAATGCAAAGTTTGACCAACAAATCCAAAAGATCGACAACTTGGCCATAACACCAACATCCACCGTGGCTGCAGTAACACCTAACTGTGAGTTATGTGGAGTTCCAGGACACGAAGTTTCTGATTGTCAACTATTGACAGGAATTCCAACAGATCAAGTGAATTATGCTCAAGGAAACCCATACTCAAACACATACAACCCAGGTTGGAAGAATCATCTGAACTTCTCCTATAAGAATAACAATGCTTTATACGCACCAGGTCAAGCACCAGCTACACCACCAGGATATCAAAAGACTGCTCCTAATGTCCCTAGAAAATCGAACCTTGAGTTGATGATGGAGAACTTTATAGCTAACCAATCTCAAACAAACAAGGACTTCTTAAACCAAAACATTCACACTAGTGAGCAGATTAAGCAATTAGTGAGCAAAGTAGATGCATTAGCTACACATAACAAAATGCTTGAAACTCAGATTTCACAAGTAGCTCAACAACAAGCACCTACTGCTGCACCAGCTGGAGTATTCCCTGGACAACCTCAACCTAATCCGAAAGGACATGCCAATGCCGTAATATTATGAAGTGGCAAGGAACTTGACGGACCTACCGATCCAAGACTTGACAATCCAGCCATGTACCAAAAACCGGATAAACCGACTGAAGTGGTGAATGATCCAGAAGAAAAGGAAGATGATAATCAAGAGGCAGTGGAGAAAGAAAAGCCTTATGTGCCTCCACCACCCTATAAACCACCAATTCCGTACCCTCAGAGATTAACCAATTACAAGACGACGGGTCAGTTTAAGAAATTTGTCGAACTTCTGAAACAGTTGAATATTACCATTCCGTTTACAGAAGCAATCACTCAAATACCCTCGTATGCTAAGTTTTTAAAAGAAATCTTATCTAATAAGAAAAAGATAGAGGATAACGGAACAGTTACACTTACTGCTGAGTGTAGCGCCATAATTCAGAATAATATGCCTCCTAAGCTAAAAGATCCAGGAAGTTTCTCTATACCCTGTGTAATAGGAAAATTCGTCATTGACAAAGCTCTATGCGATTTAGGAGCCAGTATCAGTGTTATGCCCTTAACGATTTGCAAAAGGCTAGACATTGGAGACCTTAGACCAACTAAAATGTTTGTTCAACTAGCCGATCGCTCTGTTAAATATCCTGTAGGCATACTAGAAAACGTCCCAGTACGTATAGGACAATTCTACATCCCTACTGATTTTATAATCATGGACATCTCTGAAGACTCCACTACACCTATCATACTAGGAAGATCATTCTTAGCTACCGCCGGAGCTATAATAGACGTAAAAAGAGGAAAGCTAACCTTAGAAGTAGGTGAAGAGAAAGTTGAATTTATTTTAACATAATTCTTACAATCACCAGCTATAGAGGATACTTGCTATCTATTGGACGTAATTGACGAATGTGTAAGAGAAATGGAACTGAAAGAAACTACCTATTCTGAAATAATGAAAATTCAAATCCCTCCGATTTTCGAAGATGATAATTGGCGTAAACCATATCAGGATGATAGTCTAAGCGAAATTTTAGCACTTACACCGGATCCCATGCCAAGTAAAGATAAACCTACATTAGGATTAAAAACTTTACCTAATAACCTAAGGTACGAATTCTTAGACATTGAATGTAAAAGACTAGTTATAATAAATTCCAGTTTAGGAACTATAGAAACAAAGAAACTTTTAGATGTCTTAAAGAAATATCCAATTGCATTAGGATATAACATATCTGATCTAAAAGGAATATGCCCTTCAATCTGTATGCATCGTATTCTGCTAGAAGAAGATTGCAAAACCTCCAGAGAATCTCAAAGAAGAATTAACCCAATCCTTAGAACTGTAGTAAAAGAAGAAGTTAAGAAACTACTAGATGCCGGAATAATATATCCAATCTCTGATAGTAAATGGGTTAGTCCAGTACATGTAGTACCAAAGAAAGGAGGTATCACTATTGTGAAAAACGCTCAAGGCGAATCGATATCGCAAAGAGTAGTGACGGGACATAGAGTGTGCATAGACTATCGTAAACTAAACAAAGCCACTCAAAAAGATCATTTCCCACTACCCTTTATAGATCAAATGTTAGAACGATTAGCCAAGCATTCATACTTCTGTTATCTTGATGGTTACTCAGGATTTTTCCAAATCCCTATCCATCCAGATGATCAAGAGAAGACTACATTCACATGCCCATATGGAACGTTCGCTTATAGACGAATGCCCTTTGGATTATGCAACGCTCCTGCAACCTTTCAAAGATGTATGATGTCAATCTTCGCAGATTTTATAGACAACATCATGGACGACTTCTCTGTATGCGGGCAAAGTTTTGAAGGATGCCTATCAAATTTAGAAATGGTGTTAGAAAGATGTGTAAAAGTAAACCTCGTGCTTAACTGGGAGAAATGTCATTTTATGGTCAGAGAAGGAATCGTATTAGGCCACGGTATATCCGACAAGGGAATTGAAGTAGATAAAGCTAAGATAGAAGTCATAAAAGATCTTCAAACCCCTAAAACCATTCGAGAAATACGAAGCTTTTTAGGACACGCCGGTTTTTACCGACGATTCATCAAAGATTTCTCGAAAATCACTAAACCTCTTACTAGTTTATTAATGAAAGATGCTGAGTTCATATTCAATGAAGATTGTCTTAAAGCATTCGAGACTCTAAAAAAAGCCCTCATCACCGCACCAATCATGCAACCCCCTGACTGGAGATTACCTTTCGAAATCATGTGTGATGCGAGTGACTATGTTGTAGGCGCAGTTCTAGGCCAAAGGAAGGAAAAGAAACTTCATGCGATTTACTATGCCAGTATAACCTTAGATTCTGCTCAGATGAACTACGCCACTACTGAAAAAGAATTGTTAGCAGTTGTCTTTGCGCTTGACAAATTCCGTTCTTACCTAGTAGGAGCGAAAATAATCGTTTACACAGATCATGCTGCTATCCGATATCTATTAACTAAGAAAGATGCTAAACCGAGACTCTTGAGATGGATTTTACTCTTACAAGAGTTTGATCTTGAAATAAAAGATAAGAAAGGTACTGAAAACGTCGTAGCGGACCATTTATCTAGAATAGAAGGTATTAAACCCGAACAAGTGCCGATTAACGATGATTTTCCGTATGAACAGCTGATAGCACAAATAGGAAGCGACCCAGTTCAGTTAGACTTAAATGAACCAGAACCCGTGGAAACAATCCAGACAACTGTAGGACTGCCATGGTACGCTGACATTGTTAACTACCTAGCCGCAGGAGCTCTTCCACCTGATTTAACCTATCAGCAGAAAAAGAAATTCTTTCACAATCTAAAACATTATTATTGGGATGAACCATTATTGTTCAAAAGAGGACCCGATGGAATATTTCGTCGATGTATTCCCGAAGAAGAAATAGAAGATGTCATTGCTCATTGCCATTCATCTCCTTATGGTGGACATGCAAGTACTTCCAAGACTTGTGCAAAAATCTTGCAAGCCGGCCTATTCTGGCCTAATCTATGGAAGGATGTCCACATCGCTGTTATAAATTGCGATCGGTGTCAACGCACCGGCAATATTTCAAGAAGAGATGAAATGCCTCAAAAAGGAATATTAGAAGTAGAAATCTTTGACGTCTGGGGAATAGATTTCATGGGACCATTCCCATCATCTTTCGGTAACAATTACATACTCGTAGCTGTTGATTATGTTTCGAAATGGATTGAAGCTATAGCTTCTCCTACAAACGATACACGAGTAGTAATAAAGCTTTTCAAAAATATAATCTTTCCCAGATTTGGTGTGCCTAGACTCGTCATAAGTGACGGTGGCTCGCACTTCATTTCAAAAATCTTTGACAAATTATTATCTAAGTATGGAGTAAGACACCGTGTGGCAACACCATATCACCCACAAACAAGTGGACAAGTCGAAGTCTCAAACAGAGAAATCAAACAAATCTTAGAAAAGACTGTCGCCATATCTCGGAAAGATTGGTCATCTAAACTTAATGAAGCTTTATGGGCTTATAGGACCGCTTACAAGACACCCATAGGTACTACACCTTTCAAATTAGTTTATGGAAAATCTTGTCACCTCCCGGTAGAACTAGAACACAAAGCTTATTGGGCGATCAAAACTCTCAATATAAACTATAATGCTGCAGGAGAAAAGCGAATCCTAGACATTAACGAATTAGAAGAATTAAGGCTAGATGCTTATGAGAATGCTAAGATATATAAAGAAAGAACTAAGCGATGGCATGATAAACGCCTATCTAGGAAAGAATTTAGTGTGGGAGACGTTGTACTTCTTTTCAATTCAAGACTTAGGCTCTTTCCTGGAAAACTAAAATCTAGATGGTCAGGACCCTTTGAAATAACTAAAGTGTTCCCGAGTGGAGCAATAGAAATTAAGGGTAGGAATAGTGAACCATTCATAGTAAATGGACAACGTTTAAAACATTATCATAAAGTTGAAAATAGAGATTATGCAAATAATCTAAGGCTTTTAGAGTTGTCCACTAATTCCCCTGATTAATCTACACCTAAGCATTACGTCAGGCTTTGGACGATAAAAACAGCGCTTAGTGGGAGGCAACCCATTTACTCATTTAATCATTTAATTCATTTTTATCAATCTATTATTTTGTCATTTATCGTTTTATTCTTCATTTAATTGTTTTGTCATTTTATAGCTTTATTTCATTATTACTATTATTGCCTTTAAATTATGCATTTCATTTCCTTATTTTTCTTTATTTTAATCTTAAATCACTTTTACAGATTTTCTAAAAGTCTTTCCCATTCTCCTTCTCCCCCTGATTTGTTTCCTCCATATTTGCACTAACCATGGCTAACCAACCGATAAACCATATGGAAACCAAATTTAGAGGTAGGAACCAAAGAATGAAGTTTGAAGAGTTATCACAGAGGCAAATGGATTTGACCCTGTATCCGGATGATCTGACTATGGAAACCCTAGGTATACATGATAGCATCCTATACTTGTTTAACCGACTTGGATGGGAGAATGCACGGATTCAACATAAGTTTGTGACTTACCGCGAGCTCACCCTTGAGTTCCTTAGCTCCTTAGTTTACCTACCTGAGCGCGGTTTTGGATTCAGGAAAGGATTTATCAGTTTTCGCCTATTTGGAATAGAATATGACTTTAACCATAAAGAACTAGCTGACTTATTAGGATTCCCTAGTGGACCCTTTGCTTTTACTACCACATAGGTAAAATTGATGGACATTGAGCTGGATTTCTTTTGGGGAACATTAACCGGAAACTACCACCCTGAACCAAATAGCATGAACAATGATGAAATACATAACCCTGCTCTCCGTTACTTCCATAAGATCCTTGCCCACACCTTCTTTGGAAAAGAAGAAAACATTACCGGAGTCTCTAAAGATGAGATATTCATTATGTCATGTTTCACTAATGGACAGCCTGTTAATGGTGTACCTTTCATGATGCAAACCTTCACCCGAATCCAAGAAGAACCTGAATTACCTATATTAGTAGGAGGTCTTGTAACCATGATTGCTGATGCCTTAGGACTTAGGTACCAATTGCACAGGTGCAACCGTTTAGGTACCATCCGTCCTATGAATCTTAACTTTTGCTTTAATCGCCATATCATAAGGAATTTAGGACATCCACCTTTCGAGTACCTAATCCGGAATGAGGTAGTAACCCTGTTCACACTACCAAACCATGCTAGAGTAAGTGTTCACAATAAGGATAACTGGCTTTATGAGTTAACCCCACCTGATTATCCATCTACTCCTGAACACCTCAGTCTTACAAGATAAAAGATGATATAATGACCGATGTCGAAACTGACCCTGAGACACCTCCTGGTTACCATGACATTGACCACACTGACGAAGTTATTGAAACCCCTGAAGTGAATCAAGGAGATTATGCTAAAAACTTACAGAATATCATGAACACTCTTGAAGCTTACCAAACTGATCTAAATACATTTAAGGATGAAATTAAGAGCATGTGATTGGACATTATAGGTTTGACTGACATAACCTGTGAACAATTCTATCACTTGAACTCCGCAATCGAAGATTTGAAGAAACACTTTTGAAAATGCTATAAGTCATCTAGTTTATTTTACTTATTGTTTTCGTTTCTAGTTAGTTTTACTTTTCGCAAACAATTTCATGCCGTATTTTCATTAATGTAATTTCATTTCAATTACCATATGCAATGCACTTCTAGTTTACAAATTTTTCCATTTTAATTAATTTATATGTTTTCATTATATATACTGTTATGCTTGGATTGAATTATTTTCTATAAAATTTCTATAAATATTGAGTGAGAAGTGACCAAAAAATTATTATATAAATTATATGAAGCGTAAGAGATAATGTTTCTGGAAATTATTCAAGGAAATCAACCCTCACGGTCGTCACACCCCCCTAACGATCGTGACGTGCTAATTTAGCGTGTCACGACCATCACCTCCTTGTCACGACCGTGACAACCCTAAATATAGGATTCGTGAGAAACAGAACTGTTTCTTTTCGAAACCTCTTCTTCTTCTTCCTCCATAACTTTCAAAACCACCCATTATCTCCCCCAACTTCCGTAACCTCCCATTACCAAATTAAAACTCATTAACCTCTCCATTATCACCACACCTATCACATTCTCACCTTCCAATATTTATCCGAACCATTATTTCTCTCATTTTATCACTTTTTCACAAAATCCAAAATCCTCATCTCTCACTCTAGTTCTTGCATGCAATGGATGCTATACAATTTAGAGAGGGTGAGAATGGAGAAAACCAGAGAGAAAGATTCATCTGATTCCAGAACCGCGGTGTGCAACCTACGCGTTATATCGACATTGAATGTTTGAGAGAGTTGGGAATGCTCAACAGTGTCAAGAACCTGCTTAAGAAGGTTAATTTGTTGGTTCTATGTAGTCAGCCTCAGCCCATATTCGAGTTTCTAACACTGGAATTCCTAAGCTCGTTCCATTACATCACCGGTACCGGTTCTCAGAGTCAACTTACCGGCGTTGCTAAATTCAGATTGTTTGGCCGGGAGTTCGAACTTTCGCAAAACAAGATAGCCGAGTTGCTAGGCTTCGCTCACGGGAATGAAGCTCACCTCCGCGTGCCTGACAATTTCAGTGAAACCGCTTTCACTTTATGGCACGACATAACCAACACCCATGCCTCAGCCTTTCAGAGCCTTAATGCTACACACATCCACAACCCGACAATCAGATATTTTCACCGAATCATTTGCAACACCATCTTTGCACGAGAGAGTAACCATAAGCTCAACTCCAAGGAGCTTCTGTTCTTGCACTGCGCTCTAAATGACGAGCCAATCAACGCTGCCCCGTTCATGCTTTCACACATCCAGGCCATTGCGCAAAGAGGCTCAACCCCATTTTTCATAGGCGGCATTGTCACCACCCTCGCCTTTCAGTTAGGGCTTAGTGACTTGCTCACCAATTTGCCTCGCATAGCCGCAGAATTCCTAACCAAGAGCTATTGCAGGTCCGCTCACTTGATTGCGCAGAGAGAGGATGGCAAGTATAGCCCTGTTATCCACGGCATTGTTTACCACCACATCATTCTGTCGTCCTGTGACCGCATCGACCCATCCAGCCGAGCCAACTGGCTCTTTGTTTTACCAGATGCTTCCAGCCACGCCCCCATTCATGATGATCAGGCCGATCCTCCAGCGGATGAGATGCAGGACGCCATGGACGCAGCTGAGCCTGTCCAGGATATTCCCGAGTCATCTACCCGACAGCCTCCTGCACAGGAATTCACTCTTGAGGACGTCCTCCATGCGATTCATCAGCAGAACCAGATGAACGCCGCACTGGAGCGAAGGCAGAAGGAGCAGCATGATGATTTGCTCCGCACTATTGCAACCAACCAGACAGCTACTAATGAGAAGCTCAGAGAAATTTTCAGCGAGCTAGAGGCCTTACGCATTGACATCACTGCTGTTACTGGTACCGGTTCTGATCCTGAAGCGACTCCTACCAGACGCTCCCGCACCAGAAGCCGAGCCCGCGGTCCTCAGCAGCCTTAGTTTTAGTTTTTGCTTATGTTTGTTTTTCATTTTCATAGTTTGTATTGTACTCTTACCGCTATTATATCACAACATTGAGGACAATGTCTGATATAGTGTGGGAGAGGTACCTTCCATTTTCCGCATTTTCCCTTTTCGCATTTTTTCAATTCTGTTGTATTTCTTTTCGTAAGTTAATGAAACGAGCAATTTTTGTGCTATTTTCTTTAGTTTCGAACTTTCCCCGTTTATTTAGCCATACCAAAAAAATCTTTAATTATTCGCATTACCCGACTTACCTACGAAATCGTAATTAGGAAGATGAGAACGATTCAACAAGACCAATACAATCTTGACACCTTTGACTTCCCACTTAAGCGATTCCATTCCGATTATCGTTACGAGTACACCTTAAGTTTCAGTTTAAAAGTAACCCCTAGTAGTTTATACTAGCAGTCAGCACCGTCTGAACACAAACCACGTGGGGAGCCGATGAATATAAGCGTTTGATGCCTAATCAATAATGATCCTCCATATCTCGATGCAAATGAAAAGAAATTGCACCAAAGTACACGGTCGCATATAAGAAACGAGAAATATGAGAAGGAGTCCATTGCGGGTTGGTTCAGAGGTACTGGTTCTGAACTTGGTAGGGCGTGCTACGGCTCGATCCCCCACAACCTCCAAATCGGATAATATATGTGGGGTTACCGCACTCGTGTACCAGACCCCGTGCTTAAAAAGGATCAAAGTCGCTAACCGACTACTCCACTACGTGCGTGCTAAGGCAAAAGGGCTTAATGTGATTGCGCTAGAATGAAACCGGGCGAAATAAGATCGAAAAACTCTAGGTGAAATCATAAAGAAATTACCGATTGTTTCGTTTAACGGGAAGTCGACGACTTAGCTTGTTGCTTGTGTCATTAGTGTATCGTTAGTGTTTTATCATTACCGGTTTATCCGACAAAACGATCCCTCGTATGGTTTGTTATGTGTATGCGTCAATAAAAACTTGTCCGACGATTTTTAACCGACTATTTGCTTGAGGACAAGCAAAGGTTTAAGTTTGGGGAAGTTTGATAACGAGAAAATGTATCGATTATATTGCTATGTTTCATTACCGTTTTATCGCATAATCGTAGTTTTAACACCCGATTCCTCGAGTTTTTCTTACCATTTTGCAGGTACATCATATATGGAGCTAAATCATGAGTCAAGAGCAAAAGGAGCGAAAACAACCATAAAAAGATGAAGAAATAAAGAAACCTGCAAAACCTGCATAATTTGTTGCACTCACGGTCGTCACCTAGGTGTCACGACCGTGACACCTCAAAAGAAGCAATCACGACCGTGATGACCTTATCACGACCGTGACACTTAAAATTCAAGGGACACGAACGTGATGCCCTTGTCACGACCGTGACAAGGGAAAAAGGAGGTTATTTGACTGAGACTACGTCAAAACGTTACGTGCACATGATCTGCCTATTTTCCAGCCACGTTCCTATATTCTCTCAACTGTTCCTACGAGGCCCAATGCAACAAATCCACCCACAAGCCCATTAATTCTTCTATAAATAGCATAAGTCATTTGAACAATTTACAGAGTATTTTTTTTATCAATTTCTTGCGGAAGCTCTGCCGAATTATTTTACACCCTTTTTATTTCAGTATTATTTTCATTGTTCTATTTTTATTGTATCCAAACCCAACCTATAACAATTTCCGACATCAGGAAATTGTTATAAAATTTACTTGTTTCCAAACCTTCAGAATATTTTGTTATTTTCGATTCCGCCAAATACTCCGAGCTTTCTGGTCTGTGGAAGAAGGAGTCTGCCATTTTATTGTTAACCAGGTTTATATTATTTGCAATTTAATATTTATGTTATTTATTTATTTTTCTGCCATGAATATTTTGTTTATTGTTTCTCTGCCTCTGTCTAGTTCAACAAAAATGAGTAGCTAATTACCTTAGGGCGGTATGTAGTTAAAACAAACTTAATCGGTAAAATTAACCATAGGCTTAAAATAATTAATAGCTTAACATTTTGGCTGATACTTTTTATTTAAAATCGACCTTTTCGTTACGAGAGTAAGGAAAGAGTATTAGGTTAGGTCAAGACCACGAGAGTGTGAGATTTTAACCAGATAGCTAAAGTTAGGCATTTAAATTAAACACAGCGAGAGCGCTTTAAAATAAATTAGAATTACTAAGTTTCCAAAAATTATCTCTAAACACTTATGGGCTAGCGAGAGCAGGCATAGGGCTTTAGGGGTAAGATCTGAGATAAGACCACGAGAGTGTGAGTTGAGGGTATTTAAACTGGTAACCTCTACATAATAGTTTAAGTGAACACCTTTATAAGCCTAGGTTAGATTGACCCGCCTGAGTTAGTATAATTACATACCGACCACCTTAGTATTATTTTATTAAAACTTAAATTTAATTCCCGCCTTTAATATTTTAAAAAAAACAAAAAATCGTGACAACCATTCACCTTAGCTAAACTAGAAGTTCATCTAGCACTAAGTAACCATATAGTCCCTGTGGATCGATAATCTTAAATATTACTTCGATAGGCTGTGCACTTGCAGTTAAGATACCGCTAGACACATAATTAGACACGTCTTTAGCCCATCAATCAGGAGATTGAAGAGCTTCGGAGGGAGATAGCTGAGATTCGTGGATCAAGCCAGGAGATGAAGCCTACCACATGATTCATTCTACACTGACGATGCTACCCTAGTATTTAATTTCCTTTTATATGCTTTATTTTATTTCTCGCATCTATTATATTTTCATGTACTTTGAATTCCTCCTATATATACATATTATGCACTAATGTCGATTTTTCTTTTTCTTTTTTTGTTTTTTAATTATTTTATTTTTGTCGTGCAAAGAAAAAAATATATAAGACAAAAATATTTTCATTTTTGTCTTCATAAAAAAATATGCAAGCCTCATTCCTTGAAAAGAAGAAGAAAACGCTATCCAGACCCCCCGAAGACCGGAGGTGAAAAGAAGGCCCAAAGGAGGATTTAAAAAAATCCAAGGCCCAGGAAATAGCCTTGTGGCTGGCGCCACAAGCCCATGGCGGGCGCCATGGCGTTCTCCCCTATTTCGGGGCTGAACTTCATTTTCCACCATTTTCATACCTTCCTTCTCCAAAAACCCATTTTTGCAACTTTCAAAAACCTCCTTGAACCCCATTAAAGCTCCCCCATTTCCAAAATACCCACCATCCATAAAACCTATCCAAAATCCTGTAGACACCCCAAATTTGCCCTCTGGCTTTTGCATCTTTTTCCGCTGCTCGTTTGCATATCATACGCATTTTGCACATCATTTGCATAGGCTCCTGAGACCTGGGATCATGGTCATCCGGGGATTAAGGTTTCACACCTCATTTGTAAATTATCAGAAGAATTCAAGGTCTTGGCTATGCCACTTCATTGGTATCATTCTCTTATTGTTCCTGTCACTAAATTAGGGTTTATTTCCCTGATATAGCGGTAGTCAAAGATTTCACGTCTGAAAGGACTATTTGCTATGCATCTGGGCCGTCATCAGTTCAGTGATTGATTTCTCAAACAGTGCATGTTCATGGGCAGGTTGTGTGGTGGAATTCATCAGATTGTTAGCTTGTGATTCATAAGAAGTTTTGGTCCAGATCGTCTGTTTATCTGCTCATCATGTTCAATCGTGATTTTATTTTCCCAAGAAAACGATTCAGACAAATTTGAAGTGATTCAGGTTTCATTTAATCGCAGACCCAGAGGATGATTGATTTTAGATGGTTTGTTTCAGTCACAAATTGTGGTGGTCGCGTTTATTCTTCTCAACCAGTAATTTTTGTGGAAGTAGTGCAAGTTTGTTTTCGAGTTGGAAAGTTGATATTTCATGGTTGTGTTTGTGTTGTTGATAATCGTTCCAATTTCATTTAGCCAGATTAAACCATTTGTTAATATCCATTTTATGGTTCATTCCATTTTCTATTTTTCAATTCATATCCAAATTTCTCCTTAACCCATTGGTCATTTTTTTAGTTTGATATAAACCATTTATCATTTACCATTTTATGAATATTTCTCATAAAACCATTTATATCCATCCATTTATCCTTATTTTAATATCCGTCTTCCAAATTTGATTTCTTTTCAATTTAACATTAAACCAATTCTAAACCCATTTCAAACTCATTTACCTTTTTTTTTGTTATAATTCATTAACCAAATTGTCATAAAAAAGTACTTTGCCACCAGGCCCATGCCAAGGCCCATTAAGAAAGTCTTGAGTTGACCTAGATATAAAAGAAAAAGACATTGATCCCTGAAAGGGGAGAGAAAAATTCTGCAGACACATAAACGGCGCATCTCACTCAAAAAATTGAGTCTTTTTTATCAGCCACTGTTCTACCTTCTTTCACTTTTTTTCCCCAGAAAATCCACTTCTCTACTAACAACTTCAACAAACCACACCCTGTTTCATCAACACCTTCTATTTCTGCTCACACAGCAAAACAACACAAACCCGCAACAACATGCTTCCTTCTTCAATCCCACTCAACACCAACAGACCTTCAACGCATCAACACAACAACGGCAACACCAAAATAGCAAAGCAAAAACAGAAACAGAACAGAAGAAGAGTGAGACTGAGATGGAACCGACACCGCCGCGAAACTCCATCCGCTCTCTCCGTTCATCAGCATAAACAAACGCAAACCACACACCAAAACCATCACACGCAGCAACACATAACCTTCCTCGAACCACCACCCCTATTTCGACAAAACCGTAACCTCAATCGAACAACAACCCCAAATCTCATCTATTTTCCGCCGCATCAACCTCAACTAACAAACAACAAACAAAAATTTCCTTTTCTTCTAAACCATCAACACCACACTTCTCTTTAACACTCAACCATGCCCTTCAAATATCATCTTCAACCGTGACAACCTCCAAACACCATTCACACCTTCAACATCCATAACAACCCAAACCTCCCTCTCCATTTTCAACCACTTTTAGCATTTCACCTTCAAGACAGATCACAAAACTTCATCAGCAACAGTTCGGAACCAAAACGGAAAGAAAGAGATGAAGTGAGAAAAGCGGATGAGAGATTCAGTTCGAGAACTCACCGTAATCACCGAGAGCTGAGGCGAGGCTGAGGTGCTTAGAATTTGAACACAGTCGCGAGAGAGCGAGTCATAGGTCCGTGAGCGAACGCGATGTGTTTTTGGCTCGAAGAATCGCGGTGAAGCCAACCTTGTCATCGACGAAACCGCGTAGAAGGAGGAAGATTCACGGTCAGTTGTGAACCAGAGGAATAGGCGACGAAGTGTGACTTCGTCCGGCGTTTTTGAGGCTGGTCGGCGGAGTTTTTTCAAAGTGAACAAGAGGGCACTTTGCGAAGCGGTTTTGTTGAGAAGCGAATGGGTGACGGCGGCAAGTGTTCTTTGAAGAAGGAGGGTTTCGAAACAGGGCATAGGAATTGAGAAGAGTTTGTTGATTGATTTGTGTTTTGTTTTCCATTTATGTCCATCCTTTCTTATTAAATTTTATAACATTTTCTTTTTCTGTTATTTTATTTTACTAATTATTGTTTTTGTGAGAAGCTTCATGGTTTTGTGGCTATTGGACCGAATCAAACCAGGCCCATCAGTTGTTCTTCTTCTTGCACCCTCTTCAGAAGCCTGCGGCCTCCCCCCTCTCTCTTTACCTTTTTTTATTTATTTATTCCTTTTATTTCTCTTAACTTCTTTTTAATATTTTTTTAAAACAATTGTTATTTAATTCTAATTATTATTTAGTATTTATTAAAAATTGAATTAGGATTTTATTAATAGTTTTTTTGCTAGAATTTTAGTTAGAATTTTTAATAATAGCTAATTAGTTCTTAATTGACATTAAGTTTTTTTTAGTTAAGAATTTGATTAGAATTAGATCATTCATTTTAGCTTTGTTTAATTAAATGTAATTGTATTTAATTTCTGTTCTAGTTTGTGCTCATTGTTTTGTGGGCTTATTGTTTGACTTCGGCGATAGCCTTATGATGGATTATTCTTTGGACTTGAAGACTTGTCCTGATAAACACTCTTTTTTGGTTGGCTTGGATGCTGGAAGTGTATTTTGACCTTTGTCTGATATCCCGGATAATTGACAATCGTGCTCGACTTGTAAATCTGCTCTGGGCTTGATACTTATTCTGGATTTCTTTTGCACGAATTGAAGAGGCAACGGACCTTCTTCGTTAGGTACCACTGAGGACCGATTTTACTTATTGCATGTCATTGCATCTGGAAGTCCTACTGGTGTAGGCTCTGTTTGTGCATTGTCATCTTATCTCCATTTCGCATTCTCATCTCTTTATCTTATTTCTGTTTCATCTAATTCTTCTTCCTCATATTCTTTTATTCTTCTTAACTTGAGGTGTGCCTAGGCCACCATGGAGCTTCTCCTTTCACCTTTCTCTTCTTCTTTCTTTCTTCTTTAGGATAGTGAGCCTCACTAACCTAGGACCATCCGAGCATGTGAATATTGATTAGTCCCCCACTTAGTTTTACCTTTGTGTCTCTTTGAGTCTTCTCTTCTCACCTCATAATCAGGGACTAAACCCTAAAGGCTTTAAGGCTTTGTGATTAAGCTTATGCCTGCATCCTTCTATTAGGATGGAGTGTATAACTTTAATCCTAAGTGTTAAACCCTTAATGTGTTTAACTCCTTTAATCAATCCATCTAATAACCATCAAGACATCAAGCTTGTAACTTGGGCCTTGCATTAGGGTTCTAATTCTTCCTTAATTGGTTAAGAAGGACTAACCCTAGTGTTAATGGACAAGTCCCCCTCAAGTTGTCTTACAAACCATAAAAATCACTTCATCATCATATCATTAAATAAAATCCACTTAACCAAAGGTTTTGTTTTGTCATGAGTTCAATCCCTAATCATGGATTAAGTTGAGGAGCTTTCCTCAGCTTAAACATTCTCATCTATTATCCTTCTATTAGGATGGTGTAATGAGTCTGTTTAATCCCTGATTATGGCTTAATCTCATTACTTAACGCTAAACAAAAACACCAAAAACATCTAAATAATCACAAGTAGGTCAATGATCTTAATCCTACACCATGGTGATTAAGTGTGAGAAGCTGACTTCACACTTAAGGTATTCTCATTACCCCTAATCAGAGGGAAGATGTGATGAGTTTACTAAATCCATTGGTTTAGTCTTAAGATCATTAACTTATGACGAACTTTCAAAAGCAATAAAAGACTGAAAACTCAAAAACAAACAATAATCATCTCCTCCGGGATTCTTTTCTCATCTCATTCACTCACAAACGAGAACTTGCTTCTTCCGTCTAATGCAAGACAGTTTGCACCTGAGCCAGACAGGTCATACACTTGAGCATAGACAAGTAAGCAGTTCACAGGTCAATTTATCTTTTAGTCTCTTTGGGTCAAACTACGGTGTTCTGACTTCCTCATTGCACGAGAGGATACGTAGGCATAACTTAACAGTTATCGAACAAAAGTCTATGTATATTCCCCCTCTTTCAGCATTATTCTTTTAAGCCTCATGATCTTGAGCATCTCATTCTTTGTTCTTACACTGACACTTCATTTATACACTCCACTTCTTTTACACTGACACCTGTACATCTTTTTCCAGCTCTTTTATACACAGATTGCACTGACACTACCCCTTTAAAACACAAATCTTTTAAGCGTGGATCCCGTCGAGTACGACGGACAATCTGGGTGCTAATACCTTCCCAGGTTGTAACCAACCCCCTTTCTCAGTCTCTCTGGTTCGCAACCGTCTTATCCATCTTTTCTAGGTCTATGCAGCATTACCTTTCCTCCGGGATAAAAATGCCTAGCTGGCGACTCTTTTCATTCCCTGTGAGTTCACTCCTGTGTGTTCTCACACCCTCCTCTCGCCGACCGTTCGCGTCTGTACCCCATTTGACCCGGCTTCATTTGGTGGGAGCGACAGCTTGGCGACTCTGCTGGGGATCCTTATACTGTAACCAGGGCTTCTGGTTCTTTTCGTGGGTTCCTCCTAGCGCTTGTTTGATTTGTGTTTACTGGGGTGTTATGTGCTATTTGTGTTTGTATATTTATTTTGTTTATTGCTTTATGTGCAGTTGTTTTATTGCTTTCTTTATAGCTTTATATACATCATACTGTCATATTGTTCTGGCTGGATCTGGTTTCGCTTTGGTGGGTGGGTGTTCTACTGAGAGTTAAGGTCCTATACCTGGGACCTGAGTGACACCTAGGCTAGAGTGGTTCATGTTCTTTCCCATTCCATTTCGGTCTGGTGCGGGAATATGAAACACGGTTCAGATATGGGTTTCTTCTTGAGAACTCTGTGCTACAGATTTCCTGTAGTGCTAGGGCTATCTGGGAAGCCTGCTAAGTCTGGATGACCATTAGTATTGACCTTCAGAAACTGAGGTGAATTAGAGGAGGATTTTTTATGGTTATTGTAAATACTGTACCTCCGGGTTAGAAGTGTTTACACTTCTCATAACTGATCCAAGTCTGAGGATCTTTGTTTTAGAACACTACCTGTGAGAGGGTTGGGCTGTTTACAGGTTTGCAGGAACCCTTGACCTCAACATACCCTCATTACCAGTACAATTGTTTGATCCGGTCACTATGATCCTGAAGTTATTGACCTCTGGTTTTCAGTTACTATTTCGGGTTACTATACAAAGATCTTGTGGTTACAGACACTTGATTCTTGGCAGTATTCCAGATTCCAGGCAGTTTCTAGCTGTGATCCCATGTCTTTGCATCTTTTGCATCATCATATTGCATTTTGCATTTGCATCTGCATTGCATTTTCCTTCTTCCAGAGAGCTCATCCTTCCTCTTTTGTCCATGACCAGCTAGCTGATTTCCCGGTACTCAGTTTGAACAAGTGGTCACAGTTAGAAGACGACAGAGTGTGTGAAGCTAGACTGAACAGTGTCAAGAGTTAAGAAGGGTCAGTTTGAAAGCCGTCAGTAGCTATGTCAGAGAACAACCGTCAGAATGTTGAGTTTCTACCTGGTTTCACTTCAATGACCAATCCGTTGTATGGTCTTTCTCCTGATGAGGATCTTCCACAAGTGAACAATCTTGCTCAAGCTCAGCCTGCACAGACCCCGATCGTGAATCAGAATGTACCTGAACCATCTGCTGTCCGAGGTGGACCTTCATCTTCTTCTGATTCTACAGATTATCAGAGTTTTGCCTTCCCTATGCCAGACTTCCAAGGGGCAATCCCTCTTATGAAAACCAAGGATCCACAAGTTATTGATCCTGCTGAAAGGTTTCGTGTGTTGGAGGAGCAACTCAAAGCCTTATCGGATCCTGATGCCTTTGGTTTTGATGCTCTAAACATGTGTTTGGTGCCTGGTCTTGTCATCCCTTCAGATTTCAAGACTCCGAAGTTTGAAAAATACACTGGTGTCAGTTGCCCGAAGCGTCATTTGGTGATGTTCTGTAGAAAAATGACTTCTTATGCCTGCAATGATAAGTTGATGATTCACTGTTTTCAGGACAGTTTAAGTGGGGCATCTTTAAGTTGGTACATGGATTTGGAAAGCAGTCATATCCGATCTTGGAATGATTTATCTAGAGCTTTCGTAAAGCAATACCAGTACAATATGGACGTGACGCCCAATCGCACGCACTTGCAGAGCCTATCCCAGAGGAGTGGTGAATCTTTCAGAGAATATGCACAGCGGTGGAGAGAATTGGCAGCCCAAGTGCAACCACCACTTTCAGACAGAGAATTTATTGACCTGTTCATGGGCACCTTGCAGGGTCCATACTTGGAAAGAATGAGTAGCATTGGGATGACAAGCTTCTCTGATTTGATGATAGTTGGAGTACGCATTGAGAGCCTGCTCAAAAGTGGAAAGATCCAGGACTTTTCGAATATCCCAGCTAGTGAAGGTGAGTCTGTTGTTAGCTCCCAAGAGGAAGAATGGGATGACGTCAGTGCAGTCATGGCAAATATCGAATATTCTAGAACAACATCTTCTCAGAGATCATCTGTTCCTGAATCTGATTACTCTTATGGGCATTCGGCAATGTTCAGAGCACCATATCAGAAGCCCTGGGCTCCTCCTCGTCCAAATCTGCAATCTCATGGTCGAAGACCTCAGAATCAACTTCAGAGCCAGCCTAGGCCTCGTAACAATCTGGAAAGAAGGATTGCTCCTCTTCATCCAGTCCCCATGGCATACAGTAAACTCTTGCCGCATCTAATTCAGAGCTCTTTGGTGGTTCCTAAACCTCTCAAGCCGTTGCCAGGGCCGTACCCTCCAGGGTACAATCCTCATGAGCAGTGCGGGTATCATGGTGGATCAATGGGGCATTCAACTGAAGATTGCAAAGCTTTTCAAGCCAAAGTACAACAGTTGATCGACAAGGGCTACATCTCCTTTCCAGAAGGAAGCTTGGTTGTGCGTCAACCTTTCACCTGATTGAGTTCAAAGACTTCAGAAGAAGCATATCTTGATTTCAGTGGCTCAGACAACAGTATGTCATCAGAGTTGGTGATCGTTGTATCCTTTTATCATTTGCATTGTAGTTTCTTTCCTGTTAGCAGCTACTTGTCTTTTAAGCATTGTTATGGTAATGTTAATGTGGTGATCTTGCATTTTTGAATCAATTATTTCGCATTCGCTCATTTTTTTCTTTCCTTGCATCAAAAACGAAAAATAAAAAAAATTGCATCCATATACCTCCCATTTATTTCACTGTTGTTTAGCAGGTTTGAGGGAGGATGATGACAACTGAATACCCATAATTGTTCAAGGTATGCTTTCAGGGTAGAACCTGCTGACGATGTACATGCATTGCTTCAATTCCCAAACACCGGAGATATAAGGGAGATAGACCTTCGTCAACCCCCTTTGAGCCTTGAAGCAGGAGTTTCTTTTCTGAACGAAAAAACCCTCACATTTAACCCGGGGCAGGGTAGTTATCAGTTAATTTGACCGAGCGTTCAAATTTCCAAAGTAGTGTGCATCCGAGGATCCATTACCTTTATTCATTACACCTCAAGAGGTCAAGGGACGTGAAACCACAATGGTTATCCCTCCACAACAAAGGAATGAGGCAGTCAACCCTTTCAGCAAGTCATGACAAGCCAGTGTCACACGATTTGTTCAACAAAAATCAAAGAAAAAAAAAAGAAATAAAGCCCGCTAAGTCGAAAAAATGTGTGAAAACATATGACTTAGGCAAAAGTTAGGGCATCCCGCTGGACTTCAAAATCGAAAAATTCAAAAAAAAAAAGAACCAGTCCAGGCAAAAGTTAGGGAGTAAAAAAAAATGATGAAAGAAAATCTTCCATGAGAACAAAGTCGTGTGACCAGACACAAAGTCAGAATGGGTGACTGTTACTCCAAGAAACCTCATTGGTGCGTAAACCATCAACGTCATTGGTTTCTCAATCATTACAAAACCCTTGTGAGAAGCGAGCGCTTAAGTCCAATTAGCTGAATATAGGACCGGAGAACATCAAGGAGAATGGGTGGGCACATATAAACTTTGAGCCATAAATCTTTATTTCTAAAACCGTGAACCAGACCACGTCATAACCCTTGAAAGTCCTAATTGAATCAGGTTCAGTTCTGAAAGCATACTACGACAAGGTTGCGTAAACTGACTCCTAACGATTTACTAACTCAACACTACGTTTGGACTAATCGTCCATTCGTCACACACTGTCACAACATCAAAATAAATAAATTTTCAAAAACTTGCATGTGTACTGCATTAAAATTACCATTTGTAAATGAACAGTTTTAATTGCAAGTCAGCCTGTGTCATCAGGGAAGTTCCTACAAAGAGCAATCACGAGGGAACTTGATCATTCAACACTGATGACCAGAATCAAGAGCATCTTGTTAGCCTATGAATCAGGGGCATGTTATCCAGTGGTTTGTCGACCAAGGAATCAGTCAGGGTAAAGCAAGTTCCCAAGCATCAGTTGATTGAGGAACATCATTCAAAGTCAGTTGTACAGAGTTGAATCTACCAAACAGGGGCAGGCCACCCTAATTTTCTGTTGTCCAAGCATGATTTCTTCCAATGTACAGTCAGAATGAATCAAGTCGCTTACACGCTCATACCGAGGCAGGACACTTCCAGAGCTCACTAAGTGCAACTCTCCTCGAGAGGACATCCAAGTCCGCCATTCCAGAAATTGGATAATCAGTGATAGTCTGTTCAGAGACTCACCCAAACAGGGGCAAATTTTAGCTACACAGAGCAATTTGTATCAGTGATCTCAGAGTTCAAGACGAGTGTCGGGAAATCATGCTACCCACCGTCGCCTTTGTCACCCTTCTCAACCAGAAGCCTTGTCACTAAGACCTTTCTTCCCACCTCGGGAGTTTTTCTGGCCTTTCATAATCATGGCATAAATCATTTGCATACGTTATTCATGTTGCATATAGAGCATATGCATCATATTTGCATTGGTCACAACCCCCCATTATCAATCTCAGTTCAGAGGGCCTCGTAACCCAACTTATCAACATTTCAAAGTCCAGTTCTCGTCTGGCAAACCAATCCAAAGTCCAGTTCTCGTCTGGCAAAACTTTTAAAGTCTAGTCCTCGTCCGGCAGACAAACCCAAAGTCCAGTTCTCGTCTGGCGAACCAACTTCAAATACCAGTTCTCGTCTGGTAGGCGAATCTTTTACCAGTTCTCGTCTGGTCACCTTTTCGTTTAGCCCGTTGAACGCCAGTTCCCGTCTGGTAGTCATTCTTTTTCAGAGTCAATTCTCGTTTGACAATGAACACAATGAGTCAGTTCTCGTCTGACGACTTATTCTTCGCCCATCAGTTCTCGTCTGTTGGTCTACCCTTAATAAACCAGTTCTCGTCTGGTAATTCACCTTCAAAAGTCCAATTGCTTGGCAACCAAAAAAAAAAAATATCTATCAACCTGGCCCTAGCGCCCAACCATCCTTGTTTCATATCTTTGGTTATGAGCATACGTCTGCATTGAACATCATTTGCATTGCATCTTCATACCGCATGGTTTCTGTTTTAGCTCTGATGTGGGGGCGAGAATCGTTTCAAGACGTAATGTGGGGCAGTTATCTCAAGACTTGTTGAATTTCTGCGAGATTTTGAAGACACTAGGGCAATTCTGGATGCCAAGTCTTCTGTAAAATCCTCTGAAGACGATCTTTTTATGGATGATGCAGTATGGTATAATTGAGGAGTTAAGGGAATGTTAGTTCACTCAGGATGATCAGTAATGCTTTTGTTGAGCTCAGAAGTTTGAAGCACTGTATTAATTCTCAGGGAATGTCTGGTATTTATTTTACCAGCAGGGCATTGGGAGTTTATTTCTTCCCCGAGCATAAAGATATTCTTTCAGCCGACAAGCAAAGTCTCTCATCAGCAGAGCATTGCCAAATATTTTTCTCAGCCAGGCCAAAAGGTTGACACATCCCCAGCTGAGTTGGAATAGATGATAACCCCAACAGAACTTCAAGGCTAATTGAATCGTTCTCGTCCCCAAGCGGACTTATCTTTCCACAGCGAAGTTTTCCCAACAGGAAGCTGAAGGCCTTGCTTCCCCACAAAGTTAGAATTATCAGAATTCCCTCCTCAGCAGGATTGTGTGATCAAGCATCTTCCCTAGCCAAGTCTAAAGATGATCTTCCCCCATAGAGTCATCGGGATTCTCATTTCCAAGGGATTTCCCCAGCAGAGCAAGAAGAAATTCTCCCCAGTGGAGTCAAAGCAGGATGATCAGATCCTCAGCAGATGTTCAAAGCAGTTAAACGAAGTATACCTCACGCAGAGTCGTCTTTCCTCCAGTGAAAACCTCTCCAACAAGCATCAGGTTGCCAACACTTCGTTCCTATCAGAGTTAAAAGCTTTCAACCCGTCAGCAGTATACAGAATGCTCCCCAGATTCCCCAGCGGAGAGTTAAAGCTAAAGCAGTTGCCTTGCATCCACAAACATCAGTATATACTCCTTGTGGCACTCGTCTGTGTCATATCCCCAGTACAAGACCAAAGCGTCCCCTTTGCACTCACAGACATATATACAACTTACTTGACACCCGTCCGTGTCACTTTCTCCAGCACAGTAACATAAACACTTTGTATACCAGATACTTGTTTATACTAGACTTTTCTCCTTTCGACACTCGTCCGTGTCACTCTCCCCAGCAGTTAAACACTTATCTATACACCACTCATACTCATATTTACACAGATACTCGTCCGTATCTTGTATACACCATTTATATCCCCGCAGATTCAACACCAGTCCGTGTTCTTTGTTAACCAGCTGATACTCGTCCGTATCATCATCTCAGAACATGCGTCAAGCGTTTGTTTCTACCTGATACTCGTCCGTATCATATTCTTAAGGATGCTCGTCCGCATCTTTAATCCATACACTGTGTCAAACACTTACGTCTTCTTGGATATAGACACTCGTCTGTGTCTACTCTTCCCCAGAAGAGTCCCCTCAGAATCAACACTCGTCCGTGTTCCTTGTTAACCAGTTGATACTCATCCGTATCGTCATCTCTAAACACGTGTCAGTATTTGTTTCTACCCGATACTCGTCCGTATCGTAGTCTTAAGGATGCTCGTCCGCATCTTTAAATCTATACACAGCGTCCAAACACCTATACCCTTTATTTCTTGGATATAAACACTCGTCCGTGTTTACTATTCCCCAGTAGATCGCCAGCAAAACAATTTTCTTGTTATCTGGCATTCGTCTTATGTCATGATAAAATCCTGAGAGCAGCCGTCCCCTGCTAGGTGATCGTCCTTCACCTCTTGATGGTCGTCCTCCATCATGCTCATCCGATGGCCGTCCCCATCGTTGACTTTCTATCCGACATTCGTCCTGTGTCGTGATATTTTCGGCAGCCGTACCCTGCCAGGTGGTCGTCCTCCACCTTAGATGACCGTCCCTCATCTTAACCCTTACAGAGCAGCCGTCCCCTGCTAGGTGATCGTCCTTCACCTTTGATGACCGTCCCTCATCATTATTTCATTTATTCTTTAACCCGATGGCCGTCCCCGTCGTGGTCCCTTTTCCTTTTCCTGATGATCGTCCTTCATTAGTTTAGCCCGATGGCCGTCCCCATCGTTGGTTACCTTACTTTTTGAACTTGATGGCCGTCCCCGTCATGTTTCATTAATCCCCAGAAAATCTTACAGCTTTACTTGATGGCCGTCCCCATCATGATACCTTTTATCCCCAGCATGTCGGCCGTCCCCGTCATTGCCCTTTACCCAGCAGTCGTCCTCTGCTCGACGGTCGTCCTCCGTCGCCCATACTTTACAATATACTTTATTTTCCTTTACAATCTATATCCCTTTTCTTCTTCATTCTGTGAGTGCAAATTTTGGACTGTCTTTTGGTATTCAACCACAAGTTATCTTGTTTGCCTGTTAAGCTGTTGCTTACATCCTGCACAGCTAACTCATGTTTAAAACCTATCCAAAATCCATTTTCATTTTCATCCACCACAAACCATAAAAATCAAAACTTTATCATTTCTCTCATAAACCATTTTTCTACCATTTTCACTTCCTAAGGAGCAATCAATAATGGAGTTCAATGGATTTCTTCTTCGTGATGGAAGACCGGGTGATAGGCAATGGAAAATTATTCAGAGGCTTCAGAGTCGAGAAATTCTCTCGACTAGTTACGTCGACGATAACTGTCTGTATGCTTTGGGTATTTATCATAGTGTTTTTAATTTATTAGATTTTTTAGGCTTGCATAATATTTTCGTTAATCAAGAACCTACCTATGAGAGACTGACAATTGAGTTTTTAAGTTCTTTGATATACACTGTCAGTCCTAACACTGCTAGCACAGTCGGTACTGTTATTTTTAGACTGTTTGGAATTGAATATGAATTCAGTACCAACGAGCTAGCAGGCTTATTAGGAATCCCTCATAGGGAAGGTGCGATTTGTGAGGCACCTTTGGATGCGGAATGGTCGGCCGAGGTATTTTCCTTCTGGCAAAGGCTTTCAAGTACTTCAATTAATTCTTTTGAAGGGATACTTGCGTCGACCATTCACAACCCGGCCATAAGAGTTTTCAGATATCTTTTGGCATGTACTATTTTTGACCGGGAGAGTCCAAACAAGGTAAATGCTAGAGAACTCCTATTTTTGCAAGGATGCCTCACTAGAACCCATATCAATCCGGTCCCGTTTATGCTTGCACGCATGGCTTTACTTACTAATAAAACAGGACCGATTGTTTTTGGAGGGCTTGTTACGTCTATTGCTCGGGCTCTTGGCCTGAACGATGAGATAGCTACACTTGAACCACTACCTCCTCGCACAATTAATTTAAAATTTCTGAAAGACATGAAATTGTGCCGAACGAGGAGAGAAGGTGGTTATGAGTTGATGGTTCATGGGGTGGCTATCCCATCTGTTGCTTTACCATGCAGTAGACGTACTGATGTACGTATTGAAAGGAACTGGACCTATGATCTGAATGCTCCACGTGTTTTGGGTCCACTTCCTCCTAATATTCCTGATGGGGAGGCACATGACACTGATGAAGAGTATGATCGGAGAGAGTAGTCTCCCATCCCTCACATGTCCCCCCATCGTCCTTCACAGTCACACACCGCACCATCTTCCTCTAACCCCGTTGCAGGTGCTGCTCCTGGATTCTATGTCACCGAGGAGATGTGGCGTGATATGACAGCTAGAGAGGAAAGGCGAGACGGCCTTCTCTCTACTATTTCACAACAACTGACGGACAACATGAGCTTCATGCAACAATCGCGATTGGTTTCGGACCGTGCTTATAGCAACGTTTGCCGTACCTTGAACGATATCTCATTAGAGCAGAACCGTCAGAGAGAGTTCAACAGCCGGCACTACCAGCTTGTAGAGGCTACTCAGGGTTCCATCTTAGGTAACCTTCGAGAGGTCCGGAGTGCTCAGGCTGCCTTATCAGCACGACTCGACCGGAGGGACCAGCATCGTAGTAGATCCCGTCGTTTGCAGACCATCACAGCAGGACGGCGAGGGCACCAGTGCTCCTCCTCAGTAGTCTTTTTCAGGTTACCCCCCTTATCTTATTTCGAAACATTGGGGACAATGTTCGATTTAAGTGTGGGAGGGGATTTTATTGCTTTCTGTCATTTCCCTTTTTAGTTAATTATTTCCTTTCAGTTATTTCCCTTTTCAGTAAGTTATTTAGTTTAATTTTCTTAGATAATGCATGAGTCTGACGAGTCACCAGTATAGTGTATTTTTAGTTCATCTTCATTTTTTCCCATTTCCTTAGCCTTACCAGAAAATTTTTAAAAAAGAAAATAATGTTGTTTCACATGTTTTTTGGGCTTTGAGACAGGTTTAGATTAGGATGTGGTGACTTAGGTCAACTTTTTGAAACATCAGCACCATTTTAGCACCATAGACCTCTTGAATATAGGAATCACTCCTAAACCCCACCACCATGGCCTTTATTATCATTTAAAAAATTGTCCTAAGTAGTTTATTCTAGCAGTCAGCTCCGGCCTAAGCATGCTCTACATAGGGGGTCGATGAACATAAGTGAATGATCCAGTGCTAATAAAAAGAAAAAAAAAGGCAAAACTCTGGTATAGGTGACCCTCACAAAGTCATTTAAACCGAAAAAAGAGAAGAAATTTTTTTTTGCCACAAAAAGAAAAAAATTGCAAGTCACCTATTGTTAGTTGGTTCAGAGGTATCTGGCACTGAACTTGGTAGGGCGGATTACGATCCGATCCCCCGCAACTACAATTAGGTCAAATAAAACAGGTTTACACATGCTTATGTGCCAGAAACCTTATGTTATGGATCAGAATCACTAACCAGTCACTCTACTATGAAGCATGTTGTCGCTCCCAAAGATTTGCATCCAGGTACAAGCGCGAACGGTCGGCGAAAGGGACAATGAGAACACACAGCCGTGAACTCACTGGAGAAGAAAAGAGTCGCCAGCTAGGCATTTTTATCCCGGAGGAAAGGCAATGCTGCATAGACCTAGAAAAAGATGGATAAGACGGTTGCGAACCAAAGAGACTGAGAAAGGGGGTTGGTTACAACCTGGGAAGGTATTAGCACCCAGATTGTCCGCCGTACTCGACGGGATCCACGCTTAAAAGATTTGTGCTTTAAAGGGGTAGTGTCAGTGCAATTTGTGTGTAAAATAGCTGGAAAAGAATGTACAGGTGTCAGTGTAAAAGAAGTGAAGTGTATAATGATGTGTCAGTGTAAGAAAAGGAATAAGATGCTCAAGATCATGAGGCTAAAAGAATGATGATGGGAAGAGGGGGAATGTACAGAGACTTTTGTTCGATAACTGTTAAGTTATGCCTACGTATCCTCTCGTGCAATGAGGAAGTCAGAACACCGTAGTTCGACCCAAAGAGACTGAAAGGTGAATTGACTGATGAACTGCTTGCTTGTCAATGCTCAAGTGTATGACCTGTCTGGCTCAGGTGCAAACTGTCTTGCATTAGACGGAAGAAGCAAGTTCTCGTTTATGAGTGAATGAGATGAGAAAAGAATCCCGGAGGAGACGATTATTGTTTGTTTTTGTGTTTTCAGTCTTTTATTGCTTGTGAAAGTTTGTCATAAGTTAATGAGCTTAAGCCTAAACCAATGGGTTAGTAAACTCATCACATCATCCCTCTGATTAGGGGTAATGAGAATACCTTAAGTGTGAAGTCAGATTCTCACACTTAATCACCTTTGGTGCAGGATTAAGATCATTAACCTACTTGTGATTATTTAGATGTTTTTGATGTTCTTGTTTAGTGTTGAGTAATGAGGTTAAGCCATAATCAGGGATTAAACAGACTCATTACACCATCCTAAAAGAAGGATGATAGATGAGAATGTTTAAGCTGAGGAAAGCTCCTCAACTTAATCCATGATTAGGGATTAAACCCATGACAAAACAAGCCTTTGATTAAGTAGATTTTAGTTAATGATATGATGATGAAATGAGTTTTATGATTTGTAAGACAACTTGAGGGGGACTTGTCCATTAACACTAGGGTTAGTCCTTCTTAACCAATTAAGGAAGAATTAGAACCCTAATGCAAGGCCCAAGTTACAAGTGTGATGTCTTGATATTTATTAAGTGAATTGGTTAAGAGATTTAAACACATTAAGGGTTTAACACTTAGGATTAAAGTTATACACTCCATCCTAAAAGAAGGATGCATGCATAAGCTTGATCACAAAGTCTTAAAGCCTTTAGGGTTTAGTCCCTGATTATGAGATGAGAAGAGAAGACTCAAAGAGAGACACAAAGGTAAAACTATGGGGGGAGACTAATCAAAACCCTAATTCATTGTCATGCTTGGTTGATCCTAAGGTTTGTGAGGTTTTCAAGAACAATCTTCAGAAGAACCACCAGGAAGCAGATGAACAAGATCAAGAGAAGCAAAGTGACTTGCTTCATTCAAGAAGTCAAGTCACTTGAAGAAAGAAAGTGGAAAGAAGAAGAATGAGCAAGCTCAATCTCAAACACATATAAAAATGCAGCAATGGATGCAAGAGAGATGAAAAGAAAAGTTATGAGAAGTGAAGGCAAATTCACTTCTCAAGTTTACTTACCACCTGAAATGTTAGAAAGGAATGCAATGCAATGCAAGATAAGATGAAATGGCATGATGCTAAGCAAAACCAGAAGCATGTTGATGATGATTATGATGTTATGAGGTGCTGCAAACATGAGGCAAAACATGGAGATGTTCATATAAGATCATGGATGCAAATGATGCAAGTTAAGGAGCATGAACAAGCATGAAATGTTATGAAGCATACAAGACAAATGACATGGCAAATATGAGATGCAATGATCAAAGATGCTTCCTACATGTCTTAAGATGTCAAATGAATCACAAGAATGCACAAAATGCAAAGACAAGTCAAGTTATGCAAGGAAATGCAAGAAGGATGCAAAAGGAAGCCCAAATTAGGGTTTATGAATCAAACATCAAACCAAAACCCAAAACAGGGGCAAACCTTAAGATAAAAAATGGAAAATGCTACCCAAAGAAACCCTAAACCTATAATGAACCACTGCCCAAAGGGGAACTCCCAACTCTCAACCAAACTCAAGTTATGAATTTTCTAAGTTATTAGGGTTTTTTAGGGTTTTTAACAAAAGAAATGCCAAACAAATGGAAAATGCAAGATCAAATCAAGACCTTTTAACCCTAGAAACTACATGCCAAACACAAAACAATGCAAGAAGAATCAATGTTCCAACCTTCTTAGATAGGCAGAAATGAATTTTTGAACTCATGATCAAAATAATACATAAAAAATGATTTAATTCAATGAAAAATTCTTAAAATGCATCAAGATCAAAAAAGAAATTTGGTTTTAAGGTTGGACAATGTTTCTAAATGTCTTAGAACATTTCATGAATTTTTTTGTAATTTTTAAATACCTAAAAGTATTTTTAATTAATTAATTTCCATTAATCAATTAAAAATAATCTTTTAAATATTTAAAAATACTTTTTAATGATAAAAAAATAAAATAAAAATATTTTTTTGTCACAAAAATTAATAAAACTTTTAGGAAAAAGTTTCATAATTTTTATGTATTTTTTGCTATTTTAAATTAATTATGCAAGTTAATTGAAATAAAAATGAATTAAAATCAAATAAAATAGGAAGTAATCAGGATGGATGGATGAGATTGACTCTGAGTTTAAATTGGTTGACTGCGCGCATCATCCAAGGGTCCAGGCTGACTCTGATTAAATTAATTAAAATATGGATTAATTAGGCTAACACGTGGATTAGGGCTAAGCTAGCTGATCTGGGCCATCCAAAAGAGAGGGAAGTCAACAGGTCAACACTCATCTACGGCTCAAATTCAAACTAGAGTTAATGACGCAATTAGGGCATAATCACTCTCAGGTGGCCGGAGAAGACCTCCGGTCGTCTTCTCCGGCCAGCACCTCACCTGAAAAATCCCCAAACCCCTCAAATCGTATCAAAAATGAAAACTAAGAACATGGAAATGATCTCCATCCTCTCACGAATCAAACCCCTCTCTCAAAACACATTTCTTCTTCCTAAACAAGCTGAATCGGAAGAAATAAAAACTAGGGCACGCAAGCTTCAGAGACAAATTAAATACTCAAATCAAAGCCATTTCAAAAACTAAGAACATCAGGATGATCAGTGAATCACATAGAACAAGTTTGTAACAAGAAAAATGATTTCTGGAAAAATAATTTTCAAGCTACCTGAGATTTGGAGCTTTCAATTTGAGGACTTTCTGGCCACTTCTCCTTGTGCAATCCACTCCACTTGGTCCACAGAAGATGCTTGAATGCTCAAAAGGAGTTTAAGTTGGCTGGATAATGAGATTCGAAAGCTCCTGCTCAAGCTTGGTCAGAAATGGCAATGGAGTTTCTGGCACTTTCAGGTCATGGTGAGGGGTTGTTTGTGATCCTGAGGATGAATGGAGAAGGTCTGTGGTGTTTGTTTGTGTGTTTGTGAGCTAGGAAGAAAGATTCGAATGAAACTGCAAAGTGAGGTAAGGAATGGCAGTGGGATGCTTTGGCTGTTTCAGGCTTGTGTTCTTGGTGGTTTCTACTCAGTGATACATGGTGAGTTGAATGGAGCAAATGGTTTTAGTGTTTTGTGGCTGTGGAGGCAGATTCGAAGACAAATGCAATGTGGTGTGTTTTTGTGAATGTGATGTTATCCTTTGTTTCAGCCTTGCCTTGTGTTATGTCTAGCTTGCAAATTGTCCACAAAAACCTCTCTCATTGGTCAGAGGATGTGACCTGTGCTTTATGGATAGGTGTAGCCACTTTTGCAAATAAGTCAACTTCTTGTAAGATAGGGCATGGGCAACTTCTAGCCAAGTAAAAAGGGCATGGTCTGCGCAGCAAAGTGAAGGGAAAGGCTAGGCTTGGTCCAACATTCAAGGCAGCAAGTTGGTGAAATGTTATGAGTGCTTTTGCAAGTTGTGACTTTTTGGTTCACATGAGAAAAGTCTTGTTACACAAACCAAACCATGAGGAAACTTGGCCCAATTCTGATTTTTAAGGCTCATAGAATGTTTGTGTAATGGTTTGAAATGAATTAGAGGTCACATAATGCATTGGTCCAAGATTTTGCAAAATTCTCACTTAGGGCATGCCTTGAAAATCAATGATTTTTACCAACTTTGTCACACCATAACTTTTGATCCAAAAAGAGTTTGATCATGTTCTTGTACTTTTTGAAAAGGGAAAGATGAGATCTACAACTTTCATGACCAAAGTTTTTCCATTTGAAGCATTTTTGGACCAAAAATCAAAGCTTGAAAAATGACCTAAAATGATGCATTCTTAAAAAGTCAACTATGCCCAAAAAGTCAACACTTGCAAAAACCCTAAATTCTTGATTTCTATGAACTTCAAACTTCTTCCATGACCAAATAAAGATCATATACCCTCAAAATGATGAAGATCACCCATTGGTTGGGTCATTGGGGGCCTCAGATTCCCTGATTTTGCACTGACTTGTCTGAAAAGTCAACCCTTGATCAGATGACTTCCCCATGGAATTTCTTCATGAAAATTGATATGCATACTCCCTATACCATATAAAGAGCAATGGAAACAAGAATGACCAAAAAATTTGGAGTTATGGCCTCTGAAACCAAAACCCTAATTTTAGGTCAACTGTGCAGTTCATCCTGGCTCTGCATCCACTCAAACCCTAGTTCTTGTGATTCCTCTGCAATTTTGACTTTGAAGAGATGGAATATGATTTAAGAACACACATGGACCCCTTTGAGTTGATTGGTGGCCTTTGGAATGGCTCAAGATGCTTTGAGGTTGCTCAGATCACAAACCCTAGGTGCAGATGCCTTAGAAACTATGCAGTGAATCAAAAATGAGATGTGAGATGATATGATTGGGTTTATGCATATGAGGATGATCACAAGCCATGGTGTGAATGGGTGAGGGAAAATTTGGGGTGTTTACAGCTGCCCCTATTCAAACATGAGTTAGCTGTGCAGGTCGTAAGCGACGGCTTAATAGGCAAACAAGATAACTTGTGGTTGAATACCAAAGACAGTCCAAAATTTGCACTCACGGAATGAAGAAGAAAAGGGATATAGATTGTAAAAGGAAAACAAAGTATATTGCAAAGTGTGGGCGACGGAGGACGACCGTCGAGCAGAGGACGACTGCTGGGTAAAGAGCAATGAAGGGGATGACCGACATGCTGGGGATAAAAGGTAAAGCCAAGACGGGGACGACCGACTAGCTGGGAAAAAATAAGAAATTATGATGGGGACGGCCATCAAGATAAAGCTGTAAAATTCTCTGGGGGATTTAATGAAACATGACGGGGACGGCCATCAAGTTCATAAAGGTAAAGTAACCAACGATGGGGACGGCCATCGGGCTAAAAGGAAAAGGGACCACGACGGGGACGGCCATCGGGTTAAAGAATAAATGAAATAAACAGATGATGGGGTACGGCCATCAAAGGTGAAGGACGATCACCTAGCAGGGGACGACTGCTCTGTTGGGGATAAAAGGAATATGATGGGGACGACCATCAAAGGTGGAGGATGACCACCTGGCAGGGTACGGCTGCCGAAAATATCAACGATGGGGACGGCCATCGGATAGAAAAGGTCAACGATGGGGACGGCCATCGGACGAGCATGATGGAGGACGACCATCAAGAAGTGGAGGACGACCACTCAGCAGGGGACGGCTGCTCTCGAGGCTTATCATAACACAGGACGAGTGTTAGATAACCAAAAATCAACAATGGGGACGGCCATTGGATAAAATGATGAAGGACGATCACCAAGAGGTGGGGGACGACCACCTGGCAGGGTACGGCTGCTAAAAACAACGATGGGGACGGCCATCGGATGAGCATGATGGAGGACGACCATCAAGGAGTGGAGGACGACCACTCAGCAGGGTACGGCTGCTCTCAGGGCTTATCATGACACAGGACGAATGTCAGATAAAAGAAAATGCTTTGTTGGTGATCTACTGGGGATATAGTAAACACGGACGAGTGTTCACAACCAAGAAAGGAAAGTATAAGTGTTTGGTATTGTGTATAGATTAAAGATGCGGACGAGCATCCTTAGACTATGATACGGACGAGTATCATGTAGAAACAAATACTGACACGTGTTCAGAGATGATGATACGGACGAGTATCAACGGGTTAACAAGGAACACGGACGAGTGTTGAATCTGAAGGGACTCTTCTGGGGAATAGTTGATACAGACGAGTATCTATATTCAAGAAGACATAAGTGTTTGACGCGGTGTATGGATTAAAGATGCGGGCGAGCATCCTTAAGACTATGATACAGACGAGTATCACGTAGAAACAAACATTAGACGCAATGTTCTGAGATGATGGTACGGACGAGTACCAACTGGTTAACAAAGAACAAGGACTACTGTCGAATCTGTGGGGATATGAGTGATGGTGTATACAAGATACGGGCGAGTATCTGTATAAGTGTACCAATGAGTAGTGAGTATGAGTGATGTATAGATAAGTGTTTAACTCGCTGGGGAGAGTGACATGGACGAGTGTCAAAAGGAGGAAAGTATAGTATGAACAAGTATCTGCTATACAAAGTCTAGGCGACTGCGCTGGGGATATGACACGGACGGGTGTCAGGAAAGTGTATATATAGGTATGTGTGAGTGCAAAGAGGATGTCTTTGGCTTTCTGCTGGTGATTTTGACATGGACGGGTGTCCAAAGGTGTATATACTGGTGTTCGTGATTTGAAGGGCAGCTGCTTTTGCTGGGGACCCTGGTGGGGATTTTTCTGTATGTATTCTGTATGCCGACAAGTTGTCATTATTTACAAGTGTTCAATTCACAACATGACTTATGATTATGCTATATGTTTGATTTTTGCCGTAATGCTCCGTATTAGACGGAATGCTACGCTCTGGAGGATAGTATGATGCGAATGCTATGATTATGCAAAGAGGCACAGATCCGGGATTCGGATCCCGTTGCTGCAAAGATCTCTGGACGATCTGCTGAAGTGGACATCCCAGCTGGGGATGAGATCATTGGTAGATCTAATGATGTATCTGCTTGGGGACATAGGTCACTGATTGACATATCCTTATAATGGGACCCAGCTGGGGTTTGTAGAAGCTTTCTGTTACTCTGTTGTGACTTCCTTATGCGTTGCTCTTCTGAATAGAGTCTTGAAGCTCTGTGGGGAGATGATTCCCTGATTCTTGCATCTTGCTGAGGAATAGTGGTTGGTACTACAGCTGGGGAATGCTGTTGGTAACTCAGCTGGGGAGAGTAATGAGAGGCAACTCGGCTGGGGAGAAAACATCTTGAGTGTTAAGCCTGTTTGTTGATTTGCCAGCTTGCTGGACTGTAGCTTATATGCCCCAAGTTGCGTTCTGGATACCTGCAATCCTGCAAAGATAAGGAAACGCGCAAATGGTCCCGAGGTATCCTTTACTGGATTCCGTCATAGGAGTTAAGCACTTTCGAGAGTAAGTATATTCCCTGTAAGCATGTGCTTTTATCTTTAGAGAAAGGCATCTGTACTTATGCAATTGTATTTTTAGAGATATCAGACAATTCTTTGCAAGACATAAATGTAAAAACGAAACATGACTGAAAATCTGATTTTATTAATTCATGTGCCCTGAATTGGCAAGATACAGTCAAAGAAGCACATCTCCTGAAATGAGGAGATTGTTACAAATTGAGAAATAAAGTGCTGGCGATGCTGACGACGCTTTCAAGGAGCTTACTCTTCTGCTATGACTCGTATGACAATGACGTTCTTCTCGTCTTGCTTTCTGGAGAGAGTTGATTCTGATTGAAGCTTGATCCTTCGGAGCTTACCAAGTTGTAGGTGATACAGACGAATTCAGAATGCAGTTGTTCGCTTATTCCCTTATTTTGCATGGATCGCCCTTTCGAGTTTTCAATCCATCGGGATACCCATTTTTGCCTGAGTTGTCCAATGCGACTTTTCAACTCAGCGGGTGTACATTTCTTTATATTTATTTCCCTTATTTTTGCCCGAGTCTTTTATTCTGTTTTTGACTCGCCGGGATGCCCTATTTTTGCCTGGACTCACGTTCTGTTTTTATGTCCAGCGGGTCATTTTATGCGAAGTATTTTTTAACTGCATCTGAATTCACAGGGGATGGGAAATCTTCACCATCCATGGTGCTGAGCATCAGTGCTCCACCGGAGAAAACTTTCTTTACAACAAATGGTCCTTCATAATTTGGAGTCCATTTGCCCCTGTGGTCTGTATGAGGAGGGAGGATTCTTTTCAACACAAGATCCCCTACTTGGTACTCTCGGTGCCTGACTTTCTGATCGAAGGCTCTCTTCATTCTCTTCTGATATAACTGCCCATGACAAATTGCAGCCAATCTTTTCTCTTCAACCAGACTCAGTTGTTCGAATCGGGACCGAACCCAATCTGCTTCACTCAATTTAACATCCATTAATACTCGTAACGAGGGTAGTTCAACTTCAACAGGTAGGACTGCTTCCATACCATATACAAGCTGATACGGTGTTGCCCCAGTGGATGTCCTGATTGACGTGCGGTACCCATGCAAGGCAAACGGTAGCATTTCATGCCAGTCTTTGTATGTGATTACCATCTTCTGCACAATCTTCTTAATATTCTTGTTTGCCGCCTCAACAGCGCCATTCATCTTCGGCCTGTAAGGAGAAGAATTGTGGTGTTGGATTTTGAAGTCCCGGCATAATTCGGCCATCATTTTGTTGTTTAAATTGGAACCATTATCAGTAATGATTCGCTCGGGCACTCCATACCGACAGATGATATCTCTCTTCAGAAATCGGGCTACCACTTGTCTTGTAACATTTGCATATGAGGCTGCTTCAACCCACTTGGTGAAATAGTCAATGGCGACCAGGATGAATCTGTGACCATTTGAAGCAGTTGGCTCAATCTTGCCAATCATATCAATGCCCCACATGGCAAAGGGCCACGGTGAAGTCATTATGTTCAAAGGATTGGGAGGCACATGCACCTTATCTGCATAGATCTGGCATTTGTGGCATTTTCTGGCGTAGGCACAACAGTCTGCATCCATTGTGATCCAATAATAGCCTGATCTTAACAACTTCTTAGCCATTGCATGTCCTCCAGCATGGGTACCAAAAGAGCCTTCATGCACTTCATGCATCAACAAATCTGCTTCTGTCTTGTCAACACATCGGAGGAGCACCATATCAAAGTTCCTTTTGTATAAAGATCCATCAGTGTTCAGAAAGAAACTTCCAGCAAGCCTTCTCAAAGTCTTCTTATCATTGGAAGATGCCCCAGGTGGATATGTTTGATCCTCCAAGAAGCACTTAATATCATGGAACCAAGGCTTATCATCTTTGACAACATCTGCTGCGAATACATATGCTGGTCTATCAAGTCTCGATACTGAAATCTGAGGTACAACGTTAGCAGCTTGAACTTTGATCATGGACGAAATGGTAGCCAAGGCATCTGCAAACTGATTCTCGTCCCGGGGGATATACTCGAGCTTGACTGTTGTGAAGAAAGTCAATAACCTTCTTGTATAATCCCTGTAAGGTATCAGATGATCCTGGTGGGTGTACCATTTCCCGTTGGTTTGATTGACTACCAAAGCTGAATCTCCGAATACGGTCAATGTCTTGATCCTGAGGTCAATGGCTTCCTCAAGACCCATAATGCAAGCTTCGTATTCAGCTTCGTTGTTAGTGCAGTTGAAAGTAAGTTTTGCCGAGAAAGGCATGTGAACTCCTTTGGGTGTAATGAGTACTGCACCAACACCACGACCATTCATGTTAACAGCCCCATCAAACATCATAGTCCATTCTTCCTCCGGGTCAGGCCCTTCAGTGTGAATAGGCTCTTCGTGATCTTTTGCTTTAATGAACATGATGTCTTCATCAGGGAAGTCAAACCTCATAGGCTGGTAGTCCTCAATAGGTTGCTCAGCCAGATATTCAGATAGTACACTGCCCTTTATGTCTTTCTGAGATGTGTACTGGATGTCATATTCTGTGAGAATCATCTGCCATCTTGCAACCCGTCCGGTAAGAGCTGGCTTCTCGAAAATGTACTTAACTGGATCCATTTTTGAGATTAATAAGGTAGTGTGGGTCAACATATACTGTCTTAGTCGGCGAGCAGCCCACGCTAAAGCACAGCAAGTTTTCTCGAGCAGTGAATAACGCTGTTCACAGTCGGTAAACTTTTTGCTTAGGTAGTATATTGCATACTCTTTTCGACCAGACTCGTCATGCTGGCCCAGCACACACCCCATCGACTCTTCTAACACTGTCAAGTACATAATCAGAGGTCTTCCTTCTACTGGAGGCATGAGGATTGGAGGTTCTTGTAAGTATTCTTTGATCTTGTCAAAAGCCTTCTGGCAATCTTCGTTCCACCTGACCGTTTGTTCTTTTCTTAACAACTTAAACAAGGGTTCGCAGGTTGCTGTGAGGTGAGATATGAACCGTGAGATGTAGTTCAATCGACCTAAGAACCCTCGAACTTCTTTCTCTGTTTTCGGTGCAGGCATCTCTTGAATGGCTTTGACTTTATCAGGGTCCACTTCAATCCCTTTCTCGCTTACAATAAAGCCCAGCAGCTTACCGGATCGCACCCCGAATGTGCATTTGTTGGGGTTCAACTTTAGTTGGTACTTCCTCAGGCGTTTGAACAACTTCAGCAGATTTACCAGGTGTTCTTCCTCTGTAAGGGATTTGGCAATCATGTCATCCACATAACACTCGATTTCCTTATGGATCATATCGTGGAATAATGTCACCATAGCCCGTTGATATGTTGCACCAGCATTCTTTAGTCCGAATGGCATCACTTTGTAACAGAACGTGCCCCAAGGTGTGATGAATGTTGTCTTCTCCATGTCCTCAGGTGACATTTTGATCTGATTATATCCTGAAAATCCATCCATGAAGGAGAATACCGAGAACTGAGCCGTGTTATCCACCAACACATCAATGTGAGGTAATGGGAAGTCATCTTTCGGGCTAGCTCTGTTCAGATCCCGGTAGTCCACACACATTCTTACTTTGCCGTCTTTCTTAGGCACAGGTACTATGTTAGCGACCCACGGTGGATAGCTAGTTACAGCAAGGAACCCGGCGTCCCATTGCTTTTGTACCTCTTCCTTGATTTTCATAGCCATGTCTGGACGAGTACGGCGCAGCTTCTGTTTGACTGGAGGGCATTCTTCTTTCAAAGGCAGCTTGTGCACCACAATGTCGGTATCCAACCCTGGCATGTCTTGATACGACCAAGCAAACACATCAATATACTCTTGAAGCAGATCTATCAGTTGTCTCTTCATTGAGTCTTGTAGGCAGGCCCCGATTTTAACTTCTTTCACGTCTTCGTCTGTACCAAGATTAATCATTTCAATTTCCTCCTGGTGAGGAGTAATAACCTTTTCCTCCTGTCTCAACAACCTGGCTAGCTCTTCAGGAAGCTCATATTCTTCATCAACCCCTTCATCAGCTTGATTGATTGGATTGTCAAAGTCATACGATGTCATAGCCGTGCTGTTGTCGGTGCTGTCTGGAAGGCACTCTCTGCAAGGGTTAAGTTTGTTCATTTTAGTGATTGATTTTAATCTTGCTTTAGAAAAAAGTGAAATGAAGTTATCATTTTGAAAACACCGCCATTTATTTTTGTACAAAAAGAAAAATGGAAAAACAGTGAGCAGAAAAGAAAAAGACTCGTTTGCAAAAAGATGTCTGATATTTCATTAATTTAATCTTGTTTGCACAAAAGTACAGATGGCCCTGATTACAAAATGAGTCTTGTCATCTTGGGCAAGATGCAAGACTTTGATGCATGCTATAAAAAATACAGTAAATAATAATTACTCTGCATGAGTAACTCTTATAATTTCCTGGGAAGACCAGTTTGAGACACTGCTCCCCGGGATCTTTGGACGAATCCAATTCTCCAGATTGCGCTCCTCTTCCAGCTCGTCTTCCAAACAGTTGATAGCATCGGGGGTGAGCATTCCCCCACTGACAAAACCAGGCTCTTCAGCAGCCTTTGCTTGATGTTGAGTTGGTCTGTAACCCAACCCAAACTTGTCCTTCTTCTCCTCCACAGCTAAAACCTTGCCCCAGCCTAGGGCAGTTCCTTCTTCAACAACCTTCCGGGCTTGTTGGTATGATGACATTGGAGTACCAGATATAGCAGATGCCTCATTCACATTCAAAGCTTCAAACCCCTGGCTCATTGTTTCATGGATCTCCCCATCCATTTCAATGTACTTATAGGTTGCCAGGTGGCTGACAAAAATGTCCTCCTCTCTACAGATTGTGACAACTTGGCCTTCCCACTCAAATTTTAACTTTTGGTGAAGGGTAGACGTTATTGCGCCGGCGGCGTGAATCCAGGGTCTACCCAACAAACAGCTGTAGGCGGGCTGAATGTCCATCACATAAAAGATAGTTTTAAAGGTCTGTGGGCCAATTGTCACAGGTAGCTCAATCTCTCCCAGAACCGATCTCTTAGAACCATCAAAGGCTCTTACCACCAGGTTGCTGGGTTTCAATGCCAAACCATCATATTCTAACTTCACCAGAGCCTTCTTTGGTAAGACATTCAAGGACGAACCTGTGTCCACCAGCACATGAGAAAGGACAGCTCCTTTGCATTCCAGGGTTATGTGCAAGGCTTTGTTGTGATTGCGGCCATCCGCTGTCAAGTCAGAGTTGGTAAACCCTAGCCCATTGCTAGCAGTAACATTTCCAACCACGGTTTCCAACTGGTTGACAGTAATCTCTTCAGGCACGTAAGCTGCGTGCAAGACCTTGAGTAGTGCATTCCGATGGGCTTCGGAGCACATAAGCAGTGAGAGGATAGAGATTTTGGATGGCGTCTGGTGAAGTTGATCCACAATTTTGTAATCACTCTTTTTGATGATTCTCATAAACTCATCAACTTCTTGATCGAACGGAGTCTTCAGGGCTTCTTTAACAGCTTGATCTTCCTGCACCGGGCTCTTTCCTTTTGCCTTGGCAGCAGCTTCTGCTTCGGCTGTAGGTCTTTGAATTGGTGGAGCGAAGAGACGTCCGCTTCGAGTGAAGCCTCCTCCTCCCCCCACATTATCTACTTGTGGTGCAGGTGCTGATGTTTCAAGAGTGATTCTTTTTCCTTCACAATACACGTCAGAGCCATAGTGCCAAGGGATGGCCCTATTGCTTTCATATGGTACTGGTCCAGGCACCGTGATAGTGACTGGACTGATTGCTGCTGCTGAAGGGACTGTAATCGTTTGTGGATCATAAAAGATTGTAACTGGTGCTCTGGCGGGAGCAGCACCTTCTGAATGGTAGGCGGAATTATTTTCAGGATCGTAGAAAATGGTAACAGTAGAGACATCTTCATGATTGTTTGCTGGTGTTGTAGGAGGTATTGTTGGGAGAACTGTTGTTGTTGTTGATGGAGATTCGAAATGGAATGAAGCTGAAGTTGTAGCAGGAGAAACTGTTGAAAACTGATCATTTGGAAGGACAGGTGAAGTACTTGTTGATGTTGCTGATGAATTGTCGGGAACGATAGTTGCTGCGGTTGTAGGAGGTTCTGAAACCGTTGTTGATGAAGTTGTCGGATTTGTCGGGAATGATGTAGTGATTTGTAGCAGGCCACTCTGAATAAGGCTGTCAATGCCATTCCTCAGGTCCTCACACCCATTCCATGAAATATTACAATAGGGACACCCTAGTTCACACCCCGGAAATATCTGGTTTTCACGGAGTTGAGCTTTGATTTCCACCAATGGTGTCCGGATCTGATCCACACTGGTTATTAAATAAGACGGTTGGTCTTCTTCAATAGCGTTAATTCGAGGACCACCATGGTTTGGCATAGGGTTTTTATTGACGTTGGGCGGAGGTGCAAAATTCAGAGCCTTGGAGTCTACCAAGTCTTGTACCTTCATATGCAGAGCCCTGCATTTTTCTGTACTGTGACCAGGTGCGTTTGAATGAAAAGCACACCTAGCATTAGAGTCATAGTTTCTTGGTAAACTGTTGGGATCCGGAGGTGCCAACGTTCTTAGCTCAACTAGGTTGAGTTTCAGAAGTTGTGGCAGCAAGGCAGCATACGGCATTGGGATCGGGTCGATTACTCTATTAGCTTGGGATGGCCTTTGTTGGAATGGCCTCTGTTGATTGTTGTTGTTGGTGTTGTTGCTGTTGTAGTTTCTTGGAGGATATTGATTATGCTGATACTGAGGTTGTTGTTGGAAGTTTTGTTGCGGAGGTTGATAGACTGGCTGAGGATGAGCTGGAGCAGGGATAGTGACTGCTGCTATTGACCTCTGAACATATTGGGGCCTACCCCTGTTGGTGTGAATGGCATTGGTCTCGCCAGTTCTTCTCGGGCCTGCAAAAGGCTTTCTTGTACCACTGGACGAGCTGGCACCATTGTCTGAGATTTTTCCCATTTTTAACAGGCTTTCAATTCTCTCCCCAGCTATGACAACATCTGCGAAGCTAGTGGAAGAGAAAGCAGCCAACCTGTCAATATACGTTCCCTGAAGGGTGTTCATGAACATATCTGCCATTTCCTGCTCAGACATAGGTGGTTGAACAGCAGCAGCCAGCTGCCTCCACCTTTGGGCGTATTCTCGGAAACTCTCCCTCGAAGACTGTGACATTCCCATCAGGAGAGTCCTGTTGGGTGCCATGTCTAGATTATACTGATACTGTCTGATGAAGGCCTCTGCCAGGTCCTTCCAGCATCTAATTGTTGCTCTTGTCAGATGGGAATACCACTCCCTCGAGGCTCCAGTCAAGCTATCCTCAAAATAGAACATCCACAATTTCTCATCCATTGTATAAGCCTTCAGCCTTCCCAGAAATGATTGTAGATGGGTCCGGGGGCATGAAGTCCCATTATACTTTTCGAAACAAGGAGGCTTGAACTTATGGGGGATCCTGACCCCGTCTACCAAACCCATGTCCATAACGTCGAAGCCCAAAGAGTTTTGAGATTCTAAGGACCTCAACTTCTCAGCTATTTCATCCAATCTTCTATCATAAGCCTCTTCTCCAACACCCATTACTGTGAACTGGTCTTCTTGAGGGTCTTCCTGAAGTACCCTGGCTGCAGCGGCTGTCCCTTGAACATTTGCAGGAATGTTAATCTCAGGATGTAGATGTGGGCCAAACACAGGAGGGTTAACATGGGGTTGCACCCGTTCATTGTTACTTGTGCCAGCAGTTCCCACATGGGGATCATCTTGATTCCTCCCTTCTACCAAAGCTCTGAGCCTCTCCTGGCTTTGAGCTAAATTGTTCATCACTTCCATGAATTGTGTTATCTGCGTTCTCATCTCCAACCTTTCGTTGGCCATCTGGTTTCTGACCTCCGTAAGGTCCTGCTGCATCTGATCCATCTGAATTCCCGGAAGGTTGTTTCTAGTTGGGTACCTGTGTGGCCTGTTGAGGGGAAATACCCGGCGGCGAGCAATAATTCCTGAATATCACAACAGAGGTTAGTAACAACATAACAAAACCCTACAAAACAAAAGAGGTTAGCATGCAATGCAGTTATGCTTATTTGCTCTCAAGGTATCCGGTTTGGTCTTCAGTTTTGACCCTTCCAGACCCTCGAAGATGCTGCTGTTGCTTTCGAAATAAACCCAGATGGAAACTAACACAAATATATTACAGAAGGTGAAATAATACATCTTGTTCATTTTACAACACCAGCCCTCTAAGGGGTCAAAATACATCACAAAAACAAAAGTACATGGAATAGGAATAACAACAAGCAAATGATCAAACTCCAAGGCCAAACTCATCCTCACGAACTTCCTTAAGAAGTGCTTCGGTCACAGGATCAGCCGGACGCTCCGTGAGACTTCTGATGAGAAGGTTTCTTGTTGCAACAGCTGCAGTCAACTTCTTGCTCTGACTTTGGTCTTTAGACCTCTTCACTCCAGCTCTGATTTCTAGCTCTGATATTTCCTTCTGGGCTGCTGCCAGGGCTTTTTCTATCTGCTCCATCTTGTCCTGAACTCTCTTGTCTTCCAAGGTACGAGCCTCGGTGATTCTGACCCACCGGGCTTGACTCTCCTTCAAATACAAGTCTGTCCTTACTCTTTGGAACTGGGCTTCCTTGCAAGCATTCTTCAGAATCTGCTCACCAGCCTTAGACTTGTTGATATAATCTCCAGACTTCTCAATCTTAGTCAAGTGTTCCAATCTCAACTTCTCCAGTCTCTCAATCTCCCTCACACCTTCACTCCTCTCCCGGAGGGTCTTCTGCAAAGCCTGGGTTAGCTTCTCATTTCTTTCCTTCAAGCTCTCAAACTCCTCCAAACTGATAGTGGCAGGGGGTGGTGCTGAAGATGACTCAGGCATGTCTTCTATGGTGAAGGGCATTCCAGAGAATTGGGCCCTGGCATGGGACCACTCATAGTATTGTGCTGATGCCACATTATTGCACTTCCCCAGAATGGTGATTCCCTTGGTTTGAACATGATCCCAGGCCCAGGCAGCCTGCCTAACAGTTGCCAGACTAATCTTGTTCTCACAGTAGAGAGTCTCCATCAAGTCCTGCTCCCTGGGAGTATGGACCAGTGCATAGCCTAATTGCCTCCTGAACAGCAGAGGGTTGTAATTGATACTTCCCTTGACCCCTATTAAAGGCACATTGGGAAAGTGTCCACAGCTTGTAATGATATCTCTGCCCTTGGTGCTTTGAGTACACCATCTGATGTCTGCTGAAGTGAGAGTAGTGAGCCTCTTAGCCCAGTTGCTTTGCTGATGAGGATTTAGGAATGCATCTGTCCTGGGTAGATGCTTAAGAAGCCAAGCATGGAATAATGGAGCACAACACCTCACTAGCCTCCCCCTCTGCTTCTCATTCTTCTGGTGCACTGAGTAATAGAGATCTCCTAGCAAGGTCGGCACTGGGTTCTTCAGGATGAACAAATGGATTGCATTCTTGCTGATGAATCGAGGCTCATCTGCAAACAACACAATTCCATATATGCACAAGGCCAGCAGGGCACAAACAACTTTCCATTCTCCTAGAGAAGCCTTTAAGGTAGCTTGGGAAATCAGGAAGTCAAGATGAAAACCAGGGATCCCAGCTTTAGAGGTCATATGCTGCTCAATTAGGACAGGCTCCAGGTGCAGAGCTTTTGCCACCTCTCCATTGCTGGGAAAGACCATTTCAGGGTTGAAAGGGACTTCCCTCTTGATAGGCAAACCAATCAAAGATGAGTATTCTTCTAAAAGAGGCCCCAACTGAAAGTCTTGAAAGGTGAAACATCTCAATGGGGGGTCATAAAACTGAATGCAGGTGTGGATGAGGCTCCTCTGTGAAGGGTCCAGATCCATAACCAAGTCAAGTATATCCCCATAACTCTCCCTGAACAAGGGTATGTGATCTGGAGTGATCAGGGTTTGGATCCTCCTGATGTCTGATAAGTCTGGTTGGAAGAAATGATAGGTGATGTTGCTTTTCTTTGGAGCCATGATGCTGAAGACTGAGTAGAGTGCTGATGAAGATGCTGAGGAGTGGGCCCCTGGCTGGCTAGTGCAATTATTTGAAGTATATGGCTGACAAGCTGAAGCTAGTGCTGGTGGAGATAGGTCAGTACTGCAGATGGGGTCAAAACCAAAACCAGATGAAAATGGATACCCTGAAACACAAATAAGCAAATGTTAATATGATGCAATGGTTATGTATGCAAATGATATGCAAAGGGTTTGTGACTGAGCTGGATCTGATCAAAATGCCCTGATATAGGTCCAGGTGTGTAAGAAATCCAGATGAGGTTTATAAATCCAGTAACCAGGGTGGGGGGGCTCAAATAAAGAACCACAAGTCCTGGGTTTAGAATCACAAGAACTACCCAACATGGAGTACTCTTAACAAAGTCAAAGTAACAGGGTATTCTGAGGTCAAGGTACCTGCAAACCTGTAAACAGCCCAACCCCCTCACAGGTGATGATCTAGAACAAGGATCCTCAGACTTGGATCAGTTATGAGAAGTGTAAACACTTCTAACCCGGAGGTACAGTGTTTACAATAACCATAACAATTCCTCCTCTAGTTCACCTCAGTTTCTGAAGGTCAAAACTAAAAGGTCATCCAGACTTAGCAGGCTTCCCAGATAGCCCTAGCATTGCAGGAAATCTGCAACACAGAGTTCTCAAGAAGAAACCCATATCTGAACCGTGTTTCATATTCCCGCACCAGACCGAAATGGAATGGGAAAGAATATGATTCACTCTAGCCTAGGTGTCACTCAGGTCCCAGGTATAGGACCTTAACTCTCAATGAATCACCCACCCACCAAGGCAAACAACCTGATCCAGCCAGCAGCAATGACAGTATGATATAAATAAATGCAATAAAGAAAGCAGTAAAGTAACTGTACATAAAGCAATAAACAAAAATAAATACAAGCACATAACACCCCAGTAAACACAAATCAAACAAGCGCTAGGAGGAACCCACAAAAAGAACCAGAAGCCCTGGTTGCAGTATAAGGCTCCCCAGCAGAGTCGCCAAGCTGTCGCTCCCAAAGATTTGCATCCAGGTACAAGCGCGAACGGTCGGCGAAAGGGACAATGAGAACACACAGCCGTGAACTCACTGGAGAAGAAAAGAGTCGCCAGCTAGGCATTTTTATCCCGGAGGAAAGGCAATGCTGCATAGACCTAGAAAAAGATGGATAAGACGGTTGCGAACCAAAGAGACTGAGAAAGGGGGTTGGTTACAACCTGGGAAGGTATTAGCACCCAGATTGTCCGCCGTACTCGACGGGATCCACGCTTAAAAGATTTGTGCTTTAAAGGGGTAGTGTCAGTGCAATTTGTGTGTAAAATAGCTGGAAAAGAATGTACAGGTGTCAGTGTAAAAGAAGTGAAGTGTATAATGATGTGTCAGTGTAAGAAAAGGAATAAGATGCTCAAGATCATGAGGCTAAAAGAATGATGATGGGAAGAGGGGGAATGTACAGAGACTTTTGTTCGATAACTGTTAAGTTATGCCTACGTATCCTCTCGTGCAATGAGGAAGTCAGAACACCGTAGTTCGACCCAAAGAGACTGAAAGGTGAATTGACTGATGAACTGCTTGCTTGTCAATGCTCAAGTGTATGACCTGTCTGGCTCAGGTGCAAACTGTCTTGCATTAGACGGAAGAAGCAAGTTCTCGTTTATGAGTGAATGAGATGAGAAAAGAATCCCGGAGGAGACGATTATTGTTTGTTTTTGTGTTTTCAGTCTTTTATTTCTTGTGAAAGTTTGTCATAAGTTAATGAGCTTAAGCCTAAACCAATGGGTTAGTAAACTCATCACATCATCCCTCTGATTAGGGGTAATGAGAATACCTTAAGTGTGAAGTCAGATTCTCACACTTAATCACCTTTGGTGCAGGATTAAGATCATTAACCTACTTGTGATTATTTAGATCTTTTTGATGTTCTTGTTTAGTGTTGAGTAATGAGGTTAAGCCATAATCAGGGATTAAACAGACTCATTACACCATCCTAAAAGAAGGATGATAGATGAGAATGTTTAAGCTGAGGAAAGCTCCTCAACTTAATCCATGATTAGGGATTAAACCCATGACAAAACAAGCCTTTGATTAAGTAGATTTTAGTTAATGATATGATGATGAAATGAGTTTTATGATTTGTAAGGCAACTTGAGGGGGACTTGTCCATTAACACTAGGGTTAGTCCTTCTTAACCAATTAAGGAAGAATTAGAACCCTAATGCAAGGCCCAAGTTACAAGTGTGATGTCTTGATATTTATTAAGTGAATTGGTTAAGAGATTTAAACACATTAAGGGTTTAACACTTAGGATTAAAGTTATACACTCCATCCTAAAAGAAGGATGCAGGCATAAGCTTGATCACAAAGTCTTAAAGCCTTTAGGGTTTAGTCCCTGATTATGAGATGAGAAGAGAAGACTCAAAGAGAGACACAAAGGTAAAACTATGGGGGGAGACTAATCAAAACCCTAATTCATTGTCATGCTTGGTTGATCCTAAGGTTTGTGAGGTTTTCAAGAACAATCTTCAGAAGAACCACCAGGAAGCAGATGAACAAGATCAAGAGAAGCAAAGTGACTTGCTTCATTCAAGAAGTCAAGTCACTTGAAGAAAGAAAGTGGAAAGAAGAAGAATGAGCAAGCTCAATCTCAAACACATATAAAAATGCAGCAATGGATGCAAGAGAGATGAAAAGAAAAGTTATGAGAAGTGAAGGCAAATTCACTTCTCAAGTTTACTTACCACCTGAAATGTTAGAAAGGAATGCAATGCAATGCAAGATAAGATGAAATGGCATGATGCTAAGCAAAACCAGAAGCATGTTGATGATGATTATGATGTTATGAGGTGCTGCAAACATGAGGCAAAACATGGAGATGTTCATATAAGATCATGGATGCAAATGATGCAAGTTAAGGAGCATGAACAAGCATGAAATGTTATGAAGCATACAAGACAAATGACATGGCAAATATGAGATGCAATGATCAAAGATGCTTCCTACATGTCTTAAGATGTCAAATGAATCACAAGAATGCACAAAATGCAAAGACAAGTCAAGTTATGCAAGGAAATGCAAGAAGGATGCAAAAGGAAGCCCAAATTAGGGTTTATGAATCAAACATCAAACCAAAACCCAAAACAGGGGAAAACCTTAAGATAAAAAATGGAAAATGCTACCCAAAGAAACCCTAAACCTATAATGAACCACTGCCCAAAGGGGAACTCCCAACTCTCAACCAAACTCAAGTTATGAATTTTCTAAGTTATTAGGGTTTTTTAGGGTTTTTAACAAAAGAAATGCCAAACAAATGGAAAATGCAAGATCAAATCAAGACCTTTTAACCCTAGAAACTACATGCCAAACACAAAACAATGCAAGAAGAATCAATGTCCCAACCTTCTTAGATAGGCAGAAATGAATTTTTGAACTCATGATCAAAATAATACATAAAAAATGATTTAATTCAATGAAAAATTCTTAAAATGCATCAAGATCAAAAAAGAAATTTGGTTTGAAGGTTGGACAATGTTTCTAAATGTCTTAGAACATTTCATGAATTTTTTTGTAATTTTTAAATACCTAAAAGTATTTTTAATTAATTAATTTCCATTAATCAATTAAAAATAATCTTTTAAATATTTAAAAATACTTTTTAATGATAAAAAAATAAAATAAAAATATTTTTTTGTCACAAAAATTAATAAAACTTTTAGGAAAAAGTTTCATAATTTTTATGTATTTTTTGCTATTTTAAATTAATTATGCAAGTTAATTGAAATAAAAATGAATTAAAATCAAATAAAATAGGAAGTAATCAGGATGGATGGATGAGATTGACTCTGAGTTTAAATTGGTTGACTGCGCGCGTCATCCAAGGGTCCAGGCTGACTCTGATTAAATTAATTAAAATATGGATTAATTAGGCTAACACGTGGATTAGGGCTAAGCTAGCTGATCTGGGCCATCCAAAAGAGAGGGAAGTCAACAGGTCAACACTCATCTACGGCTCAAATTCAAACTAGAGTTAATGACGCAATTAGGGCATAATCACTCTCAGGTGGCCGGAGAAGACCTCCGGTCGTCTTCTCCGGCCAGCACCTCACCTGAAAAATCCCCAAACCCCTCAAATCGTATCAAAAATGAAAACTAAGAACATGGAAATGATCTCCATCCTCTCACTAATCAAACCCCTCTCTCAAAACACATTTCTTCTTCCTAAACAAGCTGAATCGGAAGAAATAAAAACTAGGGCACGCAAGCTTCAGAGACAAATTAAATACTCAAATCAAAGCCATTTCAAAAACTAAGAACATCAGGATGATCAGTGAATCACATAGAACAAGTTTGTAACAAGAAAAATGATTTCTGGAAAAATAATTTTCAAGCTACCTGAGATTTGGAGCTTTCAATTTGAGGACTTTCTGGCCACTTCTCCTTGTGCAATCCACTCCACTTGGTCCACAGAAGATGCTTGAATGCTCAAAAGGAGTTTAAGTTGGCTGGATAATGAGATTCGAAAGCTCCTGCTCAAGCTTGGTCAGAAATGGCAATGGAGTTTCTGGCACTTTCAGGTCATGGTGAGGGGTTGTTTGTGATCCTGAGGATGAATGGAGAAGGTCTGTGGTGTTTGTTTGTGTGTTTGTGAGCTAGGAAGAAAGATTCGAATGAAACTGCAAAGTGAGGTAAGGAATGGCAGTGGGATGCTTTGGCTGTTTCAGGCTTGTGTTCTTGGTGGTTTCTACTCAGTGATACATGGTGAGTTGAATGGAGCAAATGGTTTTAGTGTTTTGTGGCTGTGGAGGCAGATTCGAAGACAAATGCAATGTGGTGTGTTTTTGTGAATGTGATGTTATCCTTTGTTTCAGCCTTGCCTTGTGTTATGTCTAGCTTGCAAATTGTCCACAAAAACCTCTCTCATTGGTCAGAGGATGTGACCTGTGCTTTATGGATAGGTGTAGCCACTTTTGCAAATAAGTCAACTTCTTGTAAGATAGGGCATGGGCAACTTCTAGCCAAGTACAAAGGGCATGGTCTGCGCAGCAAAGTGAAGGGAAAGGCTAGGCTTGGTCCAACATTCAAGGCAGCAAGTTGGTGAAATGTTATGAGTGCTTTTGCAAGTTGTGACTTTTTGGTTCACATGAGAAAAGTCTTGTTACACAAACCAAACCATGAGGAAACTTGGCCCAATTCTGATTTTTAAGGCTCATAGAATGTTTGTGTAATGGTTTGAAATGAATTAGAGGTCACATAATGCATTGGTCCAAGATTTTGCAAAATTCTCACTTAGGGCATGCCTTGAAAATCAATGATTTTTACCAACTTTGTCACACCATAACTTTTGATCCAAAAAGAGTTTGATCATGTTCTTGTACTTTTTGAAAAGGGAAAGATGAGATCTACAACTTTCATGACCAAAGTTTTTCCATTTGAAGCATTTTTGGACCAAAAATCAAAGCTTGAAAAATGACCTAAAATGATGCATTCTTAAAAAGTCAACTATGCCCAAAAAGTCAACACTTGCAAAAACCCTAAATTCTTGATTTCTATGAACTTCAAACTTCTTCCATGACCAAATAAAGATCATATACCCTCAAAATGATGAAGATCACCCATTGGTTGGGTCATTGGGGGCCTCAGATGCCCTGATTTTGCACTGACTTGTCTGAAAAGTCAACCCTTGATCAGATGACTTCCCCATGGAATTTCTTCATGAAAATTGATATGCATACTCCCTATACCATATAAAGAGCAATGGAAACAAGAATGACCAAAAAATTTGGAGTTATGGCCTCTGAAACCAAAACCCTAATTTTAGGTCAACTGTGCAGTTCATCCTGGCTCTGCATCCACTCAAACCCTAGTTCTTGTGATTCCTCTGCAATTTTGACTTTGAAGAGATGGAATATGATTTAAGAACACACATGGACCCCTTTGAGTTGATTGTTGGCCTTTGGAATGGCTCAAGATGCTTTGAGGTTGCTCAGATCACAAACCCTAGGTGCAGATGCCTTAGAAACTATGCAGTGAATCAAAAATGAGATGTGAGATGATATGATTGGGTTTATGCATATGAGGATGATCACAAGCCATGGTGTGAATGGGTGAGGGCAAATTTGGGGTGTTTACACATGTACGGATAACGGGCTTAATGTGATTGCGCCTGAATGAAAAGGACACAAAAAGATGAGAAGATAGGCCTAGGTATTGTGGGATGATATGGAGTGGTTAATATAGGATTGAAGTTTGTGTTTGTGTTACTATGGTACCCTTGGTTCACTTAGTTAGTACCTGTCACTGCATCCTGACTTGAACTTAGAAGCCCTTTAGCCCAAAGGCACGTGTTGACACCATATTTTCTTGAGCTTTAATGTTTGCTTGAGGACAAGCAAAGGTTTAAGTGTGGGAGAATTTGATCACACTAAATTTCACCGTATTTCTGACTCCGATTTCGCATGCATTCTTAGCTTTTATTGTTATTTTGTTATGTTATTACTTTGTTTTCTTTTGTTTTCAGGTTTTTATTGTAATCGGGGCTTGAATCGAGAAAAGGAGCGAAAAAGGAGTGGAAACGGACGAAAACCTAGAAATTCAGCGTTTTGCACTTACGGCACCCACCGTGGCGGGCGCCATGGGGTTAGCCATGACGTGGCCACGTCTCAAGACCACTCCACAATTGCCAAGACCCACGATCCCCACTTTTCCATTCCCTATTAGTACTATGGCGGGCGCCATAGGCCTGTGGCGGGCGCCACAAGGCAAAAAAGCAGTTCCCTCCACTTTTTAGTGGAGGGGCATCCTGGTCATTTCCCGCATTTAGTTTTCCTATAAATAGGACTTTAGTTTTTCGTTTTTCTTCATCCAAACTTAGATTTCTCTAGGCATATATCAGTTTTAAAGCAGTTACCATTCCACATCGGGGTGTTTCTGCAATCGAGTGATCGAGTCTGTAATCTGTCTGTGTGATCGAGTTTTGGAGCACTCTGGAGGAAGTTAATCCTGCCACCATTTTAATTCCAGTTCGTATTTTACTTTTCCGCATTGCTTTACTTTTATTTATTTTCCGCACTGCTTTACTTTCATTTATTATCCGCACTCGCACTTTACTTTATTTATTTCCCGCACTCGCTTTACTTTCGTTTATTATCCGCACTCGCACTAAATTCCTTTATTTTCCGCACTCGCACTAAATTCCTTTATTTTCTGCACTCGCACTAAATTACTTTACTTTCCGCACTCGCACTAAATTACTTTTATGAAAAATTATAAAAAGAACCTTTACTTTATCATGTCTAACTAATTCCATAAAGGTTAGGATGTAAGGATCGTAATTAAACCAGTAATCCGTATAATTGTTCGTGGAAACACCTAAGGGCTATTTTATCTTTCAATCTAATTATTTTTAACTATTTCAAAAACAGCCAAAAGCTCTTTGTCTAGTTCATTAGGAGTTTTTAGATTAAAAAGAAAAGAGATTTTAAAACGATTTTCGGACGCGTTAGGAAGTTTAGAGTCTGGTTCGTAAGAACCTCTTTTTGCTAAGAAGTCCAGGTTAAAATACTTTTCAACTTAGTTAAGATACTTCATTTCTTAAAAATAGGTTTACTACTATAACACAGTACGCACCTTTTTATCCGTGACAATAGGAGGGGTTGATTAGAGAGTACAACTCGGTTCTGAATACGCGAAAGCGACAGTTCCTGTTAAATTAGTTCTTTTCAAAGGAGAAAACATTGCCCATAAGTAGTTCCATTAACAAGTACTGGATTATCATTGATTACGTGAATTACATTCGAGCCTGTCTTTTATTTATTGTTTAAAATTATTATTATTTTTACCATTGCACCCTTCTTAAAACCCCTATATTTAGTTGCCTTAGATACACACCATAACAACAGGTACGATAGATTGACACTTGGTCTCTGTGGATTCGACAATCTTTTATATTACTCTGACGTGTTCGTACACTTGCGAAAAACACGCATCAGTACACTGCACCTGTTTCTCCTTCCCTCCTTTTCACAAAGGGTTTCTTAATACCTGACCCTGAAGCACCTCCATTCTGAATTTTCCCCTGCTTGAGCCAACTTTCTATTCTTTCTCCAGTTAAGATGATGTCCGAGAAACCACTTGAGGAACAACCAGCCAGCCTTTCCATGAAATGCCCTGGGAGGGTATCCAGGAAAAGGTCAACCATCTCTCTCTCCAATAAAGGTAGTTGCACTCGAGCGACTACTTCACGCCACCTTTGTGCGTAATCTTTGAAGCTCTCCTAGCTCCTCTGAGTCAAACTCTGAAGTTGAGTGCGACTGGGTGCCATGTCGATGTTGTACTGATACTGCCTGAGGAAGGCTTCTCCAAAATCCTTCCAGCTTCTTATAGAGCTCCTCTCCAGCTTCATGTACCATTCCAAGGATCCTCCGGAGAGACTATCATGGAAGTAGTACATCCAGAGTTTTTCATCTCGCGTGTGGGCAGCGATCTTCCGGTAGAAAGCTTGCAAGTGAGTCTTCGGGCAGGAGCTACCGTTGTATTTATCAAAAGCTGGTGGCCTGAATTTGTGTGGAATGACCACCCCAGGTACTAAACCCATGTCCGACACATCAATCCCCAAAGTGTCTCTACACTCGAGGGCTTTGACCTTCTCAACAAGCACCAAAAAGTCATTAAGATTTCCTTCTCCGCCAAATCCCATGTCATTGTTGAAATACTGGAATTGGTCCTCCTGCCTATCGTGCACTGGAACGAAAGTTGCCATAGCTGGATCTGGAATATGAGGTCCACCTGGGCCGTTGCTGGCGTTGGGAGGAGCCCCTAGCCCGTCAGAAGTGGTCGCATGAGTATTAGTATTAGGAGGGGTTAGCCCTAGAATTGCATTCCTCAGCTCCTGCTGTCCCTGAGCCATCCCTTGCATCAGGGTCATGAACTCTGCCATCTTGGTACGAACTTCATTAAGCTCTGTCTGCATAGCATCCATGACTGTCCTTTGATTGCTGCGGGTCGCGTAGCGATGCGGGATATCTTATCGGAGATACCGGGTCTTGGCAGCTCTCGCAATCTTTGCCTGAAACACAGATAAATTAAGCATCCCGTAGAAAAACCTGCAAAGACAAAGACAAAATGCAAATGATGCGTATGCAATGCAATGTGTTCCTTTTATTCCCAAGTCTTTCCCTGTTTCCGGTCCTGGCATTAAGAGAAGATAAGAATTGGGAAGAAGACCCAAGCAATATTCAAACATAATGATGGTCGTGGAGAATTGGTGCTCATTACCCCGTGTCGGTGCAACAAATAACGAACAAGAGATTCAGAACAATTCAATCACATAAGCTGAAGTTTGAAATAACAAAGTCCCCGAAGGGTGTCAATCACAAGAACAACAAAAGTACATCAAATAAAAGGAATCCCACAACAAGCCTGTGAGTAATCCAAGTACAATAACATGAAATTAAACCCTAGGGAACTCTAAATCTTGCAATCTCCAGCTAAGGCGCTTGACATCCTGAAACAACTGAACAATATCTGGATGATCGGGCTGGGATGAGTCTCTGGATGAGGAGGTCCCTCGTATCAAAAGAAGCGTGTAACTCCTCAATCTGCTGCAGGAACGTTGTCTCAATCTCTTTGCTTGGACCCGGCTCGGCCCTTGACCTCTTCACATCAGCTTTCAACTTCAAGTCTTCTATTTCCTTTTGAGCTTCCTTTAATGCTTGTTGACTTTCTGCTAAACGTTGGAGATGACCCTTCTCTTGATGATAAGCCTTCCGAAGGAGTTCTTTCTGCCCGTCCAAAGAATCCTGAAGACTCTTGATTTCCAGCTCATGCTTGACGTCTAACTCCTTTTGCTTCTTCAAATGGCCTGCCCATTTTTCTTGCCATAAGGTAACAGCTTCATTGGCTTCACTCAGATCTTTCTTCTCTCTTCGGCGTTGGGCCGTCTTGTGAGTCTCAGCTAACCCCTTTTTCCTGAAGCAAAGCTCTTTCTCTTCGAAGTCCTTCTGCTTGAGACGAACTGCTTCCTCAGCTTGTACAACTCTATCTTCTAACTGACGGTTCTGAATCATCAATTTTTGACAAGAATTATGAGCCTCTTGATTCTCAACCCTAAGCTGCTTGACCAAAGCCTCCAACTTCTGATAATCTTCTAAAGGCACCGTTGCCGGAGGCGGATTTGGTACAGAAAAAGGGACTAGAGCTGCTTGAACCTCCTTCTTTATCCAAGCTTCAAATTCAGGGAACATTCGATTGTTGCTCTTACCCAGACATGTTGTGCCCTTTCTCTTGATCACCTTCCAGGAACCTGCAGCTTTTTGGACCAAAGGAAGATTGTCTTTCACCGGGAAGTAGAATGTTTGGAATAATTAAGATTCATCAGGAACCTCCTTGAGCGCATACCCTAACTGTCTTCTTAAGAGGATGGGATTGTAGTTGATACCTCCCGATACTCCTAACAAAGGCACATTAGGGTAATTACCACAACTGGTAATGAAACTCCTTCCTTTCAACCTCAAAGTAAACCACCTGATATCTCCAGCAGACAAAGTACTCAGCTTCTGGGCCCAAGTAGAATTAGGATTGGTAAAACTCTCAGTAGTAGGCAAGTGTCTCATAACCCACTTGTAGAATAAAAGAGCACAACATCTAACAAGACCTCCTCGCTTCTTCTCATTCTTATAATGCACAGAATAATACAAGTCACCTAAGAGGCTGGGCACCGGATTCTTCAACACAAACAAATGAATAGCATTCATGTCCACAAACTTGTCTATATCGGCAAACAAAACTATCCCATACACAGATAACGCCAAGATGGCACAAACTGAATTCCACTGCTTTTCCACGACACATTCTTCAGCTCTCCTGACCAGAAACTCTAAGGGAAAACCAAGTACTCCTGCCTTGGTGGAAACCAGATTAGAAGATACCTATGATGGGCTCAAATAAAGAGCCCTAGCAATGTCATCATGAGTCGGTCTTGTCATCTCCGAGTTAAAAGGAAGCTGATCCTTGATTGAAACTCCCATAATCTCAGCATACTCTTCCAGCAAAGGTCCCAACTGAAAGACATGAAATGTGAAACACCTGAGCCGTGGATCGTAATACTGCAACAAAGTGTGAACGGTGCTTCTCTGAGAACTATCCAAGTTGAATACCAGATCCAGAATATCACCATACTTTTCCTTGAAGTAACCCATATGACCCGGGGTAATCAGAGACACCAATTGATTGATCAGGTCCATCTTGGTATCAAAGAATTTGTAGTGCACAGTTCTCTTTTTGACGTCTTCCATTTTGAAGCAATGATATGACCAGGAACCGGGAATAAATACAGACCCTGAGAATAAAAGAAACACAAATGATTAATGATGATATGATGTTTATGCAAGACAAGGCATGTGATCAGTGAAGTTTCTGTGATGTGCCAATCATATAATCAGGTGTCGGTGCGAGGTCTCAAAATCCATATATCACAATAATCATCCCTCTGATCCGGGATCCATATCTTAAAACCATAAATCCAGATCACAAAACTGAACCAAAGGCAAAGTGGGTATGCTGAAGGTATTAGGGTTCCTGCAAACCTGTAAACCCCTCCCAACCTCACGGGTGTGCTACTCGGGTCAACATCACGGACTCTCAAAGCCGAATAGCAATAATATGTTCACCATTTCCGAGACATGGCTCATGACCAAATCAGGGAATCGGTTTGGCATTATGTACTACTCAGGGAGGCCTCAGCTGAGTCCGGAAAAACAAGCATCCCTCACAAGTTTCCAGCTTCAAGCACTGAGTCGAGAAACAATAGTACATTCATCCCGAAGGGTACAATACTATCGTCATACGATCAGTTTGCTTTAACTGAATTCCTATGAGAGAACCAGGCCATCCTATGCGAGTTCCCAATGGACCCTCGGATGCGAGTGGTTTTGCCAACAAATATGGTCTGCCACTGTAATCACTGGAGAGGGGTGCTTCCATTAAGGTCCTCGAAGATCGGTCACCAGATGCACATAACAATCAAGGTTGTACCCTGAAGTGGAGAAGAACCCCCACACAGAATAGTCCCGAGACAGTCGCAATCTGGGTGTGGAACACATCACCACTCATCATGTAACCATGCGAGCACAACGTGTCCACGCTAATCCTATAGTGCACTCAAGCCGGGTATTTGGCTTATCTCACAGTAACTCCCATCCCGTAGAAAAAATGAAAACCAGCACAGCCAGACAGTCCAGTATAATATGATGCATGGAAAATAAAATACTGAAAGCGGTAAATAAATGCGGTAAAGTAAAAGCTGTAAAGTAAAATTGTAAATAAAAACAGTAAAGCTAAACTAAAGCACACAACAGCAAACAGATAAACACCCAAAGAAACAAAACCAAACAGGCGCTAGGATTGACTCTACAAGGGAAACCAGAGATTCTGGGTTCGTCCCCAGCAGAGTCGACAGCTGTCGCTCCCGGGATTTTCATCCTAGTACAAACGCGAAAGTGGCACGGAAAAGGTAGAGTCGCCAGCCAGACATTTTTATCCCGAAAGAATAGGAAAAGTAATGTTGCACAAACCTGAGGAAGAAGGAAAGGACAAGGTCCTGCGAACCAAAGATCTGAGTTCGGGAGTCGGTTACGACCTGGGAAGGTATTAGCACCTCAGATCGTCCGCCGTATCCGACGAGATCCACGCTTGCTTGTTTTGTTTCAAAGGGTGAGAAATAATATGCTGCTGAAATGAAATAATGGCTATCTGGAATGAGAATGGAATAAGAAAGGAACTGAAATAAGAAAATGGAAAGAAAGGGGGAAATGTAGGGAAAATAAAGATTGTGCTCGAACGGGCCCTACCCCGCTGCCTACGTACCTCATCGGGATAATGAGGATCAGAGTCGACGTAGTTCGCCTAACTAAGGTGGGAACTATTTGTTTGTGTTTTTTATGGCTGGAACCGCGCATGTCTATGCTCAGGTGTTGCAGGCTCGTCTGGTACGAGTGCGTTTACCGTCTTGTATGCGAGACAAGTCGTCGCGAGTTCGCGTTGTGAGTGAATAAGATGAGAAGAGAAGTTCCCGCAGGATAGTCGCTTGTTATTTGTTTTTTGTCTTTTAAAAGAAGTGTTTTGAATTCGTTTGTGAACTGTCTCGTACTAAGACCTATCCATCGCGGGAAGCATTTACACCTTGCCCCGAAACAGGACGCGTATAAACACTCCGCAACAAAGTCTCGTGTCGTACAAGATTGTTCGGTTTATCCTTAGATGTTTTATTATTTTCTTCATGAGGAAAGAATGAATGACTCAAATTGGAAAAGGGAAAATCTAATGGGAACTAAGACACACCCTAATTTTTTTATTGATTTATTTACATGGGAAATCCTATGGTTTGTGGGGTTTTCTAAACCTAATGGAAAAACACCTAGAACTAATAGAATGCAACTTACTTCCTAAGGAAGATAAGTTGATTCTAAAGCCAAGGGAAGACCTAAAACAACATTAATCAACATACAAAAAAATGTTGAAATTAAATGACTAACTAGAATTCAAAGACAATTCAAATAAAAGCATGAATTAACATAATCCTATTTATTTATTCTAATTAAAATGAAACTTAAGCCTAAATTCTAAACTAAGGTCATACCTAATATTTTTCTTCTAAAAATCAAAATCTAAACTAGCCTAAGTCCACATTAAATCCTAGGATTAAATCTAATTAAACTAATTTTTTATTGAAACTTAATATCCTAGCCTAAACTAATAGAATTTATATGCATAAGGCCTAAAGATTAATATCCTAAAAAATAGTAAAACTTCTGGAAAAGTTATGAGATTTATTCTATGGGGCCCTAAAACTACCTATAACATTGTGTTAAAAATAATCCTAAAAAAATCAGAATTTTGCTATGCCTAAAAATTATTCATTTTCAGCTAAGAATTAGTCATTATTTTCTAAGGATTAAGCCACTAAAACCTAAGATAAAATGTCCTAAAAAATCCACTAAAATTATACTAAGTACTATTATGGGTCCTCTAACTACAGCAAAAAGAGTGGGTCCAAAAGATTACTGGAAGACTAAAAAATAAAATCAACAAATTTATGTACAGTTGAGGGAAATTCACTAAAAATTAATTACATGAAAAAATCAGAAAATTAATTCAAAAATAATGCAAATTCAGAAAAATAAAATGCCAAACATTTCTAAAATGAATTAATAGCCTACTTAATTTTTTTGGGAATTTTATAATGCTTTTTCTATTTTTATTTGATTTATTCCTAAACTAATAACAAACTAAAAAATATAAAATCTAAAAGAAAAGACAGGGGGTGAAAGAAGTGATTTTTTAAGTTCATTTTCTCATATTGAGCTTAAAACAGGGGTGTAGAAAGCAACGAGGTTAAGCCCATTTCGCAGGATAGGGAGAGGGTGCAGGAAGAAGTTTTTTACAGTTGTTTTTTGATGGGCTCAGAATGGGAGGTGTGTATAGCAGGGGATGAAGGCCCAGATTGCGCTGGATTGATGGGAGGGTGCATTCGGCACTTTTTTTAGTTCATTTAATTAATGAGTTTAGCATGGGGAGTGCAGATAGCAGAAGAAAGAAGAGCCTACCGGACGGTGACAAGTGTCACCGCCGGTGTGGCTGAGGGGAAATCTGATCCTATTCTTCATGGAAATTGAAACGCTACACTCATGGGATTATGCGAAGATTAACCTGCTTAATGGGGATTAATTGAGATTAATTGAAATTTGATGAGATTTAACGATTCTTCATATTATTCCAATTAACTTAAAATAATCATAAGAACAATACAACTCAAATCACACAAAACCTAAAAAGCTAAATCCCTTCTTCTTCCCTGTCCGCCGCCGCTGATCCTAACCCTAGCCTCTCCTATTCGCCCTCGCAACCCTTCCACTAACCGTCCACTTCTTCTTTTTTCCTCCATTATCACCCTCTTCGAACCTTCTTTGCTCCTTCACCCCCACTCTCATTGTCATCAACCTTTCTTCTCCCTATCTTCTTCTTCCTTTCGTCTCCCTCCGCTACCTCTCATCACCTCCCTCTGCCTTCTTCGTCAACAACCTACACCTCAGCCTCTGTCTTCTTGCCACATCCTCTTCGTCCTTAACCTAACCCTCCGCCGCGAATTATCAACGCAACAAAGGCATTTCATCTTTCACCCAGATTTCAACCTACTCATAACCTAAACCCTCATCTTCTCACTACTAATCCGAAACCGATTCGCAACAAACATCTCGTATACATGGGGATTGGAGTTCGTACCTTGATTAGACGACGATGTCAGAAGAAAGATGACACTCCCACTGCTATATCGCCGCGATGTTGATTATAGTTCTGATGCGACGAAGACGCTTCCGAGAGACGCATTATTATGTTCAGGTACCATTCGATTTCACCTTTTCTTTCTTCGTTCTTGCCTGTGATTCTGAATTGGATGTTCTTCTTCTGTAATGTTCTTGCTCCTGAGTTTGTTTGATTCCGAATCTGCGGATTGGTTTACTGTTGATGCATTCTCGAACCTGCAGATTCTTGAAGGGGTTATGGGTGTTGCAGAGCTCTTATCATGTAATCATCACAACAACAGAATAGGGGCGAATTTGAAGATTGATGAAGGTGAAAGATGTTTTCAGATGAAGACTGAAAGAGATTGAAGCATATGAAGAAGAAGGTTGAAGAAGAAATGGGATTTGGAGAAGAAGATTGATTGCAGTTGAATGGTTAAAGAAAATGGTGAAAGAAGTGTGAAGCAGAATGGTGAGAAGAAGGGGTGGAGAGAAGTTGAAGAAGAAGAATGAGAAGTTATGAACCGAAGAAGAAGAAAAATGGAGTGAAGTTGGTTATGATTTATAGATGATCCCAGATGAAATTTTGTGAAGACTCAGGTGAAGCTTCTGGAATAATCGGTTATGAGTTTGTTTATTTTCTGTTATAAATTAGTTATCAACTTGTTACCCTTCTGTTATAACTTTTGATTTTCTGTTACAGTTTGCACCTATTTTAAATCTTGTGAAAATTTTCTGAGTCTTATCTGAGATAGTGCATATGACTTTCTAGGTTCGGATCTTGCTCCTAGTAGACATCCCCTCTTTTCTTCCTTTTTGTATTTCCCTGATATCGTTCTTCTTCTACTTCAGATTCGTTGAGAAGCTTTCCATTCCTTTTGCAGGTTATTGTTGTTGCACCCCAAAATTTGCCCTCACAAGACAAGACTTTGGGTACTAAGAGGTTCACAAAGTTCACAAGACATCTTATGAGGTTCACAAGGTTCACAAGACATCTTATGAGGTTCACAAGGTTCACAAGACATCTTATGAGGTTCACAAGGTTCACAAGACATCTTATGAGGTTCACAAGGTTCACAAGACCTCTCATGAGGTTCACAAGGTTCACAAAGTTCACACATAGTCAGAAAGTTTGACAATTCTCTCAGACAATGCCTTCTCCTAAGCAGGGCATCCAAAACTAGGGTTTTGACTTTAATCAGGATAAATGAACTTCCAAGACTTCAATTGAGCTTCATAACATCTTATATGTTTTTAATAATCCCCATATCAAGTTTCAAGACTTTTCTCAAAGGTTTGCTCAGTCAGATGATCAAATAGGTCAAAATTAGTCAAAGCAGTTAAAAAGTCAAACTGAGGTCAACTGTGGTCAAACCAAAGTCAAACTCCATGATTTTTTTTGCCAACATCAAGTATATGAAGTAAAAGTCATCATTTGATCAAGGGTGGATCATGATTCATCAAGGAGATTTCAGATCATCAAGAATCAGGAGTTTCTAAATTAGGGTTTTCACAGGAAAAGTCAACTGAACTTTGACCAGCCATAAATTTCACATGCTTCATCAAATTTTTCCCATCCAAATCTCATTTTGAAGGAAATTGAATTCTCTACAACTTTGTGTCTCACAAGCCAAGCCCAAAAATGCTTCATTTGGAAGGTATGAGCTAAGATATTTTAGGTCCTTTTAAAAGTCAACAAAAAGTCAACAACTTCAAAAGAGTATAACTTGAGAGTGGTAAAAGATATGGACATGAAACCAATGGGGTTGGTTAGAGGACTCTTGAAGCTTTCCAAAATGTCCAAGAACACCCTCATAGCATTAAAATTGAAGGATTTGTGCCCTTGCAAAGTTGGGAAATTTTTGGGAGGTTTATGAAGCAAATAGGACTTTAAAACCAATTTCTTCCAAATGGGCTTGCAATTTTGTGATCCAATCTTCAACATGACATCATGCACGACCCAACCCTCATTTATTCAGATTTTTTATTATTTTGATTTTATTTATTTTGATTTTATTCATTTAAAATCATTTTAAATCAAAATAAAATAGATAAATCAAATATTTAAATGAGATATTGCTTCTAGAAAATCATAAATATGGCTTGGATCAAATTGATATGAGAATTATGGTGATTGTATTAAAATAGCAAGGTTACATTCAAGAATATTTGAAATTTAAAACATGATATTTTTCAATCTCAATTATCCAAAAAATCCAAACAAACCTACAATATTTTGACCTAATTTCATCTACTATATGTACACAAACTAACACAATGCAGAAGGACGAAAATTTGAGCCTCCAAAGGTAAGGACAAAGTTTCAAAATTCATCCTAAGAACACAAATTCGGTTTGATACCTAGAGCTACTTTCAAGACAAACCAAAGAAGCTTTTTGAATGGATTAATTCAGTTATTGTGGACTGTATCGAAGTTTGCCATTGCTAGGGTTTGGAGCTTCAAAACGGGAACCAAGCATTTAGGACCTTAAAACAAATTCTAAGACCATGGCTGTGACATATGAACCTTGTACAATTGATCTGGGTTACTAATTTTTTTTATTATGATGGTTTGCATAATGGTTCAAAAAACATAGGTTTCTGGTTTTGGAAATTCGCAGGAAATTTCGCATGTGATTTCGCAGGTGTTTTTGCAGGTATTGAGGAAGAAGAAGACCCCTGGCGCGAAATTCAAATATTTGAATTTGGTTATGAATTATATATTATTGTTTGTAGTATATGTTATGAGAAACACTGATGGCTTGGTGGTGAAGGTGTGCGCGTGAGAAGCAAAGGTCCATGGATCAAATCCCAGTCTCAGCAAGTTTTTTTTGTTTTATTTCATTTATTTGTCAGGCTAAAAATATAATGATTGGCATCTGTTTGTTATCACCAAGCGCACGCTGGCCTGGTGGTTGTGGAGGCAGGACTCAAAGATTGAAGCCTAGGGCCTGGGTTCGAATCCCATCCCCAGGTAAGTCCCTTTTTCTCATTTTTTTCTTATTTTATTTTATTTATTTATATTATAGTTAATTAATGAATAAATATGTTTATTACTATTTTCTTTTCCATAAATTCAAAATTTTGTTAAAATTTAAACTTTACTAAAATTATCTAATATTTATTTTATTGTATATATTATATTATTTGTATAAATAAATAAATTATATTTAGATTAATTCATAAAACCTAATTTTTTATATAAACCCTAATAATATTTTATAAACCCTAATATTTTATAAAAAACATAATAATATTTTATAAAAACCTAATTATTTTTATTTTATTAATATATTTGTATATAAATTCTAATTATGTTTATTTATTTTTTATGATTTGTTTATATTATTATTATATATAGCTTTATGTAAATAATGTAATTAGGATTAGATTAATTAGTAAACCATAATTTATTTTCCTAAAAACAACTAAAAAAAAACCCTAACTTTATTTTATTAAATTAATTTTTTGTTACATGTTTATTTAATTATAATTAGTAAATATTTTTATAATATGTATATAAATTTAAATCATTAGAATAATTTAGTATATAATACTTATTATTTATTTCTTTTATTAAATTCTCTTAAAAAAATATTATTTGTCTAATTTTGGACTTTTAATTTATTTATTTATTATTATTATATTTTTCTTTCATCTTATGCATATTTATTTTTGCTTATTATTACTAAGCCTCTTACATTTATTTATTATTATTATTATTACTAACCCATTTAATTATTTATTTATTTATTTTAATTATTTTAATTATTATAATGTAATTGTATCCAATATGTAATAGTTGTAGAATAATTTTTACTATTTATTTTTAATTGCTATGGTTAGTAAAATAGGGAGTGCAAAACATGTTTGTATTTAAAAATCAATTTAGATCATTAATTTAAAGATAAATATCTGAATTGGTACACTCACACACGTAAGTCAATCCTGGATCGCCATCTCACTTCTTAAGGGTTACCTCTCAAGTTGCCTAAACAAAAGGTCAAGTAAGGTGTATAAAGCAAAGTCCCTCATCCCACATCATCTAGTCCCTTAACAGATAAAAAGATCAAGTCCCTTCATGGTTGCCTTCGTAATGATCTTGTCCCTTTTGAATAAAGATGATAAGTCCCTTCGAATTGCTTATACACCTTACAGTTGCCTAAATAACAGTTGTCCCTTCACATGTCCCTTATCACATCCAGGGTAATGACTACCTATTCCTTAATAATAGGGATAGTCTTACCATTTAAAGGATATTTAAGAACATAAAAGACTTAACTTAGGGTAGGTTCCTCTTATGTACTTGCTCACTTTTTTTCAAAAACATTTTAAACACTTCACATTTTCAAACAATTTTCAAAACAAAGGCTTTATATATATCCGTACATGGATCATTATAAAGTACTTAAAGAAAATTCTAAACACACACTACACTTTTCAAAAACATTTTAAAGTGAGCTAAGTAACTAAGAGCCCATGGATAACCATGGATGTAAAGGGTGCTAACACCTTCCCTTTACATAACCTACCCCCCGAATCCAATAATCTTTTAAAAGGTCTTTCCTGTTCTTTTATGCCTTTCCTTTGGATAAAATAAAAGTCGGTGGCGACTCTTGCTATCCGCAACATAACTAAAGTCAGTTCTCCCACCGTGTTACAGAACTGGCGACTCTGCTGGGGACTTAATAAAAGAGGGGTACCCTTAGGAATTAGATCACTTTAAAAATTGTTTGCCTTGTTTGCTTTATACTTATCTGCTGGGTGCTCTTATGTGTGAAAGATCCTAACCCGGATCTAGTGTACCTTAGGTAAATGGCAATAGACCAAGGAAACTGTACGGCGTATACCGATATGGTTGATCTGGTGGCCATAGTTAGTGCTACTTCTTGGTTGGTGCTTATGTTCCTCAAGTCAAGTTGAGGATAATATGAGGCTGCCATATGTTGTCAATGTACTAACTAACTTTTAGAACCCTAGTTATCCCATCTTGGCCTTTAGTAAGTAGTGAGATAACCGGCTTTGGTGAAGACTGAAGTTGGTTGATACTCGATACTACGCTCATTGAGATTCTAAACTTGGAGGGTTTTGGTTGGCAAGTAAGTTGCCTACTGAACAACCACCCTTGTGAAGGATCAATGATATTGAGATCCCTTAGAACCTGGTTACTTTTGTAGGACAGGATGAACCAACTAAACTTCAGGGGAGGGTACCTACCTTTGAACCTCATGCAAGCCTTTAAACCTAGGGCTATTGTGTGACTTGTTTGTGTGTGCCACATGTTTGTGATTGAGCATAACATCATGACATCATCATGCATCATAAGCATAGCATTCTCACTAACCATTTCAAGGACCAAAAGATTTGTCTTTGTTCTTTGTTGCAGGTCATGGCTTCTGCTCGTAGAAACACTATCAGGATCAACTTTGTAGGCATACCTCCTAAGCTTGAGGAATTGGTTTCTCAAATTTCTGAAAGTTCCCAGTTCATCAAGAGACATGGTCACCTATTGGATCTAGTCACCTCAGGATTCAATGAAGATATGATGAGTGTTCTGTTTTAGTTCTTTGATCCTAAGCACCATTGCTTCACATTCCCCGACTATCAGCTGGTTCCTACAATGGAAGAATTCTCCAAACTTCCGGGTATACTTGTTCTTGATCAAAGACCCTTCACAGGCTTGGAAAAAGAGCCTAAACCTGAGGTTATTGCTGCAACTCTACATCTGAAGAAGTCTGACAATGTTCTAGAAACGAGAAGCGGAGTTAAGGGTATTCTTGCTAAGGTGTTGATAGAGAAGGCTCAAGTGTTCTTTAAAGCTATGAGCTACGATGCTTTTGAGGAGATCTTAGCCTTGTTGATTTATGGCTTAGTGTTGTTCCCCAATCCTGATCAGTTCATAGACGTTCATGCCATCAATATATTCCTGAGTCACAATTCGGTGCCTACATTACTTGGAGACATTTTACACTCTCTTCATACTCGTACTACAAAGGCACGAGGAATTCTGATTTTTTGTATACCTCTATTGTCTAGGTGGTTTATTTCTCACCTTCCTCGCTCAGTGATGAAGAATGAGCAAGGGTTCAGGTGGTCCAAGAGGATCATGTCACTCTCTTATTCAGATATCCATTGGTGCTCCAGATCTATGGAGAATGTTACTATCATTGACCGTTGTGGGGAGTTTCCTAATGTGCCACTGCTAGGCATAAGAGGAGGCATTACTTACAACCCTTCTTTAGCTTTACGACAGTTTGGTTACGCTCGGAGCGATGGTCCACATGACATGTTGATTCAGGGTATTGTGTTTGACTACGACAATGATCTGCAAGGTTACCGTCAGAGGTTCATACGAGCATGGGGAAAAGTGAACAAGGTTGACAGCAAAACTCTGGAGCCCAAGTACACTATTCCTATGGAAGCTTACCTCAGATGGGTGTGATCTCGTGCTCAGACTCTTATGATGCCATATCCTGCCATCCTGCCAGTTACTATGGAGCCTGTTGCTGAAGGAGATACCTCTTATACCATCCTTCACCCAGACATGCCCACTGACATGGAAGACTTACAGAGAACCTGGATCCAGTTGAAGGAGCAAAGGGATACTTTCGAGGCTCATTACAAAGCAAGTCAAGAAAGAATCCTGGAGCTAACAAAGCAACTTCACGAGGAGCGGAATCTCAACTTATACCTCAACACAAAGAGGAAACGTCCATGGGAGACTTAAAACCCCATCTTTTGTATTTACTTCATTTCATTTTGTAAGCCCAAAGGGCAAACAAATTTATTACTAATAAAAGTTTACTTTCTTGATTGTTTAAGAAAAGTTAAATCTTGCGGTCCTTGAAAACATTGCATACGCATCTATACATCATATCATTGCATCACAGGTTTCTTGTGCACAGGTTTCTTATCTTCTCGCTGTTTATTTCAGCAATGGCTCTTGAACAAACAGTTAAGGATCTCCAGGCACAAAATGCACAGTTCCAAAAGCTGATCCTGAACTTGTCCAAGGGGCAGGATGAATTGAAGACACTGCTGGCCAAGAAGACTAAGAAGACTAGAAGGTCAGGTGGCCTAATCAACATGGATAGAAGGTTCAGAGGTCCTGTCAAGACCAAAGAACAGGTTGAAGAATATGAGTCTGAAGAGTCTGAGAAAGAGGGAGGCAGTCTCCACAACACAATGGGGGACTCTGATTCTGAAGCTAACTACTATCATGAGCCTAATGAAGATAAGTTCAAGATGCTGGTGGATAGAATGGATGCTATGGAATTGCAAAAGTCTTCTGGGCTGGATTTTGAAGACCTGAGTTTGATATCTGGGGTGGTTATACCCATTGGTTTCAAGGTTCCTACTTTCGTAGTTTATGATGGTGTCTCTTGTCCCAAGCTGCATCTGAGGTCTTATGTCCGGAGAATCCAACCCCATACTGCTGATAAGAAGTTGTGGATCCATTTCTTCCAAGAGAGCTTATCTGGAGCTCAATTGGAATGGTACTATCAGTTGGAAAGTGTCAACATCCGTGATTGGAATGATCTTGCTGAAGCCTTCTATAAGCAATATCAATACAATGCTGATCTAGCCCCGACTCGCATGCAACTACAAAGCATGTCTATGGGTGCTAAAGAAAATTTCAAGGAGTATGCCCAGAAGTGGAGAGACTTGGCTGGAAGAGTGCAACCCCCTCTAACTGACAGGGAGTTAATGGATATGTTCATGTGTACGTTGAATGGTCCTTTTTACAGTCATCTCATTGGAAGCTCATCATCTGGCTTCACTGAGTTGATAATGACAGGAAAGCGCGTAGAAAGTGGAATAAGGAGTGGCAAGATCTAAGTGGGTGCTTCTTCATCCAGTACTACAAAGAAGCCCCCTAGTGGGAAGAAAGAATCAAATGTTGTTTATGGTCAACCTGATCGTAATAGAAGGCATTAGTCTGTGAGTGCAGTTCATATCTCCAATCCAACTCCTACAACACCAGAGCTGCCACAGGGCAATCAACAGAGGCCTAGAAGGCAGTTCACTAAGCTCAACATGTCACTGGCCCAAGCCTTGCAACACTTGTTGAAGGGTGAACTTATCACTTTGAGGGATCCTCCTCAGAATCCCAATGTTACCTCTCCCAGGTACAATCCTAATGCACAATGTGCATATCATTCAAATTGTCAGGGACATGATACCAATAGTTGTTGGGTATTGAAGAATAAGATTCAGGATATGATTGATGCTGGAGAGATTGAGTTTGACCCTCCGGGTACTCCAAATGTGATTACTGCTCCTATGCCAAATCATGAGAAGACTGTCAATGCCATTGATGAAGATTCACATATTTCCTCAGTCGCAGATTTGACCATACCATTGTCTATTATTAAGAAGAAGTTAGTACAAGCTGGGTTCTTTCCAGGATGTCGTGAAGATTGTTTATATTGTGCCTATAAGCCGGATATCTGTTGGAGGTTGAAGGACAAAATTCAACGCCTCATGAATAATTACACTATAGTGTTTGAGAGGACCCCACATTCTGTGGAGAGCATGGTTGATCATATAACTAAAGGTGCGAAGGTTGAAGAGGTGGATATGGTTGATAAAGTGCCAGTGAGGATTACTTCCAAGGGTCCTGTCAAAATCACTCGTCAGGGTCCAATTAAGATTACTGCTGAAGGCCCTGTGAAGATTGTTGCTGAAGCTAGAGTGGCTCCTATGATCATCACCACTCCTGGTCCTATTCCGTATACTTCTGATAAAGCTGTGCCTTGGCATTATGGTTCTGATGTTTATATCCATGGTGTTAAGCAGGAACCCTTAGCTGATACGCCTGTTGCTGATGAAAACATTGATGCTGATAATATTGCTGGATCTAGTAAAATCACACGAAGTGGAAGAATCTTCTCTCCTCCAGTTACCTCCAAGAATGTAGTTACTCCAGCTACTACCTCTACTACTGATGCTCGGGGAAAAGGTCCTGTTATTGAACCTATACAAACTGATGTGCCAGCTGCTGATGATCTTGCTAAGCAGATGGAAGAAGTATTGAAAATCATTCGCAAGAGTGATCATGACATTGTTGATCAATTGGGGCATACTCGCTCCAAGATTTCTATGCTGTCTTTATTATTGTGTTCTGAGGCTCATGCCAAGGCCCTGATTAAATTTCTGAAGACTCCTCATGTACCAAATGAGATTTCTGTAGACCAGTTTGAAAATTGTGTTGCACACTTGACCTATGATAATGGGTTAGGTTTCTCCGATGCTGATTTGACTCCTGCTAAGAGGGATCATAACAGGGCTCTACATATCTCTATTGAATGTAGGGGCACTACCCTGTCACATGTGTTAATAGACAATGGTTCCTCGCTGAATGTGTTGCCCAAAGAAGTCCTGAATAAGCTTAGTCCTGAAGATGCTGTGTTGAAGCCCAGTAATATAGTGGTGAAAGCTTTTGATGGCTCGAGAAGAGTGGTGCATGGAGAAATTGATCTCCCAATAAAAGTAGGTTCTCAGGTCTTCAATGCTACTTTTTATGTAATGGATATTCGTCCGTCGTATTCTTGTTTGCTTGGGCGTCCCTGGATCCATGGGGCAGGTGCTGTAACCTCCACTTTACATCAGAAGCTGAGATATCCAGTAGAAGGAAAAGTTGTCACTGTTTACGGAGAGGAAGGATATATAGTTAGCCATGTGAACACCTTTAAATATCTTGAAGTAGAAGGTGAATATGTTGAAACTCCGTGCCAAACGTTCGAAGTAGTTCCTTGGATTGTTAATAATTATGAAGCTCCTCCTGTTGTCAAGAAAGTTCCTGTGGTCACCAGAGTACCTCCAACAATGGCCTCCCTCAAAGATGCTAGAGTTGTGGTGGATGAAGGTGGTTGTACTATTTGGGGTCAGCTTCCTGACATCCCTTACAAGTCTGACAAATTTGGTTTGGGTTTCACTGAAGAGTCCCAGAAGGTTGTTCGTCGTGCTCGTGTTGTTCGTATCACCAATCAGGGGATCATGAAAGATCAGATCAATGTTGTGGGTGACTATGATGAAGACTACAACTTGGATGCTTGGATTTTTCCTACTGTGGGTGCTGGGCTCGATAATTGGAAAGCTGAAGATGTTATTCCTATCTCCTTTAGTCAGGAGTAAATACTATTACTGTGTTGTTACTTTTAAAGTTTGTAATTTTTGAACAATTAAACTCTTAAGCCTTGTGCCTTACCCGGGGCACAATGGTGTGCTTGTTACGGGATGTCATTTCATTTGCATACTTCATTCAATAAAAATCAGTGGACGTTTCGTTTTCGTAAATATTGTGTTCCTTGTCTTTCTTTTCTTTTATTTTTGTTTTATCAGCTATGTGTTCTTACACACACCCACGTCACTAAAATGCAGATCCTCATCCACTCTGGATCCTGTTGATAACAGTTCTACTATTGCCAATTATAATTTCGAGAATCCGATCTATCAAGCTGAAGATGGAAATGAGGACGATTGTGAAGTACCTGTAGAGCTTGCTAGGTTGTTACAACAAGAAGAGAAAGTTATACAGCCACATGAAGAGCCAATCGAGGTTGTGAATCTGGGAACTGAAGAAAACAGGAAAGAAGTCAAGATAGGGGTTGAATTAGAAGATAGTGTCAAGAGCAGATTGATTCAGATGTTACATGATTATGTGGAGATCTTTGCTTGGTCTTATGAAGATATGCCAGGGTTGGATACAGACATTGTGGTTCACCGTTTACCAGCAAAAGAAGATTGTCGTCCAAAGAAGCAGAAGGTTCGTCGCATGCGTCCTGAAATGTTAGAGAAGATTAAAGCAGAGGTAATGAAACAGTTTGATGCATGGTTCTTAGCTGTGACTTCTTATCCTCAGTGGGTTGCAAATGTGGTACCGGTACCTAAGAAAGATGGTAAGGTACGTATGTGTGTAGACTACAGAGATTTGAACAAGGCCAACCCCAAAGATGACTTTCCACTTCCTCATATTGATGTTCTGGTAGACAACACTGCTCAGCATAAAGTATTCTCTTTCATGGATGGCTTCTCTGGTTACAATCAAATCAAGATGGCACCTGAAGATATGGAGAAGACAACATTTGTTACACAGTGGGGCACCTTTTGCTATAAGGTGATGCCATTTGGTTTGAAGAATGCGGGGGCAACATATCAGCGTGCTATGATGGCTTTGTTTCATGATATGATTCATCATGAGATAGAGGTATATGTGGATGATATGATAGCCAGGTCCCAGAATGAAGAACAACATATTGATCACCTGCATAAGTTGTTTGAAAGATTGAAGAAATACAAGTTGAGATTGAACCCAAACAAGTGTACTTTTGGAGTTAGGTCTGGTAAACTCCTGGGTTTCATTGTCAGTGGAAAAGGTATTGAGGTAGACCCTGCAAAGGTGAAAGCTATACAAGAGATGCCAGCTCCCCGTACTGAGAAGGAGGTTAGAGGTTTCTTGGGACGATTGAATTACATTGCAAGATTTATTTCCCAATTAACTGCTACCTGTGAGCCAATCTTCAAGTTGTTGAAGAAAGATCAGGTAATGGAATGGAATGATGAATGCCAGACTGCCTTTGATGAAATCAAGAAATATCTGCTAGAACCTCCCATTTTGATGCCACCAGTTGATGGAAGACCCTTGATCATGTACTTAACAGTATTAGACAACTCAATGGGGTGTGTGTTGGGGCAACATGACGAGTCTGGTCGAAAAGAGCAGGCAATATACTATCTTAGCAAAAAGTTTACCGACTGTGAAACAAGATACTCACTGCTCGAGAAAACTTGCCGCGCTTTGGCATGGGCTTCTCGCCGACTAAGACAGTATATGTTGACTCATACTACCTTATTGATTTCGAAGATGGATCCAATCAAGTACATATTTGAGAAACCGGCTCTCTCCGGAAGAATTGCAAGATGGCAAATGATCTTGACAGAATATGACATACAATACACTACTCAGAAGGCCATTAAAGGAAGTGTTGTGGCTGATCATTTGGCTCATCAAGCAGTGGATGATTATCAGTCAATGAGTTTTGAGTTCCCCGATGAAGACATTATGATTATTACCAAAGAACCTGGACAATATGACAGACCTGAACAAGGATCCCGATGGACTATGGTTTTTGATGGAGCTTCTAATGCACTTGGTAATGGTGTTGGTGTTGTGATCAGTTCCCCTGAAGGTTGTCATACCCCGATTACTGCCAGACTTTGTTTCTATTGTACTAATAACATGGCTGAGTATGAGGCATATATCCTGGGTATCAAAGCTGCCATTGATATGAAAATTCAGTTCCTTGATGTGTATGGAGATTCAGCCTTGGTAGTAAGTCAGATCAAAGGAGATTGAGATACTAAACATGATAATCTCATTCCTTACAGAGAGCATGTGTTGTCTTTGATCCCACATTTTAAAGAGATTACCTTTGGACATATTCCACGAAGAGAGAATCAGTTGGCAGATGCTTTAGCCACCATGGCACCCATGTTTGAGATTAGCTGGGATGATGAGGCTCCCAAGATTACTATTGATAGATTTGAAAAGCCTGCATACTGCAATGAGGTTGACACTGAAGAGGCAGAGTAGAAACCTTGGTTCTATGAAGTGAAAAGATATCTTGAAGCTCAGGAGTTCCCTGAAGGGGCATCTGTCAAAGATAGGAAGTTTCTGAGGAGGTTTTCTGCTAAGTTCTTTTTGAGTAATGGGATTTTGTACAAGCGCAATCATGATTCAACTATGCTTCGTTGTGTGAATAAGAAGGAAGCAACTGAAATTATGGAAGATATGCATGATGGGATCTTTGGCACTCATTCTAGTGGTCATACTATGGCAAAGAAGATATTGAGAGCAGGTTACTATTGGTCTACCATGGAAGCTGACTGCTATCAACATTCGAGAACGTGTCACAAGTGTCAAATCTATGCTGATAAAGTACATATACCTCCATCACCATTGAATGTGTTGACTGCTCCTTGGCCTTTTTCCATGTGGGGCATTGATATTATTGGTGAGATCAAGCATACTGCTTCTAATGGGCATCATTTCATCCTGGTCGCTATTGATTACTTCACGAAGTGGGTGGAGGCAGCTTCATTTGCATCTGTTACTAAGAATGTGGTGGCTCGATTCATTAAGAATAATCTCATATGTAGGTATGGCATCCCTGAAAGGATTATTACTGACAATGGCTCTAATCTAAATAACACTATGATTACTGATCTCTGCATGCAGTTCAAGATTAAACACCACAACTCTTCTCCTTATCATCCGAAGATGAATGGGGCAGTAGAAGCGGCCAATAAGAACATTAAGAAGATTATACAGAAGATGACTGTTACTTACAAAGATTGGCATGAGATGTTACCATTTGCTCTTCATGGTTATCGTACTACAATACGTACTTCAACAGGGGCAACCCCATTCTCCTTAGTATATGGTATGGAAGCAGTTCTGCCCATTGAAGTTCAGATTCCCTCCTTAAGAATTATGAAGGATGCAGGTTTGGATGAAGATGAGTGGATTCAGACTCGACTTGACCAGATAAATTTGATTGATGAGAAGAGGTTAGCAGCTGTTTGTCACGGTCAGATGTACCAGAAACGGATGATCAAGGCTTTTAATAAGAAGGTTAAGCCAAAGGTATATCAGGCTGGTGATTTGGTAATCAAGCTTATCATATTACCACAGGGTGATCCTAGAGGCAAGTGGACTCCTACATACGAAGGACCATTTGTGGTCAAAACAGTATTCTCAGGAGGTGCCATGATACTTACTACTATGGATGGTGAAGACTTCCCATAGCCTGTAAACACAGACATAGTTAAAAAATACTACGCATAAAAAGAGACCCGCTAGGTTGACTGGCCTAGGCAAAAATAAGGGCATCCCGGCGAACCAAAAAGGTTCGGGCAAAAATTAGGGATATATGTAAAAAATGTACAACCGGCAAGTCGAAAACCTGAAAAGGCGGCTTGGGCAAAAAAGGGTATCCCGGTGGATTGAAAACCTGAAAGGGCAATCCAGGAAAAAGTTAGGGATTAAAGCGTATGACTATGTCTCGTTTGGATCACCCATAAAACTACAACCAGTTGTGCTACTTACTCAAGCTCGAACAGATAAAGCTCAGTCCAATCACTTCCATCCCGACAGCAGAAGATGAGATACTTGAAGATAATGGCAATAGTAGAATTGAAACTCAATAGGATTATTTCCCACATAGTTGATTCTCCTTGTTTTGTAAAAACTTTATGACAAATTCCTCTTACTAGGATTTCTGTCCCCTTGTACAAACTTGCCTATGTATGGGTCACTTTTTTGATATAAATAAAATTTCATCTTTGAATCCAGATTTACTTTTACCCTATTTACATAAGCGAAACGTCCATTGGTTGTGTTTGAATGTATGTATGCTTTTGAATATGATTGATGTTTACCAGAAATGCATAAATGCTTAATATGATTGATGTTTACCAGAAATGCATGAAAATGCAGTAATAGTATTTACTAAGGACGAACGAGGGAAGGAATTCAACGAAGCTTCGCCGGTTCATCCCCACGAGACAGCTACAAGTCCCCCAGTAGGGCAAATCTGAAATTCTGTGATCAGGTATGAGATGTCGAATGAGATGTTCCAACACTTGACAGATTTAACCAAAACTTAAAGTGCAAGAAAATTAAACAACACAGTAGTTTGTTAACCCAATTCAGTGTATAACCACACTTACATCTGGAGGCTACCAAGCCAGGAGGAAATCCACTATAAGTAATATTAATTCTAGACTTAAACAACCCAGTTTAATCTTTCACTTAATATCTACCCAATGCAATTTTTACCTAAGACACAACTTAGATATGAGTACCAACTCACTCCCCCTCAATCACACAGTGATCTTGTTTACAAGTTTAATAAAATTGAAGTCATACTTCAAACAAAACAGCTTGATCTTACTTCACAGTTTCAATCAAGACACAAATACACTTTTGCTTAAAAGCTCATAGAGTGGTACAATAAAACAACCTGCTATTAAAACACACAACACCCTATTTTGTCTTCTTAAATTCGTACTCAAATCTGAGATATTCTGTTGCTTAAATAGGTGTATGGATTTTGGGCTTTCTGTAGGTTAATCCAGTCCTAAAACGCATGCAGCTTCCACCTTGAATTAGGGTTTGTTACTTCCTAGATTCTAGGTGATTTAGTTCTTCTGATTATGCTGAAGTCTCATAACAACACTCCCTACAGATGCGCCTTATTCTGTTTTTGTCCATCCATAATTAATTCCAAATAACTTTCCTTAAATTACTCAGATCAGTTAGTCATTAATTAAATCTGGTAGCAGGTTTGAGATGTCACAACATCTGTTGGGACATCCTGAAAAACTGAACTTAAATCATTAACACAATGTCCCAACATCTGGTGTGACATCCTGAATTAAGTTCTTATACTCTGTTTGATGATGTCCCAACATCTGATAGGACATCCTGAACTGAATTCAACATTTCTTGTTGGTCAAAAATTCTGCCAATTCTAAACATCTACAAACTCCCCCTTTGGCTAATTTTTGGCTAACATTCTTTTCTGATTTTCAGAGTGCAGCAGAAGTTCTTTTATCAGAGTATAGCAGTTCTTTTCTGTTAAGTCATGTGTGAGTTTACTCCCCCTCAAACATACATGTATTCAGTCTTGTTGCAACAGAAATATTTTTCATTAACATCACAGATTTAGTTCAGAAGCAAACAAAGATTAATAACCAAACAGCATTATACATTGTTGTTGTTGTTCTCCCCCTTGTTAGACATAAATTTGGGGCCAAAGATACTAAGTCAAAATTACAATGCAGCAGTCATTACATTTTTCCTCACATACAATTTTTCACTCAGACTCCTCACAGTCAGTTTCTTCCTCTTCCTCAGTCTCTTCGTCAGAGGTAGCAGCTTTCTGAGCACTTTCTTCAATCTCCAGCCTTTGGATAATCTCCTCAAGCTTCTGCTTCCTTGCATCCAGTTCTTTGCAAGTGCTCTTCAGTTCAGCAATCAATGCAGCTTTGGAGATTGGAGACTTTGCCTTTGAAGGACCAGCAGATGTCCCAGAGGGTGCTTCAACATCAGCTGCATGATGACTCAGGAACAACTTGTAGTGGAAGGCCAGAGGGCTTTCTCTTTTGCAAATTGTGTCCTTCTCAGTGAGGATACCAGGATACTGACTCAGCATTATTCCACACAGCAGGGAAGGAAAGGCAATTGGTAGCTTAGTTGCAGATGATCCAGCATGCTTCAATGTCTGATCAAATATATAAGCTCCATAATCCAGCTTTGTTTGAGTGCCCACAGCAAATATGAACCTGCCTAATCCAGTTGATATTGAGGATGTATGATTGGTAGGTACCCAGTTTGCTGTACCAATCCTATTCAGCATGGCATATTTCCTTGTCAGCATGCTAACTGAGAGCTTCCCTTTAACTGGCCAAGCCTTGACCTGGTTAGCAGTGATAACCTTGCAGACCTGGTTATCAGTCTTCCTCAACTCATTTGGACCATCAGATTCTCTTCCAAGGTATTGGTTGATAACCCTAGGAGAGAATTCTACACACCTGCCTCTTACATATACTTTTCTAAAGTCAGCAGACTTACCATTGGCACAATCTTCTTGGAGGTTGACTATGAATTCCTTGACAAGCAGCTCATAGCAGGGAGAGAAGTTGGAGACAGTTTTGAAGAGGCCAGCAGAAGAGATGAGATCAATTAACTCTGTGCACTCAAGTGCATTACTGCTCAGCTCTCTTTCAAGTGCTACCCTTCTTTGATAAACAAACTTCCATCTATTCACACTTGAAACATGATGAAAGGAGATGTTGTCCAAGGGAGCTTCTGGAACAGCAGTTGATGACCTTGAGGGTGCTGATTTCTTCTTTGGAAGAGATGTTGGGACATCTTCTTCAACATCTGAATCTGGAGGAGTGACAGCTTTCCTCTTTTGTGTTTGCACCTTGCTCCATTGTTTTGTAGGACCAAAGACAACTTTAGCTTTGTCCTTCTTTGGTGTAGCTTGCTTCTTCTCAGGAATTGCATGTCCTGCATTCATCTTTTCTTTCCTAGTCCTAAGCCTTTTGGCTATGCCAGGTTTTACAGAAGCAATGATTTATGTATCAGAATCATGCTCTAGGTTCACAACAGGAGGAGGTTGAGCAGTCTCCTCTTCAGCTGGTGGTTCAACAGAGATTTGATCTTCAGTGGAGGCCTTGTGCTGGTCCTCATATATTTCTTCATCACTATCAGTGGAGGCCTTTTTCTGGTCCTCAGATGTTTCAACAGCAACATCCGATGAGGCCTTTTGCTGGTCTTCAGATGTTTCAACATCTATTGGGACATCCTGTTGAACAGGAGTGTCCTTTTCAGTCTGAGTTTGTTGATCTTCTTGTGGGGCTGGCATGGTGTTCAGAGGGATAGAAATGCCACTTACCACTCTTTGCTCAGATACGATCCTGGTTACTAACTCCTTTATGGAATCATCCACGTATTCAGAAGCTTTTGGAGTGATGTTTGCTGGTGAAGGTATGCCTTTGGATTTGCTGAAAACTTGATCTTTTGTTCTTTTTGGAGTTCTTGGCTTTTTAGCAAGAGGAACACTTCCTCTGATTTCGTCCATTGGAGTTGAATCCATGGGTACCACAAAAATGGGGGTTGCATGCACCACATCTTCCTTGTTTAGGATTTCTTCAGAAATGTTAGGGTTTTGAGACATTTTCGAAGGAGGTGGATGAAGAATTTTAGGGTTGATGAGTTCTGAAAAACAGTTAGAGAATGCAATTCGTTTTTGAGAGTATGATGAGAATATGGACAGCTGAAAGCAAGCTAATATTTTATAAGTAGCCGTTACTTGGAGAATTTTTAGGAGTGGAATACCCAAGGTGCTTGACCAGACTGGTGTTGCCATCTGGTGCTTATGCCACACAATGTCATATGACATGTTGGCACATCTCCATAACTGCTAAATTTCACATAAGCAGATTCCCAATTTACCCCTTAGGTTTTCAAACTGAGTAGCATCCAAGGCTTTGGTAAATATATCAGCCAACTGCAGATTTGTAGCTACATGTTCCAGTGAAATCACTTTCTCTTCTACAAGATCTCTGATGAAATGATGTCTGATATCAATATGCTTGGTCCTGCTATGTTGGATAGGATTCTTTGATATGTTAATTGCACTTAAATTGTCACAGTACAATGTCATGACATCTTGTGGGACATTGTACTCAGTGAGCATTTGCTTCATCCAAACCAACTGTGAACAACTGCTTCCAGCTGCTATATATTCAGCTTCAGCTGTAGATAAGGATACACAATTTTGTTTCTTACTGAACCAAGAAATCAAATTGTTTCCTAGAAAGAAGCATCCTCCTGAAGTGCTTTTTCTGTCATCAGCACTTCCAGCCCAATCAGCATCACAGAAGCCAGTGAGAATTGGTTTGCATCCATGAAAGTACATTATGCCATAGTCACAAGTACCATTAACATATTTCAGAATTCTCTTGACTTGATTAAGATGACTAACTTTTGGATCAGCTTGATATCTTGCACATACACCTACTGCAAATGCTATGTCTGGTCTTCTAGCAGTCAGATATAACAAGCTTCCAATCATACTTTTGTACAGGCTTTGATCTACATTCTCACCCTTGTCATCTTTAGTCAGCTTTAAATGTGTGGGGGCAGGAGTTCTCTTATGAGTAGCACTGTCCATCCCAAATTTCTTGACTATGTTCTTAGCATACTTGCTTTGGGAAATGAACATGGAGTCCTCCATTTGCTTTATTTGCAGTCCAAGAAAGTAGGTTAATTCTCCTACTAGGCTCATTTCAAATTCAGATTCCATCTGATTGACAAAATGTTTCACCATCCTTTCTGACATCCCACCAAAAACAATGTCATCTACATATATTTGAGCAATCATGACATTTCCTTCTTCATCTTTAACAAATAAGGTTTTGTCAATTCCACCTTTCCTGTATCCTTGCTTGATAAGAAAAGTAGTTAGCCTTTCATACCATGCTCTTGGAGCTTGCTTCAGACCATAAAGAGCCTTCTTTAGTTTGTATACATGATTTGGACAGCTTGGATCAACAAATCCTTTAGGCTGTTCTACATATACCTCTTCATTAAGATATCCATTTAAAAAGGTACTTTTCACATCCATTTGAAATAGCTTGAACTTTAAGATACAAGCAATTCCCAAAAGTAATCTGATTGATTCAAGCCTTGCTACTGGTGCAAAGGTTTCATCAAAGTCTACTCCTTCAATTTGTGTGTATCCTTGAGCTACAAGTCTAGCTTTGTTCTTTGTAACAACTCCTTGCTCATTTGACTTGTTCTTATACACCCATTTAGTTCCAATCACATTTATGTCATCAGGTCTAGGGACAAGGTTCCACACTTCATTCCTTGTGAATTGACCTAACTCCTCTTGCATAGCACAAATCCAATATTCATCAGTAAGAGCTTCCTTGATGTTTTTAGGTTCTATTTTAGAAACAAAACAGGAACCTGAAATCACTTCTTTTGATCTAGTGCTTACACCTCTGTTGGGATCACCAATTATCAAATCTTTGGGATGATCTTTCTGGATTCTGATGGAAGGAGGTTTGCTGGATTGTTCTGTCCTTGCATCAATTTGAGTTAAGTCAGAATGATCACTCTTTTCTTCAGCTTCAGTTTTGATATCAGCAGATGTTCCAACATCTTCTGGAACATCTGTAGGAGCATCATCAATTATCACATTTATGGACTCCATGATAACCTTGGTTCTAGAATTAAATACTCTATATGCTCTGCTATTTATAGAGTATCCAAGAAAAATCCCTTCATCACTTTTAGGATCCATTTTTCTTCTTTGCTCCCTATCTGCCAGAATATAACAGTTACTTCCAAACACATGGAAGTACTTAACTGTGGGTTTTCTGCCTTTCCAGACTTCATAGATTGTGGACAAAGTTCTTTTCCTTAGAGTAACTCTGTTATGGATGTAACAAGCTGTGTTCATAGCTTCAGCCCAGAAGTACAAAGGTAACTTTTTGGCATGGATCATAGCTCTTGCTGATTCTTGAATACTTCTATTCTTCCTCTCAACAATCCCATTCTGTTGAGAAGTGATTGGTGAAGAGTATTCATGATTGATTCCTTCTGAAGAACAGAAATCTAAGAATTTTTGGTTCTCAAATTCTTTTCCATGATCACTTCTTATTCTGATCACACAGCTGGCTTTTTCCCTTTGTATTCTTTGGCATAAGTCTTTGAATACATCAAATACATCAGACTTTTCTTTGATGAAATTTATCCATGTATATCTTGAAAAGTCATCAACCACTACATAGGCATACCTCTTACCACCAAGGCTCTCAACCTGCATAGGTCCCATAAGATCCATATGCAATAATTCCAAAACTTTGGAAGTTGTCAGATGTTGGAGCTTTGGATGGGACATCTTGGTTTGCTTGCCTATTTGACATTCACCACATATTTTGCCATCATCAATCTTCAGTTTAGGAATACCTCTCACAGCATCCATAGATATGATTTTCTTTATGCCTCTGAAATGAAGATGATCTAGTCTTTGGTGCCATAGTTTCACTTCTTCTTCTTTAGCTAAAGAGCAAGTTGAAGTGAGACTGAAGTCTTGAGGTTCCCACATGTAACAGTTGTCTTTAGATCTGGCTCCTTTCATGACAACCTTTTGTTCTTTGTTAGACACTATGCATTCAGTTTTGGTAAAGTTTACACTGTACCCTTGATCACATAATTGACTTATGCTGATCAGGTTAGCAGTTAAACCTTTAACCAGCAACACATCATCTAGTCTTGGTACATCTGGACAGTCCAAGGTCCCAACCCCTTTGATTTCTCCTTTAGCTCCATCTCCAAAGGTTACATATCTGGATGAATATGACTTTAAGTCTACTAGCAAATTCTTCAGTCCAGTCATGTGTCTTGAGCATCCACTGTCAAAGTACCAGTCTTCTTTAGCTGATACTCTTAGTGAAGTATGAGCTATATATGCAACACCTTTCTTTGACCATTTGAGTTGAGATTTCTTTTGATACCTCTGCCCTGTGTATTGTTCATTAGTAGAGCACCAAGGTTGTTTGTTGATTTTGTTCTTGGGCATGTAGCTTTGATCAGCATGAAGACTAGCTTTTGGTATCCATACCTTCTTGATGACCTCTGTCTTCTGCTTAGGGGGTTGCTGATCTCTTTGATGTCTATGCAACACTTTCTTGGTAACTTCTATCTTCTGCTTAGGAGGTTGCTGATACATCTGATTTGGATATCCATGCAACTTATAGCAATGAGGTTTGATATGTCCAAATCTTCCACAATGATGACATCTCCATCTTTGATACTTCTTCTTCATTATGTTCTTTTCAGAATGTTGAGACATCTGTTGGAACATTATGTTTGACTTTGTGTTCTTTTCATGATGTTGAGGCATCTGTTGGGACATTTTGTTTGACTGTATGGACTTTGAAGTAGTTTTGCTAGAGCTAGCTTCATCCTTATGAACTCTGTTAAATCCCAGTCCACTTTTATCCCATGAATGCTTATTGTTGTTGAGAATAACATCCAGTGTACTTGAGCTACTGTTCAGCGTTCTAACAGATTTGGACATGTGTTCCAACTTGGAGTTGAGAAGACTTACTTCACTTTTCAAGGTGTCAATGATCTCTAGATCACTTGCTTTTTCATCCTTTAGTGCCTTAATCTGCTTCTTTAGCTTTATACTCTCACTGCATATTTCAGTGCTTCTTTTGAATAGTTCTCTGTATGATTGCTCAAGTTCTTCAAAAGTAAGCTCCCCATCACTGGATTCACTTTCAGATTCACATAATCTAGCTAGAGCAGTGATATGCTTAGCTGATTCTTCTTCTGAATCACCTCCTGAGTCTTCATCAGACCAGGTTACAGAGAGTCCTTTCTTTTGCCTTTTTAAGTAGGTAGGACATTCATTCCTGATGTGTCCATATCCTTCACATCCATGGCATTTAATTCCTTTTTCTTGACTGGTCTTTTCATCATAATTTTACCTTCTATTAGCATCATAAGGTCTTTTTTTCTCAGAAGAGTTTGTGTATCTTCCACTTGGTTTGGATTTGTCTTCCATCCTTCTGAGAATCTTTTTGAATTGTCTTCCAAGCATAGCAATGTTGTCTGATAAGCTTTCACCAGTTTCTGATTCATCATCTTCTTCTTCATCAGTATTTGTTACCAAAGCTATGCTTTTGTTCTTCTTTACATTTGTGTCATTCATTCCCATCTCAAATGTTTGAAGGGAACCAATGAGCTCTTCAACTTTCATTGTGCATATGTCTTGAGCTTCTTCTATTGATGTGACTTTCATGTCAAATCTTTTTGGCAAAGATCTGAGAATCTTTCTTACAAGCTTTTCATCAGTCATCTTTTCTCCCAAGGCTCCAGAAGTATTGGCTATTTCTAAGATGTTCATGTAGAATTCATGAATTGTCTCATCTTCCTTCATTCTCAAGTTTTCAAACTTGGTGGTGAGAAGTTGAAGTCTTGACATCTTTACCTTTGATGTTCCTTCATGAGTTGTTTTGAGAGTGTCCCAAACATCTTTGGCCAGCTCACAGTGATGCACAAGTCTAAAGATGTTCCTATCAATGCCATTGAATAAAGCATTTAAGGCCTTGGAGTTGCCTAGTGTTGAATCTTCTTCCTCCTTACTCCATTCTTCTTCAGGTTTCAACACTTTTGATCCATCTTTGGTGTCTTGGACAGGATGTTCCCATCCAATGTTGACTTCTCTCCAGGCCCTGTTGTCAAGTGATCTTAAGAATGCAATCATTCTTGGTTTCCAGTAGTCATAATTAGATCCATCCAGTATAGGTGGTCTATTTACTGATCCTATACCTCTGTCCATGTTTCCAGAATTTGTATTCCCTAGATCTCACCCAGTATAAACAGGCAGGGTGCCTGCTCTGATGCCAATTGAAATTCTGTGATCAGGTATGAGATGTTGAATGAGATGTTCCAACACTTGACAGATTTAACCAAAACTTAAAGTGCAAGAAAATTAAACAACACAGTAGTTTGTTAACCCAGTTCAGTGTATAACCACACTTACATCTGGAGGCTACCAAGCCAGGAGGAAATCCACTATAAGTAATATTAATTCTAGACTTAAACAACCCAGTTTAATCTTTCACTTAATATTTACCCAATGCAATTTCTACCTAAGACACAACTTAGATATGAGTACCAACTCACTCCCCCTCAATCACACAGTGATCTTGTTTACAAGTTTAATAAAATTGAAGTCATACTTCAAACAAAACAGCTTGATCTTACTTCACAGTTTCGATCAAGACACAAATACATTTTTGCTTAAAAGCTCATAAAGTGGTACAATAAAACAACCTGCTATTAAAACACACAACACCCTATTTTGTCTTCTTAAATTCGTACTCAAATCTGAGATATTCTGTTGCTTAAATAGGTGTATGGATTTTGGGCTTTCTGTAGGTTAATCCAGTCCTAAAACGCATGCAACTTCCACCTTGAATTAGGGTTTGTTACTTCCTAGATTCAAGGTGATTTAGTTCTTCTGATTATGCTGAAGTCTCATAACAACACTCCCTACAGATGCGCCTTATTCTGTTTTTGTCCATCCATAATTAATTCTAGATAACTTTCCTTAAATTACTCAGATCAGTTAGTCATTAATTAAATCTGGTAGCAGGTTTGAGATGTCACAACATCTGTTGGGACATCCTGAAAAACTGAACTTAAATCATTAACACAATGTCCCAACATCTGGTGTGACATCCTGAATTAAGTTCTTATACTCTGTTTGATGATGTCCCAACATCTGATAGGACATCCTGAACTGAATTCAACATTTCTTGTTGGTCAAAAATTCTGCCAATTCTAAACATCTACAAAATCCATCTTCATAAATACTTCGAGTCACACCTCCCCTGGAATTTATATCCATTTCTTTTATCCTCAGACGGATAGTCGGGAATCTATTCCTCCAATAGGAGTACGACGAACGAAGACGGGAGGTTATGGATACCTTTACTATCGAACGAAGACGGGAGGTTGTGGATACCTTACTATCAAACGAAGACGGGAGGTTATGGATACCTTTACTATCGAACGAAGACGGGAGGTTGTGGATACCTTACTATCAAACGAAGACGGGAAGTTATGAATACTATATTATCAAACGAGACGGGAACGAGTTCCTCATATTCTTCAGTGCCAAATCGGGATTTATTTTCCTGGCCAACAGTTGTTATACGAAGATATCCAGACGCTTCAGGCTCATGATTCATACATGCATCATTTACATCATACCATAACATACATATCCATAATTACATAATACATTACTTAGGTGCAGCATACTATGTGTAACAGCCTGGGCCCCTCGCAAGGCAATCCCGGCACTGCCACCTCACGATCTTCTCTACTCCCCTCACTAGTAGAGTTTTTGCCTTCCGTGGGAATCGAACCCTGTACCCTGGGGTTCAAGTACATGTTCAATCCATTCCCACTACCATTTGAGCTATTGTAACAGCTTGGGCCCCTCGCAAGGCAATCCCGACACTGCCACCTCACGATCTTCTCTACCCCCCCTCACTAGTAGAGTTTTTGCCTTCCGTGGGAATCGAACCTTGTACCCTGGGGTTCAAGTACTTGTTCAATTGGTAGTGGGAATGGACTGAACAAGTACTTGAACCCCAGGGTACAAGGTTCGATTCCCACGGAAGGCAAAAACTCTACTAGTGAGGGGGGTAGAGAAGATCGTGAGGTGGCAGTGCCGGGATTGCCTAGCTCAAGTGGTAGTGGGAATGGACTGAACAAGTACTTGAACCCCAGGGTACAAGGTTCGATTCCCACGGAAGGCAAAAACTCTACTAGTGAGAGGGGTAGAGAAGATCGTGAGGTGGCAGTGCCGGGATTGCCTTGCGAGGGGCCCGGGCTGTTACACTATGCATGCATACATAATGCATAAACTAATATTTTCCTTGTAGGATAGTTATATGCAGGTAAAACAATATCAACAACTAATACCTCGGGACGTTGTTTATCCTCCTGAAAGCTATCATGACTTTGGGCCGTTGTTTATCTTCCCAAAAGTTATATACCTCGGGACGTTGTTTATCCTCCTGAAAGCTATCATGACTTTGGGCCGTTGTTTATCTTCCCAAAAGTTATACTTATACCTCGGGACGTTGTTTATCCTCCTGAAAGCTATCATGACTTTGGGCCGTTGTTTATCTTCCCAAAAGTTATACTTATACCTCAGGACATTGTTTATCCTCCTGAAAGCTATCATGACTTTGGGCCGTTGTTTATCTTCCCAAAAGTTATACTTATACCTCGGGATGTTGTTTATCCTCCTGAAAGCTATCGTGACTTTGGGCCGTTGTTTATCTTCCCAAAAGTTATACCCTTACCTTGGGCCGTTGTTTATCTTCCCAAAGGTTATCTCATTATCTTGGGACGTCGTTTATCTTCCCGAAGGTTATCTTGAGACGTTGTTTATCTTCTCAAAAGACTGTATTGTTACCTTGGGCCATTGTTTATCTTCCCAAAGGTAATGTTGGGACGTTGTTTATCTTCCCAAAATCTATATCTTCATACTTTGGACTACCTTATTCTCCAAGAAGTATATTTGAAGAACTTTTCTCCAGATGGCATCTCTAAGCCCATCTCCAGTTCATTCTGATGGCATCTTTAAGCCCATTTCCTTTTCTCCAAGTGGCATCTTCAAACCCACTCGATCATATACAGTTAATCATCAGTATTACTTTACGCACCGGTGAGTGCAAATTTTTGGGCTTTTGTGTTCAATCCCCTTCAACCTTCCAGGTCACGAATGGCACATATACCAATCTAACCCCTCAGGTTTCAGAAAATTGAACAGGGGCAGCTGTTGCACCCCAAAATTTTCCCTCACAAGACAAGAATTTGGGTACTAAGAGGTTCACAAAGTTCACAAGACATCTTATGAGGTTCACAAGGTTCACAAGACATCTTATGAGGTTCGCAAGGTTCACAAGACATCTTATGAGGTTCACAAGGTTCACAAGACATCTTATGAGGTTCACAAGGTTCACAAGACCTCTCATGAGGTTCACAAGGTTCACAAAGTTCACACATAGTCAGAAAGTTTGACAATTCTCTCAGACAATGCCTCCTCCTAAGTAGGGCATCCAAAACTAGGGTTTTGACTTTAATCAGGCTAAATGAACTTCCAAGACTTCAAGTGAGCTTCATAACATCTTATATGTGTTTAAGAATCCCCATATTAAGTTTCAATACTTTTCTCAAAGGTTTGCTCAGTCAGATGATCAGATAGGTCAAAATCAGTCAAAGCAGTTAAAAAGTCAAACTGAGGTCAACTGTGGTCAAACCAAAGTCAAAATTCATGATTTTTTTGCCAACATCAAGTATATGAAGTAAAAGTCATCATTTGATCAAGGGTGGATCATGATTCATCAAGGAGATTTCAGATCATCAAGAATCAGGAGTTTCTAAATTAGGGTTTTCATAGGAAAAGTCAACTGAAGGATTTGTGCCCTTGCAAAGTTGGGAAATTTTTGGGAGGTTTATGAAGCAAATAGGACTTTAAAACCAATTTCTTCCAAATGGGCTTGCAATTTTGTGATCCAATCTTCAACATGACATCATGCACGACCCAACCCTCATTTATTCAGATTTTTTATTATTTTTATTTTATTTATTTTGATTTTATTCATTTAAAATCATGTTAAATCAAAATAAAGTAGATAAATCAAATATTTAAATGAGATATTGCTTCTAGAAAATCATAAATATGGCTTGGATCAAATTGATATGAGAATTATGGTGATTGTCTTAAAATAGCAAGGTTACATTCGAGAATATTTGAAATTTAAAACATGATCTTTTTCAATCTCAATTATCCAAAAAATCCAAACAAACCTACAATATTTTGACCTAATTTCATCTATTATATGTACACAAACTAACACAATGCACAAGGACGAAAATTTGAGCCTCCAAAGGTAAGGACAAAGTTTCAAAATTCATCCTAAGAACACAAATTCGGTTTGATACCTAGAGCTACTTTCAAGACAAACCAAAGAAGCTTTTTGAATTGATTAATTCAGTTATTGTGGACTGTATCGAAGTTTGCCATTGCTAGGGTTTGGAGCTTCAAAACGGGAACCAAGCATTTAGGACCTTAAAACAAATTCTAAGACCATGGCTGTGACATATGAACCTTGTACAATTGATCTGGGTTACTAATTTTTGTTATTATGATGGTTCGCATAATGGTTCAAAAAACATAGGTTTCTGGTTTTGGAAATTCGCAGGAAATTTCGCATGTGATTTCGCATGTGTTTTTGCAGGTATTGAGGAAGAAGAAGACCCCTGGCGCGAAATTCAAATATTTGAATTTGGATATGAATTATATATTATTGTTTGTAGTATATGTTATGAGAAACACTGATGGCTTGGTAGTGAAGGTGTGCGCGTGAGAAGCAAAGGTCCAGGGATCAAATCCCAGTCTCAGCAAGTTTTTTTTGTTTTATTTCATTTATTTGCCAGGCTAAAAATATAATGATTGGCATCTGTTTGTTATCACCAAGCGCACGCTAGCCTGGTGGTTGTGGAGGCAGGACTCAAAGATTGAAGCCTAGGGCCTGGGTTCGAATCCCAGCCCCAGGTAAGTCCCTTTTTCTCATTTTTTTCTTATTTTATTTAATTTATTTATATTATAGTTAATTAATGAATAAATATGTTTATTACTATTTTCTTATCCATAAATTCAAAATTTTGTTAAAATTTAAAATTTACTAAAATTATCTAATATTTATTTTATTGTATATATTATATTATTTGTATAAATAAATTAATTATATTTAGATTAATTCATAAAACCTAATTTTTTATATAAACCCTAATAATATTTTATAAACCCTAATATTTTCTAAAAAACATAATAATATTTTATAAAAACCTAATTATTTTTATTTTATTAATATATTTGTATATAAATTCTAATTATGTTTATTTATTTTTTATGATTTGTTTATATTATTATTATATATAGCTTTATGTAAATAATGTAATTAGGATTAGATTAATTAGTAAACCATAATTTATTTTCCTAAAAACAACTAAAAAAAAACCCTAACTTTATTTTATTAAATTAATTTTTTGTTACATGTTTATTTAATTATAATTAGTAAATATTTTTATAATATGTATATAAATTTAAATCATTAGAATAATTTAGTATATAATACTTATTATTTATTTCTTTTATTAAATTCTCTTAAAAAAATATTATTTGTCTAATTTTGGACTTTTAATTTATTTATTTATTATTATAATATTTTTCTTTCATCTTATGCATATTTATTTTTGCTTATTATTACTAACCCTCTTACATTTATTTATTATTATTATTATTACTAACCCATTTAATTATTTATTTATTTATTTACTTATTTATTTTAATTATTTTAATTATTATAATGTAATTGTATCCAATATGTAATAGTTGTAGAATAATTTTTACTATTTATTTTTAATTGCTATGGTTAATAGAGAGTGCAAAACATGTTTGTATTTAAAAATCAATTTAGATCATTAATTTAAAGATAAATATCTGAATTGGTACACTCACACACGTAAGTCGATCCTGGATCGCCATCTCACTTCTTAAGGGTTACCTCTCAAGTTGCCTAAACAAAAGGTCAAGTAAGGTGTATAAAGCAAAGTCCCTCATCCCACATCATCTAGTCCCTTAACAGATAAAAAGATCAAGTCCCTTCATGGTTGCCTTCGTAATGATCTTGTCCCTTTCGAATAAAGATGATAAGTCCCTTCGAATTGCTTATACACCTTACAGTTGCCTAAATAATAGTTGTCCCTTCACATGTCCCTTATCACATCCAAGGTAATGACTACCTATTCCTTAATAATAGGGATAATCTTACCATTTAAAGGATATTTAAGAACAGAAAAGACTTAACTTAGGGTAGGTTCCTCTCATGTACTTGCTCACTTTTTTTCAAAAACATTTCAAACACTTCACATTTTCAAACAATTTTCAAAACAAAGGCTTTATATATATCCGTACATGGATCATTATAAAGTACTTAAAGAAAATTCTAAACACACACTACACTTTTCAAAAACATTTTAAAGTGAGCTAAGTAACTAAGAGCCCATGGATAACCATGGATGTAAAGGGTGCTAACACCTTCCCTTTACATAACCTACCCCCCGAACCCAATAATCTTTTAAAAGGTCTTTCATGTTCTTTTATGCCTTTCCTTTGGATAAAATAAAAGTCGGTGGCGACTCTTGCTATCCGCAACATAACTAAAGTCAGTTCTCTCACCGTGTTACAATTGTGCTAATCAAATTCTGCAGGTTACTGATCGAGACCGAAAAATGGTTGATGTAGAGTTGAAAGTTCTTGAATGTTATGAAGATGTAGATGGTGCGTGAAATTGACGAATATTGTTATTTTATTCTGATATTTTCTTCTGATCTGGGATTTCGACTCTGAGTTATTGTTGGCTTGTCTTTGATGCAGGTATTGTGATATACGAAGTCGTTGCGGTTTGTGCAATGCTGACATTGTGAGATGGGGATATGTGATGAAGGCGGTGATGTTGGTCATTGCAGGGTGGAGAACTTATGCAGTGAAATTATGATGTTGACGAATCCGCAGAGGGTGACAACAGGAAATGACGAGGGTTCGTTGAGGATTGATGAAGACGCGGATTGTTGACATTTATTGAAGAATTCAAAAATGAAGATGGAAGATGTAATTAGAGTTGCAACAAATTTTTTTTACTTGTATTCCTTTGTATTCCTCTTTTTTTTTTTGACTTTCTTATTTGTGTAACTGTCATGCTATCTTCGTATTTTCTTTGTTTTGTACTTGTCGCATAACTATCTCCTATAACACAATATCAACTTTTCAATGAGTGAGCTTAACATAAAATTTGCACAATTATTTGAGTAATGTCACATTTTGGTAGGAAGATAGTATGAAGCTATTGAGAAGTCGCAAAACCATGATAGGTTAAAGATGTAGAGGGGCCACGCTAACATGAAATTCTAAAAGTCTGGTTGGCACCAGTCAACTGTTTGACCCAAAGGTCAATAGTTGATCAAAAAGTCAGCCTACATCCCATTGCCCTTTCCATTATTTCCTTATTATTTTTTTATGGAACCTTGTGAATGATGTCCTTGTAATGAAACTTCTTGTAACACTTTTAATAATTTGAATGAAGACATTTGGATAAAATTGGCCTCTGGGAGTACTTGAAATTTGCAACCTTTGAAAGAATCCCTTGATTTTGATGGAACTTGGACAATGTAGTAACTTCATAAAGAAAATGGATGAACTTGAATGAACTTGGATTGTTGTAACTTGAACTTTGAATGGATCTTGAACTTTGCATGCCGAACAACTTTTAATCTCCTTCGAGGTCATGAATCCAAATTAACTTCCAATAGGAACAAATTCACTTAAATTTTAATGCCAAATGACCTTGGATCCTCTATCAATTAACAAAATAAACCTCACAATAATCCTTGTAATACCTCAAAATTTGCCCTCTCATTTTCATGCCATTTAGCATATCCTTTCATACATTGCATTGCATTTAGATCACAATTGCATCATAAACATACATGAATATACATCTCCATTTGAGCTTTCACAGGTTGCGACTGGCCTTTATTTTTTCATGCGGAACGTGCACAAGAATCTTAGAAGAAACCAAAAGTTCTCGGTTGATTCAAAGGAGTTTAAGCAGAATATCAGTTTTATGGTGCAGTTTGCAAAAGTTGTAACTTATGCTCGGAAACTCATTTTGGCTTGAAACTCAATAGTTTAGACTATTTCGGTATTCTCTACAACTTTTGTGTTCGGCTCGGAGGCCAATTCATCAAGGAAAATGGCGGGAATTATTTGTTTTTGAAATTTCGGTTTCGCCGATTAACTGTGCTAGCGGTATTCAAGAGTTCGTAACTTCTGATTGGGTCAACATGTCTGAGAGATTCATATGCCAAAAGTTCCTTCTTGATATCCTTTCTAACTTTTGGGTTTTGGCCGAGAACTAATTCTTTGAAGAAGATCTCAGAATGTGCGAGTCTTTAGAGTCGACATAGTGAAAAACAGTGCTGAACCGGTGAGTTTTGAACACTAAAAAATTCATAACTCTTGGCTCGTTCATCGAATTGATGTTGTTTCGGTGCCTAAAATTCCGTTTAGATGTTATCTTCATTATGTGAATTCAGTTTGGGTTAGGTCCGAGCGGAAGGATCTCGAAAATGCGAATTACCAGTAAGGTTCTTTGATGCAGTGCACTGTCTGTCAGATTTTGTAAAATTCATAACTCGGTCAATTTTCATCGGATATTACCCGTTCTTGAAGCGTTGGTTCACAAATTTTATCCTCTTCAATTTCAAATACAAAAGTGAGTTCGAACGGTGCTCCAAAGATTGTCGTTTTGGTTTATTTCACAAAACTGAAGTGCTGACCCGAAGAAAAATGCTGAAAGTGGTTTCACGAGAAAATTCATATCTCCCTCGTCGTTTGTCCGGTTGAGCTTAGATTTTAACACCAGGTCACTGACTCATAGATCTACAACTTTTATGACAAAGTCGAGTCGAGATTATGCTCCGAAGAGGTTGACCTCGTCACATTTTCGAGTAGCGGACACCAAATAAGCCGAAAAAACAACTTATTCAGTGACGTCTTGCAGCTTAAACGTATCGATCGCACTCGATTTTGATCGTATGACGTTCGTTATTTTTGCATTGCAACCGTGATTCAGAGGCGGACGATGTTGTGGAAGGTTCAGAGTCGAAATTTCTTGCCGAAGATATTGTTATTTTCACTTAAGCCGAAATTCTACCTTTTGCCTTTCATTTTACACTCCACTATATATTCTTTTGACCCACAATTTGTCTCATAACTTCAATCATAATTTACAAACACCAAAAAACTCTCACAAACTCTCTCTAAAGGATCAAAGTTCATTCTCTCAATTCTTTCTCAAGAACACAACAACAACTTCATCAAGAACTCAAGAACACAACAATTCCGATCAAGCTTCCGGTAGCCGAGCCGCCACGAACCACCACCTCCGGTCAACTTCACCACCGTAAGACCACTATCTTCCGCCACCGGCAGCCGCGCGGCCTCTCCTCCTCTCCTCCGTTCTTGATCGCGTCTCACTTCCTTCGGATTCGCAATTTCTTCGTCGATTCTTCATTCGGTAAGCTTCTTAAACTTTAATTCATGAATAATTGTTGAATTGTTTCTTGAATTGAATTTTGAAGTTGAATTAATCTTGTGGAGATTATGTGCATTGATTCATAATTTTATTATTGATTGATTCTTGATTAATTTATCCTAATAATTGTTGTGGTGCATGATTGAAAAGGCTTGGTAAAGTTGACATAGAATAATCGGTGAATGTTAGGTGTTTGACAAAATTCCTAAGAGAGCTAATTATTATGACTTGATATTGATTGAAGTGCTTGACTTTTAAATTCATGCTTGTTTCAATGTGCAAATTTGAAATAGGATAGGTTGAGGCTTAATTGTTGATGTTGTTCATGTGTCGCGTGTCGAGAATATGTTTTGGTCATAACTTCCTAACCGTAGCGCGTTTTTGCGAATGTGAATAGTGTAAATTGACTTTGTTGATTATTTCGGAGCCATTGGTGAACTTTTTAGTCGATTTCGGACAATTTTTTCCGGCTATTTTGCTACTGCCAGCCGACGAAATCGGCCAAAAAGTATCACTTCCAAGCGGAATTTTCAAAAACCGATTGCATATTTGAATCCGTTGGCACGTTTGCAAGTTACCATGCGATTTTCGTTCAATTCCGAGTCGGTGATTTTTGACGCATTTTTTCGTTTTAAGGCTTTTTAAGTTCGGTTTGGTGCGATTTTGATGCATTGATCTTGTTTTGACTTGTATATATGTTTGTTGATCATTTGCCATTCATTGCATGTAAATTTGTTCGATTCCGGTTTGAGTTTGCATGTTGTTTATGTTAGAGCATAAGTGCTGCCCCGTTTTGAAACGTAAATTTCAATACATGTCCATGACTCGTATATTCATATTTCTACTTGATTTGGAGTTGTGAGGCATAGGTGCAACTTCCGGTTGCACCTCTTTTTGGTTTCTAATGCGTTTGTTGAGTTCATGCAAGGTTCTCGCAAAAATCTTAACGACGGTCGTTTGGTTGGTATTCCACTTTATTTGTGGGATACCTTTGGATTCAAATGATATTTTGTGCCGTTGTTTTTGTTTCGATTATGGGGAATCTTCACAAAGCAATTATGGAAGATGAGCATTTATTTTGCTCATGGAAGATTACAAGGTTTGGCTTGAAGTTTTTTTGGATTTCTTTTATGTGAAAGAATCGACACTTCGACCAAGTAAGTAATCTCGATTCTCTACTTTAATGCATCATTCTAGTTGTATGCGACTTAGGATCATATAAATTAAGGTGCATATTGAGCCCTCCCACCTGAGGCATTGGATTTATTTGTGATTTTTGATGATATGTATCGATTTCGGAACTTAGGGATTAGGTTACGAACCATTAGGATCAATTCTTTTCACTTCCCCTTAAAATCCACTTTTTTGCCCGTTTCGTCGCATTTTTTAAAAATAGTTTTAGGTGGGATAAAATTATGGAAAAATTCATGAGTGATCCTCATCCTCTTAATTAGTTTTTCATATTTTTTGTTTCCAGATTTGGTTGGTTTTAATATTTTATTTGGATTTTAGATCATAAGCTGTCCCAAAAAGGAATATTTTGGCATAAGGGACCAAAACCAATTTTTCCCCATAGGTGTGAAACCTATTTTTTGTGTGTGATTAATTACTGTAATTTGTGACATTTTGATGCTCCTTAGGCATTTTTTTTCATAATTTTAGATGCCCTTTTTGATCCACTTTGTGGAGTCGTTTTTGGGTGATCATTCATTGCTACCTTGCTAGTCAAGTAATTTTTTTGGCACTTTGGTGCATAATTTTGTGGAATCCTTTTAGACCATGTAAGATAATGAATTTATTATTCCAGGGATTTAATTTCATAATTTTGTAAGGCTTTTTGCTATTTTTCCATGTCACCTAGATCCTAGGTTGATTCATGTGTTTATGTGTCGCATAACCTAAGTGTTAAGAAGGCATTCATCCCATTTGATTGAGGAACTTTTTGGTAGCTTTTAAGAGTTAATTATAGGTCATTTGTATGTCTTTAATTCCAGTCATAGGTCATTTTTTGAACCATGCTCATTTGGTTTGTTTTGGTGCTTTAAAGTGCATACTTATGTGAATTAACTTTAACCTAAACTAGTTTCTCTTCTCCTCTAAATAATAACATGAATTATATGGAAATCATTAATGCCTATTCATGCATTCTAAGTGCATCTCATACCTTGTATGCTACTGACCCATAATCATTTCATTCATATTCACATGCCATTCTTCCTTAACTTTCATCATGTGCGATCTTATGCGATTTTTGTTCGTTTCTTCTCATATCTTCTTCTCATTGCTCCATATGCCTAAACCATTGCATCCATGATTGTATATTTATTCACACATATTCATGAGCATTCACTACTGACTTTGATGTTCATTTCATGTACTAATTCATGCTTGTAAGCCATACGCATTCATACTTCATCCATAAACCCTAATTTGCATTTATGTGAACTTAGGTGAACTTTTTGTACATAGTTTGACATAGTTTGATCTTGTGAGGTATCCTAGCATCCTTAGGGACCTATATCATGTAGCTACTGACTTTAGAAGTCATGTAACCTTTAGGTACCTTCACCTTTAGACTTAGGTCTTATTTTTAACCCTAGTTCCATTCTAGGACGTTTATGGTACTTAATCGCTTTCATGCTTCGATTTTACTTTCAATATGCATTGTCATGCTAATCTTTGTTTTGTAGGGGGGAAGATTGAGGTAAGCCTCACTTCATTCCTATCTTTTATGCATTCTAAATGTGTTTTCCTTAGCACTTGGTGCTTGCTTATATGTTTTTCCCTTTCTTTAGAGACAACTTAACTTCCTTAGGAAGTAAGTTAGTTTCTAACTCTCTTTTCTTCCTTTCCTTTTCTTTCTTAGGATTAGAATACCTCATTAACCCCTAGGACATCCATGCATGTTAACACTTAGGATTATTTTAGTTCCCCTTTAGAATTTTTCCTTTGAGATCCTTTGGTGCTCTCTCTCTTCTCATCTTCAAACTTAATTTTAATTCACTTAATAAAGGTTGAGTACTTTCATGTGACATGAGACTTTGCTATGAGATGCTTGCACGCGTTCCATTTCGGGGCGAGGTGTGAGTCATCACTCGTGGTGGATAGGTCTTAGCATGAGTACCTCACAAAGAAAAGCTAAAAAACACTTCTTAACCAAAAAAAACCACAAAAAATACTTAATAATGGTAATAGGCCAGTGTGCTTAAGCCTTCACTTGTGGGACTAGCTTTGGGGATTTCCTCCATAGATAGGTGTGCCTCTTGCGCATTCCATTTCGGGATGATGTGAGATGTACACATCCCATTGAGTAAGACTTAGGTACACTTACCTATGCAAACTTTCACTCATAAAAGTTTCTAAAAAACACCAAACAAACAATAAGCGTCTTTCCTTCGGGAATTCTTTTCTCATCTCCTTCGCTCCGTATGCGAACTTGCTCCTACTTGTCATTTTGCAAGACGGTTACGCACTCGTCGTCCGAGTCTGTAACACCTGAGCAATGGCATAGGCAGTTCAAGCCTTAATTCACAAGCAATTTCCCTTTGTTACCCCTAGTTAGGGGAACTATGGCGTCTCTGATCCTCATTATCCTGATGAGGTACGTAGGCAGCGGGGTAGGGCCCGTTCGAGCACACTCTTTATTTTCCCTACATTTTCCCCTTTTTATTCTCATTCTCTTATTTCAGTTCTTTTCTCATTTCTCATTCCCATTCCAGTTAGCGGTTTTATTCAGCAGCATTCTTTATTTCTCACCCTTTGAAACAAAACAAGCAAGCGTGGATCCCGTCGGGTACGACGGACGAATTGGGGTGCTAATACCTTCCCAATTCGTAAACGACTCCCGAACTCAGATCTTTGGTTCGCAAGGCCTCGTCCTTTTCCTTCTTCCTCAAGTTTGTGCAACATTACTTTTCCCATTCTTTTGGGATAAAAATGTCTGGCTGGCGACTCTAACCTTTCCGCGCCACTTTCGCGTTTGTACTAGGATGAAAATCCCGGGAGCGACAATCCTTTGTATCTCTTGTCACGATATGTGCCTTGCAATTCACTAACTGGGTGACCAATGATTTTAGAACGAATGCCCTGAGGAAACTTTAAAGGTGAATACGTAACCAAAGCAACAAGCCTGTCCAAGCAAACCTTTTTCATAACATCTTAAATCTTGATCTTTATTGAAGCTCTAGTATTCATGATAAGTTGTATTTCGAGACGGCGTTCACGATAGTAAAAGTTTACCCTTGGTCTCAACCTTGAGTGTAATGGTTGTATAAACCACCGCTGAATAGGAAACTCAAACCATAAGGATATGCCTCGATCACATGCCTTAGGAATCAATGAAATGCATGGTTATGCTGTTATGACCTAATGAGAAATGCAGATGAATGCAAAACGATATGCCAGTAAAGGGAATAAATAATGAGGGCAAATTTTGAGGTATTACAATATATATAGGGTTTATTAAGTTTATTAAGTATGATATATATATATATATATATATATATATATATATATATATAAATATATATATATATATATATATATATATATATATGTGTGTGTGTGTGTGTGTGTGTGTTAGTTAGGGTTTATTTAAGTATGATATATATATAGGGTTTATTAAGTATGATATATATATATATATATATATATATATATATATATATATATATATATATATATATATATATATATATATATATATATATGTGTGTGTGTGTGTGTGTGTGTGTGTGTGTGTGTGTGTGTAAGTTAGGATTTATTAAGTTAATACATTTATTAAGAAGTATGATATATATATATATATATATATATATATATATATATATATATATATATATGTGTGTGTGTGTGTGTGTAAGTTAGGGTTTGTTAAGTTAATACATTTAAGAAGTATGTGGAAAAATAATATAGTATATATGTGCAGAAGATAAACCTATATGTGCAGAAGATAAGACATATGTGGAAAAATAATATAGTCTATATGTGCAGAAGATAAACCTATATGTGCAGAAGATAAGACATATGTGGAGAAGATAACCCTATAGGTGCAGGAGATAAGCCTATGAGACAACTAGTACACATTAATTCAAAACAGTAAATATATCCATAAAATAATTTTTAACTTTACTATTTATAGATTATTTTCATATCTTCATTGTACCATAAACTTCAAAACATTTTCGTATCTAAAAGTGTCTTTGTATATGAACTATGTCTCAATTACCCCAGTATATGATCAACGCCCATATAAATGGCGAAATATTTGAATGTAAGCATTCTGGTTTCGACTTTCGTAACATTGAGGTTACTCGGTTCTCAATAACCCGACAATCCAATTTTGCTCATCTAAAAAAGAGATTGGAAAACAAAATGCAGCGTGGTCCAGTGGACGTCATTATTTACAAAAATCCAGTATTCTATGAGGATAACCAGGTCATGTATTTCCAATTAACTATATCTGATGACGAAAGTGTTCGTATATGTTTCTAAGCCATGAGTATTCTGGTTTCAATGATATCGAGCTCTATGTTACGCTTCACCAACAACAAATGTCTCAGACTATTGATCCTTCACAAGTCTTTTTCGAATCTGACAATGATTTGGCTGAAGTCGATGTTGTTGATGAGGACGAGGAACAAGAGGAGGCAGTAGTTGATGAAATGGTCAATGAAGACGAGGTCACGGCCAGTCATGTATATCGTCCTCCTCCATACATGACAAACTTGAACTTGGGAAGTGAAGGCCCATCTTTAGACATATTTTATGATCCGTATCCACAAAGACAAGGTGCATTAAAGGAGGGCGACCATTTTCGAATAAAAGAAGAATGCGTTCGAGCTATAAAATTTTACCACATGGATTTATCAGCTGATTATAAGGTTGACCGAACGAATCCTACATTATATATGATACGTTGTCGTAACGTGGCGTGTCCATTTCGATTGACAACATCATACAGAAAGAGAAGTGAAGATTGGAAGGTTGCTTCTATGGGACCGAAGCATACTTGTGTAATAACCAACTCATTGCAGGATCATCGGCAACTGAGCTCTCAGCTAATATGCAACGATATCCTATCAATCGTTGCCGACGATCCTTCGGTAAAGGTCAGCACGATAATTAAGCACATAGTACAGAAGCACAATTATACTCCATCATACAGGAAAGCATGGATTGCTAGAACTAAGGCTGTTGTCGTTGTATTCGGAAATTGGGAGGACTCGTACAAAGAACTCCCAAAGTTTTTGCTGGCACTAAAGCACTATGCACCGGGGACCGTTGTCATCCTTGAGACCTTGTCGGCGTATACTTCATAAAGTCATTGTGTTAGTGGAAATGGCATATTCCACCGACTCTTTTGGGCTTTTGACCCATGTATAAAGGGTTTTTCCTTCTGCAAGCCTATAATCCAAATTGATGGAACATGGCTCTACGGCAAATACAAAGGAACTCTATTGATGGCAGTGGCACATGACGACAACAACAATATCTTCCCAATTGCATTCGCTATAGTCGATGGATGGAGTTTTTTCCTTAAAAATCTTCGCTTGCATGTGGCTCCCCAGTCTAACTTATGTTTGATTTCAGAAAGACATGCATCAATTGAGAGTGCATGGAAGAATGTTGATAACGGCTGGCAGGAACCGCCTTCAACACATGTCTATTGTATTAGACACATCGCGCAAAACTTCATGAGAGAGATCAAAGACAAGACATTGCGGAAGAAGGTCGTGAACGCAGGCAGGGTACTCATTAACCGAACCGTCATTCAAACATTATCGTGACGAAATCAGACTGACAAATGAAGATGCGTTCAGATGGATAAACCAGATTCCTTTGGATAAGTGGACCAGGGCCTACGACAAAGGACAACGCTGGGGTCACATGACAACAAACCTCGTGGAATCAATGAACTCTGTTTTCAAAGGAATCCGCAACCTACCGATAACCGCTTTGGTGATGTCAACCTACTTTAGGCTCGGAGCACTTTTTGACACCAAGCGTTCAAAGTGGAGTTTAATCCTACAGTCTGGTCAAGTGTTCAACGATAGTTCTATGACATTCATAAAAGACGAAGCATCCAAATTTAACACACATGTGGTCACCGTGTTTAACCGCAATAAGGGACATTTCAATGTTGCTGAGATCATGGATCACAACGAAGGGAGACCGAGGGGATCCTATCGGGTAGAACTTGATAACAATTGGTGCGACTGTGGAAAATTTCAAGCCTTTCGCATGCCTTGCTCCCATGTCATAGCGGCATGTTCGAAGGTTCGGCTGGACCCTTCAGGCTTACTATCCCCTGCTTACCAAGTGCACAATCTTTGTAACGTCTACAACAAAAGCTTTCCGGTTGTTGCAAATGAGGACTACTGGTCCTCCTACAACGGGGAAATAGTCTGGCACAATGAGAACATGCGAAGAAAAAAAAAGGGCGTCCTAACAGCACGCGTATTCGCACCGAAATGGATACGGCGAATAAGATGGTGAGACTGTGTAGTTCATGTCGTCAGCCCGGTCACAATCGTAAAAAATGTCCCAACGTTGGACCAAGCTCAACATCATAAATTAAACCATTGTAACCGTATTTATTTTAAATAGAAGCCCAGTTCGTTTCATTCATATCATTAAAATCATACAACCACAAACACGAACATACATAAATAAAACAAGGAAATACATGATTCAAAACATGACCGTACATAAATAAAACTAAAAAATACATAAATTCAAACATGACCATACATAAATAAAACAACTGGAACATTCAACATATCTAGCCTATCAGAACCATCAGGACAACTTCACCTCCGCCTAACATCATCGAAAGAACACTTGCATCATTGACAACTTTTCTCCATTTCGTCACACCAGACTCCACAACCCGCTTCTCAATTTTAATTATCTTTTCTTTGTGGCCGATCTCTCCTTCTAACCAGCGGGTTAATTCTCTATGCAAGTGTTCCAAAGTTTGCGGGTTCCATAACAGCATCTTCAAAGGAGGCTTTGTTGCCAAGAAAAACACCAAAGCATTTTTCTTCAAAATATCAAATTTTGGAAGCGGTTCTTCTGATGTTGAGGAAGACGGTGTCGATGCAAAACTATATGGACAAGGAGAAGTCATGTTGTAAGAGGGAGAGATTGAAAGGAATGAATGAGAGAGGGTTTGTAAGGAAGGAGTGAGATAAATATGATGTGTATGAGTGATAACCGGACATATGTATTTATAGAAAAAAATTTGCAAGCCCTAAACATACACAACAAACCATTTGGCGAATACATACACAACAATAACACTCATTCGCCAATCCATTTGGCGAATTAGTTAAAAAAAATTGAAACTAGCCAATCCATTTGGCGAATTAGGTTGAAAATGAACTTGTTCTCCAAATGGATTGGCGAACATGCATGCAAACTATGTTAATTTGGTAATTTATTTTAATACATTGTTATTTTGGAATTTAAATTAATAAAGTATGTTATCTTAAAAAAAATTCTCTCTTTTATTCTCTATTATATTTCTTATATTATTTTTAAGTAATTAATATATGAATTTAATTGGAATGCACTGATATTGTAAAACAATTTTATTTTTAGTAATTATAAGATCTAAAATTGTATTTAAGTTTTATTTTAATTATATTTAAAATAATAATTATGAATGATTATGATTAATTGATGATGCATATCAATTAATCTCTTAATATATTTAGTCTACATATTAGCCAAATATATTAACTAAAAAATATTAATCATTTAATAATTAAGATAATAATAATAATATAAACTAAAGTATATATATATATATATATATATATATATATATATATATATATATATATATATATATATATATATATATATATATATATATATATATATATATATATAAAGTGAGGATATTTTTATTCAAAAAATAAGTTTATAAAACTTATTCAATGATTGAAAATAATCAATAATTAAATATAGAGAGAAAATAATTACAACATATTTTCAGTAATTAATTTAAAATAATTATTTATTTAAAATAATCTAATGATCATGATATTGGAGTAAATTTAATAAACTTACTCAAAACTAATAACTTTATATATATATATATATATATATATATATATATATATATATATATATATATATATATATATATATATATATAGAGAGAGAGAGAGAGAGAGAGAGAGAGAGAGAGAGAGAGTATTCTTACTCCAGAAGTACGTTTCTAAATCTTACTTCACATCTTGACCATTGATTCATTTTTAATTCATGGTTATAATAATTAGCCAATAATTAAATATAGAGAAAACAATTAATCATGCGTTGAATAATTAATTTATAACCATTGATTACAAATGAATCAATGATCAAGATATGAAATAAGTTTCAATAATTTATTACTGCAGTAAGAATATCCTCACCCATATAACATTAACAATGTAAACTAAAGAAAAAAAGACAATAAAATATGCAATAAGGTAAATGAAAAAAAAAATAGTACCTATAATATAAATATTAAAAAGAAACATACATCAATTTAGTGAGTATGTGGATGTACGATCTATATTTAGATATATTTTTAAATGGAAAATGAAACTTCTTTAATAGTCATTACTCATTAGTGAAGATTTCTTTTCCCAAATTATGAAAAATCAAAAACTAACTTCCTTGCTTGAAAACCACGGGATTTGTAACCACCTTGAATATATAAACTTATAAAAACTTATATAAGTTTCTTCTCTTAATAGTCTTAATAGACTGACAAGCAAACCCTCTTTAAATCAACAACCTCTCTCAATCGTTCCAAGATATCAAACACTATGTGGAATGATGTTCTTACTCGCTTTGAAGGAGTCTCAATATTTTGAGCTTAAAGTTTAAAGTTTAAAGTTTTATTTTTTTTCGACTTTTCCATTTATTTTACAACACCAATTTAGTCTGATTCGAGTCAGTTTTAACATCAAATAGTTTTAATCATCTCCCTATCGTAATTGTGGATGATTGAATTGTGGTTCTCATTATCGAGTCCAACGTCAATCATCACTAGAACAACTAACGATTGATTCGACTTTTCCTTTTATGTGATGCACTTTATGACATTTATCCCATGTTTGTGAATGAATCATTTGAGATCCATTAGTTTTCATATGTTATAAGCACGTGTGTCAATTGGAAGACATAATTCATCCACTAAAAATTGATTCATTCCGTCCAACATATATTTTACAAAAATAGTTTTTTTTTTGTATTTACAAAAATAGATTTTACAAAACTATTTTTCAAAATTTTATAAGTTTTTCTATATTTGTTTTTTTAATGAAAGACTAACTTTGACATCCTATAACATAAACGTACATTATTGAAGATCAAAAGATAGTTGAAATCGTAATTTTTCAAAAAATTGTATTTTCAAAATGATTTTTTTGAAAATCTATTTGAAATAGTTTTAAAATTAAGTGAATTTTTGAAATTTTGAGAATTTTTTTTTTAAAATAACTCAGTTTATTAAATTAAATTCCAAAATAACATAGTTTTCCAAAATATTACCAAAGTAACGCAGTTTGTGTGTTCTGTCGCCAATCCATATGACGAATGAGAACAAAGTTGGAATATTTATGCAAGCATTCGCCAATCTGATTGGCTAACATGCGTTGTATGAAAAAAAATCATTCTCTTAAAGCTTTCATAAAATGATGAAAAATATTAAATAGCATTTTAAGAATAACTATTCAAACCAAATTTTTATTTGAAGCTTTTATTGAAAGTTTTTTTGTAATTTTTTTTTAAAATTAATTTATTTTATAAAATCATTTTTAAAAAAAAGTCAAAACAAACTGGTCTATATTTTAACGATACAATGAATTATTTTCGTTAGATTTATTTAAATAAATAATAATAATAAATAGATTTTTAAAAAAAAATTGTTTTTTTTAAAAAAAAAAACAATTTTTGTTTTGAAAATTAAAAAAATCATTATTTTTTGGAAAATACGACAGTCAATATTTTTCCTGAAAAAAATCGATTTTTTCAAAAATATAAAAAAAAAACGTTTTTTTTTTCAGAAAAAAATAATCTGAAAAATACAAAAAACCAATTTTTTTTGAAAATAAAAAATTCAATTTTTTCACGAATATATTAAAAAATATTTTTTGGATGGATGGATATTCATCGACTAAAAAATATGTTAATGGATAAATAAGATGAATTTTACAATTAACTAGTGGAAACTCGTGCGTCCACACGGGTTCTAGTATGGACCGCGAATATGTCACCATTTAATTATGTAAATTCAAAGAAATTAGAAAATCAAAATATCATTGAAAAAAAGAAATAAAAAAGAAATATATAAATTTATAAGTTAAAGAAAATATAATAATTTAATTGTAAAAATAGAAAATAGAGAAAAAAATATAAAGATAAATATATAAGTTAATAAAGATAAATATTTAAATGAAATACATATTTTTTAAATAAATAAAAAAATGTATAAACCAGAACCCGTGTTAAACCATAATCCGTACGTCCGCACGGGTACCGTTGTGGATCGTAGAATTGTCATCAGTTTGTTATAAATATTTTTAAATTTAATAAATAAATATTATTAACTTAAAAGATTAATTTTCATATTTAAAAAGTATTAGATTTACTTTTGTTATGTTAAGTAATTAATTAAATTAATTGAACAAATTTTAAGAACTAAATTTTACAAAGTTCTTTATAAAATATAATAAACATTATAATTAAATAAAAAATCCACCCCAAAAATAACCCATCCCACGTTCCATTAAAATTAAATAAAAGATTGAAATAAAAATCACCCTCGTCAACAATTAGTTAATTAAACAAAAAAATTGAAAATATAGCCTCACACTCCCTTATTGTCAATTACTTAATAATAATAATAATAATAATAATAATAATAATAATAATAATAATAATAATAATAACTCCCACATTACTGAACATTCACATCATTGACAAGGTGAAGGAATGTACAAATGAAATTACTAGACTGAGAAACCTTGAGGAGAGCATGAAGCAGATGGCAAAAATTGAGTGGCTTAGGCTTGGAGATGACAATAATGCCTACTTCCATGCAACTGTGAAAGCCAGGCAGAGGCATAATTAAATGTGCTATCTTGTGGATGACAATGGCACTAGCCTCAATAGCCAAGATGAGATTGAACAAGAAGTTCTGAGTTTCTATACGAAGCTGGTAGGAACTGCTAGTAGAAATCTGATGGACATAGACATAAAAGCCATGAGAAAAGGTCCCTAATTGTCAGCTGTTCAAAAAGAACTATTATTGGCTCCCATAACTGAACAGGAAATCTATTCCAGTTTGAAAAAAATGAAAGACAATTCCTCCCCTTGTGTGGATGGCTATAATGCCAAATTCTTCAAGGCCTCATGGGATATCATTAAAGACAACATTCTGGATGCTACTAAGGAGTTCTTCTATAAAGGTAAACTATATAGAGCAATGAATTGCACTATTGTAACTCTGATTCCCAAAGTTAATCCTACTACTAAGATCAAAGACTTTAGACCCATTTCTTGTTGTTCTGTGGTCTACAAAATCATCTCTAGAATTTTGAAAAATAGACTGAGCCAAGTCATAGGGGATTTAGTCAATAGTAGCCAAGCAACCTTCATCCCTGGAAGGAAGATACATGATCACATCCTGATGGCATATGAGCTTATGAAAGGTTATAATGTTAAACATGGTGCTCCTAGATGTATGTTTCAATTGGATCTTCAGAAAGCTTATGATACCATAGAGTGGACAACCCTTGAATCCATATTACTTGAGTTTGGTTTTCCTCAATAATTCATAAAGTGGATCATGTTAACTGTCAGCACTGTGTCTTACAAGTTTCAGATTAATGGATCCCTTTCTAAGCCTCTTAGTGCTAAGAGAGGACTTAGACAAGGGGACCCATTATCCCCTTTACTTTTTGTGCTGATTATGGAGTATTTTCATAGGGTGGTCCATATATTGAAAGTTGTCCCTAATTTCAATTTTATTAACAAAGAGCGTCGTGCGATTGGAAACTAAGGTGATGGTAAGGCTTTGATAAGTTATTTTTGTAAAATGCGGGAACAAAATACAAATTTCTTCTATGACATAGATTTGGATGATGATTTTCATGTGAGGGATGTATTTTGGGCGGATGCAAGAAGTCGAGTTGCGTACGAATATTTTGGGGATGTTGTAACTTTTGACACAACATACTTGACTAACAAGTATGATATGCCTTTTGCTGCATTCGTGGGTGTGAATCACCATGGTCAATCAACATTACTTGGTTGTGGATTACTATCAGGTGAAGACACAAATTCTTTTGTGTGGTTGTTCAAGTCATGGCTTCTGTGTTTGCTAGATAAGGCGCCTTTGGGTATTATGACCGATCAATGTAAGGCTATGAAAAATGCTATTGAGTTAGTATTCCCCGTAACTCGTCACAGGTGGTGTTTATGACATATAATGAAAAAAGTTCCAGAAAAGCTTTGCGGCTATGGTGAATACAAAAGGATCAAGTATGCAATGAAAGAAGTCGTCTATGATACATTCATAACAGATGATTTTGAACAAAAATGGTTTTCGTTCATAGAAAAATTTGATCTTTAAGAAAATGAATGGTTGAGTGGGCTGTATTTTGAGCGTCATATATGGGCACCAACTTTGTTAAGGAAATATTTTTGGGCTGGTATGTCAACTACGCAACGTAGTGAGAGCATACATGCTTTCTTTGATGGATATGTCAATTCTACAACAAGTCTAACTCAGTTTGTGAAACAATATGATAATGCTCTTAGAAGTTGGACAAAAAAAGAATTTGAAGCTGATTTTAATTCGATGGATACAACAATTCCATGTGGGTCAAACTCGGTCATTGAGAAGCAATTCCAAAGTGAGTTTACAAATACAAAATTTAAGTAAATTCAAGTGGAATTCAGATCTAAGATGAATTGTTCTGCCTCATTAATTAGTGTGGAAGGTTGCCTTGCTACGTATCAGGTGTGGGAGGAGGTATTAGTTGGGGAAATACGCAAAGAGCGAGTTTTAAAAGTTGTGCTTAATAAGGAAAACCATGATTTTCAATGTGAATGCTCATTATTGAGTTTAGTAGTACATAACATGATTCAACCACAATCTACAATGCATATTTAACAACATTCTTCAACACTAAGGAATTATAAATTCAATCTAGTTCTCTTTCCACACTTCCTTGGTCTCTTCCTCATTCTTGTAGCCATGTTTGATTTAGACTTAGATTTATCTTCTTCAATAAAGACATCATCATTTGGTGGAGTGTAATGTCCAACCTCTCCATCCGATGTCCCTATAGCTTCTTCGGTGCAAAAGTTCACAAATTGCCGATCATCTTGAACATCCCCGTGCTGAGATGGACCGTTAAATCTTGCCTCTTTCAACATCCTCATTTCCTCCTCCAGAACTGCTAACCTCTCTTTGAAATCTTTATGCTCTTCCACCAATCTGTGATAATCATACACATTGACAAATTGTTGTCTTTGTTCAAACAAAGCAACATTGATTATGTCGTGTTTTAGCTCTTCCTCTATTTCAACCACTCTATCAATTATCTAAACATAAAATAAACAATCAGTTACAATAGACAACAACAAATAACATATTTTGCTCCATTCAAACACACAAAATATTACCATATTTTTGTCAAATGCTTTTTCAAGAGTTTTCTTCTGCATAGTTATAGTCAGCCAATTACATACATGTGGAAACGAGAAACGAGAAACAACAGGTGCTTTCCCCAAAGATAAGTGGTTGAATGCCCAAATCTACAGCAAATGTAAAAGTCAAAAACTTAAATGAACAAAAGGCATGATGAACTAAAATGTTATATAACCTTTTTACCTGCAATATGGCAGCACATCCGTTTAAATGTCTTTGTGCCTTGTTTTTTCCCCTCCTTCAACAAAATTGAAGACTCGCATAAACTAGAAACCATAAAGTTATAAACGACATGTCCCCAGATAAATGTATCAAGTGAATCCAAATAATCCATCTGCTTCATAAATTCCGTAAAGACATTATTCCCTGTTTTGGGAAAGTAAAACTCCGCAAATGCAAGTAATATGTGAAGTCTAACAAAGTTAACTAATTTTTTCTTGTGGGACCGAAGATGTTTGTGAATATTGTGAATGGTTACTTCAGGCCCTTTAAATAGATCTAATGTTTGACATTGTTGGTATTCTTCTGCTACTAGAGGCTTACCAACAATAGACAATCCAAGCACGAAACAAACATCAACCAGAGTAAACAGAACTATCTTATCCCTAACCCTAAACCCCCTACTACGTACGTCCCATCTACTGACTAACTCCCATAGTAAACCACCTGAGATTGACATGTTGTAAGAAATATATATCGCCCATTTGAATGGGGTGCATTCGATGTGAACACGTTGAGCTGGTGTTAACTTTTCATTAATGATGCTCAAATTTTGCGGGATACAACTATGCCCCATCCATACCTTATGAAACACCCCCTTTCTATACCCCCAAATAATCAATTAAATCATTTAGGCACATGTTAAAAATTTCATCAGAGTATAATTAAACATGATATAAAAGAGGCATGTCACATTATGCTTGAAATTAAAAACATACAACACCTGCTCACAACAAATATGCAACAATAGTGTAATTCCCAAACGATAAATGATTATACAGCGGAAACATTTCAACAACCTCAACCATATATATTTTCATTCATATATATATATATATCAACAAGTTTGATTCACCAAATATATCATGTTTATACAAAACGTTCATCACCAAAATACATATATAATGTATCACAAAAATGGCACTAAGCCAACCCTAACTACCCGGTGCTACATATCAGAGCCGACCAACCAAAAGGATGAAGACAAGCTTCACAAAAAGACCTCCAGCAAACCTATTTTGCAATGCCTCGTAAAGCATCATAAAACAACAGAAGGGTGAGAAATATTATCATAATAACAAAACATATAATTATATATATCAACATTAAACTACACTTATACATTTCTCACCATAATTCATCACCAATCACACATATACATCACAATGTATATATATATATATATATATATATATATATATATATATATATATATATATATATATATATATATATATATATATATATATATATATATATATATATATATATATATATATATATATACAACTTGTTGTACCCCAAAATTTGCCCTCCTACAATCAAGCCATCTCTCAATACTTCTAAAGGATCACAAGATCCTCAAGACTCCCAATTAGTCAAGAAATGTGGAAGTTGCCTGAGACATTGCCTCCTCCTAAGCAAAGTGTCCAAAACTAGGAATTTGTGTTTCTTCAGGTTAAAATGACTTTTAAGACCTCAAGTGAGCTTCATAACATCCCACATGTATTCAAGAATCCCCATGTCAAGTTTCAAGGCTTTCCCAATAAGTTTTCCCAGTCAGATGATCAGATATGCAAAAATCAGTCAAAGCAGTTAAAAAGTCAAACTGAGGTCAACTGTAGTCAAACTAAAGTCAAACTTCAAGATTGTTTTTGCCAACATCAATTTTATGAAGTAAAGTTCATCATTTGATCAAGTGTTTATCATGATTCATCAAGGAAGTTTCAGATCATCAAGAATCAGGAGTTTCTAAATTAGGGTTTTCTTAAGGAAAGTCAACTAAACTTTGACCAGCCATAACTTTCACATGCTTCATAAAAAATTCCCCATCCAAAGCTCATTTTGAAGTAAATTTAATTCTCTACAACTTTGTGTCTCACAAGCCAAGCCTAAAAATGCTTCATTTGGAAGGTATGAGCTAAAACATTATAGGTCATTTCAAAAGTTAACAAAAAGTCAACTTTTTCCAAAGATCATAATTTAAAAATGGTGAAATATATCGACATGAGACCAAAGAGGTTTGTTATAGGACTATTTAAGCTTTCCAAAATGTCCAAGAACACCTTCATATCCTTAAAATTGAAGGATTTATGCCTTTGCAAAGTTGGGAAATTTTTAAGGGGTATATTGAGCAAATGAGGTCTTAAAACCAAATATTTCCAAACGGGCTTGCAATTTTGTAATCCAATCCTTACATTGACATCATGCACGACCTAATGATTATTTTTTCAGATTTTTATAGTTTATTTTATATTTATTTGGATTTTATTCATTAAAATTCAATTTAAATATATATAAAATATGAAAAGTCAAATGAAGCATGAAATCTTTGATTGAAAATCATTTGAATTATATTTAGAATGATTGGAAATCAACTAAAGTCAGATTGGACCAAAAATAGAAAGGTTAGATGAGTTTTTTTGAATATTTGAAAGTGAGGAAACTTCATGATCAAGCAATCTTCACAAGCCCACAAATCCACAAGTTTTTGACCTAAATTGGATCACTACATATACACAAACATAAGCATACACTAGGACACAAATTTTCTGCCTCCAAGAACCAAGAACAATCTTCAACTTTTTCAAAGAAAATTCAAATTCGGTTTCTCACTTTTTGTTTATTTTCAGGCAATTTGAAGGTTTAAACATGATCTTTGATCATCCTTGATGTTATCTCAGTGCTTTGCGTCATCAAAAACTCATCCAAATGCATAATCCAAATTCATATATGGCTTGAAATTTTTGAATTTCGATTTCTATTATACATGCTATATAACTTTAATTTGATTGTATAATCTTGTTTGTTATGATCTCTGCATTGTTTCTGGGTGATTTGATTCGAGTTTTAGTGCAGGGAGGGCCAACCACCATTATTAGGGTTCTTGAGGACGAATTTGGGAATTCATGGATAGACACGATTTAGAATGAAATTGATGAATTAATTGGATCCATAGGACTGTTATTGATTGATTGGTACCATTAGACTGGATTTATTTCGTGTATTATGAATTTTTCAAATTGCAGGACTTGTAGTGAAGAATAAAAATCGTCACTATAAGTTTTAGTGACGAACGTCTGTCACTAAAAGCTAACTGGACGGATGAAGGTTGAAGAAGAGGCTTGGCGCCATCTGGGAATTCAAATATTTGTTTTAATATTTTATTGTATTATTTCTGTTATATATCAACAAACGCTTGGTGGCCTAGTGGTCAGAACGTACGCGTGTGGAGAGAAGGTCTTGAGTTCAAACCTGGGTGAGACCATTCTTTTTCTCATTATTTTCATTATTCAACAAGTTTACTATATAATTATTTGTTGTTGTTTATGTTCAGACGCGCCCCATGTGGCTTATTGGCAAAACATTTGGTTTGGTGAGAGTAAGGATGCAGGTTCGAATCTGGCTGGGACCAAATTTTTTGGTTATTTCTATTTTCTCAACAAATTTCATATATTATTGGCCAAAGGTGATATCATATCACCAGCGCATGCTGGCCTGGTTGGTTTTGTGCTATGATTTGGAGGTAAGGGACCTGGGTTCAATTCCCAGGTCTTATCTTTTTGGTTATTTTCTCTTCTTTTTTTTTTATATTTTCTTATTTTCCTTTTTTATAATTAAATGATTATTAACTAATTTATTAAATCTAAAATTAATAATGTTTTCTTATATATAACTAAACTTTATATTTTCTTAATATTTATTTTAATTAATTTTATAATCCTAATATTATTTTTCTACATAACTTTTTTTTATTATATATATTTGTAAATAAAAACTTATTTAGTTTAATTAATTATGTTAAAAAAAACCCTAATTATTTTCTAAATCCTAATTTTTTCACTAACCTTAAAAATTTAACCTAATTTTTCCTAACCCTAAAACATTTTTTTATAATAACTTTTTATTTTGTATAAATACCTTATTTTTTTTATTACTATTATTATTTAAACTTATTATTTTTCTTATAAACTCTAAAAATTTTAACTTATTTAATTTCTTTAAAAATTCTAACTTTTCTCTATTTCTTTATTATTATTTTTTTTAAAATTCTAATATTTATTGCTTTATTATTATTATTGCTCTATTTATTTGCTTTATTATTATTATTGCTCTATTTATTTGTTTTATTATTATTATTGCTCTATTTTATTTGCTTTCTTATTTATTATTATTTATTATTATCCGATTATATTGTAACTATCCCAAAGTCATGTAATAATGCTAGATTTATTTTCCGTCTTTACTTTATTATAAATATTTTATTGTGTGGTTAGTAAATAGAGTGTGGAAACTATTTGTAATTAATTTAATTTAGATAATTAATTTAAGAAGATAAATATTTAAAAATAAACACTCACACACGTAAGTCGATCTTTGATCGTCATCTTGCACTTCCTAGGGTATTCCTCTTGGTTGCCTTAAAAATATGGTCAAGTCCCTCGAATATAGGGATGTCTTAAGCAAAGTCCCTTTAAGTATAAATCATCATAGTCCCTATAGTTTAAAAGATCAAGTCTTGCCTACGAAAATAATGATCTTGTCCCTTCGAATAAATGACGATAGTCCCTACGAATTGCTAAAGAAATACCTAAAGTTGCCTTCTATGGCCATACGATGACCCTACGCTTGTCCCTTAAACACATCCAAGGTAATGACTACCTATTCCTTAATAATAGGGATAGTCTTACCATTGAAAGAACATACGAGAACATGAAAGACTTAATCTAGGGTAGGTACCTCTTAGTTGCTTGCTCACACTTCTTAAAATTACTTTTTACACCTCACTTTCTTAAATATTTTTCAAAACAAGGCTTTGTATACATCCATTCGAGGATCATTACAAAGTACTTAGAAAAATTTCTAATCACACAATGCACTTTTCAAAAACAATTTAAGTGAGCTAAGTAACTAAGAGCCCATGGATAACCATGGATATAAAGGGTGCTAACACATTCCCTTTATATAACCTACCCCCCGAACTCAAGTCTTTTAAAAATAGGTCTTTCCTGTTCTTATATGTCCTTTCCACTTTGATAAAATAAAAGTCGGTGGCGACTCTTGCTATACGCAACATGACTATAAGTCAGTTCTCCCACTGTGTTACACAACCTAAGCATACTTATCATGCATACTTTCACCATTTCATTCACATCACATAAACATATATCATTCCATGTTTATCTCCACATATACATTACAATGTATAATTCACATACATATACATATATCAAACATACATATACATATAAATAAGCATGTTTCATCACACACACTTTCATCTCCATATCACTCCAAATAAACATATATCTATTCATATTTATTTCCTCATATCATAATTCAAATGATAAATACAAATCATAGAGACCGACACACGACTCTATGCAGATGTAATGCGGTACCGACTCAATCATTCAGCAGGTTCACTCAGGAACCAAATGGAATCATCGCTTGTTACCTAAAGTAACTTCCCATCGGGCACACGATGTTCACCCATTGCTCACACCCCACATGGGCACACAATATTTATGGATTGTTCACATCCCACACGGGCACACAATCCGATTGCTCACACCCCACACAAGCACACAATCAATGTGATTAAATCATCCATCGCTCACACTCCACACGGGCACACGATGTTTCTGGATTGCTCACACCCCACACGGGCACACAATTTGATCGCTCACATCCCCACATGGGCACACGATCTTGTTGTAGTCATCGCTCACACTCCACATGAGCACAAGATGCTACAACGGATTCACAAAGAATCCCACAGCGCAAGAATGCATACATTATGCTTACATGCAAAATGACACACAACATTCTTGAAAATGCATACATATTCACAATATAGTTATGCATTCATCTCATACAATTAGCATACATTCGCATTTAATTCAAACAATGTATCTACTTGCCAAACGGCCACAACACAACAATCAAACCCACAATTCCATAATTAACATAATTACGTTTTATCGGAAAAGTCGGGTAAAAGTCGGCTAAAAATTACATATTTTAGCATTATTAGTTTCTACGCATTTCTAGATTCAAATCAATATAAGGATCACTAAAAATAGATACCCGAAACTAAAGCTACGGATTAAAACACATAAACCCTCAAAACCTACAGGCTCGCTGAGCGCTCTCTCGCTCGCTGAGCGAGAATCACCCTGGAACTTTCGCTGAGCGACCGCTGCGATTTCTAGAATTTCCAGCTGCGTAAACAGACCTATAAAAAGCCCCCAAAATTCTTCCAAAACTCAACAAACATGATTATTAACATGTATTCATCCCCATACTTCGATTATATCAAGTTCTAACTGATTAATCCACCAATTTCCAAGTTTTCTCATCAAAACCCTAAACCTAACATTCTCTAAAACTTCTCCAAATCATAAACCCAATCAACCAAACACATACATAATCATACACAATGTTAAGATAACAATATTTCACACTCTTACCCGATTAAATCGATTTCTAGAAGCAATCTTGAAGCTTTCCCAAGTTTTCCTCTTTTCTCTTCTTTTCTCTTCGCTTCCTTTTCTTTCTCTTCTATTTTCTTTCTACCTTTTCTTTTCTTTCTCTTTCTCACAACTTATAACTTTCTATTTCTATTTCTATTTTCTATTTTCTATTCTTTCCACCCAAATATCATTTTCTCTCAAAATTATCAATTCTACTAATTTCTAACTTAACACTAATTAACAAATATCTAAATACCCTCTTATCCAATTTTACCCGAAAATTCACAAAATGGTAAAATCACATATCACATATTCACATTAACATATCCTATTATCATGTTAATTTCACAAATAAAACAATTATCATTCAATTTAAATAAAAGACTCCACAAAAATTTGGGAAATAATCGAATCGGGACGTTACACCTTACATTGACGAAAACAAAACAAACAAAATTGACTTTTCACTGATAATCCAACAAAATTAACAAAACAAACAAACATTTAAACTTGAACCTATTACTTACATCAGATTCGTTTATCATTTTTGTTGATGCCATAGTTTCAACTTAATCTAATAACAAAACAGAACCCAAATAATGGCATAATCAGTACAACAAAAAAACCCTAAATGGAACAAATATCATAATAAACCCTAAACGGAAACGAAAATAAGAAATGGAAACGAAAATAAGAAATGGAAACGGAAATAAGAAGCGAAAATAAGAAACCTTCGCACGACGTCGATCGCCGTCCGAAAAGAAAGATCTTTACACCGTCGTCGTACAATTGAGGGAGGAAGAAGCGAGCGTCGTCGTCCGGTTGAGGGAGGAAGAAGCGAGAGTGTCGTCGGGTTGAGAAGAAGAAACGAGAATGAGAAAGCGAGAGAGAGATAAGCTGAAGACTGTGTATGAGAGAGGTGACTGAAAGTGTATGAGAGGAAAATGATTAACCTAATGTGAGATTCAAATTACCAACTTACCCCTAAATATTTGATTGATTTAAAAAAATATATATTTCCTAGTCAAAATATATAATAAATATTTCCACATGCTAAAACGACAGTCGGTTATGTCGTGCAAGGTGAAACGGAACGAGCTGATGTAACACGCAAGAAAGGAGCAATTGATCATGAAATGGGGATATTATAAATTTAGGGTTTTTCAATTCAAAATTAAATACTGTGAGATTCGAATTGAATAGTTATGGAAGCAGAAGAAAAACAAGAAGGGCATAGAAAAGAGGCGAAGGTTAGGGCTTTGATCGAAAGGGCAACAAACTCCACCGCACCGGATGTTGATCACCGCCTCCTCAAAGCCATCAAAATGGTGGTCCGCTATTCCGATTCGGAGCTCCGTTTAGCTTCCCAAACCCTAATGGATCTCATGAAGCGCGACCACTCCCAGGTTCGTCTTTCCCTTTTCCAATTATCAATTCTCGTTTCCAATTAGGGTTATTTTTTTTTTATCATTTTATTTTATTTTGAATGAGAAGTGATATGATATTACTCTGATTGATTGTATCCGCGTGATAAAATTATGAAATATTTGATTTTGGAATGAATTCTGTGATTGATATGGACTGATATGCATTGCAGGTTAGGTACCTTGCATTTCAAATCATTGATGAACTGTTCATGCGTTCAAAGCTTTTTAGGGGCCTTGTTGTCGAGGATTTGGATCAGTTAATGTCCTTGAGTGTTGGGTTTCGGAGAAGTTTGCCACTTCCTGCTCCTCCGTCAGTTGCATCACTTTTGCGTTCAAAGGCCATTGAATCCTTGGAGAGGTGGAATGTGTCGTTTGGGGTTCATTACAGACAGCTTAGATTAGGTTATGATTACTTGAAGAATACACTCAAGCTTCAGTTTCCTAACATACAAGCTAATGCGGAGAGGATTCGGCAAGAGAGAAGGGAGAGGGAGAGGAAGTCAAAAGAGATTTTGTTGAACAAGTATGAATCTTTGAAAGATATATTCTCTTCGATAAAGGGAGAGATATTGTCTACGATGGATGAGATTGATGGGTGTTTAGACATTTTGCATTCAAAGCAGGAGCTTGAGTCAAATGATATCTTAGACGATGAAGAGCTTAATGACTTTCGATCTTTGGAGCTGCAGCAGCTTCGTCGCGAAGCATTGGATGAAGAGGAAAAAGTTTATGAGAGCAGCGATAACAAGGTAGTTTTTGATGCATTGAGGGAGCTGTACAAACTTCTGGTGACAAAGCACCTGGTTTCCATCCAAGAATGGGTTTCTGTTCTGATAAGAGTTGAAGTAGCTGACAATAGATTTAGAGATTCTACTTTGAAGGAGTTCATTGATATCCAAAACCGTCTGAAATCCATTAAAAAGAGATGTGAGGAGGCAGGTTGTTCTCTTCTAAACACATCAAAACTTGATGGGGAAGAAGATTTTTGGGAAGATGGTAATGCTGTATCCATTGAAACCTCATCTAGTGCGCTTGATAATAAAAAGAAACATCCTGACTCATCTAGTACACCTGATAAGAAAAAGAAATATCCTGACTCATCTAGTACGCCCGATAAGAAAAAGAAACATCCTGCCTTGGCATCAACTTCCCATAATATGAGTAGTGATAATCTTGGTTTATGCGCTGAAGAGTCTAAAAGCTCTAACACTGACAGCCTACTTCATGGAGGAAATGAATCTGAGTCAAACCCTGCAAGGAGTAAACTTTTGACCAAAGCTCCTGTGGTAAGATGGGGTTCTCACTTGGATACTTGGGGTTCAAACAAGGTTTTTATGGCCAACCAGCGGGGCTTGGATATTGAAAGTCACTGGGGTAGGGTAGATGATGATGCGGTTATTCCATCAGAGAAAATTGCTGAATTGAGTGTTCCGGCAATGCCTTATGAAGAAAAGCAACTTGAGATCCAACCATGCCGTGCTCCACTGAGGAAAGGGGGACTCTGTCAGAGAAGAGATATGAAAAGCTGTCCATTTCATGGACCTATCATTCCCCGAGATGATGAAGGGAGGCCACTTAAACCAAGTCCTTCAGAAGATGTGAATGTTAATATGAAGACTGATTTAGCAGAGCAGTTAGCAAAACAAGCAGTAAAGAATGTTCGTGAAACAGACAAAGAGGCATCCAAGAAGAGAGAGATTGATAAACAGGCATTGAAACGTGCAAAACTTGCTAAAATTCGGGAACACAATGACGCAGTTTTACGAGATGCTGCATTGGCTTCGACTTCCAGATCAGCTGTCTTTGGAGAAGACGATGAGATGACAAACAGAGACAAGAAAGCAAGTCTCGCATCCATGCTGAAAAAGAAAGTAACATCAAAAGATAGAATAGCTCAGAAGCTTTTGAGTTCACGGGCAAGATAGTCAAAACTTGTCAATTGAGGATGCTAAATATAGTCACTTTCCTAAATCAACGGTAAACTGGTATGATTTTGGATTGGTCGACTTTGGCATATTGCTCTGAAGTTTTGACCAAACTTCAAATCAACTGTATTTTGAGTAAAGCTTTACCTGTTGGATCATGAGGTCAATCATTTGAATTAGAGTGGGGGAGGGGAATTATTTATCTCCATTCATTTATATTTAGTTATCTTTTCCTAGGCAGAAAGACGAGCATCAGTTAATTAGGAGTAGTATTTTGGTCTATTTATGTGTTTCATTTTTTGAATTTGTTTCCCCACATTTTCTATGAAAGCATTCTGTATATAATAAGTGCCAAAGGATTACAATACCAGCAAATAATGTGGTCCTCTGGATTGTTGTCAATAATAACTGTTTTGCAGATTGCAACATGCCTTTCAATTCATAAAACTGTCACAGAAATGAATTTTGGCATCTGATTTGGTCTGTCTTTTTTGGCAGAGTAAATGAAATTGCAGCAGTGGTACACACCAGATCCATGAAGGGATTTTAATTTGGAAAGTCTCGTGTGATGCTTAAAAGCAGTCTGAAAAGTGTCATAAATGGTTTCCATTATAAGTCATGGTTGGTAGGTAAATCTGTCACACAAGTTGTTTAAGTAGTTGCAGTTGGTGGATGACCATCTTAGTTGTCTCATAATTATTGCTTCATTCATCTCATCTTTATTATTCTTGTCATAGTTACATTTAGGTGTCAATGTGTTACTACAAAAAGTTAAGTAATGTTAAACACGCATTCTTGAACATCTTTTGGATCACTTGTGGCTTACAAGAGTGCATGCTTTACTCAACAAAAAAAAACATTCATGCCTTTTTCAATTATCTCTAGGAATGGTGGATGTTCTTTGAAGTAACGTAGATGGTACTACTAACTAACACATTAATGCAAATATAATTCTTCATTTAATCATAGTAATACAATAATGCACTAGTGCACATATCATTACTATTACGCTTCTAAATTATACACTGCACAGTGAGAACCATTATTGAAAGAAACAAACTCCAAGACGTTTATCAAATACTAGTAAGAAAGAAATAGTAGGCCACGATAGGGACAGAATAATTATATAAAGGTTGGTGTTTTGATTTTAGTCTTTTCTATAAATAATTCCGAAGAAATGAGATTCTTTGATCCTACCAATTTTTTGAGTGGTGAAATTGTTTAAGATTCGAGAAGAACTCTGTTTTATTTGTAGTCTTCTACACAGTCACTAGTAAGACAATTTTATAGGAAAAAAAATATATTTCTTTTCAATGGAATTTGTCACCACCATTGACAATCACGTCAATATTGCTAACAATCCGAAACACTCAACAAGATCTCCAAGAACGATTAGTTTCAAAGACGCGTCTCTTTCAATCGAGATCTCAACTCATTTGAAATTGAAAATGCAAGAATTTCATTGTGAGACTTTGAACACTTTGTTTTTTTTCACTAAAATCACACTGAAAATCATGATCAGGATAATAGATGTTATGTGAGAAATGATGACAAAAAGATTTTATATGTGATTGAGATTAACCACACAAAATGGATGAAAAATTTAGTTAGTTTTGAATCTAAAGAACAATCTATAATTTGAATCAAATGATCAAGTGAAGTGGAATAAAAGGAAAACATAATTTTGAAAAATTGTCAGTTGATTCGAATAAGGGAAAGAGTGATTTGAATCATGAGTCACGTGATTCAAATCATGTGCAAAAATTGATTCGAATCAAATGTCACATATTTGACAACAAAATGTTGAAAAAATGAATGATTTGAACCATGTTCAAAATTTGATTCGAATCAAATCAAACAAAAGTGAGCATCAGGAAAATGATTTAGATCAAATGCAAAGAGTGATTTGAATCAAATGACTATCATTGTCATCTTTTTAAGAGTTTTCTCGATATTTTTCCTTTTCCTTTTTGGGAATAAATAAAGTTCGGTGACGAATTTGTTAGCCATCTCGCGAGCGGGAGACACCTTCACAAGGTCCTATTTTTCGAGATGCGGCAGTTAGGAAGAGGCATTGAACAACATAGGGTTTGTTTTTGTTTGTTAGACTAATTGTACTAAATTATTAATAGTGAATCTTCTTTATTGGACTAGAAGCCAACCCTTCAGATGTATGTGTGGTTTTATTGAGTTGGGTTACCAATTATTATTCTTTATTGCTTTTCAGCTTTAACATCTTGTACAATTGAATCTGTGTTAATTGTGGAGATTCTGATTTAACTTGTTGAACCAATTGTCCAAGACATCGTGTTCGACATATGTCCTCTAGAGAACAAAATTTCTACATACATGTCTATATCTCATCCCCCATGCTAGGACCAAACACATTAAATTGGACATGCACTTTATCCATGAAAGAATCATTAGCAAGAAAATGAAGATTCAACATATGCCGAGAGACGTTCAAGTTACAGACACTCTCACCTAACCACTTGACACTGCTGCAATTAAGACCTTCGAACCAAGTTCAATATCGTAACTCACTGATCTTGTAGGAGAGTGTTACGGAGAATATAGTAAAATATAGTTTGTATTATATGATGAGAAAATGTAGTTAGCATGCATATGCATAGAAGGAGAGTGCATACTAACATGATCATCTCTTTCTTAATTCCTCATACATTCATTCATATAAGAGAATGCAATGTATTATTGAAACTAAATTGTGGAGAATATCTAACTGTTTGGATGACGCTTCGTGTGGAATAGAATTGCAAAGTGTACCTTGTTTCTTTCAAAGTGGAAGCTCTTACTTTTTTGTTCGTGCAAAAAACATCTACACTCATTGCTTACGGTACGCAATCGCTTACATCATTTTTTGGTCAGAAATTTTCCCAATAAAAAAGGTTATTGAACTCTCTTAGATCTTTGATCTTGGGCAATAATCCAACTCCATTTCTTTCATTATAAAATGTTTCATACCCATTTTTTATATTAAAATAACTATTATTGTAAGGTATCAATATGAGTAAAAAAAACTTTATTTATTACATTGCATTTCATAATTCATTAACTATAATTAATAGAAATAATTCAATAAATTATACTAAATCTATATTCATCCATCTCAAAATTAATAAAATGTGGACCATACAATTGTGTTTTTAAATAAATTTTCTTTTGTAACATTTAATATAATATTCAATGTTTATTCTTTAATTAATACTTGTTTATCATACTTGTTTTTCTGCCCATTAGATACTATGACTTCTTCTTGTTCTAAGGTTATCTAGTCTTGTTTTATTAGTTTGCCCTCATTTATATTCCATTCGTATTATTATTATAGCTGTGTAGGTTGAGATTTTCACATTTCAATAATAAAATAACATATCTAATAAAATTATTATATGAATTAAAATATAATAAATAAGATAAATAAGTAGAAAAAAATAATATATATTACATTGATATAAATAAGATAAAATGGAAACAAACGAGTCATTGAAGAAGATTCTTCAACCAGCAGAAAGTCCAAAATTTCATGATTGCCTTCATATACCAATTATCTAGAAAGTTTGTTTCCATTTTCGGTTGAGCAATTAAATTTAGAAAATATATTAGAAAAAAGCCATTGAATATTCATTTTAATACCATTTGAAATCTCCTCATTATTCGGTTATGAATTTTTATTACATAAATAGTAAGGGAACGATAACGTCTATACATGATTTTCATTAGAATCATGTTGATAAAAAACATTATAAAAATCGATATTTGAATGATCGGTAAATATTACGAAGATTATTTGAATGAAAATGAAAATCATTGTTGTTCTATCACCATAATTACTTCCATTATCGCCAGAATGATCCTGCGAGATTTTTCTAGAAAGAAAAAAAAACATTTTTCTAGAAAGAAAAAAAAACAATATTTTTGAGTATTCGTTTAACGTTGTCACTCATAAAAGAAAATCTCTCATAGGACTCCATATTATTATTAATGATATTAATCAATTCAAAATCATTCATCAAGTAATAGAGTTGGTTAGCCCATATATAATACTAGTTAGTCCCGATCCCGATGAGAAGGAAGGATTTTTTTGACAAAATTTTCTCCTGTTGTTGATTCCCTAGCATAGTGCTTCTTCCTCCATGCCGCCTATTGGTACTAGTGGAGTAGGATTTCACTTAACCTCATACATAGGTATATATATAGGTATAACCTTTCGCTTAATACTATAAACCTAAAATTGAAGCATATTGAGGTTGCATTAATTGGGAATACACGACAGAAGAGATTAATTGTTTTAATTCCAAACTTCACCTTCAGCAAGCATAGTTTTTTTTTCATTTTCTTATTTGTCTCTGAAGAATGTAACTTTCTCCTAAGACTGAGATCGGTAAAAAAAAAAAAGAATCAAATTGCACCATCTCCGTAATAAGTGAATGCCTTTTTTTCTCCAGAAGTTTTTGGAATTATTCGTAATAAGATATTGGCTACAATGGTAAAGGTCTTATCAATAAAATTTCCATTTATCCGATATCTAGTCATTGGTAGCAATCCATTCTATAATTTCATTTTTTTTATCACGTGATAAAATAATTCCCCAAACAAAGGAATTGTACAATTCAGTACGAAATAACATAAAAATGGACATATTAATCAAATTACTTTATTTGACAGTAGACTTTGAAGTAGATTTTTTTGGAAACTAAATAAACAACAAATTATTTCTATTTTTTAGTTTCAATTGATTGGATTGTGTGTGCCTACGCAAATGGGATATAATGCCTCACTATTCACTCGGTTTAGGGGCATAATCATTATGTATAGGAGAGATGGCCGAGTGGTTTAAGGCGTAATATTGAAATTACTATGTAGGATTTTTTTATTACCGAGGGTTCGAACCCCTATCTTTGGGTTCGAATCCCTTTCTTTCCTAAGGTGCTGCTAGATGAAAGTATTTTAACTAGTCAACGTCCATAAATGAGAAATCATAACATATCTTAAACCAAACTATTGATTCTGAAATATGGTATAACTCATTTTTTATCTCTTGTCCCTTGACTATTTTACGTAAAAGGAATGATATCAATTTAGATAATAAAATTATCTAAATTAATATATTTTTTAGGCTATTCTACAATTGCTATGTTCGTTCCATTCTTGTGTTAAAATTGCTTGAAAACTGGAATTTCTAGAAACTCAGAAAATTCCTCGGCTTTTTGCGGTAGATTCCCGAAATAATTCACTAGAGTCAAGGCCAATGTGTCATGTTCTCGAGTTTTCAGATGCATCACATCTCCCCTAGGAGTCCTTTTTCTAATTAGGAAGAAAATATCCTTGAAGGCGATTTTAAATACCTGAAAACCCCTGACCTCATACCAAATTAAATATACTATTCCATTGTTTTTATCTATTAAATTCCATCCATATTTCCTATTCTTCGAAAAGAGAAGCAAACTCGCCACACTTACAGAAACTGTAGAATGCCGAAAAGAATGAGAGTGCCGCTTTCTTCAGGTAACTGCACAAGACCTGATGATGTGCTGAAATCGAAAACTCTCGTGACTGCACAAATCCGCAAAAAGGTCCTAAGCAACTGCAATGGTTTATAGAATCCTGCAAATATCATTAGGAGACTTTCTCGATTCCATAAATCGGGGAAAATGTGCAGTGAAATATGGGGTGAGTGGAAGGACTTGAAAGGAGACCGCTCGTTTTTCCCCACATTCGAACAAATGTTCGTAGAAATTGGCAACACACCAGTCAAATTTGATCAGGATAAAAAATTATGTGTAAAACATAACATGTAAAATCTCATTTTTTTTCAAAATGTTAAAGGCACTTTGAGATTTTACATGGAATCAAATTCAAGTAAAAAATATAACATGTTATCATTCCACTTACACATGTAATTGATCAAAGAACATTGTGATCAAGATCAAATCTAAACAAAGTTTTATGCTGTTAAAAACGAATATTTTCAAGTTTGATTCTGAGAAGTGCAATCATGAAAGAGACTCAACAAATCGAAATTAAATCAAATATGATAGATGAAAGTTATAGAATCCCGCAACCACAAACAAAAGAATTGTGGTATTGCGGGAACCGGGGAAAGTTTGAATCAATCTGTCGCATGATTATCAGGACTCGAAACCAGCGGGTTCGTTTTTTTTCCAGATTCGAACGAATGTTCCAAGATGTCTATGAATTTATGGGTAAGTCTATATGAAGAATTTGAGGTTTTGGGGTTATATATATATATATATATATATATATATATATATATATATATATATATATATATATATATATATATATATATATATATATATATATATATATAGAGAGAGAGAGAGAGAGTAAAATAAAGGATGACCTGATTGTTTTGGTTATCTTAAAAGAAGTTATGATAGAGAGAAATTTTTAGGAGACCAATGATACAAAGATATGTTGGAAGATGATCAACAAACAAGATAAGGATGACGATATGGTTCTGAATGAAAGCTTTGAAAAATGAAAAAATGATGGACACATGATTGAATTTCTGATGCAATGGAGACACTTGCAATGCAGTAATGGCGGTTGAGAATCTTGAAAGAAAATAGATAAGATTTGAAATATTAAAAAAAAGGGATAATTATACGAAACCCCCTTGCCATTAGGGCGAGATTCAGTTTTGCCCCCCTGAAGTTTTTTTTTATCAACTCCCCCTTATAAAATCAAAAACCATATTTCACCACCCCCTTTTACTTATCTACTGTTCATCATCTTCCCCAACCACTCTCCTTCATCCTCTCCTTCATCACCAAACTAGGGTTCATGGAGTGCCGTCGAGCCGGTACATTCTCAGCCACAACAACCACCATCCTCTCTCCCTGCATCTTCCTCATCAACCCCTCCCATTTCAACACCATCTCATCCTCCCCCAATCCCTAACACTAACCTAATCCAAACTCCAAACCCCAAACCCCTTACTCCAGTTCTTCCTCAACCTCGTCCTCCCCCTTCATTCAGCAGAAACCCTCCGCCTCCACAGTCCCATTTCTCGCACTTCTCCTCGATCCCACCTTCCGCTACTCCTCAACAAGCTTCATCTTTTCCATCTACGTCGTCAATTTCATCCGCTTCCGCACCAAGAGGGGGAATGGCACTTGGTGTACCCGCGCATCACCAGAACCCTTCCCCTCCGTTTGCTTCTTCCTTTGGACAGCACTTTGGCGGATTGGGTCGATCAGATTCTTCCTTTGGACAGCAGCAGCAGTCCATGCCAACGGCTTCACAGCAGCCACAACCTTTGCCTCCTAATCAAGCCCAGGAGCATTTTGGGCAACAAGTTCCGCCTTCAAGAGCTCTTCATGTGCCTCACCAGCCACAGGTTACGAGGCTACCGGGGCCAGGAAATCAGAAACCTTCATCACTTGTGGCTGCACAAACTAATGCAGTTCAACCAGGGAGTCAAAGTAGATTACCAAATGCTTTACCAAATGCAGATCCAGGAGAGTTGGGTAAAAGTGTTCTCGGAAAAAGAAGCATCCATGAGCTAGTCAATCAGGTGTGCCACACCACTTGTTTTCTATTGTAGGCTTTTCTAGGTTCACTTTTCATATTTTTTATGTATTATTTTTGGTTACATTTCGTATTCATGTATTCATGTTATTACTCTTTTGATTTGAATAATTAAGTGTTTGGGAGGATTATGCATCAGTATTTTACCAATATTTTATTGCTACAATTAACTAAATGGTATGGTTTACTGGATTATCGTATTGGTATATGTAGGTTTTACCAAATTTGGTGATGAAGGAGAGGATGAAGGAGAGTGGTTGGGGAAGATGATGAACAGTAGATAAGTAAAAGGGGGTGGTGAAATATGGTTTTTGATTTTATAAGGGGGAGTTGATAAAAAAAAAACTTCAGGGGGGCAAAACCGAATCTCGCCCTAATGGCAAGGGGGTTTCGTATAATTATCCCTAAAAAAAAGGTTTAATTGCAATATGGTTCCCCTATTTTCTGAGCATTTGACTTTTGTTTTCTAGGAATAGGAAACATACATACATATCATACTAAATTATAATCACATAACTTCTCCCACAAAATTTCCCGTCAAAACTATATTTCTATTAATTCATTTATTAATTATTTTATATTTAATAATAATAATTATTATTATTATATTAATATTAATTCAATAACTAATTAAAATAAAACATTATCTTATCCACTAAATTATAATGCTATAACTTCTCCCACAAAATTTCTCCAAAACTATATTTCTATTAATTAATTAATTAATTGTTTTATATTTAATAGCAATAATAATTATTATTATTATATTAATATTAATTCAATAACTAATAAAAAAACATTATCTTATATAATAATAATTCAACCATTATCTAATAAAATTAATGATAATTAACTATTAACTTTAAAACCACCCACCACTCACATATTTACTAATTTTTCTCTCCAACTCTCATCTCCTATTTTTTATTTAATTATCAATTATTTTAATTAATAAATAAAATTAAAATAATTAAAATATAATTTAATTATTCTACTAGCCACGCGAGAAAGAAGTAGAAAAACACCTCCAAAAATCTTTCCACTTTCTTTTTATAATTATGAATTAATTAATTATTTTATATTTGTATTCTTTAAAAATCAAAATTAATTTTATTATTAATTATTAATTAATTAATTCATATTCATATTTTCATTTACTCTCACTCACTCAATTAACTTTTAATACTTCATTAATTTCTCACTCACTCCATTAACTTTCAATACTACTCATTAAAAATACTAATTTCAATTATTCTTCCTTAACTTCATTATTAATAACCTCACATTATTTCTATTATAACCATTTTATTATTTGTTCTTTCACAAAGAAATGAAAAAGAAGAAATTTTGATTTGCATGCTATGATGAAAGGTTATTTTCCCTTCCTTCAATTTTAATCACATTATTCTTTTTTTTCTCAATTTTCATATTCAATTGTATTATTTTTCTTTGTTTGTTTTATACAAATTATTTTTCCATTTTGTAGAGAAATCAAGGAGTGTAAATATTAGTTTTTATTCTGTAATAAATTGTAGTTGTGTAATCAATGTGGAGATGAAGTTCTCTATATAATTTTTACTATTTACAATATCATTTCTCATTATGATTTTTTTTATTGATTTTGACATGTATAAGTATACGGGTAGACGGCTAGTATACCATGAAAGCGTATAAGTATACGGGTAGACAGCTAGTATACCATGAAAGCAAAGACTTTATTCCAGTTCAATTATCTATGACAATAAGCAAGAAGACGCAAACCAAACCAGGGTAAGAAACATTCCTGAAATTAATTATATTTATATTATCTTAGTTTTGATCCCCAGTTTTAACACATGGTTGAGTTTTGATCCCCAGTTTTAAAAATCATGATTTTAGTCCCTTTTTAAAGCTTTTTTAAATTGAGTTTGATTTTAGTCTCCTCTTCAATTTTAGACTATTTTCTAATGACGTGTTTATTTCCAAGATGATGTAGCAATGCCAGAGCATTTTAAAATTAATTCGAGACTTTTTTTTATTGATTAGAATAATTAATTTATTTTATTTAATAAATAAATAAATTATTAATATATTTTTATTAATTAGTTAAAATTCCAAATGAAATACTTCGGGCCAAGTCTTTTTGAGACATGTTTTTGGTCCATCTTTCTAACACAATTGATTTGTTGTGTTTGTGTAAGATATATAAACACTAAAAATATTTGTAATATAAACGATGTGGAATTACTATATAACACCATTTACTGTCATCCTATGTTATTCATCCCAAGACCCATTTAAGGAAGGAAGGAAGAAGAAATGAGTTTGAAAGATGCTCATTTCTCTCAACTGTATTTTGATTGATGTTAATTAAGAAACACAACAAGTATGGATACTACATTTTTTTTAGGGAAGATAGCACATAGTTTGGTTAGGAGAAGAATTTGATTTCAAATATGGTCATCTAATTGTGGTTATTTGCTTGAACGTCTTTCAGCTCTCACGACCCAGCTGTCGTTGAATCTGCGTAAGAAGATGCCAATGAGGGTACAATAATAGAGAAGAGAAAAGAGCAAGGAGGCCAAAAGCCTTCTTTATTTGTTAGGGAGATGCGTCTTCGAATCAACCCTTGAACCTAAACCTCAGAAGGATGGTCTTGGCTGTCCTTTGGCTTATTCCCCGATCGGATTGAATGTACAACAGGTGACCTCGAGTGAGGGGCACGAAGGGAAGGGTATAATCAGTCTGGCTTTCCAGTCTCACCCAAGAGTCCCCGAAAGGGCCACTAGTAGCTACAGGTTTTGTCATACTCTATTTTATTTCCTTCTACTCTAGAGTTACTGGCTTTGCCCCTTTGAGGAAAGGTGTTTACAAGGGTTTTGGAATGCAAGAATGTAGTGGTAGACGAGAGGGAACCCAAAAATACAGATGTAACCTTAGATTGCGAGTCTAGGTGATTTGACCCTTCGTAAAGATTTTAATCGAGGCTGGCCTACTCCAAATGCAGATTCTGCACAAGTGTCCTCGTTTTATCTGAGGATTGGATTTGTCTCGCTCCTCTTTCCGGACGAGCTGAGATAAATGCTCTTTCTGGTCTTCGTTTTAGGGTTCCAAACCTGTCTCTAACAAGTAAGTAAACTACCTTGATTGGGAATAAATTAATGGAAGAAAACCAACGACAACTTCCATAGAGCCATCTCTATATGCGCCTATCAGTGAGCTGATTACTCTCTAGGGCCTTTATCGAAAAGCTTCATCGCTCGGATTTGTGTTTATAATATTTTGTAATCGATTTTTTAAATAGTAAATTGAATTCTTTTTTTCTCTCGGATCATTTTAAATTAAACTAGATAAATAAATATTAATTTTAGTATTGGGCGTAGTGTTTTAAAAACCAAATCGGATCAGCCGGTCGGACCAGTCAAACTGGGAACCGGTCAGATAATCTGTCTGGTTCGAATATTGGATCACTTATGTCATTGAACCGGTGCGAATCAGTAAAAATCGTGTAAACCGGAAAACCTGCGGTTTAATTGCAATAAAAAATAAATTTTTTATTTTAATTAAAAAAATAAAAATAAAAATTAATGAAATAAAAATAAAATATAAAATGAAATAAAAATAAAAAATAAAATAATAATAAAAAATAAAACATAGTAATGATATTTGGATGCGATTGATTTTACTGCAGATTACTTTAATATTAAAGAAGAAGATCCCAACATTAAAACAATTTTCTCTCCTTTAAACTAAATTTGATATATATTTGAGTTATTTTATTATAAATTATTTAATTAAATTATATTGCAATTAGACTTTGTAATTCTATAATATTTTGTTATGTGTAATACCTTTATTTAAATTTTGAATTTAGATTATGAATTTGTGAATTTATGAAATTGAAAGAGTGTGAATTCACACTAATATTTATGTTTAATTTGTTTTCATCAATTATTATATATCGGAAGCAATGTGATAATAACAAATTATTTCCAAAATTTCAGAAACACATTAAATTTATATTTTGATTCAGAAATTGATTAGAAGAAAGTGTATTTTGTATACATATTTCAAACAAAGATAAGAAAGTTGGCTCTATCTAATTGAAAGGATTGAAAAGGATTAGACCTTGTGTCTCATTTGTTTGGTCCCGACAAAGAATTTGCGGTAAACATTGTCACTACTTCCTATAGTACAATTTTCATTACATATGCTCTTACATCACCAATTTTATATACCTTCTTTATAAAAAAAAAAACACTTCAATTCAACCTCAAAATAACATCATTCATTTTCCAACCATGATTTTGCAAACAAACATTAATGATGTTCCTCATTTTGTATTATTTCCCTTAATAGCTCAAGGACACATTATCCCTATGATAGACATAGCTAAACTCTTAGCACAGCGTGGTGTTATTGTCACAATATTTACCACACCAAAAAATGCATCACGTTTTACTTCTGTTCTTTCTCGTGCTGTTTCTTCTGGCCTCAAAATCAATCTAGTAACACTCAATTTTCCGTCGAAAGAAGCTGGATTACCACAAGGGTGTGAGAATTTCGACATGGTGGATTCAAAAGACATGAGATTTAATCTCTTTCATGCAATTACCATGCTTCAAAAACCAGCTCAAGAGTTGTTTGATTCATTGACGCCGAAACCAAGCTGTGTTATTTCTGATTTTTGCATTCCTTGGACTTTACAAATAGCTGAAAAGCATCAAATTCCCAGGATTTCATTTCATGGTTTTTCTTGCTTCTGTCTCCAATGCATGCTCAAGGTAAATGCGTCAAAGATTCTTGAAAGTATCAATTCAGAATCTGAGTATTTTACTATACCTGACATACCTGACCAAGTTCGAGTCACCAAAGTGCAAATACCAGGAGGAACAATACCAGATGGTTTGAAGGAGTATAAAGAGAAGATGAATGAGGCTGAAGTAAAGTCATATGGTGAAATCATAAACACTTTTGAGGAGTTGGAGGAAGCTTATGTTAAGGATTACAAGAAAGAGAGAAATGATAAAGTGTGGTGTGTTGGACCTGTCTCACTTTGCAACAAAGATGGGTTGGACAAGGCACAAAGAGGTAACATGGCTTCAATAAGTGATCATCATTGCTTAAATTGGCTAGATTTGCATCAACCAAAGTCTGTGGTTTATGTTTGTCTTGGAAGTTTATGCAACTTACTTCCTTCACAGCTTATGGAACTGGCCTTAGCCTTGGAAGCATCAGAAAGGCCATTTATTTGGGTTATTAGGGAAGGAAATAAAAGTGAAGAGTTGGAAAAATGGATTAGTGAAGAAAGGTTTGAGGAAAGGAACAAAGGGAGAGGACTTATAATTAGAGGCTGGGCTCCGCAAGTGGTGATATTATCACACCCTTCAATTGGAGGATTCTTAACACATTGTGGTTGGAATTCAACACTTGAAGGGATAAGTGCTGGTGTGCCAATGGTAACATGGCCATTATTTGCTGACCAATTTCTGAATGAGAAGCTTGTTACTCAAGTGTTGAGGATTGGAGTGAGCCTTGGGGTAGAGATTCCAATGAGGTGGGGAATAGAAGAGAAGTTATGTGTGTTGGTGAAGAAGGAAGGTATCAAGGAAGCAATATGTATGGTGATGGATGATGGAGGAGAAAGTAAAGAGATAAGAGAAAGGGCTAGTAAATTAAGTGAAATAGCAAATAGAGCTGTTGAAAAAGGAGGTTCCTCTTATCTAAATATGACCTTGCTTATCCAAGATATCATGCAACAAAAATCTAAGAGCAAAGTTGAAACATGAAGAAAAGCAATTTATAACATTGTAAAGTATGACTGTATGAGTATCAATCATTGTAATATTCAGATTCAAATAAATAATGCTCAAGAACTACATAGGCACCGTAGTAATCAAAGTATATCAGCAAAATCACTTATTTAATAAATTTCAATCGTCTCTTGATCTAGGTAGAGAAACAAAAAAAAAAGATTATGCAAGCTAATCCAACACTACTGTCCTAAACATGGTCTTCAATATCAAGTTCACTAGGCATGTTTCTAGTTTCACTCCTGTACGAGAAGTCGTCGTCAAGATTCTCCATAGTTCTCCCGTAAATAAATGACTTTGTACCCATTGTTGTAAAGGGCATTAAGCCAAATGCTCTGGCAGTTTTAATCTCCCTGGCAACCTTCCTTTGAGCCTTTGCACTGATGCCGGTCTATTCACAATGAATAAGAAATATGCAGTTTGTAAGAATAAACAAAAGGAGAACAAGGAAAATGGCTGCAGTAACAGTACGAATTGTAAATTATCAACTCTTTATTTTTCCTTCTTCATAGTTCATTCCTGACCAATCTACTACCCTACAGTAGATTAGAACTTACCTTGCTTCTCTTAATAAGAATTCCAGCTTCTGTTATGAAGTTTGCCAAGAATCTTACATTCTGCATAAAACCAATGATATACTGCTAAGAGTCATTCCAGAAATAGCATTGATAGGAACACTTTTTCATTATCGAGGTAAATATGCAAATCTTAGCCTCGCTATCAAGAGCTACAACATTTAAACAGATGTGTCGCAAATATTTTCCTCATTTTCATCGGCCTTTACATAAATAAAAGTTGAATCACCATAAATCAATGAGAATTTTAGCACAATAACATCATAATAAACTTATGAGTTGCATATGAAATGAATTTTTCATACAATTTTAAAGGGATGCCAAATTGGATCTAAGGTGTAAAGAAGCAAGGCATAAGATTTAGGGGAAAACTAAAAGGATGACTCTTACCCTGAAATCATTGGTGTTTTCATTTTATTGTATCATAATACTTGCATACAGAAACAACAAATTTACGTACATGACAATTTTCAAGTTAACATGACAAACAGAAATAGAAAGTAATTAGTTAATTACACATGATATATAAAATACACTATAACAGAACTACTTTGACAGAAGTGCTAACCCTGAAATCTGCTTGACTAAGAACTTCTTTAGTGGATACTACGAATTCACTCCTTATGGCAGGTTTTTGTGCAGCGGGTTTTGTAAGATCAAGATCCTGTATGAAGATATTGCACAGATCAGAAAATTAATTCGATAAAGCTACAAAAGAAACATCAGATAAATTTCCATAAATACAAATAACCATAGCAATCATTGATTACAGCACGCAAGAAACTAATGATGATCTAAAATTAACTTAGCAGCAACTAATGATGATCTAAAATTAACTTAGCAGCATTATAGATCCATATACCGAATCTTAATAGTACATATGGATATGTTGTTTCTGCAATTTAAATGTGTCAATGGAATAGATTAAAAATATCAATATTATCACAATAATTTGAATATTAAAAAAAAAGAAGAGAAAACACCATTAATGCTGTCCAGTCACCTAAATTATACAATATATTTCTATGCCACTGCAACAAAGAATTTTTCTTTTGAGCAACAAACAGGACAACTATTTTGATTACCAACCCTGCTCTCTCCCCCTCCTTACAAATTTTTTTTTCAACACAAGAGAACAAGAAACTTGCCTGAGAAAAGGCTTTCTTGAAAGCAACATCAAATTTGTTTCCAATGTGAACTAGCTTATGATAATGAATATTGATCACTGTGCAATTAAAAAAACATTCGGCTTTGCATTATTTTCTGCAGTTCCCATAACAAGCTTCATTTTATAAGTTTCTCATTATCTGTGTGATATAACAAGCTATGTTTTCATGGTACATTCAGCAGTTCCCACTATTTTCACCATACATCAAGAAATATCTCCTACCAAACAAACATCTGTTAGGATTGACCACATCTAAAGATCAATTCAGACATAAACTATAAGCTTCCCTCGTGTAAAATTAAAAAGATAAGAGATCACATATATATACAGAATATGCAATAGTAAATATGAACATAGTGATCACTGGCGAAGTTAGGGTTCGCTACTCAGCATACCTTTATACTATATGTTGATCCCCGGTGAAAAGTGGTATCATATCGATAAGAATAATCATCCTTTTCGATTTCATCAGGATCGAATTCAAAGAATCTGGCAGCATTATTCAGTTTCCCATCCAGTCCATCAGATAATGTATCAAAACTTTGTTCCAGATCATCCATGAGCTGGGAGCTTCCACCAGATCTATCTCGACCCCTTGCTTGTTGATTCAGCCTATCTAAAATGGCATCTGTTTTGGAATTTACCCCAGGACTAAATATTCGCTGCTCAAATTCCTCGGGAGACTCTGACTTGTTAACCTGCTGATTAGCCGCTCCATTTCCTGCTCAATAAGGTGACCATAAGGATTATAGAAGTAAATCATCATCAGAGAGAAAAATAAAAACAAAAAGTTCAAAACATCCTATATGCCTTATGACAGAAAACGTAAAAATTAAATTCTCATCTAACTATATGAAAACTGAAATCCATCGAGATTTGCTTTATTATACTCAGTTTCCTTCTTATTCCTGAAACTATGCTGACCCTCCCTGTTTTGAAAGTTACAATAAATAGCCTAGAAACATAACCCTAAAACACAGTAACAAAAATACCCTTTGAAACCATAAGATACAACAACGGAGAAAATCTTTAGACACAGACTCGATCTCGGCCACACGGATCAAACAACTTCATAGCGTCCAATCATTGTTTTCAATATGGAGAGATATACTACATAAGTTTGTGAGCCTAAAATTCTAGTTTCTATGTTATTTTCCCAAACACATGCTACAATAGATTCATAAATTCAACAAGTAAAACATGAAATAAAAAATCAAAATCAATAATTGAAATAAAGGATTTAATAAAGGTAGTGGGAAGAGAACATTTGTACCTGGAAATGACCAAGTAGAAAGGTTTCTGAGCAAAGGAGCGTGATGAACCCTATGTTGCAAATTGCCTTTGAATGACTTCACTGCTATTGAAACAATCTTCATTTTTGTTTTTCCTGATTCAAACAAAAATAAATTGCAACAATTAACACAGAAATTTCAAAAATGAAAATAAAGTGAATAAATAGTTGAGACTGACCAATAAAGAGAGTGATAGAAAGATCGAACGGCGGAGACGAGACTGCCGGAGGCGGCGGCGGAGGGCGGCGAGAGAGAGGGAGTGAGAGTCTGTTAGGATACAATACAACGATGCTGATAGTCCCAACTCAATCTTTTTTCTTCAATTTCGATTTTTTTTTAAATGACTAAAACGTCACCGTTTTGTCTTCTTTGGTTCTAAAAAGAAAAGAAAATATATGTTCCATTTCTTTTAATATTTTTTTATTTATTTAAACAATTATTTAATTAAAAGAATTTTGACTTTTTTATTTTATTTTAAAGAGTTTAGAAAGATTATAGGTAAAAATAAAATTCTGAATTTTCATTCAACTGATCCGCATAAAAATTACACTTTGTTAAAAATTATTTTTCATTAACTTATAAAATTAAACGTTGGTTGAATTGTATCTTGATGGGTAGAATCGTTGTAACTTTTCATCAATATTGTATTATTATTCTGATTTGAATCAAAACGACCAATTATTGTAACCCTTTAGTGAAAGGGTTGGTTTGATATCTATTTTCTCTTTATATATGTTTTGGAACACATCATCATGTTATTACATACTTACCCATCAAGGTTCGAAAAATATCATATCTTGCATAAATGACATTGGAGATTGTTGAAGAGCATACAACACACATTGACAATTAATGACTTCAACACGTAAGTTTTAAACTCTCGCATTTAGTATTAATGATATTATAATTCATGCAAATATGATCAAAGTTTATTATTCATGATATGTGTTATGGGTCGTTCACAAGGCCCGAGACGAAAAGTCAAATGATACGATAGAAGCAGTTAAGTGCATAGAACATGTACATTTTTTCTTTTTATATGGATAGTTGATTTCATCCACATGAGTTTTATTAGACGTCTATATCTATCTGACGGTTAACCGCGATTTACTCCTCACTCCACACTTTCAATTATCAATTATTCATCCTCTTTAAGAGGGAATGAATGTTAATTAAGTATTCAAATTATTCACATTCCACGTCATTTTCAGTCTCTTACTAACTTGAGCGTTGGAGTATTAACCTTATAAGTCATTCCTTTTCGATCGCATCAGAAGTTTATGACCACTGTAGCAAGCTCTGCTTCCTTGTTTTACCGATCAATTATAGTCCCCCTACAGAATATTGACGTCGTATGTGAGAATCAAAATTTGATTCCCCGTGCATTTCCATAATTTAGATTTCCTTCATCAGAAGTTCATATCTTTCCATTAGACGTTTAGATCTCCTCCATTAGAAGTTATGATCTCCTCTATTAGATGTTCTAATCTCCTCTATTATACGTTCATATGTCCTCCATTAGAAGTTCAGATTTTTATTTCTCGGTCACTTTCCTCGAATTTCAATTTCCTTTCCATTAAATCCTTTATCGAATCCATCAATTAAGCTGGCATACAAATCCACTTGATCCATTGTTCAACAACAAACAATTGTCGTCGTTGGTGAAGATACCAAATATCCAGTTCCTCTTTCTCAAATAGTGGACGATCTAGTCTTGGAAGCATCCTCGTCTAATCTTTCACAACAAGATCATGTCTAACTTAGAGCATGCCACAGAGTATTCCATATTTTTTTGTTCCTTGGATCCACACAATAAGAGTATTCCAGACCTCCATAACAACATGTAATTCTTAGACAATTAGTGATCCTCGTCCTTCAACTACGACAGACTAACCTCGGGATACAAGAATCCATTAATCAGTTGAATAATGTATACAACATGGTACAATTGAAGAATTTATGATTCCTGGTATAATGGCTATTTAGTTTCAAAAAAGAGCCTACAACTGTTAATCCGAAGAACAATGATGTGCAGGAAGTACCCTCCCAAAGAAATCAAGTCGCCAACCCTGAGTTGGCCACTATCATAATGGTTACGCCACAAAGAGAAGCTTCAAAGTCTCTAAGTCGTCGTTGCCACTACCGAATACATCATACCTCTTCCCCCGATTGTAAATGGGGAATGGGAATCACACTCTCCCGGAGGTCTGTCGCCCTCGAAGAAGGCAGAGATATGAAGAAAACGTTTCATCCTTATAGAGAAAAATAAACCATGTGTCTTCTTGCATCCTTGATAATATAATCTTGAAGTTACTAGAAAAGCTTTCAAATATTCAAAGTTATGATAGAACCAAAGATCCAAACAAACACGTTGAGCACGTGGATGGCTGATTGGGTTACTACCACGTCCATGTTTTTGTAAAGTGCAGGCTCTTTGCATTAACTTTGACGAGATTGATAATGCCTTGATTTAAGGCCCTCCCTGATGGGAGTATAGACTCCTAGAAGGATCTATGTAAAGTTTTTACCTCTTACTTCACAACCCAAATTAGGAACTAAAAAAAATCATATTAATTCATATTTCACTCCCTCATTCTTGTATTTGAAGTCACTTGTCAACAAGTGATCTCTGATTTGGATATGATTTTACGCTTTATGAATATGTGTTTTTATCTAAAAACTTAATTATTTCTCCCTTTTTTTATCATGCCAAATGGAGAGAATATACTCAAAGGGGAATATCTTCTCTATATCTGAAAATTGTCAGGGGGAGCTAAAAACTTCTTTTTTTTTAATTGTTCTTAACCATATTTTAAAGCCACCTTCAGTGAGATATTTTTTCATCATAAAAAAGGAAAGGGTGAGAATATGATTCTATATTTGAGCATATTTTTATGATTGAGTAACCGAGATAAGATACTCTAAACATCAACAAATCATGGACCTATATGCAAAAAGCATGACATTGTATGTGGCTTCAAGCATTTTTATCTTCTTATAATCATGTTGTAAATAATGATGTATCTCGCTTAATGTTAAATTATACGAACACACTAACAATATTACTTTTGAATGTTAAATTATCACTCTTTTAAAATAGGGAAATGGCTTTTAACTTGGATAATCAATTATGAAGCATATCTCACATCATATAATCAATTATGTATGTGTCCTAATAGATTATAAACCTATTTATTTCTAAATAATTTATTATAATTGTTGTAAAATCGATTATGGTGCGTATTAGGTTAATTGTTTTCTAAAATTCTTTCACATAATCGATTATGGGTATGGAAATAATTGATCATGGATCAGATACAAACTATTCCCTTCATTTCCTTTTATATGAGAATTTGTGACAACTTAGCTATATATAAGACTGGTAATGTCTTTCAAAACACATCATTCGACGATGGCAGTTCGGTTTGATTGGATCTATTAAATCCAATGATAACATACTTATTTGTCCAACCCTAACCCTAAAGGATCTAGCACATGATGGCTCTCCTCCCGGTGATCACAAAGGATTTCAACTGCCAGTAAAAATTCAACGATTCTTCACACTTTACTTCTAACAAATAGCGAGTTTCTTTTTCCCTCTCTACTATATATAGAGAAGTCGCCAAATGCAGGTAATATATTTCAAACTAAATTCAAATTTACTCTTGTTCCTCACATACTGACTTGGGCGTTGAATAAACTTGCACGCCATCCCCATTTTCACTACGGCGGAAACTCATATCTACCATCACTTATGATTTTCACTCCATTTCTGGTTCTAGAACAGAACAGAACATCAACCGACTAAAAACCTTACCAAAACTCTTATCTCCATATCGAAAGAGAAACTATTATATTGATACTATTTGTAATTGATGTGGTTTTATACTTAAACAGGTTGATGATTTACTCAACAAGAAGACGTATTCTAAACAAAATCACAAAATGGACCGAAATAAAAAAGTGTGAAATGATTCATAGCTTCAAGTGTTTTTATCCTTATAGGATCATGTAATAAATATAGTTTTCTAAAACATCACTCTTTCAAACCCTCGTAAGAAAACTTCTTTTGAAAAAGGAACAATGATCTTTTACTGGGATAATCATTTATAACTTATTATGTTAATAAACGATAATGAACTGTATCATGCTTCATATTGATTCTGAATGTCTCCTAGTAAATTATATATGGATTAACATTTGATGTTAAAATCCTACCCTTAAAACTAATTTTTGATGTTAAAATCCAAACATATTTAACAAAGTGTAAGAAAATTTTGGCACCAGCGGATGAAAAAAAAATGCATTGCCATGCTCATATGAACATAGTTGTCAAATTGCAGAATACATTTTATCCCAAATTGCATATATTGATTGGTTTCCGTGGCTCAATTTTTAAAAAAATAAATCATCAATTAAAATCAGAACAGCATGTAGTGCTTGCTCCAAGTATATTCCAGAATGATTTGTTAGAACCATAGAAACCAGAAAGCTACTTGGATTAAAAATATACCTGACAAAATTCACAACACAATAATTCATTAGTAAATAGATTTGAATCAATTAATGCATTTCATGAATCTCAATCTGCTTGAAAATACTCATTCATAAGCAGAACGATCAAACCTACATTTTCCCCATTTACCAAAAGGCATCAACTTCTTCGGTTTACTTCATCCTCTTATTCATGTCCTCTAAATCTTGCAGTATTCATTCACAAAAAACACAATCATTCTCTCTATGCAATCACTGTGCAGTGCAGTTATACCATTCTCGATCCTCATGGCTTTAACAGCTTACCATAAATCAATAAATATTCAAGTTACAACATTATATTATAAGGCAAACCACCTTAAACATTTTCAACACTTTCAACTGTAAAACAACAATTCTTAGGATCAAACACACTATGCCATCGTACACAGCAAATTTGAATCGCAACGTCTTAGTGGTAAAACACATTTTCAACTGTAAAACAACAATTCTTGGGATCAAACACACTATGCCAACATAGATTCAACTAAACAGTGAATTCAAATCGCAATGTCATAACGGCAAAGACATTTGAAGATCTGAAACAATGGAAAACACTCAAATAAAATATGTTAGTTTGAACTCTTCCACTAAATTTCTCCTTTTGGGTTCATAGTCTTTAGGAGAATTATATGCATCACATGTTATATGAGGTTGAATTAGTGGCAACTTCACTACTATGGGGCATTTGCAGATGTCTGCAAAATTTGAAATTTTCAACATCTGATTTATGGAGGAAAGAGTTTGAAATTGAAAAAAAATAATGTGCTTTGTTCACTTTTTCTGTGAGATCAGGCATTATTAATTCTGAATCTAACACATTGTACCACAACTCTCATCATATATAGCCTGCTTATGCCAAGATACGAGACCAACCAACTTTGATGATTTCATAAATTTCTTGTACCTAAGTATATAGTTAAAAAGTATATGGTGAACACCTTAAGGAATTGCATTATCGTATTACAATAAAGAACAATTTGCAATACGACAATGTTGATTACATTTTATATCCAAACGTTGTAACAACATCTTCATTTTACATATCCCCGTTTTCACTCTTAGCAAGCACAGCCAAGTAGTTTGAAACAACACAACACTCAGTTCAAGAAATCAGAATATCAACTTACAATCCAATCAGGGAAAGGGTTTGTCTATTATCCTTGGAATTCAAATTTAATAAAGAAATCAACTACAAACTCTGAAAGAATTTGTTATATGTAGGAAACTAAGAAAAAAGTGAAAAACCTATGAAGCTATAGCAAAGAATGGAGTGAAATTCCAACCAAAGAAAACAAACCTCCTTTGTTATGAATTAAAATCCGATTACTTGAGCTATACATATATGTACTATTGCACACACACATTTATATACCTGCTACTATTGCAGAACTCAGCTCTAATTAAAAAGGAGAGTTGAAAATATTATGAAGACGCCGATCCATGATTTGAGAAACAGCATCCAACAATGTAGCTTCACTTGTGCCCGGAAGAACAGAATCCAATGCTTCTTCAACTATTTCCTCTATCACAGATTCTTTGTTCAATGACTCCCTGCACATCAAGTTTCCAATTGCAAAAGGTGTCAATCCTCTTTCAACCCCTTTCTTCAAAAGCATGGTCGAGATTCTAAGAGTGCGGGCACATTCAATTGGCAGATCCCACCCATGAAACTTCAAAAGTGCAATATCTTCTTCAGCATCCAGTGACTTGATGTACTCAATAGTTTCCGCTGAATATGGTTTCCGGGCTTGGGGCCAGTAAAGCCATTCAAAGGTACAATCTTCAAACTGTAAGAATATCAAAACTGTTAAATGATTGGTTTAAGCAATTCCAAGGACGATCTATATCTACTTGCATCCCAATCTATATTCAGTTCAGTCAATATATTGTAGTGTGCACTAATAACACAACAGAGAAAAAAAAATGAATCGCTGCATGTGTTAAAAACACAACAAAGAGAGCATAAAGTGTTATACTTACACTTGTGGGCAAGCAGTATCCATGATCAATTGGAATCAGAACAGGCTGGTCATTGTGCTCCTCTGCGCTTACCAAAATATTCCCAGCATGTCTATCTGCATTTGCCAATCTCATGTCCAGTACAGTAATTTTGTGTACTTCATTTACTGGGAAAGCCCCAGGACCGATATCTTCGCAGCTCCCGGTATTTTTCACAAACATCTGCATGGATCCAATCTTAGCAATCAAGTCTCCTGGATGGTTAAATCCTTTGTGCAAGCATTTTACCATCAAAGTTGGAGGAACACCAGCAAAACCCTTCATATCACCAAATAATTTGCGGCGTCCACTTATTGGATGATCCAAAACATAAGCCGCAACTTCCCTGAACGCTCCTTGACCCACTCTTGTACCCTTTTTTAAACCTTCACCATTTAATGACAATGGAAGACCTCGAGGGTTATTCACAGCCATTGGCTCTTCATCAATAGGTTTAAAAACAGACACATACTTCTGACCAGTTGAATCAAGCATAAAGTAAGCTCCCCCGGTACCTTCTGCAGATCCTATTGGATGGTTTTCACTAGCTAGTCCATCGTATGCGGTGTTTACCATATTCTGCATCTCTGAAGCTAACTCAATTTTAGGGTTAATTATAATTGGTTCCAAAAGAAAATCTCTATCAGGAAGCTTTCTTGGCACAACTCCTTGAATGGAAAGAGTATCTTCTCCACCACCAACATCAAATTTTCTATCACTAGAGTTTCCACAAACATCTTTAGTTTTCTTATCAGCCAAGTCTGTTGCTACAATGGACAACTCGAGGGGTCTTCTATGAACTTTTGCATGCTTCTTTCTAACAAACATATGCACCACTGCATCATTATGCTTGCAGCAGATATCATCAATAATCTTTTGATCCTCAAGCCGTTCCCCATTACACACAAGCTCCTGATCCTCAGGGTCATCAAATTGTTTCTCCTTTTTAGCAATCCTTCGCTTGATGTACTTGACATCCCTACCTCGTTCAACCTGAAAAGTAAACTCCTTCCCAGAAGATGTTTTCACATTGATGAGTTGAAGATCTGAAAGTTTGATAATCAGATGCAAAACATTTCCATCGGTAACTCCATAGTCCTTGAGTAAAGTATCACTCCGGGCAAGCTCACGACCAGCGTAAACCAACTTCTGTTTGTTCGTTAAAAACGGAAGACTCTCACACCTTTGAATTTTGAATTTCACAGACTCAATAGTATCCCATTTCATAACACGAATAGGCGTCAACGAACCCGAAAACGAGAGAAATATGAAAATGGAGTTCTCATCCAAAGACGACGGAAAATGAGATACATTTGGAGACAACAATGGTTCAGTGGGATCCACTGGACTAAGAGTAGTAACACCAGCAGATGACATTTTCACTCAGGATTTTTATCAAACACAACCAATCCAAAAAATATATATATATTAACCTTTCTTTATACACTAAGAAACAAATACCCTAAACAAATTTCACAAGATAACCATCATAGCTCAAGCATGTATTACAATTCAACAAATTGATACCTAGGTAAGCAATTGGTAACGATCAATTAACCTAGCTTAGGTCAACAATTGAGGTTTAAAACGAATACAAACAACAAACAAACACAGATCTTCTGAAGAAAATGATCAAAAAGACCAATTCCAACGAAAGATCAAACCAAAAACGAGTATGAATCAAAAGAAAAACAACAAAATCATACCCCTTATTTAACAAGCTGGTTAAACGACGCCGTAGATCGAAAGTTGGAAGCTTTACGAGCAACAAGAGAAAAAGGAAAGTAAAGGGTTAGTAAAATGAAATTTAAAGGAAGAAGAAAAAAAGATTGATGATGATGGATGAATATTAATAATTCGGAAAAGTAGTGTTCATGTTATTATTGACTCAGACAATAACATTATCGTATATTTGTACGAACGCGTGTACATTCACGAATTGAATTATTGAAATGTGTGTTTTCTAGTACTATTATATATACAGTATACGTATATACACGTATACGTGTAGAAGGTATATACAGTGTACAGAGACACTGTTTCATTTTATGTTTGGATTGTTTTGGTTAAATGACAGTTTTGACCTTTCTTTGTAAGAAAGAAAGGAAAAGGAAGGTTCGTGTGTAATAACGTTATGGGGAGTTACATAAACATAAGTGTTGGCACTACCAACCAATAAGAGACACGTAAATTAAATTATGCAAAAAACTGTTTTTTATTGGGAAAATGATGTCGACTTAGAACGACGTGGATAGATATGACTTGGGATTTAGTAATTCATAAAAGTTTGGTATATGAGGAACAACGAACAATCTTGAATAACATAATTCAAAACATGAAAATGTTAGATATAAATTGGTAATTTAAGTGTGAGCTTATAAAAATAATTGGTGAAAATAAAATTAGTACAAAAATTTGATTTTTTTTTCTCAAAATAACCTAATTTTCTAATTAAAATACCAAAAAAAAAAACTATGTTTTCAAATTAATTACCTAAATAATCATATTTCAGACAAATATAAAGAGAATTCGATATTAGAAATGACTAATCCCTTTAAAAATATATACATGTGTCATATCATATGACTTGTTTTGGTAAGGGTAACCATTCCAAATGGTGGCACCCTATAATTTTTAAACCATGTGACATATTGTATGGCGCCACCCTTGATTTTGTTTTTAATGTGAAAAAAAAAGATATAATGTAAACAATTTTATTTATTGAGAGTAAAGGTTACACAATTGATTTGAAAATTATTATCCCACCAATCAAAACGTTCCCCTGTTCCACATCCAGACACATTAGTTTGTTTATGAGGTCTATCACGATTTTGTTGGGGTGTTCGTGGTCTTTGCGTACTAGCATGAGGAAAAGGTATTTGATGAGAGGGTCCCGACGTATTTGATATATTTGCAAACATTTGTCCCCAATAGTCGGGGGTTGTTGCCAATGGCGCGTCGTAATTCAGTTCAATGCCCTTGTTTTCGAAGTTGGGCCGTAGTGGTTGGGTTGGGTGAGGACGGTACGTTTGGCCAATTTGAGACATTAAATTATTTTGGAAACGAACCAATGATTCTTGTGGGATAAGATAGTCAAATAGTGGTTTGGCGGTGAGATGTTTAGGTGTTCATTGGTGGGGGATTATGGTGGGCTGGGGTGGAGTCAAATGAGTTATCGGGGTTATAAGCAGATGTGGTGTCGGTGTGTGGTTCTTGGCGGTATGGGTCATGCTCTTGTTGTTGTGTATGGGTGTGTGGCATGAATGGGTTGTGTGGCATGAATGAGTTACGAGTTTAGATGGTTGGTGGTTGGGTGTACATGGCATGTTGACGTTGTGAGGTTAATAGTTGGGTTATGTGGGTAGACATGGGTGTGGGGTTGGTTATCGGACGGGTGTTTGTTGTTAGGCGTATGATGAGGAGGTTCATTGACGCGATTCGATCAAATACGCCGGCTCAGACACAAATTGTTGCGTTGTAATCGACCTAAACCAATTCATATAATTTTGAGTTATGTTGGTGTAAATGGCATATTTTACCGACTCTTTTGGGATTTTAAGCCATGTATCAAAGGTTTTACCTTCTATAAACCTATTATAAAAATTGATGGACCTTGGTTATACAAGAAATATAAGGGAACACTACTCATCGTTGTCGCATGTGATGGCAACAACAACATTTTCCCAACCGCCTTCCCTCTAGTTGAAAGGGAGACTGCCAGGGGATGAATTTATTTCCTAAAAAATCTTTGATTACATGTGGCTCCTCAACGTAACTTATGTTTGATTTCAGATAGACATGCATCAATTGATAGTGTATATAAGAATCTTTATAATATGTGGCAAGATCCTCCTTCAACGTATGTTTACCAAGTCATAAATCTATGCAATGTCTACAACATTAGCTTTCCGGTGGTAGCAGAAGAGAACTATTGGTCTGCATATGAAGGGGAAATAGTCTGATACAATGAAATCATGTGAAGAAAGAAAAAGAGTTGCCCTAACGACACAAATATTCGAACGAAAATGGATACGACGAACAAAATGGTGAGATTATGCAGTTCATGTCGTCAGCACGGGCACAATCATATAAAATGTCCCAATGTTGGCACAACAATATAGTTTTTAATGTAATCGTTTATCTTTATATCAAAAACAACTTTCATTTCATAATTAGCATAACATTCAATAACAATATTTTAAAAACAACAACTTACACTAATTTAAATAATTAAACAACAAAACAGACAAATACAACGACTAAACAACATAACTACGTGATTACAACCATTAGGATAATTTTATCATAATTATACATCATCGTGTGAACATCTTTCTCAGTTTTAACATTCTCGCATAAATGAACTTCTCCATTTTGGTTGAACCTGGTAACGAGGCTTTCAATTCTTCTGATATTTTCACCCTGTGCAATGTCTTCATCTAACCAACAGATCATGCTCTTGTTAAGATGTTTGAACGTCATACATAGTATTCCAGAGGCGGATCTTCATCAGAGGTTTTACTGACGAAAAAATAAAATCGACATTTCTCTTGAGGATATACAGAACATGATAAATCAATGAAGAGTTAGAAGAGGAAGAAAATTTGAAAGAAAATTGGAAGAAGAACTTAATAGGAAGAATAAGTTAATAAGAATCGTGAGAAATGCAAAAGAGATGGTGTTGTATTTATAATGAAAATGGTATAATGTAATAGTCATTTCATATGGCGCATCCATAAACATTATTAAATAATTAAATATATTTCATATGGCGCATGTTTGAAAAATAAATTAATAAAATAAATGAAGGGTGACACCATTTGGTATGACGCATGGGTTTACCATTTAAGGGGTGACACATTTGATATGGCTCCCCTTATATGCATAAGCCATACCAAATGGCGTATATATTCAAATTTAAAGGGATGCACCATTTCAAATGAGACACCTTCTTTAGGTTTATCTGAACATGGTTAGCGTAATTAAAATTTATTTAATTTAAAATTAGACAATTATTGTGAATTAATAGTATAAAATATTTTAAATTCTCCACCAAAATAAAAATGCGCATTTATAAAAACACATAATTTATGGTTTACAAAAGTGACATGTATTTTTAATATTAATGTTCGATACTCCTCTCTCTTTTTATGTATTTTAGAATCATCGTTGTTACTGTTTAATTTTTTTAATAATATCCTATAAATTTATGTAGACTAATGTGTCATAAAATTTAATTTATATGCATCTTTATATAATTATTGTGTATTCCATTATTCAACTCTCCTATTAAAGTATAATTATAATTTTAATATTTATACAGTGTGATTATTATTAGATAAATCTTTTACTAATTCACAATGAGTTTTACAAACCCTAATTCAACTTTTAAGTAAGAAAACACTAATTTTATAAGTACAAAATATCAAATTTTATTTTATTGTTAAATATAAGTTATATTTAATTTGATTTATCTCTCATTGTTTTCATAAATAACACTCAATCAAATTTTTTTTTACATCTTCCCATAAAATATATTTTAAAAAGACACAAAAATTTAAATTTTCTTAATAAAGGTAAAATATTAGATTTTTGTTTATAAATTGATAAGGAGTAGTATTTTTTATAAGCAACTCTCAAGAAAGTCAATATATTAATATTTTATTAAAATTTGTATATTTAATTTCATTAAAAAAAATTTAAGAAAAAATTACAGTATGACAGTTGTATTACATATTCAAAACGTATGCATTAAAATAACAATAACTGATGTATGAATATAGACTCTCTTCTTCTTTTTTCTACAGAAGTGAATGTAGACTCTTTTCTTATTCAAAATGAATTTAGACCTTGAATGAAAAAAATGAATTTAGACCTGAATGAAAAAAAATGAATTTAGACTTGAAAACGTGCTTTTTTCACACATAGGTGCAATACACATAGAATTAGACAACTATTTAGCATTCAATGAAAATATATTTCCTAAATGCATGGTTGCCACTTTAGGATCGTAAATGCTTTTTCCCTCTTAAATGAAATTTTAGAGACTCGAGCCAACATTTTGAGTGGACAAATACAAACAAATGATATAACAATTCAATTGTAACTAAATTTCTTTTTATAAAAATGGGCCTTTAAGACCAAAAATAAATAATAGAAAAAAAAAACTAAGACAATCTAACAAATTCAGTAAAATAGATTATAGACATATCATTTGTTACTCTGACATTCAAATCATTTGAAGTGGTATTAAAAAGAATAAGAAGTTTATTGTTATTATAGTAAGGTAATTATTCAGTCTACACAACAATTTTCTTCTCGTTAGATATGATTGAACATGATGTGTCACTTCCTTTGAGTCATCATTATAATTCTACGAACTAAGGTTGGAAAATTGTAGCATTTTCCATCTCTTGGTTGACCATATCTATTAGAAATCGCTATCGACAACCAAATTTGTAATTCTTTTGTGCCAATCTAACTAAATCTCATGAAACATTACCCACATCTCCGCAATAAGAGCTTCACACAAACCAAATTTTCATGTATAACCCCATAACCAGTTTCTGGTAGAGTCCCTTAACAAACCTTTACATCGACTATGGACACAGTCTTCTTGTATGCATAATCACAATTGAGTTTAATTCAATTGTTTTATGGTCGATACCACTGAATATGGTTGACATTTGTTTTCGATAGTCTATCTTTGTTCTACACATAATTACCACTATCTATCTTCTTTACTAGTTGCATGATTGTTTCCATTGGGTGACTCGGTCGCTGAAAGCCTTCTTCAAAAATTGTTTTGTTTCTCCACTTCCATAAGTTGAAACAAGAGATCATAAATGATGAACTTCATTGATCTTTGTATGAATCTATATTGTTTCATTTAAGAATTTAAGAGATTTAATCCATACAAGAAAATGAGTAAAATTGAGTTATCTTATTAGAGGATATAAGACTTATCCAAATTTGTGTTGCGTATAAGCAATCTTAGAGCACATGAACTTATCTCTCTTATGTATTTGTACACCAGTTGCATTCAACACTAGTAGTTAGATTCCACTTGTAACATTTGTTTCTGCAACATTCGGAGTACAAGTTAGATAAATATGTGCACTACCCACTGAAATCTCATTATCTCTATTGTACCATCGCCTTAAATTGTTAACTCCATCTTTAACAGGCTTGAGCATTTGTAATCAGATTTGGTTATAATGGAAATCCCTTAAAGAACAAGGGGACTATACTACTCTCAGGTTGTGAGAGAAACCAATATAAACTGCTTATATCTTGTGCTTTTACTTTCTTTCTTATGTACTAACTTATTCTGTTGCTATTAACTCTGATCATCCAAATAAGATCCTGGCTCAAAATCTGATAAGATCTTTCAGAAGACAACCAAGTTTTCTGAGTCAGTCTTTGAACAAAGTGTTCAGACTCTGGTTGAGAAACATCAAAAGTAGAAGCTAAAAAGCTTTAAAAAGAAAAAGTCAACATAATTCAACCCTTCTTCTTGTATTTTTCTCACCTACACACCCTAGGTCCCCGGAGTAAGGACACGAGTCCAACGTGTATATTTGTGCCATATACTTGGTTCTGAGAAGTATTTCCGATTAGTTTATATCGACGGTCTGACATCATTTAAGACTTTCCTGTATGTATTATTGGTTGAGAAATAAATAATTTGGGCACCAAAATAATGAAAAGGCAATAAATCCAACTAGACCTTCTATGTTGGGTAACCATCACCCGATTATTTAACCAAATGGCAGTTGATCCTCAATTGTCGTCCCGAAGTAGACCAATAAATTCCAAAGTACATAAATTGATCAAAAATTAAAAAAAATCTAATAAAACGATGCCTACGCAAAAATCCTCGATCGATCTTGTGCATCTGATGACATCAATAATTCCAAATGCCTTAATATAATTTCCCGAATGAACGAAGAAGAAAATTGAAAAAAGAGGCTTAAGCCCAAAGCACAGTTGGAGAGGTGTCTGGAAGGGAGACATAAGTATATGGCTTTACCGCAATTAGTGTTCTTGCGAATACCTTCGTTGACAGATGATTACCAAGAGAACTAGACCTAGCCAATCGGAACAAAGACTCACATATGAGTACCATTGACCCCATTTTTGTATGCTTTATCATGATGTGACCGCTTGATCTGAAAAATCATGAATGTAAGTTTTGTTACTTGAGGCCAAACAACAATCTAAGTTTGGGGAAGTTTGATAAGTGGTCTTTGCATCGTTATTTCTAGTCGTTTCCTTTAGTATTTTGTCTTTTTTTATTTCCTTTCATTTGTCATGTTTTATGATTTGGTTTGTGTTTTCTTATTAATTCCAGGGTTCTAATGAGCATCTAATACAAAGAGGGATAAAAGGCAAGTAAAATAAAGCAAAATGACAAATTGGAAATTTCTCTCATACAAGAACTACGGGGCTACTTTGGCCATTCGTAGCAGCTGCTATGGGTTGTAGAAGCAAGAAACCCCTAACTCCCTTTTTTGTGCCTTTTCAATAGAAGTTCTAGGGGCCTGCTAAGGCCACACGTAGCTGGGAGGCGAGATAAATTTGAAGATTTTTTTTTGCTTCCTTAATTAGAATGATTCACTCTTAATTGTGGCTCTTAGGTATTATTGGATCTGTATAAAATCATAATATTTCACATTGAACCAATGATAACTTGCATTTTTATTATTTTGCTATAAAACTCATAGCCTGTTATGAATTTAGGGTTCTCCACTTTTGTAGATTTTGATTCCTAGTTTTTGTTATACTTTTCTTTGTAACTCAAATCTCCAAGGAAAAAATTTATGGAACAAGGTTTATTCATAATTTAGGTTTTATAATTCATTATCTTTATATTATTCATCTATTGTGTTTAATTGATACGAGTTTGATGAAGAATGCCTTTGCAGTCGTCTTTGTCCTCACCATGAGTGAGTAGTTCTCTAGGGACTAAGGGTTATAGGGATTGTTTCATGACCTATCGTATGATCCATTACTATCTATTGCGATAATTTTAATTAAACATATTTTTTAATCCAATTTCATGCATTCCAACTTCGTTACGAAAATAAATGGTTCTCAGGTATCTTCGTAGTCTGAAAGAAAATGTGTCGATACCATAGCACATATTTTTAAACAACCTAATTCGGACGATGCGAAAGACGACAAAAGAATTTGAGAAAACATATTGTTAGGAAAAAGTAATGACTCGTCGAATAATAATCTGGATGATGCGAAAGTCAACAAATTATTCGTCGACGATAGGGGCAATGCGCTAGCGAAAGCAGGTAGTGCCCAATTTTATCTATTTTCTATAATTTATGCAAATTTATCATAATAGATGTAATAATGATCATATGGTTGTGTTAGAAATATGAACTGTAACCCCGAGTCCTGTTTGGCCCAATTTGAGATTCAAGTGATTTTCCCGTTAAGTTATTTCCATTTAATTGTTTTTTTTTTCTTTTAAGTTGTTTACTAAAATCCCTAATTTTGATTTCTCTAGATATACACCGATATGACAAGAATTTGGCACTTAAACCATTGGTCTATGTGGTTCAATGTTTATTTTATTACTTCGCGACAGCCGTGCACTTGTGGCTGCATCAATATATTGTGTTTATGGTGAAAGAGGCATGTTTTCTAGTTCAGAGTGAGAACTAGTGACTGTCCCAAGCTCATAATGGGGGCTTAGAGCTTAGAGTCGGGGCTCAGGGTTCATAGAGATTGAAACCCGATTTGTATGAAGAACCAAATGTTGAATAGGTACCACATTCATATAGTGTTGATTTGTGAGTCTGATTCAAAGTGGGGACCATGACAAGTATGAGTCGAGTCATTGTTGCATTATATTACATGGTGAAGAGATGTTTGTGTAATGATGAATACTCTTGCATGATTGTGAGTGGGTGATGTTGATGTGCATTCTAATATGGATGATTTTGTAAATATGTGAATATGAGCTTGAGGTTGAGGACGATGTTGTGCCTCTTTAGTTACTTGTCGTTCGAGTCTATAGATGGGGTCGCTCTGATATGTAACACAAGGGACAAGCCGTTTTGTCATTTATTTTATGTTGTATATCTTTATGTTGATTCGTGATGTTATGAACCGCGTTTTAAAACTAATAATGTGTTGAGGCTTTTAATGCCAAACATTTTATAATTTTTCGCTGCTTATCAAATGAGTTGTTTCATTCTTATGTGATTCAAAAGGTTTTGATGGTTGTGAGTAGCATCCTGCTTGGTGAGTATTTGTTATTTATACATGGTTTATTTACTTATTTGTCGAGTCAGGAAGTAGGATGTTACATAGTGGTATTAGAGAAAGTCAGTCCATTTGGCCAGGTTTAGTAATGATTATTCCCTAATATGTGACATGTGTATGAACACAATCAATGCATGTTTCTTCTAATAATTGTTTGATGATATGTAAAGTAATGACTGGAAGAGACGATCACACAATTGTTGATGCTTTGGAGTCGGTGGCTCATGTGCTGCATGGACATCAAAATCAGGCCGATAGTGAGTTCCGTGGACTAGGAAATCTCAGAGAAACAATTTGTCGACGTTTCAATGATATATATGACCTGAAGGGCGCTCAATCATGGCTGAGGGAGATTGAAAAGATTTTTCTAGTGATGTTTTGTACTGAGGAATAAAAGGTATTGTTTTGTACTCACATGTTGTCAGAGGAAGCTGAAGACTGGTGGGATAATGCACGTCGGAGACTAGAGGCTATTGGTGCTGAAATTACCTGGGTTGTGTTCAGAGCGCAGTTTCTAGAGAAATACTTTTCTAAGGATGTGCGCAGTAAGAAAGAGATCGAGTTCCTTGAGGTGAAACAAGAAATTTGACAGTTGCAGAGTATGCTGCCAAGTTTGAGGAGCTAATGGAATTTTATCTGCATTATAATAGTGTTGCTGCAGAGGGTTTGAAATGCATCAAGTTTGAGAGTAGGTTGTCTCCCGAGATCAAACCAGGTATTGGTTATCAAGAGATCCATCGCTTTTCTGTAATGGTGAATAAGTTCCAAATTTATGATGAGGATATCAAATTTATGATAAGATTATTAGTGAAAAGAAAGGAAAGAGTCAGCGTGGAAAACCGTATAGTGCTCTAACTGATAAAGGAAAACAAAAGACTAATTTGAAGACTATATGTGAAAAAGAGCAAAATGGAGAAGAGACTCCTGTGTTTCAATGTTAATTATTATTTTACTCATTTGAAAAAATAAAAATACAAAATAAATATTCATTTTCAATGTTAATTATTATTATTTTTACTTTCGGTTGAGTATATTTTACTTTTCATGATGCTTTATCTAGTACTTTAATAATTAAAACATTAGTCAATTGTCTTTTAAGGGAATAATCTTATGAAATTTTATTCTCATGAATTAGTAAAAAAAATAAAAAAAATCAGACAGTTACTAACCTATTAAATTTAGAAAAGAAAAAGCAAATAATTGATTAGTGTATGGTAGATGACCAATTATATATAATTACAGACAGTTGATATAAACTAGCCCATTAAATTTATAAATTTAATATAATTAGGTTAAAAATTGAATTAACTTATAAATATTAAATCATTTTAAATTTAGTACTTAAACTAGTAAATTATTTAAATTAAATTTTCTAAAATAGATTAATAGCATACCCACATGATATGCTATTATTATTTTGGTTACTTAAAATTATTCATGGTCTGCGAGAATGGGAGTACACTAGTGAAAAAACCTTTCAATTAAGTTTTCTAAAATAGATTAATAGTAATGGAAGATTCTGGATGGTTCTGGAAGATTCTGAATGGCTCTAGAAGGTTCTTGATAATGAGTTGATTAAATGTTGTTTGATTCTTTATATATTCAGACAGTGTTCTTGTTCACTTCACAAATACTCTTCACGTTCATACCATAAACAAACTCTTTCAATTCTTTCATGGATTCTTCTCTTCGATCTTCTTCTTGGGTTTCTTTCCCTTTCATGCTTGCTCCGAATAGGGTTTCCAATGAAAACAGACAAGAGTTCTGCTACTTGCAAAACGAAGGAGGCTTAGAACTGGCTTCAATGGAGAATGCTACCTCTTTTCTATCCACATTTGCTTCCAACCCACCCCTTCTTTCTGCTATCTTTGCCTTGTTTCTCACTCAATCAACCAAAGTTTGTTTCAGACTCTTTTTTGCTTCTCAAGGAATGCCTTCCACTCGCTCTGCGTCTGCTTCTCAAGGAATGCCTTCCACTCGCTCTGCGCTATGTTCTGCTCTCACCACTTCTATTGCTCTCACTCATGGCGTTGCTGGCTCACTCTTTCCTCTTTCTTTGGGATTTAGTCTCATTCTCATGTGTGATGCTGTGGCGCTTAGAAAACATGTTGGCTACCAAGCTTTCGTATGTATTCTATTCTTCAACTCAATCTTTATTACTTTGTAATCAACAACAGCATATCTTTTGACCTGAAAATTGTGTGTGGGTTGGACACAGGTGGTTAATGCGATTCTGGATCAATTGCTTACTGAGACTCCTAAGCCTGATGAGAAGATAGATGAAGATGTTGGTCACACCCTACCTCAACTCTTAGCTGGTGCACTTCTTGGTTCCACGGCTGCCATTTTATGCTCTCTAGGTTTCATGCTACTGCGTTAGGTGCAATCTCTATTCAATACGTTACTATTTCCTCTAGGATATATTTTGATATTGGTTCTGTTATGTTGCACTTTTCTTGATCAAACTGAATTCAATATTGATTGATATAGCATCCTATAAATTATCACCCTTGAACTAGCTTTGTGCCAGAGAACCAAAAGTAGGTATGTTTCTTGATAAATGACTTATTATGGCTTTTGACAGTATAATAATTATTCCTTGAAATGGTTAAATACCAGAAATGATAGGATGCATGCATATGCTCAGTGGAGTCTCTAGAGTTGGTTGAAAGTTCAAGTTATAGGAGCATGTTGATATCTGTGTCCAAATATATAGAAATGATGGCTTGGAGCAGCTTATTCCAATGTGTTATTCTAACTCAGAATTACCTTTTGTGTATTGCTGGATACAGGTGCTTAATATGAGTCTGGGTGATATGTTTCAAGCTCATCCTAATGGTGAAAGGAAAATCTTGCTCACACTTTACCTCAAGTACAGTATTTGTTGGTGGTTCTGTTATGTTGCCTCTTTTTTGGATCAAACTGTATTCAATACTGATTCATAGGATACTAATTGCTCTTGTAATGTGATTCATACAACTTAATCACTGATCTTACTGATCTTTTCTTATACTGTCATGTTGTTTAAAGGTGATCAATTCAAAACTGTGTTACACCTAAATATAAAGCATTTGAACACTTCACATGTAACAAAACGACGACTTTTATTCTTCTGACTCTGACTTAAGTAAATAGACTCAATCGAACTTAAAAAGTATATTGCAAGATAGATTTATTTAGTTTCTGTACTGAATTATTCACTCAATTCCAAAATTTCTATTTCACTTATATAATATGTTCTTATCTATTATCAATGCGAGTTTGTTTTATAATTATATAGTAAACTTAAGGTCGGAACATGAGGATTATCTAAATGATTGTTTTATTTTCTTTTTATAAATATTTTTTAAAAGTTAAATAACAACAAATTTTGATTTAATTCAATTTTTTGTTTTAAACCCTCAAGCTCACTACAAAAGTATGAACGATTTAGACATCAATTATATGTTAAAATGGTATAATTGATATCTGACTTAGAAAATATAGACAATTAAACATGAGACGACGAATTGAGAAATTTTTTCACCTTTTCAAATAATTGTGTTTTAAAGGATCCTAAATGAACTAGATATGTTGCGAAAGCAAATAACTTGTTGGTTTTAGGACAAGGTAATGCACTGACAAAATTAAGTATTATCGACCATTTCTATTTATTTCTACTAGTAAATTTCTTGTTATTAACTAAAATCAAACATGCATGGGTGATTCAAGGATATGATTCATCCATTTATAAGTTGTTAAAAGCTAGTCATATAATTATTCACAAAACAATATTAAACGACTATTTTAGATAAATATGTGTAATAGAATTTTGTAATTGAACTTGTCTATGAGGAATTTTTTTTTACTATAATATAATCAAACGCTTACAATATGTTAAATTCTTTTTGCCGTTGTCAATGACCAATTTTGATATTAAATTATACTATTCTATTATCTAGACTAAGACACCCAATTTACTATTTTTCTATAAATTTTCTCATTTTCGATTGAATGCAAAGGACCCAAAGTCTTGGGAGTTTTGCCAAATAAAGTAGAACGATATTTCAATGAAAGGTGTTGACAACAACAATAATTACAAGCGATGATAACCCCCAATTGCACTTTGAAAGATTATGCTACTATTGTGAATTGACATCGTCAAGAACAAATCAAAATATGAGAAAAATATTGAGTTTCTTGAATAAACACGAGAAATCCTATTATGTTACAAAGGATGAGAAAATAAGTGTTCCAGACTGACCCAATGACTAGGCATGGCCATATCCACTCCTGCTTCCAGGACATCCCAATAGCCCAATGTCAAAGGGACCCATTGGCTTTATGCCCCTCAGCCGAGGAGGATTTGTCGACCATGGTTACCCGTGGTCGGATTCATCTGCTCCTTTTGGGCTTATGCCCGACATACGAAGAAGTCATCCAGATTCAGTCAAAGGTAGCTCCAGCTCGGATATCCCTCTGTCATACGCACATTCATCCGACAGGTATGCTCAGAGTAACGTCTAGTTTCTGACAGTTGCCTATTTTCGGGGGATCCACGATCCAAACCCAAAATAGGAACCAATAGCCAAGCACATGGGGCTCTATATAAACTCTCTCACTTGAGAGGGTCAGGTATCCAATATTCACTCTCTTAACTCTCTTTACTCGTACTTGCTCACTCTTCTGCCCATTCTCACTACAAGAAAATTGGTAGATTACGATGGTTATTTTGGCAGGTTACGTCGGTTAAAACCGCCGTAATTTTCAAGTCACGACGGTTTCAGCACTGTTGTTGAAACGTGCGTCGCGAGGCTGTTTTACGACGGTTTGAAAAACTGTTGCTCCAACTGCCGTAACATTCCACGACGGTTTTAAAACTGCCTCAAATATATAATTACGGCGGTTTTGAAACTGCCTCCAATATATTCTTACGACGGTTGTAACCACCATAATTACATATAATATATATATATATATATATATATATATATATATATATATATTCAATTAAAAATAACGACCGTTGTAACCGCCATAATTATATACTATATATTCAATTAAAAATAACGACGGTAGTAACCGCCATAATTATATAATATGTTAAAATATCGTCAGTTGTAACCGCCGTTAGTTATGTTAATTTAAAAAAAAATCTACATTTTATCCTCATGTCAGTAGAATACCATAATTGATACTTTCAAACCAATATTGAAAAGCAACATCCTACATTATCAAAGACCATTATTTTAAATAGTAAAAAGTATTAAATATGTATTCATCCTTAAATAGTGAAAAGTACTAAGTTGAAATGATAAAAACAACAACGGTGTCCACCCAATTGAACCAAAATCACATCTAGCTAGAGAAAATTAGAAAGAAAGCAATTAAAAGAAAATGTCATCTAAAACAATCTATTTTATCCTCTTCTTTAGATTGATTATTTTCATCCGTTGTCTTGATAGCATATGAGTTTATCTCTAATTCCTCTATGTAACTAACTGAGAACTCAACGGAAATCTTTGAATCCATATCCATTACGCTGTCATGTGCTAGAGCTTTAAGTCCAATAGCTGCATCTATGCTCTCATTTGACTGTAAAAAAAGTAATTAAAAGAAATAATCACATATACAAACAATAATCTAGCATCTTTTATCATACACAATCGTAATGATGTCAATCAACTAATGATGTGCCTGGAAACAAATAAAATGTACAATTCCTATAAGTTAAAATTGAAATATCAATTGATTAGTACAATATAAATGATTAAAACAACGAGAAAGATATCATATATAAGAGAGATACAGAATAAATCTAGGACTTCATTCTTAGAAATGTACCGAATAAATCAGTTTCTTACTGTTCGGAAACAAATAAAGATAAAACCAACTTACAGATCCAAATACGTTAACAACTGATTTTCTCAGTTGCATCTGCTTGACCATTCTACTAGGATCACTCATATAGCCAGAAAATTGATTGCTTATATCATGCAACATGGACAAAAATTTAGGAGTAAAATAATTGGTGTCATCACATAGTCGAATTCGCATTCCAGTCACAGAACGTCACCTGATTAAAAGCATGTTTGCCTTTAATTGCAGCAGCACCAGGTGTCACTTGTATCTTCCTCTGTCATTTGTTGATAGACTTGTCTCTGAAAGTTGCTATACTGCAAGATACAAAGAAGGAGAGCATCAGCCAAGCATACATGCAAAAATAACAGCTCGTGCTTAAGATAGAAATGCAACTAAACTTAAGTACAAAAGTTGTTGTTTAAAGAAGTTCCAAACATAATTGACACAGAGATAAAGCTTGTAAACCAAAATCTAAAAATCTAAAATGCTATTATGTCTTGAGAAAATGAATGCCTAGCACAAAAAATATAACACTTGGAACGTTACGGAAATACCTGTTGTGCATCCGAGAAATTTGTGACCACTCTTGATCAAGTTTGTCATCCATATCATTAGGAACTTCTAGATCTTTTGATGACTTGTCTGAACCTTTTAAAAGAAATGAATATTTAGTTATTTTGGAAGCTAAAAGTCACGCATTAGAAATGTCATCTCCAGCACAAGTCAATTGTTTCCAATATTCAAAAAATAGAAAGGAAAATAGACATGGAATTTATCAGTTTGAGCAACAATTAACTAGAGACATAACGAACACTTGGTCAATTTTGAGCTAGATTTCCAAACTTGTTGCATAGTAGAATGATCTATATATAATAAATTTGATGACATCTCATTAGTATTCCAAATGGTAAGTTGATGACATCTCAGTGTTGTCAGAACTGGACCGGATGGTTGGATTCGGAACCGGCCAGTCTGCCGGTTGGTTCAGCTAGAGTTCTTTCTCAGTCCCACAGAACTGGATCAAACCGGATTTAAATTTAGTTCAATTTTTTCATATATAATTTTTAATACTTATTTATTTTTATTATTTTACTAATCATTGAACAAGTTGAACCATGATCCAAAGGTATCGTATCGTCGGTTCAAACTCTAGTCAGGTCTTTAGAACATTGCTTCAAGTGCATGGTAGAAAAATAGAAGCAATATAAATCCCTTCCACATTCCTAACGCAACTGTGGTACTAGTTGCTTACAGAGAATACTAACCCACGATAATAACTACAAAGATATGTCGCAAACATCAAATATAATAAGGTGTCACTAGAAAACAAAGGGAAACAAGAAAGAAATCTAGAAAAAAACAATAATGGGTAAAAAGCATGAAGAAATCACCATTAATAGCTTAGGTTACTGACAGATTCTTTGCAATCAGAGCCTGGAACAAGAAAATGTTGCAATTGATGAATATTTTACATATAGATGTTTGCAGATAAGTTAAAAGAGAGATTTAAATTGCAATGTTAACAATATTGGATGCAATGCCTCGACCAACTTATCTTATAAGTGTTTTTTAGCTCATAGAGAAACATAGAAATGAAACAACATCAAACAATTTATTTCTGTTCAGATTCTAAAACAACACATACCTCTTGCAGTTCCAATATAGAATCCAAAGTCTCCTTGGAAGAAGTTATCAAATCTGCATATGCAACTCTAACTGTCTCATCTGATTCACAGAATGAAGCATTTACTGATTCCTGCAGACAAATTACCATATTTCTATGACATTTAGATACGATAAGATAGCAAATCACAAAAATGGGGTAGGAAAATACCTTGGTATCCTGTTAGAACTTGAGAATGGCTTCTGAAGTAAGAATCTAAGCTCGAGAATTTTGTTCCAGAGGGCCTTAAGTCAAAACAAATCTTGATTATATTATTACAAATTCAAAATGGAATTCACTAAATAATAAAATAATAATCACGAATGCTACAATGACAACCGAAGAATAACTAAGTGACAACAAATCTCCAAACAAAAGAATAACTAAGTGACAAAAAATCTCCAAACAAAAAATATACTACATAATGAAACAGAAAGTACACCTTCTAAATTTTCGTAGCTTGTCCTTTCAGAAGATCTCCATCCTTATGGTGCTTCAAGTTCTTCAAAATGTTTCTGAGGTTAAAAATAGATAAAACTCTCATTCTCATTTTAGAATTCACAAAATCTCATGTAGATTAATAAATGAAAATAGTACAATAAGCTCACTGTAACTCAATTCCTCCATAGAAACAAATATAATAACAATTAGTAAGATGATTCATGAGCCATCAGGTTGATAGAAGGCCGTATTTCTTACATTAACATGTTGCATAACTCTGAAACTTTGAATCTAGTAATAAAGAAAATTTCATACTTGAAATCTCCCTCTCCTACCATATCACGGTCTGAGGAAAGGTTGGACCCATTATGGGTCTGTTGTAGGAAATATAGCAATGACATCGACACCAGTCACGGCATTGATAGTGACACGTAGACACCAAGAATAGTTAAACAAAATGGAAGTGATTAAATGAAACCATATGTCGGAGTCAAATACCTAGACGTGTCATGCCAAACTCTCTTTTAGATTGCAGGTAGTCTTACCATGTGTTTTCAAATGAAACTATGAATTTACACTAGCTAACTATGAAGCATCAACACCACTGTAGTCGGTGGCGGATGGCGGTCCATGGCGGAGAGCAAAAATCCCAACATATCAACCCTTTGTGGTGTTGCTACATCAGATTATAGCAGAAAAAACCCGCAATATCGGTTGATACTTACCATAACAGCGAGCCCATAAATCGACATGTATACCCGACATAATAGCCATTGCAATGCTATTTGATAACATTGATTAACACTTAAGACAAAAAACGGTTTCTGGTGTCCAACATGTGCCGGTTTCTAGCGTCGACGCGAGTTACATTCAATCCCTTCCATTTTCTAAATTATAACGGTTTCTACATGTTGGCGTAAGATGGCATGATGCCTGTGCTATTATCAGTGTTTTAGAGCTAGCTAGCAATAAAAATTAAAGTATCATCCACAACACAAACAAACAAACAAAAAGTATGAATTAGTATATCTTACAGCTCTGGCTCCTGATGATGAAGACCTCTATACTATTTCTCAAGTTCTTCCATCTCCCCATGGTTCCATATGATTTGGACTTTGCTTTTTGGCTCGTCATCTTTCTTTCCATACGAACTTCAGCCACCAATCTCTCACAGTTTGCGGCCATCCCGACAATCTTTTCCTTATCATATGGAGAACGACATGCAGGGCACCGTTCCTCTGTATTGTCCTTCTCGGCCATGTCCATTATGTGATGCAAATCTGGTAGCCACATTTGCACGGTCTCAATTGCTAATCTGTCAAATGGACCTAATTTAGTAATCTTTCTAACAGGATCTTGCAACATTAAAAAAGATAAAAACAAAAATCAGATTTCAAAACATACCCAGAATTCAAAAATGAATCAGAGATTATACCTCTGTTGATCTTTACTAAAGTTTAGATTAATCTCCAAAATAGGATTCAGTACAGACCTAGATTAAGAGGGTTGGAGCAAGAGTTGCAGCGTGAAAAGGGATTTGCCACAAGAAGGGTGCCACATTTAGAGATTTTCACAATGGGAAGCAAGGTTAGCATGGATTTTGCAATAAGAACTAAAATCCACTCAAAAATGAAGAAACTATAACAACTTTTTGAGTTGTTGTTAGGGATTGATCACTAAATCGTACGATAAATAATGGGTTGAGATAATAATGAATAAACCTTGGTATGATGTCAGATTTGCAACACGATTCAGATTGGCTATCATCCTCCTCTATTTCTAGTTATTGGACATGTGTTCCACCTCTTCACCTTCGTATGTAGTTGTCTCTGAAAATACACGAGTTTCAGCGAGAAAAGGGTTTCGTCGTAACAAGAGCTCCAAAAAGCGAAGCAAGGTCGGCAAGTATTTTGCATTAAGAAGCAAAATCTACTCAAATAAGAAGGAGCCCTAACAACTATTTGAGTTGATGATATGGATTATAAATCAGAAAGGATTGAACATTGAACCGTAACAATTGTTTGAATCGAGTTTAGGCTTTTTGATTTCATAGCAGAGAGGTTGAGAAGAAATGAGGCACTTCTAAAAAAATCTTATCCCTAAGATTTTCGTGTTCTCAGACTGTTTTTAGGGAATTAAAAATTATATTATTATAAAATAAGGGCAGTTCAATTTAACTGTCGCAAATAGTTTTTATATGGGTATTTTGTATGAAGATTTATTAAGTTATGTTAAAAAAATTGAGGCAGTTAAGGTTAATTGTCGTGGAAACTGTCGCAAATAGGAATTTACGACAGTTTTTATACAAGGGTCACAATTTATGTGTTTCAAAATAGATAATTTCTTGTAGTGTCTTACTTTGGAATCAGAGTGTCTTGCAGGTACATTCCCTTCTCTCATCGGCAACCGAGCATCATCAACATCATCCTCATCAACGTCAGTTGTCCACCTCAGATTCTGATTAATTAATTTACCTAAGTTTCATTATTAATTAATTTTCCATCACCAATCCTTGATTAATTAAATTAAGTCCTAAGGTCTACTCCAATACCTCAGATCAAGATAATCACCATCAGACAAGAAATCAGGTCAACCATCACGAATTGCCAAAATTGCACTACAAGTCTGGTCATACGCGTAATGCACAAGGGCATATACGTATTGTCCAGCTGCCACACACCCCATACGCCCCCCAGATCGATTTCACAACAATAATTTCACAAAGCAAAAAAATCACCAACAACATTATACATAGAAAATTCCTACGAGGGAAAGACCCCTCACTACCCTATCATGTTATCACCACCAATCATGAACCATTTTCTCCCCCCTTACCTCAATTCCTTGATGAAATTTCTGCGAATTTGCTCTTTGGAGATTTCCCTAGCAGAAGTTCTTCCTCTTCTTAGCTCTCTCCCTTGATCCCAAAAGTTGTTATGACTAAACCTCCTCTAATTTTCATATCAAGGCTTAATTCCCCTAATACCTTTATCCTAATGTTTTACTAATTCAACCTTTATTTTAATTAAAATGAAATAATAATAATAATCATCATCATAGTAATATTAACATAATAATAATAATAATGTTTAATTAGGCCATATTATTATTACTACACCTCACCATTACTAACCACACCTTAAGTATACCGGTCCCACTAGGACTCTACACCAAAACATCTAAGCACACATACCTTAAACAAGGCCAATAATTAACCAAAAATACATGACGATAAATAATTAAAAATGGGGTGTTACAACTCTCCCCCACTTAAAATATTTTTGTCCTCGAAAATGTACCTGATGAGAAAAGTTCTGGATACGTCTCCCACATCCTGCTTTCCAGCTCCCAGGTTACACTTCCACCATCATCTCCTCCCCAAGATACTCTCACCAAAGGAATTTTTTTACCTCTGAGTTGCTTCATCTTGCGATCCTCAATCCTTATCGGCATCGCTTCCACAGTAAGATTATCTATAACCTGCACCCCATCCCTCGGAATAACATGAGATGTGTCAGACACATACTTCTGAAGTTGCGACACATGAAACACGTCATGCAAGTTCGAAAACTCTGACAGTAATGCCACCCTGTATGCAACAGTACCAACTTTATGCAAAATCTAATACAGTCCAATGAACTTAGGATCAAACTTCTTTGATTTCAAACCATGACTAACACCCATCATTGGATTGACCCTAAAAAACACATGATCACCTTCACCGAATTCTAATTCTTTTCTCCGATTATCATGATATCTCTTTTGTCTACTCTGAGATCCTTTCATATTTTCACGAATCATTTGAATTGTCTCAGTAGTCTGTTGTATAGTTTCAGGTCCAAACACCACATTTTCACCTGTTTCATACCAACACAGACGCGTCCTACACCTCATACCATACAAAGCTTCGAACGACTCCATTCCAATACTAGAATGGTAGTTATTGTTGTATGTGAACTCAATCAATGGCAAATGAGTACCCCACACACCACCTTGTTCCAGAACACAAGTCCTCAACAAATCTTCTAACATTTGAATAGTTCTTTTTGATTGACCGTTCGTCTGTGGATGATAAGTCGAACTCAATTTCAACTTTGAACCCAAAGCATCTTGCAAGATCTTCCAAAATTCTGAAGTAAACCTCAGATCTCTATCTGACACTATACTCGAAGGAACACCATGCAACTTCAAAATTATTCTGATATAAATCTATGTCAACTTCGTTAATGGAAAACCCATGTTAATAGGTATAAAATGTGCAGATTTCATAAGCTGATCCACAACTACCAAAATGGCATCAAAACCTCTTGTTGTATTTGGGAAACTAGTAACAAAGTCCATAGAAATATTGTCCCATTTCCATTCCGGAATTTCCAATGGTTGCATCATTCTCGAAGGTTTCTGATGCTCCACTTTTGACTTCTGACATACTAAACAAGCATACACAAACTGTGCGATATCTATTTTCATACCAAACCACTAGAACAACTTCTTCAAGTTCTGATACATTTTCGTAGCTCCCAAATGAATACTCAAACTACTCTGGTGACTCTCTTCTAAAATTTCCTTTTTCAGTTCATCATTATCCGACACACAAATTATGCCCTGGAATCTCAATACACCAGAATTATCCACCTTAAAATCACTTTCAGGATCACCTTCTCATGTAGGCATCAAATCCACTAGCTTAATATCAAGCTTCTGGTTCTCTTTAATCACATCCAAAAAATCATTATTCACTTTTAGAATTCCAAGTCTAACACTCTTCGGTGTCGTCTAACAAACCATGCTCAAATCTCGAAACTGTTAAATTAGCTCCATTTCTTTCACCATCAATGCTGACATATGAATTCTCTTCTAACGTAAAACTTATGCTACTACATTAACCTTAACCGGATGATAGCTCAAATTAAAATCGTATTCTTTCAAAAATTCCAACAGTTCTAACCTTCTCATAGATGACAATATTGCAAGGTCCTGTAACGTGCCTGAAATCAAATTGCTCCCTAACACCAGTTCTTGTAACGATGACACATTTGTATTACATTTGGAAACATTAATATGAATGAAACTTGATAGATCTCCACTCAAGTGGTTATGATTAGCTACAAATTTCTGTAAAGTGCATATATTCCCTATGGATTTTGGAATCTTTCCTTCTAGATGGTTGTGTGATAGGTCCAGACTTACAATTGAATGCATTATGTTGTCCAAATCATCAGGAATTACAGCTTTTAATATGTTATTAGAAAGGTCAAGGTGTTGAAGATTGGAGCTGTAGTTAAACACCCACTGAAATATCATTGATGATGCCAATTGATTTTCAGAAAGATCCAAGACAACAAGAACACTACTAGAAATGTTCAAATGAGGTCTAGATAATGGAAAAATATTGGCATCAGAAAGACTACAATTTCTTAGGTGTAACTCTTCCAGTCTTGGAGACTTCAATAGAAATTGCACAGTGTGTTGAGAAGAATCGTTGAGATTTTGAACTCCACTCAAGTCAAGAATTCTTAAAAAAGAGAGATTTGATAACCACTCAACATCTTCATGATCTTGGTTTTTGATTCTAAGATCAGAATTATTACCAAGAATAAGAGACTCCAATAAGAAAAGATTTCCGAATTGGAAAGGAATTACTCCCGAGAGTTGATTGTTGCTGAGATCTAACTGTCGCAGTTGTGATAATTTCCCAAGTTGAGAAGGAATTTCACCATCATAACCATGATATTCCCATTCTAAAATAAATTCACCATAAACAAATTCATTGTATCCATATTTATAACCACTGAGGTCTAGATACATTAGATGTTGCAACTCAGTTATTGATGGATTGATTTCACCACTCAAATAACCAGTTTCTTCTGAACCATGACCAGTTTGGTTATTGCATTGGACTCCCATCCATTTACAACAATCTTCATTCGGACCTTCCTTCCATGTCGACAACATGCTATATTGGTCTTGAACGCTTTCTTTGAATGTGAGGAGTGCACGTCTCTCCCTCTCTTTGCATTTCATTGCTGAGTTGAACCCAACGGTGGAAGACAACACCAATAATGCAAAGAATATGAAAGTATTAAAGTTTCTCATCATAATTTCACCAAACAAAGTATTTAATGGATACTATATTCTCAAGAGTTATACAAACACGTATTTATAAGGAATTGTGTTAAAGAAAGGTCTTCATATTTTAAAATAAAAATAATAAATTTTCAACAAAGGTTTTGTCCAGTTTCTTCTTTTCCGTAATTTGACCGTTCTTTGGTTTTAATAAATTTTAGGATTAAATATATTTTTAGTATCTATAAATATCTCAATTTTTATTTTTAGTCTCTATTAAAAAAATAATATATTTTAATTTTTATAAAATTATTATACACTTTTAGTCCTTCATGTTAAATCAATATTTATTTTTAAATGATTATTTTGCAGATATCTTTAAAATATTATAAAATGTTTCTCGAAAAAAAATAAACTCAAAATTTAATTTTTAAATCGATGTTTCATTACTTTTATCATTATATTTTGAAATTAAAAGATATCATATTTAATTCTTCTCATTTTTAAAAATTCTAAAATTTAATAAAGAAATCTTTTATAGTATTCTAAACATAGATGAAAAAATTTATTCAAAAATTTAAAAATTTAAGGATAATCAAACAGTTTTCAAATTTTTAGAAAACAACATGAACTAAAATTACAAACATACAAATTTGTAGGGACTAAAAACGAAAATTAAGATATTTATAGGAACCAAAAACATATTTAACCATAAATTTTAATTTTCTTTCTTCCTAATTGAAGTACATGTCTTTGTATTATTGTAGCCAAAGTCCATACATATTTAATGCCCAACTAGTAAGATACCCGTGCTTCCGCACGAGTAAATTTATTTTATTGATATGAGAATATATTAAATTAAATTTAAATGAATTATTTAATTAAACTATATTATATTTCACCTACCATTTAACAATTCAACTAATTAAATAATAATAAGAGTCTCGTTAGCATGTTAAATATAAAATGGACAATCCACAATTAAGAAATAAGTTATAAAACTTGGAGAAAAAAAAAGATAAGTAAAAAATGTAACATTTTTACTTGATGTAAAAATGTTAATTTAATATGAATTTTAACAACATTTGGAATAAACAATATAGTTGTTTTTGTAGATAACATGAGAAAATAACTACACACTCTATATTTTGATCAACTCTAAAATTTAATGTTAAAACTCTTAGTATTAAATTGAGTACATAAATAAAATCACAGTCAGATAAATAAAAATCCAAGAAATGCATTGCAAATAGTAATTGTAAGTCAAGTCAAACCTATGAATAAATGTCTTGTAATCAAAGTTCTTTCACAACATATATCAAAGTCCTTTCTCACCATGATGTTGTAGTTGATGTATACCTGAATTATTTGAAAATGTTAAACCAATATGTCCACATAACATGATAGTGTTTCATCAATGAAAACAGACAAAAAAGATATTTAGTAGGATAAACATGAAAAATTAGATATAGTAGGAACATATATAAATTGTTACCTATGAAATATTGTGAAAAACTTCTTTGAAAACCACATTTGTTGTAGTTTTCAAACAATGTTTATCCTTGTCATGAATCAAAATTTTGAGACCTTCTTTGCTTTTCACTCTTGAAACTGCGACATATAGTTGACCATGGCTAAAAACCTCTTTTGGCAAATATAGTCCAACAAAGTCTAATGATTGACCTTGTGATTTGTTAATAGTCATAGCAAATGAGACAATAATGGGAAATTGTCTCCTTACCAATTTGAATGGCCAAGGTGATTGTGAAGGAGACATGGACATCCGCGGAATATAAATGACATTCCCAATGTTTGTTCCAGAAATGATTTTTGCCTCGATGACATGATTTGCAAGCTTTGTGACAGTGAGTCTTGTACCATTGCATAATCCTTCAGATTGATCCAAGTTACGCAACAACATAATAGTTGTGCCAATTTTCAACTTGATGGAATTATTTGGCAACCCTGATGTTTTAAGAGAATTCAAGAATTCTGGAGTTAAGTGTTCAAATGCATCAAAGTCAGTAGATTCAGATCTGTCAATTGAATCACTACTTAGATATTCCTTTTCTTCTCCTTCAATGTCAAAAATCAATAATTAGTATGAAACTATAATATATTTAATCATATAGAAATGTTTAACTTAATATAGTAATAGGGAAACTAAGTACCTGGAATCATCTTTGTGATATAATCATTAATATCATCAACCACTTCTATAGTAGAAGCCAAAATTGCTCTACTTTGAAGATAGTTTGAATCCTTGTAGTTATTAATTAGATCTGGATATGTACTTGTAACAATTGCTTCAATAGGATCCGTAAAATTGGAGATCAAAAACTCATCTGGAATGGTAATTTCAACATAACCATCATTTGGCTCTGAGATAGTTCCATCACCAATTTGTAGTATCCATTCTGAGAAATTTTTGATATCTTCAGTGGTGGAACATGATGACCCACACTGTAATCGCATGTTCTTTGTAAGCTTTAGGACCTTGCAGTGATCCCATATATATGAAGCATTGATTGTTGCATGTACAATATTTGATCTAGAACCTCTAGGTATAACGGGAAGTATTTGTCTAAAATCACCACCAAAGACAACCACTTTACCTGCAAAAATCTTTTGACAAAGAATTTTGTCATCACTCATAATATCTTTCATACTTTTATCAAGCGCCTCAAAACAAAACTTGTGTGCCATTGGTGCTTCATCCCATATAATGAGATTGGTTACTTTAAGCAAGCCAGCAAGTTCATCTTTTTTATCTATATTGCAAATAGATGTTTCAAGTGTAGGAACTGGAATCTTAAATTTCGAATGAGCTGTCCTTCCACCTGGTAACAACAAACTTGCAATGCCACTCGATGCAACATTTAAAACAATTTGTCTTTGTGAACGAAGTGCTGCAGAGAGAGTCTTCCACATAAATGTTTTACCAGTTCCACCATAACCATACAGAAAAAATACACCACCTTGTTGGTTTTGAACGGCTTCCATGATTTCATTAAAGATATATCTTTGCTCATCTAAATAAAGATATATAGGAAATATATTTAGTAATAACAACCAATTATGCATATTAAAATGAATATATAAATTATTGATGTACCTGTCAAGGAGGCAAATAATCCTTGAAAAATATCATTTTGTTCATTTGGATCGTATTGTCTCTCATCATGTATCAATCTGTTGCCAAGGTAATTAAGCACAAAGTCCTTTGGATATGGCATTGTCTTAAAGTCTTTCAAATTGCGTCCATTATTTTGCAAATGTGTTTCTAATGCCATGAGTGTTAGTTGCTTGATTTCATCTTCCGTGAGTGTTAGTCCTAATTGACATACATCATTAATATAAAAGGTTTCTCTAATAATGGTAGAAAAATAAATAAAAAACTCATAATAATAATTTGGTAAATAATATTATGACAAGTTTTGGTGGAATTAACTATATCATCTACATGCACCTAACAGGGTTTGCAATTTACATTTGGTAACGTTGTTTAATCCTAATAGGATATTCCAAGTATGCACCTAATAGAATTTACTATACGACTACCAAACAATACCAAGTAACTATTGCAAGATATTGCAAGATATCATGACATATTAATGTAACTATTGCAAGATATACTGACAAGAATATATGTTATTATTTCTTGAATTCACATAATACTTTATTAATGTAGCATAATAATTAGAAGTTAATTGTGATTTTTTTTATCAAAATAATCAAGTTTTTAAATAAATAAAAATCTAAATAACTAAGTTTCCCACTAATTCTCAGAATAGCCATGTTTAAAAAAAAAAATTAACAGTAGGGAACATGCATTGCATACTGTCACGATTATGTTGATCCTTATCATAAACCTTTCCTTTTAAAATATTTTTTATTTACATTCCAAGGAACCTTAACAACATAGTAACTTATATAGATTATTAATGTAAGGATTTTTGTGAGTGCTAATCCTATTTGATATATATCATTAATATAATAAGGGTTTCTCTAATAATTGTTTAACATAACGATAGACAAAATAATGAAGTTGGATGAAAGAAGCAAGTGTAATAAATTTATTACCTGGATTTCTTGTCATGCGACGTTGATCGTAAAGAATACCGTCACATAAGTACATCCAAGAACTTTTCCAAACATGCTCTGGTCGGTTCATTGATGCAGATAGCAACATAGTAACAAAAAATTTACGTAAGAAATGTCCAGAACCCCAAACATGTGCCTCCTTGATTGCTTTAATAAACTCTCGGTCATCTTGGAGAAATCCCATTGCAAAACATGCCTCCCTAAAGGTTTTGTGTTGAAAACCATCAACTTTTTTTATGTCGTCATAACTTAGTGGCCCTTTCTTAACAGTCAACATCATCCTAAGATAATATAACTCTCCTGTACTTTGCGGAACCCAAATTAAGCGACCAATTGTGTACCCTCTTTTTCGTGGTTTCCAAATTTTGCTTTGTTTGACATAAACAAATTTCGTGACAAATTGACCATATGTTAACAACCTAGCATCCTCATATTTTTTGTTTGTCTCAAACCAAGCTGTAAACATAGATTCAGTTACACTTGGTTTGAGTAACACATTTCCAATTTGCTCAAAATCTTTGTAGTAAACTGAATTCTCTCCTTCCAAGTGAAAAAATAATCTTTCAACAGCTGGCTTCCTTCCATGAATTGAATATGAGAATATCCTCCAACATGCTTCACTTGGGGAAATATATCTGCAATCAAGATATTGCTTGATTTCATCTATGTTGTTTTTCCCATTTTTTGAAATCTCACCTGAAGGCATAATAACAGCTGAAATTCTATCAGAACCTTTGTTGATGTACTTGAATAAGTATTTGATTGAAGTACTTTGATTGCACCATTCCATGTTGATGTGTGCTTCATACTTCAACAACAAACTTGGGTTATGAGGAACTACATGACCACTATGTAGTATGACTCCATTTTTCTCAATTGTGTGACCATTATTTCTTCTTCTGTAAATAGGGTAGCCATCCTTATCAACCAAAGTGGAATTTTGAAATTGTTTGGGATAATATTTTGAACACTTCCCATCTTTCATGCATGGTGAGTTTTTATTTGTCATACCACAGGGGCCATGAACCATATGGTTCTTCACCAAATTGTACAACCTCGGGTCCTTCAAAGGATCCGGCACTTCAGCACTAATAATCTTGTCTATATCGTCAGGTCCTGGATACTTGTTAGAAGGATGTAAAAAAATCAAGATGTGTGCATGTGGCAATCCCCTCTTTTGAAATTCTATGGTGTACATATCTACAAAAAAAAAGATGAAGGGATAGTTAATAGTATTAAATGATAGTTGTTAATATTGGAAAGTTGAAAGAAATAAAACTTACATGCAAGCACTTTCCCTAAGACACCCTTCTTAGTTAAGTCAGATAATAATTGATCAAACTTCATTTTGAAGATTCTGACTATTATATCTGGCCTATCTTGTGGCTTTAAGTGAAGTGGTCCAAGAACTCTTTGTATCTCTGGCCAATTGGGATTACAAGTAAAGGTGATGAATAGATCTGGAAAACCCATGTTACTACATATTGCCATTCCGTCGTAGTACAATTGATCCATGAACCTACGACCCCCAACATAGGATGATGGCAGCACAACTCGTTTACCTGTGCTTGAACCTGTAGCTTGACTTTGATCACCTTCTTCATTAAGATTATTGTACTTTGATACTCTTAGTTTTGCTTGGTTGTTACGTAGCCATTTCAATCTCTCTGATTCTAGCATAGTGTAACCATCAACCAAGAATTGCTGAAATAATCTTCTAGAGGATAACAAAGTTTTAGCCTCTTGTGCTCTGTTTTGAATTCTAAATGAAAGCCATTCTCTAATCGTAAGTCTATTTCTCTTGTTGTCATTAAAAACTTCCAAATCTCTATGAGCTACATTAGGTCTATACCCATCCTCCCCATATGGAAATATTAAGGGATATTGATAAGACAAATAGCTTGCATGAAACTCATCTATTCTTTGTAATTTACCTCCTTTTGTTTGGACAATGATATCCCTTTCCTCAGCTGTGTCAACATCCCCAACAATCAATGCTGCAACTTCTGATACAGTTGGCTGATTATATATTCTTCCATCAGTGTTCCTATCAGAAATGAGTCTCAGTTTCAAGTTCTGAACATTTCCATCATTCAACCGATGTTTTGCCATTTGAAAGCTCTTAGCATGTGTATTGTATTCATAAAGCATTTCAGACAATTGTTGGACAACATTTGGCTCAATGTTTTTTGTATTCCTAATCAAATAATAGAAGAAATAAAATTATATAAAATAAAGAATCTAGGTTAGAACATATGACAAAGTAATGGAGAATATAGTGGACAACTAATAAGCATTTATATTGAGGAAATTATTATGGTTATTAAACATAAAATTAAAAGAATTTGTATTAGTACCCGCATAAGGTATATTTTCATTAAGATAAAAAAAGTAGGGAGATAGAAAATATTACGTTAGGCCTTGCATCCGATTTTGGACTTCATTCTCAGTGTCGTAAATGTAAAGTTGTGCAAATTTCGGTGATTGACCCTCAGGTGGCAATAAACTACCAATTCGATGACATGATTGACCTTGAATTCGTATTGTTGGAGGACCACCACCGTTGTTAAATCGGTTATCTAACTTTGCACTAGGAGAAGTAAATGCAAACATCATGTTGTAAATTCTGATTTGTTGTTGGAATTTTCTGCTTTCAATGGACTCTTGATCAAAAAGTAGACGTGATAGAGTAGGAGGTGGTGGTTTTAGGAATGGAAGTTGTACTTTTCCATTACCACAACACATAGAAAACTTTGGATTTGCTGAATGATAATGTTTGTCCATCCTTTCTTGATACCACATCAAAGCTTTGCAATGACGACATTCAATTAGAGGGTCGCCAAGATCAAAGTATTCTACATATATAAAAAAATTCATAGTGAGTGTCAAGATTTATTTTAAGAAGGTATAATTTTGAGAACATAAATCATACTTTCAGAATGTTGTCCAGATGGTTCATATATTGAAAAAGGTGGAATGTCTTCGTCATCTTCAGAACATGTATCATCTTCGGATTGATGAGCTACATAGGTCATTCAAATATTATAAGAAATATGCTATATTATTGAGTAATAAATAAAAGAAATATATTTCAAATTTGAAAGGTAGAATATTTTTCGATTTACTTGCAAAAGGGTCATAGTCAGAATCATCATCATCTTCACTATTAAAATCCATGTTGATAGTTGGAGTGAAAATTGAACTTGATGGATGAACATTGGTGGTGTGGACCAAAGGTGTGGGTTGAGGACATTGAATCCCTAACTCATTGTTATGAGTTGGAACAGAACATTCTCTAAAAAAATCTCACATGTTAAAAGTGGATATGGATCACATTAAGCATAAAAGGAAAAAAAACATAATGATAATGATAATGGAAAATTGTATTTATGACATAAAATAACAAAATAAATGTTTAAGCATTAGAAAATATCATTGAGATTCTTACACTGGTGTGGATGATGAAATTCCATCCAAGACATTTGTGGAATTTAAAGAAATGCTTCTATTAGGTTGTACGTTGTTGTTGAGGTTCATGGCCAAATTTGGAAGTCCAAGTGATTTTTTTGGACGACCACGTCGTGGTTTTTCATCTACAGTTGTCCTGCATAAGGAACGGTAGTTTGACAAAATTAAATCCATAAATAATTGAATGCAAATCAATACAGAAATGATTTTTTAATAATCAAAATAATATGATTGTTAAAAAAACATTTTAATTGTATCAAGTTTAGAAATAGCAGTTCAATGGGCTAGAGTGAGTAAAACATACATTTGTTTTTGAGTAGAAGAACATGTTTGAGATATTGCAACCGTCGTCGACATTTCGAGATTTGGTTTAGCGCATTCATGTTCAGACAACATAAAAGATGTTGCATTTGAAAGAACCTGTGACTTTCTTGGACGGCCACGTCGTGGTTTATCAACAACAATGGTCCTATAGAATGATTTATCCAAATTAAATACATAAGTAAATAAGAATACAAATCAATATTGAACCAAATTTTCTATGAATCAACTGAAAATGGAATTTAAAAATCATATCAAATATATCCTCTTTAGAAATAAAATATCAATAGGACTGAGTGATAAAAACATACATTGGTGTCTTTGCCAAAGAAGAGTCTTGTAATATTGAAACACTATTTTGTATACAAACATCTGGAGTAGCGAGTTCAGGTCCACTACGCATATAAGGATATGTATTTTCATTAACTTGAGAAGTGTCAGCATTGGAGAATTTGGACATGAGATTTGTCCCAATGGAATTGACATTGAACACCTTTTTTGGTGTTTTAAATCCATGCATACTTTGGCAAGGAATTGAGCCCTCTAACATTGTAGTAATTATCTTTCCTTCTGAAAATATGCTCTGTATTGTTTGTTGGTTTATCTGCGATGATGTTAACTCGGATAATGGGTTTCTGTCACATGACTGAGCACCATATGGCAGTTGCAATTTCTGTCGCTTAGCACGAGATTGTCGTATGATTACAAATCTTCGTGCTCTAGCTTTCTTGGCTAAGTACAATTTATGTGTGTTATCCATTGTTGAAGAATGTTGTCACTATCTGTCAACATTAAGAAGGTGAAGATTGTGTTATGTATAAAAATGATATGTAGCATGTTGGAAAAATGACCTTGGCTGTCATAGAAAGATAAATATATTAATAAAGGATGAATCTTACTAATCTGCAATTGCAATCAAGACAAATCGTCAATTGTAGTTAAAACTCTACAAATAGTTTTGGAAATTGAGAGTTGTCCAGTATATTTTTCTAATATCAACATAGAAGTAATATCATATGAAGTTCTATGTTCATGTACAAAAAATAATTCAGTACAGGCACAGAAGGTTCGATCGGTTGCTTGGATTAATCATAGACAACAACTCATTCTTAGCTGCTCATTTGATCATAAGGTTGTCTCATTGATGATCCAATGTTTCCTTGTTATTTGCATTTTGTTTACAATTTCCGTTATATAATGGCTTTACTTATACTAAAATTGTAAATGAAGCATTAATCTTACTAACCTTTAAATAAGTTGTAGTGGTTAAAGTGCAGCTATATGATAAATGACCAATAGTATATGTGATCTGCAATGATTTAAACAAACATGACCATTAACAATGAAGCAATTGTTTGATACAATGAAATATAAAAATGGGTAGAATTAGACAGAAAATGGTTAACTCAAATGGTGAATACCTTCACGATATATGTAGCTACTGCATTATTTGATTCATTTTCCTCTACGAAATCTCATGCAAGTAGGAAATAAGACACCAATACATAATCAGGTATATAGTTTAGGAAGTATTGTAAATATGAAAAGGAGATATCTTGAACAATTGGCGGTAGTTTATTAATCTTTTTGTTTCTTCCTTGTTGCTAAAAGTATTGTCAATCAGAGGTGAATACAAGAAAGGCAACGAAAGGGCATAGTAAAATAGAAAATTAAAATTATAATAACATAAAATAATGATTACCATGCTTAGCAAGTGTATTTATTGCGCACAGGTTTCCAAGATTGAATTGAAAGGTTGTAGTACAGATTTTCGTATTGTTCTATATAAATAGTTTGTTGTACTAATGACCTCGAATACTACAATGACTCACAAACAGCTGGTTAGACAACATATCGAAATTACAGAGAAATAAAGTAGCATTTTGGTAGCATGTGATACAATGTTCCTTTATTAGATATCTTATATATTTTATCCATTATCTGCTGCCTATGTTAGAATGAGAATACACACATGATCAGATGGAATATACTTTAGTTATGCATAGTTATATGTGATGATGAAGTATACTTAAGAATGCACACATGATTATGAAGTATACTTGAGAATACACACATGATCAAAAATTTTAATATGTTTAAAAACTATAGTCAAAATATGAGATGTTATTCTTACAACAGAATGTGACAAGATGTTGAAGTCCATATATCTTGAATTATAAGGAATGCTAGCATGATTGAAATGTTAAAAATATTGCTCCTTCGACTGGAAAAACAACAATAATTTTGAATATATTCATAGATTTACATAGTCCTCTAATTTGTAGGGTGCAATTTGAAGTAGCATTTGTAGGGTGCAATTTGAAGTAGCACCATGAAGGACTATATAGTTTATTAGGTGGAATTTGAACTCTTCATTATCCATTTTTATGAACCTAAATAAGAAGCATATTTACCAACACATTAACAAAAATTAAACATGAAAGAAACACCTCCATCTCAGAAGCAAACTTTAAGTCCTTGAAGCAAACTTTACCATGCAAGCACCTACACCAGCAACAACTAAAAGCAAACCACCTACCATTGTTATTGATCTAGTATGAACTTGTGTACTGAACCAAATTTTATTATTTTTTTTTAACAACCAAGATATTATTAAAGCAGTGTTAAAACAAAAATTCAATACAACCAAACCACACCAGAACCATAAGAAAAGGCTCAAATCTAAATAATACATACACCGAAATCAAATAAAGCCATCAGACAGACACCAATTAGATAACATTCAATTAGAAAACCACCACCCAGACACCTAGCTACTACCTCACAGAACACAACCCGCCAAGCAACGAAGAAATACTCGGGGTCAAAACATGCACCACGGCAGCACCACACAAACTCTGAAAACCTCAGCAGCGCCAGACCCCCATCAACACAAGCAAGGGCAATGGGATCCAACACACACCACCAACTAACTGGAAACAGTCCAGCAGGCACACTGCAAACACTCCTCAAGACATGTCCAAAATAGTTAATCAGAAGCGTCCATAAGACCGAGGCACTCTCTATGGTGAGTACACCACTGGGAAATACTATTGGATATTAACCTTGAATTGAACCAAAGCTATTTCCACGATAGAATTTTCGCCTCTTCGACCAAGCTTTTGCCGATGATTTCTTTATTCCGAAAGATATTCTCGTTCCTTGAATTCCAAATTTTCACTTCTAACTTGGAAGACTCCTGCCTCCCTCTGCCAATCAGCCCACCAAACTGTATTAAGTGCTGCCAACTATCATGATGCATATTAGTGGACAATCCAAGCCAATGAACAATGCAGCTCCAAGGGAATTGCCTCATCATTAATCTATGCAATCTCTTCAAAATCATAGTACAATAAACTTCCACGTAAAATACCAGAATAATTAATTATGAATTAAAACCAAAAGAATAGCTTTGAAAATTGGATATGTCAGTTGAGCTGAAAATTGGTCATGTATAAGCCATTTAAAACCTATGAAGCACATACACATCTAACATTTGACATTGTTCTCTTTTTACACTATGCATGAAGGAAGAGGATTATGGTGGTATGTATTAGGATAAAAATATACCTTTTACCTTTCCTTAAGGTCAATGCAACAACAATATTAGTTTCAATCTGAAAGGTTAGCAGCAATAAAAATTGTTAGTCATAGTCACGTGAGAAGACAAGCATAATAATTTAAGGCTAGTTAGAATCTGAGAAGATGAAAAAAAGTCCCAACAAACAGGTATTTTCTAAATGCTAACAATATAAAAAGAATATACACATAGTACAAGACATGAATAATTATATAGCAGTGTACCTTTTGATCAACCAGAGTCTTAGAGTCCTCTAATATATCCCCTGTATCAGGAAGACTTAATCGTTGATCATTAGCTGGTTCATGTATGAAACTACATGTTTCTTGTTCCAAACGACCACCACAAGTGCCTGTAACAAATATATAATCATTAAGTAACAGGTTTAGGTTGAAATATAAAGCGGAACAAATTTGGTCTTGAATGAAGCCGATATGCATAGCTTGTAACAACTTGAAGAACAATAGCCTGGAACTTGAACATAACCAGATCCATATTTCTTGCCGAAAACAGCTACCTGCAACAAAGATTTGCTGGAATATCGAAACATTATGTTGATATAACTTAGGCATCGGAAGATCGAAACATTATGTCAATTGAGAAATAATTTTTTTAAAAGGAAATAGATTCTTAAATTCTAAAATAATTGAATGTGGCCATCTTGAAAAAGCTTATTTATGAGCAGGCCGAAATCTCGGTAGCAAAATCTCCGTGACAGACAGCATGTCAACCTATGGAATTGATTCAATGGGTGCGGTGAAAGCAACTAAAAAACTCTCGGATTTCCTCGGAGTTCCAGTTGAAGCTATAGACGTCTTCAGTGCATCTTGCATTCAAGAATTGGCCAATTTCTCAGAGAATCTTTTGTTGAAGTCTCAACCTCACCATTTGAGCAATCCATCCTTTGCTCCAGAAGATGAAATCGAATCTACTGAATTTTTCGTGGATGTGTCCAAGTGTCATCAATGGAGTATATATGCACTTCAATCTTTAGCACTTGTTTTCATTTCTGATACCAATGCTGAAAGAATCTAAACAACAACAAAATATCCAAAGACCAAGCAGATTATCATGTTGCCGCCACCAAAACGAAATCACCAAACCAGATAATCTGCACCAAGCACAAGGACCTGCGATAATAATAACAAACAGGGAAATATCTATACATGACCCACAGATCAAGAGAGTGCTTCGCCTACCAGAATATAAATCAACTTGAGATGGTATTACAACTTTGTAATGGCATCGTTCTACACTATCCATTAACATAAATCAATTAAAGAAATGTAAAGGGAAACAAATTATGCTCCCTAACACTAACTTTGTTCTGCTATAATGCAGATTCCAAGGCTTCAACATCAGCAGGATCAATCATAGAGGCATGCTCTTGCTTTGGTCGTAACAACATATCTCCAACCTTAAAATTCACAGTAAATATGGCCTTAAACATGCAGTAGCGAATCCTATCGGGCTGCCAAATAAAGGTTATAACAACAAATCTCCAACCTATATTATATACTATTTTAGAAGGAAATAATGAATCAATTACCATAAATATATCTCAATATGTGAAGACATTGTAAAAGAAACCAAATGCATCCGGATTTCCACCTTCATATGGCTCTATATACAGACACAGAGCCAAATAATCATACTTGTTGGCATGACATTATAAGAAAAGTCAATCATAAAAATAAGCCAAGTTAAGTATAATGGTAGAAATCAATAATTTAAAGCAAAATTGTAACAGTTGTTGATTAGCCTCCAGCTACCTAGGCAACAATCTATAATCTGAAAAAAGATTGAAAGTATTTAATCATAGAAATCACCAGAGACATGTCGAATAGAAAAATACTTATTTGTTCTTCTAGCACACTTTTACATACTACAGTATATACATATATGATTTCAAGAAATGGATATAATAAAAATCATACATACACATAGAATGGATAAAATTAAATTATATTAATGTAATTATCAATTCCAAAAGATGATATACACATCAATTCCAAGAGCATGTATTATTGGAATAAATTGTTACAAACTTAGGCAGAAAATAGTTCAACAAAATAACAAAATAGTTAAAGCAGTATTTCATAAACTGTCATAAGCATTTTCATCACTCCGTTTTGATCTGCTTGACTTTTGTTGCCGACTCTTTCGGGGTTAAAACCTCCTCTGCAGATATATCATCCGTGTTGATTTCTGTTGCATTCCTCTTAGAAGGAGTATTTGATGAGCTAGTAGAAGGACTCCAATTCTGTTGTGCAGAAGCAGTTGCCGAAACAGAGTAGCTAAGGTCTGCGGGCTGACTTTGCTATAAAGAGCAAGGTCTAGTCAATAAGCATGTAAAAAACACACAATTTAAGCAATTGTGGACAAATATAGGAAGTAATAACGCGTGAATTATGAAAGACATTGTCACCAAATACACACTTACATTTTCTTGCACTACAATATGAGATGGAGATGCATTAATGTTGTTCATATTTACAGCAGATGAGGAGTTCTAAATAAGTCAGAATGAAGAGGTATCAGATACTACAAGAGTAGAAAAAGAACGAAAATATAGCAGATGAGTAGATACCATATGAATTATGCAATACCTCATTAGAATGGATGTAGTCCTTAATGGTTGAAATAATCTCATCATCATCAGATAGTTTAACTATGGAGCATTGCTTGAAAAAAGGGTTATACAAAATACAGAAGGCCAATTCTTGTTCCAAAAGCTTGTCAAGGTGCGTAGGATACATTAAGTGATGATCCTCGCCAGTCTAATAAGTCAAGATAAAAATGAATAACACAATATAATGGATATAAGAATTATAAAGGTATATGAAGTTGTGAAAAAACTGAACTTGACTTACTTTCTTCATAATATTCCTCAATTCCTGAGCAGTCAATTTGACAAATTTATTGCAATCTTTGTCCCAAAAAACAACATTTGCAACATGTTTATTATATTCGACCTCGATTTCAACTTTGTACCTACAATACAAAATACAAAAAAATAATTATGGAACATTTAAGATTGAAGCTGCTTAAAATGAGTATTAGAGTACTATGTTTCATTTAGGCCAAACTCACTTGGTCAAGGGTAAAAGACCATTCAGAACACAACCACAACCAAATGGTTCTCCAGGGGACTTGTTTGATTTCTTGCAAATAGGACAAACCTCATAATACCAACCAAACTTTGAGCATTTGAATCTCATTGTTTTACCAACTGTGATAGCATAACATTCCTGCATTATCAGGAGATAGAATGAAATACAATACATATTGGTTAAAGGGTACTGAATATCAAGAGAGCAATAATTACTGAAATAAGATGGAAACAGTGAAGTTTCAAATCACCTTTTGTGCCTCATTGATTTCTGCAATAGTTAGAATTTCCTTCAAGTTTGTGAAAGAGTTGTCTTGCGAAGATTGACGTGAAACTGAGTTTTGAGACAGTGTTTGTGATGTTGATTGGAAACATGGTTTGGAGTTGTACCTTTGTAAAACATAAAAAAAAACAAATGTAACACTGAGATGAATGCATGCTATGGTATTATAAAATCGATAATAATGTTTTACCTTCCTTTAAAAGACAGAACTTGGGAGTGGTCTAAGTTGATGAAAAGTTTAGACCCATTCCAAGCATTAGAAATCTGTAGTTTTCCAGATACTGCAAGAATTGAAGGAAACGGTAAAAAATAAGATTAAATGAGGAAAATATAGCCAAAAGATATAGAAACCTGAAGGTATCATACACGTGTTTGGCTTGCACATTGCATGTGTTAGTACAATAATGGTTGGCTCAGTAAGAGATGAATTTGAGTTGGCAAAATCCATAAACATGTTTCCATAGTTCTCCCATAGAGCTACTTCAATAATGGATCCGGTTTCATCTGTCAAAGTTATGTTGGCACAAGCTTTTTTGTTGGCTCCATGAGTTTGAGTCTTGACAACTTCATGTAGAACTCCAATCAAATCTGAATTCCAAGTATTAATGAGAATATCCATATTTTAATAAGAATATAACAAAAAAACACATGTGTTAGTAGTGTGGTTATCGTAAATGTACCATATAAGCAATCAGACTTAAATTTTCCATCATGAAAATCAGAGATGGCCTTAAAATTGTATTGATGTGGAGGGAAATCAGGAATATCAATCTTGGTCACGGTTGTACCGCCATTGAACAACAACATCAGTTTGTTGTCACAAACCTTATACTGCAAAGAATTGACCACAGGTTCACCGTTATACAACATATAAGTGTCATACTCATTCAGTTTGTCAACCCACTGTTTGAAATCTCTATGGTATGTCATGACTTGTATTTGCTCTCCCTACATAATACAACAAAGATGATAGTGAGGGGAGTTATAATGGATATTCATGAATTCTACAAACGAAAGGGATGTGAGAATGACCTTTGCATCTTGTATAACCAACTCAAGATGTTGTTGGCCGTTTCGCTTTATAACAGTCCAGATGTCAACAATACGAATGGACATCTTCCATATTTTGATACCTTGTTTCAAGTCACTGATAAATATAGGAGGTCTTGACATTCTTTAGCTGCAGAACATGAAAAACATATAGTATGAATTGAGCAATAATCACGCTACCAAAATTTGAAGATAGTTAAAGCTAAAATCTCAAATAGAGAAGGATTATCATTGGTAGCAAAACATTTCCAAATTTCAAACAAAGTTAGGTCAAAGTTTGAAGCAGAATTTGAACATAGTTAGCATTCACGAAAAATTAACGATGAAGTTCTAGAAATAGAAATAACATGAAACAAACAAAAAAGCCAAAAAAAAAGCAAAAAAATCCCTTTAATTGACGATGAAAACATGATCAGTACGGTACCCGAATACAACGCAATAACATGAAATAATAGCAATAAAAAATTGAAAATAAAGTTGACGTATACACAGACCTTACAATGAAGAAAGTAACAGAACCGGTTGAAGTAGCGATTGACAACTGAATATGTGAAGAGGCAATGAGAAGATGAGTCTTATATTAACCATGGTGATGTAAATAGGCGGGTATCTGAGATATTATGTAAAGGTATTGGAAAGATAAATGTCTTGGAAGTAGTTTAGAAAACCAAACGTCCGTGTATTGGAAAAAGCATAAATGTTGCTGTATTGGAAAAAATATAAATGTTGCTTCTGATAAAAATCTTAAATGTTGCAGGAAAAGGATTTTCAAGATGTTGTTGGCTGTTTCGCTTTATAACAGTCCAGATGTCAACAATACGAATGGACATCTTCCATATTTTGATACCTTGTTTCAAGTCACTGATAAATATAGGAGGTCTTGACATTCTTTAGCTGCAGAACATGAAAAACATATAGTATGAATTGAGCAATAATCACGCTACCAAAATTTGAAGATAGTTAAAGCTAAAATCTCAAATAGAGAAGGATTATCATTGGTAGCAAAACATTTCCAAATTTCAAACAAAGTTAGGTCAAAGTTTGAAGCAGAATTTGAACATAGTTAGCATTCACGAAAAATTAACGATGAAGTTCTAGAAATAGAAATAACATGAAACAAACAAAAAAGCCAAAAAAAAAAGCAAAAAAATCCCTTTAATTGACGATGAAAACATGATCAGTACGGTACCCGAATACAACGCAATAACATGAAATAATAGCAATAAAAAATTGAAAATAAAGTTGACGTATACACAGACCTTACAATGAAGAAAGTAACAGAACCGGTTGAAGTAGCGATTGACAACTGAATATGTGAAGAGGCAATGAGAAGATGAGTCTTATATTAACCATGGTGATGTAAATAGGCGGGTATCTGAGATATTATGTAAAGGTATTGGAAAGATAAATGTCTTGGAAGTAGTTTAGAAAACCAAACGTCCGTGTATTGGAAAAAGCATAAATGTTGTTGTATTGGAAAAAATATAAATGTTGCTTCTGATAAAAATCTTAAATGTTGCAGGAAAAGGATTTTCAAGATGTTGTTGGCCGTTTCGCTTTATAACAGTCCAGATGTCAACAATACGAATGGACATCTTCCATATTTTGATACCTTGTTTCAAGTCACTGATAAATATAGGAGGTCTTGACATTCTTTAGCTGCAGAACATGAAAAACATATAGTATGAATTGAGCAATAATCACGCTACCAAAATTTGAAGATAGTTAAAGCTAAAATCTCAAATAGAGAAGGATTATCATTGGTAGCAAAACATTTCCAAATTTCAAACAAAGTTAGGTCAAAGTTTGAAGCAGAATTTGAACATAGTTAGCATTCACGAAAAATTAACGATGAAGTTCTAGAAATAGAAATAACATGAAACAAACAAAAAAGCCAAAAAAAAAAGCAAAAAAATCCCTTTAATTGACGATGAAAACATGATCAGTACGGTACCCGAATACAACGCAATAACATGAAATAATAGCAATAAAAAATTGAAAATAAAGTTGACGTATACACAGACCTTACAATGAAGAAAGTAACAGAACCGGTTGAAGTAGCGATTGACAACTGAATATGTGAAGAGGCAATGAGAAGATGAGTCTTATATTAACCATGGTGATGTAAATAGGCGGGTATCTGAGATATTATGTAAAGGTATTGGAAAGATAAATGTCTTGGAAGTAGTTTAGAAAACCAAACGTCCGTGTATTGGAAAAAGCATAAATGTTGCTGTATTGGAAAAAATATAAATGTTGCTTCTGATAAAAATCTTAAATGTTGCAGGAAAAGGATTTTCAAGATGTTGTTGGCCGTTTCGCTTTATAACAGTCCAGATGTCAACAATACGAATGGACATCTTCCATATTTTGATACCTTGTTTCAAGTCACTGATAAATATAGGAGGTCTTGACATTCTTTAGCTGCAGAACATGAAAAACATATAGTATGAATTGAGCAATAATCACGCTACCAAAATTTGAAGATAGTTAAAGCTAAAATCTCAAATAGAGAAGGATTATCATTGGTAGCAAAACATTTCCAAATTTCAAACAAAGTTAGGTCAAAGTTTGAAGCAGAATTTGAACATAGTTAGCATTCACGAAAAATTAACGATGAAGTTCTAGAAATAGAAATAACATGAAACAAACAAAAAAGCCAAAAAAAAAAGCAAAAAAATCCCTTTAATTGACGATGAAAACATGATCAGTACGGTACCCGAATACAACGCAATAACATGAAATAATAGCAATAAAAAATTGAAAATAAAGTTGACGTATACACAGACCTTACAATGAAGAAAGTAACAGAACCGGTTGAAGTAGCGATTGACAACTGAATATGTGAAGAGGCAATGAGAAGATGAGTCTTATATTAACCATGGTGATGTAAATAGGCGGGTATCTGAGATATTATGTAAAGGTATTGGAAAGATAAATGTCTTGGAAGTAGTTTAGAAAACCAAACGTCCGTGTATTGGAAAAAGCATAAATGTTGCTGTATTGGAAAAAATATAAATGTTGCTTCTGATAAAAATCTTAAATGTTGCAGGAAAAGGATTTTCAAGATGTTGTTGGCCGTTTCGCTTTATAACAGTCCAGATGTCAACAATACGAATGGACATCTTCCATATTTTTATACCTTGTTTCAAGTCACTGATAAATATAGGAGGTCTTGACATTCTTTAGCTGCAGAACATGAAAAACATATAGTATGAATTGAGCAATAATCACGCTACCAAAATTTGAAGATAGTTAAAGCTAAAATCTCAAATAGAGAAGGATTATCATTGGTAGCAAAACATTTCCAAATTTCAAACAAAGTTAGGTCAAAGTTTGAAGCAGAATTTGAACATAGTTAGCATTCACGAAAAATTAACGATGAAGTTCTAGAAATAGAAATAACATGAAACAAACAAAAAAGCCAAAAAAAAAGCAAAAAAATCCCTTTAATTGACGATGAAAACATGATCAGTACGGTACCCGAATACAACGCAATAACATGAAATAATAGCAATAAAAAATTGAAAATAAAGTTGACGTATACACAGACCTTACAATGAAGAAAGTAACAGAACCGGTTGAAGTAGCGATTGACAACTGAATATGTGAAGAGGCAATGAGAAGATGAGTCTTATATTAACCATGGTGATGTAAATAGGCGGGTATCTGAGATATTATGTAAAGGTATTGGAAAGATAAATGTCTTGGAAGTAGTTTAGAAAACCAAACGTCCGTGTATTGGAAAAAGCATAAATGTTGATGTATTGGAAAAAATATAAATGTTGCTTCTGATAAAAATCTTAAATGTTGCAGGAAAAGGATTTTCAAGATGTTGTTGGCCGTTTCGCTTTATAACAGTCCAGATGTCAACAATACGAATGGACATCTTCCATATTTTGATACCTTGTTTCAAGTCACTGATAAATATAGGAGGTCTTGACATTCTTTAGCTGCAGAACATGAAAAACATATAGTATGAATTGAGCAATAATCACGCTACCAAAATTTGAAGATAGTTAAAGCTAAAATCTCAAATAGAGAAGGATTATCATTGGTAGCAAAACATTTCCAAATTTCAAACAAAGTTAGGTCAAAGTTTGAAGCAGAATTTGAACATAGTTAGCATTCACGAAAAATTAACGATGAAGTTCTAGAAATAGAAATAACATGAAACAAACAAAAAAGCCAAAAAAAAAAGCAAAAAAATCCCTTTAATTGACGATGAAAACATGATCAGTACGGTACCCGAATACAACGCAATAACATGAAATAATAGCAATAAAAAATTGAAAATAAAGTTGACGTATACACAGACCTTACAATGAAGAAAGTAACAGAACCGGTTGAAGTAGCGATTGACAACTGAATATGTGAAGAGGCAATGAGAAGATGAGTCTTATATTAACCATGGTGATGTAAATAGGCGGGTATCTGAGATATTATGTAAAGGTATTGGAAAGATAAATGTCTTGGAAGTAGTTTAGAAAACCAAACGTCCGTGTATTGGAAAAAGCATAAATGTTGCTGTATTGGAAAAAATATAAATGTTGCTTCTGATAAAAATCTTAAATGTTGCAGGAAAAGGATTTTTAATAGGTTGAAGGAAAAGGGTTTTTTAATAGGTTGAAGGAAAAGGAAACGGTGAGAATCACCGTAAGGGTTTTTTAATATATACAATTTAAAACAATTTAAAAGGGTTTTTTAATAGGTTGAAGGAAAAGGAAACGGTGAGAATCACCGAAAGCAATGTAATGAATGACACGTGTATTAATTAAGTTTTTCATTAGTTGATTTAGTTGATTACTGTTCTAACCCTTTTTAGTGTAAAAATTAAAATCTATCAAGGGCAATAAAGAGAGTTCATTTCTATTCAATTGTAGTGGATTGATAGTAGACGACATACACACTCAAAGATAAGAAACAACAACAACCCCTACTAAATATTTGCTCGCATAGGCATCACCGTGGAAAAGACCATTTTCAAAAGAGCACAAAACAAAATATGATTGAGTGTGTTTAGAATTTTATATCTCATTTTGTAAAATCATATAATTTTTTTATTTAAAAAATATTGGGTGACTTAGGTTCTAAGTTACTAGAAAACAAATGAAAGTAAGAGAAAATTGAGGGAGAAATGTATTAATATAACGTAATTAGAGTTTACATATAATGAGAGAGCTATTTAACAAAATTTCTGCAGCCGCCTTGCTTTTTTTTCCAACACTAGTTTACTCTTTTTCTTTATTCACTACAAAGGAGTAGTTTTTGGGTCAAAATTTTAAATTCAAAATCACCCCTCTAATTTTTCTTTTCTTTTCTTTTTATTTAAATAAGGGGTTTCACATATATTTTTAGTTTTTTCTTCATTATTTCGTCGTCTTAATGCGACATTGTGTTGGTCGTTGTTTTATTGCGGTGTTATTTTGTTTTCTCGTCTTGGTGCAGTGTTTGTTCGGTTTAGATTGATAGCTATATCCCGTCAATGACTTTAACGACGTCAACGTTGCAGATTTGGAGAGTGGTATTCCAAGCATTTCAATTTTTTCATATTTGTAGGTTGTCACTTTTTTAGGTACTTTTACATTATATGCTATTAACGTGAGTGTTATGAGTTTGTTCGTAGATTCATCCTTTTCAGTTTATAGTGATTTTAAATTTATATTATTTGGTATACTCACATCACAGTACACCAAAAATCTTTTTTGGCAGCACCACAAAGATAGCGCTGCTATAGACGTACAAAGGCCACACCTTATAAAGCGCTGCTAACACTATGTCAAACAAGACCTTAGACAACGCTTTTTTTTGGCTTTAGACAGCGTTTAAAAACGCTGTCTAAACCTGCGATGCTAAAGGTTTAGACAGCGCTTTGGTTAATGACAAAAGCGTTGTCTAAAGGGACTTTATACAACGCTTTTATTGTCAAAAGCGCTTTCTAAACCCCACTTTAGACATCGCTTTTTGCCTTTTCTCATATATCTTAGACAACGTTTCTTTTTATTTTAATGGTATACCTTAGACATCGCTTTCACTAAAAGCGCTGTCTAAACCCCACCTTAGACATCGTTTTTAGTGAACGCGCTTTCTAAACCTCATCAAAGCGCTTTTCCTTGAAAGCGCTGTCTAAGGTATATGAAAATTAAAAAAAAAAAATCCTTTAAAAAGCGCTGTCTAAGGTTGCCAAATTATAGGCACCTACTTTTATCCACTTTTTCACCTGGTTTTTAGACCATAATTTGTACCTATTTTCCAATCCAGAATTTGCACTAAATTATCCTATTTAAACCTACTAATTTAGCCACCGATTTATAGATACAAAATAATCGGATTTTTAATCACCAATATCTACGAAACAATTCATACAATCGTACCAATTTACGAACCAATTTAAATAATATACAACATATACTATAACCAATATCTACGAAACAATATTAACGAAACAATTCATACAATTCATTTCATCCAACTATACATTTTTGGTTCAAATGAAATTCTACATAAACTAAAATGTGATAACACTCCGAGCTATACATTTTCATCCAGTTGCAACTATACTATAACCTGAAACAACACAAAAATATTGTAATTGACCATAACGATGACCCTACGCATGTCCCTTCCAAATCCAAGGATAAGACTACTTACTGACTAATAGTAAGGACCGTTTTATCCCTAAGGAAATGAAATAACAAGAAATACCTTACAACTTAGGGTAAGTAACTCTTAATGCTTGCTCACAATTTTCAAAAACAAATACTTTTTACACCTCACTCTTTTTCAAAATACTTTCAATCAAAGTAAACACTTTGTATGCATTCATACGAGAATCATTACAAAGTTAAATCTTTACGAAAATATTTTTCACACGCTATACTTTTCAAACAAAACAAATAAAGTGAGCTAAGCAATTAAGAGCCCATTGGGAAGCATGGATACAAAGGGTGCTAACACATTCGCTTTGTACAACTTACCCCCCAAACTCAAAATCTTTTAAAGGTATTTCCTGTTCTTTTATGTCTTTCTTAAATTGGATGAAATAAAAGTCGGTGGCGACCCTTGCTTACCGCAACATATTTTGTGACAAAAACTAAAAGTCAGTTCTTCCACCATGTTACAGAACTGACAACTCTGCTGGGGATACTACTATTTAAAGAGGGGTTACCTTAGAGTATTAGTTCACTTTATAATCTGTTTGACTTGTATGCTTTATTTTTAAGGGTTTTGTCTTGGGGCTGTTATGAGAAAGATCCTAACCCGAATCTGGTGATACCTTAGGTAAGTGGCAATAAACCAAGGAAACTGTACGGCGTATAATACTATGGTTGATATGGTAGTGTTGTACCCCAAAATTTTCCCTCACATATTCAAGACAATATACCTCAAGAGGACTCCTAATAGTCACAAGATTCTCAATTGCTCAAAGGGATTCAAGGTTTCATCAGACAAAGCCTCCTCCTAAGCAATGGATCTTAAATTAGGGTTTTGAGTTTCCCAATGTAAATTGGACTTATAAAGCCTCAAGTGGACTTCATGACATCCCATATACTTCAAATTTGTCTTCAATGTAAATTTGAGTCTTCAAGATCTTTTACAATCAACTCCACTTTGATTGATTTAAATCTTCAAAATATTATGTTTCTGTTGAAACCAAAACAAAAACTTCAATCCATCTTCAGCAGTTCATGATGTCGAATGAACTGTCTTGACATCTTATTTGACATGTTGTTCCAGATGTTGAAACACTTTAACACAACATGTTTGGACGCATAAAAGGATTTCCTTGCTTAATTTTTTCTTTATTTTGCAAGATCCTTTACAAATACATTGTTGCTATATTTGTTTTACAAAATTAATGCCAATCTAAAATTACAGAACTTACATAAAGAGTTTGAGGTTGAGTCGAGATAAGAAGTTGGGTCTTAGTCTATCCAAGAACATCCATGGTTCAACTATGAAACAAAAGTCAGGCTTATGCTTCATTACTAAATGTTTGAAGGCCAGTTTTGTGGGCTGATTGACGAACCCTCTAACATTCCAATAAAGACACTTCATGATGCAAGCTTAAAATTAACAAATATTTGTCTGGAGCTAGGTCCTAAAAGAGAAGTTCTTCCTTTCTTCTTATTTTTCTTGGAGACTACTAATTGGAATTGTGATCCCAAATCCTCCTGGTTGTCTGCATCTTCAGCCATATTGGCCCATGATTGTTTCAAAAACACCAATGTACTGCTACTTTTTGAATGTTTGTGTTTGTGTGTTAATGGAAAGACTGATATGATGTGAATACAACAACATTAAGAGCATTGAGTTAGTTAGTTTTTTAATTTAGACTCAATTTTGGTTTAGCCGTAAAACTCACATGTTCGAGGATAGGTTCACACGGTTTTTGTTTCAATTACTTTGAATTCAATATGTATTTCATGTGGTGGATTTGTTTTGGTAAGTGAAGGATGAACTCTATTTGTTGGTCATGTCGGCTTCAAACGACAATGACACATATACATACGATTGTGATCGAGTCAAAGAGATTGCAGAAGCACTTGAAGAAGATCTTAAGGATTCTCCCAAAATGTTTGAGAGGTTGGTAAGCGGTGCAGAGAAACTGTTGTATAATGGTTGCACTAAATTCAGAAGATTGTTTGTGGTATTAAAGTTGTACAGCCTAAAGGCGGGCAATGGATGGTCGAATAAAAGTTTCACAAAGTTATTAGCCCTTATGAAAGATATACTTCTAGAGGATAGTGTTCTTAATGATCGAACATATGAGGCTAAAAATATGTTATGCTATATTGGCATGAGCTATAATAAGATACATGTTTGTCCAAACGATTGTGTTTTGTTTCAAAATTAGTATGCATCGTTAAATGAGTGTCCTAAATGTGGTATCTCTCGATATAAGAAAAAGTTGTCTCTAACAAAATTCTTATTTTCCTATAATTCCGAGATTTAGACGCATGTTTCGTAGTGAAAACCGACGTAAGACACTTGACTTCGCATGAAAATGAAAGAATTATAGATGGAAGGTTTCGACATCGTCAGATTCATCGCAGTGGATGAAAATTGATAATGATTATCCTGAATTTGGAGAAGAAGCAAGAAACCTTCGCTTGGCATTATCTACTGATGGAATGAACCCACACGGTCTTCAAATTATCTCACATAGCACATGGCATGTGATTATTATGATTTATAACATACCTCTATTGATATGTATGAAGCATAAGTACATGATGTTATCTATGTTAATTTTTGGGTCTAAACAACCAGGGAATGACATAGACGTATACTTGACACCCTTAATCGAAGATTCAAAGATTTTATAGGAGAACAGTGTGGAGGGTTATGATAGATATTGGAAAGAAATTTTCAACATGAGGGTGATGTTGTTTGCCACAATTAATGATTTTCTAGCATACAAAAATCTATCAGGGTATAGCATAAAGGGTCAACGTGTGTGTCCTATTTGTGAAGATAAAACAGATTGGACGCGATTGGAGTTTGGTCAGAAGAATGTCTTTTTCGATCATCGTAGATTCTTAAATTCTAATCATCACTATTGTGGGTGGAGAAAAGCCTTCAATGGAGAGCCAGAACAAGGTAGAGCTCCACCTATATTGACAGGTGATCAAATTTTTGAAAAGGTGAAAGATGTCATTACTCAGTTTGACAAGTCTTTTGCATATACACTTGTCAAGAGTGGGTGGAAGAAGAGGTCAATTTTTTTTAATTTCCATATTGGATGTCATTGTATGTAATACATTTTCTTGATGTTATGCATATTGATAAAAAATTATTTGACAGTGTTATTGACACATTACTCAATATACAAGGAAAGTCTAAGGATGAACTTAAAGCAAGAAAGGAGTTGATATCGATGGGGATAAGAACTGAATTAGGACCTTTGAAGAAATGAAAAAAAAACATATCTACCACCTGATGCCTATACTCTATCTAGAAAGGAGAAAAAATATCGTGTAAGTTTCTTAGTGAAGTTAAAGTTCTATAAGGATACTCTCCAGATATTAGAAGACCTATGTCTATGAAATACCTCAAGTTAAAGAGTTTAAAGATGCATGATTGCAATGTTATAATGGAACATTTTCTACCAATAGGTATACGTTCTATTCTGCCATAAAAAGTAAGAAGCACAATAACTAAATTATGTTCTTTCTTCAAGTCAATTTGCAGTAAGGTAGTCGATCTTGTGATCTTACCAACATTGCAAAAAGAAATAGTTATTGCTTTGTGTGAGTTTGAAATGTATTTTCCTCATTCATATTTTGACATAATGGTACCTCTAGTTGTTCATCTTGTGAAAGAGACACAATTGTGTGGACCAGCTTATATGAGATGGATGTACCTTATTGAATGTTATATGAAAATATTAAAAGGGTATGTGAAAAACCGAAGTCAACCAGATGGTTGTATTGTTGAATGATACATTATTGAAGAAGCGAGTGAGTTTTGTACTGAATATTTGTCCAATGTTAAATCAATTGGACTCCCCAAGTTTCATATTGTCGAAAAAAAGAAGGAAAAAAGTTAATTGGAAATAAAGTTGTGACAATATCAACGGTCAAACAGGATCAAGTGCATTTTTATGTTCTGCACAATGAGAATGAGGTTGAGCCGTAAGTTGAAAGGCACAAGGATGTTCTCTGAAGTTTAACTCCGAATAGAAATGAAAATTGGATAACATGAGAGCACAATCGAATTTTTATACCTTGGTTTAAGGATCATATTTATTCAAAGTATTATTCAGATCCCACTTCAATAATAGAAAGATTGAAATGTTTAACATATGGTCCAAATTTGCATGTGTTTTCTTATAGCGCATACCCAATTAATGGATACACATTTTATACCAAAGAACAAGATGATAAAAGTATTATGCAAAATAATGGTGTGATCGTGTTAGCTGAAGCAATGCACATTTCAAGTGTGAAGGACTTAAACCTCAAATTTGCAAATCTATCATATTTTGGGTTTATCGAGCGCATTTGGGTGTTTGATTATGAGAAGTTTCAGATTCCTATATTTGGTTGCAAGTGGATTGAAAATAATAATGGCATACAGATGGATAAGTCAGGATTTTTGCAAGTGGATCTTAATAGGGTGGGGTACAAAAATGAGTCTTTTATTCTATCCTCTCAAGCTAAAAAAGTGTTTTATGTCACTGATCCGACAAGTACGAAATGTCCTATAGTGCTTTTATCTAATAAAGTAATTGATGAAAACATTGGAGATCAAGGTGATATTGATGTTGAGATTTAATTGTTTACTAGAAATGATCTAGATGAGAATATTATAGCGAATGAATTATATATTATAAATGATCATAATGAGGGTATTTGGATCAATCCAACCGTCCGTGTTATTAAGAGATGAGTAGAACATATTCCAACCAAGAAAAGAAAGAGACGTTAGTGAAAAAGGTACTAGTAAAATTATAGCTTATATCATTCAATAATATTAAATATTTGTCATTTTAAATATATTCAATGGATTATGGATTTGTATATTTTTCATTTCATTTTTTCTCTTTATTACAAGTTAAATGGCTAGTAACCAGGAAAAATCACACGATACAAATGCCTTCTCTGATACCAATTGAAATTCTGGTATTAGATATGAGATGTCGAATGAGATGCCATGACATTAATATCTGAACAATAACAAGGTTAATAAAACATAAAACAAAATAACAATAACACAAGGAATTGTTAACCCAGTTAGGTGCAATCACACCTACGTTTGGAGGCTACCAAGCCAGAAAGGAAATCCACTATTAGTAGTATCAATTTAGAGTTAAACCACTCAGTTTACACTCCTCACTTAATCACTACCCAATGAAACTTCTATCTAAGAACTCTTAGATAAGAGACACCTATCACTCCCCCTCAATCACACACAGTGATAATCTCACAAAGTACAAAGAATATAAGACACACTTCAAGAACACATAACCATCATTGCTTCAAAGCTTATGGATGATTAACAAATTATAACTCAAAAATAGTCCAACCTTAATATCATAATGATAAAATAATGGCTCACAATTAACACAAACCCTAACACTCAAAAGCACAATGCTTTACAATTCTATTCTACACGAATTACAATTAGGTTGTGTATCCTATAAATAGAAAAAAAATTTGAATGGGCTTGGATCATATCAAATATATGAAAAGATATGCTTCCATGATTTTCTCCAAAAATAACAACTTAATGATTCAAAAAGATCTTAAAATATTTGAAACATAATAACTTCTGTTAATCAAATAATTACTCCTTGATTTTCTCATCCTATTGAACCAAACACAAGAACAAACACCCGATGAATGTATGCAAGAATCAAATCAAATCTTTCTGCATAAAGATGTTCCAGAACTGACAGACAAATGTTAAGACATTTGATCTGACATCACAAATCCACTTGCATATATGTTATTCAAACATGTCAAAGACATCCGACAAGACATCAGGAGTCACCATAATGTTTTACTCCAAAATCAGCCAACCTAAGAACCTTCATTTAGAATATCAAAGTCCACTTTTTTCATTTGAGTATCTTTGTTGGGTAAGTACCATTTCCAATCCAATTTGTTCTTTCTCATATCTTTCAAGGACTCGTTTCAATTGTACAATTTGAAAAGATAGTGAATTGCACTTTTTGCAAATAAAATTTTGTCTTTCTTCAAGTATAATTTTCTATTTTATATCCTTATTATATTTTTTTGTATTGACAATTTTATCTTCCAAGGATGTTATTTGTTTCTTTTGAAAAGCAAATGTTTTATAACCACCTTATCACTTTCATCTTCAGAGTGGTGGGAAGCCATTAATGCTAACTTTGTGCTTTCATCACTTTTCGGTTCCGATTATGAACTAATATTGTTGTCCTCTCATGCAGTGTAATCCTTTTTGTTCTTGAATTCTTTCTTGCCTTTGAAACTTGTTTTCTTTGGAAGTTTTGGACAGTCTGGTTTGATGTGACCTTGTTTTCCATATTCGTAGCAAGTAACATCTTGATTTGATGTGGATGCCTCCCTTTTTTGAAGTATTTCTTTCTCTTTGAATAATTGAAGGTTTTGTTATTCTTGCCAAAAAAAAATTGCCAATCCTTTTTACTAGAAGCATAAAGTTTTCCTCTTCGTCTGTTGCATCATCTTTTTTATCATCTTTTGATTCTGCCTTTAAAGTGATTCCTTTTGATTTCTTTTTTTATGTTCATGCTTTTCAAGCCTTCCAAGTTCAAGTTCATGTTCTTGTAGTTTTCCAAAAAGTGATGCGGACGTCATGGCTGATAAACTTTTTTTTTTGAAATTATCGTTACCTTCGGATGCCATTCCCGAGTCAAAGATCTTAACACCTTAAGATTTAGATCGTCATTTGTGAAAGTCTTTCCGAGAGCAATTAAATGGTTAGTCAAGTGAACAAATATTTTTTGTAATGCAATAATGGATTCTCCAGGCTGCATTCAAAACATTTCGTATTCTTGACATAAAGTATTCAATCTTGATCTTTTCACGTCAGCGGTTCCTTCATGAATTTTCACCAAAGTATCCCATATTTACTTTGTCAATTTACATTGTGAAATTCGAAAAAAACTCATCCATACTTAAAGAGCTTTGAAAAATGTTAATACCTTTCTTTTCATTTAGGATATTTTTCTTATCATCTTCATCATAAGAACTCTCGACTTTATGAGTGTCAACACTGTTTACCATACTAATAGGATTATGTGGTCCATTTTCAACAGTTTCTCATATACCATCTCCTTGTGCTTCTAAGTGTGCCTTCATTCGGGTTTTCCAAAAATCAAAATATTCTCCAGAAAATAGAGGAGGTTTGTTGCTACTGCCACCATCTTTGAAAATCAGATTTGTACTTGCGGAAGCCATACTGAATTGATAGGAACATGTTATCTATAACCTGTTCTGATGCCAATTGTAACTTGGATGTACGCCTAAGAGGGGGTGAATTAGGACATATAAAATTTTCTTGAGTTTTCAACGGTTTTCAGAGTTTTACTCTCTTAAGAATTTTAAGTGATGAATGCGGTAAAAGCGGAAAGTAAATGACACATCGATGTATATTGGTTCCCCTCACAGCCCGAGAGTACTCCAGTCCCCTTTCAACATGAAATATATTTCCACTATAATGTTAGTTCCTAGACACGACAAACTTAAGTCTTTCTATACAACTCTAACATACCAAGAACAATCGTCTTGTATTTACAATGTTTAAATTCCAATCGAGACTCAATTTCTCACAAATGGACCTATTGCATCCACACACCGGATAACAAGGAAATAATCTTACAAACTTATTATCAACAATCCTGAATGATAAGTTATTACTTAAGTAACAAGAAATTCTGAATATTTGGATAAAAGTAGAAAGTTGGATCTTCAATGTTTATCAATTGAATAATTGATCTTCTCCCTTGAATAATTTTCACTCATAATATGTATACAATATTCTAAATTATGATATGAAATTATGATGGAAAATCTGAAATTTTAGTACAAAGTTTCAATCAAAGAAATTTATGAAATAGACACTTTTAAAAAGTTTTTGGAAGAAAGAAGAGTTGAGTGAAATGATTATGAAAATTGTAGGAGGTGACATGAAAATATGGAATTATGGTGTTTATATAAAGTTTACACACCCCTACAAAAGGTACCAATCATGAAAGGGTGTCATGGTTCATTGGAACAAAGTTTGGAAAACATTGCATGAAGAGATGCATAAAATATTTGTCATTGGTCCAGTGTTAATCAGTTACCACCTAATTGGTAACAGGTTAACGCGCATGCAACGTTCCCAGATTTTGAAAATTTCAATGGTTAACTGGTTAACCATTAGTTGGTAACCGATTAACCGTTGAGCAGAATTGAAAAAACATGTTTTAAAACCAATGCAAGCCAATGGATTTCAATACTAACAACCTTAAACATGTATATGCATTATATGAACCTAGTTTGAACACTTGTATATATACTTACCTTTACTTTTAGAGAATTTATTCAAGTCTTTGAAAAATGTTGATACTTTTAAGCTTGCATGAATAAAAAGAGACCCACTTCCTTTTTTAGCATGAGATAACTCATTGATTGAGTTGTTGTCTTCAAAATTATTTAGATGCTTGAAAATATAGTATTCAATGTATTAAATGCATTGAAGTATCTAGAAGAGGAGGTTGTTGATTACTCGTTAACCTCTAGTTGGTAAACTATTGTTCACAAGAGCCTTATCATAACAAAGTTTTTTGTTATTAACCTTAGTTTATCGTGTCTATCATCCATACTTCATGTAAGTAAAAGTAAAACAGACAATTAGTGCAAGCAAGCAACACTACAAGTAAGAAAAAAAATAGACTAGGAAATTCCGGAGATGAATCTTCGGTTAATGAAAAACTAAACGTTGAAAATTTCCGGAGATGCATCTCCAAAATTTTCTGCAACAACTCAGGTGCATCAATGGCGACAACACAGACATGCAAACACAAAAAAAATGGTTTGATCATCATTTTCAGCCAACAAACATGTTTTACACTATGTCTAAACTATCATTTATGCAATTTCTAATCATTTCTTATTTTAATCATCGATTTCTACTCATTTACACAAACTTTAAAACTTTTCAAAAAATAAAAAATTTACAATTTTAGAGTTTACCTCATACTTTGATAATGTATCTGATACACTTGATGTTGATTAAAGACCACTGAACTTTATTGTTCGATTTGAGATTTGGTTGATGGAAAAAAATTGAGAGTTTTTGATAAACTTTTGAGTTTGTTTAGAAATAAGGAAGGAGAAATGTCTGACACGATATAAGTTTCAATATCTTTCGGAGATGCATCTCCGAAATATATCAAAGATATATCACTTAAATATTTTAACATTAAATCACAATTGGGTACATCCTGAGATGTATCTCCAAAATCTAGATACATTTCAATTTTTTCAGTTATTATTGGGTGCGTTCCGAGATGTATCTCCAAAATCTGGATACATTTCAATTTTTTCACATGATAATTCACTTGATAATCCAAAATCTGGATACATTTCATTAAAAAATCCATTCACCAAAATCAAAAAGAGTGTAGCTAGCCAAAACTCTAATAAGTTTGAAATTGAAAAGGTAGATTTTAACCGAGTCAACTATAGTTTATGTAATAAAACGATCTAAATTTTATTATTAGGTTACTAGCCAAATAAGTCTATTTTATAATTATCCTCTTTTAAGTTCCTTTTTGAATCTATTTTTCACACTCGTTGTTTTACAATTCATTCAAAACTTAAAAGTGAAAAACAATTATATGATCTAATTTTAGAGAATGAAGGAGCTTTGTTTTAGAATAATTTTGATGAATATTGCATAAGACTAGAGTTTTCAAGAATAAAAGTTGTAGTTTTATTGAACTTTTGACTAGTACAAAAAGAGAAGAGGAAAAGTAGCATGTGCAAAGAGGGAAAAAAACAAAAGGAAAGGAAAGAAAAATCAAAATATTGCTTTCTTAATTATTGTGAGGAAAGAAAAAAAAAAGGTGATAAAGAAGAAAAGTGTAAAAATAGAGAAATAGAATTCTATCATATTTTGATTGCTTTCAACTTGTTTGACAAATTGTCTTAAGCAGATCAAATGGAATCTGCATTATTTTCAGAAATATATACGATACAGTCAAATAGATAATTTCAGCCATCTGATTTTGATTAGCAATTTTTAAAATACTTGTTGTGTTAAATGTGCACCGTTCGATTTCAATCAAAATGTTTCCAATACACTGACTGCATGACTGTACCAGTTCCCGACCGAAGAGAATCCGAATCCTTTATATTTAGTATAAAAGATCATGAAAATCTATCTTTTGCAGTGTATAAGACACACTAGAGGGAAAAAATTCTTCATTTACACTACACATGGTGTGAAGTGTCCAAGAATATAGATCATTGATTAAATTGCTATCATTCACATTACCATAAATTAGTATGCCATCATCAATCAGTATTCAATACCCTTTGATCCAAATACCCTGCAACTGAATAGAATCACCTAACCCACCAAAACACAACCTTGACAGCATAAATATGCTACTAAACAACCAAGTAGAGCACCAGCAAATACTTGAGATGGAGTGTGACCAAGAAGTTCCTTTAGCTTCCTTTCACTAATCGGATGGCCTTGAAACATGTCAGCCACAATCATATTAAGCACCTGTGTCCAGCCAATTACACAATTTTCTGGTCAAAATATTGCTTCACAAACTAAAACTAAACATTAAATGACCACATATAAATGCTAGATTATAATTTCTGGTTCTTTCCTATTCAACGGAAAATGATACTTTGTTCTTCCTGTACCATATTATACTGTCAAAACCAAAGTAACATGCTTCAAAGGCCATAATTAGTCAATTGCAACAGAAACCTATCACTGAAGAAACATAGCTATTTTTGGTACCTCCAAAATGAAAGTTGAAGTTATGGGGTTTTTGATAAAAGATGTCGAAGAAGAATAATACGGACCATGAATATGATAGAGGTGTAATATGATTGATAGTATTTTGATTTGATACAAAAGACTAAGCACTGAACCAGGCCATAGTACAACAGATCAGAATACACAAACTTAATGTTACAATTCAAAATTAAAGGACAAACTTACAAATGACAAAAATTCCACAACTCAGCATACTACAGAGCACAACAGGTTCAAAATCAATGAAATTGACATATCAAGTGGTTTAAAACTACTACATAGTAAAGGATGAAGGGACCGTGTCCCACACATTAGAGCTAGATTCAGCTCAATATTGATAGTTTTCAACTAATGAGACTAAGGTTCACTCACCTTGTTGGCTTGTTTGGTTCATTGCAAACTTGCACCTATGGGTTTGTTCACGGTTTCTGGTCTGTGACTTCATTTATGCTGGGAGGTTGAGACTCAATACAACACAGTTCATCTCCTTTGCACATGGCTTACATTTGTATGTTCAATGAATATGTGGAGTCAAGTGCTACATTTTTCTGTGAGGCTAATGTTTTGTGCACTGAAATCCTATGTGTGTGAGTCTACAATACAAGTCTGCCTGAGTTTACACAAATGATTTTGTAAGCAAGTTAAGTCAACACTGATAGATAGAGTCCTAACCTATGAAGCACGCACACCCTGCTGACACAGGTAATGTCAAAATTATAGGACAGACACCGCAACACATGATAGTATTTGATCTTCATTTACCAGATATATCCTTCTACAATTAAAAAGGTAAAAAAAAATTCTAATCATGTTTAATTTCTTTAGCATTCCATTGATCAACATTGTTTCGACACATCTTTAACCCTTTTAGAAATATTTGAGACTTGCCCAAAAAATTTATAAGGTGTGTTGACGCATTGGAAAAAACAAATATTTTTTAAACAACTATTTAAATTGTCCAACATGTGTCTTATGATTGTCACATAGGTATCGGACACTGATTCAAAGAGTGTTAAAGCAAAAAAGAAAAAAAAAACAGTTTTTAAGACACTTGTATGAGTTTTCCGACATGTGTTGTAAGAGTGTCATACAAATATTGAGGTTGTCTATCCTAACCTCTTAAGGTTGATTGAGATAACCCTGAGTTTGACAACCATTCATTTTACTAGTTAATTTAGTTTTAGTTATGCAGATGCATAGCTACACATTATTGTGTAACCCAAATCGAGAAAATTTTAGAGAATAATTCTTGTGTAACCCAAATCTTAGTCCTCTCCACGCTCAAACTAAAAAGAAGTATAGAAAATAGAAAAGTGGTTGAATTCAAGAATAGCATACCTGAGCTTGCATACCAGCATGTCTTCTAACACCAATAGCATCATACATGACAATAAGACTAAATCCCAAAGAAACAGGAAAGAGTGAATCAGCAACACCATGAGAGAGAGCAACAGAAGTGGTGAGAGCAGTACATAATGCAGAATGAGAAGAAGGCATTCCTCCAGAAGCAAACATCAATCTGAAATCCCATTTTCTTTCCATACAAAAATTCAAGAAAACTTTGATAGATTGTGACACAAACCATGCAAACAAACCAGAAACAAAAGTTGGGTTGGAAGCCAACGTAGCAACAAAAGGACTAATCTTAACCTTGGCGTTAGCCGTTACGCTTAATAAAGCGACTCCCAACCCTCCGTTTTGCAAGTAACAACAAGACCCAAGTTCGTTTTCATTGGAAATTCTCTTGTGGGTTGTTAAAGCTGCCACCTTTTTGATGAAATGCGTGAAAGGGAAAGAAACCCAAGATGGGTTTGGTTGAGAATTGTGTGAATTAGTAGTTGTATTAGATTGAGAGTGATGAGAACAAGAGGTAGTTAAAGTGGGTGTGAGGGTGTTGAAGTGAAAAATAGGGTGAAAGGATGATTGAAGTTTGAGAGTTAGAGGAAAGAGAGAGTCCATGTGATTGGGTGAATTGTTACAGAAGAAGAAGAAGCATTGAATTGGAAAAGTTGGTATGTGATGGGTGGTAGGGTCAACCACACCTTTGTTTGAATGAAGCACGCATAATTTAATGAACTCTTAGGTATATTCCTTTTAAGACACTTCAATCTTAAGCTCAATTTAATTACAAGATTAAAAAAAAAAGTAACTTTTAATTTTTATTTTAACTTTTCAAATCATATTAATCAACTATCTACCTTTCAAAGAAATATTGAATGAATTCCCCATTTTACCCTACAATCAATTTGAAATTACACTAACTATTGGATAACACAGTAAATAACTAAATATCTTATTTTTCCCAACTACAACCCTTCCCAGCATGCTAAATGTAAACACCGGATTTGTTGTTGGAACAAAACAAAAGATTTCCCCTTTTTCGGACAACCTTTCTAAAGTAACAAATAAGACTTTTACAATCACCTTCTTCAAAACTTGTCTTAACCATTGAACCAACTTGTACTCCATTTTGCAGACAACCATATTCACAAGTTGTACTCCTTCTTCAACACTTCTCAGTATCACAAACTCTCATCCTCTCAACATATCAAAAGTAAACCTCATAGCAATTGTAATAGATTTTCTTCGTCATTTCAAACTCTGATTGTCATGGATATTCTTCATAGCATTTTTTTCTTGGGTTTTATCTTGATAAGTCTTTGTATCAGTTTTTGTTTCGGTAAAATCTTGAAAAGTATTTGTATCAGTTTTATCACTTTTTATCACTTTGTATATGTTTTAACACTTTTTGCTTAAGTTATATAAGTTGTTTCCATAAGTTTGTATCAGTTTTGTCACTTGGTTTATTTGTTTTGATGTTCAGTTGTTTGTGATTGTGATATACTTTAAACATGGTTGAGTTGTAGTGGAATGATTTAATGACATGTACATTTCGATGGTATCTGTGATAGAGTTTTGATGTCATCTGATATACCAGATCCGGTTATTTTCTGTAAGTTCTATTTTAAACTTTATCTAATCTCAAGCAATTTGTTCATCTGCACCATAACTTTTTTTCCTGTTTCTAATGTCATTGTCACTTTTTGCACTTAACTTCCAATGGTGGAAGTTAGTGTTATTTTAGGCTTTTTTAAAAAATGTCACATTTTGTACTTAACTTCAAATCGTGGAAGTTATATGTTATTTTTGATTTTTTTTTCAAAAATGTCACTTATTGCACTTAACTGTTAATGTTATTTTCGGTTTTTTTTCTTTCAAAAATGTCACATTTTGTACTTAACTTCCAATGGTGGAAGTTATGTGTTATTTTTGACTTTTTTAAAAAAATGTCACTTTTTGCACTTAACTTCCAATGGTGGAAGTTAGTGTTATTTTAGGCTTTTTTAAAAAATGTCACATTTTGTACTTAACTTCCAATGGTGGAAGTTATGTGTTATTTTTGACTTTTTTTTCAAAAATGTCATTTTTTGCACTTAACTTCCAATGGTGAAAGTTAGTGTTAATTTATGTTTTTTCAAAAATGTCACATTTTGTACTTAACTTCCAATGGTGGACGTTATGTGTTATTTTTGACTTTTTTTTCAAAAATGTCACTTTTTGCACTTTACTTCCAATGGTGAAAGTTAGTGTTATTTTAGGTTTTTTTCAAAAATGTCAGATTTTGTACTTAACTTCCACCATTGGAAGTTATGTGTTATTTTTGACTTTATTTCAAAAATGTCACTTTTTGCACTTAACTTCCAATGGTGGAAGTTAGTGTTATTTTAGACTTTTTTCAAAAATGTCACATTTTGTACTTAACTTCAAATGGTGGAAGTTATGTGTTATTTTCGATGGTATCTGTGATAGAGTTTTGATGTCATCTGATATACCAGATCTGATTATTTTATGTAAGTTCTATTTTGAACTTTATCTAATCTCAAGCAATTTGTTCATCTGCACCATAACTTTTTTTCCTGTTTCTAATGTCATTGTCATGGTTATGCTTGAAATTCCTTCAATTAACCCTGTTGGTAAACATATGTTTTTCATGCTCTAATGTCATAGCCAAGAATGTCATTGTCATGCTTATGCTTTTCCATAACTTTTTCCATGCTTCTAATCTCATAGCCAAGAATGTCACGACCACCAATCCTGATCAAAGATTTGGTTCAAGGAAACCAGGTTTGGAAAATGCATATTCGTGTTGTTGATCTTTGGATCGTCAAAGAAAAGAGCGGATTACAACATATTGAGATGGTCATTCAGGATTCAAAGGTAATACTTACCAACTATTTATGCAAGTTTACGTTACGTCTCTTTTATTTATAGTCTCATTTATTTACGTTACGTTTAAAATTGTAGGGTGACCAAATTCATGTTACAACATGGAATCGAGACTTTAAGGATTGGTTTTCCCAACTTGCAGAGCATGAAACATATATCATTCATAATGGAGACCCTGTCGTGAATGATGGTGCATTCAAAGTATGCCCAAACCAACTCAAACTCGTGTTCAATGGAGGAACAACAGTTTCTAAAATGCCGCTTCCGCAAATACCAACACAAAAATTTCACTTTAAACCTATTGCTGATTTTCTGACTGGAAAATTCAACAAGGATCTCCTATATGGTGATGTTATTTTATTTATGCAAAAACATTTTTGTATGCAACAAAGTTTCATATCAATTATTTTTCACGTATGCACATGTAATAACGAATACGTCTTCTTAATTTCAGATGTCATTGGAGTTCTCCAAGATGTTGTTAATACACAAATGGGTGGTGGAAGCAAGAAATCGTGTGCTAACATTAATCTACGGGACGAATGTGGAGCAACATACATTAATGTAGTGCATAAATATCTATCATGTGTTTACAGGTAGCACTCCTTCTTATAAGGCATGGGGCAAATGTGGATGCGGAGGACAAAGAATGGTACACAGTGCTTGGTCGAGTTGCCGGTGATTTTAGAGAAATATTAATTGATGCTACCAAGACCATGCTTGAGTGATCCAAGCAAAACACAATGAATGGTACAGATTTGATGTATCTCTTTGGTTGTTTCCAAAAAAAATCAGTGTCATTTTTCTAAGATAATTTATACAAGCATAAACATAACTTGTCTTCTCTCTATGTAGGTTTTAATTTTCATGCTTCAATCAATAAATCAAGAACTAGACTAAGCATGAAAACAAGTTATAAAACCGGCTGTGAACATAAAAACAACCATGTTTCAATGTTTGTATCCTATTCCATGATTCATACTGACTTGGAATTAACATTAAAACATGTCATAGATGTGCAGTCCATGAACCATGTCAAAGTGCATTATTTGTAGGTGAAGACAGCCTAGCACTCTACATAATAATTACACCAAAATGAACAACTCAAAGCCTGCGTTGAAAAAGTGTTTTTTACAGCATGAGTTGCAAATATTATGCTAGCTTTTGGTCATTTGTGGTCTAATACTTAAGAAACCGTGCAATGGTTGTACTTTTCTATTTAAAAATGTCAAAGTTCCTTTCACATGTCAGGTACACATTAATATTTAACTGTACGAAAGAGTTTCTTGCTATACATGCCAACAATGTTTCTTCTATGTTCATTGACAACAAGCATTCACTTTATGGTGTTTCTCTTTCCTCTTACTATTTTCATGATAGTTTCAATATTATACTATTATTACTCACCAAAATAGCAACCATGCTGTCAAGTCTTACTTTTGGTACATGTAATGGTTCAAAGATCCACAAATACACTTAGTTAGTCCAAGTATAACAAGAGTAAATATACTTACTATTCAACTATACAAACTGGCCAATTAACATCCTGTATTGTAGTGGTTATTTTATTACAAACTGGACATTATGAGTGGAACTCCACATGCAAAGGACAAACTTTTTGGAGGCAAGGTAGTAGTCTTTGGTGGTGATTTTAGACAAATTCTTCCTGTGGTACCAAGAGGTACTAGATCCGATATTATTCATGCCTCAATCAATGCTTCATATATTTGGGATGACAGCAAAGTTCTTAGACTTACAAAAAACATGCGCTTACAAAGTAAGACAAACACTCTTAACCAAGAAGAGGTGCGCCTTTTTTCTGAATGGATCTTGAAAATTGGTGATGGTACCATGTCAGAGCCAAACGATGGTTATGTTGATCTTTCTATTCCTTATGAGTTCCTTATTAGGAATTTTACAAACCCTATTGAGGCTATTGTTCAAAGTACCTATCCCGATCTCATACATAACTACCTTGATCCTAATTATCTGCAAAGTCGAGCAATTTTGGCTTCAACAATTGAGGTGGTTGATGACATTAATCAATACATCACTAATCTTCTTCCAGGTACTTAACACATTTATTTCCTTTTAAATGATTATATTATGGTTTTTAGTATACTTTGCATTATTTATGGTTGTAATTACCTTTTTTTTTTTAATTTTTAGGAGAAGAAAAGGAATTCTTTAGTATTGATTCTATTGATAGATCTGAAGCTACAAACTTTGATGCATTTGAGCACTTGACAACTGAATTTCTTAATGCTCTAAAGACTTCCGATTTACCTAATCATTCAATCAAGTTGAAGGTTGGTGCAACTATTATGTTGATGCGAAACTTGGATCATTCTGAAGGCTTATGCAATGGAACAAGACTTACGGTAACTAGGTTTGCTAATCATGTCATTGAAGCCAAAATCATTTCTGGAAAGAATTTAGGTAACACAATTTATATTCCTAGAATTTCTTTGTCACCGTCACAATCACCTTGGCCATTTAAGTTGGTTAGAAGACAATTCCCCATTATTGTTTCTTTTGCCATGACCATTAATAAGTCTCAAGGACAATCTTTAGACAGTGTCGGACTATATCTACCAAAAGATGTTTTTAGTCATGGTCAACTCTATGTCGCAATGTCAAGAGTAAAGTCTAAGGAAGGTCTTAAGATACTTATTCATGACAAAGACAACATTGCTAAAACAACAACCACTAATGTTGTTTTCAAGGAGGTTTTTCACAAAATTTAGTAGGTATACTTTACAGTTTGCTTAATAAGTAAAAGTTTGAAAGAATCTAACTTGGTTCATTAATTGATTGATGTGCTATAATATTTGATATTTTGTTTGCAGGTGGAGTTTTTCAATCCATTTTCAAGATTTTTGATGCTTTTCTAGCATATTTTCGGACATCCTAATTTGGAGAATCGAGTTTCTTTTTCTAATTGGTTTTTTGTGTGCAATACAATGTTGACAAGGCAGTTTTCATTTCTTTGTTAATTCATTACATTGATACAATTAAAATGGGAATCATTGAGACTAAATCAATTTCCATATTGGAATAACTTATTATTCTACAAGGTTCTAATGGTATGTTTATGGAAATGATATGCAACACTTATGGTGGAAAATATGGCATATGCATACTATTTCTTTGATTTCCTATATATTATTAGACATTATTGTTCAATATCTATAAATGATATTGCAGTTTCTTTGCAAAGCACCAATGTTGCTACAATTGAATGGTGTTTGACAAAATATAAATTTACTCATGTTGTCAAAATTTCTTTCATTTATATTTATTTTATAATTATATTAGGTATTTTGAACTTAATTTTATATTTAATTATTGTATACCGTATAAAACGATTTTACCCGTGCGGAAGCACGGGTATATTACTAGTTTTCTTTAAAAACCATAATTTGCTTAAGAACCGCGACAAGGTCAGATAAGACATCTAATATGAGACATAAAGAGTATATATTTTGGGCTGATCTAATTGGACGAGAGTCTCGATCCGAAGAAAATAATAATCCTCTAAACTTAACCACAACATAAAAGAACTACCTTGAGAAAAGTATACAAAATTTAAGGTCAAGATACATCAAACGACTCACCACATCACACATTTAGAGAATATAAAGGGTCCACACATTTTAATTTACATTTTCAAATTTAAATTTGCATTCATTATTCTCATTCACATTTTGACTTGAACTTTGGACCGCTAACTTTGAAGATTAACTCTCTTTTCACCGCATTTAGGGCTCAACTCCACAATTGTTCATCGCAACCATTATTCTTCAATAAATTCTGATTTTACATCCGAACAATAACATTGTATATGAGGATCGACTTTAATTTTTTTTCTTCATGAAAGGCATAGTAAAATGGTGGCTTAAGTGATTGAATGATAATTTGAAGTTAAAAACGGAGTTGGTGGTGACAAGAGTGACGGAGTGAGGATGAATTAGAGAGAGGGAAAAATTAAAATGCACTTGATACTATTCTGAATTGCATTCGAATTCTTTCAAAGCTTTGTCAATTTGTGTCATCGGTGCCAAAATGTGATTTAAGGTTACAATTGAGAAATTAAGTTAAGCCCAAAAAAAATTCAATTATAGGGATTGTAGTTAATAAGTAGTGCACTTAATATATGGCTTTTTAATGTAATTGTGAGATGAATCAATATAATATTGGATTTGAAAGACATGAGACGGAATAATAGTATTGGTAATTTGATATCACAAGATTGCATGCATGACTGAGCATAAAACATGATCTGGAAATTCTCGAAACATTTTAAAAGTGGGGATAGAAAGCCATATTGGGTTCCACCTCTTTGAGAGGATGGCTAATTTGGTAGGGACAAAAGAGAGAATGTGACACAAATTGACTCGGGAAGGTCACTCACTAATCCTATCTTCAATTTCCTTAACTTATTTCATATATGGTTTGGGAAAGTGGACTTTTCACTTTTCGTATTTTTTGGCCCAACAACAACTTATTGTCTAACAATTCTAGAGAAAGAAAAAAAAACTGTAATTGGACGCAATTGTTGTTTATATTGTGAAATCTTTAATAGTTTATTCCTACTTTCAAATGAATATTTTATTATATTATTTTTAAAGGATGGACTTCGTGTAAGTTTTTTTAATTTTTAATAAATCATAATTTTTAAATTGAATCTAATTTAAGTTAATATTTTTATTTAATTATAGTTTCTATTTTTATTCAATTAATCATTTGATTAAATCTAAATTAAAATCTATGATTTTGAGTAAATTAAAAAAATTTATCTTGGAATAAATTGAACCTCAATCATTTTTAAAATATAATATTTGTATTTTAAATTGTGACACATAGGTTAAGGTGGCATCCATATGTCATTGATACATAAATGTCATATTAAATTCAAGAACTTTTGATTATAATCATTGATATTACAATTGTTTGTCTTTCTGCACAAGTCTTTACAAATGCTCAAACCCATGGCCTGAGATTTTCTTTGCTTACATGCCCGACCCTGCACAAGTATAGGGAACTCTATAGCATCGGATCCCAAATCTTAGAGGGCCTAATTCTTTTTTATATTTAGTAAAAAATATATGAAAAATACATAAAAATATTAAAAACATAAAATTTGTATAAAATAATTTATAATTTTAAAAAAAAAATTTGTTTCATTTAGTTAATATATAGTTGTATTTTAGGTATGTTATTTTTAATTATTAAAATTATATATTTTAAAAAAAAATGTAGGACTATTTTTATAAATAATTCGGGCCTCTAAATTGATTGGGTCGGCCCTGCTTGCTTAGAGCACATGTTTAAGACATACCTTTACTCAAGCTATCTAATCCAAGCATCATGTTTCAAGATCTTCTGGCAGAGACTTCCATTTGCTTAGAGCAAATGTCTAAGACTTTCCTTGCATATACTGATTGTCCATGACTAACTATGCATCCTCTGACCGAGCCTCCTGCTCTTCTGGTCATCCAAACTGAGTCTTATCCTACTCAGGTCCACACCTGAGAATTCTTTCTCAACCAGACTAGCTGAATACGACTTTCACAACTCAAGCAATGAGATTTGTGTGGCTTAAGCATCTTGGCTCAATACTTCTTCTCAAGCACATAGCAATAGTCTTTAATCTAAACTGTTGAAGGCTCAACAGAATATAGAACAAGGTGTACATGATATAGGTATTAGAGGTACCGAAGATCACCATAACAAAGACCTAAAACACTTAAGATTTCTAAGATATTCAATAGTAAGAAATAATAAGGCTTTTACAATTACAACTACCTATAGAAATTCTGCATATTACAATAAGTTGATAATTGATTGATCTTGCTACTCCTTCATGTCTAGAAACCTTGTTGAAAATCCAAGCTTTGAATCTTCAACATATTTATAGCAACATGTAGAAACTAGTCATTATGAAGATAACTTGATCAAGTGACTTTTCTTTCCTCCATAGTACAAAATCCATTGAAGATGGATACACAACATATTTTGAATCCAATGGGTAATCCTTTTAATCTTGGAGTCTTCAAGAGGATATGTACTAATAGATTTGTTGAGAGCAATCTTCCGTAGAATTGTTCGAATTTTCTTGAGTCTTGCACCAGGTAGACTTTAGTTGATAAGTTGATAAGACAATACAACATGTCTTACAGTAGTACGAGCAACCACAACTTTATCACCAACATTGAATGGTACCGGAAGCTAATATACAAAAACCAAGTGTAATCACTCATCTGAATGATGAGGCTTTCAGTTCAAAGTCTATGTTCAATCACACTAGTAATTATTATTTATATTCTGCCACCAGAAGCTAACAATTACTACTACGGAAAACCCATTTAACAACGGTTGGGAAATATATATATATATATATATATATATATATATATATATATATATATATATATATATATATATATATATATATATAATGATGCATGCACATGCGTTGTTATGTAGAGTGTTGTTTTATATATTGTACTTACAATGAAGGTTTGAAAATCGTTGTTGTAATCCATGACGCGCGCCACATATCTCAATGGTTATGATTACAAATCGTTGTAATATATACTCTTAGATATTGGGTTCAAAACCCATCAGCATCAAATTTATACAAAAACAAAAATTACTCTTAGCCTCGATTAGAATATATAACTGTTGTGAAAGGCCCATGATTTATTATATTTTATATAAATTGCTTGTTTTCTATACCTCTCACTAAAGATATACAGACATTCAAATTGACAAATAAGTATATAATCTGAAAAATTAAACTATTCTTGAAAACCAATTTAATCAAACCATTGTTGTTTTTGAATTGCATGAGTCTCGTCATTCATCTCATGTTGTTTACATATATTGTGGTATAATGATCTGGCTCCTTAAATGTATCGCTGAATTCGATTATAGTTAAATTTTCATAAGAAAATTTGATCGGATAATCTATCTTCTCATCCTCACTTATTATCGTAATTTTTCTATACTAATTTTTTTTACGATTATCAATAAGGAGGAGGAGAAGGACTATCTGATCAAATTTTCTAATGGATATCAAACTATAAACGAATTTGGTGATGCATCAGAGGTACTTGATCATTATACCATATTAAATGTAAAGAACGTGAGCTGAATGACGAGAAGCATACCAATCCAAAAACAACAATGGTTTGTTTAACTTAGTTTTCAAATATAACTTAATTTACAGATTATAAGTATCTACCTCAATTTAAATGAATGTATTTTAAGTGAGTCATATTAGTGAAACAAATAATCTATATAGACTATAATAACTCAAAAAGCATCATACACCAGAACCAGATACTATAATTTATCACATACTATATTAAACTGTTACGAGAGAACATACCTCTTAACCATGATGACTTCATACTTATGATACTTCTTTTTAGGAAAAATACCCAAATTGGTCCCTTAACTCTACCTCAGGGTCCAGTTTGGTCCCTTATCTTTAAAAAGTATCAAAGTAGTCCTTTAATTGTTCAAAAAGATCCACGTTAGTCCTTTCCGTCCATTATTTACTAACGGCGTCAATTTTCGCTTGGGTAGCATTTGACGCGGCATTTGGTTATACGCGTGGAACATGACTTGGTATACATTCATCTTCTAGGTCATTAAATTCCCAGAAAAATTCTTAAAAAAATTTTTGAACCTAAGAATCGAACACATGATCACTTGGTTGTTGTATAACATATTAAACCACTACACCATTTCACCCTTGTTTGTAAGTCTTACACAATGATTTGAATTTATTGTCTAAATTCTCTCTATACTTCATTATTACAATATTTGTCCATTTTTTTTCTTTCTGATTTATTACACTATATTACACAACTTTTCTTGTCAGCATGTTGCTCCCACCTTTATCAATTTGATGAATTCTGCCATTCTTAGGCTTGCTACTCATGACACGAATGCCACAATTCAGACACGCAACCACCCTCTACCAATGACATAAAGACAACACTTACAACTTCATATCCGCCATGAGAGTATAACACTATGAATATGTCATAAAGCAACTCAAGTGTGAATAAGGAAAGACCAAGCCTGAACTTGTTTCATGTCTACTTTGAATAAATGGTTAACTAGTGCTATGGATAGAAGCTTCTGCATTACACGATTTATGAATAAATAGATGTAAAATATAATGTGGAATGCAAATTCAGTGAGACGGAAAAGGCACACATTAGAACTTGCTTGAGCCACAACTCACATGATTTAAGTACCTTGATTTTATCGTGAAAGTGACAAGAAATTGAGAGTTATGCAAATTACAAGATTCAAGCTCGTAAATGAACTTATTGATAACTTGGCTTTTGACTGTTACAATATAAAGATGTTTGGATTTGTCTCACTGTGAATAGTCGGTTTATCTTCCTCAAGGTGTATTGAGTTGAGGCATTAATAATAATATCTTAAACTTAATTATTATTTGGTGGTGAGGCTTTAGCTTATTCTTATTAATATTATTGACAAGATCTTAGCTTATTGTTAGTTGCTATTAATCGGTCACACAATATTATTGATAATTTAATTTTATTAACCTGAAAAATCTTCAGAGCAATGAATTTCTTGGTGGCTTTGTTCCAAAACTTGATTGAGCATAAAGATTGGCCAATGTCACAAGCTTGTACAGATGCATACAACAAGAGTATGGAGAAGTGGCATGGTTGGCTTGCTAGTTCAAGATTACGTGCTATATTTTTGCAATCCTCAAACTTTACAATAGAAATAGAATTTATATGAGCTTCACTATTTAATCGTGCTTCACATTGACTTAGGTATGTTGAATGTTCACAGAAAATGCATTGAGTTACATATTCTACTGTCATTTCTCTATAATCTTTGCTCTTGATTGTGTGAATGCTACTTTGTTTTGGATAAACAACTTAGTTAAGTGCTTATGGCATAAACACTTGTTATACTAGTGGTTTTGGATAAACAACTTAGTTAAGTGCTTATGACATAAACACTTATTATACTAGTGGTCAGGTATGATGAATGATCCTTTGATGGAGATGGTGCAGAAAATGTTCCCAGTGAATCTCATGGTGTAAAATTGGTTGATTATGAATGGTGAGTTATCAATATTATCAACTGATTTGAATTAATAAACATCAATTGTGAAGTGGTGTAGTGGTAAGTTGTTATTGCTTGCAAGCAAGATGACATGGGTTCGAATCCAAACTAAATCAACAATTTTGGAATTTATTTCTTACCACGCGTATGACCTAGTGCCACGTCAGATGCCACCCAAGCAAAAATTGACGTCGTTAGTAAAAAATGGACGGAAAGGACTAACGTGGACCTTTTTGAACAATTAAAGGACTACTTTGATACTTTTTAAAGATAAGGGACCAAATTGGACCCTAAGGTAGAGTTAAGGGACTAATTTGGGTATTTTGCCTTCTTTTTATTGTTTCTAAAACTAGGTAAGATTTGCATTCACAGTTGTTTCCTCGTTTACTACACATAGTTGCGCAAACGAGAAGATGAATCCAAAAAAATGAGAATAATCAACAAAAACAACATGCAAAAAACGAGAAAATGGGAACTATCTTTAAAAAGATTGAAGTAGAAGAATACCTTATTTTCATATATATGTAACTCAACAACCCATACTATAAGCTTTCTACCACTATCATCATCCACTATGTTCATTTAATTTTAGACTCTACAAGAAAGCATACAAGATAAAGAAGCCTAAATAGAAAGCTTCATACTTTTTCTATTCCTTTTTGCAAATTCTAAAAAAAATGATGAAGCTTCATACTTCTTATCAACTCATACATTCTTGTTACCACCATAATCATAACCATGTATCATCTTTACTATACAGCTTCAGCTATTTCAAACAAGAAAATTAGTTAGTATTCAAAACAAAACTAACAAAAGTTGAAACAAACCCCTAAGAAGTGGAACTGTAACCCTAAGTAGAATAATCTCTTATTTTCCATAGCTACACAAACAATATCTACATCATCACCATGTTCATCTAGTTTGTGAAGCAATGAAAAAGAAATACAAAGAGGAAAAAGCTTACAAAAAAGCTTCATACTTCTTATATTTCTTTTCATTGTTTCTAAAACTAGATGAAGTTTTCTGCCTAAGATGGAAGAAGAAGAATAATAAAAAACTTGCAAACAAACATATAATGAGGAATATCTTAATGGGAAATATGGAAATACATTAATGTAAGAAGATGAATATCTTAATGTATGAAGTGCAAGTGGAAAATGGGTGCTAGGGTTTTGTTGTGAAGGAAATGGTGATGATAGGTCACTTAATTCGCTTATATGGGTGAATATTTCACAACGGTTAACGCTAAGAACCGTAATGATACATTATTTTCATTATAAATATATCATAACGGTTAAATATAAGAACTGTAACGATGCCCCTTTTATATGTTACAAGGTTCGATTCCCGACAACAATTTTTATCAATTTTACATAATATATCACAACGGTTACATATAAGAACCGTAGCGATACCCCTTTTAATATCACAACGTTTGCTCTTCCTGGAAGAGAGAAACGCTCATCCCAAGTATAATAAGGATTTATGATTTCTGACTCCGAAAGGGGTCGGGCGACCGAAATCGGTGCGCTCTTCGCCGGTGAGGCAATCTACGGTGGAGGTGGAGGCGGAGGATGAAGAAAGTTGTGAGTATATGCATCCAGAGGAAGACGAAATTGTAACAAGGTTTAGTGATGTTGTGAAGGCGGAAGTAAGGGAAACCCTAACAGAGATGATTCAAGTGGATCAGAAGCTATGGGTTGATGTTTTGAATGATAATCGGAATCCTGCTAAGGGTAGAATGATGCAGTACGTTGCACCAAATTAGGCGAACAAATAAATTGAAGTTGTGATTGAACGGGAAGACATTGAAAATGAAATTAGGTTTTGGGACAATGCGCTGATTTTATACGCCATAGGAGAAGATTTAAGCATGAATGCGGTGAAGAGTTTTATGCAAAGAGCATGGAATTTCGTGAAGATGTCGAACCTTTACTACCAGGATGCTGGTTATTTCTTGATGTGTTTCCAATCTCATGAAGATCGTGAATCTGTGTTAATGAAGGGTCCTTATACGTTCAGAGGTATGCCTATGGTGATTAAAGAATGGCAACCAAATTTCAGTTTGAAGGATGATTTCTTGAGAACTCTACCAGTGTGGATGAAATTTCCCAAGCTTCCTATCCATTTATGGGGAGATGGTGGCCTAAACAAGATTGCAAGTGCTTTGGGGAAGACACTAGTTACAGATGAGTGTACGACAAACAAGCTTCGTGTGTCGTATGCACGTATCCTTGTGGAGGTTGATATCACTCAGAAAATGAGAGAAGAGGTAACTATTAGATTCGAAGGAAAAATTATTACACAAATGGTAAAGTATGAATGGAAACCGGCTTATTGTGTTAAATGTCAGAAATATGGACACAAGTGTATGGAACAGGTACAACAACATAGATGGGGACCCAAGCCTAAGCCTCCTGAAGTAGTTAATGTGGTTAATCCTGGAAAATCATCTAATATGAATATTGAGCACACTCCTTGTCAAGAGGAAGATAAAGAGAAGGCAGATGAATAGGAAGTTATTTGGACAAGAGTTAAAAAGAAAACAATATATAAAGGTAAGGCTCCTTTGGTTGATAATTCTAGTGGTGTCAATTGTAATAACATTTTTTAGGCTCTTGAGGTTTTGAATGACCTTCATGTAGCCACAAATCATGATCCATGTTAGTAGCTTGGAACACTAGGGGGCTGAATAAAATGGGCAAGCTAAAGGAGATTAGCTCCCATCTCCTAGAGCTTAAGCCAACAATTTATGTTTTAATTGAAACTAGAGTGAAGGAAAGCAAGGCTAAGACAATTAGAGAAAAAATGCATATGTATGACAATTACATTGATAACTATAAAGATCATGAAAATGGTATAGTGTGGATCAATTGGGATAATACCAGGGTGAAAGTTAAGTTCCTTAGAAGTTCCAGCTAGCTGGTTCATTGTGAAGTTAGGAATGTGCAAGGTGACTTTCTTTATTGGATGACTGTTGTGTATGCTTTTAATCAACTTGATAAGAGAAGGATTTTGTAGAAGGAATTAGAGCATCTTTATGGTAACTTGCAGGGCCCTTGGTGTGCCATTGGAGATTTTAACAATGTGGTTAAGGCCTAGGACAAAATAGGAGGCAATTTGGTTACTGAAAATGAATATGTTGATCTGGTGAACATATTATGCAAAGGAAATACATAGCACATGATAGCCACACCAATTGGCGAATTGGTCCATAATATACACTCATTCGCCAATTGGTTTGGCGAATTGGTCCATAATATACACTCATTCGCCAATTGGTTTGGTGAATATGTATGATTTTTTTATCATTAACCAATGCATGTAGCGAATTGCTCCTAAAATATAACTAATTCTCCAATTCATACAGTGAATGTGTATTCAAACTAGGTTATTTTGGTAATTATTTTGAAAACTATGTTATTTTGGAAATATTATTTTTAAAGTATTATTCTAAAAAAAAAATTCACAAATTAGAGATATAGTATAATGTTAGACTATTCTATACAAATATTCTAGAAGACTATTAAAAGATAACCTAGATATTTTCGCAACTAATATGCTTAGATCTAATGAAGATATCACCTGATTCGTCCGATTCGTTGGTAAAAGTAATATCTTCAAAATATATTTGACTTAATTACTTTAATATAAATTTAGTGGAAAACTTTTTCCTCCTTGACGATGTATATAGTGGAAAAAAGAATCCTCCATAACCATATCCTGGTAAATTCATCCATTCAACTTTTGTTCGTCACTTTTTTCTTTTTAATCTAGTGTTCGAACAAAGAACCAAATTATTGAGGTTGAAGTTACGTTATTTTTCATCAATTTCAATTTTATACTAATAATACATAACGATTTTATATTGATATACCTAACAATTAATCTTTCTATTATGATTTAGTAAAAATAAATAAATCCTACATATAAAGAAGAATATAAACTCAATTTAAAAGATAAAAAGTAAATAATTGATTAGTCTATGGTAGATGAACAACTAAAGTATATAAAAAAGAAAGGCTTAAATGTATATTTGGTCCCCCTATTTTGGTGTTTTTTAAATTTTAGTCCCCCATTTTAAAACTCAGTTTTTTGGTCCCTTAAGTTTGGGTCAATTGGGATTTCCATGGTCCCCCTCCACTTGGCTTGCTCATTAATGACATGGCAACTGTGATTGATGATGTGGGATAGCCAACTTGGATCTATGTCATTATGTTTGTTAATATATTATTTAGGTTCTATTTTTAATTCTTCAAATTAATAGTAAAATAAATTAAATCATTTTAAAATAACTTTATAGATAATTCGTTAGCTATGCTTCATCAAAAACACCACTGCATTGAAGGAAAGCTACAATTCGTTAGTTAAGCTACAATAGAAACTAATGAACCCTAATCCTGCATCCATCATTTACGCCACTGCATTGAAGGAAAAACGAAACATTGAAGGCTGAACCTTTTCCTGAGTTATTCTTCAAAGCTCAAACCTGAAAAACGAAACATTGAAGGAGGAAAATGGAAACCGGATGAGTCAAATATTGTTTAAGGTATGATTTATTGTTTGTTTATTGAGTGTCAGAATGTTTATTTGTTGTTTTCTTCTTGTTGTGGTCCACCATGTACCTTCTCTCCTTTTCTTTATTGACTGATTTTGTCTTTCAGCCCTAAAATGTAATATTGTCCCATTGAGTATTATAATATTTTGATTTTGTGTTTCAACCCTAAATGTAATGACAGGCCTAGTCAGAATAATAAAGTTAGGTTAAGAATACACCATAGGGGAAAACTAGTTGTGGAACCTGTTAAGTGGTATGTTTGAGGAGAAGTGATTGAGATGAATTGGGGATGGGATGTAGATTTCATGAACTATATGGATTTTGAGAGCTTGATTAAAAGTTAGGGTTATGTAAATATCAAATGTTTGTGGTACTGGAACCCTTTGTCCAGTTTTGCTAGAGGTCTTAGGTCATTGAACAATGATACAAATGTGTTGAAATTTGCTAAGGATGTAAAGGGACATGATGTTATTGACATATATGTGGAACATAAGGTTTGTGAATCCCCTGAAATAGTGGACCCAAGTGAAGTAGACAAATTCATTGATGACCCTGATGTAGAATCTACTGGTTGTAGTCAAGGTAAACCAAATGCTGAGGCTGAACATAATACTGAGACTGGACATAATTCAGAGGTTGTACCTAATGTTGAGACTGAACCAAATTCAGAGGTTGTACCTAATGTTGAGACTGAACCAAATTCAGAGGTTGTACCTAATGTTGAGGCCAAACCAAATGCAGAGGTTGAACCTAATGTTGTGACTGAACCAAATGCAGAGACTGAACCAAATGCAAATGAGGATTATGTTGCTAGTGACTTTAGTGAGGATACTGAAAATGAATTTGATGAAGGCAATGAAGGTGATGAAGATGAGATAAATTGGACTCAAGTGCTACCTCCAGAAACTTTAGCTGAGGTTAATGTAAACAAAGATGCAGCTGATATTGGAGATGACCATGAAGATTCTGATCACTTATACACCCCTTTTGGAAGTGAGGATGATGAAGATGTACCCAAGTTTCCTACTTATAAGAGTGGTAAAGGAAGTGTATTTCAATTGGGTATGATGTTTACAAACAAGGATATGGTTAGAGATGTTATCAAAGACTATGGAATGGAGAATTAAAAAAATGTGTTCACAAAAAAAATGATGTCAAGAGGATGATAATTAGGTGTATGAATGGTTGTAACTTCTACCTAAGGATTAGTAAAAGAAATGGGCAGCAATATAGGCAAATTGTTAGTTATGTAAATGAGCATACATGTCATAGAACTACACATAATAGGAATGCTAACACAACTTAGCTTGCCAAAAAAATTGCACACGTGTTAAGGCATAGTCCTTACATAAAGCCAACAGGTCTCATGGCAATTTACCTTAAGAGTGAATAATACGATCTGGTAGAAACGTGGAAGAAAGGTGATTGACGAAAGGAAGAAGAAAGGAAGAAGGGTGATTGATGAAAGGAAGAAGATACTTGATTGAAGAAAGGAAGACACATTCTGAAAGAATGATGAAGGATGAACAACACCTTTAACATATTAGGGCACCATTTATAAATAAATAAATAAATAATATAAAATAATTCATTTTTTATTCATTATTATATTTCAAAATAATTTTAAATCACAATATATATGACTGTGTTATTAAATATTCAAAATATGACATCCACATCATCAATTACAGCTGCCACATCATTAATGAGCAAGTCAAGTGGAGGGGGACCATGGAAATCCCAATCGACTCAAACTTAAGGGACCAAAAAGCTGGGTTTTAAAATGGGGTACTAAAATTTAAAAAACACCAAAATAGAGGGACCAAATATGCATTTAAGCCAAAAAGAAATAGTTGATATCGAATATTTAATATAACTAGGTTAAAAATTGAATAAACTAGTAAATATCAAATAATTTAAAATTTAGTATTCAAACTAATATTTAAATATTCTAAAATAAATTAATAGCATAACTAAAGGATATGCTATTATGTTTTTTTGGTAAATTCTGAAAGGTGGGAGGTTTATAAACAAGATTAATTATATATAAGATTAAGAGTTAATTTATCATTTTTGTGAAAGAAAAAAAGATTAATAGTTGTAGATGGTTGGGAAGATTCTGGATAGTTGTGGATGGTTCTAGAAGGTCCTGATTATGACTTGATATATTAAGACACAGTGATCTTGTTCACTTCACTTCACATTGTTTCCATAAACGAACCACACAAAACTCCCTTACAATTCTCTCATGGCTTCTTCTGAACCAAACCATGCGTTGCTTTCTTTCCCTTCCATGCTTGCTCCGAATGAAAACATGCAAAACGGAGGAGGCTTAGAACTGGTTTTAATGGAGAATGCTAGCTCTTTTCTGTCCACATTGGCTTCCAACCCGACCTTTCTTTCTGCTATCTTTGCCTTGTTTCTCACTCAATCAACCAAAGTTTGCTTCAACTACTTTAAGGAGAGGCAATGGAATCTCAGACACTTTCTTGCTTCTCAAGGAACGCCTTCCCCTCACGCTTTGTTTGCTTCTCAAGTAACGCCTTCCCCTCGCCCTGCGTTTGCAATGCCTTCCACTCCCTATGCGTTTGCTTCTCAAGGAATGCCTTCCACTCGCTCTGCGCTATGTTCTGCTCTCACCACTTCTGTTGCTCTCACTCATGGCGTTGCTGCTTCACTCTTTCCTCTTTCTTTCGGATTTAGTCTCATTCTCATGTCTAATGCTGCGGCCGTTAGAAAACATGTTGCCTACCAAGCTTTTGTATGTATTCTATTCTTCAACTCAATCTTTATTACTTTCTAATCAATAACAACATATCTTTTCACCTCTGGGTTGGACACAGGTGATTAATGCAATTCTCAATGAATTGTTTAAAGGGACTCCTAAGCCTGATGAGAAGATAGATGAAAATGTTGGTGACACCCTACCTCAACTCTTATCTGGTGCACTTCTTGGTTCCACGGCTGCCATTTTATGCTCTCTAGGTTTCATGCTACTGCGTTAGGTGCAATCTCTATTTCTTCTTATAATGTCTTACACTGATTCTCTTTTCTTGCAATTTTCTTTATCAAACTGTATTCAATATATCAAATTGATAATACCTATGTTTCTTCATTGATAGACTTTTACAGTGTAATATGCTACTTGAAGAGTAAAGTACCATTTTCTTTGAAATGCTTAAAAACCAGAAATTATATCAAGAATCTTTAAAGTTCAAATTAATTAATCAAGAATATTTGTGTCCAAATGTCCACTAGTCATCTCTTGCCAAGGTTTTCCAGATAGAAATGATCGCTTATTCCAATGTTTTTTTATTGCTACCATCTGTTTTTATTTTTCTGCCTTCTTTGCTCATTTATGAAGAAAAATATTTTGACCAGAAAATTGTGTTTATGGCTGGACACAGGTGCTTAATAGGATGATTCTGGGTGACATGTTTCAAGGAAGCTAAAGAAACATCTTGGTTGTATAGTAGTCATTTTCTGCTTTCAATGTTGCCTTATTGTGAGTTAGGCGATTCTGTTATGTTGCCTTTTTTTTTGGATCAAAATGTCTTGTAAGGTGATAGTACTTCACAGCATGAGTAATAGTGCAAATGAAGATTTTTTCCCCTCTACTTAAGAGAATTTGTCAAACAAGTTGAATGCAATCAAAATATGCTAAGAGTTCTATTTCTGTATTTCACACATTTCTTCTTTATCGCCTTTTTTTCTTTCACAATAGCAATAATTTGATTTCCTTTCCTTTTGTTGAGTTTTGTTTTTTACTCTCCAGCACTCTAGACTTATGCAATATTCATCAAAATTGTTCCTAAATAACACTCTTTCATTTTCTAAAATGATCATAAATTATTTTTCAAGTTTTGAATGAGTTATAATACAATGAATGCGATAAATAGACTCAAAGGAATTTAAAAGAAGATAATGGTAAGATAGACTAATTGGCTCGGAGCTTAATACAAACTGTGGACAATAGTTTCAACCGAGAGTCAAATGTTGAAATAAATATTTTGGTCCAAAAAATCGATCTTCCCTGTATATTTGATTCAGAGATTAAGAGAATACATACTCAATAATGTAACTATTTCAATCAAATGATCTGCAATACACAGGCTGCGTGACTGCTTCATAGTCCAGGTGAAAGAAATCTGGGTCCTTTATATTTAAACACACTTTTGGGACATTATACCACGACATCATGCGAGGAAAGTGAAGTCAAAATTGCGTAAAATGTCAATAATAGCGTATCTTTTTCATTATAACACTCATGCAGAGAAGAATTTGTCCTAGAATATAGAGCACTTACTAAGTTGCTATATCAATCACAGTATCTGAGAAAATAGTGACGGCTATCAATCAATATTGAGTAGTTTGATAAAAAAAGAACAACATAACAGAATCATCTAGCCAAACACCATGCAATCAAGACTGGAAAAAATACTTGAGGTAAAGTGTGACCAACATGTTCCTTTAGCCTCGCTTCAATAACGGGAAGCCCTCCAAAATCCAAACAATTCATCCAGAAGTATATTAACCACTTGTGTACTTTGAAACAGTCTAAAACAGAAATAAATTCACAGCCACAAAGATAGACCAGAAAACCGAGTATTTGCAAATATAAAACACCATGCAGCAAACTAAAAAAGTTATGGAGGATTGGAAAAGTGATTGAAATCAAGAATAGCAGAGATATACCGGAGCTTGCAAGCCAGCATATATATCTTCTAACACCAATCGCATCATACATGACGATGAGAGTAAACACCAAATTCGTAAAAATGTCACCTAATTTTTTCTAACCATTTCATACTCAATCTTTACAACCTTCTAGTACTTGAATCACTCAATCAATCACAAGATATTTAGAAATTTCTTCAGACACTTAAATTATAACTAAAGATCAACCAAACCCTTAGAACAAACAACTCTGAGAATTCTCAACCGAAAAATGATCTACGCTTCTTACTCTACAAACCTTATTTCTCAACAAAAATGGCACAAAAACCTTAAATATTACATATATTTTGAAATAAATATTACACCTCTCCTCACAACATCTTGTGTTTCCCCTCAAACGATTCGTGTTTGAGGCATATACGAAACACCCCAAAAGCATTGCCGACTCGCCTCGCAGCCCCTAGTGGACTCCCCGCCGTGTGAGGTAGAATGGAAATGTTAAAGTTGTTGATTTTCTTGAGGCACACTCCATAGGACCTCAATTCTCACATTGAAATATGATTTTGTATAGTCTTTGAGAGTTATTTTTATATTGGTGTTTTAACTACATCTCTCTCATAAGAGTTTTAGTTTCTCCAAAACCTTCAATGAAAGACTAAATTCTTAATAATTAATCTGCTAGTTAGGAATTTTAGGAATGATCTTGAGACTTGATTTGCATATTCATGTTGTTTCTAAGATTTTACTTCTTTTCCTTTCAATAAGTGATTCTTAATCAGCTAATTTGATGAACAAAATTAGAGTTATGGAATGAATGAGTTAATGAATCTGGTGATAGATAAAATAAAAAGTGAACTGTGTTTGGAAATGAAATTTTGTAATCAAATAGTGAATGCAATATGAGTTTTAGCCATTATATTTGCTAGTGTTAAATGTGCATAGTCCGATTTGTGTGACTGCACCATTTTCCGACAGAAAGAAATATGAATCCTTTATACGCATTAAACAGCAAGACAGTAACAAAAATCTATCTATTTTAGCAGAAGATACTGGAGGAAAAAAAATCTTCATTTACATTATTCTCAAGCTATGAAGTGTTTGTCCAAGAATATAGAGCACTTATTAGTTGCTATGAATCACATTATCAGAGCAAAGAGTGTGTGTGCTATCAATCAATATTGAATACAGTTTGAGCAGAAAAAGGGAACAAAACAGAATCACCTAACTAAAAACCATGAAACCTAGACAGCATAAAATGGCTACTACAATACAACCAAGTAGAGCACCAACTAATACTTGAGATAGAGTGTGACTAAGATGTTCTTTTAGCTTCCTTTCATCGATAGGATAGCCTTGCAACAGCCATATTAAGCACCTGTGTCCAGCCCCAAAAGGTAAACAAAGTCAGAGAGCAAGAGATGTTTAAAATTTAAAGTCAGATTGGTGCAGAAAATACATGAGAGTTCATTACAACCCAACAAAATATTGAGATTCTTGAGCCTCACTGATGATAGTTTAGCAGCACAAGTTGACATTATAGACATATATTACTTTTATTAATTAGAACTTTCACGAAGCATTTCTTCATGTAATTTCTGGTTTTTTCTTATTCAAGGAACAATAATAATACCTGGCATTATACTGTGAAAAGCTATGAATGAAGAAACATAATTCAAGGCTTATATCATCCTCTAATGTAATAAATTCACAGCCACCAGTATTTGAAAACTAAAAAAGTTATGGCAGCTAACGGATCAATATCAAGAAAAGGGAAACAAAAAAGAGATGGCACCTAACGGAGCAGCATGAAACCTAGAGAGCATAAAATGGCAACGGTAGAACCAAGCAGTGCACCAGTTAGGACTTGATGTAGGGCGTCACCAACATCTTCATCTATCTTCTCTTTAACAAGTCGACGCCCTTGATAAGCTACATCCATAAGCGTATTAATGACCTGTATCGAAACACAAGATTTTGAGGTGAAAAGTATACAAAGTAACAAAGATTCATGAGTGGAAGAATGGAGTAATACTTACGAGAGCATGGTAGGCAACATGTTTTTTAACAGCAACAGCATCACACATGACAATGAGACTAAATCCCAAAGAAACAGGAAAGACTGAATCAGCAACACCGTGACATAGAGCAACAGAAGTGGTGAGTGCAGAACATAGTGCAGAGCGAGTAGAAGGCATTCCGTGAGAAGCAAGCATGAGTCTGAAATTCAATTGGCTCTTCTTAAAGAGATTCAAGAAAACTTTGCTCGATTGATTGAGAAACAAGGCAAAGATGGCAGAAACAAGGGTTGGGTTGGAAGCCAATGCAGGTGGCAAAGAGACTCCCAAGCCTCCTCCGTTTTGCAAGTAAAGAAACTCTTGTCTGTTTTCAATGGAAACCAAAGAAGAAGAAGTGGGAAGAGAAGAATCCATGAGAGAAATGGTAGACTGAAATTGATGAAAGAAACGTTAGCTTGATTAAGAAGTCATCATGAGGTTATAAAGGGTGGAATTCTGTTATGGAAACTTCTATGTGAGAACCTTCCAGAACCATCTAGAATTTTTAATCTTGTTTTATAACACTTTGTTCGGTTGAGGGTAAAGTTAGGGAAAAGAAAACACTACCTTCAATCAATTTTCCACTGTTTGGTACTAGTTCAAAACTAGAAGGAAACAATAGTATAATCTCACTTTCTTTCCATTTTCAACCATATACTTTTAATCCTGTAACCTTTGATCCTTTAAAACTTTTAATCCTGTAACGTTGTTAAAAGCATAAAAGATTATTTAGCAAATACAATTAACTAAATTGTATTTAATCCTGTAACAATTATAGGAACTTATATAACTTAATTTATCAACAAATCATTGTAGTATAAGATTATTTTTTCATGAGAGATAAGTTATGTTTGATAAAAATAATGATTGATTGATAAGTTAGTTGATAATTTATAGATTATGATTGATGATTAATAATTAATAATTAAAATTTTATAATTAATAGTTTTTAGTTGATGATTGAATTTTAAAGTTGATAAATTAATTGAAGTAGTTGGTAAAATTAACTGTACAATTAACTAATAAATATAAAATAATATAAAAAGAATGTATTTTGATTTAATATTAAAATATATATTTAAGATACTTAAACTATAATAGGTAAAAGTAAATTTTAACTAAAATAATAAAGGTAAAAGTGAAAGAAAAAAAAACTATAAGTTATAAACTAAAATCAATTTGAAATAGTATCGTAAAATAAATTATAAATTTGTAAAATAATTAATAAACTGTAATCAATCTATAAGTTATAAATCATAAATTAAAATTTCAAAAATATATTACGACATAATAGCCATAATTTACTATATTTAGGGCAATTTATTAACGTATCCCATGAGTTTCTTAGATATCTGTATACTTACAAAAATACTCTTTTATTTTGATGTGCAAATCAGGATGTACATTTTTTTTTAATTTCTTTGTTTTTCCGGATGTGCACATTCGATATAAATTCGCATTTGCAAATATGGAAGAAAACCAGATGCAGAATACCAAAAATTCAGCTTTGTTTCTCAGTCAACTCAGGCAACTCAAAAGGCATCAAAAGTTTCTCTGTTAACAAACTGATATCAAACTTTGTTAACAAAACAATATGAAACTTTTGCAATAACACTAAAACTTCTTCAATAACACTAAACTTTTACAATAATAATACACTTGGAACATTAATACTGACAAATACAAGTTGTTATCAACAACTTTTACAATAAAATAGAAACTACAACAAACCTAACATTCACAAACACTTAACTAATATGACAAATAACACAGTATAGCATAAGCACTTCCAGATCATCTTTCATTTGCTTGTGTTCTTCAAGCTTCATTTAGCTACAAGTTCTTGAGCCTCAAAAGTTCCACCTTTTTTTGCGTCAACCAACTCTTTTTTTGCTTCTTCCATCTCTTTGAAATAGATTCCAACATTCCATTGCAGATTTCTGATGCTTTCTTCCTTTTCATCTTTAGAATCATCATAAAACCATTCAAAAAAAAGCATACCCAACATTCGTGTGTCCCTGGACAAAAATGAAGTGCATTCAGACGAATGAAGATGAACGTCATTGGAAGGAATGTGTTATCAGAGATGAGAGAGGATTACCTTAAAATGTTGACAACCCCAAAAAAAATTTATGTAATTGTGATGGTTTTTGTCGTACAAAGTACATCAAGGTCTCCACAACCACACATAAGTTTCCCAAAGATGATATACACTTGCAAATCGATGCGAGTTTTTGAAGAGGATGAAGATGTGTGTCTAGAACTCATGATTGGAAGACAAGTTTTCATTGCAATTTGGATAATTTAGGAAAAAAATAAGAAATATGTGACTTAGGGGTTTACAATTGGGGCTGATTTTATAACATTTTTCCAGATGTGCACATCCGGACAAGTTTATGCTAAACAAGTTCCAGATTTACACATTCAGAAGTCGCGTAACTTGTTTTTCCAAAAAAGGATTGATAATGGGGAGAGTGATCATGCAGGTTCAAATATATCAGTAATTCTTCCGGATCTGCATATATGGAGATCCTCCGCATATGCACATCCAGAATAAATATTTTTATAATACCATGGTGCGTCCTAATTTGCACATCCAAAATCAGAGGGCATAAGTGGAATTATGCGTGGTGTCTAAGAAATTTACGAGGTATATTAAGAAATTCTCTATATTTTTTATGATGCAATTCATTAGAAATAGCAGATGAAAAGAGTAAACGTAGCTAATATAGCTAAGAGAAATGCTAAGAACACTTTCTTTTCAACACTCTCTCAAACACTTACTTTCATATTGGTTGAAACATATGTGGGTCCTACCACTTAATGTGAAGTTTATTTCCAAAGTAAGAGACTCACACATGTTTTAACCAATAAAAAAATGAGTGTTTGAGAGAGTGTTACTAGCACTCCTCATATAACTAATGATATGCGGTAAAGTAAAAATTAATTATTGTAATTAAAAATGTAAAATTCATTTTATTAAAATTGATAAATAAAAACAATGAAGTACCATATTTTTATTTATGGATGGATATGGTATTTATTTATTTTGAATATGGTTTGATTTGATCTAAAATTTAAACTATATTTTTCTTTTCATGAAAAAGAAACTTAATGAGAGTGTGATTATAATGATAATTAGAATTTTTAAAAATTAAAAAAAATATATTATTCATGATAAAGTTTTTATATTTCTCAAAAGAATGTAAAGTTAAGACCTTAGAGGAGAAGGACTGCTACATTTTAGGGAGAAAAGGAAAAAAATAATGAAAATTGTCAAAATTTGAAGCAAATGGATGAAGAATAATTGTGATTGATCTATTTTGCATTAGAAAACATTTAATATCCCGGTCTTTTATGAATTCAGTCAACTATTCCATAAAGTAGTGGAATTAAAAGGCCAAGAGTAAAATGAACATTTCACCTAAAAGGGGTAATTTGATTATTTTAAAAGGATTATAAGACATTTCAAGTCTAAGTCTAGTTAAGACTAATAAATCGTAAAAGTGTGTTTGGATGAAATATTTTAATGAATGAAAAATAATTTTTTGAAAGCATTTAAAATGATTTGATCAAAATTTATTATTTGGATAAAAAAATTTAAAAAATTATTAAAATGATATAAATTTATGAAGTATTTTATTCAAATCAAATTTAAGGAATTTCAAATGATTAAGAAAAATAGAGAACTTGAAATTGTTCCATAATTTGAATGTTAAATTGATTATTATTAATTTTTAAAAATTTGTCAAATGGTCCTTATATTTTATGAAAATTACAATTTTACCCCCAATTTATTTTTTTTTGCAAATAAGTCCCTAAATAATTTTTAAATTTTACAAATCGGTTCCTTGAAATTTTCAAAATTTGAAATATGGTTACGATTTTTCATATTTTAAATTTGACCAAAAAGTTTTAAAATTTATGAAAACAACCTTAAAAATTTAACAATCATTTTAATACTCAATCGAAACAAATAATTTAAAATTGAATAAATTACAATTGAATCATTTGAATTGCTTTGAATTTTGAATTCTTTAAAAATTCTCAATTACCTCGTCCAAACACGCTTTAAGGAAGTTATTAAGTCATTAACCATGTTTTGTGGACAGAGGATATAATTGAAAACTTTTAATTGTTGTAGGGGCATTTTAGTTAATATATACTCTTGAGTCAAGAGTGAAATTAAGAATGGGGTGCTATGTTGAAGAGAAACACGAAATTGGAGGAGAAAGACAGAAGAATTCATCATTCTTGACTCAACAAGGCATTGTATTCAACTTCATCTTGGATTTGACCAATGCAAGTACTTATAGTACACCATTTTACTCCTAACTTATTTTAGCCTTCTCGTTAACCATCATTGATCCTTTCCACAATGATCAACGATAAGCATTGGAAGAAATAAGAGGAAAGAGATCATTGTTTCACTTAATTAAACTTTGCATGTGATAGAGGAAGTATATTCATCATCTTGGAAGCGAGGAAGTAAGGACTTTGTGTTCATCTTCATCATCCAACAATTTCTTTCCATGGGTTCATATACAAGGCACAAAGGACTTTCTTCTTAGGATTTAATATTACCAATGATGGATTTAAGAGTTGCATGTTTAGGATGTAGACACTTGATGAATTGATGATGAATTGTATGTTAGATAAGTATGATAAACCTTAAGGTTAATGATTTGGTAAGTATTGGAAATTATGTGAAAAAGTATATTTTGATATTATGAACATGCTTCTATGGTCCGTGATGATTATTTAATATTAGCATGTGTTTTATGAGGTTTTAGAAGTGAAAAATGGTGTTTTTTAAGTTTCTGCGAGTTTGATTTGGATCAAGGGGTGCACGAATCGAATCACATTCTCGGAATTACACCTCCAGGTTTAATGACTCGTGTTAAAGGGTTCCAAGACTCGGATTACGACCACCAAAATGCCCAAAAACCTTATTTTTATCATTGGAACCCCTAGTTTAAGATGTATAATGACCCTTAAGACTAAAGATGTGGTCATAAGTTTAATTATCATTTGAAGAATGACTTATAAACAAATGTGATATATGATTAGGAATTAACCAAAATTAAGTATGAAATGTATGGTCGTGATATCAAGCAAGATTTGTTATGAACCATGTATGCATCTTACACTTAGGAATAAGTTTGTGATAAATAATTAAGCATAAATCATGTACTTAAGAATGAGATTAAGAATGGGTAGTAAAGGTTAAGAATGATATAAAAATGATAAGAGAATGCTTCGGTTAATCTTGGATTAAGACAACCTAAGTAATGAATAAGAATGAATAACAATTATGATCTAAGTAAAAGCATATCAATGACCAAGGTTTATGAATAACATCCTTCATGACGGGAACCCCAAATTGGATGGGCTACTATATTGTAGATATGTTAATGAAAGAATGAATGATAGAATGAATGTGATGGGAAACCCAAATCGGATGGTCTAGTATATTATAGATATGTTAATGAAAGAATGAATGATAGAATGAATGTTAACATGTTTTAATAAAAGAATTATAATGATGCATTTATAATAGTTATCTATGTTTTACTGAGCCATGTGTAATGAAGTCCATGGTTAGGTGTTTTCCTCGGCAAGAAGTAAGAGGAATCTACTAGAAGCAAACTTGTGTCCAAGAATATTTTTTATCATAATTATAGCAAAGACCTTGTGCACGAAGTTCTTGTAATTGTGTTTGAGATAGGCATCTAATGGGTAGCTTTGGGAGTTCTTATGTGGATGAAGGTTCGGGATTTGAAGCATTTAGTGGTAAGGGTGAGTTTTAAGGTTTTGTTATAGTTGGGCTTTGGAATGGATGATTTGTGCAGTTGAATGGGCTTGAGAAAGGTTTTTGAAAGTTAGGTTTTCCATATTTGAGTTTGGATTCAATCAGTTTTGCAAAGCCAATAGCTAAAGAAATTGGCATTGGTCTATGAATGGCCATTTCATTTCGAATTTCAAGTGTTAAATTATAAATAAATCAATAAATAATAGCTTCTTGAGGCAATCCTACAACTTGATTTCCCATCTTTTTGAATTTAGCTTGATAATCAACAACAAAACCTTCTTATTTCAACTTAAATAACTCAAATTGGTGATTAGCATAAATTGAGGGTCCAAATCTGACAGGAAATGATTCTGGTGCATCCATTTAAACCATCACAAAACATCACCCATCATATAAAATGCATTCAATGATATATGATTTTCAAGGGGTAATTGATAAAAATTGAAAAATTATTTAGCTTGAAACAACCATTTCAATAAGTTTGAACCATCAAACACAACAAGTTCCAATTTTGGGATTCTAAATGTTGGTTGTTGGGAAAGGTGAGGGGCGATGATGGGGAGTGAAAATATTATAAATTGTTGTGGTTGAAAACGCATTTGTGGGATTGATGTAGGTGGGTCCCATAATGGTTTAGGTGGAAATGGTGGTGGGTGATGTTGTGTTTCCTAATGCGGCTAAAATATTATAGTAAATGTGATTGTTTGAGTGTGAGACTGTGTGGGTAGGGATGAGACTAGTATGGGTAAAGATAGGGGTAGTGGGTAAGACAATAGATGTATGAGCAGGTCCATAATCAAAGGGTATGGAGAGATGAGAGATATACCTGCAAAAGAAGCATTTGTGTCAGTAGTAGTTGATTTGTTGCACTCCATTTTGAGCCATCAGATTTGTGAGAAGATTCATAATGGATTCATGTCTATAGTCGAGGACCACCAATTGTTGATTATCCATTTTGGTGTGAATATTTTCCAATTGCAGTTCCAAATTTTGATTAACAATTTGAAATCACTCATCAATTTGATGATGAGTGTGATTAATGGCATCATCAATATCCAAATGAGTTGCTTTAATGACATCATTTTAGTAGATGAATTTGTAGGCTTATAGGCATAAAATCAAGAGATGATAGCACCAATATTAAATAATTGATGGGGCTAAAATAAATATCTAAGTTGCAAAGAAAAATAACATAAAACAAATGTCAAGATTTTCATAAAAATGACATAAAACAAATTTCAAGATTTTCATAAAGCAAATCCTCTCTCTACCCTAGCCGTCATTACTTTTCTTCTTTTTCTTCCTCTCTCAAAGATGGGTGGTTTATGATCAATTTTGATCTAAAATCACTCCTCCAAATCGTTTTTGTTTCTCTATTAGTTAAATTAGTGGTTTTCACATATATTTAGTGTTTCTTTTGTATTTTTTGTGATTTCGTGGGTTGTTGTTTGTTTTGATTTCCCATATTTGTATGGTGTATTTTGATTTCTCGTCTTTGTGCGGGGTATTTTGTTTTTCCGTCTTTGTGCGGTGTTCATTTGTTTTAGGTTGAACGATTAGTTTCGATCTAGTGCAGATCCAATCAATGACTTTAGTGCCATTAACGCTACAAATCCGGAAGTAGGAAGATTTCGGACATCTCAATACAATCATATTTGTAAGCTTATGCAATTTGCCGTTTTATGCTATTAACATGGATGATGTGAGTTTATTCGTGGATTCATCCTTTTTGTTTTTGGCGATTTTGAATTTGTATTGCAACGATGTCCTCAATCAATTTGAATGAATGAATGTCATTTCTTTTTAGTAAAAAAAAATCATAATAATCAATTATAACAACATTAACCCTTAAATAATAATGAATTAATAATAATGAATGTACCATGGGAGTATGCGACACTTTTGAAAATACAACATAAAATAAAATAGGAGAAAACTTAGATAAATTCCTTAGGTGGAGTTTATATTATTTACCAATGAAAATATGACAAGTGTATTTAAATATAATTTTGAGAGTAAAAAAAAGAAAATTACATATCTATAAGAGAGAGAGAATTATACATTTATCATATTTTCATCGAAAATAGGATAAACCACCCTAAGTAAACTAAATTTTCTCCAATAAAATAATAAATTTAGAGATAATCTCTTTTTGCACCCTCTAATATTGATAATAGTCTATAACCCATTTGCGTTTTTTAATCTTTCTTTGGAATTAGGATTGGTGCTAAAATTTAATGAATATACTAGTTTGTTAATTGTGTGTGTGTTTTCCTTTAAAAAAAGTTATGTTGCTGTCAATATGTATCATCTTCAACATAGAAAAATAACCTATAAATTTTTTATCTTTAACTTCTCTTGATTAACATCTCTTATCAGCTATCATAATCTTCTTCATTAACTCCTTTTCATCTTCCTCAGCCAATTCTTGACGAATTCAAAGAACCTATCTATCAAAAACTCACAACTTAAAAACCAAGTAAAATTTTAAGCATATCTTGTCATTGAAATTTGAACAATTTTGATTGGAGTATGAGTCACTACTGCTCATGAAAACAGAGTTTGATTTGAGTTCTCAACAATAGAAAAATAGAAAATGATGATGATGATTACCTCTGAGTACCAACCATTATACCTACCGTACCAAATTTCAAACTTGAAATGCAAGAGACTAATACTTCTCAACTATCTTCTTGTTAGCCTTTCACATTCACATTTCCTATCTTATTCTTTCTTTTGTAACCTATTCTTTGATCACATTGGATCTACTCTATGAATGGCAAACCTAACTTCTTTAGCTCACCTATGGCCATTCTTTCTCAGAATATGTATTCTAAATCTTGTTTTCAACTTCAACATCATTGCACTAGGAGATGATAATAATGGAACTAGTGCTGATTTTGCATCATCCTCAGAAAGTAGATGCCAGAATACAAATTTTCAAATTTTCCTCCCTCCGCCTTATCAGAATATTTCATCTACAATATGTAAACCTGTTTGGCATACATATGAATTGAGGGTAAGTTCAATTCTTATTCTTGACTCTTTATTCTATTCAGTTATAATCATCTAAATAACACCCACACAAACACCAGATATCACATTGTCACTAACATGTCGACCATGATAATAACTTTTTTTTAAATGAATAAATTGAACGTAACTCAGTATCTGACACATGTCAGACGCCGAACATGACTTTGTTCAGAGATGTCAATGTGCTTCAGAGACAGACACATATCTGATGTTAGACATGGCATTTTCCGGAGGTGTCATTACTTCATAGACGAATATATTTAGTCTCCTGCTAAAAACATTTGTCTTTATAAAGTACTAATGATCTGTAATTTATAATGAGATTTTGTTGCAGTATACAAAAAATGGTGATACTACAACAATCATATTATCAGCACCCTACACAGTTGGGTGGGTAGGAATTGGATTTTCAAAAGACGGTAAAATGGTAGGTTCAAGTGCAATGGTGGGATGGATTAACAAACATGGCCATGCAAAAATCAAACAGTATTATCTAAGAGGTAACAAATCATCAGAAGTCATTGTAAACAAAGGTGAACTGCCTCTAAATACTGTGCCTGCTGCTGTGGCAACAAATGGAGCAGAAATTTATTTGGCATTTCAGCTTCAAACAACGATTCCGTTCGGGAAGCAACCGATTCTATTGGCTTTTAGTACTAAGCATCCACATGAACATCATCTGTCAAAACACGATGACGAAACATCGATCATATGTGATTTTTCTTCATCGTCTTCAGGTGCAAAATCAGATATGAGTATGCCTTTTTATTTATTTATCATATGGTTTTTAGCACAAACTTGACGATTAAGGTTTTTTCAGATTCTAAGGATTCTTCGTCCAATGGTTTGGCTCAGATGAGAAAGAACCATGGAGTAGTTGGTGTAATAGGGTGGGGTTTGATCCTTCCGGTAGGGGCTATTGTTGCTAGATACTTCAAACACAAGGAACCAATTTGGTTCTATTTACATTCAATTTTTCAATTTGTTGGATTTGTATTTGGTCTTGTCACAGTCCTTCTTGGATTACAACTACATTCCAAAATGCCTGTTCATATACCAGCTCACAAAGGAATTGGCATTTTTGTCCTTGTGCTAAGTATTCTTCAGGTATGCCACTAACTCATGCAACAATAACAAATCTACATGTAGTATTACTAGGTTGGTAGTTATTGAGTTTCGAGATCCAATACTGAACTGCGTTAACTATTTAATTGTTTAGAAACGATTTCTCGAGTAAAAGTTGAACTGATTTCAAAACAACGTGAATTCAGGTATTGGCATTCTTCTTGAGACCAAATAGAGATTCCAAGTTTCGTAAAATATGGAATTTGTACCATGGCTGGTTTGGAAGAATGGCACTATTCTTTGCAGCCTTGAACATAGTGTTGGGAATGCAAGCTGCAGGAGCAGGGAATAGTTGGAAAACAAGCTATGGATTCCTAGTTGGTATCATAATAGTCACGGTTATCGTTCTCGAAGTATTGGCATATTTGAAAAGATTAGAGAAACGTTCTCTTCCTCAAAATTTCCAAATGGACCCTCTTGAAGAAACCTTTCCAAGTCATAATCTACCAAAAGGTACATTCTTTCATTTTTCTTAATTAACTTGTTTCATGTTAGTATCATTGTAACTGATATTATACCAATTTTGATGAAGCAGGGTGAATGATGAATGTGTTGGCTCCTAGTTTTGCACTTGTATAAATCATCCTTATGGAATGATGTAGATATATATAGCTACATAGAAGTTTTGCCAGAAAGGACAATCCTAACTTTGGCTTCCTTACAAGAACTTGAGATTGAAGTTTTTTTGTTTTCTTCATTTGAGTTTCTGTTGCTGGTGCTTGATCGGGTGTATTGTGTGTGTTTTACATCTATAGTTTGATTTGTTGTTGTTTTCTTCTGAACAATAGACATGTTTTTGAAACTTAAATGAAAATATTTGATAAATTGCTATTTCTATATAATCTTAATTATATAATAAGGGCAAAACAAATAAACAACTAATGTTAATCTTATTTACATAGAGATATCAACAAATAAAAGCATTCAAGACATATTAAGTGCCTTGATAGAAGACCACACAAGACAACATAACATGAGCATTGATGATTCTTTTTCAAGTATTCATCCAACATTAGTCCGATAAAACTGACTCTAACCTCAAGTTGAATAGATCAGGATTCTTGCGACCCATAACACTTTTCAATCATGAGGAACAATGATTCGTTAGAAGATTCTTCAGATCGAGAAAACTCCGATGATGTTGAGAAGTAAAGATCCTTCAAAATCCCTTTAAGTATCATACAATATTTGGGGGACGATTTGTCTTTTAAATTTATCACATGGTAGGTTTATTAAATAGATTAGGAGACATGATAATGTGTGTGGCCAGATTAATGCAGTAACAAATAAAATGTTAATAAAATAAAAAGACACAAGGATTGATAACTCAGATTGATGCAATGTCACCTACATCTCGAGGACGTTAACCAAAGAAAGTAAATTTACTTTTAATACTAAAAGTACAAATTGATCTTTGTTGAACCCTTCTAGTTCAAAGTCTTTTTTTTTAAATACTACTCTTAAATTTCTATTATGAACTCCCTCTGAATATGAGATTCCTCTCACTTTCTCTCAAGCACTTTCCCAAATGTTTGGACAGTTAAAATATAGTATGAATGATGAAACAAATTATAACTCAAAACAAACTTTATTCCTCTATAGGAATGACATTAGCAAATGAAGTTTCACAAAACAACTCTATATAGGAATGACATTAGCAAATGAAGTTTCACAAAACAAGTAACAATGAAAACAAAAGACTCAATAACTAGAATGATTGGTGAGTGTGAATTACTCTGATTTTTAATTATAAATCCGTGGGGATATTTTGAGTGTTACAGTCCGACCAATGAAATCCTTTTTTTTATCTTTTTCTGATTTGCTTGGTAGCTGAAGGTTTAACTTTGCTTTTCAAGAGGGGGGTTCTAATGGTATGCTTAAGGATTTCGTGGTCAATGAACTTGTGTCTTATAACATTTTATAATACGTGGATGACACAGTTATTATTTATGATGAGTAGTGGTCCACTCTTTGGGCGTTGAAAACTATCTTGAAAGGTTTCAAACTGATTTCCAGTTTGAAGATCAATATTGGTAATAGTTCACTTTACGACATCGGAGTGGAGGATGTGTTGTTAAGGGAAGAAAATTAATTCCTATCTTACAAGATTGACTCTTTTGCCTTCAAATTTTTGGGAATGTATGTTGGAGGCAAGCATTGAAGAATTTATTTTTGGAATCTGATGAGTCAATGTTTGAAATCAAGGCTTTCAAGATTAGGGGTGTTCATGGGTACGGGCCAACCCGCGAACCCACTCACCCAACCCAACCCAACCCTTATTTTTACCCAACCCAATCATGCACGGGTCCAACACGAACTAACCCATTCAAACCCATTGGTGTTTGGTTCGGGTAACGGATTTGAAGTTTTAAATCCAAGAACCCGCGAACCCAACCCATTAATATATCTCACACTATTTTTATTTAATTTTATTTATAAATTATCTAGCATAATTCTTAGAATGAATGTATTTTTTTAATATAATTATAGTTTTTATTAATTGTAACAACATAAGTCTAAATCAAATTTGAGAGATCAATTTTATCTATTGAAAGAGAGATATATTTTACTTTTTATATTATACTTTACATCATTTGTATATTTTTCTAATTTTTTATTAACCAATAAATTTTATTCAAATTGAATACTAAAAGTTTATGATTTTTTTAATTTTTTTGTAATATAAATAAGTTAATTAAATGATAGATTTTATTTAGAATTTGAAAATTATGTTTAGTAGATGACCCACGAACCCAACCCAACCCAACCCATTGATAAGCGGGTTGGATTGGTTCGGGTATAATCTTGAAATTACGGGTTGAACACTCAACCCAACCCAAAGAATATTGATCGGGTCGGGTATTGGATTTAATCAAATTAGACCCAACCCAACCCGCGAACACCCCTATTCAAGATGGAAATGTAGATTACTATCTATATGAGGGAGGATGACTCTCATTAACTCGGTTCTTGTGAATTTACCCATTCATTTCCTTTCGTTTTACATAATTCCAAAAAAAGTTTTGAAGTCTTTAGTGGCGATTTAAAAATAATTTTTATGGTCTGGCTCAAAAGTTACTCGGGGTATCGCGTGGGTAAATTGGGAATGAGGAAGGTGGTTTAGGTATCAAGGATATTGGTTTGTTTAACAAAGCCCTTTTATCTAAATGGTTATGGAGGTTTGCAAACGAAAGAGATGCGATCTGGCTTGAAATTCTGAAAGGGAGATATGGAAGCTTGTCTAACTCTATATTATCCAGAGATATATAGTGCTCGAATAAAGGCATCTCCTTATGCAAATTAGTAACGATGATGGTGATGGTTACCTTTGCGACCTATTTACACACAAATTAGGTGTTATCAGTAATACTTTTCTGGTATTCCAATTGGATTGGTTGAAAGGCGCTGCAATATGTCGAACATGAAACACGATTTGGTGACGCATATGGGTTATTGACGGGATGATGTGTGAGTTTGGAATCTGGATAACATTGATGTTGTTGGGTCTGCAACTCTGCAACAACAAGTTCAGGATTTGTTTCTGGTTTTAGCAGAGATCTCCCTAAGTAAAGTCGATGTGGATCACCTCATTTGGCCATATGACTCCTCCAAGTGTTACTCGGTTAAATCATACTATGTCAGGTTGTTAAGGTCAGTTGATGCTGGTCTTTTGGACAATGATCTCAAGGCGGCGTTGAACTTGGTTTGGAAAGCTTCGGTCCCGATGAAAGCCAAGGTGTTCATGTGGTGGTTGTTTATCGATAGACTACCTACTCGCCACAATCTGGTGCGTCGTGGTACTATTTCATGCTCTCATGATCGAATTTGTGTGTTTTGTTTTGTTTTTTAACAAGGTGTGAAACACTTATTCTTCAACTGTTACAAAACTATATTTATTTGGAGAAAAATATGTTGTTGGTTTGAGGTTGATAATTTAGATGGCTTGGATGAGTGTTTTCATTTGTGTGCTTGGATTAATAATTTAAGGGGTAAGCTTACAACATCGAATGCAATATGATTGTGGATCATTATGTGTTGTTGTATTTGGTGGGCGAGGAACCAAGTTCTTTACAATGATGAAATAAAATACGTGATCCAGATCTTGTGGTAAATAAGATTGTCCTCATTAGTTGGTGGTGGCTTTCCGAAAGATCTAATTATAATTTCACTTGTAGTTACTACGATTGGTGTAATTATCCAAAGGAATTTCTATAGTTCTAGGATTAGTTGAAAACTTTTAATTTATGTTGTCAACGTTTTTTTGACGATTGTAATCGAGTTGGGGTATCCCTAATGTCCCTTTTGGAATATATTTTGCTTGCAAAAAATAAATCGTCAATAAAACTTACTCAATCAACTGATAAATAGAAAATTTTGCTTAAGATTTTATCTTACATTTTAAACATAAAAATATTTTACTTTCAATAAACTAACGTATGCACGTTACTCATACTTAACTTACCTCATTTTTCAAATATTTTTCTGTAAATAAATTTATTTGTAATTTGATTCAATTTAAATTAAATCAAATTTTAAATATTCATATTATAAACTATTTTTTAATAAAATTATTAAAATATTAAAAAATAATATATTTTATATAATATATAATATATTAAAAATTAATATTACAAATAGAAAATGATATAGTTGAAACAAATGAAATAATAAAAATAAATATATAAATTAAATTAATCATTAATACTAAAAACATATCAACTAATCATAAATTAAAATAATATATCTAATATATTGTACTAATAAAAAATTGGTTTGATTACATGATTCCATTTTAACTGATTCACGAAATAATCATCTATATTAAATCCAAACAATTTTGGTTAATCGTATCATATTTTTGCATTTAAAATTAATAATAAAACTATTTTTGAATATATCATTTATGTTGTATGACAAATTATCGTATAGTATATCTTTAATGAATCCTTAAAAATAAAAATATAAGAAAAAGTGAACATCTCGTCAATTTTAAGGGAAAAAGGTGAGAAAACATTAATTTATAAATTTGACTTTGTTTTATTTATTTATATTTTATTTATCATCAAATTAAAAACTATAAATGTCTTTTATATGCCAATTTTTGAATTTGAAATATGTGAGGTAATTTTGTGAATTAGGTAAAATAAGAGAATCTAAATTATAATTAAATCTAAAAATAAATAAATATTAAAATATATACATGAAATTTGATTCAATAATGAATCTATTTTGAAAAATCAATCTAAAATTTAATTTGAACCGAACAACTTTCAAAACTAACATCCAAACACATTTAATAATATTTATTTATTTTGAATGAATTTAAGATTTTTATTTAGATCAATAACATCCAAATACATCTAGTAATATTTAGATTATTGAATGATTTTGTGATTTTTATTTAGATCAATTTGGATCTAAACCCTTGTACTCTCTTGGCACTATTATAATCAAACTTTTTTTTATTAATTTAATAATTAATATATTTGGTCTATATTTGATATAATAATTATTTAGTGAATTTAAAAATAAATAAATATTTATTTACAATAATGATTTGGAAAAGTAAGATTTAAAAATTTAATGAGTTTGGGTAAAATAAAAAAACTTAATAAGTTGACCACAAGTTCAAGCTTAGATGAATTTAATAAAATTTTCTTTTGGAAAGAGTGACATAACTCAACTAATATATTCTAATTTAGTTAAATGTAGGTAAATTGTTGGTATATGTTTCAATATTGAACGTGGGACAAATATATATATATATATATATATATATATATATATATATATATATATATATATATATATATATATATATATATATATATATATATATATATATATATATATATATATATATATATATATATATATATATATATATATATATATATATATATATATATATATATATATATATATATATATATATATATATATATATAAAATATATTATATATATATATATATATATATATATATATAATATATTTTATATATATATATATATATATAATATTATATATATATATATATATATATATATATATATATATATATATATATATATATATATATATATATATATATATATAATATATATAATATATATATATCCAATATTTAAACATATATATTGTCGACATCCAAAATATATATATTGAATACATTAATTATTGAAAGCCCGGATAATATATATAAATTGTTGGTATATGTTTAAATATTGGATGTCGACAATATATATATATATATATATATATATATATATATATATATATATATATATATATATATATATATATATATATATATATATATATATATAAAATAACATTTAAAATAAAATGAATTTTCTCTTTTTAAAGTGGTAATTTAAAGTTATAAGTTTGATTTTATTCTATTTATTTATTTTATTTTTTGGTCAAAATTTAAATTTTATTTATTGTCAATTTAAAATATATAAAAATAAATAGATTATATTATTTCTAAAAAAAATATTTTTTAGATTCATTAAATAAGGTACTGAATACATTAATTATTCAGTGAATTTTAAAAACAAAATCAACTTCTCTTATAAATAGGACCAGAGGGAATACTAATTTAATAAAGTAACCAATTAATGAATTTTATTTAATTATCACTTAATTTTATATTTCTTCTATTTTTTTATTATAAGTTGTTTTAATATTTTTATAAATATTAAAAGTATAATAATTATTGTATGAAAAAGAAATATTATTAAAAAAATTACAAAATTATCATTTATTGACTGTATGGAAAATTTAAATTATAAAAATGTAAAAGGAAAAGAATAATAATTATTTAGAATTATAATAAAAAAAATTAATATTCATAATTAATTAATATTGTAAAATAATTTTTTATTTTAGAAAAAGATACGTATGATCAGAATAAAATTATTTTACATTGTCAATCTATCAACGACGTCTCAATCAAATACACTTAAATTTAAAAGTATTTTAATTATATGACAATTTGTTAATTTTTCATTGGAAGATAATATTTTAGACTCTGTTAATACATATTTATTGCACTCTTAGTTTAATACAAATATTTTTTTTACTAGGTTACATGATTAAAAAAATTAATTGAAATACACTGATGTGTACAAATATTTTACGCTGTTAATTAATTATTATTAAAAATAGAATAAAAGCACAAAAGCGCAATAGTATGAAATAATGGGGTGAATCTAGAAATTTGATAAAGTTATTACCAACTGCCGCTTCCGCCAAAAGAATCCCCCGGCTAATTAATTCAATTTTATAAATTTCAGCGTCTCACTCTTTTCTCCTTTTCTCTCATTTCAACTCTTTCTTCGATTTTGGGATTTTTGCTTAAATTCACTTCACCTAGGGTTTCGTCTTCCTCACTATCACAACATGGTTATCATTCGTGATTTGAATTCTGAAGTTCTGAATCTGAAGCGAAGTAACCTAGAAGAAGAAGACAGACACTCTGCATCTCAATCGGTTCAGAAGAAGCTGAAAGTTAATAATTGCGATAATCCAACTGTCATCGGTGACTGTGACGATTTGAACGGAGGGTTTGCCTGTGGATCCACTGAAGGATTCAATTGCAATGCTGCTGCTGCTGCTGGTGAGGTTCATTCCAATCTCAATCCCAATTCCAATTCCAATTCCAATTTGAATTCCGCGTCCATGGAGTTGAACGGTGTTAATGGAGAAGAACCTCCGAAGTTGCGATCATCAAGAGGTCGCGTTCAAAAGCTTCCATCTAAGTTCAATGATTCGGTACTGTTTAATTCGAGGAAGAATAAGAATAGAGGAATCAAAAGATCTGGATTAGGGTTTGAAGTTGGTAACAGTTCGCGAGGCATTGGAATGGAATTTGCTGTGGGTGATATGGTTTGGGCAAAATATGGCAAGAGTCTTAATCTGCTATGGCCTGCTGTTATAATTGTTCCCGACTCACAAGCTCCCGAGTCTGTTCTCAGACGCAGTGTTCCTGGTGCGATTTGTGTTATGTTTTTTGGTTATTTGAACAGAAAGCAAAGGGTGAGTCTTTTTTTGTCAAACAACTTAATATAAAGGATGAGTTATTTTGATTGTGGTTTTATGTTGAAATCTAATGAATTGGTGATGGGCACTTGGCAGGGATATGCGTGGGTGAAGCCAGGGATGGTATTCCCCTTTTTGGAATTCATGGATAGGTGTGCATGCATGTGTGAATAATTTTTGGTTGTTGTTCTCCGTGCAAGAGTATTGGGCTTGTGGCTTGTACTTGCTCGTATTAAAAGTTACTTTGTTTAGATTTCAGGGGCAGACCCGAATACATACGAGTCAATGCAGCAACTTTCACAAGGCAATGGAGGAAGCGATGTTGGCGAACAATGATATTCTGGACCCACATTCCCGAGCTCAGCAAAATGTGGAGGGCGAGGGTTCCTGTGCTGGTCAGGAATATCATTGCCAAGACCAGGTGATTTTAATTTTTTCCACTTTGTTTCGTGCATGCATGTGTGAGTGATGTAGATGACAGAGGCTACATGCACTATTCAAACATTTATCCTAGTAGAATGGAGTAACTAGTAAGGGCTATATAGTATATACGCTCAAGCATCTTATTTGGATACTGCATACTTCTTGGTCTTAATGTCATATAAATCATGTTTGAACACAACTCATGGATTGAAATGTAGAACAAAAATTAATTGCCTATGACTGTTGAATGAAACATCAAGAGTTTAAATTAATTGCCTATACCAGTATGATTTGTGTGTCTTTTTTGGCCCGCTTTTGATCCTTGTCTAGGGTAAGTGCTTTTAATTTTAAGTCTTTCATCTTTTTCAATATTGTATGAGAAATGACACTAATTTCTAATGAAATTCTTTTTTAAATCTTATAGATTCTGGTTAGTTCCATAATTTTATCCAATGAATTAATTATGCAGGATATATATTGTTGTGGCTGTGGTTTGACGTTACCATGCAAAACCGTGAAGAAGATTAAGGATTCAAGCTGTGCTCCTCCGCATTATTGTAAATCTTGTGCAAAGGTTCGGTTAATGACTCATTTAAGATGTCTTACTTTCTTGACTAAATATATCTATTCTTGACATTTAATTCTCAACACTTATGATTCTATTCTCTCAGTTATATAAATCAAAACAATACTGCGCCATTTGCAAAATGATTTGGCACCATTTAGGTGCTGGCGACTGGGTGAGATTCTACTCCTCTGCTTGATTTAACTTAAGTTTGTTTCACATATAATCAAAATTTTGAGATCTTATGGGGGTGAACAATTGAGTTAGGTATGCTGTGACAGTTGTAATGTTTGGGTGCATGCTCAGTGTATCAATATTTCCAGCAAACTTTTCAAGGTATTTTATCATGTTAACATGATCCTACATCTCTCTTTTTACTATTCTTGTGCTTGTTTGATGCCACTGGTCCAAAATAGTACTGACGGGCTATTTGATGCAGGAACTGAAAAATATAAATTATCATTGCCCAGACTGCAAGGGAAAGATGGAAGGTGAATTATCAGCAGCACAAACAAGCGAAATAAAAATGAAGTATGTAGTAGTTATCTATTACTTCCTTTTCACATACTTGTAGAGACATTCAGCATCTGACTTAATTCTTTGAATCTGATGTTCTTTTTTTAGGGACAGATCAGTAGAGAAAAACCAAAAACCCATGTTACCTGAAACGCTAGCGGTGGTGTGCAATCACGTGAAAGGAATTTACTTTCCAAGGCTTCATCAGTAAGCCTTCAACAATTTTTTACATTATAGGGTTTGACAGCCGAATTACAATATTTTGACTTCTCCCCTCCATATCTTTGACTCTTTCTTACCCCACCCCCTTTATTCTCTTCCTTTTTATCTTCTCTTTGTTACAACTATCACTCCCCATTGACTAAATCTTTTTCCAAACCAATAAAAGAAATTAGCTGATTAACTATTACGTCAATCAAAAAGAATTTCATGTACCTTCTTTATTAATTTTTACTAGAGTTATGTGCGAGTGTGGCTCATGTGGATCAAAGAAGCAGGCATTGCCTGAATGGGAACGACATGTGGGTTGCAGAGCCAAAAAATGGAGACTCAGTGTGAAAGTAGAAGGCACAATGCAACCGCTAATAAAATGGGTATGTGTCATATCTTGCTAGATTAGATTAGTGACAAATCTTTCTGGTGGATTGCGTTTCTGCCAGTTTTGTATTAACTGTCTGGTAGAATGGTTATATTGCTTTTATGCCGTCCACATCACTTTTCCCCCCTAAACTTCTCCAAATTTGAAGTATAAAGATATAGTCCTGCAATGTCAAATGTGTGTGGATCATGTCTTCATATTTCCATATTACTTTTGTTCTTCTTTCTCATTTTTGAAATAACTATAGAAATTTATTCAGATCACGGAACTCAATTCCCAAGCTGAAATTCCCTCGCAGTTAGATCAGAAACAGGTGCTTTCCTTTTTGCAAGGTAAGCATGTGTTTCATATGGACTTTTACATGCCAAATCTTTCTTTTCTTTAATGAGATCAGGTCTTATGGTACATATGTTTTCTCTTAAATACATTTTTGAAATGGAGAAACTTCGCATACTTTACTTTATTGTCTCAGAGAAGTATGAGCCAGTTTATACAAAATGGACAACAGAGAAATGTGCGATATGCAGATTGTTTGAAGATGAAGAGGTTAACAATATTATCATCTGTAACAGGTGCTTTAATCATCATTCATGATTTTCACCCCTAGTTGTAGAGTTTATTATAGATATGTTAAAACTCTGTTTCTGATTTACAAAACTTTAAAGAATCAAAAGTCATTTACTTCATGTGCAATTGTTATTGTGCAGGTGCCAAATTGCAGTCCACCAAGAGTGCTATGGGGCAATGCAGGTCCAAGATTTTAATTCCTGGGTTTGCAGAGTGTGTGAAACTCCTGATGTAGAAAGAGAGTGTTGCCTCTGTCCAGTTAAAGGCATGTCATCTACATTTAATATATTCTTTGGTCTGATTGTTTTGGCAGTATTATTACATTATACCAGAATCTTCAGGAAGGTTGTAACCTCTGGATCCAGCCCAATAATTCTTCATTGAGAAATGGACAATTTTTCATTCATATACTGATTGCATTGACTTTGTCATGTACTAACCATCAGTGTTATCATATAGCAGCGCCATGGCCGCAATGGCGGATATACATGGCGGTTTTTGGGCTCACCGCAATGGTAAATATCGTCCGATATTGCAGGTTTTTCTGCAATAATCCGCTATAACTGCAACGCAAAGTGGTCCGTATGGCGGGATTTTGACTCTCCGCCATGGACAACACTGCTAACCAATGTATGCATGCAATCCATTTAGCCAATTTTTATAATATGGGGGAAACTCTTTGCAGGTGGTGCACTAAAGCCAACTGATGTTGAGTTGCTGTGGGTTCATGTAACATGTGCTTGGTTTCAGCCTGAAGTTTCTTTCGAAGATGAAAAGGCAATGGAACCTGCTTCTGGTATCCTTAAGATTCCTCCTATTTCCTTTTTGAAGGTAAATCATAGGGGCTAAAGTTTTATTTAAGTTGTTGTCAGGTGATTTTAGCCTGCAATATTCTTTCTAGCAGCAGCTATGAACTAATTTGCATGCTTGTTTTGATGACTACCCAAGATGAATTCTCTTGGGGGATAAAACATGGCAATGTTTTGTAATTCCATTCCCTGAAGTTATTTTATCCCCCAAAATTACTTAAACAAAAGGCTTTCCACTCAAGTAATTAGAGTCCTTTTCTAGATGTGTTACACTTTTAATCTCACATTCATTATTTCTCTGTTTCTTGTCTATGTTGGTGCCAGACTTGCGTGATTTGTAACCAAAGCCATGGTTCCTGTACACGTTGTTGCAAGTGTGATACATATTTTCATACGATGTGTGCATCAAGAAAGGGATATAGCATGACAGTAAGTATGACGATCCTTTTACCTAAATTTAAACTGGTCCTTGATCTGATGCTGCTACTTTTTCTTAATTTGCTCTTTTCTTTTGAGGGAAGCAGTCATTTTATGTCCATAAATTAGTAAACATATTGATAGCGATTACAACCACTGCTGGGAAAATATGTTGATAATGTTTAAATGTACAGGTGCGTACTACAGTGAAGAAGGGAACTCAAGTAACAAAGAACTCAATATATTGTGCAGTTCACAGGTTTGAGACATGGTCTTCAAATTATGCTAATCTTATTTTACATGTTTTCTTTTGAAAAATGATTTTATATTTTAATTTCATTTTAGGGTCCCAAATCTAGATTCAGGAATGTCTGTGTATCCACCCCCAAGGGCAATCTCTCCAAGAACTTCGCTTCAAAATCACAAGGGACGCAATAAAGGATCAAAGCTTATTCCATCAAATAGTATAGAACTCCTTGAACTTCCAGCTTCTGAAAGTTATGAGGTCGAGTTACTATCTGCTGCCAGGTGTCGTGTTTACAGAAAGTCTCCCAATAAGGTACAAATTTAACACATACTATTATGGCCATCATTTTATATTAAGTTATCAACTTCTCTGAGCTTCTGCTTTGAAATCATGCATAGGCGCTTGGTGTATTTTGCTGCATCAAAACTATGTAATAGATTATTTTCTAATCTCTTAAATTTACTCTTGTTCAATTACAATTTCTCCTATATGCCAGAAGGATGGTGCACCAATAATTCACTTGCTTGGGGGGCCAAACATTCATTCTTTAAGTGCAATAACTCAATTGAACCGCAGCACGGTAATCTTCTTGTTTTGGTGCTCTGAGCTATGAATGTACCACTTCAACTTGTTTGTTTTTTGATTGAAAACTCTCTTAGTTCTAATCTTGTTCTGTGATAGGATGCTGCTGAAGTATCTTCATTCAAGGAACGCCTTCACCACTTACAGGTCAGTTAATATCTCAATTTTCCAAAGTTAAATTTCATTTCCATTTTTTACTTTGAAATAAAATAATGTCTCTTCATTTCTTTTTTGATTCATTTAACATTTTATGTTTTTGGGTTTTAGAAAACGGAAAATTATAGAGTTTGCCTTGGAAAATCAGCTATCCAAGGGTGGGGCCTCTTTGCTCGTAGAGATTTGCAAGAAGGGGAGATGGTAACACATTTCATATTTACTTAAGATGGTCACTGAAGTGTAAATAAAATACTGCTATAGTTTTTTCTCTGATGAAGTATATGTTCATTCTTCATGTACCTCTCTGCAGATTGTTGAGTATCGTGGTGAGAAAATAAGGGGTAATCTTGAGGATTCGAGGGAAGCAAGACACCGGTTAGAAGGCAAAGATTGTTATGTGAGTCTCGTTAAATTGTTTGAGATATCAATCTGTACTTGCCACTTATCGTGTGATGCTTCATATTTTGTTTGGATAGTAGAAAATGGAACTTCATTAGACGTTAAATCAAACCATGTGTGCATAAGGTTGAAAAAATAATAATTCAAATGATTTGTAAAATTTAATGATTTGAAAAAATATTATGAGACTTCATAGCATTGTAAATAGAATATGTTTTGTTTCAATTCTAAATGGGTCTTCAATATTATGTGTTCGAAATATAAGAGTTGGCTTCTTATATTCCTTTCTCCGTCCAAGATAGGGAAAACTAGATTTCCTAGCTAGGGAAATTGGGAATTGCGATTGGAACCTCTTTGGTAGGATTGGACCAATTGCACTGTGCGGAGGATTGAGGTGAATATAAAATCATTGGGCATTGGGAAAAGGTTAGGGAATAATCTGTTAGATCTGCTTACCGTTTGATCTGTGAGGAGAAGAATAGGAATCTTCCTCAAGCTTCCTCTGCATCAAGTCATGGACTAATGAAGGATAATTGGGAGAATTCAAGTTTCTAACTGTGTTCAAAATTTCTGAGGAAAAGAATATGAATCTTCCTCAAGCTTCATCTGCAACAAGTCATGGACTAATGAAGAATATTTAGAAGACCTCAAGTTTCTAATTGTGTTCAAAATTTCCTTTGGAGATAGTTATGGTATTGTGATTTGTTAGTATTCTTTGAGATTATGATAGAATTACATTTCTATTTAGTTTATATCTCTTTCTCTCATGTATATAAAATAGGTATCGAAACATTTTCTATCAATAAGTATTCAAATTCAAGTTGGTATCAGAGTCTAGTTCAATATTTGTTGTGTCATCTACTATTTCGTTACTATTGGATGATCCAACATTTATATTCACTCTTTAGATCTTCAATCCTAAGCGTGAGATAATGTGTTAAGAGTCTTACGTTAGATAATATAGAAAATGAATATATGTTTATAAGTAGGGTCAATCATCATCCTCAAGTTAGTTTTGAAACGTTGAATAAGATCTAATAAGTGAGGGCAATCCTCACCTTACAAATTGGTTGTCGTCAAAAAGTTTTGTTTCATAAGTCATTTGTCTTTTCTGGCTACATTTTACTTGCACTTGATTTATTTATTTCACAAGTTTTATCTCCGATCCACCTTGTGTTATTCCGATTATTATACTATTTTCCTATCTCATTACGTGGATGATTGATTTTAGAGTTTGGTGCTCCAAGTCCTGGAGTTTGTACTCCCTCTCTTATTTCTAACTTGTCACCATCTAAAACATCTCACAACATTACATTTGTGAATGGTTGGTACTCCGTCTCTTATTTTTAACTTGTCACCATCTAAAACATCTCACAACATTGCATTTGCAAATGGTTGTAAAGCACGAGTCATATCTATTTGTCAAACTTCACCCTTGTTATCTTTATCTTAGAATTATGTGTTATTCGTAACTAATCGTCTTCTTAATTTGATTTCAATTAGTACTCGCTCTCTCAATTGTTCAAACTTAGGGTGATTATATTTGCTCTGTCTGTCATCTGGTAAACCACATGTCGTCCTTAGTATGCGTAGCAAAATTCCACCCATTCTTGTTTCCTAAGGATTCCTTGTATGTTATCCCATTCGCGTGTTTGACTATATGTGTTTTGTTTATGATCTTTTTTCTTGATCATTCTAGAACTCAAAAAGGGTCAAAAAGGGTCAATGTTATTCTCACATACCCATAGTTTTATGTTTTTGAAGATGTCACTTTTTTTTAAGGATACACGATTCTTTGTTTCTTCCAATATATCTAGTTCTACAAAAGATTTCGCTACTTCTCGGATGATATATATTCCTTTATTTGAGTCGTATTTTTATACTAACAATTCCACAGTCATATAGTAAACTTGGGTTATGCCGCAACGATATTACTCATGAGTGTCACCGCCACGTTGAAACACTAAAAAAATGATCCATGTTGAATCTAGTGATTCAACTTCCCAGACTGATGCTTTTGATTCCAGTGATTCAACCCTGATTCCAGTGATTCAACCCTAAAGACCGGTTCTTCTGATTATAATGATTCTACTCCAAAGATTGTTGCTACTTATTCTAGTGATTAAGTTATTGTTCTAATCTCTTCTCTTGAAGCGGTCTCGCCTTGGTCTTTGTTGATTTACCTATTGCTCTTTGTAAAGGTAACATATTTACTTCTAATCCATATCATATTTACAACTTTGTGAGTTACCATCGATTGTCTTCTTAAAACTTGGTTGTTGTTTTTACTCTTTCATTGATCTTATCTCTTAGGACAATTCATGAAGCATTATCTCATTAAGAATGCAAACAAGCCACGATTAATGAGATGATTAATGAGATGATGACTTTAGAATCTAACCATCCCTGATGGACATGTTGATTGATTAAAGGCTCAATTAGTTACAAAACGTTATACTGATGTCCAGGATCAGAATTATAATGATACCTTTTCACCCATTGCAAAAATGACATTTGTTTGTCTCTTCATATCTATGGTTACCATGAAATATTGACCCTTATTTCAATTGGATATAAAGAATGCTTTCTTGCACAATGACTTGGTTTGGTTGATTCTACAAATACAAAAGTTTGGGATGTGAATCAGATCATTCGATCTTTCTTAAGTGTTCATGATCAAATAAATATATCCATATTGTAGTTTATGTTGATGACATTATGATTATAGGCAATGATCATGAGAATATCAAGGCATTGCAATAACAATTGTTTCAAAACTTTCGGATGAAAGACTTGGGTCTTTTGTGTTACTTTTTTGAGATTAAGGTTGTTCGATCAATGTCGGGTATTACTATTTCTTGGAGGAAATATGTCTTTGATATTTTGGAAGAGACGAGTTGTAAATAAGGGGGAACCTTATTATGATCTAGGTAGATAGCAGAGACTAGCAAAAAAATCGATTTATCTCACCCAAACAAGACCAAACATATATTTCCAGTTAGTGTCATAAGGCAATTCATTAAGCCTCCATTTGACAGTCAATGGAATCGTTGTTTGAATTCTTAAGTACATCAAAAGAACATTGGGAAAAGAACTTGTTTTCACTAACAATCATTGGAATGTTGTTGGTTGAATTCCGGTTATTTTATTTGAGTGGAAATTTGATTACTTGAAAGAGTAAAAAACATATTGCTGTTGTTGATTGAATACAAAAGTTGAATACGTTTTGGTGTGGTTGGTCAGATAGAACTTGTATGTGATAATAACCAAACCAATTAGCACATCTTTCCTCCAATTTAATTTTTTATGAAAGCATAAAACATATAGAAGTCAAATGTCGTATCCTTAGAGAAAATATTCCATCTAGATTGTTAATCTTGGATAACGGAGCCTTACACTGGACCTCTAAAATGCTATAACATCATAATGAGAAGCGAAATGAGGGCTACTGTGAAGACTAAAAAAAGTGTACATAATGTAAAAATAGAAATTGCAACATCTCTAGTAAAATTCCATCAGTAATTATAAATTTTAATACATATCCCATCTAAATGAGTGCTCATCAAAATCATATTATAAATTTTAATACATATCCCATCTAAATGAGTGCTCATCAAAATCATATTATAAAAGTATTCAAATTGAAAACACTTGCAGAGGCAAAGGACGATAATACCATGGTTGTTATTTAAATAGATATAAAGCACTCATCAAAATCATATTATAAAAGTATTCAAATTGAAAACACTTGCAGAGGCAAAGGACGATAATACCATGGTTGTTATTTAAATAGATATAAAGCAATGCAAATGGGATAGAGGAGAAGGCAGAGGAAAACAATGGGAAATAGAAAGAGAGAAGAAAGAAGCAAACATATGGGATAATATTAGGTCAAAAAAGAATAAGAAATATCAATATACCTTTAAAAAATATTTGAGTTTGTTGAAATAAGCGATAATAAGAGACATTTAGACTAAACCATGTGTCTTGAAAAGATTATTATATAGAGAGAGATTACAACTAATTACATGATATAGTCGATGTGGGACTATTCTATATATAAATATTCTTAACACTATATATATTTACAAATATCAACACTCCCCCTCAAGCTTGAACATATAAGTCAAATGCACCAAGTTTGTTACATATATAATTAATTCTGGGGCTTCGTAGGGATTTTGTAAACACGTCTGTCAATTGATCGTTAGAGTTGACAAAACTTGTAACGATGTCACCTGACTCGATCTTCTCTCTGACAAAGTGACAATCAATCTCAATATGTTTTGTCCTCTCATGGAAGACTGGATTTGAAGCAATGTGCAATGCAGCTTGATTATCACAAATAAGTGTCATTGGTCTTGCTTCTTCAATTTGAAGTTCCTTGAGCAATTGTTTTAACCAAACAAGTTCACGTGTTGCCATTGCCATGACCCTATATTCTGCCTCGGTGCTTGATCTTGCAACAACGTTTTGTTTCTTACTTTTCCAGGATATAAGATTTCCTCTAACAAGTACACAATACCGAGAAGTGGATCGTCTATCAATGAGTGACCCTGCCCAATCAGCATCAGAGTATCCAACTATCTGAGTATGTCATTTATCTTCATATACTAGACCTTTTCCTGGAGCACATTTGATGTATCTCAGAATCCGGATAACAGCATCCATGTGTTCCTGATAAGGGGAATTTAAGAACTGACTTACCACATTGACTGCAAAAGAAATGTTTGGACAAGTGACTGTGAGATAATTCAACTTTCCAACCAATCTCCTATATCTTCTGGAGTCAGATAGAGGCTTCCCCTGATTGGGTAGTAATTTGACACTTGGATCCATAGGAGTATCAGCTGGTTTAGCATTCAATCAACATGTTTCTTCCAAAATATCCATAGCATATTTCCACTGAGAAATCATCAAACCATCTTTAGATTGGGCTACCTCAATACCCAAGAAATAAAGGAGTTTACCAAGATCTTTTGTCTGAAATTGATTTGAGAGATGTTGTTTTAACTGGAGTATTCCCTGTTGATCACTACCAGTTATGACAATATCATCCACATACACAATAAGATAAATACACCATTGGATTGAGTGACGATAAAAAACCGAATGGTCAGCTTCACTACGGACCATACCAAACTATTGGACTACAGCGTTGAATCTGCCGAACCAAGCTCTCGGAGATTGCTTAAGACCATAAAGAGACATGTGTAGCCTACACACCATATTCGATGACTCCCCCTGAGCAACAAACTCAGGTGGTTGCTCCATATATACTTCCTCTTCAAGATCACCATGTAAAAAAGTATTTTTAATTTCAAGTTGATGAAGAGACCAATGTCGAATGGTTGCAATAGCTAGAAGAAGTCTAACAGATGTCATCTTGGCTACAGGTGAGAAGGTATCACTATAATCCAACCCAAAAATCTGAGTGTATCCTTTGGCTACCAAGCGGGCTTTAAATCGATCAATCTTACCATCTGGACCAACCTTCACTGTATAAAGCCAACGACAACCTACTAAAGATTTCCCAGGGGGTAAAGGAACCAGTTCCCAAGTACCACTGCTTTCAAGAGCACACATTTCATCAATCATTGCTTGCCTCCATTTAGGATGAGATAATGCTTCACCTGGAGTATTAGGAATATAAACAGAAGACAAAGAAGACAAACAAGTATAGTACAAAGAGGAAAGACGATGATAACATAAATCAATATAATGTGAAGAAGGATTTCGTGTTTGACGTATACCTTTTCGAAGGGCAATCGGAAGATCGGACTCAGGTTGCAGGATCGGATCCGGTGATGGCGAGATCGTCAGAGGAGAGTCTACAATGACCTCAGGGACAGGTGCGACCTCAGGAACAGGTGCGACCTCAGGAACAGGTGCGACTTCAGGGACAGGTACGACAGACGTTGGTTGACGACGCTGATATGTTTGAAATGGGCGAGAAGTATGGGGGTCAACTGTAGGGGTATTTAGTGGACCAGGTTCCCTAGAATGATCGGGGACAATGACATATGGGACTTCCGGAAGAGGTGTGGGAATATGTTTTTGAAGGGGTTTCGAAGTTGCTTGGCTGGACTCGAAATATGAAACAGACTCGAAGAAGGTAACATCGGCTGATATGAGATATCGTTGTAGAGTGTGTGAATAACAACGATAACCTTTTTGTGATCGATGATAACCAAGAAAGACACACTTTAGTGATCGAGCTGATAGTTTATCAAGACCAGGAGAGAGATTGTGTACAAAACATGTGGTCCCAAAGACTCGGGGAGGAATTGGGTGAAGTGGGAAATTGGGAAAAAGGATTGAATGAAGGATTTTATTGTTAAGGACATATGAGGGCATGCGATTTATAAGGTAACATGTCGTTAGCACAACATCCCCCCAAAACTGAAGTGGAACATTACCATGGAGAAGTAAGGTCCGAGTGGTTTCTACGAGATGCTGATTTTTGCATTCGGCTACCCCATTTTGTTGAGGTGTGTGAGGACAAGATGTTTGATAGAGAATACCATTGCGTGACATAAAATTTTGAAATTGTTGGGATAAATACTCACGGGCATTGTCACTTCTTAAGGTACGGATAGACACACCGAATTGAGTTCTTATTTCTCGATAAAATTGTTCAAAAATAGAAAATAATTCATATCTATTCTTCATTAAAAATAACCATGTGTAACGTGAAAAAACATCAATAAAGGTGACAAAATACCTAGACTCAAGAGTATAGACAGTACGCGAGGGACCACAAACATCGGTATGAACTAAAGCAAAAGGGGATGAAGCTCGTTTATTGACTCGATTGGGAAATTGACTACGAGTGTGTTTCCCTAACTGACACGACTCACATTGTAAATTAGATACCTTCGATAAACTTGACACCAACTTATGTAATTTTGAAAGACTGGGATGACCTAACTGGGCATGGATAGTGAGTGGAGAATTTTTGGCTGAGCATGTCTGAGATGACACTGAGAGGTAATAAAGGCCTTGAGACTCACATCCGACGCCAATCGTCCGTCCCGAACTCCGATCCTGCAGGATAACATTATTGTTAATGAAGGTGACACTACAATCAAGAGAACGAGTTAAACGACTGACTGAAAGTAAATTAAATGGACAATTCAAAACATAGAGAACAGAAGTAACAGAGAGAGAAGGTAGAATTTGAACAGTATCAATCCCTTCGGATTGGGTTTGAGAACCATTGACAGAAGTTATAATAGGTAAGAAACCAGAGGTAGAGAGGGAAGAAAAAATATTTTTATTACCGGTAACATGATCAGACGCACCAGAATCAAGGACCCATGGTCTAAGAGAAGATGAGAGGCAAACAGATGAATTACCAGTGTGTGCTACCGTAGCAATAGAATAATGTGAGTTTTGATAATCTTGATACCACCTGAGAAAATCATCGTAGTTTGGCATAAATTTCTGAGGAGTAGCCATGAGTATTGGCGGGAAAAAAACTGTCGGAATAAGTCGTCGAACGCGCTGGCACGGGCGGGGCAGTGGAGGTGCAGGTGGACGTGTGCGTGAGTTTCTGACGGCGGGAAAGAGTGCGACGGCTGGATCGGAGGGCAGCGAGTCGGATGGTGAGGTCAATTTTCCGGAACGTCGCCGGAAGTTTGTCGGAACAGTAACGGCGACAGTGCGGCAGGGAGGTTACCGAAGAATTTTGAAAAGTGAGGCAAACCGGAGTGATAACATGGTTTGCAAAAAAAAATTCTCACCGGAAGACAGTGGGTCAACCGGGTAAAACACGGCGAAGAAAGAATTGTCTCTTAACAGACTCTAGATACCATGTTAAGAAATATGGTTGGGCCTAACTTAACCCTACAAAACCAGTTGGTAGAGTGAGGATTGCCCCCACTTATATACACAAGTTCAGGCCATATATTGTCCAATGTGGGACTCTTAACACACCCCCTCACGCTCAGGATTGGAGGGCTGGAGCGTGGAAATAAATGGTGGGTGGCCCGATAGCAGAAACCATAGAAGGTGGCCCACCGGATCTTAAACCAGGCTCTGATACCATGTTGAAATAAGCGATAATAAGAGACATTTAGATTAAACTGTGTGTCTTGAAAAGCACTACGGAGACATTATTATATATAGAGAGATTACAACTAATTACATGATATAGTCGATGTGGGACTATTCTATGTATAAATATTCTTAACACTATATATATTTACAAATATCAACAGGGTTTACGAATTTGCACTCAAAATGAGAATATTGGCCAACAGACTGCTATTGCGCTGACACCGTTATTAGTGACCGATATTGTCCATATTGCTTTGCAGACCAATATAGTAGTGGTTGTGTGTCGTGCCACCACGCTACAATGATATATCGCATTATTGACAACCTAGTCGAAATCTTTACCAACTCGCCACAAAGTCCTCAAATAGCCTTCATTCGTGACTAGAAAATATAGGACGGGTATATTCCTATTTTATATCATGTGCCACAATGATACACCGTTATAATGCGCTATTGGCAACCTAGTCGATATCTTTACCCAATCTCTACGAAATCCTTGAATAGCCTTTATACGTCACAAGAAAATTGTTAGTGTCCTTAGGGATTATTTTACAAATACATTCCTATTTTATATCTCACGTATACCAATAAGAAAATATTGATATTCAAGTGGGAGTAGCAATGGCCTTCCAACAAATTGCAACCTTGGTTAAACTAGAATTGCTGAGGAAAGCCAAGACCACCGTTTTATGCATTGTCGTGTAGTTAAGATGGCGTACTTCTGTTCTCAATTGGGTACCCATGTTCTTCAAACCTCAACTCTTGGCTGCTTCAGTTGCTAATCTGATCAGATCAGTTAGCAAATCAAATGTTCAGCCTATGGCTTTATGGAAAACCAGGAATCATACTGTATTTAACAGGTTCTTTTTTAACCTCGTAGAGGTTGCACCATGGAGCAGAGCTCTTGTGCCCAATCCCCCCTCACCCAATCTCAAGGTAATTAAGTCCCTCCAAGCCATGAATCAGCAAAGATAAATGTATAAGGAAGCTGTTTTGAAAACACTTGTTCGGGTTGGGCAATTCTGAATTGTAATTTTGAAGATCAAGTCAGCCTTATTGCCACAAAGTTTGAAAAAACAGAGCTGTCGCCTGTTCTAGCTGAGGCATTAGGTACAAGGTGGTTCCCCGGAACCTCAACAGAGTAACTATTGAATCTGATGCTGAAGAGGTTGATAATTGCATAAATTGATCTTATTGTTCTTGTCTCAGTTGGAAAGTGCATCCGTGCTTAGTATTAGAAGGTGAAAGAATGTTGCTGCTCATAAGCTTGTTAGTCTAGCTAGTGATCTGGGGTCTGAACATGGGTGGGAACTGGGAAGTATCCCTTACCATGTTTATCAAAAACTGTTTGTATGGATTCCATGTTTCTGTTGATTGATATATGTGTGCTTCTAAAAAAAGAATGATTTCTAAATCAATCCAAATCCTAAGTTTCAAAACTGATGTTTGTTTTCCAATGCAGGTAGTATATATTTTATAGGGTCATACAAAATTCTATCATGTTTCATTTGGATTCATTATACTTTTGATCTTAATACCAAATGAAATATATTATGCAGCTGTTCACGATAATTAAAAAACAAGAGGTGATAGATGCAACAAATAAGGGAAACATTGCACGTATTATAAACCATTCTGTAAGTTGTTTCCACTTAATCCTATCTTGTTTTTTAGTACTTCATTTCCTCTACTATGCTGATAAACGAGAGAACAAGTAATGGCCCAAATGCTAGTTTTACATTACAAATTATGTTTCTGATAAAAAATAATGAATCAATGTGACTGTTGCAGTGCATGCCAAACTGCTATGCAAGGATTATGAATTTGAGTGCTCAGGAGCGTGTGATTGTTCTTATTGCCAAAACCGATGTTTTTGCTGGTGAAGAACTAACGTAAGGTTTCATGTATATATTTTTTATATACAGTTTGATGTATATATTTTTTATATATGTGTTATGCATGCAGATATGACTACTTGTTTGAAAATGAAGTTTCTTTTTCTGACTTTATCTTTTCCATTTCAATGTTGCCACAGATATGACTACTTGTTTGATAAAGATGAGCCGGAAGAACACAAGGTTCCCTGTCGCTGCAGAACCCCCAAATGTAGAAAATTTATAAACTAGGTTGTTTACTGGTTTCACATTGTCTATGCCAGTGGAGGAATATATCACTATTTATTACTAGATATTTTACCTGCGCTGGGTTTGATTAAAATATTTTTACAGAAAAAATATTTCAATTTTGTGATAGAAATGCTTTAAATTGCAGTAATATGTTTTAAGAGAAAAATGAACCAAACCAAACTGAACCACAAATTCAGTTTGAGAAAATCGAACCGAACTGCTCATTTCACCTTAACCAAACTGATTCAGTGGTTGTTTGGTGCACTATTTTTTACTTCTGTTGTGAGTTGCAGAAGATGGATAGATTCACTGTTAGTAATAGTTCACCGAACCGGAGACATTGAAAGTTTGGTTAGTGAGATGCGGAGTTAAAACAGTTTGGTTCCAAATGATATAACTAGTTCAGTTATTTTAAAAGTGGTTTGGTTCAGTTCTAAACAAAATTTAGACAGCCCTAAATGGTTGTGTCTGGATGATTCAGATTTTTGCAGACTTACTTTTCTTTTCGTCATTGCAACAAAAGCAGAAAATTCAGATGGTTGAGTTAAGTGATACAAGAGAAAAGTTGAATTTGTAAAGGGGAACTTCAAAATTTAGGAGGATATGATGTTTGGTTGAACAAAACAAGGGTATGAACTACTTGTGGGATGCAGCCAATTTTCTTAAAAGTTAAATTAAAACTAGGTTAAAATAGGGGTACCTCTGTACAGAAAAAAAAACTTAATCTTAAATGGTTAAGAGATAGAAATAAGATTAGGTGTACAAATGTGTATGTATTCTCTTTTTTAAATTTAATAAATCGCAACCATTGATTAAATCTGACGTTAATTATTTTAGGTTTCACCGGTGAGGGATTTAACCCTCCTTCTAGACTTTACCACCCTAAATATGACTATATTTAAAATTAATTCTACTCTAAAATTTCTATAATTTTTAATAGTTAATAATGTAATTGTTATTCTAAATATATTAACTACGGTGCAGAAAATAAGATTAGTGAAAGAAATACATACCTCGTTGAAAAACCTTAATATTTGTTTTGATATCAACATATTAGTTTCTACAACTCGGCATATTTCAGATATAATCCATAATTTTTTTAACTATTCAATTGAGAAAAATGTGCCCAAAAAATTAGTATTGGCATAATGAAAAATATTTGACAATAAAATAAAAATTGCATAAATCAAATAAAATAAAATTATAAATAAAAAAAGTGGAAAAAAGACACTTAGATATTACCTTATGATAGAATTCCAAAGCAACCCTTGGAAGATGACAAATAGTCACTACTTTCAAACATCTCTTCAAATAGCCTTTCAAAAAATCTATTCAAATAAATTACAATTATATGGACATCATAAAAGTATTAAGGACAACAGCACATAGATAGGATAGATCTAATGAAATAAAATTTACCAAAAATATACTTAGAAAAATTAGTGAGAAAGGAATGTGTAAAAAAAGAGATTAATGGAAAAAAAATACACATCTCATTGAAGAACATATACTGATATACATTGCTTTTGATTAGTAATGCAATAATCTTCACATGAGTCAAAAATATAGAATCTAATGATAATGAAAGTTAAAAAACTAATGAAAAGTGCTTTTAAAGTTAATGATAGAAAAGTTGTAGAAGTTAATGAAAAAGTTATTTGAAAATTAAACCAAAAGATATTTAGGATTTAATAGAAGAAAATAGGAAAAACTCCCACGACTAAAAAATTTTGAGGGTCTGCAAAACCTCCTAAATGCCCACAGGCCACGAGCCTCTTAAATGGCAAGATCCTCTCAACCCTTCTCATGAGCTACATCTCTAACAATTCTTAGCCAAGTCAAATTTCCTAAAAGGCACTTCGCGTTGGAAATGTCACTACGTAGAAAGCAACTTAGCATAGTACCTGAAACCTTTATGTCGCCAATACAAAGATGTGATTTGTGCCATCTCTGCTCCTTTATCCAGACAATTGTTATTTCAAGTAGATTATAAAAAAATATAAATTTTGAGTGAAACCAGTATCAAGTGATAAACACAACACTATAAATTATAATGCTTTAGTGTAAATATTTCGCAGATGGGTTTCCCAGTATACTCTCTGCCTGCCAGTTGGTTGGATCTGATTAGTGAGATTAGGCCATCCAACTCAAACAACTTCTGCCATGCTCTATTTAGATTCCAATCCCTGGAATAACAAGATTCCATTCATAAATTCATAACCAACAAGGACAATATTTGATTGTATTTGCACAAACTGAATGAATATGAGATTCTAACCTGGAACATTTTCTCTTGTTCGTTGATTCATCGTGCGAAAAATCTTCCTTAGTCAGATCCTCAAATGGCCTGTTCCATAATAAGTATTGAGATGCTGAAATTTATTATGTACACAAGTACTTTGGGATGTGCTTAAATATTTGAATGGAAAATTTTACATTTTTAACTTTCTCTTGTGCCATGACAATGATCCAACCAAAGTTAGACACCAGAAGAGCATAAAGATTACATCAGCAGCTAACAAAGAACTGATTACTACTAAGAAACTTTCCTGCTATTCACGTAACACTAAATAGTGACTTAAATAGGTTAATTAGTCCTCAAAATTGTAATCATCTATCAAATTAATTTCTTATTTTTTGAATTCGTTAATGCATCCCTGAAATTGTAAAATGTCGCTCAAAATAGTCTAGGTTAACTTTTTCCGTTAGAGGCTATGACTTGTCACGTTAAGCTGACGTGTCACATTAATTGATCTAAATAATGTCACATTAATTTATCTCAAATAAATGTCACTTCACTAGGGATAAATTTGTCTATTGTCCATGAATTTTACTTATACGCATCAACTTGGAGACAAATTCATTAGTAATTGCAATTGTGCTAGGACTAACTACTGGCAAATTAGTCTTTTGAGTTTGTGTCAAGCTATGCGGTTGGGCCTAACTCAATTCTACAAAACTGGTTTGTGGGACTCTTAACACACCTCATCACGTCCAAGACTCGACATCTAAGGCCTGAAAATAAATTGTGGGTGGCCCGATAGCGGAAACCTCATTGCTGGTGATCCACCGGTTCTTTAAACCAAAGGCCCTTGAAACCATGTTAAGCTATGTGGTTGGGCTTAACTCAAATCCACTGATAAACACATGTTCAAACCTATATTATCTGATTTTGGACTCTTAACAGTTTGGATTGATGGAATAGAACGGAGTGGAGTGGAATTGAACATGATGGAATGGAGTGGAGCGGAATGAAAAATAGATTTCATTCCATTATTTGTCTATATTTTTTAATTTAACGGAACGGAGAAAATTGAAGGACTGAATGGAATAGATTTCATCACATTCCATTCCACTCTATCCATTATTTACAAATCCAAACAATAAAATCGCATTATTTACCCCTCCATTTCATCCTGTACCACCAATTTAAATAATGATTATTTTAACTAACTTTTTACAATTTCATTGATGTATTTGCCAATTCTAAAAAACTTAAGACTACTTTGACAGATGATTACAACTTCAAGATCAATATGCATGTTTCAGTCACAATAATATAACAATGAACAAGATAACAGCTAGTACTCAAAACACACAACAATCACCAATCAACCGGAATCGCCAATTTAGCCCTAAAATTGGGCTTGCATGAAACTAACAAAATTTCAGAAATATCCCTAAAATTAAAAATATCAAATCAGATTAGTCGCGGTAGATCAAAGAAGAACCAATATTATATAATTGAGATCCCAAAAATTCAATTTCCTTACAAAATTATTAGTGATTAATTATTAAGTCCTAACTTTCTCATAATAGTTCAGAAGTAAGATTAAGATATACAATAATTAACGAAAATTGAGTAAATTACAATCAAGGAGAGAATGAGAAATGATCTTACAAGTGAAATTATAAATTGTAACAACAGCATCATCATCACCTGAAACAGTTTCAAAACTTAGGTTAAAAAATTTCATAAACTTCACACCATCTAAACAATACACAAAATTAAGAGAAAGTGAAAATATATAGGATTGTAACAAGGACAAGTTATCGTTTGACACTATCGATGCAGAGAAAGGTGAGGGATGGATCGGATCGGAATGTGAAAAGGAGAGGAGCACGGCAAATGATTTGTAACAGTTTATATACTCTCTCACTGTGCCCGGTCTCACCGGTTCCGCAAAATGTAATACTTTTACTTCGGGTCCTAATTTATTTTTCTCATCAAGATTAAAAGTTATTTTTATTTTCTCTAATATTGATTTTGAATTTTGTAAGAATATTGGTATATTTGAATGATCAAATGGATTATTTTAAGTTTGAGTTGTGTTATTTTTGTTTTGCTCTAACTCAAAAGAATAATGATATCTGATCTTTTTGATAATGATGTTCTGCGTGCGTTTTTTAATAACGTTATTCAGATTCGTTTTCTTTTAGATTTAAGAAGACGGTCTATCAATTGGATTTATGATAAATGTTGTTGGATAACATTTTTGCATTGTTAGTTTCTAAAATATGATTATAACAATAATACTGACATATGGCGAGTTTGCAGCCATTGGAGACCCGATATAAGGTTTATCTGTAAGGTGATGATTTGCATTTTGTAAGATTAAGTATGAAAGACGCAACATTTTATGCTTTAGATGTGACTGACTTAGGTACTCAACTTTTTTTTACCCTATGTTGTTTGAAAACGATAACAATAGCGTGTGAGGCTTTAGAACTTCAATATTCAGGTGGAGGTCTGCGCGAGGTGCAAGTAAGAAGCGCATGAAACAAATGGCAGGGAAATTAACTCAGACAAGGGTGGGACCTATACAGGATCTAGGAGACAACTATAATGACCTAGTTTACGATGGAGTAAGAAGTTGTAAAGTATTAGTGCATATTTCCCTATTCATTCCAACAACGATTTGGAAAATATAGAATTAAGTCCACATTTACAAGAAACTTAAATGGAAATGGAACAATAGGAAATAATGACCATCAATTGGTTGTTGTAAGCAATTATAAACTTTCAATTGGTGGCATGATAGCTCCCGTCATAATTGAACTCATCGCCAAGTGAGTAGTCGTGCATTTTTTGGTAACAGTTAATGCATAATGGGGGAATTTATTACATGATAAAAAAGGAATAAAATAAGAGGGTCACATAATAAGATTAGTCCATGGTTACATAAGGGATCTCGAGTTCAACACATGTCATAACAACTCAATCAAACCAATTTTTTCTTCTGAAACCTTGGTACTTGATCCAAGGAATGACTAATCCTGGGATTAATCTCACTGTTAATTATCAAGAGGGATTCAAATTTCAGATATTAATAAAAAACACACTCTTAGATTTCAGGTATTCACCGTAAGACAACTCGTGAGGGTTTAATCAAACTAGCATTTTAATTGAAAAGTTTATGTTCCTTTGGGTACTAGGACTATAGTTGGCAACGAGACTTGGTGGATTTTGTCTCCTTTGTCCCTCTGATTACAGCACCTCCTAAAACCTTGTAAGTTTGAGTTTATGTCCCTACATCACCACCCATCTTTGACCTAAATATTGAATATCGAATAAAAAAGGCCTCTACATTTGTTTAAAAAGAGGATTTCTCGTCAAAGTCGAGACAAATTTAGATAATCGTAGATTATATTCCTAATATGAAGTAATCATAAATTTATGAATATGTTATGTTGTTCTTACATGTTTATCCTTAAAAAAAAAGATAATTTGTTTATGTTTGCATCATATTTAGTAAATTATAGAAAAGAGATAAAATAATTAAGGTTGTGTTGATAAATAAATAATTAATGTATCTTTTGAAAGGATGATATAATTTCTCAATATGTTCTTATATTTAAATATTTACATATGTTATAACATTAATATCTAAACATCAAATTTTGATATCGCATTAAGAAAATTAAACCTGGTATCCCTACACTTATTCCCCTACCCCTACATAATTTCAAATATTCCAATTTTGCCCTTTCAATATTTATTTAATTATTTTTTGTGTGACATGGCATGGTTTTAATGTGTCAAAAACTTGGCATGTTTTGAAAGCTTGAGAGGTTCAAAATGAAAAAGTAAGGATTGACATTTTTGGAAAAATATACTGAATGAGCCGACTCATTCAGTGTTAAATTGATGACAAACGCATGGGTCCAAACAGGCTGCCTGATGCATCATTTTTGGTCGACTCATGAGTGTGGATGAGTCGACTCAAAACCCTTTATGAGCCGACTCATTCAATTGTAAATTGGTGGCAAACGCACGGGTCCAAACAGGCTGCGTGGTGCATCATTTTGGTCGACTCATATATGAGGATGAGCCGACTCAAAACCCTTCATGAGTCGACTCATCAAGAAGTGTTTTCTTCTCATTTTCCACGGGTCTCAACAGGCTACCTCTCTGTTTATTTTGGTCGACTCATCTGTAAGTTTGAGTCGGCTCATTTAATGATTTGAGTCGGCTCATTACTGTGCTGACTCATTTTTTCATTTAATTTTTCTCTCTCTTATGTTTATTTTCTCTAACCAATATAAATAGCTGCTTAATTTCTTTTGAAAAGTTGGAACAAGGAAAGTGAAAGATATACACATAGCTCTCTTCATCTTCTTCATTCTTGCATCAATCAAACAATTACACACAACAATCTTTGTTTGATCTTGGTGCACGTTTTGAAGATAACGTTCAATCGTGAATCAGAATTTCAGATTGGGTTTAGAGTGTGTGGATTTTCCTTGGAAAAATCCGAAGGGTTTTATCCTCCAAGATCATTGAAGATTTGGGGGTTTTGCACACATTGAGTGTTCGTAGATTCAGCCGAGTGAAGAAGATTGAAGATCAAGTGAATCGTTATCTCATATCACGATAGACGGAGGATTGCAAAAGTCTTTGTGGGTTCACAAGTGTGGGAGAAACTCAGTCGTGCTCAAAGTTTGAAGAATCGTGTATTCTTGCAATAAGGGAGCAACTAATCGGAGGCTTTCTCGACACGCGTGGAAGACTTGATTCTACTTTGAATCAAGGGACAAGAAGAAGATTTGATAACACATTCAACGTGGTTTGGTTTGTTGGTTAATTCATTTCTCTTTTTGTAAAACAATTGAGATTTAATAAAATTGCCCAATTCAATTTCGAATTGGGGGCAGAGTACTTCGAGCGAGGACGACGAAGGAACTGCCTCAACAAATTCCTTGTGTTCTTTTCATTTCTCGCATTTTACTTTTATTCATATTGATATTGTGTGCTTGAAAATTCTGGTGTATCAAATTAGTGCATTTAAAGTGTTTGATAAATTGCTTCACTCAAGTGTTAACTAGAGTGGGTAAAATTCTGCAATAGTTGATACAACAAAATTGCCTTTGGAGAGTGCACTCCAAGTGTTTGATAAAAATCTCAATCACACAAAATCAATATATTTGTGTTTGATTTCTTCTACAATCATTGTTAAGAATAGTTTTATCAAGTGATGAATATTCAAGTGAATCATTTGTGAAATATTAATTCATCTAGTCATCATTTCATTCCAATTGAGTTTTACGCATATCCGATCTCCGGTGACTTCTAATTTGAACTAGACGATTTTCCGGGAAACTTCCGCTATTCTCTTTCAACTTAATTTTGAAAAGCTAATTTTTATAAAGGGATCTATTCAACCCCCCTTCTAGATCCGCACTATCGTCTAACAAGTGGTATCAAGAGCACTGGTTCATCTAGTGCTTCACATACAACTTATTAGAAAATGGACATCGATCCAACGGGGGCGTACAATAGAGCTCCAGTTTTTACTGGAGAAAACTATAGTCACTGGAAAGATTGTATGTGCATCCATATCAACTCTGTTGATAGAAAAATTTGGAAAGTTATCCAAGAAGGCCCTTTTCTAATAACCATGGCCGGACCGAATAATGTCCAAATTGAAAAATCGGAAGCACAATGGGATGATATTGATGAAAAAAAATATAGCTATGATTGGAAAGCTCGAAACATACTCATAGCTTCATTAGGAGCCGATGAATATTTTCGAGTTTCTCATCACACATCGGCTAAAGCTATGTGGGAAGTCTAACAAGTTGCCCATGAAGGAACCGATGATGTTAAGCTTGCTCGAATTAATACTCTACAACAAGAGTTCGATCGTTTTCACATGAGCCAAGGGGAAACCGTTGGTGAAATGGGAAAAAGATTTTCTCACTTGACAAATCGATTAAATGCTCTTGGTAAAACTACTCCTAATGATGTAGCAACTAACAAGATTTTGAGATGTCTTACTAGGGAATGGTTGCCAAAAGTTACGACAATTAAAGAAGCTAATGATGTAAGAACTTTGGATCTAACCACTCTCATTGGAAAACTACAAGAGCACAAACAAGAGCTCTTAAACTTAAATGAGCATGAAGACAAAGAAAAGAAAGAAAAGATCGAGAAAAATAAAGATCATGAGAAGAAGAAGAAGTCTATTGCATTAAAAGCTTCTTCCTCAAAATCTTCCACAAATAAAGATAGTGGGAGTGATACGAGTGATGATGAAGACGAATCAAATGAAGATATGGGCTTATTTGTAAGAAGATACAATCGGTATCTCAAAAAGAATGAGATTTCTCATTCGGACAAGCGTCTCATCAACTATCGAAGAAAATCTAATCCTTCCAAGCAAGAGTATGTTAAAAGTACTAAAGACAAGGGATCTTGTTACAACTGTGAAAAACCAGGACATTACAAACCGGATTGCCCTATGTTAAAGAAAGACAAGGCAAAAGACAAATATCAAAGAAAAGGCAACAAGACTAGAAGAGCATATATTGCTTGGGAAAGCGATAGTGAGTCGTCTAGCAAAGATACCTCAAGCGATGAGGAAGAGAGAGTAAATATTTGCCGCATGGCTCATAAGAAAGGCAAGAAAGAGGTAAGACATGCTAAATATGATTATGCTGAAAATTGTCTTATAATCATTTGCTTAGTACTTTTAATATTCTCCATCAAGAAGCTAAAGAAGCTTTCAAGCGCATTGCATCCGATAAAAGAATTTTTGCACATTTAGAGAAAAAGGTTTCGGATAGTGAAAATGCTATGAAAGCTCTTAAGGCATCGATGGTAGAATCTATAGTAGAAGACAAACGAGAATGACACGACTTTCATAGTTGTGAAACATGTTGGATTTGGCAAAAGGAAGTCAAAACTCTTCAAGCCAAACTAGACAAGTTGTCACAACCAAAAATGACATTCACTATTGATCGTTCAAACTTTAGGGAATCAATGAACAATCCATATCAAAAATATACTTATGTTGTGAAGGATCAAAATAGTCAATGCAAACTGAAACCATTCTTGAAATGTCACTATTGTTGCAAGGAAGGTCATATAATTGCCAAATGTCGTTTTAGGAGATACTTGGTCCCAAAAGGCATTTGTCAATGGTTGCCTAAAAGCAACAAAATTTTCACTCACACTCTAGGACCCAATGAAAATTGTGTACCTTTCTCTCTTGTCTAATCATATAGGTGGAGTGTCTTGAGACTATGGAGAAACGATGGTTTCTTGATAGTGGATGCTCAAGACATATGACAGGTGATATTTCCCTATTCTATGACTTTGTGGCTAAGAAGAAGGGCTTTGTTACCTATGGTGATAACAACAAGGGAGCTATACTCGGCAAAGGTAGTGTAGGTAATCCCTCTTCTACATCTATCTCTAATGTCCTTTTAGTTGAGGGTCTTAAACATAACCTTGTTAGCATTAGTCAATTATGTGATAAGAGATATAATGTATCATTCTCTAAAGAAGGATAAATAATTGAACATAATGAAAACAAAGAGGATGTGTTTAAAGGCTTGAGGGTAAACAATGTTTATATGCTTGATTTGAATTCGATGACCTTGAGTGATCCTAAATGTCTTATTTCCAAAAATGAAGAGTCTTGGCTTTGGCATAGACGTTTAGCTCATATCAACTTTGACTTGCTAAATAAGGTTGTGTCCAAAAACTTAGTAGTCGGTTTGCCTAACATAAAGTTCACTAGAGATCATCTTTGTGATGCTTTCCAAATGGAAAAGCAAACTAAGATATCTTTTAAATCAAAAAATTTAGTCTCTACTTCTAGACCTCTTGAACTTCTACACATGGATATTTTGTGTCCTTCTAGAATCAAAAGTATAGGAGGGAACTATTATGGTTTTGTTATTGTTGATGACTACTCTCGATTTTGTTGGACAATTTTCTTAGCTAGTAAAAGTGATACCTTTTCGGCCTTTGAAACTTTTGCCAAATTATCTCAAAATAAATTTGGCATAAACATTGTAACTATTAGAAGTGAACATGGAGGTGAGTTTGAAAATCATCTCTTTGAATTTTTTTTGTGAAAACCATGGCATTGATCATAACTTCTCCACTCCTAGAACACCACAACAAAATGGTGTTCTGGAACGTAAAAATCGTGTGTTGGAGGAATTGGGAAGAACTATGATTAATGATAGCGGTCTTCCTAAATATATTTGGATCGATGCTATTATCACCGCTTGCTATGTTTTGAATAGGATCACTATTCAACCTATTCTAAGCAAAATGCCCTATGAACTATTAAAAGGAAGAAAGCCTAATGTTTCACATCTTCATGTTTTTGGTTGCAAATGCTTTGTGCTTAATAATGGAAAAGAAAATCTTGGTAAATTTGATTCAAAGGCGGATGAAGGAATCTTCCTTGGATACTCTAATTCAAGCAAATCATATATAATATTCAATAAAAGGTCGCTTATAGTTGAAGAATCTGTACATGTATCTTTTGATGAAACTTATCCAAATGTTGTCGGAAAAGGTAGTGTTGTTATTGGTGCAGGTGCCTCTTCTAGTGAGATTGTTAAAGACATTGATATTTCTCATGTTGAACCCTTTCTGGATGTTGTTAATAAGGAGTCGGTTGATGTGTCTAGTCTCAAATATGAAGGTCAAACATCCTTTCAAAATGATCTACCATTGGAATGGAAGACATCAAGAAATCATCATATCGATAACATCATTGGAGATATCTCAAAGGGTGTCATTACTAGATCAAGACTAAGTAACTTTTGTTTTTATCATGCCTTCATATCTCAAATTGAGCCTAAGAATGCCAAATAAGCCTTACTTGATGAAAATTGGTTCCTAGCCATGCAAGAGGAACTAAATCAATTTAAAAGAAATGAGGTTTGGGACCTTGTTCCACCTCCGCTAAATCATTGAGTAATTGGCACCAAATGGGGTTTTAGGAACAAATTGGATGAAAACGGCACTATCATTCCCAACAAGGTTCGTCTTGTTGCTCAAGGGTATAACCAGGAGGAAGGTATAAACTATGAGGAAACTTATGCTCCTGTTGCCCGCCTTGAAGCTATACGCCTTTTACTTGCATTTGCTTGTTCACAAAACTTTAAACTATATCACATGGATGTTAAGAGTGCCTTCCTTAACGGATATATAAATGAAGAGGTTTATGTGTGTCAACCTCCTGGGTTTGAAATCTTTGAAAAACCAAATCATGTTTACAAACTAAAACGTGTTTTATATGGTCTCAAACAAGCTCCTAGAGCTTGGTATGAGCGCCTAAGCAAATTTTTAATCAATCAAGGATTTTCAAGAGGAAAGGTTGACACTACTCTCTTTATTAAACGTGAAGGAAAACCTTTTATATTAGTTCAAGTATATGTAGATGATATTATTTTTGGATCTACTAATATGAAGTTGGTTAAAGAATTTTCAAGCTCTATGAAAGGTGAGTTTGAGATGAGTATGATGGGGGAGTTAAATTTCTTCCTCGGACTTCAAATTAGACAACTTGAAGATGGAACCTTCATAAGTCAGACTAAATATTGCAATGAGTTGCTCAAGAGGTTTGATATGACAAACTCCAAGTCTATTGATACACCAATGCCTACGGCAGAAAGTCTTGATCGTGATGAAAAAGGTAAGGATGTAGATATAAAAAGGTATCGAGGTATGATCGGATCTCTTCTTTATCTTACCGCATCGCGTCCCGATATTATGTTTAGTGTATGTATGTGCGCTAGGTTTCAATCTTGCCCTAAGGAATCACATTTAAAATCAGTTAAACGTATACTTAGGTATCTTTGTGGTACTTCTAAGTTTGGTTTATGGTATCCTAAGGGTAGTGATTGTTCTTTGGTAGGTTTTTCCGATTTCGACTTTGCCGGTTGCAAAGTGGATAGGAAAAAGCACTAGTGGAACTTGTCATTTCTTTTCAAACTCTTTTGTCAGTTGGCATAGCAAAAAGCAAGTTTCTATTGCCTTATCAACTGCAGAGGCGGAGTAAATTGCAGCCGGAAATTGTTGTGCCCAAATCCTATGGCTAAAACAACAATTTCTCGACTTTAATATCTCTCTCAAACAAATTCCAATTTTGTGTGACAATACTAGTGCAATCAATCTTACCAAGAATCCTATTCTTCATTCACGCACTAAACATATTGAAATCAGACATCATTTTCTTAGGGATCATATAGAGAAAGGTGATGTGGTGTTTGAGCATGTTGATAGTGTAAATCAACTAGACGATATTTTTACAAAACCACTCGCTACTGATCCTTTCTTCTTTATCCGTAGGGAACTTGGTGTTCTTGACATCTCAGATAGATCTTAGTAATCATTGCTTTGTTTATATATTTTTCTTTGGCTCAACTTCTATTATCTCTAACATCTTGTTATAAAGTGTTATCGTTCATCCATCTTTCATATACTCGAGGTAATATCATTCTTTACTTGGTTACCTCAATTCATTCTTGATATATGTATTTAGTAAGAGTGTGTTGCATGTCTTTTGTTTGTATGTTTATCTATTTCTTCTATTCTCTTGGATTATTAGTGATTGTTTGTCAAATAAGTAGCATACATGATGATATTTTCATATTTTGAGGTATTTTAAGTGGTTTTTGGTGAAATTTTGTGTTAAAAACTGTCGGATCCCAACAGGCTGACTCATGAGTCGGCTCATGGAACCTTGTGAGTCGACCTCTCTACTCCCTTGACCCGACTCATTTCAAATTCAAATTGAGTCGACTCATTTTTGAATTTGAGCCGGCTCATTGTCGCCTCAACTGACGTGTGGCTGTCTTGAAAAGACGCGCCGCCTGTCATTTCGTCTCCCTAGGTCGGAACATCAATGCCCCTATCCACTTTTGACTTTCCATTTATGATTTCTTTAATATTTTCTTCATTAAAACTCATTATCATTTCATCTTATCATTACCAACACATCATATTCTCATATTCTCTCAAGTTTTCATCTTCATCCTCCAATCCTCAAATCCACTCTCAAAGCTCCATATTTCTCAACAATGGCATCAAAACCTACAGGTAAAAGGTCCCGTGGCTCCTCTTCTCAATCACTTCCTGTCAGTGCTTTGTCTCTTCTTCCATCTGATTTGGTTGAAGTTTACAACAAGAAATTCAAGAACAAGAAGGTGGTTCCTCAATATGTCTACTCATGAACAACTGCTACTCAAATGCACATTCCCCACATTATTGAACTTATGGACTTCCAAGGTATCAATCCCTTTCTATCCTGTCATGTTGAATATAATGAGGATTTGGTTAAGATGTTCTATGCTGGTCTGGTTGGCACATTTAAGGGTTTCGAATTCAACTTCCATATGGGCTCCAGAATGTTTGTGGTTAATGCTCAAGTGTGGAAAGATCTATTTCGCATTGATCCTGAGGAAGCTAGTATCTTGATGACCGATACATCTCAAGTTGAAAATTACAACTTTTGCACTGAACTCAATGGTATGCTTAAAGAACCTTTTGTTGATTTCGTTGTTAATTCCGAATTATTTCTGAATACCACTACTACTGGAAAAGTTAAGCAGGTGGATTGTATCCTTCATTGGATCGTTGCCCACAACCTACGGCCAAAGAAAGGTGGCTTCTCTCGTATTGATATGAGTGAAGTTCATTTGGTATATATACTTCGGAACAAGGTCAAAGTCAACTGGCCTTACTATTTTGCGAGTCACATTTTTGCCTTAAAGGAAAAGAAAGGCGTTGATCTTGCTTATCCCTCCATCATTCAGAAGATCATTAACAAAGCTGAGATTGTCAATTTTGATGTACCCTTGGTGTCTGTACCGGACACAAATTGGTTTCAGCAAAAGACCCTAAGTCTTATGGGTCACATATGGGACTCTCAAGAAAGAAGGTATCGGTATGTGGGAAGAAGTGATCAAAATTAACCCATTGAAGACAATTCTGATGGAGATGATCTTGATGATCAAAATGAACCTAATGTGATTCCTCATGAAGACTTTCCCGCTGACAATGAAGAGTGGCATGGCATACCATCAGATGATTCTTATGAAAATCAAGGTTGGGGTGAATGGAAAAACACCGGGTGGACTAACACCACTACTCACTTTGCTCATCCATCTCCTCCTCCATCTCAACCGCAACAAGATGATCCTTCGAGAATCATGGCGATGCTCCAAAATATGCAAATTAAACAGTAAGCTTACTACAACACTCAGACTGAGAGATACACTGAGATAGAGCAGCGTTTAAATGAGCAATATACCACGTTTGTTGATTATGTGTCTGTTCAAGACATTCGGTACACTGCGCTGCAGGATCACTTGGTTTCTCAGGACACTGCCTTTAACTCGCTCAACAGTAGTTTTCTTCAGTTTATTGAAAACGACATGGATGACTCACAGCCCATCGCTTATCATCGACGTTACCCTTCCACTAGGGATCGTAATCCACACCCTTGAGAGAATAGTTGCATCATATGTACTTGTTATGATTATGGATATGGTTTCTGTATTGTTTGTTTTGTTTGTTTGAATGAACTTTTATTTCTCGTTAATTCCATTGTTTTGTTTATTCTCACCATTTTTTACTCGCTTTTCCAAATTGTATGTTTGTGGATGCGTGTTTCTATCGCAATTGGCTTCTCATTTGACATTTATTTCTGCTTGCTATCTCTATTGTTCGATTCACTCATATGGTTTCTCTTCTTTTTGATGTTGTCAAAGGGGGGATGATATTGAGATTGATGTATATAAGATCGGGTCACATAATCAGGGGGAGTTTTTGCACTACATATGGCGATTGATTCATCAAGTTTTTGTCATCATCAAAAAGGGGGAGTTTGTGTGACATGGCATGGTTTTAATGTGTCAAAAACTTGACATGTTTTGAAAGCTTGAGAGGTTCAAAATGAAAAAGCAAGGATTGGCATTTTTGGAAAAACATACTGAATGAGTCGACTCAAATTCATCAATAAGCTGACTCATTCAGTGTTAAATTGATGACAAACACACGGGTCCAAACAAGCTGCCTGATGCATCATTTTTGGTCGACTCATGAGTGTGGATGAGTCGACTCAAAACCCTTTATGAGCCGACTCATTCAATTGTAAATTGGTGGCAAACGCACGGGTCCAAACAGGCTGCCTGATGCATCATTTTGGTCGACTCATGTATGAGGATGAGCCGACACAAAACCCTTAATGAGTCGACTCATCAAGAAGTGTTGTCTTCTCATTTTCCACGGATCTCAACAGGCTGCCTCTCTGTTTATTTTGGTCGACTCATCTGTAAGTTTGAGCCGGCTCATTTAATGATTTGAGTCGGCTCATTACTGTGCTGACTCATTTTTTCATTTAATTTTTCCCTCTCTTATGTTTATTTTCTCTAACCAATATAAATAGCTGCTTAATTTCTTTTGAAAAGTTGGAACAAGGAAAGTGAAAGATATACACATAACTCTCTTCATCTTCTTCATTCTTGCATCATTCAAACAATTACACACAACAATCTTTGTTTGATCTTGGTGCACGTTTTGAAGATAACGTTCAATCGTGAATCAGAATTTCAGATTGGGTTTAGAGTGTATGGGTTTTCCTTGGAAAAATCCGAAGGGTTTTATCCTCCAAGATCATTGAAGATTTGGGGGTTTTGCACACATTGACTGTTCGTAGATTCAGCTGAGTGAAGAAGATTGAAGATCAAGTGGATCTTTCTCTCATATCACGGTAGACGGAGGATTGCGAAAGTCTTTGTGGGTTCACAAGTGTGGGAGAAACTCAGTCGTGCTCAAAGTTTGAAGAAACATGTATTCTTGCAATAAGGGAACAATTAATCAGAGGCTTTCTCGACACGCGTGGAAGACTTGATTCTACTTTGAATCAAGGGACAAGAAGAAGATTTGATAACACATTCAACGTGGTTTAGTTTGTTAGTTAATTCATTTCTCTTCTTGCAAAAAAAATGTGATTTAATAAAATTGCCCATTGGAATTTCGAATTGGGGGCAGAGTACTTCGAGCGAGGACAACGAAGGAACTGCCTCAACAAATTCCTTGTGTTCTTTTCATTTCTCGCATTTTACTTTTATTCATATTGATATTGTGTGCTTGAAAATTTCGGTGTATCAAATTAGTGCATTTAAAGTGTTTGATAAATTGCTTCACTCAAAAGTGTTAACTAGAGTGGGTAAAATTCTGCACTAGTTGATACAACAAAATTGCCTTTGGAGAGTGCACTCCAAGTGTGATAAAAAGCCCAATCACACAAAATCAATATCTTTGTGCTTGATTTCTTCTACAATCATTGTTAAGAATAATTTTATCAAGTGCTGAATATTCAAGTGAATCATTTGTGAAATATTAATTCATCTAGTCATCATTTCATTCCAATTGAGTTTTACGCATATCCGATCTCCGGTGACTTCTAATATGAACTAGACGATTTTCCGGGAAACTTCCGCTATTCTCTTTCAACTTAATTTTGAAAAGCTAATTTTTAAAAAGGGATCTATTCAACCCCCCTTCTAGATCCGCACTATCGTCTAACATTTTTAACTTTTACCGCAAAGTCAGATTAATTTTTTTTTAACATTGGACGAGACGAACTGGAAATACCATGAATAGATTTTTTGGTTAAGAAATTTCAAAACCGGAAGTAGCCAAGATAAGTTATCCGGTTCACGAAAATCTTTCACTCGAAGTAACACGCTTGTGTTATCCGGTTAAGGATTTTCTTAACCGGATGTAGCTCTCTTGGGTTTTCCGATTCGTATATATATATATATATATATATATATATATATATATATATATATATATATATATATATGTATATATATATATGTATATATATATATATATATGTATATCTCTCTCTCTCTCTCTCTCTCTCTCTCTCTCTATATATATATATATATATATATATATATATATATATATATATATATATATATAAAATAAACAAGGAAAGTCGTTTTTTTCTTCCTCTCTTTATTAGTATTTTTTAACACAATTAAAATAAATTAATGATCACAAAATCCACATTTATTACTAATTAATTTTTTTATTTATTGATATTATAAAAATTAAAATTAAAAAATTAAAAAAAAATAGATGACCCGAAAAATCCAAGAGAGCTACATCCGGTTAAGAAAATCCTAAACCGGATAACACAAGTGTGTTACTTCCGGTGAAGGATTTTCATGAACAGAATAACTTATCTTGGCTACTTCCGGTTTTGAAATTTCTTAACCGGAAAACCTACCCATGGTACTTCCGGTTCGTCTCGTCCAATGTAAAAAAATAATATTTTTTTAATCTGACTTCGCGGTAAAATTTAAAAATAATTAAATAAATATTGAAAGGGCAAAATTGGAATATTTGAAATTATGTAGGGGTAGGGGAACAAGGTTTAATTTTCTCGTACTAAACATATTTCATTTAAGTAATTTCGGATTCCGAGAAAAATATCAATATAAAAAAAATTATATAAAATATCTGTATAATACAATTTTTTACTTGTATTCTGCTTTTTACTCGTTTTTTTTCCCTTTTTTCTCTTCAGATGAGTCATTTTGTACCAATTTTAATTTGAATTTGATGGGAAAATAGCAAGTGTACTATTTTGCCCACTATAGTAATAATAGGAAATCTCCTCGAATATCGTTCTCAATAACTGTTTGACGATATATAGTCAAATTTAATTCAATATTAAACAAAAATTCTTTGGTTGTTGGTTTAGTGAATAATTAACACTAAATAATGCAATTAAATAAAATCGAATAAAAGTGTTAAATGGAGAACATATTAGAATAGATTGTTAGGGATCGGTGAATGAAACTTCTTGTAACAATAAAGATTTATCAACACAATAACAGTAACTCAAAATAATTGATTTCCGGTTCTCGAGGATATCTAATCCTGAGTCTTCAATGAAAAGATCTTTGGTTAAGTAACCTAATTACCATGTCCATATTTGATTATGTTCATACCCAAGCATTCAATTATCAAGAATTTTCCTGTTTGGATAAAATACTCCCAGTCCTAGGTAATATTTATTATAAAAAGTTCTTATCCAAATCAATGAACAAATTGTTGTCCAGATAAAATACTCATAAAAGGAAAAATTTGTTTGTCCGACAGAAAGAAAAAACCAATTTTTCTAAATAAAAGTTGTTAATGCATTGAATCAATCAAAATATGTTACAGTCGAAATCAGGGTCACCCCTAGCAATTGGGGGTTTAGCTACTCATTATCGAAATAAAAACAAAAATAAAAAAGTGTGGTCATTACAAAATTTCTTAAGGTCTCATTCTTCAATCGTTATGAAACTCTTGAACATATGAACACCTTGCAAACTCTGAGATTTCCAACCTTCAAAACTTGTATTTTTTCTCTCCAAAATCGTCCAACCCTGGAAAAATCGTGTTCTGAGAATAAATAGATGTGTTTTGGGCTTTCTGACTTTTTTGGGCCTCCATACGCGTAATGCTCGTGTTGTTACGCGTAAGGGTTATTCATCCAGCACGTCATCTATGCATTTTAGCCGTAGGGCTTGTCAGCGCGCCAACTGTTACGCGTAAGGTCATCCCCTTACACGTATGGACAGAGACCCTTATTTTGTTCATAAAATTCACCTCTCTGCTAGAACATTCATCGAAGCAACCTCTTCACCACAAAGTAGAACAAGACCAAGTGTACGACGGTCTTCACGGTCTCCATTAGTAGTTTTCTTCCCCTTCACCGGCGGAAGGGTGCGAAACTCTTCACAGTCACCGAGAACAAGATTCATATGGCGGAATTTTTATCGACCAAATGCCTAGTCGAGTGTATGTGTCTCAGTTTTCGGCCGATGGTTGTCTTTTTGTTGCTGGGTTCCAGGTGAATATTCTCATCTTTAACATTGTATCGTAAGAATTTACTTTTTTTGTTGTTGTAAGGTGTATGCATGTTATAGCTTTGATTCTGATAAAATTATTTTTTCAGGGAAATATCATAAAAATCTACAATGTGGACAAAGGTTGGAAAGTTCAAAAGAATATTCTAACCAAGAGTTTGAGATGGACAATCACTGATACTGCTTTTTCCCCTAATCAGCGCAATCTTGTAAGTTGTTGTGTTTTATCTTCAAAATAATAGAAAACGAAAATGTCTACATCTTTTTAATCCATTCTTTCTCTGGATTATTCTTATGGCATACGCATATTCAATTTCAGGTTTATGTCAGCATGTCGCACATTGTACACATTGTAAATGTCAGATCTTCTGAAACTGATTCACTAGCAAATGTGACGATACACACAACTAATTTTGCACTTTGGTTTTAACTTCTAATTTGGCTAATACTACAATTGTTTTGATTTTGAATGCTATAAAGTATCTGAGAAATATATTAGAAATTGGATCTTCCATGATGTGTCTGACTGGTGAATGTCCTAGGTTCATTTTTATGGTGTTTTTTTTCCATATTTATAATGTGGTTTTGGTTCTTCTAATATGCAGGAGATCCACGATGGTTTAGATTTTTCATCAAATGATGATGGAGGATACTCTTTTGGAATTTTCTCTGTGAAATTCTCAACAGATGGGAGGGAATTAGTTGCAGGAACTAGTGGTGATTCTATACATGTATACGATCTTGAAGCAAATAAAGTTTCGCTTCAAATTTTAGCACACATGGTAATGTTACTAGCCTTTAAATATTGCATTTTTTTAGCTTTAAATCATTTGGACTATTTTCTAAAATATTAACTTATGGTGCAGTCAGGGACGGATCCAGATATTATGTATTGGTGTGGCTAAATAAGAAAAAAAATATAAATTAAATTATATTGAAAGTAAAAAATTTAAAAGAATTAGTAAATATAAAAAGTGAGAGAGAAACTTGAGAGGTGGTTACATCGTTTCAAAAATCGGATTTTTTATTGGTCAGTTGAACTGAAAACTAGAAAAGTCATCGATGTGATTTGATGGCTAGATCAGGAAAGTTGTTAAATAAGTGGGAGTCGGCTAGAATCGACAAAAACCGGTATAATTAGCGAATCAAGGGTTTTGGAAAATTGACAGATTAAATGCTTGTTTTTTCCTCAAATAAAACGACGATGTTTTGATAAGTTTTTTTAAAATAAAATATAAGTAGATTTTGTTCGAAACTTATTTGAAACAATTTTCCCTCTTTTGAATTAAATTTATACTACACATATTTTGTTATTCGGATTATGTTAGAATTAGATTTTGTTTAAAATTTATTTTAATTTTAATTTTGTACTATTTTGTTGTGTGTGATTTTTATGTTTATAATTTTAATTTAAAGAATAAATTTGTAAAATTATGATATTTTAAAATTTGATAGATTTTTTGAGTTTTTAAAGATTGAATCATTTGGTTCGACTAGTTTAATAATTATATAGTTTTGTTGTATGTTTACTCAATTGAGTAATATGGTTTATTCAACTTAGTTATCTGATTTAATCTTGTTTAATCATGCAAATCTACTATTAAACTTGTAATTGGACCAATAAACCAATGATTCACCTTTCACCGATTGGTTGATCGGTCTGATTTTTAAAACATTTTATATATATATATATATATATATATATATATATATATATATATATATATATATATATATATATATATATATATATATATATATATATATATATATATATATAAAAGGAAAAAAAATTGGTGTGGCTTTAGCCACAGTATGTCCAAATGTGGATCCGCCCATGGGTGCAGTCAAAATTAGATTGGCCTATTCACAAATTAGTTAGCTCTATGAGCTGTATAAAATTGATTGTACGTCAAGTGAGGAAGTGGTTTTCATAATCCATGTGATGGAATAGATTGCTAGGCTGCATTATCGATTGCGACCACTTTATCTATTGCCAGCGTCTTAATATTAGTATCTGTGAAGTTCTATTTGAAAATTTTTATGGACAAATTATTTTCATCTTGTGGTGATTTTTTATGGATTATGAGTATTAAACCAACACATACCATAGATGTTCTAACTTTTGATTTTCATTTTATGTTACAGGCGGATGTAAATATTGTATGTTTTGCTGATGAAATCGACCATCTAATTTACTCTGGAAGTGATGATAGTTTCTGCAAGGTATGTTCTACATTATAAGACAACTTATTATGTTAAAGCCATCTGGTGTCTGAGCATTGAAGAACTATAACTGCCCTACATACATAAACACCTCAGAAGCTCCTATGAATGTGTACTGAGGGATTTTCCAGAAGATGCTCAAAGTACTCGACTCTTTGTAGTAGATGCATGTTTTGGTTTGCATGCTTAAGCCTATAACATTCAACTAATCCAGTTGAAAGCATTGTTATCACAACTATAACAAGTCCAACTCCTATTCTTTGAAGCTCAGTAAGACCCTTAGAATCTAACTTTTTAAGCTTTCCCACAAATAGATCAAGAATTCGACGGTAAAAGAAAATGAAGACAACCACATTGATAATATCAAAGTTAGACAAACTATCTGGTGGTCCTTTGAAATTGGAAATAGTAGTTTTCATGGCAGCACCTTGCTCCACAAAAAGAGAAGCCATTTGTGTGAAAACCACTGATAACGAGAAAACGTATCGATTATATTGCTAGTTTTCATTGGCGTTTTATCGAATAATTATCGTTTTAACACTCGATTTCTCGAGTTTTTCTTACCGTTTTGCAGGTACACCATTATGTAGAGCTAAATCATGAATCAAGAGAAAAAGGAACAAAATCGGTCATAAAAAGATGAAGAAATGAAGCTTCCTGCAAAAACTGCATAATTTGTTGCAGTCACGGTCGTCACTAGAGTGTCACGACCGTGACACCCCAAAAGAAGGCCTCACGACCGTGAGAGAAGTGTCACGACCGTGACAATGACTATTTTAGGTTTTTGACCAAGGCAACGTGAAGGCATTACGTGAAAGAGATGGTTTCCTAATTTTTTGCCACTACCTACATTTTCTCCACAAAAATAGGAAGGCCCATTCAAATTGAAGCCCAAAAATCCAGCCCAATTGAAGTTCTATAAATAGCATTAGTTTTATGAAGAAACTACAGAGCATTTTTTCTATCAATTTCCTGCGGAAGCTCTGCCGAATTATTTAGCAACCCTTTTTATTTCAGCATTATTTTCAGTATTCTATTTTTATTGTATCCAAACCCAACCTATAACAATTTCCAACATCAGGAAATTGTTATAAAAATTACTTGTTTCTAAACCTTCAGATTTTGCATTATTTTCGATTTCCGCCAATTACTCCGAGCTTTCCGGTCTGTGGAAGAAGGAGTCTGCCATTTTATTGTTAACCAGGTTTTTATTATTTGCAATTTAATATTATGTTATTTATTTATTTTTCTGCCATGAATATTTTGTTTACTGTTTCTCTGCCTCTGTCTGGTTCAACAAAAATGAGTAACTAAACACCTTAGGGCGGTATGTAGTTAGAACAAACTTAACCGGTAAAATATAACCGTAGGCTAAAAATAATTAATCACTTAACATTCTGGCTGACACTTTTTAAGTAAAAAGACCTTTTTGTTACGAGAGTAAGAAAAGAGTATTAGGTTAGGTCAAGACCACGAGAGTGTGAGATTTTAACCAGATAGCTAAAGTTAGGCATTTAAATTAAACACAGCGAGAGCGCTTTAAGATAAATTAGAATTACTTAGTTTCCAAAAATTACCTCTAAACACTTATGGGCTAGCGAGAGCAGGCATAGGGCTTTAGGGATAAGATCTGATATAAGACCACGAGAGTGTGAGTTGAGGGTATTTAAACTAGTAATCTCTACCGAATAGATTAAGTGAACATCTTAAATAAGCCTAGGTTAGATTGACCCACCTAAGTTAATATAATTACATACCGACCGCCTTAGAATTACTTAATTAAAACTTAAATTTAATTTCGCCTTTAATAGTCCTAAAAACCAACAAAAATCGTGACAACCATTCGCCTTAGCTAAACTAGAAAGTTCATCTAGCACTAAGTAACCATAGAATCCCTGTGGATCGATAATCTTAAATATTACTTCGATAGGCTGTGCACTTGCAGTAAGATTGTAACACCCCGATAATAATATAATAATTATTTAAATTAAGTTAATAATATATTTATTGATTTAATTAAATAATTGAATTATTATTATTATTATTATTATTATTATTATTTTGGAATAATAATTATTGGGATAATTATTTATTGGAATAATATATAAGTTGGAAATGAGAAAAATCCCATTTTTTGGTAAAAAGGTTATTTCACGTGAAAAAGGGAAAAGAGGCAGAAAGGGCAAAAAGCCAGAGAACGAAGGTTGAAGGAAGGAAAAGCTTAGAGCTCGGAGGCTGCCGGATTAACTCAGGTAAGGGGGGTTTATCATCGGTTAAAGGGTATTATGTGATAATATGTACTGGGTAGTGATAACCATTGGTTGTATCTCTAATTTGATTGATGCATGATGAGTTTGTGAAATATTGGATGAATGAAATTGAATGATAATTGAAAAGAATTCGTAGGAATTAGAAGGGATAATGTTAGGATTGGTGAAGATGAATAGGATATGATTCGTGTAGATGAGATGGACGATTATTTTGTGTAATTTGGGCTGTGGAAGGTTGAATCGGATAGGTTTCGTAACAGAGAAAACCACAGCAGATCTGAGAGTTCTGGTTTCTGGTCATACGCGTATGGCACTAGGCAATACGCGTATGAGCTGGCTGGTACGCGTATGGAGGAAGCCTTACGCGTATGGGTGGAAAAGATGGTATTTTGAACGTAAATTGGTCTCTGTTGGTACGCGTAATGGGAGATTGTTACGCGTATCATACGCGTATGGGATAGGTAATACGCGTATGAGAAGAGCGAGGCAATGCGCAATACGCGTATGAGAGTGGGCATTACGCGTATGGACTTGGTCAGGTTTGGGCAATACGCGTATGGACATGGGCAATACGCGTATGGGCAGAATTGTGATTTTTCTGTGCTACTGTTGTGCAGTTTTGGTTGTTTAGGCTGAGTGATGCGACTTAGCCGAGATATGATGTGATAGGGATCATTTCCCGTTGTTTTGAGTGGTAAAGGCATTAGTAGAGTGTGCTAATACTGTGTTTGATTATGTGGCATGATAGGATATGCTTTTGTGATTAATTATGTTGATAATGTGTGATGGTATACATGATGATGTGAATGTATACATTTGCGAATAGACTGTATTATGGCTTAGAGTGTGAGCATGTGTCTATTCTTGATTTTGTTGATGTTGCATTGCTAGGTGATTAGCATGCATATTGTGGCCTTCGGGTGGTAGCTGATTCCCATGGTGAGGAATTAGTGAGTAAATCATTTTGATTGTTGTTGATTGTTGCATGCTAGGTGAGTAGCTTGCATAACATGGCCCATTTGGGGTGGTAGCTAATTCCCATGGTGAGGAATTAGTGAGTGAGTCACTATGTCTCAAATGAGTGGGACTAGTGGGCTTGGTAGCCGTGCCTGGATTTGGACGGTGAGGTTGAACTATATGTTCACAACATAGTCGGTACCGCATGCATAGAGTCTCATTGCATAATGAATGTATGACATATCATATGAATGGATGCATTCCAGTATTATATGTGTGTTGTGTGTTGCGTTGTTGATGTTGAATATGGTTGAGAATCTACTGTTGAGTATAACGTTTTGAACGGATATTTAATGTTGCTGAAGGCGTAGCCTGATTGGGTGAATTAATGTGTTAATTACTTAGCATTACATGTTGTTTTATAATGCTTATTATATTGATTGAGGAACTCACCCTTACACCTATTTTTCAGGTAACAAGAAATGAGTTGAGTAGCAGCTAATGCTTGGAGTCTAGGGTAGTTTCTTATGGGTCATGCTCTGATAGATGTAACATCGGGAGGGGATGTTTTAATTAAATTGAGATTGGTTGTTGAATGATTTACATGTAGTGTGTTACATGTTTTACATTGATTGTTGGATTTTATTCCGCTGCGAATTATGCAAAGGAACCTTATTTTGATTAAATAAATGAGCATGACAGGATGTTTTGATAATTGTTGTGAAATGATTGTGTGACACTCTTCGGGGCATAATTACTCTGATGAATCTATTGTTATTTTAATTATAATAATTTGGGGTATTTAGAAGGGTGTTACATTAGTGGTATCAGAGCCTGGTTGGTCGTGTCGAGTCGTAATTTTTCTGTTTCCCCTGTACGGTATAGGTGTTGTGTAACCTTATCAGTACTTATTGTTTTAGTTGTTGGGTTTCAGAATAGAGATGGCTGGAAGAGGTAGAGATGATGCTGCGATTGCTGAGGCTTTGGGTATGCTAGCTGGAGTACTTGGAGGAAATCCGAATGTTATGGGAATGGGAGCTGCTCGTCAGTTGAGTGAGTTCCAGAAGAACAATCCTCCAATGTTCAAAGGAGCATACGATCCAGATGGTGCTCAGAAGTGGTTGAAGGAGATAGAGAGGATCTTCAGAGTAACTGAGTGTGCTGATAACCAGAAGGTCAGGTTCGGTACACATATGCTGTCAGAAGAAGCTGATGATTGGTGGGTTGCTACCCGCACTGAGTTGGAAACTGCTGGAAATGCTGAGATTTCTTGGGCTGTGTTCAGAGAGAGATTTCTGAGGAAGTATTTTCCCGAGGATGTCAGAGGAAAGAAGGAGATAGAGTTCTTGGAATTGAAGCAGGGTAACAGGTCTGTTACGGAGTATGCTGCTAAGTTCACAGAACTGTCGAAGTATTATACTCCCTATGCTGAGGCTGCTGGGGAATTTTCAAAGTGTGTGAAGTTTGAGAACGGGTTGCGTCCCGAGATCAAGCAGGCTATTGGATATCAAAGGATTAGAGTGTTTTCTGATTTGGTTGACTGTTGCAGGATTTTCGAACAGGATTCCAAGGCCAGAGCTGAGAGCTATCAGCAGAAGGTTGATAGAAAAGGTAAGAATCAGATTGATCGTGGAAAACCGTATGCAGCTGGCAAAGGTTTTCAGAGGCAGAGTGGGATGAAGAGGCCTAGTGGGGGAGACTCTAGTGCTCCTGTTAAGTGTTACAGATGTGGTCAGGCTGGACATCGTATCCATGAGTGTACCAGTAATGAGAAGAAGTGTTTCAAATGTGGGAAAGGTGGTCATTTGGCTGCAGATTGCCGGTTGAAGACTGTGACTTGCTTCAACTGTGGAGAAGTGGGTCATATCAGCCCACAGTGTCCTAAGCCGAAGAAAGAGAATCAGTCAGGAGGCAAGGTTTTTGCTCTATCGGGTTCTGAGACTTTTGCAGATGATCGTTTGATCCGAGGTACGTGTTATATTAATGGCTTTCCTCTTGTAGCTATTATTGACACAGGTGCGACTCATTCTTTTATATCCTTGGATTGTGCTGTGAAACTTAAGTTAGAGATATCTGAGATGCGGGGTAGTATGGTGATTGATACTCCTGCGAAGGGTTCGGTGACTACTACTTCGGTTTGTTTGAAATGTCCTTTGAGTATTTTTGGTAGAGACTTTGGGATAGACCTTGTGTGTCTTCCATTAGTGCAGATTGATGTTATTCTGGGTATGAACTGGTTGGTGTTTAACCGAGTTTATATTAATTGTTTTGATAAGACTGTGATATTTCCTGAGGATGAGGAAGGAAAGAGTTTGTTTCTATCAGCAAGACAAGTGAGTGAGGAAGTGGCAGATGGGGCAGAGTTGTTTATGCTGTTAGCGACCTTGGAGGCTAAAGATAAACTGGTGATTGGCGATCTAGCTGTGGTGTGTGATTTTCCTGATGTGTTTCCGGAAGAGGTGAATGAATTGCCGCCAGAGCGTGAAGTTGAGTTCTCGATTGACTTGGTACCTGGTACTAGACCGATATCGATGGCTCCTTATCGTATGTCTGCTGTTGAGCTAGCTGAATTGAAGAGTCAGCTGGAAGATCTGTTAGATAAGAAATTTATTCGTCCGAGTGTGTCACCGTGGGGTGCACCAGTGTTGTTGGTTAAGAAAAAAGAAGGTACTATGAGGTTGTGTGTAGATTACAGGCAACTGAATAAAGTGACGATCAAGAATCGGTATCCTTTGCCGAGGATTGATGATTTAATGGATCAGTTGGTTGGTGCGAGAGTGTTCAGCAAAATAGATTTGAGATCGGGATATCATCAGATACGTGTGAAAACTGAGGATATTCAGAAGACTGCCTTCAGAACAAGGTATGGACATTATGAGTATTCTGTAATGCCTTTTGGCGTGACTAATGCACCTGGAGTATTTATGGAGTATATGAATAGGATTTTCCATCCGTACCTAGATCAGTTTGTTGTAGTGTTTATTGATGACATTTTGGTGTATTCGAAATCTGAAGAAGAGCATGCTGAACATTTGAGAGAGGTTTTAGGGGTTCTACGAGAAAAGAAGTTATTTGCTAAACTGTCTAAGTGTGAATTTTGGTTAGAAGAAGTTAGTTTTCTTGGTCATGTGATTTCCAGGGGTGGTGTTGCAGTTGATCCTTCTAAGATAGAAGCGGTGTCTAAGTGGGAAACTCCTAAGTCTGTTACTGAGATTCGAAGTTTCCTTGGTTTGGCTGGGTATTATAGGAAGTTCATTGAGGGATTTTCTAAGTTGGCGTTACCGTTGACAATGTTGACTAGAAAGGGGCAAGCGTTTGTTTGGGACTCAAAATGTGAAAAAGGTTTCCAAGAGTTAAAGAGAAGGTTAACTACTGCTCCTATCCTGATATTACCGAATTCGTCGGAACTATTTGAGGTTTATTGTGATGCTTCATTGTTGGGTTTAGGTGGTGTGTTGATGCAGAATAAGCAGGTTATAGCTTATGCTTCGAGACAGCTAAGGGTTCACGAGAGGAATTATCCGACACATGATTTAGAGCTGGCAGCTGTGGTATTTGTTCTGAAGTTATGGAGGCATTATTTGTACGGTTCAAGATTTGAAGTTTTCAGTGACCATAAGAGTTTAAAGTATTTGTTTGATCAGAAAGAGCTGAATATGAGACAGAGGAGATGGTTAGAATTTCTGAAGGATTATGATTTTGGTTTGAATTACCATCCGGGTAAAGCAAATGTAGTAGCTGATGCATTGAGTCGGAAATCATTACATATGTCTATGTTAATGGTTAAGGAATTGGACTTAATTGAGCAGTTTAGAGACTTGAGTTTGGTGTGTGAGAGTACTCACAATAGTGTTAAACTGAGAATGTTGAAGTTAACGAGTGGTATTCTGGACGAGATCAGAGAGGGTCAGAAATCCGATGCACTTTTGGTTGATAAGTTGACTTTAGTGAATCAAGGTCAAGGTGGTGAATTCAGAGTTGATGAGAATGGTATTTTGAAATTTGGTAGTCGGGTGTGTATTCCGGATGTTACAGAACTTAAGAAGAGTATCCTTGAGGAAGGACATCGTAGTGGCTTGAGTATTCATCCTGGAGCTACGAAGATGTACCATGATTTGAAAGGGTTATTTTGGTGGCCGGGAATGAAAAGAGAAATTGCAAGTTTTGTGTATTCTTGTTTAACTTGTCAGAAGTCGAAGATTGAGCATCAGAAGCCGTCTGGGCTAATGCAACCGTTGGCTATTCCAGAGTGGAAGTGGGACAGTATCAGTATGGATTTTGTTTCTGGTTTGCCGAGAACAAGTAAGAATTTTGAGGCTATTTGGGTGATTGTGGATAGATTGACGAAGTCGGCTCATTTCATTCCGATCAGAATGGATTATCCGTTAGAGAGGCTAGCTGAGTTGTATATTGAGAAGATTGTAAGTTTGCATGGTATTCCGTCTAGTATTGTTTCGGACAGAGATCCTAGATTTACATCGAAGTTTTGGGAAGGTTTGCAGAAGGCTTTGGGAACTAAGCTGAGATTGAGTTCTGCATATCATCCGCAGACTGATGGTCAGACTGAGAGGACGATTCAGTCGCTAGAGGATCTTTTGAGGGCTTGTGTTTTGGAAAATGGAGGTGCTTGGGATTGTTATTTGCCTTTGATTGAGTTTACCTACAACAATAGTTTTCATTCGAGCATTGGTATGGCACCGTTTGAAGCTTTGTATGGTAGGAGATGTCGGACACCTTTATGTTGGTATGAGTCCGGTGAGAGTGCTGTGGTTGGACCGGAGATTGTTCAACAAACTACGGGGAAGATTAAGATGATTCAGGATAAGATGAGAATTGCTCAGAGTCGTCAAAAGAGTTATCATGACAAGAGGAGGAAGTCACTTGAGTTCCAAGAGGGAGATCATGTGTTTCTTCGTGTTACTCCGATAACTGGTGTTGGTCGAGCCTTGAAGTCGAAGAAGTTGACACCTCGATTTATTGGTCCTTATCAGATTTTGGAGAGGATAGGAGAGGTAGCCTATCGTATCGCTTTACCGCCGTCGCTTGCGAATTTGCATGATGTTTTTCATGTGTCTCAGTTGAGGAGATACATTCATGATCCGTCGCATGTTGTCCAAGTAGATGATGTACAGGTGAGAGATAACATGACTGTTGAAACATCACCTATGAGGATCGAGGATCGAGAGTTGAAGCAGTTGCGGGGTAAAGAGATTGCCTTGGTGAAGGTAGCTTGGGGAGGACCAGCAGGTGGCAATGTGACTTGGGAACTGGAGAGCCAGATGAAGGAGTCTTATCCGGAGTTGTTCGATTGAGGTATGTTTTCGAGGACGAAAACTCTTTTAGTGGGGGAGAGTTGTAACACCCCGATAATAATATAATAATTATTTAAATTAAGTTAATAATATATTTATTGATTTAATTAAATAATTGAATTATTATTATTATTATTATTATTATTATTATTTTGGAATAATAATTATTGGGATAATTATTTATTGGAATAATATATAAGTTGGAAATGAGAAAAATCCCATTTTTTGGTAAAAAGGTTATTTCACGTGAAAAAGGGAAAAGAGGCAGAAAGGGCAAAAAGCCAGAGAACGAAGGTTGAAGGAAGGAAAAGCTTAGAGCTCGGAGGCTGCCGGATTAACTCAGGTAAGGGGGGTTTATCATCGGTTAAAGGGTATTATGTGATAATATGTACTGGGTAGTGATAACCATTGGTTGTATCTCTAATTTGATTGATGCATGATGAGTTTGTGAAATATTGGATGAATGAAATTGAATGATAATTGAAAAGAATTCGTAGGAATTAGAAGGGATAATGTTAGGATTGGTGAAGATGAATAGGATATGATTCGTGTAGATGAGATGGACGATTATTTTGTGTAATTTGGGCTGTGGAAGGTTGAATCGGATAGGTTTCGTAACAGAGAAAACCACAGCAGATCTGAGAGTTCTGGTTTCTGGTCATACGCGTATGGCACTAGGCAATACGCGTATGAGCTGGCTGGTACGCGTATGGAGGAAGCCTTACGCGTATGGGTGGAAAAGATGGTATTTTGAACGTAAATTGGTCTCTGTTGGTACGCGTAATGGGAGATTGTTACGCGTATCATACGCGTATGGGATAGGTAATACGCGTATGAGAAGAGCGAGGCAATGCGCAATACGCGTATGAGAGTGGGCATTACGCGTATGGACTTGGTCAGGTTTGGGCAATACGCGTATGGACATGGGCAATACGCGTATGGGCAGAATTGTGATTTTTCTGTGCTACTGTTGTGCAGTTTTGGTTGTTTAGGCTGAGTGATGCGACTTAGCCGAGATATGATGTGATAGGGATCATTTCCCGTTGTTTTGAGTGGTAAAGGCATTAGTAGAGTGTGCTAATACTGTGTTTGATTATGTGGCATGATAGGATATGCTTTTGTGATTAATTATGTTGATAATGTGTGATGGTATACATGATGATGTGAATGTATACATTTGCGAATAGACTGTATTATGGCTTAGAGTGTGAGCATGTGTCTATTCTTGATTTTGTTGATGTTGCATTGCTAGGTGATTAGCATGCATATTGTGGCCTTCGGGTGGTAGCTGATTCCCATGGTGAGGAATTAGTGAGTAAATCATTTTGATTGTTGTTGATTGTTGCATGCTAGGTGAGTAGCTTGCATAACATGGCCCATTTGGGGTGGTAGCTAATTCCCATGGTGAGGAATTAGTGAGTGAGTCACTATGTCTCAAATGAGTGGGACTAGTGGGCTTGGTAGCCGTGCCTGGATTTGGACGGTGAGGTTGAACTATATGTTCACAACATAGTCGGTACCGCATGCATAGAGTCTCATTGCATAATGAATGTATGACATATCATATGAATGGATGCATTCCAGTATTATATGTGTGTTGTGTGTTGCGTTGTTGATGTTGAATATGGTTGAGAATCTACTGTTGAGTATAACGTTTTGAACGGATATTTAATGTTGCTGAAGGCGTAGCCTGATTGGGTGAATTAATGTGTTAATTACTTAGCATTACATGTTGTTTTATAATGCTTATTATATTGATTGAGGAACTCACCCTTACACCTATTTTTCAGGTAACAAGAAATGAGTTGAGTAGCAGCTAATGCTTGGAGTCTAGGGTAGTTTCTTATGGGTCATGCTCTGATAGATGTAACATCGGGAGGGGATGTTTTAATTAAATTGAGATTGGTTGTTGAATGATTTACATGTAGTGTGTTACATGTTTTACATTGATTGTTGGATTTTATTCCGCTGCGAATTATGCAAAGGAACCTTATTTTGATTAAATAAATGAGCATGACAGGATGTTTTGATAATTGTTGTGAAATGATTGTGTGACACTCTTCGGGGCATAATTACTCTGATGAATCTATTGTTATTTTAATTATAATAATTTGGGGTATTTAGAAGGGTGTTACAAAGATACCGCTAGACGCATAAGTAGACACGTCTTTAGCCCATCAACCACCGAGTATATTATCATGGACTGCAACTTGCACATTTCTGGTATACATTTGCATGCCCAAGGGAACAACTTTCTTAGCTTTAATGGTCTCCCTAATGAGATTTTACTAGAATAATATATGTTATGTGTAGATTAGTATATATTTGTATTAGCTTATATTGTGTTTAACTTGATCATAAACATTTATAGTTTAAATCTTATTAGGAGAACTTGTTGTAAGGGAAGAGTAAACAAATTCAAATATGAACTTTTTCTTATGAGTAGAAACCGAACTCGGTATTTTAATATATACTTGGATTTGCTGTTGTTTGTTTGTTGGATACATTTTGTGTTTCATTTTTAAATTACTAATCATCGGCTTTGTTACAAATTGGATGTGAAGACTTTGAAATGAAAACTTACGAATGGAAAAACAGTAGTAATTAATTTGATTTTTCTTATACGGGAAAAACTCATTTTATGTGAAATTAGCTACGAATTAGCTAGAACTTTCCACGTCCTCAAAGGACGCAGAGATGGCTGAAGAACAAACTCATCCACTCAAATATTACGCAAGTCCTTCGCAAGCTGAACCGCATTCGAGCATTGCAGCGCCGGCTATCAACCGAAACGATTTCGAACTAAAACCTTCATTGATATCAGCCGTGCAACAAAATCAATTCGCCGGAAATCCTACCGAGGATCCGAATCTTCATCTTTCGATCTTTGTGCAATATGCCGATACCGTAAAAGCCAATGGAGTTACCCAAGAAGCTATTAGATTACGTTTATTTCCTTTTTCGCTTCGAGACAGAGCAAGAGCTTGGCTTCAATCTCTGCCTTCGAACTCAGTAACTACGTGGGAGGAGCTTAAGAGAGTTTTCTTGAACAGATATTTTCCACCTAGCAAGACAGCTATGCTGAGAGCTCAGATCAACGGATTTAAGCAAAGAGAAAGTGAATCATTATTCGAAGCTTGGGAACGCTATAAAGATCTATTGAGACTTTGTCCACATCATGGATTAATAGAATGGATGGTCATCCATACCTTCTATAATGGACTCTTGTACAATACAAGAATGACAATTGACGCTGCCGCGGGCGGTGCATTGATGGACAAAGAATATAATGATGCCTATGCACTTATCGAAAGTATGGCTCAAAATCATTACCTTTGGGGAAGCGAGAGAGTCGCAACTGAGAAACCAACAAAGGGAGGTATGTATGAAGTAAGTAGTATGGACCAAGTCAATGCGAAGTTTGACCAACTAAACCAAAAGATCGACAACTTGGCCATAACACCAACAGCCAACGTGGCTGCAGTAACACCTAACTGTGAGTTATGTGGAGTTTCAGGACACGAAGTTTCTGATTGTCAACTATTGACAGGAACTCCCACGGATCAAGTGAATTATGCTCAAGGAAACCCTTACTCAAACACATATAACCCAGGTTGGAAGAATCATCCGAACTTCTCCTATAAGAATAACAACGCTTTATACGCGCTAGGTCAAGCACCAGCTACATCACCAGGATATCAAAAGACTGCTCCTAGTATCCCTAGAAAATCGAACCTTGAGTTGATGATGGAGAACTTTATAGCTAACCAATCTCAGACAAACAAGGACTTCTTAAACCAAAACATTCACACTAATGAGCAGATTAAACAATTAGTGAGCAAAGTAGATGCATTAGCTACACATAACAAAATGCTAGAAACCCAGATTTCACAAGTAGCTCAACAACAAGCACCTACTACCGCACCAGCTGGAGTGTTCCCTGGACAACCTCAACCTAATCCGAAAGGACATGCTAACGCTGTGATATTAAGAAGTGGCAAGGAACTTGACGGACCTACCGGTCCAAGACTTGACAATCCAGCCATGTACCAACAACCGGATAAACCGACTGAAGTGGTGAATGATCCAGAAGAAAAGGAAGCTGACAATCAAGAGGTAGTGGAGAAAGAACAACCTTATGTGCCTCCACCACCCTATAAACCACCAATTCCGTACCCTCAAAGATTAATAAATTCCAAGACGACGGGTCAATTTAAGAAATTTGTCGAACTTCTGAAACAGTTGAATATTACTATTCCGTTTACAGAAGCAATTACTCAAATACCCTCGTATGCTAAGTTTTTAAAGGAAATCTTATCCAATAAGAAAAAGATAGAGGATAACGGAACAGTTACACTTACTGCCGAGTGTAGCACTATAATTCAGAATAAAATGCCTCCTAAGCTAAAAGATCCAGGAAGTTTCTCTATACCCTGTGTAATAGGAAAATTCGTCATTGACAAAGCTCTATGCGATTTAGGAGCCAGTATCAGTGTTATGCCCTTAACGATTTGCAAAAGGCTAGACATGGGAGACCTAAGACCAACCAAAATGTCTGTTCAACTAGCCGATCGCTCTGTTAAATATCCTGTAGGCATACTAGAAAACGTCCCAGTACGTATAGGACAATTCTATATCCCTACTGATTTTATAATCATGGACATCTCTGAGGACTCCACTACACCTATCATACTAGGAAGACCATTCTTAGCCACTGCTGGAGCTATAATAGACGTAAAAAGAGGAAAGCTAACCTTTGAAGTGGGTGAAGAGAAAGTTGAATTTATTTTAACACAATTCTTACAATCACCAGCTATAGAGGATACATGCTATCTATTGGACGTAATTGACGAATGTGTAAGAGAAATGGAACTAAAAGAGACCACTTATTCTGAAATAATGAAAATTCAAATCCCTCCGATTTTCGAAGATGATAATTGGCGTAAACCATATCAGGATGATAGTCTAAGCGAAAGTTTAGCGCTTACACCAGATCCTATGCCAAGTAAGGATAAACCTACATTAGGATTAAAAACTTTACCTCATAACCTAAGGTACGAATTCTTAGACGTTGAATGTAAAAGACCAGTTATAGTAAATTCCAGTTTAGGAACTATAGAAACAAAGAAACTTTTAGATGTTTTGAAGAAATATCCGACTGCATTAGGATATAACATATCTGATCTCAAAGGAATATGTCCTTCAGTTTGTATGCATCGTATTCTGCTAGAAGAAGATTGCAGAACCTCTAGAGAATCTCAAAGAAGAATTAACCCAACCCTTAGCACTGTAGTAAAAGAGGAAGTTAAGAAATTATTAGATGCCGGAATAATATATCCAATCTCTGATAGTGAATGGGTTAGTCCAATACATGTAGTGCCAAAGAAAGGAGGTATCACTGTTGTGAAGAACGCTGAAGGCGAATCAATATCGCAAAGAGTAGTGACGGGATATAGAGTGTGCATAGATTATCGTAAACTAAACAAAGCCACTCGAAAAGATCACTTCCCACTACCTTTTATAGATCAAATGTTAGAACGATTAGCCAAGCATTCTTACTTCTGTTATCTTGACGGATACTCAGGATTTTTCCAAATCCCTATCCACCCAGATGATCAAGAGAAGACCACATTCACATGCCCTTATGGAACGTTCGCTTATAGACGAATGCCCTTTGGATTATGCAATGCTCCTGCAACCTTTCAAAGATGTATGATGTCAATCTTCGCAGATTTTATAGACAACATCATGGAAGTGTTCATGGACGACTTCTCTGTATGCGGGCAAAGTTTTGAAGGATGTTTATCGAACTTAGAAATGGTATTAGAAAGATGTGTAAAAGTAAACCTCGTGCTTAACTGGGAGAAATGTCACTTTATGGTCAACGAAGGAATCATATTAGGTCATGTAATATCAGACAAGGGAATTGAAGTTGATAAAGCTAAGATTGAAGTCATAAAAGATCTTCAACCCCCTAAAACCGTTCGAGAAATACGAAGCTTTTTAGGACACGCCGGTTTCTACCGACGATTCATCAAAGACTTCTCGAAAATCACTAAACCTCTTACTGGTTTATTAATGAAAGACGCTGAGTTCATATTCAACGAAGATTGTCTTAAAGCATTCGAAACTCTAAAAATAGCCCTCATCACCGCACCAATCATGCAACCCCCTGACTGGAGATTACCTTTTGAAATCATGTGCGATGCGAGTGACTATGCTGTAGGCGCAGTTCTAGGCCAGAGAAAGGAAAAGAAACTTCATGCGATCTACTATGCCAGTAGAACTTTAGATTCTGCCCAGATGAACTACGCCACTACCGAAAAAGAATTGTTAGCAGTTGTCTTTGCGCTTGACAAATTCCGTTCTTACCTAGTTGGAGCGAAAATAATCATTTACACAGACCATGCTGCTATCCGATATCTATTAACTAAAAAAGATGCTAAACCAAGACTCTTAAGATGGATTTTACTTTTACAAGAGTTTGATCTAGAAATAAAAGATAAGAAAGGTACTGAGAACGTCGTAGCGGACCATTTATCTAGAATAGAAGGTATTAAACCTGAACAAGTGCCGATTAACGATGATTTTCCGTATGAACAGCTGATAGCACAATTAGGAAGCGACCTAGCTCAGTTAGATATAAATGAACCAGAATCCGTGGAAACAATCCAGACAACTGTAGGACTGCCATGGTACGCTGACATTGTCAACTACCTAGCTGCAGGAGCTCTTCCACCCGATCTAACCTATCAGCAGAAAAAGAAATTCTTTCATAATCTGAAACATTACTATTGGGATGAACCATTATTGTTCAAAAGAGGACCAGATGGAATCTTTCGCCGATGTATTCCCGAAGAAGAAATAGAAGATGTCATTGCTCAATGCCATTCATCTCCTTATGGTGGACATGCAAGTACTTCCAAAACTTGTGCAAAAATCTTGCAAACCGGCTTATTCTGGCCTAATCTATGGAAGGATGTCCACATCGCTGTTATAAATTGCGATCGGTGTCAACGCACTGGCAATATTTCAAGAAGAGATGAAATGCCTCAAAAAGGAATATTAGAAGTAGAAATCTTTGACGTCTGGGGAATAGATTTCATGGGACCGTTCCCATCATCTTTCGGTAATAATTACATACTCGTAGCTGTTGATTATGTTTCGAAATGGATTGAAGCCATAGCTTCTCCTACAAACGATACACGAGTAGTAATAAAGCTTTTCAAAAATATAATCTTTCCCAGATTTGGTGTGCCTAGACTCGTCATAAGTGACGGTGGCTCGCACTTCATCTCAAAAATATTTGACAAATTACTATCTAAGTATGGAGTAAGACACCGTGTGGCTACACCATATCATCCACAAACAAGTGGACAAGTCGAAGTCTCAAACAGAGAAATTAAACAAATCTTAGAAAAGACTGTCGCCATATCTCGGAAAGATTGGTCATCTAAACTTAATGAAGCTTTATGGGCTTATAGGACCGCTTACAAGACACCCATAGGTACTACACCTTTCAAACTCGTTTATGGAAAATCTTGTCACCTACCAGTAGAACTAGAACACAAAGCTTATTGGGCAATTAGAACTCTCAATATAAACTATAATGCTGCAGGAGAAAAGCGAATCCTAGACATTAACGAATTAGAAGAATTAAGGTTAGATGCTTATGAGAATGCTAAGATATATAAAGAAAGAACTAAGCGATGGCATGATAAACGCCTATCTAGGAAAGAATTTAGTGTGGGAGACGTTGTACTCCTCTTTAATTCAAGACTTAGGCTCTTTCCTGGAAAATTAAAATCTAGATGGTCAGGACCCTTTGAAATAATTAAAGTATTCCCGAGTGGAGCAATAGAAATTAAGGGTAGGAATAGTGAACCATTCATAGTAAACGGACAACGTTTAAAACATTATCATAAAGTTGAAAATAGAGATTATGCGAATAATCTAAAGCTTTTAGAGTTGTCCACTAATTCCCCTGATTAATCTAAACTTAAGCATTACGTCAGGCTTTAGACGATAAAAACAGCGCTTAGTGGGAGGCAACCCATTTACTTATCAAATTATTTAAATTATTCTCTTTATCATTTTTATTATTTGTTGTTTTACTATTTGTTTTGTCATTTTATAGTTTACTTTATATTACTATTATTGCCATTACATTATGCATTTCATTTTCTTATTTTTACTTTAAATCACTTTTTACAGATTTTCTAAAAGTCTTTTCCACTTTCCTTCTTCTCCTGATTTGTTTCCTCCATATTTGCACTTACCATGGCTAACCAACCAATTAACCATATGGAAACCAAATTTAGAGGTAGGAACCAAAGAATGAAATTTGAAGAGTTATCACAGAGGCAAATGGATTTGACCCTGTACCCGGATGATCGGACTATGGAAACCTTAGGAATACATGATAGCATTATGTACTTGCTTAACCGACTCGGATGGGAGAATTCATTGATCCAACATAAGTTTGTGACCTACCGCGAGCTCACTCTTGAGTTCCTTAGCTCCTTAATTTACCTACCTGAGCGCGGTTTTGGATTTAGGAAAGGATTTATTAGTTTCCGCCTGTTTGGAATAGAATATGACTTTAACCATAAAGAACTAGCTGACTTGTTAGGATTCCCTAGTGGACCATTTGCTTTTACTACCACACAGGTAGAATTGATGGATATTGAGCTAGATTTCTTTTGGGGGACTTTAACCGGAAACTACCACCCTGAACCAAATGGCATGAATAATGATGAGATCCATAATCCTGCCCTCCGTTACTTCCATAAATTCCTAGCCCACACATTCTTTGGAAAAGAAGAAAACATTACCGGAGTTTCTAAAGATGAAATATTTATTATGTCATGTTTCACTCTTGGACAGCCTGTTAATGGTGTACCTTTCATGATGCAAACCTTCACCCGTATCCAAGAAGAACCTGAATTACCTATCTTAGTAGGAGGTCTTGTAACCATGATTGCTGATGCTTTAGGACTTAGGTACCAATTGCACAGGTGCAACCGTTTAGGTAACATACGTCCTATGGATCTTAACTTCTGCTTCAATAGACATATCATAAGGAATTTAGGACATCCACCTTTTGAGTACCTAATCCGGAACGAGGTAGTAACCCTGTTTACCTTGCCTAACCATGCTAAAGTAAGTGTTCATAATAAGGATAACTGGCTTTATGAGTTAAACCCACCTGATTATCCACCCACTCCTGAAACACCTCAGTCTTACAAGATAAAAGATGATACAATGACCGATGTCGAAACTGACCCTGAGACACCTCCTGGTTACCATGACATTGGCCACACTGAAGAAGTTTATGAAACCCCTGAAGTGAATCACGGAGATTATGCTAACAACTTACAAAACATCATGAACACTCTCAATGCCTACCAAACTGACATTAACTTATTTAAAGAAGACATTAAAAGCATGCGATTGGATATTATAGGATTGACTGACATAACCTGCGAACAGTTCTATCACTTGAATTCCGCCATCGAAGACTTGAAGAAACGCTTTTGATAATGTTATAAGTGATTTAGTTTATTTTCTCATTGTTTTCGTTTTTAGTTAGATTTATTTTTCGCAACAATTTCTTATCGTTTTTCCATTTATGTAATTTCATTTTCAAGTACTTTATGCAATGCATCTTTAATTCCAAAATTTCTCCATTTTTAGCAATTTATGTATTTTTCATTCTATGCACTCTTATGCTTGCATTTATTCATTATATATACAAATCTCTCATGCCTTGCAAGTTATTGAAGTACTGTGTTGAACATTTATACTATGTGGTGTTTATAAATTAATATGAGAGTTAGTGAGGAAAATACATTAATATAAATTATGTGAAGCAAGTGAGAAAGCGTTTTTCTGGAAAATATTTCAAGTTTGCAAGCCTCACGGTCGTCACTGCCCTTCACGATCGTGACACGCTCTTTTTGAGTGTCACGACCGTCGTACCCCTGTCACGACCGTGACGACCCTTATACCAGAATTCGTGAGAAACAGAACTGTTTCTCTTCGTGCCTCTTCTTCTTCTTCTCCATAACTTCCTAAAAAACTACCCATCTTCTTCTTAACCTCCGTAACCCCCCATTTACCATTTTTAATCTCATTAACCACCCATTATCACAACCTACTACATTCTCACTCTCCATCATTTATCCCGAATCAATTTTTTCTCTCATTTTATCAATTTTTCACAAAAACTTCAAAAATCTTCATTCTTAACTCTAAGCTCTTGCATGCAATGGATTCTATCACTTTTAGAGAAGGTGATGCTGGAGAAACTCAGAGAGAACGATTTCTCCGATTCCAAAGCCGCGGTGTGCAACCTACGCGTTACATTGACACTGTGTGTTTGAGAGAACTCGGAATGCTTGCCAGTGTTACGAACCTGCTCCAAAAAGTCGGGCTCTGGGACCTTTGCAGTCAACCTCAGCCAACCTTCGAACTTCTAACACTGGAGTTCTTGAGTTCCTTCAGTTACGTCACCGGCACCGGTTCTTTGAGTCAGCTCACCGGTTTCGCAAAATTCAGATTGCATGGCCAAGAGTTCAACCTCTCGCAAGACAGGATCGCCGAGTTGTTAGGCTTCCATCACGGAACTGAAGCTCATCGTCGCGTGCCCGATAACTTTAGTGAACAAGCTTTCACTTTATGGCACGATTTAACCAACACCCGTGCATCAGCCTTCCAAAGCCTCAACGCCACTCACATTCATAATCCGGCCATCCGCTATTTCCACCGAGTCATCTGCAACACCATCTTCGCTCGAGAGAGCAACCATAAGCTCAACTCCAAGGAGCTTCTATTCTTGCATTGTGCTCTTAATGACGAGCCGATAAATGCTGCCCCTTTCATGCTTTACCACATCCAGGCCATTGCACACAGAGGCTCCACCCCGTTCTTCATAGGCGACATCGTCACCACCCTCGCCATTCAGTTAGGGCTTGGTGACGCGATTGCTAATCAGCCTCATCTAGCCGCAGAATACCTTACCAAGAGTTATTGCAGGTCCGCTCACCTGATTGCGCAGCGAGAGGATGGCAGGTATAGCCCTGTTGTCCATGGCACAATATTTCACCATATCACTCTGCCGTCCCGCGACCGCATCGACCCATCCAGCCGAGCCAACTGGCTCTTTGTTCTACCTGATGCTGCTGACCACGCTCCTATCCATGATCAGGCAGACCTCCCTGCGGATGAGATGCAGGACGCTATGGATGCAGGTGAGCCTGTCCAGGATATACCAGAGACATCTACCCGACAGCCTCCTGCACAGGACATCACACTTGAGGACATCCTCCGTGCGATTCATCAGCAAAACCAGATGAATGCCGCACTGGAGCGTAGGTATAAGGAGCAGTACGATGCTTTGCTCGACACTATTGCAGCAAACCAGGCAGCTACTAATGAGAGATTTGACGCGATTTTTGGCGAGTTAGCATCCTTGCGTATCGACATCACTGGGACCACCAGCACCGGTTCTGATCCTGAAGCGACTCCTTCCAGACGCCGCTCCCGTACCAGAAGCCGACCCCGCGGTCCTCAGTAGCCATAGTTTTAGTTTTCCTATGTTTGTTTTTAGTTTTTGTCGTTTGTACTGTACTTTGACCGCATTTATATCACAACATTGAGGACAATGTCTGATATAGTGTGGGAGAGGTACCTTTCATTTCCGTATTTTTCCCTTTTCGCATTTTTCCATTTCGTTGTATTTTCAATTCCATTGTATTTCCCTTTAGCAAGTTAATGAAGCGTGCAAAAATCTTTATGACATTTCTTTAGTTTCAAACTTTCCCGTTTATTTAGCCATAACCGAAAAATTTTAATTATTCGCATTACCCGACTTACCTACGAAATCGTAAATAGGAAGCCGAGAACGATTAAACAAGACCAATACAATCTTGACAACTTTGACTTCCTACTTAAGCGATTCCATCTCCGATTACCATTACGAGTACACTTCTAGTTTCAGTTCGAAAGTAACCCCGAGTAGTTTATACTAGCAGTCAGCACCGTCTGAACACAAACCACGTGGGGAGCCGATGAATATAAGCGTTTGATGCCTAATCAATAATGATCCTTCATATCTCGATGCAAAATGAAAAGAAATTGCACCAAAGTACACGGTCGCATATAAGAAACGAGAAATATGAGAAGGAGTCCATTGCGGGTTGGTTCAGAGGTACTGGTTCTGAACTCGGTAGGGCGTGCTACGGCTCGATCCCCCACAACCTCCAATTCGGATACAAAATGTAGGGTTACCACACTCGTGTACCAGACCCCGTGCTTAAAAAGGATCAAAGTCGCTAACCGGCTACTCCACTACGTGCGTGCTAAGGCAAAGGGCTTAATGTGATTGCGCTAGAATGAAACCGGGCGAAATAAGATCGAAAAACTTTAGGTGAAATCGTAAAGTAATTGCCGATTGGCTCATTTAACGGGAAGTCGACGACATAGCTTGTTGCTTGTGTCATTAGTGTATCGGTAATGTTCTATCAAAGTATCGGATCATCCGACAAAAACGATCCCTCGTTTGATTTGTTAGGAGTATGCGTGAATAACATCTTGTCCGCCGATTTTCAACCGACTATTTGCTTGAGGACAAGCAAAGGTTTAAGTTTGGGGAAGTTTGATAACGAGAAAACGTATCGATTATATTGCTAGTTTTCATTGGCGTTTTATCGAATAATTATCGTTTTAACACTCGATTTCTCGAGTTTTTCTTACCGTTTTGCAGGTACACCATTATGTAGAGCTAAATCATGAATCAAGAGAAAAAGGAACAAAATCGGTCATAAAAAGATGAAGAAATGAAGCTTCCTGCAAAAACTGCATAATTTGTTGCAGTCACGGTCGTCACTAGAGTGTCACGACCGTGACACCCCAAAAGAAGGCCTCACGACCGTGAGAGAAGTGTCACGACCGTGACAATGACTATTTTAGGTTTTTGACCAAGGCAACGTGAAGGCATTACGTGAAAGAGATGGTTTCCTAATTTTTTGCCACTACCTACATTTTCTCCACAAAAATAGGAAGGCCCATTCAAATTGAAGCCCAAAAATCCAGCCCAATTGAAGTTCTATAAATAGCATTAGTTTTATGAAGAAACTACAGAGCATTTTTTCTATCAATTTCCTGCGGAAGCTCTGCCGAATTATTTAGCAACCCTTTTTATTTCAGCATTATTTTCAGTATTCTATTTTTATTGTATCCAAACCCAACCTATAACAATTTCCAACATCAGGAAATTGTTATAAAAATTACTTGTTTCTAAACCTTCAGATTTTGCATTATTTTCGATTTCCGCCAATTACTCCGAGCTTTCCGGTCTGTGGAAGAAGGAGTCTGCCATTTTATTGTTAACCAGGTTTTTATTATTTGCAATTTAATATTATGTTATTTATTTATTTTTCTGCCATGAATATTTTGTTTACTGTTTCTCTGCCTCTGTCTGGTTCAACAAAAATGAGTAACTAAACACCTTAGGGCGGTATGTAGTTAGAACAAACTTAACCGGTAAAATATAACCGTAGGCTAAAAATAATTAATCACTTAACATTCTGGCTGACACTTTTTAAGTAAAAAGACCTTTTTGTTACGAGAGTAAGAAAAGAGTATTAGGTTAGGTCAAGACCACGAGAGTGTGAGATTTTAACCAGATAGCTAAAGTTAGACATTTAAATTAAACACAGCGAGAGCGCTTTAAGATAAATTAGAATTACTTAGTTTCCAAAAATTACCTCTAAACACTTATGGGCTAGCGAGAGCAGGCATAGGGCTTTAGGGATAAGATCTGATATAAGACCACGAGAGTGTGAGTTGAGGGTATTTAAACTAGTAATCTCTACCGAATAGATTAAGTGAACATCTTAAATAAGCCTAGGTTAGATTGACCCACCTAAGTTAATATAATTACATACCGACCGCCTTAGAATTACTTAATTAAAACTTAAATTTAATTTCGCCTTTAATAGTCCTAAAAACCAACAAAAATCGTGACAACCATTCGCCTTAGCTAAACTAGAAAGTTCATCTAGCACTAAGTAACCATAGAATCCCTGTGGATCGATAATCTTAAATATTACTTCGATAGGCTGTGCACTTGCAGTAAGATACCGCTAGACGCATAAGTAGACACGTCTTTAGCCCATCAACCACCGAGTATATTATCATGGACTGCAACTTGCACATTTCTGGTATACATTTGCATGCCCAAGGGAACAACTTTCTTAGCTTTAATGGTCTCCCTAATGAGATTTTACTAGAATAATATATGTTATGTGTAGATTAGTATATATTTGTATTAGCTTATATTGTGTTTAACTTGATCATAAACATTTATAGTTTAAATCTTATTAGGAGAACTTGTTGTAAGGGAAGAGTAAACAAATTCAAATATGAACTTTTTCTTATGAGTAGAAACCGAACTCGGTATTTTAATATATACTTGGATTTGCTGTTGTTTGTTTGTTGGATACATTTTGTGTTTCATTTTTAAATTACTAATCATCGGCTTTGTTACAAATTGGATGTGAAGACTTTGAAATGAAAACTTACGAATGGAAAAACAGTAGTAATTAGTTTGATTTTTCTTATACGGGAAAAACTCATTTTATGTGAAATTAGCTACGAATTAGCTAGAACTTTCCACGTCCTCAAAAAAATTTCCACATGACATATCACATCACCCTCCGTTAGTTCAAACTAACGGGAGGGACTACATCTAGAAACAGAAAATTTTGGGAGGACCAATGTTTGAAGAAAATATTTAGAGGGATCAATTTCAAAAAATAAGATATTTGTAGGGACCAAAAACATATTTAACCATTTTTATATTAAAATTTGTAATTGAACTTTATTTTTTTCATGAATCTATCCAAATATAAATTACTTTACTTTAATTTGCTCTAAGTCCTAATCAATTTTACAAAATCAGTTTCAATCATCAAGTTGGTTTTTAATCATAATCAATTTTACAAAATCAATTATCAATTTTCAGTCTTGGAAAACCAATTTCAGGTATATTTTTCTTCAAAACACGCAACTATGTGGAACAAACCGTGTGCTGCGCTACAATGCAAATCTTTATTAACACTATGCACATGACGTACATTCGCAATTATAAATTTGATTATCCTTAGGTAGTGAAAGAGAAACAAGAATGTCTCTATGAAGACTCTTTCTTAGAATGAACTTGAATATGAAAGTATATGTGAATATTTTTTAGTATGATGATGCATGCAGAATTAACATGATGATTCAGCTGTAAGAACAAAACTAATAAAAGCTGAAAATAATCATTCATAAACATTTATTTTTATCTTACTGCCCATTATGCTGACATGGCAAAAAACATGACATACCTTAGTTGATATCTTTGTTAGACTTTACTAATTACCAATATATAATACCATTTGACTTTTTTTATTGCTTGTACTTAACTTGGATGAATGGTTTTCAAAATATGCAATCTTTGTTTTTCTTCATCTAAAATAGCAATGGACATCTTGAACTTCCTCTTTCATTTGTTCATATTGTTTCCTGTCATGTATACTTTAGAAAACTCATGTCGAAATTCTTGGTGTAGTGAAAATAACATCCTTATTCGTTTCCCTTTTCGATTAGAAGTTGAAGGTGATCAAAGAAATCCTTATTGTGGTTATCCTGGTTTCGAATTAAGTTGTACTAATGATAGCAGAACAATTCTAACACTTCCTTATTCCGGAGTGTTCTATGTTCGCGAAATTGATTATATTCGACAATATATACAACTCTATGACCCTCATCGTTGTCTTCCTAATCGTCTTCTAAGCCTTAATCTTTCAGGTTCACCTTTCGTTACTGGATTTCTTACTGATTACACTCTCTTGAGCTGCTCAAGTCCAAACATTGGATCACAGTTCATACCTGTTGATTGTCTTAGCAATTCTACACATTTTGTATCATTTATTCCTTCATTGAGCTTCAACAATTCATTGCCTCAGTCTTGCTATGTTATTGGAAATCTCTCAGTTCCAATTGATAGTTCATATCAACTCGGTGAAGATTTTGAACTAACGTGGTCTTTACCAAATTGTAGATACTGCGAATTACAAGATGGTTTGTGCGGATTCGAGAGTAGAAATAGTGACCAAGTTCGTTGTTACTCTAATCACCAAACAGGTAACTACTGATTGTTTTGCATGACAACTCATTTGTTTGGTGATTCATGACGTGATATTATTGCGTCAAAAAGAATGAAAATCCATGAAGTAGAAAGTCATGCCAATCCTTCTATTTTTTTGACAGGTGCTGACTTATTCATTCATAATTGCTCAAAACTTATCTGTTTTCAGGTCATTCAAAAAACAACCTTTTGATTTCTAGAATCATTATATTATGTGTTGGGGGAACGGCTCTGTTGTGTGCAATCGGGACGGGATGCTTAGCACGCTGCACTCGCAGAAGGACAATATCAGATGAACCTGCCATTACCATCAACATTACAAGGATGGGGTTGGGTCTGGATGAGTCAACAATTGAATCTTTTGAGAAGATTGTATTAGGGGAGAGTCGACGACTCCCGGGAGTAGAACACAATGATGGAGCCGGATGTTGCCCAATATGTCTCTCAGAATACAACAGCAAGGACATAATCAGATGCATTCCTGAATGTAGACACTGCTTCCATGCTCATTGCATTGACGAATGGCTTCGTATGAACACCACATGCCCGATTTGCCGGAACTCACCCTCTCCTCATTTTCCATGAATCAATTTACACAACCATTGTACATCACTACCAGAGGTCTGGGAAATGTATAGGTACATAGATGGCTTCTGATATTGAGTTTACATTCTCACGAAAGTTTGTTGAATGTATTCTCAATGGTTTACATTTTGTAGAATTAACTTCATTATGTTTAAGGTTAGCTTAAAGTAAATCAATGGCAAAAAGCTTACATAAAATTTTCACAGCTACAATACTTCTTTTCGCATTTCTGCTGAAACAAGAAATTTAACAACAATTTATATTCAACGATAAAAACATGTTTAATTGTTAAAAGTGTTCATCAAACAAAATAAGACTTGATTATACATTGATCAGCTTTCTTTGCCAGTTTGGTAGAGCATAATTATTGCACTGGAAAAACAGAATGAACATTACATGGTCGCATTAGTCTGTTACGCAAACTAGTACACAATTAACTGTTAAACAAAAACGTAGGATCCGTTTAAAAACACTATACATAGAAGGATCTTCTTCATGGATGATAGATGCATATCAATGCACTGTTCATTTCTTTGCTAGCAGTTTCTTCGGTAGCTTATCCAGAGGTGTCGATTTTAAAAGAAAAAGTCTGGCAGCACGCTCCTGTAAAGTACCTCCACATTTTAGGCCTCGGGACTGGAGTTCCGACTTCAACTTTTCCAAGCCAAGAACCTGTGAGATCAATATTCATGGATATACATCAAACTTCAGAGCCTACAAGTTTAACACATAATGGTACCTAGTCTATAAACAAGAAGACTCGTCATTTATTCAATCATACATTTGTAAAACTACAAATCCGTCACAACATTCTATAAGTCCTAGTGCTATTAATAGTAGAAAGCAGAAAGTGGCAAACCGCCATAAATCCACAAATCGGATATTACAAATAACGGATAAAGTAGCGGGTAAATAGCAGAAGCCGTAAAGCAGTTGAAATATAAGTAATTGTATATAAAATAAAGCATGTTGTACACAAATAACAAATCGTATAAACATAAATTGAAAAGTAACCATCATAAACCACAAGCTTAATATTTCAAACAATTATGAATATAAATTTAAAAAGTAACTAACATAAAACTGAAAAGCTCAATATTTCAAACAATTAAGAAAGCATGATTGCATAGTTGCATACATTGCGTGAAGGAGATGAAGGAGCAAAGTGAAGAATAAAGTAGTTAATTGATGCTGGAAGCAGAGCAATTACCTTCTTTTTTTTAGGCTGTGAGTTGTCTTTACCTTGGTACGCCTAGTGAGGTTTTATTGCTTTAGGTGTTATAGATAATACCCACTAACCGACTCACAGCTTCAGGTTTTGAACTTTTTAATTTTAGAAAATTTGACCACCATGAGAGGTTTTGTAACTTTTTAATGTTTTGAAAAGGTTGACCACTGCTAAAACATGTAACTCTTCATTACATACTGCTATAACCGATTCATCACAAAGTGTTGCTATACAGCTAATCATAGAGTTGACATATCCTATCGGCTTTCATAACAGCTATCCCAGATTTCGATACATAATTTAACAACACTGCATTCTATTCTATAAGTTAGATACAAACTCTATTCCATAAGTTTGAAAAGAAATATAATATCAGTGGATTTCTATTTTTTCTAAAAAAAGTTTGCAAAAGTTTTGCTTAAAAGTTGTCATTTGTATCAAATAGATGAAGCACATAAGCATATCACAGCGTACAACACTACAAAAGACATCAAAATGTTTTAAAAACATACCTCAAGTTCTGCAGCTGAATTAAAAGCATCAAAATCCAGAGGCTCTTCCTTTGCTGGAACAATAGTGCTTGGCAGGCTTTCTTCAATGACAGCTGGTTTATGCTCAAGAGAACCGTCAATTTCCATGTCATTAGGCACAATTTCAGAGCTCACAAGATCTGAGGCTTGAGTAACATTGTCATCAACCTTGTAATCCTGACAGACAATATCTTGAGCACTAATTCCAGAATCTAACATCTCTGAACAAGGAACAGCATTAGCATCAGCCATGTCATCATTTATCATGGATTCAGCAACAACACACAGTTTTGCCTCAATGGCTTCATTACTTTGGGGGGATCCTTCAACAGTTTCCACTTTGACTTCTTCTACAACAGTTTCCTTTTCTTCTTCAGATCCACTCTCACACGATCCAACCCCAGAAGAGCCTACATCCCTCTTAAGACCCGTCACAGAATCAGTACTATCCTCAGCTTTGTTTAACCCAGACTCGTTGTGACTATTTAACAAAACAGATTTCTCAGTTTCTTCCTCAATATCATTAACATCTTCATCAGAATCATCACTATAGTCACTTTCATCCAGTGGCCTCTTCCCCATCCTAGAAAATACAAACACAACACAGAACAAATATAAATACCAATCCATAAAATTAAAAATGACTCTGATAAACATCCAGATTTAAACCTAGAATCACATGTGGGTTGGTCAAACTTCATTTGAACTAATATTGTTATGTTCGACCTCCAGCTTTAGAATTGATTTCAGTCCCAAAACCAATTTGATATTTCTAGCTTCTACATTAGACAATTCTAATCTGACCCAAGCTATCCAAACATAAACTGATAAAAAAATTATTTCTTGAATGTACCCAAACACAAATCTTACATCAATCTTACATCAGATCATTCAATCAAAACTAATAGAATAAAAGCACTTTTATGTAACTATAACCAAACAGACACTTAACTTATTTTGTTAACCACATTGCCTTCCTGATAATCAACACCATTATCAGACACCAGATAACAAACAATTGAGAGATACAAAAGCAAAACTAAGATAAGATGAAATGGCTTACCATATCTTCAATTTCTTCTGATTGCGAGGATGAGGAGCTTCTGATATTGTTGAAGATTTGCGCTTAGAATTTCTGAGAGACTCCTGGACAGACAAAGCAACATCCGCAACACAGCGTTCAGATTGTTCCCTATATTTTGTAACATACTTCTGAGCCTCACCCTCGACACCACCATTCTTACCCTTACCCTTATTCTTCTTCATCTGTTTCTTCAGAAAATCCTCAGCAACCTTCTCAAGCTTTCTATCCTCTTCACCTTCTCTCCATTCCTCCAATCTCTTCTCAGCATTAACATGTCTCAATCTCCTCCCACTCATATCCCTACACGCATCAAAATTGTTCGTCTTCTTCTGCCCTGCTTTCGTCGCCGCCCCACGCAACAGCGATCCAAATCCTCCCTTCCCGCCTTTGAGACGGAGAAGCAAACGCACAGAGGGGAACATGTTTCCTCCTTCCGGCGAACACCATATCGCCGATTTATCATCGTTAAGATGGCGGCAACCGGTGACGAGGCGCTGGTGTTGGATTGGGATTCCAGTGAGATGGAAGAGACGATCCTTGATGGAAGTTGCGTAAAGGATCGGAGAAGGGAATAATAGGGTTAGGGTTTTACCGTTCAAGTGCTTCACAAAGAGATTGAACATTCTATGGCTATTTTCTTCTTCCATGGTGGAATTTGGGGAAATCTTCTGAAATTAGGGTTTTGTGTGAATTCGAGTTTCAGGGAGAAAGAGAATAGAATTATCGTACTTGTACCATCTCGCTGGGTGTATATATTTATGTCTGCATAATTATTAATTAATATATATTAGATATTTACAATTTGGGTTAAATTTAAGCTAATGTAATGCTAACTTGTGCTTTGGGTATATATTCAAAAAATAATAAAATTATTGATTATAAATTTGTATTAAATTCGATGCACAACTTTCAATAAATTTTTGTTGTATTTATCTCTTATTTTCCATAAATTTAATTTGATTTTAATTTAAATTTCTTTATTAGATATACTTTGTAAATTTATAAATCTTTATTAAATTTATTTAAATGTTAGTTTGTGAAAACCTTTTAAATCAAATAAATTTTAAATTAAATTTTTAACACCCAATTAAATTGTATACATACGTGTTTAACATAATTTATTAATTTTTTTTCTATGTTTCAGTTATAATGATGATTTTTACATGATATTATTTACATTAGATATATTTTTGATATTTACAAATCTCTATGTTCTTTTTAATGTTAATTTGGAAAAACCATTGAATCAAAATAAATATTGATTTAAATTTTTTAAAAATTGAATGAAAAAGCTGACAAATTCCCTAAATAAAAATCTCGCAAAGATTTAAAAAACACCTTATAAATGATAGATGGGTTGGTTAGAAGAATTTGTCATAGATGATAGGCAGGTTGGCGAGCTCTCTTAATTTTGAAGTCAGCGTGACTCTAAAACTGTAGACTGCATAGGTTTCAATATTATGACGTCGACTTGAATATCAATTCCATTAAGAAATTTTAAGCATTCTGACGAGACAATCATGGGTTAGTTAATGACAATGATGACTAGACTTAGACAAGGACACATGATCATTAATGGTCATAAAACAACCATAATTGTGTAGGTTTCTCAGACATATTTACACGAAAGATGAACAAAAAAACTGCAAGCAATTTATATATTTCATACAATCGAGTCATTGTTGGTTACATGACTCGTGAGACTATCTTTGGTGGACATTTCAAATACATTTGATGTCAAGTGTGAAGGCATGCAAAACTAACATGAATCACACTCATACAAGTATGACTCAATCTAGTCTCACGAACGGTGAAGCTTGTCATTAGTAATACCACCAACGACCGAACTGCCATAATGAAGATGTTAACCGTTATAAGTAGTTGTGTCGTTAGAATGAAACATTACAAGATACCGTTTGTGACTTGCAACAACAACAACAACTGCAATCAGTTATTTACGATTATGAGCAAGAAGAATCCTTAGATATACTATATACGTTTCAATTGAATTTAACACCGAAATAAAATATATATACATATAATTTATTGGTTTAATTAAACTTTTTATTTTATATATTTCAAGTATAATGAATTTTAAGTATTATACATGTTATATATACTTTTGCTATTCACAAATCTCTATTAAATATATTTGAATGTTAGTTTGTGAAAATCATCAAATAAAATCAAATTTTTAGTTGAATTTTTAAAATTGAATCATAACCAGAAAACGTACCAAAATTTGAAGTATAACTCATAAATAATGGGCAGGCTTAAAGTAGTCTCAAACAAGGTTGAAGGAGTTCTTAACGACGAACTACTTTGACTTTGAAGTCAACATGATTCTAACCCTAAACATTGCCTTGATCCCTCATTTTAAACCCTAAGAGATGAAAATTAAGGGTTGTTTAATGAAAACGATGACCATACAAGACAATGAGATATGGTCGTTAATGGTTATAAAACAACCATAATTGTGCACACTTCTCAGAAAAATATTTACATTCAAAAGGAATAAAGAAAAGACAAACAATTCATATATCCCATACAACCGAGTCTTTGTTGATTACATGATCAATAAGACTATCTTTGATGTACATTTCAAATACATTTGATGTCCACTGTGGAGCTAGATAAAACTAACATGAGCCACTCATACAAGTTTCACTATCAGTCTTAGTTCAGTCTCACGATAATGAGGGCTGCCATTAGTAGTACAACCAACAATTTTTCCACACATGATGAAAAACATTTCATCAACCCGATCTTTGCGAATAATGAAACTTTTCTCTATATACATAAAATGTTTCAATCTATCACACATTGTATCCACCAATTGCTTATCCATTTTCTAAACGAGTGTCATCTAATGCAAAATTAAAGCACATTAAATGTTTATTATACATGTGCAATATATTATATATTTGTGAGAAAAAAACTGATTTCACTTTGATAGATGATTATGAATTACTCTCATTTTTTAAAACTAAAGCTAAGTAAAGAAACAAGGGCGAACTCCTCGGCACGATCCTAAACTCGAAAACCTAGTTTCACTAAGGGTTTTAAACACTTATAAAAAAAATTAAGAGTTGATTAATGGAAATTAATGATCATAAAACCACCATAATTGGGCAAGCTTCTCAGACATGTACCACAAGTGAAATAAAGAAAAGGCAAACAATTCATATATCTTATATAATTGAGTCTTTGTTGATTACATGATCAGTGAGATTATCTTTGGTGTACATTTCAAGTACAATTGATATCCACCGTGGAGACTGGTAAAACTAAATTTCAATTTAGTGTCACGACGACGATGGTTACTATTAGTAGTACCAACAATAATTGAACTGTTATAACAGAGGTGTTAGCCACTATGGATAAATTGTATCGTTAGGATGAAACATTATGTTTGTGACCTGTTGTAGCAACAACAACTGCAACCAGTTGTTGATGAACAAGAAGAATCCCTAGATCCTCAACTTCTTTCCGTCAAAATTATGGACGCTCTAGTCCTAGATAACTTCAAGTTGCCATCTCTGATAAAGTTCGATGGCAAGAGCAGCCCCCCCAAGAGCACATCATTATAATCAACACTCAAATGGAAAACATTGGTACAATATATTGACTCAAATGTTAGTTCCTTGCCGAGATACTGAAAAAGGCGTCCTTACATTGGTATATGCATCTCAATTTTCTAGATTTTCAATATCAAGTTATTAGGACCTCACAAGGAAGTTGATTCATCAATTTTCCGTCACCAAGAATCGAAAAGTCTCTACGACAAGCCTATTTAACATGCAACAAGGCCATTTTGAGTTCTTGCGATGATATGTGGTGAAATTTAACAAGGAAACTATAAAGATAGTGAATCTAAACTAAGAAATATTTGTTAGAGCTTTCCATAATAATCTCAAGGGCATACATTTTAACGAATCCCTCTTCTAGAAAATGGCGCCTTCAATGGAAGAAATTATATCAAGATATGAACTTTGCATTAAGGGAGAAGAGAGTAATGCTCATAAGAGAGCCTGATGTAATGGAGCAAAGCAGCAGGAAGCCCAAGACTTCCAGCCATCGAAAAAATCATATCACAGTGCGAGTTCCAGAGAGGGGCAGATTCAATTCAACCACGAGGATTTTAGAAAATTATACTCCATCAAACATACAAAAAGAGAGTAGATTTTGCAGGAAGTGTTATTATATCACACCAAGGCCATTTCCGAGCCCTCGACCCTAAAGGGAGAGGTGATGGGTTGTGAACTTAACAAATGGTGCAAGTATTTTTGAAGGCCACTTGCAAAGGTATGTACGAGAGTATTCTTAGAGCATCCATATCCATCATACCTAAGGGTGGAAATAGGTTATGCTAGACTAAATTTTATAAGACCTGAGTCTGACCTACGATAAACTTAAAATGCTTGAGCCTGACCTATAGACTCTTTTTTTTGTCTGACCTGACTTTTTTAAAAGTTTGGTCTGACATTTTTAAAAGTCTGGTCTGACCAGAAAGCCTATTTACAAACTTTTTTCTCATTAATGTTCTAATATATATGCATATATATCATTTTTTTCTAATATATATGCATATATATGTATTTAGCATATTTTTAATATATAGGAAAATATAGGCCGACCTATAAAGTTTCATAGATATTTTTAATGGCATAAGTCTGACATACTTAATTAAATAGGTTTTTTAAAAGACCTAAATCTGACATTTTTATTAAAAAAATCTGACCTGATCTTGTTTTAAGTTGGTTAGATTATAGGACCTTGGAACCTGATCTGACATATTCTCACACCTATTTGAGTTGTTTAAATAAATCTCACTAAATATTTTACATTATATTATACTTTCAAATCTTTTTAAACTCAATTACATCTTTTAAATATCCATATAATCCATTAAAAACTCTAAAATAGGAACACTAAATTTCATAATTATCCCACATTTATATTATATAAATATATAACTGAAGACCCCTTGGATAATGCTCAGGTAGGCGTAATGAAAGGAGACAGGAGGTGACCAGAAGATCCTACCAAAACAGCTTGAAGATTCAAAGAAAGGCAAAGACGACAATCTTATAGTGTCAATTTCATAAACAAATAAAAGCGGATAAAAATATGACTTATTATTATACAAATAAATCCGCTTTATTGGAAATTCACCTAGCTAGATGCTTTATTCTTCATACAAAACAAAATGAACTATATTTGTCCCACTACACTAGAAGAAAAATTTACACAGTTACATGTATGTGCACACAAATACATTGAATGAAGTATGCTCCTATTTGTAGTTTTGTTTCTATTCTATCAGCCTAGTGTTTCTGAGTTGTGAAATCAGGCTCAGCTGGCTTTGGAGGCAAAAGAGGCATTAATCTCGGCTGCATTCTGTTGTGTGTGTTATTTCTTCTCAAGTTTTTTAATGCATTTGCAGCAAACCTTGATGCATATATCGTTGCACCAAGGCTTATAGTTGAACCTTCCTCATTCGCCAAAGCATCTTGTAGCTTGTCTTCTGCTTCACGCAACGTCCTCTCAATCTTCTTTTTCGAGTATCGACGCCATGCTGCCTGTATAAAACACGCACCCCATGTCTTCCATTGCGGTGAATATGACCTTCAAACAAAGTATATATGTCATAAGATAAGTCCATCTTCGCCGATCCAAAATATTTAATGACGCGCCATTAAGTTAAGAGTATCAAGCCATACCTAAAAGTGTGTTGGAGTTGTTTGCTGTTGATAAGACGCCGAAATTGGGAAGCAACGAACTTCAAATCATCAGCCATGAGTGCGAAGGCTTCCACTTCTGATATAGTTTCGACTGTTCTAGTTGAAGTTGGTAGATTTGAAGAGGAGTTTGGATCCAAAGCCCATGTTAAAAGCTCCTCTCCACAAAAATCACCAGGGTTTAGAAATAAGGAGTTGAAGAAACCAGTTCTTCCACCATTTGTTGTCATAGTAGCCACTTTTCCACGCATGATGAAAAGCATTTCATCAACCGGATCTTCTTCGCGAACAATGCAACTCTTCTCTGTATACAGAACCGGCTTCAATCTATCGCACATTGCATCCAACAATTGCTCATTCATTTTCTCAAACAGTGGCACCTAATGCAAAATTAAAGAACATGAGTAAAATGTTCATTATACATGTACAATACAATGTAGATTTCATTATGAATTATACTCACTTTTTTAACTAAAGCTAAGCAAAGATGACGCTTTATGTCTCTTCTGAGATCTTTAGGGAGGTTAAGAATTAAAGTCTCTTCTTCAACACCTCTATTTTTCTGCCATTTGTATTGTTCATACTTTCTAATTCTTTGCTTCAAGTTATCAGGTAACATACGGTGCGACATCCACAATTCCGCGTCCCTCCTTTTCACTCTCATCTCTTCCACCCTAACCGTTGTAGATTGCAAATATTTCTGTAACAATGTTCATTATAATCTATTAGCTCACAAACTTATGCAAACTTGGACTATAACGATTTTGGAAACTGCGGTTAATTTTGAATCAACACTTACCTGCATGTTTCCGATAAGTAACGAGAATAAAACCAATCCAAAGATGGCAATGAAAATCGCAAAGGTTATCTCTGCCACATAAGTACTTGTCTTGAGATTTTGTCCAACAGAACTGTAAAATATGACAAAATTGAAAATATTATGATAAAAAATTTATCATAAAAAGTTCTTTAGTTCTACAATGTGCATGTTGCATTTGCTATCATTCACCAACCTTAAATTGCGCAAACCCCACCAAAAGCAGTATAAGAACTTCTGAGGAAAATCAGTGGTTGAGTCTATGACACCGGATTGAAGACCATCGAAAAATATTCCATAATTGAAGGTGTTTGTGTCATTAACATTATCAGGCTCAGCCAAAACACATGAACTGTTGAGAAGTTTGAAGACAGTATCATTTTTCCGTCCACAGCCCAGGTATGATTCGCGAAAGATGGAAGCCTTGTTTATCTCTCGGCGCCAGCACCGCACTTGTGATTCTACTGAAAGCATATACCAGTTTGCTCCAACCATCTGATAAAAGCCACAACCATTTACAAGAATTTAGTGACCAATGATAATAACTAGGAACAAATATATAAGATAATCGAATCGCAAGAGTGAAATAAAATCGATTTACATGACTTGCTAGCATGTAGAGGAAAAGATTGTAAGCAGCTCCAGCCCATGCTGTCTCTGTCAATATGCCGGAAGTTCTAGTAACTTCTTTGAATAATGGACGAATCCGTAGCAGTCGCGGCACATACTGGACTAATACTGCATACTTCAACAAATCCTTTGCTACAAATGGAGCTGAATTTTTCATGTGTGGAAATATAGCCAAACAAAGAATCTGAAATGCCAAAACAATAGCAAAATTATCTCTTTCGCATCGAAAAAAACACATGAAAATATACTCAATTAAGAATGAGATGAAATGCGAGATAGATACCTGTGGAAGTGGAATAATTGATAGAATGTCAATGATGAAATGAGAACTCAAGTATCTTTTCATTATGGCGACAGGATCGTCAACGAGTTCGCCTCTTCCGAAAACAAGAGAAAAAGGTGCAATAAACCCGGTTCTAAACTGAAAGATGATGCGAAGAATGTAGAAAAGATCGAAGAACGTGCGAAGAACACTGGCAGTAGTCTGCAACGCTTCATCCAAATCAACGCATTTGTTTTTATCGACAATCACCGGAATGTAAAAGAATAGAGGGTCGACATAGATGGCCATTACACATGTGATTACAAAGATTTTGTTCCATTTCTGAAGCATTGGCCCTTGTGGATCAAGAATTTGGCGCTTAGGAGAAACTGATTTCTTTGTTTGTCCTTCACTCACAGGGTGAACTACCGAAGAACTTCTTCCGAATTCCTTCATCTTCTCGAAACCACTTGCAAGTTTTCTTCCAATACTCTTCAATACATCACTTACTCTTGGTCTCTCTTTTCTTACGTTATTAGAATCTTTCTGCTCTATACTAAAAGATGACTCTGATCTCCAATCTTCAAACCTGAAATGAAAAGAAACATACCAAATCTTGTTATCTTTTTTTTTTGTTAAACTAATATATCCTCTTGCGCAACTGCAGAGACTAACGACTGACAGGATTAAGCACCTCACCTCACAAATCTATGTCCCTTTGGATTCATGATTAAACTACTTGTTCATAGATTATTAACAAGTAAGTAATTTAGCTTTTGCAGCAAAACACTATATTCAAGCCTGCAAAATCTAACATCAAATTAGAAACTTGTTTTTGTCCAAAAGTTCAATTAGTAGAAATGAATTAATCAATGATGATGAATGATACAAATCACCAAAGGATAAACAAGTAGTAACATATAACATATAACAAAAAATCCTAAGGAACAAGTTAACATGATTATGTAGTGTTAGGTTTTGGAGAAAGCAAAGAAAACAAGAAAATTTAGTGTAAGAAAGAGAAAATTATTAAGGAATCACCAACCTTAAAAATGCAGAAACAGCTATTCTTTTTTGATTTGGAACATTGAGAGTTAATAAAGAGAGAGATAATTGATGGCTATTTTGTTGAATGAGGAAGAATACAAAATTTGAGGGAGGAAAGAACTAGGACTCAGTCATCACTAAGAATTTATTAGTCAAGTCAGCTTTGCTCATGAATATTCAATCATCTTACTATCTAAATTTTAGCATGTTGAATTATGTTATATATTATTGAAATTTAAATACATAATGTATTCCACTTTTCTCACAAAAAGTTAATAAAGATGTCATTTGGAAAATATTGTAACTAACCCAAGACTACTATTGAGAAATTTGAAAAAGCCAAACTTTGACATGGGAAGAACGTTCTTAACAAGAACGCTGGTGGTTTTTAAGAGTTGCAATTAGTTTAATTATAATAATTAATAAAAAATTTAGATGATTTGAGCGTCGAAGGCTCGCCAACGTCATGACTCATGACTAGTTATGACTAGTCTCAACGCTAAATTTACGCTAATAGATTATTCGTTAATTAAAGAGATCATTACATTAATTTTTCAGACGAATCAATTTATTATCAATTGAGTCGGTTTTTACTCTCTTCTAATAGATGTTTGAAAGCACTATTTGAAGACTACTTTAGTACTTGAATATTGTTGTTTTTAAAGTGTTCTGGAATGAGCTTGTAGTTGATCCATTGTCGAGCCGGTCCAATCCAATAGCTCATCGAGGACGGCCCAATCCAAAGGCCCCATCTTCCATATCCATTAAAGAACATGTCACCCACATGCTCCTCAACCTTGAGGACACATGGCCAACTGCTCCCATGCTTCTCGCGGATGTGAAGGCATGACTTCTCAAGCATATTTTGATGACAACAACATCACATCAATGTACTTCATACAAGCATAAAAAGGATTGATCAAAACCTTGAAGTATGAACAAGAATGGATTATGTAAAGTCTTGATTAAATTGATCAAAAAATATAATTTTATTTTTCATGAAGCAAAAATATACATAAGTGTTCAAATATAGGATACACTCATGCCATAACATATGAACATATAGGATGCATTGTCTCTTATTTTTAATATTGGTTTCTTTAAGAATTTTTCAGAAAAATCTTCAAGTAACCGGTTACTCTAATGCAAAAGATCATATTTTTTTAAAATGATTTGCTATTTTAAATAAATAAAGAAAATGAAATGAAAAAAAATAAAATAAAATGCAAAGTAAGCTGAATGGAGGGCTGGGATTGCGTGGAAAGAGGATAAAGGGCTGAGATCTCAAGTCAGCTTGACTTGAGGTATGAAGATCTAAGAGCCTAGATTCAAATCTACCACACGCACGCTATCCAATGGCTTAGGTTTATTCTGATTTAATTAATTATAATTAACTTAATTAAATGAAATTAGGGTTAATGATCTAATCTGGACCGTTCACACGCTAAGCTAATCAGGATCCTATGGCTCACAATCAATTTGGAAACAAAACCCTAATTAATCTCAGGCGACCGGAGATAAGCTCCGGTCGTCTTCTCCGGCCAGCCAAATCCCCAACTTCTTCCCTAGGTCACTAAACAACATCAAATCTGCCCAGAAACGTTCCCCAAACATCATAGAACACAAATCCACAAACAAAAATCATTTATAACACATGAACAGCAAGAAATCGAATAAAAACATTTTTTAGGTTAAACTTTCAGAACATCATGAAATGCTTATTTCTCAACCATTTTCAATTTTAAACACATCAGGATGATCAGTGCAACACATAGATTCATTTTGTAACAAGAAATCAAGGTTCTGAGAAAAAAGTTCTTGATGGATACCTGAACTGAAGTTCTTCAAACTGGAGCTTTCTGAGTCTTTCCTTAGTGCAAAATGACTCCTCTGGTCCTTCTGAAGCTAATGGAATGCTTGGATGAAGTTTATTATGGCTATTTTGAAGTGTTCAGTTCTGATATGGCAGAAATCGTGTTTTTGTTTGAGGCTGTTTCAGGTCATGGTGATGGGTGGGAAATGTTCCTTAGGTTATGTATGATTGAATGGTGAAAGAAAATTTGAGGTTTGATGGCTGAGGAGTGAGAATCGAAGAGATGAAGTTTTGAGGAAATTTTGTGCAATCTGAAAAATGTGTGTTCTAAGGCTGAAGTGAGCTGTTATATCTCTCCCATAATCTTTGAATAGGTCACAGAGTAGGTTTGTAGAGGCTGCTGATCACTATTCCAAGAGTATGGGAGAAATTGCAAAAAGTCAAGGGTTGGTGTACTTGAGGTATGGCATGGTGCAAAAGTGATTTGAGGGTTTGGGTTGCCTCAGCTGGCTTCAAGGAGGGCCTTTGGATCGAAAGTTGTGAGTTGTATGGCTTGGATCATGAGATTGAAGTGGTTTTGCATTTTCCCAACTTTGACATTTCTTGAGAAGCAAGTCATGAAAACCCTAGGTTCTTGGCCCAATTCTGATCTTTAGAAGTTGTTTGATCATGGCATGATGTATTTGAGTGGATTAGAGGTCACATAAAGGCATGAAATACCATTTTGCACATTTCCCTCTTTGACACGAACTTGAAAATTACAAGATTTTCCCCAACTTTGACTTGCCATATCTTGAGTTCTAGGATGAATCAAGAGGAGTTCTTGTACTTTTTGAAAATGGGAAGATCCAATCTACAACTTTCATGTTTGAAGAAAATTCATTTGAAACCTTTTTGATCAAGAAAGAGGAGGTTGAAGATCTTTCCCAAAATGGAAAGTTTTCATTACAAGTCATGTCCAAAAATGGCAAGTTTTCAAATGGCTCAAAATTATTCAATCTTGTGAACTTCCAAGCATTCCTAAGATCAAATAAAGATCATAGGACCTCAAATTGATGATGATGACCCTTTGGAACCCTTGTTAGTGGTCTCAGATGCCCTGATTCTGACTTTTCTTGCACAACAAGTTACCATTTGATCAGATGACTTCCACAAGGAGTTTTTGCTTCAAATTTGATACACATGCTCCTTATAACATATATAGACCAATAGAATCAATAATGGCCAAAAATTTTGAGTGTAAGGGCCTCAAACCCAAAACCCTAATTTCTGGTTATATGTGTAGGAGCCCTGAGCCTGCCTAGGTGGCTCTGCAATCTCTTGTGATCTTTTGACTTTCAAGAACCCTTGGAGGCATAATATGATCATAGAACACTCATGGACCCCTTTGTCATGATTAAAGGCCTTTGAGATTGCTCAGACCACTTCTAAGATTCACCTGATTACAAACCCTAGCTATGCAACTATGCAGTGTGAGATGGTGTGCTTATGCAATGAAACATGAAGGATCACAAGCCAAGGTGTGAGAAAAGAGAGAGGGCAAATTTGGGGTGTTTATAGCTGCCCCTATTCAAGCATGAGTTAGCTGTGTAGGATGTAAGCGCCTGGCTTAATAGACAAACAAGATAACTTGTGGTTGAATACCAAGACAGTCCAAAATTTGTACTCTTTATTATAAGAAGAAAAAGGATATAAATTGTAATAGACAGTATAAACTGAATATCATATGATAGCGACTGAGGACGACCATCGAGCAGGGGACGACTGCTGGGGATAAAATGGTGAGAAACACACTGACGGGGACAACCATCATGCTGGGGAATAAAGAATCTGTGATGGGGACGACCATCAGGTAAAGAAAGGTGACTTTACTGGGGATTTAAAAGCACTAACGGGGATGATAGTCAGGCTGAAGAATAAAGAAACCGCGACGGGGACGGCCATCGGGCGAAAAATAAATCAATGATGAGGGACGATCATCAAAAGGTGAAGGACGATCACCTAGCAGGGGACGACTGCTAAAAGATATCACGACATATGACGAATGTCGGGTAGGAAAATCAACGATGGGGACGGCCATCGAATAACATGATGAGGGATGGTCATCAAAATAAATGATGAGGGACAGTCATCAAGAGGTGAAGGACGATCACCTAGCAGGGGACGGTTGCTAAAAGATATCACGACATAGGACGAATGTCGGGTAGGAAAATCAACGATGGGGACGACCATCGGATAACATGATGAGGGACGGACATCAAAATAAATGATGAGGGACGATCATCAAGAGGTGAAGGAAGATCACCTAGCAGGGGATGACTGCTCTCTTGGGGATTATTTCGACATAGGACGGATGCCGGATAAAAAGATCGACGATGAGGACGACCATCGGGTGAATGATGAGGTACGGTCATCAAAAGGTGAAGGACGATCACCTAGCAGGGTACAGCTGCTGAGGATTATCGCGACATAGGACGAATGTCGGATAGAAAGTTGTTTTGTTGGCGACTTATGGGGATAGATAAGCACGAACGAGTGTTTAAGCCCTAAAAATAAAATGGTATAAGTGTTTCGATAGTGTGTATAGATTAAATATACAGACGAGTATCCTTAGGACCACGATACAGACGCATATCGATAGAAACAAACAATGACGCGTGTTTAAGGAGTGATGATACAGACGAGTATCAACTGTTTAAGCAAGGAACATGGACAAGTGTTGATCTATCGGGGAGATGCGTAAGATACAGACGAGTATCAAAGAATTATGTATGAGTAGGATACGGACGTGTATCAGAAGGATTGTATAAGTATGCACAAGTATTTGTATTGAGAGTGCAAAAGGATATTTTGGCTTTTATCTACAGGGGATAAGTTTTTGCGTATTGCTGGAGGAGTGATTTTGGTATTTGCAGGTGACTGGCTCGAACCCGGCTTATGATCATGAAAATGTTTGATTTTTTCCGTAATGCTCCGTATTAGACGGAATGCTACGCTCTATTTGGGGAGGAATGATGTGAATGCTATGATTATGCAAATGAAAGAAACGAGATCCGAGATCTGAAATTTGCTGGGAGAACGGATCACTAGGCGATCTGTGGGGAGAAAGGATCACTGCACAATCTTTCTGGAGAGCTCTGGGGGAAGAACTCTGTGGGGATCCAATGCCGAGGGTGAGAAGATCTGGCCATTCGTTGGGGAAAAGTGATTCAGGCATTGCTTTGGAGATCCTTCTTGGGGAGGAGAGAACTTCTGGGAAGTAATCTGTCAGAGGATCAACTTTGTGGGGGATACTCTGAGGGGATAAAAAGCTCCGTGGGGGACTACTTTCGTCAAGTAGTCCTTCTGATGATGTGACTGCCGACTTGGTTGGGGAAATAGTGCCTGATATTCCACATGCTGTGAAGGATTGTCCGCCTTGAGTACCTGCAACCTGTCAAACAAAGAAAACGCACAAGTGCCCTGAGGTATCCTCAACCAGATTCTGTCATAGGAGTTAGGTTTGCTTAAGAGCACATATTTCCTGCAGGCATTTATTGAAAATGGCTTATATGTTTTCATGCGAATGTTGTATTACGAACTTTTGGACATTTTGCAATCAAAACAAAAAGGTACAAAACAAAGTGTAAATGAATATTTGACTTTATTGATTTGTGTGCCCTGAATAGGCGAGTACAGTGAGGAAGCTAATCCCTGAAATGAGGAGATTCCTATAAAATTGAGAAAATAAAAGTTCTATTCTCTTTGGAAATGCTGAAGTTGATGCTCCAATCTTCCTTTTACTGTGACCTGTATGACCTGAACGCTCTTCTTATATTGCCTTCTAAAGAAAGTTGATTATGACCGACGCTTTGTCCTTTCGAAGCTTGCCATGTTATGTGAGTGATACAGACAAATTCAGAATGCAGTTGTTTGCTTTTTCCCTGATTTTGCGTGGATCGCCCTTTCGGGTTTTCAATCCACCGGGTTACCCATTTTTGCCTGAGCTGTCCGATGTGGCTTTTCAATCTCAGCGGGTGTACATTTTTTTCAAAATTTTCCCTTATTTTTGCCCGAGTCTTTTATTTTGTTTTTGACTCGCCGGGATGCCCTATTTTTGCCTAGACTTACATTCTGTTTTTACGTCCAGCGGGTCATTTATGCAAAGTATTCTTTAACTGCATCTGAATTCACAGGAGACGAGAAGTCTTCACCATCCATGGTTGAGAGCATCAGTGCTCCGCCTGAGAAAACTTTAGTTATCACGTATGGACCTTCATAGTTTGGTGTCCACTTGCTCCTGTGGTCTGTATGAGGAGGAAGGATCCTTTTCAGTACAAGCTCTCCCACTTGATATTCCCGAGGTCTAACTTTTTGGTCGAAGGCTTTCTTCATCCGTTTATGATATAACTGACCATGACAGATAACTGCTAATCTCTTTTCTTCAATCAGGTTCAGTTGGTTATAACGAGACCAGACCCATTCTGCTTCGTCCAACTTTACATCCATCATTACCTGTAAGGAGGGTAATTCAACTTCAATAGGTAGGACTGCTTCCATACCATACACAAGCTGATAAGGTGTTGCCCCGGTAGATTTTTTTAAAGAAGTTCGGTACCCATGCAAGGCGAATGGTAACATTTCATGCCAGTCTTTGTATGTGACTACCATCTTTTGCACAATCTTCTTAATGTTTCTTGTTAGCCGCCTCAACAACGCCATTCATCTCTGGCCTGTAAGGAAAGGAGTTGCGATGTTGAATTTTGAATCTCGGCACAGTTCTGCCATCATCTTGTTGTTAAGGTTTGAACCATTATCAGTAATGATTCGCTCGGGAACTCCATATCGACAAATGATATCCTTTTTCAGAAATCGGGCTACCACTTGCCTGGTGACATTTGCATACGAAGCTGCTTCAACCCATTTGGTGAAGTAATCAATGGCTACCAGGATGAATCCATGATCATTTGAAGAAGTTGGATCGATCTTTCCAATCATACCAATGCCCCACATGGTGAAGGGCCAAGGTGAAGACAATATATTCAAAGGATTTGGAGGCACATGCACTTTGTCTACGTAGATTTGGCATTTATGGCACTTTCTGGCATAGGCACAATAGTCTGTATCCATTGTGATCCAGTAGTAACCTGATCTTAACAATTTCTTTTCCATTGCATGTCCTCCAACATAGGTACCGAAAGAACCCTCGTGTACTTCGTGCATCAGTAAGTATGCTTCCTTCTTGTCAACACATCTGAGCAAGACCATGTTGAAGTTTCACTTGTATAAGGAGCCATCGGTATTGAGGAAGAAATTGTCGGTTATCATTCTCAATGTCTTCTTATCATTAGACGATGCCCCAAGTGGGTATGTTTGAGTCTCCAAGAAGCATTTGATGTCGTGGAACCAAGGTTTGTTGTCAACGACAGTGTCCACAGAGAAGACATATGTTGGTCGGTCCAATCTGGATACTAAAATCAGAGGCACATTGTTGGTAGTTTGTACTTTGATCATAGATGAAATAGGGGCCAAGGCGTCTACAAACTGATTATCATCTCGAGGGATGTATTCAAGCTTGACTGTTGTAAAGAAAGTCAACAATCTCCTTGTATAGTCACGGTAGGGGACCAGATGCTCTTGATGGGTATACCACTTGCCATTAGTTTGGTTGATTACCAAAGCCGAATCTCCGAACACATTCAAGGTTTTGATCCCGAGGTCAATGGCTTCCTCAAGATCCATGATACAAGCTTTGTACTCTGCTTCATTGTTAGTACAGGCGAAGGTGAGCTTTGCTGAGAAAGGCATATGGACTCCCTTGGGTGTAATAAGTACTGTACCAACCTCACAACCGTTACAATAACTGCCCCAACGAACATCATAGTCCATGCTTCTTCTGGATCAGGCCCTTCAGTGTGAATAGGCTCTTCACAATCTTTTGACTTTAAGAACATGATGTCTTCATCAGGAAAATCAAATATCATAGGCTGGTAGTCATCAATGTGTTGCTCAGCCAGATAGTTAGACAATACACTGCCTTTGATGGCTTTTTGAGAGGTGTACTGAATATCATATTCTGTTAGAATCATTTGCCATCTTGCAACCCTTCCGGTAAGTGTTGGCTTCTCAAATATGTACTTGACTGGGTCCATCTTTGAGATCAACAAGGTAGTATGAGTCAACATATAATGTCTTAGTCAGCGAGCAGCCCACGCTAAAGCACATCAAGTTTTCTCGAGCAGTGAATAACGTTGTTCACAGTCGGTAAACTTTTTGCTTTGGTAGTATATTGCATACTCTTTTTGACCAGACTCGTCATGTTGGCCCAACACACACCCCATCGATTCATCTAATACTGTCAGGTACATTATTAGAGGTCTTCCTTCAACTGGAGGCATGAGAATTAGAGGTTCTTGCAAATACTCTTTGATCTTGTCAAAAGCTTTCTGACAATCATCGTTCCACCTGACCGTTTGTTCCTTTCTTAGCAGTTTGAACAAGGGCTCGCAGGTTACAGTGAGATGAGATATGAACCTTGAAATGTAGTTCAATCTACCTAAGAACCCTCAAACTTCTTTCTCAGTCTTAGGTGCAGGAATTTCCTAAATTGCCTTGACTTTGTCGGGATCAACCTCAACTCCTTTTCCGCTTACAATAAAACCCAACAGCTTACCAGAACGTACCCTGAATGTGCATTTGTTGGGGTTCAACCTTAACTGATACTTTCTCAGACGCTTGAAAAGTTTCAAAAGATTTACCAAAAGTTCTTCCTTTGTTTGGGACTTGGCAATCATGTCATCCACGTAGCACTCAATTTCTTTATGGATCATGTCGTGGAATAATGTTACCATAGCCCGTTGATATGTTGCACCGGTGTTCTTCAAACCAAACAGCATTACCTTGTAGCAGAACGTACCCCATGGTGTGATGAAGGTTTTCTTCTCCATGTCTTCAGGCGACATCTTGATCTGGTTATATCCAGAAAATCCGTCCATGAAGGAAAATACCGAGAACTGAGCTGTGTTGTCTACCAATACATCAATGTGAGGTAATGGGAAGTCATCTTTCGGGCTTGCTCTGTTCAGACCCCGGTAATCGATACACATACATACCTTGCCATCCTTCTTAGGTATGGGTACAATGTTAGCAACCCACGACGGGTAACTAGTTACAGCAAGAAAACTAGCGTCCCACTGCTTTTGTACTTCCTCTTTGATTTTCATGGCCATGTCTGGGCGAGTACGACGCAACTTCTGTTTAACTGACGGACAATCCTCTTTTAATGGCAGCTTGTGCATGACAATATCTGTATCAATACCCGACATATCTTGATAGGACCAAGCGAGCATGTCAACATATTCTCGCAGCATACTGATAAGTTGTTCTTTTACTGGAGTTTGCAGACTGGCCCCAATCTTCACTTCTTTCACATCTTCTTCGGTACCAAGATTGATAGTCTCAACCTCCTCCTGATGAGGAGCAATCACCTTTTCCTCTTGCCTTAATAACCTGGCTAGCTCTTTAGGTAAATCGTAGTCTTCTTCAACCATTTCATCTGCTTGATTAATCAGATTGTCGAAGTCATACGAGGTCATAGCAGTGTCGTTCGTTGTCGGTGCAATCTGGAGGGCTATCTCTGCAAGGGTTGAGATTTGGTTCATTTTAGTGATTGATTTTATTTTATTTAGAAAAAGTGAATGAAGTTTTTATTAAGAAAAACATTGTCATTTATTGTTTTGTGCGAAAATAACAAAAATGAAAAGACAGTGAGCGAAAAAGATTGTTTGCAAAATGATGTCCATTGTTCATTAATATTCAATTTGCACAAAATACATATGGCCCTATTACAAAATGAGTCCAAACATCTTGGGCAAGATGCAGGACTTTGATGAATGCTTAAAATAGGAAATAATAATTACTCTGCAGAAGTAACCCTTATAATTTCCTGGGAAGACCATTTGAGGACTTGTTGGCCCGGGACTCTTGGACGGATCCAGCTTTCCAGGTTGTAGTCGCTCTCAGCCTCGTCTTCCAAAGTGTTGACAGCATTCAGGGTCACCATTCCCCCACTTATGAAATTGGGAGCTTCAGTAGCCTCCTCTGGAACTTATCGGGATAGTCTGTAACCCAAACCGAAATTGTCTTCTTTCAACTCCACCTTCAGCAGCTTGCCCCAGCCTTGGGCATTCCCTTCTTCCACAACCTTCTGAGCCTGCTTGTAGGAAGCAATTGAGGTGCCCATCCTTTCCTCTTGGGATGCAGCAAACACCTCAGTTGTAGCTTCGTTGATGTTCAAAGCTTTGAAACCCTGACTCATGGTTTCATGGATCTCTCCATCCATCTCTATGTACTTGTATGTAGCCAGGTGACTGACAAAGATGTCTTCTTCTCCACAGATGGTGATAATTTGGCCTTCCCACTCATATTTTAAATTCTGGTGAATGGTTGACGTTACAGCGCCGGCGGCATGGATCCAGGGTCGACCCAACAAACAGCTGTAGGCAGGCTGTATGTCCATCACATAGAAGATAGTTTTGAAAACTTGTGGGCCAATTACCACATGCAGCTCAATATCTCTGAGAACCGATCTCTTAGAACCATCAAAAGCTCTGACAACTAGGTTGCTCGGACGGAGTGCAAGACCATCATACTCCAGCTTGACTAAAGCTTTCTTTGGCAACAGATTGAATGATGATCTCGTATCAACAAGGACATGGGAAAGTACAACACCTTTACATTCCAAAGTGATATGCAAATCCTTGTTGTGATTACGCCCCTCCGTAGTCAAGTCAGCATTGGTGAAACCTAGTCCATGACTTGTACTGACATTTGCGACCACCGTTTCTAACTGATTGACTGTGATCTCTTCAGGCACATAAGTTGCGTGCAAGAACTTGAGTAATGCATTCCGGTGAGCCTCGAAACACATGAGCAGAGATAATATGGAGATCTTGGAGGGTGTTTGGTGGAGTTGATCCACAACTTTGTAATCACTTATTTTGATAATCCTCATAAACTCGTCTACATCCTGATCAAAGGGTATCTTCTGAGTTTCTTTTGCAGCTGGTTCTTCTGGCACCATACTTTTGCCTTTTGCTTTGGCAGCAGTTTCTGCTTCAGCATTGACTCTGGGAAACTGTGAAGTGAAAAGACGTCCGCTCCGAGTGAAGCCTCCGCCTCCCCGAACATTGTCAACTTGTGGTGTAGGAATTGAGGAGACAATAGTGATCTTCCTTCCGTGACAGTAAAGATCCAAACCATAATGCCAAGGCACGACATTGTTGTCATCATAGGGAATTGGCCCAGGCACTGTGATGGTCACCGGACTAATTGCAGCAGAAGATGGAGTTGTGATAGTCTGTGGATCATAGTAGATGGTGACAGGAGGTCTGATCAAAGATGGTACAGGTGCAAGAAGTTGTTGATATTGAGGAGGGTATTGTTGAAAGTTGTTGTTGAAAGAATCCGGAACATGGATGGTTGCTGGATCATAATAGATGGTAACCGTTGAGATGTCGTCACTGGTGTTTGCTGTTGTTGTAGTCGATTCTGTTGAAATGACTTTTGCTGACGTTGTAGAAGAGATTTGTGTTACAGTTGTAGAAGATGGAACTGTTGATGTGATTTGCAGGATGCTTTCTCTGATAAGACTGCTAATACCATTCTTCAGATTTGCACAACCATTGGTAGAAATTTTGCAAGCTTCACAATGGGCCTCACAACCCGGAAACACTTGGCACTTCAATAGCTGAGCTTTTACTTCGGCCAGTGGTGTTTGAATACTTGCAACGTCATCAATTAGGATTGCCGGTTAGTCCTCCTCTATGGCATTAATCCTCGGCCCACTGTGGTTCGATATTGGATTCTTTGTGACATTTGGTGGAGGTGCAAAATTCAAAGCTTTGGAATCAATCAAATCTTGGAATTTCATGTGTAGTGCCCTACACTTCTATGTTGAATGACCAGGTGCATTGGAGTGAAAAGCACATCAGGCGTTGACATCATAATTCCTTGGAAGATTCAAAGGATCTGATGGAGCCAAAGTTCTCAGTTTAGTCAGGTTAAGCTTCAATAGCTGCGGGAGTAAGACTACATAGGGCATCAAGATGGGATCGATCACCCTATTAATCCGAGAAGGCCTTTGTTGGAAAGGACGTTGCTGTTGGTTGTTGTTGTTGTAAGATCTTTGTTGCTGTTGAGGATACTGTTGTTGCTGAGGTGCTGGAGTAGGGATGGTGACTGTAGCTACTGATCTTTGCAAGTACTGGGGTCTACCTCTATTAACATGTACTGCATTGGTCTCCCCTGTTCTTCGAGGTCATGAGAAGGGTTTCTTTGCATTGCTGGAGCTAGCACCATTATCAGAAATCTTGTCCATCTTCAGCAAACTTTCAATTTTGTCTCCCGCTATGACCACGTCAGCAAAGCTAGTGGAAGAGTAAGCAGCAAGTCTATCAATGTAGGTCCCTTGCAAGGTATTCATAAACATATCATCCATTTCCCTTTCAGACATAAGTGGTTGGACAGCAACAACAAGTTGTCTCCATCTCTGAGCATACTCACAAAAACTTTCTCTTGAAGATTGAGACATTCCCATTAAGAAAGTCCTATTGGGTGCCATATCTAGGTTGTACTGATATTGGCGTATAAAGGCCTCAACTAAATCTTTCCAGTTCCTGACGGTAGCCCTTGACAAGTGTGAATACCACTCTCTGGATGCCCCGGTTAAACTGTCTTCAAAGTAAAACATCCACAATTTCTCATCCATGGTATATGCTTTCAATCTTCCCATAAAAGACTGTAAATGGTGTAAAAACCCCAAATTTTCCCTCACTCTTTCTCACACCATGGCTTGTGATCTTTCATTTTTTTTTGCATTACATAAGCATACCATCCCACTACATAGTTCATTTCATCTGCATCTAGGGTTTGTGATCTAAGCAATCCAAGAAGTGATTTGAGCCATCCCAAAGGTCTTGAAGCTTTCCAAGAGGGTCCATGTGTGTTCCATTATCATAATATGCTCCCCAAAGTTCATAAAAGTCAAGAAATCACAAAGAATGGCAAAGGCATAGAGGCAGACTGAAGATTTCCTGCACAGATGACCTAAAATTAGGGTTTTGGTTTCAGAGGCCTTAATCCCAATTTTTTTGGTCATTCTTGTTTCTAATTGTCTTAATATGTTATAAGGATCACACATATCAAATTTTATGAAGAAATTCATTGTGGAAGTCATCTGATCATTGGGTAACTTCTTGAGCAAGTAAAGTCAAAATCAGGGCATCTAAGGCCTCCATCAAGGGTACCAAAGGATCATCATCATCATTTTGAGTCTCTATGATATTTATTTGATCTTAGAAGTGGTTGGAAGTTGAAAAGATTGAATAATTTCAAGCCAAATGCAAACTTTCTATTTTTGGAAATGACTTGTAATGGAAACTTTCCATTTTGGGAAAGATATTCAACCTATTCTTTCATGACCAAAAAGGCTTCAAATGAAAAATTCTTGGACATGAAAGTTGTAGATTATGTCTTCCCATTTTCAAAAAGTACTAGAACATGTCTTGATTCATCCTAGAACTCAAGATATGGCCTTTCAAAGTTGGCAAAAATCCTATAATTTTCAAGTGTGCACCAAAGAGGGATTTTTGCAATTTCACTTGCCAAGCCCTTTCATGACCTCTAATCAACTTCTATGTACCATAACATGTCAAAGAAACTTCAAAACATCATAATTGGCCCAAGAATGCATGGATTTCATGGCTTGATTCACAAGAAATCTCAAAATGGCAATTATGCATAAAGCTTGCAAACACTTGAATCAAAGGTTGCAGATCATCCCAAACCATCCCATGGTTCTTCTTGAAGCTGGTTGAGGCAGGAAACCCCTTAAAACCAGCTCTGACTCAGCCCATACTTGTGGTACCACAACTTTTGACTTTTTGCAAAACAAGCCATACCAATCAGCCTGTGCCACAACCACTCTCTGGCCAATCAACATGACTTATGTGGACATCAAGGATCTCATTTCACATAAGCTTAGAGCTTGAATCCTCACACAAGCTGAGTTCCACAAAATTCCAAAAACTTTCATCTCTTCAAATCTGATCACACAAGCCACAAACCTCAAAACAAATTTCACCAATCATCTCCAAATGACATAAGAAACACAAACCACCCTTCATTTTGCCCTAAAAACCCCTCAATCAGAAATACGATTTCTGCCACACCAGAACCAAACACCATAAACCAGCCACCATAAACTTGTTCTAAGCATCACAACATCCTCAGGAGGTCCATTAGAGTTGATTTGCACCAAGGAGAGGTCCAGAAAGCTCAGATTGAGAAAGCTTCATCTCAGATATCATCAAGAACTTTTTTTTCCAGAACTCTCTTTTTAAGTTACAATATCAATCTACATGCTTCCCTGATCATGCTGATGTCTTTACTTTTGAAAATGGTTGCGTATCAAGCATGTATTTAGCTTCTGAAAGTTTTGTGTATTTTTCCCTTTTGCTTCGATTCATGATTTTGGTGGAATATAAATGTTGTTTATTGCTGGATTCTTGTTTAATGTTGTTCATTAACCATTTCTGGAGAGTTTGATGAGTTTTTATGGGGTTTTGAGGGAGTTGGGGTGGATAAGTGACCGGAGAAGATGACCGGAGCTTGCTTTGGTCACCTGAAAATGCTTAGGGTTTGTGATTAGGGCTAATCTTCCCAGTTTGAATGTAGGCCATTAGACTGTGTTTACCGCGTGTTTGGAGGGCCAGGATGCATCCACTTAAACCATAATCTCTTAATTAATTAAATTAATTAGGATTAATTAAATAAAATGCCAGATTGAATCTGAACCCTTGGATAGCGCGCCCAATCAACCCTCCCTTTCCCAGTTCAAATCTCAGCCATCAGATCATCATACTTTCATTTATTTCATTTCATTTTAATTTCATTTATTTTCATTTCTTTGTTTATTTTATTAAAAATAGCAAAAACCATCAAAAAAATATAATTTCTTGCATTTCTGTTTCAAATATTTTTCTTAACCTAAAAACATTTTTTATTTTATTTTTTGCATTAAAAAAGTATTTTTAAAATATTTAAATGTTTTATTTAATTAATTAATTGATTTTAATTAATTAAATATGCATTTAAGTTTCTAAAAATCACCAAAAAAATCATGAAGCATTCCAATACATTTAGAAACATTTTAAAACTTACCATACAAATTTATTTTTAGGTTTGATCACCTTTTCACAATTTTCTTTGAATTAGGGTTCTTAAATTTCACATTTTTTAACCCTAACTTGAAAAATTTATTTCTGCCTAACTATGATGAGATTGAACTTGGTTCTTCTTGCATTGTTTCAAATATTGCATATAGTTTCTAGTTTATTTATCCCATATTTTTAACTTGCAGTTTCAATTTGATTTGCATTTTCCCTTTAGAAGCACCCAAAAACCCTAGTTAACTTAGAAATTTCATAACTTTCACTAGGATTGGCTTCTGACCTTCTCCTTTGGGGTGTGATCTTATATAGGATTAGGGTTTATTTGAGCTCAATTTCAATTTTTTATCATGGTGAATGCTTCTGTTTTGGTCATATGCATCTCATGTTGTCTTAAAACCCTAATTTTGCATCTTCATTTGCATCCTTCTTTGCATTTCATGAACTTATGAAATTGTCATGTCATTCCATTCTTTTGTATGTCATCTTAGACATATTAGGACATGTTTGAAACATTTCTTGATCATTTCTTCATTCATTTTCTATGCTTTGCATCCATTACACTTCATGAACATCCATGTGATTTCATGTTTCTAAACATGCTTCATTTGCATCTCATCTTGTATGATCATTCATATGCATATTGTATGACTTTGCATCATCTCATATTCCATTTAAATTGCATATTCACTTCTGACTTTGGTCTTTGCACCTTCATTTGCCTTATTTCTTTTCGTATCATTCCTTATGCATTCATACTAACATTTCAGGTACTTTTGGTAAGTTATCTGGGAGGTGGATTTGCCTTCACCTCCCACTTCTTCTTTCCTTTTCATACACATTCTTATTTTTCTTTTAAGTGAACTTGTTTCACTTATGTCTCTATTGATCCTTTCTTTTCTTTTAAGTTACTTATCTTCTTCTTCCTCCTTCTCTTTTCATCTGCTTCTTCCATGGTGGCCTTCTTGAAGATCCTTTCTCTTAAGCCTTACAAACCATAGGATGTCCAAGCATGATAAATTTTAGGGTTGTGTATAGTCCCCCTAGCTTTTTACCTTTGAGTCTCCTTGAGTCTCTCTTCTCATCTCTTAATCAGAGGCTAAACTCTTAAGGCTTTAAGACTTTGAATTAGGGTTATGCCTGCATCCTTATCTTAGGATGGAGTGTATAACTTTAATCCTTAGTGTTAAACCTTTAATTTGTTTACAATTCTTAATCAAAACACATTAATAATCACTAAGACTTTTTCTTGTAACTTGGGCCTTACATTAGGGTTCTATCTCTTCCTTATGGTTAAGAGGGACTAACCCTAGTGTTTAATGGACAAGTCCTCCTCAAGTTGTCTTACAAACCATAAAATCCACTTTTTAATTCCACCCTTTAATTAAAATCCATTTAATAAAGTCTTTCTATATAATGAATTTAGTCCCTAACCATGGATTAAGTTGAGGTATCTTTCTCAGCTTAAGTGCTCTCATTTATCATCCTTCTATTAGGATGGTGTAATGAGTTCACTAATCTGTGATTAGAGATTAAACTCATTACTTAACACTAGACAAAAAACCAATAACATCTTAATAATTACAAGTAGGTTAATGATCTTAATCCTACATCATCATGGTAATTAAGTTGAGATGCTTATCTCATACTTAAGTAGGCTCATTATCCCTAATCACGGAGGATATAATGAGTTTACAAGCCCTTGATTTAGGCTTAAGCTCATAATCCTTTGCAAAACACCAAAAACAATAAAAAACTGAAAACACAAAAACAAATAATAAACGTCTCCTCCGGGATTCTTTTCTCATCACACTCATTCACAAACGAGAACTCGCTTCTTCCGTCTAATGCAAGACAGTTAGCACTCGAGCCAGACGAGTCATACACTTGAGCATTGACAAGCAGGCAGTTCACAATCAATTTATTTTCAGTCTCTTTGAGTCGAACTACGGTGTTTTGACTTCCTCATTGCACGAGAGGATATGTAGGCATAACTTAACAGTTATCGAACAAAAGTATCTTTGTCTTCCCCCTCTTTCAGCATTCTTTCTAAAGCCTCAAATCTTGGGCAATTCACACCTTTTGCACTGACAACTGTATTTTCTTTACCTAGATTTTGCACACAGATATCACATAAACCTACCCCTTTTAAACACAATCTTGTAAGCGTGTATCCCGTCGAGTACGACAGACGATCTGGGTTCTAATACCTTCCCAGGTTGTAACCAACCCCCTTTCTCAGTTTCTCTGGTTCACAACCGTCTTATCCATCTCTTTCCAGGTTTATGCAGCATTACCTTTCCTTCGGGATAAAAATGCCTAGCTGGCGACTCTATTCAATTCAACCTCTTTTCTCTTTCGCCGACGGTTCGCATTTTCACTGGGATGAAAATCCGGGGAGCGACAACTTGGCGACTCTGCTGGGGATATATCTTACAACCAGGGCTTCTGGTTCTTTCTGTGGGTTTCTCCTAGCACTTGTTTGATTTGTGTTTATGGGGGTGTTATGTGTTATTTTTGTTTATTGCTTTATTTATTGCTTTCTGTACAACTTTATTTATTGCTTTCATTTACTGTTTATGCATTTCATATTATTGTCATCATATCATGTGCTGGATTTGTTGGTTTGCCTTGGTGGGAGGGGTATCTCAGTGAGCAAGGTTCCACACCAGGAGCCTAAGTGACACATAGGATTAGAGTGGATTCATATTCTTTCCCATTCCATTTCGGTCTGGTGCGGGAATATAAAACACAGTTCAGACATGGGTTTCTTCTTGAGAACTCTGTGCTACGGATTTCCTATAGTGCCAGGGCTATCTGGGAAGCCTGCTAAGTGTCGCTCCCAAAGATTAGGATCCAGGTACAAGCGCGAACGGTCGGCGGAGGGAACAGTGAGAACACACAGCCGTGAACTCACTGGAGATGAATAGAGTCGCCAGCTAGGCATTTTTATCCCGGAGGAAAGGCAATGCTGCATAGACCTAGAAAGATATGGATAAGACGGTTTGCGAACCAGAGAGACTGAGAAAGGGGGTTGGTTACAACCTGGGAAGGTATTAGCACCCAGATTGTCCGCCGTACTCGACGGGATCCACGCTTAAAAGATTTGTGTTTAAAGGGGTAGTGTCAGTGCAATTTGTGTGCAAAAGAGCTGGAAAAGGATGTACAGGTGTCAGTGTATAGTGTATAAATGATATGATGTATGAAAGTGTCAGTGTGAGAACAAGAATAAGATGCTCATGATAATGAGGCTATAAGAATGAGGCTGGAAAAAGGGGGAATATACAGAGACTTTTGTTCGATAACCGTTAAGTTATGCCTACGTATCCTCTCGTGCAATGAGGAAGTCAGAACACCGTAGTTCGACCCAAAGAGACTGAAAGATGAATTGACTTGTGAACTGCTTACTTGTCTATGCTCAAGTGTATGACCTGTCTGGCTCAGGTGCAAACTGTCTTGCATTAGACGGAAGAAGCAAGTTCTCGTTTGTGAGTGAAGGTGATGAGAAAAGAATCCCGAAGGAGACGATTATTGTTTGTTTTTGAGTTTTCAGTCTTTTATTTCTTTTGAAAGTTTGTCATAGGATAATGAGCTTAAGCCTAAACCAGTGGGTTAGTAAACTCATCACATCTTCCCTCTGATCAGGGGTAATGAGAATTACCTTAAGTGTGAAGTCAGATTCTCACACTTAATCACCTTTGGTGCAGGATTAAGATCATTAACCTACTTGTGATTAATTAGATGTTTTTGGTGTTTTTTTTTGTTTAGTGTTGAGTAATGAGGTTAAGCCATAATCCGGGATTTAACAGACTCATTACACTATCCTAAAAGAAGGATAATAGATGAGAATGTTTAAGCTGAGGAAAGCTCCTCAACTTAATCCATGATTAGGGATTAATCTCATGACAAAACAAGCCTTTGATTAAGTGGATTTTATTCAATGGTTATGATGATGAAGTGATTTTTATGATTTGTAAGACAACTTGAGGGGGACTTGTCCATTAACACTAGGGTTAGTCCTTCTTAACCACTTAAGGAAGAATTAGAACCCTAATGCAAGGCCCAAGTTACAAGTGTATTGTCTTAATGATTATTAGGTGGATTGATTGAGAGATTTAAACACCTTAAGGGTTTAGTACTTAGGATTAAAGTTATACACTCCATCCTAAGAGAAGGATGCAGGCATAACCCTAATCACAAAGTCTTAAAACCTTTAGGATTTAACCTCTGATTATGAGATGAGAAGAGAAGACTCAAAGAGACACAAAGGTAAAACTATGGGGAGACTAATCAAAACCCTAATTCATTGTCATGCTTGGTTGGCCCTAAGGTTTGTGAGGTTTGCAAGAAACAATCTTCAGATGAACCACCAGGAAGCAGATGAACAAGATCAAGAGAAGCAAAGTGACTTGCTTCATTCAAGAAGTCAAGTCACTTGAAGAAAGAAAGTGGGAGAAGCAAGCATGAGCAAGCTCAAACTCAAACACAAGTAAGAATGCAGCAAGGGATGCAAGAAAGATAAAAAAAGAAAAGTTATGAGAAGTGAAGGCAAATTCACTTCTCAAGTTACTTACCACCTGAAATGTTAGAAACAAATGCAATGCAATGCTAAATGAAATGAAATGACATGATGCTAGGACAAACCAGAAGCATACACATGATGATTATGATGTTATGAAGTGCTGCAAACATGAGACAAGGCATAGGGATGTTCATACAAAGTCATGGATGCAAATGATGCAAGTTAAGGAACATGAATAAACATGAAATGTTATGAAGCATACAAGACAAATGGCATGGCAAAGATGTTATGCAATGATCAATGATGCTTCACACATGTCTTAAGATGTCAAATGAATCATAAGAATGCACAAAATGCAATGGCAAGTCAACTTATGCAAAAGAATGCAAGAAGGATGCAAAAGAAAGCCCAAATTAGGGTTCATGGATCAAACATCAAACACAAACCAAAAACAGAAGCAAACCCTAAGATAAAAAAATGGAAAATGGCACTCAAAGAAGCCCTAGACCTATAATGAATCACTGCCCAAAGGGGAACTCTCAACTCTTTACCAAACTCAAGCTATGATTTTTTACAAATTACTAGGGTTTTTAGGGTTCCTAAACAAAACAAATGCCAATCAATTAGAAAATGCAAGATCAAATCATGGCCTTTTTATCCTTGAAAGTACATGTCAAATGGAAAACAATGCAAAAAGAATCAATGTCTCAACCTTCACCAAAAGGCAGAAATGAATTTTTAAACTTGTGATCAAAATAATGCACAAAATATGATTTAATTCCATGAAAAATTCTTAAAATGCATCAAGATCAAAAAAGAAATTTGGTTTGAAGGTTGGACAATGTTTCTAAATGTCTTAGAACATTTCATGAATTTTTTTGTAATTTTTAAATACCTAAAAGTATTTTTAATTAATTAATTCTCATTAATCAATTAAAAATAAACTTTTAAATATTTAAAAATACTTTTTTTAATGATAAAAAATAAAATAAAAATATTTTTGTGTCCTAAAAATTAATAAAACCTTAAAGAAAAAAGTTTCATAATTTTTATGATTTTTTAACTATTTTAAATAAATTGTGCAATTTAAATGAAAAGAAATGAAAATAAAATTAAATTAAATGGAAGTAATCAGATTGGATGGCTGGGATTGGCCCTGGTTTCAAAAGCGTTGACTGCGCGCCAGGATGAAAGGCCCAGATTGCTTCTGGCTAAATTAAATTAATTAAAGATTAATTAACCTAAAGAGAGAGATTAGGGCTAAATGAGCACATCTGGGCCGTCCACACACGCGCGAAGTCAAGGGAGTCAACTGATCAAACGCTCCAGATTCAAATGGCATTTAATTACTGGATTAAGCCCTAATTACATTCAGGCGGCCGGAGAAGACTTCCGGTCGTCTTCTCCGGCCAGCTCTCACCTGAGAATCACTCAACTTCCTCAAAACGTAATAAAAATGAAAACTAAAGCCAAGGGAATGTTCTTCTCACTCTCACGAATCAAACCCCTAACCTAGAACAAATTTATTTTACCTAAATAAGCTGAATCGAAGAGGGAAAGTTCTAGGGTTCGTAAGCTTCAAACACAAATTAAATTCTCAAAACACAACCATTTCAAAAACTAAAAGCATCAGGATGATCAGGAGAGCATAAAGAACAAGTTTGTAACAAGAAAAATCATTTCTGGAAAAATTAATTTCGAGCTACCTGAGATTTGCAGCTTTCAATTTAGGAACTTTCAGGCCTCTTCCTTCAGTGCAAGCTGCTCCTCTTGGTCCCCCAAAGGTGCTTGAATGCTCAAAATGAGTTTGGGTTGGCTAGAGAGTGAGCTTCGAAAGCTTCTGCTTCAGTTCAGTCAAAAATGGCAGCAGTGATTCTGGCACTTTCAGGTCATGGTGATGGGTTGTTTGAGGTCTATGCAATGTGTTGAGAAGGTTTGCAAGGTTTGTTTTGATGTTTGTGGGCTATGGTGATAGTTCCAAGTGAAACTGCAAACTGAGGTGAGAGATGGCAGTAGGAGTTTCTGGCTGTTTCAAGCTTGGGCTTTGGGTGCTTTGTGATCTATGAAGTGTGTTTAGTTGAGTGATGAAGAAAGTTTTAGTGTTTGATGGCTGTGTGAGCAGATTCGAATGAAGTTGCAATGTGGGAGGTTTTTGTGTAAGTGGTGAATGTTGTTGTCTCAGCCTTGGTTCCTATGTGTTATGGCCAGCAAATTGATTCAATAAACAATTGCAAGTGGCTGGGGGATGTGACCTGGCCTGCAGTGATAGGTGTGACTACTTTTGCAAAAAAGTCCACTTTTGTAAGATAGGGCATGGCTCAAAGTCTAGGCAAGTACAAGATGGGTTCTGGTGCAGCATGGTGAGTGTGAGAGGCTGGCTTGACCCAAGGCTCAATGCAGCAAGTTGGTGAAAAGCTCATGAGTGTTTTGCAACTTGGTTAGCTTTATGGATTTTCATGAGAAAAGTCAAGTTACATGAACCAAACCATGAGCAAACTTGATCCAAATCTGATTTTTGTGACTTAGAGGATGTTTACATAATGGTTTGTCATGAATTAGAGGCTACATTTGACTTTGGTTCAAGACTTTGCAAAATTTCCCTTTTGTGCATAACTTGAAAATCAATGATTTTTGCTAACTTTGCAATGCCATAACTTTTGATCCATGAAGAGTTTGATCATGTTCTTGTACTTTTTGAAAAGGGAAAGATGAGATCTACAACTTTCATGACCAAAGTTTTTTCATTTGAGGCCTTTTGGATCATGAATCAAGGCTTGAAAAATGACCTAAAATGATGAATTCTTGAAAAGTCAACTAATGCCCAAAAAGTCAACTTTTGTAAAAACCCTAAATTCTTGATTTTTATGAACTTCAAACTTCTTCCATGATCAAATAAAGATCATATACACTCAAAATGATGAAGATCACCCATTGGTTGGGTCATTGGGGGCCTCAGATGCCCTGATTTTGCACTGACTTGTCTGAAAAGTCAACCTTTGATCAGATGACTTCCCCATGGAATTTCTTCATGAAAATTGATATGCATACTCCCTATACCATATAGAGACCAATGGAAACAAGAATGACCAAAAAAATTGGGGTTATGGCCTCTGAAACCAAAACCCTAATTTTCAGTCAACTGTGCAGTTCAACCTGGCTCTGCATCCATTCAAAACCCTAGCTCTTGTGATTCCTCTGCAATTTTGACTTTGTGAAGATGGAATATGATGTAAGAACACACATGGTCCCCTTTGAGTTGATTGGTGGCCTTTGGAGTGGCTCAAGAAGCTTTGGGATTGCTCAAATCACAAACCCTAGGTGCAGATGCCTTAGAAACTATGCAGTGAATCAAACATGAGATATGAGATGGTATGATTGTGTTTATGCATATGAGATGATCACAAGCCATGGTGTGAATGGGTGAGGGCAAATTTGGGGTGTTTACAGCTGCCCCTATTCAAACATGAGTTAGCTGTGCAGGTTGTAAGCGACGGCTTAACAGGCCAAACAAGATAACTTGTGGTTGAATACCAAAGACAGTCCAAAATTTGCTCTCACAGAAATGAAGAAGAAAAGGGATATAGATTGTAAAAGCAAATAAAGTATATCGTAAAGTGTATGCGACGGAGGACGACCGTCGAGCAGAGGACGACTGCTGGGTAACTAGCAATGACGGGGACGGCCGACATGCTGGGGAATAAAAGGTAAAGCTTAAGACGGGGACGGCCGACTAGCTGGGGAAAATAAGATATTATGATGGGGACGGCCATCAAGATAAAGCTGTAGCATTCTCTGGGGATTAATGAAACATGACGGGGACGGCCATCAAGTTCAATAAAGCAAGGTAACCAACGATGGGGACGGCCATCGGGCTAAAAAGGAAAAGGGACCACGACGGGGACGGCCATCGGATTAAAGAATGAATGAAATAAACAGATGATGGGGTACGACCATCAAAGGTGAAGGACGATCGCCTAGCAGGGGACGGCTGCTCTGTCGGGAATAAAAGAAATATGATGGGGACGGCCATCAAAGGTGGAGGACGACCACCTGGCAGGGTACGGCTGCCGAAAATATCGACGATGGGGACGGCCATCGGATAGAAAAGGTCAACGATGGGGACGGCCATCGGATGAGCATGATGGAGGACGACCATCAAGAAGTGGAGGACGACCACTCAGCAGGGTACGGCTGCTCTCAGGGTTTCTCATAACACAGGACGAGTGTTAGATAACCAAAATCAACAATGGGGACGGCCATTGGATAAAGTGATGAAGGACGATCATCAAGAGGTGGAGGACGACCACCTAGCAGGGGACGGCTGCTAAGAGTCAACGATGGGGACGGCCATCGGATGAGCATGATGGAGGACGACCATCAAGAAGTGGAGGACGACCACTTAGCAGGGTACGGCTGCTCTCAGGGTTATCATAACACAGGACGAGTGTTAGATAAGAAAAGAAAACTGTTGGTGATCTACTGGGGATCTGGCAAACACGGACGAGCGCTTACATCCAAGAAACAAAAGGTATAAGTGTTTGGTATTGTGTATAGATTAAAGATGCGGGCGAGCATCCCTAAGACTATGATACGGACGAGTATCATGTAGAAACAAACTGGCACATGCTCAGAGATGATGATACGGACGAGTATCAACTGGTTAACAAAGAACACGGACGAGTGTTGCATCTGAAAGGACTCTTCTGAGGAATAGTAGACACGGACGAGTATCTATATTCAAGAAGACCTAAGTGTTTGACACGGTGTATGGATTAGAGATGCGGACGAGCATCCTTAAGACTATGATACGGACGAGTATCATGTAGAAACAATCACTAGACACAATGTTCTGAGATGATGGTACGGACGAGTACCAACTGGTTAACAAAGAACAAGGACTACTGTCGAATCTGTGGGGATATGAGTGATGATGTATACAAGATACGGACGAGTATCTGTATAAGTGTATCAATGAGTAGTGAGTATCGTATATGAGTGTTTATCTGCTAGGGGGAGTGACACGGACGAGTGTTGAAAGAGAAAAGTATAATATTAACAAGTATATGGGTTGTAAAAGCGTAAGCGACTGCGCTGGGGATATGACACGGACGGGTGTCAAGGATGGTGTACAAGTACAGGCGACCACGCTGGGGATATGACACGGACGAGTGTCAAAGATTGTGTGAGTGCAAAGAGGATGTCTTTGGCTTTCTGCTGGTGATTTGACACGGACGGGTGTCAGAAAGTATCTGTAATACTGGTGATCTTGTTTGTAAAGTGTATTCAGGCAACCTGCTGGGGAATGATGACACGGACGGGTGTCAAAAGGTGTATATACTGGTGTGAGGCAAATGCTTTTGCTGGGACCCTGGTGGGGATTTTTGTGTATTGTATTCTGTACAATGACAGATTGTCAAAATTTACAAGTGTTCAATTCACAACATGACTTATGATTATGCTATGTATTTGATTTTTGCCGTAATGCTCCGTACTGGACGGAATGCTACGCTCTGGGGGTGAATATGATGCGAATGCTATGATTATGCACAGAGGCACCGATCCGGGACTCGGATCCCGTTGCTGCGAGGATTTCTGGACGATCTGCTTGAAGTGAACATCCCAGCTGGGGATGAGATCATTGGTAGATCTAGTGATGTATCTGCTTGGGGATATAGGTCGCTGATTGACATATCCTTATAATGCGGGACCCAGCTGGGGTTTGTAGAAGCTTTCTCCCTCTCTGTTGTGACTTCTTCGTGCGTTGCTCTTTTGAATAGAGGCTTGAAGCTCTGTGGGGAGATGATTCCCTGATTCCTGCACCTTGCTGAGGAAGGACAGTTGGTTCTTCAGCTGGGGAATGCTGTCGGTAACTCAGCTAGGGAGAGTAATGAGAGGCAACTGTTGGGGATAGAGCATTTCGGATACTGACATCTTTTGTCGATTTGCCAATTGGCTGAGATATACCTTGCATGCCCCAAGTTGCGTTCTGGATACCTGCAATCTTGCAAAGATAAGGAAACATACAAAAGATCCCGAGGTATCCCTGACCGGATTCCGTCATAGGAGTTAAGTATCTTCGAGAGTAAGTATATTCCCTGTAAGCATGTGCTCTTATTTTTAGAGAAAGGCATCTGTACTTATGCAATTGTATTTTAGAGATATCAGACAACCCTTTGCAAAACATAAATGTGAAAACGAAACATGACTGAAAATCTGATTTTATTAATTCATGTGCCCTGAATTGGCAATATACAGTCAAAGGAACGAATCTCCTGAAATGAGGAGATTGTTACAAATTGAAAAACAAATTGTTGGCAGTGTTGACGACGCTTTCAAAGAGCTTCCTCTTCTGCTATGACTCGTATGACAATGACGTCCTTCTCGTCTTGCTTTCTGGAGAGAGTTGATTCTGATTGAAGCTTGATCCTTCTGAGTTTTAACCAAGTTGCTGACAATACAGACGAATTCAGAATGCGGTTGTTCGCTTATTCCCTTATTTTGCATGGATCGCCCTTTCGGGTTTTCAATCCATCGGGATACCCATTTTTGCCTGAGCTGTCCAATGCGGCTTTTCAACTCAGCGGGTTTACATTTTTTTATTTCCCTTATTTTTGCCCGAGTCTTTTATTCTGTTTTTGACTCGCCGGGATGCCCTATTTTTTGCCAGGACTTACATTCTGTTTTTATGTCCAGCGGGTCATTTTATGCGAAGTATTTTTTAACCGCATCTGAATTCACAGGGGATGGAAAATCCTCACCATCCATGGTGCTGAGCATCAGTGCTCCACCAGAGAAAACTTTCTTGACGACGAATGGTCCTTCATAATTCGGAGTCCATTTGCCCCTGTGGTCTGTATGAGGAGGGAGGATTCTTTTCAGCACAAGATTTCCCACTTGGTACTCTCGGTGCCTGACTTTCTGATCGAAGGCTCTCTTCATTCTCTTCTGATATAACTGCCCATGACAGATTGCAGCCAATCTCTTCTCTTCGATCAGACTCAGTTGCTCGTATCGGGACCTAACCCATTCTGCTTCACTCAGTTTGACATCCATTAATACCCGTAGCGAGGGTAATTCAACTTCAACTGGTAGGACTGCTTCCGTACCATACACAAGTTGATACGGCGTTGCCCCAGTGGACGTCCTGATTGATGTGCGGTACCCATGCAAGGCAAATGGTAGCATTTCGTGCCAGTCTCTGTAGGTGACTACCATCTTTTGCACAATCTTCTTGATATTCTTATTTGCTGCCTCAACAGCGTCATTCATCTTTGGCCTGTAAGGAGAAGAATTGTGATGTTGGATCTTGAAGTCCCGACATAATTCAGCCATCATTTTGTTGTTTAAGTTGGAACCATTATCAGTAATGATTCGCTCGGGAACTCCATATCGACAGATGATATCTCTTTTTAGGAATCGAGCTACCACTTGCCTTGTGACATTTGCATAAGAGGCTGCTTCAACCCACTTTGTAAAATAGTCGATGGCGACCAGGATGAATCTGTGGCCATTTGAAGCAGTTGGCTCAATCTTGCCAATCATATCAATGCCCCACATAGCAAAGGGCCATGGTGAAGACATGATGTTCAAAGGATTCGGAGGTACATGCACTTTATCTGCGTAGATCTGGCATTTGTGGCATTTCCTGGCATAGGCACAACAGTCTGCATCCATTGTGATCCAGTAATAGCCTGATCTTAACAATTTCTTAGCCATGGCATGCCCTCCAGCATGGGTACCAAAAGAGCCTTCATGCACTTCATGCATCAGTAGATCTGCTTCCGTCCTGTCAACACATCTGAGGAGTACCATATCAAAGTTCCTTTTGTATAAAGATCCATCAGTGTTCAGAAAGAAACTCCCAGCAAGCCTTCTTAAAGTCTTCTTATCATTGAAAGATGCCCCAGGTGGGTATGTTTGATCCTCCAAGAAGCACTTGATGTCATGGAACCAAGGCTTATCATCTTTAGCAATATCTGCTGCAAATACATATGCTGGTCTATCAAGTCTTGATACTGAAATCTGAGGTACAAAGTTAGTAGCTTGAACTTTGATCATGGACGAAATGGTAGCCAAGGCATCTGCAAACTGATTCTCGTCCCGAGGGATATACTCAAGTTTGACTGTTGTGAAGAAAGTCAGTAACCTTCTTGTATAATCCCTGTAAGGTATCAGGTGATCTTGGTGGGTGTACCATTTTCCGTTGGTCTGATTGATTACCAAAGCTGAATCTCCGAATACGGTCAATGTTTTGATCCTGAGGTCAATAGCTTCCTCAAGACCCATAATGCAAGCTTCGTATTCAGCTTCGTTGTTAGTGCAATTGAAAGTGAGTTTTGCCGAGAAAGGCATATGAACTCCTTTGGGTGTAATGAGTACTGCACCAACACCACGGCCATTCATGTTAACAGCCCCGTCGAACATCATAGTCCACTCTTCTTCTGGGTCAGGCCCTTCAGTGTGAATAGGCTCTTCGTGATCTTTTGCTTTAATGAACATGATGTCTTCATCCGGGAAGTCAAACCTCATTGGCTGGTAATCATCAATGGGTTGCTCAGCAAGATATTCAGATAGTACACTGCCCTTGATGGCTTTCTGAGATGTGTACTGTATGTCGTATTCTGTGAGAATCATCTGCCATCTTGCAACCCGTCCGGTAAGAGCTGGCTTCTCGAAAATGTACTTAACTGGATCCATTTTTGAGATTAATAAGGTAGTGTGGGTCAACATATACTGTCTCAGTCGGCGAGCAGCCCACGCTAAAGCACAGCAAGTTTTCTCGAGCAGTGAATAACGGGATTCACAGTCGGTAAACTTTTTGCTTAGGTAGTATATTGCATACTCTTTTCGACCAGACTCGTCATGCTGACCTAGTACACACCCCATCGACTCTTCTAATACTGTCAAGTACATAATTAGAGGTCTTCCTTCAACTGGCGGCATAAGGATTGGAGGTTCTTGCAGATATTCTTTGATCTTGTCAAAAGCCCTTTGGCAATCTTCGTTCCACCTGACCGTTTGTTCTTTTCTTAACAACTTGAACAAGGGTTCACAGGTTGCGGTGAGGTGAGATATGAACCTTGAAATGTAGTTCAATCTACCCAAGAACCCTCGAACTTCTTTCTCAGTTTTCGGTGCAGGCATCTCTTGGATGGCCTTGACTTTATCAGGGTCCACTTCAATCCCCTTCTCGCTTACAATAAAACCCAGCAACTTACCGGACCGCACCCCGAATGTGCATTTGTTGGGGTTTAACTTCAATTGATACTTCCTCAGACGCTTGAACAACTTGAGCAGATTTACCAGATGGTCTTCCTCTGTAAGGGACTTGGCAATCATGTCATCCACATAGCATTCTATTTCCCTATGGATCATATCGTGGAATAATGTTACCATAGCCCGTTGATAAGTGGCACCAGCATTCTTCAGTCCGAATGGCATCACCTTATAACAGAACGTGCCCCAAGGTGTGATGAATGTTGTCTTCTCCATGTCTTCAGGTGACATCTTAATCTGGTTGTATCCTGAAAATCCATCCATGAAGGAGAATACCGAGAACTGAGCCGTGTTATCAACCAATACATCAATGTGAGGTAATGGGAAATCATCCTTCGGGCTGGCTCTGTTCAGATCCCGGTAATCAACACACATTCTAACTTTACCGTCCTTCTTAGGCACAGGTACTATGTTAGCAACCCACGGCGGGTAGCTTGTCACAGCAAGGAATCCGGCATCCCATTGCTTTTGTACCTCCTCCTTGATCTTCATAGCCATGTCTGGACGAGTACGGCGCAGCTTTTGTTTGACCGGTGGGCATTCTTCCCTTAGAGGCAGCTTGTGCACAACTATATCGGTATCCAACCCTGGCATATCTTGATACGACCAAGCAAACACATCAACATACTCTCGAAGTAGATCAACCAGTTGCTTCTTCACTGAGTCTTGCAGGCAGGCCCCGATCTTGACTTCTTTCACATTTTCCTCTGTACCAAGATTAATCACTTCAACCTCCTCCTGATGAGGAGTAATGACCCTTTCCTCTTGTCTTAACAACCTGGCTAGCTCTTCAGGAAGCTCATATTCTTCTTCAACCCCTTCATCAGCTTGATTGATCGGATTGTCAAAGTCATACGATGTCATAGCCGTGCTGTTGTCGGTGCGGTCAGGAAGGCACTCTCTGCAAGGGTTAGGTTGTTTATTTTAGTGATCTGATTTTAGTCTTGTTTAGAAAAGTGAAATGAAGTTGTCATTTTGAAAAACACTGCCATTTATTTTTGTACAAAAAAGAAAAATGGAAAAACAGTGAGCATAAAAGAAAAAGACTCGTTTGCAAAAAGACGTCTGATATTTCATTAATTTAATCTTGTTTGCACAAAAGTACAGATGGCCCTGATTACAAAATGAGTCTTGTCATCTTGGGCAAGATGCAAGACTTTGATGCATGCTTATAAAAATACAGGAAATAATAATTACTCTGCTCGAGTAACACTTATAATTCCCTGGGAAGACCAGTTCGAGACACTGCTCCCCGGGACCTTTGGACGAATCCAATTCTCCAGGTTGCGCTCCTCCTCCAGCTCGTCTTCCAGACAGTTGATAGCATCGGGGGTAAGCATCCCCCCACTGACAAAACCAGGCTCTCCAGCAGCCTTTGCTTGATGTTGAGTTGGTTTGTAACCCAACCCAAACTTGTCCTTCTTCTCTTCCACAGCTAAAACTTTGCCCCAGCCTAGGGCAGTTCCTTCTTCAACAACCTTCCGGGCTTGTTGGTATGATGACATGGAAATCCCAGATACAGCAGAGGCTTCATTGACATTCAAGGCTTCAAAACCTTGGCTCATGGTTTCAACGATCTCCCCATCCATTTCAATATACTTGTAAGTAGCCAGATGGCTAACAAATATATCCTCTTCTCCACAGATTGTGACAACTTGGCCTTCCCACTCATACTTTAACTTTTGGTGAAGGGTAGACGTTATTGCGCCAGCGGCGTGAATCCAGGGTCTACCCAACAAACAGCTGTAGGCGGGCTGAATGTCCATCACATAAAAGATAGTTTTAAAGGTCTGCGGGCCAATTGTCACAGGCAGCTCAATCTCTCCCAGCACCGATCTCTTTGAGCCATCAAAAGCTCTAACCACCAGGTTGCTGGGTCTCAATGCCAGTCCATCATATTCAAGCTTCACCAGAGCCTTCTTTGGTAAGACATTCAGGGATGATCCTGTGTCCACCAGCACATGTGAAAGGACAGCTCCTTTGCATTCCATGGTTATGTGCAAGGCTTTGTTGTGATTGCGGCCATCCACTGTCAGGTCAGAATTGGTGAACCCTAGCCCGTTGCTAGCAGTAACGTTCCCAACTACGGTTTCCAATTGGTTGACAGTAATCTCCTCAGGCACGTAAGCTGCGTGCAGTACTTTCAGTAGTGCATTCCGATGGGCTTCGGAGCACATAAGCAGTGAGAGGATGGAGATTTTGGATGGTGTCTGATGAAGCTGATCCACAACTTTATAATCACTCTTTTTGATGATCCGCATAAACTCATCAACTTCCTGATCGAATGGAGTCTTCAGGGCTTCTTTGGCAGTTGGATCTTCCTGCACCGGACCTTTTCCCTTTGACTTGGCAGCAGCTTCTGCCTCAGCAGTAGGTCTTTGGACTTGTGAAGCAAAGAGACGTCCGCTTCGGGTGAAGCCTCCGCCTCCGCCCACATTATCAATTTGTGGTGCAGGTGCTGATGTTTCAAGAGTGATTCTTTTCCCTTCACAGTACACGTCAGAGCCATAGTGCCAAGGGATGGCCCTGTTGCTTTCATATGGTACAGGTCCAGGCACCGTGACGGTAACCGGACTGATTGCTGCTGCTGAAGGGACTGTTATTGTTTGTGGATCATAAAAGATTGTAACTGGTGCTCTGGCGGGAGCAGCACCTTCTGAATGGTAGGCGGAGTTATTTTCTGGGTCGTAGAATATGGTAACAGTGGAAACATCTTCATGATTGTTTGCTGGTGTTGTAGGAGGTACTGTTGGAAGGACTGTTGTTGTTGTTGATGGAGAGTCGAGATGGAATGAAGCTGAAGTTGTAGCAGGAGAAACTGTTGAAAACTGATCATTTGGTAGGACAGGTGAAGTACTTGCCGATGTTGCTGATGAACTGTCGGAAATAAAAGTTGCTGTAGTTGTAGGAGGTTCTGGAACCGTTGTGGATGAAGTTGCCGGATTGGTCGGAAATGATGTAGTAATCTGTAAGAGGCCACTCTTAATAAGGCTGTCAATGCCATTCCTCAGGTCCTCACACCCATTCCATGAGATATTGCAGTAGGGGCACCCCAGCTCACACCCTGGAAATATTTGATTTTCACGGAGTTGAGCCTTGATTTCCACCAATGGTGTCCTGATCTGATCCACACTAGTTATCAAATAAGACTGTTGGTCTTCTTCAATGGCATTAATTCGTGGACCACCATGGTGTGGCATTGGGTTTTTATTGACATTGGGTGGAGGTGCAAAGTTCAGAGCCTTGGAGTCTACCAAGTCTTGTACCTTCATATGCAGAGCCCTGCATTTTTCTGTACTGTGACCAGGTGCGTTGGAATGAAAAACACACCTAGCATTGGAGTCATAATTTCTTGGTAGACTGTTGGGGTCCGGAGGTGCCAACGTTCTTAGCTCAACCAGGTTGAGTTTCAGAAGTTGTGGCAGCAAAGCAGCATACGGCATTGGGATCGGGTCGATCACTCGGTTAGCTTGAGAGGGCCTCTGTTGAAATGGCCTCTGTTGATTGTTGTTGTTGGAGTTGTAGTTGTTTCTTGGAGGATATTGATTCTGCTGATACTGAGGTTGTGGTTGATAATTTTGTTGAGGAGGTTGATAGACTGGTAGAGGAGGAGCTGGAGCAGGAATGGTGACTGCTGCTATTGTTCTTGGAACATATTGGGGCCTACCCCTGTTGGTGTGAATGGCATTGGTCTCGCCAGTTCTTCTCGGGCCTGCAAAAGGCTTTCTTGTGCCACTGGACGAGCTTGCACCGTTATCAGATATCTTTCCCATTTTCAACAGGCTTTCAATTCTCTCCCCAGCTATGACAACGTCTGCGAAGCTAGTGGAAGAGAAAGCAGCCAACCTGTCAATATACGTTCCCTGGAGAGTGTTCATAAACATGTCTGCCATTTCTCTCTCAGACATTGGTGGTTGAACGGCAGCAGCCAATTGCCTCCATCTCTGGGCGTATTCACGGAAACTTTCCCTTGACGACCGCGACATTCCCATTAGGAGAGTCCTGTTGGGTGCCATGTCTAAGTTGTATTGATACTGTCGGATGAAGGCCTCTGCCAGGTCCTTCCAGCATCTCACAGTTGCCATTGTCAAGTGGGAATACCATTCCCTCGATGCTCCGGTCAAGCTATCTTCGAAGTAAAACATCCAAAGTTTCTCATCCATTGTATAGGCCTTCAACCTTCCCAGAAATGACTGCAGATGAGTCCGGGGGCACGAAGTCCCATTATACCTTTCGAAACAAGGAGGCTTGAACTTATGGGGGATCCTGACCCCGTCTACCAGCCCCATGTCCATGACGTCGAAACCCAAAGAATTTTGAGATTCCAAGGACCTCAACTTCTCAGCTATTTCCTCCAATCTCCTATCATAAGTTTCTTCTCCAGCACCCATCACTGTAAATTGATCCTCCTGAGGATCCTCCTGAAGTACTCTGGCTGCAGTGGCTGTTCCCTGAACATTTGCGGGAATATGGATCTCAGGATGCAAATGTGGGCCAAACACAGGAGGATTAACATGTGGTTGCACCCTTTCATTATTACTTGTGCCAGCAGTTCCCACATGGGGGTCATCTTGAGTTCTCCCCTCTACCAAAACTCTAAGCCTCTCCTGGCTTTGAGCTAAGTTATTCATCACTTCCATGAATTGAGTTATCTGGGTTCTCATCTCCACCCTTTCGTTAGCCATCTGGGTTCTGGCCTCATTGAGGTCTTGCTGCAACTGGTCCATTTGAATTCCCGGAAGGTTGTTTCTAGTCGGGTACCTGTGTGGCCTGTTGAGAGGAAATACCCGGCGGCGAGCAATAATTCCTGAGTGTCACAACAGAGGTTAGTAACGATAAAACAAAACCTACAAAACAAACAAAGAGGGTTAGTATGCAATGCAGTATGCTTATTTGTTCTCAAGGTATCCGGTTTGGCCTTCAGTTTTGACCCTTCCAGACCCCTGAAGATGATGCTGTTGAAGTTGCTTTTGAAGTGAACTCAGATGGAAAACCAACACAAATATATTACAGAAGGTGAAATAATACAACTTGTTCATTCTTACAACACAAGCCCTCGAAGGGGTCAAAATACATTACAAAAGAAAACAAAAGTACATGGAATAGGAACAACAACAAGCAAATGATCAAACTCCAAGGCCAAACTCATCCTCACGAACTTCCTTAAGAAGTGCTTCGGTCACAGGATCAGCCGGACGCTCCGTGAGACTTCTGATGAGAAGGTTTCTTGTTGCAACAGCTGCAGTCAACTTCTTGTTCTGACTTTGGTCTTTAGACCTCTTCACTCCAGCTCTGATTTCTAGCTCTGATATTTCCTTCTGGGCTGTTGCCAGGGCTTTTTCCATCTGCTCCATCTTGTCCTGAACTCTCTTGTCTTCTAGAGTACGGGCCTCAGTGATCCGGACCCACCTGGCCTGACTCTCTTTCAAATACAAGTCTGTTCTTGCTCTCTGGAACTGGGCTTCTTTACAAGCATTCTTCAGAATCTGCTCACCAGCTTTAGACTTGTTGATATAATCTCCAGATTTCTCAATCTTAGTCAAGTGTTCCACCCTCAACTTTTCCAATCTTTCAATCTCTCTCACACCTTCACTCCTCTCCCGGAGGGTCTTCTGCAAGGCTTGGGATAACTTCTCATTCCTTTCCTTCAAGCCTTCAAACTCCCCCAAACTGATAGTGGCAGGGGGTGGTGCTGATGATGACTCAGGCATGTCTTCTATGGTGAAAGGCAATCCAGAGAATTGGGCCCTAGCATAGGACCACTCATGATATTGGGCTGATGCTACATTATTGCACTTTCCTAGAATGGTGACTCCTTTGGTTTGAACATGATCCCAGGCCCAAGCAGCCTGCCTAACAGTTGCAAGATTAACTTTGTTCTCACAGTAGAGGGTCTCAACCAAGTCTTGTTCCCTAGGAGCATGGACCAGTGCATAGCCTAATTGCCTCTTGAACAGCAGAGGGTTGTAGTTAATACTCCCTTTAACTCCTACCAAAGGCACATTGGGAAAATGCCCACAGCTTGTGATAATATCTCTGCCTTTGGTGCTCTGAGTGCACCATCTAATGTCTGCTGAAGTGAGAGTAGTGAGCCTCTTAGCCCAGTTGCTCTGTTGATGAGGATTCAGGAATGCATCTGTTCTGGGTAGATGCTTGAGGAGCCAGGTATGGAATAATGGAGCACACATCCTCACTAACTTCCCCCTTTGCTTCTCATTCCTCTGATGTACTGAGTAATAAAGATCACCCAGCAAAGTTGGCACTGGGTTCTTCAGGATGAACAAGTGAACTGCATTCTTGCTGATGAATCGAGGCTCATCTGCAAACAACACAACTCCATATACACTTAAGGCCAACAAAGCACAAACAGCTTTCCAATCCCCCAGGGAGGCCTTCAGACTAGCTTGAGAAATCAGGAAGTCCAGATGAAAACCAGGGATCCCAGCTTTAGAGGTCATGTGTTGCTCAATCAGGATGGGCTCCAGGTGCAAAGCTTTGGCTATCTCTCCATGGCTGGGAAAGACCAATTCAGGGTTAAAGGGGATCTCTCTCTTGATAGGCAAACCAGTCAAAGATGAGTATTCTTCCAAAAGAGGACCCAGCTGAAAGTCTTTAAAGGTGAAGCACCTCAATGGAGGGTCATAGAACTGGATACAGGTATGGATCAAACTTCTCTGAGATGGATCCATATCCATAACCAAGTCAAGTATATCCCCATAATATTCTCTGAACAGAGGTATGTACTCCGGAGTGATCAGGGTTTGGATCCTCCTGATGTCTGATAAGTCTGGTTGGAAGAAATGATAAGTGATGTTGCTTTTCTTTGGAGCCATGATGCTGAAGACTGAGTAGAATAAATGCTGATGAAGTGGTTGAGAAGTGGGCCACTGGCTGGCTAATGCAAGTAACTGAAGTATATGGCTGACAAGCTGAATCAAGTGCTGGTGGAGACAGGTCAAAACTGCAGATGGGGTCAAAACCAAAAACCAGGTGATGGTGGATACCCTGAAACACAAATAAGCATATGTTAATATGATGCAATGAGTATGTATGCAGATGAAATGCAAGGGTTTGTGACTGAGCTGGATCTGATTAACTGCCTTGATATAGATCCATGTGTGTTCAAGAATTCCAGATGGAGGTCTAAAGATCCAGTAACCAGGGTGGGGGACTCAAATAAAGAGCCACATGTCCAGGGTTTTAGAATCACAAGAACTATCCAACATGGAGCATTCTTAACAAAGTCAAAGTAACAGGGTATTCTGAGGTCAAGGTACCTGCAAACCTGTAAACAACCCAACCCCCTCACAGGTAGTGATCTAGAACAAGGATCCTCAGACTTGGATCAGTTATGAGAAGTGTAAACACTTCTATCCCGGAGGTACAGTGTTTACAATAACCATAACAATTCCTCCTCTAATTCACCTCAGTTTCTGAAGGTCAATACTAAAAGGTCATCCAGACTTAGCAGGCTTCCCAGATCCCCCTAGCATTGCAGGAAATCCGCAACACAGAGTTCTCAAGAAGAAACCCATATCTGAACCGTGTTTCATATTCCCGCACCAGACCGAAATGGAATGGGAAAGAATATGATTCACTCTAGCCTAGGTGTCACTCAGGTCCCAGGTATAGGACCTTAACTCTCAATGAAATGCCCACCCACCAAGAGAAAACCAGATCCAGCCAGCAACAATGACAGTATGAAAAATATAAAGTTATAAAGAAAGCAATAAATCAACTGTACATAAAGCAATAAACAAAACCAATATACAAGCACAGATAGCACATAACACCCCAGTAAACACAAACCAAACAAGCGCTAGGAGGAACCCACAAAAAGAACCAGAAGCCCTGGCTGCAATATAAGGCTCCCCAGCAGAGTCGCCAAGCTGTCGCTCCCAAAGATTAGGATCCAGGTACAAGCGCGAACGGTCGGCGGAGGGAACAGTGAGAACACACAGCCGTGAACTCACTGGAGATGAATAGAGTCGCCAGCTAGGCATTTTTATCCCGGAGGAAAGGCAATGCTGCATAGACCTAGAAAGATATGGATAAGACGGTTTGCGAACCAGAGAGACTGAGAAAGGGGGTTGGTTACAACCTGGGAAGGTATTAGCACCCAGATTGTCCGCCGTACTCGACGGGATCCACGCTTAAAAGATTTGTGTTTAAAGGGGTAGTGTCAGTGCAATTTGTGTGCAAAAGAGCTGGAAAAGGATGTACAGGTGTCAGTGTATAGTGTATAAATGATATGATGTATGAAAGTGTCAGTGTGAGAACAAGAATAAGATGCTCATGATAATGAGGCTATAAGAATGAGGCTGGAAAAAGGGGGAATATACAGAGACTTTTGTTCGATAACCGTTAAGTTATGCCTACGTATCCTCTCGTGCAATGAGGAAGTCAGAACACCGTAGTTCGACCCAAAGAGACTGAAAGATGAATTGACTTGTGAACTGCTTACTTGTCTATGCTCAAGTGTATGACCTGTCTGGCTCAGGTGCAAACTGTCTTGCATTAGACGGAAGAAGCAAGTTCTCGTTTGTGAGTGAAGGTGATGAGAAAAGAATCCCGAAGGAGACGATTATTGTTTGTTTTTGAGTTTTCAGTCTTTTATTTCTTTTGAAAGTTTGTCATAGGATAATGAGCTTAAGCCTAAACCAGTGGGTTAGTAAACTCATCACATCTTCCCTCTGATCAGGGGTAATGAGAATTACCTTAAGTGTGAAGTCAGATTCTCACACTTAATCACCTTTGGTGCAGGATTAAGATCATTAACCTACTTGTGATTAATTAGATGTTTTTGGTGTTTTTTTTGTTTAGTGTTGAGTAATGAGGTTAAGCCATAATCCGGGATTTAACAGACTCATTACACTATCCTAAAAGAAGGATAATAGATGAGAATGTTTAAGCTGAGGAAAGCTCCTCAACTTAATCCATGATTAGGGATTAATCTCATGACAAAACAAGCCTTTGATTAAGTGGATTTTATTCAATGGTTATGATGATGAAGTGATTTTTATGATTTGTAAGACAACTTGAGGGGGACTTGTCCATTAACACTAGGGTTAGTCCTTCTTAACCACTTAAGGAAGAATTAGAACCCTAATGCAAGGCCCAAGTTACAAGTGTATTGTCTTAATGATTATTAGGTGGATTGATTGAGAGATTTAAACACCTTAAGGGTTTAGTACTTAGGATTAAAGTTATACACTCCATCCTAAGAGAAGGATGCAGGCATAACCCTAATCACAAAGTCTTAAAACCTTTAGGATTTAACCTCTGATTATGAGATGAGAAGAGAAGACTCAAAGAGACACAAAGGTAAAACTATGGGGAGACTAATCAAAACCCTAATTCATTGTCATGCTTGGTTGGCCCTAAGGTTTGTGAGGTTTGCAAGAAACAATCTTCAGATGAACCACCAGGAAGCAGATGAACAAGATCAAGAGAAGCAAAGTGACTTGCTTCATTCAAGAAGTCAAGTCACTTGAAGAAAGAAAGTGGGAGAAGCAAGCATGAGCAAGCTCAAACTCAAACACAAGTAAGAATGCAGCAAGGGATGCAAGAAAGATAAAAAAAGAAAAGTTATGAGAAGTGAAGGCAAATTCACTTCTCAAGTTACTTACCACCTGAAATGTTAGAAACAAATGCAATGCAATGCTAAATGAAATGAAATGACATGATGCTAGGCCAAACCAGAAGCATACACATGATGATTATGATGTTATGAAGTGCTGCAAACATGAGACAAGGCATAGGGATGTTCATACAAAGTCATGGATGCAAATGATGCAAGTTAAGGAACATGAATAAACATGAAATGTTATGAAGCATACAAGACAAATGGCATGGCAAAGATGTTATGCAATGATCAATGATGCTTCACACATGTCTTAAGATGTCAAATGAATCATAAGAATGCACAAAATGCAATGGCAAGTCAACTTATGCAAAAGAATGCAAGAAGGATGCAAAAGAAAGCCCAAATTAGGGTTCATGGATCAAACATCAAACACAAACCAAAAACAGAAGCAAACCCTAAGATAAAAAAATGGAAAATGGCACTCAAAGAAGCCCTAGACCTATAATGAATCACTGCCCAAAGGGGAACTCTCAACTCTTTACCAAACTCAAGCTATGATTTTTTACAAATTACTAGGGTTTTTAGGGTTCCTAAACAAAACAAATGCCAATCAATTAGAAAATGCAAGATCAAATCATGGCCTTTTTATCCTTGAAAGTACATGTCAAATGGAAAACAATGCAAAAAGAATCAATGTCTCAACCTTCACCAAAAGGCAGAAATGAATTTTTAAACTTGTGATCAAAATAATGCACAAAATATGATTTAATTCCATGAAAAATTCTTAAAATGCATCAAGATCAAAAAAGAAATTTGGTTTGAAGGTTGGACAATGTTTCTAAATGTCTTAGAACATTTCATGAATTTTTTTGTAATTTTTAAATACCTAAAAGTATTTTTAATTAATTAATTCTCATTAATCAATTAAAAATAAACTTTTAAATATTTAAAAATACTTTTTTTAATGATAAAAAATAAAATAAAAATATTTTTGTGTCCTAAAAATTAATAAAACCTTAAAGAAAAAAGTTTCATAATTTTTATGATTTTTTAACTATTTTAAATAAATTGTGCAATTTAAATGAAAAGAAATGAAAATAAAATTAAATTAAATGGAAGTAATCAGATTGGATGGCTGGGATTGGCCCTGGTTTCAAAAGCGTTGACTGCGCGCCAGGATGAAAGGCCCAGATTGCTTCTGGCTAAATTAAATTAATTAAAGATTAATTAACCTAAAGAGAGAGATTAGGGCTAAATGAGCACATCTGGGCCGTCCACACACGCGCGAAGTCAAGGGAGTCAACTGATCAAACGCTCCAGATTCAAATGGCATTTAATTACTGGATAAGCCCTAATTACATTCAGGCGGCCGGAGAAGACTTCCGGTCATCTTCTCCGGCCAGCTCTCACCTGAGAATCACTCAACTTCCTCAAAACGTAATAAAAATGAAAACTAAAGCCAAGGGAATGTTCTTCTCACTCTCACGAATCAAACCCCTAACCTAGAACAAATTTATTTTACCTAAATAAGCTGAATCGAAGAGGGAAAGTTCTAGGGTTCGTAAGCTTCAAACACAAATTAAATTCTCAAAACACAACCATTTCAAAAACTAAAAGCATCAGGATGATCAGGAGAGCATAAAGAACAAGTTTGTAACAAGAAAAATCATTTCTGGAAAAATTAATTTCGAGCTACCTGAGATTTGCAGCTTTCAATTTAGGAACTTTCAGGCCTCTTCCTTCAGTGCAAGCTGCTCCTCTTGGTCCCCCAAAGGTGCTTGAATGCTCAAAATGAGTTTGGGTTGGCTAGAGAGTGAGCTTCGAAAGCTTCTGCTTCAGTTCAGTCAAAAATGGCAGCAGTGATTCTGGCACTTTCAGGTCATGGTGATGGGTTGTTTGAGGTCTATGCAATGTGTTGAGAAGGTTTGCAAGGTTTGTTTTGATGTTTGTGGGCTATGGTGATAGTTCCAAGTGAAACTGCAAACTGAGGTGAGAGATGGCAGTAGGAGTTTCTGGCTGTTTCAAGCTTGGGCTTTGGGTGCTTTGTGATCTATGAAGTGTGTTTAGTTGAGTGATGAAGAAAGTTTTAGTGTTTGATGGCTGTGTGAGCAGATTCGAATGAAGTTGCAATGTGGGAGGTTTTTGTGTAAGTGGTGAATGTTGTTGTCTCAGCCTTGGTTCCTATGTGTTATGGCCAGCAAATTGATTCAATAAACAATTGCAAGTGGCTGGGGGATGTGACCTGGCCTGCAGTGATAGGTGTGACTACTTTTGCAAAAAAGTCCACTTTTGTAAGATAGGGCATGGCTCAAAGTCTAGGCAAGTACAAGATGGGTTCTGGTGCAGCATGGTGAGTGTGAGAGGCTGGCTTGACCCAAGGCTCAATGCAGCAAGTTGGTGAAAAGCTCATGAGTGTTTTGCAACTTGGTTAGCTTTATGGATTTTCATGAGAAAAGTCAAGTTACATGAACCAAACCATGAGCAAACTTGATCCAAATCCGATTTTTGTGACTTAGAGGATGTTTACATAATGGTTTGTCATGAATTAGAGGCTACATTTGACTTTGGTTCAAGACTTTGCAAAATTTCCCTTTTGTGCATAACTTGAAAATCAATGATTTTTGCTAACTTTGCAATGCCATAACTTTTGATCCATGAAGAGTTTGATCATGTTCTTGTACTTTTTGAAAAGGGAAAGATGAGATCTACAACTTTCATGACCAAAGTTTTTTCATTTGAGGCCTTTTGGATCATGAATCAAGGCTTGAAAAATGACCTAAAATGATGAATTCTTGAAAAGTCAACTATGCCCAAAAAGTCAACTTTTGTAAAAACCCTAAATTCTTGATTTTTATGAACTTCAAACTTCTTCCATGATCAAATAAAGATCATATACACTCAAAATGATGAAGATCACCCATTGGTTGGGTCATTGGGGGCCTCAGATGCCCTGATTTTGCACTGACTTGTCTGAAAAGTCAACCTTTGATCAGATGACTTCCCCATGGAATTTCTTCATGAAAATTGATATGCATACTCCCTATACCATATAGAGACCAATGGAAACAAGAATGACCAAAAAAATTGGGGTTATGGCCTCTGAAACCAAAACCCTAATTTTCAGTCAACTGTGCAGTTCAACCTGGCTCTGCATCCATTCAAAACCCTAGCTCTTGTGATTCCTCTGCAATTTTGACTTTGTGAAGATGGAATATGATGTAAGAACACACATGGTCCCCTTTGAGTTGATTGGTGGCCTTTGGAGTGGCTCAAGAAGCTTTGGGATTGCTCAAATCACAAACCCTAGGTGCAGATGCCTTAGAAACTATGCAGTGAATCAAACATGAGATATGAGATGGTATGATTGTGTTTATGCATATGAGATGATCACAAGCCATGGTGTGAATGGGTGAGGGCAAATTTGGGGTGTTTACACTAAGTCTGGATGACCTTCTTTAGATGACCTTCAACATATGAGGTGAATTAGAGGAGGGTCCTTTATGATTAATGTAAACATTGTACCTCCGGGTTAGAAGTGTTTACACTTCTCATAATATATCCAAGTCTGAGGATCCTTGTTCTAGAACAATACCTGTGAGTGGGTTGGGATGTTTACAGGTTTGCAGGAACCCTTGGCCTCAACATACCCTGTTACCGGATATTGTTTTAAGGTTAAACTATCTTGGACTGATCTTATGAAACCCTGGACTTGTGACTCTTTATTTGAGTCCCCCACCTGGTTACTGGGTCTCTAGCCTTCATCTGGATTTCTGAACACTCATGGACCCTATCAAAGCAAATGACAAATCCAGCACCTGATCACAAACCCTTGCATATCATTCTTCATACATCATATTGCATCATTTTAACATTTGTCTATTTGTTTTACAGGGTATCCACATCATCTTTGGTTTGGTTTTAACTGTTCTTCTGCTTAGCCATCTTCATCAGTTATCTTCATCAGAGATCTTTTTCAGCTGATATCTTCTCCAGTTTGCCTTCATCAGTATTTCTCCTCAGTTATCTTCATCAACATCCATTATTAGTATGGACTCATCTAGGAAGAGCAACGTTACTTATCATTTCTTTGAGCCCTCCCTAGCAGGCATCAGGCAGATTCAGGCACTTATCACTCCTAATCATGTCCCTTTATTCAGGGAACATTATGGTGGTATTATGGATATGATCATGGACTTGGATGCATCACAGAGGAGCATGATTCACACTTTCCTTCAGTTCTATGACACTCCTCTCAGATGTTTCACTTTCCCAAACTTTCAGATGGGTCCTTTGTTAGAAGAATTTTCCATGTTGTTGGGTGTCCCCATCAGGAGGGGAATCCCTTTCAACCCTGAGATGACTGCTCCTAGGAATGAAGACATAGCTAAGGCTCTGCATTTGGAAGCCCCCATCATTGATTAGCATATGACCACCAAGGCTGGAATCCCAGGCCTCCATTTGGACTTCTTGATCACTCAGGCCACCAGTCATGCTGCAGTTGGGAAATGGGAAACTGTTTGTGCTCTCCTGGATCTTAGTATATATGGAATCATCTTGTTTGCAGACGAGCCTAAGTTTGTAAGCAAGAGTGCTACCCACCTCTTCCTGCTGAAGAATCCAGTTCCTACCTTGCTAGGGTATTTATACTACTCAGTGCATTAGAGTATTGAGAAGCAGATGGGAGGACTACTCAGATGTTGTGCACCTCTCTTCTACTGTTGGTTATTGAGACACCTGCAAAAGACATAAGCTTTCTTGAATCCTCGCCAGTCAAGAAATTGGGCTAAGAGAATGATTGCTCTCACTTCAGAAGACATCAGGTGGTGTACTCAGAGCACCAAGGGCAGGGACATAATTACAAGCTGTGGGAAATATCCCAATGTACCTCTTATTGGAGTGAAGGGTTGCATCAACTATAATCCTTTGCTTTTCAGAAGGCAGTTAGGGTATGCCTTAGTACATCCACCAAGAGAGCAGGATTTAGCAGAGACCCTTTACTGTGATGTTCAGAATAATCATGCCATCATCCGGCAAGCAGCCTAGGCTTGGGATAACATACAAACAAAAAGGACTCATATTCTTGGCAAGTGCAACAACATAGCTTCAGCTAAGTACATTGATTGGTCTCACATCAGAGGACAGATCACCCGCATGCCATTCACCCTGGAAGATGTGCCAGGGGCATCAGCAGTAGAGCCCATAGCTACAGTGAGTCTGAAGGAATTTGATAAGCTGAAAGAGAGAAATGCTCAACTTTCTGAAGCTCTAAAGAAGACCCTCTGGGAGAGGAATGATAGTCGTCTGGACAATGAGAGGTTGGAGAAGCTCCGTATCGAGCATGTGACTAAGATTGAGAAGACCGACAATTACATCAGAAAAGCCCGAGCAGGGGAGTTGGTATTGAAGAATGCTTGCAAAGAGGCTAAGATTCAGAAAGCCAGGGCTGAGCACTACTTGGAAGAAAGTCAGGCTAGGTGGATCAGGATCACTGATGATCGTTCACAAGAGGATCAGAAGACACAGACCAGGATAGAGCAGCTGGAAGCTAATGAAAAGAAGAGTCAAGAAGCCTTGTTAGCAGCGCAGAAGGAAATCTCCGAGTTGAAACTCCGAGCGGGGTTGAAGAGATCAAAGGACCAAGACAGGTACCAGAAGTTGACAAGTGCCATTGCCACCATGAACCTTCTTATCAGGACCATCACAGAGCATCCAGTTGGACCAGTAACTGATGCTCTCCTGAAGGAAGTCAAGGAGGATGACTTTGGGCTGGATGTTTGATTTCTTTGTATTTGTATATTGGTTGTAATTTATGATGATTTCCTTGTACTTTGACCCACCATGGGAACTTGTTGTAATCATGAACTATGTATCTTTTGAATTTGTAATATATGGTTTATGTATTACTTGGATTTTCTGATGGGCTTCATTACTCTTCAACATCTTCATTCCCCGAGGTCTGGAAGGTCAAAACCAAAGAACCAAACCGAATACCCTTGGAAGACAAATAGACATACTGCATTGCATACTAACCTCATTCTTTGTTTTGTAGGTGTTTTCGTTGTTGTTTTCTCACTTTGCTGTTGTTTCAGGAAACATTGCTCGTAGGAGGGTTTTCCCCATCAACAGAGTTCACCGGTATCCTACAAGAAACAACCTTCCGAGCTTATAGATGGACCAAGTTCAGCAAGATTTTACTGACGTGAGATCTCAGATGGCTAATGAGAGGACTGAGATGCGGGCTCAGATGAACCAGTTCATGGCAGTAATGACTGGGTTGGCCCAAAGCCAAGAAAGATTAAGAGAGTTATTCGAGCGGCATACTACATAAGAGAATCATCCAGGCACAAGAGTGTAAACACCCCAAATTTTCCCTCACTAGATTCACACCATGGCTTGTGATCTTTCATATTTGCATTAGTTTAAGCATATCATCTCATATGGCATATTTGCTTCACTGCATTAGGTCAAGTTCATCTGCATCTAGGGTTTGTGATATGAGCAATCCAGGATCCATATGAGCCATTCCAAAGGTCTTCAATCATCTCAATAGGGTCCATGTATGTTCAATCATCATATTATATCCTCCAAAGATCAAGGAAGTCAAAGAATCACAAGAACTTGCAAAGCATGGAAGCAGAGCCAGGGTTTAATTACACAGATGACCTAAAATTAGGGTTTTGGTTTCAGAGGCCATGACTCCAAATTTTTTGGTCATTCTTGTTTCTATTGGTCTCAATATGTTATAGGTATCATGTGTACCAAGTTTGATGAAGAAATTCATTGTGGAAGTCATCTGATCATTGGGTAACTTCTTGAGCAAGTCAGAACAAAATCAGGGCATCTGAGGCCCCTACCAATTGAACCAAAGTGGATTTTTCATCAAATTGAAGTTATATGATCTTTATTTGATCATTTAAGTACTTAGATGTTCACAAAATTAAAGAAAAGGGAGCTAAACCCAAAGTTGCCAAAAATGGAAATGACTTGTAATGTAAACTTTCCATTTTGGAAAAGTTTTTCAACCTCCTCTTTCCCAACCAAAAATGCTTCAAATGAAAAATTGTTGGTCATGAAAGTTGTAGATTGGATCATTCCCTTTTCAAAAAGTACAAGAACAAGATCTAATTCATTTTGGAACTCAAGTTATGGCTTGTCAAAGTTGGCAAAAATCCCATAATTTTCAAGAATGCACCAAAAGAGATTCTTTGCAAAACCACTTGCCAAGGCATTTTGTGACTTCAAACACACTTCTATGTATCATAACATTATAGTGCATTGCTTTAAGATCAGAATTGCCCAAAGAATTGCATCATTCCATGCCTTGAACATCAAGAATTCTCAAAGGGGCCAAAACTTCACATAATTGCAAAACACCACATAACTTTGCTCCCACTTGCTGAATTGCCTCAAGACTGATTTTGTGGACATCCTTGAACTCAGCTGCGCATGTACAAGCCAATGAGCCAGCTACACCATTGCCCATACCTCAAGTACAACACTTTTGACTTTTTGGCAAAAACACCCATACCAATCACAACAGTCCACCACCCACTCTCTGCCCAATCTAGACTCTACAAGCATGCTCTAAGGACTCATTTTCATAACACACACAAGCCTAACTCTCCAAGAACTCAGCATTGCCAAAAATCATCCTTCTTGCATTTTCCTTCAAATCTCTCAGCTCACTCACTCAATCTTCAAACCAATTTCACCATTGATCTCAAAATCACTCATTGACCACAAAACAACCATTAAACCAACCAAGAACACCCTATACACAAAACACGATTCTTGGCCAGTTCAGTTGCTACAACACAAACCAGCCATTCTCAAAGTCTTTGAAGCATTCCATTAGTCTCAGGAGGTCAAAGGGAGTCATTTTGCACAAAGGAAGTGGCCAGAAAGCTCAAATTTGGAAAGCTTCATCTCAGGTAGTTGTCGCTCCCACCAAATGACACCTGGTCAGAAGGGGTACAGACGTGAACGGTCGGCGAAGGAAAAGAATGAAAAGAGTCGCCAGCTAGGCATTTTTATCCCGAAGGAGAGGTAATGCTGCATAAACCTAAGAAAAGATGGATAAGACGGTTGCGAACCAGAGAAACTGAGAAAGGGGGTTGATTACAACCTGGGAAGGTATTAGCACCCAGATTGTCCGTCGTACTCGACGGGATCCATGCTTAAAAGATTTGTGCTTAAAGGGGTAGTGTCAGTGCTATCTTGTGTGCAAAAGCTGGGAAACAATGCAAGTGTCAGTGCAAAAGAAATGTGAAGTGAAATAAAAGAGTGTCAGTGCAGAGAAAAAAAGCTCAAGACTACGAGACTCAAACAATAATGCTGGAAGGAGGGGGAATATACAGAGACTTTTGTTCGATAACTGTTAAGTTATGCCTACGTATCCTCTCGTGCAATGAGGAAGTCAGAACACCGTAGTTCGACTCAAAGAGACTGAAAGATAAATTGACTTGTGAACTGCTTACTTGTCTATGCTTAAGTGTATGACCTGTCTGGCTCAGGTGCAAACTGTCTTGCATTAGACGAAAGAAGCAAGTTCTCGTTTGTGAGTGAATGAGGTGAGAAAAGAATCCCGGAGGAGACGATTATTGTTTGTTTTTGTGTTTTCAATCTTTTATTGCTTTTTTGAGTTTGTCATAAGAAAATGAGCTTAAGCCTAAATCAAGGGTTAGTAAACTCATCACATCCTCCCTCTGATTAGGGGTAATGAGAATACCTTAAGTATGAAGTAAACACCTCACACTTAATCACCATGATGTAGGATTAAGATCATTAACCTACTTGTAATTATTTAGATGTTTTTGGTATTTTGTTTGGTGTTTAGTAATGAGTTTAAGCCATAATCAGGGATTTAATGGACCCATTACACTATCCTAATAGAAGGATAATAGATGAGAACATTTAAGCTGAGGAAGGCTCCTCAACTTAATCCATGATTAGGGATTAACCTCATGACAAAACAAAGCCTTTAGAAGAGTGGATTTTAGTTAATGGTAGGATTAAGAAGTGAGTTTTATGGTTTGTAAGACAACTTGAGGGGGACTTGTCCATTAACACTAGGGTTAGTCCTTCTTAACCAATTAAGGAAGAATTAGAACCCTAATGCAAGGCCCAAGTTACAAGTTTGATGTCTTGATGATTATTAGGTGAATTGATTAAAGGATTTAAACACATTAAGGGTTTAACACTTAGGATTAAAGTTATACACTCCATCCTAATTGAAGGATGCAGACATAACCCTAATCACAAAGCCTTAAAACCTTTAAGGTTTAGTCCTTGATTAAGAGATGAGGAGAAGACACAAAGATGACACAAAGGTAAAAATAATGGGGGGACTAATCAAACCCTAATTGTGATCATGCTTGGGTGTTCCTAGGGTTTATGAGGCTTGCAAGAAGATCTTCAAGAGAGCCACCAAGGAAGAAACAGAATGAAAGGAGGAGAAGCAGCAAGAAGCAAGACAACTTACTTCACTTAATAAGATAAGTTGCTTGAAGAAAGAAGGAAGGGAAGGAGCACGAATGAGCAAGCTCACTCTAATACACATACAAAATGCAGCAAAGGTGCATAAGAGATATGAGAAGAGATTATGAGAAGTGAAGTTTACTGAAGCTCAGGTCAAGGGAGATGAAAATCGTATTTTTGATATGGGGTGTTTAAAGGCAAAATGAAGGGTGGGAAATGATCAGTGATGAATGTGGAGTTGAATGGTGGAAAAAGTTTGGAGTTTTGTTGGCTGAGCTATGAGTTTCGAAGAGAAATGCAAAACGGGAAGTTTTTGTCAATGCTGAGTTGTGGGAGGATTTAACTTGTGTTCTTGTGTGTGTTGAGTTGCTTTAGGTCCACATAACATGTTCTGATTGGGCAAAGAGTTGTTGTGGAACAGTGTGATTGGTATGACTCATTTTGCATAAAGTCAACAAAGTTGTCCTTGGAGGTATGGACTCATGGCAGGCCAAAGACAAAGGCATGTCCTGCGCAACTGGCTTTAGGGAGGTCCATGGAATTCATATTGAGGCAAAACATCAAGTGGAATGAAGTTTGTGGGTGGTTTTGCAAATTGTGAAGGTTTTGGCCCCTTTTGAAATACTTGATGATCAAGGCATGAAAATTGAGAATTCTTTGGGAAATTCTGAATTATAGGTCATGTATGATGTTTGTGTAATGGTTAGAAGTCACTTTGAGGTCACAAATTGGTTTGGTATGAGTTTTTGCAAGTTTCCCTCTTTGGTACATAAGTGAAATTTTGTGATTTTTCCCAACTTTGCAAAGCCATAACTTGAGTTCTATGATGAATTAGATCAAGTTCTTGTACTTTTTGAAAAGGGAATGATCCAATCTACAACTTTTATGACCAAGAATTTTTCATTTGAAGCATTTTTGAATCAAAAAGAGGAGGTTGAAAAACTTTCCCAAAATGGCAAGTTTGCATTACAAGTCACTTTCCCAAAATGGCAACTTTGCAAATGGCTTGAAATTCTTCAATTTTGTGAACTTCTAACTTCTTATAAGATCAAATAAAGATCATATACACCCAAAATGATGGAGAAGACCCTTTGGTTGGATGATTGGGGGCCTCAAATGCCCTAATTTTACACTGACTTGTTCAAGAAGTCATCTATTGATCATATGCCTTCCCCATTGAATTCCTTCATGAAAATTGGTATGTATGATCCTTATAACATATAGAGACCAATAGAAACAAGAATGACCAAAAAATTGGAGTTATGGCCTCTGAAACCAAAACCCTAATTTTAGGTCATCTGTGCAGTTAAGCTCAGCTCTGCTTCCATGCCCTTCTCAGTTCTTGTGATTTTCTGACTTTCTTGATCTTGGGAGGACATAATATGATGCTTGAACATACATGGACCCTATTGAGATGATTGGAGACTCTTGAAGTGGCTCAGATAGCTCAGGGATTGCTCAGATCACAAACCCTAGATGCAGATGACTTTGAACCAATGCAGTGAAGCAAAAATGCAATATGAGATGATATGATTGAACTTATGCACATGAAAAGATCACAAGCAATGGTGTGAACTTCTTGAGGGAAAATTTGGGGTGTTTACAGCTGTCCCTATTCAAGCATGAGTTAGCTGTGCAGGATGTAAGCGACGGCTTAACAGGCAAACAAGATAACTTGTGGTTGAATACCAAAGACAGTCCAAGATTTGCACTCACTAGATGAAGAAGAAAATGGATATAGATTGTAAAAGGAAGTAAAGTATGATTATAAAGTGCGGGCGACGGAGGACGACCGTCGAGCAGAGGACGACTACTGGGGATAAAGCAATGACGGGGACGACCGACATGCTGGAAAATAGAAGGATCATGATGGGGACAGCCATCAGGTTTATAAAGTGATGGGTAAACAACGATGGGTACGGCCATCGGGTTAATGAAATCAAAGGTGAAGGACGATCACCTAGCAGGGGACGGATGCTCTGTTGGGGATAAGGATGAGGGACGATCATCAAAGGTGAAGGACGATAACCTGGCAAGGTACGGTTGCCAAAAGTATCACGACATAGGACGAATGCCGGATAGAAAAGGCCTACGATGGGGACGACCATCGGATAAGCATGATGAAGGACGATCATCGAGAGGTGAAGGACGATTACCTAGCAGGGTACGGCTGCTCTCAGGGTTTATCATAACATAGGACGAATGTCAGATAACAAGATGAACGATGGGGACGGCCATCGGATAAAATGATGAAGGACGATCATCAAAAGGGTGAAGGACGATCACCTGGAAGGGGACGACTGCTAAAATATCACGACATAGGACGAATGTCGGATAGGAAAGGTTTCTAATAATGGAGACTCCGCTGGGGAAATGATGAAGGACGATCATCAAAAGGTGAAGGACGATCACCTGGCAGGGTACGGCTGCCGGAAGTACCATGACATAGGACGAATGTCATATGGAAGAGAAATATTTTATTGGGATTTGCTGGGGAATGGTAGATACAGACGAGTGTCTACATTCAAGAAAGGAGAGGTATAAGTGTTTGACGATGTGTAAAGATTAAAGATGCGGACGAGCATCCTTAAGACTACGATACAGACGAGTATCAGTAGAAACAAACGCTGACGCATGTTCAGAGATGATGGTACAGACGAGTACCGACTGGTTAACAAAGAACACGAACGAGTGTCGAATCTGGGGAAGATAAGTGGTGTATACAAGATACGGACGAGTATTTGTATGAGTAAAAAGTAAGCATGAGTGAGACACAGACGAGTGTTCAACTTGCTGGGGATAACATGATACAGATGAGTATCATAAAGGGAAGTGTATAAGTTATAAGAGATATTCTGAAGATTTGTGGGGATAAGATGACACGGATGGGTGTCGGAAGAAGTGTATTATAAACAAGTGTTTGATTTACAATTAGTGTTTTGGCAACCATGCTGAGGAATGGTGACACGGACGGGTGTCGATGGAGTGTATATAGATGTATCTGTCTGTAGAGAACGCTCGGGCGACTTTACTGGGGAATGATGACACGGACGAGTGCCAAAATGAGCATGTATTTGTATTTGAGAGTGCAAAGAGGATGCTTTGGCTTTCTACTGTGACTGTGGGCCTTTGTATATATATATATATATACTGTTGATGGAATGTCGGTATAAACAGGTGTTTGATTCAAAACATGGCTTATGATTATGCAATATGTTTGACTTTTGCCGTAATGCTCCGTATTAGACAGAATGCTACGCTCTGGGGGGAAATATGATGCGAATGCTATGATTATGCAAAGATACCGATCCGGGATTCGGATCTCGTTGCCATGAAGATTTCCGATCGATCTGCTTGCAGTGGTATCCTAGCTGGGCATGAGATCATTGGTAGATCTGATATATGATTCTGCTTGGGGAAGTAAGTCACTGATAGGCCTATCTTGGTAATGAAGATCCCAACTGGGGTCTGTGGAAGCTTCCGTCACTTTGTTGTGAGATCTTCAGACATTGTTCTTCTAGATAGAGGTTGGAGCTCTGTGGGGTGATGGTTCCCTGTCTTTGCACTTGGCTGGGGAGGAACGATCACTGAACGATCTTCCTAGTGATTTTTGTAGAGGCCCTGCTGAGGATGATGGACTTAGCTGGGGAAATGAGCCCCTCCTGATGTTGTCCGGGAGAAAGTGTTGAGGAAGTACTGATTTGGCATCCTACTGGGGAGAAGCTTTCATGCCCCATGTTGCACTTTGAGCACCTGCAATCATGTTATAACAAAGAGATGTACAAGTACCCCGAGGTATCCCCTACTGGATTCCATCATAGGAATTTAGACACTCCCGGGAGCAAATATATTTCCTGTAAGCATGTAATTTAGAGAAGACGCATCTGTATTTATGCAACCATTATATTAAGGACATCATACATTTTTGCAAATAAAAATAAAAATAAAATGTACGAGACAAAATGTGACTGAAGACCTGATTTTATTAATTTGTATGCCCTGAATTGGAAAGTACAATCAAGGAAACAAATCCCCTGAAATGAGGAGATTGTTACAAATTGAGAAACAAAAGGGTGCTGGCAATGTTGATGACGCTCCAGTGTGCTTCCCTTTTACTATGACTCGTATGACATTGATGTTCTTCTCATCTTGCTTTCTGAAGAAGGCTGATTTTGACCGATGCTTGTACCTTTCGAAGCTTGCCACGTTGTAAGTGATACAGACGGATTCAGGATGCAGTTGTTCTCTTATTCCCTTATTTTGTGTGGATCGCCCTTTCGGGTTTTCAATCCACCAGGATACCCATTTTTGCCTAAGTTGTCCAATGCGGATTTTCAACTCAGCGGGTGTACATTTTTTTTATTTTCCCTTATTTTTGCCCGAGTCCTTTATTCTGTTTTTGACTCGCCGGGATGCCCAATTTTTGCCTGGACTTACATTCTGTTTTTATGTCGAGCGGGTCATTTTATGCGAAGTATTTTTTAACTGCATCTGAATTCACTGGGGACAGGAAGTCTTCTCCATCCATAGTGCTGAGCATCAGTGCTCCACCAGAGAATACTTTCTTTACTATGAATGGACCATCGTAATTCGGAGTCCACTTGCCCCTGTGGTCTGTATGAGGAGGGAGGAGTCTTTTCAGCACAAGATCTCCTACTTGGTATTCCCGAAGCCTGACTTTCTGATCGAAGGCTTTCTTCATTCTTTTCTGATACAGCTGCCCATGACAAATTGCAGCTAATCTCTTCTCTTTGATCAGACTTAGTTGTTCGTATCGGGATCGGACCCATTCTGCTTCATTCAGTTTGACATCCATTAATACCCGCAAGGAGGGTAATTCAACTTCAACAGGTAGGACTGCCTCCATACCATACACAAGCTGATACGGTGTTGCCCCAGTGGATGTTCTGATTGAGGTACGGTACCCATGCAAGGCAAATGGCAGCATTTCATGCCAGTCTTTGTAGGTGACTACCATCTTTTGCACAATCTTCTTGATATTCTTGTTAGCTGCCTCCACAACGCCATTCATCTTTGGCATGTAAGGAGAAGAATTGTGGTGTTGGATCTTGATGTCCCGACACAGTTCTGCCATCATTTTATTGTTTAAGTTGGAACCATTATCAGTGATGATTCGCTCGGGCACTCCATACCGACAGATGATGTCTCTCTTTAGGAATCGGGCTACCATTTGTCTGGTGACGTTTGCATATGAAGCTGCTTCAACCCACTTGGTGAAATAGTCAATGGCTACCAGGATGAATCTATGACCATTTGAAGCAGTTGACTCGATCTTTCCAATCATATCAATGCCCCACATGGCAAAGGGCTAAGGTGAAGACATCACATTCAAAGGATTTGGAGGCACATGCACTTTATCTGCATAAATCTGGCATTTATGACATTTCCTGGCATAAGCACAACAGTCTGCATCCATTGTGATCCAGTAGTAGCCTGATCTTAACAACTTTTTAGCCATAACATGCCCTCCAACATGGGTACCAAAAGATCCTTCATGTACCTCGTGCATAAACAAGTGTGCTTCTGTCTTATCAACACATCTGAGAAGTACCATATCAAAGTTTCTCTTGTACAAGGAACCATCAGTATTCAAGAAGAAACTACCAGCCAACCTTCTTAGTGTCTTCTTATCATTGGATGATGCCCCAGGTGGGTATGCTTGATCCTCCAAGAAGCGTTTGATGTCATAGAACCAAAGCTTATCATCTTTAGCAAGGTTTGCAGAGAACACATATGCTGGTCTATCAAGTCTGGATACTGAAATCCGAGGCACAAAGTTGGCAGCTTGAACTTTGATCATGGATGAAATGGTAGCCAGAGCATCTGCAAACTGATTTTCATCTCGAGGGATATACTCAAGTTTGACTTTTGTGAAGAATGTGAGTAACCTCCTTGTATAATCCCGGTATGGAATCAGATGCTCCTGGTGAGTATACCATTTGCCGTTGGTTTGATTAATTACCAGAGCTGAATCTCTGAATACAGTCAAAGTCTTGATCCTGAGGTCAATGGCTTCCTCAAGACCCATAATACAAGCTTCGTATTCAGCTTCGTTGTTAATGCAGTTAAAGGTGAGTTTTGCCGAGAATGGCATGTGAACTCCCTTAGGTGTAATAAGTACTGCACCAACACCACGACCATTCATATTAACAGCCCCATCAAACATCATAGTCCATTCTTCTTCTGGGTCAGGCCCTTCAGTGTGAATAGGCTCTTCATGATCTTTTGCTCTTATGAAGATGATGTCTTCATCAGGGAAGTCAAATCTCATAGGCTGGTAATCATCAATGGGTTGCTCAGCTAGATAGTCAAACAATACACTGCCTTTGATGGCTTTCTAAGATGTGTACTGAATGTCATATTCTGTGAGAATCATTTGCCATCTTGCAACCCGTCCGGTAAGTGCTGGCTTCTCAAATATGTACTTAACTGGGTCCATCTTAGAGATCAACAAGGTAGTGTGGGTCAATATATACTACCTTAGTCGGCGAGCAGCCCACGCTAAAACACAACAAGTTTTCTCGAGCAGTGAATAACGTTGTTCACAGTCGGTAAACTTTTTGCTTAGGTAGTATATTGCATACTCTTTTCGACCATACTCGTCATGCTGGCCCAACACACACCCCATTGACTCTTCCAATATTGTTAAGTACATGATCAGAGGTCTTCCTTCAATTGGAGGCATAAGGATCGAAGGCTCTTGTAAGTATTCCTTGATTTTGTCAAAAGCCCTCTGGCAGTCTTCATTCCACCTGACCATTTGTTCTTTTCTTAACAACTTGAACAAGGGCTCTCAGGTTGCAGTAAGATGAGATATGAACCTTGAAATGTAGTTCAATCTACCTAGGAACCCTCGAACTTCTTTTTCAGTCTTTGGTGCAGGCATTTCTTGAATGGCTTTAACTTTTTCAGGGTCAACTTCAATTCCCTTTTCACTTACAATAAATCCCAGCAGTTTACCGGATCGCACCTCGAATGTGCATTTGTTGGGGTTTAGCTTCAGTTGGTACTTCCTCAGACACTTGAATAGCTTCAACAGATTCACCAGATGGTCTTCTTCTGTGAGGTACTTGGCAATCATGTCATCCACATAACATTCAATTTCTTTGTGGATCATGTCATGGAATAATGTTACCATAGCCCGTTGATAAGTGGCACCAGCATTCTTCAGTCCGAATGGCATTACCTTATAACAGAAATTGCCCCAGGGTGTGATGAAAGTTGTCTTCTCCATGTCTTCAGGTGACATCTTGATCTGATTATATCCTGAAAATCCGTCCATGAAGGAGAACACCGAGAACTGAGCCGTATTGTCGACCAATACATCAATGTAAGGTAATGGGAAGTCATCTTTCGGGATGGCTCTATTAAGATCCCGATAATCCACACACATCCGTACTTTACCATCTTTCTTAGGCACATGTACGATGTTAGCAACCCACGGAGGATAGCTAGTTACAACAAGGAAACCGGCGTCCCACTGTTTTTGTACCTCTTCTTTTATCTTCATCGCCATATCTGGGTGAGTACGGCGCAACTTCTATTTTACTGACGGACATTCTTCTTTCAGAGGCAGCTTATGCATAACGATGTCGGTTTCCAACCCTGGCATGTCCTGATAAGACTAAGCAAAAACATCCACGTATTCCCAAAGCATGTCAATAAGTTGTTCCTTTACGGAATTTTGCAGACAGGCCCCGATTTTAACTTCTTTCAGGTTTTCTTCTGTACCAAGATTAACCGTTTCAACCTCCTCCTGATGAGGATTGATAACCTTCTCCTCTTGTCTTAACAACCTGGCTAGTTCTTCAGGTAGCTCATAATCTTCTTCAACCCCTTCATCAGCTTGATTAATCGGATTGTCAAAGTCATACAAAGTCATAGCAGTGTTGTTGTCGGTGCAGTCTGGAGGGCATTCTCTGCAAGGGTTTAGATTTGTTCATTTTAGTGATCAATTTTATCTTGCTTAGAAAAAGTGAAAATGTAGTTATTATTTTGAAAAACATTGCCATTTTATTTTTGTACAAAAAATGAAAAATGAAAAACAGTGAGCGGTGTCGCTCCCGGGATTTTCATCCTAGTACAAACGCGAAAGTGGCGCGGAAAGGTTAGAGCCGCCAGCCAGACATTTTTATCCCGAAAGAATGGGAAAGGTAATGTTGCACAAACCTGAGGAAGAAGGAAAGGACAAGGCCTTGAGAACCAAAGATCTGAGTTCGGGAGTCGGTTACGAATTGAGAAGGTATTAGCACCCCAATCCATCCGCCGTACCCGACGGGATCCACGCTTGCTTGTTTGTTTCAAAGGGTGTGAAAAATAAAGTGCTGCTGAATAAAACTGCTTCTGGAATGGAAATGAAAATGAAAAATGGAATCGGAAAAGAGAACAAAAAGAAAGAATAGGGAAAATGTAGGGAAAATAAAGAATGTGCTCGAACGGGCCCTACCCCGCTGCCTACGTACCTCATCAAGATAATGAGGATCAGAGTCGACGTAGTTCGCCTAACCTAGGCGGGAACTATTTGTTTGTGTTTTTTATGCTGGAACTGCGTATGTCTATGCTCAGGTGTTGCAGGCTCGTTTGGTACGAGTGCGTTTACCGTCTTGCATGTGTGACAAGTCGTCGCGAGTTCGCGTTGTGAGTGAATGAGATGAGAAGAGAAGTTCCCGCAGGATAGTCGCTTGTTATTTGTTTTTGTCTTTTATGAGAAGTGTTTTGAATTTTGTTTGTGAACAGTCTTGTACTAAGACCTATCCATCGCGGGAAGTATTTACACCTCGCCCCGAAACAGGACGCGTATAAACACTCTGCAACAAAGTCTCGTGTCGTACAAGATTGTTCCGTTTTTATTAAGTATTTTATTGCTTTTCTTTATGAGATGAGAAAGAATGACTCAAGTTGCAAAAAGGACAAACTAAGGGGACTAAGACACAACCCTAAGTTAGTTATCATATACAAAAGGGAGATCCTATGGTTAATGAGGTATTCTAATCCTAAGAAAGAAAAGGAAAAGAAGAAAAGAGAGTTAGAAACTAACTTACTTCCTAAGGAAGTTAAGTTGTCTCTAAAGAACAAAAGGGGAACCTATGAACAAAGCACAAAGTGCTAAGACAAAGACAATTAAAATTCATAAGAGATAGGCATGAAGTGATGCTTACCTCAATCTCCCCCCCTACAAAACAAAGGTTAGCATGACAATGCATATTGAAAGTAAAATCGAAGCATGAAAGCGATTAAGTACCATAAACGTCCTAGAATGGAACTAGGGTTCAAAATAAGACCTAAGTCTAAAGGTGAAGGTACCTAAAGGTTACATGACTTCTAAAGTCAGTAGCTACATGCTATAGGTCCCTGTGTATGTTAGGATACCTCACAAGATCAAACTATGTCAAACTATGTACAAAAAGTTCACCTAGGTTCACCTAAATGCAAGTTAGGGTTTATGGATGAAGTATGAATGCATATGGCTTACAAAAATGAATTAATACTTATGAATGAGGATGCATGAATATACAATCATGGATGCAATGGATTAGGCATATGGATCAATGAGAAGAAGATACGAACAAAAATCGCATAAGATCGCACATGATGAAAGTTAAAGATGAATGGCATGTGAATATGCATGAAATGATTATGGGTCAGTAGCATACAAGGAATGAGATGCAATTAGAATGCATGAATAGGCATTGATGATTTCCACATAATTCAAGTTAAACATGAGAAGAGATTAGCAACCCGTTTAAGTTAAAATTAGTTCACATAAGTATGCACTTTAAAGCACCAAAACAAACCAAATGAGTATGGTTCAAAAAATGACTTATGACTGGAATTAAAGACATACAAATGACCTATAATCAACTCCTAAAAGTCACCAAAAAGCATCTCAAGCAAATGGCATGAATGTCTTCTCATCATTTAAGTTATACAACAAATTGACACATGAATCAACCTAGGATCTAGGTGACATGGAAAATAGCAAAAAGCCTTTAAAAATTATGAAATTAAATCCCTGGAATGATATAGTGATTATCTCACATTTTCCAAAAGGATTATACAAAATTATGCACCAAAGTGCCAAAACAACTACTTGACTAGCAAGGTAACAAAACATGATCACCCAAAAACAACTCCACAAAGTGGATCAAAAAGGGCACTAAAAATTATGAAAAAAATGCCTAATGAGCATCAAAATGTCACAAATTACAGTGATTAATCACACACAAAAAATAGGTTTCACAACTATGGGGAAAAATTGATTTTGGTCCCTTATGCCAAAACATTCCTTTTTGGGACAGCTTATGATCTAAAATCCAAATTAATTATTAAAACCACCCAAATCTGGAAACAAAAATTATGACAAATTAATTAAGAGGATGAGGATCACTCATGATTTTTTTCCAGAATTTTATCTCACCTAAAACTATTTTTAAAAAATGCGACGAAACGAGCAAAAAAGTGAATTTTAAGGGGAAGTGAAAGGAAGCGATCCTAATGGTTCTTAACCTAATCCCTAAGTTCCGAAATCGATACATATCATCAAAAATCACAAATATAACCAATGCCTCAGGTGGGAGGGCTCAGTATGCACCTTAATTTATATGATCCTAAGCCACATACAACTAGAATGATGCTTAAAAGCCGAAAAAAGCTCGAAATCACTTACTTGATCGAAGTGCCGATTCTTCACAAAAAGAAATCCGAAAAAAACCTTAAGCAAGGTCTTGTGATCTCCATAAGCAAAATAAATGCTTATCTTCCATAATTACTTTGTGAAGATCCACCATTATTGAAATCGATCCAATATCGATCCAAAAAATAACATGAACACTTTAATTCAAACTTGATTCACAATCATAATTAAAATTAAGGCAAAAATTCTAATTGGAAATTAACAAGAAGAATGGATAAAAATATTAATCCACAAAAATCATTTATCGAGAAAATTAATCAACCATTTTTACCAAGAATTAATTGATTAACTTCTAGCAAAATGGTGAAAAAACAGGGGCTGAACAAATAACATAATGAGGTGCAGAAAGTAAAAAATGGCCTCAGGCCCAATCTCCCCATAGGAGCCTCGCAGGGGGGTGTTGTAGGAAAACATGTGGGCCGAATAGCTAAATCATGGACAGAAAGCCCAATTCACCAGCAAATTCGCAGGGAGGGGCATAGGAAGCAAATTGAGGGTGTAAGAAGTATTTTCATGGACTTCTCTTGAAGAAGCAAGCCCGGTCCAATAACTTTTTCACACAAACCCTAATCTTATAATAGGGATTTCTTTATCCCTCTTCTTCAACAAACCGCGGCGCTATCTTCTTCAATACCACCGTCTTCTTCGCCCAACAATCCCGTCACTAGTTCACATCCTTCACCCTTAGATTCTCCGTCGACGAAACACTGATTGCTTCATTATGGAAGCCCCAACACCGTCACCTCCTTCTCCAATACACCGTCGGAAGTGCATTCCGGCAATTCCTTCAGCTTGTCGCAACCGCCCCCCTTCAGCTCTCGTCCTCTTAGTTTCACCCACCACCTACATATTTTCCTCATCATCTCAGCGTCAAGTAATGTGCTTCATAGACCTCGTAGCTCCGCCGCTGAGATCTTTTCGTTCACCACAATTTTGTCATCCCGATCACCACAACACCGTCGGAAAAAGAACGATCCACCATGCCATTCTGAACTCGCCTTCTCGAACCTTATTACGGCTTCAATCAAAGCTCCAACATAATTCCTAAATCGAGAGCGAAACAAACGCAAATTCTCGGAGTAAGGTGTTTCGAATCCGAGCAAGGTTCACAGCTTCAGGTATATGGCTTCCGACTATCTTTCGCATTCATTCGGTTCTTTTCCTTGATCGCTTCTGAATTGTGTTGTTGTCGATCGAATCTTGCAGTAGTTCATGAAGTGATGGCAATGTTGAGAATCGAAGATTGTTGCGATGTTGATGATGTGCGATGAATTGCAGGTTCTGATTCTTGGAGAATAAAGATTCCTCTGAATTGAAGGTGATGTTGGAATGATGAAGAATAATCAAAGAGTCAAGTTCAAGGAGAGTGAAGAATTTCTGAAAGTATTGAGTCGAAGGATTCAGATTGTTGAAGTTCTGTGATGTTTCTGTTGAGAATCGTTGAAGCATCTCTTGCAGGTTTTGACGAAATTTGGTGATGGAGATTGTTGAAGGAGGGTCCAAGAGTGAGTTTTTGAATCGGTTTCTATTGTGTTGATGATTTCAGATTGTTCTGAATTTTTTTTTGTAGATGATTTTTGCTGAGATTGATGAAGGTTCGATGTGATATTGATAGTTCTTGAAGGTGGCTCAGAATTGACGAACTTGTTGTTATTGAAGCTTCTAAGAAGAATCTGAGATTCAAGAGATGAGGATTGAACAACCGGATTCAGAGGGAGTGAATTCTTGAAGGGAGAGAGAATAGAAGTGAGGGGAGGTTCTGTTCTGTGTAACTGCTTTTTCTTCCTTCTCTCCTCTGATAACAAATCTGATAAGAAAAAGTGTTTTGCAGGTTATTGGTGATTGATGAAATCAGAAGAAACCAATGAATGGTTGGAGATGAGGGTGGTTGTTGAAGTTTGTAGAGATTGGATAAGATGACCCTGAGATATTGACATTGAGAGTTTCTTGTTTTGCAGAGCTTTTTTTTCTCTCCTTTTTGTTTCTGCATTTTTCACTGATATCTCAGTTTGTAACTGAATTACTTCCTCTTATTTTTCTGTAACTGGACCTATTCTGAATAATTTAACAGAGATCTTATTTTTTGGTATGAATTTACTATGAATGTAACTGATTCTGGACTCTCAATTTCCCCTTTTGATTTTGTTTTTTGAGTCCTGTACAAAATTAACATCTAATGGGCTTAAGTATGACATGAGCCTAATATGATGTAGATAGTAATTGGATTTAAATTAGAATAATGGGTCTTCACAAATTACTTGCACTTTAAAAATCATAAATGGGCTACAAAATGAAACCATGACACTTAAACTCACAATTTCTATCTTCTGATCCAATATTCGCATGAACCGAGTTTTCATCATTCTTGAACTTTTCACTTGAAAAATATCAGACTAGTCTTGGCAAACCAAACCAAGCAATACTAATCTTAATCCTAGAGTGAATTATGGCCTTGAACCAGAAATAAAACTTGAATTAATATTGAATTCCTCATAAACTAGGAACATATTAATTCTTTGCATTAATAGTCATTCGAACTCGACCATCTGAACACTTATGAATCAAATTCTTCCTCATAGATCACACAAACAAATTTAGCGCAAATTGAACATACTTTTAAAAGTCTCAGAATTAGAACCTGAAGCGTGAAATGCGTTCGCATAATACCAAACCTACTTGCAATGAATCGAATCTTATTAATCTTCCACCGTGAGACACTTGAACTTAACACAACCCAGTAACCTGGCAATGAAATATATTTCCTGAGGAATAAAACACTGATGTTGGTGACTTGTATTTTAGGCAAACTCATGATGGCTTGACCAATATTAGGTCCAATCTTCGTCTGAATTAAATTACAGTTAAATAGCCATACTTGATTGGAAACAAAAGTTATCGCCCTTGCACCCACACTGATACTTTCAAGCAAATGACCTGATAAACCGCCTATGAACAGGAGAATTTTAATCACAACAACAGCAACCCCGATCCTATGTCTTAGAAGCTCATGAAATGCATGATCATGATGTTAATGACCTAATGAGAAATGCAGATGAATGCGAAGCATGAAGCCGATCAAGGTAAAAAAAAGAGGGCAAATTTTGAGGTATTACAAGCGGAAAAGAAAAGACTCATTTGCAAAAGATGTCCTGATATTCATTAATTGATCGTTTGCATAAAATACAAGATGGCCCGATTATAAAATGAGCCCTGACATCTTGGGCAAGATGCAGGACTTGATGCATGCTTAAAGACAGGAAATAATAATTACTCTGCAGGAGTAACTCTTATAATTTCTTGGGAAGACCAGTTTGAGACATGGTTCCCCGGGATCCTTGGACGTATCCAGTTTTCCAGGTTGCGTTCGTCTTCTGACTCATCTTCCAAACTGTTCACAGCATCCGGGGTGAGCATTCCCCCGCTGACAAACTTGGGCTCCGTTGCACCCTCTGGTTGATCTTGTCGAGTTGGTCTGTAACCCAACCCGAATCGGTCTTCTTTCTTTTCAACTGGAAGCAGCTTGCCCCAGCCTTGAGCGGTACCTTCCTCAACAACCTTCCGGGCCTGTTGATATGATGTGATGGAAGTCCCAGACACAACGGATGCTTCTTTAATATTAAGGGCCTCAAACCCCTGACTCATGGTCTCATGGATCTCCCCATCCATTTCTATGTATTTGAAAGTAGCCAGCTGGCTAACAAAGATATCCCCTTCTCCACAAATGGTAATGACTTGGCCTTCCCACTCAAATTTTAACTTCTGGTGAAGGGTTGACGTCACGGAGCCAGCGGCGTGTATCCATGGTCTACCCAATAGACAACTGTAGGCAGACTGTATATCCATCATAAAGAAGGTCGTTATGAAAACATGTGGGCCAATCATTATTGGCAACTCTATCTCTCCCAGAACTGATCTTTTAGAACCGTCAAAGGCTCTCACTACCAAGTTGCTTGGGCGTAGTGCCAATCCATCATGTTCTAGCTTCACAAGGGCTTTCTTGGGTAAGACATTGAGTGATGACCCTGTGTCCACCAATACGTGAGAAAGAACTGCACCCTTACACTCCAAGGTAATGTGCAAAGCCTTGTTGTGATTGTGACCTTCCGTTGTCAGATCAGCGTTGGTAAATCCTAGTCCATGACTAGCATTGACATTTCCAACCACAACCTCTAACTGATTGACAGTAATCTCCTCCGGCACATAAGCTGCATGCAGGACCTTTAATAGTGCGTTCCGATGAGCCTCGGAGCACATTAGCAATGATAGTATGGAGATTTTGGAAGGTGTCTGGTGAAGCTGGTCCACCACCTTATAATCACTTTTCTTGATTATCCGCATGAATTCATCAACCTCTTGATCAAAAGGAGTCTTCAAAGTTTCTTTAGCAACTGGTTCTTCTTGCACCATGTTCTTCCCTTTTGCCTTAGCAGCAGCTTCTGCTTCAGCAATGGGTCTTGGTATTTGCGAGGCAAAGAGACGCCCGCTTCTAGTGAAACCTCTGCCTCCCCCCATATTGCCTATCTGAGGTGAAGAAGTTGATGACTCTAAAGTGATTTTCTGCCCCTCGCAATATAGATCTGAGCCATAATGCCAAGGGATGGCATTATTGCTTTCGTAAGGAACTGGCCCAGGCACTGTGATAGTGACCAGACTGATATCAGCTGTAGAGGGGACCACAATGGTGTGTGGATCATAATATATGGTAACTGGAGTTCTGACAGGAGTAGCATTTTGTTGTGAGTTGTTGGAAGGAACATTTGCAGGATCGAAGTATATCGTAACCGTTGAGACACTTCCATTAACTGTTGCTAATGTTGTAGATGGTACTGTTGACTGGACGAGTGTTGAAGTTGTAGCAGGAACTGATGAAGTAATGGGTGTTGTCATTGTAGAAGGAATTGTGACTGAACTTGTATTCGTTGAAGTGATTGATTGAGTAATTGTTGGAGTTGTAGCAAAATCTGTTGGAACAAGGGTTGCTGATGTTGTAGGAGTATCTGTGATTGTTGATGAAGGAATTGTTGGAGTTGTAGTCGCTGTTGTTGTAATCTGAAGAGTGCCATCTCTAATGAGGACATCTATGCCGTTTCTCAGTCTCTCACATCCATTAACAGCAATATTGCAATATCCACAGCCGACCTCACACCCAGGTGTCGCTCCCGATAAGTGGGACCAGCCCAAATAAAGGTACAGACGCGAACGGTCGGCGAAAAGAACAATGAGAACACACAGCAGTGAACTCACTGGAAAAGAAAAGAGTCGCCAGCTAGGCATTTTTATCCCGGAGGAAAGGCAATGCTGCATAGACCTAGAAAGATACGGATAAGACGGTTGCGAACCAGAGAGACTGAGAAAGGGGGTTGGTTACAACCTGGGAAGGTATTAGCACCCAGATTGTCCGTCGTACTCGACGGGATCCACGCTTAAAAGATTTGTGTTTTAAAGGGGTAGTGTCAGTGCAATCTGTGTATAAAGAGCTGGAAAAGGATGTATAGGTGTCAGTGTAAAAGAAGTGAAGTGTATAATGATGTGTCAGTGTAAGAATGAGAATGAATTGCTCATGATAATGAGGCTAAGAGAAAGATGCTGGAAAGAAGGGGAATATACAGAGACTTTTGTTCGATAACTGTTAAGTTATGCCTACGTATCCTCTCGTGCAATGAGGAAGTCCGAACACCGTAGTTCGACCCAAAGAGACTGAAAGATGAATTGACTTGTGAACTGCCTGCTTGTCAATGCTCAAGTGTATGATCTGTCTGGCACATATGCAAACTGTCTTGCATTAGACGGAAGAACCAAGTTCTCGTTTGTGAGTGAATGAGGTGAGAAAAGAATCCCGGAGGAGACGATTATTGTTTGTTTTTGAGTTTTCAGTCTTTTATTGCTTTTGAAAGTTTGTCATAAGTTAATGAGCTTAAGCCTAAACCAATGGGTTAGTAAACTCATCACATCTTCCCTCTGATTAGGGGTAATGAGAATACCTTAAGTGTGAAGTCAGATTCTCACACTTAATCACCTTTGGTATAGGATTAAGATCATTAACCTACTTGTGATTATTTATATGTTTTTGGTGTTTTTGTTTAGTGTTAAGTAATGAGGTTAAGCCATAATCAAGGATTAAACAGACTCATTACACCATCCTAATAGAAGGATAATAGATGAGAATGTTTAAGCTGAGGAAAGCTCCTCAACTTAATCCATGATCAGGGATTAACTTCATGACTAAACAAAGCCTTTATTAAATGGATTTTAGTTAATGATAAGATGATGAAGTGATTTTTAGGGTTTGTAAGACAACTTGAGGGGGACTTGTCCATTAACACTAGGGTTAGTCCTTCTTAACCAATTAAGGAAGAATTAGAACCCTAATGCAAGGCCCAAGTTACAAGCTTGATGTCTTGATGATTATTAAGTGGATTGATTAAAGGATTTAAACACATTAAGGGTTTAACACTTAGGATTAAAGTTATACACTCCATCCTAATAGAAGGATGCAGGCATAAGCTTAATCTCAAAGCCTTAAAGCCTTTAGGGTTTAGTCCCTGATTATGAGATGAGAAGAGAAGACTCAAAAGAGACACAAAGGTAAAACTAAATGGGGGACTAATCAAAACCCTAATCATTGTCATGCTTGGTTGTTCCTAAGGTTTGTGAGGTTTACAAGAACAATCTTCAATGGAACCACCAGGAAGCAGATGAAAGGATCAGGAGAAGCAAAGTAACTTGCTTCATTCAAGAAGTCAAGTCACTTGAAGAAAGAAAGTAAGAAGAAGAAGAATGAGCAAGCTCAATCTCAAACACATATCAAAATGCAGCATGGATGCATAAAGGAGATGAAGAGAAATGTTATGAGAAGTGAAGGCAAATTCACTTCTCAAAGTCACTTACCACCTGAAAGGTTAGAAAAGAAATGCAATGCAATGCAAAATGGGATGAGATGACATGATGAGAAACAAAACCAGAAACATTTACATGATGCTAATGATTCTATGAGATGCTACAAACATGAGGCAGCACATGGAAATGATCATACAAGCTCATGAATGCAAATGGGGCAAGTTAAGAACCATGAACATACATGAAAAGTTATGAAGTGCATATGTCATACAACATGGCAAATGCAAGATGCACTGACCAAACATGATTTCAATATGTCTTATGATGTTCAATGAATCAAATGGAGGCATGAAATGTCATGGCAAGTCATGTTATGCAAGCAAATGCAAGATGAATGCATATGGAAGCCCAAATTAGGGTTTATGATCAAAACATCAAACACCAACCAAAATCAGAAGCAAAAAACATTATAAAAAAATTGAAAATGCACTCAAAGGACCCCTAATCCTATACTAACCCAATGCCCAAAGGAGAGGTTTCAACTCTTAACCTAATTAGGGTTATGAATTTTCTAAGTTTTCTAGGGTTTTAAGGTACCTTAACAAGAAAAATGCCAAACAAATTGAAAATGAAAGATCAAATCATGACCATTTAATCTCACAAACTACATGCTAAACAAAATGCAATGCAAAAAGAATCAAGGTCCAACTCTTCATGGATAGGCAGAAATGATTTTTGGAAGTTTGGATCAAAATAATGCATCAAAATGATTTTAATTCAATGAAAAATTCTCAAAATGCATCAAGATCAAAAAATAAATTTGGTTTGAAGGTTGGAAAATGTTTCTAAATGTCTTAAAACATTTCATGAATTTTTTGGTGATTTTTAAATACCTAAAAGTATTTTTAATAAATTAATTTTCATTAATCAATTAAAAATAAACTCTTAAATATTTAAAAATACTTTTTTAAGGTAAAAAATGAAAATAAAAATATTTTTGTGTTTTAAAAATTAATGAAACTCTTGACAAAAAGTTTCATAATTTTTAAACAATTTTTACTATTTTAAATAAATTATGGAAATTTAATGAAAGAAAATGAAAATAAAATAAAAAAAATGAAAAGGTAAGCTGATCTGATGGTGGAGATTTAAACTGGGTTTGAAATGGTTGACTAGCGCGTCATCCAAGGGCTGAGGTTGGTCCTGATTAAATTAATTTAATTATGATTAATTAAACTAACTAAAGGGGATTAGGGCAAGATGAGCGAATCTGGGCCATACGTGTACGCGGGAAGTCAACAAAGTCAGGCCATCTAACGCATGAGATTCAAATGGACTTAATGACTGGGATTAAGGCTAATAACATTCAGGTGACCGGAGGGAAGCTCCAGTCATCTTCTCCGGCGACAACAAAACCCTAGATCTTGATTCAGGCTTCTAAACATCAAATTAAACACAGCCAAGTGATCCTCTAACATCCTAGGATACAAATCCACCCTCAAACATCATTTAAACCCCAAGAAACAAGCAAATCGAAGGAAACAAATTTCACGGGTGAAATTTCAGAGTAACAATACAAACTCATTTCTTACTCATTTTCGATTCTAAGAGTATCCCCATGACCAGCAAGACATAAGCAATCAATTTATAACTTAAAATGCAAGCTTTGGGAGAAAAAATCCATGGTCATACCTGAGCTGGAAAGCTTCAATACTGAGCTTTCAGAGCCTCCTTTGTGTGCAAATGAACTTCTTTGACTCCCTTGAACTCAAAGAGAAGCTTCAAAGTTCTTGTGGATGGCTGGTTTGAGGAGAAGTGTTCTGGTGCAGCAGGTTTTACAGTCAGGATTTGTGAAGTTTCAGGCTACTCCAATGGTGGATTCTTGCTCCTTTGAGTGTGTTTGACTTGTTGGTGAAGAGAAATGGGGTGTTTGATGGCTGGAAAATGAGATTCGAAAGTTCTGGCTTTGAGAATGAAAAATGGTGAAGCTCAGTTCTTGCTTGGTTCAGGCCTAAGTCTTGCTGGTTTTGGCTCAGTGAAGCAAGGTGAGTTGATTAATGGAGTTGGTTTTTGTGTTTGTGAGTTGTGTGGAGAGATTCGAAGGGTTTTGCTTGAGGGAGTGAGTTTGTGAATGTGATGATCTTGTGTGTTTCAGCCTGGCTTGATGTATGAAATGGCTAGCATTTTCTTTGCATAAACTAATCTCATTGGTCAGATGATGTGACTTGGCCTTTATTGATTGGTAAGGTGCCTTTTGCAAAATGTCAACTTTGGTGTAAGGAAAGCATGGGTTGTGTTCTAGGCTAGTACAAGTGTGTGGGCTGGCGCAGCATGGTGAGGGGAGAGGGCTAGGGTGGTTCAGCAGCCAAGGCAACAAGTGGGTGAGGTGTGATGATGGTTTTTGCAAGTTGTTCACTTTTGGTTCATATGAAACTTTCTTGCTCCCAAGGCCATGAAACATGAGAAGTTTTTAGTCCATTCTGAATTTTTGGTCACATGTGATGTTTGTGTGATGGTTAGACATGAATTAGAAGTTACAAATGCCTTGGTACAAAGTTTTTGCAAGTTTCTCATTTGAGGCATATCTTGAAAATTAGTGATTTTTGCCAACTTTGACACACCATAACTTTTGATCCAAAATGAATTAGATCATGTTCTTGTACTTTTTGAAAAGGGAAAGATCTAATCTACAACTTTCATGACCAAAGTTTTTCCATTTGAAGCATTTTTGGATCAAAAAGCAAGGGTTGAAAAAGTGGCATAAAATGACATTTCATGAAAAGTCAACCATGCCCTAAAAAGTCAACTTTGCAAAAACTTGTAATTCTTGAATTTTGTGAACTTCAAACCTCTTCCATGATCAAATAAAGATCAAATACACTCAAAATGATGAAGATCACCCCTTGGTTGGGTCATTGGGGGCCTCAGATGCCCTGATTTTGCACTGACTTGCCCAGAAAGTCAACTCTTGATCAGATGACTTCCCCATGGAATTTCTTCATAAAAATTGATATGCATACTCCCTATACCATATAGAGACCAATAGAAACAAGAATGGCCAAAAAATTTGGAGTTATGGCCTCTGAAATCAAAACCCTAATTTTAGGTCAACTGTGCAGTCAAACTTGGCTCTGCTTCCATACCAATCCCAGTTCTTGTGATTCTTTGGAATTTTTGACTTTGAGAGGATATAATATGATGCTTGAACACATATAGACCCCTTTGAAGTGATTGATGACCTCTGGAGTGGCTCAAAAGGCTCTTGGATTGCTCAGATCACAAACCCTAGATGCAGATGACCTAGAACCTATGCAGTGAATCAAAATTAGGATATGAGATGATATGATTGTGTTTATGCATATGAAATGATCACAAGCCATGGTGTGAATGGGTGAGGGCAAATTTGGGGTGTTTACACCTGCCCCTATTCAAACATGAGTTAGTTGTGCAGGATGTAAGCAACGGCTTAACAGGCAAACAGGATAACTTGTGGTTGAATACCAAAGACAGTCCAAAATTTGCACTCACAGAATGAAGAAGAAAAGGGATATAGATTGTAAAAGAAAAACAAAGTATATTGTAAAGAGTGGGCGACGGAGGACGACCGTCGAGCAGAGGACGACTGCTAGGTAAAGAACAATGATGGGGACGGCCGACATGCTGGGGAAAGTGCGGGAAAAGAAAGCAATGACGGGGACGGCCGACATGCTGGGGATAAAAGAAACATGATGGGGACGGCCATCAATAAAGCTATAAGATTCTCTTGGGATTAATGAGACATGACGGGGACGGCCATCAAGTTCATAAAGCAAAGTAACCAACGATGGGGACGGCCATCGGGCTAAAGAGGAAAAGGGACCACGACGGGGACGGCCATCGGGTTAAAGAATAAATGAAATAAACAGATGATGAGGTATGGTCATCAAAGGTGAAGGACGATCACTTAGCAGGGGACGGCTGCTCTGTTGGGTATAAGATGAGGGACGGTCATCTAAGGTGAGGGACGATCACCCGACAGGGTACGGCTGCCGCAAATATCGCGACATAGACGAATGCCAGATAAAAGGTCAACGATGGGGACGGCCATCGGACGAGCATGATGGAGGACGACCATCAAGAGGTGGAGGATGACCACCTAGCAGGGGACGGCTGCTCTCGAGGTTTCTCATGACATAGGACGAATGTCAGATAACCAAAAATCAACAATGGGGACGGCCATTGGATAAAATGATGAAGGACAATCATCAAGAGGTGGAGGACGACCACCTAGCAGGGGACGGCTGCTAAATGTCAACGATGGGGACGGCCATCGGATGAGCATGATGGAGGACGACCATCAAGAGGTGGAGGACGACCACCTATCAGGGTACGGTTGCTCTCAAAGTTTATCATGACACAGGACGAGTGTCAGATAAAAAGAATTTTGCTTTACTGGGGAATAGTAAACACGGACGAGTGTTTATATCCAAGAAACAAAAGGTATAAGTGTTTAGGGGTTTGTGTATAGATTAAAGATGCGGACGAGCATCCTTAAGACTACGATACGGACGAGTATCGGGTAGAAACAAATACTGACACGTGTTCAGAGATGATGATACGGACGAGTATCAACGGGTTAACAAAGAACATGGACGAGTGTTGAATCTGAAGGGACTCTTCTAGGGAATGGTAGACGCAGACGAGTATCTACATTCAAGAAGACATAAGTGTTTGACACAGTGTACGGATTAAAGATGCGGACGAGCATCCTTAAGACTATGATACGGACGAGTATCATGTAGAAACAAACACTTGACGCATATTCTGAGATGATGGTACGGACGGGTACCAACTGGTTAACAAAGAATCATGGACCAATGCCGAATCTGTGGGGATATAAGTGGTATATACAAGATACGGACGAGTATCTGTATAAGTGTAACATGAGTGGTGTATAGATGAGCATTTAACTGCTGGAGAGAGTGACACGGACGAGTGTCAAAAAGGAGAAAAGTAAAGTATCAACAAGTATATGGGTTGTAAAAGTGTAGGTGACTGCGCTGGGGATATGACACGGACGGGTGTCAAGAAAATGTATATACAAGTAGGTGAGTGCAAAGATGATATCTTTGGCTTTCTGCTGGGGATATGACACGGACGGGTGTCAAGAAATGTCTGTAATACGGGTGGTCTTGTTTGTAAAGGGTATTCAGGCGACTTTACTGGGGAATGATGACACGGACGGGTGTCAAAAAGGAATATATACTGGTGTTTGTGAATTGTGGGGCAACTGTTTTTTGTTGGGGATTGTGGTGGGGATTTTGGGGAAAGTATTCTGTAAATTGACGGATTGTTATTATTCACAAGTGTTCGATTCACAACATGACTTATGATTATGCTATGTATTTGATTTTTGCCGTAATGCTCCGTATTAGACGGAATGCTACGCTTTGTGGGTGAATATGATGCGAATGCCATGTTTATGCGAGGGAAACGATCCGGGATTTGGATCCCACTGCTGCGAAGATCTCTGGCTGATCTGTTTGAAATGAGGATCCCAGCTGGGGATAAGATCATTGGTGGATCTGACGAGATGTATCTGCTTGGGGATATAGGTCACTGATTGACATATCCTAGAAGTGAGGGACCCAGCTGGGGTTTGCAAGAGCCTTCGTCACTCTGTTGTGACTCCTTCATGCGTTGCTCTTCTGAATAGAGGCTGAGGATTCTGTGGGGAGATGGTTCCCTGACTTCTGCATTCTGCTGAGGAAGAATGATTGGCACTACGGCTGGGGAAATTGACAAGTGGCAACTTAGCTGGGGGAAGTCGTTGGCAACTCAGCTGGGGAGAAACAACTAGTGGCAACTCAGCTGGGGAGAAAACACCTGGGTGCTAAGACTGAGCGAGTATTGATTTGTCAGCTTGCTGGGGTGAAGCTTTCATGCCCCAAGCTGTGCCTCGGATACCTGCAATCCTGAAAAGACAGAGAAACGCACAAGTATTCCCGAGGTATCCCTTACCGGATTCCGTCATAGGAGTTATACACTTCTGAGAGTAAGTATATTCCCTGCAAGCACGTGTTTTTATTTTTTAGAGAAAAGCATCTGTACTCATGCAATTAGTTTTTTAGAGACATCAGACATTCTTTGCAACTAAAAATGTATAAGACAAGACATGACTGAAAAATCTAATTTTATTAATTCATGTGCCCTGAATTGGCAAGATACAGTCAAGGAAACAAATCTCCTAAAATGAAGAGAATGTTACAAATTGAGAAACAAAGTGCTGACGATGTTGATGACGCTTTCAAAGGGGCTTCCTCTTTCGCTATGACTCGTATGACTTTTGACGTTCTTCTCGTCTTGCTTTCTGAAGAAGGTTGATTCCGATTGAAGCTTGATCCTTTTGAAGCTTTCCAAGTTGTAAGTGATACAGACGAATTCAGCATGCAGTTGTTCGCTTATTCCCTTATTCTGCATGGACCGCCCTTTCGGGTTTTCAATCCATCGGGATACCCATTTTTTTCCTGAGTTGTCCAATGCGGCTTTTCAACTCAGCGGGTGTACATTTTTTATTTTTCCCTTATTTTTGCCCGAGTCTCTTATTCTGTTTTTGACTCGCCGGGATGCCCTATTTTTGCCTGGACTTACATTCTGTTTTTATGTCCAGCGGGTCATTTTTATGCGAAGTATTTTTTAACTACATCTGAATTCACAGGGGACGGGAAGTCTTCACCATCCATGGTGCTGAGCATCAGTGCTCCACCAGAGAAAACTTTCTTTACCACGAATGGTCCTTCATAGTTCGGAGTCCATTTGCCCCTGTGGTCTGTATGTGGAGGGAGGATTCTCTTCAGCACAAGATCTCCTACTTGGTACTCTCGGTGCCTGACTTTCTGATTGAAGGCTCTCTTCATTCTTTTCTGATATAGCTGCCCATGACAGATTGCAGCCAATCTTTTCTCTTCAATCAGACTCAGTTGTTCGAACCGGGATCAAACCCATTCTGCTTCGTTCAGCTTAACATCCATCAATACCCGTAGGGAGGGTAATTCAACTTCAACAGGTAGGACTGCCTCCATACCATACACAAGCTGATACGGTGTTGCCCCAGTGGATGTTCTGATTGACGTGCGGTACCCATGCAAGGCAAATGGTAGCATTTCATGCCAGTCTTTGTACGTGACTACCATCTTCTGCACAATCTTCTTGATATTCTTGTTAGCCGCCTCAACAGCGCCGTTCATCTTTGGCCTGTAAGGAGAAGAATTGTGGTGTTGGATCTTGAAGTCCCGGCATAGCTCTGCCATCATTTTGTTGTTTAGATTGGAACCATTATCAGTAATGATTCGCTCGGGAACTCCATATCGACAGATGATATCTCTCTTCAGAAATCGGGCTACCACCTGCCTTGTAACATTTGCATAGGAGGCTGCTTCGACCCACTTGGTGAAATAGTCAATGGCGACCAGGATGAATCTGTGGCCATTTGAAGCAGTTGGCTCAATCTTGCCAATCATATTAATGCCCCACATGGCAAAGGGCCATGGTGAAGACATTATGTTCAAAGGATTAGGAGGCACATGCACCTTGTCTGCATAGATCTGACATTTATGGCATTTTCTGGCGTAAGCACCACAGTCTGCATCCATTGTGATCCAGTAATATCCTGATCTTAGCAATTTCTTAGCCATGGCATGACCTCCTGCATGGGTTCCAAAGGATCCTTCGTGCACCTCGTGCATTAACAAGTCTGCTTCCGTTCTATCAACGCATCTGAGGAGTACCATATCAAGGTTCCTTTTGTATAAGGACCCATCAGTGTTCAGAAAGAAACTACCAGCAAGCCTTCTCAAAGTCTTCTTATCATTGGAAGATGCCCCAGGTGGGTATGTTTGATCCTCCAAGAAGCACTTAATGTCATGGAACCAAGGCTTTTCGTCCTTGACAACTTCTGCTGCGAACACATATGCTGGTCTGTCAAGTCTGGATACTGAAATCTGAGGTACAAAGTTGGCAGCTTGAACTTTGATCATGGATGAAATGGTAGCTAGAGCATCTGCAAACTGATTCTCGTCCCGAGGGATATACTCAAGCTTGACTGTTGTGAAGAATGTCAATAGCCTTCTTGTATAATCCCTGTAAGGTAACAGATGATCCTGGTGGGTGTACCATTTGCCGTTGGTTTGATTAACTACCAGAGCTGAATCTCCGAATACGGTCAATGTCTTGATCCTGAGGTTAATGGCTTCCTCAAGACCCATAATACAAGCTTCGTATTCAGCTTCGTTGTTAGTGCAGTTGAAAGTGAGTTTTGCCGAGAAAGGCATGTGAACTCCTTTGGGTGTAATGAGTACCGCACCAACACCACGACCATTCATGTTAACAGCCCCATCAAACATCATAGTCCATTCTTCTTCCGGGTCAGGCCCTTCAGTGTGAACAGGCTCTTCATGATCTTTTGCTTTAATGAACATGATGTCTTCATCAGGGAAGTCAAATCTCATAGGCTGGTAGTCATCAATAGGTTGCTCAGCAAGATATTCAGATAGTACACTGCCCTTGATAGCTTTCTGAGAGGTGTACTGAATGTCATATTCCGTGAGAATCATTTGCCATCTTGCAACCCGTCCGGTAAGTGTTGGCTTCTCGAAAATGTACTTAACTGGGTCCATCTTTGAGATCAATAAAGTAGTGTGGGTCAACATATACTGTCTCAGTCGGCGAGCAGCCCACGCTAAAGCACATCAAGTTTTCTCGAGCAGTGAATAACGTTGTTCACAGTCGGTAAACTTTTTGCTCAGGTAGTATATTGCATACTCTTTTCGACCAGACTCGTCATGCTGGCCCAGCACACACCCCATTGACTCTTCTAATACTGTCAAGTACATTATCAGAGGTCTTCCTTCAACTGGAGGCATAAGGATTGGAGGTTCTTGCAAGTACTCTTTGATCTTGTCAAAAGCCTTCTGGCAGTCTTCATTCCACCTGACCGTTTGTTCTTTTCTCAACAACTTGAACAAGGGTTCGCAGGTTGCTGTGAGGTGAGATATGAACCTTGAGATGTAGCTCAATCTACCTAGGAACCCTCGAACTTCTTTCTCAGTCTTCGGTGCAGGCATATCTTGAATAGCTTTGACTTTATCAGGGTCAACTTCAATCCCTTTCTCGCTTACAATAAAACCCAGCAGCTTACCAGATCTCACCCCGAATGTGCACTTGTTGGGGTTCAGCTTCAGTTGGTACTTCCTCAGACGCTTGAATAACTTCAGCAGATTCACCAGGTGGTCTTCTTCTGTGAGGGACTTGGAAATCATGTCATCCACATAACATTCAATTTCTTTATGGATCATGTCGTGGAATAATGTTACCATAGCCCGTTGGTAAGTTGCACCAGCATTCTTCAGCCCGAATGGCATCACCTTGTAACAGAACGTGCCCCAGGGTGTGATAAAAGTTGTCTTCTCCATGTCTTCAGGTGACATTTTGATCTGATTGTATCCTGAAAATCCGTCCATGAAGGAGAATACCGAGAACTGAGCCGTATTATCAACCAATACATCAATGTGAGGTAAAGTGAAATCATCTTTCGGGCTGGCTCTGTTCAGATCCCGGTAGTCAACACACATCCTTACTTTTCCGTCTTTCTTAGGCACAGGTACTATGTTAGCAACCCACGGCGGGTAACTAGTTACGTCAAGGAACCCGGCGTCCCACTGCTTTTGTACCTCTTCCTTGATCTTCATTGCCATGTCTGGGCGAGTGCGGCGCAGTTTCTGTTTAACTGGTGGGCATTCTTCTCTCAAAGGCAGCTTGTGCACCACAATGTCGGTGTCCAATCCTGGCATATCTTGATACGACCAAGCAAACACATCCACATATTCTTGAAGCAGATTAATCAGTTGTCTCTTCACTGAGTCTTGCAAGCAGGCCCCGATTTTAACCTCTTTCACGTCTTCATCTGTACCAAGATTGACTGTTTCGACCTCCTCCTGATGAGGAGTGATAACCTTCTCCTCTTGTCTCAACAACCTGGCTAGCTCTTCAGGAAGCTCATACTCTTCTTCAACCCCTTCATCAGCTTGATTGATTGGATTGTCAAAGTCATACGAAGTCATAGCCGTGCTGTTGTCGGTGCTGTCTGGAAGGCACTCTCTGCAAGGGTTCAGTTTGTTCATTTTAGTGATTGATTTTAATCTTGTTTAAAAAGTGAAATAAAGTTGTCATTTTGAAAACATCGCCATTTATTTTTTGTACAAAAAGAAAAATGGAAAAATAGTGAGTGGAAAAGAAAAAGACTCATTTGCAAAAAGATGTCTGATATTTCATTGATTAATCTTGTTTGCACAAAAAGTACAGATGGCCCGATTACAAAATGAGTCTTGTCATCTTGGGCAAGATGCAAGACTTTGATGCATGCTATAAAAATACAGGAAATAATAATTACTTTGCATGAGTAACTCTTATAATTTCCTGGGAAGACCAGTTTGAGATACTGCTCCCCGGGATCTTTGGACGAATCCAGCTTTCCAGGTTGCGTTCTTCTTCCAGCTCGTCTTCCAAGTTGTTGACAGCATCAGGGGTGAGCATCCCCCCACTGACAAAACCGGGCTTCTCAGCAGCCTCTGCTTGATTTTGTTGAGTTGGTCTGTAACCCAACCCAAATTTGTCCTTCTTCTCTTCCACAGATAAAACCTTGCCCCAGCCTTGGGCAGTTCCTTCTTCAACAACCTTCCGGGCTTGTTGATAAGATGCCATGGAGATTCCAGATACAGCAGATGCTTCGTTCACGTTCAAGGCCTCAAACCCTTGACTCATCGTCTCGTGGATCTCCCCATCCATCTCAATATACTTATAAGTAGCCAGATGGCTAACAAATATATCCTCCTCCCCACAGATAGTAACGACTTGGCCTTCCCACTCAAATTTTAACTTCTGGTGAAGGGTAGACGTTACTGCGCCAGCGGCATGAATCCATGGTCTACCCAACAAACAGCTGTAGGCAGGCTGAATGTCCATCACGTAGAAGATCGTTTTAAAAGTTTGTGGGCCAATCGTTACAGGCAGCTCAATTTCTCCCAGAACCGATCTCTTAGAACCATCAAAGGCTCTTACTACCAGGTTACTGGGACGCAATGCTAATCCTTCATACTCTAGCTTCACCAGGGCCTTTTTCGGTAAGACATTAAGGGATGACCCTGTGTCTACCAGCACATGGGAAAGGACTGCACCTTTACATTCCATGGTGATGTGCAAGGCCTTGTTATGGTTGCGGCCTTCCGTTGTCAAGTCAGTATTGGTGAACCCTAGCCCATTGCTAGCAGTAACATTTCCAACCACGGTTTCCAACTGATTGACGGTGATCTCTTCAGGCACGTAAGCTGCGTGCAAGACTTTGAGTAGTGTATTCCGATGGGCTTCGGAGCACATAAGCAATGATAGGATAGAGATCTTGGATGGCGTCTGGTGAAGCTGATCCACTATTTTGTAATCACTCTTTTTGATATTTCTCATGAACTCATCAACTTCTTGATCGAATGGTGTTTTCAAAGCTTCCTTAACAGCTTGATCTTCCTGCACCGGGCTCTTTCCTTTTGCCTTGGCAGCAGCTTCTGCTTCGGCAGTGGGCCTTTGAATTTGTGGAGCAAAGAGACGTCCGCTTCGAGTGAAGCCTCCTCCTCCTCCAACATTATCTATTTGTGGTGCAGGTGTTGGTGGTTCAAGAGTGATTTTCTTTCCTTCGCAGTATACGTCAGAGCCGTAATGCCAAGGGATGGCCTTACTGCTTTCATAAGGTACTGGTCCAGGTACTGTGACAGTGACTGGACTGATGACAGCTGCAGAAGGGACCGTGATAGTTTGTGGATCATAATAAATTGTGACCGGCGCTCTGATGGGAGCAGCACTTTCTGAGTTGTAGGCAGAGTTGTTTTCAGGATCATAAAATATTGTGACAGTTGAGACATCTTCATGATTTGTTGCTGATGTTGTAGGAGATATTGTTGGAAGGATGGGCGTTGTTGTTGTAGGAGATTCAAAATGGAGTGATGCTGAAGTTGTAGAAGGAACATTTGTTGATATCTGGTCAGTGGAAATGACAGATGAAGTACTAGTTGATGAAACTGAAGAGTTGTCGGGAACAATGGTTGTTGCAGTTGGAGGAGATACAGGAATTGCTGCTGATGAGATTGCTGGATTTGTTGGAAATGATGTGGTGATTTGAAGCTGGCCACTCTGAATGAGACCATCTATGCCATTCCTCAAGTTATCGCACCCATTTACTGAAATATTGCAGTAAGCGCACCCTAACTCGCACCCCGGGAACATTTGACATTCGAGGAGCTGAGCCTTAATCTCTACCAACGGTGTTCGAATCTGACCCACACTGGTTATTAAATAAGACGGCTTGTCTTCTTCGATAGCGTTGATCCTGGGACCCCCGTGGTTTGGCATAGGGTTCTTATTAACATTGGGCGGTGGTGCGAAATTCAGGGCCTTAGAGTCTACCAGGTCTTGTACCTTCATGTGCAAGGCCCTGCACTTTTCTGTACTGTGGCCAAGTGCATTTGAATGAAAAGCACATCTGGCGTTGGATTCATAATTCCTGGGTAGACTGTTGGGATCTGGAGGTGCCAATGTCCTTAGCTCAACCAGGTTGAGTTTCAGGAGTTGTGGCAGCAATGTAGCATATGGCATAGGGATCGGATCGATCACCCTATTGGCTTGAGAAGGCCTTTGTTGGAACGACCTTTGCTGATTGTTGTTGTTGGTGTTGCTGTTGTTGTAGTTTCTCGGAGGATACTGAGTTTGTTGATGGTACTGAGGTTGTTGCTGATAGTTTTGCTGCGGAGGTTGATAGGCTGGTTGTGGATGAGCTGGAGCGGGAATGGTGACTGCTGCCACAGATCTATGAACATATTGGGGCCTGCCCCTGTTGGTGTGGATGGCATTGGTCTCACCAGTCCTTCTTGGGCCCGCAAAAGGCTTTCTTGCATTACTGGATGAGCTTGCACCGTTGTCTGAGATCTTACCCATCTTCAATAGGCTTTCAATTCTCTCCCCGGCTATGACTACATCTGCAAAGCTGGTAGATGAGAAGGCAGCTAGCCTATCAATGTAAGTCCCGTGAAGGGTGTTCATGAACATATCAGCCATCTCCCTTTCTGACATAGGTGGCTGGACAGCAGCAACAAGCTGTCTCCATCTTTGAGCATACTCTCGGAAGCTCTCTCTAGATGACTGTGACATTCCCATTAGGAGGGTCCTGTTGGGTGCCATATCCAGATTATACTGATACTGTCTGATGAAGGCCTCTGCCAGGTCCTTCCAGCATCTAATAGTTGCTCTTGTCAGATGGGAATACCATTCCCTCGAAGCTCCAGTCAAGCTATCCTCAAAATAGAACATCCACAGCTTCTCGTCCATGGTATAGGCCTTTAGCCTCCCGAGAAAAGATTGTAGATGGGTCCTGGGGCAGGAAGTCCCATTATATTTCTCAAAGCATGGTGGCTTAAACTTGTGGGGAATCCTGACCCCGTCTACCAAGCCCATGTCCATAACGTCGAAACCCAAAGAGTTTTGAGATTCTAGGGATCTTAACTTCTCAGCTATCTCCTCCAGCCTTCTATCATAAGCTTCCTCCCCGGCTCCCATCACTGTGAACTGGTCTTCCTGGGGGTCTTCTTGCAGTACCCTCCCTACTGTGGCAGTCCCTTGTATATTGACAGGGATGTTGGCCTCCGGATGGAGGTGGGGTCCAAAGACTGGGGGATTGACATGAGGTTGGACTCTTTCATTGTTGCTAGTCCCAGCAGTCCCTGGCTGATGATCTTCCTGATTCCTCCCTTCTACCAGTGCTCTGAGCCTCTCCTGGCTTTGAGCCATATTGTTCATCACCTCCATGAATTGCGTCATCTGATTCCGCATTTCCAACCTCTCGTTGGTCATCTGATTTCTGACCTCTGTAAGGTCCTGCTGCATTTGATCCATCTGTATGCCCGGAAGGTTGTTACGGGTTGGATATCTATGTGGACGGTTAAGTGGAAACACACGTCGCCGAGCAATAATTCCTGAGATCACAACAGAGTTAGTAACAAATAAACAAAAACCTACAAAACAAATCAAAAGGTTAGTATGCAATGCAGTGTGTCTATTTGTTTCCAAGGTATCCGGCTTGGCACTTGGTTTTGACCCTTCCAGACCCTTGAAGATGCTTGTGATGTTGCTTGACGAAAACTCAGATGAAACAAACCAACACATATATATATTACAAGAAAGTAAAATAATACAACTTGTTCTTTTTTACAACACAAGCCCTCTGAGGGGTCAAAATACATCATAAGAAAATAAAAGTACATAAAATGAAAGCGACAACAAACAAAAAGGTCAAACACCAAGGCCAAACTCATCCTCCTGAACTTCCTTGAGAAGTGCTTCAGTCACAGGATCAGCCGGACGCTCCGTAAGGTTCCTGATAAGGAGATTCCTGGTTGTTACAGCTGTAGTTAGCTTCTTGTGTTGACTTTGGTCCTTTGACCTCTTCACTCCAGCTCTGATCTTCAGCTCTGAGACCTCCCTCTGGGCTGTTTCCAGGGCTTCTTGTTGCTCTTTTGCACTAGCTTCCATCTGCTCCATCTTATCCTGAGTCCTTTTGTCCTCTTGAGTACGGGCTTCGGTGATCCTGACCCACCTAGCCTGACTCTCCTTTAGATACAAATCAGCCCTGGCCTTCTGGAACTGAGCTTCCTTGCAGGCATTCTTCAAGATCTGCTCTCCAGGCCTAGACTTCTTAATGTAATCTTCAGACTTCTCAATTCTAGCCAGATGCTCCACCTTCAACTTCTCCAACCTCTCAATATCCAGTCTGCCATCACTCCTCTCCCAGAGGGTCTTCTGTAGGGCCTGAGTCAGCTTCTCATTTCTCTCTTTCAATTTCTCAAACTCCTCTAAGCTGATAGTTGCTGGAGGTGGTGTTGTGGAAGGCCCAGGCATATCTTCAATAGTGAAGGGCATTCCAGATAACTGAGCCCTGGCATGAGACCACTCATAGTATTGGGCTGAGGCTACATTATTGCATCTTCCAAGAATAGTTACCCCCTTAGTCTGCACATTGTTCCAGGCCCAGGCTGCTTGCCTGACAACAGCCAGATTAGGCTTGATTTCAACATAAAGGGTCTCAGTCAAATCATGTGCTCTAGGAGGGTGGACTAATGCATAGCCCAGTTGTCTTTTGAACAGCAGGGGGTTGTAATTGATGCAACCCTTCACTCCAATTAGAGGCACATTGGGAAATTGCCCACAACTTGTGATGATGTCTCTGCCCTTGGTGCTCTGAGTGCACCATCTGATGTCATCCGAGGTTAGAGAAACCAGCCTCCTAGCCCAGTTCTTCTGCTGGTGAGGGTTTAAGAATGCATCAGTCTTTGGCAGATGCTTGAGCAGCCAAGTGTGGAACAAAGGAGCACAACATCTCACTAATCTTCCCCTTTGCTTTTCATTCCTTTGATGGACTGAGTAGTAAAGATCCCCCAGCAAGGTAGGCACTGGGTTTCTCAGGATGAAAAGATGGACTGCATTCTTGCTAACAAACCTAGGCTCATCTGCAAAAAGTATGACCCCATATATGCTAAGGGCCAACAGGGCACAGACTGCCTTCCACTCCCCTAGGGAGGCCTTCAGACTAGCCTGAGAAGTCAAGAAATCCAGATGAAAACCAGAGATTCCAGCTTTAGATGTCAAATTCTGCCCAATCAAAACTGGTTCCAGATGTAATGCTTTGGCTATCTCCTCATTACTTGGGAAAGCCATCTCAGGGTTGAAGGGGATTCCACTCCTGATGGGCACACCAACCAATGATGAATACTCCTCCAGCAAAGGTCCCAACTGGAAATTCTGAAATGTAAAGCACCTCAGGGGAGGGTCATAGAACTGCAGGCAGGTATGTATCAAGCTCCTCTGTGAAGGGTCCAAATCCATAACCACATCAAGGATTCCTCCATAATGTTCTCTAAAAAGTGGTATATGGTCTGGAGTAATCAGGGTCTGAATCCTCCTGATGCTAGCTAGCTCAGGCTCAAAGAAGTGATAGGAGATATTGCTCTTCTTAGGTGCCATGTTGATGAAGAATAGGTGTTGATGATAATGACTGAGGACAACACTGAAGATAGGCCACTGATAGGCTGAGACTGAGGATGCAAGTGACTGAAGCAAGTGACTGATAGCTGAAGCAAGTGTTGATGAAGATAGGTCTAAGCTGATGATGGGGTCAAAACCAAGCCAAAATGATAGGAGGGATACCCTGAAAAACAAATAAACACATGTCAAAATGATGCAATGAGGATGTATGCAAATGATATGCAAGGGTTTGTGACTGAGCTGGATCTGATCAAATGCCCTGATATAAGTCCACATATGTTCAAGAAATCCAGATGGAGGTCTATAAGTCCAGTAACCAGGGTGGGGGACTCAAATAAAGAGCCACATGTCCAGGGTTTTAGAATCACAAGAACTGTCCCAAAATGAAGTACTCTTAAACAAACAAAGTAACAGGGTATTCTGAGGTCAAGGGTACCTGCAAACCTGTAAACAACCCAACCCCCTCACAGGTGGTGTTCTAAAACAAGGATCCTCAGACTTGGATCAGTTATGAGAAGTGTAAGCACATCTAACCCGGAGGTACAGTGTTTACAATAACCATAAAAGTTCCTCCTCTAATTCACCTCAGTTTCTGAAGGTCAATACTAAAAGGTCATCCAGACTTAGCAGGCTTCCCAGATAGCCCTAGCATTGCAGGAAATCTGCAACACAGAGTTCTCAAGAAGAAACCCATATCTGAACCGTGTTTCATATTCCCGCACCAGACCGAGATGGAATGGGAAAGAATATGATTCACTCTAGCCTAGGTGTCACTCAGGTCCCAGGTATAGGACCTTAACTCTCAATGGAACACCCACCCACCAAAGCAAACAAACAGATCCAGCCAGCAGCACAATATGACAATATGATATAATGCAAAGCTATAAAGAAAGCAGTAAACAACTGTACATAAAGCAAAAAATAAATACAAATATACATAACACCCCAGTAAACACAAATCAATCAAGCGCTAGGAGGAACCCACAAAAAGAACCAGAAGCCCTGGTTGCAGCATAAGTGTCCCCAACAGAGTAGCCAAGCTGTCGCTCCCGATAAGTGGGACCAGCCCAAATAAAGGTACAGACGCGAACGGTCGGCGAAAAGAACAATGAGAACACACAGCAGTGAACTCACTGGAAAAGAAAAGAGTCGCCAGCTAGGCATTTTTATCCCGGAGGAAAGGCAATGCTGCATAGACCTAGAAAGATACGGATAAGACGGTTGCGAACCAGAGAGACTGAGAAAGGGGGTTGGTTACAACCTGGGAAGGTATTAGCACCCAGATTGTCCGTCGTACTCGACGGGATCCACGCTTAAAAGATTTGTGTTTTAAAGGGGTAGTGTCAGTGCAATCTGTGTATAAAGAGCTGGAAAAGGATGTACAGGTGTCAGTGTAAAAGAAGTGAAGTGTATAATGATGTGTCAGTGTAAGAATGAGAATGAATTGCTCATGATAATGAGGCTAAGAGAAAGATGCTGGAAAGAGGGGGAATATACAGAGACTTTTGTTCGATAACTGTTAAGTTATGCCTACGTATCCTCTCGTGCAATGAGGAAGTCAGAACACCGTAGTTCGACCCAAAGAGACTGAAAGATGAATTGACTTGTGAACTGCCTGCTTGTCAATGCTCAAGTGTATGATCTGTCTGGCACAGATGCAAACTGTCTTGCATTAGACGGAAGAAGCAAGTTCTCGTTTGTGAGTGAATGAGGTGAGAAAAGAATCCCGGAGGAGACGATTATTGTTTGTTTTTGAGTTTTCAGTCTTTTATTGCTTTTGAAAGTTTGTCATAAGTTAATGAGCTTAAGCCTAAACCAATGGGTTAGTAAACTCATCACATCTTCCCTCTGATTAGGGGTAATGAGAATACCTTAAGTGTGAAGTCAGATTCTCACACTTAATCACCTTTGGTATAGGATTAAGATCATTAACCTACTTGTGATTATTTATATGTTTTTGGTGTTTTTGTTTAGTGTTAAGTAATGAGGTTAAGCCATAATCAAGGATTAAACAGACTCATTACACCATCCTAATAGAAGGATAATAGATGAGAATGTTTAAGCTGAGGAAAGCTCCTCAACTTAATCCATGATCAGGGATTAACTTCATGACTAAACAAAGCCTTTATTAAATGGATTTTAGTTAATGATAAGATGATGAAGTGATTTTTAGGGTTTGTAAGACAACTTGAGGGGGACTTGTCCATTAACACTAGGGTTAGTCCTTCTTAACCAATTAAGGAAGAATTAGAACCCTAATGCAAGGCCCAAGTTACAAGCTTGATGTCTTGATGATTATTAAGTGGATTGATTAAAGGATTTAAACACATTAAGGGTTTAACACTTAGGATTAAAGTTATACACTCCATCCTAATAGAAGGATGCAGGCATAAGCTTAATCTCAAAGCCTTAAAGCCTTTAGGGTTTAGTCCCTGATTATGAGATGAGAAGAGAAGACTCAAAAGAGACACAAAGGTAAAACTAAATGGGGGACTAATCAAAACCCTAATCATTGTCATGCTTGGTTGTTCCTAAGGTTTGTGAGGTTTACAAGAACAATCTTCAATGGAACCACCAGGAAGCAGATGAAAGGATCAGGAGAAGCAAAGTAACTTGCTTCATTCAAGAAGTCAAGTCACTTGAAGAAAGAAAGTAAGAAGAAGAAGAATGAGCAAGCTCAATCTCAAACACATATCAAAATGCAGCATGGATGCATAAAGGAGATGAAGAGAAATGTTATGAGAAGTGAAGGCAAATTCACTTCTCAAAGTCACTTACCACCTGAAAGGTTAGAAAAGAAATGCAATGCAATGCAAAATGGGATGAGATGACATGATGAGAAACAAAACCAGAAACATTTACATGATGCTAATGATTCTATGAGATGCTACAAACATGAGGCAGCACATGGAAATGATCATACAAGCTCATGAATGCAAATGGGGCAAGTTAAGAACCATGAACATACATGAAAAGTTATGAAGTGCATATGTCATACAACATGGCAAATGCAAGATGCACTGACCAAACATGCTTTCAATATGTCTTATGATGTTCAATGAATCAAATGGAGGCATGAAATGTCATGGCAAGTCATGTTATGCAAGCAAATGCAAGATGAATGCATATGGAAGCCCAAATTAGGGTTTATGATCAAAACATCAAACACCAACCAAAATCAGAAGCAAAAAACATTATAAAAAAATTGAAAATGCACTCAAAGGACCCCTAATCCTATACTAACCCAATGCCCAAAGGAGAGGTTTCAACTCTTAACCTAATTAGGGTTATGAATTTTCTAAGTTTTCTAGGGTTTTAAGGTACCTTAACAAGAAAAATGCCAAACAAATTGAAAATGAAAGATCAAATCATGACCATTTAATCTCACAAACTACATGCTAAACACAATGCAATGCAAAAAGAATCAAGGTCCAACTCTTCATGGATAGGCAGAAATGATTTTTGGAAGTTTGGATCAAAATAATGCATCAAAATGATTTTAATTCAATGAAAAATTCTCAAAATGCATCAAGATCAAAAAATAAATTTGGTTTGAAGGTTGGACAATGTTTCTAAATGTCTTAAAACATTTCATGAATTTTTTGGTGATTTTTAAATACCTAAAAGTATTTTTAATAAATTAATTTTCATTAATCAATTAAAAATAAACTCTTAAATATTTAAAAATACTTTTTTAAGGTAAAAAATGAAAATAAAAATATTTTTGTGTTTTAAAAATTAATGAAACTCTTGACAAAAAGTTTCATAATTTTTAAACAATTTTTACTATTTTAAATAAATTATGGAAATTTAATGAAAGAAAATGAAAATAAAATAAAAAAAATGAAAAGGTAAGCTGATCTGATGGTGGAGATTTAAACTGGGTTTGAAATGGTTGACTAGCGCGTCATCCAAGGGCTGAGGTTGGTCCTGATTAAATTAATTTAATTATGATTAATTAAACTAACTAAAGGGGATTAGGGCAAGATGAGCGAATCTGGGCCATACGTGTACGCGGGAAGTCAACAAAGTCAGGCCATCTAACGCATGAGATTCAAATGGACTTAATGACTGGGATTAAGGCTAATAACATTCAGGTGACCGGAGGGAAGCTCCGGTCATCTTCTCCGGCGACAACAAAACCCTAGATCTTGATTCAGGCTTCTAAACATCAAATTAAACACAGCCAAGTGATCCTCTAACATCCTAGGATACAAATCCACCCTCAAACATCATTTAAACCCCAAGAAACAAGCAAATCGAAGGAAACAAATTTCACGGGTGAAATTTCAGAGTAACAATACAAACTCATTTCTTACTCATTTTCGATTCTAAGAGTATCCCCATGACCAGCAAGACATAAGCAATCAATTTATAACTTAAAATGCAAGCTTTGGGAGAAAAAATCCATGGTCATACCTGAGCTGGAAAGCTTCAATACTGAGCTTTCAGAGCCTCCTTTGTGTGCAAATGAACTTCTTTGACTCCCTTGAACTCAAAGAGAAGCTTCAAAGTTCTTGTGGATGGCTGGTTTGAGGAGAAGTGTTCTGGTGCAGCAGGTTTTACAGTCAGGATTTGTGAAGTTTCAGGCTACTCCAATGGTGGATTCTTGCTCCTTTGAGTGTGTTTGACTTGTTGGTGAAGAGAAATGGGGTGTTTGATGGCTGGAAAATGAGATTCGAAAGTTCTGGCTTTGAGAATGAAAAATGGTGAAGCTCAGTTCTTGCTTGGTTCAGGCCTAAGTCTTGCTGGTTTTGGCTCAGTGAAGCAAGGTGAGTTGATTAATGGAGTTGGTTTTTGTGTTTGTGAGTTGTGTGGAGAGATTCGAAGGGTTTTGCTTGAGGGAGTGAGTTTGTGAATGTGATGATCTTGTGTGTTTCAGCCTGGCTTGATGTATGAAATGGCTAGCATTTTCTTTGCATAAACTAATCTCATTGGTCAGATGATGTGACTTGGCCTTTATTGATTGGTAAGGTGCCTTTTGCAAAATGTCAACTTTGGTGTAAGGAAAGCATGGGTTGTGTTCTAGGCTAGTACAAGTGTGTGGGCTGGCGCAGCATGGTGAGGGGAGAGGGCTAGGGTGGTTCAGCAGCCAAGGCAACAAGTGGGTGAGGTGTGATGATGGTTTTTGCAAGTTGTTCACTTTTGGTTCATATGAAACTTTCTTGCTCCCAAGGCCATGAAACATGAGAAGTTTTTAGTCCATTCTGAATTTTTGGTCACATGTGATGTTTGTGTGATGGTTAGACATGAATTAGAAGTTACAAATGCCTTGGTACAAAGTTTTTGCAAGTTTCTCATTTGAGGCATATCTTGAAAATTAGTGATTTTTGCCAACTTTGACACACCATAACTTTTGATCCAAAATGAATTAGATCATGTTCTTGTACTTTTTGAAAAGGGAAAGATCTAATCTACAACTTTCATGACCAAAGTTTTTCCATTTGAAGCATTTTTGGATCAAAAAGCAAGGGTTGAAAAAGTGGCATAAAATGACATTTCATGAAAAGTCAACCATGCCCTAAAAAGTCAACTTTGCAAAAACTTGTAATTCTTGAATTTTGTGAACTTCAAACCTCTTCCATGATCAAATAAAGATCAAATACACTCAAAATGATGAAGATCACCCCTTGGTTGGGTCATTGGGGGCCTCAGATGCCCTGATTTTGCACTGACTTGCCCAGAAAGTCAACTCTTGATCAGATGACTTCTCCATGGAATTTCTTCATAAAAATTGATATGCATACTCCCTATACCATATAGAGACCAATAGAAACAAGAATGGCCAAAAAATTTGGAGTTATGGCCTCTGAAATCAAAACCCTAATTTTAGGTCAACTGTGCAGTCAAACTTGGCTCTGCTTCCATACCAATCCCAGTTTTTGTGATTCTTTGGCATTTTTGACTTTGAGAGGATATAATATGATGCTTGAACACATATAAACCCATTTGAAGTGATTGATGACCTCTGGAGTGGCTCAAAAGGCTCTTGGATTGCTCAGATCACAAACCCTAGATGCAGATGACCTAGAACCTATGCAGTGAATCAAAATTAGGATATGAGATGATATGATTGTGTTTATGCATATGAAATGATCACAAGCCATGGTGTGAATGGGTGAGGGAAAATTTGGGGTGTTTACACCAGGGAACACTTAGAATTCTAACAACTGAGCTTTGATTTCAACCAAAGTTATTCGGATATGTGCAACACTACTAATTAATGTGGATGGTTTGCCCTCCTCAATAGCATTAATCCTAGGCCCGTTGTGACTAGGAATTGGATTTCTTGTGACGTTCGGAGGAGGCGCAAAATTGAGAGCTTTCGAGTCCACCAAATCCTGGACTTTCATCTGTAGGGCCCTGCATTTTTCAGTATTATGCCCCAGTGCGTTTGAGTGGAATGCACACCTGGCATTTGCATCATAGTTCTTTGGGAGATTGAGGGGATCTGGAGGTGCCAATGTCCTTAACTCAACCAGGTTGAGCTTCAAGAGTTGTGGAAAGAGTGCAGCATACGACATTGGGATTGGGTCAATTACCCTATTTGCCTGAGATAGTCTTTGTTGGAAGGGACGCTGCTGTTGGTTGCTATTGTTGTTGTTGTACGACCTTTTTTGTGGATAATGAGCTTGTTGTTGATACTGTGGTTGTTGTTGTTGAGGATACAATGGTTGTTGTGATACTGGAGCTGGGATGGTAACAACTGCTACTGACCTGTGAGAATACTGGGGCCTGCCCCGACTTGCATGAATGGAATTAGTTTCACCTGCCCTTCGGGGTCCTGCAAATGGTTTTCTTGGATTGCTGGAGGAACTCGTACCACTGTCGGAGATTTTGCCCATCTTCAAGAGACTTTCAATCCTCTCACCAACTATGACCACATCTGCAAAACTGGTAGAGGAGAAAGCAACCAGTCTATCAATATAAGTCCCTTGCAATGTGTTCATGAACATGTCAGCCATTTCCCTCTCTGACATGGGTGGTTGGACAGCAGCAACAAGCTTTCTCCATCTTTGAGCATAATCCCGGAAGCTCTCTCTAGAAGACTGAGACATGCCCATTAGAAGAGTTCTATTGGGAGCCATGTCTAGGTTGTACTGATATTGCCAGATGAAAGCTTCGGCCAAATCCTTCCAACATCTTATAGTGGCCCTTGTCAGATGCAAATACCATTCTCTTGATGCTCCAGTCAGGCTGTCCTCAAAGTAGAACATCCATAACTTATCATCCATGGTATAAGCCTTGAGCCTACCCAAGAAATATTGCAGGTGAGTACGTGGACAGGAGGTACCATTATACTTTTCAAAGCACGGGGGTTTGAATTTGTGGGGAATTCTCACCCCATCTACTAGGCCCATGTCCATCACATCGAAGCCCAAAGAATTCTGAGATTCCAAAGATCTTAACTTTTCAGCAATCTCATCCAATCTTCTATCATATACCTCCTCTCCAGCCCCTATAACAATAAACTGTTCTTCTTGGGGATCCTCTTGCAGGATTCTTCCCCCAGCAGTATTACCTTGAACATTCCTCGGGATGTTGACTTCTGGATTCAAGTGAGGTCCATACTCTGGTGGATCAATACTAGGCTGTCCCCGTTCATTGTTGCTAGTTCCCCCTGTTCCCAGATGAGGCTCTTCAGGAGTTTGTCTTTCCACCAGCTCTCTTAACCTTTCTTGGCTCTGGGCCAAGCCAGTCATCACTGCCATAAACTGAGACATTTGATTTCTCATCTCCACTCTCTCATTAGCCATCTGATTTCTGACCTCAGTCAGGTCCTGCTGTACTTGTTCCATATGAATACCGGGAAGGTTGTTACGAGTCGGGTACCGGTGCGTGCGGTTGACAGGGAGCACTCGGCGACGAGCAATGTTTCCTGAGATCACAACAAAGTTAGAAACAATATAACAAAAACCTACAAAACAAAAACAAGGTTAGTATGCAATGCAGTATGCTTATTTGTTTTCCAAGGTATCCAGTTTGGCTCTTGGTTTTGACATTTCCAGACCTCGAGGAAGATGCTTGATGTTGTTGAGAGGAAGCCCAAATGAAAACAAACATATATTACAAATGATGAACAATACATAGTTCATTTTACAATACATGCCCATGGAGGGTCAAAATACAACAAAAGAGGAAAAGTACATCAAATGGAAACAAACAACAAGCAAAGAGTCAGACATCCAGTCCAAACTCATCTTCTCGGACCTCCTTCAGGAGTGCCTCAGTCACTGGGCCAGCTGGGTGCTCTGTAATGGTCCTAATGAGGAGGTTCCTAGTAGCAATGGCAGTAGTCAGTTTCTTATGCCTGTTATGGTCCTTTGATCTCTTCAATCCTGCTCTGAGCTTCAACTCTGATATCTCTTTCTGTGCATCCAATAAAGCTTCATGCTGCTTCTTCTCATTGGCCTCTAGCTGTTCAATCTTGGCTTGAGTCTTCTGGTATTCTTGTGTACGGGCTTCAGTGATCCTGACCCATCTAGCCTGACTTTCTTGCAGATAGTGCTCAGCCCTAGCTTTTTGAATTTTGGCCTTCTTGCAGGCATTCTTCAGTATCTGTTCCCCAACCCTTGCTTTCCTTATGTAGTCTTCTGTCTTCTCAATTTTGGCAAGGTGCTCAACTCTGAGCTTCTCCAATCTCTCAATGTCCAAGCGACCATCACCCCTTTCCCAAAGAGTCTTCTTCAAGGCTTGAGATAGCTGCTCATTCCTCTCTTTCAACTTTTCAAATTCCTCCAAGCTAACTGTTGCTACAGGCTGCACTGTGGATGGTCCAGGTGTGTCTTCCAAGGTGAAAGGCATCCTGGTAATCTGAGCTCTAGTTCGGGACCAGTCTGTATACTGAGCTGAAGCAACATTATTGCACCTTCCAAGAATAGCTACCCCTTTTGTCTGGATGTTGTCCCAAGCCCAGGATGCTTGTCTGACAACAGCTGAATTAGGTTGCATTTCACAATACAAGGTCTCAGCTAAATCCTGTCCTCTGGGAGGGTGAACCAAGGCATAACCCAGTTGTCTCTTAAACAGTAAAGGATTGTAGTTAATGCAACCCTTCACTCCTATCAGAGGCACATTTGGGTATTGCCCACAACTGGTGATAATGTCCTTGCCCTTGGTGCTCTGGGTGCACCATCTGATATCATCTGAAGTTAAGGCAATGAACCTCTTGGCCCAATTCTTCTGCTGGTGGGGATTCAAGAAAGCATCTGACTTAGGAAGGTGTCTGAGCAGCCAGGTGTAAAACAAAGGAGCACAACATCTTACCAACTTCCCCCTTTGTTTCTCATTCCTCTGATGAATGGAATAGTAAAAGTCTCCTAGAAAAGTAGGTACTGGGTTCTTCAGAAGAAACAAATGGATGGCATTCTTGATGACAAATTTTGGTTCATCTGCAAATAGTATAGCCCCATATATGCTGAGGGCTAACAGTGCACATACTACCTTCCACTCTCCCACTGAAGCTTTCAGGATGGCCTGTGAAATCAAGAAGTCCAAGTGCAAACCAGGAATCCCAACTTTTGTTGTCATACTTTGCTCAATAAGGGCAGGCTCCAAGTACAATGCCCTTGCTATCTCCTCACTTCTGGGAGTAGTCATCTCTGGGTTGAAGGGGATCCCTCCTCTGACAGGCACTCCAATTAGCAAAGAAAGTTCTTCCAGCAGAGGTCCTAACTGAAAAGGATCATGCTCCTCTGAGAAGGATCAAGGTCCATGACCATGTCTAAAATACCCCCATAGTGCTCTCTGAATAGTGGGATGTGGTCAGGTGTGATGAGTGACTGGACCTGCCTAATACCAGTCAAAACAGGCTCAAAAAAATGGTAGGATATGTTGCTCTTCCTGGGAGTAGCCATGAGTGCTGCTGAAGAAGCTGAAGATAAGTGCTGATGAAGATCACAGACTGATGCTAAAGGTGGACCACTGACAGATTGGTGCTGGTGGTGATGGGGATAACTGAAGCAGATATCTGATGAAGACAGCTGAAGCAGAGGTCTATGCAGAAGAAGGGGTCAAAACCAAAACCAAGATACAAAGAAATGGATACCCTGAAAAGAAAATAAAAAAATGTCAAATGATGCAATGATGATATATGCAAATGATATGCAAGGGTTTGTGATCAAGCTGGATCTGATTATCTGTCTTGATATAAGGCCCATGTATGTTCAAAAGTCCAGATGAAGGCTCAGAAATCCAGTAACCAGGGTGGGGGACTCAAATAAAGAGTCACATGTCCAGGGTTAATCACAAGAACTGTCCAAAGTGGAGTACTCTTAAACAAAACAAGTAATAGGGTATGATGTTGTCAAGGGTTCCTGTAAACCTGTAAACAACCCAACCCCCTCACATGTAATGTTCTAGAACAAAGATCCTCATACTTGGATCAGTTATGAGAAGTGTAAACACTTCTAACCCGGAGGTACAGTGTTCACAATAACCATAAAAGATCCTCCTCTAATTCACCTCAGCTTCTGAAGGTCATAATAAAAGGTCATCCAGACTTACCAGGCTTCCCAGATAGCCATAGTACTACAGGAAATTTGTAGCACAGGGTTCTCAAGAAGAAACCCACATCTGAACTGTGTTTCATATTCCCGCACCAGACCGAGATGGAATGGGAAAGAACATGAACCACTCTAGCCTAGGTGTCACTCAGGTCCCAGGTATAGGATCTTAAACTCTCAATGAAACCCTACCCACCAAAACAGCAAACCAGATCCAGCAAATGACAGTATGAAATATGCATAAGACTGTAAAGAAAGCAAGTAAATAAAGCTGTACATAAAACAGTAAATAAAGCAAAATAAATAAACACACACAACACATAACACCCCAACAAACACAAATCAAACAAGCTCTAGGAGGAACCCACAAATAGTACCAGAAGCCCTGGTTGCAATATAAGGTTCCCCAGCAGAGTCGCCAAGCTGTCGCTCCCACCAAATGACACCTTGTCAGAAGGGGTACAAACGCGAACGGTCGGCGAAGGAAAAGAATGAAAAGAGTCACCAGCTAGGCATTTTTATCCCGAAGGAGAGGTAATGCTGCATAAACCTAAGAAAAGATGGATAAGACGGTTGCGAACCAGAGAAACTGAGAAATGGGGTTGGTTACAACCTGGGAAGGTATTAGCACCCAGATTGTCCGTCGTACTCGACGGGATCCACACTTCAAAGATTTGTGCTTAAAGGGGTAGTGTCAGTGCTATCTTGTGTGCAAAAGCTGGGAAAGAATGCAAGTGTCAGTGCAAAAGAAATGTGAAGTGAAATAAAAGAGTGTCAGTGCAGAGAAAAAAAGCTCAAGACTATGAGGCTCAAAGAATAATGCTGGAAGGAGGGGGAATATACAGAGACTTTTGTTCGATAACTGTTAAGTTATGCCTACGTATCCTCTCGTGCAATGAGGAAGTCAGAACACCGTAGTTCGACTCAAAGAGACTGAAAGATAAATTGACTTGTGAAATGCTTACTTGTCTATGCTCAAGTGTATGACCTGTCTGGCTCAGGTGCAAACTGTCTTGCATTAGACGAAAGAAGCAAGTTCTCGTTTGTGAGTGAATGAGGTGAGAAAAGAATCCCGGAGGAGACAATTATTGTTTGTTTTTGTGTTTTCAATCTTTTATTGCTTTTTTGAGTTTGTCATAAGAAAATGAGCTTAAGCCTAAATCAAGGGTTAGTAAACTCATCACATCCTCCCTCTGATTAGGGGTAATGAGAATACCTTAAGTATGAAGTAAACACCTCACACTTAATCACCATGATGTAGGATTAAAATCATTAACCTACTTGTAATTATTTAGATGTTTTTGGTATTTTGTTTGGTGTTTAGTAATGAGTTTAAGCCATAATCAGGGATTTAATGGACCCATTACACTATCCTAATAGAAGGATAATAGATGAGAACATTTAAGCTGAGGAAGGCTCCTCAACTTAATCCATGATTAGGGATTAACATCATGACAAAACAAAGCCTTTAGAAGAGTGGATTTTAGTTAATGGTAGGATTAAGAAGTGAGTTTTATGGTTTGTAAGACAACTTGAGGGGGACTTGTCCATTAACACTAGGGTTAGTCCTTCTTAACCAATTAAGGAAGAATTAGAACCCTAATGCAAGGCCCAAGTTACAAGTTTGATGTCTTGATGATTATTAGGTGAATTGATTAAAGGATTTAAACACATTAAGGGTTTAACACTTAGGATTAAAGTTATACACTCCATCCTAATAGAAAGATGCAGGCATAACCCTAATCACAAAGCCTTAAAACCTTTAAGGTTTAGTCCTTGATTAAGAGATGAGGAGAAGACACAAAGATGACACAAAGGTAAAACTAATGGGGGGACTAATCAAACCCTAATTGTGATCATGCTTGGGTGTTCCTAGGGTTTATGAGGCTTGCAAGAAGATCTTCAAGAGAGCCACCAAGGAAGAAACAAGATTAAAGAAGGAGAAGCAGAAAGAAGCAAGACAACTTACTTCACTTAAGAAGATAAGTTGCTTGAAGAAAGAAGGAAGTGAAGGAGCATGAATGAGCAAGCTCACTCTAATACACATATAAAATGCAACAAAGGTGCATAAGAGAGATGAGAAGAGATTATGAGAAGTGAAGGCAAATTCACTTCTCAAACACTTACCACCTGAAAAGTTAGCAACAAGAAATGAAATGAAATGAAAATGAGATGAAATGCCAAGATGAAAGCCAAAGTCAGAAGCATATCAAGATGCCAATGATGCTAAGAGATGATGCAAATGGATGTCATGAGATGTGGATGATCATACAAAGGATGGGAGTGCAAATGAGACATGTAAGAAGCATGAAAGCATACGATATCAAAAGAAAGCAAAAACATGGCAAATGGATGATGCAATGACCAAACATGATTCTAATATGTCATAAGATGTCTTATATGTCATGTAGATACACAAAATGTCATGGCAAGTTCATGTATGCAAGCATATGAAGAATGAATGCAAATGAAGGCAAAAATTAGGGTTTATGTACAAGATGCAATGCAAAATTCAAAATCAGAAGCAAGACATGAGATAAAAAATTGAAAATGGGATCAAAGGTACCCTAAACCTATACAAGTTCACTGCCCAAAAGGGAAGGTCAGAAGCTAAATCCTAAAGGACTTATGATTTTCCTAAATTTCGAGGGCTTTAAGGGTGATCCTAAAGGGAAAATGCCAAACAAATGGAAAATGAAAGATAAAAATGAAACAAAAATGTTTTTAAAAGCTTGAAAGTATGCTTAACACAATGCAAAAAGAACCATTCACAAACTCAACTTGGATCAAAAGTTATGAATTTTTGAAGTTAGGGTTAAAAATATTCAAATTAAAGAACCCTAATTCAAATGAAAATTATCAAAGTATGATCAAAACCAAAAAGAAATTTGTCTTGTGAGTTTGTAAATGTTTTAAAATGTCCTCTAATTTTTTTTTGTAATTTTTAAATACCTAAATGTATTTTTAATTAATTAATTCTCATTAACTAATTAAAAATAAACATTTAAATGATTTACAAATAATTTTTAATGCAAAAAATAAAATAAAAATTATTTTCAGAATGAGAAAAATATTTAAAGTCATTATGCAAAAAATAATTTTTTTTGAAAGTTTCTAGCTATTTTAAAATAAATATGCAAAACAAATAAGAAAAATATGAATTAAAATGAATTTAATGGGAAAGTCAGCAGATCCAATGGCAGGGATTTGAATAAAAAAGGAGGGAGTTGACGCGCACGGATTTGGACGGCTGAGGTTTAAACCTGGCTAATCTGATTTAATTAGATAATAATCCTAAAATTAAAACTAATCACAAGATCCAGGACCTTCAAATGCGCGCGGGAGAATCAATCCAAGGGTCCAGATTCAAATACGAAGCCCTAACCCTAATTAGCCTTAATTACTTTCAGGTGGCCGGAAATGACCTCCAGTCATCTTCTCCGGCCACACCCTTCCCTAAGAAATGCTATCTCACTCCCCTGGCCATGCCAAATCCCCCAAATCTCCAGAAATGATCCCCAAACCCCATAGAACAAGAATCCAGCATCATATTTCATTTATCTTTCATCAAAATCAAGATTCGAAAAAAAAACATAAAAGTGAACAAAATTTCAGAACATGCATACACACTCATCTCTCCACCATTTTCAGTGATTCAAAGCTTAACATGATCAAGGCAACACACTCTATCATTCTATAACAAGAAATTACATTTCTGGAAAATTTGTTCTTGAGGTTACCTGAACTGGAGCTTTCACCTTTGGAGCTTTCTGGCCAGTTCTTTGCTTCAAATTACCTCCAATGATCCCCCTCAAGAGTTTGCAAAGCTTGGTTGGAGTTTATATGGCCTCTATGTGAAGTTTGCTGAAGCTCAGGTCAAGGGAGGTGAAAATCGTATTTTTGATATGGGGTGTTTAAAGGCAAAATGAAGGGTGGGAAATGATCAGTGATGAATGTGGAGTTGAATGGTGGAAAAAGTTTGGAGTTTTGTTGGCTGAGCTATGAGTTTCGAAGAGAAATGCAAAAGGGGAAGTTTTTGTCAATGCTGAGTTGTGGGAGGATTTAGCTTGTGTTCTTGTGTGTGTTGAGTTGCTTTAGGTCCACATAACATGTTCTGATTGGACAGAGAGTTGTTGTGGAACAGTGTGATTGGTATGGCTCATTTTGCATAAAGTCAACAAAGTTGTCCTTGGAGGTATGGGATCATGGCAGGCCAAGGACAAAGGCATGTCCTGTGCAGCTGGCTTTAGGGAGGTCCATGGAATTCAGATTGAGGCAAAACATCAAGTGGAATGAAGTTTGTGGGTGGTTTTGCAAATTGTGAAGGTTTTGGCCCCTTTTGAAATACTTGATGATCAAGGCATGAAACTTGAGAATTCTTTGGGCAATTCTGAATTATAGGTCATGTATGATGTTTGTGTAATGGTTAGAAGTCACTTTGAGGTCACAAATTGGTTTGGTATGAGTTTTTGCAAGTTTCCCTATTTGGTACATAAGTGAAATTTTGTGATTTTTCCCAACTTTACAAAGCCATAACTTGAGTTCTATGATGAATTAGATCAAGTTCTTGTACTTTTTGAAAAGGGAATGATCCAATCTACAACTTTTATGACCAAGAATTTTTCATTTGAAGCATTTTTGAATCAAAAAGAGGAGGTTGAAAAACTTTCCCAAAATGGCAAGTTTGCATTACAAGTCACTTTCCCAAAATGGCAACTTTGCAAGTGGCTTGAAATTCTTCAATTTTGTGAACTTATAACTTCTTCTAAGATCAAATAAAGATCATATACACCCAAAATGATGGAGAAAACCCTTTGGTTGGATGATTGGGGGCCTCAGATGCCCTAATTTTACACTGACTTGTTCAAGAAGTCATCTATTGATCAGATGCCTTCCCCATTGAATTCCTTCATGAAAATTGGTATGTATAATCCTTATAACATATAGAGACCAATAGAAACAAGAATGACCAAAAAATTGGAGTTATGGCCTCTGAAACCAAAACCCTAATTTTAGGTCATCTGTGCAGTTAAGCTTGGCTCTGCTTCCATGCCCTTCTTAGTTCTTGTGATTTTCTGACTTTCTTGATCTTGGGAGGACATAATATGATGCCTGAACATACATGGACCCTCTTGAGATGATTGGAGACTCTTGGAGTGGCTCAGATAGCTCAGGGATTGCTCAGATCACAAACCCTAGATGCAGATGACTTTAAACCAATGCAGTGAAGCAAAAATGCAATATGAGATGATATGATTGAACTTATGCACATGAAAAGATCACAAGCCATGGTGTGAACTTAGTGAGGGCAAATTTGGGGTGTTTACAGTAGTCATCTGAAATCATTTTTCCAGAACTCATATTTTATGTTCCACTAAGAAAGAGCATGCTTCACTGGTCACTCTGAGCTTTGTATTTTCGAAAATGGTTAAGAAATGAGTTTGTATGAATGTTCTGAAAGTTTTGCCATTTTTAATATTTCCTTCGAATCTTGAGTTTGAGCAAGAATAAATTTGTTTTAGGGGTGGATTTGAGTTCAGGGAGATGAGGGGAGTTGATCTGGAGCTTTAGAGCTCCAGAAATGACCTAGGGAGAGAGTTTGAGATTTTCAGGGGAGCATGTCACCGGAGAAGACGACCGGAGCTCTTCTCCGGTGACCTGAAAGTCATTAACTGTGTTAATTAGGATTAGGGCTTTGTTTGAATATAGGCCGTTTGATTTCCCTTTCCCGCGTGTGATGGACGCCTAGGATCACTTCATTAGCATTTAATCTGGATTTATTAAATAATTAATTAGGTTTAAGTGGATTTGAATATGGGCCATCAGATGTGGCACGTAGTCAACTAGGATTTCCCCAGAATCAATGACAACCCTTGGATACGCATACTTCTGTTTATTTTAATTTTTATTTCATTTTTCTCATTTTATTTTGTACCATTTATTTAAAATAGCAAGAAAATTCTAAAAAATATTTTGCTCTGAATTTTTACTTCAAATAATTTTCTTAACCCAAAAATATTTTTATTTTTTATTTTTCACATTAAAAAATCATTTTTAAAAAATTTAAATGTTTATTTTAATCAATTAATGGAAATTAATTAAAATATCATTTAGGTTTCTAAAAATCCCAAAAAAAATTCACATTGCATCTTTAAACATTTAGAAACATTATCATACCATACATACAAATTTCTTTTTGGTTTTGAACCATCTTTGATAATTTTCTTGAATTTAGGGTTCATAAAATTCACATTTTAGAACCCTGACTTCAAGAATTCTTTTCTGCCTAACCAAAAATGGTATGACAATGGTTCTTTTTGCATTAATCTTCATTTGACATGTAGTTTCTAGCATAATTTTTTCAGAAATTTCTTCTGCATTTTTGAATTGATTTGCATTTTTTCCCTTTAGGTACCTTAAAACCCTAGATAACTTAGAAAAATCATAACTTTCATTAGGTTAAGAGTTAGGTCTTCTCCTTTGGGGTGTGATATCATATGGGGTTAGGGTTCCTTTGATTGAATTTTCAATTTTTTAGCTTGTCATTTGCTTCTGTTTTTGGTTTTTGCATCTCATGTTGTATGAAAACCCTAATTTCCCATCTTCCTTTGCATACATCTTGCATAAGCATTCATATAAGAGCTTGCCATGATATTTTATGCATTCACATGACTTCTAAGACATCTTAGGACACATTAGAATCATGCTTGAGCATTTCTTCATCCATTTACCATGTTATGCATTCATTACATTCCATGAACATTCTTGAACTTTCATGCTTCTTTCATGCTTCATTTGCATTCTCATCACTTGTATGATCATCCATTGCTCTTGACATACATTTGCGTCATCTCTTATCATAATTTACATCATGAACATGCTTATGGTTTTGGTTTGCATCCTTACATTCACTTCATTTTCATCTCATCTCTTTCTTTTTACTAACTATTTCAGGTGGTAAGTAATTGAGAAGTGAATTTGCCTTCACTTCTCATCCCTCTTCTCATTTCCTCTTATACATTCATTGCTGCATTTTGCTTTTGCCTTAGAGTGAGCTTGCTCATTCATGCTCCTCCTTCACTTTCTTTCTTCAAGTAACTTATCTTCTTAAGTGAAGTAAGTTAACTTGTTTCTTCTGCTTCTCCTTCTTTCTTCTGCTTCTTCCTTGGTGGCTTATTCTTGAAGATTCCTTGCAAGCCTCATAAACCATAGGAACACCCAAGCATGATAAAATTAGGGTTTTTGATTAGTCCCCCCATTAGTTTTGCCTTTGAGTCTCCTTGAGTCTATCTTCTCATCTCATAATCAAGGACTAAACCCTTAAGGTTTTAAGGCTTTGTGATTAAGATTATGCCTGCATCCTTCTCTTAGGATGGAGTGCATAACTTTAATCCTAAGTGTTAAACCCTTAATGTGTTTAAACCCCTTAATCAATTCACCTAATAATCACTAAGATAATAAGCTTGTAACTTGGGCCTTGCATTAGGGTTCTAATTCTTCCTTAATTGGTCAAGAAGGACTAACCCTAGTGTTAATGGACAAGTCCCCCTCAAGTTGTCTTACAAACCATAAAATTCATTTCTTAACCTTACCATTAACTAAAAACAAATTTAATAAAGGCTTTGTTTTGTCATGAGGTTAATCCCTAATCATGGATTAAGTTGAGGTATCTTCCTCAGCTTAAATGTTCTCATCTATTATCCTTCTATTAGGATGGTGTAATGAGTCCATTAAATTCTTGATTATGGCTTAAACTCATTACTTAACACTAAACAAAAACTCCAAAAACATCTAAATAATTGCAAGTAGGTTAATGATCTTAATCCTACATCATGGTGATTAAGTGTGAGGTGCTCACTTCATACTTAAGGTATTCTCATTACCCCTAATCAAAGGGAGGATGTGATGAGTTTACTAACCCTTGGTTTAGGCTTAAGCTCATTTTCTTATGACAAACACAAAAAGCAATAAAAGATTGAAAACATCAAAAACAAACAATAATTGTCTCCTCTGGGATTCTTTCCTCATCATCTTCACTCACAAACGAGAACTTGCTTCTTCCGTCTAATGCAAGACAGTTAACACCTGAGCCAGACAGGCCATACACATGAGCATAGACAAGTAAGCAGTTCATCAGTAAATTTATCTTTCAGTCTCTTTGAGTCGAACTATGGTGTTCTAACTTCCTCATTGCACGAGAGGAAACATAGGCATAACTTAACTGTTATCGAACAAAAGTCTCTGTATATTCCCTTTCTTCCAGCTTTATTCTTTAAGCCTCATTCCTGAGCATTTCATTTCACATCTCTTTTGCACTGACACCTGTACATTCCTTTTCCAGCTTTTGCACACAGATAGCACTGACACTACCCCTTTAAATACAAATTTTTCAAGCGTGGATCCCGTCGAGTACGACGGACAATCTGGGTGCTAATACCTTCCCAGGTTGTAACCAACCCCCTTTCTCAGTTTCTCTGGTTCGCGACCGTCTTATCCATATCTTTCTAGGTTTATGCAGCATTACCTTTCCTTCGGGATAAAAATGCCTAGCTGGCGACTCTTTTCAGTTCACTTTCATCTCTCCTCTCGCCGACCGTTCGCACTTGTACTGGGATGCAAATCTTCGGGAGCGACAAGGAGGTACTAGTAACAATGATCACGGGCAGCCACAAACAGATTTGCCAGAGTTTGGACCTCACCTCATTCCTGAAGTCAATGCTATCAGGAATACCCAAGGAAACACTAGAGGTCGTGCCCTGCAAGAGGACCCTCAAGAGGAACAGTTCACAGTAATTGGTGTTGGGGATGAAGCCTATGATCGTCGTCTGGACGAAATAGCGGAGAAGCTGAGGTCTTTGGAGTCCCAAAACTCTTCGGGATTTGATGTAATGGACATGGGTTTAGTTGAGGGAGTCAGGATTCCTCACAAATTCAAGCCTCCTTGCTTTGAGAGATATAATGGTACCTCTTGTCCACGTACTCACCTGCAGTCCTTTCTGGGGAGACTGAAAGCTTATACTATGGACGAAAAGTTGTGGATGTTCTACTTCGAAGACAATATGACCGGGGCATCCCGTGAATGGTACTCTCACCTGTCCAGAGCAACAGTCAGAAACTGGAAGGATTTGGCCGAAGCTTTCATACGCCAGTATCAATATAACTTAGACATGGCTCCCAACAGGACCCTCCTGATGAGTATGTCTCAATCTTCAAGAGAAAACTTTAGGGAATATGCCCAAAGATGGAGACAGTTTGCTGCTGCTGTCCAGCCTGCGATGTCAGAAAGAGAAATGGCCGACATGTTTATGAACACCCTATAGGGGACATACATTGATAGACTTGCTGCTTTCTCGTCCACCAGCTTTGCGGATGTAGTTATATCTGGAGAGAGAATTGAGAGTCTTTTGAAGATGGGCAAAATTTCAGACAACGATGCTAGTTCCAGCAATATAAGAAAACCTTTCTCAGGACCTTTAATACCTCAAAATTTTCCCTCTCATATCCTCAACATTTTGCATATCATTTAGCATACATAAGCTCACGAAAATAACCAAAACATTGCATCATGTGTAGCATAGTTGAGGCATAGGTATGTGGTCAATGACTGGAGCAACTGAAACCTATACAAAGACAATCAAAGGTCCACAAATATCCTCAATCATGTACAAGGGGTCTACAACATTCCACAAGTCTCCATGTGAATCCTCAAGTCTTGGAAAGAAGTGAATGGCTCCAAGGAATGTAAGTAGTGCATCATCTCCTGAGGAAATGATCCAAATTAGGGTTTCAATTGTGAAGGGCTTCCCCATGAATTTTTGAGAAAAAGTGGATTCCATTGTGTTCTATATGACAACAAGTGTATAGGGTTCAAATTTCATCCACAAATTCATTTTGGAAGAGGTTCAATTGGTCAGATGATTGAAAATCAGGAATTTGGGGTCAAGTCAACCATGATGAAGAAAAAGTCAACTCCTGACTTTTTGAGATTAAAATCATGAAATTAGGGTTACAAGGATCCTATGTTTCAAATTTGATCAAGAAATGATGGAGGAATCAAGAGAAATCAAGAAAACCAAAACTTACAATTTTTGGAAAATTAGGGTTTCCAAAAATGGCAAGTTTTAGTCATTTTTTGCAACTACTTTGAATGAGGCCTTCTCCAAAAATATGAAAGATATGAAAATTCTACTTGGATCCAATTAAAGAGGGCATCCTGAGCTTCAAATCCATAGGTGAAACTCACCCATATCATAAAAAATGAGAGAGATATGATCTTCCAAAGTTGAAGCAAACTAGGGCAAAACTAGGTCATGGGCAAGGCAGGAAGCTGGCCAGCGCGCGTGCCCTGCCTGGAAATTCATCAAACATGTGGTGGTCAGAATGTCAAGCCATTTTTCTTTTCCAAAAAGACTTCGAATGAATTTTTGGTGAACTACAAAGTTGTTCCTTGATGTAATCCCTACAAGATTGGTGTTCAAAGATTTTTCATTTGAGCAAGTCTTCTTGGGCTATTTAGGGGTCAAAGTGGAGAGGTTGCAATTGGCCAGCCATAGACCCATGGGCACAAGGCATGCCAAATTCGTGCAGGCCAATATGCAGCTTGTTGGCATGCTATTCAATGACCATTTTAAGATAATTAGAGGTCATCATTCATTATGGTCCAAACACCAAACTTGTTCTATGATCCTTTCACTTCAATTTGAGTCCAAGAACCACTTGAGTTGATTGCTTGAGATGGAAGAAATCTTCCATTAAAGATCATGGTATGCAGCCTGGTTTCTTGCATTCTAAGAAAGTGATCAAGTGAAGAATTCAATCTCAGTCTTGTTGTGTTTTTCATCATGTTAGAACCATGAGGTCTCCTTTGAAAGGATCAAATCATCACATACTTGCATCACCACCTTAACTGCTATGCTTCATCAAGCATCCAAGTTAATGAGCATTGGTCATTCTCAATGAATTGCTTGAGCCTACACCAGAAGGAACCTCGGTATAAGGACCATGTTCATGACTGCATTGCATCATTCCATTTTCAAATGCATAAAGCCAAGCTGCACTTGAGTCACACCATAACCAACATGAAGCCTGCAACATTGGATTGAGTTCTATGGGAGAAGCTTTTGGATGTTATAGCTGGCATAACTGCCATAACTGCCATTACTCCCTCACTCATTTAACCTCACTCACTCAGTTAACCCAAGGCATCATTAACCATGGTTAAGGGCTCTATAAAGCAAGGTCATCACTGCAGTGCAAGGTTCAACTTCATTTCATCACAAAATCACCAAAATTGCAAAGCTTTCTCTCTGAATTTTCACATTGCAAATTGATTCGAGCAAGCTTTGTCCTCATTGATCTGGATCCATGCTTCTTCCATTGATCATCTTCATCATCTCAAGCTCAATCACCAAGGCATAGCTTGAAACATCAAAGAATCAGCACTGCATAGCATTGATCTTCACTGCACTTTCCTCAATTTCTCAGGATTTCCCAGAGTGTTTATTTCACTTCCATTAATCAAGATCAAGATCAAGCAGGCACTGGAACCTCATCTCTGGCCTTCTAGCAACAAGTTGACATCTCTGCAACTCAGGTATGTCCTGAAATTCCACTTGCTCGAATTGCTTGTTCTCAATTGGTTTTATGTTGATTGAGGCCGGATAGAGGTTATGGATTAACTGGCTAGTTGATAGGCATGGTAGATGCAGAGATTCAATTTTCAGGCTTAGATTCTTGCTTTCGATTCAGGAAATTTAGGAACCTTAAATTATTTTTGAAGCCATATTTAAGATCAGTGAAGAGAGGCGAATCCATTGATGGTCATGATTTTCATTTTAGTGATGTTTAAGGTTTGCCCTACCAGAATAGTGAACGGAGAAGATGACCGGAATTCATCTCCGGTCATCAGAACACTAACCTTAATTTAATCCCAGTTTTAAGTCACAACCATTGGATGAGTCTGATCCAAGCGTTCACAAGCTGCCAGCACATTAATGAGTCCGTGCCTTGCACATGTCACAAAGTCAACGAAAAAGTCCTCAGTTCATATTAGCACCCCCTGCGCAATTCACTTAGGCCCAAGTCAGTTTTTTTTATGCTTTTGGCACCCCCAGGCCCATACCAACTCAGTCCATTTCATTTCTTTTTTATCTTAATTCATTTTTTGTTTCTTATTTTTAAAATACCAAAAAGCCTCCGAAAATTCCCAATTAATTCATGGACATTCCTCACATTTTTCTTTAATTTTCCATAATTTTAGATTTTATTTTTGTTCATTTTGAGATCAGAATTAATTTCTCATTTGAATTAATTCCATTTTTCTCATATTTTGACCAATCACCTTGTGTAATTTCTTCCTCTCAAACCATAAAACATAAATGGCCCATTCATTTTGCATTCTTGTAAGAGCTCATTAAAATTCCCCAAAATATTTTTCTCTGGATTTTTAGGTCTTTGTTTGGGTCTTTTGAGTCCATGTTTTCCACATTGATCACATAAACCCTAATTGTGTTCCAATGAGCCTTTCACCACTCAAAAATAGGATTTTTCAAGAGATTTTTTGTACACGTGCTACTCTCTTGATTTTGTATTGAGTTGTTAAATTTCATAATTTTTCTAGGTCATTTGATATTTTTTTTCAAGTTACTTAAGGCCTTAAGTCATTTTTGGTCCCTTTTAGAAACCTCCCTCATTCCTTTTGAATAAGTCATTCATGCCATTGTTATAAGGTCTTGATTTTGAGTCTTTTAGGTCTTATCATAGGTCCTATAATGTTGTATGTCCACCTTGGGTTATCACTTTTTGATTTTATTGCTTACTTGCTTCACAAGTCACACATGTGTCCATTTGCCCTAATCTTCCTTCTCTTTCCATCCTAAGCACTTCAAAATCCTTTTGTACATGATTTAACTTCATATTGTCATTGTTTTGAGTCTTATAAATGTTTTGTGATCATCCATACTTGTTCATCTCCTTTTAGAACCATTTTGCTTCCTTTTGAACTTCATTTGTCACTTAAAGGACCTTAGAAACCCTAATTTGAACACCTAGCCTTAGGATGCTCCTAAACCCTACCATTTGTGAACATTTTCCAAGTATAATCTCCATTTTATTTTGTTTTCAAGCCCCTGGTTTTTGGATGGGGAAGTCAAGTCCCTTTGGTTATTTTTTGATATTTTCCTAAGTCATTTTGTTTCATCTTTAAAACCTTGTTTCTGTATGCATTCTCCCACCTTTCAATTTCATATTTGAATATCTTCAACTTGAATCTCTTCTTTTTCATTTGAGCTTTTCATTTCCTTCCCTTCCATATAGTGTCAAGTTCTGGATTTTTCATGTACTTTTGAGTTTAAGAGATTTTAGCAATAGTAAACACTTAGGTTATCTTTCTAACCTCATCCTTAGGGTTTAGTGGTACTTTAGGACATAGTTTGACTTTAGTTCAATTAATTCCTTTAGAAACTTTTGAATTAGTTTAACTACTGACATTTTAAGTATGTTACCTTATAAGAGGCTTTAGGCTTAGGTACTGACCTTAGAAGCTCACTAACATCTTTCCATAACTAATGAGATTTGTTTCTTGAAAGTTGCCATGTAATAATTGTTCATGTTTCTCCATCATGCTAACTCTTGTTTTGTAGGGGGGAAGATGCGGTAATCACTTCATTCTTTATCTCTTATGCATTTATTGTTTTTGCCTAAGCACCTTTGTGCTTTATTTATAGGTTCCTTCTTTCTCTCTTTAGATTCAACTTAACTTCCTTAGGAAGTAAGTTGAATTATAACTTGTTCTTTCTTCTCCTTAGGTTAGAATACCTCATTAACCATAGGACCACATTTGTATATAATAACTAATTTAGGGTTGTGTTTTAGTCCCCATTAACTTTGACCTTTCTCACTTGAGTCTTCTTTTCTCATCTTCAAACAAAATCAAAAATACTTGATAAATGCATGAAAGGATCCCTTGTGTATAGCCTTATTCCATGGGGCACTTACATTCATTCCATCTTGGAATGGTGTAGGCTTGTCTAGCATGATGTACAAGTATTATCAAGGGGTTGTTTCACAAAGAAAAACATAAAAGACATTTCTTTACAAAAGCAACAAAAACACTTTATAAAGTTCAACAGGCTAGTGAACTTAAACCCTAATTCATGGAAACAAGCCTTGGATAAATTCTCCTTGCTTGGTGTGCTTGTTCTACTATTCCATCTTGGAATGTAGTAGCAAGTACTCATTCCATGGAAAAGAGTTTGAATTCACTTCCTTGTGCCAAATTCATAAAAACTCTTAAAAATCAAACAACAAACAATAAGCGACTTTCCTGCGGGAACTTCTCATCTCATCTCATTCATTCTCAGCGCGAACTTGCGATGACTTGTCTCAAATGCAAGACGGTAAATGCATTCGTACCAGACGAGCTTTCAACACCTGAGCATAGACATACGCAGTTCCAGCTATAAAAAACACAAATAAATAGTTTCCGCCTTAGTTAGGAGAACTACGTCGACTTTGATCCTTATTTTTTCGATGAGGTACGTAGGCAGCGGGGTAGGGCCCGTTCGAGCACATTCTTTATTTTCCCTACATTCCCCCTTTCTTTCCATTTTATGTTCCAATTCCCTTTCTCATTTCTCACTTCCATTCCAGTTAGCAGTTCATTTATTCAACATCAGTTATATTTTTCTCACCCTTTGAAACAAACAAGTAAGCGTGGATCTCGTCGGGTACGGCGGACGGTCTGGGGTGCTAATACCTTCCCAGGTCGTAACCTACTCCTGAGCCCAGATCTTTGGTTCGCAAGGCCTCGTCCTTTCCTTCTTCCTCAGGTTTGTGCAGCATTACCTTTCCCATTCATTCGGGATAAAAATGCATGGCTGGCGACTCTACCTTTTCCGCGCCACTTCCGCGTTTGTACTAGGATGAAAATCCTGGGAGCGACAACTGGCGACTCTGCTGGGGATCGAACCCAGAATCTCTGGTTTCCCTCGTAGAGTCAATCCTAACGGCTATTTGTTTTTGTTTTCTTTAGGTGTTTATATGTGTGTGTTGTTGTGTTTATTTACTGTTTCCGTTTACACTTTACTTTACAACTTTATTTACTGCTTTCAGTATTTATTTCACATGCATCATACTAGACTGTGCTAGTTTCATTTTTTTCTGTGGGGTGGGCTTTGTTACTGTTAGATAAGCCAAATACCCGGCTTGAGTGCACCTAGGATTTAGAGTGGTTCCACTTTGGCTTCATGGCATCTTGCTATGTTGGTATTAGTGAGTTCCACGTCTTGACTTGCGACCTTCTCGGATATGTATTGACGCCAGAATCTTTCTGGGGCAATACATTACCTTGATAGTTATGTGCAGTCAAGGGACCGATCATTGAGAACCTGTGTGGAAACATCCCTCTCCAGTGATGACAGTGGCAGACCATATTTGTTGGCAAACCCACTCACATCCGAGGGCCCGCTGGGAACTCGCATAGGATGGCCTGGTTCTCTCATAGGAATCCAGTTAAGGCAAACTATTCGTATGATGATAGTATTGTACCCTTCGGGATGAATGTACTATTTTTTCTCGATTTAGTGCTTGAAGCTGAGGACTTATGAGGGATGCTTGTTTCCTTCGACTCATCTAAGACCTCCCTAAGTAGTACATAATTCCAAACCGATTCCCTGATTTGGTCATGAGCCATTTCTCGGAAATGGTGAACATATTATTGCTATTCAGCTTTGAGAGTCCGTGATGTTGACCCAAGTAGCACACCCGTGAGATTGGGAGGGGTTTACAGGTTTGTAGGAACCCTAAACTTCAACATACCCATTCATGCCAGCACACTTCAGTGATATGATCTTGTTCTACTAATTATGGATTCTGAAATCATGAAATCCTGATCAGAAAGATACTTGTGATGATGTTGTAGCCTTGCACATACACTTGATTACCTGATTCACTACACAGACACATCATTGATTGCATGCCTTGCCTTGCATAACATCATAACATCATTAATCATTTTGTGTTCTTTTTATTCTCAGGGTTCATTACCTCCTATTCTTAGTCATATTTGCTGCTTCAACATGGAGATTCCAAGGAAGAGAAATGTCCATTATACTTTCCCACATCCAGAGACAGATGGTATTCAGAAGTTAATTGACTTGATGGGTGACAAAGTGCTTGATGATTTCAGAAAAGAGTTTGGAAAGATCCTAGACTATGTGAATAAGCCAACCACTGACAAGAGGGATAACTTGCATTCTCTACTGCAGTTCTATGATCCACAGCTGAGGGTCTTTGTTTTTCTTGACTACATCTTGGCTCCCACCTTAGAAGAGATATCAAGCATCCTCAGAATCCCCATAAAAAATGGTGCTCCTTACTATGGCTTAGAGAAGATGCTTCATCCAAAGATATAACTGAGTCTTTTCTTTTAGACTTGTCCAAGGTTAGCAGAGAATTGGATGCCACCAAGGGTAAATGACTTTTCTTAGATTTTCTTATCAAGGAAGCTCAGGATCTGGCATCTGAAGACAAATGGGCTAAGTTCTGCACCTTGCTGTCGCTCCCGGGATTTTCATCCTAGTACAAACGCGAAAGTGGCGCAGAAAAGGTAGAGTCGCCAGCCAGACATTTTTATCCCGAAAGAATGGGAAAGGTAATGCTGCACAAACCTGAGAAAGAAGGAAAGGACAAGGTCCTGCGAACCAAAGATCTGGGTTCGAGAGTCGGTTATGACCTGGGAAGGTATTAGCACCCCAGACCGTCTGCCGTACCCGACGGGATCCACGCTTGCTTGTTTTGTTTCAAAGGGTGAGAAAAATATAACTGATGCTGAACAAATGAACTGATAACTGGAATGGGAATGAGAAATGAGAAAGGTAATTGGAATGGAAAGAAAGGGGTAAAATGTAGGGAAAATAAAGAAAGTGCTCGAACGGGCCCTACCCCGTTGCCTACGTACCTCATCGGGATAATGAGGATCAGAGTCGACGTAGTTCGCCTAACTAAGGCGGGAACTATTTGTTTGTGTTTTTTATAGTTAGAACTGTGTATGTCTATGCTTAGGTGTTGCAGGCTCGTCTGATACGAGTGCGTTTACCGTCTTGCATGCGAGACAAGTCGTCGCAAGTTCGCGTTGTGAGTGAATGAGATGAGAAAAGAAGTTCCCGCAGGATAGTCGCTTGTTATTTGTTTTTGTCTTTTATGAGAAGTGTTTTGAATTTGTTTGTGAACATTCTCATACTAGGACCTATCCATTGCGGGAAGTACTCACACCTCGCCCCGAAACAGGACGCGTATAAGCACTCCGCAACAAAGTCTCGTGTCGTACAAGAAGGTTCGATTTCCATTAAGTGTTTTATTATTTTTTCTTATGAGATGAGAAAGAATGACTCAAATTGCAAAAGGCAAAATCTAAGGGGACTAAGACTCAACCCTAATTTAGTTATTATATTAGAAAAGTGGTCCTAATGGTTTGTGAGGTTTTTCTATTCCTAAGGAAAAAAGGAAAAGAAGAAAAGAGAATTAGAACTCAACTTACTTCCTAAGGAAGATAAGTTGATTCTAAAGCAAGAGGGAAACCTATACAAGTGAAATATCAATCAATATAACAAAGCATTAAAATTGGATATAAGAATAAAATTCTAACACACAACAATTAAGGTATGAAACCAAAAACAAGCCTAAGTTTATTCTAAGTCTATTTATTATGAACATTAAGTCTAAGTCCTAAAACTAAGGGCATTACCTAATATTTTCATTCTAAAAATCAGAAACTAAACTAGTCTAAATCACTATTAAATCCTAAGATTAAATCTAATTAAACTATTTCTTAATATTCTAGCCTAAACTAATGGAAATTTACATGTAACAAAGCCTAAGAATTAATACACTAAAAAATAGTAAAAGCTCTGGAAAAATTATGAGATTAATTCTATAGGGTCCTAAAACTACCTATAATATTGTGTTAAAAAATATCCTAAAAAATCAGAAGTTAACTATGCTTAAAAGTCACTTAATTCTACCTAATGATTAACCATTATTTTCTAAGGATTAAGCTACTAAAACAGGGGATTAAATGACCTAAAAAATCTACTAAAATTATACCAAGTCCTATTCTGAGTCCTCTAACTATGGAAAAAGGAGTGGATCAAAAATGTTACTGGAAGGCTAAAAAATAAAATCAACAAATTTATGTACAGTTGAAGGAAATTCACTAAGAACTAATTAAATGAAAAAAAAAATCAGAATTTAATCAAAAACAATTAAAATTCAGAAAAATAAAATGCCAAACATTTCTAAATTGAATTAATGACCTACTTGATTTTTTTGGGGAATTTTATTGTGCATTCTTCTATTTTTAAGTGGATTATTTCTAAACTATGGTAAAACAAAAATTAATTCTAAAACAAAATAACGGGGGGGGGGGGGGGGGGGGGGGGTCAGGAAGTATTATTTTCAGTTATTTTTTCTACTGGACTTAAAACAGAGGGTGAGATTAGCAAATATGAAAAAATGCCCATACGCAGGAATGAGGAGGGAGGGTGCAGGAAGTATTATTTTTGGTTGTTTTTTTCTTACTGGGCTTAGCAAGGGAGTGCAGATAGCAATGGGTGAAGGCCCACTAGCGCTGGAAAAGCCTAGGGTGCAGAAAGCATTTTTTTGGTTGTTTTTTCTTACTGGGCTTAGCAAGGGAGTGCAGATAGCAAAAAAAACTTAAGCCCAATCACAGGATAATGAGGGTTAATGCTGCTTATTATGGATTAATGGATTTTATGAAGATTAAACAGAAATTAATGGTTGATTAATTTACCTTAATGATTCTTAACGTTTTCCATTCATATTCTTTTTTTTTTAAATTAAACATTAAACTCATAACAACAATTAAAACTAACAGAATCAAAACCCTAATTCCCTTCTTCTTCCCTATCCGCCGTCGAGCCCCTTCCCTTCTCTTCTTCTTCGCCTTCATCGCCACCTCCTTCTTTCATCCTAACCTCCACCGCCAAATAACCTAACCTCCTTCATCTTCAACTCACCTCCCCGAAACGATTAACAAATGAAAAACCTAATGCGATTCTGAACCACAAATCATCACCCCTATCTAACCGTTCTTCCTCATTTTAAACCATGATATGGATTCGGAAATCAAACTGAAGAAGATCCTAAGCAATTATCACATCAACCTCTATCGGGAACAGCGAAATCGTACCTTGCAATTAATGTTATATTGATGATGCTACGGAGGCGGACGACGACTCGGTGGTTTCGATGCCGTGAAGCTATTACTTGATCTTCCAATTGAAGAACGAGGTCGTCGCGAAGGCGTTGACAAGAGTGACCTTTGGTTGATGACAAAGAGGTTAGTTCCTGAACTGAGTTTGTTCTTTTGCTCTCCTTTACCTTGCGTCTGTGTCTATGAAATTGTCGTGGATAACCATTCACGTGTCTTCGTCTCCTCACTGCGTATATTTTATTGCAGGTGATAGTGCTATCAAGCTTCGCCAATGGAGGATGAAGCAGAACAATTGATGACGAAGAACGATGAGGGAAGGTTAAATAACGAGAGAAGAGATGAAACTGAATGGTTGTGTCGAAGTTATGAAGAGAAAGCTGTGTGGAAGAAACCGAAAATGGGAAAAAGATTGAAGGAGATGGAGGACTAATGGCATTGAATGAAGTTGCAGAGGGTTGAGAAGAATGATGAAGATGATGAGGTTATGAAGGGGATGCAAGAATTGAAGAAGAAAATGGAGGAGATGTTGAGAAGGATTGAGAGGAGAAGAGAAAAAAAATGGTGAATAAGATTGGGGAGAGGTGAAGACCCTGATTTATAGGCTTGAATTGGATGAAGCTTCTGGAAGAAAAAAAAATTAAGTTTGTTATTTCTACTATGATTTTCGTTTTTCACTTTCCCTTCTATTGCGAAGTTGTATGAAACTTCTTCTGACTCTCTTCTTTGTGAAATTCTGTTAGGGTTAGTTATTTGTTAAATGAAATTCTGTTAGAGTTAGTTATAGGCTAAATGAAATTCTGTTAGGGTTAGTTATAGGCTAAATGAAATTCTGTTAATTTTCAATTTGTTCTGTTGTTGATTAGGAGAAAGGCTGGTGTATGCAGGTGATCATTGGATGAGGCTAAATGGTGATGAAGGTGCTGAGTTGATGATGGTTCAGGTATGAGGCTTATTCTTATTATCGACCCGACTCTGCAATTTTCTTCCTTGGTTTTCTTGTAATCATGACTCTGTGATACTGAATTCTTTGTTGGCGAATCTTACTTCTTGGCGTGCGAACCAATTCTGAGTTTTTTAATGTTCAGCAGGATTTAGATTGATTTGATGCAGATGATGCTGCTTGAAGATGATGGGGCGGTGTTGCTTCAAAGTGATGAGATACTCTGAGGCAATTACAATGATTCTCCGTGCAAACACATAATAAAGACGAAGACTATAGAGACTACACGACTATTAGGTATGACCTTTCACTATGCTCTTCTTCTCTGATTTATACGGGTTTGTTGATGAGTATTGTTGTGGAATCGATCAGTTGAATCGATGTTGTTAGATCTTCTTGCGCTTTCTTGCAATCTAAAATTGTCTGCAATATGAAATTTTCGTTGCATTGGTCTTTTGCAGATTACAGATGATGATGATAATGTTGCGTATGATGTCACTTGAAGGTTAAGGTCATTGCTGAGAATGAGGAACTAAGTATAGAAGAGAATTGAAGTGAAGATTGATGACGAATTGTCGTTGAAGACTGAAGTTCTTTTTTTCTTCTGAATTCTGCATTTCCATTATATCAGTTACACAGTAACTGATTCTCCCCCTTTTTCGTTCTTATTTCCCTTGTGTAAAGCCCCCCATCCAATTTTTCCCACTATCTGATTTTGTTGTAAAGTAACTGATTTGATCAACTTCTTCAACTCATTTTTTGTTACTTTTTCCATGAAAAACACGACCCCGTTATTGTTATTATCTCTTTTTTTTTCTCTATGTGACCTTTTGATATATCCATTATTTTGTGGAATTATAATAATCGTTTATGGATCTCCCCTTGGTGTATGTGTATGCGTGAAAGAATGCAATGAATTTTAGTTTTAAGCAACAAATGGATATTGTTTAGAAACAAGGATGTGCATAGATAATCGAATAGCTGGATGAACCAATGAATTCAAGCACAATTCTTGAGAAAAAGAAATATTTTGGGAATTGGATAAAGTTTTTTTTTGGTTTGATGACTTTGATTAGAAACATGGGCCTAAAAGAAAAAATCAACAAGGACATTAGTCTTTGGGCTTGGGTTAGGAGCAGACCTAAGAAATGGGCTTTGGAGATTTCATAAAAATAAGAAATGGATGATGAAGTATGCTAGTATGGGCCTCAATTCGTAAACCTAGACCAACTTGCATTCAAAACAAATCAAATCACTTTACATTACCAACGCCCTTACTCCATACTTCGAAAACCACATAAATCTCATGCGAACAACGCATAGGTGCGCCAACGAAACAAAGAAATTACACAGCTTGACAATTCGATCCTCATGGCACCTTGGTGAACAATGACCTCCGATATGAAACCCTTTGAACAACTTTCGCATGGAAACCTTGTTGGGTACCACATGATCAGGGAAATAAACCCTAAATTCACACTAATACCCTCCTGACCAAACACTTCTAATGAAACCTCCGAATATGATGAATGTTAGAAATTGGTAAACCTCCTTATAAGAATATGCCCATAATGATGTGAATTCGACCTTCGTCTTGGTCTTGACTGCAATAGCCAGACGAACCACTTATGAACGAGATAATCCATACCATAGGGAGATGTTTTGATCCCATGCCTCAGGAGCTCATGAAATGCATGACTGCAAATGTTATGACCTAATGGATAATACAAATGAATGCGAAGCGATAAGCCAGTCAAAGTGAATAAATACTGTGGGCAAATTTTGAGGTATTACAGCTGTCCCTATTCAATCATCTGCAAGCCTGAACGAATAATTGCAACAGCTTTTAGATGTTCAAGGTTTGGAGTGATTGGATACCCGAATAAAACCTGAAAATTTGCACATTGTAGGTAATAAAATATGCTGGAAAGAATGCCATCCTCGAATGACAACTCACATGAGATCCTCGGATCCAGTACTAAAACCATCCTCGAATAGAAACACAATGGTATACTGGCCTCAGGCGATAATCACAAATAACAAAGACTGACCTCAGACAGACTTTGCAAAAGAGACAAACTGACCTCAATCAATAAGCTTAAAATGATCTATCATCCTCGAATAATAGCCACAACAAAAACAAACAAGACCAACCTCGAAGGACTTGAAGAAAAGAATGCCATCCTCGAATGACAATTCTCAAAAGATCCTCGGATCTAACACGAAACCATCCTCGAATGGAGACGCACTGGTATACCGGCCTCAGGCGATAACCAGAAACACAAAGACTGACCTCAGACAGACTTTGCAAAAGAGACAAACTGACCTCAATCAATAAGCTCCAAATGGTCTATCATCCTCGAATGATAGCCACAACAAACACAAACAAGACCAACCTCGGAAGGACTTGAAGAAAGGAATGCCATCCTCGAATGACAATTCTCAAAAGATCCTCGGATCTAACACGAAACCATCCTCGAATGGAGACGCACTGGTATACCGGCCTTAGGCGATAACCAGAAACACAAAGACTGACCTCAGACAGACTTTGCAAAAGAGACAAACTGACCTCAATCAATAAGCTCCAAAATGGTCTACCATCCTCGAATGATAGCCCAAACAACAAGACCAACCTCAGAAGGACTTGAAGAAAAGAATTCCATCCTCGAATGACAATTCTCAAAAGATCCTCGGATCTAACACGAAACCATCCTCGAATGGAGACGCAATGGTATACCGGCCTCAGTCGATAACCAAAAACACAAAGACTGACCTCAGACAGACTTTGCAAAAGAGACAAACTAACCTCAATCAATAAGCTCAAAATGGTCTATCATCCTCGAATGATAGCCACAACAACAAGACCAACCTCAGAAGGACTTGAAGAAAAGAATGCCATCCTCGAATGACAATTCTCAAAAGATCCTCGGATCTAACACGAAACCATCCTCGAATGGAGACGCAATGGTATACCGGCCTCAGTCGATAACCAGAAACACAAAGACTGACCTCAGACAGACTTTGCAAAAGAGACAAACTGACCTCAATCAATAAGCTCCAAATGGTCTATCATCCTTGAATGATAGCCACAACAAAAACAAACAAGACCAACCTCGGAAGGACTTGAAGAAAATAATGCCATCCTCGAATGACAATTCTCAAAAGATCCTCAGATCTAACACGAAACCATCCTCGAATGGAGACGCAATGGTATATCGGCCTCAGTCGATAACCAGAAACACAAAGACTGACCTCAGACAGACTTTGCAAAAGAGACAAACTGACCTCAATCAATAAGCTCAAAATGGTCTATCATCCTCGAATGATAGCCACAACAACAAGACCAACCTCAGAAGGACTTGAAGAAAAGAATGCCATCCTCGAATGACAATTCTCAAAAGATCCTCGGATCTAACACGAAACCATCCTCAAATGGAGACGCAATGGTATACCGGCCTCAGTCGATAACCAAAAACACAAAGACTGACCTCAGAAAGCTTTGCAAAAGAGACAAACTGACCTCAATCAATAAGTTCAAAATGGTCTATCATCCTCGAATGATAGCCACAACAAAAACAAACAAGACCAACCTCGGTAGGACTTGAAGAAAAGAATGCCATCCTCGAATGACAATTCTCAAAAGATCCTCAGATCTAACACAAAACCATCCTCGAATGGAGACGCAATGGTATACCGGCCTCAGTCGATAACCAGAAACACAATGGAAATAGGACAAGATGGAACGGGATCGTTGTACATAAACGAGAGCCCAGGAAAACAGGTCCGTTGTACAAAACGAGAACCTGCGACGCGAATGTTATACCAAACAAGACGCGGAATGAGTGACGAACATTGATTTGAAAAGAAAAGGATGTCTGAAAAATGATATTGGTATCCTCTGTGCGGAGTACTTCAGGTTGAGAAGATATTATAGGTCATACGTAATATACCTCAAAACTGACCCATGCTGGCATGCACATGTTTGAATTTATGGCGTAATGCTCCATGACGATGGAAATGCTACGCTTTGGAGGATGCAAATGTAATGATGATTACTAAATGCAAATGAAAATGCAAAGGATCTCCCGGAAAGGAGACTGCAATTATCCCAGATGGATCGACTGGGGAGAACTGATAATCACTGCACTGATCTGATCCATCCTGATGAGGAGGAGACAACTCTGCGGGGAAAGTTGTCAATGCTAGACCGGCTATGAACATCCGCCATTGCCAAAAATCAATTGGACTTTGAAATTGGAGTACCAAGACCCTGCTGGAGATGGACCCTTCTTGAACTCTGATGGGGAAGTGAGGACCTCCTGACTTGGCTGGGAACCAAAGGCATGATACTGCTGAGGAAGCAACTGCTAGGGAGAAAAGACACTCCTTATACTGCTGAGAATTGCCCCTGTCTAAAGGGAAACTCCTACTTGGGGATGACACCCACCTTCTGCTACCTTGCTGGGAGAAATTTCAACTTCCACTTTACTGGGGATGATTGGAGACACCCTGGGAGACACCTGCTCCTGTTCAACCATAGAGATGCTCCTCCTGGGAATTTGCTTTTAGCTTTGTTAGCAACACCAATATCTGTACCTGCATGAACACAATCGATAGTACCTGCAACATGGAGAATTAATTTGGGACTTGCCTGCCCCAGGCTCGTAGTATGAATCATTATCTGGGTATCTCAACACCCTTTCAGAGTTGTATTAAATGTTTCTGTCCTCCTACACGAGTTAGCGAGCATTCAAATGTTCACAACACAATGTAAATCACAATTTGCTGGACGTTTTTGCAATCAATCAATGCTAGATGAAAAAAGCAAAAACAAGGAGCAAAATAGTCATAAATTGACTGAAGTGGAATTTTTATTGATTTGGAAAAATGACCATGAATAGGCAATACAAAGGAAGCAGTTCCCTGGAAAGAGAGAACTACCAAAAAGGAAAACAAACTATCCTATTGGCAATGTGAGAAGTGGATCTCATCAAGTCTCAACCCGGTTATGACTCGTATGTCTTCAAGATGCTCCGCTCGCTCTGCCTCTTGAGAAAAAGTAATTGAACTGATCTTCAACCCTTAGGATAGCCTCAACTGTATATAGGTTACGGATCTCGCAGATCGCAGTCGTTCGTGTTAATCCCTCTTTTGTGTGGGTCGCCTTTTCAGGTTTTCAATCCACCGGGATACCCTTTTTTGCCTGAGTTGTCCGATGTGGCTTTTCAACTCAGTGGGTGTACATTTTTTTCAAGATTTCCCTAACTTTTGCCCGAGCCTTTTATTCTGTTTTTGGCTCGCCGGGATGCCCATTTTTTCCTGGATCTTTATTCTGTTTTTATCCAGCGGGTCTTTTTTACACGAAGTATTTTCTTACTGCGTCTGCGTTAATAGGGATTTGGAAGTCTTCTCCGTCCATGGTTGTCAGCATCAAGGCTCCACCTGAGAAAACCTTTTTCACCACAAACGGTCCTTCATAGTTGGGTGTCCACTTGCCCCTGTGATCGTTGAGAGGAGGAAGAATCCTTTTCAGCACTAAGTCACCTGGCATGTACCTCTGTTGTCGCACCTTCTTGTCAAAAGCCTGCTTCATCCGCCGTTGATACAACTATCCATGGCATACAGCTGCTAGACGTTTTTCTTCAATGAGGCTCAATTGATTATATCTGGATCAGAGCCACTCAGCTTCATCTAGCTTAATGTCCATCATCAATCTCAACGAGGGGATTTCCACTTCAATTGGTAGGACTGCCTCCATACCACACACCAGTGAGAACGGGGTTGCCCCTGTCGAAGTACGTACTGATGTTCTGTACCCATGCAACGCAAATGGTAGCATCTCATGCCAGTCCTTGTATGTCACAACCATCTTCTGCACAATCTTCTTGATGTTCTTATTGGCCGCCTCGACGGTGCCATTCATCTTCGGGCGATATGGAGAAGAGTTGTGATGTTCTATTTTGAAATCTCGACACAAGTCAGCCATCATCTTGTTGTTAAGATTAGAACCATTATCAGTAATGATCCTTTCAGGAATTCCGTACCGGAAAATGATGTCTCTTTTAATAAATCGGGATACCACTTGTTTAGTGACATTGGTGTAAGACGCCGCTTCAACCCACTTCGTGAAATAGTCTATAGCAACCAGGATGAAGCGATAACCATTAGAAGTTGTCGGCTCGATCTTGCCAATCATATCAATGCCCCACATAGCGAACGGCCATGGTGAAGACATGACACTCAACGGATTCGGAGGCACATGGACCTTATCGGCATAAATATGACACTTGTGGCATTTACGGGAGTACTTACAACAATCAGATTCCATGGTAATCCAATAATATCCCGATCTTAACAATTTCTTGGCCATAACATGTCCTCTAGCATGGGTACCGAAGGAGCCTTCGTGAACCTCCTGCATCAACAGGTCTGCTTCGTGTCTATCCACGCATCTGAGCAGCACCATGTCGAAGTTTCGCTTGTACAACACGCCATCTTGATTCAAGAAGAAACCTCCTGCCAGTCTTCTAAGGGTCTTCTTGTCCTTACTGGATGCCCCAGCCGGGTATTCTTGAGCTTCCAGGAATTGTTTGATATCATGATACCAAGGCTTGTTATCTTCACCATCATCGACTGCAAATACATAAGCAAGTCTTTCAAGACGGGAGACCATAATTCGAGGCACGAAATTCTCTTAACAAACTTTAATCATTGACGACAAAGTTGCTAGAGCATCGGCGAATTGGTTTTCATCTCGAGGAATATAATTCAATTTGACTCTGGTGAAGAAGGCTAGCAACCTCCTGACATAATCTCTGTAAGGAATCAACTGAGGTTGATGAACCAGCCATTTGCCATTGACTTGATTTACCACCAAAGCAGAATCTCCAAAGATCTCGAGGTTTTTGACTCGCAAGTCAATTGCCTCTTCAATCCCCATGATACAAGCTTCATACTCTGCCTCATTGTTAGTGCATTCGAAAGTCAACCGAGCAGCTAAAGGTGTATGGACCCCTTCGGGCGAGATGATAACAACACCTACTCCACTTCCATTCATGTTCACAGCCCCGTCAAACATCAACTTCCATTTGGATTTAGGGTCTGGCCCCTCCTCCGGAAGTGGTTCTTCGTAGTCTTTCGACTTGAGGAACATGATGTCCTCATCCGGAAACTCGAACCTCATGGGTTGATAATCATCGATTGGCTGCTGAGCCAAGTATTCTGACAATACACTTCCCTTGATTGCCTTTTGCGAGGTGTATTGTATATCATACTCTGTTAGTATCATCTGCTACCGGGCTACTCTTCTTGTCAGAGCTGGCTTTTCAAAGATGTATTTCACAAGATCCATCTTAGAAATTAAGAGAGTAGTGTGAGTCAGCATGTACTGTCTTAGTCGGCGAGCAGCCCATGCCAAAGCGCAACAAGTTTTCTCGAGTAGTGAGTAGCGCGTCTCACAATCAATAAACTTTTTGCTAAGGTAATAAATGGCGTTTGACCAAAGCCTCTTGATTCTCAAACCTAAGCTGTTTGACCAAAGCCTCCAATTTCTAATAATCTTCTAAAGGAACTGTGATAGATGGTGGTAACGGTGCGGAGAAAGGGATTAGAGTCACTTGAGCTTTTTCTCTTACCCACGCTTCAAATTCGGGAAACATTTGGTTATTACTCCTGCCCAAGCGTTCTATACCCTTCCTATTAATCAATTTCCAAGCACCTGCAGCTTCCCGTACCAATGGGAGCTTGTCCTTCACAGGGAAATAAAAAGTCTGATCCAACTCCGAATCTTTGGGAACATTCTTCAAAGCATATCCTAATTGTCTTCTCAAGAGTATAGGGTTATAATTAATGCCCCCAGCTACTCCTAAGAGGGGAACATTAGGATACCCTCCACGGCTAGAGATGAGCTCTTTCCCTTTTAGCCTTAAGGTGAACCATCTAATGTCTTTGGCGGTCAACATGCTTAGTTTTTGCGACCAGATTACTTTGGGATCTGTGAATACTCCAGTAACAGGGATGTGCCTCATAAACCATGTGTAGAATAACGGGGCACAACATCTAACCAAGCCACCTCGTCTCTTCTCATTCTTATAGTGCACTGAATAATATAAGTCACCTAGGAGAGTGGGCACCAGATTCTTCATCACGAACAAATGAATGGCATTCATATCCACGAACTTCTCCATGTCAGCAAACAAAACTATCCCATACAAAGATAATGCAAAGATGGCGCAAACTGAATCCCACTGCTTTTCCACGACACATTCTTCGGCTCTTCTGACTAGAAACTCTAAGGGAAAACCAAGTACTCCTGCCTTGGTGGCAACCATATTAGTAACTACCTCTGATGGGCTCAAATAAAGAGCTTTAGCAATGTTAGCATGAGTCAGTCTTGTCATTTCTGAATTGAAAGGAATCTGGTCTTTGATAGGCAGTCCCAAAATCTCAACATACTCTTCTATTAATGGACCTAGCTGGAAATTAGGGAATGTGAAGCATCGGAGTCTAGGGTCATAATACTGTAGCAAGGTATGTATGGCACTCCTTTGCGAACTATCCAGATTGAACACTATGTCCAGAATATCACCATATCGCTGTTTGAAAAATCCCAAATGACCCGGGGTAATGAGAGCCACCATCTGCTTCAGCAAGTCCACCTTGGTATCAAAAAATTTGTAGAAAATATTCTTCTTTCTGACGTCTTCTATTCTGAAGCAATGATATGACCAGGAACCAGGAGTAATGCAGACCCTGAGAATAAAAGAAACACAAATGATTAATGATGATATGATGCTTATGCAAGGCGAGGCATGTGATCAGTGAAGTGTCTGTGATGTGCGAATCATATAATCAGGTGTCGGTGCAAGGTCACAATATCCACATATCACAATAACAATTCCTCTGATCCGGGATCCATATCTTAGAACCAGAAATCCAGATCATAAAACTGAACCAATGGCAAAGCGGGTATGCTGAAGGTCTTAGGGTTCCTGCAAACCTGTAAACCCCTCCCAATCTCACGGGTGTGCTACTCGGGTCAACATCACGGACTCTCAAAGTCGAATAGCAATAATACGTTCACCATTTCCGAGAAATGGCTCATGACCAAATCAGGGAATCGGTTTGGAATTATGTACTACTCAGGGAGGCCTCGGTTGAGTCCGGAAAAAACAAGCATCCCTCATAAGTCTCCAGCTTCAAGCACTGAATCGAGAAACAATAGTACATTCATCCCGAAGGGTACAATACTACCGTCATACGAACAATTTGCTTTAACTGAATTCCTATGAGAGAACCAGGCCATCCTATGCGAGTTCCCAGTGGACCCTCGGATACGAGTGGGTTTGCCAACAAATGTGGTCTGCCACTATCATCACTAGAGAGGGGTGTTCCCATTAAGGTCCTCGAAGATCGATCACCAAATGCATATAACTATCAAGGTCGTACCCTGAAGTGAGGTAATCCCCACACAGAATAGTTCCAAGACGGTCGCAATCTGGGTGTGGAACACATCGCCACTCATCATGGTGAGATACCATGGGAGTACAATGTCTGTCCATGCTAATCCTATAGTGCACTCAAGTCGGGTATTTGGCTTATCTCACAGTAACTCCCCATCCCGCAGAAAAAATGAAAACCAGCACAGCCAGACAGTCCAATATAATATGATGCATGGAAAATAAATACTGAAAGCGGTAAATAAATGCGATAAAGTAAAGCTGTAAAATAAAACTGTAAATGAAAACAGTAAAGCTAAACTAAAGCACACAGCAACAAACACATAAACACCCAAAGAAACAAAACCAAACAGGTGCTAGGATTGACTCTACAAGGGAAACCAGAGATTCTGGGTTCGATCCCCAGCAGAGTCGCCAGCTGTCCCTCCTGGGATTTTCATCCTAGTACAAACGCGAAAGTGGCGCGGAAAAGGTAGAGTCGCCAGCCAGGCATTTTTATCCCGAATGAATGGGAAAGGTAATGCTGCACAAACCTGAGGAAGAAGGAAATGACAAGTGTATAATCAGAATGCGCCTAAGAGGGGGGTGAATTAGGTGTTATCAAAAATTTTTCGATTCTTTTTCTTAGATGGATGGATTTTGCTTTTACGGTTTAAAGAACAAAAATTGTAAGGCAGAAAAGTAAAGAAGACACAGAGATTTATCCTGGTTCCCTTCACAATCCGAAGGTACATCCAGTCCCTTTTCAACACGAAAGAGATTTCCACTAGTTTTCTTTAGAACAATACAACCTATCACACCTTCAATGGTGAGGCCTACTTTCTAGCAAACTATACAAACAAGTGTGCAAGAACAATCCTCTTGCCACACTTACCCTTATGTCCAAACAATCCTTGGAACACAAGTCACAAAATAGAAAGACACTTTCTATAGTATTGTTTTGAGTGAGAGTACAATGAAATATATCAATAAAAATTGATCTCCTCCTATAATCAAGAATTCACTAATAAATATTCAACACAAGTGTTCAAGACAAAATATGAAATAGATGAACTTATGAACACTTTTGAAAGATGAAAATAATTTGAATAAAGTGAATTTGATTGTATGAATATTTGAAATTGTCTAGGAGGTGTTTTTGAATTTGAAATTTTTAGAATTTATAATAGTTGAAACACCTATTCAAAAAGGTATGAAAATTTAAAAAGAATTTCATTTGAAAAGGTATAAAACCTTATGAAATAAAATCATGAAGAGGTATAACTTTAACAAAATATTTGAATTTGAAGAGAAACAATTTTTCAACATTTCTACAGTGTTAACCGGTTAACCAAATAGGTTAATCGGTTAACGCCCATGAACGTTACCACAGAATTGAAAAGTTGCTACCGTTAATCGGTTAACCCCTATGGTTAACCGGTTAACACTGTTAAAATACAGAAAAATATTTCTGTTTAAAGTGTTAAACCAGTTCCAATTTCTTTTAAGAAAAAAATATGCACATGCATTAAAAATTATGAAGATTATGTTGAACACTTGTATATCATATTTAAGAAGTAATCATTGATATACCTAAGCCTTGAGACAAGTCTTGAAAGAGTAGCACAAAAGCTTGAATCGATCGGAAACATTCCATTGATGATGCATAGCCATGGTCTTGATCGTTTGTTGTCATCTCGACTTTTTGCAATTTGGAATGATCTTGAATAATGTTGACGTCATCAAAAACAAAGAGCTTGAAGTATGCTTCTACATTCTCCCCCTTTTTGATGATGACAACCGAGCGAATTTGCGTACAAGCTTTGATCGATCAATGATGTTCTAGACTTGCTTCTCCCCCTATGTCCAGCAGCTCCCCCTATCTAAACAGAGGCAAAATTCTGCACAGAGAGATGTTAGAAACCAAAGCTCTTCTCCCCCTTTGTTATTAGCAAAAAGGAAGAGAGGACCAAGCATAAATATGAAAAATACAGCATAAAATTCAGCATGATGCAACTTAGTATGAAAGCATATATGAACACACACATATAACAAAAACATAATTGAATTAAAAACGAATAAGAGTACGAAAACATAACCGAAACGGAAACAAAATTGCCTAACAAACGTAGGACTTATAACAGAATTTTTAAACTAAAACAACAAAAACAACAAGACATGCATGTTCATTTCTCTTCCGACATATCATCACTTTCATCTTCACCATCTTCACTTCCGGCTTCACTTTCATCTTCCTCTTCGATTTGGTTGTGAGAACCGATAATCAATTTCCGAAGACTTTTGAGAGTGCGTTGGGTTTCACGGTGGTTTTGTTGAGCTTCTCGGTGGTGTGTCATGATGGTGGTGTAAAGGAAGTCATTGGTTATGCCACCTTCGGGAATAGGAAAGGATGGAGCGGAGGAACCATCGACATATTCATAAGAACCATCGTTGCGTAACACAATTCCGATATTCTTCACAATTGTAATCTCATTGATTTCATTCGCCGTAGCCTTCATGGCGATAAAAGGTTCCCTACCAATAACCAAGTCGGTTTGCTCAATGATCCGAGAAATGAGCCTAGCATACGGAAGTCTTGTCTTTAAAGAGATTTGTTGCTTCAAATGATACATCATAGTGAGCATCCAATTAATCTTTACCCTTTTCTTGATAGCAAACAAAACTTGCATCTCCAAGTCGTTGATTTGAGAGTGGTTTGAATCCTTGGGCAGCAGCACATATCAAATGATATAGTGTAACAACCGATCATCAACAGTCAAATTCTTCGCATAGCATAGAGTTCTTGAAGTGCGCTGTCCCGATGTCACAACATCCTTTTGAAAACGACAGATTGAGTAATAATACTCCATTTTGTTGTATCCGGATCAAATATCATCAATGTGATTCACACCTTTACGGAGAAACACACCGGAAAAAGGAATGTCCAAGGATGCAGCCAAAGCACCTAAATCCTCCTTAATTTCACAATTTCTAACAATAGTATGCAACTTATGTTTACCATGCCTATCCATGTTGAGAGAAAAGTTATGCATAAAGGATTGGACCAAATCCGGGTAAATTCTCCCGTTGTCAGCAACAAAATCAAGCATCCCTTGAAATTCTAGCAATGCAGGAAATTTAAAGGTTGGAGGTTTGAAGGATCTCAGAAGAACATATTTACCCTTAAGTAGTGGTCTGACTCTGACTTTGAAATCCAGCCTCCTCTTCTTGGTAGACTCTATTGTTTCTACAGCTGGAGCTTCTTCTGACACAGAAGCCGGTTCCTTTCCTTTCCTTTAGGGTGCCATGAACAATGATGGAGTTAGGGTTTATGGAGGAGATGATATTGGGTGACTTTAATGTAGTTTGAAGAGTGTTATAAAGATGAAGAGATAATGGGTTTTAATGAGGGTTTAAGTTGTTGAAGGTTGGAAGTTGGAAGAGGATGATAAAAAGTGTTTTATGGTAGTCAAAGAGTTGAAAAGTTTAGAACATGTGGAAGAGAATGAACCAAACATGCAATATATGTATGATGTGAAAATAGCAAGTGTACTATTTTTCTCACTGTAGTAATAAAAGGGAAGTTCCCAGTTTGTCGATCTCAAGGATTGCTTGACGATACAGAGTTTATAGATTGTTTCAATTAGACAAAAGTCTTTGGTTTTTGTGTTGTGGTGTAATTATACTACCGATTGCAAATAAATAAAACAAGTAAAAGGTTGAACGAGATACAATTGAGAGAAGATTGCTAGGGTTCGGTGAATGAAACCTCTTGTAACAGCTATAATTTATGACGGCGTAGAGCTATTCCTGTCAAATTAATTCCGGTCCTCAAGGGTATCTATTATTAAGTCCTTAGTAATAGACCTTTGATTTTGTAACCTAATTACTATGTCCATAAACAATTAGGTTCATACTCAAGCATTCACATATCAAGAATTACCGGTCAGATAGAAAATCCCTAGTCCTAGGTTATTTTTACTATCCAAAGTTCTTATCCAGGTCAAAGAATAATTGCTGTCCAGCTTACACTATTCATAAGAATCATCATTCGTTGGTCCGACAAATAACGCATAAAGAACGGCGATAAGAACAAATTAATGGATAAGAAGAAATAGCAATACTGTCATAAACATCAATACTGTCACATTCAGAATCAGGGTCACCCCCTAGCAATAGGGGTTTAGTTACTCATAATAAAAGTAAAAACAAAAATGAATATTGTTGTCATTACAGAATTTCGTGAGGAATCAATCTTCAATAGTCGGAAAACTCTTGAACATATGAATCTCGTGATCTTCCTTGAGTCTCCAGCTCTCAAAACGCGTATCCTTTCTCTTAAAAAATGTCCAACCCTCGGAAAATTGTGGTCTGGCCTTTTAATAGTTATTCAGTTGGATTTTCCTGAATTTGTGCTCCATACGCGTACTGCGCTGTCCCATACGCGTACTGCCTATTTGGAAACGCGTATTGGACGTAACACAGCAGCTGGTACGCGTATTGGCCAGCATGTTACGCGTAATGCCCAAGTTGATACGCGTATCACCAAGTTGTTACGCGTATCACCAGAAGCTTGTATTTTGGCTGAATTTTCCTTCCCTCTGGTCATTTGCGTATGGTACGCGTACTAGGATGGTCCATACGCGTATCAAGTAAGGTCATACGCGTATGGACAGCAGGTTCTCCAAAAATTGACTTTTTCTTCCGTTGGTTTGCTCGGGCTCGATTTCTCATCTGACGTTTGATCCCCTGAGCTTCCAAACTAGCTTTTTACCTGCTGACATACCAAAAAGTGTAAAATATCCTCAAGAAACTCATTAGTAACAACACACTTACTATCATGGAATTGAGCTTATATCTAACGAAAAATGCTTCAGTTTACACAGTTTACCTGATTTATTTACAGTTAAATAGTGGAATGTCTAGCATAAATGGTGACTGATCAATGTACTAGAATAATATATTAAAACATAGTAAAACAAAAAAAAACAAAAAAAACAATTCAAACAGACAGAAGCTGAAACCTGCGCTGGAAATCCAAGATTTGGATGTGTTAACCGGTTAACGTAATAGGTTAACCGGTTAACGGTTAAAAAATTTGATTTTTTTTGAAAAATCCAGCAGCATGTTTTAGACAAAAAATAATCACTTTTTCATAATTTTTTTTATAAAGTGTTAGCACTCATCAAAACGCAACTTTCGATCAAAGAAGTTTTTAAAACCGATTATTTTCGGGTATACAAAAGTGAGAAAGACGAAAAACGGCAAAATGGGAGTGCTAGCATTTTATGACCAAAAAGTGAACAAACATACATAAAATGCAATAAAGACATACAATAAGCAATTTTAAAGTAAAGGTTAGATGTCACCTTCATTGAGAATACCAAGTTCTCGTCGAATCTTGTAGAATTGCTCTTTAGCCAACGGTTTTGTGAATATGTCGGCGAGTTGATTGTGTGTATCCATGAACGTAACATCTACATCTCCGTTTAAAACATGATCTCGAAGGAAATGATGTCGGATATCTATGTGCTTTGTTCTTTAATGCATGACCGGGTTCTTCGTGATATTGATGGCACTTGTGTTGTCACACCGGAGAGGGATACAACCGAGATCTATACCGAAATCGAGAAGTTATTGTTTAAGCCACAAGATTTGAGCACAACAACTTCTTGCTGCAATGTACTCCACTTCGGCCGTGCTAAGTGTAACGCATGCTTGCTTCTTGCATGCCCACGACACTAGTGCATTCCCGAGAATGTGACAAGTACCACTTGTACTTTTTCTATCGGTCTTACATCCTGCATAATCAGCGTCAGAATAACCAATTAAAGAACGAGTACTACCTTTAGGATACCATAGTCCGACGTGCGTTGTTCCTTTGAGATACTTCATGATCCTCTTTACGAAGGTGAGATGTGATTCCTTCGGATTAGCTTGAAAGTGGGCACACAAACAAACACTAAACATAATGTCAGGACGGCTCGCCGTCAAATATAAGAGTGAACCGATCATACCTCGATACTTTGTAATATCTATTGAAGTTCCGGAAAGATCTTGATCAACATACGTTCCGGATCCCATTGGAGTAGACATCTCTTTGCAATTGTCCATATCAAATCTTTTCAATAACTCCTTGCAATACTTGGATTGGTTGATGAAGATGCCATCCTTTGTTTGCTTGATTTGTAATCCAAGGAAGTAGTTCATCTTTCCCATCATGGACATCTCGAATTCTCCTTGCATCATAAGAGAGAATTCTTCGCAGAGATCTTTGTTTGTTGAACCGAAGATGATGTCGTCGACATAGACTTGAACAAGTAAGGTGTTACCCTTAATATTCTTGATGAACAAAGTCTTGTCAACCTTTCCTTTAGTAAAACCTTTCTCACATAGGAAGTTGCTAAATCGATCATACCAAGCCCTTGGTGCTTGCTTTAAGCCATAAAGAGCCTTCTTCAACTTGTAGACATGAGACGAGTTCTTGAAGTCTTCAAAACCGGGAGGTTGTTTAACGTAGACTTCTTCATTGATGTAGCCGTTTAGGAAAGTGCTTTTGACATCCATATGGTACAACTGAAAATTCATGGAACAAGCGTAAGCAAGTAATAATCTAATTGCTTCTAACCTTGCTACCGGAGCGAATGTTTCATCAAAGTCGATTCCTTATTCTTGGTTGTAGCCTTGTGCGACCAATCTTGCTTTGTTATGAACTATGATTCCATTCTCGTCAAGTTTGTTCTTGAACACCCATCTTGTGCCTATGATATGTTTGTTGTCCGGTCTTGGTACAAGAGTCCAAACTTGGTTCCTTTCGAATTGGTTGAGTTCTTCTTGCATAGCTATTATCCATTGATCGTCGCCTAAGGCTTCATCGATTTTTGTTGGTTCAATTTGAGACACGAACGCCATGTTGAGGCAAGCATCCTTGAGATTGAGTCGAGTTGCAACGTCTTGGCTAATATCACCAATCACTTTATCTATCGGGTAATCTCTATGAGTTCTCCATTCTTTTGGAAGATCTTGATTTTCTTCAATGGTTGGTGACTTATCTTCTTGTGATATTGCTTGTTCTTTTGATATCTCCTTTTGTTGTTGTGATAGATCTACTACATCATCATCATCCACAATAATATTATCCTCTTTCGAGGGGTTAGTCTCATCAAACGAAACATGTATGGATTCTTCAATGATAAGAGTACGTTTATTGAAAATTCTAAAAGCTTTACTTGATAGAGAATATCCAAGAAAAATACCTTCATCGGATTTCTCATCAAACTTACCAAGGTTGTCCTTACCATTGTTGAGAACGAAGCATTTGCATCCGAATATGTGAAAGTAAGATATGTTAGGTTTCCTTCCCTTGAACAACTCATAAGGGGTCTTCTTGAGAATAGGTCGAATATTGACACGGTTACTTACAAAACAAGCCGTGCTAACCGCATCCGCCCAAAAATATTTAGGAAGATTCAAGTCGCTAAGCATTGTCCTTGCATGTTCCACTAGTGCCCTATTCTTCCTTTATACTACACCGTTTTGTTGAGGAGTCCTTGGTGCGGAAAAGTTGTGAGAGATTCCATGTTCTTCACAAAAATCTTCAAATGATCAATTTTGAAATTCGCCACCATGGTCGCTTCTTAAGGAAACAAATGAGAGTGACTTCTCATTTTGAATTTGCTTGACATACTTCTTGAATGCTTTAAAGGCATCACTTTTCTGCACTAAAAACAAAGTCCAAGTGTATCTAGAGAAATCATCAACAATAACTAGTGCAAAAACGTTACCTCCGAAGCTTTTTGTTCTTGATGGACCAAAAAGATCCATATGTAACAATTGTAGTGGTCTTTTAGTAGATATCACTTTCTTGGTCTTGAAGGATGTTTTGGTTTGCTTCCCTTTTTGACATGCGTCACAAAGCTTATCCTTGATAAACTTCATCTTTGGAAGACCAACAACTAGATCATGCTTTAATAACTTATTCAAGTGCTCCATGTGAATGTGAGCAATCCTCTTATGCCAAAGCCATGCATCGTTGTTGTTTGCCATTAAGCACTTCACCTTCAAGAGAGAGTCATCAAAAGAAATCATAAAAATGTTATTAAATCGTTTACCTTTTAGCAAGAGTTCATGAGTGACTTCGTGTTCTATCAAACATTCCTCCTTTGTGAAGTTGATTCGAAACCCTTTGTCACACAATTGACTTATGCTAAGAAGGTTGTGTTTAAGGCCTTCCACATAAAGGACGTCTTCGATGATTGTATGAGGAGATGCACCAATGGTTCCAACTCCAAGAATTCTTCCTTTATTATCATCACCGTAAGTAACGTATCCTTTGGCCTTAAGTGTTAGACTTGAAAATTTGTTGATATCGCCCGTCATATGCTTTGAACAACCGCTATCGAGATACCATTGCGTAGAAGTTGTTTTCAAGCATACCTACAAAAAAAAATCATGTATTTTTAGGTACCCAAATTGCTTTGGGTCCTTGATAGTTAGTACCCTTTTCAACCCACACATAATGCCCTTTAGAAACACCAATGTTGCGCACATAGCAAGCATTAGGTGTATGGCCTTTGATTCCACAATAAAAGCAAATAGGTTGAAATTGACTTTTAAATTTAGGAACATATTTTTGTTTCTTAATAATCCTTTTCCTTTTATGACTTTGATGCATAGTTTTAGCATTGTTAGTCTTTTCCTTAACAATTTGTTCACTAGCTTTTATGAAAACGGTTTCACTTGTGCTTGGTTTGGAAAACTTAGAATATCCTAGGCCACTTTTATCATTTGGATATCTTTGGTGCCTAAGAATTTCCTCCAAGCCAATTTGACCTTTTTCATATCTTTCTAAACCTCTTTTTAGTTGAACAATTTGAAAGGACAATGACTCACAATTCTTACATGTAAGGCTTTGTTTTTCATCCTTTATCTTTTGTTTTTCATTTTCAATGTATTTTTCAAAAGATGCATTTTGTTCTTCTAAAGATAATATTTTCTTCTTTTGGGATGAAATATTTTTGTACAAAGTCTTACATTCCTTTAGAAGTTCATCTATGACTTCTTGTGCATCATTTTCATAAATTGAAAAGTTACTACTAACCTCATCATTTTCTTCATCGGAGTGATGTGACGCCATTAACGCCATATTTGCACATTCGTCGCTTTCCGATTCCGATGAGGAACTTACTTCATTGTCATCCCATGCGACATAAGCCTTTTTATTTTTGAAGTCCTTCTTGCCTTTGAGTCCTCCTTTCTTCGCAAGTCTTGGACAATCCGGTTTTATGTGACCTTGCTTTCCACATTCATAGCATGTAACTTCTTGATTCGATGTGGATGCATCCTTCTTCCTGAAATGTTTATTCTTTTTAGGAAAAGAAGAATTATTATTTTTGTTGAAAAACTTACCAAGCTTCTTAACAAGAAGCATGAAGTTCTCATCTTTGGAGATCTCGTCATCTTTGTCATCCTTCGTGTCAATCTTCAGAGCAATTCCTTTGGACTTTTTCTCTTGACTTTCATGCTTCTCGAGCCTTCCAAGTTCCAACTCGTGCTCTTGAAGTTTTCCGAATAGAGATGCGGACGTCATTGTTGAGAGACTCTTCTTCTCCGAGATTGCGGTCACTTTCGGTTGCCATTCCCTTGTCAAAGACCTTAGAACTTTCAAATTAAGATCATCGTTGGTGAAGGTCTTTCCAAGTGCAATCAAATGGTTGGTTAGATGAACAAATCTTTTTTTGTAAAGCCACAATAGATTCTCCGGGCTGCATGCGGAACATTTCATATTCTTAACTCAACGTGTTAAGCCTTGATATTTTAACTTCTGTTGTTCCTTCATGTGTTTCTACCAAAGTATCCCAGATCTCCTTCGCCGATTTTCATTGTGATACACGAAAAAATTCGTCCATACTAAGAGCGCTTTGAAGTATGTTGATTTCTTTCTTCTCATTTAGGATCTTTCTTTTATCATCTTCATCATACATATTCTTTAACTTCGCTGTTCCAACACCGTTGATCACATTGACAGGATTATGCGGACCTTCTTCGATTGCTTCCCATATGCCTTCTCCTTGGGCTTCAAGATGTGCCCTCATTCTGATTTTCCAGAAATCGAAGTATTCGCCGGAGAAGAGCGGAGGCTTGTTGCTACTTCCACCATCTTTGAAAACAGGATTCGAGTTTGCGGAAGCCATAAGGATCTTATAGGAACAGGTTACCTAAACCTGCTCTGATGCCAATTGTAGAATCAGAATGCGCCTAAGAGGGGGGGGGTGAATTAGGTGTTATCAAAATTTTCTCGATTCTTTTTCTTAGATGGATGGATTTTGCTTTTACGGTTTAAAGAACAAAAATCGTAAGGCAGAAAAGTAAAGAAGACACGGAGATTTATCCTGGTTCCCTTCACAATCCGAAGGTACATCCAGTCCCCTTTCAACACGAAAGAGATTTCCACTAGTTTTCTTTAGAACAGTACAACCTATCACACCTTCAATGGTGAGGCCTACTTTCTAGCAAACTATACAAACAAGTGTGCAAGAACAATCCTCTTGCCACACTTACCCTTATGTCCAAACAATCCTTGGAACACAAGTCACAAAATAGAAAGACACTTTCTATAGTATTGTTTTGAGTGAGAGTACAATGAAATATATCAATAAAAATTGATCTCCTCCTATAATCAAGAATTCACTAATAAATATTCAACACAAGTGTTCAAGACAAAATATGAAATAGATGAACTTATGAACACTTTTGAAAGATGAAAAGAATTTGAATAAAGTGAATTTGATTGTATGAAAATATTTGAAATTGTCTAGGAGGTGTTTTTGAATTTGAAATTTTTAGAATTTATAATAGTTGAAACACCTATTCAAAAAGGTATGAAAATTTAAAAAGAATTTCATTTGAAAAGGTATAAAACCTTATGAAATAAAATCATGAAGAGGTATAACTTTAACAAAATATTTGAATTTGAAGAGAAATTTTTTTTCAACATTTCTACAGTGTTAACCGGTTAACCAAATAGGTTACTCGGTTGACGCCCATGAACGTTACCACAAAATTGAAAAATTGTTACCGTTAACCGGTTAACCCATATGGTTAACCGGTTAACACTGTTAAAATACAGAAAAATATTTCTGTTTAAAGTGTTAAACCAGTTCCAATTTCTTTTCAAAAAAAAAATATGCACATGCATTAAAAATTATGAAGATTATGTTAAACACTTGTATATCATATTTAAGAAGTAATCATTGATATACCTAAGCCTTGAGACAAGTCTTGAAAGAGTAGCACAAAAGCTTGAATCGATCGGAAACATTCCATTGATGATGCATAGCCATGGTCTTGATCGTTTGTTGTCATCTCGACTTTTTGCAATATGGAATGATCTTGAATAATGTTGACGTCATCAAAAACAAAGAGCTTGAATTATGCTTCTACAACAAGGTCCTGCGAACCAAAGATCTGGGTTCGGGAGTCGGTTACGACCTGGGAAGGTATTAGCACCCCAGACCGTCCGCCGTACCCGACGAGATCCACGCTTGCTTGTTTTGTTTCAAAGGGTGAGAAAAATATAACTGATGCTGAACAAATGAACTGCTAACTAGAATGGGAATGAGAAATGAGAAAGGGAATTGGAATGGAAAGAAAGGGGGAAAATGTAGGGAAAATAAAGAAAGTGCTCGAACGGGCCCTACCCCGCTGCCTACGTACCTCATCGGGATAATGAGGATCAGAGTCGACGTAGTTCTCCTAACTAAGGCGGGAACTATTTGTTTGTGTTTTTTACAGTTGGAACTGCGTATGTCTATGCTCAGGTGTTGCAGGCTCGTCTGGTACGAGTGCGTTTACCGTCTTGCATGCAAGACAAGTCGTCGCAAGTTCGCGTTGTGAGTGAATGAGATGAGAAAAGAAGATCCCGCAGGATAGTCACTTGTTATTTGTTTTTATCTTTTATGAGAAGTGTTTTTAATTTTTTGTGTGAACATTTTCATACTAAGACCTATCCATCGCGGGAAGTACTCACACCTCGCCCCGAAACAGGACGCGTATAAGCACTCCGCAACAAAGTCTCGTGTCGTACAAGAAAGTTCGATTTCCATTAAGTGTTTTATTATTTTTTCTTTATGAGATGAGAAATAATGACTCAAATTGCAAAAGGCAAAATCTAAGGGGACTAAGACTCAACCCTAATTTAGTTATTATATTAGAAAAGTGGTCCTAATGGTTTGTGAGGTTTTTCTATTCCTAAGGAAAAAAGGAAAAGAAGAAAAGAGAATTAGAACTCAACTTACTTCCTAAGGAAGATAAGTTGATTCTAAAGCAAGAGGCAAACCTATACAAGTGAAATATCAATCAATATATCAAAGCATTAAAATTGGATATAAGGATAAAATTCTAAAACACAACAATTAAGGTATGAAACCAAAAACAAGCCTAAGTTTATTCTAAGTCTATTTATTATGAACATTAAGTCTAAGTCCTAAAACTAAGGGCATTACCTAATATTTTCATTCTAAAAATCAGAAACTAAACTAGTCTAAATCACTATTAAATCCTAAGATTAACCTAATTAAACTATTTCTTAATATTCTAGCATAAACTAATGGAAATTTACATGTAACAAAGCCTAAGAATTAATACACTAAAAATATTAAAGGCTCTGGAAAAATTATGAGATTAATTCTATAGGGTCCTAAAACTACCTATAATATTGTGTTAAAAAATATCCTAAAAAATCAGAAGTTAACTATGCTTAAAAGTCACTTAATTCTACCTAATGATTAACCATTATTTTCTAAGGATTAAGCTACTAAAATAGGGGATTAAATGACCTAAAAAATCTACTAAAATTATACCAAGTCCTATTCTGAGTCCTCTAACTATGGCAAAAAGAGTGGATCAAAAATGTTACTGGAAGGCTAAAAAATAAAATCAACAAATTTATGTACAGTTGAAGGAAATTCACTAAAAACTAATTACATGAAAAAAATCAGAATTTAATCAAAAACAATTAAAATTCAGAAAAATAAAATGCCAAACATTTCTAAATTGAATTAATGACCTACTTGATTTTTTGGGGAATTTTATTGTGCATTCTTCTATTTTTAAGTGGATTATTTCTAAACTATGGTAAAACAAAAATTAATTCTAAAATAAAATAACAGGGGGGGGGTCAGGAAGTATTATTTTCAGTTCTTTTTTCTAATGGGCTTAAAACAGAGGGTGAGATTAGCAAATATGAAAAAAGGCCCATACGCAGGAATGAGGAGGGAGGGTGCAGGAAGTATTATTTTTGGTTGTTTTTTTCTTACTAGGCTTAGCAAAGGAGTGCAGATAGCAATGGGTGAAGGCCCACTAGCGCTGGAAAAGCCTAGGGTGCAGAAAGCATTTTTTTGGTTGTTTTTTCTTACTGGGCTTAGCAAGGGAGTGCAGATAGCAAAAAAAAACTTAAACCCAATCGTAGGATAATGAGGGTTAATGCTGCTTATTATGGATTAATGGATTTTATGAAGATTAAACATAAATTAATGGTTGATTAATTTACCTTAATGATTTTTAACGTTTTCCATTCATATTCTTTTTTTTAATTAAACATTAAACTCATAACAACAATTAAAACCAACAGAATCAAAACCCTATTTCCCTTCTTCTTCCCTATCCGCCGCCGAGCCCCTTCCCTTCTCTTCTTCTTCGCCTTCATCGCCACCTCCTTCTTTCATCCTAACCTCCACCGCCAAATAACCTAACCTCCTTCATCTTCAACTCACCTCCCCGAAGAGATTAACAAATGGAAAACCTAATGCGATTCTGAACCACAAATCATCACCCCTATCTAACCGTTCTTCCTCATTTTAAACCATGATATGGATTCAGAAATCAAACTAAAGAAGATCCTAAGCAATCATCACATCAACCTCTATCGGGAACGGCGAAATCGTACCTTACAATTAATGTTATATTGATGATGCTACGGAGGCGGACGACGACTCGGTGGTTTCGATGCCTTGAAGCTATTACTTTCTCTTCCAATTGAAGAACGAGGTCGTCGCGAAGGCGTTGACGAGAGTGACCTTTGGATGATGACGAAGAGGTTAGTTCCCGAACTGAGTTTGTTCTTTTTCTCTCCTTTACCTTGCGTCTGTGTCTATGAAATTGCCATGGATAACCATTCATGTGTCTTCGTCTCCTCACTGCGTATATTTGATTGCAGGTGATAGTGCTATCAAGCTTCGCCAATGGAGGATGAAGCAGAACAATTAATGACGAAGAACGATGAGGGAAGGTTGAATAACGAGAGAGAGAGATGAAACTTAATGGTTGTGTCGAAGTTATGAAGAGAAAGCTGTGTGGAAGAAACCGAAAATGGGAAAAAGATTGAAGGAGATGGAGGACTATGTAGGATCAAGCGCTTACCACTGCACTAAAAGCAATTGCTGTTAGTGAAGGCGCAACTTTATTTCCTTATAGTATAGAGTCTTTCAAGGGGCTGCGCCTATTAAGCGCCATGGGTTGGGATGTTAAGCCCATCGAATCCCTAAGGGTGACGCTGAATTAATAAATCCAACAATCTCCCTCCCAGTGTCAGCCGGGGGGATTCGAACCCATGACCTGGCTCTGATACCACTTGTAGGATCAAGCGCTTACCACTGCACTAAAAGCAATTGCTGTTAGTGAAGGAACAACTTTATTTCCTTATAGTATAGAGTCTTTCAAGGGGCTGCGCCTATTAAGCGCCATGGGTTGGGATGTTAAGCCCATCGAATCCCTAAGGGTGACGCTGAATTAATAAATCCAACAGACTAATGGCACTGAATGAAGTTGCAGAAGGTTGAGAAGAATGATGAAGATGATGAGGTTATGAAGGGGATGTAAGAATTGAAGAAGAAAATGGAGGAGAGGTTGAGAAGGATTGAGAGGAGAAGAGAAAAAAATGGTGAAGAAGATTGGGGAGAGGTGAAGACCCTGATTTATAGGCTTGAATTGGATGAAGCTTCTGGAAGAAAAAACAGTTAAGTTTGTTATTTCTGCTATGATTTTCGTTTTTCACTTTCCCTTATGTTACGAAGTTGTATGAAACTTCTTCTGACTCTCTTCTTTGTGAAATTCTGTTAGGGTTAGTTATTTGTTAAATGAAATTCTGTTAGAGTTAGTTATAGGCTAAATGAAATTCTGTTAGGGTTAGTTATAGGCTAAATGAAATTCTGTTAATTTTCAATTTGTTCTGTTGTTGATTAGGAGAAAGGCTGGTGTATGCAGGTGATCATTGGATGAGGCTAAATGGTGATGAAGGTGCTGAGTTGATGATGGTTCAGGTATGAGGCTTATTCTTATTATCGACCCGACTTTGCAATTTTCTTCCTTGGTTTTCTTGTAATCATGACTCTGTGATACTGAATTCTTTGTTGGCGAATCTTACTTCTTGGCGTGCGAACCAATTCTGAGTTTTTTAATGTTCAGCAGGATTTAGATTGATTTGATGCAGATGATGCTGCTTGAAGATGATGGGGCGGTGTTGCTTCGAAGTGATGAGATACTCTGAGGCAATTACAATGATTCTCCGTGCAAACACATAATGAAGACGAAGACTATAGAGACTACGCGACTATTAGGTATGACCTTTCACTATGCTCTTCTTCTCTGATTTATACGGGTTTGTTGATGAGTATTGTTGTGGAATCGATCAGTTGAATCGATGTTGTTAGATCTTCTTGCGCTTTCTTGCAATCTGAAATTGTCTGCAATCTGAAATTTTCGTTGCGTTGGTCTTTTGCAGATTACAGATGATGATGATAATGTTGCGTATGATGTCACTTGAAGGTTAAGGTCGTTGCTGAGAATGAGGAACTAAGTATAGAAGAGAATTGAAGTGAAGATTGATGACGAATTGTCGTTGAAGACTGAAGTTCTTTTTTTTTCTTCCGAATTCTGCATTTCCATTATATCAGTTACACAATAACTGATTCTCCCCCTTTTTCGTTCTTATTTCCCTTGTGTAAAGCCCCCATCCAATTTTCCCACTATCTGATTCTGTTGTAAAGTAACTGATTTGATCAACTTCTTCAACTCATTTTCTGTTACTTTGTCCATGAAAAAATGATCCCGTTATTGTTATTATCTCTTTTTTTCTATGTGACCTTTTGATATATCCATTATTTTGTGAAATTATAATAATCATTTATGGATCTCCCCTTGGTGTATGTGTATGCGCGAAAGAATGCAATGAATCTGAGTTTTAAGCAAAAAATGGATATTGTTTAGAAACAAGGATGTACATAGATAATCGAATAGCTGGATGAACCAATTAATTCAAGCACAATTCTTGAGAAAAAGAAATATTTTGGGAATTGGATAAAGTTTTTTTTTTTGGTTTGATGACTTTGATTAGAAACATGGGCCTAAAAGAAAAAATCAACAAGGACATTAGTCTTTGGGCTTGGGTTAGGAGCAGACCTAAGAAATGGGCTTTGGAGATTTCATAAAAATAAGAAATGGATGATGAAGTATGCTAGTATGGGCCTCAATTCGTAAACCTAGACCAACTTGCATTCAAAACAAATCAAATCACTTTACATTACCAATGCCATTACTCCACACTTCGAACAACCACATAAATCTCATGCGAACAACGCATAGGTGCACCAACGAAACAAAGAAATTACACAGCTTGACAATTCGATCCTCATGGCACCTTGGTGAACAATGACCTCCGATATGAAACCCTTTGAACAACTTTCGCATGGAAACCTCGTTGGGTACCACATGATCAGGGAAATAAACCCTAAATTCACACTAATACCCTCCTGACCCAACACTTCTAATGAAACCTCTGAATATGATGAATGTTAGAACTTGGTAAACCTCCTTATAAGAATATGCCCATAATGATGTGAATTCGACGTTCGTCTTGGTCTTGACTGCAATAGCCATATGAACCACATATGAACGAGATAATCCATACTATAGGGAGATGTTTTGATCCCATGCCTCAGGAGCTCATGATTTACAGCTTTTATGCATTTCATACTGTCATTATCATGTGCTGGATCTGCTATTTCCTTGGTGGGTGGGGGATCATTGAGTGATTAAGGTACTATACCTGGGACCTGAGTGACACATAGGCTAGAGTGGCTTCATATTCTTTCCCATTCCATTTCGGTCTAGTGCGGGAATATGAAACACGGTTCAAACATGGGTTTCTTCTTAAGAACTTTGTGCTACGAATTTCCTGTAGTAATAGGGCTATTTGGGAAGCCTGCTAAGTCTAGATGACCTTTTTATGACCTTCAACATCTGAGGTGAATTAGAGGAGGATCTTTTATGGTTATTGTAAACACTGTACCTCCGGGTCAGAAGTGTTTACACTTCTCATAATTGATCCAAGTCTAAGGATCCTTGTTCTAGAACAATACATGTGAGGGGGTTGGGATGTTTACAGGTTTGCAGGAACCCTTGGCCACATCATACCCTGTTACTAGTTTTGTTTTAAGAATGCATCACTTTGGATAGTTCTTGTGAAAACCCTGGATTTATGACTCTTTATTTGAATCCCCCACCTGGTTACTGGATTTCTAAGCCTCCATCCGGACTTATGAACACACATGGACCTTATCAAGGCAGATACTAGATCAACACACATGATCATAAACTCTTTGCATATCATTCTGCATACATCATTTTTGCATCATTTAACATTTGCCTATTTGTTTTACAGGGTATCCACCTTCTTACCTTTGGTTTGGTTTTGACCCATTCTGGTGCTCATACTTCTTCAGTCATCTTCTCCAGCATCTTCATCAGTGTTTCTATTCCAACACTTTCATCAGTTTGTCTTCATCAGATATTCCTCTCCGGCTTGTCTTCATCAGAGACCTTGTGTCTCTCCCAAAGATTTGCATCCCGGTACAAGCGCGAACGGTCGGCGAAAGGACAACATGAAAATGAAGGTGAGAAGAGTCGCCAGCTAGGCATTTTTATCCCGAAGGAAAGGTAATGCTACAAAAACCTAGAAATAATGGATAAGACGGTTGCGAACCAAAGAAACTGAGAAAGGGGGTTGGTTACAACCTGGGAAGGTATTAGCACCCAGATTGTCCATCATACTCGACGGGATCCACGCTTAAAAGATTTGTGTTTAAAGGGGTAGTGTCAGTGCTATCTGTGTGCAAAAGCTGGAAAAGAATGTACAGGTGTCAGGGCAAGAGAGATGTGAAATGAATTACTCAGGAATAAGGCTTAAAAGAAAAATGTTGGAAGAGGGGGAATATACAGAGACTTTTGTTCGATAACAGTTAAGTTATGCCTACGTATCCTCTCGTGCAATGAGGAAGTCAGAACACCGTAGTTCGACTCAAAGAGACTGAAAGATAAATTGACTTTTGAACTGCTTACTTGTCTATGCTCAAGTGTATGACATGTCTGGCTCAGGTGCTAACTGTCTTGCATTAGACGGAAGAAGCGAGTTCTCGTTTATGAGTGAATAAGGTGAGAAGAGAATCCCGAAGGAGACGATTATTGTTTGTTTTTGTGTTTTCAATCTTTTATTGCTTTTTGGAGTTTGTCATAAGAAAATGAGCTTAAGCCTAAACCAAGGGTTAGTAAACTCATCACATCTTCCCTTTGATTAGGGGTAATGAGAATACCTTAAGTATCAAACCTAATTACCATGATGGCGTAGGATTAATATCATTAACCTACTTGTGATTATTTAGATGTTTTTGGTATTTTTGTTTAGTGTTGAGTAATGAGTTTAAGCCATAATTAAGGATTTAATGAACCCATTACACCATTCTAATAGAAGGATAATAGATGAGAACATTTAAGCTGAGGAAGATACCTCAACTTAATCCATGATTAGGGATTAACCTCATGACAAAACAAAACCTTTATTAAAGTGGATTTTAGTCAATGGTAAGATTAAGAAGTGGATTTTAGGGTTTGTAAGACAACTTGAGGGGGACTTGTCCATTAACACTAGGGTTAGTCCTTCTTAACCAATTAAGGAAGAATTAGAACCCTAATGCAAGGCCCAAGTTACAAGCTATTGTCTTAGTGATTATTAGGTGAATTGATTAAGAGATTTAAACACATTAAGGGCTTAACACTTAGGATTAAAGTTATACACTCCATCCTAAGAGAAGGATGCAGGCATAATCTTAATCACAAAGCCTTAAAACCTTGAAGGTTTAGTCCCTGATTATGAGATGAGAGGAGAGACACAAAAGATGACACAAAGGTAAAACTAAATGAGGGACTAATCAAACCCTAATTTTATCATTCTTGGGTGTTCTTAGGGTTTATGAGGCTTGCAAGAGGTCTTCAAGAAAAGCCACCAAGAAGAAAGCAAGATGGAAGGAGGAGAAGCAGAAGAAGAAAGTTAACTTACTTCACTTAAGAAGATAAGTTACTTGAAGAAAGAAAGTGAATGGAGAACATGAATGAGCAAGCTCACTCTAAGACAAATACAAAATGAATCAAGAATGCATAAAAGAAGAGATGAGAAGAGATTGTGAGAAGTGAAGGCAAATTCACTTCTCAAAGTACTTACCACCTAAAAAGTTAGCAAAAGAAGAAATGAAATGAAAATGAAATGAATGCAAATGTGCAAACCAAAACCAGAAGCATATTTATGATGTAAATGATGCTAAGAGATGATGCAAATGTATGTCAAGTGCAATGGATGATCATACAAGTGAGGAGAATGCAAATGAAGCATGAAAGGAACATGAAAGTTCATGAAAGCACATGAAATGTAATGAATGCATAACATGGAAAATGGATGAAGAAATGATAAAGCATGGTTCTAATGTATCCTAAGATGTCTTAGAAGTCATGTGAATGTATAAAATGGCATGGCAAGTTCATGAGTGCAAGCATATGCAAGATGTATGCAAAGGAAGATGAGAAATTAGGGTTTTCATACAACATGAGATGCAAAACTCAAAACCAGAAGCAAATGACAAGATAAAAAATTGAAAATGCAATCAAAAGAACCCTAACCCCATATGATATCACACCCCAAAGGAGAAGACCTAACTCTTAACCTAATGAAAGTTATGATTTTTCTAAGTTATCTAGGGTTTTAAGGCACCTAAAGGGAAAAAATGCAAATCAATTCAAAAATGCAGAAGAAATTTGTGACAAAATTATGCTAGAAACTATATGTCAAATTAAGATCATTGCAAAAAGAACCATTGTCATACCATTCTTGGTTAGGCAGAAAATAATTCTTGAAGTTAGGGTTCTAAAATAGGAATTTTATGAACCCTAAATTCAAGAAGATTATCAAAGATGGTTCAAAACCAAAAATAAATTTGTGTGGATGGTATGACAATGTCTCTAAATGTTTAAAGATGCAATGTGAATTTTTTGGGATTTTTTAGAAACCTAAATGATATTTTAATTAATTAATTCTCATTAATTAATTAAAATAAACATTTAAATGTTTTAAAAATGATTTTTTAATGTGAAAAATAAAAATAAAAATATATTTGGGTTAAGAAAATTATTTGAAGCAAAAATGCAGAATAAAAATATTTTTGGAATTTTCTTGCTATTTTAAATAAAATGTGCAAAATAAATAAGAAAAATTGAAATTAAAATTAAATAAAACAGAAGTAAACGCAGTGAAGGGCTGGGATTGAATCCGGGGTTTCCTGGGTTGACTGCACGCAAGATCTAATGGCCAGCATTCAAATTTCATTAATCCTGATTAATTAATTTTTTAATCCATAATTAAAACTAATGAAAGGATCTTAGCCACACAACACGCGCGGGAGATGAAAATCCAAGGGTCCAAATTTAAACAAAAGCCCTAACCCTAATTACACAATTAATGACTTTCAGGTCACCGGAGAAGAGCTCCGGTCGTCTTCTCCGGTGACCCCCTCACCTGAAAATTTCTAACTTTCTCCCCAGGTTATTTCTGGAGCTCTAAAGCTCCAGATTAACTCCTCTCACCTCCCTGAATCCAAATCCACCTTCAAAACAAATTTCCTATGGCTCAATCCTAAGATTCGAAGAGAAACATAAAAATGGCAAAAATTTCAGAGATTCAGTACATACTCATTTCTACACCATTTTCGAAAATTCAAAGCTCAGTGTGATCAGTGAAGCATGCTTTTTCATATTGTAACATAAAATAGGAGTTCTGGAAAATTGAAATCAGATGACTACCTGAGATGGAGCTTTCCAAACTTGAGCTTTCTGGCCACTTCCTTTGTGCAAAAAGACTCCCTTTGACCTCCTGAGGCTAATGGAATGCTTCAAAGGCTTTGAGAATGGTTGGTTTGTGTTGTAGCAACTGAACTTGCCAGGAATCGTGTTTTGTATATGGTGTGTTCTTGGCTGATTTGAGGGTTGCTTTGGGGTCAGTGAGTGATTTTGAGATGAATGGTGGAATTGGTTTTGAGTTTGAGTGAGTGAGCTGAAGGATTCGAAAGTTTTTGCAAGAGGGAGTGTTTTTGGCAATGCTGAGTTCTTGGAGGTTTCAGCTTGTGTGTCTTATGAAAAATGATCCTTGAGACATGCTTGTAGTGTCTGGATTTGGCAGAGAGTGGGTGGTGGACTGTTGTGATTGGTATGGGTGAATTTGCATAAAGTCACCAACTTGTGTACTTGAGGTATGGGCAAGGATGCAGCTGGCTTTTTGGCATGTCCATGTGCAGTTGAGATCAAGGATGTCCATAGAATCCACTTGGAGGCAATTCAGCAAGTTGAAGCAAAGTTATGGGGTGTTTTGCAATTATGTGAAGTTTTGGCCCCTTTGAGAATTCTTGATGTTCAAGGCATGTAATCTTGCAATTCTTTGGGCAATTCTAGTCTAAAGGCAATGCACTATGATGTTATGATACATTGAAGTGTGTTTGAAGTCACAAAAAGCCTTGGCAAGTGGTTTTGCAAAGAATCCCTTTTGGTGCATTCTTGAAATTTATGGGATTTTTGCCAACTTTGACAAGACATATCTTGAGTTCCAAAATGAATTAGATCTTGTTCTTGTAATTTTTGAAAAGGGAATGATCCAATCTACAACTTTCATGACCAACAATTTTTCATTTGAAGCATTTTTGGTTGAGAAAGAGGAGGTTGAAAAACTTTCCCAAAATGGAAAGTTTACATTACAAGTCATTTCCATTTTTGGCAACTTTTGGTTTAGCTCACTTTTCTTCAATCTTGTGAACTTCCAAGCACTTCAATGATCAAATAAAGACCATTTAACCTCAATTTGATAAAAAAAATCCACTTTGGTTCCATGTTGGGGAGCCTCAGATGCCCTGATTTTGCTCTGACTTGCTCAAGAAGTTACCCAGTGAACAGATGACTTCCACAATGAATTTCTTCATCAAACTTGGTATACATGATCCTTATAACATATTGAGACCCTTAGAAACAAGAATGACCAAAAAATTTGGAGTTATGGCCTCTGAAACCAAAACCCTAATTTCAGGTCATCTATGCAGTTAAACCCTAGCTCTGCTTCCAAGCTTTGCCAGTTCTTGTGATTTTTTGACTTCCTTGATCTTTGGAGGATAAAATATGATGATTGAACATACATGGACCCTTTTGAGATGATTTAATACCTTTGGAGTGGCTCAGATGGATCCTTGGATTGCTCAGATCACAAACCCAAGATGCAGATGAACTTGACCTAATGCAGTGAAGCAAAAATGCCATATGAGATGATATGATTAAACTTATGTAAATATGAAAGATCACAAGCCATGGTATGAACTTAGTGAGGGGAAATTTGGGGTGTTTACAGCTGCCCCTATTCAAGCATGAGTTAGCTGTGTAAGATGTAAGAGCCTGGCTTAACAGACAAACAAGATAACTTGTGGTTGAATACCAAAGACAGTCCAAAATTTGCACTCACTGGGGAGAAGAAGAAAAGGGATATAAATTGTAAAGGAAAGTAAAGTATGATTATAAAGTGCGGGCGATGGAGGACGACCATCGAGCAGAGGACGACTGCTGGGGATAAGCAATGACGGGGACGACCGACATGCTGGGGAAATAAAGAGATCATGATGGGGACGACCATCAAGTTAAGTAACAAGATTCTCTGGGGATTAAAGGTAAAGGCAATGATGGGGACGACCATCAGGTTTTCAAAGTAAGGTAAACAACAACGATGGGGACGACCATCGGTTTGAAGAATAAATGAAATAAATGATGAGGGACGGTCATCAAAGGTGAAGGACGATCACCTAGCAGGGGACGGCTGCTCTTTATCATGACATAGGACGAATGTCGGATAGAAAAAAGGTCGACGATGGGGACGACCACCGGATAAGCATGATGAAGGATGATCATCAAGAGGTGAAGGACGATCACCTAGCAGGGTACGGCTGCTCTCGGGGTTTATCATGACATAGGACGGATGTCAGATAACAAGATCAACAATGGGGACGACCATCAGATAAAATGATGAAGGATGATCATCAAGAAGGTGAAGGACGATCACCTAGCAGGGGACGACTGCTAAATATCACGACATAGGACAAATATCGGATAGAAAAGGGTTCCAATAATGGAGACTCTGCTGGGGAAAGGATGAGGGACGGTCATCCGGAGGTGAAGGACGATCACCTGAGAGGGTACGGCTGCCGAAAGTATCATGACATAGGACGAATGTCAGATAGAAGAAAAGTTGTTCTATTGGGGATTGGTAAACACGGACGAGTGCTTACGCTTAAGATATAAAAGGTATAAGTGTTTGAAATTGTGTATAGATTAAAGATGCGGACGAGCATCCTTAAGACTATGATACGGACGAGTATCAATAGAAACAAACGCTGACGCATGTTCAGAGATGATGGTACGGACGAGTACCAACTGGTTAACAAAGAACACGGACGAGTGTCGAATCTGTGGGGAACAAGCGTATATACAAGATACGGACGAGTATCTGTATAAATATAGTGAAGTATGAGCAAGACACGGACGAGTGTTCAACTTGCTGGGAAAAGCGACACGGACGAGCGTCAGAAGAGAAAGTGTCTAAGCTATGAACTTAGGAGTGTAAAAAGGTATTCTGGCAACTTGTGGGGATAGGATGACACGGACGGGTGTCAAAAGGAGTGTATTATAACAAGTGTTTGGTTTGCAGTAAGTGTTTAGGCAACCATGCTGGGGGATGGTGACACTGACGGGTGTCAAAAGAGTATGTAAGTTTCTGTATTCAAAAAGGATATTTGTGGCTTATATCTGCAGGGGGTGATATGACACGGAGGAGTGTCGAGTGAGTATATATAAACATGTATTTGTGTGGGGAGTGCAAAGGGGACGCTTTGGCTTTCTGTTGGGGAAATTGAGAGGTATTTTGTATATTGCTGATGTGGTATTGTCGGTATTTACAGGTGACTGGTTCGAACCTGACTTGTGATCATGCAATATGTTTGATTTTTGCCGTAATGCTCCGTATTAGACGGAATGCTACGCTCTGAGGGGAAATATGATGTAAATACTATGATTATGCAAAAGATACCGATCCGGGACTCAGATCCCGCTGCTTGTGGAGATCTCTGGCTGATCTGCTTGGAAGGATATCCCAGCTGGGGAGGAGATCATTGGTAGATCTGATATGACTTCGCTTGGGGAACTAGATCACTGATAGATCTATCCGGTAATGAGATAACCCAGCTGGGGATGAGGGAGATTCTGTCACTTTGTTGTGTGGGAAATTCAGACATTGCTCTTCTGGGAAGAGGCTAGAGCTCTGTGGGGAGATGGTTCCCTGTCCTTGCTGATGATGAGAGATCTGGCGCACTGTTGGGAGGGAAAATCAATGAACGATCTTCCTAGAGATTCCTGTGAGGCTCCTTCTAAGGATGAGGAAACTTGACAGCTCAGCTGGGGAAATGGGCATTTTCTGATGTTGTTTGAAGAGGTGCTGGAGGAGTGGTGCTTTGGCAACTTTGCTGGGGAAAACTTTCCAGATACTGTTATCCTGTCAAGACAAAGAAACATACGAGTATCCCGAGGTATCCCTTACCGGATTTCGTCATAGGAGTTAGATATTCTTGGAATTAAATACATTTACTGCAAGCATGTGGTTAGAAAGGCACATCTGTTTTTATGCAAACATTATATCAAGGATATTGGACATTTTTTTGCAAATAAAATGTACAAGACGAAATGTGACTGAAAATATGATTTTATTAATCTGGGTGCCCTGAATTGGAAAATACAGTCAAAGAAACAAATCCCCTGAAATGAGGAGATTGTTACAAATTGAGAAAAATGAAGGTGCTGGCAACTTTGACGACGCTTCAGTGAGCTTCCCTTTGCTATGACCCGTATGACTTTGACGTTCTTCTTATCCTGCTTTCTGAAGAAGGCTGGTTCTGACCGATGCTTTGTCCTTTCGAAGCTTGTCGTGTTGTAAGTAATACAGACGGATTCAGAATGCAGTCGTTCGCTTATTCCCTTATTTTGCATGGACCGCCCTTTCGGGTTTTCAATCCACCAGGATACCCATTTTTGCCTGAGTTGTCCAATGCGGCTTTTCAACTCAGCTGGTGTACACACTTTTTATTTTTTTCCCTTATTTTTGCCCGAGTCTTTTATTCTGTTTTTGACTCGCCGGGATGCCCTATTTCTGCCTGGATGTACATTCTGTTTTTGTGTCCAGCGGATCATTTTATGCGAAGTATTTTTTAACTGAATCTGAATTCACAGGGGATAAGAAATCTTCACCATCCATAGTAGTGAGCATCAGTGCTCCTTCATAGAAAAATTTCTTTACTATGAATGGACCGTCGTAATTCGGAGTCCACTTGCCCCTGTGGTCTGTATGAGGAGGAAGGAGTCTTTTCAGCACAAGATCTCCTACTTGGTATTCCCGAAGCCTGACTTTCTGATCAAAGGCTTTCTTCATTCTCTTATGATATAACTGCCCATGACAGATTGCAGCTAATCTCTTTTCTTCGATCAGATTCAGTTGATTGTACCGAGATCGGACCCATTCTGCTTCATTCAACTTGACATCCATCAATACCCGTAAAGAAGGTAATTCAACTACAACAGGTAGGACCGCCTCCATACAATACACAAGCTGATACGGTGTTGCTCAAGTGGATGTTCTGATTGAGGTACGATACCCATGCAAGGCAAATGGTAGCATTTCATGCCAGTCTTTATATGTGACCACCATATTTTGCACAATCTTCTTGATATTCTTGTTAGCTGCCTCAACAACGCCATTCATATTTGGCATGTAAGGAGAAGAGTTGTGATGTTGAATCTTGAAGTCCCGGTACAGTTCTGCCATCATTTTATTGTTCAAGTTGGAACCATTATCAGTAATGATTCGCTTGGGTACTCCATACCGACAGATGATGTCTCTTTTCAGGAATCGGGCTACCACTTGCCTGGTGACATTTGCATACGAAGCTGCTTCAACGCATTTGGTGAAGTAATCAATGGCTACCAGGATGAATCTGTGGCCATTTGAAGCAGTCGGCTCAATCTTTCCGATCATGTCAATGCCCCACATGGAAAAGGGCCAAGGTGAAGACATCACATTCAACGGATTCGGAGGCACATGCACCTTATCTGCATAAATCTGGCATTTATGGCACTTTCTGGCGTAGGCACAACAGTATGCATCCATTGTGATCCAGTAGTAACCTTATCTCAACAATTTCTTAGCCATTTCATGTCCTCCAGCATGGGTATCGAAAGATCCTTCATGCACCTCGTGCACTAACAAGTCTGCCTCTTTCTTATCAACACATCTGAGAAGCACCATGTAAAAGTTTCTCTTATATAACGAACCATCAGCATTCAAGAAGAAACTATCAGCCAGCCTTCTTAATGTCTTCTTATCATTGGATGATGCCCCAGGTGGGTATGTTTGATCCTCTAAGAAGCATTTGATGTCGTGGAACCAAGGCTTGTCATCTTTAGCAATGTCTACGAAGAATATGTATGCTGGTCTGTCAAGTCTGGATACTGAAATCCGAGGCACAAAGTTGGCAGCTTGAACTTTGATCATGGAGGAAATGGTAGCCAGAGCGTCTGCAAACTGATTTTCATCTCGAGGGATATACTCAAGTTTGACTGTTGTGAAGAAAGTCAATAATCTCCTTGTATAGTCACGGTATGGAATCAGATGCTCTTGGTGAGTGTACCATTTGCCGTTGGTCTGATTGATTACCAAAGCTGAATCTCCGAATACAGTTAAAGTCTTGATCCTGAGGTCAATGGCTTCCTCAAGACCCATAATACAGGCTTCGTATCCAGCTTCGTTGTTAGTGCAGGCAAAGGTGAGTTTTGCCGAGAAAGGCATGTGAACTCCTTTAGGCGTAATAAGCACTGCACCAACTCCACGACCATTCATGTTGACAGCCCCATTAAACATCATTGTCCATTCTTCTTCTGGGTCGGGCCCTTCAGTGTGAACGGGCTCTTCCTAGTCTTTTGCTTTCAGGAACATGATGTATTCATCAGGGAAATCAAACCTTATAGGCTGGTAATCATCAATGGGTTGCTCAGCCAGATAATCGGACAGTACACTGCCTTTGATGGCTTTTTGAGATGTGTACTGAATGTCATATTCTGTCAGAATCATTTTCCATCTTGCAACCCTTCCAGTAAGTGTTGGCTTCTCAAATATGTACTTGACTGGATCCATCTTTGAGATCAATAGAGTGGTGTGGGTCAACATATACTGTCTTAGTCGGCGAGCAGCCCACGCTAAAGCACAACAAGTTTTCTCGAGCAGTGAATAACGTTGCTCACAGTCGGTAAACCTTTTACTTAGGTAGTATATTGCATACTCTTTTCGACCAGACTCGTCATGCTGGCCCATCACACACCCCATTGATCCTTCTAATACTGTGAGGTACATTATTAGAGGTCTTCCTTCAACTGGAGGCATAAGGATTGGAGGCTCTTGTAAGTATTCCTTAATTTTGTCAAAAGCCCTCTGGCAGTCTTCATTCCACCTGACCGTTTGCTCTTTTCTTAACAATTTGAACAGGGGCTCACAAGTTGCAGTAAGATGAGATATGAACCTTGATATGTAGTTAAATCTACCCAGAAACCCCCGAACTTCTTTTTCAGTCTTAGGTGCAGGCATTTCTTGAATGGCTTTGACTTTGTCAGGGTCAACCTCAATTCCCTTTTCACTTACAATAAATCCTAGCAGCTTACCGAAACGCACCCCGAATGTGTATTTGTTGGGGTTTAGCTTCAGCTGGTACTTCCTCAGACGCTTGAACAGCTTCAACAGATTTACCAGATGGTCTTCTTCTGTGAGGGACTTGGCAATCATGTCATCCACATAACATTCGATTTCTTTGTGGATCATGTCGTGGAATAATGTTACCATAGCCCGTTGATAAGTTGCCCCGACATTCTTCAGTCCAAATGGCATTACCTTATAACGGAATGTGCCCCAGGGTGTGATGAAAGTTGTCTTCTCCATGTCTTCAGGTGACATTTTGATCTGATTATATCCTGAAAATCCATCCATGAAAGAAAACACCGAGAACTGAGCCGTGTTGTCGACCAATACATCAATGTGAGGCAAAGGGAAATCATCCTTCGGGCTAGCTCTATTCAGATCCCGGTAATCCACACATATCCGTACTTTACCATCCTTCTTAGGCACAGGTACAATGTTAACAACCCACGGCGGGTAACTAGTTACAGCAAGGAAACTGGGGTCCCACTGTTTTTGCACCTCTTCTTTTATCTTCATGGCCATATCCAGACGAGTACGGCGTAGCTTCTGTTTTACTGGAGGAAAATTTTCCTTTAATTGCAGCTTGTGTACAACAATGTCGGTATCCAGACCTGGCATGTCTTGATAGGACCAAGCAAAAACATCAACGTACTCTCGGAGCATGTCAATAAGTTGTTCCTTCATTGAATCTTGCAGACGGGCCCCGATCTTCACTTCTTTTAAGTCTTCTTCGGTACCAAGATTAACTGTCTCGACTTCCTCCTGATGAGGAGTGATAACCTTTTCCTCTTGTCTTAACAACCTGGCTAGTTCTTCAGGTAGCTTAAAATCTTCTTCAACCCCTTCATCAGCTTGATTAATCGGATTGTAGAAGTCATACAAAGTCATAACAGTGTCGTTGTCGGTGCAGTCTGGAGGGAACTCTCTGCAAGGGTTTAGATTGGTTCATTTTAGTGATCAGTTTTATCTTGTTTAAAAAAAGTGAAAATAAAGTTAATATTTTGAAAACATTGCCATTTTATTGTTTTGTACAAAAAATGAAAAATGAAAAACAGTGAGCGAAAAAGAGAGACTCGTTTGCAAAAGATGTCCTGATATTCATTAATTAATCATTTGCACAAAATACAAGATGACCCTATTACAAACTGAATCCTGACATCTTGGGCAAGATGCAGGACTTGATGCATGCTAAAAAGACAGGAAATAATAATTACTCTGCCGGAGTAACTCTTATAATTTCCTGGGAAGACCAGTTAGAGACTTGGTTCCCCGGGATCCTTGGACGTATCCAGTTTTCCAGGTTGCGTTCGTCTTCTTCCTTGTCTTCCAGACTGTTCACAGAATCCGGGGTAAGCATTCCCCCCGCTGACAAATTTGGGCTCCGTTGCAGCCTCTGGTTGATCTTGTCGAGTTGTTCTGTAACTCAACCCGAATCTGTCTTCTTTCTTTTCTACTGGCAGCAGCTTGCCCCAGCCTTGAGCGGTACCCTCCTCAACAACCTTCCGGGCTTGTTGATATGAAGTGATGGAAGTTCCAGACACAGCAGTTGCTTCATTGATGCTAAGGGCCTCAAACCCCTGACTCATAGTCTCATGGATCTCCCCATCCATCTCTATATACTTGTAAGTAGCCAGCTGGCTAACGAAAATGTCTTCCTCCCCGCAGATTGTGATGATCTGGCCTTCCCACTCAAATTTTAATTTCTGGTGAATGGTAGATGTAACAGCGCCAGCGGTGTGAATCCAGGGTCTACCCAACAAACAGCTGTAGGCCGGCTGTATGTCCATCACGAAGAAAGTAGTTTTAAAGATTTGTGGGCCAATCATCACAGGTAAATCAATCTCTCCAAGCACTGATCTCTTAGAGCCATCAAATGCTCTCACCACCAAGTTATTTGGACGCAATGCCCAAACCATCATACTCCAGCTTCACCAAGGATTTCTTTGGGAGGACATTGAGAGAAGACCCAGTGTCTACCAGTACATGAGAAAGAACAACACCCTTACATTATAAGGTGATATGTAAAGCCTTGTTATGATTGCGTCCCTCCGTCGTTAAATCAACATTTGTGAAGCCCAGTCCATGACTGGTGTTAACATTTGCAACTACTGTTTCCAGCTGATTAATTGTAATCTCTTCCGACACGTAGGCTGCGTGCAGGACCCTCAACAGTGCATTCCTATGGGCCTCGGAACACATTAACAGTGATAATATAGAGATTTTGGAGGGGGTTTGATGAAGCTGGTCCACCACTTTGTAATCACTCTTTTTGATTATTCTCATGAACTCGTCCACCTCTTGCTCAAAAGACGTCTTCGGAGTTTCTTTAACAGTTGGCTCTTCAAGTGCCACATTCTTCCCTTTTGCTTTTGCAGCAGCTTCTGCTTCAGCATTGGGTCTTGGTGTTTGTGAGGCAAAAAGGCATCCGCTTCTGGTGAAGCCTCCGCCTCCCCCAACATTGTCAACTTGTGATGAAGAGGTTGATGAATCTAGAGTGATCTTCTTCCCGTCGCAGTAGAGATCAGAGCCGTAGTGCCAAGGTATGGCATTACTGCTTTCATAAGGAACAGGTCCAGGCACCGTAATCGTGACCGGACTGATTGCTGCAGCGGAAGGAACCGTGATGGTATGTGGGTCGTAATAGATGGTGACTGGAGATCTGACAGGAGGTGTTGCAGTTTGTTGTTGGTAATTGTTGTTGGGATGAACATTTGCTGGGTCATAATAGATCGTGACCATTGAGACATCTTCATTAATGTTTGCTGGTGTTGTAGGCGATTCTGTTGATAAGATGGGTGTTGATGTTGTAGAAGTAAGTGTTGCTGAACTTTGATTTGTTGAAATAATGGATGGAGTGATTGCTGGAGTTGTGGATGAATCAGTGGGAATGATAGTTGTTGCTGTTGTAGGAGGATCTGTTGTTGCTGAAGAAAGAATTGTTGATGTTGTAGGAGAATCCATTGTTGCTGAAGAAAGAGTTGCTAAAGTTGAAGGAGCCGTTGTGGTAATTTGTAAAATTCCATCCCTGATAAGGCCATCTATGCCAGACCTTAGCCTCTCACAACCATTAATAGCAGTTTTGCACGATTTGCAGCAGGCCTCACAGCCCGAGAACACCTGGCATCTTAAGAGTTGAGCCTTGACTTCTGCCAACGGTGTTCGAATTTGTGCAACATTATCAATTAGTGCAGATGGTTGGTCCCCTTCTATGGCATTAATCCTGGGCCCACCATGATTAGGCATAGGATTTCTGTTAACATTTGGAGGAGGTGCAAAATTGAGAGCTTTGGAATCGACCAAATCCTGAACCTTCATTTGCAAGGCTCTACATTTCTCGGTATTGTGACCAGGTGCGTTGGAATGAAAGGCACACCTGACACTAACATCATAATTCTTCGGAAGGTTGAGAGGATCTGGTGGAGCCAACGTCCTTAACTCAACCAGGTTGAGCTTCAGGAGTTGTGGCAGTAGAGCGGCATAAGGCATAGGGATGGGGTCAATCACCCTATTTGCCTGAGATGGCCTCTGTTGAAAGGGGCGTTGCTGTTGGTTGTTGTTGTTATTGCTGTACGTTCTTTGTTGCGGAAAGTGAGATTGTTGCTGATAGTGATGTTGTTGTTGTCGTTGAGGAAAAAGTGGTTGTTGTGGAACTGGAGCCGGGATAGTAATGACTGCTATTAATCTGTGAGAATACTGGGGTCTGCCCCTGCCTGCATGGATAGCATTTGTTTCACCTGCCCTTCGGGGTCCTAAAAAAGGTTTTCTGGGGTTGTTGGAGGAACTTGCACCATTGTCAGAGATTTTGCCCATCTTCAAAAGACTCTCAATTCTCTCACCAGCTATAACTACATCGGAAAAACTGGTGGAAAAGAAAGAAACAAGCCTGTAAATATAAGTTCCCTGCAAGGTGTTTATAAACATGTCAGCCATTTCTCTTTCAGACATGGGTGGCTGGACAACAGCAGCAAACTGTCTCCACCTCTGAGCATAATCCCGAAAGCTTTCCCTTGAAGACTGAGACATGCCCATTCGAAGAGTTCTATTGGGAGCCATGTCTAGGTTGTACTGGTATTTTCGGATGAAGGCTTTGGCCAAGTCTTTCCAACATCTTATAGTGGCCCTGGTCAGGTGCGAATACCATTCTCTTGATGCCCCAGTCAAGCTGTCCTCAAAATAGAACATCCATAACTTCTCGTCCATGGTATAAGCCTTGAGTCTCCCTAAGAAATATTGCAGATGAGTACGCGGGCAGGAGGTACCATTATATTTCTCAAAGCACGGGGGTTTGAATTTACAGGGAATCCTCACCCCATCTACCAACCCCATATCCATTACGTCGAAGCCTAAAGAATTATGGGATTCCAAGGACCTCAGCTTTTCAGCAATCTCATCCAGCCTTCGGTCATACACCTCATCCCCAGCCCCAATAACTATGAACTGCTCCTCCTGAGGATCTTCTTACAAGATCCTGCCTGGAGCAGTGTTTCCCTGAATATTCCTTGGGATATTAACATTTGGGTTCAAATGGGGCCCGAACTCTGGTGGGTCGATGCGAGGCTGCCTGCGTTCATTATTGCTGGTTCCTCCTGTTCCAGGGTGGGGCTCTTCAGGTGTCTGCCTTTCCACCAGCTCTCTCAGCCTTTCCTGGCTCTGAGCTAAGCCAGTCATCACAACCATAAACTGGGTCATTTGGTTTCTCATTTCAACCTTTCCATTTGCCATTTGATTTCTTACTTCATTCAGGTCCTGCTGTACCTGATCCATTTGAATGCCTGGAAGGTTGTTACACGTTGGGTACCTGTGTGTGCGGTTGACAGGGAACACTCTGCGACGAGCAATGTTTCCTGAAACCACAACAAAGTGAGAAACAAAATAACAAACAAAAACCTACAAAACAAAGAAAATATTAGTATGCAATGCAATATGCTTATTTGTCTTCCAAGGTATCCGGTTTGGTTCTTTGGTTTTGACCTTTCCAGACCTCGAGGAAATGCTTGATGATGTTGAGAGAAAGCCCACCAAAATAAAACAAACTGATATATTACAAATGATGGAAATACATAGTCTGTTTACAATACATGCCCATGGTGGGTCAAAAATATAACAACCAAAAGAAAAAGTACATCAAAAGGAAAGAAATACAAGCAAAAGGAATTAGACATCCAATCCAAAGTCATCTTCCCTGACTTCCTTCAGGAGGGCCTCCGTCACTGGACCAACTGGGTGCTCTATAATAGTCCTAATGAGGAGGTTCCTAGTAGCAATGGCATTAGTCAGCTTCTTATACCTGTCCTGATCCTTTGATCTCTTTAACCCCGCCCGGAGTTTCAATTCTGATATCTCCTTCTGAGCTGCCAACAAAGCTTCCTGCTGCTTCCTCTCATTGGCCTCCAGTTGTTCTATCCTGGCCTGAGTCCTCTGGTCCTCTTGTGCACGGGCTTCGGTGATCCTGATCCACCTAGCCTAGCTTTCCTCCAAATAATGCTCAGCCCTAGCTTTCTGAATCTTGGCCTCCTTGCAGACATTCTTCAAAACCAACTCTCCTGCTCTTGCTTTCCTTATGTAGTCATATGTCCTCTCAATCTTGGTCAGATGCTCAATCTTGAGTCTTTCCAATCTCTCAATGTCCAGACGATTTTCATTTCTCTCCCAGAGAGTCTTCTTCAGAGCTTCAGATAGTTGATTATTCCTCTCTTCCAGCTTTTCAAATTCCTCCAGGCTAACAATTGTTGCAGGCTATACTGCAGAAGGTCCAGGTGTGTCTTCCAAGATGAAAGGCATCTTGGTGATCTGAGCTCTAGTACAGGACCAGTCAGAGTACTGGGTTGAAGCAATATTGTTGCATCTTCCAAGGATGGCTGTCCCTTTGGTATGGATGTTGTCCCAAACCCAGGCAGCTTGCCTGACAACAACAGAGCCAGATTGGATCTCACAGTATAGGGTCTCAGCCAAATCTTGTCCTCTAGGAGGATGAACCAAGGCATATCCCAATTGTCTCTTAAACAGTAAAGGGTTGTAGTTGATGCAACCTTATACTCCTATCAGTGGCATATTAGGGTATTGCCCACAGCTGGTAATAATATCCTTGCCTTTGGTGCTCTGAGTGCACCATCTGATATCATCTGATGTTAAGGCAATGAACCTCTTGGCCCAATTCTTCTGCTGATGGGGGTTCAAGAAGGCATCTGATTTAGGCAAATGTCTGAGCAGCCAGGAGTAGAAAAGGGGAGCACATCATCTGACTAGCTTCCCTCTTTGCTTTTCATTTCTCTGATGGATGGAGTAGTAAAAATCTCCTAGCAATGTAGGCACTGGGTTCCCCAGCAGGAACAAGTGGATGGCATTTTTACTCACAAATTTGGGCTCATATGCAAATAATATAACCCCATAAATGTTGAGGGCTAAAAGTGCACAGACTACCCTCCACTCTCCCACTACAGCCTTCAGGGTGGCCTAAGAAATCAAGAAGTCCAAATGTAAGCCAGGAATCCCAGCTTTTGTTGTCATGTTTTACTCAATGAGGGCAGTCTCTAAATGCAATGCCCTTGCTATCTCTTCATTTCTGGGAGCAGTCATCTCTGGGTTGAAGGGGATCCCTCCTCTGATAGACACTCCAATCAACAAGGAAAACTCTTCCAACAGAGGCCCCATCTGGAAATCAGGAAAGGTGAAGCATCTGAGTGGATGGTCATAAAACTGCAAGCATGTGTGGATCACACTCCTCTGAGATGAATCAAGATCCATGACCATGTCTAAAATACCCCCATAGTGTTCTCTAAACAGTGGGATATGGTCAGGTGTGATAAGGGACTGGACCTTTCTGATACCAGTCAAGGAGGGATCAAAGAAGTGATAATATATGTTGCTTTTCCTTGGAACATCCATGAGTGCTGATGAAGAAGCTGAAGTCAAATGCTGATGAAGATCACAGACTGAAAAAATGGAGGTAAATCTCTGACAGACTGATGCAGGTGAGTCTCTGACAGACTGATGGAGGTACTGAAGGAGATAGCTGAAGAAAATGCTGAAGAAGGTAACTGAAGCAGAGGTCTAAGCAGTAGAAGGGGTCAAAACCAAACCAAATATGATATGATGGATACCCTGAAAAACAAATAAACAAATGTTAAATGATGAAATGATGATATATGCAAATGATATGCAAGGGTTTGTGATCAAGATCTGGATCTGATTATCTGTCTTGGTATAAGGTCCATGTATGTTCAAAGGTCCGGATGGAGGCTCAGAAATCCAGTAACCAGGGTGGGGGACTCAAATAAAGAGTCACATGTCCAGGGATAATCACAAGAACTGTCCAAAGTGAAGTATTCTTAAACAATACAGTAACAGGGTATGATGTAGCCAAGGGTTCCTGCAACCTGTAAACAACCCAACCCCCTCACATGTAATGTTCTAGAACAAGGATCCTCAGACTTGGATCAGTTATGAGAAGTGTAAACACTTCTAACCCAAAGGTACAATGTTTATACTAACCATAAAAGATCCTCCTCTAATTCACCCCAGATTTTGAAGGTAAAAATAAAGGTCATCCAGACTTAGCAGGCTTCCCAGATAGCCCTAGCACTACAGGAAATCTGTAGCACAGAGTTCTCAAGAAGAAACCCACATCTGAACTGTGTTTCATATTCCCGCACCAGACCTAAATGGAATGGGAAAGAATATGAACCACTCTAGCCTAGGTGTCACTCAGGCCCTAGGTATAGGACCTTAATCACTCAGTGGAACCCCACCCACCAAAACAGAAGCCAAATCCAGCAATGATAATGACAGTATGATGTATAAAAAGCTGTAAAGAAAGCAGTAAATAAAGCTGTACATAAAGCAATAAATAAAGCAAACAAATAAACACAATTAGCACATAACACCCCCGTAAACAAAAATCAAACAAGCACTAGGAGGAACCCACAAAAAGAACCAGAAGCCCTGGTTGCAATATAAGGGTCCCCAGCAGAGTCGCCAAGCTGTCGCTCCCAAAGATTTGCATCCCGGTACAAGCGCGAACGGTCGGCGAAAGGAGAACATGAAAATGCAGGTGAGAAGAGTCGCCAGCTAGGCATTTTTATCCCGAAGGAAAGGTAATGCTGCATAAACCTAGAAAGAATGGATAAGACGGTTGCGAACCATAGAAACTGAGAAAGGGGGTTGGTTACATCCTGGGAAGGTATTAGCACCCAGATTGTCCGTCGTACTCGACGGGATCCACGCTTAAAAGATTTGTGTTTAAAGGGGTAGTGTCAGTGCTATCTGTGTGCAAAAGCTGGAAGAGAATGTACAGATGTCAGTGCAAGAGAGATGTGAAATGAATTGCTCAGGAATGAGGCTTAAAAGAAAAATGCTGGAAGAGGGGGAATATACAGAGACTTTTGTTCGATAATAGTTAAGTTATGCCTACGTATCCTCTCGTGCAATGAGGAAGTCAGAACACCATAGTTCGACTCAAAGAGACTGAAAGATAAATTGACTTGTGAACTGCTTACTTGTCTATGCTCAAGTGTATGACCTGTCTGGCTCAGGTGCTAACTGTCTTGCATTAGACGGAAGAAGCGAATTCTCGTTTATGAGTGAATGAGGTGAGAAGAGAATCCCGAAGGAGACGATTATTGTTTGTTTTTGTGTTTTCAATCTTTTATTGCTTTTTGGAGTTTGTCATAAGAAAATGAGCTTAAGCCTAAACCAAGGGTTAGTAAACTCATCACATCTTCCCTTTGATTAGGGGTAATGAGAATACCTTAAGTATCAAACTTAATTACCATGATGGTGTAGGATTAAGATCATTAACCTACTTGTGATTATTTAGATGTTTTTGGTATTTTTGTTTAGTGTTGAGTAATGAGTTTAAGCCATAATCAAGGATTTAATGGACCCATTACACCATCTTAATAGAAGGATAATAGATGAGAACATTTAAGCTGAGGAAGATACCTCAACTTAATCCATGATTAGGGATTAACCTCATGACAAAACAAAACCTTTATTAAAGTGGATTTTAGTCAATGGTAAGATTAAGAAGTGGATTTTAGGGTTCGTAAGACAACTTGAGGGGGACGTGTCCATTAACACTAGGGTTAGTCCTTCTTAACCAATTAAGGAAGAATTAGAACCCTAATGCAAGGCCCAAGTTACAAGCTATTGTCTTAGTGATTATTAGGTGAATTGATTAAGATATTTAAACACATTAAGGGCTTAACACTTAGGATTAAAGTTATACACTCCATCCTAAGAGAAGGATGCAGGCATAATCTTAATCACAAAGCCTTAAAACCTTGAAGGTTTAGTCCCTGATTATGAGATGAGAGGAGAGACACAAAAGATGACACAAAGGAAAAACTAAATGGGGGACTAATCAAACCCTAATTGTTATCATGCTTGGATGTTCTTAGGATTTATGAGGCTTGCAAGAGGTCTTCAAGAAAAGCCACCAAGGAGAAAGCAAGATGGAAGGAGGAGAAGTAGAAGAAGCAAGTTAACTTACTTCACTTAAGAAGATAAGTTACTTGAAGAAAGAAAGTGAATGGAGAACATGAATGAGCAAGCTCACTCTAAGACAAATACAAAATGCAGCAAGAATGCATAAAAGAAGAGATGAGAAGAGATTGTGAGAAGTGAAGGCAAATTCACTTCTCAAAGTACTTACCACCTGAAAAGTTAGCAAAAGAAGAAATGAAATGAAAATGAAATGAATGCAAAGGTGCAAACCAAAACCAGAAGCATATTTATGATGTAAATGATGCTAAGAGATGATGCAAATGTATGTCAAGTGCAATGGATGATCATACAAGTGAGGAGAATGCAAATGAAGCATGAAAGAAACATGAAAGTTCATGAAAGCACATGAAATGAAATGAATGCATAACATGGAAAATGGATGAAAAAATGATAAAGCATGGTTCTAATGTGTCCTAAGATGTCTTAGAAGTCATGTGAATGCATAAAATTGTAGAAACGAATGCGCCTAAGAGGGGGGTGAATTAGGTGTTATCAAAATTTTCTCGATTCTTTTTCTTAGATGGATGGATTTTGCTTTTACGGTTAAAGAACGAAAATTGTAAAGCAGAAAAGTAAAGAAGACACAGAGGTTTATCCTGGTTCCCTTCATAATTCGAAGGTACATTCAGTCCCCTTTCAACACAAAAGAGATTTCCACTAGTTTTCTTTAGAACAGTACAACCTATCACACCTTCAATGGTGAGGCCTACTTTCTAGCAAACTATACAAACAAGTGTGCAAGAACAATCCTCTTGCCACACTTACCCTTATGTCCAAACAATCCTTGGAACACAAGTCACAAAATAGAAAGACACTTTCTATAGTATTGTTTTGAGTGAGAGTACAATGAAATGATATCAATAAAGATTGATCTTCTCCTATAATCAAGAATTCACTATAAATATTCAACACAAGTGTTCAAGACAAAATATGAAATGTATGAACTTATGAACACTTTTGAAAGATGAAGATAATTTGAATAAAGTGAATTTGATTGTATGAAAATATTTGAAATTGTCTAGGAGGTGTTTATGAATTTGAAATTTTTAGAATTTATAATAGTTGAAACACCTATTCAAAAAGGTATGAAAATTTGAAAAGAATTTCTTTTGAAAAGGTATAAAAACTTATGAAATAAAATCATGAAGAGGTATAACTTTAACAAAATATTTGAATTTGAAAGGAAACAATTTTTCAACATTTCTTCAGTGTTAACCGGTTAACCAAATAGGTTAATCGGTTAACGCCTATGAACGTTACCACAAAATTGAAAAATTGTTGCCGTTAACCGGTTAACCCATATGGTTAACCGGTTAACACTGTTAAAATACAGAAAAATATTTCTGTTAAAAGTGTTAAACCAGTTCCAATTTCTTTTTCAAAAAATATGCACATGCAATAAAATTATGAAGATTATGTTGAACACTTGTATATCATATTTAAGAGGTAATTATTGATATACCTAAGCCTTGAGACAAGTCTTGAAAGTGTAGCACAAAATCTTGAATCGATCGGAAACATTCCATTGATGATGCATAGCCATGGTCTTGATCGTTTGTTGTCATCTCAACTTTTTGCAATCTGGAATGAGCTTGGATAATGTTGACGTCATCAAAACAAAGAGCTTGAAGTATGCTTCTACATTCTCCCCCTTTTTGATGATGACAACGGAGCGAATTTGCGTACAAGCTTTGATCGATCAATCATGTTCTAGACTTGCTTCTCCCCCTATGTTCAACAACTCCCCTATCTAAAACAGAGGCAAAATTCTGCACAGAGAGATATTAGAAACCAAAGCTCTTCTCCCCCTTTGTCATTAGCAAAAAGGAAGAGAGGATCAAGCATAAATATGAAAAATACAGCATAAAATTCAGCATGATGCAACTTAGTATGAAAGCATATATGAACACATACACATAGCAAAAACATAATTGGATTGAAACGAATAAGAGTACGAAAACATAACCGAAACGAAATCAAAATTGCCTAACAAACGTAGGACTTATAACCGAATTTTTGAACTAAAACAATAAAAACAACAAGACATGCATGTTCATTCCTCTTTCGACATATCATCATTTTCATCTTCACCATCTTCACCATCTTCACTACCGGCTTCACTTTCATCTTCCTCTTCGGTTTGGTTGTGAGAACCGATAATCAATTTCCAAAGACTTTTGAGAGTGCGTTGGGTTTCACGATGGTTTTGTTGAGCTTCTCGGTGGTGTGTCATGATGGTGGTGTAAAGGAAGTCATTGGTTATGCCACCTTCGGGAATAGGAAAGGATGGAGCGGAAAAACCATCGCCATATTCATAAGAACCATCATTGCGTAACACAATTCCAGTATTCTTCACAATAGTAATCTCATTGATTTCATTTGCCGTAGCCTTCATGGCGATAAAAGGTTCCCTACCAATAACTAAGTCGGTTTGCTCAATGATCCGAGAAATGAGCCTAGCATAAGGAAGTCTTGTCTTCAAAGAGAGTTGTTTCTTCAAGTGATACATCATAGTAAGCATCCAATTAATCTTTACCCTTTTCTTGATAGCAAATAGAACTTGCATCTTCAAGTTGTTGATTTGAGAGTGGTTTGAATCCTTGGGCAGCAGCACATAGCAAATGATATAGTGTAACAACCAATCATCAATGGTCAAATTCTTCGCATAACATAGAGTTCTTGAAGTGCGCTGTCCCGATGTCACAACATCCTTTGGAAAACGGCTGATTGAGTAATAATACTCCATTTTGTTGTAGCCGAACCAAATGTCATCCATGTGATTCACACCTTTGCGGAGAAACACACCGGAAAAAGGAATGTTCAAGGATGCAGCCAAAGCACCTAAATCTTCCTTAATTTCACAATTCCTAACAAGAGTATGCAACTTATGTTTACCATGCCTATCCATGTTGAGATAAAAGTTATGCATAAAGGATTGGACCAAATCCGGGTAAATTCTCCCATTGTCAGCAACAAAATCAAGCATCCCTTGAAATTCTAGCAATGTAGGAAATTTAAATGTTGGAGGTTTGAAGGATTTCAGAAGAACGTATTTACCCTTAAGTAGTGGTCTGACTCTGACTTTGAAATCCAGCCTCCTCTTCTTGGTAGACTCCATTGTTTCTACAGCTGGAGCTTCTTCTGACACAGAAGCCGGTTCCTTTCCTTTCCTTTGGGGTGCCATGAACAATGATGGAGTTAGGGTTTATGGATGAGATGATATTTGGTGAGTTTAATGTAGTTTGAAGAGTGTTATAAAGATGTAGAGATAATGGGTTTTAAATGAGGGTTTAAGTTGTTGAAGGTTGGAAGTTGGAAGAGGATGATAAATAGTGTTTTGGTAGTCAAAGAGTTTAAAAGTTTAAAACATGTGGAAGAGAATGAACCAAACATGCAATATGTGTACTAGAATAATATTTAAAACATAGTAAAACAAATAAAACAAAAACAATTCAAACAGACAGAAGCTGAAACCTGCGCTGGAAATCCAAGTTTTGGATGTGTTAACCGGTTAACGGTTAAAAAATTTGAATTTTTTGAAAAATCCAGCAGCATGTTCTAGCCTAAAAATAATCACTTTTTCACAATTTTTTTTTCATAAAGTGTTAGCACTCACCAAAACGTAACTTTTGATCAAAAAAATTTTTGAAACCGATAATTTTCGGGTATACGAAAGTGAGAAAAACGAAAAACGGCGAAATGGGAGTGCTAGCCTTTTATGACTAAAAAATGAACAAACATACATAAAATGCATTAAAGACAAACAATAAGCAATTTTAAAGTAAAGGTTAGATGTCACCTTCATTGAGAATACCAAGTTCTCGTCGAATCTTGTAAAATTGCTCTTTAGCCAACGGTTTTGTGAATATATCGGCGAGTTGATTGTGTGTATCCACGAATGTAACATCGACATCTCCATTTAGAACATGATCTCGAAGTAAGTGGTGCCGGATATCAATGTGCTTTGTTCTTGAATGCATGACCGGGTTCTTCGTGATATTGATGGAACTTGTGTTGTCACACCGGAGAGGGATACAACCGAGACCTATACCGAAATCGAGAAGTTGTTGTTTAAGCCACATGATTTGAGCACAACAACTTCCTGCTGCAATGTACTCCGCTTCGGCCGTGCTAAGTGCAACGCATGATTGCTTCTTTCATGCCCACGACACTAGAGCATTCCCGAGAATGTGACAAGTACCACTTGTACTCTTTTTATCGGTCTTACATCCTGCATAATCAGCGTCAAAATAACCAATTAAAGAACAAGTACTACCTTTAGGATACCATAGTCCGAAGTGCGTTGTTCCTTTGAGATACTTCATGATCCTCTTCACGGCAGTGAGATATGATTCCTTCAGATTAGCTTGAAAGCGGGTACACAAACAAACACTAAACATAATGTCAGGACGGCTCGCCGTCAAATATAAGAGTGAACCGATCATACCTCGATACTTTGTAATATCTATTGAAGTGCCGGAAAGATCTTGATCAACATACGTTCCGGATCCCATTGGAGTAGACATCTCTTTGCAATTGTCCATATCAAATCTTTTCAATAACTCCTTGCAATACTTGGATTGGTTGATGAAGATGCCATCCTTTGTGAAGTTGATTCGGAACCCTTTGTCACAAAATTGACTTATGCTAAGAAGGTTGTGTTTAAGGCCTTCCACATAAAGGACGTCTTCGATGATTGTATGAGGAGATGCACCAATAGTTCCAACTCCAAGAATTCTTCCTTTGTTATCATCACCGTAAGTAACGTATCCTTTGGCCTTAAGTGTTAGACTTGAAAATTTGTTGATGTCGCCCGTCATATGCTTTGAACAACCGCTATCGAGATACCATTGCGTAGAAGTTGTTTTCAAGCATACCTCGTCATTTTCTTCATCGGAGTGATGTGACGCCATTAACGCCATATTTGCACATTCGTTGCTTTCCGATTCCGATGAGGAACTAACTTCATTGTCATCCCACGCGACATAAGCCTTTTTATTCTTGAAGTCCTTCTTGCCTTTGAATCCTCCTTTCTTCGCAAGTCTTGGACAATCCGGTTTTATGTGACCTTGCTTTCCACATTCATAGCATGTAACTTCTTGATTCGATGTGGATGCATCCTTCTTCCTGAAATGTTTATTCTTTTTAGGAAAAGAAGAATTATTATTTTTGTTAGAAAACTTACCAAGCTTCTTAACAAGAAGCATGAAGTTCTCATCTTCGGAGATTTCGTCATCTTTGTCATCCTTCGTGTCAATCTTCAAAGCAATTCCTTTGGACTTTTTCTCTTGACTTTCATGCTTCTCGAGCTTCCAAGTTCCAATTCGTGCTCTTGAAGTTTGCCGAATAGAGATGTGGATGTCATTGTTGAGTGACTCTTCTTCTCCGAAATCGCGGTCACCTTCGGTTGCCATTCCCTTGTCAAAGACCTTAGAACTTTCAAGTTGAGATCGTCGTTGGTGAAGGTCTTTCCGAGTGCAATCAAATGGTTGGTTAGATGAACAAATCTTTTTTGTAAAGCCACAATAGATTCTCCGGGCTGCATGCGGAACATTTCGTATTCTTGACTTAACGTGTTAAGCCTTGATCTTTTAACTTCTGTTGTTCCTTCATGTGTTTCTACCAAAGTATCCCAAATCTCCTTCGCCGATTTGCATTGTGATACACGAAAAAATTCATCCATACTAAGAGCACTTTGAAGTATGTTGATTGCTTTCTTCTCATTTAGGATCTTTCTTTTATCATCTTCACCATACATATTCTTCAACTTTGCCGTTCCAACACCGTTGATTACATTGACGGGATTATGCGGACCTTCTTCGATTGCTTCCCATATGCCTTCTCCTTGGGCTTCAAGATGTGCCCTTATTCTGATTTTCCAGGAATCGAAGTATTTGCCGGAGAAGAGCGGAGGCTTGTTGCTACTTCCACCATCTTTGAAAACGGGATTCGAGTTTGCGGAAGCCATAGGATCTTGTAGGAACAGGTTACCTAAACCTGCTCTGATGCCAATTGTAGAATCAGAATGCGCCTAAGAGGGGGGTGAATTAGGTGTTTTCAAAATTTTCTCGATTCTTTTTCTTAGATGGATGGATTTTGCTTTTACGGTTAAAGAACGTAAACTGTAAAGCAGAAAAGTAAAGAAGACACGGAGGTTTATCCTGGTTCCCTTCACAATCCGAAGGTACATCTAGTCCCCTTTCAACACGAAAGAGATTTCCACTAGTTTTCTTTAGAACAGTACAACCTATCACACCTTCAATGGTGAGGCCTACTTTCTAGCAAACTATACAAACAAGTGTGCAAGAACAATCCTCTTGCCACACTTACCCTTATGTCCAAACAATCCTTGGAACACAAGTCACAAAATAGAAAGACACTTTCTATAGTATTGTTTTGAGTGAGAGTACAATGAAATGATATCAATAAAGATTGATCTTCTCCTATAATCAAGAATTCACTATAAATATTCAACACAAGTGTTCAAGACAAAATATGAAATGTATGAACTTATGAACACTTTTGAAAGATGAAGATAATTTGAATAAAGTGAATTTGATTGTATGAAAATATTTGAAATTGTCTAGGAGGTGTTTATGAATTTGAAATTTTTAGAATTTATAATAGTTGAAACACCTATTCAAAAAGGTATGAAAATTTGAAAAGAATTTCTTTTGAAAAGGTATAAAAACTTATGAAATAAAATCATGAAGAGGTATAACTTTAACAAAATATTTGAATTTGAAAGGAAACAATTTTTCAACATTTCTTCAGTGTTAACCGGTTAACCAAATAGGTTAATCGGTTAACGCCTATGAACGTTACCACATAATTGAAAAATTGCTGCTGTTAACCGGTTAACCCATATGGTTAACCGGTTAACACTGTTAAAATATAGAAAAATATTTCTGTTAAAAGTGTTAAACCAGTTCCAATTTCTTTTTCAAAAAATATGCACATGCAATAAAATTATGAAGATTATGTTGAACACTTGTATATCATATTTAAGAGGTAATTATTGATATACCTAAGCCTTGAGACAAGTCTTGAAAGTGTAGCACAAAATCTTGAATCGATCGGAAACATTCCATTGATGATGCATAGCCATGGTCTTGATCGTTTGTTGTCATCTCGACTTTTTGAAATCTGGAATGAGCTTGGATAATGTTGACATCATCAAAACAAAGAGCTTGAAGTATGTTTCTACAAAAATGTCATGGCAAGTTCATGAATGCAAGCATATGCAAGATGTATACAAAGGAAGATGAGAAATTAGGGTTTTCATACAACATGAGATGCAAAACTCAAAAACAGAAGCAAATGACAAGATAAAAAATTGAAAATGCAATCAAAAGAACCCTAACCCCATATGATATCACACCCCAAAGGAGAAGACCTAACTCTTAACCTAATGAAAGTTATGATTTTTCTAAGTTATCTAGGGTTTTAAGGCACCTAAAGGGAAACAAATGCAAATCAATTCAAAAAGGCAGAAGAAATTTGTGACAAAATTATGCTAGAAACTACATGTCAAATTAAGATCAATGCAAAAAGAACCATTGTCATACCATTCTTGGTTAGGTAAAAAATAATTCTTGAAGTTATGGTTCTAAAATAGGAATTTTATGAACCCTAAATTCAAGAAGATTATCAAAGATGGTTCAAAACCAAAAATAAATTTGTGTGGATGGTATGACAATGTTTCTAAATGTTTAAAGATGCAATGTGAATTTTTTGGGATTTTTTAGAAACCTAAATGATGTTTTAATTAATTAATTCTCATTAATTAATTAAAATAAACATTTAAATGTTTTGAAAATGATTTTTTAATGTGAAAAATAAAAATAAAAATATTTTTGGGTTAAGAAAATTATTTGAAGCAAAAATGCAGAATAAAAATATTTTTGGAATTTTCTTGCTATTTTAAATAAAATGTGCAAAATAAATAAGAAAAATTGAAATTAAAATTAAATAAAACAGAAGTAAACGCAGTGAAGGGCTGGGATTGAATCTGGGGTTTCCAGGGTTGACCGTGCGCCAGATCTATTGGCCAGCATTCAAATTTCATTAATCCTGATTAATTAATTTTTTAATCCATAATTAAAACTAATGAAAGGATCTTAGCCACACAACACGCGCGGGAGATGAAAATCCAAGGGTCCAAATTTAAACAAAAGCCCTAACCCTAATTACACAATTAATGACTTTCAGGTCACCGGAGAAGAGCTCCGGTCGTCTTCTCCGGTGACCCCCTTACCTGAAAATTTCTAACTTTCTCCCTAGGTTATTTCTGGAGCTCTAAAGCTCCAGATTAACTCCTCTCACCTCCCTAAATCCAAATCCACCTTCAAAACAAATTTCCTATGGCTCAATCCTAAGATTCAAAGAGAAACATAAAAATGGCAAAAATTTCAGAGATTCAGTACATACTCATTTCTACACCATTTTCGAAAATTCAAAGCTCAGTGTGATTAGTGAAGCATGCTTTTTCATATTGTAACATAAAATAGGAGTTCTGGAAAAATGAATTCAAATGACTACCTGAGATGGAGCTTTCCAAACTTGAGCTTTCTGGCCACTTCCTTTGTGCAAAAAGACTCCATTTGACCTCCTGAGGCTAATGGAATGCTTCAAAGGCTTTGAGAATGGCTGGTTTGTGTTGTAGCAACTGAACTGGCCAGGAATCGTGTTTGTATATGGTGTGTTCTTGGCTGATTTGAGGGTTGCTTTGGGGTCAGTGAGTGATTTTGAGATGAATGGTGGAATTGGTTTTGAGTTTAAGTGAGTGATCTGAAGGATTCGAAAGTTTTTGCAAGAGGGAGTGTTTTTGGCAATGCTGAGTTCTTGGAGGTTTCAGCTTGTGTGTCTTATGAAAAATGATCCTTGAGGCATGCTTGTAGTGTCTGGATTGGGCAGAGAGTGGGTGGTGGACTGTTGTGATTGGTATGGGTGAATTTGCATAAAGTCATCAACTTGTGTACTTGAGGTATGGGCAAGGATGCAACTAGCTTTTTGGCATGTCCATGTGCAGCTGAGATCAAGGATGTCCATAGAATCCTTTTGGAGGCAATTCAGCAAGTTGAAGCAAAGTTATGGGGTGTTTTGTAATTATGTGAAGTTTTGGCCCCTTTGAGAATTCTTGATGTTCAAGGCATGTAATCTTGCAATTCTTTGGGCAATTCTGATCTAAAGGCAATGCACTATGATGTTATGATACATTGAAGTGTGTTTGAAGTCACAAAAAGCCTTGGCAAGTGGTTTTGCAAGGAATCCCTTTTGGTGCATTCTTGAAATTTATGGGATTTTTGCCAACATTGACAAGCCATATCTTGAGTTCCAAAATGAATTAGATCTTGTTATTGTACTTTTTGAAAAGGGAATGATCCAATCTACAATTTTCATGACCAACAATTTTTCATTTGAATCATTTTCTGTTGAGAAAGAGGAGGTTGAAAAACTTTCCCAAAATGGAAAGTTTACATTACAAGTCATTTCCATTTTTGGCAAATTTTGGTTTAGCTCACTTTTATTCAATCTTGTGAACTTCCAAGCACTTAAATGATCAAATAAAGATCATATAACCTCAATTTGATAAAAAATCCACTTTGGTTCCATGTTGGGGGGCCTCAGATGCCCTGATTTTGCTCTGACTTGCTCAAGAAGTTACCCAGTGAACATATGACTTCCACAATGAATTTCTTCATCAAACTTGGTATACATGATCCTTATAACATATTGAGACCCTTAGAAACAAGAATGACCAAAAAATTTGGAGTTATGGCCTCTGAAACCAAAACCCTAATTTCAGGTCATCTGTGTAGTTAAACCCTAGCTCTGCTTCCATGCTTTGCCAGTTCTTGTGATTTTTTGACTTCCTTGATCTTTTGAGGATAAAATATGATGATTGAACATACATGGACCCTCTTGAGATGATTGAAGACCTTTGGAGTGGCTCAGATGGATCCTTGGATTTCTCAGATCACAAACCCTAGATGCAGATGAACTTGACCTAATGCAGTGAAGCAAAAATGCCATATGAGATTATATGATTAAACTTATGTAAATATGAAAGATCACAAGACATGGTGTGAACTTAGTGAGGGCAAATTTGGGGTGTTTACACCTTGCTTCAGCAGTCACCCTCAGTTCTCTTCACCAGCACCCATCATCAGCATGGACACTTCCAAGAAGAGCAACATCACATACCACTTCTTTGAGCCCACCCTGTCGTACCCCGAAAAATAAGACCTCACACGATCCGAAAGGACGGGAGCCGCGCGCTAGACAGATTGAAGAGTCGCCACCTAATTCTATTTATTCTCGAAGGGGGAAAGGGAAGATATAAATACAACCCGAGAAAAGAGGATGAGGACAAAGGTCAACGGAACCATTGCCTGGGTTCGGGAGTCGGTTATATAGGGGGAAGGTATTAGCACCCCCTACATCCATCGTACTCGATGGGAACCATCTAAGTTTTCATGCGCGAAAGGATGTCTATGCTTAACGAATTACTTGCTAGAGGGAAATGAGTTGAATTATAAGTTAGATTGATCCTAGGTGCTCGACAAGGGTTGAGATCCTTGTGCCTACGTACTCCCGCGTGCAATGAGAAAGTCAGAGCCTCGTAGTTCGGCCTACTACGGTTGATGGTTGTTGATTTTATTACCTTTCTTTGATGAAAGGATTTATGAGTCAGATTGCACTAAAGACTATGGAAAGTTTATTCCTTCCAATAAGACGAACGTCTTGCGTCGAAATAATTGGAGCGAGTAACGAGAGCTCGTTATCCTCCTTTCTACCACTTAAGGCTCGTGGCGTACAATTCTTCTCGTATTATTAGAATGTTTTATTTCCTAAGACCGATTGACGTTGGATCAAGGGTTTGGACCTAATCGAAACATTTTGGTTTTTTGAGGTTTATGGGTGAATGTAAATGAAGGTTTATTTTATGGTTTGTTAGCGAGGCACAAAGCGTTCGGCTCGCAAGGTAAGGTGGATCCTAATAAAAGAAACGATAACTGAAAAATAAAGTGTGAGTGTGCAAGTGCAAGTGCAACCGTTTGGCGTTGGACCAAGGGTTCACGAACTAAACTAAATCGATAAAATACGGAAAATAAAATGCGTACATAAAATGGGGGAGGGATACAAAATAAATTATAGGGGATTGAATGAAATAAAAGGGTCTCGTTGTAATTCGCCCAAGAGAAAGCATGTGTGTAGTGTTTTTGAACTGTTCGAAGGCGTTCGGCCTTTTATTCGAAGGCAACTATTCAAAGACGTTGGACCTTTTCGAACGCATCGAGATGTGGTTCGTTTACTTCTTTAGAGCCGGTTAAAATTTGGAACTGTTCTATGAGGAGTCGAATTGTTTAATTAAAATACGATGAAACAAATAAATTAAATAAATTAGAATAAGCGATAAACAATAATAAATTAAATAAAAATAATTGATAATAAAGCGAATTGAATTAAATTGTAGCAATAGAAAATAAATTGAAATAAAAATGAAAGTGAAAAAATAAATTAAACTACGCAGGCCTCATATTGGCCGAATTTTCCGATAATGGGATCGGACACAATTCGGCCGTTTGTTATATCATAGGCCCAAATAGAAAATAAAATATTAAATGATTCATAAAATTTTTAATACATTTTCTAAATAATCAAGACAAAATTATAATCAAAATAAGAGATTAAAACATAATATCATAATCAATAAAACCAATTTAATAACAAATGGATTAAAAAAATAAATAAACAAAATGGATACATCGTTGATCATATGGGGATCTGCATATAGCAACTCAAATAGACTTGAAGCCCAAACCAAAACATGGTCAGAAAACAATTAAAAAAAAGGAATAAAATCTTACAGTCAGTCAGGCATCGTGTGTGTTAGTGAACTGATCCATCATGGGCTCGAAAGCCCAGTCCAAAATATATAATTTAGAAATGAATTCTATTAACAATAACAATATTTTCTCAAAACTTTTAAAAAGAAATACGATTAAGAAGCAGAGAAAGAAAAAAAAAAACAAAGATTCATGGTCATCTTTATCTCGAAGCCACGTTTCAAACAACGTAAAACTCACCATGCGATTACAGTGACGACGCTTCCTCAACCATGCTCTGAGTCGTTCAATCTTCATTTGGTTTGTGACGGCTTCTCTCCCTCTTGGAGTTTGCGCGATCTGTTGTTTTAGATTCACTCTCTCAACTCAGTTTCCACTCTCGTCTCAGTCTCGGCGATTGTTCAACAAGGTATCTCACGGTGGTGGTTCGGTATCAGCTTCTTCTCAAAGCGATTTCGGTTGGTGTTTTGGATTTCCGGTTTGGTTTTGAAGGGATTTCGGCTATGGTGTAGCGATGGTTCCGCAGATTCACGAAATGGGTCGTGTTTCGACTGTGAGCGATGGTTTCATGGTGAGTCTGGTTTTACGATGGTTCGATTTTGGGTGCTGCGAAGGTTTGGGGTGGATTTACAGCGGCGGTCGGTGGTGAAGGTTTGGTGTTTATGTGGGTTTGTGTTTATGTTTGGATGTTTTTCATTGTCAGTTCACTATGGTTGAAGGTGGGTATGCGATTGAGGAAGAAGGTTGGAGGCGGTGAGTTTTCAGATTCGTAACCTCTCAGTTTTCATATATTCTTCATCTCTCTGTTCTTTTGCTTTCTTTTTATTCGGTTTTTTTTTGTGATGATTGGGTTTAAGGGTTTTAGTTTGAAGATGAAGATTATGTAGAAAATTTGAAGGGTGGCAGTGGTTATAATGTTATGGAATGGGGGCGGTAGTAATGAAAAAGAAAAAATCTGGTTTATGAGTACTGGATATGATGCAGGTTTTGATTTCTCTGTTTGAAGGTTTGGGGAAGAATATTTAATGATGTTTCTGGTTTTTAGAAGAAAGAATGGTAGAAGATGAAGCTTGGGTGTTTTTTCTTGCAGAGTTATTTTTGTGATTTTTCAAGCCCCTAAATAGAGGGTGAAGAGATCTTGTTATATATAAAAAAAACGCAGGGTATTTTGGAGACTTTGTTGAAGGGCAAAATGAGAAGATTGTGAGTTGTTAAAAAATTTGTTAGAATTTGTTTGAGTATGGAAAAGTGGTTGCTCAAGGTAGTGGAATGTTATTTGGTTTTGAGTAAGTGATATGGAATGTATTGCTGTGGATTATGGGATGATTTGATGAGGGGATGCTGTACGGAATGTGCTGAGTTGTTGGGGGCTCATAAAAGGAATTTTGTAATGTAAGGTTAATTTTCTAATTGATGAATAGAATCAACGTTGTTGGTTTTTTTTTGGTTTATAAATAATAATGTTAATAAAAATAGATATAGTAATAATAAAAATAAAATAGTAAATAATAATAATAATAATAATAATAATAATAATGAGAAATAAAACAAAAGTAAAGATGGAAATTATAATAACAAAATAAAAATGAAATGGGATAATAAGAATGGATTCTTGATTTTGTGTACAAAAATACTAAATGGAAATTGAATATTATAAATAGAGTTGATAAAATAACATAAAAGGAAAGGAAATAATGATATGGATATTTTTAAGAGAGAAAAGAAAGTAGCAAAATAAATTGATTTTTTTTGTAGAATTTTTTTATAATGACTAAATAATGAAGAATAAAAAAACTTGAAATAAGAAGAGAATGCATTTTTCGAATAAAAGGAAATGTGACATATTTTTGAATTTTTATAATATCAAACAAAATAAAATAATACATGTTCTTTTTTAATTTTCGAAATATTTGTTAGACAGAGAAATAAAATGGCTAGTTTTTATTTTTATTTTTGAAACAATGATTAGACAGTAAAATGGTGCGGGTAGGACAAATTTGGGGTATGACAGATGCCCCTATCGAATTGGCTTAGACCGAGTAAGATGAACCGTCTCGCGTTCAAATTTTCACGGTATAAGATAATTAGATACGAAAAGACTCCAAATTTGTCTGAAAAAAGTGTAATGATTAAAGCCAAATGACTGAAAACTGGAAAAAGGGTGACACAGTGAAGAAATAAGTTGACAAAATAAATCATTTATCATCGACGGATGATAAATCGAGTAGCTGAAAATAAAATCACTTATCACCAGAAGATGATAAGGCAAATGACTGAAAATAAAATCACTTATCACCAGATGATGATAAGGCAAATGACTGAAAATAAAATCACTTATCACCAGAGTATGATAAGGCAAATGACTGAAAATAAATTCAACTTATCATCAAAAGAATGATAAGGCAAATGACTGAAAATAAAACCACTTATCACCAGAGGATGATAAGGCAAATGACTGAAAATAAAATCACTTATTACCAGAGGATAATAAGGCAAAAGACTGAAAATAAAATCACTTATCACCAGAGAATGATAAGGCAAATGACTGAAAATAAAATCACTTATCACCAAAGGATGATAAGGCGGGTGACTGAAAATAAAATCACTTATCACCAGAGGATGATAAGGCAGGTGACTGAAAATAAAATCACTTATCACCAGAGGATGATAAGGCAAATGACTGAGAATAAAATCACTTATCACCAGAGGATGATAAGGCGGGTGACTGAAAATAAAATCACTTATCACCAGAGGATGATAAGGCAAATGACATTTAAATACGACTCCCGTTACTAAAGGGAAAACCGAGTGGCTGGAAATTAAAATAGTTGAAGAGAAAAGATAGGAAGATTTGCTCCTCGTTTGCTTGCCCCTGTCTGTAGGGTATTTGAAATAAATCTGGTGGGGAATCTTTGACAATGGCCATGACATGATCTGCCCTAATGTATGGATTTGGTAGGCGCCTGCCCCTGATTGAGCCTTTGAAGGTGATCTTCCCCTGATTGGGCCACTGAAGATGATTTTGCCCCTGATTGAGTCGTTGAGAATAATTTTGTCCCTGATTAATGGGTTTTGAAATAAATTGCCCCTGATTGGGCTGTTGGAGATAATTTGCCCCTGATTGGACTGTTGAGGTAGTCTTGAATCATGTTGGCACAAATGAAATTCGAATTTCTCTTTTGATTTGCCCCTTGTTGGGATGTCTTGATGTCAAGCACTATTTTTGCAATTAAATTATTCATACAAAAATGGTAGTGTTAACGTAATGTTCATGTAAGTTTTGAAAAAGTCAATTATTTGAATGATGTGAAAGTGTGACGGATGGAACGTTAGTCCAAACGAGGTGTTGATTTAGCAAGTGCATGAAAGATGCAGCAAGAATAATGTGCAATCGAAATTGAAGATTAACAAATATATGGGAGTCAATTTACGCAACCTTATTGGTAGCATGCTTTCAGAATAAATCGTGCCTCAATTAGGTCTTTTGAGGGTTGTAACGTGGTCTGGTTCGTGGTTTGAGAAAGAAAGGTATAAGGCTCAAAGTTATTTGTACCCATCCCTTCTTCGTAATGTTCTCCAGTCCTATGTTCAGTTAACTCTACACATGCATTTGTTTTGACGTTGCAAGAGTGAAGATGAAGCTTTAAGGTTTGCTCGAAAATGGCAGTCATCTTATTTTGCTGGCGACCCTTTGATTCTTGATTTGGTGGTCACTGGTATTTGGTTTGCTTTTGCTGAGGATCTGAGCTCCTCTTTTTTTGATTTTGTTTTCGACTAAGTCTCCCTTTGGGTGCTCAACTTAGTGGTTTTTTCTTTTCTTTTCTTTTTGTTTGAATGTTGTGACTGCCAAGTCATTTGTTGATTGGTCCTCCCACGGGATGTCTCATCTTGCGATTTGAAAGTGTAATCAGGTTAACTGAACGAATACCCAGCCCCGGGTTAAACGTAAGGGTTTGTACCCGAAAGAAACTCCTACTTCTAAGCTCGAAGTGGTTGACTAGGGATTAACTCCTTATCTCTTCAGTGTTTGGGGATTTGAACAAATGCATGTATATCATTGACGGGGTTTTATCCGAAAGCATACCGCAACAGTTATGGGTATTTCGTTTTCATCATCCTCCCTCAAATATTTGCTAAAGTGATGTGAGAAAGTATTTTTTATGTTTTTGTGATAAGTGATAAATGATGAGCGAATGCGAATAGATTGATTCAAAACATGCATAAACATAACATTAACAAGACCAAGTACAAACGATAATGTTCAGAGCAAATAGTACTTAACAAACAGTACAAAATAACAAAGATGCGAAAATGATAAATGGCGACGATTGCCTTGATTTGAGGAATGAACTTCTCTTGATTGAATGCTTCAAAGTTGGTGACTACTTAGCTTGGTCTTCAACAACCCCTTCAAATGTCTTCACTTGCTGGCACCGTGCAGAGGCATTGGATTGTTCTGGACATTTGGATTTCTCGGAGTGAAGGTGAGATCCTTAGAGTTGACCATATCTTGAACTTTGTGCTTGAAGGCATGGCAGTTCTCGATTGTGTGACCTGGAGCGCCTTTGTGATACTCACAGCGAGCATTGGCATCATAATTTCGGGCGTTACCAGCCTGAGGTGGCATATCTTTCAAAGTAAGAGATCCTTTTGCCATCAGTCCATTAAAGATTTTGGAATATGACATAGGCAGGGGATCAATGTGTTTATCGTATCCTCTTTGTTGATATGGTGGGCGCTGTTGAGGAGCGCGTTGTTGTTGTTGTTGACCAAGCCGTTGTGGGTAGGCCGGTTGCTGATATGGATTGGGTGCAAATTGCACAGCAGCGACTATATGATATGGACGTGTTTGATAAGCCATCTGAGGCAGAAATGGAGCTTGAATGGCCTGCTGATAAGGCATTGGAGGAATTGGCTGATATGGCATATGAGCATATTGTGCAGCAGCAACATAAGGATACTGGTAGTAGGGAATTGGAGTAGGTGCACTCTGTTGCAGATTCCCACTTGCATCAGAAATGGCATTTGTTTCGCCCTTTTTGTATCCGTTGAAAGGTTTCTTGACATTGGTTTGGTTGCTAGAGCCTCCTTGGATCTTTCCACTTTTCAGACCCTCTTCAATTCTTTCTCCCACCATCACCATGTCTAAAAATCCAGAAGATACGCTGCTGATCAGCTTCTCGTAGTATTGCCCCTGTAAGTTACCCATGAAGATATCAATCAGTTCACGGTCAACCAATGAAGGATGCACTCTGGCAGCTAACTCCCTCCAGCGTTGGGTGTACTCCTTAAAGGATTCTGATCAGTCACCATTTATGCTAGACATTCCACTATTTAACCGTAAATAAATCAGGTAAACTGTGTAAACTGAAGCATTTTTCGTTAGAAATAAGCTCAATTCCATGATAGTAAGTGTGTTGTTACTGATGAGTTTCTTGAGGATATTTTACACTTTTTGGTATGTCAGCAGGTAAAAAGCTAGTTTGGAAGCTCAGGGGATCAAACGTCAGATGAGAAATCGAGCCCGAGCAAGAAAACGGAAGAAAAAGTCAATTTTTGGAGAACCTGCTGTCCATACGCGTATGACCTTACTTGATATGCATATGGACCTTCCAGTACGCGTACCATACGTAAATGACCAGAGGGAAGGAAAATTCAGCCAAAATACAAGCTTCTGGTGATACGCGTAACAACTTGGGCAATACGCGTAACAGGCTGGCCAATACGCGTACCAGATGTTGTGTTACGTCCAATACGCGTTTCCTACTAGGCAGTACGCGTATGGGACAGCGCAGTACGCGTATGGAGCACAAATTCAGGAAAAATCCAACTGAATAGCTATTAAAAGGCCAGACTACAATTTTCCGTTGGTTGGACATTTTTGGAGAAAAAAGATACGCGTTTTGAGAGCTGGAGACTCAAGGAAGATCACGGGATTCATATGTTCAAGAGTTTTCCGACTATTGAAGATTGATTCCTCACGAAATTCTGTAATGACAACAATATTTATCTTTGTTTTTACTTTTATTATGAGTAGCTAAACTCCCCATTGCTAGGGGGTGACCCTGATTCTGAATGTGACAGTATTGATGTTTATGAAAGTATTGCTTATTTCTTCTTTTCCATTAATTTGTTCTTATCGCCGTTCTTTATGCGTTATTTGTCGGACCAACAAATGATGATTCGTATGAATAGTGTAAGCTGGACAGCAATTATTCATTGACCTGGATAAGAACTTTGGATAGTAAAAATAACCTAGGACTAGGGATTTTCTATCTGACCGGTAATTCTTGATATGTGAATGCTTGAGTATGAACCTAATTGTTTATGGACATAGTAATTAGGTTACATAATCAAAGGTCTATTACTAAGGACTTAAGAATAGATACCCTTGAGGACCGAAATTAATTTGACAGGAATAGCTCTACACCGTCATAAATTATATCTGTTACAAGAAGTTTCATTCACCGAACCCTAGCAATCTTCTCTCATTTGTATCTCGTTCAACCTTTTTACTTGTTTTATTTATTTGCAATTGGTAGTATAATTACACCACAACACAAAAAAATCAAAGGCTTTTGTCTAATTGAAACAATCTATAAACTCTGTATCGTCAAGCAGTCCTTGAGATCGACAAACGGGGAATTTCCCTTTTATTACTACAGTGAGAAAAATAGTACACTTGCTATTTTCACATCAAGTTTTTGGCGCCGTTGCCGGGGATTGCCAAAGATATTAGAGTTTATTAATTTATTTTCAATTAGAATTTTGTTGCTCTGCATCCAAAATTTTATTTATTGTTAATTTTATTTTTATTATTATAATAACTAACTTCTTCTAATCTGTGTATGCGAGGTAAGACCTCAGCTCATTTTCATTTTGACGCAGAACCAGAGAGAACACTGCGCAAACAGCTCAGAGAAGCAAGAAGAAAGAAACAGGCCAATTCTGACACCGAAGAACCGGCCACACCTGTCACTCCAGTTTCTGTTCACTCCGAAAACATGGCTGCAGACCCACCTCCAGCAGAGAGACTTTTAGGTGATTATGGCAGACTGAATAACCCAGTAGTGCGGTTGACCATTGTTAACCAACCTGTTAATGTTGCTCACTTCCAGTTACATCCCTCAACCATCCGCCAGTTAGAAAGTAAACCTTTTGCAGGAAAAATCAATGAGGATGCAAACAAGCATCTGCAGAGGTTTCTGACTATGACCACATCATTAAAAATTGATGGGCATTCTGAAGAGGCAAAGAGATTGGTCATGTTCCCATTCACCTTATCTGAGGACGCTGAGGAATGGTTCTATTCCCTACCCGCAGGAAGCATTACTACTTGGCAACAAATGGAAACAACATTCTTGAACGAGTATTTTCCTGCTTCTGTGTATATCCGTAAGAGGTATGACATTGTGAATTTTAAACAGAAAGACGGAGAGACACTTGGAGATGCATACAAAAGATTCAAGAGATGTTTAGTTGCATGTCCTACACATAATTTGGATGAGACTGAACAAATGCAGAATTTTGTAAACGGGCTGAAAATGAAAACTAAGCAACTCATTGATACAGCTGCTGGTGGCTCATCTAATTTTTCAACAGCAACCGGTATCAAAAAGATCATCGAAGCTATTGCAGCAAATGAGCATTTGGAATTATATGACCGCACTGTGAATCAGCCGGAAGGAAAAATTGACTTGAAATTAGCAAATCAGGTAGTGAAAATGGAAGACCAAATTGCAGCTGAGGTTGAAAGAAGATTGAAAGCTATGAATATAGGTACCCAGACTGTTGCTCAAGTGCAACCGGTTCCGACCATGATTTGTGAGATTTGCAGTGGACCACATTTTACCATGCATTGTGTTGCAACCGCAGAACAAGTGCAAGCTATAAATTACCTGAGACAGAATAATCCCTACTCAAATACTTATAATCCGGGGTGGAAAAATCATCCTAATTTCTCTTGGAAAGATCAGCAAGGTAATATTCAAGGACCTCCACAACAACAACCACCACCGTCCCAACAGGTACCGAAGAAAGCGGATTGGGAGATTGCTATAGAGAAGATGGCAACTCATAATATGCAATTTCAGGAGGAAACCAGGAATAATCAGAAAAGCACCAATGCATCAATTAAAAATCTGGAGATTCAATTGGGTCAGATAGCACAACAGATAACAAATTCCCAAATACCAGGCGCATTACCTAGTGCAACAGTGACAAATCCAAGGGAGCACAATAATGTGAGTGCGGTAACAACAAGGAGAGGAAAATCTGTTGAAGATCTTAAGAAGAAGGATGAATAAGAAGATACATTGTGTGAAGTGGACCTGGAAATCTTAGAGAATAAGACACCACCTGAGGAAGAAAGTGTGAAAATGCCGGTGGTACAAGAAAAGCTACCTGAACCAAAACCCATCATTAAGCTTCCTTTCCCACAAAGAAACAAAAAGAAGAAGCAAGATGAGAAAAATTTTCAGAAATTCATGGAATTGTTCAAGAAATTAGAAATCAATATTCCATTCTCTGAGGCACTCGAGCAGATGCCTATCTATGCGAAGTTCATGAAAGACATCATCTCCAAGAAGCGCACCACTGACGCTGACCCTGTTATATTAACTGAAACTTGTAGTGCTATTTTGCAGGGTATGAAGATTCCAGTAAAGAAGCCAGATAGAGGGTCTGTGACCATCCCGTGTACCATTGGAGATAGGTCTTTTAAAAGGGCGCTGATTGATTTGGGTGCTAGTGTTAGCCTTATGCCTTTGTCTATTTACAGGAAGCTGGGAATTGGCAATGTTCAGGATACCAGAATGACACTTCAGTTTGCTGACCACTCAGTGAAGAGACCTTATGGGGTAGTTGAGGATGTTCTGGTCAAAGTTGATAAATTTGTTTTTCCTGTTGATTTTGTAATTTTGGAAATGCCAGAAGATGAAGAGATACCTCTGATTCTGGGAAGACCGTTCTTAGAAACAGGTAGATGCATGATAGACATTGAGGGAGGTACCTTGACCCTAAAGGTATATGATGAAGAGCTCAGAATTGATGTCCGGGATACTATGAAACATAAAGAGGAAATGTGTACAAACCACTCTGTTGAAGTAATTGATCAAATAGTGACTAGCACAATGCAAAGAAAGTTTCCTGAATTACCATTGGAAAGAGTTCTGAGTCTGTCAGTCAGAGAGATTGAAGAGAATGATGATGAAAAAGAAAAAGAAGTGCTTGCCATGCTGGATACACAACCTCTTTGGATGAAATCCAAACCACGTCGGTGGGAGGACCTGAGATCTTCACCAGAATTAGAAAATGAAAAGGTAAGTAAACCAGGTATAAATTTTGAATTAAAACAATTGCCGGTAAATCTTAAATATGTCTTTCTAGGATCTGGGACAAATTATCCTGCTATTATCAGTTCTGAGCTAAATGCCATAGATGAGGAAAAGTTAATACAGGTACTAAAGAAGCATAAGAGTGCTATTGGGTGGACTATTGAGGATTTAAAAGGTATTAGTGTAACACCCCAAAATTTGCCCTCTTATTTATCATCAACCTCGAGCGATTCACGCTTCATTCTTGCATCATTCCGCATATCATCGCATCGCATTTGAAAAAAAATAATAAATAAGTCATTCATCGTCCTTTGCATGAGGTGTGTGGTCGATCGAGGCTTGGCAAACATTGGAGTTCGAGAGAAAATGATGTACCAAAAATAATCCACACCACTTTCAAGCTAACCCATTAAAAAGGAAGAATTCACCACTTTCCTCCCCTTTTCTTTCCGCTTTTCCTTCCACTTTCTTTCCACACTTCCTTTCATTCTTTCCATTCCATTTTTCCACTCCAATTCAACTCCATTTCCCTTGGAAACTCCCACCACCTTCCACCATCTTCTAGAGTATTCCAAGGAATGTTCTAGAGTATTCCAAGGAATGTTCTAGAGTATTCCAAGGAATATTCCAAGGAATATTCCATTTTCCAACCCTAACCCTAACTAACTTCCAAACCTAATTTTGGATCCCAAACCTATTTTTTGGGCCCCAAACCTCATTCCATTCCAAACCTAGCTCCAAGCCTAGCCTCTATATAACCCTTAATCACTTCAATGCAAAAGGTTCCCACCATTTTTTCCAAATTTTTCACTTCTTCCATAATCACTTTTTCTCTCTCGCTTTTCCTCTCCCTTTCACCAAAGCTTTTTTCAAATAAGCTCTTCAAGTTTCACATTGAAACTTGAAGATCTTGAAGCTTAAGCCTCCAACCTCCATTAATGGTGGATCGTAGAAGAAGAAGCTAGTGATTTTGTTGAAGATTTCGGATTATCGGAAGCGCACCAAAGATTCAAGCTCAAGAACGCATTTATTTTGCGGTTTCTCGGTTTTCGGTTTTCTCTTCGATTCAAGCTTCGATACTTGCAACAATTACCGAAGCAATCCTCCGCTTCGTAGGTTGGTGATCTTAATCACTTCTTCTTTAAGTTATTCTCTTCATCTCGCCACTTTTGGCATTCTTTAAGTGTTTTTTTTGCTTTGTTTAAAATCAATTCCGTTTCGATTATGTTTGTTTGTGATTTGTGATTTTTGTTGCTTTAGGATTTAAGGTGTTAATAGATATAGGTGCTAGCATGTGTAAATAAGCTCAAAATAAGTAGAAATTAGTGTTAGCATGATTGGGTGGGGTTTAGGATTATTTAGAAGGAAGATTGTGGCCAAAAGCACTTATTTCAAAAGCATTTTTCACTTTTTGTTCAGTGTTAACCGGTTAACGCATTTGGTTAACCGGTTAACGCATGCGTTTTTGGCCAAAATGCTGTATTTTTTGCCCGTTAACGGGTTAACCTATATGGTTAACCGGTTAACGCTGTCCATTTTTGGATTTTTAGCCTATTTTCTTGCTCAATCTTGCTTCCTAGTGCCTCTAATGTTTATGTATGTTTAGGTAGTGATTTTAGGGAATTTTTGGATCCATTTCCAGTAGCTAGTTCCCCCATTTCGAGTCGTTTCGACACGATTCCGTTCACGTTGCGTTTTATGCATTTTTGTGTTTCTTTGTGCATAGCTTGAATTCTTGCATGTTGTTACCATGTTTGTGCATTATTTGACACATAATAATCATTTTGCATTCTGGTTTTTATATGTTTGCATTGCATTAAAACATTTTGGCATTTCATTATGTTGATATATGTTGCATTTTGCATAATCATATGCATGTGCATTTGGTGGTATTTTGTTGCATACTTGATCATAGTATTCATATCAATTTAATTCTGAATTTTGCATTAAGTTTAGCATGTTTGTTGAGCAATCATGTTGCATGTTCATAATCAATAATCACCATGTTCAAATGCCATGTTCATATGCATGTTTAAGTACTACTTTGTGCATTACTTGTTGCATAATCCACATGATGCATTCTTGAATCATCAAAAATATTCATGTTCTTGCATTTTTGTATGTTGATCCATGTTTAAATGTGTGTTCATGATGTGTTTAGTGCATTTTTAATTGAATTTGTGCATTAAAAAAAAATGAAAATAGTCAATTCTGGATTTTGCATTTCATAGCTGTTTTGCATATAGGTGCTGTAAAATGTGTGCTGTTTGTTATGTGTACATGCTGCATTTGACCTTTTACACCTACTTTTTCATGTTGCATGCTGGCTGTAAAAAGCTGAGTTGTATCATGCATTGTTTTCATGGCTGTTTGTGTAATAGGGGCTGTAATAGGTGCTGTATTTTTGGTTTAGCATTTTTCTAGTTCCTTTAGGATTTAAATAGAGTCTAGTTTAGGTCCAAGTTTAATTAGGATTTAATTAATGTGTGTTTTGCCTTATTCTTTTTGATAAAAATGTGCACTAACCACTTGTTTTGTAGTGGGGAAGATTGAGGTAAGTTTACTTCACTTTATCCCTTATTTTTTATGCATTTCTTTTATGCATTCTACTCATTTTTTCTTCCATATTTGTGTTTGGTAGGATTCCCCCTTGTTAGGATCAACTTATCTTCCTTAGGAAGTAAGTTGCATCCTTTTTCCTATTCCTTTTTGCTTTCCTCTCCTCCTTAGGATTAGAAACCTCACTAACCTTTAGGATCTCCGTGATATTGAATAAACAACTTAGGGTTGTGTCTTAGTCCCCCTTAGTTTTTGTCCCTTTTCCCATTTGAGTCATTCTTTCTCATCTCAAAAGAAAAACAATAAAACACTTAATAAAAACCGAACAATCTTGTACGACACGAGACTTTGTTGCGGAGTGTTTATACGCGTCCTGTTTCGGGGCGAGGTGTAAATACTTCCCGCGATGGATAGGTCTTAGTACAAGACCGTTCACAAACAAATTCAAAACATTTCTTCTAAAAAACAACAAACCAAGAAGTCACGTCTTCTTTCTCATCTCATACTCTTCATGACTTGTCTCGACAGTTCAAACAGCGATACGGTAAACACCCTCGTGTCAGAGCCGGTAACACCTGAGCTAGAACTATGGCAACGTCATCCTAAAAAGCACAAACAAATAGTTCCCGCCTTAGTTAGGCGAACTACGTCGACTCTGATCCTCATTATCCCGATGAGGTACGTAGGCAGCGGGGTAGGGCCCGTCCGAGCACATTCTTTATTTTCCCTACATTTCCCCCTTTCTTTTCATTCTCATTTCAGTTCATTTCTCGTTTTCCATTCCCTTTATTCCAGTAGCGGTTTTATTCAGCAGCATTCGTATTTTCTCACCCTTTGAAACAAAATAAGCAAGCGTGGATCCCGTCGGGTACGACGGACGATCTGGGGTGCTAATACCTTCCCAGGTCGTAACCGACTCCCGAACCCCGATCTTTGGTTCGCAAGGCCTCGTCCTTTTCCTTCTTCCTCAGGTTTGTGCAACATTACCTTTCCCATTCATTCGGGATAAAAATGTCTGGCTGGCGACTCTACCTTTCCGCGCCACTTTCGCGTTTGTACTAGGATGAAAATCCCGGGAGCGACAGCTGGCGACTCTGCTGGGGACTAACCTGATTCTTCCGGTTTCCCTTGTAGAGTCAATCCTAGCGCCTGTTTGGTTTTGTTTCTTTGGGTGTTTACCTGTTTGTTGCTGTGTGCTTTAGTTTAGCTTTACTGTTTATTTACAGTTTTTACTTTACAGCTTTACTTTACAGCATTTATTTACCGTTTTCAGTATTTTATTTTCCATGCATCATATTATACTGGACTGTCTGGCTGTGCTGGTTTTCATTTTTTCTGTGGGTTGGGAGTTACTGTGAGATAAGCCAAATACCCGGTTTGAGCGCACTATAGGATTAGCGTGGACACGTTGTGCTCGCATGGTTACATGATGAGTGGTGATGTGTTCCACACCCAGGTTGCGACTGTCTTGGGACTATTCTGTGTGGAGGTTCTTCCCCACTTCAGGGTACAACCTTGATGGTTATGTGCAGCTGGGGACCGATCATTGAGAACCTTAATGGAAACAACCCTCTCCAGTGATGACAGTGGCAGACCACATTTGTTGGCAAACCCACTCGCATCCGAGGGTCCATTGGGAACTCGCATAGGATGGCCTGGTTCTCTCATAGGAATTCAGTTAAAGCAAACTGTTCGTATGACGATAGTATTGTACCCTTCGGGATGAATGTACTATTGTTTCTCGATTCAGTGCTTGAAGCTGGGGACTTATGAGGGATGCTTGTTTTTCCGGACTCAACTGAGACCTCCCTGCGTAGTACATAATACCAAACCGATTCCCTGATTTGGTCATGAGCCATTTCTCGGAGATGGTGAACGTATTATTGCTATTCGGCTTTGAGAGTCCGTGATGTTGACCCGAGTAGCAATACCCGTGAGATTGGGAGGGGTTTACAGGTTTGCAGGAACCCTGGTACCTTCAGCATACCCACTTTGCCTTTGATTCAGTTTTGTGATCTGGATTTCTGTTCTTAAGTTATGAACCCCGGATCAGAGGGATGATTATTGTGATATCTGGATTTTGAGACCATGCACCGACACCAACATCAGATCATTGATCACATGCCTATTGCATACATGACATCATATCATTTCTGCACACATGTTCAGTTATTTCCGAGGATCGCATATCTGAATCATGCTGTTAGATTTTTCTGTGTCAAAACTTGAATCAAAGCAGATAGATTCCTCAGAAATAACTGAACATGGCATTTGCATACATCCTTGCATTCTTGACAGGTGTTCAGAGACAAATTCTTTTCCTGGTCTGATTTCTCATCAGAATGGACAACTTGAATCACAGTCATCAAAGTATGTATCTGAAGCAACTCCGGGCGGAGGTAACTGAAAGGAAGACCCAGCTGAGGCCATTCAAGGCAGAAGTATAAGCTTTATTTCGGAATCAGAAACTATTGAAAGAGGAAGTCAACCAGATGAAGACTCAGATGAGTTTGGTTATGGAAATTTTGAACGAAGCTATTTTCATCCCTATTGAGGGGAACTACGCTGCTCTGATTCTCTATTGGTCAATGGAGATACGTAGGCAGGAGATCACCTGAGATCTTTCCGAGCAACCTTATCTATCAACTTCATTTATCAACTTCTTCCCTTCAGATGTCGTTTGTCGGCATCCAATTTCAGTTTCCCAAGAGAGTCCACAGGGTCAGCAACAACAGGTACAAAGACTGTTTCAAGAAAGAACAAGAGCGAGAAATCGCAGACTCGACCCCGTCCCATGCCCGTATGCTGTATTGCTCCCAGAGCTGCTAAAGTTGAACCTGGTCGAGCTTCGTACCATGAGACCTCCCGCTCCTGACAATCTACCTCCGAATTTTGATGCCAACGCCAGGTGCGAATTCCATTCAGGTGCCCAGGGGCACAGTATTGAGAAATGTTGGGCCTTTCAGAACAAGGTACAGGACCTAGTTGACTCCAAGGCGATCAATTTCGCTCCTCTCCCAAATGTACTTCATAATCCGATGCCTAGTCATAATGGAACCGGTGTCGCGGTTACTCTACCAGATGGTTCACGTTAAGCTGAAGTCTTCAAGCAGATCACCCAGGACTCCAGGGTATTCATGAAGCAAATAAAGCCAGCAGTATTCAAATACTCTCAGTGATGGCATTTATGTGTTTGCCTTTCTTCATTGTTTGTTTTTCATCCCTATTGAGGGGAACTACGTCGCTCTGATTCTTCATTGGTCATCAGTCAATGGAGATACGTAGGCAGAAGATCGTCAGGTCTTTCCGAGCAAACCTTCTGGGGCAGCTTTACTCCCCAGCTTCACTCTTTCCTCCAGATGTCTCGCGTCAAAGTCAGTATAGCCAGAAGAGGAAGTGTTACTGCCATGGTTGAGCATGCAACTGCAAATGGAAGATTACAAGTCTGTGAAAAGAGCTATTGATCATTGAAAGTATCCAAGACTGACAGGTCCAGACGGAACCAAGCCTCCTCAACCATGGCAATATTCAGTTTCTTTACTGCATTTCCATTTGTAGTTTCTTTTATGTGTTAAACATTTGTTTACATGTATGAAATTTGTTTGCTTTTGAATGTTAGAAATAATAAAACTCACATGTTTTTCTTGAAGAAAATTCATTTGCATTCCCTTATAATTTTGCATATGTATATCGCAATACCAATTGTCATGCTTAAATTCTATGAGGGAGAATGACGAAACAAAAACGCAAAGTCTCTAATTGTGTGCTCTCAAGTAAGATCCTGTTGACGATGTACAGGCATTGTTTCAAATCCTAAACACTGGAGATATAAGGAAGATAAACCCTTGCTAACCCCTTTGAGCCTTGAAGTAGGAGTTTCTTTTCACATAAAAAACCCTCACATGTAACCCAGGGGCAGGGTAGACGTCAGCTAATCAGATCAAGCGTTCAGACTTTCATAAAGAAGTGTATTTGAAGATCCATTGCATTCTACTATGCTAACCAAGAGGTCCAAAGACCCGAAACCACAACGGTTATCCAAGTCAAAAGGTCCAAAGATTGACAACCACAATGGTTATCCTTCGTTGACCATAAAATGAGGCAGTCACAACTCTCGTGAAGCAATCAAGACAAACAATGTCACGCGACTTGTTCAAAAAGAAAAAGAAAAGAAAAGGCCCGCTAAGTCGAAACTTGAAAACAAGCGACTTAAGCAAAAGTTAGGGCATCCCGCTGGACTTCACAATCGAAGATTCACAAGAATCAGTCCAGGCAAAAGTTAGGGATAAGCAAAATAACGCAAAAGCGAAAGACGGAAAGGATTACACAAGAAAGATCCTCAAATAAGAACAAAGTCGTGTGGCATAAACACAAAAGATAGAGGAGTGACTGACTCTCAATAATAACCTGATTGGTGCTTGAACGGATAGCAGCAATGGTTCCTCAATCAACACGAAACCCTTATGAAAGGTGAATGCTTGTGAAAACTAGCTGAACATAGGAATGGAGAACATCACGAAGAGCGGGTGGGCACAAATAAACTTTGAGCCTATATCCTTTGTTTCTACAACCATGAACCAGGCCACGATACAACCCTTAAAAGTCCTAACTGAAACAGGGTTAAATTGAGAGCATACTACCACGAGACCGCGTTCCTGACTCCTATGAGTTGTGCTAAAAGACGTTTGTTGGTATTGCGTGTACATACTTTCATTCAAATAAAGGTCGTATCTTAACCAGTGATTCGCTCACAAAAGTTAACGATCCATTTTCAAAATTTCAAGATTAACATGTTTGTTGAATTAGGATCTTCGTTCTAAGAATAAACATTTTCTCACTTGCATACATTTGTTGAGCATCATAAATGGTTCACATACGGAAATTCAATCCAGAAGCTCAAGCTTGCCAGGTTGAGGAGTCTAAAACTTCTGAAAGACTGTCACGTCAAGGTGCACTTATCCGAATAAAGCTTCATTGAGCAGAGATCTCCCCAGTTAGTCATGGTAAGAGCCAGCTAATCCGGGGCAGTCACATCGAGCAATCTCTTCAAAATTAAAGTACTGAGCCAATCTGGGGCAGTTATGTTGAGCAATCCCTTCAAATTTCAGCTAAACTGGGGCAATCACCTCGAGATTCAAATCTCTCCAAGAGCGAAGATTAGTCAGTCAAGAGCAAAACTATTCAAGTACTCATCCTGGGGCAGGCCACCCCAATAAGTACAAGAGTTCATTCTTTCCCGTGGATAGACGATCGGAAGCATTTACCCGGAGTTCAGAATACCGTGGTTACTTGTCAAGTCAACTATCTCGTTCAGTACTTCTGACAGATACAAATTCATCCACATTGGCAATGGTTACCTCCTCAGCGAGGTCATCACATTGATTCATGCAGTCGTTACAATACCTAAGAGTTTAAAGACGCCAAGTCTTTTTGTAAAATCCTCTTGAGGTAAAGTCCATACGGAAGCAACTGATCCCCAGCACGAGACAACTTGAAATCTTCCCTCCTCAGCAGGATGTGTCTCGGTTTCTAGTCATCCCCAGCAGATCCATAAGAGTGAATATTCCTCAATAGTCCGAGTATCCCCGGGCACGGCCCTCAAGTCTAAAGTCCAATTTATTTTTGGCAAAGGTGATGATTCGAAACAGATGAATTATTCACGCTTTTCTCCAACAGAGATGTCATCCCCACAGGACTACTTGATATTGAATTCGCGATCAGTGTGGTTCCCCACAGATTTAGCCAAGGCTTATTACTTCCGCGTCAGGAATTTCTTTCACCAGTTCAATAACAATACTCAAGACATAATATCCCCAGTGTCATGGGGCAACAGGCCGTGCAAATTCAGATTTCAAAGTCCAGCCGCAGACTGGCCAAAGTCCATCTTCGGGTGGCAGATTTCAAAGTCCAGCCGCAGACTGGCCAAAGTCCATCTTCGGGTGGCAAATCTCTAAAGTCCCCCGCAGTGGGCAAAAGTCTCCCGTAGTGAGCAAAAGTCTCCCGTAGTGAGCAAAAGTCTCCCGTAGTGAGCAAAAGTCTCCCGTAGTGAGCAAAAGTCTCCCGTAGTGAGCAAAAGTCTCCCGTAGTGAGCAAAAGTCTCCCGTAGTGAGCAAAAGTCTCCCGTAGTGAGCAAAAGTCTCCCGTAGTGAGCAAAAGTCCAGCCGCAGACTGGCCAAAGTCCATCTTCGGGTGGCAAATCTCTAAAGTCCCCCGCAGTGGGCAAAAGTCTCCCGTAGTGAGCAAAAGTCTCCCGTAGTGAGCAAAAGTCTCCCGTAGTGAGCAAAAGTCTCCCGTAGTGAGCAAAAGTCTCCCGTAGTGAGCAAAAGTCTCCCGTAGTGAGCAAAAGTCTCCCGTAGTGAGCAAAAGTCTCCCGTAGTGAGCAAAAGTCTCCCGTAGTGAGCAAAAGTCCAGCCGCAGACTGGCCAAAGTCCATCTTCGGGTGGCAAATCTCAAAAGTCTCCCGTAGTGAGCAAAAGTCTCCCGTAGTGAGCAAAAGTCTCCCGTAGTGAGCAAAAGTCTCCCGTAGTGAGCAAAAGTCTCCCGTAGTGAGCAAAAGTCTCCCGTAGTGAGCAAAAGTCTCCCGTAGTGAGCAAAAGTCCAGCCGCAGACTGGCCAAAGTCCATCTTCGGGTGGCAAATCTCGAAGGTCTCCCGTAGTGAGCAAAAGTCCAGCCGCAGATTGGCCAAAGTCCATCCTCAGGGTGGCATCATATCAAAAGTCCACCCGCAGCGTGGCAAGTTTCAAAAATCTCCCACAGCGAGCAAAAGTCCACCCGCAGTGTGGCAACTCTTTAAAGTCCACCCGCAGTGTGGCAATGTATTTTGAAGTCCAACCGCAGATTGGCCAAAGTCCATCTTAGGGTGGCATCATATCTCAAAGTCCACCCGCAGTGTGGCAATTTCCGAAGTCCACCCGCAGTGTGGCAGCGTATATTGAAGTCCAACCGTAGATTGGCGAAAGTCCATCCTCAGGGTGGCATCATTTCCAAAGTCCACCCGCAGTGTGGCAATGTATCCCAAATCCACCCGCAGCGTGGCAAATTTCAAAAGTCCACCCGCAGTGTGGCAAACCTTTAAAGTCCACCCGCAGTGTGGCAAGTTATTCAGCAATCCACCCGCAGTGTGGCAAAGATTCCCAAGTCCACCCGCAGCGTGGCAATTTCCAAAGTTCCATCACAGTGCGAGTGCAAATTTTCGGGTTGTTCTAGTATTCAATCCCTGCATACTTCAAATGTCTGAAAGCAGCTGCTGTCATCCATTCAAGTCTACAGTGATTGAATAGGGGCAGCTGTAACACCCCAAAATTTGCCCTCTTATTTATCATCAACCTCGAGCGATTCACGCTTCATTCTTGCATCATTCCGCATATCATCGCATCGCATTTGAAAAAAAATAATAAATAAGTCATTCATCGTCCTTTGCATGAGGTGTGTGGTCGATCGAGGCTTGGCAAACATTGGAGTTCGAGAGAAAATGATGTACCAAAAATAATCCACACCACTTTCAAGCTAACCCATTAAAAAGGAAGAATTCACCACTTTCCTCCCCTTTTCTTTCCGCTTTTCCTTCCACTTTCTTTCCACACTTCCTTTCATTCTTTCCATTCCATTTTTCCACTCCAATTCAACTCCATTTCCCTTGGAAACTCCCACCACCTTCCACCATCTTCTAGAGTATTCCAAGGAATGTTCTAGAGTATTCCAAGGAATGTTCTAGAGTATTCCAAGGAATATTCCAAGGAATATTCCATTTTCCAACCCTAACCCTAACTAACTTCCAAACCTAATTTTGGATCCCAAACCTATTTTTTGGGCCCCAAACCTCATTCCATTCCAAACCTAGCTCCAAGCCTAGCCTCTATATAACCCTTAATCACTTCAATGCAAAAGGTTCCCACCATTTTTTCCAAATTTTTCACTTCTTCCATAATCACTTTTTCTCTCTCGCTTTTCCTCTCCCTTTCACCAAAGCTTTTTTCAAATAAGCTCTTCAAGTTTCACATTGAAACTTGAAGATCTTGAAGCTTAAGCCTCCAACCTCCATTAATGGTGGATCGTAGAAGAAGAAGCTAGTGATTTTGTTGAAGATTTCGGATTATCGGAAGCGCACCAAAGATTCAAGCTCAAGAACGCATTTATTTTGCGGTTTCTCGGTTTTCGGTTTTCTCTTCGATTCAAGCTTCGATACTTGCAACAATTACCGAAGCAATCCTCCGCTTCGTAGGTTGGTGATCTTAATCACTTCTTCTTTAAGTTATTCTCTTCATCTCGCCACTTTTGGCATTCTTTAAGTGTTTTTTTTGCTTTGTTTAAAATCAATTCCGTTTCGATTATGTTTGTTTGTGATTTGTGATTTTTGTTGCTTTAGGATTTAAGGTGTTAATAGATATAGGTGCTAGCATGTGTAAATAAGCTCAAAATAAGTAGAAATTAGTGTTAGCATGATTGGGTGGGGTTTAGGATTATTTAGAAGGAAGATTGTGGCCAAAAGCACTTATTTCAAAAGCATTTTTCACTTTTTGTTCAGTGTTAACCGGTTAACGCATTTGGTTAACCGGTTAACGCATGCGTTTTTGGCCAAAATGCTGTATTTTTTGCCCGTTAACGGGTTAACCTATATGGTTAACCGGTTAACGCTGTCCATTTTTGGATTTTTAGCCTATTTTCTTGCTCAATCTTGCTTCCTAGTGCCTCTAATGTTTATGTATGTTTAGGTAGTGATTTTAGGGAATTTTTGGATCCATTTCCAGTAGCTAGTTCCCCCATTTCGAGTCGTTTCGACACGATTCCGTTCACGTTGCGTTTTATGCATTTTTGTGTTTCTTTGTGCATAGCTTGAATTCTTGCATGTTGTTACCATGTTTGTGCATTATTTGACACATAATAATCATTTTGCATTCTGGTTTTTATATGTTTGCATTGCATTAAAACATTTTGGCATTTCATTATGTTGATATATGTTGCATTTTGCATAATCATATGCATGTGCATTTGGTGGTATTTTGTTGCATACTTGATCATAGTATTCATATCAATTTAATTCTGAATTTTGCATTAAGTTTAGCATGTTTGTTGAGCAATCATGTTGCATGTTCATAATCAATAATCACCATGTTCAAATGCCATGTTCATATGCATGTTTAAGTACTACTTTGTGCATTACTTGTTGCATAATCCACATGATGCATTCTTGAATCATCAAAAATATTCATGTTCTTGCATTTTTGTATGTTGATCCATGTTTAAATGTGTGTTCATGATGTGTTTAGTGCATTTTTAATTGAATTTGTGCATTAAAAAAAAATGAAAATAGTCAATTCTGGATTTTGCATTTCATAGCTGTTTTGCATATAGGTGCTGTAAAATGTGTGCTGTTTGTTATGTGTACATGCTGCATTTGACCTTTTACACCTACTTTTTCATGTTGCATGCTGGCTGTAAAAAGCTGAGTTGTATCATGCATTGTTTTCATGGCTGTTTGTGTAATAGGGGCTGTAATAGGTGCTGTATTTTTGGTTTAGCATTTTTCTAGTTCCTTTAGGATTTAAATAGAGTCTAGTTTAGGTCCAAGTTTAATTAGGATTTAATTAATGTGTGTTTTGCCTTATTCTTTTTGATAAAAATGTGCACTAACCACTTGTTTTGTAGTGGGGAAGATTGAGGTAAGTTTACTTCACTTTATCCCTTATTTTTTATGCATTTCTTTTATGCATTCTACTCATTTTTTCTTCCATATTTGTGTTTGGTAGGATTCCCCCTTGTTAGGATCAACTTATCTTCCTTAGGAAGTAAGTTGCATCCTTTTTCCTATTCCTTTTTGCTTTCCTCTCCTCCTTAGGATTAGAAACCTCACTAACCTTTAGGATCTCCGTGATATTGAATAAACAACTTAGGGTTGTGTCTTAGTCCCCCTTAGTTTTTGTCCCTTTTCCCATTTGAGTCATTCTTTCTCATCTCAAAAGAAAAACAATAAAACACTTAATAAAAACCGAACAATCTTGTACGACACGAGACTTTGTTGCGGAGTGTTTATACGCGTCCTGTTTCGGGGCGAGGTGTAAATACTTCCCGCGATGGATAGGTCTTAGTACAAGACCGTTCACAAACAAATTCAAAACATTTCTTCTAAAAAACAACAAACCAAGAAGTCACGTCTTCTTTCTCATCTCATACTCTTCATGACTTGTCTCGACAGTTCAAACAGCGATACGGTAAACACCCTCGTGTCAGAGCCGGTAACACCTGAGCTAGAACTATGGCAACGTCATCCTAAAAAGCACAAACAAATAGTTCCCGCCTTAGTTAGGCGAACTACGTCGACTCTGATCCTCATTATCCCGATGAGGTACGTAGGCAGCGGGGTAGGGCCCGTCCGAGCACATTCTTTATTTTCCCTACATTTCCCCCTTTCTTTTCATTCTCATTTCAGTTCATTTCTCGTTTTCCATTCCCTTTATTCCAGTAGCGGTTTTATTCAGCAGCATTCGTATTTTCTCACCCTTTGAAACAAAATAAGCAAGCGTGGATCCCGTCGGGTACGACGGACGATCTGGGGTGCTAATACCTTCCCAGGTCGTAACCGACTCCCGAACCCCGATCTTTGGTTCGCAAGGCCTCGTCCTTTTCCTTCTTCCTCAGGTTTGTGCAACATTACCTTTCCCATTCATTCGGGATAAAAATGTCTGGCTGGCGACTCTACCTTTCCGCGCCACTTTCGCGTTTGTACTAGGATGAAAATCCCGGGAGCGACAATTAGCCCCACAGTATGCATGCATAAGATACTGATGGAGGATAATCAGAAACCGGTAGTGCAACCACAGAGGAGGTTAAACCCATACAATCCCGGTGAAGGGGGGCCAATTGAATCCGTTAAACTCCTCTGAGTATGAGGTGTCCCGTCGAGCCATGCGACGTTAAACGAAGCGCTGCTTGGGAGGCAACCTAAGGGAGGTTTGATTCTTTCTTTCGTTTGATTGTTGTTTCTGTACTTTTGGTTTTATTGGTGTAATTTTTGTTTTTTTTTAGTTATGCAGTTTAATTTCTGTTGCTTTGATGTAACCACCTATTATGGGTTGGCGAATTCTAATGAATGTGATTTGGTTTATCTCAATTTTCCTGTTTATTTCCTTAGATACGTGACCATGTCTGGCTATTGGTTTCGCGATCACTTACACCAACTACTTGGGCATGCTCCCTTTCAGTCCCCTGACGTTAGATACTGTTGTTTATGATTGGACGCACTGGTTAAGATTAACATCAGAACCACGAGCATGAGCTTTGAACTCAGAGGTATGATAGAACAAGTCAGCTTACCCCGTCCTGGTGAGTTCATAAAAAGCCAAACACTTATTATCATATGAGCGATATCAGGTATGTCTTTATCAATCTTGGTTTGCGTACGTTCTTTTGTTATTATTAGTTGTACGAATACACACACTGAGGCATGTTTTTGTTATCACCTAGATCCTTTCTAGCCATCCCATTATTATCAATATTATCCATTGTTTACCCCGTTGAGCCTTTAATCATTTATTGTTGATATACCCGTTTTTTTTTCTAAACCCATGACCCTGGACCTATCTTACCCTGTTCAGAGTATGTGAGAAGTGATTTCATATCTACGTTTCTATCTAAGTTTGGGGTTGCTGTTGGTATAGCAACCTTTAAGTTTGGGGTAGCTTTGCAGTCAATGAATAGTAAGTGAATGTCGTATAAAAAAAAAAAGAAAGAAAGAGAAAAGCGAAGAACAACTTTTGAAAGATGCTACATTCACTAGAAATAAAAGGAAAAGAGGATTGCATAACCCTACAGGAATAATAACAAAGAAACGTAGTAAGAGAATGATTTCATGTATTCTGAACCAAAATAAATAAATAAATAAATAAATATAATAAACATAAACCTTAGGTTCCACCTTCATAGCCTACCTAAACCCAAGCCCCGTTACAACCCTAAAAGACCTCAAAAAGTGTGTGTGATTGTACATGTTGATAGGATGAGAGAATTTATTCAAACTGTTGATTTGATATTGCATATTGTGATTTGAGAGTGATAAAACTTTAACCCAGAGAGACTTGGTGAGAGTGTGATATAAGCTGACAGGTGAAGTCATATCTCTGAGGGAAAGAGTTTCTAGCTCGTTGGCTATGTGGAAGAATCAGAAAACCTGAAAAACATCAAGAGGTCCAGTGCGAAAGATTTCAGCAGTATTGTGGTAAGAACTGTTTTACAGTAAGTTTGGGGTGACATGATTTTGAAGGAAATAAGATGTTACTTGAGGACAAGCAACAAGCTAAGTTTGGGGTTGTGATCAGTCACCATTTATGCTAGACATTCCACTATTTAACCGTAAATAAATCAGGTAAACTGTGTAAACTGAAGCATTTTTCGTTAGAAATAAGCTCAATTCCATGATAGTAAGTGTGTTGTTACTGATGAGTTTCTTGAGGATATTTTACACTTTTTGGTATGTCAGCAGGTAAAAAGCTAGTTTGGAAGCTCAGGGGATCAAACGTCAGATGAGAAATCGAGCCCGAGCAAGAAAACGGAAGAAAAAGTCAATTTTTGGAGAACCTGCTGTCCATACGCGTATGACCTTACTTGATACGCGTATGGACCTTCCAGTACGCGTACCATACGCAAATGACCAGAGGGAAGGAAAATTCAGCCAAAATACAAGCTTCTGGTGATACGCGTAACAACTTGGGCAATACGCGTAACAGGCTAGCCAATACGCGTACCAGATGCTGTGTTACGTCCAATACGCGTTTCCTACTAGGCAGTACGCGTATGGGACAGCGCAGTACGCGTATGGAGCACAAATTCAGGAAAAATCCAACTGAATAGCTATTAAAAGGCCAGACTACAATTTTCCGTTGGTTGGACATTTTTGGAGAAAAAAGATACGCGTTTTGAGAGCTGGAGACTCAAGGAAGATCACGGGATTCATATGTTCAAGAGTTTTCCGACTATTGAAGATTGATTCCTCACGAAATTCTGTAATGACAACAATATTTATCTTTGTTTTTACTTTTATTATGAGTAGCTAAACTCCCCATTGCTAGGGGGTGACCCTGATTCTGAATGTGACAGTATTGATGTTTATGAAAGTATTGCTTATTTCTTCTTTTCCATTAATTTGTTCTTATCGCCGTTCTTTATGCGTTATTTGTCGGACCAACAAATGATGATTCGTATGAATAGTGTAAGCTGGACAGCAATTATTCATTGACCTGGATAAGAACTTTGGATAGTAAAAATAACCTAGGACTAGGGATTTTCTATCTGACCGGTAATTCTTGATATGTGAATGCTTGAGTATGAACCTAATTGTTTATGGACATAGTAATTAGGTTACATAATCAAAGGTCTATTACTAAGGACTTAAGAATAGATACCCTTGAGGACCGGAATTAATTTGACAGGAATAGCTCTACGCCGTCATAAATTATATCTGTTACAAGAAGTTTCATTCACCGAACCCTAGCAATCTTCTCTCATTTGTATCTCGTTCAACCTTTTTACTTGTTTTATTTATTTGCAATTGGTAGTATAATTACACCACAACACAAAAAAATCAAAGGCTTTTGTCTAATTGAAACAATCTATAAACTCTGTATCGTCAAGCAGTCCTTGAGATCGACAAACGGGGAATTTCCCTTTTATTACTACAGTGAGAAAAATAGTACACTTGCTATTTTCACATCAGATTCGCTCTCCTTTTGAGTCATACTCTGAAGTTGAGTACGGTTAGGAGCAAGGTCAGTGTTGTACTTGTATTGCTTCTTGAATGCATCAGATAGATCAAGCCAAGTACGAACATTGTTGCGTTCGAGCTGCATGTACCATTCTAGAGATGCTCCAGACAGGCTGTCTTGGAAGCAATGGATCATGAGTTTATCATCTCTGGCATGAGCTTCCATTTTCGTGCAATACATCCTTAAGTTGAGTTCAGGGCAACTGAGGCCTTTGTACTTCTCGAATTCTGGCAGTTTGAACTTAGAAGAGATCACAACATCTGGAACTAAGCACATGTTTGAGGCACTCAGAGAAGTTGAGTTGTGTCCTTCCATGATTCAGAGTTTTTCAGCTAACTCGCGACACATCTTCATAGCTTCAGAATCTTGAACAACATGAGGATTGATGATTGGAACAACAGTATGCATCTCGTACTCAACTTGTTGATCCTCTTCAGCATGAGGAAACTGGACTTGAGTTGGAATAGGTTGAGCTTGAGGAATAGCACCAACAGTGACACTAGAGGTAGGTATTGGTTGGGAAGTGACCTCTTCAACAGCAGGAGTGAAGCCTGGAGGCAAACCATAGACCAAAGGATTTGGAACTGGAACTGAAGGCCTTGCGCGCGAGGTAGATCCTTGCACTAGAGCATTGTTTATTGTGGCAGCAGCTTCGCGACGTTCTTCCATCCTAGCCAAAGCTTGTATGGTCTCATAAATCTGGTCAATCTTGTTCTTGACCGAGTCAATCTCTTCCCTCATAGCAGCTTGCTCTTCTTGAATCACGTCCATTAGTCTTCTTGTGTTGGCTCGAGTTAGGTACGGGCGTCTAGCACGATACGGGCGTCGGGAAACCAGCTTGATTTACTGAAGATGGAGGACATGAAATGAGTTCTCGGTTCTGGAATGAAATGCAATATGAATAATTAATGCAAATGAAATGATATGCAATGTCAGAATCCAGGATCACAAGATCAGGGTCTCATGAGTCTAAGGTACAGATGGATGATACTCTGATCAGGAAATCACTGGGTAGACTCTAAGGTTTTAGGGACCCCAAAGTTATCAATTCGTATGGTTGTTCATCACACACGTCATAAGCATGACGGTTGATTGACTCCCCCATATGAATCTATTTTGGGTGAGATCTTCGTATCGACAACCCACGAGAGCAAGTTTTCTCGGGAGCCCATACTTTGCGATCATTGACACAAGGTTTAAACAAAGGTCTCAGAGTTATGGACTTTGTTCAAATGTTTGATGCACATGTCAGCTCTTGTCAGTCAATCAACTTCATTGAGAAAGTCTATTCTGAGTGAGGTCTTCGTATCGACAACCCACGAGAGCAAATTTCTCGGGAGTCCATACTACGCGACCATCAATCGATGTTTTAACCAAAAGGTTCTAAAGGTCCTCAGAGTCGATGACCTTAATGAAAACAACTGAGCACACACGCCAAGAGCTTGACGGTCATCAGTATTCTCATTAGAATCTACTCCAAGTGAGGTTTTCGTATCGACAACCCACGAGAGTGGTTCCCTCGGGAGCCCATACTACATAACCTCACTAACTTATGTTTGTACTCGTAAGCCCGGGTATAGAGCCTTTTCCCTCAAGTTTCTTTTGCGATCAAAGTATCGATCCAAATTATAGTACCAAGGAATTGCGATAAAGAAAGCGATAAAAATAAACAAGTAAAGCATATAAGCAAACATCCAAACAAGCGTGGAAACCTAGACTAGGCTTGACTCGCATAGGGGTGAACCAATCCCCAGTAGAGTCGCCAGCTGTCGTACCCCGAAAAATACGACCTCATGCGATCCGAAAGGACAGGAGCCGCGCGCTGGACAGACTGGAGAGTCGCCACCTAATTCTATTTATTCCCGAAGGGGGAAAGGGAAAATATAGATACAACCCGGGAAAAGAGGATGAGGACAAAGGTCAACGGAACCATTGCCTGGGTTCGGGAGTCGGTTATGCAGGGGGAAGGTATTAGCACCCCCTACATCCATCGTACTCGATGGGAACCATCTAAGTTATCACGCGCGAAAGGATGTCTATGCTTAACGAATTACTTGCTAGAGGGAAATGAGTTGAATTATAAGTTAGATTGATCCTAGGTGCTCGGAAAGGGTTGAGATCCTTGTGCCTACGTACTCCCGCGTGCAATGGGAAAGTCAGAGCCTCATAGTTCGGCCTACTACGGTTGATGGTTGTTGATTTTATTACCTTTCTTCAATGAAAGGATTTATGAGTCGGATTGCACTAAAGACTATGGATAGTTTATTCCGTCCAACAAGACGAGCGTCTTACGTCGAAATAATCGGAGCGAGTAACGAGAGCTCGTTATCCTCCTTTCTACCACTTAAGGCTCGTGGCGTATAATTCTTCTCGTATTATTAGAATGTTTTATTTCCTAAGACCGCTTGACGTTGGATCAAGGGTTTGGACCTAATCGAAACATTTTGGTTTTTTGAGGTTTATGGGTGAATGTAAATGGAGGTTTATTTTGTGGTTTGTTAGCGAGGCACAAAGCGCTCGGCTCGCAAGGTAAGGTGGATCCTAATAAACGAAACGATAACTGACAAATAAAGTGTGAGTGTGCAAGTGCAAGTGCAACCGTTTGGCGTTGGACCAAGGGTTCACGAACTAAACTAAATCGATAAAATACGGAAAATAAAATGCGTACATAAAATGGGGGAGGGATACAAAATAAATTACAGGGGATTGCATGAAATAAAAGGGTCTCGTTGTAATTAGCCCAAGAGAAAGCGTGTGTGCAGTGTTTTTGAACTGTTCGAAGGCGTTCGGCCTTTTATTCGAAGGCAACTATTCGAAGGCGTTGGACCTTTTCGGACGCGTCGAGATGTAGTTCGTTTACTTCCTTAGAGCCGGTTAAAATTTGGAACCGTTCAATGAGGAGTCAAATCGTTTAATTAAAATGCGATGAAACAAATAAATTAAATAAATTAGAATAAGCGTTAAACAATAATAAATTAAATAGAAATAATTGAATAATAAAGCGAATTGAATTAAATTGTAGCAATAGAAAATAAATTGAAATAAAAATGAAAGTGAAAAAATAAATTAAACTACGCAGGCCTCATATTGGCCGAATTTTCCGATAATGGGATCGGACACAATTCGGCCGTTTGTTATATCATAAGCCCAAATAGAAAATAAAATATTAATTGATTCATAAATTTTTTAATACATTTTCTAAATAATCAAGAAAAAATTATAATCAAAATAAGAGAGTAAAACATAATATCATAATCAATAAAACCAATTTAATAACAAATGGATTAAAAAAACAAAATAAAAACAAAATGGATACATCGTTGATCATATGGAGATCTGCATATAGCAACTCAAATAGACTTGAAGCCCAAACCAAAACATGGTCAGAAAACAATAAAAAAAAAGGAATAAAATCTTAGAGTCAGTCAGGCATCGTGTGTGTTAGTGAACTGATCCATCATGGGCTCGAAAGCCCAGTCCAAAATATATAATTTAGAAATGAATTCTATAAACAATAACAATATTTTCTCAAAACTCTTAAAAAGAAATACGATTAAGAAGCAGAGAAAGAAAAAAACCAAAGATTCATGGTCATCTTTATCTCGAAGCCACGTTTCAAACAACGTAAAACTCACCATGCGATTACAGCGACGACGCTTCCTCAACCATGCTCTGAGTCGTTCAATCTTCATTTGGTTTGTGATGGCTTCACTCCCTCTTGGACTTTGCGCGATCTGTTGTTTTCAATTCACTCTCTCAACTCAGTTTCCACTCTCGTCTCAGTCTCGGCGATTCAGTTGTTCAACAAGGTATCTCACGGTGGTGGTTCGGTATCAGCTTCTTCTCAAAGCGATTTCGGTTGGTGTTTTGGATTTCCGGTTTGGTTTTGAAGGGATTTCGGCTATGGTGTAGCGACGGTTCCGCAGATTCACGAACTGGGTCGTGTTTCGACTGTGAGCGATGGTTTTGTGGTGAGTCTGGTTTTACAATGGTTCGATTTTGGGTGCTGCGAAGGTTTGGGGTGGATTTGACGGCGGCGGTCGGCGGTGAAGGTTTGGTGTTCGTGTGGGTTTGTGTTGATGTTTGGATGTTTTTCGTTTTCGGTTCACTATGGTTGAAGGTGGGTATGCGATTGAGGAAGAAGGTTGGAGGCGGTGAGTTTTCAGATTCGTAACCTCTCAGTTTTCACATATTCTTCATCTCTCTGTTCTTTTGCTTTCTTTTTATTTAGTTTTTTTTTATGATTGGGTTTGAGGGTTTTAGTTTGAAGATGAAGATTATGCAGAAAATTTGAAGGGTGGCAGTGGTTCTAATGTTATGGAATGGGGGCGGTAGTAATAAAAAAGAAAAAATCTGGTTTATGAGTATTGGATATGATGCAGGTTTTGATTTCTCTGTTTGAAGGTTTGGGGAAGAATATTTAATGATGTTTCTGGTTTTTAGAAGAAAGAATGGTTGAAGATGAAGCTTGGGTGTTTTTTCTTGCAGAGTTATTTTTATGATTTTTCAAGCCCCTAAATAGAGGGTGAAGAGATCTTGTTATATATAAAAAAAAACGCAGGGTATTTTGGAGACTTTGTTGAAGGGCAAAAGGATAAGATTGTGAGCTGTTAAAAAATTTGTTAGAATTTGTTTGAGTATGGAAAAGTGGTTGCTCAAGGTAGTGGAATGTTATTTGGTTTTGTGAGTAAGTGATATGGAATGTATTGCTGTGGATTATGGGATGATTTGATGAGGGGATGCTGTACGGAATGTGTTGAGTTGTTGGGGGCTCATAAAAGGAATTTTGTAATGTAAGGTTAGTTTTCTAATTGATGAATAGAATCAAAGTTGTTGGGTTTTTTTTTGGTTTATAAATAATAATGTTAATAAAAATAGATATAGTAATAATAAAAATAAAATAGTAAATAGTAATAATAATAATAATAATAATAATAATAATAATAATAATAATAATAATAATAATAATAATGAGAAATAAAACAAAAGTAAAGATGAAAATTATAATAACAAAATAAAAATGAAATGGGATAATAAGAATGGATTCTTGATTTTGGGTACAAAAATACTAAATGGAAATTGAATATTATAAATAGAGTTGATAAAATAAAATAAAATAAAAGGAAATAATGATATGGATATTTTTAAGAGAGAAAAGAAAGTAGCAAAATAAATTGATTTTTTTTTTGTAGAATTTTTTTATAATGACTAAATAATGAAGAAAAAAAAACTTGAAATAAGAAGAGAATGCATTTTTCGAATAAAAGGAAATGTGACATATTTTTGAATTTTTATAATATCAGACAAAATAAAATAATACATGTTTTTTTTTAATTTTCGAAATATTTGTTAGACAGAGAAATAAAATGGCTAGTTTTTTTTTTATTTTTGAAACAATGATTAGACAGTAAAATGGTGCAAGTAGGACAAATTTGGGGTATGACACACCCTGACAGGCATCAGACAGATCCAGTCTCTGACTACTCCTGGTCATGTCCCATTATTCAGAGAACATTATGGAGGCATATTGGACATGATCATGGATCTGGATGCATCCCAGAGAAGCATGATCCATACCTGCTTACAGTTTTATGATCCCCCTCTCAGATGCTTCACATTTCCTGACTTTCAGTTGGGACCTCTGCTAGAAGAATTTTCTATGTTGTTAGGAGTTCCTATCAGGAGAGGGAGTCCTTTCAACCCTGAGATGGTTGCTCCCAAGAATGAAGACATAGCTAAGGCATTGCATTTGGAGCCTACCCTCATTGATCAAAACATGACCACCAAGGCTGGGGTTCCAGGTCTTCACCTAGATTTCTTGATCTCCCAGGCCACTTTGCATGCTGCAACAGGAAAATGGAATGATGTCTGTGCACTTCTAGCCCTCAGTATTTATGGGGTTATCTTGTTTGCAGATGAGCCAAAGTTTGTAAGCAAGAATGATATTCACCTGTTCTTACTGAGGAACCCAGTTCCTACCTTGCTTGGAGACTTCTATTATTCAGTGCACCAGAGGAATGAGAAACAAAGAGGAAGACTGGTCAGATGTTGTGCTCCCCTTTATTACTGTTGGTTGCTAAGGCATTTGACAAAATCAGATACTTTCCTGAACCCTCATCAGCCAAAGAACTGGGCTAAGAGATTGATTGCCTTGACATCAGAAGACATCAGATGGTGCACTCAGAGCACCAAAGGCAAAGACATCATTACTAGCTGTGGGCAGTATCCTAATGTGCCTTTGGTCGGAGTAAAAGGTTGCATCAACTACAACCCTTTACTTTTTAAGAGACAATTAGGGCATGATTTGGTTCATCCTCCCAGAGGGCAAGACCTGACTGAGACCCTCTATTGTGAAATCCAGCACAACTTTGTTGTTGTCAGACAGACAGCCTGGGCCTGGGACAACATTCAGACTAAGGGGACAGCTATCCTTGGCAAATGCAACAATATAGCTTCAGCACAGTATCTTGATTGGTCTCGTACCAGAGCTCAGATCACCCGAATGCCATTCACCTTAGAAGATGTACCTGGACCTTCCATAGTGCAACCTGCAGCTACTGTCAGTTTGGAAGAGTTTGAGAAACTAAAAGAGAGGAATACTCAGCTCTCTGAAGCCTTGAAGAAGAATCTCTGGAGAGAAATGATAGCCGTCTGGATAATGAGAGGTTAGAGAGACTATGGATTGAGCATTTAACTAAGATTGAGAAGACGAATGACTACATCAGAAAGGCTAGAGCAGGGGAGTTAGTACTGAAGAATGCTTGCAAGGAAGCTAAGACTCAGAAGGCTAGGGAAGAGCATTACTTAGAGGAAAGCCAGGCTAGGTGGATCAGGATCACTGAGGCCCGTGCACAAGAAGATCAGAGAACTCAAGCTAAGATAGAACAACTGGAGGCCAGTGAAAAGAAGAATCAGGCAGCCTTGATAGCAGCACAGAAGGAGATATCTGAATTGAAACTCCGAGCGGGGTTGAAGAGGTCAAAGGATCAGGATAAACATAAGAAGTTGACCAGTGCCATTGCTACCAGGAACCTCCTCACCAGGACTATCACAGAGCATCCAGTAGGTCCAGTGACTGAGGCCCTCCTGAAGGAAGTCAGAGAGGATGAATTTGGATTAGATGTTTGACTCTTTTTGCTTGTAATTTTCTTTTGTTGTACTTTTGAATTTGTTGTTGTATTTTGACCCACCATGGGGATGTTATTGTAATCAAACTATGTATTTTCACTCTTTGTAATATATGTGGTTTGTATTATTTTTGGTGGGCTTAATTTCTCTTCATCATCAGCATTTCCTCGAGGTTTGGAAAGGTCAAAACCGAAGAACCAAACCGGATACCCTTGGAAGACAAATAGGCATCCTGCATTGCATACTAACATTTTCTTTGTTTTGTAGGTTTTTGTTTGTTGTTGTTTCTCACTTTGTTGTGGTTTCAGGAAACATTGCTCGCAGAAGAGTGTTCCATGTCAACAGAATACATCGGTACCCGACAAGAAACACACCGGTACCCGACAAGAAACAACCTTCCGGGACTACAGATGGATCAAGTTCAGCAAGACCTGAATGAAGTGAGGACCCAAATGGCCAATGAGAGGGTTGAGATGAGGAATCAAACGACTCAATTCATGACAGTGATGACTGACCTAGCTCAGAGCCAGGAAAGACTAAGGGAGTTGGTTGAGCGACAAACTCCTGAGGAACACCATCCAGGTACAGGAGGTACCAGTAACAACGATCACGTGCAGCCTCGCACTGATCCACCAGAGTTTGGACCTCATCTTAACCCAGAAGTCAATGCCATAAGAAATACTCAGGGTAACACTGCTGGAGGAAGGGTCTTGCAGGAAGATCCTCAAGAAGAGCAGTTTACTGTAGTAGGGGCTGGAGACGAAGTTTATGACCGTCGGTTGGATGAAATTGCAGAGAAACTGAGGTCTCTTGAATCCCAAAACTCCCTAGGTTTTGATGTCATGGACATGGGACTGGTGGAAGGGGTGAGAATTCCACACAAGTTCAAACCCCCGTGTTTTGAAAGGTATAATGGCACATCCTGCCCACGCACCCACCTTCAGTCATTCTTGGGAAGATTAAAAGCATACACCATGGACGAGAAGCTGTGGATGTTTTACTTCGAGGATAGCTTAACCGGGGCATCCCGAGAATGGTACTCCCACTTGACCAGAGCCACAATAAGAAACTGGAAATACTTGGCTGAAGCTTTCATCCGTCAGTATCAATATAACCTGGACATGGCTCCAAACAGGACCCTCCTGATGGGAATGTCACAATCTTCCCGTGAAAGCTTTAGAGAATATGCCTAAAGGTGGAGGCAACTGGCTGCTGCAATTCAACCCCCTATGTCTGAAAGGGAAATGGCAGACATGTTCATGAATACTCTCCAGGGTACATATATTGACAGATTGGCTGCATTTTCTTCCACCAGCTTTGCAGATGTGGTGATAGCTGGGAAAGAATAGAGAGCCTGTTGAAGATGGGGAAGATCTCCGATAATGGTGCCAGTTCAAGCAGTGCAAGGAAGCCATTTGCTATACCCCGTAGATCCGGTGAAACAAACTTTGTACACATGGGAAGAGGGAGACCCCAATACCTGCCCAGAATAGTTGCTGCTGTTACTATCCCTGCTCCACCTCCTCAGTATGCTCAACAACCACAACACTTTCCGCAACAACAACAATTTCCTCAACAGAGATCTTATAGAAATAACAATAACAATCAACAACAACGCCCTTTCCAACAGCGGCCATCTCAGATCAACTGGGTGATTGACCCCATTCCAATGCCATACGCTACACTGCTACCACAACTCCTAAAGCTCAATCTTGTTGAGTTATGGACATTGGCTCCACCTGATCTTCAGAACCTTCCAAGAAATTACGATGTTAATGCTAGGTGTGCTTTTCATTCCAATGCACCTGGCCACTCGACGGAAAAATGCAGGGCTCTGCATATGAAGGTCCAGGATTTGGTAGATTCAAAGGCCCTGAACTTTGCACCACCTCCCAATGTAATGAAAAATCCTATGCCAAGCCATAGTGGGCCAAGGATTAATGCCATAGAGGAAGGCTCACCCATGAGTTTAATAGAAGATATTGCAAGTATTCAGACACCTCTGGCAGAGGTTAAAGCTCGACTTTTAAAATGCCAAGTGTTTCCAGGTTGTAAGGCCTATTGTGAATCATGCAAACTTTCTGAGAACGGGTGTGCGAGCTTGAGAAGTGGAATTAATGGCTTGATCATAGAAGGTATTTTGCAAATTACAACAACCGCTTCTACAGCACTAGCAACTCTTTTATCAACAACAAGTGATTCTTCTACAACTGCAACAACCATTGTTCCTACTGATTCATCTACAACTTCAGCAACCATATCTTCCATCGTTTAAACAAACAATAGTTCCATTTCATCTCCTTCTACAACTCCAACAACCACCAACAACGACGTTTCCACAGTTACCATCTATTATGACCCTACAACGGTCCCAAATTCCAAAAACTTTCAACAATCTCAACAACAGTTTCAACCAAGCTTCAATTCATCACCACCAATATCCACAAGAAGTCCTGTTACCATCTTTTATGATCCACAGACAATAACGTTTCCAACATCTGCTGTAGTGAGCCCAATCACCATCACGGTGCCCGGGCCAATTCCATATGATAAAGACAGTGTTATACCATGGCATTATGGTGCTGACCTTTACTGCAATGGAGAGAAAGTCCTTCTTGATTCTCCAATTCTTACTCCCCAAGTGGATAATGAAGGGGGGGGAGGCTTCACCCGAAGAGGACGTCTCTTCGCGTCACAAGTTCCCAGAACTAATACCGAGGCAGAGGCTGCTGCCAAAGCCAAAGGGAAGAGTGCAATACCTGAAGAATCTGCACCAAAAGAGACTCATAAATCATCCTTCGACCAGGATGTGGATGAATTTATGAGGATAATTAAAAGAAGTGACTATAAAGTTGTGGACCAGCTCCACCAAACTCCTTCTAAGATCTCTATACTATCCTTGTTGTTGTGTTCCGAAGCCCATCGGGATGCACTACTCAAAGTTCTGCACGCAACCTACGTTCCAGAAGAGATCATAGTAAATCAGCTTGAAACAGTTGTGTCAAATGTCAATACTAGCCATGGGCTAGGTTTCACTGATGCTGATTTGACGACAGAAGGACGTCACTACAACAAAGCTTTGCATATAACCCTGGAGTGCAAAGGAGTTGTACTATCTCATGTTCTTGTAGACACTGGGTCCTCACTCAATGTCTTACCAAAGAAAGCTCTTGTCAAGCTCGAATATGATGGAATAGATCTCCGACCAAGAAATCTTGTGGTCAGGGCTTTTGATGGCTCCAAAAGATCTGTTCTTGGAGAGGTGGAGCTTCCAGTGATAATCGGTCCGCAAGTATTTAAGACCACTTTCTATGTGATGGACATTCAGCCGGCATACAGTTGTTTGCTAGGTCGACCTTGGATTCACTCCACAGGCGCAGTAACGTCGACCCTTCACCAGAAACTGAAATATGAGTGGGAAGGACAGATTATCACCATCTGTGGTGAGGAGGACATCTTTGTTAGCCAGCTGGCTACATACAAATATATTGAGATGGATGGTGAAATCCATGAAACTATGAGCCAAGGGTTCGAAGCACTGAACGTCAATGAGGCGACGACTGAAGTATTTGCTGCATCCCAGGAGTATAGGATGGGTACTTCAATTGTCTCCTATCAGCAAGCTTGGAAGGTTATTGAAGATGGAAATGCCCAAGGCTGGGGAAAGCTGCTACCGGTGGAGAAGAAGGAGGACAAATTCGGTTTGGGTTACAGACCATTCCGACAAGATCAAGCAGAGGCTGCTAAAGAGCCCAAATTCATCAGTGGGGGGATGCTCACCCCAGATGTTGTTAACAACTTGGAAGACGAGGCGGAAAGCGACCGCAACCTAGAGAGCTGGATACCACCAAGGATCCCGGGGAGCCAAGTCCTTAACTGGTCTTTCCAGGAAATTATAAGGGTTACTCCTGCAGAGTAATTATTATTTCCTGCCCTTTTTTAGCATGCATCAAGTCCTGCATCTTGCCCAAGGTGTCAGGACCCATTTTGTAATAGGGCCATATTGTAATTTTGTGCAAATGGATTAATCAATGAATATCAGACATCTTTTGCAAACAAGACTCTTTTTCGCTCACTGTCTTTTCATTTTTCACTTTTGTACAAAACAATAAAATGGCAATGTTTTCAAAATAATAACTTCATTTTCACTTTTTCTAAACAAGATTAAAATTGATCACTAAAACGAACCAATCTCAACCCTTGCAGAGATTATCCTCCAGACTGCATCGACAACAGCACTGCTATGACCTTGTATGACTTCGAAAATCCAATTAATCAAGCCGATGAAGGGGTTGAATAAGACTATGAGTTACCGGAAGAGTTAGCCAGGTTGTTGAGGCAAGAAAAGAAAGTGATTACTCCTCATCAGGAGGAGGTTGAAACAGTTAATCTTGGTATCGAAGAAGACTTGAAAGAAGTGAAGATTGGGGCCGGTTTACAAGCTTCAGTAAAAGAACAGCTTATTGACATGCTTCGAGAATACGTTGACGTCTTTGCTTGGTCCTATCAAGACATGCCAGGTCTTGACACTGACATTGTTATGCACAAACTGCCTTTGAAAGAAGATTTCCCTCTAGTGAAGCAGAAGCTACGATGTACTCGTCCAGATATGGCAATGAAGATTAAAGAAGAAGTACAAAAACAGTGGGACGCCGGTTTCCTTGCTGTAACTAGTTACCCGCCGTGGGTCGCTAATATTGTACCAGTGCCTAAGAAGGATGGTAAAGTAAGGATATGTGTGGATTACTGGGATCTGAACAGAGCTAGCCCAAAGGATGATTTCACATTACCTCACATAGATGTATTGGTCGACAACACAGCTCAGTTCTCGGTGTTTTCCTTCATGGATGGGTTTTCAGGGTATAATCAGATCAGAATGTCACCCGAAGACATGGAGAAGACTACCTTCATCACACCTTGCGGCACATTTTGTTACAAGGTAATGCCATTTGGACTGAAGAATGTCGATGCTACTTATCAACGGGCTATGGTAACGTTATTCCATGACATGATCCACAAAGAAATTGAATTCTACGTGGACGACATGATTGCCAAGTCCCTCACTGAAGAAGATCATCTGATAAATCTGCTAAAGTTGTTCAAGCGTCTGAGAAAGTATCAGTTGAAGCTAAACCCCAACAAATGCACATTCGGGGTACGTTCCGGTAAGCTGCTGGGATTCATCGTAAGTGAAAAGGGAATTGAAGTTGATCCTGACAAAGTCAAAGCCATTCAGGAGATGCCTGCACCTAGGACTGAAAAAGAAGTTCGGGGGTTCCTAGGTAGATTGAACTACCTATCAAGGTTCATATCTCATCTTACTGCAATCTGTGAGCCCCTTTTCAAATTGTTAAGAAAAGAACAAGCGGTCATGTGGAACGAAGATTGTCAGAAGGCTTTTGACAAAATCAAGGAGTACTTACAAGAACCTCCAATTCTTATGCCTCCAGTTGAAGGAAGACCTCTAATAATGTACCTGACAGTATTAGAAGGATCAATGGGGTGTGTGTTGGGCCATCATGACGAGTCTGGTCGAAAAGAGTATGCAATATTCTACCTAAGCAAAAAGTTTACCGACTGTGAACAACGTTATTCACTGCTCGAGAAAACTTGTTGTGCTTTAGCGTAGGCTGCTCGCTGACTAAGACAGTATATGTTGACTCACACTACCATGTTGATCTCAAAGATGGACCCCGTCAAGTACATATTTGAGAAGCTAGCACTTACCGGAAGGGTTGCAAGATGGCAAATGATTCTGACAGAATATGACATTCAGTACACGTCTCAAAAGGCCATCAAGGGCAGTGTACTGTCTGAATATCTAGTTGAGCAACCCATTGATGATTACTAGCCAATGAAATTTGACTTACTTGATGAAGACATCATGTTCTTAAAAGCAAAAGATCATGAAGAGCCTGTTCACACTGAAGGGCCCGACCCGGAAGAAGAATGGACAATGATGTTTGATGGGGCTGTCAATATGAATGGTCGTGGAGTTGGTGCATTGCTCATTACACCTAAAGGAGTTCATATGCCTTTCTCGGCAAAACTCACCTTTGCATGCACTAACAACGAGGCTGAGTACGAAGCCTGTATCATGGGTCTTGAGGAAGCCATTGACCTCAGGATCAAGACATTAATTGTATTCAGAGATTCAGCTTTGGTAATCAATCAGACCAACGACAAATGGTACACTCACCAAGAGCATCTGATCCCATACCGTGACTATACAAGGAGATTATTGACTTTCTTTACAACAGTTAAACTGGAGTATATCCCTCGAGATGAAATTCAGTTCGCAGATGCTCTAGCTACCATTTCCTCCATGATCAAGGTTCAAACTGCAAACTTTGTGCCTCGAATTTCGGTATCCAGACTAGACCGACCAGCATACTTATTCTCTGTAGACATTGCTAAAGATGACAAGCCTTGGTTCCACGACATCAAATGCTTCTTAGAGGATCAAACATACCCACCTGGGGCATCATCCAATGACAAGAAGACATTAAGAAGGCTGGCCGGTAGTTTCTTCCTTAATGCTGATGGTTCATTGTACAAGAGAAACTTTGACACGGTACTACTCAGATGTGTTGATAAGAAAGAAGCAGACTTGCTGATGCTCGAGGTGCATGAAGGATCTTTTGGTACCCATGATGGAGGACATGCAATGGCTAAGAAATTGTTAAGATCAAGTTACTACTGGATCACAATGGATGCAGATTGTTGTGCCTATGCCAGGAAATGCCACAAATGCCATATCTATGCAGACAAGGTGCATGTGCCTCCAAATCCTTTGAATGTAATGTCTTCACCTTGGCCCTTTGCTATGTGGGGCATTGACATAATTGGAAAAATCGAACCAACTACTTCAAATGGCCACAGATTCATCCTGGTAGCCATTGATTACTTCACCAAATGGGTTGAAGCAGCTTCATATGCAAACGTCACCAGACAAATGGTGGCCAGATTTCTGAAAAGAGACATCATCTGTCGATATGGAGTTCCCGAGCGAATGATTACTGATAATGGTTCCAACTTGAACAACAAAATGATGGAAAAACTATGTCGGGACTTCAAAATTTAACATCACAACTCTTCTCCTTACAGGCCAAAGATGAATGGCGATGTTGAGGCAGCTAACAAAAACATCAAGAAGATTGTGCAAAAGATGGTGGTTACGTACAATGACTGGCATGAGATGCTACCATTTGCCTTGAATGGGTATCGAACCTCAATCAGAACATCTACTAGGGCAACACCTTATCAGCTTGTGTATGGTATGGAAGCTGTCCTACCTGTTGAAGTTGAGCTACCTTCCTTACGGGTAATGATGGATGTAAAGCTAGACGAAGCAGAATGGGTCCGTTCTCGGTATAATCAACTAAATATGATCGAAGAAAAGAGATTAGCCGCTATCTGTCATGGGCAGTTATATCAGAAAAGGATGAAGAAAGCCTTCGATCAGAAAGTTAGGCTTCGGGAATACCAAGTAGGAGATCTTGTGCTGAAAAGACTCCTTCCTCCTCATACAGATCACAAGGGCAAATGGACCCCAAATAACGATGGTCCATTCATAGTAAAGAAAGTTTTCTCTGGTGGAGCACTGATGCTCACTACTATGGATGGCGAAGATTTCTTATCCCCGTGAATTCAAATGCAGTTAAAAAATACTTCGCATAAAATGACCCGCTGGACATAAAAACAGAATGTAAGTCCAGGCAAAAATAGGGCATCCCGGCGAGTCAAAAACAGAATAAAAGACTCGGGCAAAAATAAGGGAAAAATTGAAAAAATGTACACCCGCTGAGTTGAAAAGCTGCATTGGACAGCTCAGGCAAAAATGGGTATCCCGGTGGATTGAAAACCCGAAAGGGAGATCCACGCAAAATCAGGGAATAAGCGAACAACTGCATTCTGAATTCGTCTGTATCATTTACAACACGACAAGCTTCGAAAGGATAAAGCATCGTTCAGAATCAACCTTCTTCAGAAAGCAAGATGAGAAGAACGTCAAGGTCATACGGGTCATAGCAAAGGAAGCTCACCGGAGCGTCGTCAACATTTCCAGCACTTTTACTTTTTTCTTATTTTATAACAATCTCCTCATTCCAGGGGATTTGTTTCTTTGACTGTATTTTCCAATTTAGGGCACCCAGATTAATAAAATCAGAGTTTGTAGTCACACCTCGTTTTGTACATTTTTTGTTTCGTTTGCAAAATGTCCAATATTCATGATACAATACTTGCATAAAACAAATGAGCCATTCTTAATAAATGCTTGCAGGAAATAAATTTACTTTCAGGAATATCTAACTCCTATGCCGAAATCCGGTAAGGGATGCCTCAGGATACTTGTGCGTCTTTCTTGTCTTAATAGATTGCAGGTATTCAATACGCAACCTGGGGCATGCCAAGCACACTTCCTCAGCGTACCACCTCCCTGAACAGTATCTGGAATGCTTTTCCCCAACGTAGTTGTCAAAACTTCCACATCCCTAGCATAAGTCTATTCAACAGGAGCTTCCCCAGTCGGGATCCCCATAGAGTTCTCAAGGAAGATCGTTCAGTGATCTTTTCTTCCCCAAGCAGAGTGCCAGGTCTCTCAAAGACAAAATAATTATCTCCCTGCAGAGTTCCAGCCTCTCCTCAGAAGAGCAATGCCTGAAATTCTCACACACAAAGTGACAAAAGCTTCTTTCTCCCCAGCTGGGTTCCTCCTCACAAGATATCGATGATCTATTTTCCCAAGCAGAGCCATATATCTTATCAGATCGACCAATGATCTCACCCAGCTGGGATATCCCTCTGAGCGGATCAGCCAGAGATCTTTACTTCGGCAGGATCCGAATCCTGGATCGGTTTCTCTTTTGCATAATCATGGCATTCACATCATTCTTCCCCACAAAACGTAGCATTCCGTCTAATACGGAGCATTACGGCAAAAATCAAACATTTTCATGATCGCAAGCCAGGTTCGAGCCAGTCACCTGCAAGTGCCATCAATATCTCATCAGCAATGTATATAAAAACTCATGTCCCTTTCAAGTAAAAGCCAAAGCGTCTCCTTTGCACTCGCCAACACAAATACCTGTTTATACACACCCTTTTCGGCACCCGTCCGTGTCATCTTATCTCCACAGGTCGCCAGAACACCTTTTGCACTCTCACATACAAATATTTGTTCATTACTTATACATATTCCCTTTTGACACTCTTCCGTGTCATACATTCCCCAGCAAGTTGAACATTCGTCAGTGTCTTGCTCATACTTCGCCAGCAAACCAACACTCATACTTATACAGAAGTATCTATTAATCGTCCGTATCTTATATATATATATATATATATATATATATATATATATCATTCCTCAAACAGATTCGACACTCGTCCGTGTTCTTTGTTAACCAGTTGGTACTCGTCCGTATCATCATCTCTGAACACGCGTCAGCGTTTGTTTCTACCGATACTCGTCTGTATCATGGTCTTAAGGATGCTCGTCCGTATCTTTAATCTATACATAGCGTCAAGACACTTATACCTTTTATTCTTGAGTGTAAACACTCGTCCATGTTTACCATTTCCCAGCAAAGCAACTTTTCTTCTATCCGACATTCGTCCTATGTCGTGATACTTTCGGCAGTCGTACCCTGCCAGGTGATCGTCCTTCACCTTTGGATGACCGTCCCTCATCTTTTTCCCCAGCGGAGTCTCCACTATTGGAACCCTTTTCTATCCGGCATTCGTCCTATGTCGTGATATTTAGCAGTCGTCCCCTGCTAGGTGATATTCCTTCACCCTTTGATGATCGTCCCTCATCATTTTAATCCGATGGTCGTCCCCATCGTTGATCTTGTTATCCGACATTCTCCTATGTCGTGATAAACCCTGAGAGCAGCCGTACCCTGCTAGGTGATCGTCCTTCACCTCTTGATGATCGTCCTTCATCATGCTTACCCGATGGCCGTCCCCATCATCGACCTTTTCTATCCGACATTCGTCCTATGTCGTGATAAAGAGCAGTCGTCCCCTGCTAGGTGATCGTCCTTCACCTTTGATGACCATCCCTCATCATTATTTCATTTATTCTTTGAACTGATGGTTGTCCCCATCGTTGTTTACGTTACTTTATGAACTTTGTGGCTGCCCCCATCATTACCTTTGCTTTAATTCCCAGAGAATCTTGTTTCTTTACCTGATGGTCGTCCCCATCATGATATCCTTATTTCCCCAGCTTGTCGGCCGTCCCCGTCATTGCTTTATCCCCGACAGTCATCCTCTGCTCGATGATCGTCCTCCATCGCCCGCATTTTAATAATCATACTATGCTACCTTTTACAATTTATATCCCTTTTCTTCTTCTCCCCAGCGAGTGCAAATTTTGGACTGTCTTTGGTATTCAACCACGAGTTATCTTGTTTGTCTATTAAGCCAGGCGCTTACATCCTGCACAGCTAACTCATGTTTGAATAGGGGCAGCTGTAAACACCTCAAACTTTCCCTCACTAAGTTCACACCATGGCTTGTAATCTTTCATATTTGCATTAGCATAAGCATACCATCTCATATTGCATTTTGTTCCACTGCATAAGTTCAAGTTCATCTGCATCTAGGGTTTGTGATCTGAGCAATCCAAGGATCCATCTAAGCCACTCCAAAGGTCTCCAATCATTCCAAGAGGGTCCATGTATGTTCTATCATCATGTTATGTCTCTCAAAGTTCAAGGAAGTCAAGAGATTACAAGAACTGGCAAGGCATGGAAGCAGAGTTAGGGTTTTCACTGCAGGTGACCAAAATTAGGGTTTTGGTTTCAGAGGCCATAACTCCAAATTTTTGGGCCATTCTTGTTTCTAATGTTCTCAAGATGTTATAAGGATCATATGTACCAAGTTTTATGAAGAAATTCATTGTGGAAGTCATCTGTTCACTAGGTAACTTCTTGAGCAAGTCAGAGCAAAATCAGGGCATATGAGGCCCCCAACAATGGAACCAAAGGGCTATTTTCATCAAATTGAAGTTATATGATCTTTATTTGATCATTGAAGTGCTTGGAAGTTCACAAAATTGAAGAAAATTAAGCTAAACTAAAAGTTGCCAAAAATGGAAATGACTTGTAATGGAAACTTTCCATTTTGGGAAAGTTCTTCAACCTCCTCTTTCTCAACCAAAAATGCTTCAAATGAAAAATTGTTGGTCATGAAAGTTGTAGATTGGATCATTCCCTTTTCAAAAATTACAAGAATATGTTCTAATTCATTGTGGAACTCAAGTTATAGCCTTGCAAAGTTGGCAAAAATCCTATAATTTTCACTTTCACACCAAAGAGGGATTTTTGCAAAACCACTTGCCAAATCATTTTGTGACCTCTAATGCATCTCTAAGCATCATACAAACATGGTACAATGCATTGTGATCAGAATTGCCCAAACACTACAAGAAAAAAGGAGATTTACGGCACTTGAGTTGCGACAGTTATCACAAAACCGTCCTTATTCCTGAATTGCGACGGTTGTCACGACAATTAGGGTCAACTACCGCAATTTTTTTGCAACAGTTCTCACAAAATTGTCCTTATCCCTGGACTGCGACGGTTGTCACGACAGTTACAGACTGGACTGCGACGGTTGTCACGACACTTATCACAAAACCGTCCTTATTATATTTTTTATTTAACTTTTTATTATATAAAATAATTTTCTTATTGAGCGTTAAATGAAAATTTCCCAAATTCATAACCCTATTTTTTAATTTACTTTGCTTAAGGTTACTAAAAAAAATAAAACAACTTTTTCACCTAAACAAAAATTCTCTTTTTCTAAAATAAAGAAAACCTAAACTTAAATCTCAATCATCCTAGAATATTTCTTCTCTTCAAAGAGCCTCAATAGTAAAAACTATCTTCTTTGACCACAAACTACCACTACTACCATTACTATCTTTGTGTGAGCATCGATGGAGAGATTAAGCCCAACCTCGTGAACACCACCGACCACCCTCTGCATGCCACCGTCTGCGAGCAACACTATGAACAAACACGTGAGCACCACCCGCATCTCGCATATAGATTCAAGATTCTTTGCTACTTGAAATCTGTAAGGACTCTAAATTAGCTTTTCCTATTTTTAACACTCGTTATTATTTTGTTTGAATCTGCTTCTTCAAATTTACGAGCCCTAAATCGCAAACCCTAACACAAAGATTATGGTAATTTTGTGTTTATAGATCTGAAGGGGTGAGTTTTCGTTTCTTTTTGTATTAAGAAATTTGAATTATGGTCATTTTGTTTATTGGATTGTGTTTGAACTATTTTGAATTAACTATTATTATTCTTATTAGGAGGAGGGATATGAGGAAATTCGTGGTGAAATTGAGATGTTACAACAGTGTAATCATCCTAATGTTGTCTGTTATCTCAGAAGCTATCAAGGAAAAGAGTGTCTTTGGGTAAGAACTAAGATGGTTTTTCCTGAACTGAACTCATTATTTTTATGTCTGCATTTTTGAAACTCTCTAGATTTAATGGTTTTTTGTTTATTTGTTTTTGATTTGTGAATAACCACGTGTTTGCTTTTATTTGGGTTTTCCTAAGGTTTATGGTGTTTTGCTAATGATATGTTTTGAAGGGTGTAATCTTGCTTGGATTATGTGTTTCTCCTTATTATAAGAACCTCCACAAAACTCACTTGAATTAAGAAAATGAGTTGAAGTAAAAATTTATGTTTTACAATGGTAACTTAAATAGGTTTTATTTTGCAAAGAAATCATTAATGCATATGAAATTTTGAATAGTCTTATATTAAGGGGCAATGAAAAAGTGTAAATGAGTCTTACAATTAGGGACAAAGAGTCTTTGTTGTTTCTTTTGCTAGGAACTATTTTCTTCATTCATTTTACCAAGGCTCCCTCTTTAGAATAAATACAAGTATTGTGGTTGATTTTTCTAGTTGAAATATTGTTTCTGAATATCTGATTAAGATTTTGGCAGATAGTGATGGAATACTGTGGTGGTGGAAGTGTTGTTGATCTGATGAATGTGACTGATGAAGCGCTGGATGAGAGTCAAATAGCATATATCTGCAGAGAAACACTGAAGGTATAATTGACTGAATAGATTAGCACCAGATATTTTTACTTATGCTATCCTAGTAAGTTAACACGAATACTCCAACCCGCACTTGGTGGAAATGCCAAAACTTCCGTTATTTGTACCGTAGCACCAGAAGAGGTAGAGGCTGTGCTTGCTTGTTGTGTCTCTCTTTTTCTTCTTGTTTGATGCTTAGTATATGATTTCACAGCTCCAATATTTTTAATATGAATTAGGTTCACATCGAAGAAACAAAGGGAACTCTTCAGTTTGCTAGTAGAGCCAGTCGCATAACCAATTGTGTTCAAGTGAATGAGGTATGTATTTGTTGCCCTATTTAATTTTTTTTCCGCACATTTATGTTTCACATTGTTTGATATTTTCCCATTTGACTTTCACTATGATATAGAGGTTACTTTGTTTAGTTTTGTGGATGGTTGTGCTGTCACTCATATTTCTAGAATTGTGAAATGTTTGCACTTTACAATTACTGCCATTTTCCACCGTGCAGATCTTCCTGAGCATGCATAGTAGATTTCAAGATGATAGTTATTTTTTTCTTTTGAAATTTTCCAAAAATTGAAGAAACTTTAAAGTGATTTATTAGCAAGACTTGGCTTGTACTGGTCGCAAAATTATGCTAGTCTGTAGTGTTGTGTTGTCTAACATCAGTTGATTTACATGAATAATCATTGTATATAGCTATTGTATATAACTAAACTATCTATTGAAGAAGAAAATAGGAGACGAATTAGGACAATCATATTAGGAAGCAAACTAAGGCCAATGAAATGGAATAAGTCTGAAATTTTCTCTACATTTTACTTGTTTTTGTGGGGAAATGTTTATCTCTATTTGCATGATGTTACTTAATTTCTTGTTTGTAAAACTAATTTCTTAATGGTTGGAATTGTATAGATTCTGACAGATGCAGCATTTTAAAGCGGCAACAGTTGGAGATTGAAGAGCTTCGTAAGAAACTTGAGGTAATTGTCTTCTAATGATAATTTTTGTTTACACCTCATGTCTGAAAATCTTAATCTTAATATTTTTTGTTTAGGGATCCCATGCTGGGGTGCTCGAACAAGAGGTTCTTAAACTCAGGAATGATTTACTCAAGACAGGTTTTAGTTTTCAAGTTTAACTGCACTCTGCAGAGTTACAATTAAATCGTGCTAAAGCATTAATTGAGATCTCTTTTTTGTTGTTGTGTTAATTATGCATTCATATTCCACTATTTAGTATGAAATGGAGCGTGGGAAGCTTGAAATGGAACTGGAAGAGGAGAGGAAATCGCGTAATCAATGGATGGAAGAGCAACGTAGGAAAATTGAAAATTCCAATACTACATCGTTCTCAATCTCAAACTGTGGGACGAATGACAACCAGGTACATCTCATAAGAAATGAACTAATAAGGCCATAAGAAGCTAAAAATGCAAAATACTTTATTTTAATAATACATTTCCCTGCACAATTTTGTCATTTGTGTAGTCTATTTAGATCCTTATGTTACTTTGTATATGTGCATGAACATATTTGTTCCTCTGGACAATTCATAGTTTTGCTTTTATGTTGCTTTTCTTTCCCACTTTTTTCTAACGACATTTTTGCTCCATTTTGTTGTTCCAATAATTCTCATGTACTGTTAGGCGCCTAGATATTCGAGGAGACAAGGATTTATGGAAGAGTACAGTGACATTAACAGTCCGTCACAAGGAGATATATTTAAATCTCCCTGTTTAAAGACATCAAGTGCTTTAGTTGTCAAGCGGTCAAGGAATTCAACATTGCCAGATAGTAGTCTGCCATATAGTAGTCCTCTACAAGATGCTTTCAGTAATGTGGCTGATGAAGATATGTGGTTGAAAATGAACAATGGTTATGTTGCGGACCTTGATTCTCTTCAATTGACTCCCCCTCGAAATTATCAATCATTCCCACCCAGTGATACAACTCTTGTAAGTTCATACCTGTTATAATTATTTCTATATTTTAATAGGAATTTTCATTTTTTATGACTTTGTTTAATTGCGAAGTACTTCTAATAGCACTGTGTTACGAATGTGTTGCTTTTAAGTCATACCATATTAACCTTTCTTTTTTATGCGTATGTGTGCTTCTTTTTTATAGTTTTTTTCCTTTGGCTGATCTTTGTCAGGGTTGTATAAATCAAATTGAAAAGTATGAACAAGAGCTTCAAGATTTGAGAGGACAACTAAAGCTTGCAAATGAAAAGATATTTGAACTGGAGGTTAGTGTGCAATATAGCATCATTCATACTTGGGTGAAAATGAAATTCGACACGTCTGATATGGTTAGTAGTAAGCCAGAAGATCGCCAAACAAAGTTGTTTAACTTGATGTGTGCGATCTCTTCCATAATATTGTCGATTTGGTTTGCCAATATTTTGAATCCATTTAGTACTGCTACTATAGAGATATACAGCCGAACATCCATAATAATATAGTATACTATCTTGAGCTTGAGCTTGTGTCAGAACTCAGTAGATTTCAATCTTTCTCCCAATTCCTCTATGGCCTTGACGCTATGTACTACAAGCTTTTACCTTTTCAGTTCTCTTTTTTTAAAGTGTTCTCTGTATTGTCCTGTGTTGATGCATATTAATCCAGAGAAAGCATCCAGAGGAATTTATACATGCCATATGTAGATTTATTTAAAAATTCAGAGGATTTTTAGTTTGTCACTTGTGAGTTTCTGATATAGCACCAGATATTTACTGAATAATAACAATAATTATATTAAAGATCTTAGAAATCACACACTATGACACAATACATCAATACACTAGCTGTCACTCCCGCTGTCCTAGAGACCTTGTCTCATGCAAAATAATCTCTATCCAAAACAAAATAACAATCTAATAAAAATAAAATATATGCCCTACAATCACATACACTAGTAAATACTTGCCAAAAATTATTTTCTAATCATAATAGCCTAATAATGGCCGATAAGCTGTACTGCCTCTAATTATTTCCTAATCATTAATTGCCACCAGGAAGTTACTCTTAATGTTTCCTATTAGTGTACACCTTCCAAAAAGGTGGCATTATGAACAACTAACATTCCTTTCCATGGTACTAGAAATTGTTTGACTATTTCTCAGCTGCTTAGAGTTCTGTATGGTTGCAACATATCATCTAGTTGAAGCTACATATCACTTGTATTTCATGAAACATGAAAGGAATAAATTGTTCTATAGCACTTATTTATTGCAGTTAGATTATTGGCCATACATGTATAAGATATAGTTTTATTTACTCAGCTATGATTTTCAGGTAGATATCTGGGCTCTTAGCGTGTCTGCAATTGAAATGGCAGAGGTATATTTGTGGCAAACATTCAAGTTTTCCGCTTTGATCTGAAAAAGGATATAAGATGGATAAAGTCATAAAAATACTTGTAATAGTAATAATATATGCTTTTTTTGGATATAGATAGTTTTTTGATTAGTAAAATTTAATTTTTCATGGTATTTTGAATTATTAGAATTGAATATTTGGTATTATACTAACATGAAGAGAGGAGATAGTGAGGCAATTTTTATTTTATTTTTTTGAAAAAATAATATAATTTACGGCGGTTCTAAACCGTCGCTATTTTTAATTAAATATATATTATATAATTACGGCGGTTAAACCCGTCGCTCCTTTTAATTAAAAATATATATAATAAAATTATGGCGGTTAGAACCGTCGCTATTTTATATTCAATATATATTTATATTATAAAATTATGGCGGTTATAACCGTCGTAGTAATATATTTGAGGCAGTTTCAAAACCGTCGCGAAATGTTACGGCAGTTGGAGCGACCGTTTTGCAAACTGTCGCAAAACAGGCTCGCGACACACATTTCTACGACAGAAGAGGAACCGTCGTGACTAGCAAATTACGGCGGTTTTAATCGTCATAATATGCAAAAATAACCGTCGCAATCTGCCAATTTTCTTGTAGTGAAAGAATCATTCATTTCCATGCCTTGAACTTCAAGAAATTCAAAAAGGGCCAAAGTTCTTCAAATTTGCAAAATGACATGAATCTTCTCATACACTTGCTTTAGCACCCCAAATCATTTTCTATGGACCTCCTTGATCAATGTTGAACCAAGACATGCCCTTGAACAACTCCTGCCATAGCCCATACCTCAAGTACACACAAATTGACTTTTTTGCAACTTGCCCATACCAATCACCACAGGCCACCACCCACTCTCTGGCCAATAGAGACTTGTTATGTGGACTAAAAGCAAGCCAATTCACATAACCTTGGAGCTCATAACCATACACAAACCAAGTTCACAAAAATCACCCTCAACCTTCATCTCTTCGAAACACACTGCACAAGCATCAAACCTCAAATATTTTTCCATCATTCATCTCAAAATGACTCAAGGATCATAAACCACCCATTGCCAAGCCCTAAAAGTCAGCCAAACACAAACACGATTTTTGGACTAGCTGAGTTGCAACCTCTCAATCCAGCCATTCAAAACTCTTTCAAAGCCTTGCAACATCATCATAGGATCAAGTGAGGTGGATTTGCACAGGAGAAGAGGCCCAAAAGCTTCAGAAGTGAAAGCTCCAACTCAGGTAGCCACCTTCAAACTTTTTTCCAGAACCTCTCTTTTATGATATAGAATGATTCTATATGCTCCCCTGATCACCATGATATAATTTGTTTTGAATATGGTTGAGTTTTAAGCATTTCACGAACTTCTGAAATTTTTTATTGCTTTTCCGTTTTGCTTTGATTCATGCTGTTCATGTGAAATAAATGGATTTTGTTGGTTGATTCATGTTTAGAGTGGTGTGAGGATCATTTCTGGAGAGTTTGAGACATTTTTATGGCATTTTGAGAGAGATAGGGAAGAAGAGTGACCGGAGAAGATGACCGGAGCTTGCTCCGGTCATTTGAAAGTGATTAGGTTAGTTAATTAGGGTTAGCGCGTTAGTTTGAATATTGGCCTTTGGATTTTGCTTGCCGCGTGTTTGGACGGACCAGATGCACCCACTTAACCCTAATTCTTAATTAATTAAATTAATTAATTCATTTATCTAGATTCAATCTCAGCCCCACATCTGCGCGCACAGTCAAACCAAGTTTGAACCTCAGCCTTCAGATGCATTGACTTCCCTTTAAATTCATTTTATTTTCACTTTTTATTCCATTTTCTTGCATAATTATTTTAAAATACTTAGAAAAATCCTAAAAATATTATTTTCTGCATTATAGTTCCAAATATTTTTCTCAACTCAAAAAAATATTTTATTTTATTTTTTGCATTTAAAAAGCATTTTAAAATATTTTAATGTTTATTTTAATTAATTAATGGAAATTAATTAATTAAAATACCATTTAGGTTTCTAAAAATCACAAAAAAATCACATTGCATCTTAAGACATTTAGAAACATTGTCAAACCATTCACACAATTTTCTTTTTGGTTTTGATCATACTTTGACATTTTCTTTGAATTTAGGGTTCATAAAATCCCCTTTTTAGAACCCTAACTTTGAAAAATCTTTTCTGCCTAACCATGAAGGGTTTGATAATGATTCTTTTTGCATTGTTTTCCATATAACATGTAGTTTCTAGGATATGTTTGGCATGAATTTATCTTCCATTTTCAAATTGATTTGAATTTTCCCTTTTAAGGTACCCAAAAACCCTAGTTAACTTAGAAAAATCATAACTTTTTTTAGGTTAAGAGTTAGACCTTCTCCTTTGGGTTGTGATATCATATGGGGTTAGGATTTATTTGAGCTCATATGCAATTTTTTATCATGTGAATTGCTTCTGTTTTGATCATGTGCATCTCATACTTCCATATAACCCTAATTTTGCATCTTCATTTGCATTCATCTTGCATATGCATCAACACATGAACTTTCCATGACACTTCATGCATTCATATGTCATATTAGATATCTTAATACATGTTAGAATCATGCTTAATCATTTCTTCATTCATTTTCCATGATTTGCATTCATTTCCTTTCATTAAACTTCATGAACTTTCAAACTTCAAAGTATGCATCCATTTGCATTCATTCTTTGTATGACCATTCATTGCACTTGGTATGCATTTCCATCATGTCATAGCATCATTTGCATCATGTGATTGCTTCTGGTTTTGATCTTTGCCTTTGTATATGTATCATTTCATGTCATTTCCTTCTTTATGCATCTTGTGCTAACATTTTCAGGTGGTAAGTAATTTGAGAAGTGGATTTGCCTTCACTTCTCATTTCTCTTCATCTTTTTCATATGCATCTTTGTTGCATTCTTATTTGTCTTTGAGTGAGCTTGCTCATTCATGTTCATCTCTCACTTTCTTTCTTTTAGGTTACTTATCTTCTTCAATGAAGTAAGTAACTTATTCTTCTGCTTCTTCCTTCTTTCTTCTGCTTATTCCATTGGTGGCTTCTTTGAAGATCTTTATCAAGCCTTACAAACCATAGGAACATCCAAGCATGACAATAATTAGGGTTGTGATTAGTCCCCCATTAGTTTTTACCTTTGAGTCTTCTTTGTGTCTCTCTTCTTATCTCATCATTAGAGACTAAACCTTTAAGGCTTTAGGACTTTGGAATTAAGGTTATGCCTGAATCTTTCTCTTAGGATGGAGTGTATAAATTTAATCCTAAGTGTTAAACCCTTAATTTGTTTAAACCTCTTAATCAATCCATCTAATAATCACTAAGACATTAACTTGTAACTTGGGCCTTACATTAGGGTTCTAATTCTTCCTTTATTGGTTAAGAAGGACTAACCCTAGTGTTTAATGGACAAGTCCCCTTCAAGTTGTCTTACAAACCATAAAACTCACTTCTTAATCTCACCCTTAATTAAAATCCACTTTAATAAAGGCTTGTTTTGTCATGAATTTAATCCCTAATCATGGATTAAGTTGAGGTATCTTTCTCAGCTTAAGTGCACTCATCTATTATCCTTCTATTAGGATGGTGTAATGAGTTCACTAATCCTTGATTATGGCTTAAACTCATTACTTAATATTAAACAAAAAAAACCAAAAGCATCTAAATAATCACAAGTAGGTTAATGATCTTAATCCTACATCATCATGGTAATTAAGTTGAGATGCTTATCTCATACTTAAGTACTCTCATTATCCCTAATCAGGGAGGATATAATGAGTTTACAACCTTTGATTTAGGCTTAAGCTCATCAACTTATGACAAACACCAAAAACAATAAAAAGCTGAAAAACACAAAAAAAACAAACAATAATAGTCTCCTCCGGGATTCTTTTCTCATCATCTTCATTCATAAGTGAGAACTTGCTTCTTCCATCTAATGCAAGACAGTTAGCACTCGAGCCAGACGAGTCATACACTTAAGCATAGACAAGCAAGCAGTTCACAGTCAATTTATCTTTCAGTCTCTTTGAGTCGAACTACGGTGTTCTGACTTCCTCATTGCACGAGAGGATACGTAGGCATAACTTAACTATTATCGAACAAAAGTCTTTGTGTCATCCCCCTCTTTTAGCATTCTCTTTCAAGCCTCAGTTCCTGAGCACTCACTTTTTGCACTGACACTTGTATATTTCTTTTCCAGATTTTGCACACAGATAACACATACACTACCCCTTTAAACACAATCTTGTAAGCGTGGATCCCGTCGAGTACGACGGACAATCTGGGTGCTAATACCTTCCCAGGTTGTAACCAACCCCCTTTCTCAGTTTCTCTGGTTCGCAACCGTCTTATCCATCTTTTTCTAGGTTTATGCAGCATTACCTTTCCTTCGGGATAAAAATGCCTAGCTGGCGACTCTATTCATCTTCACTTTCATTTCTCTCTTTTCGCCGACCATTCGCGTTTGTACCCTATCTGACCCGGTGTCTTTTCGGGGGAGCGACAAACTTGCTTCTTCCTTCTAATGCAAGACAGTTAGCACTCGAGCCAGACGAGTCATACACTTGAGCATAGGAAAGCAAGCAGTTCACAGTCAATTTGTCTTTCAGTCTCTTTGAGTCGAACTACGGTGTTCTGACTTCCTCATTGCACGAGAGGATACGTAGGCATAACTTAACAGTTATCGAACAAAAGTCTCTGTGTCTTCCCCCTCTTTCAACATTCTCTTTTAAGCCTCAGCTTCTAAGCATTCACCTTTTGCACTGACACTTGTATATTCTTTTCCAGCTTTTGCACACAGATAACACATACACTTACCCCTTTTAAACATAACCTTTCAAGCGTGGATCCCGTCGAGTAAGACGGACAATCTGGGTGCTAATAGCTTCCCAGGTTGTAACCAACCCCCTTTCTCAGTTTCTCTGGTTCGCGACCGTCTTATCCATCTCTTTCTAGGTTTATGCAGCATTACCTTTCCTTCGGGATAAAAATGCCTAGCTGGCGACTCTATTCATCTTCACTCCATTTTCTCCTTTCGCCGACCGTTCGCGTCTGTACCCTATCTGACCAGGTGTCTTTTCAGGGGGAGCGACAGTCGTCCCCATCGTTGATCATGTTGTCCGACATTCGTCCTATGTCGTGATAAACCCCGAGAGTAGCCGTACCCTACTAGGTGATCGTCCTTCACCTCTTGATGATCGTCCTTCATCATGATTATCCGATGACCGTCCCCATCGTCAACCTTTTCTATCCGACATTCGTCCTATGTCTTGATAAAGAGCAACTGTCCCCTGCTAGGTGATCGTCCTTCACCTTTGATGACCGTCCCTCATCATTATTTAATTTATTATTTTAACGGATGGTCGTCCCCATCGTTGTTTACTTTAATTTCCAAAGCCTGATGGTCGTCCCCATCATTTCTTTTCTCATTACTTTAACCCCCAGAGAATCTTATTTCTTTACCCGATGGCCGTCCCCATCATGATCTCTTTATTTACCTAGCTTGTCGGCTGTCCCCGTCATTGCTTTACTTACCATTTTATCCCCAGCAGTCGTCCTCTGCTCGATGTTCGTCCTCCATCCTTTTCATTTGATAATCATACTATACTATCTTTTACAATTTATATCCCTTTTCTTCTTATCCCCAGCGAGTGCAAATTTCGGTATCTTTGGTATTCAACCACAAGTTATCTTGTTTGTCTGTTAAGCCAGGCGCTTACACCCTGCACAGCTAACTCATGTTTGAATAGGGGCAGCTGTAAACACCCCAAATTTTCCCTCACTCTTTATCACACCATAGCTTGTGATCTTTCATTTTTGTTTTAACATAAGCATTACATCTCATATTGCATATTTGCTTCACTGCATAGTTCAAGTTCATCTGCATCTAGGGTTTGTGATCTGAGCAATCCAAGAATTCATCTGAGCCATCCCAATGGTCTTGAAGCTTTCCAAGAGGGTCCATGTGTGTTATATGATCATATTATGCTGCCCAAAGTTCATGAAAGTTAAGGGATCACAAGAATTGGCAAAGGCATGGAAGCAGAGCTAGGGTTTTCACTACACAGATGACCAAAATTAGGGTTTTGTTTTCAAAGGCCTTAACTCCAATTTTTTTGGTCATTCTTGTTTCTAATGTTCTTGATATGTTATAAGGATCATGTGTACCAAGTTTGATGAAGAAACTCATTGTGGAAGTCATCTGTTCACTGGGTAACTTCTTGAGCAAGTTAAGTCAAAATCAGGGCAGCTGAGGCCCCCAACAATGGAACCAAAGGGTCATTTTCATCAAATTGAAGTTCAATAATCTTTATTTGATATTAGAAGTGGCTTTAATTTCAAAAGATTGAAGAATTTTGAGCCAATTGCAAACTTGCCATTTTTGGAAATGACTTGAAATGCAAACTTTCCATTTTGGGAAAGATTTTCAACCTCCTCTTTCATGACCAAAAATGCTTCAAATGAAAAATTATTGGGCATGAAAGTTGTAGATTAGGTCTTTCCCTTTTCAAAAAGTACAAGAAAATGTCTTGATTCATCCTATAACTCAAGATATGGCCTTTCAAAGTTGGCAAAAATCACATAATTTTCATGTTCATGTCAAAGAGGGAATTTTGCAATTTCACTTGCCAAGCATTCTAATAACCTCTAATCAACTTCTATGCATCATAACATTTCAAAGAAACTTCAAGAGATCATAATTTGCCTTTGAACCTAGGGTTTTGGTGGCTTGATTCACAAGAAACATCAAAGAGGGAAATTTGCATAAACCATGTGAACTCTTCATCCAAGCCTTCCAGCTCATCAAATTCAATCCCATGGTCCTCCATGAATCAAGCTGAGGCAGGACAAGCCATAGAAACAACTCTGACCCGTGCCATGCTTCAAGTACACATAACCTTGACTTTTTGCAACTTTGCCCATACCAATCAAGATGTGCCGCCAACCACTTTCTGAGCAATCCCATTGGCTTATACAAACATCATGGATCACAAAACACATAACACACAAGGCTGAAACCTCTCACAAGCTCAGAATCACAAAAACTTGCAAAAACTTCCTCTCTTCGAATCTCTCAGCATAACCATTCAAACTCAAAACTTCCTTCACCATTCAATCACTCATGTCATAAGGAACACAAACCACCCTTCGTTTTGCCCAAAAAGCCTCTGAATCATAAACACGATTTCTCACCTCTCAGAACTGAAACTCACAAAGGAGGCCATTTAAACTCTTGCAAAGCTTCTCAATAGCCTCAGGACCCTTAGATTGGTTTTACCCGCACGTGTGGACGACCCAGATTGATCAATTAACCCTAATTTTAATTAATTAGGTTTAATTAGGTTTAATTAATTTAAAAATCTCAGATTAAACATGTGCCTTTGGATAGCGCGCCAGTCAACATTTCCCTCCCCAGTTTGAATCCTGGCCCTTGGATCTGCATACTTCCATTTTATTTTATTTTTATTTCATTTTCTTTGCATTTTCTTTCTCATTTTATTTAAAATAGCAAAACTTATTCAAAAAATATGAAGCTTTGCATTCTGATTTCAAATATTTTTCTCAATCTGAAAATGATTTTTATTTTATTTTTTGCATATAAAAAGTATTTTTAAAATATTTAAATGTTATATTTAATTAATTAAAGTATTTTAATTAATTAAAAATGCATTTAGGTTTCTAAAAATCACCAAAAAAATCATGAACCATTCCAATGCATTTAGAAACATTTTCAAACTCTTCACACAAATTTCTTTTTAGGTTTGATCATAGCTTCCCAATTTTCTTTGAATTAAGGGTCTTTAAAATCACAATTTTTTAACCCTAACTTTGAAAAATCATTTCTACCTAACCAAGAAGAGTTTGAACTTGATTCTTTTTGCATTGTTTCACATATCGCATGTAGTTTCTAGGTTATTTTTCTCATGAATTTATCTTGCATTTTTAAATTGATTTGCATTTTCCCTTTTGAATCACCCAAAAAACCTAGCAAACTTAGGAAAATCATAACATTCAATAGGAATAGCTTCTGACCTTATCCTTTGGGGTATGACCTAGTATGGGATTATGGTTTGTTTGAGCTTGATTTCAAATTTTTATCATGTTGCATGCTTATGTTTTGTTCATTTTCATCTCACATGTTCATAAAACCCTAATTTCCCATGTTCATTTGCATTCACCTTGCATATTCATCATCACATGAACTTTCCATGACATTTCAAGTATTCATATGTCATCTTAGACATCTTAGGACATGTTAGAACCTTGCTTGATCATTTCTTCATTCATTTTCCATGCTTAGCATTCATTTCATTTCATAAACATCCATGTGTTTTCAAACTTCTAAGCATGCTTTCATGACATCCCATCTTTGTATGATCATTCATATACACATTGTATGACATTGCATCATCTCATATGCCATTTGCATTGCATAAACACTTCTGACTTTGGTATTTGCATCTCATTTCATCTCATTTAAATTCATTTCTTTATGCTTTATGTCTTATGCATTCATACTAACTTTTCTGGAGCTTTTGGTAAGTTATTGTGGGAGGTGGATTTGCCTTCACCTCTCACTTCTTCTTATCTATTTCATATGCATTTTGTATGTATTTGAAGTGAATCTAATTCACTTATGTTCCATCTTTTTCACTTTCTTCCTTTAAGTCACTTATCTTCTTAGGAAGTAAGTAACTTATTCTTCTGCTTCCTCCTCCTTTCATCTGCTTCTTCCATTGGTGGCTTCCTTGAAGATTCTTTTCTCCTAAGCCTAACAAACCATAGGATATCCAAGCATGATAATATTTAGGGCTGTGTTTAGTCCCCTTTAACTTTTTACCTTTGATTCTCCTTGAGTATCTCTTCTCATCTCAATAATCAGAGACTAAACTCTTAAAGTTTTAGGACTTTGGAATTAGGGTTATGTCTGCATCCTTCTCTTAGGATGGAGTGTATAACTTTAATTCTAAGTGTTAAACCTTTAATTTGTTTAAACCTCTTAATCAAATCACATTAATAATCACCAACACTTTATCTTGTAATTTGGGCCTTACATTAGGGTTCTAATTCTTCCTTATGGTTAAGAAGGACTAACCCTAGTGTTTAATGGACAAGTCCCCCTCAAGTTGTCTTACAAACTTAAAATCCATTTCTTAATCTTATCCCTTAATTAAAATCCACTTAATAAAGGCTTGTTATATAATGAATTTAATCCCTAACCATGGATTAAGTTGAGGTATCTTCCTCAGCTTAAGTGCTCTCATCTATCATCCTTCTATTAGGATGGAGTAATGAGTTCACTAATCTGTGATTGGAGATTAAACTCATTACTTAACACTAAACAAAAACCAAAAACATCTAAATAATCACAAGTAGGTTAATGATCTTAATCCTACATCATCATGGTAATTAAGTTAAGATGCTTATCTCATACTTAAGTAGGCTCATTATCCCTAATCAGGGAGGATATAATGAGTTTACAAGCCCTTGATTTAGGCTTAAGCTCATAATCCTATGCAAAACACCAAAAGCAATAAAAAACTGAAAACACAAAAACAAGCAATAATCGTCTCCTCCGAAATTCTTTTCTCACCACACTCATTCACAAACGAGAACTTGCTTCTTCCGTCTAATGCAATACATTTAGCACTCGAGCCAGACGAGTCATACACTTGAGCATAGACAAGCAAGCAGTTCACAGTCAATTTTATTTCAGTCTCTTTGAGTCGAACTATGGTGTTCTGTCTTCCTCATTGCACGGGAGGATACGTAGGCATAACTTAACAGTTATCGAACAAAAGTCTATGTGTCTTCCCCCTATTTCAGCATTCTTTTCTAAGCCTCAGTTCTTGAGCATTCACCCTTTTGCACTGACACTTGTATATTTCTTTTCCAACTTTTGCACACAGATAGCACATACACCTATCCCTTTTAAACACAATCTTGTAAGCGTGGATCCCATCGAGTACGATGGACAATCTGGGTGCTAATACCTTCCCAGATTGTAACCAACCCCCTTTCTCAGTTTCTCTGGTTCGCAACCGTCTTATCTTTCTTTTTCTAGGTTTATGCAACATTACCTTTCCTTCGGGATAAAAATGCCTAGATGGAGACTCTTTTCACTTCACCTTCATTGCCCTTTTCGCCGACCGTTCGCGCTTGTACCGGGATGCAAATCTTCGGGAGCGACAATAATATCATACTTTCTAATCTTCAGGATCAAAATGTTAAATTTCTCTTGCATACTGTTGATTGACATATGCCCACATAGTTTTCAATTCCTTCATAGATTATTTCCCCTAAGTATAGGGAAAATTTTGTTCTTTTTGATATTGATGGGGTTTCTTTGATTTGAGTCTGAAATGAGTGTTGGTAATATAGGATGAAGTTGTGTTTTTTTATTTTCATAATTTTATGATGTTTTTGATAGGTCTAAGAACCTATTGTTGTTTTTTGTTTGGTGTGCTCGCAAAGATCTTACGATCTTTTGCCTATGTACCACCAAAAAGAGAATTAAGGGATCAAAGCATCGCAGTTCCTCCTAAAAGGATAGAGATAGGAGGAAGGGTTAATTTGTATCCTAGTTAAAGCACAAGATATTGATGCTAAAAGTTGTATTTGTGTCTTGATCAAAGCCCAAGACTGAAGCTGAAAAGTTTATTTGTATCTTGATCAAAGCCCAGGATTAAAGATGGAATGGTTTGTTGTAACTGATAGGGTGCTTGAATTGAATATCTCAAGGCATAAACTAAATGGTATCTTGATTTGCATAGCTCAAGAAAGGCTGAATGAGTACCCTGAATTGCATAGCTCAAGGAGGACTAAATGGTTGACCTGAATTGCCTAGCTCAGGAAAGCTGAGTTTAGGTGGAGATATGACTGGTGGAAAGTGATCTTAGTTATAGTCCAAGTGTATGACTGAATATTAGCTTAGTTAGAGTCCAAGGCTATGATTGTATTATTGGATTAACTTAGTCAAAGTCCAAGACTATGATTGTGTTAGCTTAGTTAAAGTCCAAGACTATGACTATAATTGAATTATTGTCTGTAAAGTGTTTGACTTTTGTACCTTGATTGAAGCCCAAGGTTGATGCTAAAACATACTCAGTATGATATAAGAAATGTTTTATTATCTTTGCTTTAGTATGATCTACATAAATATAGATTTAAGCCCAAGGTTGAAGCTAAAAGATTGAAGCCCAAATGTTTGACTCTTTAATGATTTAAGAAATGTTTTATCATCTTTGCTTTAGTATGATATAAAGAAATATAGATTTAAACAACAAAACCCTAATCTAACAAGCAAACAACAGTTTTAAGAAAACAACGAGAAGTTAGAGGGAGAAGAGATGGCTCAAAATCCAATAATAGGGCTTAAACATAAGGATGCATATGTAATTTGTTTTGTTGATTAATCATCTTGTGATTTCATACACAGGGTATGGTTTTTAAGGAAAAGCTTAGGAGATTGAGAAGATGAGAAAAGGAATGGGAATTGTAAACAAGTTACCCAATATCTTTGTTTAGGAGATTGAAAATTGTTTAAGAAAACAGTTGGAGGATAAGGACTTATACGGAAGTCTGGCGGGATTTTTAAAACAAGTCGGAGAAAGTTTAAAACAGAAAAATGGGTCATAAACACAAAGGATTCCCCATGACACATTTTCACAATTCATTTTAATTAAAAAGAATGTTATGTGTAAATAAATTCACAGAAAGATATTCATTGATGAAAATTCAATGCGGTGAAAAAGGCGATCGCGCCGAGTTTTTGAAAATGGATCAGATGAACCCTAATGGTTCATTTTTCAAAAAGTGATGGGTCTTACATTCTAATGGGTCTTACATTTTAAAATCAATTTGAGGGTGAATAAATCAAAACCCTAATTTTGAATATTTTAAACATTAAAAAATATTTAAAACTGAGAGATATTTCAAACATAAATGAAAAACAAGTCAAAACCTTAGTCCAATGTTTAAAAATTTATATTTTATCTATGGGATTACTTGAATATCATTTATGTTTGAAAAATCAAGTGAAAGAAATGATTATTAAATACAAACAAATAAAGTTAATTCTTTATGAAAATATAAAATATATTAAAAATATATTTTTTTGTGATTTTTTCATGGAATAAAATATTTAAATATTTTTTAGAATTAATGAAAAAAGAATCATTTAAAAACTCAAAAGAGTCAGAAAGTTATTAAGTTTTGAATCAATTAAATAAAATGATAAAATTCAAAAAATTGAATATTTGAAAAAGGGCGCGAAGAACATGCCCAAGAACACGCGCATGGCTGTTTTGCCCAGATTTGCAAAATCAACCGTATCTCATGGAATAGGCATCCATTTGAGATGAAATAAATATCAAAGTTGTGTGTCTTGATCCCACGAACACAATGGAACACATTAATTTTACTTATTTTAAGTGTAGAGTGAAAAATAAGTGATGAACACTGAAGAACTCTAATTTGGCCCAAACCTTATGAAATTCTGCATGATGATGATTTTGTGAAATTGATTGAGGGGAATTACTTAGAATATGATTACGCACACATGGTAAAAAATGTACTTATGTTGTTCTGATATTAACTGGGTTATTAGTTTATTAAAGTTCATATATTTGTGATTGACAATAATTTTGATAAAACTAACTTGACAACAACATGTTGAATAAGATGTTCTAATTTGAAGAAAAACATGTTTTACAAGATGTTGAACAAGATGTTCTAACATGCTGATTCAACATCTTGTTTGTTAGTTTGACAATTTGGAGGCAACTGATTTCTCTCAAGATTACAAAATATTCTCTAAATATTATGTGATCCTATGTGGTGTCCAAGATTAAAGATTATTAGAGATTATGTTTTTTATTAAAGTTATGTTGCTTTTTAAATATGAAGACTTTTTAGGAAACTTTGTTATGAAGACCTATTATCATGGAGAATAATCTGCATACTTTGTACAACAGTCTGACAATGGTTTTGAAGTCCAAGATCCAGTCCAGACTATAGTTATAAAAATGATGGATCAACCCTAATTGTAATGTAGAACATATATTGTTGTTTAGTGAGATTTTAGGGTTTATGTTTGTTGTGAGCCTCTCTAATATCATCTTGATATAAGATTATGATCGTTTTATTGAGTTGTAATGTTCTTGTTAATCACTCGGAAGCTTTTAAGCAATGAGTGAGTGCCTATTATCACGTGGTGATTGTAAGAGAAGTGAGAAAGTCTCATATCAAGGTGAGTCTTAGATAGAAATTAAGCACGGGTAGTGATTATGTGCGAAGATTAAACCGGAGGTTTGTTTACTTCAAACTAATAATATTTAGTGGATTTACTTTGTGACTTGGTAGCCCTCAGACGTAGGTGTTGTTGTACACCGAACTGGATTAACAATTGATTGTGTGTTATTTACTTTCTGCAGTTTTATTGTGTTCATATCTTGTCACTATGATTAGTGTAGAGATCAATGTCTTAACATCTTTTAGGACATCTGAGATTTGTATACCAAAATTTTAATAATAAATAAAAAAATGACATCGAAATACAACAAAATGAAAGTGAGAATCCATCGCAGGAAACCTCATATTAAGAAGAGCATGCATCGAAAACAAATATGTTTCAGATGAAAAGTTAACTCCAATTTGAAGGGACCTTACCAAATTGTCACCAATTCTAAAAAGGAGCACCACAGCGAAACATCAAAACACCTTTCAAAAATCTGAGATCACCATAATTATCTAAGAGTTAAGAGTTATTGGATTAAATTAATTAAATTTGACAGTAAAATTAGTTATAAAAAAATCCTAGATATATAATATTTTAATAATTTATCAATCTAAAATATTATGAATTATTGGATTAAATTATGTATGTATTGAATTTTTTGGTTCAACTTTAAAATTAAGTTAACAAGCCAAAGAGACATAGCTAAATTAAATATATAGCTGTTTGAGACTTGAGAGTGTCTTGATCTTATTAAGTATTCAACGGAAACCGAAGGCATACTAAATTTAGAATCCAAGAAGATCAAAGAATCCCTCCAAGAAGATCAAAGAATCTTCATTCTCTTGCTGGTCGAGACTCGATTATTTGGATTCTGTGAGGTACCTCGTTCTTCTATGGTTTGTCTCTAACAATCATAACTATTTTCTACTGTATGATTAACTTGTTTATTTTCAGGAAAAATGAATGTTTACTATCAAGTAAGAAACTACGAGGAACTGAGTCTTGCCCAACGTGATATCCTTCTGGAACCTCTCGGATCAGTGATGCATTTATATATATACAAGACAAGCCAGGGTGATGAAAATGCTTTTCTTGTATGCAGAGCAAGAGACCATGCTTCTGCTCATGGCTACTTTGTTGTTCTTCTGAATGAACTTTATCGGGACGATGATGATTTTTAGGAGAAAATGGAATACTCACAAGATGAATGGACTAATGTATTCTTTTCTCCCTCAATTTCCTTACACTTTTTCATTCAACAAAATAGCTATCTCTTGTATCTCTATTTGTTAACTCTGAATGTTCAAAATTGAATAAGATTATCTCTTTCTGCATTTTTTAGATTTGTGATTCCTTAATAGTTTTTCTGCTTCTTTCATAATTTTCTTGTTCTTTAATTTACCATTGTTAATTAAATCACAATTACTGTCTTTTGAATTAGTCGTCGTCTTTTTAATTACACACGTGATTACAAAGATTTGTTCCATTTCTGATGTAATGGCCATCTATGCGAACCGTCTTTTTATTTATGTTCCAGTGATGTCCGTAAAGACAAAATATGTTGATTTGGATGAAGCATTTTAGACCACTTTCAGTGTTCTTCGCACATTTTTCAATCTTTTCAACATTCTTTGCATTATCTTTCAGTTTCGACACACACTAAAAAGAATAACAAGTAAAATTAACTAATTAAATAATATATATTTACAAAATAACTAAATGATATGTTTTGTGGTCAAATAACGTGTCTACATGTATGTTTTCACACAAAATTTATATATTGAATCGTTTATTCTAAATTCTGAAGTACACAATTCTTTTTTACAGAAAAAGAAGTATTACAAATCCCACTTGGCGTACGTAAGAAAAGTTGTTTCTTTGTATGGTTCCCTAATTACTAGTTGAGCCATAGGATAAAAACCTTTGGAGAAATTTATTTTACACCCCTTGTCTACATCCCCTGATATAGTTTGAGAAATGTTGCATATTAGAACAGTGAAATGAGTTAATTTAATCTTAATTTGAATGATACAAGAGAATCCTATTTATACAAGATATATTCGATTATAGCTGCCAACTCAACATAAGAAACGAGTTGGTTAGTTATGTCAAATGTATTTCAGTTATAGCTGTCAACTCAACATAAGAAACTGAGTTGGTTAGTTATGCCAATTGTATTTTACAGTTCAACAATAACTCTAAACTAACTAATCTAACTTATATTCTAATATCTCCCCTTCAAATGTTGCTATCCTATGGGATTGGAGCTTGATAATTCAGAAGACTTGGTTAATCCACCACTTGCAGTCTGTCTCTAAGAGTGAGAAACCTGAGAGCTGAGAGAGGCTTTGTGAGAATGTCAGTTGTTTGAAAGGAGGCAGAAATATGTTTCACCAGAAAAGTGTGATTAATCATTTTTCTCTCTAAGAAAAGAGATGTACAGTTCCATATGTTTTGTCTTAGCATGTAGAACTGGATTATGTGAGTGAGAGAGAGATAGAGATAGAGATAGATAGAGAGAGAGAGAGAGAGAGAGAGAGAGAGAGACTATACTCAAGTTATCACAGTAGAGGACAGATGTATGAGAGGAGGTGTGTAGTTCAGAAAGAAAGGATTTTATCCAAAGAACCTAAGAAACAGTGCTGGCCAAACTTCTTTATTCTGCTTATGTGCTTAACCTGGCTACAAGGTTCTGCTTCTTGGACAACCATGAGACAAGATTAGGCCCAAGAAAGATACAAGACCCTGATGTTGACTTTCTGTCATCAGGGCCAGAATCCCAATCTGCATCTGAGTAGGCAGTCAGAGTGAGAGGCTGATGAGTATCAACTTGTTTCATTAGTAAACCATGTTGAAGTGTTCCTCTAAGGTATCTCAGGATCCTTTTAACTTCATTCCAATGAATTTGCATAGGTTGAGATGAAAACTAACAAGCTTTATTAACAGCAAAATTGATTTCAGGTCTTGTAATTGTGGCATATTGCAATGCACCCACTACAGACCTATAGTATGTAGGATTAGGGAGGTAATTTGACCCTTCTTTTGTAAGTTTGAGGTTAGATACCAAAGGAGTAGGAAGACTTTTAGCATCACTCATGCTGGTTTTGGCTATAAGATCTCTTATATCCTTAGTTTGAGAAAGTAAGAGACCACCTTGAGGTGTCTTGACCACTTCAATACCAAGGAAATGGTTGAGACTACCTAGTTGTTTAAGTGAGAATCGTGCATTGATTTGTGTGACAAGTGTGTTGATGTGACTAGGAGAGCTACCTATGACTATTATGTCATCAACATAGACTAACATAATAATATTATGTGTGGGGGCAAATAAGGTGAAAAGTGAGGGGTCACATTTACTTGTGACAAATCCAAGGGAATGTAATACTGATGATAGTCTTTCAAACCATGTTGTTGTAAACCCATAATTTCGACAGGGTGAAATTTGGAGTTTGAGGTCATCTCTGTCGAAGAATAATGAAAGAAAAGAAATTCAAGAGATGCTGACAAAGTCAAAAGCTCCAACGCTTCGACAAAATGGCAAATATTGTTTTGGCAGGATGAGTTTGGAAAGTTATTTGTAGCTAAGTATTGGACATAAGAAGGTTGTCTTTCGACGTTTCGACAGAAGAGGGTTTTGACAAAAGACAGTATTTGGCAGATGCTGAAAGAGTTGTTTTTTCTTTAAAGGCTTCGACAGATTGAAGAGGTGCAAGGTTTCGTCACCAAAGAAGGGAATTCAAACTCAAAAGGTTGTAACCTTTGGCAGTTGGACACATGGAAGTTTCAGAGAAGAAAATTGCATGCAGGCTGACACTTGTCATTTAGTTATAGTTTTTTCGTTCTAAGCAGTTATTTTGTTTGTATATAAATAGGATAGTTTGTGTTTAGAGTGGGTGTGTGAAAATTGATACAAAATTCCTGTAAATACTCTAAGTACCCAGTGTGAGAAAAAATGAGTTTGATATTTGGAACCATGTACGTTTGAACACCATTTATCCTTTAAGTTATTTAAATTATCAGTTTATTCATCAAGTTTATGTCATTTTAAGCTTTATTTACTTTTCTGCAAGTTACAGCTTTCGACAGTTCTTCTTGTTTTGTTTAAAACTTCCAACTTTATTTTATTTTCTAAACTTAAACTTTACTTTACTTTAAAAAATCAAAGTTCTTAACACTTTGACAGTATTGACGAAACAAAACATAAACCAATCACAAACACTAAGAATAGTTCGACAGAACAAATGCACATGTGTCCCAGGACTTGTTTGGTTGGTCTTGCAAGTAACCCAGTTTTCTGAGAAATTGGTTAACCAGAGATTGTTCGCCAGAAATCACCACGAACAAATTGGCACGCCCAGTGGGACGAGTGCATTTGATAAAATCTAATAGAGAACTTCTTAGACAAATTGTTCCTTGCTACGTTGTATGATTCTTAGAAGCGGTAAACTAGCCGTAACCGACGTAGAGAGACCAAAGAGAACAAGAAGAAGAAAGATGGCTAACTTGCCAAACGCTTCAAACATTCCTGACGAAACAATACCAGTTTCCAATCCTATCCCTTCGTCAGGAACAATACCAATGTCTGGCCCTGTTTTAGAACAGATTAGGCCTCCTTTGGGGGATTCCATACCAACGGGTTCAGGATCCCAGAATGCGCCTAGTTCTTCCACCATGGGACACGCCAGACCCCTTGGGACCCCTCCCCCTGGAGGAAATACCTTCAGGCCATATCTGAATTATTCTCAGCCCTTGACTGGGAGGGAACAGCCATATGGAATGCCAACTTCAATGATGGCAATCCTACATAATTCGTCATCATTATTCTCTGATGCTATGGCTCAAATGTCATCACCATTGCAGGGATCAGGATATGGTGGAAATGGAAATAAAATGAATCAAGTTCCACCAGGTTTCCATATGCCCACTATGACAAACCACTCTGCACAAGTAATTCGTCAACAGATGGATGAAAGCAATCATGATATGGTGCAGGCTTTGACGCAACAAATGGGAGAAGTGTTCAATCCCTTAATACAAAACACTACCCAAACAAACCAAATATTGGCAGAACAGATGGCACGCATTGCTGACTTTTTTGGAGTCCCTCAAGCACAACAAAGAATGCAATTAAATCAGAATCCTGCCAATAGGGCTGTCGAAGAGGAACTGACTATAAACCAAAGGCCATTGAGAAACCCTCATGAAAATCCCAGGGGTCAAGAGGTGGTAGTTGAACAGCCTAATGTAGAAGAGCCTATTCGACAGGAACCAAGAAGAATAATAGTCCAGAGAGACCAAAATGCTGATGAAATATTACAGCAAAGAATGCGTTACAATAACATGCCTGTCGAAAATAATATTGCCACCATGGTTGAGAGAATAATGGCACAAAATGGAGTAAACGTAGGATTACAAAGGCCTAGTTATACTTCCCCCTTGTCGGAATTGGTCTTACAACAAGAGTTACCACCAAGGTGGAAAGTCCCCAAATTCACCAAATTCTCAGGGGACACTAGTGAGTCCACCATAGAACACGTAGCACGTTATTTGATAGAGGCAGGAGAGATTGCTAATAATGAGAACTTAAGGATGAAATATTTTCCAAGTTCTTTGACAAAAAATGCTTTCACTTGGTTTACATCTCTTCCTGCAACTTCAATCTTCACTTGGACCCAATTAGAAAGATTGTTCCATGAACAATTTTATATGGGACAAACCAAGATAAGTTTGAAAGAGTTGGCAAGTGTCAAAAGAAAATTTTCTGAACCTATAGATGACTATTTGAATAGGTTTAGATTATTAAAAGCCAGATGCTTCACACAAGTGCCGGAACAAGAACTAGTCGAAATGGCTGCAGGGGGTCTAGATTATTCCATAAGGAAAAAACTGGATACCCAGTACTTGAGAGACATGGCACAACTGGCAGACAGAGTGAGGCAAATAGAAAGACTAAAAAATGAAAAATTTAGATCAAATAAAAACAAGAAGGAAAGAGTGGCATATGTAGGAATAGTTCAAGAAGATGATTATGACGAAAACGAACCAGTCATTTTCGACCAGCAAGTAATTGATCTGGCAGAATTAAAACAAGGCCCTCCATATTCTTGTAAAGTTTTAGCCCCGTCGAATGGAAAAAATCCAGTCGAAATGGAAAAGAATGACAGGTTCCCTAAAAGAACCTATACATTCGACATCACCAAATGTGATGAAATATTTGATTTATTAGTCAAAGATGGTCAGTTAATAAAACCAGCAGGCACTAAGGAGCCTCCTGTAGACCAACAGAAAAAGAGAGGTGTTTGTAAATACCATAATTTCTTGGGTCATAAAACTTCTCAATGTTACCTTTTCAGGGATCTTGTCCAGAATGCAATCCAAAATGGAAGGCTGAAGTTTGGAGACAAAGCCAAGCAACAGATGAGGATCGACTCCAATCCCATGCAGGTTGTGGAGGCCAATTATGCTGAACCAGAAATGGTAAATGTGGTCGAAATGGAGATCATGGTTGAGGAAAATTTTGAAGTGGTAGAAGTTACTGAAAGCTTCGACACCAACTTCACCATGATAGAAGCTGCTGAAGGTTTCGACACCCATGTCAATGTGGTGGAAGAGGGTGATAATCCTGCTGACCAGGCTGAGGAAAAAGAAGTCAAAACTTCTGAAGACTTTGACAGTGAGAATGCCATTGAAACTACTGAAGGTTTCGACGAAAGAAATACAGTCAAAGTGGGAAGAAGTTTCGACAAGAAAAATTATGAAAGAGATGCTGAGCAGGGGGTGATCTGGGACACTTTAGGAGAATCGAATGGGAAGTTCGACTTCATGGTGAAATATTCAGCACCACCAAGCTCCAAAGCAGATATCAACAAAATCAAACCCACGGGATGGGGAGATTCTTTCAAAGAGGATGACGAGGAGGAGGATAACGAAACCCTCATTGTTCAGAAAGAGGCCACTGAGGGCCTTGACCAAGATGAGATCAAGACAACAGGGACTGATGACAATTCCCTTACTGTCGAACCAATAAACAGTGGTACCACCAAAACTGAAGAACAACCTGTCGAAACTGTTGCACACTGCTGCAATTACATCTATAAGGGTTTACACTCAAAAAGCAGTGTAAATCAGTCAAAGGAGAATATCCCAGAGGAAATGATGCCAGTCGAAAAAATGAACAAATTGAAAATCACAACTGAACAGAATGCTGGGATTCATATGGTGGAAATCACTCAGAAGGTAGGACCAGACACCAACAAGGGAAAGAAACGTCAAGAGAAACATCAGAAGCTGGTTTACCCAGAAGAGAATGAAAGTCTTGTCGAATTCATCCAGAGGTGTCAAAGGAAGAACACAGAAGTTATGCTTTGCCCAAGATGCAGTGCTGTGTTTGACAGGAAAGCAGCTGATGACTTAGAAGCAGCAGAAAAGACCCAGAGAAAAAGAAATTGGGGGACAATCCCACCAACCAGAAACGAAAAATTCGACCCAAGAAGAGGGAAGCATCACATCCAAGGAGTGGGAGAAAGACGTTTCAACACTTATAAACCATCCAACAGACCAAGTGATGACAAATGGGTTCAACCTATAAGGGATGCCCAAGGTCAGAAGAGATGGAAGAGTTTTGAAGTGAACAGGGGTCCTTCAATGGAAGTAAAAAAGGAGGCAAGGCCAAAGTACGTCTCTGAAAACTACAAAGGGAAGAATCCTATGTCCAGATCCCAATGGAGAAGATTCCAAAGGCAGAAGAAAATTGAAAAGGAAACTGTAGAACACAAAAGGGTTGGGCAGAAGGAGGCTGAATCAAGCAAATGTGTGCAGATCACAAGCAAGGGGAGACCTCTGGCAGAAGAAGAAACCCCTCAGAAGAATGGATCTAGTGACACCACAGAAATGCAGAAAACAAACAACAGAATGCCAGTGGACGAAGAAGTTACAGATGACTTCAGTTCAGAGTCTGATGCCTCCTTCGACGTAACCTGCAATGTGGTTTCTGTGTTGCCCAGAGACTATGACAGGATAATGGAAGTCGAAGACGAAGAAGATGACATGGCAGATGACAGCATAGGCCTGAAGCCTGTATGCTACTACATAATGAACAATGGCTGTGTCGAAGAGCAAAATACTTTCTTCGAAAAGCCAGATGATGCAATGAAGGCTCACTTAAAGCCTCTTTTCATAAAAGGAAAGGTAGAAAACGTGGGGGTCAACAAGATTCTAATAGATGGTGGAGCAGCTTTGAATTTAATTCCTCATTATATTATAAAGAGGATTGGAAAAGATGACTCCGACATTAAGCCTCACAATATGGTGTTGTCCAACTATGAAGGTAAAGTAGGGACAACACTGGGAGTAATACAACTGAACTTGACTGTAGGATCCATCACCAGGCCTACAATGTTTGTGGTGATAGCATCAAAGGCAAATTACAACTTGCTGTTGGGAAGGGAATGGATCCATGGGATTGGGGTTGTGCCATCCTCCATGCATCAAAGAATAGCAATCTGGAGGCCAGATGGGATTGTCGAAAACATAGAGGCAGATCAGAGTTACTTCACAGTTGATGTGAACAATGTCACTAGTCGTAACTTCGACAAGAACCTAGCCCATATAGCACCATGCAATCCTGCTGCTTTCGACCTAACAGCTTCCGACAACGCTTACTGTTCCATGTACCTCCATCCTACACATGGTTTCCAGTGGGATAAAGAAATAATTGGGGAGACAAATTACACTTGGGGAACTGCCCATGTCAACCCAACTGGATGGGGGAGTGAGTTCAGTGAAAATGACTGAAGTTTCAGCAATGGAAAGGATTTCGGCTTATATAGCCGAAAAACAACTCAAAGCGGCCCTTGAGGCTGAAGTTAGAAATATGGCTGTCGAAGCCAGCAATCAGGTTGTCGAAGAACAACATCCTCAAAAAAATATTGAGGAACAACATGTAAAGCAGAGTTTTGAAGAAGACTCTAATGGCGAATGGCAGAGTCAAAGACTTGATGCCATTTATGATGACGAACCTTTGGGGTTCGAAAAAGATCCAACCCCAACCAATATGAAAATGGTGGCACAGGATCCTTTAGAAGAGATTAATCTGGGACTGGGGGCAGAGAAAAGGCCCACTTACATCAGTGCCAAGATGAATCCTCAGCTCAGAGTCGAAATAATCCAGCTGCTGAATGAGTTTAAAGACTGCTTCGCATGGGATTATGACGAAATGCCTGGTTTAGACAGAAATTTGGTTGAATTGAAGTTGCCAATACTGGAAGGAAAGAAGCCAATAAAGTAGACTCCCAGACGCTTTGCACCTGAAATTCTGTCGAAAATCAAAGAGGAAGTCGAAAGGCTTCTAAAATGCAAATTCATCCGTACAACGAGGTATGTCGAATGGATTGCTAATATTGTTCCTGTGATTAAGAAAAATGGCAAACTAAGGGTATGCATTGATTTTAGAGATCTAAACTCAGCTACCCCTAAGGATGAATATCCTATGCCAGTAGCAGAAATGCTAGTAGATTTTGCAGCAGGCCATGAGTATTTAAGTATGCTGGATGGCTATTCTGGTTATAACCAGATTTTCATTGCTGAAGAAGATGTTCCAAAAACAGCTTTTCGTTGTCCAGGAGTGTAAACACCCCAAATTTGCCCTCACTCATTCACACCATGGCTTATGATCATCTCATATGCATAAACACAATCATATCATCTCACATCTCATTTTTGATTCACTGCATAGTTTCTAAGGCATCTGCACCTAGGGTTTGTGATCTGAGCTATCCAAGGGCTTCTTGAGCCTCTCTAAAGGCAGCCAATCACTTCAAAGGGGTCCATGTGTGTTCAAGCATCACTTTATATCCCCACAAAGTCAAAAATGCAAAGGAATCACAAGAACTAGGGTTTGAATGGATGCAGAGCCAGGTTTGACTGCACAGTTGACTGAAAATTAGGGTTTTGGTTTCAGAGGCCATAACACCAAATTTTTTGGTCATTCTTGTTTCCATTGGTCTCTATATGGTATAGGGAGTATGCATATCAATTTTCATGAAGAAATTCCATGGGGAAGTCATCTGATCAAGGGTTGACTTTCTGGACAAGTCAGTGCAAAATCAGGGCATCTGAGGCCCCCAATGACCCAACCAATGGGTGATCTTCATCATTTTGAGTGTATATGATCTTTATTTGATCATGGAAGAAGATTGAAGTTCACAAAAATCAAGAATTTGAAGTTTTTGCAAATGTTGACTTTTTGGGCATAGTTGACTTTTCAAGAATGCTTCATTTTAGGTCATTTTTCAAGCCTTGATTCTTGATCCAAAAATGCTTCAAATGGAAAAACTTTGGTCATGAAAGTTGTAGATCTCATCTTTCCCTTTTCAAAAAGTACAAGAACATGATCAAACTCTTCTTGGATCAAAAGTTATGGTGTGACAAAGTTGCCAAAAATCATTGATTTTCAAGATATGCACCAAGTGTGAAAATTGCAAAATCATGTACCAAGGCTAATTGCAACTTCTAATTCATTTCAAACCAGTATGCAAACATTCTATAAGTCATAAAAATCATAATTGAACCAAGAATGCCCATGGTTTATGGTTTGTTGGACAAGGAAATCACATGTGAACCAAAGTTGCAACAACTTGCAAAAATCATGATCACACTCCCTACAACTTGCAGCCTTGGATGCTGACGTTGCTAGCTCTCTCACCTCACCATGCTGCGCCAGCCCTAGCCCTTGTACCAAGCTAGAACCAAGCCCATGCCTCTCTTACAAGAAATTTGACTTTTGGCAAAAGCAAACATCCCAATCACCACAGGCCATGTCACATCCTCTGGCCACTTGCATTTGTTTATTGTATCCTTTGGAAAGCAAAACATAAGACCAGGCCAAGCTGAAACACTTCACACAATCACATACACCAAAACCCTCCCTTTTGCATTTTGCTTCGAATCTGCCTCCACAAACCACAAACATCAAAACTATTTCCACACTTCAACTCACCAGACTTCATAGACCTAAAACCATCAAGAGCCAGGCCTGTGTTGATCAAGAACACCCCATTGTCATTTTTCACCCCTAGCTGCAGTTTCATTCGAATCTCTCTCCACAGCCCACAAACAGCCAAACAAACTCCACACATCAACTCACCTTGCTCCACTGACCAGAAACCACCCACCACTTTGGCCTGAAACCCTCCATAACTCAAATACGATTTTCACACTCCCTTGGTCAGAGCTTCTGCAAACTCACTCAGGAGGTTGTTTAAACTCCAACTAAGCATCCAAAGCTTCAAAGGTGGATCATTGGGACCTGATTGAGCCAAAGAATCATCCAGAAAGCTCCTGAATCAAAAGCTCCATCTCAGGTGACACCATGAACTTTTTTTCCAGAACTCCTTTTTCTTGTTAAAATCTTGTTGTGTATGTTGCACTGATCATTGGGATCTATTTACTTTTGAAAATAAACCAGAAATGAGTATGTTATGTTGTTCTGAAAGTTTGACCTAGAAATTTCATTGCTTCGATTCTTGTTTGTGTGTGAGTTTAAACATGATTTGATGCTGGATTCGTGCTTAGGATAGTTGGTAGATGATTTCTGGAGATCTAGAGCTTCTGATTTGGCCTGGGGAGGGAGATTGCATTGTGAGGTGAACGGAGAAGATGACCGGAACACTGTTCCGGTCATCTGAGAGTGATTAACGGTGTAATTAGGGTTTAAGCATTAATTAGTCATTTTTGAATTTGGACCGTGAGATCTGGCGCCAAGTCAATTCCCGCCCTGGCCACTTTGAATCTCACGCGTTGGATCAGCATACTTTCACTTAATTCATTTTAAATTCATTTATTTTCATATTTATTTCATTTGTTTTGCATATTTAATTTAAAATAGCAAAAATGTCTTTAAAATTATGAAACTTTTTAGCCTGAGTTTTATTAATTTTCATGACACAAAAATATTTTCATTTTATTTTTTATCATTAAAAAAGTATTTTTAAATATTTAAAAGATTATTTTTAATTTATTAATGGAAATTAATTTATTAAAAATACTTTTAAGTATTTAAAAATCACCAAAAAATTCATGAAATGTTCTAAGACATTTAGAAACATTGTCCAACCTTCAAACCAAATTTCTTTTTTGATCTTGATGCATTTTGAGAATTTTTCTTTGAATTAAAATCATTTTTGTGCATTAATTTGATCCTAAGTTCAAAAATTCATTTCTGCCTACCTATGAAGAGTTGGACATTGATTCTTCTTGCATTGCATTGTGTTTAACATGTAGTTTTTTGAGATAAAATGGTCATGATTTGATCTTGCATTTTTCATTTGTTTGGTATTTCTTTTGTTTAGGAACCCTAAAAACCCTAATGACTTAGAAAAATCATAACTTAGGATTGGTTAAGAGTTGAGACCTCCCCTTTGGACATTGGTTTAGTATAGGTTTAGGGATTCTTTGTGTGGCATTTTTCATTTTTTATCTTAGGGTTTGCTTCTGTTTTTGGTTTTTGTTTGATGTTTGATCCATAAACCCTAATTTGGGCTTTCATTTGCATCCTTCTTGCATTCTCTTGCATAACATGACTTGCCATGACATCTCAAGCATTCATGTGATTCATTTGACATCATAAGACATATAGAAAGCATGTTTGATCATTGCATCTTGCATTTGCCATATTGTTTGCCATGTATGCTTCATAACTTTTCATGTGAATTCATGCTCCTTAACTTGCATCATTTGCATCCATAACCTTGTATGAACATCTCCATGCCTTGCCTCATGTTTGTAGCACTCCATAGCATCCTTATCATCATCAACATGCTTCTGGTTTTGGTTTGCATCATACCATTTCATCCCATTTTGCATTGCATTGCATTTCTTTCTAACATTTCAGGTGGTGAGTAAACTTGAGAAGTGAATTTGCCTTCACTTCTCATAACTTGTCTTTTCATCTCTCTTGCATCCTTTGCTGCATTTTTGTTTGTGTTTGAGATTGAGCTTGCTCATTCTTGTTCCTCTCACTTTCTTTCTTCAAGTGACTTGACTTCTTGAGTGAAGCAAGTCACTTTGCTTCTCTTGATCCTGTTCATCTGCTTCCTGGTGGTTCCATTGAAGATTTGTTCTTGTATAACCTCACAAACCTTAGGAACAACCAAGCATGACAATGATTAGGGTTTTGATTAGTCCCCCCATTTAGCTTTTACCTTTGTGTCTCTCTTTGAGTCTTCTCTTCCCACCTCATAATCAGGGACTAAACCCTAAAGGCTTTAAGGCTTTGTGTTTAAGCTTATGCCTGCATCCTTCTATTAGGATGGAGTGTATAACTTTAATCCTAAGTGTTAAACCCTTAATGTGTTTAAATCCCTTAATCAATCCACTTAATAATCATCAAGACATCACACTTGTAACTTGGGCCTTGCATTAGGGTTCTAATTCTTCCTTAATTGGTTAAGAAGGACTAACCCTAGTGTTAATGGACAAGTCCCCCTCAAGTTGTCTTACAAATCATAAAAATCACTTCATCATCATATCATTAAATAAAATCCACTTAATCAAAGGCTTGTTTGGTCATGAGTTTAATCCCTAATCATGGATTAAGTTGAGGAGTTTTCCTCAGCTTAAACATTCTCATCTATTATCCTTCTATTAGGATGGTGTAATGAGTCTGTTTAATCCCTGATTATGGCTTAACCTCATTACTCAACACTAAACAAAAAAACAACAAAAACAAACAATAATCGTCTCCTCCGGGATTCTTTTCTCATCATCTTCACTCATAAACGGGAACTTGCTTCTTCCGTCTAATGCAAGACAGTAAGCACCTGAGCCAGACAGGTCATACACTTGAGCATAGACAAGTAAGCAGTTCACAAGTCAATTCACCTTTCAGTCTCTTTGGGTCGAACTACGGCGTTCTGACTTCCTCATTGCACGAGAGGATACGTAGGCATAACTTAACAGTTATCGAACAAAAGTCTCTGTACATTCCCCCCTCTTTCCAGCTTTATTCTTTTAGCCTCATGGTCATGAGCATTTCACTCTTGTTCTTACACTGACACTTTCATACTTCACATCATTTATACACTTCACTCCTTTTACACTGACACTTGTACATTCTTTTTCCAGCTTTCTATACACAGATTGCACTGACACTACCCCTTTAAAACACAAATCTTTTAAGCGTGGATCCCGTCGAGTACGACGGACAATCTGGGTGCTAATACCTTCCCAGGTTGTAACCAACCCCCTTTCTCAGTCTCTCTGGTTCGCAACCGTCTTATCCATATCTTTCTAGGTCTACGCAGCATTACCTTTCCTCCGGGATAAAAATGCCTAGCTGTCGACTCTTTTCATCTCCAGTGAGTTCACGGCTGTGTGTTCTCGCTGTACCCTTCGCCGACCGTTCGCGTCTGTACCTTTATTTGGGCTTAACCCATTTATCGGGAGCGACAGCTTGGCGACTCTGCTGGGGACCCTTATATTGCAACCAGGGCTTCTGGTTCTTTTTGTGGGTTCCTCCTAGCGCTTGTTTGATTTGTGTTTACTGGGGTGTTATGTGTTATTTTTGTGTTTATATTTGTATTTATTTTGTTTTATGCACAGTTGTTTATTTGCTTTCTTTACTGCTTTACATATATCATACTGTCATGCTGTCTGGCTGGTTCTGGTTTTGTTTTCTTGGTGGGTGGGTGTTTCATTGAGAGTTAAGATCCTATACCTGGGATCTGAGTGACACCTAGGCTAGAGTGAATCATATTCTTTCCCATTCCATTTCGGTCTGGTGCGGGAATATGAAACACGGTTCAGATGTGGGTTTCTTCTTGAGAACTCTGTGTTGCAGATTTCCTGCAATGCTAGGGCTATCTGGGAAGCCTGCTAAGTCTGGATGACCTTTTAGTATTGACCTTCAGAAACTGAGGTGAATTAGAGGAGGAATTGTTATGGTTATTGTAAACACTGTACCTCCGGGTTAGAAGTGTTTACACTTCTCATAACTGATCCAAGTCTGAGGATCCTTGTTCTAGATCACCACCGGTGAGGGGGTTGGGCTGTTTACAGGTTTGCAGGTACCTTGACCTCAGAATACCCTGTTACTTTGTTTGATTAAGAGTACTCCACGTTGGACAGTTCTTGTGATTCTAAACCCTGGACTTGTGGCTCTTTATTTGAGTCCCCCACCTTGGTTACTGGACTTATAGACCTCCAACTGGATTTCTTACACACATGGACTTATATCAGAGCACTTGATCAGATCCAGCTCAGTCACAAACCCTTGCATATCATTTGCATACATAATCATTGCATCATATTAACATTTGCTTATTTGTGTTTCAGGGTATCCATCTTCATCTGGTTTTGGTTTTGACCCCATCTTCAGTATTGACCTGTTTCCATCAGCACTTGCCTCAGCTGTCAGCCATATACTTCAGTCACCTGCACCAGCCAGCCAGTGGCCCACTCCTCAGCACCTTCATCAGCACTTGTTTTTGTTCAGTCTCAGCATCATGGCTCCAAAGAAAAGCAACATCACTTACCACTTCTTCCAGCCAGAGTTGTCAGACATCAGGAGGATTCAGACCCTGATCACTCCAGACCATGTACCATTGTTCAGGGAACACCATGGAGACATCCTTGATATGGTCATGGATCTGGACCCTTCACAGAGAAGCCTGATCCACACCTGCCTTCAGTTTTATGATCCCCCACTTAGATGTTTTACTTTCCAGGATTTTCAGATGGGGCCCTTATTGGAAGAATACTCATCATTGGTTGGTATACCTATCAGGAGAGAAGTCCCTTTCAAACCTGAGATGGTTTTCCCAAGTAATGAGGAGATAGCAAAGGCATTGCATCTGGAACCAGTCTTGGTTGGGCAACATATGACCTCTAAAGCTGGAATCCCTGGCTTACATCTGGATTTCTTGATTTCTCAAGCTACTCTGAAAGCTTCTCTAGGAGATTGGAAGGCAGTGTGTGCTTTACTGGCCTTGTGCATCTATGGGATTGTATTGTTTGCAGATGAGCCTCGATTCATCAGTAAGAATGCAATTCACCTGTTCATTCTAAGGAACCCAGTGCCAACTTTATTGGGGGACCTCTACTATTCAGTGCATCAGAGGAATGAGAAACAGAGGGGAAGATTAGTAAGATGTTGTGCTCCTTTGTTCCATACTTGGCTTCTTAGGCATCTACCCAGGACAGATGCATTTCTAAACCCTCATCAGCAGAAGAACTGGGCTGGAAGGCTTACCACTCTCACTTCAGCTGATATCAGGTGGTGCACTCAAAGCACAAAAGGCAGGGATATCATCACCAGCTGTGGGCATTTTCCCAATGTGCCCCTAGTAGGAGTTAAGGGGAGTATTAACTACAACCCTCTGCTGTTTAAAAGACAACTGGGCTATGCACTGGTCCACACTCCTAAGGCACAAGACTTGGTTGAGACTCTCTACTGTGAGAACAAGATTAGTTTGGCAATTGTTAGGCAGGCAGCCTGGGCCTGGGATAATGTTCAAACTAAGGGGATCACTATCTTGGGAAAATGTAACAATGTGGCATCAGCACAATACTATGATTGGTCCTATGCTAGGGCTCAATTCTCGGGGATGCCCTTTACTATTGAAGATGTGCCTGGGCCCTCCACAGCACCACCTCCAGCAACTGTCAGTCTAGAGGAGTTTGAGAAGTTGAAGGAGAGAAATGAGAAGTTAACCCAAGCTTTGCAGAAGACCCTCTATGAGAGGAGTGATGGAAGACTGGATATTGAAAGATTGGAGAAGCTGAAGAAAGAGCATCTGGCTAAGATTGAGAGGTCTGAAGATTATATTAAGAAGTCTAGGACCGGAGAGCAAATCCTGAAGAATGCTTGCAAGGAAGCCCAATTCCAGAAAGCTAGGACAGACTTGTATCTGAAGGAGAGTCAGGCTAGGTGGGTCAGGATCACCGAGGCTCGTACTTTGGAGGACAAGAGAGTTCAAGACAAGATGGAGCAGATGGAAGAAGCCCTGGCAACAGCCCAGAGGGAGATATCAGAGCTGAAGATCAGAGCAGGGGTGAAGAGGTCTAAGGACCAAAATCAGAACAAGAAGTTGACTGCAGCTATTGCTACAAGGAACCTTCTCATCAGGAACCTTACGGAGCGTCCGGCTGATCCTGTGACCGAAGCACTTCTCAAGGAAGTTCGGGAGGATGAGTTTGGACTTGGTGTTTGACCATTTGCTTGTTGTTTCCATTCCATGTACTTTTACTTTTTTGTGATGTATTTTGACCCTTTAGGGGGCTTGTGTTGTAAAATGAACAAGTTGTATTATTTCCCTTTCTGTAATATATTTGTGTTGGTTTGCTTCATCTGAGTTTCCTTCAAAGCAACATCAACAGCATCTTCAGGGGTCTGGAAGGGTCAAAACTGCATGCCAAACCGGATACCTTGAGAACAAATAAGCATACTGCATTGCATGCTAACACTTTGTTTGTTTTGTAGGTTTTGTTTTTGTTGTTGCTAACTCTGTTGTGATGTTCAGGAATTATTGCTCGGCGACGAGGATTCCCACTCAGCATGCCACACAGGTACCCAACTAGAAACAATCTTCCGGGCATCCAGATGGATCAGATGCAGCAAGACCTTACTGAGGTCAGAAACCAAATGGCCAACGAAAGGTTGGAGATGAGAACTCAGATAACACAGTTCATGGAAGTAATGAACAACTTAGCTCAAAGCCAGGAGAGGCCTAGAGCTCTGGTAGAAGGAAGAAATCAGGAAGATCATCAGCCTGGGACTGCTGGGACTAGTAACAATGAAAGAGTCCAGCCACATGTCAATCCCCCTGTCTATGGTCCCCACCTCCATCCAGAGGCCAACATTCCAGTCAATATACCAGGTCCTGCTACAGCCGGGAGGGTACTGCAAGAAGATCCTCAAGAAGACCAGTTCACAGTGATGGGAGCTGGAGAAGAAGCTTATGATAGAAGATTGGATGAAATAGCTGAGAAGTTGAGATCACTGGAGTCTCAAAACTCTTTGGGGTTCGATGTTATGGATATGGGCTTGGTAGACGGGGTCAGGATTCCCCACAAGTTCAAGCCTCCATGCTTTGAAAAGTATAATGGGACTTCCTGTCCTCGGACTCATCTGCAATCTTTTCTTGGAAGGTTAAAGGCTTATACCATGGATGAGAAACTGTGGATGTTCTACTTCGAAGATAGCCTGACTGGAGCTTCTAGGGAATGGTATTCCCATCTGACAAGAGCAACTATAAGATGCTGGAAGGACCTGGCAGAGGCCTTCATCAGACAGTATCAGTATAATCTGGATATGGCACCCAATAGGACCCTCCTAATGGGGATGACACAATCATCTAGAGAGAGCTTAAGAGAATATGCTCAAAGATGGAGACAGCTCGCTGCTGCTGTCCAGCCACCTATGTCTGAACGGGAAATGGCTGATATGTTCATGAATACCCTTCAGGGAACCTATATTGATAGGCTAGCTGCCTTCTCCTCCACCAGCTTTGCAAATGTTGTCATAGCAGGGGAGAGAATTGAAAGCCTGTTGAAAATGGGTAAGATCTCGGACAATGGTGCAAGCTCATCCAGTAATGCAAGAAAGCCTTTTGCAGGCCCGAGAAGGACTGGTGAGACTAATGCCATCCACACCAACAGGGGTAGGCCCCAATATGTTCACAGATCTGTGGCTGCAGTCACTATCCCTGCTCCAGCTCATCCACAACCTGTTTATCAACCTCCTCAGCAAAACTATCAGCCACAACCTCAGTATCAACAACAGAATCAGTATCCTCCAAGGAATTACAACAACAGCAACACCAACAACAATAACCAGCAAAGGCCATTCCAACAAAGGCCATCTCAAGCTAACAGAGTGATCGATCCGATCCCCATGCCGTATGCTACATTGCTGCCACAGCTTCTGAAACTCAACCTAGTTGAGCTAAGAACGTTGGCACCTCCGGATCCCAACAGTCTACCCAGGAATTACGACTCCAACGCTAGGTGTGCCTTTCATTCAAACGCACCTGGCCATAGTACAGAAAAGTGCAGGGCCCTACACATGAAGGTACAAGACCTGGTGGACTCAAAAGCTCTGAATTTTGCACCGCCACCCAATGTCAACAAAAATCCTATGCCAAATCATGGTGGTCCCCGAATTAACGCTATTGAAGAAGACAAACCGTCTTATTTAATAACCAGTGTGGGACAGATCAGGACACCATTGGTAGAAATCAAGGCTCAGCTCTTGGAATGCAACATGTTCCCAGGATGTGAGTTGGGGTGTGCTTACTGCAATATCTCAGTAAATGGGTGCGATAATCTGAGGAATGGCATAGATGGCCTTATTCAGAGTGGCCAACTTCAGATCACTACATCATTTCCAACTAATCCAGCAATCTCATCAGCAACGGTTTCAGAACCTCCTACAACTGCAGCAACCATTGTTCCTGACAATTCTTCGGCTTCATCAACAAGTACTTCATCAATTTTCTCAAATGATCAGTTTTCAACAATTTCTCCTACTACAACTTCAGCTTCACTCCATCTTGAATCTCCTACAACAACAACATCCATCCTTCCAACAATGTCTCCTACAACTCCAGCAACCAATCATGAAGATGTCTCTACTGTCACCATATTCTATGATCCCGAAAGCAACTCTGCCTACAATTCAGAAGGTGCTGCTCCCATCAGAGCACCAGTTACGATTTATTACGATCCACAAACAATCACAGTCCCTTCAGCAGCTGCAATCAGTCCAGTCACTGTTACAGTGCCTGGACCAGTACCATATGAAAGCAATAGGGCCATCCCTTGGCACTATGGCTCTGACGTGTACTGCGAAGGAAAAAGAATCACTCTTGAAACATCAACACCTGCACCACAAGTAGATAATGTGGGAGGAGGAGGAGGCTTCACCCGAAGCGGACGTCTCTTTGCTCCACCAATTCAAAGACCCACTGCCGAAGCAGAAGCTGCTGCTAAGGCAAAAGGAAAGAGCCCGGTGCAGGAAGATCAAACTGTTAAAGAAGCTGTGAAGACACCATTCGATCAGGAAGTTGATGAGTTTATGAGGATCATCAAAAAGAGTGATTACAAAATTGTGGATCAGCTTCACCAGACGCCATCCAAGATCTCTATATTATCTCTGCTCATGTGCTCCGAAGCCCATCGGAATGCATTACTCAAAGTCTTGCACGCAGCTTACGTGCCTGAAGAGATCACTGTCAATCAATTGGAAACCGTGGTTGGAAATGTTACTGCTAGCAATGGGCTAGGGTTCACCAATACTGACTTGACAACGGATGTCCGCAACCACAACAAAGCCTTGCACATCACCATGGAATGCAAAGGAGCAGTCCTTTCACACGTGCTGGTGGACACAGGGTCATCCCTGAATGTCTTGCCAAAGAAGGCTCTGGTGAAGCTAGAATATGAGGGATTAGCATTGAAACCCAGCAACCTGGTGGTAAGAGCTTTTGATGGTTCTAAGAGGTCGGTTCTGGGAGAGATTGAGCTGCCTGTGACAATTGGCCCGCAGACCTTTACAACTATCTTCTATGTGATGGACATTCAGCCCGCCTATAGCTGTTTGTTGGGTAGACCCTGGATTCACGCCGCTGGCGCTGTAACGTCTACCCTTCACCAGAAGTTAAAATTTGAATGGGAAGGCCAAGTTGTTACAATCTGTGGGGAGGAGGATATATTTGTTAGCCACCTGGCTACTTATAAGTACATTGAGATGGATGGGGAGATCCATGAAACAATGAGCCAGGGTTTTGAGGCCTTGAATGTCAACGAAGCATCTGCTGTATCTGGAATCTCCATGTCATCTTATCAACAAGCCCGGAAGGTTGTTGAAGAAGGAACTGCCCAAGGCTGGGGCAAGGTCGTATCTGTGGAGGAGAAGAAGGACAAGTTTGGGTTGGGTTACAGACCAACTCAACAGAATCAAGTGGAGGCTGCTGAGAAGCCTGGTTTTGTCAGTGGGGGGATGCTCACCCCCGATGCTATCAACAATTTGGAAGACGAGCTGGAAGAGGAGCGCAATCTGGAGAATTGGATTCGTCCAAAGATCCCGGGGAGCAGTATCTCGAACTTGTCTTCCCAGGAAATTATAAGAGTTACTCATGCAGAGTAATTATTATTTCCTGTATTTTTATAGCATGCATCAAAGTCTTGCATCTTGCCCAAGATGACAAGACTCATTTTGTAATCAGGGCCATCTGTACTTTTGTGCAAACAAGATTAAATTAATGAAATATCAGACATCTTTTTGCAAACGAGTCTTTTTCTTTTCTGCTCACTGTTTTTCCATTTTTTCTTTTTTGTACAAAAATAAATGGCGGTGTTTTCAAAATGATAACTTCATTTCACTCTTTTCTAAAGCAAGATTAAAATCAGATCACTAAAATGAACAAATTAAACCCTTGCAGAGAGTGCCTTCCTGACAGCACCGACAACAGCACGGCTATGACATCGTATGACTTTGACAATCCAATCAATCAAGCTGACGAAGGGGTTGATGAAGAATATGAGCTTCCTGAAGAGCTAGCCAGGTTGTTGAGACAAGAGGAAAAGGTTATCACTCCTCACCAGGAGGAGATTGAAGTGATTAATCTTGGTACAAAGGAAGACGTGAAAGAAGTTAAAATCGGGGCCTGCCTGCAAGACTCAGTGAAGAGACAACTGATAAATCTGCTTCAAGAGTATGTTGATGTGTTTTCTTGGTCGTATCAAGACATGCCAGGGTTGGACACCGATATAGTTGTGCACAAGCTGCCTTTGAGGGAAGAATGCCCACCGGTTAAACAGAAGCTGCGCCGTACTCGCCCAGACATGGCTATGAAGATCAAGGAAGAGGTACAAAAGCAGTGGGACGCCGGGTTCCTTGCTGTAACTAGCTATCCGCCGTGGGTTGCTAACATAGTACCTGTGCCTAAGAAAGACGGCAAAGTAAGGATGTGTGTTGACTACCGGGATCTGAACAGAGCCAGCCCGAAAGATGATTTCCCATTACCTCACATTGACGTATTGGTGGATAACACAGCTCAGTTCTCGGTATTCTCCTTCATGGACGGATTTTCAGGATATAATCAGATCAAGATGTCACCTGAAGACATGGAGAAGACAACATTCATCACACCTTGGGGCACGTTCTGTTACAAAGTGATGCCATTCGGACTGAAGAATGCTGGAGCAACATATCAACGGGCTATGGTGACATTATTCCACGATATGATCCATAAAGAAATAGAATGTTATGTGGATGATATGATCGCCAAGTCCCTTACAGAGGAAGATCACCTGGTGAATCTGCTCAAGTTATTCAAGCGTTTGAGGAAGTACCAATTGAAGCTGAACCCCAATAAGTGCACATTCGGGGTGCGATCCGGTAAGCTGCTGGGCTTTATTGTAAGCGAGAAAGGGATTGAGGTTGACCCTGATAAAGTCAAAGCTATTCAAGAGATGCCTGCACCGAGGACTGAGAAAGAAGTTCGAGGGTTCTTAGGTCGATTGAACTACATTTCACGGTTCATATCTCACCTTACTGCAACCTGTGAACCCTTGTTCAAGCTGTTAAGAAAGGAACAGACAGTCAGGTGGAATGAAGACTGCCAGAAGGCTTTTGACAAGATCAAGGAGTACTTACAAGAACCTCTAATCCTTATGCCTCCAGTAGAAGGAAGACCTCTGATTATGTACTTGACAGTATTAGAAGAGTCGATGGGGTGCGTGTTGGGCCAGCATGACGAGTCTGGTCGAAAAGAGTATGCAATATACTACCTGAGCAAAAAGTTTACCGACTGTGAACAACGTTATTCACTGCTCGAGAAAACTTGTTGTGCTTTAGCGTGGGCTGCTCGCCGACTGAGACAGTATATGTTGACCCACACCACTTTGTTGATATCCAAGATGGACCCAGTCAAATACATTTTCGAGAAGCCAGCTCTTACCGGACGGGTTGCAAGATGGCAGATGATTCTCACAGAATACGACATACAGTACACATCTCAGAAAGCCATCAAGGGCAGTGTACTATCTGAATATCTTGCTGAGCAACCCATTGATGACTACCAGCCAATGAGATTCGACTTCCCTGATGAAGACATCATGTTCATTAAATCAAAAGATCATGAAGAGCCTATTCATACTGAAGGGCCTGACCCAGAAGAAGAATGGACTATGATGTTTGACGGGGCTGTTAACATGAATGGCCGTGGTGTTGGTGCAGTACTCATTACACCTAAAGGAGTTCACATGCCTTTCTCGGCAAAACTCACTTTCAACTGCACTAACAACGAAGCTGAATACGAAGCTTGCATTATGGGTCTTGAGGAAGCCATTGACCTCAGGATCAAGACTTTAACCGTATTCGGAGATTCAGCTTTAGTAGTCAATCAGACCAACGGAAAATGGTACACACACCAAGATCATCTAATACCTTACAGGGACTATACAAGAAGGTTACTGACTTTCTTCACAACAGTCAAGCTTGAGTATATCCCTCGGGACGAGAATCAGTTTGCAGATGCCTTGGCTACCATTTCATCCATGATCAAAGTTCAAGCGGCTAACTTTGTACCTCAGATTTCAGTGTCCAGACTTGACAGACCAGCATATGTGTTCGCAGCAGATGTTGTCAAAGATGATAAGCCTTGGTACCATGACATTAAGTGCTTCTTGGAGGATCAAACATACCCACCTGGGGCATCTTCCAATGATAAGAAGACTTTAAGAAGGCTTGCTGGTAGTTTCTTTCTGAACACTGATGGGTCTCTATACAAAAGGAACTTTGATATGGTACTCCTCAGATGTGTTGATAAGACAGAAGCAGATTTGTTGATGCATGAAGTGCACGAAGGATCTTTTGGTACCCATGCTGGAGGGCATGCCATGGCAAAGAAGTTGTTAAGATCAGGCTATTACTGGATCACAATGGATGCAGACTGTTGTGCTTATGCTAGGAAATGCCACAAATGCCAGATCTACGCAGATAAGGTGCATGTGCCTCCCAACCCTTTGAACATCATGTCTTCACCATGGCCCTTTGCCATGTGGGGCATTGACATGATCGGCAAGATTGAACCGACTGCTTCGAACGGCCACAGATTCATCCTGGTCGCCATTGACTATTTCACTAAGTGGGTCGAAGCAGCCTCATATGCAAATGTTACAAGACAAGTGGTAGCCAGATTTCTGAAGAGAGATATCATCTGTCGATATGGAGTGCCCGAGCGGATCATTACTGATAATGGTTCCAATCTAAACAACAAAGTGATGGCTGAGTTATGCCGGGACTTCAAGATCCAACATCACAATTCTTCTCCTTACAGGCCAAAGATGAATGGCGCTGTTGAGGCAGCTAATAAAAATATCAAGAAGATTGTGCAGAAGATGGTAGTCACTTACAAAGACTGGCATGAGATGCTACCATTTGCCTTGCATGGGTACCGCACATCAATCAGAACATCTACTGGGGCAACACCGTATCAGCTTGTGTATGGTATGGAAGCAGTCCTACCTGTGGAAGTTGAATTACCCTCCCTACGGGTATTAATGGATGTTAAACTGAGTGAAGCAGAGTGGGTTAGGTCCCGATACGAACAACTGAGTCTGATCGAAGAGAAAAGATTGGCTGCAATTTGTCATGGGCAGTTGTATCAGAAGAGAATGAAGAAGGCCTTCGATCAGAAAGTCAGGCATCGAGAGTACCAAGTGGGAGATCTTGTGCTAAAGAGAATCCTCCCTCCTCATACAGACCACATGGGCAAATGGACTCCAAATTATGAAGGACCATTTGTTGTAAAGAAAGTTTTTTCCGGTGGAGCACTGATGCTCAGCACCATGGATGGTGAAGATTTCCCGTCCCCTGTGAATTCAGATGCAGTTAAAAAATACTTCGCATGAAAATGACCCGCTGGACATAAAAACAGAATGTAAGTCCAGGCAAAAATAGGGCATCCCGACGAGTCAAAAACAGAATAAAAAGACTCGGGCAAAAATAAGGGAAATAAATAAAAAATGTACACCCGCTGAGTTGAAAAGCCGCATTGGACAACTCAGGCAAAAATGGGTATCCCGATGGATTGAAAACCCGAAAGGGCGATCCATGCAAAATAAGGGAATAAGCGAACAACTGCATCCTGAATTCGTCTGTATCACTTGCAACTTGGAAAGCGTCAAAAGGATCAAGCTTCGATCAGAATCAACCTCCTTCAGAAAGCAAGACGAGAAGAACATCATTGTCATACGAGTCATAGCAGAAGAGGAAGCTCCTCGAAAGCGTCGTCAACATCGCCAGCATTTTGTTTCTCAATTTGTAACAGTCTCTTCATTTTAGGAGATTTGTTTCTTTGACTGTATCTTGCCAATTCAGGGCACATGAATTAATAAAATCATATTTTTCAGTCATGTTTCGTTTTGTACATGTTTTTATTTGCGAAGGATGTCTGATGTCTCTAAAAAACCAATTGCATAAGTACAGATGTTTTTCTCTAAGAAAATAAAAACACATGCTTACAGGGAATATACTTACTCTCGAAAGTACTTAACCCCTATGACGGAATCCAGTAAAAGATACCTCGGGACCTTTTGTGCGTTTCCTTATCTTTGCAGGATTGCAGGTATCCAGAGCGCAACTTGGGGCATGCAAGTTACATCTCAGCAAGCTGGCAAAACAACAAAAGATCTCAGCATCTGAAATGCTCTATCCCCAGCCGAGTTGCCTCTCATTGCTCTCCCCAGCTGAGTTACCAACAACATTCCCCCAACCGTAACACCAATCATTCTTCCTCAGCAAGATGCAGGAATCAGGGGATCATCTCCCCACAGGATCCTCAGCCTCTATCCAGAAGAGCAACGCACGAAGAAGTCACAACAGAGCGGAAGAAAGCTTCTACAAACCCCCAGCTGGGTCCCATATCGCAAGGATATGTCAACCAGTGACATGTATCCCCAAGCAGATACATCATCAGACCTATCAATGATCTCACCCCCAGCTGGGATGTTCATTTCAACCAGATCGACCAGAGATCTTCGCAGCAACGGGATCCGAATCCCGGATCTGTACCTCTTTGCATAATCATAGCATTCGCATCATATTATCCCCTCAGAGCGTAGCATTCCGTCTAATACGGAGCATTACGGCAAAAATCAAGTACATAGCATAATCATAAGTCATGTTGTGAATCGTACACTTGTGGATAATGACAATCTGTCAGAATGCAGAATACTTTCTTCAAAATCCCCACCAGAGTTCCCAGCAAAAGCAGATGCCCCTCAAATCACAAACACCAGTATATACACCTTTGGACACCCGTCCGTGTCAAATCACCAGCAGAAAGCCAAAGACATCCTCTTTGCACTCACATATACCTATATATACACTTTCTCGGCACCCGTCCGTGTCATATCCCCAGCGCAGTCGCTTACACTTTCATCACCTATATACTTGTTGATATTATTATACTTTTCTTTCTTGGCACTCGTCCGTGTCACTTTCCCCAGCAGATAAACACTCACCTATACAATACTCATACTCACTACTCATGATACACTTATACAGATACTCGTCCGTATCTTGTATACACAACACTTATCTCCCCACAGATTCGACAGTAGTCCTTGTTCTTTGTTAACCAGTTGGTACTCGTCCGTACCATCATCTCAGAACATTGCGTCTAATGTTTGTTTCTACATGATACTCGTCCGTATCATAGTCTTAAGGATGCTCGTCCGCATCTTTAATCCATACACCGTGTCAAACACTTATGTCTTCTTGAATATAGATACTCGTCTGTATCTACTATTCCCCAGAGAGTCCTTTCAGATTCATTCGTCCGTGTTTGTTGTTAACCCGTTGATACTCGTCCGTATCATCATCTCTGAACACAGGTCAGTTTGTTTCTACCTGATACTCGTTCGTATCATAGTCTTAAGGATGCTCGTCCGCATCTTTAGTCTATACACAACATCTAAAACACTTATACCTTTTGTTTCTTGGTTGTAAATACTCGTCCGTGTTTACTATATCCCCAGTAGATCGCCAACAAAGCATCTTCTTTTATCTGACACTCGTCCTGTGTTATGATAAACCTTGAGAGCAGCCGTACCCTGCTGAGTGGTCGTCCCCCACTTCTTGATGGTCGTCCTCCATCATGCTCATCCGATGGCCGTCCCCATCGTTGATATTTAGCAGCCGTCCCCTGCCAAGTGGTCGTCCTCCACCTTTTGATGATCGTCCTTCATCACTTTATCCAATGGCCGTCCCCATTGTTGATTTTGGTTATCTGACATTCGTCCTGTGTCATGATAAACCTTGAGAGCAGCCGTACCCTGCTGAGTGGTCGTCCTCCACTTCTTGATGGTCGTCCTCCATCATGCTCGTCCGATGGCCGTCCCCATCGTTGACCTTTTCTATCCGGCATTCGTCCTATGTCGCGATATCTTCGGCAGCCGTACCCTGCCAGGTGGTCGTCCTCCACCTTTGATGGTCGTCCCCATCATATTTCTTTTTATTCCCAACAGAGCAGCCGTCCCCTGCTAGGTGATCGTCCTTCACCTTTGATGGTCGTACCCCATCATCTGTTTATTTCATTTATTCTTTAATCCGATGGCCGTCCCCGTCATGATTTATCAATTTCCAGAGAATTTTACAGCTTTATCTTGATGGCCGTCCCCATCATAATCTTATTTTCCCAGCTAGTCGGTCGTCCCCGTCTTAGCTTTACCTTTTACACCCAGCATGTCGGCCGTCCCCGTCATCGCTTTACTTCACACACTTTTCCCAGCATGTCGGCCGTCCCCGTCATTGCTCCTTACCCAGCAGTCGTCCTCTGCTCGACGGTCGTCCTCCGTCGCCCACACTTTACAATATACTTTATTTTTCTTTTACAATCTATATCCCTTTTCTTCTTCATTCTGTGAGTGCAAATTTTGGACTGTCTTTGGTATTCAACCACAAGTTATCTTGTTTGCCTGTTAAGCCGTCGCTTACATCCTGCACAGCTAACTCATGTTTGAATAGGGGCAGCTGTAAACACCCCAAATTTGCCCTCACTCATTCACACCATGGCTTATGATCATCTCATATGCATAAACACAATCATATCATCTCACATCTCATTTTTGATTCACTGCATAGTTTCTAAGGCATCTGCACCTAGGGTTTGTGATCTGAGCTATCCAAGGGCTTCTTGAGCCTCTCTAAAGGAAGCCAATCACTTCAAAGGGGTCCATGTGTGTTCAAGCATCACTTTATATCCCCACAAAGTCAAAAATGCAAAGGAATCACAAGAACTAGGGTTTGAATGGATGCAGAGCCAGGTTTGACTGCACAGTTGACTGAAAATTAGGGTTTTGGTTTCAGAGGCCATAACACCAAATTTTTTGGTCATTATTGTTTCCATTGGTCTCTATATGGTATAGGGAGTATGCATATCAATTTTCATGAAGAAATTCCATGGGGAAGTCATCTGATCAAGGGTTGACTTTCTGGACAAGTCAGTGCAAAATCAGGGCATCTGAGGCCCCCAATGACCCAACCAATGGGTGATCTTCATCATTTTGAGTGTATATGATCTTTATTTGATCATGGAAGAAGATTGAAGTTCACAAAAATCAAGAATTTGGAGTTTTTGCAAATGTTGACTTTTTGGGCATAGTTGACTTTTCAAGAATGCTTCATTTTAGGTCATTTTTCAAGCCTTGATTCTTGATCCAAAAATGCTTCAAATGGAAAAACTTTGGTCATGAAAGTTGTAGATCTCATCTTTCCCTTTTCAAAAAGTACAAGAACATGATCAAACTCTTCTTGGATCAAAAGTTATGGTGTGACAAAGTTGCCAAAAATCATTGATTTTCAAGATATGCACCAAGTGTGAAAATTGCAAAATCATGTACCAAGGCTAATTGCAACTTCTAATTCATTTCAAACCAGTATGCAAACATTCTATAAGTCATAAAAATCATAATTGAACCAAGAATGCCCATGGTTTATGGTTTGTTGGACAAGGAAATCACATGTGAACCAAAGTTGCAACAACTTGCAAAAATCATGATCACACTCCCTACAACTTGCAGCCTTGGATGCTGACCTTGCTAGCTCTCTCACCTCACCATGCTGCGCCAGCCCTAGCCCTTGTACCAAGCTAGAACCAAGCCCATGCCTCTCTTACAAGAAATTTGACTTTTGGCAAAAGCAAACATCCCAATCACCACAGGCCATGTCACATCCTCTGGCCACTTGCATTTGTTTATTGTATCCTTTGGCAAGCAAAACATAAGACCAGGCCAAGCTGAAACACTTCACACAATCACATACACCAAAACCCTCCCTTTTGCATTTTGCTTCGAATCTGCCTCCACAAACCACAAACATCAAAACTATTTCCACACTTCAACTCACCAGACTTCATAGACCTAAAACCATCAAGAGCCAGGCCTGTGTTGATCAAGAACACCCCATTGTCATTTTTCACCCCTAGCTGCAGTTTCATTCGAATCTCTCTCCACAGCCCACAAACAGCCAAACAAACTCCACACATCAACTCACCTTGCTCCACTGACCAGAAACCACCCACCACTTTGGCCTGAAACCCTCCATAACTCAAATACGATTTTCACACTCCCTTGGTCAGAGCTTCTGCAAACTCACTCAGGAGGTTGTTTAAACTCCAACTAAGCATCCAAAGCTTCAAAGGTGGATCATTGGGACCTGATTGAGCCAAAGAATCATCCAGAAAGCTCCTGAATCAAAAGCTTCATCTCAGGTGACACCATGAACTTTTTTTCCAGAACTCCTTTTTCTTGTTAAAATCTTGTTGTGTATGTTGCACTGATCATTGGGATCTATTTACTTTTGAAAATAAACCAGAAATGAGTATGTTATGTTGTTCTGAAAGTTTGACCTAGAAATTTCATTGCTTCGATTCTTGTTTGTGTGTGAGTTTAAACATGATTTGATGCTGGATTCGTGCTTAGGATAGTTGGTAGATGATTTCTGGAGATCTAGAGCTTCTGATTTGGCCTGGGGAGGGAGATTGCATTGTGAGGTGAACGGAGAAGATGACCGGAACACTGTTCCGGTCATCTGAGAGTGATTAACGGTGTAATTAGGGTTTAAGCATTAATTAGTCATTTTTGAATTTGGACCGTGAGATCTGGCGCCAAGTCAATTCCCGCCCTGGCCACTTTGAATCTCACGCGTTGGATCAGCATACTTTCACTTAATTCATTTTAAATTCATTTATTTTCATATTTATTTCATTTGTTTTGCATATTTAATTTAAAATAGCAAAAATGTCTTTAAAATTATGAAACTTTTTAGCCTGAGTTTTATTAATTTTCATGACACAAAAATATTTTCATTTTATTTTTTATCATTAAAAAAGTATTTTTAAATATTTAAAAGATTATTTTTAATTGATTAATGGAAATTAATTTATTAAAAATACTTTTAAGTATTTAAAAATCACCAAAAAATTCATGAAATGTTCTAAGACATTTAGAAACATTGTCCAACCTTCAAACCAAATTTCTTTTTTGATCTTGATGCATTTTGAGAATTTTTCTTTGAATTAAAATCATTTTTGTGCATTAATTTGATCCTAAGTTCAAAAATTCATTTCTGCCTACCTATGAAGAGTTGGACATTTATTCTTCTTGCATTGCATTGTGTTTAACATGTAGTTTTTTGAGATAAAATGGTCATGATTTGATCTTGCATTTTTCATTTGTTTGGTATTTCTTTTGTTTAGGAACCCTAAAAACCCTAATGACTTAGAAAAATCATAACTTAGGATTGGTTAAGAGTTGAGACCTCCCCATTGGACATTGGTTTAGTATAGGTTTAGGGATTCTTTGTGTGGCATTTTTCATTTTTTATCTTAGGGTTTGCTTCTGTTTTTGGTTTTTGTTTGATGTTTGATCCATAAACCCTAATTTGGGCTTTCATTTGCATCCTTCTTGCATTCTCTTGCATAACATGACTTGCCATGACATCTCAAGCATTCATGTGATTCATTTGACATCATAAGACATATAGAAAGCATGTTTGATCATTGCATCTTGCATTTGCCATATTGTTTGCCATGTATGCTTCATAACTTTTCATGTGAATTCATGCTCCTTAACTTGCATCATTTGCATCCATAACCTTGTATGAACATCTCCATGCCTTGCCTCATGTTTGTAGCACTCCATAGAATCCTTATCATCATCAACATGCTTCTGGTTTTGGTTTGCATCATACCATTTCATCCCATTTTGCATTGCATTGCATTTCTTTCTAACATTTCAGGTGGTAAGTAAACTTGAGAAGTGAATTTGCCTTCACTTCTCATAACTTGTCTTTTCATCTCTCTTGCATCCTTTGCTGCATTTTTGTTTGTGTTTGAGATTGAGCTTGCTCATTCTTGTTCCTCTCACTTTCTTTCTTCAAGTGACTTGACTTCTTGAGTGAAGCAAGTCACTTTGCTTCTCTTGATCCTGTTCATCTGCTTCCTGGTGGTTCCATTGAAGATTTGTTCTTGTATAACCTCACAAACCTTAGGAACAACCAAGCATGACAATGATTAGGGTTTTTATTAGTCCCCCCATTTAGCTTTTACCTTTGTGTCTCTCTTTGAGTCTTCTCTTCCCACCTCATAATCAGGGACTAAACCCTAAAGGCTTTAAGGCTTTGTGTTTAAGCTTATGCCTGCATCCTTCTATTAGGATGGAGTGTATAACTTTAATCCTAAGTGTTAAACCCTTAATGTGTTTAAATCCCTTAATCAATCCACTTAATAATCATCAAGACATCACACTTGTAACTTGGGCCTTGCATTAGGGTTCTAATTCTTCCTTAATTGGTTAAGAAGGACTAACCCTAGTGTTAATGGACAAGTCCCCCTCAAGTTGTCTTACAAATCATAAAAATCACTTCATCATCATATCATTAAATAAAATCCACTTAATCAAAGGCTTGTTTGGTCATGAGTTTAATCCCTAATCATGGATTAAGTTGAGGAGTTTTCCTCAGCTTAAACATTCTCATCTATTATCCTTCTATTAGGATGGTGTAATGAGTCTGTTTAATCCCTGATTATGGCTTAACCTCATTACTCAACACTAAACAAAAAAACAACAAAAACAAACAATAATCGTCTCCTCCGGGATTCTTTTCTCATCATCTTCACTCATAAACGGGAACTTGCTTCTTCCGTCTAATGCAAGACAGTAAGCACCTGAGCCAGACAGGTCATACACTTGAGCATAAACAAGTAAGCAGTTCACAAGTCAATTCACCTTTCAGTCTCTTTGGGTCGAACTACGGCGTTCTGACTTCCTCATTGCACGAGAGGATACGTAGGCATAACTTAACAGTTATCGAACAAAAGTCTCTGTACATTCCCCCCTCTTTCCAGCTTTATTCTTTTAGCCTCATGGTCATGAGCATTTCACTCTTGTTCTTACACTGACACTTTCATACTTCACATCATTTATACACTTCACTCCTTTTACACTGACACTTGTACATTCTTTTTCCAGCTTTCTATACACAGATTGCACTGACACTACCCCTTTAAAACACAAATCTTTTAAGCGTGGATCCCGTCGAGTACGACGGACAATCTGGGTGCTAATACCTTCCCAGGTTGTAACCAACCCCCTTTCTCAGTCTCTCTGGTTCGCAACCGTCTTATCCATATCTTTCTAGGTCTACGCAGCATTACCTTTCCTCCGGGATAAAAATGCCTAGCTGGCGACTCTTTTCATCTCCAGTGAGTTCACGGCTGTGTGTTCTCGCTGTACCCTTCGCCGACCGTTCGCGTCTGTACCTTTATTTGGGCTTATCCCATTTATCGGGAGCGACAAGGAGCAATAGGAACATATGAGTGGGTAGTCATGCCTTTTGGTTTGAAAAATGCTGGAGCTACTTACCAAAGGGCCATGAATTCTATTTTTCATGATTTCATTGAAACATTTATGCAAATTTATATAGATGACATTGTGATTAAATCTGCCTCAGGCTCAGATCATATCAACCATCTTCGACAGTCCTTTGAAAGGATGAGGAAGTTTGGTTTGAAAATGAATCCTCTTAAATGTGCTTTTGGTGTGCAGGCAGGGGACTTCTTAGGCTTTGTGGTCCACAAGAAAGGGATCGAAATTAATGAAAACAAAGCTAAGGCCATAATGGAAGCGAAAGCGCCATCGACGAAGAAGGAATTACAGTCTCTACTAGGGAAAATCAACTTTCTCAGAAGGTTCATCTCCAACCTTAGTGGAAAGACACAGGCCTTCTCGCCTCTACTTCGACTAAAGAAGGAGGGCTTCACTTGAGGGCAAGAACAGCAAGATGCCTTCGACAAGATCAAAGAGTATCTGGAAAATCCTCCAGTCTTAATATCTCCTTGTCGAAAAAGAAGTATGAGGCTTTACATATCAGCATCTGACAGAACATTAGGAAGCATGCTTTGTCAAGAAGATGAATATGGCGTCGAAAGAGCCATTTATTATCTCAGCAGAGTCTTAAATGATGCTGAAACTAGATATAGTATGATAGAGAAATTATGTTTATGTGTATATTTCTCTTGTACAAAATTGAAGCATTATATAAAACCCATTGATGTACATATATCTTCTCATTTCGACGTAATAAAGCATATGTTGTCTAAGTCTATTCTACATAGTCGAATTGGAAAATGGGCTTTAGCCTTGACTGAATATTCTTTAAAGTATATGCCTCTAAAAGTTGTTAAAGGGCAAGTAGTTGCTGACTTTATAGCTGACCACTCCATACTTGGAGATGAGACAAATTATGTCGAAAGAGAGCCTTGGAGGTTATATTTTGATGGTTCCAGTCATAAAAATGGAACAGGTGTTAGGGTATTAATTATTTCTCCCAATAAAATTCCAACAAAGTTCAAGTACAAAATAGAAGGATTTTGTTCAAATAATGAGGCAGAATACGAAGCTTTAATTGCTGGACTTGAAATTTTGTTGGAATTGGGGGCAACAGAGGTCGAAATAATGGGTGACTCTAAGTTGGTGATAAAACAATTTCCGAAAGAGTACAAATGTGTCAAAGAAAATTTGATCATGTACTTTGTGATAGCCAACAGACTCCTCAAGAGATTCGACAGTGTAGTCTTTAGACACATTCCCAGATTAGAAAATCAGGAAGCAAATGACCTGGCTCAATTGGCTTCAGGGTATAAAGTGTCGAAGGAAAATCTGATGAAAGTTGTCGAAGTGAGAGGGAAAGTTTTATCCACCAAACTATCCCCATCTGATTTGGAGACAATAAGATTGGGATATGGTGATGAAGAAAACTTTGAGATTTTTAATATAGATAATCCAGAGGTAGGAGATTGGAGAAAACCTATCAAAGATTATTTACAAAATCCAAACCAGACAGTCGAAAGAAAGATAAAGTATAGAGCTATAAGTTATGTGCTCTTTGAAAATGAATTGTTTAAAAAGACTGCAGAGGGAGTTCTACTAAAGTGCCTAGGAGAGACTGAAGCTTATATAGCTTTGTCGAATGTGCACAGTGGTGCATGTGGTGCACACCAGGCAGGGCATAAGATGAAATGGCTACTTTTTCGACAAGGGATGTATTGGCCAACAATGTTGAAGGATTGTGTTGAATTTGCAAAGGGTTGTCAGGAATGTCAAATTCATGCAGGCATACCTCACGTGCCAGCAAATGAGTTACATTCTATTATAAAGCCTTGGCCATTCAGAGGTTGGGCTTTAGATTTGATTGGTGAAATTCGACCAGCTTCTTCAAAAGGGCAGAAGTACATTTTAGTTGGGGTAGATTACTTCACTAAGTGGATTGAAGCCATACCATTGACGAATGTAGATCAGGAAGCAGTCATAGATTTCATCCAGAAACATATAATGTATAGATTTGGAATACCAGAGACTATAACCACTGATCAAGGATCTGTGTTTACTGGCAGAAGTATGCAGGCATTTGCAAGAGAGACAGGTTTTAAGTTGTTAACTTCGACACCTTATTATGCCCAAGCAAATGGTCAGGTCGAAGCAGCCAACAAAGTAGTAATAAACCTGATAAAGAAGCATGTGGGTAAAAAACCCAGAAATTTGCACAAGACTCTGGATCAAATCCTTTGGGCTTGTCGAACGTCTCCTAAGGAGGCAACTAATTCTACCCCATTTAGATTAACCTATGGACATGACGCAGTATTGCCAGTCGAAATCTGTTTACAGTCAATACGGATTCAAAGGCATCACGAGATTCCATCTGAAATTTATTGGAATATGATGATGGATGAGTTGGTTGATTTAGATGAAGAAAGGTTACATGCTTTGGAATTAATAAGAAGGCAGAAAGAAAGAGTCGAAAAGTTTTACAACAAGAAAGTAAAATTCAAAGCCTTTTTAGTAAATGATTTAGTTTGGAAAGTAATCTTGCCCATGGAGAAGAAAGATAGATTGATGGGAAAATGGTCCCCTAAATGGGAAGGACCTTTCAAAATTTTAAGAGTTTTTTCAAATGGTGCGTATGAAGTCGAAGAAATAGGAAAAGACAGGAGAGTGCTGAAAATAAATGGAAAGTACTTAAAAAAGTATAAACCAACATTGCAGGAAATAAAAATAAGAACAGAATGAAATTGCAAATAAAACTTGTCTTCGCCAAACAGATGGCGTGAAATAGCATTACATATGAAATTGCTAAAAAAATCCTTAAACAAATAAAATTTCCTAATTCCTATTACAAACTACTGTCGAAAGAAGGTAGCTTTGAGTTCGTCGAACTTTTTCTTCTGAAGCTGGATTCGACGCTCACAGAGACTCTTACTGACAGTCAGTTCGTCAATTTCCCTGTGAAGTTGTTGGGCTGATTCTGCATGTTGGAGACCCTTTTGGAGTTCACTGTCGATTTCCTCTTGGTTGGGCTGTTGGAGAGAGGCCTAGCGTTCCTTCTCTTGAAGGATTTTCTTCTGAAGAACAGCAATCTGAGCCTGATAAGCCTGAATGTTGTTTTCACACTCAGCAACAGCTTTGGTGTATTCGTCAGAAAGCTTGTTCAGTTCTGAAATTTTTTCTGTTGAAGAAGCCACAATATTCCACTCTGAAACTTGTTCTTCAGATTTGGCTGTAATGTTCTGGGAAAATTCCTTTTGACGAATCAAATCAGCACTTACAGAATCAATTAAGGACATCAGGTCCATCACCAAACGGCTCTCTTCAGTCGAAGCCTCCAACAAATTGGCTCGTTTCAGGAGTTTCTTCAGATCATACTGGGCAGAAGGATTTTCAGCCAGGGTCTCAAACAGGTCCACCCCAAGGATTTTTGCTTTGATTTCGTCCATAATGACACTGATGGGTTGAATGTCAGAAGTGGCCCCTGAAGCTGTCGAACCACTGTGAGAAGAATCTTGGAAGTTGTACCTGGAGTTGAGTAGGGCTTTTAAATATTCCAGAGGCTTTCTAACTTTCAAGCTTTCAATCTCTTCGTGTGACAAGCTCGTCGAATCAGTACCCAAAGGGGTTTCTGCAGGGACTTCTGATGAAGTGGGAACATTTTGGGAAGTTCCTCCAAGGCTCAAGTTGACTCCTGGTTGATTCGACAGATCAACCTCTTCTTCGACATTCTCTTTGTCAGCTTCTGTGGTATCAGTTGGATCTTGAACTTGTACATCCTGACCAAGAGCATCTTCGTCAGTTTCTGGTGCAGTAGCTGGTATTTGAGTTAGTGCATCCTGGTCTGGAGTTATTTTTTCCTCTGCAGTAAAGTCTGGACGAAAGGGAGAATTATTGCCATATGACTCAGAGTCACTGAGGTTGAATTCGTCCAAAGTTTGAGGTCCATAGACACCTGCATCTGGGGTGGCGTCTTCTTGAAGCCTTTCAGCCAGAGTCTTCTCAGAGTCAGAAGGAACAATTTCTTCTTGTACTGTAGAAGTCTCTTCGACATCAATAACAACCTACAGAAAGCATAAAAGGGAAGTATAAGATAAGAATATATGCAGTCAAGATTGGGAATATTGTATGTCGAAAATAAATACCTGAGGGATCTCAGTGTGAATACTTGAGTCCCCACTTCTTTCGCTCCTTGAGGGAATTTTGTTTATTGGACTCGCAGGGGGAGTTCGTCTGTGAACTATAGATCTTTGGGAGGCCACTGTTTTTATCTTCAGACCTTTGTTTCTTTTCAAGGGTTGAGGTTCAGGAGATTTATCCTCAGACTCTTCGACACTCATCTCCTTTTCCTCTTGCTTTCTTTTCTTAGCTGGTGTACGAGTGACCTACAGTAAAAGAAGAAGTATTTAGTATAAAGGAATATTGAGAGACATGAATAAGGGGGTGTTTTCTATTTGTCAAAACCTTCTTGGCAGTTGTGGGAGATTTTTCGACTGTCTTAGAGGAGGTTCCTTCGCCAGCAGCTTTCTTGACAATTCTGACAGCTGAAAGAGAAAGAATTGCATGAACATTGATATAAAATAAAAAGAGTTAGAGTTAAAAAGAGTAATGTAATTTCTTCGACACCTTCAAGAATGGGTTCTTCGACACTAATTTGTTCTATCCCAACATGAAGGTGCCCAGTGAAGTTGCCCAAATGATACTTCATCGGAACCACACGTTCGGCAGGTTTCTTGCTGGATTCGCGAAGTAGTTTTAAATCAGATCCACACACAAACCAATCTGGAAATGGAGGGCTCAAAGCCACACCAAATTCTGCAGAAGGGAGTGGAGGGAATTTTGGAGGAAAAGTTGTGAATGCAAAGTTGTATCGTGCATGTGGTGGGAGAGATGAAGGCATCCCCAACTTATCCAGTTTTTCTGTAAACTTTTGTTTTAAAGTTACTGCTGCTTCGCCTATGGTTCGACGAAGATCATTGGGCCTGTAAATAGTTTCAAAATATTTTTGAAACTTTTGAATTTCTTTAATGTGTTTGTCTGTACCTTTTTTCTTCTTATCCTGCACAAAAGTAAAAGCGTTCGTCAGGAGAGTAGTGAAGGTTGCTATGTCAAAAAATTTGTTGATATAATATTCCTTCCACCAAACGTCGAATTCTTCAGTACAGAGGAAGCTTGGTTGAAAGATGGTGGGGTAAACTTCTAAAGATGAGTCGAAAAATTTGTTGTATAGCTCCAAACTTCTGTCGAAGTTTTGAAATGAGTTATAGAATATAATAGCGCCTTTCTTGTGATAAATAGGCTTCGTCTTCGTTTGTATTAATCCAAATTGCCTAGCCACCATGTTGGGTTGGTAAACAATGAGGGACACCTTAGTGTTGTTAAGACTGTGGTGGGAGAAAAAGTGCCTTGGCATAAGAAAAGCTTCCCAAATGGATATATAGGAATCTTCGTCTTTCTGGTTCTCCACTGGGAGTTGTCTGGTAAACCATCTGGGACCTACATGTCTGTTGGCAAATGGTGCCATAGAAGGAGTGAACTTGTAGCGTTTGGCGAACATCATGATGTAACCAGTGAATGCTTGTCTAACGCTTATGTTATCATCAGTAAGGGTTAGTTGAACTAACCTAGGCCATTCGACGCGCCTTTCTTTTACTGCTTCTTCGACAACCGGCATTTTAATGGGGATGAAAGTTTCGAAGGTTGCGTTCAACCATAATTGTAGGAGCCAGAAAGGGCCTGTAAGACTAATGTTGCCTTTGTCCTTAAGGGTTTTGAGGTTACTTACACTCTCACTCAAGGATTCATAGAGATTTGCCAAAAGTAACTCACTCAGGCAGAATGCAACTCCATTATGAAGTTGATTGGCCATGATAATATAACTTCTGGCAACTTGAAGTGACCTAGTGCAGAAGACAAATTTGGCTAGCCACAGGGTAAGGAAAGCAATGTGCTCTCTGTCGGAGACTTCTTCATTGTCTTCACCTTGGTGATGAGTGATGAAAACAGAGTATCCAGCATGCTTTGTGTCGAAGCCTATGGGGTCCTTGTTTAAATGTTCAGGGTTAAAGATTTCTCCTAAAGGACTAAGGCCAGTAATGGCTGCTATGTCGAATAGGGTAGGAGTCATCATTCCACAGGGTAAATGGAAAGTATTGTAAGTACTATCCCAGAAGTACAAAGAGGCTACCAACATGTTTTGGCAATAGCGGGGACCCTCCTTCGACAGTTGGATCAGGTCATAGATGCCAGTTTTCTTCCAGAACTTTTCTTTGGCTTTTTCGACCCTAGTGAGCCAAGCTAAGTAGTCGGAAGGATCTTTCGTCAAGGGGGGACTCCTAAAAATCCTAGTTTGGTTCAAATAAGACAGATCTATCTCTGTCGAAGCTATGAGGGTTTCAGGTTCTTTGGATGAGGTTTCGACAGGCTCAGGGTTTTTGCTAGCAGCTATGGGTTTAGAAGCAGAATAACAGGGATAGAAGTCTTTCAAACGGTTAGGGTCAACAGTAGGATCAAAAATGGGACCTAACATAGCATGATGAACTCCAGAAACAGAGATGGGAATCATTACCTGAGACCTGTAAATGCTTGCTTTCTCCCTTTCATTTGGGGGTTCTGGAAAGTATTGTTGTTGCTGCATTTGTATGGGCCCAGACAGTATGTGAGCAGGAGGAAGATCAACTGTTTTCTTTGTCTTTCTTACACTACGACCAATAACAGTCTTTGGAGGAGCCATTGATATGAGAAGATGAGAAGTTTGAAGGAGCAGAAGCTTTGAAAAGGATTTGTAATGGAGTTTCTGCGTTTGGGTAGGAAAAGAGTGTTTGAGGATGTGAAAAAGAATGAAATGTTGTTGAAGGTGGTATTTATAGAAGATGAGAAGATAAAATAAATAAATAATAAAAAAAATGAAAAGACTTTTCAGTTGGAAAAGTGGGGACATGCGTTTTGATCTATTGGTGGAAATTAAAAGTGGCGGTTGGTAGGAGGCCATGATTTAGCTACAATGTAGGGTCATGGGAGATTGTGTAAACGTGGGCTAGATATGACGTTTTTCAGAAAGTGGAAATCATGGTGTTTTCTTGGGACTCAACAAAGTCACTTTATAATAAATGAGACTGACAGGAAGTCAAAGGTCATTTCGACAGCAAAAGACATTTCTCCAAGAATAGTCGAAAACATCTTTGCTGGGGGGCAATTTGTAAACCCATAATTTCGACAGGGTGAAATTTGGAGTTTGAGGTCATCTCTGTCGAAGAATAATGAAAGAAAAGAAATTCAAGAGATGCTGACAAAGTCAAAAGCTCCAACGCTTCGACAAAATGGCAAATATTGTTCTGGCAGGATGAGTTTGGAAAGTTATTTGTAGCTAAGTATTGGACATAAGAAGGTTGTCTTTCGACGTTTCGACAGAAGAGGGTTTTGACAAAAGACAGTATTTGGCAGATGCTGAAAGAGTTGTTTTTTCTTTAAAGGCTTCGACAGATTGAAGAGGTGCAAGGTTTCGTCACCAAAGAAGGGAATTCAAACTCAAAAGGTTGTAACCTTTGGCAGTTGGACACATGGAAGTTTCAGAGAAGAAAATTGCATGCAGGCTGACACTTGTCATTTAGTTATAGTTTTTTCGTTCTAAGCAGTTATTTTGTTTGTATATAAATAGGATAGTTTGTGTTTAGAGTGGGTGTGTGAAAATTGATACAAAATTCCTGTAAATACTCTAAGTACCCAGTGTGAGAAAAAATGAGTTTGATATTTGGAACCATGTACGTTTGAACACCATTTATCCTTTAAGTTATTTAAATTATCAGTTTATTCATCAAGTTTATGTCATTTTAAGCTTTATTTACTTTTCTGCAAGTTACAGCTTTCGACAGTTCTTCTTGTTTTGTTTAAAACTTCCAACTTTATTTTATTTTCTAAACTTAAACTTTACTTTACTTTAAAAAATCAAAGTTCTTAACACTTTGACAGTATTGACGAAACAAAACATAAACCAATCACAAACACTAAGAATAGTTCGACAGAACAAATGCACATGTGTCCCAGGACTTGTTTGGTTGGTCCTGCAAGTAACCCAGTTTTCTGAGAAATTGGTTAACCAAAGATTGTTTCCATTTGGCTCAAAATTCTTCAACTTTGTGAACTTCCGACCACTTCTAAGATCAAATAAAGATCATAGAGACTCAAAATGATGATGATGACCCTTTGGTACCCTTGATAGAGGCCTCAGATGCCCTGATTTTGACTTTACTTGCTCAAGAAGTTACCCAATGATCAGATGACTTCCACAATGAATTTATTCATCAAACTTGGTACACATGATCCTTATAACATATTAAGACCATTAGAAACAAGAATGACCAAACAATTTGGGATTAAGGCCTCTGAAACCAAAACCCTAATTTTAAGTTATCTGTGCAGGAAATCTTCAGTCTGCCTCTATGCCTTTGCCATGCCTTGTGATCCCTTGACTTTTATGAACTTTGGGGAGCATATTATAATCATGGAACATACATAGACCCTCTTGGTAAGCTTAAAGACCTTTGGGATGGCTCAGATCACTTCTTGGATTGCTCAGATCACAAACCCTAGATGCAGATGAAATGAACTATGCAGTGGGATATGATATGCTTATGCTAATGCAAAAAATGAAAGATCACAAGCCATGGTGTGAGAAAAAGAGGGAAAATTTGGGGTGTTTACAGCTACCCCTATTCAAGCATGAGTTAGCTGTGCAGGATGTAAGCGCCTGGCTTAACAGACAAACAAGATAACTTGTGGTTGAATACCAAAGACAGTCCGAAATTTGCACTCGCTGGGGAGAAGAAGAAAAGGGATATAAATTGTAAAAGATAGTATAATATGAGTATCAAATACAATCGATGGAGGACAACCATCGAGAAGAGGACGACTTCTGGGGGTAAAACAGTAAGTAAAGCAATGACGGGGATGACCATCATGCTGGGAAATAAAGAAACCGCGATGGGGACGACCATCAGGAAAAGTGATGAAAGACGATCATTGAAAAGAGAAAAGACCACGATGGGAACGACCATCGGGTAAAGAAATAAAATTCTCTGGGGATTTGAAGAAGTGAGAAAAGCATTGATGAGGACGGCCATCAGGCTGGAAAGTAAAGTAAACAACGATGGGGACGACCATCGGGCTAAACTGGTGAAGGACGATTATCAGGAAACGAAAAAGGGACCACGACGGGGAAGACCATCAGGTTAAAGAATAAATGAAATATTTGATGAGGGACGGTCTTCAAAGGTGAAGGAAGATCACCTAGCAGGGGACGGCCTGCTCTTTATCTCGACATAGGACGAATGCCGGATAGAAAAAGTCAACGATGGGGACGGCCATCAGAATAAGCATGGTGAAGAATGATCATAAAGAGGTAAAGGACGATCACCTAGTAGGGTACGGCTGCTCTTCGGGGATTATCGCGACATAGGACGAATTCCAGATAAAAAGATCAACGATGGGGACGGCCATCGGATAAATGATGAGGGACGGTCATCAAAAGGTGAAAGACGATCACCTAGCAGGGGACGGCTGCCGAAAGTATCGCGACATAGGACGAATGTCGGATAGAAGGTTCCGACAATGGGGGTTCCACTGGGGAAAGGATGAGGGACGGTCATCCAAAGGTGAAGGACGATCACCTGGCAGGGGATGGCTGCCGAAAACATCGCGACATAGGACGAATGCCGGATAGAAAAAGATGTTTTGCCTTTGTGAGGATGTAAACACGGACGAGTGCTTACGCTTAAAAATAGAAGGTATAAGTGTTTGACAGTGTGCATAGACCAAAGATGCGGACGAGCATCCTCAGGACCATGATACAGACGAGTATCGGTAGAAACAAACGCTGATGCGTGTTTAAGGGTGATGATACGGACGAGTATCAATCGGTTGAGTAAAGAATGTTGGATTTATTAATTCAGCGTCACCCTTAGGGATTCGATGGGCTTAACATCCCAACCCATGGCGCTTAATAGGCGCAACCCCTTGAAAGACTCTATACTATAAGGAAATAAAGTTGCGCCTTCACTAACAGCAATTGCTTTTAGTGCAGTGGTAAGCGCTTGATCCTACAAGTGGTATCAGAGCTCGGTCATGGGTTCGAATCCCCCCGGCTGACACTGGGGGGGAGATTGTTGGATTTATTAATTCAGCGTCACCCTTAGGGATTCGATGGGCTTAACATCCCAACCCATGGCGCTTAATAGGCGCAGCCCCTTGAAAGACTCTATACTATAAGGAAATAAAGTTGCGCCTTCACTAACAGCAATTGCTTTTAGTGCAGTGGTAAGCGCTTGATCCTACAAAGAACACGGACGAGTGTTGAATATGCTGAGAGGTGATATATACAAGATACAGACGAGTATCGAAGACTTTTGTATAAGTATGTACAAGAATGATCTGCTGGTGAAGTATGTGCAAGACACGGTGGAGTGTCAAAAGATTGAGCAAGGGACGCAGACGAGTGTTTTGACTTGCTGGGGAAATATGACACGGACGAGTGTCAACAAGGAATATGTACAGGTATTAACAAGTATCTGTAATGAAAATGCAGAAGGTATTCTGACGACCTTACTGGAGAAAGATGACACAGACGAGTGTCGAAAAGAGCATATAAATATAAACAGGTATCTGTGTTTGAGAGTGCAAAGGGGATGTCTTGTCTTTTATCTGCAGGGGATCAAAGTTATATATTGCGGGTGAAGTGAATATGGTATTTGCAGGTGACTGGCTCGAACATGGCTCATGATCATGCAAATGTTTGATTTTTACCGTAATGCTCCGTATTAGACGGAATGCTACGCTTATTTGTGTGAATATGATATGAATGCTATGATTATGCAAATGAGAAACCCGATCCGAGATTCGGATCCTGAGGGGATAAAGATCTCTGGTTTATCTGTCTGGAGGGAGAACTCAGCTGGGGAAAGAGATCATTGGTGGATCTATCCGGAGGGAGAACTCCGTTGGGGATGAGGAGGTTTCACCAACTCCACTGGGGAAGTATTTCATGCATTGCTCTGTTGGGGAGAGAAAGGCAACTCTATGGGGAAGCAAATTCCACCGACTCTGCTGAGGATGAGAGAAATCCTGGCAACCCTAACGGGGAATAGAAAGTTCCTGACCACTTTGCTAGGAAAAGCCGCCAGGTACTGCTCGGGTGGTCCCGCTTGGGGAGGATATAACTTTTGGGAAGTAATACGTTGGGGATTGATGAATTCCTCAAGGGGAAATTCTTCTCGTCAAGGAGTCCTGCTGATGATGTGATTGTTGGCTTGGCTGGGGATATAATGTTTGATATGCCCCACGCTGTCAAAGATCATCTGCTTAGAGTACCTGCAACCTGTTAAGACAAAGGAAAACGCACAAGTGTCCTGAGGTATCCTCAACCGAATTCCGTCATAGGAGTTAGATTTACCTGAAAGTAACATATTTCCTGCAAGCATTTGTTAAAGGTGGCTCATATGTTTTATGCGAGTGTTGTATTATGAACTTTGGACCTTTTGCAAACGAAACAAAAATGTACAAAATAAAGTGTGACTGAAAATTCTGATTTTATTGATTTGTGTGCCCTGAATATGCAAGTACAGTCAAAGAAGAGAATCCCCTAAAAGGAGGAGATTGATGTAAATTGAGAAAATAAAAGTGTTGGCAATATTGAAGATGAAGCTCCAGCGAGCTTCCTTGCTATGACCCGTATGACCTTGACGCTCTTCTTATATTGCTTTCTGAGGGAGGTTGATTCTGACTGACGCTTTATCCTTTCGAAGCTTGTCATGTTGTGAGTGATACAGACGAATTTAGAATGCAGTTGTTCGCTTATTCCCTGATTTTGTGTGGATCGCCCTTTCGGGTTTTCAATCCACCAGGATACCCATTTTTTCCTGAGCTGTCCGATGTGGCTTTTCAACTCAACGAGTGTACATTCTTTCAATTTTTCCCTTATTTTTGCCCGAGTCTTTTATTCTGTTTTTGACTCGCCGGGATGCCCTATTTTTGCCTGGACTTACATTCTGTTTTTATGTCCAGCGGGTCATTTTATGCGAAGTATTTTTTAAATGCATCTGAATTCACAGGAGACGGGAAGTCTTCACCATCCATGGTTGCAAGCATCAATGCTCCACCTGAGAAGACTTTAGTTATCACATAGGGACCTTCATAGTTTGGTGTCCACTTGCCCCTGTGGTCTGTATGAGGAGGAAGAATTATTTTCAGAACAAGCTCTCCCACTTGGTATTCCCGAGGTCTGACTTTCTGATCGAAGGCTTTCTTCATTCCTTCTGATACAACTGCCCATGACAGATAGCTGCTAATCTCTTCTCTTCAATCAGATTCAGTTGATTATATCGAGATCAGACCCATTCTGCTTCATCCAGTTTCACATCCATCATTACCCATAAGGAGGGTAGTTCAACTTCAATAGGTAGGAAATCTTCCATGCCATACACAAGCTGATAAGGCGTTTCCCCAGTAGATGATCTGATAGAGGTTCGGTACCCATGCAAGGAAAATGGTAGCATTTCGTCCCAGTCTTTGTAGGTGACTACCATCTTCTGCACAATCTTCTTGATGTTCTTGTTAGCAACCTCAATGTCGCTCCCACCAAATGACACCTCTGGTCAGAAGGGGTACAGACGCGAACGGTCGGTGAAAGGAGGAAGGAAATGAATAGAGTCGCCAGCTAGGCATTTTTATCCCGGAGGAAAGGTAATGCTACATAAACCTAAGAAAAGATATGGACAAGACGGTCGCGAACCAGAGAGATTGAGAAAGGGGGTTGGTTACAACCTGGGAAGGTATTAGCACCCAGATTGTCCGCCGTACTCGACGGGATCCACACTTAAAAGATTTGTGTTTTAAAGGGGTAGTGTCAGTGCAATTTGTGTATCAAAGCTGGAAAGAATGCAAGTGTCAGTGTAAAAGAAGTGTAGTGTATATAAGTGAAGTGTCAGTGTAAGAACATAAGTGAAATGCTCAAGACTATGAGGCTTGAAGAATGATACAGGAAGGAGGGGGAATATACATAGACTTTTGTTCGATAACTGTTAAGTTATGCCTACGTATCCTCTCGTGCAATGAGGAAGTCAGAACACCGTAGTTCGACTCAAAGAGACTGAAAGATAGATTGACTTGTGAATTGCTTACTTGCCTATGCTCAAGTGTATGACCTGGCTGGCTCAGGTGCAAACTGTCTTGCATTAGACGGAAAAAGCAAATTCTCGTTTATGAGTGAATGAGATGAGAAAAGAATCCTGAAGGAGACGGTTATTGTTTGTTTTTTTGTGTTTCAGTCTTTTACTGCCTTGTGGTGTTTTTCATAAGTTAATGAGCTTAAGCCTAAACCAATGGGTTAGTAAACTCATCACATCCTCCCTCTGATTAGGGGTAATGAGAATACTTTAAGTGTGAAGTCATCATCTTACACTTAATCACCCTGATGTAGGATTAAGATCATTAACCTACTTGTGATTATTTAGATGTTTTTGGAGTTTTTGTTTAGTGTTAAGTAATGAGTTTAAGCCATAATCAAGGATTTAATGGACTCGTTACACCATCCTAATAGAAGGATAATAGATGAGAGCATTTAAGCTGAGAAAGACTCCTCAACTTAATCCATGATTAGGGATTAACCTCATGACAAAACAAAGCCTTTATTAAATGGATTTTAGTTAATGATAAGATGAAGAAGTGACTTTTATGATTTGTAAGACAACTTGAGGAGGACTTGTCCATTAACACTAGCGTTAGTCCTTCTTAACCAGTTAAGGAAGAATTAGAACCCTAATGCAAGGCCCAAGTTACAAGCTTGATGTCTTGATGATTATTAGGTGAATGGATTAAAGGATTTAAACACATTAAGGGTTTAACACTTAGGATTAAGGTTATACACTCCATCCTAATAGAAGGATGCAGGCATAAGCTTAATCACAAAGCCTTAAAACCTTTAGGGTTTAGTCCTTGATTATGAGATGAGAGGAGAAGACTCAAAGATGACACAAAGGTAAGATCTAAATGGGGGGACTAATCAAAACCTAATTATTATCATACTTGGGGGTCCTAGGGTTTATGAGGCTCAAGGGAGAAAGATCTTCAAGGAACCACCAAGGAGAGAAGCAGATGAAAGGAGCAAGAAGCAAAGAGAAGCAAAACAACTTGCTTCACTTAAGAAGACAAGTTGCTTGAAGAAAGAAGGTAGGAGATGAACATGAATGAGCAAGCTCACTCTAATACAAATACAAAATGCAGCAAAGATGCAAGAGAGATGAGAAGGGATTGTGAGAAGTGAAGGCAAATTCACTCCTCAAAACAACTTACCACCTGAAAAGTTAGCCAAAAGAAATGAAATGCAATGTAAATGAGATGAAATGTCATGATGCAAACCAAAGTCAGAAGCAATTAAATGATGTTAATGATGCTAAGAGATGATTCAAACATGAGGCAAGACATGAGAATGATCAAACAAGCATAAGGATGCAAATGAGGTATGCTTTGAACCATGAAAGTACATGAAAAGCTATGAGATGCAATGGACATATAACATGGCAAATGAAAGATGCAATGATCAAACATGGTTCTAATATGTCCTAAGATGTATTATGAATCAAAAGAATGCACAAAATGTCATGGCAAGTCAATGGATGCAAGCAAATGAGAGATGGATGCAAGGGAAGGCATAAATTAGGGTTTATGATCAACACACAAAACAAAATTCAAAATCAGAAGCATATGACATAATAAAAATTTGAAAATGGGATCAAAGGAAGCCTAAACCTATACAAACTCACTGCCCAAAGGAGGGGATCCAATTCTTAACCTAGTGAAAGTTATGAATTTCCTAAGATTGCTAGGGTTTTAAGGTACCTTGTCAAGAAAAATGTCAAACAAATTGAAAATGCAAGATCAATTCAAACCAATTTTATATTATAAACTACATGCTATACAAGATGCAATGCAAAAAGAATCACCATCCAACTCTCAATGGTTAGGCAGCAATGATTTTTTTGAAGTTTGAAACAAAATATTGCCTTGAAATAAAATTAAATCCAATGAAAATGATCAAAAGGCATCAAGATCAAAAAATAAATTTGGTTTGAGAGTTGGACAATGTTTCTAAATGCTATGTGAATTTTTTTGTGATTTTTAAATACCTAAAAGTATTTTTAATTAATTAATTTTCATTAACTAATTAAAAATAAACTTTTAAATGATTTAAAAATAATTTTTAATGCAAAAAATAAAAATAAAAATATTTTTGGGTTTTAAAAATTAATGAAAACCTTGACAAAAATTTTCACAATTTTTAAATGATTTTTACTATTTTAATTAATTCGTACAAAATAATGCAATAAAAATGAAAATAAAATTAAAATAAAGAGAAGTATGCACAAGGGATGGCCAGGATTTGATCTGGGCTTGGACTGGTTGACTGCGCGCCAGATCCAAGGGCCCAGATTCAAATCTGGCCAAATTGGTTTATGAATTAATTAAACAGGATTTTAATTAATTAAACAAGGTTAGGGTTTTAATGATGCATCCTGGACACACGTTTGCGCGCAAGTCAACCCCAGTCAACCCAATCCACGACCTATATTAAAACTAAGCCCTAATCCTCATTAATGCACTAATGACTTTCAGGTGGCCGGAAATGACCTCCGGTCATCTTCTCCGGCCACCTCCTTCCCTGAAAATTGCTAACTTACTCCCTAGGTCACTAAAACCTGATTTTTCTGCCCAGAATCCATCCCCACACATCATATAACAAGAATCAACAAACAAAACACATTTATTTTTCGTATCAAAGCTGAATCGAATCAAAAGGGGTTTAGGTCAAAAAAATTCAGAAGCTTCATACATACTCAATACTTAACCATTTACAAAACTAAACATATCAGCATTGTAGATGTCTTGAATTGGCAGAATTTTTGACCAACAAGAATTATTGAATTCAGTTCAGAATGTCCTATCAAATGTTGGGACATTATCAAACAGAGTATATGAACTTATTTCAGGATGTCTTACCATATGTTGGGACATTGTGTAAATGACTAAGTTCAGTTTTTCAGGATGTCCCAACAGATGTTGAGACATCTCAAACCTGCTTCCAGAATTAATTATTGACTAACTAATCAGAGATATTTAAGGAGAGTTATCTGGAATTAATTAATGATGGATAAAAACAGAACAAGGCGCATCTGTAGGGAGTTTTATATTGAAGATTCAGATTAAAACAGAAGACCTAAATCACCTAGAATCTAGGAGGTAACAAACCCTAAATTCAAGGTGGAAGCTGCATGTGCATTAGGGCTGGATCATTCTACAGAAAGCCCAAATTACAGATACCTATTTAAGCAACAGAAACTCATAGAATTGGGTACGAATTTCAGAAGACCAAATAGGGTGTCTAGTGTTTTTAATAGCAGGTTGTTTTTAATTGTACCACTTGATGAGCTTTTAAGCATAAGTGCATTTGTGACTTGATTGAAACTGTGAAGTAAGATCAAGCTGTATTGTTTGAAGAATGTCTTCAATTTTATTAAACTTGTAAACTTGATCACTGGGTGATTGAGGGGGAGTGAGTAGGGTACTCTTATCTAAGTTGTGACTTAGGTAGAAATTGCATTGGATAGTTATTAAGTGATAGATTAAACAGAGAGGTTTAAGTCTAGAATTAATATTACTTATAGTGGATTTCCTCCTGGCTTGGTAGCCTCCAGATGTAAGTGTGGTTATACACTGAACTGGGTTAACAAACTTCTGTGTTGTTTACTTTTCTTACTATTTAAGTTTTGGTTAAATCTGTCAAGTGTTGGGACATCTCTTAGGACATCTCATACCTGATCACAGAATTTCAATTGGCATCAGAGCAGGCACCCTGCCTGTTTATACTGGGTGAGATCTAGGGAATACAAATTCTGTAACATGGACAGAGATATAGGGTCAGTAAATAGACCACCTATTCTGGATGGATCTAATTATGACTACTGGAAGCCAAGAATGATTGCATTCTTAAGATCACTTGACAACAGGGCATGGAGAGCAGTCAACATTGGATGGGATTATCCTGTCCAAGATACCAAATATGGATCAAAAGTGCTGAAACCTGAAGAAGAATGGAGTAAGGAAGAAGAAGATTCAGCACTAGGCAACTCAAAGGCCTTAAATGCTTTATTCAATGGCATTGATAGGAACATCTTCAGACTTGTACATCATTGTGAGCTAGCCAAAGATGTATGGGATACTCTCAAAACAACTCATGAAGGAACATCAAAAGTAAAGATGTCAAGACTTCAACTCCTCACCACAAAATTTGAAAACTTGAGAATGAAGGAAGATGAGACAGTTCATGAATTCTACATGAACATTTTAGAAGTAGCTAATACTTCTGGAGCCTTGGGAGAAAAAATGACTGATGAAAAGCTTGTAAGAAAAATCCTCAGATCTTTGCCAAAAAGATTTGACATGAAAGTCACAGCAATAGAAGAAGCTCAAGACCTATGCTCTATGAAAGTTGAAGAACTCATTGGTTCCCTTCAAACTTTTGAGATGGGAATGAATGACACAAATGTTAAAAAGAACAAAAGCATAGCCTTGGTGTCAAATACTGATGAAGAAGAAGATGATGAATCAGAAAATGATAAAAGCTTATCAGACAACCTTGCTATGCTTGGAAGACAATTCAAACAGATTCTCAGAGGAATGGAAGGCAAATCCAAACCCAGTGGAAGATACACAAACTCCTCTGAGAACAGGAGATCTTATGATGCTAACAAAAGATCAAATTATGCTGAAAAGACCAGTCAAGAAAAAGGAGTCAAATGCCATGGATGTGAAGGATATGGACACCTCAGGAATGAATGTCCTACCTACTTAAAAAGGCAAAAGAAAGGACTCTCTGTAACCTGGTCTGATGAAGACTCAGGAGGTGATTCAGAAGAGGAATCAGCTAAGCATATCACTGCTTTAGCTGGATTATGTGACTCTGAAAGTGAATCCAGTGATGGAGAACTTACTTATGAAGAACTTGAGCAAGCATTCAAAGATCTATATAAAAGAAGCTCAGAAATATGCAGTGAGGTTATAAAGCTAAAGAAGCAGAATAAGGCATTAGAAGATGACAAAGCAAATGATCAGGAGATCATTGACACCTTAAAAAGTGAAGTAAGTCTTCTCAACTCCAAGTTGGAACATATGTCTAAATCTGTTAGAATGTTGAACAACAGCTCAAATACACTGGATGTGATTCTCAACAACAATAAGCACTCAGGGGATAAAAGTGGACTAGGATTTAACAGAGTAAATAAAGATGAAGCTAGCTCTAGCAAAACAACTTCAAAATCCATACAGTCTAACAAGATGTCCAAACAAATGCTTCAACATCAGGAAAAGAACACAAACATAATGTTCCAACAGATGTCTCAACATTCTGAAAAGAACAAAATGAAGAAGAAGTATCAAAGATGGAGATGTCATCACTGTGGAAAATTTGGACATATCAAACCTCATTGTTATAAGTTGCATGGATATCCAAATCAGATGTATCAGCAACCTTCCAAAAAGAAAATAGAAGTTACCAAGAAAGTGCTGCATAAACATCAAAGAAATCAGCAACCTCCTAAGCAGAAGACAGAAAACATCAAGAAGGTATGGAAACCAAAAGCTAGCCCTGAAGCTAATCAAAGCTACAAGAACAAGATCAACAATCAAGCTTGGAGATCAGCTGATAAACAACACACAGGGCTGAGGCATCAAAAGAAATCTCAACTCATCTGGTCAAAGAAAAGTACTGCATTCATAGCACATACATCACTAAGAGTATCAGCTAAAGAAGACTGGTACTTTGACAGTGGATGTTCAAGACACATGACTGGATTAAAGAATCTGCTAGTAAATTTAAAATCACATTCATCCAGGTATGTGACATTTGGAGATGGAGCTAAAGGAGAAATCAAGGGAGTTGGAACCCTGGATTGTCAAGATGTTCCAAGACTAGATGATGTGCTGCTAGTTAAAGGTTTAACTGCTAACCTGATCAGCATAAGTCAATTATGTGATCAAGGGTACAGTGTAAACTTTACCAAAACTGAATGCATAGTGACTAACAAAGAACAAGAGGTTGTCATGAAAGGAGCCAGATCTAAAGACAACTGTTACATGTGGGAATCCCAAAACCTCAGTCTCACTTCAACTTGCTCTTTAGCTAAAGAAGAAGAAGTGAAACTATGGCACCAAAGACTAGGTCATCTTCATTTCAGAGGCATAAAGAAGATAATATCTATGGATGCTGTAAGAGGTATTCCTAAACTGAAGATTGATGATGGCAAAATATGTGGTGAATGTCAAATAGGCAAGCAAACCAAGATGTCCCATCCAAAGCTCCAACATCTGACAACTTCCAAAGTTTTGGAACTTTTACATATGGATCTGATGGGACCTATGCAGGTTGAAAGTCTTGGTGGTAAGAGGTATGCCTATGTTGTGGTTGATGATTTTTCAAGATATACATGGATAAATTTCATCAAAGAAAAGTCAGATGTATTTGATGTATTCAAAGAATTATGTCAAAGATTGCAAAGGGAAAAATCCAGCTGTGTGATCAGAATAAGAAGTGATCATGGAAAAGAATTTGAGAACCAAAAGTTCTTAGATTTCTGCTCTTCAGAAGGAATAAACCATGAATATTCTTCACCAATCACTCCTCAACAGAATGGGATTGTTGAAAGGAAGAATAGAACCATTCAAGAATCAGCAAGAGCTATGATCCATGCTAAAAAGTTACCTCTGTACTTTTGGGCTGAAGCTATGAACACTGCCTGTTACATCCATAACAGAGTTACTTTAAGGAAAGGAACTTTGTCCACAATATATGAAGTCTGGAAGGGCAGAAAACCCACAGTTAAGTACTTCCATGTTTTTGGAAGTATCTGTTATATTCTGGCAGATAGGGAGCAAAGAAGAAAAATGGATCCTAAAAGTGATGAAGGGATTTTCCTTGGATACTCCATAAACAGCAGAGCATATAGAGTATTTAATTCTAGAACCAAGGTTATCATGGAGTCCATAAATGTGATAATTGATGATGCTCCTACAGATGTCCCAGAAGATGTTGGAACATCTGCTGATATCAAGATTGAAGCTGAAGAAAAGAATGATCATTATAACTTCACTCAAACTGATACAAGGACAGAAGAATCCAGCAAACCTCCCTCCATCAGAATACAGAAGGATCATCCCAAAGATCTGATAATTGGTGATCCCAACAGAGGTGTGAGCACTAGATCAAGAGAAGTGATTTCAGGCTCTTGTTTTGTTTCCAAAATAGAACCTAAAAACATCAAGGAAGCTCTTACTGATGAATACTGGATTTGTGCTATGCAAGAGGAATTAGGTCAATTCACAAGGAATGAAGTGTGGAATCTTGTTCCTAGACCTGATGACATAAATGTGATTGGAACAAAATGGGTGTATAAGAACAAGTCAAATGAACAAGGAGTTGTTACAAAGAACAAAGCTAGACTTGTAGCTCAAGGATACACTCAAATTGAAGGAGTAGACTTTGATGAAACCTTTGCACCAGTAGCAAGGCTTGAATCAATTAGACTACTTTTGGGAATTGCTTGTATCTTGAAGTTCAAGCTATTTCAAATGGATGTGAAAAGTGCCTTTTTAAATGGCTATCTTAATGAAGAGGTATATGTAGAACAACCTAAAGGATTTGTTGATCCAAGCTGTCCAAATCATGTATACAAACTAAAGAAGGCACTTTATGGTTTGAAGCAAGCTCCAAGGGCATGGTATGAAAGACTGACCACATTTCTTATCAAGCAAGGATACAGAAAAGGTGGAATTGACAAAACCCTGTTTGTTAAAGATGAAGAAGGGAATGTCATGATTGCTCAAATATATGTTGATGATATTGTATTTGGTGGGATGTCTGAAAGGATGGTCAAACATTTTGTCAAGCAGATGGAATCTGAATTTGAAATGAGCCTAGTAGGAGAGTTAACCTTCTTTCTTGGTCTGCAAATAAAGCAAATGGAAGACTCAATGTTCATCTCACAAAGCAAGTATACCAAGAACATAGTCAAGAAATTTGGAATGGAAAATGCTACTCATAAGAGAACTCCTGCCCCCACACATTTGAAGCTGACTAAAGATGAAAAGGGTGAGAATGTAGATCAAAGCTTATACAGAAGCATGATTGGAAGCTTGTTATACTTAACTGCTAGCAGACCTGACATAGCATTTGCAGTAGGTGTATGTGCAAGATATCAAGCTGATCCAAAAGTCAGTCATCTCAATCAAGTCAAGAGAATTCTTAAATATGTTAATGGTACTTGTGACTATGGCATATTGTACCTTCATGGATGTAAACCAATTCTCACTGGCTTCTGTGATGCTGATTGGGCTGGAAGTGCAGATGACAGAAAAAGCACTTCAGGAGGATGCTTCTTTCTAGGAAACAATTTGATTTCTTGGTTCAGTAAGAAACAAAATTGTGTATCCTTGTCTACAGCTGAAGCTGAATATATAGCAGCTGGAAGCAGTTGTTCTCAGTTGGTTTGGATGAAGCAAATGCTCACTGAGTACAATGTCCCACAGGATGTCATGACATTGTACTGTGACAACTTAAGTGCAATCAACATATCAAAGAATCCTATCCAACATAGCAGGACCAAGCATATTGATATCAGACATCATTTCATCAGAGATCTTGTAGAAGAAAAGGTGATTTCATTGGAACATGTAGCTACAAATCTGCAGTTAGCTGATATCTTTACCAAAGCATTGGATGCTACACAATTTGAGAACTTAAGGGGCAAACTTGGAATCTGTTTATGTGATATCTAGCAGTTAATGAGATGTGCCAACATGTCATATGACATTGTATGGCATAAGTTCCAGATGGCAAAACCAGTCTGGACAAGATCCTTGGGAATTCCATCTCTAATCATTTGCACTATAACGGCTACTTATTTAGTAACTGTTTATAATCAGCTATCAAGATTCTCATTATACTATCACAAGCGAATCACATTAACCAGCTATTCTCCAGAAATCATAAACCCTAAAGCTTTTCTTCCACCTTCCTCAACAATGTCTCAAAACCCTAACACAACTGAAGAAGTTCTCAACAAAGAAGACGTAGTTCATGCCACTCCCATCTCTGTGGTACCAATGAAATCAACTCCATTAGACGAACTCAGAGGAAGTGCTTCTCACACTAAAAAGCCAAGAACTCCAAAGAGAGCTAAAGATCAAGTTCGCAGCAAAGCCAAAGGAGGCATTCCTTCACCTGCTAACATGCCCCCAAAATCTTCAGATTATGTGGATGATTCCATCAAGGAGATTGTCACCCAAATTCTGTTTGAACAGAGAAAGGTGAGTGGAATTTCTATTCCTCTAAACACCATGCCTGCACCTCAAGAAGAACAAGCTCAAGCTGCAGAGGACACTCCTGCAGAACAAGATGTCCCAATAGATGTTGGAACATCTGAAGATGAGAAAAAGAACTCATCTGATGCTGATTTGGAACAAACTGAGGACCAGAATAAGGCCTCAAATGAAAATGATGAAGAAGTCTCTGATGATCAGACCAAAGCCTCAAATGAAGATCAAATCCCTGCTGATCAACCAGCTGAAGAGGAGACTGCTCAATCTCCTCCAGTGGTAAACCTGGAGCAGGACTCTGATACAGAGATCATAGCCTCTGTTAGACCTAGCATAGCCAAAAGGCTCAGGTCCAGGAAAGGAAAGATGCAAGCTGAAGCTGAAATTCCTGAGAAGAAGAAAGCCTCCCCAAGGAAAGGCAAAGCTAAAGCTACTTTTGGGCCAACAAAACAATGGAGTAAAGTTCAACCTCAGAAAAGAAAAGCTGTCACTCCATCAGACTCAGATGTTGAATCAGATGTCCCAACATCTCCTCCCAAAAAGAAACCAGCACCTTCTAGGGCCTCATCTGCTGTTCCAGAAGCCCCCTTGGACAACATATCATTCCATCATGTCTCTAGTGTCAACAAATGGAAGTTTGTGTACCAAAGAAGGGTTGCCTTAGAAAGAGAACTGAGCAGCAATGCACTTGAGTGCACTGAACTGATTGATCTCATCTCTGCTGCAGGACTATTCAAGACAGTCTCAGATCTCTCTCCCTGCTATGAACTTCTTGTCAAAGAGTTCATTGTTAATCTTCAGGAGGATTGCTCCAATGGTAAGTCCTCTGAGTTTCAAAAAGTTTTTGTTAGAGGTAAATGTGTAGAGTTTTCTCCTCAAATCATCAATCAGTACCTAGGAAGAGAAACAGATGGACCCAATGAGCTAGGTAAGATAGATAACCAAATCTGCAAGGTTATCACTGCAAACCAGGTCAAGGCATGGCCTGTGAAGGGAAAGCTCTCTGTGAGCATGCTTACAAGAAAATATGCTATGCTGAACAGGATTGGTACAGCTAACTGGGTGCCTACCAATCACACCTCTTCAATCTCCACTGGCCTGGCAAGGTTCATTTTTGCTGTGGGAACTCAGACCAAGCTGGACTATGGAGCTTACATTTTTGATCAAACCCTGAAGCATGCCAGTTCTTCTGCAACAAAGCTACCAATAGCTTTTCCTTCATTACTATGTGGCATAGTATTAAGCCAATATCCTGGGATTCTAACTGAGAAGGACACTGTCTGCAAGAGAGAAAGCCCCCTGGCTTTTCACTACAAGTTATTCCTCAGTCATCATGCTGCAGATGTTGAAGCACCTTCTGGGACATCTGCAGGTCCTTCAACTGCTAAGACTCCAATCTCCAAGAAGGCTCTAATTGCTGAGCTCAAAAGCACATGCAAAGAACTTGAAGCAAGGAAGCTAAAACTTGAAGAGATCATCCAAAGGCTGGAGAGTGGAGAAGATAAAAAAGCTGGCTCTGATGAAGAAAGTGAAGCTGATGAAGAAACAGAAGTTGAGGAAGAAACTGAGAGTGATGAATCTGAGTGATCAATGTATGTGAGGCAAATGTAATGACAGCAATGTATTTCTGGAATGGTGTCTTTGGCCCTAAATTTTGTGTCTACCAAGGGGGAGAACAACAACAAATTGTAATTGCTGTTTAAGTATGAATGAAAAAATTTGTTTGTTTGCTTCTGAACTGAATAAGTTTTTTTTCTGTTGCAACAAGATTGGATACATATATATTTGAGGGGGAGTAATCTCAAATAAGAATCAACAGAAAAGTAATGCTATACTCTGATAAAAAGAACTTCTGCTGCACTCTGAAAACCAGAAAAGATGTTAGCCAAAAATTAGCCAAAGGGGGAGTTTGTAGATGTCTTGAATTGGCAGAATTTTTGACCAACAAGAATTATTGAATTCAGTTCAGAATGTCCTATCAAATGTTGGGACATTATCAAACAGAGTATATGAACTTATTTCAGGATGTCTTACCAGATGTTGGGACATTGTGTAAATGACTAAGTTCAGTTTTTCAGGATGTCCCAACAGATGTTGAGACATCTCAAACCTGCTTCCAGAATTAATTATTGACTAACTAATCAGAGATATTTAAGGAGAGTTATCTGGAATTAATTAATGATGGATAAAAACAGAACAAGGCGCATCTGTAGGGAGTTTTATATTGAAGATTCAGATTAAAACAGAAGACCTAAATCACCTAGAATCTAGGAGGTAACAAACCCTAAATTCAAGGTGGAAGCTGCATGTGCATTAGGGCTGGATCATTCTACAGAAAGCCCAAATTACAGATACCTATTTAAGCAACAGAAACTCATAGAATTGGGTACGAATTTCAGAAGACCAAATAGGGTGTCTAGTGTTTTTAATAGCAGGTTGTTTTTAATTGTACCACTTGATGAGCTTTTAAGCATAAGTGCATTTGTGACTTGATTGAAACTGTGAAGTAAGATCAAGCTGTATTGTTTGAAGAATGTCTTCAATTTTATTAAACTTGTAAACTTGATCACTGGGTGATTGAGGGGGAGTGAGTAGGGTACTCTTATCTAAGTTGTGACTTAGGTAGAAATTGCATTGGGTAGTTATTAAGTGATAGATTAAACAGAGAGGTTTAAGTCTAGAATTAATATTACTTATAGTGGATTTCCTCCTGGCTTGGTAGCCTCCAGATGTAAGTGTGGTTATACACTGAACTGGGTTAACAAACTTCTGTGTTGTTTACTTTTCTTGCTATTTAAGTTTTGGTTAAATCTGTCAAGTGTTGGGACATCTCTTAGGACATCTCATACCTGATCACAGAATTTCAAGCATGATCAGCACATCACATAGATTCATTTAAGAACTTAAAAATTCGTTTCTGGAAAAAAAGTTCATGAGGTACCTGAGCTTGAGCTTTCTCAGTTTGCAACTTTCTGGCCAGCTCTTTGCTTCCAATCTCCTCCAATGATCCCCCTGAGAAGTTTGCAAGGCTTGATTGGAGTTTAGAATGGCTGGTTTTTGTGATTGAGCAAGTTCTGTTCAGTGAAGGGAGGAAATCGTGTTTTGATTTCAGGGGATTTCAGGGCAAGGTGAAGGGTCAGGGATGATCAGTGAGACATGCTGAGATGTTCTATGGAGTTTGTTTTGATGTTTGATGCTTGTGGAGTGTGTTTCGAATGAAAATGCATATGAGGCATAAACTTGGAACTATGGCTTGGAGGGAGTTTCAGCATGAGTTGTGTGGTGTGTTATGTTGCATTTGGTCCACTTATCACTCTTGGATAGGTCAGAGGAGTGGTTGTGCCCTATTGTGATTGGTATAGGTCTTTATGCAAAAAGTCAAGCTTTGTGTAAGAGAGGTATGGGTCAATGGTAGGCCAAGTACAAGAGGGGTGTCCTACGCAGCAAGGAATAAGGAGGTCCATGGGATCAGTTTTGAAGCCAGCCAGCAAATGGATTAGGGTTTGAATGATGTTTTGCAACTTTGTTCACCTTTGGCCCTTTTGAAGTTTCTTGATCCACAAGTCACGAAAATGGGCAAACCCTTGGTGCATTCTGAATTTTAGGCAATGGTTCATGTTTGTACAAAGGTTAGAAGTCACTTTGAGGTCTTATTTCAACTTGGCAAGTGGTTTTGCAACTTTGCCTCTTTGGTAGAAAACTTGAAATTATGTGATTTTTCCCAACTTTGACAAGCCATAACTTTTGATCCAAAATGAATTAGAATGAGTTCTTGTACTTTTTGAAAAGGGAATGATCCATTCTACAACTTTCATGACCAAAGTTTTCTCATTTGAGGCATTTTTGAATCAAAAAGAAGGGTTTGAAAAAGTTTCCCAAAATGGCAAGTTTCCATTACAAGTCATTTTCCCAAAAAGGAAACTTTGCAAATGGCTTGAAATTCTTCAATCTTGTGAACTTCTAACATCTTCTATGATCAAATAAAGATCATACACATTCAAAATGATGATGAACACCCTTTGGTTGGGTCATTGGGGGCCTCAGATGCCCTGATTTTGCACTGACTTGCTCAAGAAGTCAACTCTTGATTAGATGCCTTCCCCATGGAATTTCTTCATGAAAATTGATATGTATGATCCCTATACCATATAGAGACCAATAGAAACAAGAATGACCAAAAAATTTTGAGTTATGGCCTTTGAAACCAAAACCCTAATTCTAGGTCATTTGTGCAGTTAAACCTGGCTCTGCTTCCATGCCATTCTCAGTTCTTGTGATTCTTTGACTTTCTTGACTTTATGGGGATACAATATGATGCTTGAACATACATGGACCCCTTTGAAGTGATAGATGACCTTTGGAGTGGCTCAAATGGCTCTTGGATTGCTCAGATCACAAACCTAGATGCAGATGACTTTGAACCAATGCAGTGAATCAAAAATGCAATATGAGATGCTATGATTGAACTTATGCATATGAAAAAATCAAAAGCCATGGTGTGCATGAGTGAGGGCAAATTTGGGGTGTTTACAGCTGCCCCTATTCAAGCATGAGTTAGCTGTGTAGAATGTAAGCAACGGCTTAACAGGAAAACGAGATAACTTGTGGTTGAATACCAAAGACAGTCCAAAATTTGCACTCACAGAATGAAGAAGAAAAGGGATATAGATTGTAAAAGAAAACAAAGTATATTATAAAGTGCGGGCAATGGAGGACGACCGTCGAGCAGAGGGCGACTGCTGGGGAAAGAGCAATGACGGGGACAGCCGACAAGCTGGGGATATTGTGGGAAGTAAAGCAATGACGGGGACGGCCGACAAGCTGGGGATAAAAGAGATCATGATGGGGACGGCCATCAGGTAAAGCTATAAGATTCTCTGGGGATTAGAGGTAAATGAAATAAATGATGAGGTACGGTCATCAAAGGTGAAGGACGATCACCTAGCAGGGGACGACTGCTCTGTTGGGGGATAAGATGAGGGACGGTCATCTAAGGTGAAGGACGATCACCTAGCAGGGGACGGCTGCTAAAACGTATCACGACATAGAACGAATGCCGGATAGGAAAAGGTCGACGATGGGGACGGCCATCGGATAAGCATGATGAAGGACGATCATCAAGAGGTGAAGGACGATCACCTAGCAGGGTACGGCTGCTCTCGGGGTTTATCATGACATAGGAAGAATGTCAGATAACAAGATCAACGATGGGGACGGCCATCGGGTAAAACGATGAAGGAAGATCATCAAAAGGTGAAGGAAGATCACCTGGCAGGGTATGGCTGCCGAAAAGGTATCATGACATAGGACGAATGTCAGATAGAAAGGTAATAGTTTAACAAGTTCCGTTGGGGATTTTGCTGGGGAAAAGTAAACACGGACGAGTGTCTACATCCAAGAAATGAGAGGTATAATTGTTTGGGTACTGTGTATAGACTAAAGATGCGGACGAGCATTCTTAAGACTATGATACAGACGAGTATCAGGTAGAAACAAAAGCTGACACATGTTCAGAGATGATGATACAGACGAGTACCAACTGGTTAACAAAGAACACGGACGAGTATTGATTCTGCGGGGACTCTTCTGGGGAATAATAGACACAGACGAGTGCCTAAATTCAAGAAGACATAAGTGTTTGAAATTGTGTATAGATTAAAGATGCGAACGAGCATCCTTAAGACCATGATACAGACGAGTATCAGTAGAAACAAACGTTGCCGCATGTTCTGAGATGATGATACGGACGAGTATCAACTGGTTAACAAAGAACACGGACGAGTGTCGAATCTGAGGGGATATATAAGTGGTATATATAAGATACGGACGAGTATCTGTATGAGTGAAAAAGGAGTAACAAGTATGAGTGGTGTACGGATGAGTGTATAACTTGCTGGGGAGAATGGCACGGACGAGTGTCAAAAGAGGGAAGTGTAATATAAACAAGTGTATGATTTATAAAATGTTTCCGGTATCTATGTTGGGGAAGGTGACACAGACGGGTGTCAGGGAATTTGTATAGATATATGTATCTGTGAGTGCAAAGAGGACGCTTTGGCTTTCTACTGGGATATGACACGGATGGGTGTCAGGAAGTATCTGTATCTTTAAGGGAAATGTGCCTTGGCTCTCTGCCGGGGAATCCGGGGAGTTCTCTGTACATTGCTGACGGATTATCAGTATTCTCAAGTGTTTGATTCAGAACATGGCTCATGATTATGCAATATGTTTGATTTTTGCCGTAATGCTCCGTATTAGACGGAATGCTACGCTCTGTGGGGAAGATGTGATGAGAATGCTATGATTATGTAAAAGATACTGATCTGGGATTCGGATCCCATTGCTGCGAAGATCTCTGGTTGATCTGCTTGAAGTGGACATCCCAGCTGGGGATGAGATCATTGGTAGATCTGACATATATGACTCTGTTTGGGGAGAATAGGTCACTGATAGACCTATGCTGGTAATGAGGGACCCAACTGGGGCTTGTAGAAGCTTCCTTCACTCTGTTGTGATTTCTCCAGGCGTTTCTCTTCTGGATGGAGGCTGAAACTCTGTGGGGTGATGGTTCCATGGCTTTTGCACTTGGCTGAGGAGGAAAAATAAATGGCAACTCAGCTGGGGAGAGAGCACCTCCGGTGTTTAGACTGAGTAGACAATGATTTATCAGCTTGCTGGGATGAAGCTTTCATGCCCCATGCTGTGCTTTGAATACCTGCAATCTTGAAAACTCAGAGAAACGCACAAGTAATCCCGAGGTATCCTTTACCAGATTCCATCATAAGAGTTCAGGCACTCCTGGGAATTAGTATATTTCCTGCAAGCACGTATTTTTAGAAGAGAAGCATCTGTATTTATGCAATCAGTATCTTAAAGACATCGGACATTTTTGCAAATGAAGATAAAATGTACGAAACGAACATGACTGAAAATCTGATTTTATTAATTCATGTGCCCTGAATTGGCAAGATACAGTCAAAGAAACAAATCCCCTAAAATGAGGAGATTGTTACAAATTGAGAAATAAAAGGTATTGGAAATGTTGATGACGCTTCAAGGAGCTTCCCTATGACTCGTATGACATTTGACGTTCTTCTTATCTTGCTTTCTGAAGAAGGCTGATTCTGAAAGAAGCTTGATCCTTTTTAAGCTTACCAAGTTGTAAGTGATACAGATGAATTCAGAGTACAGTTGTTCGCTTATTCCCTTATTTTGCATGGATCTCCCTTTCGGGTTTTCAATCCATCGGGATGCCCCTTTTTGCCTGAGTCGTCCAATGCGGCTTTTCAACTCAGCGGGTGTACACCTTTTTTTTTTTTTTAAATTTTCCCTTACTTTTGCCCGAGTCTTTTATTCTGTTTTTGACTCGCCGGGATGCCCTATTTTTGCCTGGACTTACATTCTATTTTTATGTCCAGCGGGTCATTTTATGCGAAGTATTTTTTAACTGCATCTGAATTCACAGGGGACGGGAAGTCTTCGCCATCCATAGTACTGAGCATCAGTGCTCCACCAGAGAAAACTTTCTTTACTACGAATGGCCCTTCATAGTTCGGAGTCCATTTTCCCCTGTGGTCTGTATGAGGAGGGAGGAGTCTTTTCAACACAAGATCTCCTACTTGGTACTCTCGGAGCCTGACTTTCTGATCGAAGGCTTTCTTCATTCTTTTCTGATACAGCTGTCCATGACAGATTGCAGCTAATCTCTTCTCTTCAATCAGACTCAGCTGTTCGTATCGGGACCAAACCCATTCTGCTTCATTCAACTTAACATCCATTAATACCCGCAGGGAGGGTAATTCAACTTCAACAGGTAGGACTGCTTCCATACCATACACAAGCTGATACGGTGTTGCCCCAGTGGATGTTCTGATTGATGTACGGTACCCATGCAAGGCAAACGGTAGCATTTCATGCCAGTCCTTATAGGTGACTACCATCTTCTGCACAATCTTCTTGATATTCTTATTAGCTGCCTCAACAGCGCCATTCATCTTTGGCCTGTAAGGAGAAGAATTGTGGTGTTGGATCTTGAAGTCCTGGCACAGTTCTGCCATCATTTTATTGTTTAAGTTGGAACCATTATGAGTAATGATTCGCTCGGGCACTCCATACCGACAGATGATATCTCTCTTCAGAAATCGGGCTACCACTTGCCTTGTAACATTTGCATAGGAAGCTGCTTCAACCCACTTGGTGAAATAGTCAATGGAAACCAGGATGAATCTGTGGCCATTTGAAGCAGTCGGTTCAATCTTGCCAATCATATCAATGCCCCACGTGGCAAAGGGCCAGGGTGACGACATCACATTCAGAGGATTTGGAGGCACATGCACTTTATCCGCATAAATCTGGCATTTATGACATTTTCTGGCATAAGCACAACAGTCTGCATCCATTGTGATCCAGTAGTAGCCTGATCTTAACAACTTTTTAGCCATTGCATGCCCTCCAGCATGGGTACCAAAGGATCCTTCGTGCACCTCGTGCATCAACAAGTCTGCTTTTGTTCTATCAACGCATCTGAGGAGTACCATATCAAAGTTTCGCTTGTACAAGGAACCATCGGTATTCAGGAAGAAACTACCAGCTAGCCTTCTTAATGTCTTCTTATCGTTGGAAGATGCCTCGGGTGGGTATGTTTGATCCTCCAAGAAGCATTTAATATCATGGAACCAAGGCTTATCATCTTTAACAACGTCTGCTGAGAACACATATGCTGGTCTGTCAAGTCTGGACACTGAAATCCGAGGTACAAAGTTGGCAGCTTGAACTTTGATCATGGATGAAATGGTGGCAAGAGCATCTGCAAATTGATTCTCGTCCTGAGGGATATACTCAAGCTTGACCGTTGTAAAGAAATTCAATAACCTCCTTGTATAATCTCTGTAAGGTATCAGATGATCCTGGTGTGTGTACCATTTGCCGTTGGTTTGATTGATTACCAAAGCTGAATCTCCGAACACAGTCAAAGTTTTGATCCTGAGGTCAATGGCTTCCTCAAGACCCATAATACAAGCTTCATATTCGGCTTCGTTATTAGTGCAGTTAAAGGTGAGTTTTGCCGAGAAAGGCATGTGAACTCCCTTAGGTGTAATGAGTACTGCACCAACACCACGACCATTCATATTAACAGCCCCGTCAAACATCATAATCCATTCTTCTTCTGGGTCAGGCCCTTCAGTGTGAACAGGCTCTTCATGATCTTTTGCTTTTATGAACATGATATCTTCATCAGGGAAGTCAAATCTCATAGGCTGGTAATCATCAATAGGTTGCTCAACAAGATAATCAGACAGTACACTGCCCTTGATGGCTTTCTGAGATGTATACTGAATGTCATATTCTGTGAGGATCATTTTCCATCTTGCAACCCGTCCGGTAAGCGTTGGCTTCTCAAAAATGTACTTAACTGGGTCCATCTTTGAAATCAATAAAGTGGTGTGGGTCAACATATACTGCCTTAGTCGGCGAGCAGCCCACGATAAACCACAACATGTTTTCTTGAGTAGTGAATAACGTTGTTCACAGTCGGTAAACTTTTTTCTTAGGTAGTATATTGCATACTTTTTTCTACCAGACTCGTCATGCTGGCCCAACACACACCCCATTGACTCTTCTAATACTGTTAAGTACATTATCAGAGGTCTTCCTTAAACTGGAGGCATAAGGATTGGAGGCTCTTGTAAGTATTCCTTGATCTTGTCAAAAGCCCTCTGGCACTCTTCATTCCACCTGACCGTTTGCTCTTTTCTTAGCAATTTGAACAAGGGTTCACAGGTTGCTGTAAGGTGAGATATGAACCTCGAAATGTAGTTCAATCTACCTAGAAACCCCCAAACTTCTTTTTCAGACTTCGGTGCAGGCATTTCTTGAATGGCTTTGACTTTATCAGGGTCAACTTCAATCCCTTTCTCACTTACAATAAATCCCAGCAGCTTACCAGACCGTACCCCGAATGTGCACTTGTTGGGGTTTAACTTCAGTTGGTACTTCCTCAAACACTTGAATAACTTTAGCAGATTTACCAGGTGGTCTTCTTCTGTGAGAGACTTGGCAATCATGTCATCCACATAACATTCTATTTCTTTATGGATCATGTCGTGGAATAATGTTACCATAGCCCGTTGATATGTTGCACCAGCGTTCTTCAGTCCGAATGGCATCACCTTATAACAGAAGGTGCCCCAGGGTGTGATGAAAGTTTTCTTCTCCATGTCTTCAGGTGACATTTTGATCTGATTGTATCCTGAAAATCCATCCATGAAGGAGAACACCGAGAACTGAGCCGTATTATCTACCAATACATCAATGTGAGGTAAAGGGAAGTCATCTTTCGGGCTGACTCTGTTCAGATCTCGGTAATCTACACACATCCTTACCTTGCCATCCTTCTTAGGCACAGGTACAATATTAGCAACCCACGGCGGATAGCTAGTTACAGCAAGGAAACCGGCGTCCCATTGTTTTTGTACCTCTTCTTTGATTTTCATTGCCATATCTGGGCGAGTACGGCGCAACTTCTGCTTTACTGGCGGGCAGTCTTCTTTTAAAGGCAGCTTATGCATGACAATATCGGTGTCCAACCCTGGCATATCCTGATAAGACCAAGCAAACACATCCACATACTCCCGAAGCATATCAATCAGTTCCTCTTTTACCGAATCTTGTAGGCAGGCCCCGATCTTAACCTCTTTCACGTCTTCTTCCGTACCAAGATTAACCGTTTCGACCTCCTCCTGATGAGGAGTAATAACCTTCTCCTCTTGCCTTAACAACCTGGCTAGCTCTTCAGGAAGCTCATAATCTTCTTCAACCCCTTCATCAGCTTGATTGATTGGATTGTCAAAGTCATACAGAGTCATAGCTGTGTTGTTGTCGGTGCATTCTGAAAGGCACTCTCTGCAAGGGTTTAGATTGTTCATTTTAGTGATCGATTTTAATCTTGTTTAGGAAAAAGTGAAATGAAGTTATCATTTTGGAAAACATTGCCATTTTATTTTTGTACAAAAAGAAAAATGAAAAACAGTGAGCGGAAAAGGAAAAGACTCATTTGCAAAAGATGTCTGATATTCATTGATTGATCTGTTTGCACAAAATTACAAGATGGCCCGATTACAAAATGAGTCTTGTCATCTTGGGCAAGATGCAAGACTTGATGCATGCTTAAAAATACAGGAAATAATAATTACTCTGCAGGAGTAACCCTTATAATTTCCTGGGAAGACCAGTTTGAGATATGGCTCCCCGGGGTCCTTGGACGTATCCAGCTCTCCAGGTTGCGTTCATCTTCCGACTCATCTTCCAAGTTGTTCACTACATCCGGGGTGAGCATTCCCCCGCTGACAAAGTTGGGCTTCTTGGAAGCCTCTGATTGATCTTGTTGAGTTGGTTTGTAACCCAACCCAAATCTGTCTTCCTTCTTTTCCACGGGCAGCAGCTTGCCCCAGCCTTGGGCAGTACCCTCTTCGACAACCTTCCTAGCTTGCTGATAAGATGTCATGGAGGTTCCCAGTACAGCAGACGCTTCATTAATGTCCAGGGCCTCAAATCCCTGGCTCATGGTTTCATGGATCTCTCCATCCATCTCAATATACTTATACGTAGCCAGATGGTTAACAAAGATGTCCTCTTCCCCACAGATGGTGATGATCTGGCCTTCCCACTCGAATTTCAGCTTCTGGTGAAGGGTAGACATAACAACGCCAGCGGCATGGATCCAAGGTCTACCCAACAAACAGCTGTAGGCCGGCTGAATGTCCATCACATAGAAGGTAATTTTGAAGGTCTGCGGGCCAATCATCACAGGCAGATCAATCTCCCCTAGCACTGATCTTTTAGAGCCATCGAAAGCTCTCACCACCAAATTACTTGGACGGAGTGCCAAGCCATCATATTCCAGCTTCACCAAGGCTTTCTTTGGTAGGACATTGAGCGATGACCCAGTGTCTACCAGTACATGAGATAGAACAACACCCTTGCATTCTAGGTTGATGTGTAAAGCCTTGTTGTGGTTACGTCCCTCAGTTGTCAAATCAATATTGGTAAGGCCCAGTCCATGACTGGTGTTGACATTTGTCACCACAGTTTCTAGCTGATTAACAGTGATCTCTTCTGGCACGTATGCCGCGTGCAAGACTTTCAATAATGCATTCCTGTGAGCTTCAGAACACATCAACAGGGATAATATGGAGATCTTTGAGGGAGTTTGGTGAAGTTGATCCACCACCTTGTAATCACTTCTCTTTATAATTCTCATAAACTCGTCTACATCTTGCTCAAAAGATGTCTTCTGAGTTTCTTTGATAATTGGTTCTTCAGGTATCACACTCTTCCCCTTTGCTTTGACAGCAGCTTATGCTTCGGCATTAGGTCTTTGCAATTGTGAGGCAAAAAGGCGTCCGCTTCTGGTGAAGCCTCCGCCTCCCCCAACATTATCAATCTGTGGAGAAGAGGTTGAAGAATCCAAAGTGATTTTCTCCCCATTGCAGTAGAGGTCAGAGCCATAATGCCAAGGTATGCCATTACTGCTTTCATATGGAACGGGTCCAGGCACCGTGATGGTAACTGGACTGACTGCTGCAGAGGAAGGTACTGAAATGGTGTGCGGATCGTAGTAGATGGTGACCGGTGACCTGGCAAGAGGTGCCACTGTTTGTTGTTGAAAGTTGTTGTTTGGAGGAACATTTGATGGGTCATAGTAAATGGTGACTGCCGAGATATCTTCATTAATTTCTGTTGGCGTTGTAGAAGATTCTGCTGAATAAATGGGTGCTGATGTTGTAGAAGAGATGGTTGTTGACATCTGATTTGTTGAAGTGATGGACAGAGCCATTGTTGATGATATTGATGAATTGGTCGGAATGATTGTTGTTGCAGTTGTAGAAGAGTCAGGAATTGTTGTCAAAGGGATTGCTGGATTTGTAGGCGCTGTTGTTGTGATCTGAAGTATACCACTTTTGATAAGACCATCTATGCCGCTTATCAAATTATCACACCCGTTGACCGAAATGTTACAATAACCACAACCGAGCTCACACCCGGGGAACATCTGGCATTCTAGGAGCTGGGCTTTAATCTCGACTAGAGGTGTCCGAATCTGTCCAACACTGGTGATTAAGAAAGATGGCTTGTCTTCCTCAATGGCATTAATTCTTGGCCCTCCATAATTGGGCATGGGATTCTTGGTGACACTTGGAGGGGGTGCAAAGTTGAGGGCTTTAGAATCCACCAGATCTTGTACCTTCATTTGTAAAGCCCTGCATTTCTCAATATTGTGGCCAGGCGCATTGGAGTGGAAAGCGCATCTGGCGTTGACATCGTAGTTTCTTGGCAGATTGGAGGGATCTGGTGGTGCCAGTGTCCTTAACTCAACCAGGTTGAGCTTCAGGAGTTGTGGCAATAAAGCGGCATAAGGCATAGGGATTGGGTCAATCACCCTATTTGCCTGCGATGGTCTTTGCTGAAAGGGTCTTTGCTATTGATTGTCGTGGTTGTTGTTATAAGTTCTTTGTGGCGGATACTGAACTTGCTGTTGATAATGTGATTGTTGTTGTGGTTGATATGTTGGTTGCTGAAGAATCGAAGCTGGAATAGTGACAGCTGCTACTGATCTGTGGACATGCTGAGATCTGCCTCTGTTGGCATAAATGGCATTTGTATCACCGGTTCTTCTAGGTCCCACAAAAGGATTTCTGGGATTACTTGACGAACTTGCACCATTATCAAAAATTTTACCCATCTTCAGAAGGCTTTCAATTCTTTCTCCAGCTATGACTACGTAAGCGAAGCTGGTGGAAGAAAAGGAAGCTAGCCTATCAATATATGTTCCTTGCAGAGTGTTCATAAACATGTCGGCCATTTCTCTTTCCGACATGGGTGGCTGGACAGCAGCAAGCTGTCTCCACCTCTGGGCATATTCCCTGAAGCTTTCTCTGGAGGATTGAGACATTCCCATCAGAAGGGTTCTGTTAGGAGCCATGTCCAGATTGTATTGGTACTGTCTGATGAAAGCTTCAGCTAGGTCCTTCCAGCACCTGATAGTAGCTCTGGTCAAGTGAGAGTACCACTCCCTTGAAGCCCCAGTCAAACTATCTTCAAAGTAAAACATCCACAGTTTTTCATCCATGGTGTATGCCTTAAGTCTTCCCAGAAAAGACTGTAAGTGAGTTCGTGGACAGGAAGTTCCATTGTACTTCTCGAAGCACGGGGGTTTAAACTTGTGGGGAATCCTTACCCCGTCCACTAACCCCATATCCATGACATCAAAACCTAGGGAGTTTTGAGACTCCAGAGATCTCAACTTCTCAGCAATTTCATCAAACCTCCTATCATAAACTTCATCCCCAGCTCCCATCACAGTAAACTACTCCTCTTGGGGGTCTTCCTGTAAGATCCTCCCCCCAGTAGTATTTCCTTGCACATTACCCGAGATGTTGACTTCCGGATGTAGATGAGGCCCATGTACTGGTGGATTAACATGGGGCTGACCCCTCTCATTGTTACTTGTTCCTCCAGTTCCCAGAGGAGGTTCTTCCGGGGTTTGTCTTTCTACCAATGCCCTCAACCTTTCTTGACTTTGGGCCAAGCCATTCATTACTTCCATGAATTGGGTCATTTGGTTTCTCATCTCCAGCCTTTCATTAGCCATCTGAGTTCTGACCTCTGTCAGATCTTGCTGTACTTGATCCATTTGGATACCAGGAAGGTTGTTGCGAGTAGGATACCGGTGCAGACGGTTGAGAGGGAACACCTGGCGGCGAGCAATAATTCCTGAACCACAACAGAGTTAGAAACAAACTAAAGTAAAGACAAACCTACAAAACAAAACAACAGTCAGTATGCAATGCAGTATGCTTATTTATTTTCCAAGGTATCCGGCTTGGCTCTTGGTTTTGACCTTTCCAGACCCTGAGGAATATACTTTGATGTTGCTTGAGAGAAAGAGACATCAATGAAACAAACTAACAAATACATTACAACTGGTGAATCATACATAGTTTGTTTTTACAACATATGCCCCTGAGGGGTCGAAATACAACATAAAAAAGAAGAGTACATGAAATGGCAATAACAACAAGCAAAGTAGTCAAACATCTAAGCCAAACTCATCCTCCTTGACCTCCATCAAAAGTGCTTCAGTTACAGGACCAGCTGGATGCTCTGTGATGTTCCTGATAAGCAGGTTCCTGGTGGCAATAGCAGTGGTTAGCTTCTTGTGTCTGTCTTGGTCCTTTGACCTCTTCACGCCAGCCCTAAGCTTCAATTCTGAAATTTCCTTCTGGGCTGCCAACAAAGCCTCTTGTTGCTTCTTCTCATTAGCCTCCAACTGCTCAATCCTAGCTTGAGTCCTCTTATCCTTTTGAGTGCGAGCTTCAGTGATTCTGACCTACCTAGCTTGACTTTCCTCTAGATAGAGGTCAGTCCTAGCCTTCTGAAACTGGGCCTCTTTACAGGCATTCTTCAATATTTGCTCTCCAGCTCTTGATTTCTTGATGTAATCTTCTGCTTTCTCAATCTTGGCCAGATGCTCCACTTTAAGCTTCTCCAACCTCTCAATGTCTAAACGACCATCACTCCTCTCCCAGAGGGTCTTCTTCAGAGCTTGAGACAGATTCTCATTCCTCTCCTTCAGCTTCTCAAATTCTTCCAGGCTGACAGTGGCTGGAGTTGGTACTGTGGATGGTCCAGGTACATCCTCAATGGTGAAAGGCATCCCAGAAGTTTGAGCCCTAGCATGAGACCATTCATAATACTGAGCTGAAGCCACATTATTGCATCTCCCAAGAATGGCCACCCCTTTGGTCTGGATGTTGTCCCAAGCCCAGGATGCTTGTCTGACAACAGCTAGATTAGGCTTTATCTCACAATAGGAGGGTGAACCAAAGCATAGCCCAATTGTCTCTTAAATAGCAAAGGATTGTAGTTGATGCAACCCTTCACTCCTACTAGAGGTACATTGGGGTACTGTCCACAGCTAGTGATTATGTCTCTGCCCTTGGTGCTCTGGGTGCACCATCTGATGTCATCTGAAGTCAGAGCAATGAGTCTCTTAGCCCAATTCTTCTGTTGGTGGGGATTCAGGAAGGCATCAGTCCTGGGTAAGTGTTTGAGCAGCCAAGTATGAAATAGAGGAGCACAGCATCTCACCAATTTTCCTCTTTGTTTCTCATTTCTTTGGTGAACAGAATAATAGAAATCCCCCAGCAATGTGGGTACTGGGTTCCTCAAAAGGAAGAGATGAATGGCATTCTTGCTGATAAACTTGGGCTCATCTGCAAATAGTATAACCCCATATATACTGAGGGCCAACAATGCACAAACTTCCCTCCACTCTCCCAAAGAGGCCTTCAGGATGGCCTGAGAAGTCAGAAAATCTAGGTGCAAACCAGGGATCCCTGCCTTTGTTGTCATGTTCTGCTCAATCAGAATAGGCTCCAGGTATAGTGCTTTTTCCACTTCTCCATTGTTGGGAGAAGTCATCTCTGGGTTGAAGGGGATATCACCCCTGACAGGTACTCCAATCAATGATGAGAACTCCTCCAGCAAAGGTCCCAGCTGAAAGTTCTGGAAAGTGAAGCATCTCAAAGGAGGGTCATAAAACTGTAGGCAAGTGTGGATCAAACTCCTCTGAGAAGGGTCTAGGTCCATAACCATATCAAGGATGCCTCCATAATGCTCTCTGAATAATGGGATGTGGTCTGGAGTGATAAGTGCCTGGACCTGCCTGATGCCAGCCAGCATAGGCTCACAGAAATGGTATGAAATGTTGCTCTTCTTGGGTGCCATGATTGCTGATAAAGAGCTGAAAACAGATGCTGATGATGAAGACTGATACTAGAGATGAGCCACTGATAGGCTGAGGATGATGATTGGGGTAGCTGAAGCAGGCAACCGATGAAGATAGCTTAAGCAGATAACTGATGAACAAGGGTCTATGCAGATGAATGGGTCAAAACCAAGCCAGATGCAATGTGGATACCCTGAAAAACAAATAAACAAATGTTAAAATGATGCAATGATGAGTATGCAAATGATATGCAAGGGTTTGTGATCAAGCTGGATCTGACTACTGTTTTGGTATAAAGGCCCATGTATGTTCAAGAAGTCCAGATGGAGGTTCAGAAATCCAGTAACCAAGGTGGGGGACTCAAATAAAGAGTCACATGTCCAGGGTTAAATCACAAGAACTGTCCAAAGTGAAGCATTCTTAAACAAAACAAGCATCAGGGTATGATGTGGCCAAGGGTTCCTGCAAACCTGTAAATAGCCCAACCCCCTCACAGGTGGTGTTCTAAAACAAGGATCCTCAGGCTTGGATCAGTTATGAGAAGTGTAAACACTTCTAACCCGGAGGTACAGTGTTTACAATAACCATAAAAGATCCTCCTCTAATTCACCTCAGTTTCTGAAGGTCATAGTAAAGGTCATCCAGACTTAGCAGGCTTCCCAGATAGCCCTAGCACTACAGGAAATCTGTAGCACAGAGTTCTCAAGAAGAAACCCACATCTGAACCGTGTTTCATATTCCCGCACCAGACCGAAATGGAATGGGAAAGAACATGAACCACTCTAGCCTAGGTGTCACTCAGGTCCCAGGTATAGGACCTTAAACTCTCAGTAGAACCCCACCCACGAAAACAAAAACCAGATCCAGCCAGATGATAGTATGACAGTATGATATATAAAGCTGTAAAGAAAGCAATAAATAACTGTACATAAAGCAATAAATAAAGCAACTATATAAACACAATTAGCACATAACACCCCAGTAAACACAAATCAAACAAGCGCTAGGAGGAACCCACAAAAAGAACCAGAAGCCCTGGTTACAGTATAAGGGTTCCCCAGCAGAGTCGCCAAGCTGTCGCTCCCACCAAATGACACCTCTGGTCAGAAGGGGTACATACGCGAACGGTCGGCGAAAGGAGGAAGGAAATGAATAGAGTCGCCAGCTAGGCATTTTTATCCCGAAGGAAAGGTAATGCTACATAAACCTAAGAAAAGATATGGACAAGACGGTCGCAAACCAGAGAGACTGAGAAAGGGGGTTGGTTACAACCTGGGAAGGTATTAGCACCCAGATTGTCCGCCGTACTCGACGGGATCCACGCTTAAAAGATTTGTGTTTTAAAGGGGTAGTGTCAGTGCAATTTGTGTATCAAAGCTGGAAAGAATGCAAGTGTCAGTGTAAAAGAAGTGCAGTGTATATAAGTGAAGTGTCAGTTGTCGCTCCCACTAAATGAGGCTAAGTCAAATAGGGTACAGACGCGAACGGTCGGCGGAAGGAGAATGAATGAATAGAGTCGCCAGCTAGGCACTTTTATCCCGAAGGAAAGGTAATGCTGCATAAACCTAGGAAAAGATATGGATAAGACGGTTGCGAACCAGAGAGACTAAGAAAGGGGGTTGGTTACAACCTGGGAAGGTATTAGCACCCAGATTGTCCGTCGTTCTCGACGGGATCCACGCTTAAAAGATTTGTGTTTAAAGGGGTAGTGTCAGTGCAATCTGTGTATCAAAGCTGGAAAAGAATGCAAGTGTCAGTGTAAAAGAAAAGTGAAGTGTATAAGAGAAGTGTCAGTGTGAGAACAAGAATGAAATGCTCAAGACTATGAGGCTTAAAGAATAATGCTGGAAGGAGGGGGAATATACAGAGACTTTTGTTCGATAACTGTTAAGTTATTCCTACGTATCCTCTCGTGCAATGAGGAAGTCAGAACATTGTAGTTCGACCCAAAGAGACTGAAAGATGAATTGACTTGTGAACTGCTTACTTGCCTATGCTCAAGTGTATGACCTGTCTGGCTCAGGTGCAAACTGTCTTGCATTAGACGGAAGAAGCAAGTTCTCGGTTGTGAGTGAATGAGATGAGAAAAGAATCCCGGAGGAGACGATTATTGTTTGTTTTTGTGTTTTCAGTCTTGTTATTGCTTTTTGGAGTTTGTCATAAATTAATGAGCTTAAGCCTAAACCAATGGGTTAGTAAACTCATCACATCCTCCCTCTGATTAGGGGTAATGAGAATACCTTAAGTGTGAAGTCAGTATCTCACACTTAATCACCATGATGTAGGATTAAGATCATTAACCTACTTGTGATTATTTAGATATTTTTGTTGTTTTTGTTTAGTGTTAAGTAATGAGCTTAAGCCATAATCAGGGATTAAACAGACTCATTACACCATCCTAATAGAAGGATAATAGATGAGAATGTTTAAGCTGAGGAAAGCTCCTCAACTTAATCCATGATTAGGGATTAACCTCATGACAAAACAAAGCCTTTATTAAATGGATTTTAGCTAATGATAAGATGAAGAAATGATTTTTATGGTTTGTAAGACAACTTGAGGGGGACTTGTCCATCAACATTAGGGTTAGTCCTTCTTTACCAATTAAGGAAGAATTAGAACCCTAATGCAAGGCCCAAGTTACAAGCTGGATGTCTTGATGATTATTAAGTGAATTGATTAAGGAGTTAAACACATTAAGGGTTTAACACTTAGGATTAAAGTTATACACTCCATCCTAATAGAAGGATGTAGGCATAAGCTTAATCACAAAGCCTTAAAGCCTTTAGGGTTTAGTCCTTGATTATGAGGTGAGAAGAGAAGACTCAAAGAGACACAAAGGTAAAAACTAAGTGGGGGACTAATCAAACCCTAATTGTTATCATGCTTGGTCACTCCTAGGGTTTGTGAGGTTTAAGAAAGAAATCTTCAAGGAACCACCTAGGAGAGAAGCAGATGAGAGGAGCAAAGAGAAGCAAAACAACTTGCTTCACTTAAGAAGGCAAGTTGCTTGAAGAAAGAAGGCAAGATGAACAAGGATGAACAAGCTCAATCCAATACACATACAAAATGCAGCAAGGGAAGTATGAAAGAGATGAAAAGAGAATGTGAGAAGTGAAGGCAAATTCACTTCTCAAACAACTTACCACCTGAAAGGTTAGCAAAAGAAATGAAATGCAATGCAAAATGAGATGTAATGCCATGATGCAAACCAAAACCAGAAGCATAAGTAGGATTTTAATGATGCTAAGAGATGATGCAAACATGAGGCAAGGCAAGAGAATGATCAAACAAACATAAAGATGCAAATGAGACATGTTTAGGACCATGGATGTACATGAAAAGTTATGAAATGCAAACGACATATAACATGGCAAATGAAAGATGCAATGATCACACATGATTCTAATATGTCCTAAGATGTCTCATGAATCAAATGAATGCACAAAATGTCATGGCAAGTCATGGTATGCAAGCAAATGAGAAATGGATGCAAAGGAAAGCACAAATTAGGGTTTATGATCAACACACAAAGCAAAAATCCAAAACCAGAAGCCAATGACATGATAAAAATTTGAAAATGCAATCAAAGGAACCCTAAACCTACACAAACTCACTGCCCAAAGGAGGGGATCCAACTCTTAACCTAGTGAGAGTTATGAATTTTCTAAGATTGCTAGGGTTTTAAGGTACCTTGTCAAGAAAAATGCAAAATAAATTGAAAATGCAAGATCAATTCATGCCAAATTTATCCTATAAACTACATGCTATACAAGATGCAATGCAAAAAGAATCATGATCCAACTCTCAAAGGTTAGACAGAAATGAATTTTTGAAGTTTGAAGCAAAATAATGCCTTGAAATGAAATTAAATCCAAAGAAAATTATCAAAAAGGCATCAAGAACAAAAAAGAAATTTGTTTTGAGAGTTGGACAATGTTTCTAAATGTTCCTAAATGCTATGTGAATTTTTTTGTGATTTTTAAATACCTAAAAGTATTTTTAATTAATTAATTTTCATTAATTAATTAAGAATAAACTTTTAAATGATTTAAAAATAATTTTTAATGCAAAAAATAAAAATAAAAATATTTTTGTGTTCTGAAAATTAATTAAACCTTTGACAAAAACTTTCAGAATTTTTAAAGGTTTTTTGCTATTTTAAATTAAATGTGCAAAATAAATCAAATAAAATTAAAATAATGAGAAGTATGCACAATGGACGAACCAAATGGATTCTGGGCTGAGAAAGGTTGACTTGGCGCCACATCCAATGGCCTAAGTTCAAACCTGGCTAATTCTGGTTTTAAAATTAATTAAATTGGATTCATTAAGTTAATTGAGGATTAGGGCTAAATGAAGAGATCCTGGTCATCCAAACACGCGCGGGTCAAAGGAAGTCAAACGCATCCACGGCCAGAATTCAAAGTTCATTAATTACACAGATTATGGCTAATGATTTTCAGGTGGCCGGAGAAGACTTCCGGTCGTCTTCTCCAGCGAACCAAAACCCTAGATTTTGCCACAGGTTACTAAACAAGCAATTTCTTCCACAGAAATGATCCTCTCCCCAATCTAAACCTAACCCCTCCTTCAAAAATCATTTATTTTCATTAACAAGCCTGAATCGAAGGAAAATACGAAACACGAGCAAACTTTCAGAGTGACATGAAATGGTCATCTCTTACTTATTTTCAAATCTAAATACATCCAGATGATCAGTGCAACATGTAGATTCAATTTGTAACAAGAAAATGGAGTTCTGAGAAAAAAGTTCTTAGGTTGTTCCTGAGCTGGAGACCTTCAAAAATGAACTTTCAGAGCCTTCCTTTCGTGCCAATGATCTCCCTTGATCCTCCTGAGGTTGATGGAACCCTTGAATGAAGTTGAGAGTGGCTAGTTTTTGTGGTTCAGTTCTGGTGTAGCAGGAAATTAGGTTCTTGTGTGTGCTGTTTCAGATCATTGTGAGGGGTGGGATCTGTTCTATGGATGATTTCTGGTTGATTGGTGAAGGAGTTAGTGAAGTTTGATGGCTGTGTTGTATGATTCGAAGAGGGAAAGGTTTTGACAATTTTTGGAGTGTGCTGCAATGTGTGTGTTTCAGGCTTGTGTATGTTATGTTTTATGATCCTTAGGTGATCCATAAACTATCCCAACAAATCTGGAGAGCAGGTGTGCACTGTGGGATTGGTATGGGATGATTGGCCCAAAAGTCAAGTTTTGTGTACTTGCAGCATGGGTTGTGGCAGAGGAAGTCTAGAGGCTTGTCCTGCCTCAGCTTGAGTCAAGGATAGCCCTTGGATGGCTCATGAAAGACTGCTGCATTTGGATCATGAGTTGGGAGGGTTCCTGCAACTTGGCCACTTGGTACATTTCATGACTTTTGGCTATGTGAATGTGAGAAAACTTGCTGAATTGTTGGTGAGGCATGCTTCATGAAGTCATGGCAATGTATTGAAACCAGCTAGAGGTCAAACAAACCCTTTGAGAATCAATTTGCAAGAAATCCCTCTTTGCACTTTCATGAAAAATGACTTATGGTTATGTGAAAATCAAGGCATAGAAATGGAAAATTCTTTGGGCCAATTCTGATTTTAGGTCATGCATTGCATTGGTATGATGATTAGAGGTCACATTGAAGTCACATAAAGGCTTGCCATGAGAAATTGCAAGTTTTCCATTTTGTGCAAAAGTGAAATTTCAATGATTTTATCCAACTTTGCAAGGCCATAACTTTTGATCCAAAATGAATTAGAATGAGTTCTTGTACTTTTTGAAAAGGGAATGATCCATTCTACAACTTTCATGACCAAAGTTTTCCCATTTGAAGCATTTTTGAATCAAAAAGCAAGGTTTGAAAAAGTTTCCCAAAATGGCAAGTTTCCATTACAAGTCATTTTCCCAAAAAGTCAACTTTGCAAATGGCTTGAAATTCTTCAATTTTGTGAACTTCTAACATCTTCTATGATCAAATAAAGATCATACACAATCAAAATGATGAAGAACACCCTTTGGTTGGGTCAATGAGGGCCTCAGATGCCCTGATTTTGCACTGACTTGCTCAAAAAGTCAACTCTTGATTAGATGCCTTCCCCATTGAATTTTTTCATAAAAATTGATATGCATGATCCCTATACCATATAGAGACCAATAGAAACAAGAATGACCAAAAAATTTGGAGTTATGGCCTTTAAAACCAAAACCCTAATTCTAGGTCAGCTGTGCAGTTAAACCTGGCTCTGCTTCCATGCCATTCCCAGTTCTTGTGATTCTTTGATTTTCTTGACTTTGAGAGGATATAATATGATGCTTGAACATACATGGACCCCTTTGAAGTGATTGATGACCTTTGGAGTGGCTCAAATGGCTCTTGGATTGCTCAGATCACAAACCCTAGATGCAGATGACTTAGAATCAATGCAGTGAATCAAAAATGCAATATGAGATGCTATGATTGAGTTGATGCATATGAAGAGATCACAAGCCATGGTGTGAATGAGTGAGGCTATCAGAAAATAAAGCATATTTTAAAGTGCGGGCGACGGAGGACGACCGTCGAGCAGAGGACGACTGCTGGGGAATGAGCAATGACGGGAACGGCCGACACGCTGGGGATATAAGAGATTATGATGGGGACGACCATCGAGCAAAGCTATCAGACTCTCTGGGGATTATAGGTAAATGAAATAAATGATGAGGTACGGTCATCAAAGGTGAAGGACGATCACCTAGCAGGGGACGGCTGCTCTGTTGGGGATAAGATGAGGGACGGTCATCTAAGGGTGAAGGACGATCACCTGGCAAGGTACGGTTGCCAAAAGCATCGCGACATAGGACGAATGCCGGATAAAAAGGTCGACGATGGGGATGGCCATCGGATAAAATGATGAAGGACGATCATCAAGAGGTGAAGGACGATCACCTAGTGTCGCTCCCACCATAAGACACCGGGTCAGATAGGGTACAGACGCGAACGGTCGGCGAAAAGGGAGGATGTGAGAACACACAGGAGTGAACTCACAGGGAATGAATAGAGTCGCCAGCTAGGCATTTTTATCCCAGAGGAAAGGTAATGCTGCATAGACCTAGAAATGACATGGATAAGACGGTCGCGAACCAGAGAGACTGAGAAAGGGGGTTGGTTACAACCTGGGAAGGTATTAGCACCCAGATTGTCCGCCGTACTCGACGGGATCCACGTTTAAAAGATTTGTGTTTTAAAGGGGTAGTGTCAGTGCAATTTGTGTATAAAAGAGCTAGAAAAAAGATGTACAGGTGTCAGTGTAAGAGAAGTGAAGTGTAATATGAAAGTATCAGTGTAAGAACAAAGATGAAATGCTCATGATAATGAGGCTAAAGAATAAGGCTGGAAAGAGGGGGAATATACAGAGACTTTTGTTCGATAACTGTTAAGTTATGCCTACGTATCCTCTCGTGCAATGAGGAAGTCAGAACACCGTAGTTCGACCCAAAGAGACTGAAAGATGAATTGACTTGTGAACTGCTTACTTGTCTATGCTCAAGTGTATGACCTGTCTGGCTCAGGTGCAAACTGTCTTGCATTAGACGGAAGAAGCAAGTTCTCGTTTATGAGTGAAGGTGATGAGAAGAGAATCCTTGAGGAGACGATTATTGTTTGTTTTTTGAGTTTTCAGTCTTTGATTGCTTTTTGAAGTTTGTCATAAGTTAATGAGCTTAAGCCTAAACCAAAAGGTTAGTAAACTCATCACATCCTCCCTCTGATTAGGGGTAATGAGAATACCTTAAGTGTGAAGTCAGCTTCTCACACTTAATCACCTTTGATGCAGGGTTAAGGTCATTAACCTACTTGTGATTTTTTAGATGTTTTTGGTGTTTTTGTTTAGTGTTGAGTAATGAGATTAAGCCATAATCAAGGATTAAACAGACTCATTACACCATCCTAATAGAAGGATAATAGATGAGAATGTTTAAGCTGAGGAAAGCTCCTCAACTTAATCCATGATTAGGGATTAAACCCATGACAAAACAAGCCTTTGATTAAGTGGATTTTATTTAATGGTAAAATGAAGAAGTGATTTTTATGATTTGTAAGACAACTTGAGAGGGACTTGTCCATTAACACTAGGGTTAGTCCTTCTTAACCAATTAAGGAAGAATTAGAACCCTAATGCAAGGCCCAAGTTACAAGTGTGATGTCTTGATGATTATTATGTGAATTGATTAAGAGATTTAAACACATTAAGGGTTTAACACTTAGGATTAAAGTTATACACTCCATCCTAATAGAAGGATGCAGGCATAAGCTTAATCACAAAGCCTTAAAGCCTTTAGGGTTTAGTCCCTGATTATGAGATGAGAAGAGAAGACTCAAAGAGACACAAAGGTAAGAAACTAAGTGGGGGACTAATCAAAACCCTAATCATTGTCATGCTTGGTTGTTCCTAAGGTTTGTGAGGTTTAAGAAAGAAGTCTTCAATGGAACCACCAGGAAACAGATGAAAGGATCAGGAGAAACAAAGCAACTTGCTTCATTCAAGAAGTCAAGTCACTTGAAGAAAGAAGGTAAGAAGAAGAAGAATGAGCAATCTCAATCTCAAACACATAACAAAATGCAGCATGGATGCATAGAAGAGATGAAAAGAAGTTATGAGAAGTGAAGGCAAATTCACTTCTCAAAGTGACTTACCACCTGAAAAGTTAGTAAAGGAAATGCAATGCAATGCAAAATGAGATGAAATGACATGATATAAACCAAAACCAGAAGCATATACATGATGATAATGATGCTATGAGATGATACAAACATGAAGCAAAGCATGGGGATGATCATACAAACTTATGGATGCAAATGAAGCAAGTTAGGAACCATAAACATACATGAAATGTTATGAAGTGCACATGGCATACAACATGGAAAATGCAAGATGCAATGATCAAACATGTTTGCAATATGTCTTAAGATGTTAAATGGATCAAATGGATGCACAAAATGCTATAGCAAGTCAAGGTATGAATGCAAATGCAAGATGGATGCACATGGAAGCCCAAATTAGGGTTTATGATCAAAGCATCAAACAAAAACCAAAATCAGAAGCAAACATAAATATAAAAAATTGAAAATGCACTCAAAGGATCCCTAATCCTATACTAACTCACTTCCCAAAGGAGAAGTTCCAACTCTTAACCTAATTCAAGTTATGATCTTCCTAAGTTTTCTAGGGTTTTAGGGTTCCTTAACAAGAAAAATGCCAAACAAATGAAAAATGAAAGATCAAATCATGCCCATTTAATCTCACAAACTACATGCTAAACACAATGCAATGCAAAAAGAATCAAGGTCCAACTCTCAAGGGTTAGGCAGAAATGATTTTTGGAAGTTTGGATCAAAATAATGCCTTGAAATGATTTTAATTCCATGGAAAATTCTCAAAATGCATCAAGATCAAAAAAGAATTTTGGTTTGAGGATTGGACAATGTTTCTAAATGTTTTAAAATGTTTCATGAATTTTTTGGTGATTTTTAAATACCTAAAAGTATTTTTAATTAATTAATTCTCATTAATTAAATTAAAATAAACTTTTAAATATTTAAAAATACTTTTTTAATGCGAAAAGTAAAAATAAAAATATTTTTGTGTTCTGAAAAATAATGAAAACCTTGACAAAAATTTTCATAATTTTTAAACATTTTTTGCTATTTTAAATAAACTATAGAAAACAAATGTATTTAAATGAAAATAAAAATGAAATTAAATGAATTAATGAAGAAGTCAACAGATCCTGAGGCTAGCATTCAAACTCACACGCGCGGGAGTTGACTAGGCGCGCATCTGGACGGCCTACATTCAAACTCACTAACCCTAATTAATTAGCCCTAATCCAGCCTTAATGACCCTCAGGTGACCGGAACAGTGTTCCGGTCATCTTCTCCGATCACTCCAAATTTCAAACTCTCTCCACACGCATCTAAAACAAAATCTAATTGCCCAGAACTCTTCCCCACTCAATCACGAATCAAAACCCCCATTCAAACAACATTTATCATTCCTAAACTGAGAGAATCGAATCAAAATAGTTTTAGGGCAAAAAGTTTCAGAACAAGATTAAACTCTCATCTCCTCACCATTTTCAAAACCAACAACATCAGAGTGATCAGTAAATCATGAAGAACAACTTAGGAACTTAAAAAATCATTTCTGGAAAAAATGTTCATGAAGCTACCTGAGTTTGAAGCTTTTCAGTTTGCCACTTTCTGACCCCTCTTCTTCGTGCAATCCACTCCTCTTAGGCCCCTGATGAACTCTTGATGCTTAGAACAAGTTTGTGATGGCTGGTTTGGAAGTTTGAACAAGTTCTGTTCAAGCTCAGGTGAGAATCGTGTTTGTGATTCTGGCAGTTTAAGGCAAGGATGATGGGTGCTTTGTGACCAGGAAGATGAGTTGAGTTGATCTATGAAGTTTGTTTTTGTGTTTGTGAGCTGTGTGATCAGTTTCGAAGGGTTTTGCTCTAGGGAGTGAAAATGAGAATGTTGTGTTGTGGCTGGTTTCAGGCTTGTGTATTGTGTGGTTTGGCTTGCAATTGATTTGTATAAACAATGCTTATTGGTCAGAAGATGTGACATGTCCTTTTGTGATAGGTATGGGTGCTTTTGCAAAAATGACAACTTTTGTGTAAGAAGGGCATGGGAAGCTTCTAGCCAAGTACATGGAGAGTGGGCTGCGCAGCAAGGTGAGGGAGAAAGGCTAGGATTGATCAGCAGGCTAGGCAACAAGTGGGTGAGGAGATATGATGACTTTTGCAACTTGCCTTGCCTTTTGTTTTCATGAAAATATCTTGCTCCATAGGCCAAAAAAATGAGAAACTCTTGGCCCATTCTGATTTTTAGGTCATGTGTGATCATGTTGTGTGGATTAGAAGTGCATTTGGTAACTTAATTGGCCTTGAGAAATGAATTTGCAACTTTGCCTCTTTGGTGCATGACTTGAAATTTAGTGATTTTTGCTAACTTTGACAATCCATAACTTTTGATCCAAAATGAATTAGGTCATGTTCTTGTACTTTTTGAAAAGGGAAAGATCTATTCTACAACTTTCATGACCAAAGTTTTTCCATTTGAAGCTTTTTTGAATAAAAAAGTAAGGGTTGAAAAGTTGCCTAAAATGACAAATTCATTAAAAGTCAAACTTGCCCAAAAAGTCAACTTTGCAAAAGACTTCAAATTCTCCAATTTTGTGAACTTCAAACTTCTTCTATGATCAAATAAAGATCATACACACTCAAAATGATGAAGAATGCCCTTTGGTTGGGTCATTGGGGGCCTCAGATGCCCTGATTTTGCACTAACTTGTCTGAAAAGTCAACTCTTGATCAGATGACTTCCCCAAGGAATTTCTTCATGAAAATTGATATGAATACTCCCTATACCATATAGAGACCAATGAAAACAAGAATGACCAAAAAAATTGGAGTTATGGCCTCTGAAACCAAAACCCTAGTTTTAGGTCAATTGTGCAGTCAAGCCTGGCTCTGCTCCCATACCAATCCCAGTTCTTGTGATTCTTTGGCATCCTTGACTTTGAGAGGATATAATATGATGCTTGATCACACATGGACCCCTTTGAAGTGATGGATGGCCTTTGGAGTGGCTCAAGAAGCTCTTGGATTGCTCAAATCACAAACCCTAGATGCAGATGACTTTGAATTAATGCAATGAATCAAGAATGTGATATGAGATGCTATGATAGAGTTTATGCATATGAAATGATCACAAGCCATGGTGTGAATGGGTGAGGGAAAATTTGGGGTGTTTACAGCTGCCCCTATTCAAACATGAGTTAGCTGTGCAGGATGTAAGCGACGGCTTAACAGGCAAACAAGACAACTTATGGTTGAATACCAAAGACAGTCCAAAATTTGCACTCACAGAATGAAGAAGAAAAGGGATATAGATTGTAAAGGAAAATAAAGTATATTGTAAAGTATGGGCGACGGAGGACGACCGTCGAGCAGAGGATGACTGCTGGGGAAATTGTAAAAATAAAGCAATGACGGGGACGGCCGACATGCTGGTAAAGTGCGGGAAAATAAAGCAATGACGGGGACGGCCAACATGCTGGGGATAAAAAAGGGTTTATGATGGGGACGACCATCAAGTAAAGCTGTAAGATTCTCTGGGGATTAAATGAAAAATGACGGGGACGGCCATCAAGTTCATAAAGTAGTGCAAGCAACGATGGGGACGACCATCGGGCTAAAAAGAAAAGGGACCACGACGGGGATGGCCATCGGGTTAAAGAATAAATGAAATAAACAGGTGATGAGGTACGGTCATCAAAGGTGAAGGACGATCACCTAGCAGGGGACGGCTGCTCTGTTGGAGATAAGATGAGGGACGGTCATCTAAGGTGGAGGACGACCACCTGGCAGGGTACGGCTGCCGAAAGTATCGCGACATAGGACGAATGCCGGATAAAAGGTCAACGATGGGGACGGCCATCGGACGAGCATGATGGAGGACGACCATCAAGAGGTGGAGGACGACCACCTAGCAGGGGACGGCTGCTCTCAGGGTTTATCATGACGTAGGACGAACGCCAGATAACCAAAATCAACAATGGGGACGGCCATTGGATACAGTGATAAAGGACGATCATCAAAAGGTGAAGGACGATCACCTAGCAGGGGACGACTGCTAAATATCACGACATAAGACAAATGTCGGATAAAAAAAAGTCAACGATGGGGACGGCCATCGGATGAGCATGATGGAGGACGACCATCAGGAGGTGGAGGACAACCACCTAGCAGGGTACGGCTGCTCTCAGGGTTTATCATGACATAGGACGAATGTCAGATAAAAAGAAAGTTGCTTTACTGGGGAATAGTAAACACGGACGAGTTGTTTACATCCAAGGAATAAAAGGTATAAGTGTTTAGTATTGTGTATAGACTAAAGATGCGGACGAGCATCCTTAAGACTATGATACGGACGAGTATCAGGTAGAAACAAATACTGATACGTGTTCAGAGATGATGATACGGACGAGTATCAACTGGTTAATAAAGAACACGGACGAGTGTTGAATCTGAGGAGACTCTTTTGGGGAATAGTAGACACAGATGAGTATCTATATTCAAGAAGACAAAAGTGTTTGACACAGTGTATGGATTAAAGATGCGGACGAGCATCCTTAAGATTATGATACGGACGAGTATCAGGTAGAAACAAACGCTTGACGCATGTTCAGAGATGATGATACGGACGAGTATCAACTGGTTAACAAAGAACGCGGACGAGTGTTGAATCTGAGGGGATATAAGTGGTGTATACAAGATACGGACGAGTATCTGTATAAGGAAAATAAGTATGAGTAGTGTATATTTGAGTGTTCTAACTGCTGGGGAGATTGACACGGACGAGTGTCAGAAGGAGAAGAGTATAGTATAAACAAGTATCCGGTATACAAAGTGTTTATGTTACTGTGCTGAAAAAAAAAATAACATGGACGGATGTCAAGGAAATGTATATATCTGTGAGTGCAAAGGGGAGGCCTTTGGCTTTCTGCTGGGGGGTATGGCACGGACTGGTGTCAAGAAGTGTCTGCTATTGGTAAATGTGAGGAAACTGCTTTTACTGGGGAATCCGAGGGGTATTCTGTATATTGATGATGGGTTGCTATTATTCACAAGTGTTTGATTCAGACCATGACTTATGATTATGCTACATGTTTGATTTTTGCCGTAATGCTCCGTATTAGACGGAATGCTACGCTTTGTGGGGTGAATATGGTGCGAATGCTATGACTAAACAAAAGATACCAATCCGGGACTCGGACCCCGTTGTTGTGAAGATCTCTGGCTGATCTGTTTGAAGTGAACATCCCAGCTGGGATAAGATCCTTGGTAGATTTGATGAGAGGATTCTGCTTGGGGAAACGGGTCAATGATAGACCTATTCCAGTAAATGAAGGACCCATCTGGGGTTTGTAGAAGCTTTCGTCACTCTGTTGTGATTCCTTCGTGCGTTGCTCTTCTGGATAGAGGCTGGGACTCTGTGGGGAAGTGGTTCCCTGGATTTTGTACTTGGCTGATGGCAACTCAGCTGGGGAGGAAATAGCAAGTGGCAACTCAGCTGGGGAGAGCACTTTGGGTGCTAAGACTGAGCGAGTGTTGATTTGCCAGCTTGCTGGGGTGAAGCTTTCTTGCCCCATGCTGTGTTTTGGATACCTGCAATCCTGCAAAGATAGAAACGTACAAGTATACCCGAGATATCCTTGACTGGATCCCATCATGAGGGTTCAGACATTCCTGAGAGTAAGTATGTTCCCTGCAAGCATGTATTTTTAGAAGAAAAGCATCTGTATTTATGCAAACGGTACTTTAAAGACATCAGACATTCTTTGCAAATAAAAATGTACGAGACGAGACATGACTGAAAATCTGATTTTATTAATTTGTATGCCCTGAATTTGGCAAGATACAGTCAAAGAAACATATCTCTTGAAATGAGGAGATAGTTACAAATTGAGAAACGAAATGCCGGCAATGTTGACGAGGCTTTAAAGAGCTTCCCTTTGCTATGACTCGCATGACTTTTGACGTTCTTCTCGTCTTGCTTTCTGAAGAAGGCTGATTCTGATAGAAGCTCGATCCCTTTGAAGCTTACCAAGTTGTAAGTGATACATACGAATTCAGAATGCAGTTGTTCGCTTATTCCCTTATTTTGCATGGATCGCCCTTTCGGGTTTTCAATCCATCGGGATACCCATTTTTGCCTGAGTTGTCCAATGCGGCTTTTCAACTCAGCGGGTGTACATTTTTTTATTTATTTCCCTTATTTTTGCCCAAGTCTTTTATTCTATTTTTGACTTGCCGGGATGCCCTATTTTTGCCTGGACTCACGTTCTGTTTTTATGTCCAGCGGGTCATTTTTATGCGAAGTATTTTTTAACTGCATCTGAATTCACAGGGGACGGGAAATCTTCACCATCCATGGTGCTGAGCATCAGTGCTCCACCAGAGAAAACTTTCTTCACCACGAATGGTCCTTCATAGTTTGGAGTCCACTTGCCCCTGTGGTCTGTATGAGGAGGGAGGATTCTTTTCAGCACAAGATCTCCTACTTGGTACTCTCGGTGCCTGACTTTCTGATCGAAGGCTTTCTTCATTCTTTTCTGATACAACTGCCCATGACAGATTGCAGCCAATCTTTTCTCTTCAATCAGACTCAGTTGTTCATATCGGGACCAGACCCACTCTGCTTCGTTCAGCTTAACATCCATCAGTACCCGTAGGGAGGGTAACTCAACTTCAACAGGTAGGACTGCCTCCATACCATACACAAGCTGATACGGTGTTGCCCCAGTGGATGTTCTGATTGATGTACGGTACCCATGCAAGGCAAATGGTAGCATTTCATGCCAGTCTTTGTAGGTGACTACCATCTTCTGCACAATCTTCTTAATATTCTTATTAGCTGCCTCAACAGCGTCGTTCATCTTTGGCCTGTAAGGAGAAGAATTGTGGTGTTGGATCTTGAAGTCCCGACATAGCTCTGCCATCATTTTGTTGTTTAAGTTGGAACCATTGTCAGTAATGATTCGCTGGGGGAATCCATACCGACAGATGATATCTCTCTTCAGGAATCTGGCTACCACTTGTCTTGTAACGTTTGCATAGGAAGCTGCTTCAACCCACTTGGTAAAATAGTCAATGGCTACCAAGATGAATCTGTGACCATTTGAAGCAGTCGGCTCGATCTTGCCAATCATGTCAATGCCCCACATAGCAAAGGGCCAGGGTGAAGACATCACATTCAGAGGATTTGGAGGCACATGCACCTTATCCGCATAAATCTGGCATTTATGGCATTTTCTGGCATAGGCACAACAGTCTGCATCCATTGTGATCCAGTAATAGCCTGATCTTAGCAATTTCTTAGCCATGGCATGCCCTCCTGCATGGGTACCAAAGGATCCCTCGTGCACCTCGTGCATTAACAAGTCTGCTTCTGTTTTATCAACGCATCTGAGAAGCACCATATCAAAGTTTCTCTTGTACAGGGAACCATCAGTGTTCAGAAAGAAACTACCAGCAAGCCTTCTCAAAGTCTTCTTATCATTGGAAGATGCCCCAGGTGGGTATGTTTGATCCTCCAAGAAGCACTTAATGTCATGGAACCAAGGCTTATCATCTTTGACAACGTCTGCTGCAAATACATATGCCGGTCTGTCAAGTCTGGATACTGGAATCTGTGGTACAAAGTTGGCAGCTTGAACTTTGATCATGGATGAAATGGTAGCCAGAGCATCTGCAAACTGATTCTCGTCCCGAGGGATATACTCAAGCTTGACCGTTGTGAAGAAAGTCAATAGCCTCCTTGTATAATCCCTGTAAGGTATCAGATGATCCTGGTGTGTGTACCATTTGTCGTTGGTCTGATTAACTACCAGAGCTGAATCTCCGAATACAGTCAATGTTTTGATCCTGAGGTCAATGGCTTCCTCAAGACCCATAATGCAAGCTTCGTATTCAGCTTCGTTGTTAGTGCAGTTAAAGGTGAGTTTTGCCGAGAAAGGCATGTGAACTCCCTTAGGTGTAATGAGTACTGCACCAACACCACGACCATTCATATTAACAGCCCCATCAAACATCATAGTCCATTCTTCTTCCGGGTCAGGCCCTTCAGTGTGAATAGGCTCTTCATGATCTTTTGCTTTTATGAACATGATGTCTTCATCAGGGAAGTCAAATCTCATAGGCTGGTAATCATCAATAGGTTGCTTAGCAAGATATTCAGACAATACACTGCCCTTGATGGCTTTCTGAGATGTGTACTGGATGTCATATTCTGTGAGAATCATTTGCCATCTTGCAACCCGTCCGGTAAGAGCTGGCTTCTCGAAAATGTACTTAACTGGGTCCATTTTGGATATCAATAAAGTAGTGTGGGTCAACATATACTGTCTCAGTCGGCGAGCAGCCCACGCTAAAGCACAGCAAGTTTTCTCGAGCAGTGAATAACGTTGTTCACAGTCGGTAAAATTTTTGCTTAGGTAGTATATTGCATACTCTTTTCGACCAGACTCGTCATGCTGGCCCAGCACACACCCCATCGACTCTTCTAATACTGTCAAGTACATTATCAGAGGTCTTCCTTCAACTGGAGGCATAAGGATTGGAGGTTCTTGCAGGTATTCTTTGATCTTGTCAAAAGCCCTCTGGCAGTCTTCGTTCCACCTGACCGTCTGTTCTTTTCTTAACAGCTTGAACAAAGGTTCACAGGTTGCTGTAAGGTGAGATATGAACCTTGAGATGTAGTTCAATCTACCTAGAAACCCTCGAACTTCTTTTTCAGACTTCGGTGCAGGCATTTCTTGAATGGCTTTGACTTTATCAGGGTCAACCTCAATCCCTTTCTCACTTACAATAAATCCCAGCAGCTTACTAGATCTCACCCCGAATGTGCACTTGTTGGGGTTCAGCTTCAGTTGGTACTTCCTCAGACGCTTGAATAACTTCAGCAGGTTTACCAAGTGGTCTTCTTCTGTGAGGGACTTGGCAATCATGTCATCCACATAACACTCGATTTCTTTATGGATCATATCGTGGAATAACATTACCATAGCCCGTTGATATGTTGCACCTGCATTCTTCAGTCCGAATGGCATCACCTTGTAACAGAACGTGCCCCAGGGTGTGATGAAGGTTGTCTTCTCCATGTCTTCAGGTGACATTTTGATCTGGTTGTATCCTGAAAATCCGTCCATGAAGGAGAATACCGAGAACTGAGCCGTATTGTCGACCACTACATCAATGTGAGGTAATGGGAAATCATCTTTCGGGCTGGCTCTGTTCAGATCCCGATAGTCAACACACATCCTTACTTTCCGTCTTTCTTAGGCACAGGTACTATGTTAGCAACCCACGGCGGATAGCTAGTCACAGAAAGGAACCCGGCGTCCCACTGCTTTTGTACCTCTTCTTTGATTTTCATTGCCATGTCTGGGCGAGCACGACACAGTTTCTGTTTAACTGGTGGGCAATCTTCCCTCAAAGGCAGCTTGTGCGTAACAATGTCGGTATCCAACCCTGGCATATCTTGATAAGACCAGGCAAACACATCCACATATTCTTGAAGCAGGTCAATCAATTGCTTCTTCACTGAGTCTTGCAGGCGGGCCCCGATTTTAACTTCTTTCATCTCCTCATCTGTACCAAGATTAATCGTTTCGACCTCCTCCTGATGAGGAATGATAAACTTCTCCTCTTGTCTCAACAATCTGGCTAGCTCTTCAGGAAGCTCGTAATCTTCTTCAACCCCTTCATCAGCTTGATTGATCGGATTGTCAAAGTCATACGAAGTCATAGCCGTTTTGTTGTCGGTGCGATCTGGAAGGCACTCTCTGCAAGGGTTCAGTTTCTTCATTTTAGTGATTGATTTTAATCTTGTTTAAAAAGTGAAATAAAGTTATCATTTTGAAAACATTGTCATTTATTTTTTGTACAAAAAGAAAATGGAAAAACAGTGAGCGAAAAAAAGAAAAAGACTCATTTGCAAAAGATGTCTGATATTTCATTGATTAATCTTGTTGCACAAAAATTACAGATGGCCCGATTACAAAATGAGTCTTGTCATCTTGGGCAAGATGCAAGACTTGATGCATGCTTAAAATATACAGGAAATAATAATTACTCTGCAGGAGTAACCCTTATAATTCCCTGGGAAGACCAGTTTGAGATACGGCTTCCCGGAATCCTTGGACGAATCCAGCTCTCCAGGTTGCGCTCATCTTCCGACTCATCTTCCAAATTGTTGACAGCATCAGGGGTGAGCATTCCCCCACTAACAAAGTTGGGCTTCTTAGCAGCCTCTGCTTGATCTTGTTGAGTTGGTTTGTAACCCAACCCAAATCTATCTTCTTTCTTCTCCACAGGCAACAGTTTGCCCCAGCCTTGAGCATTCCCTTCCTCAACAACCTTCCGGGCTTGTTGGTATGAAGTGATGGAAGTCCCAAGTACAACAGAGGTTTCATTAACATTCAAGGCCTCAAACCCTTGACTCATCGTTTCGTGGATTTCCCCATCCATCTCAATGTATTTGTAAGTAGCCAGATGGCTAACAAAAATATCCTCCTCTCCACAAATAGTAACGACTTGGCCTTCCCACTCGAATTTTAACTTCTGGTGAAGGGTTGAGGTCACGGCGCCAGCGGCGTGAATCCATGGTCTACCCAATAGACAGCTGTAGGCAGGCTGTATATCCATCACGTAGAAGGTCGTTTTGAAAGTTTGTGGGCCAATCGTTACAGGCAACTCAATTTCTCCCAGAACTGATCTCTTAGAGCCGTCAAAGGCTCTCACTACTAAGTTGCTGGGACGTGACGCCAATCCTTCATATTCCAGCTTCACAAGAGCTTTTTTAGGTAAGACATTGAGGGATGACCCTGTGTCTACCAGCACATGGGAAAGGACTGCACCTTTACATTCCATGGTAATGTGCAAAGCCTTGTTATGATTGCGGCCTTCCGTAGTCAAATCAGTGTTGGTGAACCCTAGTCCATTACTAGCATTAACATTTCCAACCACAGCTTCCAACTGATTGACGGTGATCTCTTATGGCACGTAAGCCACGTGCAAGACTTTGAGTAGTGCGTTCCGATGAGCCTCGGAGCACATGAGCAATGATAGAATGGAGATCTTGGAAGGCGTCTGGTGAAGCTGGTCCACTATCTTGTAATCACTCTTTTTGATGATTCTCATGAATTCATCAACTTCTTGATCAAAAGGTGTTTTCAAAGCTTCTCTAACAACTTGATCTTCTTGCACCGTGCTCTTCCCTTTTGCCTTGGCAGCAGCTTCTGCTTCGGCAGTGGGTCTTTGAATTTGCGGGGCAAAGAGACGTCCGCTTCGAGTGAAGCCTCCGCCTCCCCCCACATTGTCTATTTGTGGTGAAGAAGTTGATGATTCGAGAGTGATTTTTTGTCCTTCGCAGTATAGATCAGAGCTGTAATGCCAAGGGATGGCATTACTGCTTTCATAAGGTACTGGTCCAGGCACTGTGATAGTGACTGGGCTGATGGCAGCTGCAGAAGGGACCGTGATAGTCTGTGGATCATAGTATATTGTGACTGGTGCTCTGATAGGAGTGGAATTTTGTGAGTTGTAAGCAGAATCATTGACAGGATCATAATAGATTGTAACTGTTGAGACACTTTCATTGTTGGCTGCTGATGTTGTAGGAGACATTGTTGGAAGGATGGGTGTTGTTGTTGTAGGAGACTCTGAATGGAGGGGTGCTGAAGTTGTAGAAGGTATGTTTGCTGATATTTGGTCCATTGATGTAACTGATGAAGCATTTGTGGATGAAACCGAAGAGTTGTTTGGAACAATGGTTGTTGCATTTGTAGGAGATTCTGAAACCGTTGTTAAGGAGATTGCTGGATTGGTAGGTACTGATGTTGTAATTTGAAGCAGGCCACTCTGGATGAGACCATCTATGCCATCCCTCAAGTTATCACAACCATTCACTGAAATGTTGCAATAAGCACACCCCAACTCACATCCCGGGAACATTTGACATTCGAGGAGTTGAGCCTTAATCTCCACCAAGGGAGTCCGAATCTGACCCACACTGGTTATTAAGTAAGACGGCTTGTCTTCTTCAATAGCATTGATTCGGGGTCCTCCATGGTGTGGCATAGGGTTCTTGTTGATATTTGGTGGTGGTGCAAAGTTTAGAGCCTTGGAATCCACTAGATCCTGCACTTTCATGTGCAAAGCTCTGCACTTCTCAGTATTGTGACCAGGTGCGTTTGAGTGAAAAGCACATTTGGCGCTGGCGTCGTAGTTCCTGGGCAGACTGGCAGGATCTGGAGGTGCCAATGTCCTTAGCTCAACTAGGTTGAGTTTCAGGAGTTGTGGCAATAGTGTGGCATAGGGCATAGGGATCGGATCGATCACCCTATTGGCCTGAGAAGATCTCTATTGATATGGCCTTTGCTGATTGTTGTTGTTGGCGTTGTTGCTGTTATAATTTCTCTGAGGAGGGAACTGAGTTTGTTGTTGATAATTTTGTTGCTGTGGTTGATAAGCTGGTTGAGGATGAATTGGAGCGGGAATGGTGACTGTTGCTACAGACCTATGAACATATTGGGGTCTGCCCCTGTTGGTGTGGATAGCATTGGTTTCACCAGTTCTTCTTGGGCCTGCAAAAGGCTTTCTTGGGTTGCTGGACGAGCTTGCACCGTTGTCTGAGATCTTACCCATCTTCAATAGGCTTTCAATTCTCTCCCCGGCTATGACTACATCTGCAAAGCTGGTAGAGGTGAAGGCAGCTAGCCTATCAATGTAAGTCCCTTGGAGGGTGTTCATAAACATATCAGCCATCTCCCTCTTTGACATGGGTGGCTGGACAGCAGCAGCAAGCTGTCTCCACCTTTGAGCGTACTCCCGGAAGCTTTCCCTGGATGACTGAGACATTCCCATCAGGAGGGTCCTGTTGGGAGCCATATCCAGGTTGTACTGGTACTGCCTAATGAAGGCCTCTGCCAAGTCTTTCCAGCACCTAATGGTTGCCCTTGTCAAGTGGGAGTACCATTCCCTTGAAGCTCCGGTCAAGCTATCCTCGAAATAAAACATCCACAGCTTTTCGTCCATAGTATATTCCTTTAACCTCCCCAGGAAGGATTGCAAATGGGTTCGGGGACAGGAAGTCCCGTTGTATCTTTCAAAACATGGTGGCTTAAACTTGTGGGGAATCCTGACCCCGTCCACTAGACCCATGTCCATAACGTCAAAGCCCAAAGAATTCTGGGACTCCAGGGATCTTAGTTTTTCTGCAATCTCATCTAACCGCCTGTCGTAGGCTTCTTCCCCAGCTCCCATTACTGTGAATTAATCTTCCTGGGGGTCCTCTTGCAGTACTCTACCTGCAGTGGCAGTCCCTTGTACATTAACAGGAATATTAATCTCCGGGTGAAGGTGGGGTCCATAGACTGGAGGATTAACATGGGGTTGAACTCTCTCATTGTTGCTTGTCCCAGCAGTCCCTGGATGAGGGTCTTCCTAATTCCTTCCTTCTACCAGTGCTCTTAACCTCTCTTGGCTTTGAGCCATATTATTCATCACCTCCATAAATTGTGTCATCTGATTCCTCATCTCCAACCTCTCGTTGGCCATTTGGGTTATGACCTCTGTAAGGTCCTGCTGTACCTGGTCCATCTGTATGCCTGGAAGGTTGTTGCGGGTGGGGTACCTGTGTGGACGGTTGAGTGGGAACACCCTTCGTCGAGCAATAGTTCCTGAGATCACAACAGAGTTAGTAACAATAAAAACAAATCCTACAAAACAAAACAAAAGGTTAGTATGCAATGCAGTATGCTTATTTGTATCCAAGGTATCCGGCTTGGCACTTGGTTTTGACCTTTCCAGACCCCTAAGGAAGATGCTTGTGATGTTGCTTGAAGAAATCAGATAAAACAAACCAACACATATATTACAAAAAGTAAATGATACATAGTTTGTTTCTTTTTACAGTACATGCCCTCTGAGGGGTCAAAAATACAACATAAAGAAAAAGAAAAGTACAATGAAATGAAAGCAACAATAAGCAAAGAGTCAGACACTGAGACTAAACTCATCCTCCTGAACTTCCTTTAGAAGTGCTTCAGTCACAGGGTCAGCTGGGTGCTCTGTGAGATTCCTGATGAGAAGATTCCTGGTGGCTATAGCTGCAGCTAGCTTCTTGTGTTGACTCTGGTCCTTTGACCTCTTTACACCAGCTATAATCTTCAACTCTGAGATCTCTCTCTGGGCTGCTGCCAGGGCTTCTTGTTGCTCTTTTGCACTAGCTTCCAGCTGTTCAATCTTATCCTGAGTCTGTAACACCCCAAATTTGCCCTCTTCTTGTTTAGCATCGTTATCATATCATAATCATCACGAGCATACCATATCCTTATCATTTTGCATAGAAAAATAAAGCATAACACTCACATGTTCTAGCATAAGGCATATGATCGGTCATCTGGGAAAATCTGAATCTGCAAGTCAAAATCAAGAGCATGGTGATCTGGCAAGAATCTCACAGGATCATTTTGCACAAGCCTGGTATCATGTTCAGAGCCCTAGAAAGAGAAGATGGATCAAAATTTGCTTGAAACGGTTGGTGCAGGTCTATTTTTGAAGGTTCCCACCAAAGGGAGGGAAATTCAAATTTTCCATGCGTTAACCGGTTAACGCATATGGTTAACCGGTTAACAGCTGCGAAATTTGAATTTCCAGCAGCAATTTCAGCATGTGTGTTTTGGCTCCATTTTCCAATTTTCTGATTTTTATTCATTTGAATTAGATTTGAATTTGAGAGAAGGATCTAGAGCATTTATCCAAGCCTCATTCCAACCCTAAATCCAAATCACTTTCTAAGCTAATGCCAAGCCATATTTTTGGATCCCAAACCAAAATTTTGGGCCCCAAACCTAAATCATATTTATTCCATTTCCCTCCAAACCAAGGGAGCTCTCACTCATTTTTCACTCTCATTTCTGAATTTTCATTCCTCTCACTCACAATTCTCTCACTTTTCTCTCCCAATTTTCCAAATCACTCAAAGTTCCTCTTTGAAGATCACACAACCTTGCCTTGAGGTGTGTAGATCTTGGAACCAAACCTCCTTTCATAGCTTCTTTGCATCTCTTTGCTGGTTTTATTGGAGATTCAGATCTGGTTTGAGATCTAGAAGTGCTTTTGGATCCAAAATTCTGCATCAAGAGCTTGTTCTTGCATTTATTTTGCATGGAGTGTGGAGCTTAGCATCGGATCTTCAAAGTTTTGCGCGAGATCTACTGTTTTCAGCTCAATCAACAATTACCAAAGCATACCTCAGCTTTGTAGGTTGGTTAATTTCAGATCTAGCTCTGTTTTTAGCTTATTTGCATGCTTGTGCTTTAGATCCACCATGTGTTTGTGTATTTGATTGTGTTGCATGAATTGATTGTTTGATTTGTATCCGGATCCGAATGTTATTTGTTCATGAGCTTAATGATATGGATTAATGTGAATTGATCTAATTTTCCATGTGTAATTGATTGCTGGTCTGGTGCAAGCTTATTTGGATAAGCTGTTTTGAGTTGCTGTTTTCTGCAGGTTTTGTTGCTGTTTTATCAGTGTTAACCGGTTAACGTATATGGTTAACCGGTTAACGCACCTGTTTCATGCGTATTTTGTGCAGGTTTGAGCTGGTTAACCGGTTAACGCATTTGGTTAACCGGTTAACACTGAAGCAGAATGGTTTTTTAGTGTTGTTTTGAGCTTGTTTGATCCCTTTGCTTGTTCTAATTGCCTTGGATCATTGCATGATCATTAAGCATGATATTTTAGGGTGATTTGCTTGCTGGTTGATGTATGCTTTCATGTTTTCGACGCGTAAGTCGTGTATTTGCAATGCTTGGCATGTTGTTTGTTTCTTGTTTACAAGAACCTTTGAGCATGATTAATTCCATGATTGTGTTGGTCAATTTGCTGGATTTTTGCTAACATTTCAGGGGCTCATGGTAAGAGAAGTGTGGATGTTTATCCACATTTCAACTTTTCATCTTCCCTCTTTTGCTTTGTTTTTTCTTTGTGGTGTTTGATGTGCTTTGTGCCATCATGTGGTTCTCTTTCCCCTTTCTAGTTTCCTCTTCTCTTTTTCTATCTTCTTCCTTCTTTATTAGGGTAGAAACATCACTAACTCTTAGGACTTCCATGCATGTGAATACTTAGGATTATTTTAGTCCCCCTTTAGAATTTTTCCTTTGAGATCTTTTGGTTCTTCTTCTCTTCTCATCTCATAACTCTTAAAAAGAAAACACTTTAATAAATGTGAAGTGATGCATTGATCCATAGCCTTATTCCATGAGGTATGCTTGTAGTCTTCCCATCTTGGGATAGTACATGTTTACCTTGTGATGCACAAGTCTGATCAAGGTATCTTCTTCATAAAGAAAAGCATAAAAAACACTTCTTCATGTAAATAACCAAAAAAACACTTAATAATTAAGCAAGTTAGTGAGCCTAAGCCCTAATCTTTGGGTTCAAGTTTTGGGGATCTTCTCCTTACTTGAGTGTGCTTGTTCTATTATTCCATCTTGGAATGTAGTGACAAGTGCACATTCCATTGGTGAGAGTTTGAGTTCACTTCCTTGTGACACACTCATAAAAGCTTCTAAAAAACACAAAACAAACAATAAGCGTCTTTCCTTCGGGAATTCTTTTCTCATCTCCTTCGCTCCGTACGCGAACTTGCTCCTACTTGTCATTTTGCAAGACGGTTACGCACTCGTCGTCCGAGTCTGCAACACCTGAGCAATGGCATAGGCAGTTCAAGCCTTAATTCACAAGCAATTTCCTTTTAGTACCCCTAGTTAGGGGAACTACGGCGTCTCTGATCCTCATTATCCCGATGAGGTACGTAGGCAGCGGGGTAGGGCCCGTTCGAGCACAATCTTTATTTTCCCTACATTTTTCCTTTTGCTTTCTTATTCAGATCTTTTCCAGTTCCAGTTTCTTTTCATATTCATTTCTTTGCTGCATTTTTCATACCCTCACCCTTTGAAACAGTTTTCTTTTGCAAGCGTGGATCCCGTCGGGTACGGCGGACGATCTGGGTGCTAATACCTTCCCAGGTCGTAACCGACTCCCGAATTCAGTCTCTTTGGTTCGCAGGACCTGTGTCCTTCCTCTTTCTTTCTTCTGGTTTGTGCAGCATTACCATTCCCTTTCTTCGGGATAAAAATGCCTGGCTGGCGACTCTATTCTTCTTCCGCGCCACTTTCGCGTTTGTACCAGGATGGAAATCCCGGGAGCGACAGCTGGCGACTCTGCTGGGGACTATAATACTAGATGATCTCTGGTTCCCCTGTGAGTCTCTCCTAGCACTTGTGTGTTGCTGTTTCATTGGGTGATGTTTGTTTGATGTGGCTTGTTGTATTATATTGCTGTTTGTTTATTGCTTTATTTACAGCTTTATTTACAGCTTTATTTACAGTTTTCAGTATTTATTTTCTGCATCATATATCATACTGGACTGTCTGGACTGGTTTCCTTTGGTGGGATGGGAGTTACTGGTTCTTGAGAGATATGAGCCAAGTACCCGGCTCGAGTGCACCATAGGACTTAGAGTGGTTCCACTTTGGCCTCATGAGATCTTGTCATGGGGGTAGTAGTGAGTTCCACACCCAGGTTGCGATTGTCTTGGAAATGTCTTGATTTGGGGATCTTCCTCTCTCATTACATAACCCTGACAGTTATGTGCAGCTGGGGACCGATCATTGAGAACCTTTGTGGAAACAACCTTCTCCAGTGGTGACAGTGGCAGACCACATTTTGTGGCAAACCCATTCGCACCCGAGGGTCCACTGGGAACTCGCATAGGATGGCCTAGTTCTCTTATAAGAACTCAGTTAAAGCATCTGGTCATATGACATTAGTACTGTATCCTACGGGCTGAATGTACTATTGTTTCTTGATTTCAGCGCTTGAAGCTGGGGACTTATAAGGGATGCTTGTTTTTCCCGGACTCAGCTGAGGCCTCACTGCATAGTACATAATGCCTAACCGATTCCCTGATTTGGTCATGAGCCATTTCTCGGAGATGGTGACAGTATTATTGCTATGTGGCTTTGAGAGTCCGTGATGTCTGACCCGGAGCCTTTTACCCGTGAGATTGGGGGGTGTGTACAGGTGTGCAGGAACCCATGACCTCAACATACACTCATCTGTTCAGTTATGATCTTTGGTCCTGTGAATATGACCGGTGGTTCTATTGATTCTATGGTTCCGAGGTTATGATCCTGGAATTCTGGATTTCTTGATACTGTGGGTCTGAGATCTTCTATCAGAGGGTTGTGATTACCAGAGGGGGTGACTCAGTGAACTGTTGAGTTTGCCAGTTGTTCCGAGGGGCCCTTGTCAGTGTGCCAGTTCAGATGGTCCCCGTTGGTCATATGCTTGCATTGCATTACATTTGCATCATTCTTTGCATTAACTGTTTATGTTTCCCATTTTTTCAGGTCATTACTCACATCTGTTCCCGGTTCTGGTATTCTTATCTCCATGGCAGAAATTAAAAGCGATCCGAGAAAAAAGAATGTGCATTACACCTTTCTTCAGCCGGAAGTCAAAAGTGTTCAGAGGTTAGCAGGTCTGATGAATGATCAAGTCTTAGGAAATTTCAAGAAAAGATATGGCCAGATACTGAAGTTTGTGGACAAGCCTACTACAGACCAAAAGGACAGCTTGCATACCTTGTTGCAATTTTATGATCCCCTGCTGCGTTGTTTTATTCTTCCAGGTTACATCTTAGCTCCGACATTAGAAGAGATCTCCAGCATGCTGAGTATCCCGATCAGAGAGACATTGCCGTTCTACGGGTCAGAGGTTGTGCTCAGAGATGAAGACATAGCCAAGGTTTGTAGGTTGCCAGTTGCTTCAGTCAGAAAGGCTTTGCAAGAGAGTAAAGGCAGAGGTCTACCATGGAGTGTGCTTATTCCAGAGGCTGAGAAGTATGCTACAGAGGCTAGGTGGAGCGACTTTGGAGCTTTGCTTGCATTGATGGTATATGGGTCTAGCTTGTTTCCCGGAGAGAAAGAGTTTGTCAGCTTAGAAGTGATCTCAATCTTCGCAAAAGGCAATCCGGTGCCTACTTTATTGGGTGACTTTTATTTTAGTGTCCATTACAGAAACGAGAAAGGTAGAGGTGGTCCAGTGGTCTGCTGTGCTCCTTTGTTTGCTGAATGGTTCGCTAGACAGTTGCCTAAATCAGGTGCCTTCAAGGATATACGAGACGAATGGAGATGGTCCAGAAGACTGATGGGATTGACTGAAGAAGACATTGCTTGGGGTTATGACAGGGATTTGCTAGGAAAAGAGGTGATGGTTAGCTGCGGAAGGTTTGCCGGAGTACCTTTGCTGGGAAGGAAAGGTGTCATCAGTTACTACCCGACATTAGCCAGAAGGCAGTTTGGCTACCCTTTGAAGGATCCTCCTCAGATGGAAATGTTTGCTGAATCTTTGTATTTTCCTGTTGATGGAAACAGAGAGCTAGTCCAACAAGCAGTTCAATCCTGGGATCACAGGAAAAGGAAAGGGAAGAAGGACTTCGGCCGAGTTGATCCCAAAGCATATCCACCATACGTTGAATGGTTGCAAAGGCATATCGAGTCAGTTCTCATGCCTTTTTCAGTCGAAGCTCCACTTTATCCTCGAGAGGTACCAGGTCCGAGCAGTACGGTTTCCTTGGAGGAGTACAAGAAGCTAGAAGCTCAGCTGCATGCGGTCAGAGTAGAGAATGTTGAGATGGTAAGCTTATACCACCAGGCCAATGGAGCCAAGAAGGAAGCTGAAGATAAACTGCAAAAGCTCCAGTCCTCCTTGGAAAACAAAGAGAAGGATTTTGCCGGAAGAGAAGCCCATTTCCACCGATTGGGTATGATGGAAGCGCAAAGAGAAGCCAAGCACAAGGAGACTTTAAAGACTCTCAGGAGTGCTCGACAGTCCATTGTTTGGCTGAAAGGCCAAAGGGAGGAAGACCAAAAGAAATTCAAAGAGAAGGAAGAGTTCTTTGAAGTTCAGATGGCTTTCAAGAAGGAGGAAGTGGAACAAGCCCACGCTATCCGGAGGGAAAGGACCCAACAGCTAGTCCAAAGCCAATTAGCTCTGGAGGAAGCCAGGAAAGAGATTGAAGAGCTCAAGCTGAGAGCAGGCGTCAAGAAGAGCAGGGCAGAGGTGGCAGAGTCGGGGTCCTTAGCTTAGTTTATTTTTCAGACTACCTACAGGCTTGTTGTAGGGGTTTTGCTTTCATTTCCTTTGTCTTTATGTACTGATTTGTAACCCTTCGGGGAATATTCTTGGATGTACTCTGACTTTTAGCCTATAGTGGTTTGTCCATATTCAGTATTAATGTGCAAGTTATCGTTTTGAAGGTGCAAGACTCGTTTGTCTGGATACTACTAACGTCTGAACACTTATCAAAGAGAAAGTTCGAAAGCTAAACACTGAAAGTGATTGCCGAGATAGATACCAGAACTGGGGCATGCCAAATGCTTAAAATTGGGAACATGAACAGTTACATTGCATTGCATATAACCTGTTTGTCTGTTTTGCAGGTGTTGCATCAATTACTAACGTATTTTGTGTTTCAGGCACTATAGCTCCTCGAAAAGTTCGAGAACAACCGGCAGTGCACAGATACCCAACCAAGATTAACAGAGAGCGGGCCATGGATCAAATGCAGGCAGATTTGGCAGACCTAAGGCAGAGAATGGATAACTTCATGACGTTAATGACCGGCATGGGGCAGAATCAAGAACGGCTGCGAGAGTTGGTTGAAAATCAGAACCGGAATGCTGCTGCTGCTGCTAATGCTGGTAATCATGCTGGTGCAGGCGCACATCAAGGGGGAATTCCTGCCACACAACCAGGGACGACAACAGTCAACGACGGGATGCATAACATTCATGTGGACCACCAGGAGGACCAGTTCACTTTACTTGATGAGACCGAGGGTCAAGGGGTCGAAATGAACAAGAGATTCGAAGAGATGGCCGAGCAAATTAAGGCTATTCAGTCCCAAAGTTCTTTGGGATTCGATATAACAGACTTGGGTTTGGTTCCGGGAGTCAGAATCCCGTACAAATTCAAAGTTCCTGCTTTCGAGAAGTATAACGGCACTGCTTGCCCAAAGACCCATCTGCAATCATATGTGGGAAGAATCGCCGCTCATACAGACGATGAAAAACTGTGGATGTATTACTTTCAGGACAGCTTAGTGGGAGCTTCCCTTGAGTGGTACATGAAACTCAGCAGGGTCAATGTTAAGAGCTGGAAAGATCTTGCTGAAGCCTTTGTGAGGCAGTACCAGTATAACAAGGACATGGCTCCGAATCGCACCCAGTTGCAACATATGGCTCAGACAGCAAAAGAAGGCTTCAAAGAATACGCCCAGAGGTGGCGTCAGCTAGCTTCCAGGGTGCAGCCACCCTTGTTAGAGAATGAAATGGCCGATATGTTTATGGGTACCCTCCAGGGAGTATTTCTTGAAAGATTGGCGTCAAGTTCTGCTACAAAGTTCAACGATATTGTCATTGCGGGAGAAAGGGTTGAAACACTGTTGAAAATGGGGAAGATACAAGACCCCGGTGCTAGTAGTTCAAATGGGGCGAGGAAAGCTTTTAGCGGACCTCCAAGAAGACGAGAAGGAGAGACCAATGCTGTATTCGGCCGAAGCCAGGGTCGTGGTTACAGAAGACCTTATGAACATGTGGCTGCTGTCACTATTCCTGCAGCTCCCGTACAACAGATGCTACCTCCACCACAACAACCACAACAACAACAACAACCCAGAGCCAACTACCAGCAAAGGCCTTATCAGCCAAGGCAGGCTCGTCCTGCTAACAGGGTGATTGAAGCTATTCCGATGACATATGCTGCCTTGTTGTCGAGACTACTAGACTTGAACCTTATTCAATTAAGGACTTTGGCACCACCACCTCCTGGAGAGCTTCCAGCTGGTTATGACGTCAACGCGCGATGCGCTTTTCATTCAGGGGCACCCGGGCACTCAACCGAGAAGTGCAGGGCGCTACATCACAAAGTTCAAGATCTCGTGGATTCAAAGGCAATCAACTTTGCGCCACCACCGAATATCAACTCGAACCCTATACCTAATCATGGAGGGGCAAGAGTTAACGCTGTTGAGAGTGATGACAAGTTGAGTTTGGTACTGAGAATTGATGAAGTCAAGACGCCGTTGAAGGTGGTGAAAGAGAGACTGTTGAAAGGTCGAGTGTTTCCTGGTTGTTCTCTCGATTGTGAAGACTGTATAAGTGTTGCGAACGGCTGCGAGAAATTGAAGACGGGTTTGCAAGAGTTGATTGATGTTGGGTCTCTACAATTTAGCAAGATTAGTAATGAAAAGGCTGATGATGTGTCAACCATTACTATCTTCTACAATGAAGCTGACATGCCCGTCAGACAAGAGCCAGTTACCGTTTACGCTCCTCAGATTAGTCCTGTGACTATAACTGTACCTGGGCCAGTGCCGTACACCGATGATAGAGCCATTCCGTGGCATTATGGTTCTGATGTCTATGTGGCGGGACAGAAGATGGAAAGTAGACCTGTTGCTGACTTGACCATTGAAAATGTGGGAGGTGTTGGAGGTTTTACTCGAAGTGGTCGTTTGTTTGCTCCCCCTGCACTGAGAAAGGATCCTGAGGCCGAAGCTTCGTCCAAAGACAAAGGAAAGCAGACTGCGAATGATGAGTCAGATACTCCTGTGGCTGGGCAGGGGACATTTGAAAAGGAGGTAGAGGAGTTCATGAAGATCATCAAAAGGAGTGACTATAAGGTGGTTGATCAACTGAACCAGACGCCTTCAAAGATTTCTATCTTGTCACTGTTGATGTGCTCTCCCGCGCATAGAGAAGCTTTACTGAAAGTGCTTCAAATGGCCTATGTTCCTCAAGAGATCACAGTCAATCAACTCGAAGCTGTTGTTGGAAGTGTTAATGCTAGCCATGGCTTAGGCTTCACTGACCGAGATCTCACCTCGGAGGGAAGGAATCACAATAAAGCACTGCATATCACGATGGAATGCAAGGGCGCTGTGTTGTCTCATGTTCTTGTGGACACAGGCTCTTCCTTGAATGTGCTCCCGAAGAAGGCGTTGATGAAGCTTAACATTGATGGGGTTATTCTGACGCCGAGTGATCTAGTGGTTAAAGCTTTCGATGGTTCAAGAAGATCCGTTTTCGGAGAGGTTGAGTTGCCTGTCAAGATAGGCTCTCAAGTCTTCAAGAGTGTCTTCTATGTCATGGACATCCAGCCTGCGTATAGTTGCTTGTTGGGCAGACCGTGGATACACGCAGCTGGAGCCGTCACTTCAACCCTGCACCAAAAGCTTAAATATGTGGTGGATGGCCAGGTCATCACAGTTTGCGGGGAAGAAGATATTTTCGTCAGCCACCTGTCGACGTTTAAATATGTGGAAATGGACGGAGAAATTCACGAGACTTTGTGCCAAGCTTTTGAGGCAGATGTCAGTATCTTGACTCCGGTGAAGAAAAACAACGAAGGCACGTCAATTCATTCCTACCGGGAAGCAAAAGAGGCCGTCCAATCAGGCAATGCCCAGGGCTGGGGCAAGCTACTGGAGGTGGAAAAGAAGGGTGATAAATTCGGCTTAGGGTATCAACCTGGGGGGTCTATTCAGAGTGGTAAAGCTATCTCATTCGCAAGTGCTGGGTCGCTCGACCGCGATCAAATCTGTACGGCGAACAAAGACGGGGATAGTGACAGAGACTGGGACAACAATTGGATCCGCCCGTGTGCACCCGGCGAGGAGCTAGGAAATTGGTCTGCTGAGGACATTGTTCAAGTCACCTGGCTCTCAAAGTAATTGTTTTGTTTCCTTTTATTAGCATACTGCATTGTCAAATCCAGCATTCTGCCCAAGATGCTTGGATCCATTGTATTGGGCCACCATGTTTTGTATTGCATCGTTATTTTTGCTATGAAATAAAAGGACATTTTCAGACAAACTGTTTTCCCTGTCTTTGTTTTTAAACTTTTTCACAAAAAAATATATAAAAATGGCAATGTGTTTTCATTTTTGTTTTGTGTTAGCGTCCCTTTTCAAAATAAGAAGATTCTGAATAAGCACATCATTTGTGCAGTGCTGATCATTCGGATTCCACGGATAACGTTCCTGCTATGACTATGCATGACTTTGATAATCCAGTCTACCAAGCTGAGGAAGGGGTTGAGGAAGACTGTGACCTCCCTGAAGAGTTGGTCAGATTGTTGAAACAAGAGGAACGAGTTATTCAGCCTCATCAAGAAGAGATTGAGACCATCAATATTGGCAGTGAAGATGCAAAGAAAGAAATCAAGATAGGGGCCAATCTGCAGGACGACGTCAAACAAGAACTGATCAGTATGTTGAGAGAGTATGTGGATATCTTTGCTTGGTCATATCAAGATATGCCAGGGTTGGATACCGACATCGTGATGCATAAGCTACCTCTGAGAGAAGACTGTCCTCCTGTGAAGCAAAAGTTGAGAAGAACTCGCCCGGATATGGCGATGAAGATTAAAGAGGAGGTGCAGAAACAGTGGGATGCCGGGTTCCTTGCCGTGACTAGTTACCCACCTTGGGTAGCTAACATCGTACCAGTGCCTAAAAAGGACGGCAAGGTCCGGATGTGCGTTGACTATCGAGATTTGAACAGAGCAAGTCCAAAGGATGATTTTCCGTTGCCACACATTGACGTGTTGGTCGACAGTACTGCTCAATTCTCAGTATTCTCCTTCATGGATGGATTCTCCGGTTATAATCAGATAAAAATGGCGCCGGAGGACATGGAGAAGACAACGTTCATTACCCCGTGGGGAACATTCTGCTACAAGGTCATGCCCTTCGGTTTGAAGAACGCTGGGGCAACTTATCAGCGGGCGATGGTCACGTTGTTCCATGACATGATCCACAAGGAGATCGAATGTTATGTGGACGATATGATTGCAAAGTCCAAAGACGAAGAGGAGCATTTGGTTAATTTGAAGAAGTTGTTTGATAGATTGATCAAGTATAAATTGAGGTTGAATCCGAACAAGTGCACTTTCGGAGTGCGTTCTGGAAAGTTACTGGGTTTCATTGTAAGTCAAAGAGGAATTGAGGTAGATCCTGCTAAAGTGAAAGCTATTCAAGATATGCCTGCACCAAAGACAGAAAAAGAAGTGCGCGGGTTCTTAGGTAGATTGAACTACATTTCTCGGTTCATATCTCACCTAACTGCCACGTGCGAACCGATATTCAAACTGCTAAAAAAAGAGCAAACAGTCAGGTGGAATGATGATTGCCAAAGAGCTTTCGACAAAATAAAGGAATATTTGCAGGAACCTCCAATTCTGATGCCTCCAGTGGAAGGAAGACCGTTAATCATGTACTTGACCGTGCTTGAAGGGTCGATGGGGTGTGTGCTCGGCCAACATGACAAGTCTGATCGAAAAGAGTACGCCATTTATTACCTCAGCAAAAAGTTTACCGACTGTGAATCCCGATACTCACTGCTCGAGAAAACTTGCTGCGCTTTGGTATGGGCTGCTCGCCGACTGAGGCAGTACATGTTGACCCATACTACACTTCTCATTTCCAAGATGGATCCTGTCAAGTACATCTTTGAGAAACCAGCATTGACCGGAAGGGTTGCTAGATGGCAGATGATTTTAACTGAATACGACATCCGGTACACTTCTCAGAAAGCCATCAAAGGAAGTGTATTGTCGGAATACCTTGCTCAGCAACCTCTTGAGGATGACTATCAGCCGATGAGATTTGATTTCCCTGACGAGGACATCATGTGCCTCAAAACAAACGATTATGAGGAACCACTTCCGGAGGAGGGGCCTGACCCTGAATCCAAATGGAAGTTGATGTTTGATGGGGCTGTCAATATCAATGGTCGTGGAGTTGGTGCCGTACTCATTACTCCTGAAGGTGTTCATTTACCCTTCGCTGCCAAAATTACTTTTGGCTGCACCAACAATGAAGCGGAATACGAGGCGTGTATAATGGGAATAGAGGAGGCAATTGATCTTCGGATCAAGAACCTCGATATATTCGGAGATTCAGCCCTCGTCATTAACCAAATTACCGGCAAGTGGTATACACATCAAGAGCATCTAGTTCCGTACAGGGATTATGCTAGAAAACTGTTGACATTCTTCACGACAGTTGAGCTCAAATACATACCACGTGATGAAAATCAATTTGCCGATGCTTTGGCCACTCTCTCTTCGTCGATTAAAGTCATGTGTTGGAACTTTGTGCCCAGAATTGACATCTCCAGGCTTGACTCTCCAGCTTATGCTTTCTCTGTAGACGCCGTGTCTGACGAGAAACCTTGGTATTTTGATATCAAGTTGTTCCTGGAGAAGCAAGAATACCCAACAGGGGCATCTTCCAAAGACAAGAAGACCTTGAGACGACTTGCTGCTAGTTTCTTCTTGAACACAGACGGGGTTTTGTACAAGAGGAACTTCGACATGGTCTTGCTCAGATGCGTGGATAGACACGAAGCAAGCCTGTTGATGCAGGAAGTCCATGAAGGATCTTTTGGTACCCATGCAGGAGGGCATGTTATGGCAAAGAAACTGTTGAGATCAGGGTATTACTGGATGACAATGGATGCAGATTGTTGTTCGTTCGCTCGTAAATGCCACAAGTGCCAAATATATGCAGATAAAGTGCATGTTCCTCCTAACCCGCTCAACATCATGTCATCTCCTTGGCCTTTCTCTATGTGGGGCATTGACATGATCGGGAAAATCGAGCCAACTGCTTCGAATGGTCATCGCTTCATCCTGGTCGCGATTGATTACTTTACCAAGTGGGTAGAAGCAGCGTCTTATGCCAATGTCACTCGTCAAGTGGTGGCAAGATTTCTGAAAAGAGATATCATATGCAGATATGGAGTACCCGAAAGGATCATTACTGATAATGGTTCTAATCTCAACAACAAGATGATGGCAGACTTATGTCGGGACTTCAAAATACAGCATCACAATTCTTCTCCTTACCGACCAAAGATGAATGGTGCGGTAGAGGCAGCTAACAAGAATATCAAGAAGATTGTGCAGAAAATGGTTGTCACCTACAAGGATTGGCATGAGATGTTACCGTTTGCTTTGCATGGGTACCGAACGTCGGTCAGGACATCAACAGGGGCAACTCCCTTCTCTCTAGTGTATGGCATGGAAGCAGTCCTGCCTGTTGAAGTAGAGATTCCTTCATTGCGCGTGATGATGGATGTCAAGCTGGATGAGGCTGAATGGGTGCGTGCTCGTTACAATCAGCTATGTCTAATTGAGGAAAAGAGATTAGCGGCTATCTGTCATGGTCAGCTTTATCAGAGGAGAATGAAGCGGGCATTCGATCAACGAGTACGTACCCGAGAGTATCGAGTGGGGGAGCTTGTATTGAAGAGGATCGTTCCTCTAGGTTCAGATAACAGGGGCAAGTGGACCCCAAACTACGAAGGACCATTCATAGTGAAGAAAGTATTCTCAGGAGGGGCACTGATGCTCACCACTATGGATGGAGAAGACTTCCCATCCCCCGTTAACTCGGACGCAGTTAAAAAATACTTCGCATAAAGAGACCCGCTGGACACAAAAACAGAATGTAAGTCCAGGCAAGAAAAGGGCATCCCGGCGAGCTAAAAACAGAATAAAAAGCTCGGGCAAAAATTAGGGAAAATAAACAAAAAAAAATGTACACCCGCTGAGTTGAAAAGCCACATTGGACAGCTCAGGCAAAAAAAGGGTATCCCGGTGGATTGAAAACCCGAGAGGGCGATCCACGCAAAATAAGGGAATAAGCGAACAACTGTGATCCAAGTTATCTGAACCATGTCATCGTTTCGTACGGTTTGACAATATCGGAAAGATAGGAAACAGTCCCCTTGTCTTCTCAGAAAGCCAAAGCAGAATGGAGAGTCTTGAAGACATGCAGGTCATAGCAGAAATGGAACTCCTTGGAATGCCGTGTACATTGCCATTAGGATAGTTTCTTTTCTCAATTTTTATAGTGGCTACCTCTTTCCAGGTGGTTGCTTCCTGATGTAAATCTTTGCCTATTTAGAGGCCATTCAATAAAAATAATATTCAGTCAGAAAGCTGTGTGTGTTTATTTTTGTTTGCAAAATGTCCTGAATTTTTGGCAAAAATAGCATTGCATCTAAACATGGTGATAATCTTGAAAAGAAAACTGACATGCAGGGAAACTGTAACCCTCTTTGAGTGTCGGGTGATAATGGATGAACAGATCACGCCATGCAAATCCCCGGGACACACGTGTGTTTTCTGTTGTTGTAGGTTGCAGGACGGCGTCACATTCTCTCAAGCAATTTACTCTCCCCCAGTAGAGTATCTCCCCAAGCAGAGATTTTTTCTTCTCCAGCAGGTAGCTGAAAGCCTGACTTGTCTAAATAGATATTTTCCTCCAACTAAGTCTTGGCAGCAGCCCAAGCAGGTTCTTCTTCCCAAGTGAAGTAGTAGTCCATTCTTCCCCAGCGGAGTGTGCCTAGCAAGTACCTGAGAGCATGTCATCATCAGAGGTGGAATTAACAGTACTTTATCATCAGCAAGAGTCCTTCCCAGTAGGCGTGATTGAGGGCTTGATATCCCCTCAGAGTCTTGAATCATCGGATGCTCTCCCCAGCCAGAGTATTTGCCCAGGAAGCTTCCCCAGCCAAGTCTGAAGATGATCTGTCCCCCCACAGAGTTCATATTTGATTTTCACCTCCGTCCGTGAAATATTCCCCAGCAGATTTGCCCTATTGTTGATTTATTTGATGATGCGGCCAGGTATTCATCACCTTAGTCGGAGTGGGTATCCAGACCTCTTGACTTGTCTTCCCTTGCAGAGTCGTATCTCTTGTTGCCGATCAGGCATTCGTTTGTTGCTCGTCTGCAATCTTCAACACTCGTATGTGTTATCCCTAAGCAAGTTTCCCCAGCGAGGACATATCACTGCTTTATGGCTGCTCGACTGCATCTTTCAACACTCGTCTGTGTTAGCTCTGTGTTGCTGTTTGCTCGTCTGCAATTTTCGGCATTCGTCTGTGTTTTGAAGTGATTACCTTATTATTGCTCGTCTGCAATTTCCAACACTCGTCTGTGTCATGATGCCTCCGTTGTTGCTCGTCCGCAACTCCTCAACACTCGTCTGTGTTCCGAGATGATATTTGCTGTTGCTCGTCTGCAACCTTCCAACACTCGTCTGTGTTTGGTATTGGATCCTTTGCTGCACTCATCTGTGCCTTGATATGTATTCTCTGTTGTTGCTCGTCTGCAACTGTCCAGCACTCGTCTGTGTGTGTTTGAAGCTCGTCTGCTTTTATCCCCCAGAAGTCGTTTGTGTTCTGAAGCTCGTCTGCTTTGCCTGGATACTCGTCTGTATCATCCTCAGCACTCGTCTGTGCTAGCTTGCACCTGAATGTGAAGATTTGCTGTTTACCCTGATATCTCTGTGACTACTTCAAATGCTCGTCTGTGTTTGAATTTCTGGTATTCGTCTATACCAGTGGCTGATACTCGTCTGTATCATCGCCTGAAGCACTCGTCTGTGTTTCTCAGATCATCGTCCGATACTCGTCTGTATCTTTGACTATTGGCACTCGTCTGTGTTCTCTTGATGATCATCCAATACTCGTCTGTATTGAAGAGGTTTAAAATCCTGACAGTGGGAATTAAATGTCGAAATGGTTACCGGTCCTGGCGTAACAGGTAAATCCGAAGGAGGCTCGTCTGTCTCAAGCACCAATTATGGTTGCTGCACCTGGCGTAACAGGTTTGCTCAGAAGACTCGTCTGTCTTATACCATATATCCGCGGATAATATATGAGGAAGGTTCGTCTACCTTGATTGCATGTCTATCCCACAGACTTATATGCATTCCCGGAGCCTGCGTAAGGGTTATCCGAAGAAGACTCGTCCGTCTTATTCCACTTATCTGCGTAAGGATTAGTGAAGGAGATTCGTCCATCTCAGGTTACTTTGAAGATCCTTAAGGGCTCGTCCGCTCTCTGTACCTGGCGTCTCAAGTCATGCGAAGACTCGTCTGTCAGCATGATAGTATTTCAGATATCAGTTTCAACTTGGAAGAAGCTCGTCTGTTTTTTCTCTCCTTCTTATCCCCAGAGCGTCATCTGGTTGGGTTTATTTCCCAGTGTTGCATTCTTCGTCAGAGTGCAAATTTCAGGTCTTCTTGGTATTCAATCACAGTTTATCTCGAATGTCTGATAGCCGCTGCTCTCATCCTTTTCAGATTAACAGTTGATTGAATAGGGGCAGCTGTAACACCCCAAATTTGCCCTCTTCTTGTTTAGCATCGTTATCATATCATAATCATCACGAGCATACCATATCCTTATCATTTTGCATAGAAAAATAAAGCATAACACTCACATGTTCTAGCATAAGGCATATGATCGGTCATCTGGGAAAATCTGAATCTGCAAGTCAAAATCAAGAGCATGGTGATCTGGCAAGAATCTCACAGGATCATTTTGCACAAGCCTGGTATCATGTTCAGAGCCCTAGAAAGAGAAGATGGATCAAAATTTGCTTGAAACGGTTGGTGCAGGTCTATTTTTGAAGGTTCCCACCAAAGGGAGGGAAATTCAAATTTTCCATGCGTTAACCGGTTAACGCATATGGTTAACCGGTTAACAGCTGCGAAATTTGAATTTCCAGCAGCAATTTCAGCATGTGTGTTTTGGCTCCATTTTCCAATTTTCTGATTTTTATTCATTTGAATTAGATTTGAATTTGAGAGAAGGATCTAGAGCATTTATCCAAGCCTCATTCCAACCCTAAATCCAAATCACTTTCTAAGCTAATGCCAAGCCATATTTTTGGATCCCAAACCAAAATTTTGGGCCCCAAACCTAAATCATATTTATTCCATTTCCCTCCAAACCAAGGGAGCTCTCACTCATTTTTCACTCTCATTTCTGAATTTTCATTCCTCTCACTCACAATTCTCTCACTTTTCTCTCCCAATTTTCCAAATCACTCAAAGTTCCTCTTTGAAGATCACACAACCTTGCCTTGAGGTGTGTAGATCTTGGAACCAAACCTCCTTTCATAGCTTCTTTGCATCTCTTTGCTGGTTTTATTGGAGATTCAGATCTGGTTTGAGATCTAGAAGTGCTTTTGGATCCAAAATTCTGCATCAAGAGCTTGTTCTTGCATTTATTTTGCATGGAGTGTGGAGCTTAGCATCGGATCTTCAAAGTTTTGCGCGAGATCTACTGTTTTCAGCTCAATCAACAATTACCAAAGCATACCTCAGCTTTGTAGGTTGGTTAATTTCAGATCTAGCTCTGTTTTTAGCTTATTTGCATGCTTGTGCTTTAGATCCACCATGTGTTTGTGTATTTGATTGTGTTGCATGAATTGATTGTTTGATTTGTATCCGGATCCGAATGTTATTTGTTCATGAGCTTAATGATATGGATTAATGTGAATTGATCTAATTTTCCATGTGTAATTGATTGCTGGTCTGGTGCAAGCTTATTTGGATAAGCTGTTTTGAGTTGCTGTTTTCTGCAGGTTTTGTTGCTGTTTTATCAGTGTTAACCGGTTAACGTATATGGTTAACCGGTTAACGCACCTGTTTCATGCGTATTTTGTGCAGGTTTGAGCTGGTTAACCGGTTAACGCATTTGGTTAACCGGTTAACACTGAAGCAGAATGGTTTTTTAGTGTTGTTTTGAGCTTGTTTGATCCCTTTGCTTGTTCTAATTGCCTTGGATCATTGCATGATCATTAAGCATGATATTTTAGGGTGATTTGCTTGCTGGTTGATGTATGCTTTCATGTTTTCGACGCGTAAGTCGTGTATTTGCAATGCTTGGCATGTTGTTTGTTTCTTGTTTACAAGAACCTTTGAGCATGATTAATTCCATGATTGTGTTGGTCAATTTGCTGGATTTTTGCTAACATTTCAGGGGCTCATGGTAAGAGAAGTGTGGATGTTTATCCATATTTCAACTTTTCATCTTCCCTCTTTTGCTTTGTTTTTTCTTTGTGGTGTTTGATGTGCTTTGTGCCATCATGTGGTTCTCTTTCCCCTTTCTAGTTTCCTCTTCTCTTTTTCTATCTTCTTCCTTCTTTATTAGGGTAGAAACATCACTAACTCTTAGGACTTCCATGCATGTGAATACTTAGGATTATTTTAGTCCCCCTTTAGAATTTTTCCTTTGAGATCTTTTGGTTCTTCTTCTCTTCTCATCTCATAACTCTTAAAAAGAAAACACTTTAATAAATGTGAAGTGATGCATTGATCCATAGCCTTATTCCATGAGGTATGCTTGTAGTCTTCCCATCTTGGGATAGTACATGTTTACCTTGTGATGCACAAGTCTGATCAAGGTATCTTCTTCATAAAGAAAAGCATAAAAAACACTTCTTCATGTAAATAACCAAAAAAACACTTAATAATTAAGCAAGTTAGTGAGCCTAAGCCCTAATCTTTGGGTTCAAGTTTTGGGGATCTTCTCCTTACTTGAGTGTGCTTGTTCTATTATTCCATCTTGGAATGTAGTGACAAGTGCACATTCCATTGGTGAGAGTTTGAGTTCACTTCCTTGTGACACACTCATAAAAGCTTCTAAAAAACACAAAACAAACAATAAGCGTCTTTCCTTCGGGAATTCTTTTCTCATCTCCTTCGCTCCGTACGCGAACTTGCTCCTACTTGTCATTTTGCAAGACGGTTACGCACTCGTCGTCCGAGTCTGCAACACCTGAGCAATGGCATAGGCAGTTCAAGCCTTAATTCACAAGCAATTTCCTTTTAGTACCCCTAGTTAGGGGAACTACGGCGTCTCTGATCCTCATTATCCCGATGAGGTACGTAGGCAGCGGGGTAGGGCCCGTTCGAGCACAATCTTTATTTTCCCTACATTTTTCCTTTTGCTTTCTTATTCAGATCTTTTCCAGTTCCAGTTTCTTTTCATATTCATTTCTTTGCTGCATTTTTCATACCCTCACCCTTTGAAACAGTTTTCTTTTGCAAGCGTGGATCCCGTCGGGTACGGCGGACGATCTGGGTGCTAATACCTTCCCAGGTCGTAACCGACTCCCGAATTCAGTCTCTTTGGTTCGCAGGACCTGTGTCCTTCCTCTTTCTTTCTTCTGGTTTGTGCAGCATTACCATTCCCTTTCTTCGGGATAAAAATGCCTGGCTGGCGACTCTATTCTTCTTCCGCGCCACTTTCGCGTTTGTACCAGGATGGAAATCCCGGGAGCGACAGAGTCCTTTTGTCCTCCTGAGTACGAGCTTCGGTGATCCTGACCCACCTAGCCTGACTCTCCTTCAGATACAAATCAGTCCTAGCTCTCTGGAATTGGGCCTCTTTGCAGGCATTCTTCAAGATCTGTTCTCCAGCCCTTGACTTCCTGATATAGTCTTCTGATTTTTTAATCTTAGCCAGATGCTCTACCTTTAGCTTTTCCAATCTTTCAATGTCCAGCCGACCATCACTCCTCTCCCAGAGGGTTCTCTTCAAGGCTTCAGACAACTTCTCATTCCTCTACTTGAGCTTTTCAAACTCTTCCAGGCTGACAGTTGCTGGAGGTGGTGCTGTGGAGGGTCCAGGTACATCTTCAAGAGTAAAGGGCATCCCAGAAATTTGAGCCCTGGCATGAGACCACTCATAGTACTGAGCTGAGGCCACATTATTGCATCTTCCAAGAATGGTTACCCCCTTAGTCTGCACATTGTCCCAGGCCCAGGATGCCTGCCTGACAATAGCCAGATTAGGCTTGATCTCACAATAAAGGGTCTCAGCTAGATCCTGTGCTTTAGGAGGATGGACTAATGCATAGCCCAATTGTCTTTTGAAAAGCAGGGGGTTGTAGTTGATGCAACCTTTCACCCCTATCAGAGGCACATTGGGAAATTGCCCACAGCTAGTAACAATGTCTCTGCCCTTTGTGCTCTGAGTGCACCACCTGATATCATCTGAGGTCAGGGCAACAAGCCTCCTAGCCCAATTCTTCTGCTGGTGAGGGTTCAAGAATGCATCAGTCCCTGGCAAATGTTTAAGCAGCCATGTATGGAACAAAGGAGCACAACATCTCACTAATCTTCCCCTTTGCTTCTCATTCCTTTGATGAACTGAGTAGTAAAGATCTCCCAGTAAGGTGGGTACTGGGTTCCTCAGGATGAAAAGATGGATTGCATTCTTACTAATGAACTTAGGCTCATCTGCAAAGAGTATGATCCCATATATGCTAAGGGCCAGTAAAGCACAGACTGGTTTCCACTCCCCCAAAGAGGCCTTCAGAGTAGCCTGAGAGGTCAAGAAATCCAGATGCAGACCAGAGATTCCAGCTTTGGTAGTCATATTCTGCCCAATCAGAACTGGTTCCAGATACAAGGCTTTGGCTATCTCTTCATTACTAGGAAACACCATCTCAGGGTTGAAGGGGACTCCACCCCTGATAGGTACACCAACCAATGATGAATACTCCTCTAATAAAGGCCCCAGCTGAAAATCCTGAAAGGTGAAGCACCTAAGAGGGGGGTCATAGAACTGCAAGCAAGTATGAATCAAGCTTCTCTGTGACGGGTCCAAATCCAATACCACATCAAGGATTCCTCCATAATGTTCTCTGAAAAGTGGTATATGGTCTGGAGTAATCAGGGTCTGAATCTTCCTGATGCTAGCTAGCTCAGGCTCAAAGAAGTGATAGGAGATATTACTCTTCTTAGGCGCCATGTTGCTGAAGAATAGGTGTTGATGATGATGACTGAGAATAACACTGAAGATGAGCCACTGACAGACTGAGACTGAGGATGCAAGTGACTGAAGCAAGTAGCTGATAGCTGAAGTAAGTGCTGATGAGGATAGGTCTATGCTGAAGAAGGGGTCAAAACCAAGCCAAAATGTATGATGGATACCCTGAAAAACAAATAAACACATGTTAAAATGATGCAATGAGAATGTATGCAAATGATATGCAAGGGTTTGTGACTGAGCTGGATCTGATTAACTGCCTTGATATAGGTCCATATATGTTCAAGAAATCCAGATGGAGGTTCATACGTCCAGTAACCAAGGTGGGGGACTCAAATAAAGAGTCACATGTCCAGGGTTAAAATCACAAGAACTGTTCCAAAATGGAGTACTCTTAACAAACAAAGTAACAGGGTATGCTGAGGTCAAAGGTACCTGCAAACCTGTAAACAACCCAACCCCCTCATAGGTGATGTTCTAAAACAAGGATCCTCAGACTTGGATCAGTTATGAGAAGTGTAAACACTTCTAACCCGGAGGTACAGTGTTTACAATAACCATAAAAGATCCTCATCTAATTCACCTCAGTTTCTGAAGGTCAATACTAAAGGTCATCCAGACTTAGCAGGCTTCCCAGATAGCCCTAGCACTACAGGAAATCTGTAGCACAGAGTTCTCAAGAAGAAACCCATATCTGAACCGTGTTTCATATTCCCGCACCATACCGAAATGGAATGGGAAAGAACATGAACCACTCTAGCCTAGGTGTCACTCAGGTCCCAGGTATAGGACCTTAACTCTCAATAGAACACCCACCCACCAAGACAACAAAACCAGATCCAGCCAGACAGTATGACAGTATGATATATGAAAAACTGTAAAGAAAGCAGTAAACAGACTGTACATAAAGCAATGAAATAAATATACAAGCACAAATAGCACATAACACCCCAGTAAACACAAATCAATCAAGCGCTAGGAGGAACCCATAAAAAGAACCAGAAGCCCTGGTTACAGTATAAGGCTCCCCAGCAGAGTCGCCAAGCTATCGCTCCCACCATAAGACACCGGGTCAGATAGGGTACAGACGCGAACGGTCGGCGAAAAGGGAGGATGTGAGAACACACAGGAGTGAACTCACAGGGAATGAATAGAGTCGCCAGCTAGGCATTTTTATCCCAGAGGAAAGGTAATGCTGCATAGACCTAGAAATGACATGGATAAGACGGTCGCGAACCAGAGAGACTGAGAAAGGGGGTTGGTTACAACCTGGGAAGGTATTAGCACCCAGATTGTCCGCCGTACTCGACGGGATCCACGCTTAAAAGATTTGTGTTTTAAAGGGGTAGTGTCAGTGCAATTTGTGTATAAAAGAGCTAGAAAAAACATGTACAGGTGTCAGTGTAAGAGAAGTGAAGTGTAATATGAAAGTGTCAGTGTAAGAACAAAGATGAAATGCTCATGATAATGAGGCTAAAGAATAAGGCTGGAAAGAGGGGGAATATACAGAGACTTTTGTTCGATAACTGTTAAGTTATGCCTACGTATCCTCTCGTGCAATGAGGAAGTCAGAACACCGTAGTTCGACCCAAAGAGACTGAAAGATGAATTGACTTGTGAACTGCTTACTTGTCTATGCTCAAGTGTATGACCTGTCTGGCTCAGGTGCAAACTGTCTTGCATTAGACGGAAGAAGCAAGTTCTCGTTTATGAGTGAAGGTGATGAGAAGAGAATCCCGGAGGAGACGATTATTGTTTGTTTTTTGAGTTTTCAGTCTTTGATTGCTTTTTGAAGTTTGTCATAAGTTAATGAGCTTAAGCCTAAACCAATGGGTTAGTAAACTCATCACATCCTCCCTCTGATTAGGGGTAATGAGAATACCTTAAGTGTGAAGTCAGCTTCTCACACTTAATCACCTTTGATGCAGGGTTAAGGTCATTAACCTACTTGTGATTTTTTAGATGTTTTTGGTGTTTTTGTTTAGTGTTGAGTAATGAGATTAAGCCATAATCAAGGATTAAACAGACTCATTACACCATCCTAATAGAAGGATAATAGATGAGAATGTTTAAGCTGAGGAAAGCTCCTCAACTTAATCCATGATTAGGGATTAAACCCATGACAAAACAAGCCTTTGATTAAGTGGATTTTATTTAATGGTAAAATGAAGAAGTGATTTTTATGATTTGTAAGACAACTTGAGAGGGACTTGTCCATTAACACTAGGGTTAGTCCTTCTTAACCAATTAAGGAAGAATTAGAACCCTAATGCAAGGCCCAAGTTACAAGTGTGATGTCTTGATGATTATTATGTGAATTGATTAAGAGATTTAAACACATTAAGGGTTTAACACTTAGGATTAAAGTTATACACTCCATCCTAATAGAAGGATGCAGGCATAAGCTTAATCACAAAGCCTTAAAGCCTTTAGGGTTTAGTCCCTGATTATGAGATGAGAAGAGAAGACTCAAAGAGACACAAAGGTAAGAAACTAAGTGGGGGACTAATCAAAACCCTAATCATTGTCATGCTTGGTTGTTCCTAAGGTTTGTGAGGTTTAAGAAAGAAGTCTTCAATGGAACCACCAGGAAACAGATGAAAGGATCAGGAGAAACAAAGCAACTTGCTTCATTCAAGAAGTCAAGTCACTTGAAGAAAGAAGGTAAGAAGAAGAAGAATGAGCAAGCTCAATCTCAAACACATAACAAAATGCAGCATGGATGCATAGAAGAGATGAAAAGAAGTTATGAGAAGTGAAGGCAAATTCACTTCTCAAAGTGACTTACCACCTGAAAAGTTAGTAAAGGAAATGCAATGCAATGCAAAATGAGATGAAATGACATGATATAAACCAAAACCAGAAGCATATACATGATGATAATGATGCTATGAGATGATACAAACATGAAACAAAGCATGGGGATGATCATACAAACTTATGGATGCAAATGAAGCAAGTTAGGAACCATAAACATACATGAAATGTTATGAAGTGCACATGGCATACAACATGGCAAATGCAAGATGAAATGATCAAACATGTTTGCAATATATCTTAAGATGTTAAATGGATCAAATGGATGCACAAAATGCTATAGCAAGTCAAGGTATGAATGCAAATGCAAGATGGATGCACATGGAAGCCCAAATTAGGGTTTATGACCAAAGCATCAAACAAAAACCAAAATCAGAAGCAAACATAAATATAAAAAATTGAAAATGCACTCAAAGGATCCCTAATCCTATACTAACTCACTGCCCAAAGGAGAAGTTCCAACTCTTAACCTAATTCAAGTTATGATCTTCCTAAGTTTTCTAGGGTTTTAGGGTTCCTTAACAAGAAAAATGCCAAACAAATGAAAAATGAAAGATCAAATCATGCCCATTTAATCTCACAAACTACATGCTAAACACAATGCAATGCAAAAATAATCAAGGTCCAACTCTCAAGGGTTAGGCAGAAATGATTTTTGGAAGTTTGGATCAAAATAATGCCTTGAAATGATTTTAATTCCATGGAAAATTCTCAAAATGCATCAAGATCAAAAAAGAAATTTGGTTTGAGGGTTGGACAATGTTTCTAAATGTTTTAAAATGTTTCATGAATTTTTTGGTGATTTTTAAATACCTAAAAGTATTTTTAATTAATTAATTCTCATTAATTAAATAAAAATAAACTTTTAAATATTTAAAAATACTTTTTTAATGCGAAAAATAAAAATAAAAATATTTTTGTGTTCTGAAAAATAATGAAAACCTTGACAAAAATTTTCATAATTTTTAAACATTTTTTGCTATTTTAAATAAACTATAGAAAACAAATGTATTTAAATGAAAATAAAAATGAAATTAAATGAATTAATGAAGAAGTCAACAGTTCCTGAGGCTAGCATTCAAACTCACACGCGCGGGAGTTGACTAGGCGCGCATCTGGACGGCCTACATTCAAACTCACTAACCCTAATTAATTAGCCCTAATCCAGCCTTAATGACCCTCAGGTGACCGGAACAGTGTTCCGGTCATCTTCTCCGATCACTCCAAATTTCAAACTCTCTCCACACGCATCTAAAACAAAATCTAATTGCCCAGAACTCTTCCCCACTCAATCACGAATCAAAACCCCCATTCAAACAACATTTATCATTCCTAAACTGAGAGAATCGAATCAAAATAGTTTTAGGGCAAAAAGTTTCAGAACAAGATTAAACTCTCATCTCCTCACCATTTTCAAAACCAACAACATCAGAGTGATCAGTGAATCATGAAGAACAACTTAGGAACTTAAAAAATCATTTCTGGAAAAAATGTTCATGAAGCTACCTGAGTTTGAAGCTTTTCAGTTTGCCACTTTCTGACCCCTCTTCTTCGTGCAATCCACTCCTCTTAGGCCCCTGATGAACTCTTGATGCTTAGAACAAGTTTGTGATGGCTGGTTTGGAAGTTTGAACAAGTTCTGTTCAAGCTCAGGTGAGAATCGTGTTTGTGATTCTGGCAGTTTAAGGCAAGGATGATGGGTGCTTTGTGACCAGGAAGATGAGTTGAGTTGATCTATGAAGTTTGTTTTTGTGTTTGTGAGCTGTGTGATCAGTTTCGAAGGGTTTTGCTCTAGGGAGTGAAAATGAGAATGTTGTGTTGTGGCTGGTTTCAGGCTTGTGTATTGTGTGGTTTGGCTTGCAATTGATTTGTATAAACAATGCTTATTGGTCAGAAGATGTGACATGTCCTTTTGTGATAGGTATGGGTGCTTTTGCAAAAATGACAACTTTTGTGTAAGAAGGGCATGGGAAGCTTCTAGCCAAGTACATGGAGAGTGGGCTGCGCAGCAAGGTGAGGGAGAAAGGCTAGGATTGATCAGCAGGCTAGGCAACAAGTGGGTGAGGAGATATGATGACTTTTGCAACTTGCCTTGCCTTTTGTTTTCATGAAAATATCTTGCTCCATAGGCCAAAAAAATGAGAAACTCTTGGCCCATTCTGATTTTTAGGTCATGTGTGATCATGTTGTGTGGATTAGAAGTGCATTTGGTAACTTAATTGGCCTTGAGAAATGAATTTGCAACTTTGCCTCTTTGGTGCATGACTTGAAATTTAGTGATTTTTGCTAACTTTGACAATCCATAACTTATGATCCAAAATGAATTAGGTCATGTTCTTGTACTTTTTGAAAAGGGAAAGATCTATTCTACAACTTTCATGACCAAAGTTTTTCCATTTGAAGCTTTTTTGAATCAAAAAGTAAGGGTTGAAAAGTTGCCTAAAATGACAAATTCATTAAAAGTCAAACTTGCCCAAAAAGTCAACTTTGCAAAAGACTTCAAATTCTCCAATTTTGTGAACTTAAAACTTCTTCTATGATCAAATAAAGATCATACACACTCAAAATGATGAAGAATGCCCTTTGGTTGGGTCATTGGGGGCCTCAGATGCCCTGATTTTGCACTAACTTGTCTGAAAAGTCAACTCTTGATCAGATGACTTCCCCAAGGAATTTCTTCATGAAAATTGATATGCATACTCCCTATACCATATATAGACCAATGGAAACAAGAATGACCAAAAAAATTGGAGTTATGGCCTCTGAAACCAAAACCCTAATTTTAGGTCAACTGTGCAGTCAAGCCTGGCTCTGCTCCCATACCAATCCCAGTTCTTGTGATTCTTTGGCATCCTTGACTTTGAGAGGATATAATATGATGCTTGATCACACATGGACCCCTTTGAAGTGATGGATGGCCTTTGGAGTGGCTCAAGAAGCTCTTGGATTGCTCAGATCACAAACCCTAGATGCAGATGACTTTGAATTAATGCAATGAATCAAGAATGTGATATGAGATGCTATGATAGAGTTTATGCATATAAAATGATCACAAGCCATGGTGTGAATGGGTGAGGGAAAATTTGGGGTGTTTACACCTAGCAGGGGACGGCTGCTAAACATCACGCCATAGGACGAATGCCGGATAGGAAAGGGTTCCAATAATGGAGACTCTGCTGGGGAAAGGATGAGGGACGGTCATCCAAAGGTGAAGGACGATCACCTGGTAGGGTACAGCTGCCAAAAAGGCATCATGACATAGGACGAATGTCAGATAGAAAGGAAATAGTTCACAGGGATTTGCTGGGACAAGTAAACACGGACGAGTGTCTATATCCAAGAAATGAGAGATATTAGTGTTTGGTGTACGGTGTATAGATTAAAGATGCGGACGAGCATCCTTAAGACAATGATACGGACGAGTATCAGGTAGAAACAAACGCTGACACATATTCAGAGATGATGATACAGACGAGTATCAACTGGTTAACAAAGAACACGGACGAGTGTTGATTCTGGGGACTCTTCTGGGGAATAGTAGACACAGGAGAGTGTCTAAATTCAAGGAGACATAAGTGTTTGACACGTGTATGGATTAAAGATGCGGACGAGCATCCTTAAGACTATGATACGGACGAGTATCAGGTAGAAACAAACGCTTGACGCATGTTCTGAGATGATGATACAGACGAGTACCAACGGGTTAACAAAGAACAAAGACGAGTGTTGAATCTGCAGAGGTATGAGTGGTGTATACAAGATACGGACGAGTATCTGTATGAGTGAAACAGGAGTAATAAGTATGAGTGGTGTATACAAGATATGGACGAGTATCTGTATGAGTGAAACATGAGTAATAAGTATGAGTGGTGTACAGGTGAGTGTTTAACTTGCTGGAGAGTGTGACACGGACGAGTGTCAAAAGGAAAAAGTGTAATATAAACAAGTGTATGTATACCAAGGAAGTCGCGTATAAGTATCTGTGAGTGCAACGGGATGCTTTGGCTTTCTATTGGGGGTATGACACGGACGGGTGTCAAGAAGTATTTGTGATATGTATAAGGGTTTGTTTGTAAAGAAGGCTCGGGCGACTTTACTGGGGAACCATGACACGGACGGGTGCCAAAAGGAGTGCGCATTTGTATTTGTGAGTGCAAGGCAAATGCTTTAGCTTTAGCTTTCTGCTGGGGATATGACACGGACGGGTGTCAGGATGTATCCGTATCTTTAGGGAAAGTGCCTTGGCTCTCTGCCGGGGAATCTGGGGAGTTTTCTGTATATTGTTGATGGATTGTCAATCTTTACAAGTGTTTGATTCATAACATGGCTTATGATTATGCAATATGTTTGATTTTTGCCGTAATGCTCCGTATTAGACGGAATGCTACGCTCTGTGGGGAGAATATGATGCGAATGCTATGATTATGCAAAAGGTAACCATCTGGGATTCGGATCCCGTTGCTGCGAAGATCTCTGGTCGATCTGCTTGAAGTGGACATCCCTGCTGGGGATGAGATCATTGGTAGATCTGATAAGATGTATCTGCTTGGGGAAATAGGTCACTGATAGACCCATCCTTGTAATGAGGGGCCCAACTGGGGTTTGTAGAAGCTTTCGTCATTCTGTTGTGAGAACTTCAGGTATTGCTTTGTTGGATAGAGACTGAAACTCTGTGGGGAGATGATTCCCTGGTTTTTTTGTACTTGGCTGAGGAGGGGTAATGGATGGAAACTCAGCTGGGGAGAAAGCACCTCCGGTGCTATCTAAGCAGATAATGATTCGCCAGCTTGCTGGGATGAAGCTTTCGTGCCCCATGTTGTGCTTTAAAAAACCTGCAATCCTGAAAGGACATAGAAACGCACATGTAATCCCGAGGTATCCCTTACCGGATTCCATCATAGGAGTTTAGGCACTCCTGGGAGTAAGTATATTTCCTGCAAGCACTTATTCTTTAGAAGGGAAACATCTGTATTTATGCAATCAGTATCTTAGAGACATCGGACATTTTGCAAACGAAAATGGAACGTATAAGACAAAGCCATGACTGAAAATCTGATTTTATTAATTCATGTGCCCTGAATTGGCAAGATACAGTCAAAGAAACAAATTCCCTGCAATGAGGAGATTGTTATAAATTGGGAAACAAAAAGATGCTGGCAATGTTGATGACGCTTCGAGGAGCTTCCCTTTGCTATGACTCGTATGACATTTGACGCTCTTCTCGTCTTGCTTTCTGAAGAAGGCTGATTCTGAAAGAAGCTTGATCCTTTTGAGGCTTACCAAGTTGTAAGTGATACAGATGAATTCAGAGTACAGTTGTTCGCTTGTTCCCTTATTTTGCATGGATCGCCCTTTCGGGTTTTCAATCCATCGGGATACCCATTTTTGCCTGAGTTGTCCAATGCGGCTTTTCAACTCAGCGGGTGTACATTTTTTATTTATTTTCCCTTATTTTTTCCCGAGTCTTTTATTCTGTTTTTGACTCGCCGGGATGCCCTATTTTTGCCTGGACTTACATTCTGTTTTTATGTCCAGCGGGTCATTTTCATGCGAAGTATTTTTTAACTGCATCTGAATTCACAGGGGACGGGAAGTCTTCACCATCCATAGTGCTGAGCATGAGTGCTCCACCGGAGAAAACTTTCTTTACTACGAATGGTCCTTCATAGCTCGGAGTCCACTTGCCCCTGTGGTCTGTATGAGGAGGGAGGAGTCTTTTCAGCACAAGATCTCCTACTTGGTACTCTCGGAGCCTGACTTTCTGATCAAAGGCTTTCTTCATTCTTTTCTGATACAACTGCCCATGACAGATTGCAGCCAGTCTCTTCTCTTCAATCAGACTCAGTTGTTCGTATCGGGATCGGACCCATTCTGCTTCGTTCAACTTAACATCCATTAATACCCGTAATGAGGGTAATTCAACTTCAATAGGTAGGACTGCCTTCATACCGTAAACAAGCTGATACGGCGTTGCCCCAGTGGATGTTCTGATTGACGTACGGTACCCATGCAAGGCAAATGGTAGCATTTCATGCCAGTCTTTGTAGGTAACTACCATCTTTTGCACAATCTTCTTGATATTCTTGTTAGCTGCCTCAACAGCGCCATTCATCTTTGGCCTGTAAGGAGAAGAATTGTGGTGTTGGATCTTGAAGTCCCGACAAAGTTCTTCCATCATTTTGTTGTTTAAATTGGAACCATTATCAGTAATGATTCGCTCGGGAACTCCATACCGACAAATGATGTCTCTCTTTAGAAATCGGGCTACCACTTGCCTGGTAACATTTGCATAGGAAGCTGCTTCAATCCACTTGGTGAAATAGTCAATAGCAACCAAGATGAATCTGTGGCCATTTGAAGCAGTCGGTTCAATCTTGCCAATCATATCAATGCCCCACATGGCAAAGGGCCAGGGTGAAGACATCACCTTCAGAGAATTTGGAGGCACATGTACTTTATCCGCATAAATCTGGCATTTGTGGCATTTTCTGGCATAGGCACAACAATCAGCATCCATTGTGATCCAGTAATAACCTGATCTTAGCAACTTTTTAGCCATGGCATGCCCTCCAGCATGGGTACCAAAGGATCCTTCGTGCACCTCGTGCATCAACAAGTCGGCTTCTGTTCTATCAACGCACCGGAGAAGTATCATATCAAAGTTTCTCTTGTACAGGGAACCATCAGTGTTCAGAAAGAAACTACCAGCAAGCCTTCTTAGAGTCTTCTTATCATTGGAAGATGCCCCAGGTGGGTATGTTTGATCCTCCAAGAAGCATTTGATGTCATGGAACCAAGGCTTATCATCTTTGACAACATCTGCTGCAAATACATATGCTGGTCTGTCAAGTCTGGATACTGAAATCCGAGGTACAAAGTTGGCAGCTTGAACTTTGATCATGGATGAAATGGTGGCCAGAGCATCTGCAAATTGATTCTCGTCCCGAGGGATATACTCAAGCTTAACCGTTGTAAAGAAAGTCAATAACCTCCTTGTATAATCCCTGTAAGGTATCAGATGATCCTGGTGAGTGTACCATTTGCCGTTGGTTTGATTAATTACCAGAGCTGAATCTCCGAATACAGTCAAAGTTTTGATCCTGAGGTCAATGGCTTCCTCAAGACCCATAATACAAGCTTCGTATTCAGCTTCGTTGTTAGTGCAGTTGAAAGTGAGCTTTGCCGAGAAAGGCATGTGAACTCCCTTAGGTGTAATGAGTACTGCACCAACACCACGACCATTCATATTAACAGCCCCATCAAACATCATAGTCCATTCTTCCTCTGGGTCGGGCCCTTCAGTGTGAACAGGCTCTTCATGATCTTTTGCTTTTATGAACATGATGTCTTCATCAGGGAAGTCAAATCTCATAGGCTGGTAATCATCAATGGGTTTCTCGGCAAGATAATCAGACAATACATTGCCCTTGATGGCTTTTTGAGATGTGTATTGAATATCATACTCCGTTAGGATCATTTGCCATCTTGCAACCCGTCCGGTAAGTGCTGGCTTCTCAAAAATGTACTTAACTGGGTCCATTTTTGAAATCAACAAGGTAGTGTGGGTCAACATATACTGTCTCAGTCGGCGAGCAGCCCACGCTAAAGCACAGCAAGTTTTCTCGATCAGTGAATAACGTTGTTCACAGTCGGTAAACTTTTTGCTTAGGTAGTATATTGCATACTCTTTTCGACCAGACTCGTCATGCTGGCCCAGCACACACCCCATTGACTCTTCTAATACTATCAAGTACATGATTAGAGGTCTTTCTTCAACTGGAGGCATAAGGATTGGAGGCTCTTGTAAGTATTCCTTGATTTTGTCAAAAGCCCTCTGGCAGTCTTCGTTCCACCTGACCGTTTGTTCTTTTCTCAATAGCTTGAACAAGGGTTCACAGGTTGTAGTAAGGTGAGATATGAACCGTGAAATGTAGTTCAATCTACCTAGAAAACCCCGAACTTCTTTTTTTGTCTTCGGTGCAGGCATTTCTTGAATGGCTTTAACTTTGTCAGGGTCTACTTCAATCCCTTTCTCACTTACAATAAATCCCAGCAGCTTACCAGATCGCACCCCGAATGTGCATTTGTTGGGGTTTAACTTCAGTTGGTATTTCCTCAGACGCTTGAATAACTTCAACAGATTTACCAGGTGGTCTTCTTCTGTGAGGGACTTGGCAATCATGTCATCCACATAACATTTAATTTCTTTATGGATCATGTCGTGGAATAATGTTACCATAGCCCGTTGATACGTTGCACCAGCATTCTTCAATCCGAATGGCATCACCTTGTAACAGAATGTGCCCCAAGGTGTGATGAAAGTTGTCTTCTCCATGTCTTCAGGTGACATTTTGATCTGATTGTATCCTGAAAATCCGTCCATGAAGGAGAACACCGAGAACTGAGCCGTGTTATCAACCAATACATCAATGTGAGGTAAAGGGAAGTCATCTTTCGGGCTAGCTCTGTTCAGATCCCGGTAATCAACACACATCCTCACCTTGCCATCTTTCTTAGGCACAGGTACAATATTAGCAACCCACGGCGGGTAACTGGTTACAGCAAGGAAACCGGCGTCCCACTGTTTTTGTACCTCTTCTTTTATCTTCATGGCCATATCTGGGCGAGTACGGCGCAACTTCTGTTTTACTGGTGGGCAATCCTCTCTCAAAGGCAGCTTGTGCATGACAATATCGGTGTCCAACCCTGGCATATCCTGATAAGACCAAGCAAACACATCCACGTACTCCCGAAGCATATCAATCAGTTGCTCTTTTACCGAATCTTGTAGGCAGGCCCCGATCTTAACCTCTTTCACGTCTTCTTCCGTACCTAGATTAACCGTTTCAACCTCCTCCTAATGAGGAGTAATAACCTTTTCCTCTTGCCATAACAACCTAGCTAGCTCTTCAGGAAGCTCATAATCTTCTTCAACCCCTTCATCAGCTTGATTGATTGGATTGTCAAAGTCATACAGAGTCATAGCTGTGTTGTTGTCGGTGCAGTCTGAAAGGCACTCTTTGCAAGGGTTTAGATTGGTTTATTTTAGTGATCGATTTTAATCTTGTTTAGAAAACGTGAAATGAATTTATCATTTTGGAAAACATTGCCACTTTATTTTTGTACAAAAAGAAAAATGAAAAACAGTGAGCGAAAAAGACTCATTTGCAAAAGATGTTCGATATTCATTGATTGATCTGTTTGCACAAAATTACAAGATGGCCCGATTACAAAATGAGTCTTGTCATCTTGGGCAAGATGCAAGACTTGATGCATGCTTAAAAATACATGAAATAATAATTACTCTGCAGGAGTAACCCTTATAATTTCCTGGGAAGACCAGTTTGAGATACGGCTCCCCGGGATTCTTGGACGTATCCAGCTCTCCAGGTTGCGCTCATCTTCCGACTCATCTTCCAAGTTGTTCACTGCATCCGGGTGAGCATTCCCCCGCTGACAAAGCTGGGCTTCTTGGCCGCCTCTGATTGATCTTGTTGAGTTGGTCTGTAACCCAACCCAAATCTGTCCTCCTTCTTCTCCACGGGCAGCAGCTTGCCCCAGCCTTGGGCAGTACCCTCTTCAACAACCTTACTGGCTTGCTGATAAGATGTCATGGAGGTTCCCAGTACAACAGATGCTTCATTAATGTTCAGGGCTTCGAATCCCTGGCTCATGGTTTCATGGATCTCTCCATCCATCTCAATATACTTGTATGTAGCCAGATGGCTAACAAAGATATCTTCTTCACCACAGATGGTGATGATCTGGCCTTCCCACTCGAATTTCAACTTCTGGTGAAGGGTAGACGTAACAGCGCCAGCGACATGGATCCAAGGTCTACCCAACAAACAGCTGTAGGCCGGTTGAATGTCCATCACATAGAAGGTAATTTTAAAAGTCTGCGGGCCAATCATCACAGGCAGATCAATCTCCCCAAGCACTGATCTTTTAGAGCCATCGAAAGCTCTCACCACCAAATTACTCGGACGCAATGCCAAGCCATCATACTCCAGCTTCACTAAGGCTTTCTTTGGTAAGACATTGAGTGAAGACCCAGTGTCCACCAGTACATGAGATAGAACAGCACCCTTGCATTCTAGAGTGATGTGTAAAGCCTTGTTGTGGTTATGCCCCTCAGTTGTTAAGTCAGCATTGGTGAAGCCCAGTCCATGACTGGTGTTGACATTTGTCACCACAGTTTCTAGCTGATTAACGGTGATCTCCTCTGGCACGTAAGCTGCATGCAAGACTTTAAATAATGCATTCCTGTGAGCTTCAGAACACATCAGCAGGGATAATATGGAGATCTTGAAGGGTGTTTGGTGAAGCTGATCCACTACTTTGTAATCACTTCTTTTTATGATTCTCATAAACTCGTCTACATCTTGTTCAAAAGATGTCTTCTGAGTTTCTTTGACAGTTGGCTCTTCAACTACCACACTCTTTCCTTTTGATTTAGCAGCAGCTTCTGCTTCGGCGTTAGGTCTTTGCAATTGTGAGGCAAAAAGGCGTCTGCTTCTGGTGGAGCCTCCGCCTCCCCCAACATTACCAATCTGTGGAGAAGAGGTTGAAGAATCCAAAGTGATTTTCTCCCCGTTGCAGTAGAGGTCAGAGCCATAATGCCAAGGTATGGCATTATTGCTTTCATATGGAACTAGTCCAGGCACCGTGATGGTAACCGGACTGACTGCAGCAGAGGAGGGTACTGAAATAGTGTGCGGATCGTAGTAAATGGTGACTGGTGACCTGGCAGGAGGTGCCACTGTTTGTTGCTGAAAGTTGTTGTTTGGAGGAACATTTGAGGGATCATAGTAAATGGTGACTGCTGAGATATCTTCACTATTTTCTGTTGGCGTTGTAGAAGATCTTGCTGGATAAATGAATGTTGATGTTGTAGATGATTCTGCGGAGTAAAGGGATGCTGATGTTGTAGAAGAAAAGGTTGTTGACATTTGGTTTGCTGAAGTGATGGACGGAGCCATTGTCGATGATATTGATGAATTGTTCGGAATGATTGTTGTTGCAGTTGTAGAAGAGTCAGGAATTGTTGTCAAAGGGATTGCTGGATTTGTAGGCGCCGTTGTTGAGATCTGAAGTATACCACTTTTGATAAGACCATCTATGCCTCTTCTCAAGTTATCACACCCGTTGACTGAAATGTTGCAGTACCCACAACCGAGCTCACACCCGGGGAACATTTGGCATTCTAGAAGCTGAGCTTTAATTTCTACCAGAGGTGTCCGAATCTGCCCAACATTGGTGATTAAGAAAGATGGCTTGTCTTCCTCAATGGCATTAATTCTTGGTCCTCCATGATTGGGCATGGGATTCTTGTTGACATTTGGAGGGGGTGCGAAGTTTAGGGCTTTGGAATCCACCAGATCTTGTACCTTCATTTGTAAAGCCCTTCATTTCTCCGTACTGTGGCCAGGTGCATTGGAATGGAAAGCACATCTGGCGTTGACGTCATAATTTCTTGGAAGATTAGAGGGGTCTGGTGGTGCCAATGTCCTTAGCTCAACCAGGTTGAGTTTCAGGAGTTGTGGCAATAAAGTGGCATAAGGCATAGGGATAGGGTCAATCACCCTATTTTCCTGTGATGGTCTCTGCTGAAAAGGTCTTTGCTGTTGATTGTTGTTGTTGTTGTAGTTTCTCTGTGGCAGATACTGAACATGCTATTGGTATTGTGGTTGTTGTTGTGGTTGATATGCTGGTTGCTGAGGAATTGGAGCTGGAATTGTGACAGCTGCTACTGATATGTGGCCATACTGAGGTATGCCCATGCTGGCATGAATGGAATTTGTTTCACCGGCCCTCCGGGGTCCCACAAAAGGCTTCCTGGAGTTACTGGAAGAACTTGCACCATTATCAGAAATTTTACCCATCTTCAGGAGGCTCTCAATTCTTTCTCCAGCTATAACTACGTCAGCGAAGCTGGTGGAAGAAAAGGCAGCTAGCCTATCAATATATGTTCCTTGCAGTGTATTCATAAACATGTCGGTCATTTCTCTTTCCGACATGGGTGGCTGGACAGCAGCAGCAAGCTGTCTCCACCTCTGGGCATATTCCCTGAAGCTTTCTCTGGAGGACTGAGACATTCCCATCAAAAGGGTCCTGTTGGGAGCCATGTCCAAATTATATTGGTACTGCCTGATGAAAGCTTCAGCTAAGTCCTTCCAGCATCTGATGGTAGCTCTGGTCAAGTGAGAGTACCACTCCCTTGAGGCCCCAGTCAAACTATCTTCAAAGTAAAACATCCATAGTTTTTTCATCCATGGTGTATGCCTTGAGTCTCCCCAGAAAAGACTGCAAGTGAGTTCGTGGACAGGAAGTTCCATTGTATTTCTCGAAACACGGGGGTTTAAACTTGTTGGGAATTCTTACCCCATCCACTAAACCCATATACATAACATCAAAACCTAGGGAATTTTGAGACTCCAGAGATCTCAACTTCTCAGCAATTTCATCAAGCCTCCTATCATAGACTTCATCCCCAGCTCCCATCACAGTAAATTGCTCTTCTTGGGGGTATTCTTGTAAGACCCTTCCTCCAGTAGTATTTCCTTGCACATTACCCGGGATGTTAACTTGCGGATGTAGATGAGGCCCATATACTGGTGGGTTAACATGAGGCTGACCCCTCTCATTGTTACTTGTTCCTCCAGTCCCCAGAGGAGGTTCTTCTGGGGTTTGCCTTTCTACCAATGCCCTCAACCTTTCTTGACTTTGAGCTAAGCCATTCATTACTTCCATGAATTGGGTCATTTGGTTTCTCATCTCCAGCCTTTCATTAGCCATCTGGGTTCTGACCTCTGTCAGATCTTGCTGTACTTGGTCCATCTGGATACCAGGAAGATTGTTGCGAGTAGGATATCTGTGCGGACGGTTGAGAGGGAACACCCGACGACGAGCAATAATTCCTGAATCACAACAGAGTTAGTAACAAACAAAACAAAAACCTACAAAACAAAACAAAAGTCAGTATGCAATGCAGTATGCTTATTTATTTTCCAAGGTATTCGGCTTGGTTCTTGGTTTTGACCTTTCCAGACCCTGGGGAAGATGCTTTGATGTTGCTCGAGAAAAAGAACTCAAATGAAACAAACTGACAAATACATTACAAATGGTGGATCATACATGGTTTGTTTTTACAACACATGCCCCTGTGGGGTCAAAATACAACATAAATAGAAAAGTACATGGAATGGAAATGACAACAAGCAAAGAAATCAAACATCTAAGCCAAACTCATCCTCCTTAACCTCCTTCAGAAGTGCTTCAGCTACAGGACCAGCCGGATGCTCTGTAACGTTTCTGATAAGAAGGTTTCTGGTGGCAATAGCAGTGGTCAGCTTCTTGTGCCTGTCTTGGTCCTTTGACCTCTTCACACTAGCCCTAATCTTCAATTCTGAAATTTCCTTCTGGGCTGCCAGCAAAGCCTCCTGTTGTTTCTTTTCATTGGCCTCTAAATGCTCAATCCTGGCCTGAGTTCTCTTATCTTCTTGAGTACGAGCTTCAGTGATCCTGACCCACCTAGCTTGACTTTCTTTCAGATAGAGATCAATCCTAGCCTTCTGAAACTGGGCCTCTTTACAGGCATTCTTCAAAATTTGCTCTCCTGCTCTTGATTTCTTGATGTAGTCCTCTGATTTCTCAATCCTGGCTAGATGCTCCACCTTAAGCTTCTCCAACCTCTCAATGTCTAGACGACCATCACTCCTCTCCCAGAGGGTCTTCTTCAGAGCTTGAGACAGATTCTCATTCCTCTCCTTTAGCTTCTCAAATTCTTCCAGGCTGACAGTGGCTGGAGGTGGTGCTGTGGATGGTCCAGGTGCATCCTCAATGGTGAAAGGCATCCCAGAAATCTGAGCTCTAGCATGAGACCATTCATAATACTGAGCGGAAGCCACATTGTTGCATCTCCCAGGGATGGCCATCCCTTTGGTCTGGATGTTGTCCCAAGCCCAGGATGCTTGTCTGACAACAGCTAGATTAGGCTTTATCTCATAATAAAGGGTTTCAGCCAAGTCTTGCACTCTAGGAGGGTGAACCAAAGCATAGCCCAACTGTCTTTTAAACAGCAAAGGATTGTAGTTGATGCAACCCTTCACTCCTATCAAAGGTACATTGGGGAACTGTCCACAGCTAGTAATTATGTCCCTTCCTTTGGTGCTCTGGGTGCACCATCTGATGTCATCTAAAGTCAAAGCAATAAGTCTCTTAGCCCAATTCTTCTGTTGATGAGGATTCAGGAAGGCATCAGTCTTGGGTAAGTGTTTGAGCAGCCAGGTATGAAATAGAGGAGCACAACACCTTACCAACCTCCCTCTCTGCTTCTCATTCCTTTGGTGAACAGAATAATAAAAATCTCCCAACAAGGTGGGCACTGGGTTCCTCAAAAGGAAGAGATGAATAACATTCTTGCTGATAAACTTAGGCTCATCTGCAAAAAGTATAACCCCATATATACTGAGGGCTAACAATGCACAAACTGCCTTCCATTCTCCCAAGGAGGCCTTCAGGATGGCCTGAGAAGTTAGAAAGTCCAGGTGTAGGCCAGGAATTCCAGCCTTTGTTGTCATGTTCTGCTCAATCAAAATAGGCCCCAGGTATAGTGCTTTTGCCACTTCTCCATTGCTGGGAGAAGCCATTTCTGGGTTGAAGGGGATACCACCCCTGACAGGTACTCCAACCAATGATGAGAACTCCTCCAACAAAGGTCCCAGCTGAAAGTTATGGAAAGTGAAGCATCTCAAAGGAGGGTCATAAAACTGTAGGCGAGTGTGGATCAAACTCCTCTGAGAAGGGTCTAAGTCCATAACCATATCAAGGATGCCTCCATAATGCTCTCTGAATAATGGGATGTGGTCTGGAGTAATAAGTGCCTGGACCTTCCTGATGCCTGCCAGCTCAGGCTCAAAGAAATGGTATGAAATGTTGCTCTTCTTGGGTGCCATGACTGCTGATGAAGAGCTGAAAACAGATGCTGATGATGAAGACTGATACTGGAGATAAGCCACTGATAGGCTGAGGATGATGATGGAGGTAGCTGAAGCAGGCAACTGATGAAGATAGCTGAAGCAGATAACTGATGGACAGAGGTCTATGCAGATGAAGGGGTCAAAACCAAGCCAAATGTAACATGGATACCCTGAAAAACAAATAAGCAAATGTTAAAATGATGCAAATGATGAGTATGCAAATGATATGCAAGGGTTTGTGATAAAGCTGTATCTGGTTACTGCCTTGATATAGGTCTATGTATGTCTAAGAAGTCCAGATGGAGGTTCAGAAGTCCAGTAGCCAAGGTGGGGGACTCAAATAAAGAGTCACATGTCCTGGGTTCAAATCACAAGAACTGTCCCAAAATGAAGTACTCTTAAACATAACAAGTAACTGGGTATGATAGGGCCAATGGTACCTGCAAACCTGCAAACAGCCCAACCCCCTCACAGGTGGTGTTCTAAAACAAGGATCCTCAGACTTTGATCAGTTATGAGAAGTGTAAACACTTCTAACCCGGAGGTACAGTGTTTACAATAACCATAAAAGATCCTCCTCTAATTCACCTCAGTTTCTAAAGGTCATAATAAAGGTCATCCAGACTTAGCAGGCTTCCCAGATAGCCCTAGCACTACAGGAGATCTATAGCACATAGTTCTCAAGAAGAAACCCACATCTGAACCGTGTTTCATATTCCCACACCAGACCGAAATGGAATGGGAAAGAACATGAACCACTCTAGCCTAGGTGTCACTCAGGTCCCAGGTATAGGACCTTAAACTCTCAATGAACCCCACCCACCAAAGCAAAAACCAGATCCAGCCAGATAACAGTATGACAGTATGATATATAAAGCTGTAAAGAAAGCAATAAATAACTGTACATAAAGCAATAAATAAAGCAAATATACAAACACAAATAGCACATAACACCCCAGTAAACACAAATCAAACAAGCGCTAGGAGGAACCCACAAAAAGAACCAGAAGCCCTGGTTACAGTATAAGGGTCCCCAGCAGAGTCGCCAAGCTGTCGCTCCCACTAAATGAGGCTAAGTCAAATAGGGTACAGACGTGAACGGTCGGCGGAAGGAGAATGAATGAATAGAGTCGCCAGCTAGGCATTTTTATCCCGAAGGAAAGGTAATGATGCATAAACCTAGGAAAAGATATGGATAAGACGGTTGCGAACCAGAGAGACTGAGAAAGGGGGTTGGTTACAACCTGGGAAAGTATTAGCACCCAGATTGTCCGTCGTACTCGACGGGATCCACGCTTAAAAGATTTGTGTTTAAAGGGGTAGTGTCAGTGCAATCTGTGTATCAAAGATGGAAAAGAATGCAAGTGTCAGTGTAAAAGAAAAGTGAAGTGTATAAGAGAAGTGTCGGTGTGAGAACAAGAATGAAATTGTCAAGACTATGAGGCTTAAAGAATAATGCTGGAAGGAGGGGGAATATACAGAGACTTTTGTTCGATAACTGTTAAGTTATGCCTACGTATCCTCTCGTGCAATGAGGAAGTCAGAACACCGTAGTTCGACCCAAAGAGACTGAAAGATGAATTGACTTGTGAACTGCTTACTTGCCTATGCTCAAGTGTATGACCTGTCTGGCTCAGGTGCAAACTGTCTTGCATTAGACGGAAGAAGCAAGTTCTCGGTTGTGAGTGAATGAGATGAGAAAAGAATCCCGGAGGAGACGATTATTGTTTGTTTTTGTGTTTTCAGTCTTGTTATTGCTTTTTGGAGTTTGTCATAAATTAATGAGCTTAAGCCTAAACCAATGGGTTAGTAAACTCATCACATCCTCCCTCTGATTAGGGGTAATGAGAATACCTTAAGTGTGAAGTCAGTATCTCACACTTAATCACCATGATGTAGGATTAAGATCATTAACCTACTTGTGATTATTTAGATATTTTTGTTGTTTTTGTTTAGTGTTAAGTAATGAGCTTAAGCCATAATCAGGGATTAAACAGACTCATTACACCATCCTAATAGAAGGATAATAGATGAGAATGTTTAAGCTGAGGAAAGCTCCTCAACTTAATCCATGATTAGGGATTAACCTCATGACAAAACAAAGCCTTTATTAAATGGATTTTAGCTAATGATAAGATGAAGAAATGATTTTTATGGTTTGTAAGACAACTTGAGGGGGACTTGTCCATCAACATTAGGGTTAGTCCTTCTTGACCAATTAAGGAAGAATTAGAACCCTAATGCAAGGCCCAAGTTACAAGCTGGATGTCTTGATGATTATTAAGTGAATTGATTAAGTAGTTAAACACATTAAGGGTTTAACACTTAAGATTAAAGTTATACACTCCATCCTAATAGAAGGATGCAGGCATAAGCTTAATCACAAAGCCTTAAAGCCTTTAGGGTTTAGTCCTTGATTATGAGGTGAGAAGAGAAGACTCAAAGAGACACAAAGGTAAAAACTAAGTGGGGGACTAATCAAACCCTAATTGTTATCATGCTTGGTCATTCCTAAGGTTTGTGAGGTTTAAGAAAGAAATCTTCAAGGAACCACCAAGGAGAGAAGCAGATGAGAGGAGCAAAGAGAAGCAAAACAACTTGCTTCACTTAAGAAGGCAAGTTGCTTGAAGAAAGAAGGCAAGATGAACAAGGATGAACAAGCTAAATCCAATACACATACAAAATTCAGCAAGGGAAGTATGAAAGATATGAAAAGAGAATGTGAGAAGTGAAGGCAAATTCACTTCTCAAACAACTTACCACCTGAAAGGTTAGCAAAAGAAATGAAATGCAATGCAAAATGAGATGCAATGCCATGATGCAAACCAAAACCAGAAGCATAAGAATGATGTTAATGATGCTAAGAGATGATGCAAACATGAGGCAAGGCAAGAGAATGATCAAACAAACATAAAGATGCAAATGAGACATGTTTAGGACCATGGATGTACATGAAAAGTTATGAAATGCAAATGACATATAACATGGAAAATGAAAGATGCAATGATCACACATGATTCTAATATGTCCTAAGATGTCTCATGAATCAATGAATGCACAAAATGTCATGGCAAGTCATGGTATGCAAGCAAATGAGAAATGGATGCAAAGGAAGACACAAATTAGGGTTTATGATCAACACACAAAGAAAAAATCCAAAACCAGAAGCCAATGACATGATAAAAATTTGAAAATGCAATCAAAGGAACCCTAAACCTACACAAACTCACTGCCCAAAGGAGGGGATCCAACTCTTAACCTAGTGAGAGTTATGAATTTTCTAAGATTGCTAGGGTTTTAAGGTACCTTGTCAAGAAAAATGCAAAATAAATTGAAAATGCAAGATCAATTCATTCCAAATTTATCATATAAACTACATGCTATAAAAGATGCAATGCAAAAAGAATCATGATCCAACTCTCAAAGGTTAGACAGAAATGAATTTTTGAAGTTTGAAGCAAAATAATGCCTTGAAATGAAATTAAATCCAAAGAAAATTATCAAAAAGGCATCAAGAACAAAAAAGAAATTTGGTTTGAGAGTTGGACAATGTTTCTAAATGTTCCTAAATGCTATGTGAATTTTTTTGTGATTTTTAAATACCTAAAAGTATTTTTAATTAATTAATTTTCATTAATTAATTAAGAATAAACTTTTAAATGATTTAAAAATAATTTTTAATGCAAAAAATAAAAATAAAAATATTTTTGTGTTCTGAAAATTAATTAAACCTTTGACAAAAACTTTCAGAATTTTTAAAGGTTTTTTGCTATTTTAAATTAAATGTGCAAAATAAATCAAATAAAATTAAAATAATGAGAAGTATGCACAATGGACGAACCAAATGGATTCTGGGCTGAGAAAGGTTGACTTGGCGCCACATCCAATGGCCTAAGTTCAAACCTGGCTAATTCTGGTTTTAAAATTAATTAAATTGGATTCATTAAGTTAATTGAGGATTAGGGCTAAATGAAGAGATCCTGGTCATCCAAACACGCGCGGGTCAAAGGAAGTCAAACGCATCCACGGCCAGAATTCAAAGTTCATTAATTACACAGATTATGGCTAATGATTTTCAGGTGGCCGGAGAAGACTTCCGGTCGTCTTCTCCAGCGAACCAAAACCCTAGATTTTGCCACAGGTTACTAAACAAGCAATTTCTTCCACAGAAATGATCCTCTCTCCAATCTAAACCTAACCCCTCCTTCAAAAATCATTTATTTTCATTAACAAGCCTGAATCGAAGGAAAATACGAAACACGAGCAAACTTTCAGAGTGACATGAAATGGTCATCTCTTACTTATTTTCAAATCTAAATACATCCAGATGATCAGTGCAACATGTAGATTCAATTTGTAACAAGAAAATGGAGTTCTGAGAAAAAAGTTCTTAGGTTGTTCCTGAGCTGGAGACCTTCAAAAATGAACTTTCAGAGCCTTCCTTTCGTGCCAATGATCTCCCTTGATCCTCCTGAGGTTGATGGAACCCTTGAATGAAGTTGAGAGTGGATAGTTTTTGTGGTTCAGTTCTGGTGTAGCAGGAAATTAAGTTCTTGTGTGTGCTGTTTCAGATCATTGTGAGGGGTGGGATCTGTTCTATGGATGATTTCTGGTTGATTGGTGAAGGAATTAGTGAAGTTTGATGGCTGTGTTGTGTGATTCGAAGAGGGAAAGGTTTTGACAGTTTTTGGAGTGTGCTGCAATGTGTGTGTTTCAGGCTTGTGTATGTTATGTTTTATGATCCTTAGGTGATCCATAAACTATCCCAACAAATATGGAGAGCAGGTGTGCACTATGGGATTGGTATGGGATGATTGGCCCAAAAGTCAAGTTTTGTGTACTTGCAGCATGGGCTATGGCAGAGGAAGTCTAGAGGCTTGTCCTGCCTCAGCTTGAGTCAAGGATAGCCCTTGGATGGCTCATGAAAGACTGCTGCATTTGGATCATGAGTTGGGAGGGTTCTTACAACTTGGCCACTTGGTACATTTCATGACTTTTGGCTATGTGAATGTGAGAAAACTTGCTGAATTGTTGGTGAGGCATGCTTCATGAAGTCATGGCAATGTATTGAAACCAGCTAGAGGTCAAACAAACCCTTTGAGAATCAATTTGCAAGAAATCCCTCTTTGCACTTTCATGAAAAATGACTTATGGTTATGTGAAAATCAAGGCATAGAAATGGAAAATTCTTTGGGCCAATTCTGATTTTAGGTCATGCATTGCATTGGTATGATGATTAGAGGTCACATTGAAGTCACATAAAGGCTTGCCATGAGAAATTGCAAGTTTTCCATTTTGTGCAAAAGTGAAATTTCAATGATTTTATCCAACTTTGCAAGGCCATAACTTTTGATCCAAAATGAATTAGAATGAGTTCTTGTACTTTTTGAAAAGGGAATGATCCATTCTACAACTTTCATGACCAAAGTTTTCCAATTTGAAGCATTTTTGAATCAAAAAGCAAGGTTTGAAAAAGTTTCCCAAAATGGCAAGTTTCTATTACAAGTCATTTTCCCAAAAAGTCAACTTTGCAAATGGCTTGAAATTCTTCAATTTTGTGAACTTATAACATCTTCTATGATCAAATAAAGATCATACACAATCAAAATGATGAATAACACCCTTTGGTTGGGTCAATGAGGGCCTCAGATGCCCTGATTTTGCACTAACTTGCTCAAAAAGTCAACTCTTGATTAGATGCCTTCCCCATTGAATTTCTTCATAAAAATTGATATGCATGATCCCTATACCATATAGAGACCAATAGAAACAAGAATGACCAAAAAAATTGGAGTTATGGCCTTTGAAACCAAAACCCTAATTCTAGGTCATCTGTGCAGTTAAACCTGGCTCTGCTTCCATGCCATTCCCAGTTCTTGTGATTCTTTGATTTTCTTGACTTTGAGAGGATATAATATGATGCTTGAACATACATGGACCCATTTGAAGTGATTGATGACCTTTGTAGTGGCTCAAATGGCTCTTGGATTGCTTAGATCACAAACCCTAGATGCAGATGACTTAGAATCAATGCAGTGAATCAAAAATGCGATATGAGATGCTATGATTGAGTTGATGCATATGAAGAGATCACAAGCCATGGTGTGAATGAGTGAGGGCAAATTTGGCGTGTTTACATCAGTGTAAGAACAGAAGTGAAATGCTCAAGACTATGAGGCTTGAAGAATGATACAGGAAGGAGGGGGAATATACAGAGACTTTTGTTCGATAATTGTTAAGTTATGCCTACATATCCTCTCGTGCAATGAGGAAGTCAGAACACCGTAGTTCGACTCAAAGAGACTGAAAGATAGATTGACTTGTGAACTGCTTACTTGCCTATGCTCAAGTGTATGACCTGTCTGGCTCAGGTGCAAACTGTCTTGCATTAGACGGAAAAAGCAAATTCTCGTTTATGAGTGAATGAGATGAGAAAAGAATCCCGAAGGAGACGATTTTTGTTTGTTTTTTTGTGTTTCAGTCTTTTACTGCCTTGTGGTGTTTGTCATAAGTTAATGAGCTTAAGCCTAAACCAATGGGTTAGTAAACTCATCACATCCTCCCTCTGATTAGGGGTAATGAGAATACTTTAAGTGTGAAGTCAGCATCTCACACTTAATCACCCTGATGTAGGATTAAGATCATTAACCTACTTGTGATTATTTAGATGTTTTTGGAGTTTTTGTTTAGTGTTAAGTAATGAGTTTAAGCCATAATCAAGGATTTAATGGACTCGTTACACCATCCTAATAGAAGGATAATAGATGAGAGCATTTAAGCTGAGAAAGACTCCTCAACTTAATCCATGATTAGGGATTAACCTCATGACAAAGCAAAGCCTTTATTAAATGGATTTTAGTTAATGATAAGATGAAGAATTGATTTTTATGATTTGTAAGACAACTTGAGGAGGACTTGTCCATTAACACTAGGGTTAGTCCTTCTTAACCAGTTAAGGAAGAATTAGAACCCTAATGCAAGGCCCAAGTTACAAGCTTGATGTCTTGATGATTATTAGGTGAATGGATTAAAGGATTTAAACACATTAAGGGTTTAACACTTAGGATTAAGGTTATACACTCCATCCTAATAGAAGGATGCAGGCATAAGCTTAATCACAAAGCCTTAAAACCTTTAGGGTTTAGTCCTTGATTATGAGATGAGAGGAGAAGACTCAAAGATGACACAAAGGTAAGATCTAAATGGGGGGACTAATCAAAACCTAATTATTATCATACTTGGGGGTCCTAGGGTTTATGAGGCTCAAGGGAGAAAGATCTTCAAGGAACCACCAAGGAGAGAAGCAGATGAAAGGAGCAAGAAGCAAAGAGAAGCAAAACAACTTGCTTCACTTAAGAAGACAAGTTGCTTGAAGAAAGAAGGTAGGAGATGAACATGAATGAGCAAGCTCACTCTAATACAAATACAAAATGCAGCAAATATGCAAGAGAGATGAGAAGGGATTGTGAGAAGTGAAGGCAAATTCACTCCTCAAAATAACTTACCACCTGAAAAGTTAGCCAAAAGAAATGAAATGCAATGTAAATGAGATGAAATGTCATGATGCAAACCAAAGTCAGAAGCAATTACATGATGTTAATGATGCTAAGAGATGATTCAAACATGAGGCAAGACATGAGAATGATCAAACAAGCATAAGGATGCAAATGAGGTATGCTTTGAACCATGAAAGTACATGAAAAGCTATGAGATGCAATGGACATATAACATGGCAAATGAAAGATGCAATGATCAAACATGGTTCTAATATGTACTAAGATGTATTATGAATCAAAAGAATGCACAAAATGTCATGGCAAGTCAATGGATGCAAGCAAATGAGAGATGGATGCAAGGGAAGGCATAAATTAGGGTTTATGATCAACACAGAAAACAAAATTCAAAATCAGAAGCATATGACATAATAAAAATTTGAAAATGGGATCAAAGGAAGCCTAAACCTATACAAACTCACTGCCCAAAGGAGGGGATCCAATTCTTAACCTAGTGAAAGTTATGAATTTCCTAAGATTGCTAGGGTTTTAAGGTACCTTGTCAAGAAAAATGTCAAACAAATTGAAAATGCAAGATCAATTCAAACCAATTTTATCCTATAAACTACATGCTATACAAGATGCAATGCAAAAAGAATCACCATCCAACTCTCAATGGTTAGGCAGCAATGATTTTTTTGAAGTTTGAAACAAAATATTGCCTTGAAATGAAATTAAATCCAATGATCAAAAGGCATCAAGATCAAAAAAGAAATTTGGTTTGAGAGTTGGACAATGTTTCTAAATGCTTCTAAATGCTATGTGAATTTTTTTGTGATTTTTAAATACCTAAAAGTATTTTTAATTAATTAATTTTCATTAACTAATTAAAAATAAACTTTTAAATGATTTAAAAATAATTTTTAATGCAAAAAATAAAAATAAAAATATTTTTGGGTTTTAAAAATTAATGAAAACCTTGACAAAAATTTTCACAATTTTTAAATGATTTTTACTATTTTAATTAATTCGTACAAAATAATGTAATAAAAATGAAAATAAAATTAAAATAAAGAGAAGTATGCACAAGGGATGGCCAGGATTTGATCAGGGCTTGGACTGGTTGACTGCGCGCCAGATCCAAGGGCCCAGATTCAAATCTGGCCAAATTGGTTTATGAATTAATTAAATAGGATTTTAATTAATTAAACAAGGTTAGGGTTTTAATGATGCATCCTGGCCACACGTTTGCGCGCAAGTCAACCCCAGTCAACCCAATCCACGACCTATATTCAAACTAAGCCCTAATCCTCATTAATGCACTAATGACTTTCAGGTGGCCGTAAATGACCTCCGGTCATCTTCTCCGGCCACCTCCTTCCCTGAAAATTGCTAACTTACTCCCTAGGTCACTAAAACCTGATTTTTCTGCCCAGAATCCATCCCCACACATCATATAACAAGAATCAACAAACAAAACACATTTATTTTTCGTATCAAAGCTGAATCGAATCAAAAGGGGTTTAGGTCAAAAAAATTCAGAAGCTTCATACATACTCAATACTTAACCATTTACAAAACTAAACATATCAGCATGATCAGCACATCACATAGATTCATTTAAGAACTTAAAAATGCGTTTCTGGAGAAAAAGTTCATGAGGTACCTAAGCTTGAGCTTTCTCAGTTGGCAACTTTCTGGCCAGCTCTTTGCTTCCAATCTCCTCCAATGATCCCCCTGAGAAGTTTGCAAGGCTTGGTTGGAGTTTAGAATGGCTGGTTTGTGTGATTGAGCAAGTTCTATTCAGTGAAGGGAGGAAATCGTGTTTTGATTTCAGGGGATTTCAGGGCAAGGTGAAGGGTCAGGGATGATCAGTGAGACATGCTGAGATGTTCTATGGAGTTTGTTTTGATGTTTAATGCTTGTGGAGTGTGTTCCGAATGAAAATGCATATGAGGCATAAACTTGGAACTATGGCTTGGAGGGATTTTCAGCATGAGTTGTGTGGTGTGTTATGTTGCATTTGGTCCACTTATCACTCTTGGATAGGTCAGAGGAGTGGTTGTGCCCTATTGTGATTGGTATGGGTCTTTATGCAAAAAGTCAAGCTTTGTGTAAGAGAGGTATAAGTCAATGGTAGGCCAAGTACAAGAGGGGTGTCCTGCGCAACAAGGAATTAGGAGGTCCATGGGATCAGTTTTGAAGCCAGACAGCAAATGGATTAGGGTTTGAATGATGTTTTGCAACTTTGTTCACCTTTGGCCCTTTTGTAGTTTCTTGATCCACAAGTCACGAAAATGGGCAAACCCTTGGTGCATTCTGAATTTTAGGCAATGGTTCATGTTTGTACAAAGGTTAGAAGTCACTTTGAGGTCTTATTTCAACTTGGCAAGTGGTTTTGCAACTTTGCCTCTTTGGTAGAAAACTTGAAATTATGTGATTTTTCCCAACTTTGACAAGCCATAACTTTTGATCCAAAATGAATTAGAATGAGTTCTTGTACTTTTTGAAAAGGGAATGATCCATTCTACAACTTTCATGACCAAATTTTTCTCATTTGAGGCATTTTTGAATCAAAAAGAAGGGTTTGAAAAAGTTTCCCAAAATGGCAAGTTTTCATTACAAGTCATTTTCCCAAAAAGGCAACTTTGCAAATGGCTTGAAATTCTTCAATCTTGTGAACTTCTAACATCTTATATGATCAAATAAAGATCATACACATTCAAAATGATGATGAACACCCTTTGGTTGGGTCATTGGGGGCCTCAGATGCCCTGATTTTGCACTGACTTGCTCAAGAAGTCAACTCTTGATTAGATGCCTTCCCCATGGAATTTCTTCATGAAAATTGATATGTATGATCCCTATACCATATAGAGACCAATAGAAACAAGAATGACCAAAAAATTTGGAGTTATGGCCTTTGAAACCAAAACCCTAATTCTAGGTCATCTGTGCAGTTAAACCTGGCTCTGCTTCCATGCCATTCTCAGTTCTTGTGATTCTTTGACTTTATTAACTTTATGGGGATACACTATGATTCTTGAACATACATGGACCCCTTTGAAGTTATAGATGACCTTTGGAGTGGCTCAAATGGCTCTTGGATTGCTCAGATCACAAACCCTAGATGCAGATGACTTTGAACCAATGCAGTGAATCAAAAATGCAATATGAGATGCTATGATTGAACTTATGCATATGAAAAGATCAAAAGCCATGGTGTGCATGAGTGAGGGCAAATTTGGGGTGTTTACACTCAACAGCTCCATTCATCTTTGGCCTGTAAGGAGAAGAGTTGTGATGTTGAATTTTGAAGTCCCAGCATAACTCAACCATCATTTTATTGTTCAAATTGGAACCATTGTCAGTAATGATTCGCTCGGGAACTCCGTATCGACATATGATATCTCTTTTCAGAAATCTAGCTACCACTTGTCTGGTGACGTTTGCATATGAAGCTGCTTCAACCCATTTGGTGAAGTAATCAATGGCTACCAGGATGAATCTGTGACCATTTGAAGCAGTTGGTTCAATCTTTCCAATCATATCAATGCCCCACATGGCGAAGGGCCAAGGTGAAGACATTACATTCAAAGGATTCAAAGGCACAAGCACTTTGTCTGCGTATATCTGGAATTTGTGGCATTTTCTGGCATAGGCACAACAGTCTGCATCCATTGTGATCCAATAGTAACCCGATCTTAATAACTTCTTTACTATTGCATGTCCTCCGGCATGGGTACCGAATAAACCTTCATGTACTTCGTGCATCAGTAGGTCTACTTCCTTCTTGTCAACACATCTGAGCAGGACCATGTCGAAGTTTCGCTTGTATAATGAACCATCAGCATTGAGGAAGAAACTGTCGGCTAGCCTTCTTAATGTCTTCTTATCATTTGACGATGCCCCAAGTGGGTATGTCTGAGTCTCCAAGAAGCATTTGATGTCATGGTACCAAGGCTTGTTATTAGTGACAGTGTCCACAGAGAATACATATGTCGGTCTGTCCAGTCTGAATACCAAAATCCGAGGCACATAATTGACAGTCTGTACTTTAATCATGGATGAAATGGTAGCCAAAGCGTCTACGAACTGATTCTCATCTCGAGGGATGTATTCAAGTTTAATTGTTGTGAAGAAGGTTAACAATCTCCTCGTATAGTCACGATAGGGAATCAGATGCTCCTGATGGGTGTACCATTTGTTGTTGATCTGGTTGATTACCAAAGCCGAATCTCCGAATACATTCAAGGTTTTGATCCTGAGGTCAATGGCTTCCTCAAGACACATGATACAAGCTTCGTATTCTGCTTCGTTATTAGTGCAGGCAAAAGTGAGTTTTGCTGAGAAAGGCATATGAACTCCATTAGGTGTGATAAGCACTACACCAACTCCACGATCGTTGCAATTCACTGCCCCGTCAAACATCATAGTCCATGCTTCTTCTGGGTCAGGCCCTTCAGTGTGAATAGGCTCTTCAAAATCTTTTTCTTTCAAGAACATGATGTCTTCATCAGGGAAGTCAAATCTCATAGGCTGGTAATCATCAATGGGTTGCTCAGCCAGATAGTCAGACAATACACTGCCCTTGATAGCCTTTTGAGAGGTGTACTGAATGTCATACTCTGTCAGAATCATTTGCCATCTTGCAACCCTTCCGGTAAGTGTCGGCTTCTCAAATATATACTTGACTGGATCCATCTTTGAGATCAATAAGGTAGTATGAGTCAACATATACTGTCTTAGTCGGCGAGCAGTCCACGTTAAAGCACAACAAGTTTTCTCGAGCAGTGAATAACATTGTTTACAGTCAGTAAACTTTTTGCTTAGGTAGTATATTGCATACTCTTTTCGACTAGACTCGTCATGTTGGCCCAACACACACCCCATTGACTCTTCTAATATTGTCAGATACATGATTAGAGGTCTTCCTTCGATTGGAGGCATGAGAATTGGAGGTTCTTGCAGATACTCTTTGATCTTGTCAAAAGCTCTCTGACAATCATCGTTCCACCTGACTATTTGCTCTTTTCTTAACAATTTGAACAAGGGTTCGCAAGTCGCAGTGAGATTTGATATGAACCTTGAGATGTAGTTCAATCTACCTAAGAACCCTCGAACTTCTTTCTCATGGCCATGTCTGGGAGAGTACGGCGTAGCTTCTGTTTGACTGGTGGACAATCTTCTTTCAGTGGCAATCTGTGCATGACAATATCCGTATCTAGACCTGACATATCTTGATAGGACCAAGCGAACACGTCAACATATTTGTAAACACCCCAAATTTGCCCTCACCCATTCACACCATGGCTTGTGATCTCTTCATATGCATAAACTCAATTATAGCATCTCAATTTACATTTTTGATTCACTGCATAGATTCTAGGTCATCTGCATCTAGGGTTTGTGATCTGAGCAATCCAAGAGCTTCTTGAGCCACTCCAAAGGCTATCAATCACTTCAAAGGGGTCCATGTGTGTTCAAATATCATATTATATCCTCTCAAAGTCAAGAATGTCAAAAAATCACAAGAACTGAGAATGGTATGGAAGCAGAGCCAGGTTGGACTGCACAGATGACCTAAAATTAGGGTTTTGGTTTCAGAGGCCATAACTCCAAATTTTTTGGACATTCTTGTTTCTATTGGTCTCTATATGACATAGGGAGTATGCATATCAATTTTCATGAAGAAATTCCATGGGGAAGTCATCTGATCAAGAGTTGACTTTTCAAGCAAGTCAGTATAAAATCAGGGCATCTGAGGCCCCCAATGACCCAAACAAAGGGTGTTCTTCATCATTTTGATTGTATATGATCTTTATTTGATCATAGAAGAGGTTGGAAGTTCACAAAATTGAAGAATTTCAAGTCTTTTGCAAAGTTGACTTTTTGGGAAAAGTTTGACTTTTGAAGAAATTGCCATTTTAGGCAACTTTTTCAACCTTTACTTTTTGATTCAAAAAAGCTTCAAATGGAAAAACTTTGTTCATGAAAGTTGTAGAATAGATCTTTCCCTTTTCAAAAAGTACAAGAACATGACCTAATTCATTTTGGATCAAAAGTTATGGCCTTACAAAGTTGAGCAAAATCATTAAAAATTCACTTTTGCACCAAATGGAAAACTTGCAATTTCTCATGGCAAGCCTTTATGTGACTTCAACATGACCTCTAATCATCATACCAATGCTACACATGACATAAAATCAGAATTAGCCCAAGGAATTTCTCATTTGTGTGACTTGATTTTCAAGAATCCATAAGTCATTTTCATAAAGATGCAAAGAGGAATTTTTGGCAAAATCATCCTCAAAGGAGTTATGTGATCACTAGTTGGTTTCTATGCATTGCCATGACCAAATGAAGTATCATGCACCAAAATTCAGCAAGAAGTATCTCATGTGCATAACCAAAAATCATGAAATAACACAAGTGGGCAAGTTGCAAAATCTCTCTCAACTCATGATCCAAATGCAGCAGACTTTCACAAGCAATCCAAGGGTCATCCTTGACTCAAGCTGAAGCAAGACAAGCCCTTAGACTGCTGCTGCCATAGCCCATGCTGCAAGTACAAATCAACTTGACTTTTTGGCCAAAACCCCCATACTCTTGGAATAGTGATCAGCAGCCTCTACTGACCTGCTCCACAGGCTACTCACACATCATGGGAGTGTTATAGCAACTCATTGGCCATTAAAACAACACACAACACAGCCCTCACAAAATCTGTCAAAAAACTCCTCTTCTTCGAATCTCTCTCTACAGCCATCAAACATTCATTTTCTCTTCACCATTGTATCACATACCTTCCATAGAACCAGAATCCACCATTGAAACAGCTTGAAACCTCATAAATCCTGACTGTGAAACTTGCCATATCAGAACTCAAACTCTCAAATTAGCCACCCATAAAGGATTGTGAGGATTCCATTGGCTTCAGGGGGTTCAGAGGAGACATTCTGCATCAAAGAAAGGCCTGGAGAGCTCATATCCATAGTTCACCACTTCAGGTAGCTTCAAATCTCAAACTTTTCAGAGCTTGTATTTTATGTTACAAATTGAAAGTGCATGTCTTGCTGATCATGATGGTACCTTTAGAATCAAAAATAATGAAGAAATGAGTATTTGGTTGCTCTCTGAAATTTCACCCGTGAATCTTGTTGGCTTCGATTCCCTCTGTTCTTGGGTTATAAATGTTGTTTGAGGGGTGATTTGAATGGGGTTTGGGTAGAGGATCATTTCCCTGCTTTCAATTTGGTGAATGGTGGCATGTAGCATGTTTTAGGGTTTCAAACCCGCCGGAGAAGATGACCGGAGCTTCCCTCCGGTCACCTGAAAGTTGTTAAGCCATAACCCTAATTAGCGTGCCAGTTGCATTCGTGGCCGTTGGATGCAGATTAGTTTAAGCCAGAACCAATCCTGACCCTTGATTCACGCGCGCAGTCAAGCTCTTTCTCCCAGATTTGAATGTCAGCCTTTGGATTAGATTACTTTTCATTTTCATTAATTTTAATTCATTTGTTTTATATTTCTTTTGTCCATTTATTTAAAAATAGCAAAACCTTTTTAAAAATTCTGAAATTTTTTGTATAAACTTTTATTAATTTTCAGAAACCAAAAACATTTTTATTTTTATTTTTTGCATTAAAAAATATTTTTAAATCATTTAAAAGTTTATTTTTAATTAATTAATGAGAATTAATTAATTAAAAATACTTTTAGGTATTTAAAAATCACCAAAAAATTCATGAAACATTTAAAACCATTTAGAAACATTGTCCAACCCTCAAACCAAATTTCTTTTTTGATCTTGATGTATTTTGATAATTTTCTATGGAATTAATTCATTTTCAAAGCATTATTTTGATCCAAACTTCAAAAAATCATTTCTGCCTAACCATTGAGAGTTGGACTTTGATTCTTTTTGCATTGTGTTTTGCATATCATGTAATTTGTAGGATTAAATTGGTATGATTTGATCTTTCATTTTCAATTTGTTTGACATTTTTCTTGTTAAGGTACCCTAAAACCCTAATAAACTTAGGAAATTCATAATTCTCATTAGGATAATAGTTAGAACCCCTCCTTTGGGCAGTGAGTTTGTGTAGGGTTAGGGTTCCTTGGAATGCATTTTCAATTTTTTATCTTGATGTTTGCTTCTGATTTTGGTTTTTGTTTGTTGCATTGATCATAAACCCTAATTTGGGCTTCCATGTGTATCCATCTTGCATTTGCTTGCATACCATGACTTGCCATGGTATTTTGTGCATCCATTTGATTCATTAGACATCTTAAGACATATTGTAGGCATGTTTGATCATTGCACCTTTCATTTGCCATGTTGTATGCCATTTGCATTTCATAACTTTTCATGTATGTTCATGGATCTTAACTTGTTTCATTTGCATCCATAAGTTTGTATGATCATCCCCATGCTTTGTTTCATGTTTGCATCATCTCATAGCATCATTAACATCATGTATGTGCTTCTGGTTTTGATTTGCATCATGTCATTTCATCTCATCTTGCATTGCATTGCATTTCTTTCACTAACTTTTCAGGTGGTAAGTAACTTTGAGAAGTGAATTTGCCTTCACTTCTCACAACTTCTCTTCATCTCTCTTATGCATCCTTGCTGCATTTTTTTATGTGTTTGAGATTGAGCTTGCTCTTTCTTTTTCTCTTTACTTTCTTTTCTCAAGTGACTTGACTTCTTGAATGAAGCAAGTTGCTTTGCTTCTCTTTGCTCCTTTCATCTGCTTCCTGGTGGTTCCATTGAAGATTTCTTTCTTAAACCTCACAAACCTTAGGAACAACCAAGCATGACAATGATTAGGGTTTTGATTAGTCCCCCCATTTAGTTTTTACCTTTGTGTCTCATTGAGTCTTCTCTTCTCATCTCATAATCAGGGACTAAACCCTAAAGGCTTTAAGGCTTTGTGATTAAGCTTATGCCTGCATCCTTCTATTAGAATGGAGTGTATAACTTTAATCCTAAGTGTTAAACCCTTAATGTGTTTAACTCCTTTAATCAGTTCATCTAATAATCATCAAGACATCAAACTTGTAACTTGGGCCTTGCATTAGGGTTCTAATTCTTCCTTAATTGGTTAAGAAGGACTAACCCTAGTGTTAATGGACAAGTCCCCCTCAAGTTGTCTTACAAACCCTAAAAATCACTTCATCATCTTATCATTAAATAAAATCCACTTAACTAAAGGCTTGTTTTGTCATGAGTTTAATCCCTAATCATGGATTAAGTTGAGGAGCTTTCCTCAGCTTAAACATTCTCATCTATTATCCTTCTATTAGGATGGTGTAATGAGTCTGTTTAATCCCTGATTATGGCTTAATCTCATTCCTCAACACTAAACAAGAACAACAAAAACATCTAAATAATCATAAGTAGGTTAGTGATCTTAACCCTACATCATGGTGATTAAGTGTGAGAAGCTGACTTCACACTTAAGGTATTCTCATTACCCCTAATCAGAGGGAAGATGTGATGAGTTTACTAAATCCATTGGTTTAGACTTAAGCTCATTAATTTATGACAAACTTCAAAAAGCAATAAAAGACTGAAAATACAAAAACAAACAATAATCGTCTCCTCCGGGATTCTTTTCTCACCTCATTCACTCACAAACGAGAACTTGCTTCTTCCGTCTAATGCAAGACAGTTTGCACCTGATCCAGACAAGTCATACACTTGAGCATAGACAAGAAAGCAGTTCACAAGTCAATTTATCTTTCAGTCTCTTTGGGTCGAACTACGGTGTTCTGACTTCCTCATTGCACGAGAGGATACGTAGGCATAACTTAACAGTTATCGAACAAAAGTCTCTGTATATTCCCCCTCCTTTCAGCATTATTCTTAGCTTCATTATCATGAGCATTTCATTCTTGCCCTTACACTGACACTGTATATATCACACTTTGCACTCCTTTTACACTGACACCTGTACATCTTTTCCAGCTCTTTTATACACAGATTGCACTGACACTACCCCTTTAAAACACAAATCTTTCAAGCGTGGATCCCGTCGAGTACGACGGACAATCTGGGTGCTAATACCTTCCCAGGTTGTAACCAACCCCCTTTCTCAGTCTCTCTGGTTCACGACCGTCTTATCCATATCTTTCTAGGTCTATGCAGCATTACCTTTCCTCCGGGATAAAAATGCCTAGCTGGCGACTCTTTTCATTCCCTGTGAGTTCACTCCTGTGTGTTCTCACACCCTCCTCTCGCCGACCGTTCGCGTTAGTACCCTATTTGACCAGGTGTCATTTAGCGGGAGCGACAGCTTGGCGACTCTGCTGGGGACCCTTATACTGTAACCAGGGCTTCTGGTTCTTTTTGTGGGTTCCTCATAGCGCTCGTTTGATTTGTGTTTAACTGGGGTGTTATGTGTTATTTGTGTTGTGTTTTTATTTTGTTTACTGCCTTATGTACAGTTGTTTATTTGCTTTCTTTATAGCTTTACATATATCATACTGTCATACTGGGCTGGCTGGATCTGGTTTGTTGCTTTGGTGGGTGGGTGTTCTACTGAGAGTTAAGGTCCTATACCTGGGACCTGAGTGACACCTAGGCTAGAGTGGTTCATGTTCTTTCCCATTCCATTTCGGTCTGGTGCGGGAATATGAAACACGGTTCAGATATGGGTTTCTTCTTGAGAACTCTGTGCTACAGATTTCCTGTAGTGCTAGGGCTATCTGGGAAGCCTGCTAAGTCTGGATGACCTTTAGTATTGACCTTCAGAAACTGAGGTGAATTAGAGGAGGATCTTTTATGGTTATTGTAAACACTGTACCTCCGGGTTAGAAGTGTTTACACTTCTCATAACTGGTCCAAGTCTGAGGATCCTTGTTTTAGAACATCACTTGTGAGGGGGTTGGGCTGTTTACAGGTTTGCAGGTACCCTTGACCTCAACATACCCTGGTACTGTGTTTTGATTAAGAGTACTCCATTTTGGAACAGTTCTTGTGATTTTTAAACCTGGACATGTGACTCTTTATTTGAGTCCCCCACCTTGGTTACCGGACTTATGAACCTCCATCTGGATTTCTTGAACATATATGGACCTATATCAAGGCAGTCAATCAGATCCAGCTCAGTCACAAACCCTTGCATATCATTTGCATACATCATCATTGCATCATTTTAACATTTGTTTATTTGTTTTTCAGGGTATCCATCATACATTTTGGCTTGGTTTTGACCCCTTCATCAGCATAGACCTATCTTCATCAGTACTTGCTTCAGCTATCAGCTACCTGCTTCAGTCACCTGCATCACCAGTCTCAGCCTTTCAGTGGCCCATCTTCAGTGTTATTCTCAGCATCTGTCCTCTTCTTCAGCAACATGGCACCCAAGAAGAGTAACATCTCCTATCATTTCTTTGAGCCCGAGCTAGCTGGCATCAAGAAGGTCCAGACCTTGATTACTCCAGACCATATACCACTATTCAGAGAACATTATGGAGGAATCCTTGATGTGGTTATGGATTTGGACCCTTCACAGAGGAGCCTGATTCATACTTGCCTGCAGTTCTATGATCCCCCTCTGAGGTGCTTCACCTTCCAGAATTTTCAGTTGGGACCCTTGTTGGAAGAGTATTCATCACTGATTGGTGTACCTATCAGGGGTGGAGTCCCTTTCAACCCTGAGATGGCTTTCCCTAGTAATGAAGAGGTGGCAAAGGCATTGTATCTAGAACCAGCTCTGATTGGGCAGAACATGACAGCCAAGGTTGGAGTCTCTAGTCTTCACTTGGATTTCTTGACCTCTCAGGCTATTCTGAAGGCCTCCATGGGGGAGTGGAAGGCAGTCTGTGCTTTATTAGCCCTTAGCATATATGGGGTTATATTATTTGTAGACGAGCCTAAGTTTGTTAGCAAGAATGCAATCCATCTTTTCATCCTGAGGAACCTAGTGCCCACCTTACTGGGAGATTTCTATTACTCTGTCCACCAAAGGAATGAAAAGCAAAGGGGAAGATTAGTGAGGTGTTGTGCTCCTTTGTTCCATACTTGGCTGCTCAAACATTTGCCAAAGACTGATGCATTCTTGAACCCTCACCAGCAGAAGAACTGGGCTAGGAGGCTTGTTGCTCTAACCTCAGATGATATCAGGTGGTGCACTCAGAACACCAAGGGCAGAGACATCATTACTAGTTGTGGGCAGTTTCCCAATGTACCTCTGGTAGGAGTGAAGGGTTGCATCAACTACAACCCTCTGCTATTCAAAAGACAACTGGGCTATGCATTGATCCACCCTCCTAGAGCATAGGATCTGGCTGAGACCCTTTATTGCGAGATCAAGCCTAATCTGGCTATTTTCAGACAAGCATCCTGGGCTTGGGACAATGTCTAGACTAAAGGGGTAACCATTCTTGGGAGATGCAACAATGTGGCCTCAGCTCAGTACTATGAGTGGTCTCATGCCAGGGCTCAAATTTCTGGGATGCCCTTTACCATTGAAGATGTGCCTGGGCTATCCACAACACCACCTCCAGCTACTGTCAGCCTGGAGGAGTTTGAGAAATTGAAAGAGAGAAATGAGAATCTGACTCAGGCTCTACAGAAGACCCTCTGGGAGAGGAGTGATGGTCGGCTGGACATTGAAAGGTTAGAAAAGCTAAAGGTGGAGCATCTAGCCAGAATTGAGAAGTCAGAGGACTATATCAAGAAGTCAAGGGCTGGAGAACAGATTTTGAAGAATGCCTGCAAAGAGGCCCAATTCCAGAGAGCTAGGACTGATTTGTACTTAAAGGAGAGTCAAGCTAGGTGGGTCAGGATCACTGAAGCTCGCACTCAGGAGGATAAGAGGACTCAGGACAAGATTGAGCAGTTGGAGGCTAGTGCAAAGGAGCAACAGGAAGCCCTGGTAGCAGCCCAGAGAGAGATCTCAGAGTTGAAGATTAGAGCTGGTGTGAAGAGGTCAAAGGACCAGAGTCGACACAAGAAGCTAACTGCAGCTGTTACTACAAGGAATCTCCTTATCAGGAACCTTACAGAGCGTCCAGCTGATCCTGTGACTGAAGCACTTCTCAAGGAAGTTCAGGAGGATGAGTTTGGTCTTAGTGTCTGACTTTTGCTTGTTGTTGCTTTCATTTCATGTACTTTTCTTTATGTTGTATTTTTGACCCCTCAGAGGGCATGTATTGTAAAAAGAAACAAACTATGTATCATTTACTTTTTGTAATATATGTGTTGGTTTGTTTTATCTGAGTTCTTTCAAAGCAACATCACAAGCATCTTCCTCAAGGGTCTGGAAAGGTCAAAACCAAGTGCCAAGCCGGATACCTTGGAAATAAATAAGCATACTGCATTGCATACTAACCTTTGTTTGTTTTGTAGGTTTGTTTTGTTTTTTGTTACTAACTCTGTTGTGACTTCAGGAACTATTGCTCGACGTCGGGTGTTTCCACTCAACCGTCCACACAGATATCCAACCCGCAACAACCTTCCGGGTATACAAATGGACCAAGTACAACAGGACCTTACGGAGGTCAGGACTCAAATGGCCAATGAGAGATTGGAAATGAGGAATCAGATGACACAATTTATGGAGGTGATGAATAATATGGCTCAAAGCCAAGAGAGATTAAGAGCACTGGTAGAGAGGCAGAATCAGGAAGACCCCCATCTAGGGACTGCTGGGACAAGCAATAATGAGAGAGTTCAACCTCATGTTAATCCTCCAGTCTATGGACCCCACCTTCATCCAGAGATCAACGTCCCTGTTAATGTACAAGGGACTGCCACTGCAGGCAGAGTATTACAAGAAGACCCCCAGGAAGATCAATTTACAGTGATGGGAGCTGGGGAGGAAGCCTATGACAGAAGGCTAGATGAGATTGCTGAGAAACTGAGATCCCTGGAGTCCCAGAATTCTTTGGGCTTTGATGTTATGGACATGGGTCTAGTGGACGGGGTCAGGATTCCCCACAAATTTAAACCTCCGTGTTTTGAGAAATACAACGGAACTTCCTGTCCCCGGACCCATTTACAGTCCTTTCTGGGGAGGCTGAAGGCATATACCATGGACGAAAAGCTATGGATGTTTTATTTTGAAGATAGCTTAACAGGAGCTTCAAGGGAATGGTACTCTCACCTGACTAGAGCAACCATCAGGTGCTGGAAGGACCTGGATGAGGCCTTTATCAGACAATATCAGTACAACTTGGATATGGCTCCCAACAGGACCCTCCTGATGGGAATGTCTCAATCATCCAGGGAAAGCTTCCGGGAGTACGCCCAGAGATGGAGACAGATTGCTGCTGCTGTCCAGCCGCCCATGTCAGAGAGGGAGATGGCTGATATGTTTATGAACACCCTCCAAGGGACATACATTGACAGGCTAGCTGCCTTTTCTTCCACTAGCTTTGCTGACGTGGTCATAGCCGGGGAAAGAATCGAGAGCCTATTAAAGATGGGTAAGATTTTTGACAACGGTGCAAGCTCGTCCAGCAACACAAGAAAGCCTTTCGTAGGCCCAAGAAGAACTGGCGAGACCAATGCTATCCATACCAGCAGGGGCAGACCCCAATATGTTCATAGGTCTGTGGCAGTAGTCACCATTCCCGCTCCAATTCATCCACAACCAGCTTATCAACCACAGCCACAAAATTACCAACAACAAACTCAGTATCCTCCTCAGAGAAATTATAACAACAACAACACCAGCAACAACAATCAATAAAGACCGTTCCAATAGAGACCTTCTCAGGCCAATAGGGTGATCGATCTGATCCCTATGCCCTATGCCACATTATTTCCACAACTCCTAAAGCTCAACCTGGTTGAGCTAAGGACGTTGGCACCTCCAGATCCTGCCAGTCTGCCCAGAAATTATGACGCCAGCGCCCGATGTGCTTTTCACTCAAATGCACCCGGCCACAGTACAGAGAAGTGCAGGGCTTTGCACATGAAAGTACAGGATCTAGTGGATTCCAAAGCTCTAAATTTTGCACCACCACCAAATGTTAACAAGAACCCTATGCCACACCACGGAGGACCCAGAATCAATGCTATTGAAGAGGATAAGCCGTCTTACTTGATAACCAGTGTGGGTCAGATTCGGACACCCTTGGTAGAGATTAAAGCTCAACTCCTTGAATGTCAAATGTTCCCTGGATGTGAGCTAGGATGTGCTTATTGCAACATTTCAGTGAATGGGTGTGATAACTTGAGAGATGGAATAGATGGTCTCATCCAGAGTGGCCTACTTCAAATCACAACATCAATACCTACCAATCTAGCAATCTCCTTAACAACAGTTCCCGAGTCTTCTACAACTGCAACAACCATTGTTCCAAACAACTCCTCAGTTTCATCAACAAATGCTTCATCTGCTACTTCAACGGACCAGATATCAACAAACATCCCTTCTACAACTTCAGCACCCCTTCATTCAGAATCTCCTACAACAGCAGCACCCATCCAATCAACAAAACCTCCTACAACTTCCACAGCAAGCAATGAGAATGTCTCAACGGTTACAATTTATTATGACCCTGCAAATGATTCTGCCTACAACTCACAAAATGCCACTCCTATCAGAGCACCAGTCACAATATACTATGATCCACAGACTATCATGGTCCCTTCTGCAGCTGCCATCAGTCCAGTCACTATCACAGTGCCTGGGCCAGTACCTTATGAAAGCAGTAACGCCATCCCTTGGCATTACGGCTCCGATCTATACTGCGAAGGACAGAAAATCACTCTTGAATCATCAACTTCTTCACCACAAATAGACAATGTGGGGGGAGGCGGAGGCTTCACTCGAAGCGGACGTCTCTTTGCCCCGCAAATTCCAAGACCCAATGCTGAAGCAGAAGCTGCTGCCAAGGCAAAAGGGAAGAGCATGGTGCAAGAAGAACAAGTTGTCAAAGAAGCTCTGAAAACCCCTTTTGATCAAGAAGTTGATGAATTCATGAGAATCATCAAGAAAAGTGATTACAAGATAGTGGACCAGCTTCACCAGACGCCTTCCAAGATCTCCATTCTATCATTGCTTATATGCTCCGAGGCTCATCGGAACGCACTACTAAAAGTCTTGCACGCAGCTTATGTGCCGGAAGGGATTACAGTCAATCAGTTGGAAGCTGTGGTTGGAAATGTTAATGCTAGTAATGGACTAGGATTTACCAACACTGATTTGACTACGGAAGGCCGCAATCACAACAAAGCTTTGCACATTACCATGGAGTGTAAGGGTGCAGTTCTTTCTCATGTGCTGGTAGACACAGGATCATCCCTCAATGTCTTACCTAAAAAAGCCCTTGTGAAGCTGGAGTATGAAGGATTGGCATTTCGTCCCAGCAACTTAGTAGTGAGAGCCTTTGACGGTTCTAAGAGATCAGTTCTGGGAGAAATTGAGTTTCCTGTAACGATTGGCCCACAAACTTTCAAAACGACCTTCTACATGATGGACATTCAGTCGGCCTACAGCTGTTTGTTGGGTAGACCATGGATTCATGCCGCTGGCGCAATTACGTCTACCCTTCACCAGAAGTTAAAATTCGAGTGGGAGGGCCAAGTCGTTACTATTTATGGAGAGGAAGATATTTTCGTTAGCCATCTGGCTACATACAAATACATTGAGATGGATGGGGAAATCCAGGAAACGATGAGTCAATGGTTTGAGGCCCTGAATATTAATGAAACATCTGCTGTACTTGGGACTTCCATGACATCCTATCAACAAGCCCGGAGGGTTGTGGAAGAAGGGATTGCTCAAGGCTGGGGCAAACTGTTGCCTGTGGAGAAGAAAGAGGATAGATTTGGGTTGGGTTACAAACCAACTCAACAAGATCAAGCAGAGGCTGCTAAGGAGCCCAACTTTGTTAGTGGGGGGATGCTCACCCCTGATGCTGTCAACAACTTGGAAGATGAGTCGGAGGATGAGCGCAACCTGGAGAGCTGGATACGTCCAAGGATCCCGGGGAGCCGTATCTCAAACTGGTCTTCCCAGGAAATTATAAGGGTTACTCCTGCAGAGTAATTATTATTTCCTGTATATTTTAAGCATGCATCAAGTCTTGCATCTTGCCCAAGATGACAAGACTCATTTTGTAATCGGGCCATCTGTAATTTTTGTGCAACAAGATTAATCAATGAAATATCAGACATCTTTTGCAAATGAGTCTTTTTCTTTTCCGCTCACTGTTTTTCCATTTTTCTTTTTGTACAAAAAATAAATGGCAATGTTTTCAAAATGACAACTTTATTTCACTTTTCTAAACAAGATTAAAATCAATCACTAAAATGAACAAACTGAACCCTTGCAGAGAGTGCCTTCCAGACAGCACCGACAACAACACGGCTATGACTTCGTATGACTTTGACAACCCGATCAATCAAGCTGATGAAGGGGTTGAAGAAGATTACGAGCTTCCAGAAGATCTAGCTAGGTTGTTGAGACAAGAGGAAAAGGTTATCACTCCTCATCAGGAGGAGGTCGAAACGATTAATCTTGGTACAGATGAAGATGTGAAAGAAGTTAAAATCGGGGCCTGCTTACAAGATTCAGTGAAGAGACAACTGATTGACTTGCTTCAAGAATATGTGGATGTGTTTGCTTGGTCTTATCAGGATATGCCAGGGTTGGACACCGACATTGTTATGCACAAGCTGCCTTTAAGAGAAGATTGCCCGCCAGTTAAATAGAAACTGCGCCGTACTCGCCCAGACATGGCAATGAAGATCAAAGAAGAGGTGCAAAAGCAGTGGGACACCGGGTTCCTTGCTGTAACCAGCTATCCACCGTGGGTTGCTAATATAGTACCTGTGCCTAAGAAAGACGGCAAAGTAAGGATGTGTGTTGACTACCGGGATCTGAACAGAGCCAGCCCGAAAGATAATTTCCCATTACCTCACATTGATGTATTGGTGGATAACACGGCTCAGTTCTCGGTATTCTCCTTCATGGACGGATTTTCAGGATACAATCAGATTAAAATGTCACCTGAAGACATGGAGAAGACAACCTTCATCACACCCTGGGGCACGTTCTGTTACAAGGTGATGCCATTCGGATTGAAGAATGCTGGTGCAACATATCAACGGGCTATGGTAACATTATTCCACGATATGATCCATAAGGAAATCGAGTGTTATGTGGATGACATGATTGCCAAGTCCCTTACAGAAGAAGACCACCTGGTAAATCTGCTGAAGTTATTCAAGCGTCTGAGGAAGTACCAACTGAAGTTGAACCCCAACAAGTGCACATTCGGGGTGAGATCTGGTAAGCTGCTGGGTTTTATTGTAAGCGAGAAAGGGATTGAGGTTGATCCTGATAAAGTCAAAGCCATTCAAGAAATGCCTGCACCGAAGTCTGAAAAAGAAGTTCGAGGGTTCCTAGGTAGATTGAACTACATCTCAAGGTTCATATCTCACCTTACAGCAACCTGTGAACCCTTGTTCAAGCTGTTAAGAAAAGAACAGACGGTCAGGTGGAATGAAGACTGCCAAAGGGCTTTTGACAAGATCAAAGAGTACCTGCAAGAACCTCCAATCCTTATGCCTCCAGTTGAAGGAAGACCTATAATAATGTACTTGACAGTATTAGAAGAGTCGATGGGGTGTGTGCTGGGCCAGCATGACGAGTCTGGTCGAAAAGAGTATGCAATATACTACCTGAGCAAAAAGTTTACCGACTGTGAACAACGTTATTCACTGCTCGAGAAAACTTGTTGTGCTTTAGCGTGGGCTGCTCGCCGACTGAGACAGTATATGTTGACCCACACTACTTTATTGATATCCAAAATGGACCCAGTTAAGTACATTTTCGAGAAGCCAGCTCTTACCGGACGGGTTGCAAGATGGCAAATGATCCTCACAGAATATGACATTCAGTACACATCTCAGAAAGCCATCAAGGGCAGTGTATTGTCTGAATATCTTGCTGAGCAACCTATTGATGATTACCATCCAATGAGATTTGACTTCCCTGATGAAGACATCATGTTCATAAAAGCGAAAGATCATGAAGAGCCTGTTCACACTGAAGGGCCTGACCCGGAAGAAGAATGGACTATGATGTTTGATGGGGCTGTTAATATGAACGGTCGTGGTGTTGGTGCAGTACTCGTTACACCTAAGGGAGTTCACATGCCTTTCTCGGCAAAGCTCATCTTCAACTGCACTAACAACGAAGCTGAATACGAAGCTTGCATTATGGGTCTTGAGGAAGCCATTGACCTCAGGATCAAAACATTGACTGTATTCGGAGATTCAGCTCTGGTAGTTAATCAAACCAATGGCAAATGGTACACCCACCAAGATCATCTGATACCTTACAGGGATTATACAAGAAGGTTATTGACTTTTTTCACAACGGTCAAGCTTGAGTATATCCCTCGGGACGAGAATCAGTTTGCAGATGCTCTGGCTACCATTTCGTCAATGATCAAAGTTCAAGCTGCCAACTTTGTGCCTCGGATTTCAGTATCCAGACTCGACAGACCAGCATATGTATTTGCAGCTGACATTGTAAAAGATGATAAGCCTTGGTTTCACGACATTAAGTGCTTCTTGGAGGATCAAACATACCCACCTGGGGCATCTTCCAATGATAAGAAGACTTTGAGAAGGCTTGCTGTTAGTTTCTTTCTGAATACTGATGGATCCCTGTACAAGAGAAACTTTGATATGGTACTCCTCAGATGCGTTGATAAGACAGAAGCAGACTTGTTGATGCATGAAGTGCACGAAGGATCCTTTGGTACCCATGCAGGAGGGCATGCCATGGCTAAAAAGTTGTTAAGATCAGGCTATTACTGGATCACAATGGATGCAGACTGTTGTGTCTATGCCAGAAAATGCCATAAATGCCAGATCTATGCGGATAAGGTGCATGTGCCTCCCAATCCCTTGAATGTGATGTCTTCACCCTGGCCCTTTGCTATGTGGGGCATTGATATGATTGGCAAGATTGAGCCGACTGCTTCAAATGGCCACAAATTCATCCTGGTCGCCATTGACTACTTCACCAAGTGGGTCGAAGCAGCTTCCTATGCCAATGTTACAAGACAAATGGTAGCCCGATTCTTGAAGAGAGATATCATTTGTCGGTATGGAGTTCCCGAGCGAATCATTACTGATAATGGTTCCAATTTAAACAACAAAATGATGGCAGAACTATGTCGGGACTTCAAGATCCAGCACCACAATTCTTCTCCTTACAGGCCAAAGATGAACGGCGATGTTGAGGCAGCTAATAAGAATATCAAGAAGATTGTGCAGAAGATGGTAGTCACCTACAAAGACTGGCATGAGGTGCTACCATTTGCCTTGCATGGGTACCACACGTCAATCAGAACATCCACTAGGGCAACACCGTATCAGCTTGTGTATGGTATGGAAGCAGTCCTACCAGTTGAAGTTGAATTACCCTCCCTACGGGTACTGATGGATGTTAAGCTGAACGAAGCAGAATGGGTCCGATCCCGATACGAACAACTGAGTCTGATTGAAGAGAAAAGATTGGCTGCAATCTGTCATGGGCAGTTGTATCAAAGAAGAATGAAGAAAGCCTTTGATCAGAAAGTCAGGCACCGAGAGTACCAAGTAGGGGATCTTGTGCTGAAAAGAATCCTCCCTCCTCATACAGACCACAGGGGCAAGTGGACTCCGAATTATGAAGGACCATTTGTAGTTAAGAAAGTTTTCTCCGGTGGAGCACTGATGCTCAGCACCATGGATGGTGAAGACTTCCCGTCCCCTGTGAATTCAGATGCAGTTAAAAAATACTTCGCATAAAAATGACCCGCTGGACATAAAAACAGAATGTAAGTCCAGGCGAAAATAGGGCATCCCGGCGAGTCACAAACAGAATAAAAGACTCGGGCAAAAATAAGGGAAATAAATAAAAATTGTACACCCGCTGAGTTGAAAAGCCGCATTGGACAACTCAGGCAAAAATGGGTATCCCGATGGATTGAAAACCCGAAAGGGCGATCCATGCAAAACAAGGGAATAAGCGAACAACTGCATTCTGAATTCGTCTGTATCACTTACAACCGTTTAAGCTTCAAAAGGATCAAGCTTCTGTTAGAATCAGCCTTCTTCAGAAAGCAAGACGAGAAGAGCGTCGAATGTCATACAAGTCGTAGCCAAGGGAATCTCCTTGAAGCGTCGTCAACATTGCCAGCATTTTGTTTCTCAATTTGTAACAATCTCCTCATTTCAGGAGCTATGTTTCTGTGACTGTATCTTGCCAATTCAGGGCATATGAATTAATAAAAACAGATTTTCAGTCAAGTTTCACCTCGTACACTACATTTTATTTGCAAAGAATGTATGATATCTTTAAAATACTGGTTGCATGAATACAGATGCTTATCCTCAAAAAAAATAAAAACTACGTGCTTGCAGGAAATATACTTACTCTCGGGAGTGTCTCACTCCTATGACGGAATCCGGTAAGGGATACCTTGGGATTACTTGTGCATTTCTCTGTCTTTGCAGGATTGCAGGTATTCAAAAGCGTAACACGGGGGACGAAAGCTTCATCCCAGCAAGTTGGCAAATCAACACTCAGTTTTAGCACCCAAAGTGCTTTCTCCCCAGCTGAGTTGCCACTTGTTGTTTCTCCCCAGCTGAGTTGCCATCCGTTACTCCTCCTCATCCAAATACAAAAAGCCAGGGAACCATCTCCCCACAGAGTTTCAGCCTCTATCCAGAAGAGCAACGCATGAAGGGATCACAACAGAGTGACGAGAGCTTCTACAAACCCCAGCTGGGTCCCTTATTACCAGGATGGGTCTATCAGTGACCCATTTCCCCAAGCAGATACATCTCATCGGATCTGCCAATGATCTCATCCCCAGCTGGGATGTCCACTTCAAACAGATCGACCAGAGATCCGAATCCCGGATCGTTGTCTTTTGCATAAACATAGCATTCGCATCATATTCACCCCACAAAGCGTAGCATTACGTCTAATGCGGAGCATTACGGCAAAAATCAAACATATTGCATAATCATAAGCCATGTTCTGAATAATGACAATCCATCAACAATATACAGAATGCTCCCCAGATTCCCCGGCAGAGAGTCCAAACTTTTCTCTCACAAACATCAGTATGTACTCTTTGTGACACCCGTCCGTGTCATATCCCCAGCAGAAAGCCAAAGTATCCCCTTTGCACTCACAGATACATATGTATATAATTTTCTTGACATCCGTCCGTGTCACTTTCCCCAGCATAATTACCTAAACATTTTGTATACCAGATACTTGTTTATACTATACTCTTCTCCTTTTGACACCCGTCCGTGTCACTCTCCCCAGCAGGTGGAACACTTAAATATACACCAATCATACTTATACAGATACTCGTCCATATCTTGTATACACCATTTATATCCCCGCAGATTCAACACTAGTCCTTGTTCTTTGTTAACCAGTTGGTACTCGTCCGTACCATCATCTCAGAGCATGTGTCAAGCGTTTGTTTCTACCTGATACTCGTCCGTATCATAGTCTTAAGGATGCTCGTCCGCATCTTTAATCCATACACTGTGTCAAACACTTTCGTCTTCTTGAATATAGACACTCGTCTGTGTCTACTATTCCCCAGAAGGGTCCCCTCAGATTCAACACTCGTCCGTGTTCCTTGTTAACCAGTTGATACTCGTCCGTATCATCATCTCTGAACACGTGTTGGTATTTGTTTCTACCTGATACTCGTCCGTATCGTAGTCTTAAGGATGTTCGTCCGCGTCTTTAATCTATACACAAACGTCAAAACACTTATACCTTTTATTTCTTGGATATAAACACTCGTCCGTGTTTACTATTCCCCAGTAGATTGCCCGCAAAGCAAATTTCTTTTTATCTGACATTCGTCCTATGTCATGATAAACCCTGAGAGCAGTCGTACCCTTCTAGGTGGTCGTCCTTCACCTCTTGATGATCGTCCTTCATCATGCTCGTCCGATGGCCGTCCCCATCGTTGACCTTTTTATCCGACATTCGTCCTATGTCGTGATATATTTAGCAGCCATCCCCTGCTAGGTGATCGTCCTTCACCTTTTTGATGATCGTCCTTCATCATTTTATCCGATGGTCGTCCCCATCGTTGATCTTGTTATCTGGCGTTCGTCCTACGTCATGATAAACCTTGAGAGCAGCCGTCCCCTGCTAGGGGGTCGTCCTCCACCTCTTGATGATCGTCCTTCATCATGCTCGTCCGATGGTCGTCCCCATCGTTGACCTTTTATCCGGCATTTGTCCTATGTCGCGATATTTTCGGCAGCCGTACCCTGCCAGGTGGTCGTCCTCCACCTTAGATGACCGTCCCTCATCTTATCCCCAACAGAGCAGTCGTCCCCTGCTAGGTGATCGTCCTTCACCTTTGATGACCGTACCTCATCATCTGTTTATTTCATTTATTCTTTAACCCGATGGTCGTCCCCGTCGTGGTCCCTTTTCCTTTTCCTGATGATCATCCTTCATCAGTTTAGCCCGATGGTCGTCCCTCATCGTTGGTGGCTTTGCTTTATGAACTTGATGGCCGTCCCCATCATTTTTCATTAATCCCCAGAGAACCTTACAGCTTTACTTGATGGTCGTCCACATCATAATCTTCTACATCCCCAGCATGATGGCCGTCCCCATCATTGCTTTACTCCACACACTCCCTCCAGCATGTCGGCCGTCCCCGTCATTGCTCTTTCCCCAGCAGTCGTCCTCTGCTCGACGATCGTCCTCCGTCGCCCATACTTTATACTATACTTTATTTCCTTTTACAATCTATATCCCTTTTCTTCTTCATTCTGTGAGTGCAAATTTTGGACTGTCTTTGGTATTCAACCACAAGTTATCTTGTTTGCCTGTTAAGCCGTTGCTTACATCCTGCACAGCTAACTCATGTTTGAATAGGGGCAGCTGTAAACACCCCAAATTTGCCCTCACCCATTCACACCATGGCTTATGATCTCTTCATATGCATAAACTCAATTATAGCATCTCAATTTACATTTTTGATTCACTGCATAGATTCTAGGTCATCTGCATCTAGGGTTTGTGATCTGAGCAATCCAAGAGCTTCATGAGCCACTCGAAAGGCTATCAATCACTTCAAAGGGGTACATGTGTGTTCAAATATCATATTATATCCTCTAAAAGTCAAGAATGTCAAAAAATCACAAGAACTGAGAATGGTATGGAAGCAGAGCCAGGTTGGACTACACAGATGACCTAAAATTAGGGTTTTGGTTTCAGAGGCCATAACTCCAAATTTTTTGGACATTCTTGTTTCTATTGGTCTCTATATGGCATAGGGAGTATGCATATCAATTTTCATGAAGAAATTCCATGGGGAAGTCATCTGATCAAGAGTTGACTTTTCAAGCAAGTCAGTATAAAATCAGGGCATCTGAGGCCCCCAATGACCCAACCAAAGGGTGTTCTTCATCATTTTGATTGTATATGATCTTTATTTGATCATAGAAGAGGTTGGAAGTTCACAAAATTGAAGAATTTCAAGTCTTTTGCAAAGTTGACTTTTTGGGAAAAGTTTGACTTTTGAAGAAATTGCCATTTTAGGCAACTTTTTCAACCTTTACTTTTTGATTCAAAAAAGCTTCAAATGGAAAAACTTTGGTCATGAAAGTTGTAGAATAGATCTTTCCCTTTTCAAAAAGTACAAGAACATGACCTAATTCATTTTGGATCAAAAGTTATGGCCTTACAAAGTTGAGCAAAATCATTAAAAATTCACTTTTGCACCAAATGGAAAACTTGCAATTTCTCATGGCAAGCCTTTATGTGACTTCAACATGACCTCTAATCATCATACCAATGCTACACATGACATAAAATCAGAATTAGCCCAAGGAATTTCTCATTTGTGTGACTTGATTTTCAAGAATCCATAAGTCATTTTCATAAAGATGCAAAGAGGAATTTTTGGCAAAATCATCCTCAAAGGAGTTATGTGATCACTAGTTGGTTTCTATGCATTGCCATGACCAAATGAAGTATCATGCACCAAAATTCAGCAAGAAGTATCTCATGTGCATAACCAAAAATCATGAAATAACACAAGTGGGCAAGTTGCAAAATCTCTCTCAACTCATGATCCAAATGCAGCAGACTTTCATAGGCAATCCAAGGGTCATCCTTGACTTAAGCTGAAGCAAGACAAGCCCTTAGACTGCTGCTGCCATAGCCCATGCTGCAAGTACAAATCAACTTGACTTTTTGGCCAAAACCCCCATACTCTTGGAATAGTGATCAGCAGCCTCTACTGACCTGCTCCACACGTTACTCACACATCATGGGAGTGTTATAGCAACTCATTGGCCATTAAAACAACACACAACACAGCCCTCACAAAATCTGTCAAAAAACTCCTCTTCTTCGAATCTCTCTCTACAGCCATCAAACATTCATTTTCTCTTCACCATTGTATCACATACCTTCCATAGAACCAGAATCCACCATTGAAACAACTTGAAACCTCATAAATCCTGACTGTGAAACTTGCCATATCAGAACTCAAACTCTCAAATTAGCCACCCACAAAGGATTGTGAGCATTCCATTGGCTTCAGGGGGTTCAGAGGAGACATTCTGCATCAAAGAAAGGCCTGGAGAGCTCATATCCATAGTTCACCACTTCAGGTAGCTTCAAATCTCAAACTTTTCAGAGCTTGTATTTTATGTTACAAATTGAAAGTGCATGTCTTGCTGATCATGATGGTACCTTTAGAATCAAAAATAATGAAGAAATGAGTATTTGGTTACTCTCTGAAATTTCACCCGTGAATCTTGTTGGCTTCGATTCCCTCTGTTCTTGGGTTATAAATGTTGTTTGAGGGGTGATTTGAATGGGGTTTGGGTAGAGGATCATTTCCCTGCTTTCAATTTGGTGAATGGTGGCCTGTAGCATGTTTTAGGGTTTCAAACCCGCCGAAGAAGATGACCGGAGCTTCCCTCCGGTCACCTGAAAGTTGTTAAGCCCTAACCCTAATTAGCGTGCCAGATGCATTCGTGGCCGTTGGATGCGGATTAGTTTAAGTGTTGTGTGGTCCAGATTGAATCATTAAAGCCCTAATCTGTTTTATTAATTTAATAAATCATAATTAAATTAATTAAGCCAGAACCAATCCTGACCCTTGATTCACGCGCGCAGTCAAGCTCTTTCTCCCAGATTTGAATGTCAGCCTTTGGATTAGATTACTTTTCATTTTCATTAATTTTAATTCATTTGTTTTATATTTCTTTTGTCCATTTATTTAAAAATAGAAAAACCTTTTTAAAAATTCTGAAATTTTTCGTATAAACTTTTATTAATTTTCAGAAACCAAAAACATTTTTATTTTTATTTTTTGCATTAAAAAATATTTTTAAATCATTTAAAAGTTTATTTTTAATTAATTAATGAGAATTAATTAATTAAAAATACTTTTAGGTATTTAAAAATCACCAAAAAATTCATGAAACATTTAAAACCATTTAGAAACATTGTCCAACCCTCAAACCAAATTTCTTTTTTGATCTTGATGTATTTTGATAATTTTCCATGGAATTAATTCATTTTCAAAGCATTATTTTGATCCAAACTTCAAAAAATCATTTCTGCCTAACCATTGAGAGTTGGACTTTGATTCTTTTTGCATTGTGTTTTGCATATCATGTAATTTGTAGGATTAAATTGGTATGATTTGATCTTTCATTTTCAATTTGTTTGACATTTTTCTTGTTAAGGTACCCTAAAACCCTAATAAACTTAGGAAATTCATAATTCTCATTAGGATAAGAGTTAGAACCCCTCCTTTGGGCAGTGAGTTTGTGTAGGGTTAGGGTTCCTTGGAATGCATTTTCAATTTTTTATCTTGATGTTTGCTTCTGATTTTGGTTTTTGTTTGCTGCATTGATCATAAACCCTAATTTGGGCTTCCATGTGTATCCATCTTGCATTTGCTTGCATACCATGACTTGCCATGGTATTTTGTGCATCCATTTGATTCATTAGACATCTTAAGACATATTGTAGGCATGTTTGATCATTACACCTTTCATTTGCCATGTTGTATGCCATTTGCATTTCATAACTTTTCATGTATGTTCATGGATCTTAACTTGTTTCATTTGCATCCATAAGTTTGTATGATCATCCCCATGCTTTGTTTCATGTTTGCATCATCTCATAGCATCATTAACATCATGTATGTGCTTCTGGTTTTGATTTGCATCATGTCATTTCATCTCATCTTGCATTGCATTGCATTTCTTTCACTAACTTTTCAGGTGGTAAGTAACTTTGAGAAGTGAATTTGCCTTCACTTCTCACAACTTCTCTTCATCTCTCTTATGCATCCTTGCTGCATTTTGTTATGTGTTTGAGATTGAGCTTTCTCTTTCTTTTTCTCTTTACTTTCTTTTCTCAAGTGACTTGACTTCTTGAATGAAGCAAGTTGCTTTGCTTCTCTTTGCTCCTTTCATCTGCTTCCTGGTGGTTCCATTGAAGATTTCTTTCTTAAACCTCACAAACCTTAGGAAAAACCAAGCATGAAAATGATTAGGGTTTTGATTAGTCCCCCCATTTAGTTTTTACCTTTGTGTCTCATTGAGTCTTCTCTTCTCATCTCATAATCAGGGACTAAACCCTAAAGGCTTTAAGGCTTTGTGATTAAGCTTATGCCTGCATCCTTCTATTAGGATGGAGTGTATAACTTTAATCCTAAGTGTTAAACCCTTAATGTGTTTAACTGCTTTAATCAGTTCATCTAATAATCATCAAGACATCAAACTTGTAACTTGGGCCTTGCATTAGGGTTCTAATTCTTCCTTAATTGGTTAAGAAGGACTAACCCTAGTGTTAATGGACAAGTCCCCCTCAAGTTGTCTTACAAACCCTAAAAATAACTTCATCATCTTATCATTAAATAAAATCCACTTAACTAAAGGCTTGTTTTGTCATGAGTTTAATCCCTAATCATGGATTAAGTTGAGGAGCTTTCCTCAGCTTAAACATTCTCATCTATTATCCTTCTATTAGGATGGTGTAATGAGTCTGTTTAATCCCTGATTATGGCTTAATCTCATTCCTCAACACTAAACAAGAACAACAAAAACATCTAAATAATCATAAGTAGGTTAATGATCTTAACCCTACATCATGGTGATTAAGTGTGAGAAGCTGACTTCACACTTAAGGTATTCTCATTACCCCTAATCAGAGGGAAGATGTGATGAGTTTACTAAATCCATTGGTTTAGACTTAAGCTCATTAATTTATGACAAACTTCAAAAAGCAATAAAAGACTGAAAATACAAAAACAAACAATAATCGTCTCCTCAGGGATTCTTTTCTCACCTCATTCACTCACAAACGAGAACTTGTTTCTTCCGTCTAATGCAAGACAGTTTGCACCTGAGCCAGACAGGTCATACACTTGAGCATAAACAAGCAAGCAGTTCACAAGTCAATTTATCTTTCAGTCTCTTTGGGTCGAACTACGGTGTTCTGACTTCCTCATTGCACGAGAGGATACGTAGGCATAACTTAACAGTTATCGAACAAAAGTCTATGTATATTCCCCCTCCTTTCAGCATTATTCTTAGCTTCATTATCATGAGCATTTCATTCTTGCCCTTACACTGACACTGTATATATCACACTTTGCACTCCTTTTACACTGACACCTGTACATCTTTTCCAGCTCTTTTATACACAGATTGCACTGACACTACCCCTTTAAAACACAAATCTTTCAAGTGTGGATCCCGTCGAGTACGACGGACAATCTGGGTGCTAATACCTTCCCAGGTTGTAACCAACCCCCTTTCTCAGTCTCTCTGGTTCGCGACCGTCTTATCCATATCTTTCTAGGTCTATGCAGCATTACCTTTCCTCCGGGATAAAAATGCCTAGCTGGCGACTCTTTTCATTCCCTGTGAGTTCACTCCTGTGTGTTCTCACACCCTCCTCTCGCCGACCGTTCGCGTCAGTACCCTATTTGACCAGGTGTCATTTAGCGGGAGCGACAATATTCCCGAAGCATACTGATGAGTTGTTCTTTCACTGGAGCTTGCAGACTAGCCCCGATCTTCACCTCTTTCACTTCTTCCTCGGTACCAAGATTGACTGTTTCAACTTCCTCTTGATGAGGAGCAATCACTTTTTCCTCTTGTCTCAACAACCTAGCCAAGTTTTCAGGAAAATCAAAGTCTTCATCAACCCCTTCATCTGCTTGATTAATTGGATTGTCGAAATCATACGAAGTCATATCAGTGTCGTTGTCGGTGCAATCTGGAGGACTATCTCTGCAAGGGTTGAGATTTGTTCATTTTAGTGATTGTTTTTATTTTATTTAGAAAAAGTGTGAATGGAGTTATTATTGAAAAACATTTTCATTTATTGCTTTGTGCGAAAATAAAAAATGAAAGACAGTGAGCGAAAAATGATCGTTTGCAAAAGATGTCCATTTGTTCATTAATCATTCATTTGCACAAAATACAAATATGGCCCTATTACAAAATGAGTCCTGACACCTTGGGCAAGATGTAGGACTTGATGCATGCTTAAACAGGAAATAATAATTACTTTGCAAAAGTAATCCTTATAATTTCCTGGGAAGACCAGTTAAGGACTTGCTGGCCTGGGACCCTTGGATGAATCCAGCCCTCCAGGTTGAAGTCACTTTCATCCTCGTCTTCCACATTGTTGATTGCATCCGGGGTTAGTATTCCCCCACTGATAAACTTGGGAGCTTCAGCAGCCTCCTCTTGGACCTGTTGGGATGGTTTGTAACCCAACCCGGACTTGTCTTCCTTGATCTGAACTTGCAGCAGCTTGCCCCATCCCTGGGAATTCCCGTCTTCAAAAACCTTCCGAGTTTGCTTATACAAAGAGATCGAAGTATCATACACTTCATTTGTTGCTTCATTGACATTGAGGGCCTCAAACCCTTGGCTCATTGTCTCATGAATCTCTCTGTACATCTCAATATACTTGTAAGTAGCTAGATGACTGACGAAAATATCCTCCTCCCCACAGATTGTGATGACTTGGCCTTCCCATTCGTATTTTAACTTCTGGTGAAGGGTCGACGTCACAGCGCTAACGGCATGAATCCATGGCCGACCTAACAAACAGTTATAGGCGGGCTGAATGTCCATCACGTAGAAGATAGTTTTGAAGATCTGTGGGCCAATCACTACAGGCAGCTCAATTTCCCCAAGAACCGATCTTTTAGAACCGTCAAAGGCTCTCACTACCAGGTTACTTAGACGCAAAGCAAGACCATCATATTCCATTTTGACCAAGGCTTTCTTTGGAAGAACATTTAGATAGGACCCAGTGTCAAACAAGACGTGAGAAAGAACAGCACCTTTACACTCCAAGGTGATGTGTAAAGCCTTATTATGGTTACGTCCCTCTGTAGTTAGATCAGCATCAGTAAAACCTAGCCCATGGCTAGTATTGACGTTTGAAACCACTGTTTCTAGTTGATTAATTGTAATCTCTTCTGGAACGTAAGCTGCGTGCAGGACTTTGAGAAGTGCATTCCTGTGGGCCTCGGAACACATTAGCAGTGATAAAATAGAGATTTTGGAGGGCGTATGATGGAGCTGGTCCACAACCTTATAGTCACTCTTCTTGATTATTCTCATGAACTCGTCCACATCCTGGTCAAAGGATGTCTTTTGAGTTTCCTTGGCAATAGGCTCTTCAGGCACTACACTCTTGCCCTTAGCCTTGGCAGTAGCTTCTGCTTCAGCATTAGTTCTTTGGAATTGTGAGGCAAAGAGACGTCCGCTTCGAGTGAAGCCTTCGCCTCCCCCCACATTATCAATCTGTGGTGTAGAAGTGTCAAGAGTGAATTTCTTTCCGTTGCAGTATAAATCTGAGCCATAGTGCCAAGGCACGACACTACTGTTGTCATATGGAACTGGTCCTGGTACCGTGATAGTAACTAGACTGATTGTTGCAGAAGAAGGAATTGAGATAGTCTGAGGTTCATAATAAATTGTAACAGGAGGTCTGGCCGGATTTGGTGCTGGTGATGAAGGTTGTTGATGTTGATGGAGATGTTGCTGTGAGTTGCTGAAAGAATCTGGAACGTGGATTGTTGTCGGATTATAGTAAATAGTAACTGCGGAAATGTCTTCATTAATGGTCGTTGTTGTTGTTGAAGGATGTGCTGAACTGATGTCTGTTGAAGTTGAAGAAGGGATGATTGTTGATGTTGTAGAAGAATTTGTTGGAATGATTGTTGTTGAAGTTGTAGGAGTGATATATGTTACCTCTGATGGAATGATGTGTGTTGGAGTTGTAGAAGGAGTGGTTGTTGATGTTGTAGGAGTTGGAATTGTTGAAGTGGTCTGTAAAGTGCCTTCCTTGATAAGATTGTTGATATCGGTCTTCAAATTTTCATAACCGTTGATAGAAGTCTTGCAAGCTTCGCATTGGGCCTCACAACCCGGGAACACTTGGCACTTTAAAAGATGGGCTTTAACCTCGGCCAGAGGTGTCTGAATGCTTGAAACATTGTCAATTTGGTTCATTGGTTGATCCTCCTCAATGACATTTATCCTAGGCCCACTATGGCTAGGCATAGGATTCTTGGTAACACTTGGAGGGGGTGCAACGTTTAGAGCTTTGGAATCAACTAAGTCCTGAACTTTCATGTGTAAGACTCTGCAATTCTCTGTAGTATGGCCAGGTGCATTGGAGTGGAAGGCACACCAGACATTAACATCATAGTTTCTTGGAAGGTTTTGGGGATCTGGTGGGGCCATAGTACTCAATTCGATCAGATTGAGCTTTAATAATTGTGGAAGTAAGGCAGCATAGGGCATTGGAATGGGGTCAATAACCCTGTTGATTTGTGAAGTCCTTTGTTGAAACGGACGTTGTTGCTGATTGTTATTATTGAAATATCTTTGTTAAGGAAATTGTTGTTGCGGTGGGAAGTTTTGTGGTTGTGGAGGATACTATTGCTGAGGTGCTGGAGCTAGAATGATGACAGCAGCTATTGACCTTGGCATGTATTGAGGCCTACCTCTACCCATATGCACTGAATTGGTCTCACCTGTCCTACGAGGTCCTACGAAAGGTTTCCTTGTATTGCGGGAACTAGCATTGTTGTCTGAAATTTTGCCCATCTTCAAAAGACTCTCAATTCTCTCACCAGCTATAACTACATCCACAAAGCTGGTGGACGAGAAAGCAAAAAGTCTGTCAATGTATGTTCCCTGCAGGGTGTTCACGAACATGTCAGCCATTTTTCTCTCAGACATCGGAGGCTGGACAGCAGCAGCAAGCTGTCTCCATCTTTGGGCATATTCCCTGAAGCTTTCTCTTGAAGACTGTGACATACCCATTAGGAGAGTCCTGTTGGGAGCCATGTCCAAGTTATATTGATACTGGCGTATGAAAGCTTCAGCCAAATCCTTCCAGTTCCTGACTATTGCTCTAGACAAGTGAGAATACCATTCACGGGATACCCCGGTCAGACTGTCTTTGAAGTAGAACATCCACAACTTTTCGTCCATGGTATAAGCTTTCAGTCTCCCCAAAACGGACTGCAGGTGAGTACGTGGACAAGAGGTACCATTATACTTCTCAAAGCAAGGAGGCTTGAACTTGTGAGGAATCCTGACTCCATCAACTAAACCCATGTCCATAACATCAAATCCCAAAGAGTTTTGGGAAAGATCTCAGCTTCTCTGCTATTTCGTCCAGACGACGATCATAGGCTTCATCCCCAGCACCAATTACTGGAAATTGTTCCTCTTGAGGGTCCTCTTGCAAGGCACGACCTCCAGTATTTCCTTGGGTATTTCTGATAGCATTGACTTCAGGATTGAGGTGAGGCCCAAACTCTGGCGCATCTGTTCATGGTTGCTCGTGATCATTGTTACTAGTACCTCCTGTACCTGGATGATTCTCTTCTGGAGTTTGCCGCTCGACTAACTCTCTTAACCTTTCTTGGCTTTGGGCCAACATAGTCATTACTGCCATGAACTGGTTCATCTGAGCCCTAATATCAGTTCTCTTATTAGCCATCTTATTTCTCACGTCAGTCAAATCTTGCTGAACTTGGTCCATCTGTAAGCTCGGAAGGTTGTTTATGGTCGGATACCAGTGAACTCTGTTGATGGGGAAAACCCTCCTATGAGCAATGTTTCCTGAAACAACAACAAAGTGAGAAAACAACAACAAAAACACCTACAAAACAAAGAATGAGGTTAGTATGCAATGCAATATGCTTATTTTTCTTCCAAGGGTTTGCTTCTTTGGTTTTGACCTTCCAGACCTCTAGGAATGATGATTTTGAAGAGAAATGAAGCCCAAAAGATAATCCAGGTAACACATAAACCATATATTACAAATGCAAAGATACATAGTTTATGATTACAACAAGTTCTCATGGTGGGTCAAAATACAATCAATCCAAGAAATACAACAGAATCACCATGAGAAATAAAGTACAATCAAAATAAAATGCAAATTCAAAGAAATCAAACATCCAGCCCAAAGCCATCCTCTTTGACTTCCTTCAGGAGAGCATCAGTCACTGGTCCAACTGGATGCTCTATGATGATCCTGATAAGAAGGTTCCTGGTGGCAATGGCACTTGTCAACTTCTGGTACTTGTCTTGGTCTTTTGATCTCTTCAACCCCGCCCGGAGTTTCAACTCGGAGATTTCCTTTTGTGCTGCTAACAAGGTTTCCTGAATCTTCTTCTCATTAGCTTCCAACTGCTCTATCCTAGCCTGTGTCCTCTGATCTTCTTGCAGACGAGCCTCAGTGATCCTGATCCACCTAGCCTGACTCTCTTCCAAGTAGTGCTCAGCTCTGGCTTTCTGAATCTTGGCTTCTTTGCAAGCATTCTTCAATACCAACTCCCCTGCTCGAGCTTTTCTGATGTAATCGTCAGTCTTTTCAATCTTAGTCATATGCTCTATACGGAGCTTCTCTAACCTCTCATTATCCAGACGACTATCATTCCTCTCCTAGAGGGTCTTCTTTAGAGCTTCAGAAAGCTGAGCATTCCTCTCTTTCAGCTTCTCAAACTCCTCTAAACGGACTATAGCTACAGGCTCTGCTGCTGATGGCCCTGGCACATCCTCTAGGGTGAATGGCATGTGGGTGATTTGTCCTCTGATGCGAGACCAATCAATGTACTGAGCTGAAGCTATGTTGTTACACTTGCCAAGAATAGCAGTCCATTTTGTCTGTATGTTATCCCAAGCCCAGGCTGCTTGTCGGATGATGGCATGATTATTCTGAACATCACATTAAAGGGTCTCTGATAAATCTTGCTCTCTTGGTGGATGTACTAAGGCATACCCTAGCTGCCTTTTGAAAAGCAAAGGATTGTAGTTGATGCAACCCTTCACTCCAATAAGAGGTACATTGGGATACTGCCCACAGCTTGTAATCATGTCCTTGCCCTTGGTGCTCTGAGTACACCACCTGATTTCTTCTGAAGTGAGAGCAATCATTCTCTTAGCCCAGTTTCTTGACTGATGAGGGTTCTGAAAAGCTTCTGTCTTTGGCAGGTGTCTCAATAACCAACAGTAGAAGAGAGGTGCACAACATCTGACTAATCTCCCCCTTTGTTTCTCATTTCTCTGATGCACTGAGTAGTAGAAATCTCCTAGCAAGGTAGGAACTGGATTTTTTAGTAAGAAGATATGGATGGCATTCTTGCTTACAAACTTGGGCTCTTCTGCAAACAATATGATTCCATATACAATAAGAGCCAGGAGAGCACAAACAGTTTCCCACTTCCCTGCTGCAGCATGACTGGTGGTCTGAGTGATCAAGAAGTCCAAATGGAGGTCTGGGATTCTAGCCTTGTTGGTCATATGTTGATCAATGATGGGGGGCTTCCAAGTACAGAGCCTTAGCTATGTCTTCATTCCTAGGAATGGTCATCTCAGGGTTGAAAGGGATTCCCCTCCTGATAGGGACACCCAACAACATGGAAAACACTTCCAACAAAGGACCCATCTGAAAGTATGGGAATGTGCAACATCTGAGAGGAGGGTCATAGAACTGAAGGAAAGTGTGAATCATACTCCTCTATGATGAATCCAAGTCCAAGATCATGTTCATGATACCACCATAATGTTCCCTGAATAAAGGGACACGATCAGGAGTGATAAGTGCCTGAATCTTCCTGATGCCTGCTAAGGAGGGCTCAAAGAAATGATAAGTAATGTTGCTCTTCTTGGATGAGTCCATAATGACAATGGATGTTGATGAAGATGACTGGAGAAGATAACAGCTGAAGAAGATCTCTGATGAAGATAGCTGATGAATATATCTGATGAAGATGTCTGAGCAGAAGAACAATCAAAACCAAACCACAGATGATGTGGATACCCTGTAAAACAAATAGAAAAATGTTAAAATGATGCAAAATGATGTATGCAGAATGATATGCAAGGGTTTGTGATCTGGTGCTGGATTTGTCAGTTTGCTTTGATAGGGTCCATGAGTGTTCATAAGTCCAGATGAAGGCTAGAGAACCAGTAACCGGGTGGGGGATTCAAATAAAGAGTCACAAGTCAAGGGTTTCATAGAATTAGTCCAAATTAGTGTAACCTTAAAACAATATCAGTAACAGGGTATGTTGAGGCCAAAGGTTCCTGCAAACCTGTAAACACCCCAACCCCCTTACGGGTATTGTTCTAGAACAAGGATCCTCAGACTTGGATCTATTATGAGAAGTGTAAACATTTCTAACCCGGAGGTACAATGTTTACATAAATCATAAAGAATCCTCCTCTAATTCACCTCAGATGCTGAAGGTCATCTAAAAAGGTCATCCAGACTTAGTAGGCTTCGCAGATAGCCCTAGTACTATAGGAAATTCGTAGCACATAGTTCTCAAGAAGAAACCCATGTCTGAACCGTGTTTCATATTCCCGCACCAGACCGAAATGGAATGGGAAAGAATATGAAGCCACTTTAATCCTATGTGTCACTCAGGCTCCCGGTGTCGAACCTTGCTCACTGAAGTACCCCTCCCGCCAAGGTAAAACAGCAAATCCAACCCAGGTGATATGATGACAAAAATATGAAATGCATAATGTAACACGGTGGGAGAACTGACTTTAGTTATGTTGCGGATAGCAAGAGTCGTCACCGACTTTTATTTTATCCAAAGGAAAGGCATAAAAGAACAGGAAAGACCTTTTAAAAGATTTTTGGGTCCGGGGGGTAGGTTATGTAAAGGGAAGGTGTTAGCACCCTCTACATCCATGGTTATCCATGGGCTCTTAGTTACTTAGCTCACTTTAAAATGTTTTTGAAATGTGAAGTGTGTGAATAGAAATTTTCTTAAGTGTTTTATAATGATCCATATACGGATGCGTATAAAACCTTTGTTTTGAAAATTGTTTGAAAATGTGAAGTGTTTGAAATGTTTTTGAAGAGTGAGCAAGTATCTAAGAGGAACCTACCCTAAGCTTAAGTCTTTTCTGTTCTTGAATCCTTTAAATGGTAAGACTATCCCTATTATTAAGGAATAGGTAGTCATTACCTTGGATGTAAGGGACAAGTGAAGGGACATCTGTTATTTAGGCAACTGTGGGGTGTATAAGCAATTTGAAGGGACTTATCATCTTTATTCGAAAGGGACAAGATCATTACGAAGGCAACATTCGAAGGGACTTGATCTTTTTATCTATTTAAGGGACTAGATGAAATGAGGGACTTTGCTTTATACACATTACTTGACCTTTTTGTTTAGGCAACATGAGAGGTAACCCTAGAAAGTGAGATGGCGATCAAAGATCGACTTACGTGTGTGAGTGTACAATTTTAAATATTTATCTTTTAAATTAATGAGCTAAATTCAATTTTTAAATACAAACACATATTGCACTCCCTATATTACTAACCATAGCATTTAAATATAAATATTACTATTAAAATATTACATAAAGGAAACAATTACATAATAATAATAATTAAAGCAAATTAAATAAATAAGCAAAAATAAATAATAATAATATAATTGGGTTAGTAAAAATAATAATAATAAATCACAATATATAAATGGGGTTAGTAATAATAAAATAAATATCATATAAAAATAAATAGCATTAATAATAAAATAAATAAGAGAATTAGCATAATAAATAAAAATTCAATTTTTTATAAACAATTATTATTTTAAGATTAAGAAGAAAATATAAACAATTATATACTAATTATCATAAAGTTTTAAATTATTTACAAATTATAAAAATTAGGTTAATTATAAACATATTATGATAATAAATTATATTTACAAAATTAAATTAGCAAGTTTTAATTATTTTTAAGCATATACTAAAAATTATTATTATAAACAAATTATAAAAATGAGTACATAATTAAAGTTTTACAAATAAATAAATTAAAAGTTATCATTAAATTGAAAAGAATTATAAAATTAAAATAAACAAATAAACTAATATTCACAATTAGGGTTTATAGAGATAATTAGGTTTTTATAAAAATATTTTAGGGTTTTAGAAAATTAGGGTTATGAATTTTAGAACAAATAAAATTAGGGTTTTAATTATAAAAAAAAAATTAGGGTTAGTTTTTAAATTTAAAATAAATTATTTACAATTTAGAAGAAAATAGTATTTTACATACAAAGTTGTTTATTAAATTAATTAAGGTGATTTATCAAAAATATTATAAGATTAATATAAAATATAAACTTAATTAGTCATTTAAATAAAATTATAATTATAAAAAAATAAGTTAATTAATATAAAATAAATAAAAGAAACTAGTGATAAAAAGAAAGTGGGGAGGCCTGGTTTTGATCTCAGGACCTCGCCCTTACCATGCCTAAAACCCAGCCACTGGGCTAGCGCGTGCTAGCAAACACAAGAGGAACAACAACTATTAAATATACAAGCTGGTAAATGTGATAAATAAAACAAAAAAACGCAAAAACCTGGGATTCGAACCCATGTACTGAAGCCATCCACATGCGCGTCCAACCAACTGAGCCAACTTGTTTTTCTGAAACATATATAACAACAATAACATGAAATATAATATTAGAATTTGAAATGGGAATTTGGCGCGCAACTTCATCTTCAAGCTCCAGCCGTCCACTTAGGTTTTAGTGACACCTCTTCCGTCACTAGAACTTATAGTGACGGATTATGCTCGTAGCTACAGGTCCTGCGAATTGAAAAACGCATTGCATACAAGATAAATTCATTCCAATGGCATAAATCAATTCATGACAGTCCTATGAGTCCAAATAACTTGTCAATTTCATGGGAAATCGCCTTTGTCTATGGTTCCCGATTTCAAATTTCTAAAACCCTAAAAATGGCGAAATCTCATTCCTACATCAAAACTCAAATCAAATCACCCAGAAACATTCAGAAGGTTACTACAAACAAGAATATATGATCAATTGTCATTTATAATGCATAAATAAGTGAAATCGAAAAATTTAAAACAAGCAACAACATGGATGCGGTTTATGCGATTCTGTGTGCTTTTGAGGATGATGATGATGTATTCATGTTCTACAAGTCCTAAGGAACACAATGTAACCTTCGAAATCCTTTGAGAGTGAATGGAAATAGCAAACCGAATTTGAGTTTTCTTTCAAAATTTTAAATCTTGTTCTTATGCTTGGAGGCTGAGAATTCGTGTCCTATGCATTGGGTTATGTTGTATACTTATACTAGACTGAATTAGGTCAAAAATAATGGATCATTGTGTGGATCTTTTGACTTTTTGAGATTGAAAAAGATTAGGTCTTAAATTTCAAATATTTGTGAATTCAACCTTTCTATTTCAAGCCAATCTTCATCAATTGTGAATCAATCCAATCCAAATCATCTTTATGACTTTCTAGAATAGAAATATATTTTAAATTTTCACATTTGATATTTTATTTAAATTTAAAATGATTTTTTAATATAAAAATCATAATAAATAAATAAAATAAAATAAAATTATGAAAATATTAAATAAATTTCGTGCATGATGTTATGGAACACTTTGGGTCACAAAAAGTTCAGCCCATTTGGAGAAATTTGGTTTTAAGATCCTATTTTCTTCATAAACCACCCAAAAATTTCCCAACTTTGCAAGGGCACACATCCTTCAATTTTAATGCTATGAGGGTGTTCTTGGACATTTTGGAAATCTTGAAGAGTACTCTAACCAACCCCATTGGTTTCATGTCCATATCATTTACCATTCTCAAGTTATGCCCTTTTGAAGTTGTTGACTTTTTGTTGACTTTCAAAAGGACCTATAATGTCTTAGCTCATACCTTCCAAATGAAGCATTTTTGGGCTTGGCTTGTGAGACACAAAGTTGTAGAGAATTCAATTTCCTTCAAAATGAGCTTTGGATGGGAAAAATTTGATGAAGCATGTGAAAGTTATGGCCGGTCAAAGTTCAGTTGACTTTTCCTGAGGAAACCCTAATTTAGAAACCCCTGATTCTTGATGGTCTGAAATCTCCTTGATGAATCATGATCAACCCTTGATAAAATGATGAATTTTACTTCATGTACTTGATGTTGGCAAAAAATCATGAAGTTTGACTTTGGTTTGACCACAGTTGACCTCTGTTTGACTTTTTAACTACTTTGACTGATTTTGACTTATCTGATCATCTGACTGAGCAAACTTTTGAGAAAAGTCTTGAAACTTGTCATGGGAATTCTTAGACACATACAAGATGTTATGAAGCTCACTTTAAGTCTTGGAAATCCACTTAGCCTGATTAAAGTCAAAACCCTAGTTTTGGATGCACTGCTTAGGAGAATGCCTTGCCTGAGGGATTTGTCAAATCTTCTGACCCATGATGAACTTTGTGAACCTTGTGAACCTCATAAGATGTCTTGTGAACCTTGTGAACCTCATGAAAGGTCTTGTGAACCTTGTGAACCTCATAAAGTGTCTTGTAGACTTCATGAACCTCATGAAAGGTCTTGTGAACCTTGTGAACCTCATAAAGTGTCTTGTAGACTTCATGAACCTCATGAAAGGTCTTGTGAACCTTGTGAACCTCTCAGCACACAAAGTCTTGTATTGTGAGGGCAAATTTTGGGGTGCAACAGCTGCCCCTGTTCAATTTTCTGAAACCTGAGGGGTTAGATTGGTATATTTGCCAGTCGTGACCTGGAAGGTTGAAGGGGATTGAACACAAAAGCCCAAAAATTTGCACTCACCGGTGCGTGGAGTGATAATGCTGACTAGTTGTATATGCTTGAGTGGGCTTAAAGATGCCACTTGGAGAAAAGTTCTTCAAATACATCTCTTGGAGGATAAAGCAGTCCAAAATATGAAGATATAATGATAGCTTTCAGGAAGATAAACAACGTCCTGAGGTATAAGTATAACTTTTGGGAGGATAAACAATGGCCCAAAAGAACTGGTAGCTTTCAGGAGGATAAACAACGTCCTGAGGAAATGGTATAACTTTTGGGAGGATAAACAACGACCCAATAGTCATGATATGGCTTTTGAGAAGATAAACGACGTCTCAAGATAGCCTTCGGGAAGATAAACGACGTCCCATGATAATGAGGTAACCTTTGGGAAGATAAACAACGGCCCAAGGTCATGATAGCTTTCAGGAGGATAAACAACGTCCTGAGGTATGATGATAGCTTTCAGGAAGATAAACAACGTCCTGAGGGAATAAAGTATAACTTTTGGGAGGATAAACAACGGCCCAAAGGAAATGGTAGCTTTCAGGAGGATAAACAACGTCCTGAGGTAATGATTGCTTTCAGGAGGATAAACAACGTCCTGAGGTATAAGTATAACTTTTGGGAGGATAAACAACGACCCAATAGTCATGATATGCTTTCAGGAGGATAAACAACGTCCCGAGGAAATGATGTAACCTTTGGGAAGATAAACAACGGCCCAAGGTCATGATATGCTTTCAGGAGGATAAACAACGTCCTGAGGTATGATGATAGCTTTCAGGAGGATAAACGACGTCCTGAGGTAATGAAGTAACCTTTGGGAAGATAAACAACGGCCCAAGGTCACAAGTTGTTGATGAAGTTTATCTGCTGGAGAATTAATCTGAAAAACAAGATTATAACATTCTGTATGATAATATTAGTTTATGCATTATGTATGCATGTATAATAGGATGCACTTAAGTAATGTATCATGTATCTATGTATATGTATGTTATGATGTAAATGATGTATGTATGCATCATGCAGTCTGAAGCGTCCTGGATATCTTCATATAACAACCGCTGGCCAGGGAAAATAAATCCCGATTTGTTGCTGAAGAATATGAGGAACTTGTTCCCGTATTGTTTGATAATATAGTATACATAACCTCCCGTCTTCGTTTGTCGTACTCTCATTGGAAAAATATTCCCGACTATCCGTATGAGGATAAAAGAGATGAATATAAATTCCAGGGGAGATGTGACTCGAAGTATTTATAAAGATGGATTTGCCCTACTGGGGCTTGTAGCTGTCTTGTGGGGATAAACCGGCGAAGCTTCGTTGAAATTCTTCCCTCGTTCGTCCTTAGTAAATACTATTACTGCATTTTCATGCATTTCTGGTAAACATCAATCATATTCAAAAACATACATACATTCAAACACAACCAATGGACGTTTCGCTTATGTAAATAGGGTAAAAGTAAATCTGGATTCAAAGATGGAATTTTATTTATATCAAAAAGTGACCTATACATAGGTAGGTTTGTACAAGGAGACAGAAATCCTAGTAAGAGGAATTTGTCGTAAAAAATTTACAAAACAAAGAAAATCAGCTATGTGGGAAATAATCCTATTGAGTTTCAATTCTACTATTGCCATTATCTTCAAGTATCTCATCTTCTGCTGTCGAGACAGAAACAATTGGATTGAGCTTTATCTGTTCGAACTTGAGTAAGTAGTACAACTGGTTGTAGTTTCATGGGTGATCCAAACGAGACATAGTCATACGCTTTAATCCCTAACTTTTGCCTGGATTGCCCTTTCAGGTTTTCAATCCATCGGGATACCCTTTTTTGCCCAAGCCGCCCTTTCAGGTTTTCGACTTGCCGGGTGTACATTTTTTATATATATATCCCTAATTTTTGCCCGAACCCTTTTGGTTCGCTGGGATGCCCTTATTTTTGCCTAGGCCAGTCAACCTAGCGGGTCTCTTTTTATGCGTAGTATTTTTTAACTATGTGTGTGTTTACAGGCTGCGGGAAGTCTTCACCATCCATAGTAGTAAGTATCATGGCACCTCCTGAGAATACTGTTTTGACTACAAATGGTCCTTCATATGTAGGAGTCCATTTTCCCCTAGGATCACCCTGTGGTAATATGATACGCTTGATTACCAAGTCACCAGCCTGATATACCTTTGGCTTAACCTTCTTGTTAAAAGCTTTGATCATTCGTTTTTGGTACATCTGGCCATGACAAACTGCTGCTAGCCTCTTCTCATCAATCAAATTTATCTGGTCAAGTCGAGTCTGAATCCACTCATCTTCATCCAAGCCTGCATCCTTCATAATTCTTAAGGAGGGAATCTGAACTTCAATGGGCAGAACTGCTTCCATACCATAGACTAAGGAGAATGGAGTTGCCCCTGTTGAAGTACGTATTGTAGTACGATAACCATGAAGAGCAAACGGCAACATCTCATGCCAATCCTTGTAAGTGACAGTCATCTTCTGTATAATCTTCTTAATATTCTTATTAGCAGCTTCTACTGCCCCATTCATCTTCGGACGATACGGAGAAGAGTTGTGATGCATAATCTTGAACTGCGTGCAGAGATCAGTAATCATAGTGTTGTTCAGATTAGAGCCATTGTTAGTAATAATCCTTTCAGGGATGCCATACCTACATATGAGATTATTCTTAATGAATCGAGCCACAACATTCTTAGTAACAGATGCAAACGAAGCTGCCTCCACCCACTTTGTGAAGTAATCAATAGCAACTAGGATGAAACGATGCCCATTAGAAGCAGTAGGTTTGATCTCACCAATCATATCAATTCCCCACATGGCAAAGGGCCAAGGAGCAGTCAACACATTCAATGGTGATGGAGGTATATGGACTTTATCAGCATAGATTTGACACTTGTGACATGTTCTGGAGTGTTGATAGCAATCAGCTTCCATGGTAGACCAATAGTAACCTGCTCTCAATATCTTCTTTGCCATAGTATGACCACTAGAATGAGTGCCAAAAATTCCATCATGCATGTCTTCCATAATTTCTGTTGCTTCCTTCTTATCCACACAACGAAGCATAGTTGAATCATGATTGCGCTTATACAGAATGCCATTACTCAAAAAGAACTTAACAGAAAACCTCCTCAGAAACTTCCTATCTTTGACTGATGCCCCTTCTGGGAACTCCTGAGCTTCAAGATATCTTTTCACTTCATAGTACCAAGGCTTTTCCTCTGTTTCTTCAGTGTCAATCTCATTGCAGTATGCAGGCTTCTCAAATCTATCAATAGTAATCTTGGGAGCTTCATCATCCCAGCTAATCTCAAACATAGATGACATGGTGGCTAATGCATCTACCAATTGATTTTCTCTTCGTGGAATATGTCCAAAAGTAATCTCTTTAAAATGTGGGATCAAAGACAACACATGCTCTCTGTAAGGAATGAGATTATCATGTTTGGTATCCCAATCTCCTTTAATCTGACTTACTACCAGGGCTGAATCTCCATACACGTCTAGGAACTGAATCTTCATATCAATGGCAGCTTTGATACCCAGGATACATGCCTCATACTCAGCCACTGCTTGATGGGCCAAATGATCAGCCACAACACTTCCTTTAATGGCCTTCTGAGTAGTATAATGTATGTCATATTCTGTCAAGATCATTTGCCATCTTGCAATTCTTCCGGAGAGAGCAGGTTTCTCGAATATATACTTGATTGGATCCATCTTCGAAATTAACAAGGTAGTATGGGTCAACATATACTGTCTTAGTCGGCGAGCAGCCCATGCCAAAGCGCAGCAAGTTTTCTCGAGCAGTGAGTATCTTGTTTCACAGTCGGTAAACTTTTTGCTAAGGTAGTATATTGCCTGCTCTTTTTGACCAGACTCGTCATGTTTCCCCAATACACACCCCATTGAGTTGTCTAATACTGTTAAGTACATAATCAAGGGTCTTCCATCAACTGGTGGCATCAAAATTGGTGGTTCTAGTAGATACTTCTTGATTTCATCAAATGTTGTCTGGCACTCATCATTCCATTCCATCACCTGATCTTTCTTCAACAACTTGAAGATTGGCTCACAGGTAGCTATTAATTGGGAAATAAATCTTGCAATGTAATTCAATCGTCCCAAGAAACCTCTAACTTCCTTCTCAGTACGGGGAGCTGGCATCTCTCGTATAGCTTTCACTTTTGCAGGATCCACTTCAATACCTTTTCCACTGACTATGAAACCCAGGAGTTTACCAGATCTAACTCCAAAAGTACACTTGTTTGGGTTCAATCTCAACTTGTATTTCTTCAACCTCTCAAACAATTTGTGCAAATGATCAAGATGTTGCTCTTCATTCTGGGACCTGGCTATCATATCATCCACATACACCTCTATCTCATGATGAATCATATCATGAAACAAAGCCACCATAGCATGCTGATATGTTGCCCCTGCATTCTTCAAACCAAATGGCATCACTTTATAACAAAAAGTGCCCCACTGTGTAACAAATGTTGTCTTCTCCATATCTTCAGGTGCCATCTTGATTTGATTATAGCCAGAGAAACCATCCATAAAAGAGAATACTTTATGCTGAGTAGTGTTGTCTACCAGAATATCAATGTGAGGAAGTGGAAAGTCATCTTTGGGGCTGGCCTTGTTCAAATCCCTGTAGTCTACACACATACGTACCTTACCATCTTTCTTAGGTACCGGTACCACATTTGCAACCCACTGAGGATAAGAATTCACTGCTAAGAACCCTGCATCAAACTGTTTCATTACCTCTGCTTTGATCTTCTCTGACATTTCAGGACGCATACGATGAACCTTCTGCTTCTTTGGACGACAATCTTCTTTTACTGGTAAACGGTGAACCACAATGTCTGTGTCCAACCCTGGCATGTCTTCGTAGGACCAAGCAAAGATCTCCACATAATCATGTAACATCTAAATCAACCTGTTCTTGACACTATCCTCTAATTCAGCCCCTATCTTGACCTCTTTCCTGTTTTCTTCAATTCCTAGATTCACAACTTCGACTGGCTCTTCATGTGGCTGTATAGCTTTTTCTTCTTGTTGTAACAACCTAGCAAGCTCTACAGGTACTTCACAATCGTCCTCATTTCCGTCTTCAGCTTGATAGATCGGATTCTCGAAATTATAATTGGCAATAGTAGAACTGTTATCAACAGGATCCAGAGTGGATGAGGATCTGCATTTTAGTGATGTGGGTGTGTGTAAGAACACATAGCTGATAAAACAAAAATAAAAGAAAAGAAAGAAACACAATATTTACGAAAACGAAACGTCCACTGATTTTTATTGAATGAAGTATGCAAATGAAATGACATCCTGTAACAAGCACACCATTGTGCCCTGGGTAAGGCATAAGGCTTAAAGAGTTCAATTGTTCAAGAAATTACAAACTTAAAAAGCAACAACACAGTAATAGTATTTACTCCTGACTAAAGGAGATAGGAATAATATCTTCATCCTTCCAGTTATTGAGCCCAGCACCCACAGTAGGAAAAATCCAAGCATCCAAGTTGTAGTCTTCATCATAGTCACCCACAGCATTGATCCGGTCTTTTATAATCCCCTGATTGGTGATACGAACAGCACGAGCACGACGAACAGCCTTCTGGGACTCTGCAGTGAAACCCAAACCAAATTTGTCAGACTTGTACGGAATATCAGGAAGCTGACCCCAAATAGTACAACCACCTTCATCCACCACAGCTCTAGCATCTTTAAGGGAGGCCATTGTAGGGGGTACTCTGGTGACCACAGGAACTTTCTTGACAATAGGAGGAGCTTCATAATCATTAACAATCCAAGGAACCACTTCAAATGTCTGACACGGAGTTTCAACATATTCACCTTCCACTTCAAGATACTTAAAGGTGTTCACATGGCTAATCATATACCCTTCCTCTCCGTAGACAGTAACAACTTTCCCTTCTACTGGATATCTCAGCTTCTGATGCAATGTAGAGGTTACAACACCTGCCCCATGGATCCAGGGACACCCAAGAAAACAAGAATATGACGGACGAATATCCATGACATAAAAGGTAGCATTAAAAACCTGAGAACCAACTTTGATTGGGAGATCAATTTCTCCATGCACCACTCTTCTCGAGCCATCAAAAGCCTTCACCGCTATGTTACTGGGCTTCAGCACAACATCTTCAGGACTCAGCTTATTCAGAACTTCTTTGGGCAACACATTCAAAGAGGAACCATTGTCTATCAATACATGTGACAGGGTAGTGCCTCTGCATTCAATTGAGATATGTAGAGCCCTGTTATGATCCCTCTTGGCAGGGGTCAAATCAACATCAGAGAAACCTAACCCATTATCATAGGTCAAGTGTGCAACACAATTTTCAAACTGATCAACAGAAATTTCATTTGGTACATGAGCAGTCTTCAGAAATTTAATCAAGGCTTTGGCATGAGCCTCAGAACACAGCAATAAAGGCAACATAGAAATCTTGGAGGGAGTATGCCCCAATTGATCAACAATGTCATAATCACTCTTGCGAATGATTTTCAATACTTCTTCCATCTGCTTAGAGAGATCATCAGCAGCTGGCACATCAGTAGGTATAGGTTCAATAACAGGACCTTTGCCCCGAGCATCAGTGATGGAGGTAGCAGCTGGAGTAACTGCATTCTTGGAAGTAGCTGGAGGAGAGAAAACTCTTCCACTTCGTGTGATCTTACTAGATCCAGCAATATTATCAACATCAACAGGTATATCAGTTAAGGGTTCCTGCTTAACACCATGGATATAAACATCAGACCCATAATGCCAAGGCACAACTTTATCGGAAGTATACAGAATAGGACCAGGAGTGGTAGTGATCATAGGAGCCACTCTAGCTTCAGCAACAATCTTCACAGGGCCTTCAGCAGTAATCTTAATTGGACCCTTATGAGTGATTTTGATAGGTCCCTTGGAAGTAATCCTTACCGGTACTTTATCAACCATATCCACCTCTTCAACTTTCGCACTTTTAGTTATATGATCCACCATACTCTCCACAGAAGGTGGTGTCCTCTCAAATACTATGGTGTAATTATTCATGAGGCGTTGAATTCTGTCCTTCAACCTCCTGCAACTATCCGGCTTATAGGCACAATAGACACAATCTTCACGACAACCTGGAAAGAACCCAGCTTGTACTAACTTCTTCTTAATAACAGACAATGGTGTAATCAAATCCGCAACTGAGGAAATATGTGAATCTTCATCAATGGCATTGACAGTCTTCTCATGATTTGGCATGGGAGCAGTAATCACATTTGGAGTACCCGGAGGGTCAAACTCAATTTCTCCCGCTTCAATCATATCTTGAATTTTGTTCTTCAATACCCAACAACTATTGGTGTCATGTCCCTGACAGTTCGAATGATATGCACATCGTGCATTAGGATTATACCTGGGAGAGGTAACATTAGGATTCTGAGGAGCATCTTTCAGAGTGATAAGTTCAGCCTTCAACAAGTGTTGCAAGGTGATAACGAGAAAACGTATCGATTATATTGCTAGGTTTCATTAACGTTTTATCGAATAATCGTCGTTTTAACACTCGATTTCTCGAGTTTTTCTTACCATTTTGCAGGTACACCATTATGTGGAGCTAAATCATGAACTAAGACAAAAAGGAACAAAATCGATCATAAAAAGAGGAAGAAATGAAGCTTCCTGCAAAACTGCATATTTTGCAGCAGTCACGACCGTGAGAGAAGTGTCACGACCGTGACACCCCAAAATGAAGCCTCACGACCGTGAGAGAAGTGTCACGACCGTGACAACGTATATTCTAGGTTTTTGACCAAGGCAACATGCAGGCATTACGTGAAGAGGTGGTTTCCTAAATTTTTGCCACTACCTACATTTTCTCCACAAAAATAGCAAGGCCCATTCCAATTGAAGTCCAAAAATCCAGCCCAATTGAAGTTCTATAAATAGCATCAAGTTCATGAAGAATGTACAGAGCATTTTTTATTCAAATTCCTGCGGAAGCTCTGCCGAACTGATTTACGACCCGTTTTTATTTTCTGCATTATTTTCTATTTTCTGCTTTATTGTATCCAAACCCGCCATATAACAATTTCCAACATCAGGAAATTGTTATAAGTTTATTATTTTTTCTAAGCCTTCAGCATTCGTTTATTTTTGATTTCGCCAACTCCGAGCTTTCCGGCCTGTGGAAGAAGGAGTCCGCTCTGATATTGTTAACCAGGTTTTATTATATTGCAATTTAATTATTTATAATGTTTGTTTATTTTCCTGCCATGAGTAATTTATTATTTAATTTTCTGTCTCTGTCTGGTTCAACATCGATGAGTAGCTAAACACCTTAGGGCGGTATGTAGTTAGAACAAACTTAACCGGTAAAATATAACCATAGGCTAAAAATAATTAATCACTTAACATTCTGGCTGATACTTTTTAAGTAAAAAGACCTTTTCGTTACGAGAGTAAGAAAAGAGTATTAGGTTAGGTCAAGACCACGAGAGTGTGAGGTTTTAACCAGATAGCTAAAGTTAGGCATTTAAATTAAACACAGCGAGAGCGCTTTAAGATAAATTAGAATGACTTAGTTTCCAAAAATTACCTCTAAACACTTATGGGCTAGCGAGAGCAGGCATAGGGCTTTAGGGATAAGATCTGATATAAGACCACGAGAGTGTGAGTTGAGGGTATTTAAACTAGTAATCTCTACCGAATAGATTAAGTGAACACCTAAAATAAGCCTAGGTTAGATTGATCCACCTAAGTTAGTATAATTACATACCGACCGTCTTAGAACTACTTAATTAAAACTTAAATTTAATTCCGCCTTTAATATTCTAAAATCAACAAAAAAATTCGTGACAACCATTCGCCTTAGCTAAACTAGAAGTTCATCTAGCACTAGGTAACCATAGAATCCCTGTGGATCGATAATCTTAAATATTACTTCGATAGGCTGTGCACTTGCAGTAAGATACCGCTAGACGCATAAGTAGACACGTCTTTAGCCCATCAAGTTTTTGGCGCCGCTGCCGGGGATTCCTTAATTTAGTTACTAGTGCATTTAGGTAGCATTGTCTAGACTAAGGTATCAACTATTTAATTTAATTTAATTTCCGAGTGTATGCCAAGTACTCGCTCTAAAAGCAAAGACTTGCAACCTCTAATCCCTGAATCGGAACGCTTCTTACACGTAAGAAGACGTATATTCGATTACGAAAATAATTACAGCATTCCAGATCTTCAATTAGATCCGCCTAAACCAGTCGTAACATCAAAGGACGCAGAGATGGCTGAAGAACAGAATCATCCACTCAAGTATTACGCCAGTCCTTCGCAAGCTGAACCACATTCAAGCATTGCAGCGCCGGCTATCAACCGAAACGATTTCGAACTAAAACCTTCGTTGATATCAGCCGTGCAACAAAATCAATTCGCCGGAAATCCTACCGAGGATCCGAATCTTCATCTTTCGATCTTTGTGCAATATGCCGATACCGTAAAAGCCAATGGAGTTACCCAAGAAGCTATTAGATTACGTTTATTTCCTTTTTCGCTTCGAGACAGAGCAAGAGCTTGGCTTCAATCTCTGCCTTCGAACTCAGTAACTACGTGGGAGGAACTTAAGAGAGTTTTCTTGAACAGATATTTTCCACCCAGCAAGACAGCTATGCTGAGAGCTCAGATCAACGGATTTAAGCAAAGAGAAAGTGAATCATTATTCGAAGCTTGGGAACGCTATAAGGATCTGCTGAGACTTTGTCCACATCATGGATTGATAGAATGGATGGTCATCCATACCTTCTATAATGGACTCTTGTAAAATACAAGAATGACAATTGACGCTGCCGCGGGCGGTGCATTGATGGATAAAGAATATAATGATGCCTATGCACTTATCGAAAGTATGGCTCAAAATCATTACCTCTGGGGAAGCGAGAGAGTCGCAACTGAGAAACCAACAAAGGGAGGTATGTATGAAGTAAGTAGTATGGACCAAGTCAACGCGAAGTTTGACCAACTAAGCCAAAAGATCGACAACTTGGCCATAACACCAACAGCCAACGTGGCTGCAGTAACACCTAACTGTGAGTTATGTGGAGTTTCAGGACACGAAGTTTCTGATTGTCAACTATTGACAGGAACTCCCACTGATCAAGTGAATTATGCTCAAGGAAACCCTTACTCAAACACATATAACCCAGGTTGGAAGAATCATTCGAATTTCTCCTATAAGAATAACAACGCTTTATACGCACCAGGTCAAGCACCAGCTACATCACCAGGATATCAAAAGACTGCTCCTAATGTCCCTAGAAAATCGAACCTTGAATTGATGATGGAGAACTTTATAGCTAACCAATCTCAAACAAACAAGGACTTCTTAAACCAAAACATTCACACTAATGAGCAGATCAAACAATTAGTGAGCAAGGTAGATGCATTAGCTACACATAACAAAATGCTAGAAACTCAGATTTCACAAGTAGCTCAACAACAAGCACCTACTGCTGCACCAGCTGGAGTATTCCCTGGACAACCTCAACCTAATCCGAAAGGACATGCTAACGCTGTGATATTAAGAAGTGGCAAGGAACTTGACGGACCTACCGATCCAAGACTTGACAATCCAGCCATGTACCAACAACCGGATAAACCGACTGAAGTGGTGAATGATCCAGAAGAAAAGGAAGATGACAATCAAGAGGAAGTGGAGAAAGAACAACCTTATGTGCCTCCACCACCCTATAAACCACCAATTTCGTACCCTCAAAGATTAATAAATTCCAAGACGACGGGTCAATTTAAGAAATTTGTTGAACTTCTGAAACAGTTGAATATTACTATTCCGTTTACAGAAGCAATTACCCAAATACCCTCGTATGCTAAGTTTTTAAAAGAAATATTATCCAATAAGAAAAAGATAGAGGATAACGGAACAGTTACACTTACTGCCGAGTGTAGCGCCATAATTCAGAATAAAATGCCTCCTAAGCTAAAAGATCCAGGAAGTTTTTCTATACCCTGTGTAATAGGAAAATTCGTCATTGACAAAGCTCTATGCGATTTAGGAGCCAGTATCAGTGTTATGCCCTTAACGATTTGCAAAAGGCTAGACATGGGAGACCTGAGACCAACTAAAATGTTTGTTCAACTAGCCGATCGCTCTGTTAAATATCCTGTAGGCATACTAGAAAACGTCCCAGTACGTATAGGACAATTCTACATCCCTACTGATTTTATAATCATGGACATCTCTGAAGACTCCACTACACCTATCATACTAGGAAGACCATTCTTAGCTACCGCCGGAGCTATAATAGATGTAAAAAGAGGAAAGCTAACCTTTGAAGTAGGTGAAGAGAAAGTTGAATTTATTTTAACACAATTCTTACAATCACCAGCTATAGAGGATACATGCTATCTATTGGACGTAATTGACGAATGTGTAAGAGAAATGGAACTAAAAGAGACCACTTATTCTGAAATAATGAAAATTCAAATCCCTCCAATTTTCGAAGATGATAATTGGCGTAAACCATATCAGGACGATAGTCTAAGCGAAAGTTTAGCACTTACACCGGATCCTATGCCAAGTAAAGAAAAACCTACATTAGGATTAAAAACTTTACCTCATAACCTAAGGTACGAATTCTTAGACGTTGAATGTAAAAGACCAGTTATAATAAATTCCAGTTTAGGAACTATAGAAACAAAGAAACTTTTAGATGTTTTGAAGAAATATCCGACTGCATTAGGATATAACATATCTGATCTCAAAGGAATATGTCCTTCAGTTTGTATGCATCGTATTCTGCTAGAAGAAGATTGCAGAACCTCCAGAGAATCTCAAAGAAGAATTAACCCAACTCTTAGCACTGTAGTAAAAGAAGAAGTTAAAAAATTATTAGATGCCGGAATAATATATCCAATCTCTGATAGTGAATGGGTTAGTCCAATACATGTAGTGCCAAAGAAAGGAGGTATCACTGTTGTGAAGAACGCTCAAGGCGAATCAATATCTCAAAGAGTAGTGACGGGATATAGAGTATGCATAGATTATCGTAAACTAAACAAAGCCACTCGAAAAGATCATTTCCCACTACCTTTTATAGATCAAATGTTAGAACGATTAGCCAAGCATTCGTACTTCTGTTATCTTGACGGTTACTCAGGATTTTTCCAAATCCCTATCCATCCAGATGATCAAGAGAAGACTACATTCACATGCCCTTATGGAACGTTCGCCTATAGACGAATGCCCTTTGGATTATGCAATGCTCCTGCAACCTTTCAAAGATGTATGATGTCAATCTTCGCAGATTTTATAGACAACATCATGGAAGTGTTCATGGACGACTTCTCTGTATGCGGGCAAAGTTTTGAAGGATGTTTATCGAACTTAGAAATGGTATTAGAAAGATGTGTAAAAGTAAACCTCGTGCTTAACTGGGAGAAATGTCACTTTATGGTCAACGAAGGAATCGTATTAGGTCATGTAATATCAGACAAGGGAATTGAAGTTGATAAAGCTAAGATTGAAGTAATAAAAAATCTTCAACCCCCTAAAACCGTTCGAGAAATACGAAGCTTTTTAGGACACGCCGGTTTTTACCGACGATTCATCAAAGATTTCTCGAAAATCACTAAACCTCTTACTGGTTTATTAATGAAAGACGCTGAGTTCATATTCAATGAAGATTGTCTTAAAGCATTCGAAACTCTAAAAACAGCCCTCATCACCGCACCAATCATGCAACCCCCTGACTGGAGATTACCTTTTGAAATCATGTGCGATGCGAGTGACTATGCTGTAGGCGCAGTTCTAGGCCAGAGGAAGGAAAAGAAACTTCATGCGATTTACTATGCCAGTAGAACCTTGGATTCTGCCCAGATGAACTACGCCACTACCGAAAAAGAATTGTTAGCAGTTGTCTTTGCGCTTGACAAATTCCGTTCTTACCTTGTTGGAGCGAAAATAATCATTTACACAGACCATGCTGCTATCCGATATTTATTAACAAAGAAAGATGCTAAACCAAGACTTTTAAGATGGATTTTACTTTTACAAGAGTTTGATCTAGAAATAAAAGATAAAAAAGGTACTGAGAACGTCGTAGCGGACCATTTATCTAGAATAGAAGGTATTAAACCAGAACAAGTGCCGATTAACGATGATTTTCCGTATGAACAGCTGATAGCACAATTAGGAAGCGACCTAGCTCAGTTAGATATAAATGAACCAGAATCCGTGGAAACAATCCAGACAACTGTAGGACTGCCATGGTACGCTGACATTGTCAATTACCTAGCCGCAGGTGCTCTTCCACCCGATCTAACCTATCAGCAGAAAAAGAAATTCTTTCATAATCTGAAACATTACTATTGGGATGAACCATTATTGTTCAAAAGAGGACCAGATGGAATCTTTCGCCGATGTATTCCCGAAGAAGAAATAGAAGATGTCATTGCTCAATGCCATTCATCTCCTTATGGTGGACATGCAAGCACTTCCAAAACTTGTGCAAAAATCTTGCAAGCCGGCTTATTCTGGCCTAATCTATGGAAGGATGTCCACATCGCTGTTATAAATTGCGATCGGTGTCAACGCACTAGTAATATTTCAAGAAGAGATGAAATGCCTCAAAAAGGAATATTAGAAGTAGAAATCTTTGACGTCTGGGGAATAGATTTCATGGGACCATTCCCATCATCTTTCGGTAATAATTACATACTCGTAGCTGTTGATTATGTTTCGAAATGGATTGAAGCCATAGCTTCTCCTACAAACGATACGCGAGTAGTAATAAAGCTTTTTAAAAATATAATCTTTCCCAGATTTGGTGTGCCTAGACTCGTCATAAGTGACGGTGGCTCGCACTTCATCTCAAAAATATTTGACAAATTACTATCTAAGTATGGAGTAAGACACCGTGTGGCTACACCATATCATCCACAAACAAGTGGACAAGTCGAAGTCTCAAACAGAGAAATTAAACAAATCTTAGAAAAGACTGTCGCCATATCTCGGAAAGATTGGTCATCTAAACTTAATGAAGCTTTATGGGCTTATAGGACCGCTTACAAGACACCCATAGGTACTACACCTTTCAAATTAGTTTATGGAAAATCTTGTCACCTCCCGGTAGAACTAGAACACAAAGCTTATTGGGCAATTAGAACTCTCAATATAAACTATAATGCTGCAGGAGAAAAGCGAATCCTAGACATTAACGAATTAGAAGAATTAAGGTTAGATGCTTATGAGAATGCTAAAATATATAAAGAACGAACTAAGCGATGGCATGATAAACGCCTATCTAGGAAAGAATTTAGTGTGGGAGACGTTGTACTCCTCTTTAACTCAAGACTTAGGCTCTTTCCTGGAAAATTAAAATCTAGATGGTCAGGACCCTTTGAAATAATTAAAGTATTCCCGAGTGGAGCAATAGAAATTAAGGGTAGGAATAGTGAACCATTCATAGTAAACGGACAACGTTTAAAACATTATCATAAAGTTGAAAATCGAGATTATGCGAATAATCTAAAGCTTTTAGAATTGTCCACTGAATCCCCTGATTAATCTAAACCTAAGCATTACGTCAGGCTTTTGACGATAAAAACAGCGCTTAGTGGGAGGCAACCCATTTACTCATTTAATTATTTAAATTATTCTCTTTATCATTTTATTATTTATCGTTTACTATTTGTTTATTTGTTTTGTCGTTTCATAGTTTTATTTTACTCTTATTGCCTTTACATTATGCATTTCATTTTCTTATTTTTATCTTAAATCACTTTTTACAGATTTTCTAAAAGTCTTTTCCACTTTCCTTCTTCTCCTGATTTGTTTTGTTTCCTCCATATTTGCACTGACTATGGCTAACCAACCAATTAACCACATGGAAACCAAATTTAGGGGTAGGAACCAAAGAATGAAATTTGAAGAGTTATCACAGAGGCAAATGGATTTGACCCTGTACCCGGATGATCGGACTATGGAAACCTTAGGAATACATGATAGCATTATGTACTTGCTTAACCGACTCGGATGGGAGAATTCATTGATCCAACATAAGTTTGTGACTTACCGCGAGCTCACCCTTGAGTTCCTTAGCTCCTTAATTTACTTACCTGAGCGCGGTTTTGGATTTAGGAAAGGATTTATTAGTTTCCGCCTGTTTGGAATAGAATATGATTTTAACCATAAAGAACTAGCTGACTTGTTAGGATTCCCTAGTGGACCATTTGCTTTTACTACCACACAGGTAGAATTGATGGATATTGAGCTAGATTACTTTTGGGGAACTTTAACCGGAAACTACCACCCTGAACCAAATGGCATGAATAATGATGAGATCCATAATCCTGCTCTCCGTTACTTCCATAAATTCCTTGCCCACACATTCTTTGGAAAAGAAGAAAACATTACCGGAGTTTCTAAAGATGAAATATTTATTATGTCATGTTTCACTCTAGGACAACCTGTTAATGGTGTACCTTTCATGATGCAAACCTTCACCCGTATCCAAGAAGAACCTGAATTACCTATCTTAGTAGGAGGTCTTGTAACCATGATTGCTGATGCTTTAGGACTTAGGTACCAATTGCACAGGTGCAACCGTTTAGGTAACATACGTCCTATGGATCTTAACTTCTGCTTTAATAGACATATCATAAGGAATTTAGGACATCCACCTTTTGAGTACCTAATCCGGAACGAGGTAGTAACCCTGTTCACATTGCCTAACCATGCTAAAGTAAGTGTTCACAATAAGGATAACTGGCTTTATGAGTTAAACCCACCTGATTATCCACCCACTCCTGAAACACCTCAGTCTTACAAAATAAAAGATGATACAATGACCGATGTTGAAACTGACCCTGAGACACCTCCTGGTTACCATGATATTGGCCAAACTGAAGAAGTTTATGAAACCCCTGAAGTGAATCAAGGAGATTATGCTAACAACTTGCAAAACATCATGAACACTCTCAATGCTTACCAAACTGACATTAACTTATTTAAAGAAGACATTAAGAGCATGCGATTGGATATTATAGGATTGACTGACATAACCTGCGAACAGTTCTATCACTTGAATTCCGCCATCGAAGACTTGAAGAAACGCTTTTGATAATGTTATAAGTGATTTAGTTTATTTTTCCCATTGTTTTCGTTTCTAGTTAGATTTAATTTTCGCACCAATTTCTTACCGCAAATTTCCGTTTATGTAACTTCATTTTCAATTACTTTATGCAATGCATCTTTAATTCCAAAATTTCTCCATTTTTAGCAATTTATGTATTTTTCATTTTATGTACTGTTATGTTTGATTTTATTCATTATATATACAAATCTCTCATGCCTTGCAAGTTATTGAAGTACTGTGTTGAAACTATATACTATATGGTGTTTATAATTTATTTTGAGTGTTAGTGAAGAAAATGCATTAATATAAAATATGTGAAACAAGTGAGAAAGAGTTTTTCTGGAAATTAGTTAACGTAGAAAGCCTCACGGTCGTCACTGCCCCATAACGATCGTGACACGCTCTTTTTGAGGTCCGCTCACCTGATTGCACAGCGAGAGGATGGCAGGTACAGCCCTGTTGTCCAAGGCACCATATTTCATCATATCATTCTGCCATCCCGCGACTGCATCGACCCATCCAGCCGAGCCAACTGGCTCTTTGTTCTACCTGATGCTGCTGACCACGCTCCTATTCATGATCAGGCTGACCTCCCTGCGGATGAGATGCAGGACGCTATGGATGCAGGTGAGCCTGTCCAGGATATACCAGAATCATCTACCCGACAGCCTACTGCACCAGATTTCACTCTTGAGGATGTCCTCCATGCGATTCATCAGCAGAACCAGATGAATGCCGCACTGGAGCGCAGGCAGAAGGAGCAGTACGACGCTCTACTCGGCACTATTGCAGCTAACCAAGCAGCTACTAATGAGAGATTTAACGAGATATTCAGCGAGTTAGACGCCTTGCGTATCGACATCACTGGGACCACCAGCACCGGTTCTGATCCTGAAGCGACTCCTTCCAGACGCCGCTCCCGCACCAGAAGCCGACCCCGCGGTCCTCAGCAGCCATAGTTCTAGCTTTTCTTATGTTTGTTTTTAGTTTTTGTCGTTTGTACTGTACTTTAACCGCATTTATATCACAACATTGAGGACAATGTCTGATATAGTGTGGGAGAGGTACCTTTCATTTCCGTATTTTTCCTTTTCGCATTTTTTCATTTCGTTGTATTTTCAATTCAGTTGTATTTCCCTTTAGCAAGTTAATGAAGCGTGCAAAATCTTTATGATATTTTCTTTAGTTTCGAATTTTCCCGCTTACTTAACCGAAAAATTTTCAATTATTCGCATTACCCGACTTACCTACGAAATCGTAAATAGGAAGCTGAGAACGATTAAACAAGACCAATACAATCTTGACACCTTTGACTTCCTACTTAAGCGATTCTATCCCGATTACCATTACGAGTACACTTCTAGTTTCAGTTCAAAAGTAACCCCGAGTAGTTTATACCAGCAGTCAGCACCGTCTGAACACAAACCACGTGGGGAGCCGATGAATATAAGCATTTGATGCCTAATCAATAATGATCCTTCATATCTCGATGCAAAATGAAAAGAAATTGCACCAAAGTACACGGTCGCATACAAGAAACGAGAAATATGAGAAGGAGTCCATTGCGGGTTGGTTCAGAGGTACTGGTTCTGAACTCGGTAGGGCGTGCTACGGCTCGATCCCCCACAACCTCCAAATCGGATACAAAATGTAGGGTTACCACACTCGTGTACCAGACCCCGTGCTTAAAAAGGATCAAAGTCGCTAACCGGCTACTCCACTACGTGCGTGCTAAGGCAAAGGGCTTAATGTGATTGCGCTAGAATGAAACCGGGCGAAATAAGATCGAAAAAAACTTTAGGTGAAATCGTAAAGTAATTGCCGATTGGCTCATTTAACGGGAAGTCGACGACATAGCTTGTTGCTTGTGCCATTAGTGTATCGGTAGTGCTCTGTCAAAGTATCGGATTATCCAACAAAGCGATCCTTCGTAGGATTTGTTAGGAGTATGCGTGAATGACGTCTTGTCCGCCGATTTTCAACCGACTATTTGCTTGAGGACAAGCAAAGGTTTAAGTTTGGGGAAGTTTGATAACGAGAAAACGTATCGATTATATTGCTAGGTTTCATTAACGTTTTATCGAATAATCGTCGTTTTAACACTCGATTTCTCGAGTTTTTCTTACCATTTTGCAGCTACACCATTATGTGGAGCTAAATCATGAACTAAGACAAAAAGGAACAAAATCGATCATAAAAAGAGGAAGAAATGAAGCTTCCTGCAAAACTGCATATTTTGCAGCAGTCACGACCGTGAGAGAAGTGTCACGACCGTGACACCCCAAAATGAAGCCTCACGACCGTGAGAGAAGTGTCACGACCATGACAACGTATATTCTAGGTTTTTGACCAAGGCAACGTGCAGGCATTACGTGAAGAGGTGGTTTCCTAAATTTTTGCCACTACCTACATTTTCTCCACAAAAATAGCAAGGCCCATTCCAATTGAAGTCCAAAAATCCAGCCCAATTGAAGTTCTATAAATAGCATCAAGTTCATGAAGAATGTACAGAGCATTTTTTATTCAAATTCCTGCGGAAGCTCTGCCGAACTGATTTACGACCCGTTTTTATTTTCTGCATTATTTTCTATTTTCTGCTTTATTGTATCCAAACCCGCCATATAACAATTTCCAACATCAGGAAATTGTTATAAGTTTATTATTTTTTCTAAGCCTTCAGCATTCGTTTATTTTTGATTTCGCCAACTCCGAGCTTTCCGGCCTGTGGAAGAAGGAGTCCGCTCTGATATTGTTAACCAGGTTTTATTATATTGCAATTTAATTATTTATAATGTTTGTTTATTTTCCTGCCATGAGTAATTTATTATTTAATTTTCTGTCTCTGTCTGGTTCAACATCGATGAGTAGCTAAACACCTTAGGGCGGTATGTAGTTAGAACAAACTTAACCGGTAAAATATAACCATAGGCTAAAAATAATTAATCACTTAACATTCTGGCTGATACTTTTTAAGTAAAAAGACCTTTTCGTTACGAGAGTAAGAAAAGAGTATTAGGTTAGGTCAAGACCACGAGAGTGTGAGGTTTTAACCAGATAGCTAAAGTTAGGCATTTAAATTAAACACAGCGAGAGCGCTTTAAGATAAATTAGAATTACTTAGTTTCCAAAAATTACCTCTAAACACTTATGGGCTAGCGAGAGCAGGTATAGGGCTTTAGGGATAAGATCTGATATAAGACCACGAGAGTGTGAGTTGAGGGTATTTAAACTAGTAATCTCTACCGAATAGATTAAGTGAACACCTAAAATAAGCCTAGGTTAGATTGATCCACCTAAGTTAGTATAATTACATACCGACCGTCTTAGAACTACTTAATTAAAACTTAAATTTAATTCCGCCTTTAATATTCTAAAATCAACAAAAAAAATCGTGACAACCATTCGCCTTAGCTAAACTAGAAGTTCATCTAGCACTAGGTAACCATAGAATCCCTGTGGATCGATAATCTTAAATATTACTTCGATAGGTTGTGCACTTGCAGTAAGATACCGCTAGATGCATAAGTAGACACGTCTTTAGCCCATCACAAGGCTTGGGCCATTGACATGTTGATCTTAGTGAACTGCCTTCTAGCCCTCTGTTGATTTCCCTGTGGCTGCTCTGTTGTTGCAGTAGTTGGATTGGAAATATGAACTGCACTCACAGACTGATGCCTCCTATTACGATCAGGTTGACCATAAACAGCATTCGACTCTTTCTTCCCGCTAGGGGGCTTCTTTGTAGTACTGGATGAAGAAGCACCCACTTGGATCTTACCACTCCTGATACCACTTTCTACGCGCTCTCCAATCATTATCAACTCAGTGAAGCCAGATGATGAGCTTCCAATGAGATGACTGTAAAAAGGACCATTCAACGTGCACATGAACATATCAACTAACTCCCTGTCAGTTAGAGGGGGTTGCACTCTTCCAGCCAAATCTCTCCACTTCTGGGCATACTCCTTGAAACTTTCTTTAGCACCCATGGACATGCTTTGCAGCTGCATGCGAGTGGGGGCTAGATCAACATTGTATTGATACTGCTTATAAAAGGCTTCAGCAAGATCATTCCAATCACGGATGTTGACACTCTCCAACTGATAGTACCATTCCAATTGAGCTCCAGATAAGCTCTCTTGGAAGAAATGGATCCACAACTTCTTATCAGCAGTATGGGGTTGGATCCTCCGGACATAAGACCTCAGATGCAGCTTGGGACAAGAGACACCATCATAAACAACAAAAGTAGGAACCTTGAAACCAATGGGTATGACTACCCCAGATATCAAACTCAGGTCTTCAAAATCCAGCCCAGAAGACTTTTGCAACTCCATAGCATCCATTCTATCCACCAGCATCTTGAACTTATCTTCATTAGGCTCATGATAGTAATTGGCTTCCGAATCAGAGTCCCCCATAGTGTTGTGGAGACTTCCTCCCTCTTTCTCAGACTCTTCAGACTCATAATCTTCAACTTGTTCTTTGGTCTTGACAGGACCTCTGAACCTTCTTCCCATGTTGATCAGGCCACCTGACCTTCTAGTCTTCTTAGTCTTCTTGGCCAGCAGTGTCTTCAATTCATCCTGCCCTTTGGACAAGTTCAGGATCAGCTCTTGGAACTATGCATTTTGTGCCTGGAGATCCTTAACTGTTTGTTCAAGAGCCATTGCTGAAATAAACAGCGAGAAGATAAGAAACCTGTGCACAATAAACCTGTGATGCAGTGATATGATATGTGAATGCGTATGCAATGTTTTCAAGGACCGCAGGATTTAAATTTGCTTAAACAAACAAGAAAGTAAACTTTTATTAGTAATAAATTTGTTTTGCCTCTTGGGCTTACAAAAAAAATGAAATGAAATAAATACAAGAGATGGGGTTTTAAGTCTCCCATGGACGTTTCCTCTTTGTGTTGAGGTATGAGTTGAGATTTCGTTCCTCGTGAAGTTGCTTTGTTAGTTCCAGGATTCTTTCTTAGCTTGCTTTGTAATGAGCCTCGAAAGTATCCCTTTGCTCCTTCAACTGGACCCAAGATCTCTGTAAGTCTTCCATGTCAGTGGGCATGTCTGGGTGAAGGATGGTATAAGAAGTATCTCCTTCAGCAACAGGTTCCATGGTAACTGGCAGGATAGCAGGATATGGCATCATGAGAGTCTGAGCACGAGATCGCACCCATCTGAGATAAGCTTCCATAGAAATAGTGTACTTAGGCTCCAGAGTCTTGTTGTCAACCTTGTTCACTTTTCCCCATGCTCGTATGAATCTCTGACGGTAACCTTGAAGATCATTGTCATAGTCAAACACAATACCTTGAATCAACATGTCATGAGGACCATCACTCCGAGCGTAACCAAACTGTCGTAAAGCTAAAGAAGGGTTGTAAGTAATGCCTCCTCTTATGCCTAGAAGTGGCACATTAGGAAACTCCCCACAACGGTCAATGATAGTAACATTCTCCATAGATCTGGAGCACCAATGGATATCTGAATGAGAGAGTGACATAATCCTCTTGGACCACCTGAACCCTTGTTCATTCTTCATCACTAAGCGAGGAAGGTGAGAAATAAACCACCTAGATAGCAAAGGTATGCAACACATCAAAGTTCCTCTTGCCCTTGTAGTACGAGTATGAAGAGAGTGCAGGATGTCTCCAAGCAATGTAGGAACTGGATTGTGACTCAGGAATATGTTGATGGCGTGAACGTCTATGAACTGATCAGGATTGGGGAACAACACTAAGCTATAAATCAACAAGGCTAAGATCTCCTCAAAAGCATCATAGCTCATAGCCTTCAAGAACACTTGAGCTTTATCCATTAATACCTTGGCAAAAATACCCTTAACTCCGCTTCTTGTTTCTAGAACAATGTCAGACTTCTTTAGATGTAGAGCTGCAGCAATAACCTCAGGTTTAGGCTCTCTTTCCAAGCCTGTGAAGGGCTTCTGATCAAGAACAGGTATACCCAGAAGTTTAGAGAACTCTTCCATTGTAGGAACCAGCTGATAGTCGGGGAATGTGAAGCAATGGTGCTTAGGATCAAAGAACTGAAACAAGACACTCATCATGTCTTCATTGAACCCTGAGGTGACTAGATCCAATAGGTGACCATGTCTCTTGATGAACTGAGAGCTTTCAGAAACTTGAGAAACTAACTCTTTAAGCTTAGCAGGTATGCTTACAAAGTTGATCCTGATAGTATTTCTACGAGCAGAAGCCATGACCTGCAACAAAGAACAAAGATAAATCCTTTGGTCCTTGAAATGGTTAGTGAAAATGCTATGCTTATGATGCATGATGCTGCTATGATGTTATGCTCAATCACAAACATGTGGCACACACAAACAAGTCACACAATAGCCCTAGGTTTAAAGGCTTGCATGAGGTTCAAAGGTAAGTACCCTCCCCTGAAGTTTAGTTGGTTCATCCTGTCCTACAAAAGTAACCAGGTTCTAAGGGATCTCAATATCATTGATCCTTCACAAGGGTGGTTGTTCAGTAGGCAACTTACTTGCCAACCAAAACCCTCCAAGTTTAGAATCTCAATGAGTGTAGCATTGAGTATCAACCAACTTCAGTCTTCACCAAAGCCGGTTATCTCACTACTTTTCTAAAGGCCAAGATGGGATAACTAGGGTTCTAAAAGTTAGTTAGTGTATTGACAACATATGGCAGCCTCATATTATCCTCAACTTGACTTAAGGAACATAAGCACCAACCAAGAAGTCACACTAACTATGGCCACCAGATCAACCATATCGGTATACGCCATACAATTTCCTTGGTCTATTGCCATTTACCTAAGGTACACTAGATCCAGGTTAGGATCTTTCACACATAAGAGCACCCCAACAGATAAGTATAAAGCAAACAAGGCAAACAATTTTAAAGTGATCTAATTCCTAAGGGTACCCCTCTTTAATTTAAATCCCCAGCAGAGTCGCCAGTTCTGTAACACGGTGGGAGAACTGACTTTAGTTATGTTGCGGATAGCAAGAGTCGCCACCGACTTTTATTTTATCCAAAGGAAAGGCATAAAAGAACAGGAAAGACCTTTTAAAAGATTTTTGGGTTCGGGGGGTAGGTTATGTAAAGGGAAGGTGTTAGCACCCTTTACATCCATGGTTATCCATGGGCTCTTAGTTACTTAGCTCACTTTAAAATGTTTTTGAAATGTGAAGTGTGTGAATAGAAATTTTCTTAAGTGTTTTATAATGATCCATGTACGGATGCGTATAAAACCTTTGTTTTGAAAATTGTTTGAAAATGTGAAGTGTTTGAAATGTTTTTGAAGAGTGAGCAAGTATCTAAGAGGAACCTACCCTAAGCTTAAGTCTTTTCTGTTCTTGAATCCTTTAAATGCTAAGACTATCCCTATTATTAAGGAATAGGTAGTCATTACCTTGGATGTAAGGGACAAGTGAAGGGACATCTGTTATTTAGGCAACTGTGGGGTGTATAAGCAATTCGAAGGGACTTATCATCTTTATTCGAAAGAGACAAGATCATTACGAAGGCAACATTCGAAGGGAATTGATCTTTTTATCTGTTTAAGGGACTAGATGAAATGAGGGACTTTGCTTTATACACCCTACTTGACCTTTTTGTTTAGGCAACATGAGAGGTAACCCTAGAAAGTGAGATGGCGATCAAAGATCGACTTACGTGTGTGAGTGTACAATTTTAAATATTTATCTTTTAAATTAATGAGCTAAATTCAATTTTTAAATACAAACACATATTGCACTCCCTATATTACTAACCATAGCATTTAAATATAAATATTACTATTAAAATATTACATAAAGGAAACAATTACATAATAATAATAATTAAAGCAAATTAAATAAATAAGCAAAAATAAATAATAATAATATAATTGGGTTAGTAAAAATAATAATAATAAATCACAATATATAAATGGGGTTAGTAATAATAAAATAAATATCATATAAAAATAAATAGTATTAATAATAAAATAAATAAGAGTATTAGCATAATAAATAAAAATTCAATTTTTTATAAACAATTATTATTTTAAGATTAAGAAGAAAATATAAACAATTATATACTAATTATCATAAAGTTTTAAATTATTTACAAATTATAAAAATTAGGTTAATTATAAACATATTATTATAATAAATTATATTTACAAAATTAAATTAGCAAGTTTTAATTATTTTTAAGCATATACTAAAAATTATTATTATAAACAAATTATAAAAATAAGTACATAATTAAAGTTTTACAAATAAATAAATTAAAAGTTATCATTAAATTGAAAAGAATTATAAAATTAAAATAAACAAATAAACTAATATTCACAATTAGGGTTTATAGAGATAATTAGGTTTTTATAAAAATATTTTAGGGTTTTAGAAAATTAGGGTTATGAATTTTAGAACAAATAAAATTAGGGTTTTAATTATAAAAAAAAATTAGGGTTAGTTTTTAAATTTAAAATAAATTATTTACAATTTAGAAGAAAATAGTATTTTACATACAAAGTTGTTTATTAAATTAATTAAGGTGATTTATCAAAAATATTATAAGATTAATATAAAATATAAACTTAATTAGTCATTTAAATAAAATTATAATTATAAAAAAATAAGTTAATTAATATAAAATAAATAAAAGAAACTAGTGATAAAAAGAAAGTGGGGAGGCCTGGTTTTGATCCCAGGACCTCCCCCTTACCATGCCTAAAACCCAGCCACTGGGCTAGCGCGTGCTAGCAAACACAAGAGGAACAACAACTATTAAATATACAAGCTGGTAAATGTGATAAATAAAACAAAAAAACGCAAAAACCTGGGATTCGAACCCATGTACTGAAGCCATCCACATGCGCGTCCAACCAACTGAGCCAACTTGTTTTTCTGAAACATATATAACAACAATAACATGAAATATAATATTAGAATTTGAAATGGGAATTTGGCGCGCAGCTTCATCTTCAAGCTCCAGCCGTCCACTTAGGTTTTAGTGACACCTCTTCCGTCACTAGAACTTATAGTGACGGGTTATGCTCGTAGCTACAGGTCCTGCGAATTGAAAAACGCATTGCATACAAGATAAATTCATTCCAATGGCATAAATCAATTCATGACAGTCCTATGAGTCCAAATAACTTGTCAATTTCATGGGAAATCGCCTCTGTCTATGGTTCCCGATTTCAAATTTCTAAAACCCTAAAAATGGCGAAACCTCATTCCTGCATCAAAACTCAAATCAAATCACCCAGAAACATTCAGAAGGTTACTACAAACAAGAATATATGATCAATTGTCATTTATAACGCATAAATAAGTGAAATCGAAAAATTTAAAACAAGCAACAACATGGATGCGGTTTATGCGATTCTGTGTGCTTTTGAGGATGATGATGATGATGTATTCATGTTCTACAAGTCCTAAGGAACACAATGTAACCTTCGAAATCCTTTGAGAGTGGCTGGAAATAGCAAACCGAATTTGAGTTTTCTTTCAAAATTTTAAAGCTTGTTCTTATGCTTGGAGGCTGAGAATTCGTGTCCTATGCATTGGGTTATGTTGTATACTTATACTAGACTGAATTAGGTCAAAAATAATGGATCATTGTGTGGATCTTTTGACTTTTTGAGATTGAAAAAGATTAGGTCTTAAATTTCAAATATTTGTGAATTCAACCTTTCTATTTCAAGCCAATCTTCATCAATTGTGAATCAATCCAATCCAAATCATCTTTATGACTTTCTAGAATAGAAATATATTTTAAATTTTCACATTTGATATTTTATTTAAATTTAAAATGATTTTTTAATATAAAAATCATAATAAATAAATTAAATAAAATAAAATTATGAAAATATTAAATAAACTTCGTGCATGATGTTATGGAACACTTTGGGTCACAAAAAGTTCAGCCCATTTGGAGAAATTTGGTTTTAAGATCCTATTTTCTTCATAAACCACACAAAAATTTCCCAACTTTGCAAGGGCACACATCCTTCAATTTTAATGCTATGAGGGTGTTCTTGGACATTTTGGAAATCTTGAAGAGTCCTCTAACCAACACCATTGGTTTCATGTCCATATCATTTACCATTCTCAAGTTATGCCCTTTTGAAGTTGTTGACTTTTTGTTGACTTTCAAAAGGACCTATAATGTCTTAGCTCATACCTTCCAAATGAAGCATTTTTGGGCTTGGCTTGTGAGACACAAAGTTGTAGAGAATTCAATTTCCTTCAAAATGAGCTTTGGATGGGAAAAATTTGATGAAGCATGTGAAAGTTATGGCTGGTCAAATTTCAGTTGACTTTTCCTAAGGAAACCCTAATTTAGAAACCCCTGATTCTTGATGGTCTGAAATCTCCTTGATGAATCATGATAAACCCTTGATCAAATGATGAATTTTAATTCATGTAATTGATGTTGGCAAAAAATCATGAAGTTTGACTTTGGTTTGACCACAGTTGACCTCTGTTTGACTTTTTAACTACTTTGACTGATTTTGACTTATCTGATCATCTGACTGAGCAAACTTTTGAGAAAAGTCTTGAAACTTGTCATGGGGATTCTTAGACACATATAAGATGTTATGAAGCTCACTTGAAGTCTTGGAAATCCACTTAGCCTGATTAAAGTCAAAACCCTAGTTTTGGATGCACTGCTTAGGAGAATGCCTTGCTTGAGGGATTTGTCAAATCTTCTGACCCATGATGAACTTTGTGAACCTTGTGAACCTCATAAGATGTCTTGTGAACCTTGTGAACCTCATGAAAGGTCTTGTGAACCTTGTGAACCTCATAAAGTGTCTTGTAGACTTCATGAACCTCATGAAAGGTCTTGTGAACCTTGTGAACCTCATAAAGTGTCTTGTAGACTTCATGAACCTCATGAAAGGTCTTGTGAACCTCTTAGCACACAAAGTCTTGTATTGTGAGGGCAAATTTTGGGGTGCAACACATAAAAACAGTAAATGAAATCAATAATTAAAGTTGTACAGAAAGCAATAAATAAAGCAATAAACAAAAAGTACATACAACATATAACACCCCCATAAACACAAATCAAACAAGCGTTAGGAGAAACCCACAAAAAGAACCAGAAGCCCTAGTTGCAAGAGATCCCCAGTGAAGTCTCCAAACTGTCGCTCCTCGGATTTTCATCTAGGTGCAAACGCGAACCGTCAGAGAAGTTGAAATGAGGTTGAATTGAATAGAGTCGCCAGCTAGGCATTTTTATCCCAAAGGAAAGGTAATGCTGCATAAACCTGGGAAGAGATGGATAAGATGGTTGCGGACCAGAGAAACTGAGAAAGGGGGTTGTGTCGCTCCCACCAAATGACACCTGGCCAGAAGGGGTACAGACGCGAACGGTCGGTGAAAGGAGAGAACATGAAGATGATCTGAAAAGAGTCGCCAGCTAGGCATTTTTATCCCGAAGGAAAGGTAATGTTGCATAAACCTAGAAAGATATGGATAAGACGGTCGCGAACCAGAGAAACTGAGAAAGGGGGGTGGTTACATCCTGGGAAGGTATTAACACCCAGATTATTCGTCGTACTCGACGGGATCCACGCTTGAAAGATTTGTGTTTAAAAGGGGTAGTGTCAGTGCTATTTTGTGTGCAAAAAGCTGGAAAGGAACACAAGTGTCAGTGCAAAAGAAATGTCAGTGCTACTTGTGATTATTTAGATGTTTTTTTTGTGTTTTTGTTTAGTGTTAAGTAATGAGTTTAATCCATAATCAAGGATTTAATGGACCCATTACACCATCCTAATAGAAGGATAATAGATGAGAACATTTAAGCTGAGGAAGACTCCTCAACTTAATCCATGATTAGGGATTAACCTCATGACAAAAAAGCCTCAATTAAAGTGGATTTTAATTAAGGGTAAGATTAAGAAGTGAGTTTTATGATTGGTAAGACAACTTGAGGGGGACTTGTCCATTAACACTAGGGTTAGTCCTTCTTAACCAATTAAGGAAGAATTAGAACCCTAATACAAGGCCCAAGTTAAAAGCTATTGTCTTAGTGATTATTAGATGGATTGATTAAGAGGTTTAAACACATCAAGGGTTTAACACTTAGGATTAAAGTTATACACTCCATCCTAAGTGAAGGATGCAGGCATAACCTTAATTACAAAGCCTTAAGACCTTAAAGGTTTAATCCCTGATTATGAGATGAGAAGAGAAGACACAAAAGATGACACAAAGGTAAAACTAATGGGGGACTAATCAAACCCTAATTGTTATCATGCTTGGGTATTCCTAGGGTTTATGAGGCTTGCAAGAGATCTTCAAGAAGAGCCACCAAGGAAGAAGCAGATGAAAGGAGGAGAAGCAGAAGAAAACAAGTCAACTTACATCACTTAAGAAGATAAGTTGCTTGAAGAAAGAAGGTGAAGAAGGAACATGAATGAGCAAGCTCACTCAAAGACAAATACAAAATGCAGCAATGAATGCATAAGAGAGATGAGAAGAGATTGTGAGAAGTGAAGGCAAATTCACTTCTCAAAGTACTTACCACCTGAAAAGTTAGCAAAAGGAAGTGAAATGAAATGAATGCAAGGATGCAAACCAAAACCAGAAGAACATTCATGATGTAAATGATGCTAAGAGATGATGCAAATGTATGTCAAGATATGTGAATGATCAAACAAGTAATGAGGATGCAAATGAAGCATGAAAGGAGCATGAAAGTTCATGAATGCACATGAAATGAAAGGAATGCATAACATGGCAAATGGATGAAATGTCATGGCAAGTTCATGAATGCAAGCATATGCAAGAAGTATGCAAAGGAAGATGAGAAATTAGGGTTTTCATGCAACATGAGATGTAAAATTCAAAAACATAAGCAAATGACAAAATAAAAAATTGAAAATGCAATCAAAGGAACCCTAACCCCATATGATTTCACACCCCAAAGGAGGAGACCTAACTCTTAACCCTAAAGGGAAAAAATGCCAATCAATTCAAAAAGGCAGAAGAAATTCATGACAAAATTATGTTAGAAACTACATTTCAAATGAAGATTAATGCAAAAAGAACTATTGTCATACCATTCTTGGTTAGGCAGAAAATAATTCTTGAAGTTAGGGTTCTAAAATGTGAATTTTATGAACCCTAAATTCAAGAAAATTGTCAAAAATGGTTCAAAACCAAAAAGAAATTTGTGTGGATGGTATGACAATGTCTCTAAATGTTTAAAGATGCAATATGAATTTTTTGGTATTTTTTAGAAACCTAAATGATATTTTAATTAATTAATTTTCATTAATTAATTAAAATAAACAATTAAATGTCTAAAAATGTTTTTTTAATGCAAAAAATAAAAATAAAAATATCTTTGGGTTGAGAAAATTATTTGGAATTAAAATGCTGAATAAAAATATTTTTGGCATTTTTTAACTATTTTAAATAATTCGTGCAAAATAAAATGAGAAAAATGAAATAAAATTAAAATAAATGAGAAGTATGCAGAATGGAGGGCCTGGATTGATTCTGGGTTTAGACTGGTTGACCTAGCGCATTATCCTACGGCTCAAATTCAAATTTCACTAAAGCTAATTAATTAATTAAATAACTCAGATTAATAACTAATGACAAGATCCTAGCCACTCAAACACGCGCGGGAGAACAGATCAAAGGGTCCACATTCAAACAGAAACCCTAACCCTAATTAGCCATTAATCACTCTCAGGTGGTCGGAGAAGACCTCCGGTCATCTTCTCCGGCCAGCTCCTCACCTGAAAATTCTCAACTTCTTCCCTAGGCACTTTCTGGAGCTCTAAAGCCCCAGATTCACTCCTTTCACTCCCCTAAGATCAAATCCACCCTCAAACTTCATTTCTTTTCACCCAAAATCAAGATTCGAAGAAAACAACAAAAATGGCAAAAAATTCAGAAGCTCAGTAAATACTCATCTCTCCACCATTTTCAAAAATACAAAGTTCAGTGTACTCAGGGGAACATGCTTAATCATTTAGTAACATAAAATAAAGGTTCTGGAAAAATTAATTCGCATGGCTACCTGAGATGGAGCTTTCAACCCTTGAGCTTTCTGGCTGATTCCTTGGTGCAAAATGCCTCCACTGACCTCCCTAGAGAAGCCTTGATGCTTGGAGAGCTTTGAGGAAGGCTGGTTTGTGAGTTTGCACTCCAACTGGTCAGAAATTGTATTTGGCTTATGGTGTGTTCTTGCCTGTTTTGATGGGTGGTTTATGATCAGTGAATGATTTAAGAATGAATGGTGGTGTTTGTTTGAAGAATGAGCAAGTGTGCTGTGTGTTTCGAAGGAAAATGCAAGAGGGATGATTTTTGTGAACTAGAGAATGTTGAGGTTTCAGGCTGTGTTCTTGTGTGTTATGGCTTGCATAAAGTCCACATATCAAGTTGTGATAGGTCTGTGGAGTTGGTGTGGGCTATGCTGATTTGTATGAGATGATTTGCAAAAAGTCAAGGTTGGTTGTACTTGAGGTATGGGCAAGAATGCAGCTGGCTTTTTGGCATGTCCATGTGCAGCTGAGATCAAGGATGACCATGGAATCAATCTTGAGGCAATTCAGCAAGTTGAAACAAAGTTATGGGGTGTTTAGCAATTTGGAGACAGTTTGGCCCCTTTGAGATTTCTTCATGGGCAAGGCATGAAAACTTGAAATTCTTGGGCCAATTCTGAGTTTTAGGCAATGTGTTATGTTTGTATGATGCTTAGAAGTGTGTTTGAAGTCACAAAATAGCTTGGCAAGAGGTTTTGCAAAAATCCCTCTTTGGTGCATTCTTGAAAATTATGTGATTTTTGCCAACTTTGACAAGCCATAACTTGAGTTCCAAAATGAATTAGATCTTGTTCTTATACTTTTTGAAAATGCAATGATTCAATCTACAACTTTCATGACCAACAATTTTTCATTTGAAGCATTTTTGGTTGAGAAAGAGGAGGTTGAAAAACTTTCCCAAAATGGAAAGTTTACATTACAAGTCATTTCCATTTTTGGCAACTTTTGGTTTATCTCATTTTTCTTCAATTTTGTAAACTTATTAGCACTCCAATGATCAAATAAAGACCATATAACTTCAATTTGATGAAAAATCCACTTTGGTTCCATGTTGGGGGGCCTCAGATGCCCTGATTTTGCTCTGACTTGCTCAAGATGTTACCCAATGATCAGATGACTTCCACAATGAATTTATTCATAAAACTTTGTATGCATGATCCTTATATCATATTGATACCAATAGAAACAAGAATGACCAAAAAATTTGGAGTTATGGCCTCTGAAACCAAAACCCTAATTTCAGGTCATCTGTGCAGTCAAACCCTAGCTCAACTTCCATGCTTTCTCAGTTCTTGTGATTTTTTGACTTCCTTGATCTTTGGAGGATAAAATATGATGATTGAACATACATGGACCCTCTTGAGATGATTGATGGCCTTTGGAGTGGCTCAGATGGATCTTGGATGGCTCAAATCACAAACCCTAGGTGCAGATGAACTTGAACCAATGCAGTGAAGCAAAAATGCAACATGAAATGGTATGATTAAACTAATGCAAAGATGAAAGATCACAAGTCATGGTGTGAAATTAGTGAGGGAAAATTTGGGGTGTTTACAGCTGCCCCTATTCAAGCATGAGTTAGCTGTGCAGGATGTAAGTGCCTGGCTTAACAGACAAATGAGATAACTTGTGGTTGAATACCAAAGACAGTCCAAAATTTGCACTCACTGGGGAGAAGAAGAAAAGGGATATAGATTGTAAAAAGAGTATAATATGATTATAAAGTGCGGGCGATGGAGGACGACCATCGAGCAGAGGACGAGTGCTGGGGATAAAGCAATGACGGGGACGGCCGACATACTGGGGAAATAAAGAGATTATGACGGGGACAGCCATCAAGTAAAGTAGCAAGGTTCTCTGGGGATTAAAGGTAAAGACAATGATGGGGACGACCATCAGGTTTGCAAAATGAAGGTAACAACAATGGGGACAACCATCAGGTTAATGAAATAAATGATGAGGGACGGTCATCAAAGGTGAAGGACGATCACCTAGCAGGGGACGACTGCTCTGTTGGGGATAAGAATGAGGGACGGTCATCCAGGGTGAAGGACGATCACCTGGCAGGGTACGGCTGCCGAAAGTATCACGACATAGGACGAATGCCGGATAGAAAAGGTCGACGATGGGGACAGCCGTCATATAAGCATGATGAAGGACGATCATCAAGAGGTGAAGGACGATCACCTAGCAGGGTACGGCTGCTCTAGGGTTTATCATGACATAGGACGAATGTCAGGTAACAAGATCAAATATGGGGACGGCCATCGGATAAAACGATGAAGGATGATCATCAAAAAGGTGAAGGACAACCACCTAGCAGGGGACGGCTGCTAAATATCACGACATAGGATGAATGCCGGATAACAAAGGGGTTCCAATAATGGAGACTCCGCTGGGAGAAGGATGAGGGACGGTCATTCAAAGGTGAATGACGATCACCTGGCAGGGTACGGCTGCCGAAAGTATCATGACATATGGCGAATTCCAGATAGAAGAAAGGTAATTTTACTGGAGATTTGCTGGGGAATAGTAAACACGGACGAGTGTTTACATCCAAGAAGTAAAAGGTATAAGTGTTTGACGCTGTGTATAGATTAAAGATGCGAACGAGAATCCTTAAGACTATGATACGGACGATTATCGGTAGAAACAAACGCTGACGCATGTTCAGAGATGATGATACGGTCGAGTATCAACTGGTTAACAAAGAACACAGACGAGTGTTGAATCTGTGGGGAATGATATATGTATACAAGATACGGATGAGTATCTGTATGAGTAAGAATAAGCATGAGTGAGACACAGATGAGTGTTCAACTTGCTGGGGAGGGTATGACACAGATGGGTGTCATAAGAGGAAATGCATAAGTTATGAATTTGAGTGTAAAAGGTAATCCAGTGACCTGTGGGGATAGGATGACACGGACGAGTGTCGAAAGGAGTGTATTATAACAAGTGTCTGGTTTGCGACAAGTGTTTTAGGCAACCATGCTGGGGAGTGGTGACACGAATGGGTGTCGAAAGAGTATGTAAAGTTTCAGTATTCAAAAGAAGGATATTTGTGGCTTATATCTGCAGGGGGTGATATGACACGGACGAGTGTCTAATGAGTATATATAAACATGTATTTGTGTTTGAGAGTGCAAAGGGGACGCTTTGGCTTTCTGCTGGGGAAATATGAGATGACACGGACGAGTGTCGAGAAGGATCAGTGTCTTTTGGTAGAAAGTGTTCTGGCCACTTTACTGGGGAAAGATGACACAGACGAGTGCCAAGAGGAGCACGTGTCTATTTTTTAGGAGTGCAAAGGGACGCTTTGGCTTTTGTATATTGCTGGTGAAGTATTATTGGCATTTACAGGTGACTGATTCAAAACCTGACTTGTGATTTATGCAATATGTTTGATTTTTGCCGTAATACTCCACATTAGACGAAAGGCTACGCTCTGGGGAGAAATGTAATTTAAATGCTATGATTATGAAAAAGGTACCGATCCGGGATTCGGATCCCGCTTCCTGTGGAGATCTCTGACTGATCTTCTTGAAAGGATATCCCAGCTGGGGATGAGATCATTGGTAGATCTGATAAGATGTATGACTCTTGTTGCACCCCAAAATTTGCCCTCACAAGAAAAGACTTTGTGTATTAAGAGGTTCACAAGGTTCACAAGGCTCACAAGACATCTCATGAGGTTCACAAGGTTCACAAAGTTCACAATTAGTCAAAAGATTTGACATTTCCCTCAGACAATGCATCCTCCTAAGCAATGCATCCTAAACTAGGGTCTTGACTTTAATCAAGCTAAATGGACTTCCAAGACTTCAAGTGAGCTTCATAACATCTTATATATGTTTAAGAATCCCCATGACAAGTTTCAAGACTTTTCTCAAAGGTTTGCTTAGTCAGATGATTAGATAGGTCAAAATCAATCAAAATAGTTAAAACGTCAAACTAAGGTCAACTATGGTCAAACCAAAGTCAAACTTCATGATTTTTTTCCAACATCAAGTATATGAAGTAAAATTCATCATTTGATCAAGGGTTGATCATGATTCATCAAGGAGATTTCAGATCATCAAGAATCAGGAGTTTCTAAATTAGGGTTTCCTCAGGAAAAGTCAACTGAACTTTGACCAGCCATAACTTTCACATGCTTCATCAAATTTTTCCCATCCAAAGCTCATTTTGAAGGAAATTGAATTCTCTACAACTTTGTGTCTCACAAGCCAAGCCCAAAAATGCTTCATTTGGAAGGTATGAGCTAAGACATTATAGGTCCTTTTAAAAGTCAACAAAAAGTCAACAACTTCAAAAGAGCATAACTTGAGAATGGTAAAAGATATGGACATGAAACCAATGGGGTTGGTTAGAGGACTCTTTAATCTTTCCAAAATGTACAAGAACACCCTCATAGCATTAAAATTGAAGGATTTGTGCCCTTGCAAAGTTGGGAAATTTTAGGGAAGTTTATGAAGCAAATAAAGGCCTAAAATCAAAATTTTGCTAAATGGGCCTATCAAATTCCAATCCAAACTCAAAGGTAACATCATGCACGACCCAATTCAACCAATTTCTGATTTTTATATTTTTATTATTATTTATTTGGATTTTATTCATTAAAATCCATTTTAAATCAAAATAAAATATGAAAATACAATTATTAGATTGGATTTTGTTTCTAGAAGCTTTTAAATGGTAATTAAGTTAATTATAGGCCATCCAAATTCGTGCATGACCAGAATAGTAAGGTTAGATGTGATTTTTTGATCTTTTTGAATATTTGATTTCTTCAATCTCAAGCTATCCAAAAGCCCATAGAACCCACAAGTATTTTGACCTAATTTCACTCACTATATGTACATGAACATAACACAATGCCAAGGGGACGAAAATTGCAGCCTCAAGAATACCTTTCAAATTTCAAAAGTTCATCCAAAAGTGAAATTCGGATTCTTCAAATTTGTAGCTTTTAAGGTGATTTGAAGGTGGCAAATCATTCCTGGACTATCACTGAACGTGTTTGCTTCATTATAATCATCCAAATCATGCTCAAATGGCCAATCCGAATCCTCTTTGTTCTTAAAATTGCAAACTTTCGATTTCAATTATTCATGCATTATTAATGATTTTTGATGTTGTTTTCTTGTTTGTGATGAGCTTTAGGCCGTACCTGGATCAATTGATTGGAGTTTCACTGCCTAGAATGAATTCGGCCATAGTTAGGGTTTATGACTCTCATTTAGGGTTCTTTGATTTAAATTATAGAAATTGATTCTAAGACCATAAATGAACTGTATGAAGGTTGGGGATCACAACCATGTAATTAATTTGATGAATCGTTGCATATTGATGAAGGTATGAGATTGGCAGGTTTTGAACGCAGGTAAATTCGCAGGAGATTTCCCAACAAAATTCGCAGGAAAACCTGCGAAATTCCAAGGAAGAAGATGAAGTTCAGTGGCGCCAAAATCCATATTCAAATATTTGACATAATATTTTATGATTTGTTGTTAATATTATTTCAGAAAGCTAGCCTGGCTCAGTTGGTTTGTGTGTACGCGTATGAGGTTGATGGTCCTGGGTTCGAATCCCCCAGGCCATTTTGTTTTGTTTTATTTTCCATGATTTTTTGCAGGTTAATAACAAAAGGCATTGGTGCTCATCCCTTAACACCAGCGCGCGCCTGGCCTGGTGGTTGTGCTATTGGTCCAAGATGCATAAAGCCTAGGGCCTGGGTTCGAATCCCAGCCCCAGGTATGTTTTCTTCTTTTTCATTCTTTTATTTATTTTGTTTATATTTTATAATTAAACTTAATTAATTTCTTAAAAATGTTAAAATAAATATATATTATTTCTTATACCTAAAATTCATTTTTTTTTCTAATCAAGCTTTATTTTCAAAATTTAATTATTTATATTTATATAGTATATGTTCATATTATTAAATATATATATAATTTGTAAATAAATGGATTTGTTTTGTAAATTAATAAATAAAACCCTAATTCTATTTTCTAAACTCATAAATCCTAATTTATTTTGATTAACCCTAATTTTCTTTAATAAACCCTAATTATATTGTAAATATTAATTTATTTGTTTATAGATTTTAATTTTACAATTTGTTCATATTGTATATAGTTTTTATATGTAAATAATTTAATTAATTAATTAACTCTAATTTATTTTCCTAAAGAAAACAATTAAAAACCCTAGCTTTATTTTATGAATTTAATTTATTATTGTTATATGCTTACTTAATTATAATTGACAAATATTTTTATAATATGTATATAAAATTAAATCATTAGAATAGTTAGTCATATTTATTAGTATATAGTACTTATTATTTATTTCTTTTTATTCAAATTTTAAAAAATATTTATTTATTTAATTTTGAACTTTTAATTTATTTGCTATATTGTATTGTTATACTAACCCTCTTATACTTATTTATTTTTGTTTATTGTTACTAACCCATTTAATTATTTATTTATTTGCTTATTTATTTTTATTATTTTTATTATTATTATGTAATTGTGCAATTTATGTAATAGTTGTAGAATTATTTTATATATTTTAAATTGCCATGGTTAGTAAAATAGGGAGTGTAAAACATGTTTGTATTTAAAATTGAATTTAGATCATTAATTCCAAGATAAATATATGAATTTGTACACGCACACACGTAAATCGATCTTGGATCGCCATCTCACATTCTTAAGGGTTACCTCTCAGGTTGCCTAAACAAAAGGTCAAGTAAGGTGTAAAGCAAAGTCCCTTCTCTCATATCATCTAGTTCCTTAACAGATAAAAAGATCAAGTCCCTTCATGGTTGCTTTCGTAATGATCTTGTCCCTTTCGAATAAAGATGATAAGTCCCTTCGAATTGCTAAATACACCTTACAGTTTCCTAATCACAGATGTCCCTTAACTTGTCCCTTACAACATCCAAGGTAATGACTACCTATTCCTTAATAATAGGGATAGTCTTACCATTTAAAGGATATTTAAGAACAGAAAAGACTTAACTTAGGGTAGGTTCCTCTTATGTACTTGCTCACTTTTCAAAAACATTTCAAAACACTTCACATTTTCAAACAATTTTCAAAACAAAGGCTTTATATATATCCGTACATGGATCATTATAAAGTACTTCAGAAAATTTCAAAACACACACTGCACTTCTCAAAAACATTTTAAAGTGAGCTAAGTAACTAAGAGCCCATGGATAACCATGGATGTAAAGGGTGCTAATACCTTCCCTTTACATAACCTACCCCCCGAACCCAAAAATATTTTAAGGTCTTTCCTGTTCTTTTATGCCCTTTCCTTTGGATAAAATAAAAGTCGGTGGCGACTCTTGCTATCCGCAACATTTAACTAAAGTCAGTTCTCCCATCGTGTTACAGAACTGGCAACTCTGCTGGGGATTTAATAAAAGAGGGTACCCTTAGGAATTAGATCACTTTAAAATTGTTTGCCTTGTTTACTTTATACTTACTTGTTGGGTGCTCTTATGTGTGAAAGATCCTAACCTGAATCTAGTGTACCTTAGATAAATGGCAATAGATCAAGGAAACTGTACGGTGTATACCGATATGGTTGATCTGGTGGCCATAGTTAGTGTGACTTCTTGGTTGGTGCTTATGTTCCTTAAGTCAAGTTGAGGATAATATGAGGCTGCCATATGTTGTCAATACACTAACTAACTTTTAGAACCCTAGTTATCCCATCTTGGCCTTTAGAAAGTAGTGAGATAACCGGCTTTGGTGAAGACTGAAGTTGGTTGATACTCGATACTACGCTCATTGAGATTCTAAACTTGGAGGGTTTTGGTTGGCAAGTAAGTTGCCTACTGAACAACCACCCTTGTGAAGGATCAATGATATTGAGATCCCTTAGAACCTGGTTACTTTATAGGACAGGATGAACCATCTAAACTTTAGGGAAGGGTACTTACCTTTGAACCTCATGCAAACCTTTAAACCTAGGGCTATGGTGTGACTTGTTTGTGTGTGCCACATGTTTGTGATTGAGCATAACATCATAACATCATCATGCATCATAAGCATAACATTTTCACTAACCATTTCAAGGACCAAAGGATTTATCTTTGTTCTTTGTTGCAGGTTATGGCTTCTGCTCGTAGGAATACCATCCAGATCAACTTTGTAGGAATACCTCCCAAGCTTAAAGAATTGGTTTCCCAAGTTTCTAAAAACTCTCAGTTCATCAAGAGACATGGTCACCTATTGGATCTAGTCACTTCAGGGTTCAATGAAGACATGATGAGTGTCCTGTTTCAGTTCTTTGATCCTAAACACCATTGCTTCACATTCCCCGACTATCAACTGGTTCCTACAATGGAAGAGTTCTCCAAACTATTGGGTATAACTATCCTTGATCAGAGACCCTTCACAGGCTTGGAAAAAGAGCCTAAACCTGAAGTCATTGATGCAGCTCTACATTTAAAGAAGTCAGACATTGTTTTAGAAACGAGAAGCGGAGTTAAGGGTATTCTTGCTAAGGTGTTGATGGAGAAGGCTCAAGTGTTCTTGAAGGCTATGAGCTATGATGCTTTTGAGGAGATCTTAGCCTTGCTGATTTATGGCTTAGTGTTGTTCCCCAATCCAGATCAGTTCATAGACATTCACGCCATCAACATATTTTTGAGTCATAATCCAGTGCCTACATTGCTTGGAGACATTCTGCACTCTCTTCATACTCGTACTACAAAGGCACGAGGAACTCTGATGTGTTGCATACCTTTGCTATCTAGGTGGTTTATTTCTCACCTTCCTCGCTCAGTGATGAAGAATGAACAAGGGTTCAGGTGGTCTAAAAGGATCATGTCACTCTCTCATTCAGATATCCATTGGTGCTCCAGATCTATGGAGAATGTCACTATCACTGACCGTTGTGGGGAGTTTCCTAATGTGCCACTTCTAGGCATAAGAGGAGGCATTACCTACAATCCTTCCTTAGCTCTACGTCAGTTTGGTTACGCTCGGAGTGATGGTCCTCATGACATGTTGATTCAAGGTATTGTGTTTGACTACGACAACGATTTGCAAGGTTACCGTCAAAGGTTTATACGAGCATGGGGGAAAATGAACAAGGTTGGCAACAAGACTATGGAGCCCAAGTACACTATTCCTATGGAAGCTTACCTCAGATGGGTGCGATCTCGTGCTCAGACTCTCAAGATGCCATATCCTGCCATCCTGCCAGTTACTATGGAGCCTGTTGCTGAAGGAGATACCTCTTATACCATCCTTCACCCAGACATGCCCAATGACATGGAAGACTTACAGAGATCCTGGATCCAGATGAGGGAGTAAAGGGATACTTTCGAGGCTCATTACAAAGCAAGTCAAGAAAGAATCCTGGAGCTAACAAAGCAACTTCACGAGGAGCGGAATCTCAACTCATACCTCAAAACAAAGAGGAAACGTCTATGGGAGACTTAAAACCCCATCTTTTGTATTTATTTCATATTATTGTAAGCCCAAAGGGCAAACAAATTTATTACTAATAAAAATGTACTTTTTGGTTGTTTAAACAAATTTAAATCCTGCGGTCCTTGAAAACATTGCATACACATTTATACACCATGTCATTGCATCATAGGTTTCTTATGTACAGGTTTCTTATCTTCTCGCTGTTTATTTAAGTAATGGCTCTTGAACAAGCAGTTAAAGATCTCCAGACACAAAATGCATAGTTCCAAGAGCTGATCCTGAACTTGTCCAAGGGGCAGGATGAATTGAAGACACTGCTGGCCAAGAAGACCAAGAAGACTAGAAGGTCAGGAGGCCTAATCAACATGGGAAGAAGGTTCAGAGGTCCTGTCAAGACCGAAGAACAGGTTAAAGATTATGAGTCTGAAGAGTCTGAGAAAGAGGGAGGCAGTCTCCATAATACAATGGGGGATTCTGATTCTGAAACTAACTACTATCATGATCCTAATGAAGATAAGTTCAAAATGCTGGTGGATAGAATGGATGCTATGGAATTGCAAAAGTCTTCTGGGCTGGATTTTGAAGACCTGAGTTTGATATCTGGGGTGGTCATACCCATTGGTTTCAAGGTTCCTGCTTTTGTAGTGTATGATGGTGTTTCTTGTCCCAAGCTGCATCTGAGGTCCTATGTCCGGAGAATCCAACCCCATACTGCTGATAAGAAGTTGTGGATCCATTTCTTCCAAGAAAGCTTATCTGGAGCTCAATTGGAATGGTATTATCAGTTGGAGAGTGTCAACATCCGTGATTGGAATGATCTTGCTGAGGCTTTTTATAAGCAATATCAATACAATGCTGACCTAGCCCCTACTCGCATGCAACTACAAAGCATGTCTATGGGTACTAAAGAAAATTTCAAGGAGTATGCCCAGAAGTGGAGAGATTTGGCTGGTAGAGTGCAACCCCCTCTAACTGACCGGGAGTTAGTGGATATGTTCATGTGTACGTTGAATGGTCCTTTTTACAGTCATCTCATTGGAAGCTCATCATCTGGCTTCACTGAGTTGATAATGACAGGAGAGCGCGTAGAAAGTGGTATAAGGAGTGGCAAGATACAAGTGGGCGCTTCTTCATCTAGTACTACAAAGAATCCCCCTAGTGGGAAGAAAGAGTCGAATGCTGTTTATGGTCAATCTGATCGTAATAGGAGGCATCAATCTGTGAGTGCGGTTCATATCTCCAATCCTACTCCTGCAACACCAGAGCCACCACAGGGAAATCAACAGAGGCCTAGAAGACAGTTCACCAAGATCAACATGTCACTGGCCCAAGCTTTGCAACACTTGTTGAAGGGTGAACTCATCACTTTGAGGGACCCTCCTCATAATCCCAATGTTACCTCTCCCAGGTACAATCCTAATGCACGATGTGCATATCATTCAAATTGTCAGGGACATGATACCAATAGTTGCTGGATATTGAAGAATAAGATTCAAGATATGATTGATGCTGGAGAGATTGAGTTTGACCCTCCGGGTACTCCAAATGTGATTACTGCTCCCATGCCAAATCATGAAAAGACTATCAATGCCATTGATGAAGTTTCACATATTTCCTCAGTTGCAGACGTGACTACACCATTATCTGTTATCAAGAAGAAGTTGGTACAAGCTGGGTTCTTTCCAGGTTGTCATGAAGATTGTTTCTATTGTGCTTATAAGCCGGATAGTTGATGGAGATTGAAGGACGGAATTCAACGCCTCATGGACAATTACACAATATTGTTTGAGAGGACACCTTCTGTAGAGAGCATGGTTGAACATATAACCAAAGGTGCGAAGGTTAAAGAGGTGGATATGGTTGATAAAGTGTCGGAAAGGATTACTTCCAAGGGACCTGTAAAAATCACTCGTAAGGGTCCAATTAAAATTACTGCTGAAGGCCCTGTGAAGATTGTTGCTGAAGCTAGAGTGGCTCCTATGATCATTACCACTCCGGGTCCTATTCCATATACTTCTGATAAAGTTGTGCCTTGGAATTATGGGTCCGATGTTTATATTCATGGTGTTAAGCAGGAATCCTTGGCTGATGCACCTATTGTTGATGAAAATCTGGATGTTGATAATATTGCTGGATCTAGTAAGATCACACGAAGTGGAAGAGTTTTCTCTCCTCCGATTACCTCCAAAAATACAGTTACTCCAACTGCTGATGCTCGGGGCAAAGGTCCTATTATTGAACCTATACAAACTGATGTACCAGCTGCTGATGATCTTTCTAAGCAGATGGAAGAAGTATTGAAGATTATTCGCAAGAGTGATTATGACATTGTTGATCAATTGGGGCATACTCCCTCCAAGATTTCTATGTTGTCTTTATTGTTGTGTTCTGAGGCTCATGCCAAGCCCTTGATTAAATTTTTGAAGACTGCTCACGTACCAAATGAGATTTCTGTAGACCAGTTTGAAAATTGTGTTGCACACTTGACCTATGATAATGGGTTAGGTTTCTCCGATGCTGATTTGACTCCGGCCAAAAGGGATCATAACAGGGCTCTACATATCTCTATTGAGTGTAGGGGCACTACCCTGTCACATGTATTAATAGACAATGGTTCCTCGCTGAATGTGTTGCCCAAGGAAGTTCTGAATAAGCTTAGTCCTGAAGATGCTGTGTTGAAGCCCAGTAATATAGTGGTGAAGGCTTTTGATGGCTCGAGAAGAGTGGTGCATGGAGAAATTGATCTCCCAATAAAAGTAGGTTCTCAAGTCTTCAATGCTACTTTTTATGTAATGGATATCCGTCCTTCATATTCTTGTTTGCTTGGGCGTCCCTGGATCCATGGGGCAAGTGCTGTAACCTCCACCTTACATCAGAAGCTGAGATATCCAGTAGAAGGAAAAGTTGTCACTGTTTACGGAGAGGAAGGATATATAATTAGCCATGTGAACACCTTTAAATATCTTGAAGTGGAAGGTGAATATGTTGAAACTCCGTGCCAGACATTCGAAGTAGTTCCTTGGGTTGTTAATAATTATGAAGATCCTCCTGTTGTCAAGAAAGTTCCTGTGGTCACCAGAGTACCTCCTATAATGGCTTCCCTCAAGGATGCTAGAGCTGTGGTGGATGAAAGTGGTTGTACTATTTGGTGTCAGCTTCCTGACATTCCTTACAAGTCTGACAAATTTGGTTTGGGTTTCACTGCAGAGTCCCAGAAGGTTGTGCGTCGTGCTCGTGCTATTCGTATCAGCAATCAGGGGATTATGAAAGATCAGATCAATGCTGTGGGTGACTATGATGAAGACTACAACTTGGATGCTTGGATTTTTCCTACTGTGGGTGTTGGGCTCAATAATTGGAAAGCTGAAGATGTTATTCCTATCTCCTTTAGTCAGGATTAAATACTATTACTGTGTTGTTACTTTTAAAATTTGTAATTTTTGAACAATTAAACTCTTAAGCCTTGTGCCTTACCCGGGGCACAATGGTATGCTTGTTTCGGGATGTCATTTCATTTGCATACTTCATCCAATAAAAATCAGTGGACGTTTCGTTTTCGTAAATATTGTGTTCCTTGTATTTCTTTTTTTTTATTTTTGTTTTATCAGCTATGTGTTCTTACACACACCCACATCACTAAAATGCAGATCCTCATCCACTCTAGATCCTGTTGATAACAGTTCTACTATTGCCAATTATAATTTCGAGAATCCAATCTATCAAGCTGAAGATGGAAATGAGGACGATTGTGAAGTACCTGTAGAGCTTGCTAGGTTGTTACAACAAGAAGAGAAAGCTATACAGCCACATGAAGATCCAATCGAAGTTGTGAATTTGGGAACTGAAGAAAACAGAAAAGAAGTCAAGATAGGGGCTGAATTAGAGGATGGTGTTAAGAGCAGATTGATTCAGATGTTACATGACTATGTGGAGATCTTTGCTTGGTCCTATGTGTTGCACCCCAAAATTTGCCCTCACAATACAAGACTTTGTGTTCTAAGAAGGTTCACAAGGTTCACAAGTTTCCCAACACTTACAAGACCTTTCATGAGGTTCATGAAGTCTACAAGTTACTTCTTGAAGGTTCACAAGGTTCACAAGTTCCACAATGCTTTCAATACCTTTCATGAGGTTCATGAAGTCTACAAGTCACTTCTTGAAGGTTCACAAGGTTCACAAGTTTCTCAACATGTACAAGACCTTTCATGAGGTTCATGAAGTCTACAAGTTACTTTATAAAGGTTCACAAGGTTCACAAGTCCCACAATGCTTTCAAGACCTTTCATGAGGTTCATGAAGTCTACAAGTTACTTTTTGAAGGTTCACAAGGTTCACAAGTTTCACAATGATTACAAAGCTTTCCTGAGATTCATGAAGTCTACAAGTCACTTCTTGAAGGTTCACAAGGTTCACAAGCTTCACAATACCTCCCATGAGGTTCACAAGACAGTTTATGATGGTTCACAAGGTTCACAAAGTTCACAATTGGCCATAAGAGTTGACAATTCCCTCAGACAATGCACCTCCTAAGCAGTGCATCCAAAGTTAGGGTTTTGACTTTAATCAGGCTAAATGGACTTCCAATACCTCAAGTGAATTTCATAACATCTTATATGTGTGTAAGAACCCCCATGACAAGTTTCAAGACTTTTCTCAAAAGTTTGCTCAGTCAGATGATCAGATAAGTCAAAATCAGTCAATGTAGTTAAAAAGTCAAACTGAGGTCAACTGTGGTCAAACCAAAGTCAAACTTCATGATTTTTTGCCAACATCAAGTATATGAAGTAAAATTCATCATTTTATCAAGGGTTGATCATGATTCATCAAGGAGATTCCAGATCATCAATAATCAGGAGTTTCTAAATTAGGGTCTCCTCAGTAAAAGTCAACTGAACTTTGACCAGCCATAACTTTCACATACTTCATCACCAAGTTTCCATCCAAAGCTCATTTTGAAGGAAATTGAATTCTCTACAACTTTGATGTTGCAAGTTAAGCCCAAAAATGCTTCATTTGAAAGATATGATCTAAGACATTATAGGTCATTTCAAAAGTCAACAAAAAGTCAACAACTTCAAAAGGGCATAACTTGAGATTGGTAAATGATATGGACCTGAAACCAATGGGGTTGTTTAGAGGACTATTCAAGCTTTCCAAAAAGTCCAAGAACACCCTCATAACTTTAAAATTGAGGGAGATATGCCCTTGCAAAGTTGGGAAATTTTGTGATGGTTTATGTTGAAAATGGAGGTTTAAAACCACTTCTTTCCAAATGGGCTGCCCAAATTATGATCCAATCCATACATGAGCACTATGCACGACCCAACCCATTTAAAATCTGATTTTTATTATTTTTATTTCTATTTATTTTGATTTAAATCATTAAAAAATCATTTTAAATAAAAATAAAATATGAAAATTAAAGATTTTATTTGGTTAATGCTTCTAGAAAGTCTTAATTGGTGATTGGAATTAAAGAGGAAGGGAATCATGAGATTTGTACAAGAATAGCAAGTCTTCATGAACAAATATTTGACTTTTACACCATGATCTTTTTCAATCTTTTTTGGATCAAATATCCACACAACCAATGAGTTTTTCTGACCTAATTCACTCACATATAAGTATCAAACACAACCCTAGCCTCATACACGGATTTCCAGCAGCAAAAGGTAGGTTTCACTTCAAAAAATTTCAAGCAAAAACTCATAATCGGATTTTGGATTGGAGGTAGTTTCAACACATTCCAAGCACACCAATCTCTTCTATGATGATCATTGAACATAACCAGATCATTACATTGCCTCATAGCATCGCATATTGATGAACCCGAATCATTCTTTTCATGTTTTTATTTTTATTTTTCGTTCATAACAATTTACATGATATTAATGGATTTTGCCTATGGATTTGTGTTCAAGGAAGGTTTGTGATGAATTCTGGGCAGGTTAATTGAAGAAACCATGGCCGAATCGTGTAGTGCCATTCTAGGGTTTATGACCTTCATATTAGGGTTTAATGATCCATTGAATATAAATGATTTCTAAGACCATGGCTTGATTTGAATTGACCTCTGGATTATATTTATGCTTGCAATTTTATGAAATTTCATAGTTTGGTTGGTCATTGAGTTTTGCAGGTTTTGCTAGGATTTGTTTTTTTCGCAGGAAATACCCTAGTAGATTTCGCAGCAAATTTTGAAGGACTGGAGGTTGAAGACGACTGCTTCCCGCGCGCTCAGGAAATTCAAATATTGTTGAAAATATTTTATGAATTATGTTTGGTTTATTTATCACAAGCGTGCTTGTGGTTCAGTGGTAAGACTGATGCGTGTATATTGTGAGGTCACCAGTTCGATTCTTGGCCAGTCCATTATTTTTGTTCTATTTTTCAGAATAAAAGAAGATTGAATATATTATAGTTTCTTACCATTCAATAATCAGATGGGCTCTTCCAGCCAGGTGGTAATGCGCGCATACTTGTATACATGAGGTCCTGGGTTCAACACCAACCCAGGCCTTTTTATTTCTATTATTTTCCAGATTTTTCAAGCTTAAGGCATAAAACTAAGGGAGATTCATTGTTGTTACATTGATGGTGCGCAGCTCAGTTGGTCACTCTCTTCATTATCCAGGTTAGGGACCTGGGTTCAAATCCCAGGTCCAGTTTTTTTTGATTTTTTCTTATTTTCTTTTATGTTTACTATTTCCTATATTATATTATTATATGTTTTTTTAAATTATAAAAATGCAAATATTGTTTTCTTATAAATTATAATGTATATATGTTTTGTTTTAAAATTCTAAAAAAAAATGATTGTTATTATTATATATTTATAAAATGTATATAAGTACCATTTAATTAGTTTTTATATATTATAAATTAGAAAAACCCTAGAAAATATTTTCTAAAAAAACAAACCCTAATTTCCAAAACCCTAATTTATTTTCTAAATACTTATTAAAAAAAAACTTAATTGTTATTCTCTAATTTTTAAATATAATTGTCATGTATATATTTATTATAATCTTTAATATAATTAGTTTATTGTAAATATAATAACTAATTAAATTAAATTTTGTAAATATGATTAATTTTATGAATATAATATTTAAAACTTATTTTCTCTTTATAATATGTAAATATTGTTTTAATAAATAAATGTTAATATATGTTTAAAATGATTAAATTTGTAATAATTAAAATTTATAATTGTATTATGTTTAAAAATTTTATTTAATTATTAAATGTTATATGTTAAAATTAAAATTTGTGTTTATTATTTTAATCATGTCATTATAATATTTTTCTATTTATTTTTGCTTATTATTATCTTAAAATTTTTATCTTATTATTTTTTCTAACCTTGTCTATTTTTCTAATTATTATTGTTTCATTTAATTATTTTCACTAACTTTATTCTTAATATTTCTACTAACCTTATTTTTTTAATTATTGTTATCACTAACCCCTATTTATTTATTTATTTATTTACTTATTATTTATTGCTTATTTATATTTTGCTTTATTATTTATTCTTGCTATTTATTTATTATTATAATCATGTAATTGCTTCTTGGTGTAATTTTGTAAATATTTAATTATTTAATTATTGATATGGTTAGTAATTTAGGGAGTGTAAATATGTATTCTCTTAAAATTAATTCTAGATCACTTTTAATCATAAGATAATTAAATTGGACACTCACATACGTAAGTCGATTTTAATCGCCGTCACACTTTCTAAGGTTATCCCTCAAGTTGCCTACGAATAAGGTCAAGTGGGGTGTATAAAGCAAGTCCCTTTAAAAAGAAAAATCATCAAGTCCCTCATGGTTGCCTTTACGAATCGAGTCCCTTCGAATAATGATGATAGTCCCTCCTATATGCTTATTACACCCCACAGTTGCCTTCATAAAACAGAATGTCCCTCACATGTCCCTTACATCCAAGGTAATGACTACCTACTCCTTAATAGTAGGGATAGTCTTACCAATGAAAGGATAAAGAACAAGAAAGACTTAAAACTTTAGGGTAGGTTCCTCTTATGTACTTGCTCACTTCAAAAAACTTTTCAAACTCTTCACAATTTCAAACAAATTTTCAAAAACAAGTTTTTACGCATCCGTACATGGATCATTATCAACTATTCTGAAAATTTTTCTATTCACACACTACACTTTCAAAAACAATTCAAAAGTGAGCTAAGTAACTAAGAGCCCATGGATAACCATGGATGTAAAGGGTGCTAACACCTTCCCTTTACATAACCTACCCCCCGGACCCAAAATATTCTCTTAAGGTCTTTCCTGTTCTTTTATACCCTTTCCTTTTGGATAAAATAAAAGTCGGTGGCGACTCTTGCTATCCGCAACATAACTAAAGTCAGTTCTCCCACCGTGTTACAGAACTGGCGACTCTGCTGGGGACTATTTAAAGAGGGGTACCCTTAGGAATTAGATCACTTAAATTTGTTTGCTTTGTTTACTTTACTTTACTTGTTGGGTGCTCTTATGTGTGAAAGATCCTAACCCGGATCTGGTGTACCTTAGGTAAATGGCAATAGACCAAGGAAACTGTACGGCGTATACCGATATGGTTGATCTGGTGGCCATAGTTAGTGTGACTTCTTGGTTGGTGCTTATGTTCCTTAAGAAAGTTGAGGATAATATGAGGCTGCCATATGTTGTCAATACACTAACTAACTTTTAGAACCTTAGTTATCCCATCTTGGCCTTTAGAAAGTAGTGAGATAGCCGGCTTTGGTGAAGACTGAAGTTGGTTGATACTCGATGCTACGCTCATTGAGATCCTAAACTTGGAGGGTTTTGGTTGGCAAGTAAGTTGCCTACTGAACAACCACCCATGTGAAGGATCAATGATATTGAGATCCCTTAGAAACTGGTTACTTCATAGGACAGGATGAACCAACTAAACTTCAGGGGAGGGTACTTACCTTTAAACCTCATGCAAACCTTTAAACCTAGGGCTATGGTGTGACTTGTTTGTGTGTGCCACATGTTTTTGATTGAGCGTAACATCATGACATCATCATGCATCATAAGCATATCATTTTCACTAACCATTTCAAGGACCAAAGGATTTATCTTTGTTTTTTGTTGCAGGTCATGGCTTCTACTCGTAGGAATACTATCCGGATCAACTTTGTAGGAATACCTCTTAAGCTTAAGGAATTGGTCTCTCAAGTTTCTGAAAACTCTCAGTTCATCAAGAGGCATGGTCACCTACTGGATTTAGTCACTTCAGGGTTCAATGAAGACATGATGAGTGTCCTGTTTCAGTTCTTTGATCCTAAACACCACTGCTTTACATTCCCTGACTACCAGCTGGTTTCAACCATGGAGGAGTTCTCTAAACTTCTGGGTATACCTGTTCTTGATCAAAGACCCTTCACAGGTTTGGAGAAGGAACTTAAACCAGAGGTTATTGCTGCAGCTCTACATCTGAAGAAGTCTGACATTGTTCTAGAAACGAGAAGTGGAGTCAAAGGTATTCTTGCCAAGGTATTAATGGATAAAGCTCAAATGTTCTTGAAGGCCATGAGTCATGATGCTTTTGAGGAGATCTTAGCCTTGCTGATATATGGCTTAGTATTGTTCCCCAATCCAGATCAGTTCATAGACGTTCATGCCATCAACATTTTCCTGAGTCACAATCCAGTGCCTACATTGCTTGGAGACATACTACATTCTCTTCACACCCGTACTACAAGGGCAAGAGGAACTTTGATGTGCTGCATACCCTTGCTTTCTAGGTGGTTTATTTGTCACCTGCCTCGCTCAGTAATGAAGAATGAGCAAGGGTTCAGATGGTCCAAGAGGATCATGTCACTTTCTCACTCAGATATTCATTGGTGCTCCAGATCTATGGAGAATGTCACCATTATTGACCGTTGTGGGGAGTTTCCTAATGTGCCACTTCTAGGCATAAGAGGAGGCATCACCTACAACCCTTCTCTAGCTTTACGACAGTTTGGTTACGCCCGAAGTGATGGTCCACATGACATGTTGATTCAGGGCATCGTGTTTAATTACGACAACGATCTTCAGGGTTACCGTCAGAGATTCATACGAGCATGGGGAAAAGTAAACAGGGTTGACAGCAAGACACTGGAGCCTAAATACACTATTCCTATGGAGGCTTATCTCAGATGGGTACGATCTCGTGCTCAGACACTCATGATGCCATATCCTGCCATCCTACCAGTTACCATGGAACCTGTTGCTGAAGGAGACACAGCTTATACCATCCTTCACCCAGACATGCCTACTGATAAGGAAGACTTGCAGAGATCATGGGTCCAACTGAAAGAGCAAAGGGATACTTTCGAGGCTCATTACAAAGCAAGCCAAACAAGAATCCTGGAACTAACAAAGCAACTTCACGAGGAACGGAATCTCAACTCATACCTCAACATAAAGAAGAAACATCCATGGGAGACTTAAAACCCCATCTCTTATATTTATTACATTTCATGTTTGTAAGCCCAAGGGGCAAACAAATTTATCACTAATAAAAGTTTACTTTCCGGTTGTTTAAACAAATTTAAATCCTGCGGTCCTTGAAAACATTGCATACGCATTTACATTCCATTTCATTGCATCACAGGTTTATATTTGTGCACAGGTTTCTCATCTTCTCGCTATTTATTTCAGCAATGGCTCTTGAACAAACAGTTAAGGATCTCCAGGCACAAAATGCACAGTTCCAAGAATTGATCCTGAACCTGACCAAGGGGCAGGATGAATTGAAGACACTGTTGGCTAAGAAGAAGAATCCTGAGGACAATAAGGATGATCAGCTGAAGCAACTACAAGCTGAGATGACAGGAATGAGGACCCAGATGAATGACCAGGTGGCTCTTATTCAAAGTTTAGCTCAGGGGCAAGAAGAGCTGATGACCTTCATCCAAAAATTTCAAAGTGATAGAGACGGGGATCTAATTGTCAGTAAACCTCCATTAAGACAAGCTGATTTCCTTAAAAGAAGGATGAGGATAAAAGAGGGTAAGAGACAGGTTGCCATTGATTGTTCCTCAATTGAAGAAGAAAGACCTGATAAGGTTAACCTACTTCAGCACCAGAAATGTAGAAGGCAGTTTATCAAGTTCAGCACTCCAATGTCACAAATTCTGTAATGCTTGTTGGAGATGAAGCTAATTCCCTTGGAAAATCCTCCTCAAAATCCTAAAACTTCCTCTCCTCGCTATAATCCCAGGGCAAGGTGCGAGTACCACTCCAACAGTCCTGGACATGATACAAAAAACTGTTGGGCATTGAAGAATAAGATTCAAGACCTAATTGATGAAGGAATACTCGAGGTTACGCCAGAAGGCCAGGTTGAGTTCTTCTATCGTCCGTCAAGCATCAAAGTTTCCAGATTACTGAAATGACAAGTTTAGAGGAAGAGACTTTGAGAACACTTGAATTTTCATTTGTAATTTCTCTTATTTGTTTGAACACTTATTATTATGTTAAACTTTTGGCTTCATTAATGCATTGCGTATGTTTGTCTTGAATTAATCCATTCGTTTCACTATGTTTTGAGCTATGCTTCTTATTTCTATTTTGTGATATTTAACTCCTGATAAAGCTATAAGCCTGTAGAGGGAGGATGACGAAAACAATACCATAATATTAGGCAGTATGCTTTTGAACAGACTATGCTGACGATGTACAGGCATTGTTTCAATTCCTAAACAGTGGAGATATAAGGAAGTTAATCCCTAGTCAACCCTTTTGAGCCTATGAAGTAGGAGTTTTTATTCTCGCACAAATTGAAACCCTTATTCATAACCTGGGGCAGGGTAGTTACTCAGTTAACTCAAAGATGCCAATTATCTGTGTTATACACGACTAATGATGGTTCTCTGTAATCATTAAATCTGACACTCAATATCCAGCAAAGGAAAAGCTTGCTAAGTCAAAATCTATGAAGGAGACTTAGTAAAACATCAAGAAATCCCGCTGACTGTAACCTTGAAATAAGCAGTTCAGGAGGGATAATAAAGTCAAAAAAAAAAAAAAAAAGAGGTCACTATGAATCCTCAACAAAGAAAGATGACCGAATGTTCAAATAAATTTTGGGTTTCTGAACCATCACAAATGTCAATGTTATAATTCTAAACTCATTTAAACATCAATGCATAAGTTAACTGAGTATAGGACTGAAGAACATCATGGAGAATGGGTTGGGTACAAATAAATTTGAGCCTTTATCTTTTGTTTCTTAAACCATGAACCAGGCCACGTTATAACCCTTTAAAAGTCCTAACTGAAGCATGGTTAGTTCGAAAGCGTACTGCTACAAAAAGGTATCCTGACTCCTTTAGGGCTTGTTATAAAACTTGAGTTAATATCGCAGTTTTCAAGAAAAAAATAAAAAAATAAACAGTTTTTCAAAAAATAAATTGTTTTCAAGACAGACATAAGCATTGCATTTTTGAATATATTTGTTTGCATATATCTGAGTGTTTGATAAACAGAGAAACTTACAGGATGAATGTTCAATAAACCAAAGTCCTTCCGATAAACAAAGTTTCTACCTGGATCAAAGTCCATGTATACAAAGAGGCATAATCATTATCTCCCAATCAAGGGGGCAGGCCATGATACTGCCTATTTCATGTGGGGCAATCAGTTCCAGATCCAACAGTGCTCAATAGCCAGGGCCAGTTCTTCTCATATATTTGAATTACCAAGGGTGACATTACAAAGTTCACAATGCCAGGGGCATATGCTTATGGGGCATTCTACTTGTTTCTTTTGAGATGGCTCATTACAGATACTTCCGTTATGGGACAATTCATCCTCAACCAAGGGGCAATACTTTCTTTTCAAATATAGTATCCGGAGAGCACATGGTCCGTTACAACTTGAAGACACAGTCCTCTACCTTGATTTGGGATTCTCAGCAGAAGCCATGGTGGAAATTAATTGTCTACGCCAGTAGTATCAGATGGTGTCAGTATCATGTCTTCAGATCCAGCTATGAGGATTTCTGGGAAGGTATTCAGGAAAGTTAAAAATTTCAGGAGCTCCAAATCCAATTGGTTATACACTCTCGAAGTTGAAACAATTCTGTTGTCAAGTTCAGCTTTACTTTTCCCTCTGAATCCAGATTTACTTTTACCCTATTTACATAAGCGAAACGGCCATTGGTTGTGTTTGAATGTATGTATGCTTTTGAATATGATTGATGTTTACCAAAAATGCATGTATGCTCTTAATATGATTAATGTTTACCAGAAATGCATGAAAATGCAGTAATGGTATTTACTAAGGACGAACGAAGGAAGGATCTCAACGAAGCTTCGCCGGTTCATCTCTAACAAGACAGTTACAAACCCTCAGTAGGATGAATCCATCTTCATAAAATCTCATCTCCCCTGGAATTTATATCCATCTCTTTTATCCTCATACGGATATGCGGGAAATTACTTTCCAATAAGGGTACGACGAACGAAGACGGGATGTTATACTTATCCTACTATCAAACGAAGACGAAGGTTATACGTACCTTATTATCCCCAGCATACGGGAGGTTATCTATACCCTGTTATCCCCAGCAGACGGAGGGTTATATATTCTTCAGCAACGAATCGGGATTTATTTTCCCTGGCCAGCAGTTGTTATACGAAGATATCCAGACGCTTCCGGCAGTATCATATCATACATACATCATTTACATCATACCATAACATACATATCCATAGACATAGAGTACATTACCTAAGTGCATCATATCATACATGCATACATAAAGCATAAACTAATATTATTATGCAGAATGCTACCTTGTTTTCAGGTTAATTATCCAACAAACAAACTTACAATCATCAGGATTGCTATATCCTCCTGAAATCAATACTTCAAGACTGCTTTAGAGTTATCATTATTGATTGCTCTATCCTCCTGAAATCATTACTTCAAAACTGCTTTAGAGTTATCATTATTGATTGCTCTATCCTCCTGAAATCATTACTTCAAGACTGCTTTAGAGTTATCATTATTGATTGCTCTATCCTCCTGAACTCATTACTTCAAGACTACTTTAGAGTTATCATTATTGATTGCTCTATCCTCCTGAAATCATTACTTCAAGACTGCTTTAGAGTTATCATTATTGATTGCTCTATCCTCCTGAAATCATTACTTCAAGACTGCTTTAGAGTTATCATTATTGATTGCTCTATCCTCCTGAAATCATTACTTCAAGACTGCTTTAGAGTTATCATTATTGATTGCTCTATCCTCCTGAAATCATTACTTCAAGACTGCTTTAGAGTTATCATTATTGATTGCTCTATCCTCCTGAACTCATTACTTCAAGACTGCTTTAGAGTTATCATTATTGATTGCTCTATCCTCCTGAAATCATTACTTCAAGACTGCTTTAGAGTTATCATTATTGATTGCTCTATCCTCCTGAAATCATTACTTCAAGACTGCTTTAGAGTTATCATTATTGATTGCTCTATCCTCCTGAAATCATTACTTCAAGACTGCTTTAGAGTTATCATTATTGATTGCTCTATCCTCCTGAAATCATTACTTCAAGACTGCTTTAGAGTTATCATTATTGATTGCTCTATCCTCCTGAAATCATTACTTCAAGACTGCTTTAGAGTTATCATTATTGATTGCTCTATCCTCCTGAAATCATATTATTACTTCAAGACTGCTTTAGAGTTATCATTATTGATTGCTCTATCCTCCTGAACTCATTACTTCAAGACTGCTTTAGAGTTATCATTATTGATTGCTCTATCCGCCTGAAATCATGTTATTACTTCAAGACTGCTTTAGAGTTATCATTATTGATTTCTCTATCCTCCTGAAATCATTACTTCAAGACTGCTTTAGAGTTATCATTATTGATTTCTCTATCCTCCTGAAATCATTACTTCAAGACTGCTTTAGAGTTATCATTATTGATTGCTCTATCCTCCTGAAATCATATTATTACTTCAAGACTGCTTTAGGGTTATCATTATTGATTGCTCTATCCTCCTGAAGACATGCTGTTACATCAGGATTACTCCAGTCTCCTGAAAGCATATCATCAATCTCTCAAGATTGCTCTACCTTCTTGAAATTGTTACCTCAGGACAGCTCCAGCCTCCTGATAGCTTCTCATATATCAAGATTGCTCTACCTTCTTGAAATTGTTACCTCAGGACAGCTCCAGCCTCCTGATAGCTTCTCATATATCAAGATTGCTCTACCTTCTTGAAATTATATTGTTACCTCAGGACAGCTCCAGCCTCCTGATAGCTTCTCATATATCAAGATTGCTTTATTCCCCCTAAAGACATCAGGATTACTCTAGTCTCCTGAAAGCATATCATCAATACCTCAGGATTGCTCCATCCTCCTGACAACTATCATTATACCTCCATATTTTGGACTGCTTTATCCTCCAAGACATGTATTTGAAGAACTTTCCTCCACGTGGCATCTTTAAGCCCACTCAATCATATTCAACTAAGCCATCTGTATCACTCTATGCACTGGTGAGTGCAAATTTTTGGGCTTTTGTGTTCAATCCCCTTCAACCTTCCAGGTCACGACTGGCAAATGTACCAATCTAACCCCTCAGGTTTCAGAAAATTGAACAGGGGCAGCTGTTGCACCCCAAAATTTGCCCTCACAATACAAGACTTTGTGTTCTAAGAAGGTTCACAAGGTTCACAAGTTTCCCAACACTTACAAGACCTTTCATGAGGTTCATGAAGTCTACAAGTTACTTCTTGAAGGTTCACAAGGTTCACAAGTTCCACAATGCTTTCAATACCTTTCATGAGGTTCATGAAGTCTACAAGTCACTTCTTGAAGGTTCACAAGGTTCACAAGTTTCTCAACATGTACAAGACCTTTCATGAGGTTCATGAAGTCTACAAGTTACTTTATGAAGGTTCACAAGGTTCACAAGTCCCACAATGCTTTCAAGACCTTTCATGAGGTTCATGAAGTCTACAAGTTACTTTTTGAAGGTTCACAAGGTTCACAAGTTTCACAATGATTACAAAGCTTTCCTGAGATTCATGAAGTCTACAAGTCACTTCTTGAAGGTTCACAAGGTTCACAAGCTTCACAATACCTCCCATGAGGTTCACAAGACAGTTTATGATGGTTCACAAGGTTCACAAAGTTCACAATTGGCCATAAGAGTTGACAATTCCCTCAGACAATGCACCTCCTAAGCAGTGCATCCAAAGTTAGGGTTTTGACTTTAATCAGGCTAAATGGACTTCCAATACCTCAAGTGAATTTCATAACATCTTATATGTGTGTAAGAACCCCCATGACAAGTTTCAAGACTTTTCTCAAAAGTTTGCTCAGTCAGATGATCAGATAAGTCAAAATCAGTCAATGCAGTTAAAAAGTCAAACTGAGGTCAACTGTGGTCAAACCAAAGTCAAACTTCATGATTTTTTGCCAACATCAAGTATATGAAGTAAAATTCATCATTTTATCAAGGGTTGATCATGATTCATCAAGGAGATTCCAGATCATCAATAATCAGGAGTTTCTAAATTAGGGTCTCCTCAGTAAAAGTCAACTGAACTTTGACCAGCCATAACTTTCACATACTTCATCACCAAGTTTCCATCCAAAGCTCATTTTGAAGGAAATTGAATTCTCTACAACGTTGATGTTGCAAGTTAAGCCCAAAAATGCTTCATTTGAAAGATATGATCTAAGACATTATAGGTCATTTCAAAAGTCAACAAAAAGTCAACAACTTCAAAAGGGCATAACTTGAGATTGGTAAATGATATGGACCTGAAACCAATGGGGTTGTTTAGAGGACTCTTCAATATTTCCAAAAAGTCCAAGAACTCCCTCATACCTTTAAAATTGATGGAGATATGCCCTTGCAAAGTTGGGAAATTTTGTGATGGTTTATGTTGAAAATGGAGGTTTAAAACCACTTCTTTCCAAATGGGCTGCCCAAATTATGATCCAATCCATACATGAGCACTATGCACGACCCAAACCATTTAAAATCTGATTTTTATTATTTTTATTTTTATTTATTTTGATTTAAATCATTAAAAAATCATTTTAAATAAAAATAAAATATGAAAATTAAAGATTTTATTTGGTTAATGCTTCTAGAAAGTCTTAATTGGTGATTGGAATTAAAGAGGAAGGGAATCATGAGATTTGTACAAGAATAGCAAGTCTTCATGAACAAATATTTGACTTTTACACCATGATCTTTTTCAATCTTTTTTGGATCAAATCTCCACACAACCAATGAGTTTTTCTGACCTAATTCACTCACATATAAGTATCAAACACAACCCTAGCCTCATACACGGATTTCCAGCAGCAAAAGGTAGGTTTCACTTCAAAAAATTTCAAGCAAAAACTCATAATCGGATTTTGGATTGGAGGTAGTTTCAACACATTCCAAGCACACCAATCTCTTCTATGATGATCATTGAACATAACCAGATCATTACACTGCCTCATAGCATCGCATATTGATGAACCCGAATCATTCTTTTCATGTTTTTTTTTATTTTTCGTTCATAACAATTTACATGATATTAATGGATTTTGCCTATGGATTTGTGTTCAAGGAAGGTTTGTGATGAATTCTGGGCAGGTTAATTGAAGAAACCATGGCCGAATCGTGTAGTGCCATTCTAGGGTTTATGACCTTCATATTAGGGTTTAATGATCCATTGAATATAAATGATTTCTAAGACCATGGATTGATTTGAATTGACCTCTGGATTATATTTATGCTTGCAATTTTATGAAATTTCATAGTGTAGATGTTTAAGAATTGGCAGAATTTTTGACCAAACAAGAAATGTTAAATTCAGTTCAGAATGTCCTATCAGATGTTGGGACATTAGCAAACAGAGTATGTGAACTTGGTTCAGGATGTCCTACCAGATGTTGGGACATTGTATAAATGACTAAGTTCAGTTTTGTCAGGATGTCCCAACAGATGTTGAGACATCTCAGACCTGCTACCAGAATTAATTATTGATTAACAGATCAGAGATATTTAAGGAAAACTATCTGGAATTAATTAATGATGGATATAAAACAGAACAAGGCGCATCTGTAGGGAGTTTTAAATTGAAGATTCAGATTAAAACAGAAGACCTAATGCACCTAGAATATAGGAGGTAACAAACCCTAAATTCAAGGTGACAGCTGCTGCACATTAGGGCTGGATCATTCTACAGAAAGCCCAAAATTCAGAGACCTATTTAAACAACAGAAACTCATAGAATTGAGTGCGAATTTTAGAATACTAAATAGGGTGTCTAGTGTTTTAATAGCAGGTTGTTTTTATGTACCACTTTATGAGCTTTTAAGCAAAAGTGCATTTGTGACTTGATTGAAACTTTGAAGTAAAATCAAGCTGTTCTTGTTTGAAGGATGTCTTCAATTTTTGTAAACTTGTAAACTTGATCACTGGGTGATTGAGGGGGAGTGAGTAGGGTACTCTTATCTAAGTGAGTCTTAGGTAGAAATTGCATTGGGTAAGTATTAAGTGATAGATTAAACAGGGTGGTTTAAGTCTAGAATTAATATTACTAATAGTGGATTTCCTCCTGGCTTGGTAGCCTCCAGATGTAGGTGTGGTTATACACTGAACTGGGTTAACAAACTTCTGTGTTGTTTATTTTTCCTGCTGTTTAAGTTTTGGTTAAATTTGTCAAATGTCCTATTAAGTGTTGGAACATCTCTTAGGACATCTCATTACAGAATTTCAATTGGTATCAGAGCAGGCACCCTGCCTGTTTATACTGGGTGAGATCTAGGGAAAACAAATTCTGTAACATGGACAGAGATATAGGGTCAGTAAATAGACCACCTATACTGGATGGTTCTAATTATGACTACTGGAAGCCAAGAATGATTGCATTCTTAAAGTCACTTGACAACAGGGCATGGAGAGCAGTAATTGTTGGATGGAAACATCCTGTTAAAGACACCAAAGATGGATCAATAGTTCTGAAACCTGAAGAAGAATGGAGTAAAGAGGAAGAAGATTCAGAACTAGGCAACTCAAAAGCTCTAAATGCTTTATTCAATGGCATTGATAGAAATATTTTCAGACTGGTGCATCATTGTGAGCTGGCCAAAGATGTGTGGGATACCCTCAAGACAACTCATGAAGGAACATCAAAAGTAAAAATGTCAAGACTTCAACTTCTCACCACCAAGTTTGAAAACTTGAGAATGAAGGAAGATGAATCAATTCATGAGTTCTACATGAACATCTTGGATATAGCCAATACTTCTGGAGCCTTGGGAGAAAAGATGACTGATGAAAAGCTTGTAAGGAAGATTCTCAGATCTTTGCCAAAAAGATTTGATATGAAAGTCACAGCAATAGAAGAAGCACAAGACATATGCTCCATGAAAGCTGAAGAACTAATTGGTTCCCTTCAAACTTTTGAAATGGGAATGAATGACACACATGCTAAAAAGAACAAAAGCATAGCCTTGGTGTCAAATACAGATGAAGAAGAAGATGATAAATCAGCAAATGACAAAAGCTTATCAGAAAACCTTGCCTTGCTTGGAAGACAATTCAAACAGATTCTCAGAGGAATGGAAGGCCAATCCAAATCCAGTGGAAGAAACACAAACTCTGAGAACAGAAGACCATATGATGCTAACAGAAAGTCAAAGTTTGCTGAAAAGACCAGTCAAGATAAAGGAGTCAAATGCCATGAATGTGAAGGATATGGACACATCAAGTTTGAATGTCCTACCTACTTAAAGAGGCAAAAGAAAGGACTCTCTGTGACCTGGTCTGATGAAGACTCAGGAGAGTCAGAAGAAGAATCAGCTAAGCATATTACTGCTCTAGCTGGACTGTGTGAATATGATAGTGATTCCAGCTGTGGAGAGCTTACTTATGCAGATCTTGAGCAAGCCTTCAAGGATCTGTACAAGAGTAGTACTGAAGTATGCAGTGAGGTCATAAAGCTAAAGAAGCAGAATGAAGTACTAGAAGAAGAAAAAGCAAGTGATCAAGTAATCATTGATACCTTAAAAAGTGAAGTAACTCTTCTCAATTCTAAGCTGGAACATATGTCCAAATCTGTGAGAATGATGAACAGCAGCTCAAATACACTGGATGCTATTCTCTGCAATAATAAACATTCTGGGGACAAAAGTGGACTGGGATATAACAGAGATGAAGCCAGCTCTAGCAAAGCTACTTCAAAAATTACACAGTCAAACAAAATGTCCCAACAGATGCTTCAACATCAGAACACAAAGACAAACATAATGTTCCAACAGATGTCTCAACATTCTGGAAAGAACAAGATGAAGAAGAAGTATCAAAGATGGAGATGCCATCACTGTGGAAGATTTGGACATATCAAACCTCACTGTTATAAGCTACATGGATATCCAAATCAGATGTATCAGCAACCCTCCAAACAGAAAGTAGAAGGTACCAAGAAAGAGCTTAGACATCAAAGAAATCAGCAACCTCCTAAGCAGAAGACAGAGGTCATCAAGAAGGTTTGGAGACCAAAAGCTGACATTCAGACTGATCAAAGCCACAGTCCCAAGAACCAGATCAACAATCAAGCTTTGAGATCAGCTGAACAACACACAGGGCAGAGGCATCAAAAGAAATCTCAACTCATCTGGTCAAAGAAAAGTACTGCATACATAGCACATACATCACTGAAAGTATCAGCTAAAGAAGACTGGTATTTTGACAGTGGATGTTCAAGGCACATGACTGGGTTGAAGAATCTGCTAGTGAACTTAAAATCACATTCATCCAGGTATGTAACTTTTGGAGATGGAGCTAAAGGAGAGATCAAAGGAGTTGGAACCTTGGACTGTCAAGATGTTCCAAGACTAGATGATGTATTGCTAGTTAAAGGGTTAACTGCTAACCTGATCAGTATAAGCCAACTATGTGATCAAGGATACAGTGTAAACTTTACAAAAACTGAATGCTTAGTGACTAACCAAGAGCAAGAAGTTGTCATGAAAGGTGCAAGGTCAAAAGACAACTGTTACATGTGGGAGCCATTAGACTTCAGTCCTACTTCAACTTGTTCTCTAGCTAGAGAAGAAGAAGTAAAACTATGGCACCAAAGGCTAGGTCATCTTCATTTCAGAGGCATAAAGAAGATCATATCTATGGATGCTGTAAGAGGTATTCCCAAACTGAAGATTGATGATGGCAAAATATGTGGTGATTGTCAAATAGGCAAACAAACCAAGATGTCCCATCCAAAGCTCCAACATCTGACAACTTCCAAAGTTTTGGAACTTTTACATATGGATCTTATGGGACCTATGCAGGTTGAAAGTCTTGGTGGTAAGAGGTATGCCTATGTTGTGGTTGATGATTTTTCAAGATATACATGGATAAACTTCATCAAAGAAAAGTCAGATGTATTTGATGTATTCAAAGAATTATGTCAAAGATTGCAAAGGGAAAAATCCAGCTGTGTGATCAGAATAAGAAGTGATCATGGAAAATAATTTGAGAATCAAAAGTTCTTAGATTTCTGTTCTTCAGAAGGAATCAACCATGAGTATTCTTCACCTATCACTCCTCAACAGAATGGGATTGTTGAAAGGAAGAATAGAACCATTCAAGAATCAGCAAGAGCTATGATCCATGCTAAAAAGTTACCTCTGTATTTCTGGGCTGAAGCTATGAACACTGCCTGCTACATCCATAACAGAGTTACCTTGAGAAAAGGAACCCTGTCCACAATATATGAAGTCTGGAAGGGCAGAAAACCCACTGTGAAGTACTTTCATGTGTTTGGAAGTAAATGCTATATTCTGGCAGATAGGGAGCAAAGGAGAAAAATTGATCCTAAAAGTGATGAAGGAATTTTCCTTGGATACTCTACAAACAGCAGAGCATATAGAGTATTTAACTACAGAACAAATGTTATCATGGAGTCCATAAATGTGATAATTGATGATGCTCCTACAGATGTCCCAGAAGATGTTGGAACATCTGCTGATATCAAGATTGAAGCTGAAGAAAAGAATGATCAATATAACTTCACTCAAAATGATACAAGGTCAGAAGATTCAAGCAAACCTCCCTCCATCAGAATACAGAAGGATCATCCCAAAGATTTAATAATTGGTGATCCCAACAGAGGTGTAAGCACTAGATCAAGAGAAGTGATTTCAGGTTCTTGTTTTGTGTCCAAAATAGAACCTAAAAACATCAAGGAGGCTCTCACTGATGAATACTGGATTTGTGCTATGCAAGAGGAATTAGGTCAATTCACAAGGAATGAAGTGTGGAATCTTGTTCCTAGACCTAATGACATAAATGTGATTGGTACAAAATGGGTGTACAAGAACAAGTCAAATGAACAAGGAATTGTTACAAAGAACAAAGCTAGACTTGTGGCTCAAGGATACACTCAAATTGAAGGGGTAGACTTTGATGAAACCTTTGCACCAGTAGCAAGGCTTGAATCAATAAGACTACTGTTGGGAATTGCTTGTATCTTAAAGTTCAAGCTATTTCAAATGGATGTGAAAAGTGCCTTTCTTAATGGTTATCTTAATGAAGAGGTATATGTAGAACAGCCTAAAGGATTTGTTGATCCAAGCTGTCCAAATCATGTATACAAACTCAAGAAAGCACTTTATGGTCTGAAGCAAGCTCCAAGGGCATGGTATGAAAGACTTACCACATTTCTTATCAAGCAAGGATACATAAAAGGTGGGATTGATAAAACCCTGTTTGTTAAAGATGAAGAAGGAAATGTCATGATTGCACAAATATATGTTGATGACATTGTGTTTGGTGGGATGTCTGATAAGATGGTCAAACATTTTGTCAAGCAGATGGAAGCTGAATTTGAAATGAGTCTAGTAGGTGAATTAACCTATTTTCTTGGTCTGCAAGTTAAGCAAATGGAAGACTCAATGTTCATCTCACAAAGCAAGTACTCCAAGAACATAGTGAAGAAATTTGGAATGGAAAAAGCTTCTCATAAAAGAACTCCTGCTCCTACACATTTAAAGCTGACTAAAGATGAGAAGGGTGAGAATGTAGATCAAAGTTTATATAGAAGCATGATTGGAAGCTTGTTATACTTGACTGCTAGCAGACCAGACATTGCATTTGCAGTAGGAGTTTGTGCAAGATATCAAGCTGATCCAAAAGTCAGTCATCTCAATCAAGTCAAGAGAATCCTTAAATATGTTAATGGTACTTGTGACTATGGCATAATGTACTTTCATGGTTGCAAACCTATTCTCACTGGCTTCTGTGATGCTGATTGGGCAGGAAGTGCTGATGACAGAAAAAGCACTTCAGGAGGATGCTTCTTTCTAGGAAACAATCTGATTTCTTGGTTCAGTAAGAAGCAGAATTGTGTATCTTTATCTACAGCTGAAGCTGAGTACATAGCAGCAGGTAGCAGTTGTTCTCAATTGGTTTGGATGAAGCAGATGCTCACTGAGTACAATGTCCCACAGGATGTCATGACATTGTACTGTGACAACTTAAGTGCAATCAACATATCTAAAAATCCTATCCAACACAGCAGGACAAAGCATATTGATATCAGACATCATTTCATCAGAGATCTTGTAGAAGAAAAGGTGATTTCATTGGAGCATGTAGCTACAGATCTACAGTTAGCTGATATCTTTACCAAGGCATTGGATGCTACACAATTTGAGAACTTAAGGGGCAAACTTGGAATCTGTTTATGTGATATCTAGCAGTTAATGAGATGTGCCAACATGTCATATGACATTGCATGGCATAAGTTCCAGATGGCAAAGCTAGTCTGGACTAGATGCTTGGGAATTTCATTCCTAATCATTTGGACTGCAACGGCTACTTACTTAGTAATTACTTATAAGCAGCTATCAAGAGTCTCATCACACCATCACAAGCGAATCACATTAACTAGTAATCCTTCAGAAATCATAAACCCTAAAGCTGTTCATCCTTCTTCCTCAACAATGTCTCAAAACCCTAAAACAGCTGAAGAAGTTCTCAACCAGAAAGACGTGGTTCATGCCACTCCTATTTCTATGGTGCCAATGCAATCAACACCATTAGACGAGCTCAGGGGAAGCGCTTCTCACACTAAAAAGGCAAGAACACCAAAGAGAGCTAAAGATCAAGTTTGTAGCAAAGCCAAAGGAGGCATTCCTTCTCCTGCTAACATGCCACCAAAATCTTCAAACTATGTGGATGATTCAATCAAGGAGATTGTCACCCAAATTCTGTTTGAACAAAGAAAGGTGAGTGGGATCTCTGTTCCATTGCAAACCATGCCTGCTCCCCAAGAAGAACCATCTCAAACTGCAGAGGACACTTCTGCAGAACAAGATGTCCCAATAAATGTTGGAACATCTGCAGATGAGAAAGAAAATTCATCTGATGCTGAACAGACTGAGGTCCAAGAAAAGGCCTCAAGTGAAAGTGATAAAGAAAACTCTGAGGATCAGAATAAGGCCTTAAATGAAGATAATGACAAAGTCTCTGAGGATCAGACCAAAGCCTCAGATGAAGATCTAATCCCTGCTGATCAACAAGCTGAAGAAGAGACTGCTCAATCTCCTCCAGGGGTCAACCTGGAGCAGGACTCTGATGCAGAAATCATAGCATCTGTCAAACCCAGCATAGCCAAAAGACTCAGGTCCAGGCAGGGTAAGATGCAAGCTGAAGCAGCAATTCCTGAAAAGAAGAAAGCCTCTCCAAAGAAAGGGAAAGCTAAAGCCTCTTTTGGGCCATCAAAACAATGGAGTAAAGTTCAAACTCAGAAAAGAAAGGCTGTCACACTATCAGATTCAGATGTTGAATCAGATGTCCCAACATCTCCTCCCAAGAAGAGACCAGCAATATCCAGAGCTTCATCTGCTGTACCAGAAGCTCCCTTGGACAACATATCATTTCACCATGTCTCTAGTGTGAACAGGTGGAAGTATGTGTACCAAAGAAGGGTTGCCCTGGAAAGAGAACTGAGCAGCAATGCACTTGAGTGCACAGAACTGATAGACCTCATCTCTGCTGCAGGACTGTTCAAGACAGTCTCAGACCTCTCTCCCTGCTATGAACTTCTTGTCAAAGAGTTCATTGTGAATCTTCAGGAAGATTGTTCACATGGTAAGTCCTCTGAATTCCAAAAAGTTTTTGTTAGAGGTAGATGTGTGGAGTTTTCTCCCCAAATCATAAATCAGTATCTAGGAAGAGAAACAGATGGACCAAATGAGCTAGGCAAGACAGACAATCAAGTCTGTAAGGTGATAACTGCTGACCAGGTCAAGGCATGGCCTGTGAAGGGAAAGCTATCTGTAAGCATGCTTACCAGAAAGTATGCCATGCTGAACAGGATTGGTATATCTAATTGGGTGCCTACCAACCACACTTCATCAATCTCAACTGGTCTGGCCAGATTCATCTATGCTGTGGGGACTCAAACCAAGCTGGACTTTGGAGCTTTTATCTTTGATCAAACCATGAAGCATGCCAGCTCCTCTGCAACCAAGCTACCAATTGCTTTTCCATCATTGCTGTGTGGTATTGTTCTAAGTCAATACCCTGGAATTTTAACAGAGAAGGACATTGTCTGCAAGAGAGAGAGCCCCCTGGCTTTTCACTACAAATTATTTCTCAGTCACCATGCTGCAGATGTTGAAACACCTGCTGGGACATCTGCTGGTCCCTCAACTGCTAAGTCTTCTATCTCCAAGAAAGAATTAATTGCTGAGCTAAAGTGCACCTGCAAAGAGCTTGAAGCTAGAAAGAAGAAGCTGGAGGAAATGATTAAGAGGTTGGAAAGTGAAGAAGATCAGACAGCTGCATCTGATGAAGACAGTGAAGCTGAAAGTGAAGCTGATAAAGATGAAGACACTGAAGTGGAGGAAGCTACTGAGAGTGATGAATCTGAGTGATCTGTGTATGTGAGGCATTTGTAATGACAGCAATAATTTGTAATTCTGGATAATAGTTCTTTGGCCCTTAATTTTGTGTCTACCAAGGGGGAGAACAACAACAAATTTGTACTGCTGGTTATTTTGAATGAAATCTGTTTGTGTATGTCTGAACTGAATCAGTGTGATTTAATGAATAATTCTGTTGGAACAAGACTGGGCACATATATGTTTGAGGGGGAGTAATCTCAAATAAGAATCAACAGAAAAGTAATGCTATACTCTGATAAAAAGAACTTCTGCTGCACTCTGAAAACCAGAAAAGATGTTAGCCAAAAATTAGCCAAAGGGGGAGTTTGTAGATGTTTAAGAATTGGCAGAATTTTTGACCAAACAAGAAATGTTAAATTCAGTTCAGAATGTCCTATCAGATGTTGGGACATTAGCAAACAGAGTATGTGAACTTGGTTCAGGATGTCCTACCAGATGTTGGGACATTGTATAAATGACTAAGTTCAGTTTTGTCAGGATGTCCCAACAGATGTTGAGACATCTCAGACCTGCTACCAGAATTAATTATTGATTAACAGATCAGAGATATTTAAGGAAAACTATCTGGAATTAATTAATGATGGATATAAAACAGAACAAGGCGCATCTGTAGGGAGTTTTAAATTGAAGATTCAGATTAAAACAGAAGACCTAATGCACCTAGAATATAGGAGGTAACAAACCCTAAATTCAAGGTGACAGCTGCTGCACATTAGGGCTGGATCATTCTACAGAAAGCCCAAAATTCAGAGACCTATTTAAACAACAGAAACTCATAGAATTGAGTGCGAATTTTAGAATACTAAATAGGGTGTCTAGTGTTTTAATAGCAGGTTGTTTTTATGTACCACTTTATGAGCTTTTAAGCAAAAGTGCATTTGTGACTTGATTGAAACTTTGAAGTAAAATCAAGTTGTTCTTGTTTGAAGGATGTCTTCAATTTTTGTAAACTTGTAAACTTGATCACTGGGTGATTGAGGGGGAGTGAGTAGGGTACTCTTATCTAAGTGAGTCTTAGGTAGAAATTGCATTGGGTAAGTATTAAGTGATAGATTAAACAGGGTGGTTTAAGTCTAGAATTAATATTACTAATAGTGGATTTCCTCCTGGCTTGGTAGCCTCCAGATGTAGGTGTGGTTATACACTGAACTGGGTTAACAAACTTCTGTGTTGTTTATTTTTCCTGCTGTTTAAGTTTTGGTTAAATTTGTCAAATGTCCTATTAAGTGTTGGAACATCTCTTAGGACATCTCATTACAGAATTTCACATAGTTTGGTTGGTCATTGAGTTTTGCAGGTTTTGCTAGGATTTGTTTTTTTCGCAGGAAATACCCTAGTAGATTTCGCAGCAAATTTTGAAGGACTGGAGGTTGAAGACGACTGCTTCCCGCGCGCTCAGGAAATTCAAATATTGTTGAAAATATTTTATGAATTATGTTTGGTTTATTTATCACAAGCGTGCTTGTGGTTCAGTGGTAAGACTGATGCGTGTATATTGTGAGGTCACCAGTTCGATTCTTGGCCAGTCCATTATTTTTGTTCTATTTTTCAGAATAAAAGAAGATTGAATATATTATAGTTTCTTACCATTCAATAATCAGATGGGCTCTTCCAGCCAGGTGGTAATGCGCGCATACTTGTATACATGAGGTCCTGGGTTCAACACCAACCCAGGCCTTTTTATTTCTATTATTTTCCAGATTTTTCAAGCTTAAGGCATAAAACTAAGGGAGATTCATTGTTGTTACATTGATGGTGCGCAGCTCAGTTGGTCACTCTCTTCATTATCCAGGTTAGGGACCTGGGTTCAAATCCCAGGTCCAGTTTTTTTTGATTTTTTCTTATTTTCTTTTATGTTTACTATTTCCTATATTATATTATTATATGTTTTTTTAAATTATAAAAATGCAAATATTGTTTTCTTATAAATTATAATGTATATATGTTTTGTTTTAAAATTCTAAAAAAAAATGATTGTTATTATTATATATTTATAAAATGTATATAAGTACCATTTAATTAGTTTTTATATATTATAAATTAGAAAAACCCTAGAAAATATTTTCTAAAAAAACAAACCCTAATTTCCAAAACCCTAATTTATTTTCTAAATACTTATTAAAAAAAAACTTAATTGTTATTCTCTAATTTTTAAATATAATTGTCATGTATATATTTATTATAATCTTTAATATAATTAGTTTATTGTAAATATAATAACTAATTAAATTAAATTTTGTAAATATGATTAATTTTATGAATATAATATTTAAAACTTATTTTCTCTTTATAATATGTAAATATTGTTTTAATAAATAAATGTTAATATATGTTTAAAATGATTAAATTTGTAATAATTAAAATTTATAATTGTATTATGTTTAAAAATTTTATTTAATTATTAAATGTTATATGTTAAAATTAAAATTTGTGTTTATTATTTTAATCATGTCATTATAATATTTTTCTATTTATTTTTGCTTATTATTATCTTAAAATTTTTATCTTATTATTTTTTCTAACCTTGTCTATTTTTCTAATTATTATTGTTTCATTTAATTATTTTCACTAACTTTATTCTTAATATTTCTACTAACCTTATTTTTTTAATTATTGTTATCACTAACCCCTATTTATTTATTTATTTATTTACTTATTATTTATTGCTTATTTATATTTTGCTTTATTATTTATTCTTGCTATTTATTTATTATTATAATCATGTAATTGCTTCTTGGTGTAATTTTGTAAATATTTAATTATTTAATTATTGATATGGTTAGTAATTTAGGGAGTGTAAATATGTATTCTCTTAAAATTAATTCTAGATCACTTTTAATCATAAGATAATTAAATTGGACACTCACATACGTAAGTCGATTTTAATCGCCGTCACACTTTCTAAGGTTATCCCTCAAGTTGCCTACGAATAAGGTCAAGTGGGGTGTATAAAGCAAGTCCCTTTAAAAAGAAAAATCATCAAGTCCCTCATGGTTGCCTTTACGAATCGAGTCCCTTCGAATAATGATGATAGTCCCTCCTATATGCTTATTACACCCCACAGTTGCCTTCATAAAACAGAATGTCCCTCACATGTCCCTTACATCCAAGGTAATGACTACCTACTCCTTAATAGTAGGGATAGTCTTACCAATGAAAGGATAAAGAACAAGAAAGACTTAAAACTTTAGGGTAGGTTCCTCTTATGTACTTGCTCACTTCAAAAAACTTTTCAAACTCTTCACAATTTCAAACAAATTTTCAAAAACAAGTTTTTACGCATCCGTACATGGATCATTATCAACTATTCTGAAAATTTTTCTATTCACACACTACACTTTCAAAAACAATTCAAAAGTGAGCTAAGTAACTAAGAGCCCATGGATAACCATGGATGTAAAGGGTGCTAACACCTTCCCTTTACATAACCTACCCCCCGGACCCAAAATATTCTCTTAAGGTCTTTCCTGTTCTTTTATACCCTTTCCTTTTGGATAAAATAAAAGTCGGTGGCGACTCTTGCTATCCGCAACATAACTAAAGTCAGTTCTCCCACCGTGTTACACTATGAAGATATGCCAGGTGTAACACCCCAAAATTTGCCCTCTTAATTTATTACTTCGACTGGCTTATGTTTCATGTTCATCAACCTTTTTTAAAATATTTGCACTCATATGTTTTGGGCTCTGAAGACCTGGGATCGAAGCATATTCTTGTAATTTGCTTATTTCTATTCAGAGGATTTATCTAGGTATTACGCCCAAATTGAAGCAAAATTTGATCTCTTACGAGTTCCTCCATATCATCCATTGTTGTGGTCAAAGCACTTTATTTGTTGTTTATGACTCGATTCAAGAATGGTATTGCCAAGCGATTTAAGAAGCGTGATTTGAGGTATTATTGATTCGGGGGATTCATCATGGTATCATAAAGTTCTTGAGAATTGGTCTGTGGTCAAGATAAAAAAAAGGGGTACATTGGTTGTGATTTACTTGGAAGGCATGGTTCAAGCCTACCTTGAATCCAGTAATCCGTTTCCCGTACTCTATTAAGCCCTTTTTTAAATTCGGTCCATTATTACCATCTCTATCTTAAACTCATGATCATTTTCAAGCCCACTATCCATAAACAATTTCTTTTATAATCTATTCCCTATCTCACAAAAATTCAAATTCATTTGGAAAGGAGAAAAAAAAAACTACAAAAAACAATTAAAATTCATTATCCCAATTGTCCAAGTCCAAAAATCCATTTTTTTTATACTTATCATTATTAATCATGTTGTCAATTCTTGTTTTGGCTTTTTGTCTAGAACCTAACTTTCAAACCATTTTCTACAAACTTTTACCCATTCTCAAGTTTCAATCACCTCATAAATCAGTTTCAAAATTCTATTCTCATGTACACATTCGCATGGTAAACACTTCAAGTGTTTATATTTTAATCAATTCATTAAAACTATTAATGCAATGTCATAACCAGTTAATTAAGCAATTTGCAAAAATAATAAGTAATATACATATAATAATCCATTTCCTATCTAAACTGAAAAATTACATGAGAGGAAGATGCTTGAAGTTTTAATTACAGTAAAATCTCCCAAATATTTTTCTAACTGTCTCTAACAAACTATAACAAGGCTCTAACTGAAAAAACAAACTGTTAACCGAATATTTCTGGAAGCTTCAGCTTGACTTATATATCCTAATTCATCTCCAGATTTGGGGGCTTCTTCTTTTTCTCATTCACTTCACCTCACCATTTTTCTTCTTTTTCTTCTGACTTTTCCTTCACCAATAACTTCAAGAACACCTTCAATGGGTTCTCATCATTCAATATCCTCATTGTAAAACCTGCAAAAATCAATATTCACCAATCAATACAGAATTCGCGGATGTGATCCAACAGTTAAGTAAGAAGCAAATTCAATTCGCTCAAAGAATTGAAGCAAGAACACAAAATATTCAAACAACAATTCAGAAGCAAAAAGGAAAGACAATTTAACAGGACTGAGAAAGGGGAGGAAAAATGATCAACGCCATTACCTTGAAGCACTGTGTCATCAATCTTCAGTAATCCTAACCGAGTTCTTACAATCCGCACATCAACATTTCAATCTTCAAGCATTCATCTCTCATTCATCCCTCACCTCCAAATCACTCAAATATTGAAGCTGCATACTTCTGTGAATGGAGGAAGCCAGAAATCTATTAGGACCAGCTCCCCTGATTCATTGCAAACCTCACTCGCAGCTAAGTCAGGCAGTCCGCAGCTTCTGCAACCATTAGAAAACCTTTCAACGTTCTTCAATATCTTTGCAAGAACCTTCTCTCATCTTAATCAATCATCAAAAATGGCACAGTGAGAAAAAATGAAAATGTATAGGATGCGAAATTCGAGTTTAACAAACTCATAACAGATTTTTACCTTGGAAAGTTTCCAAGTAACTCTGAGACACTCAAAAGTCAGGGAGAAAGAACCTCCATTATTCTTCACATCTTCAGGAGTTTCACGGCAGTTCGAAAGCGGTATCACTCCCCAACCGTCTGGATCGTCATCAACAAACTCAACTGCGAGCTTCAACAATCATCATTGCCCTCATCGATCGGCTCAGTTTCATCAGCATCAACCTGCAAGCAAACGGAGTTATTGACAGAGAATCCACAAAGAAACGCAAAAAAAACAGTAACGTAGATCCATACTCGTCAAAACGTCTTCGTTCTACAGGTACGCCAACTCGACTTGAAACTTGCAAATATTGGCTACTACGATATAGGTTGCGGTTAGAGGAACGAAAACCCTTTGATTTTGAGCAATAATTTGTGAGTTTGAGAGCTGGAAGTGGGAGATCCGTGTGTTAGGGTTTCACGATTTAGATTTAGGTTGGGGGGCTAGGTTTCGTGTGGGGTTATGGTGATGTAGACGACGAAGACCGAGAAGCGCCTCCCAGTGGCGCGGCTTGTTCCAACGGCGAGGATAGGTTGATTTGAGGGGAGGTACTTGGGAAGACGGAGATGGCGTGGCTAAGGGAGAGAAAGGGGAAAGGAGTTCGGGAATTAGGTTTAGATTTTTGTTGAAGAGGATGAAGAATGAGAAAAGACGAATGGTTATGGCGGCGGTGGTGATGGATTGGAGAGGGTGACCGGATTAGGGTTACGATTTTGGGGAAGGAGAAGGGAAGGCGGCGTGAAGAAGAATGGCATAGGGTTTGTGAGATGTCCATTTTATGTTTATGTTCTTATGTTAATTAAAAAAAAAATATGAAGATAATATTAGATTTAATATTAGTTAATGATAATAAAACATGATTATTCCTCTTTAAAGACAATTTAATCCACCATATTGTGAGTATTAATTTGAATTAGGATTAGCATAAAATAATGGATCATTAAACCTAAAGACCAAGCACTAATAAAGTTTAATAAAAATCATTAATCCTGGGCTTACACAAATTACTACCGACACCCCCATGCTGAGCCCAACTCATTTTAACATAGAAAATGTTTCTATTTGCACCCCCAGGCTCCTATGCGAATTGGGCCCATAAGAATTACTATTCCCACCCCTATTTTTGGCCCAGTTGCCATTTTAATTTAGAAACGTTACTGTTTCTACCCCCCTCATATTTTCTTTCTTTTTGGTTTTTTCATTTTAATGCCCTTTAATTTAATTCACAAATAAATATTAAAAAGCGTATTAAAATTCTATAAAAAATTATGGTAGGATATTAAGATATTTTAGAACCATGTCCAATTTTTAATTTTTTAATTTTAACCATTTTTCGATTTAATTTCGATTTATTTAATTTAATGGACTTATATTGAATTTCCATTTGGACATATAAATTTGTACGATTTATTTCTACCACTTCCCATAATATTTTCTGCCCATTCTTTTTGCTATGATTAAAAGACAAGTTAAGGTACCTAGAATATTTTTTTGGTGAATTTTTAGGACATTTTTTCTATTGTTTTGGTAGTATAATTTGTGTAATTTTGTGAATAACTTTAGTTAGGTTTAAGTGGTCATTTACCCTAGTTAGAATAAGAATTCTTTAGAGATTTTTTAATATGGTGCTATAATCAGTTTGAAGACCTTAGGAATTTAATTTCATATTTTTCTCATGACTTTTAATATTTTTGCCATTTTAATTCATTCCTTCACATTATGCATGTACATAATTCATATCATTCACTAACTATTTGCTTTTTCTTTGTGCAAGGTATGTTTTCAAGGATTGGCTTATTGGACTTGGATATTTTTATGCCTTAATTGTGTTTTATACTTTGTATGCGTTGTGATGTAATATCCTAGAACTTGTATGCTTTTATAATTTCCTTAATTAGGATTAGAAAAGATAAAAACAAATCGTTAGAAAATGAAAATCTCAAAAAAAAGTAAAAGGCTCGATCCAACGTCGAGTATATTTTCAAATAAATAAATAAAGTTCATATTATTTTAGGGTTCTTCGATTACCATCGTTCCATTCCATTCAACCAAAATCAAACCTTGTATGTTTCATACCATAAGTCGTGTGTCTTAGCACCACGCAACCGACCCACCCGAACCATTGTTCCATCCCGTTTACATTTCATATACGTTTTTACCTACCATGACCTAGGAGGACCCTATTGCTCATTACTAACTTCTTTTACTTGCATGTTTAGTCTTATATCTCTTATATCTCTTAGGTAGATTTTAATTTCAAACCTCACTAACCATAGATTATCCATGAATTCAACTGATTTAGGGTAAGTCTAGTTTCCCTTAGAATGTTTACCTTTTACAACTTGAGTCTCTTCTCATCTTGAAAGAAAATCAAAAACACTTAATAAAGGAAAAGGTGTACAATGCGCCACGAGCCTTAAGCTATACGGGGAATGATTAGTGGAGGTCTCCTTCACTCTTCTAGGATGCTTTACAAACGTTCCATTGGGGGCGATCTTGGAAAGTATTCGCTCCTGTGTCATAGTCTTTAGTGTTGTACATTCAATAAACACAAATTCAAAACATTTCTTCTAAAAAACAACAAACCAAGAAGTCACGTCTTCTTTCTCATCTCATACTCTTTGCGGACGAATGTGACTTGTCTCGACAGTTCAAACAGCGACACGGTAAACACCCTCGAGTCAGAGCCGGTAACACTTAAGCTAGAACTATGGCAACGTCATCCTAAAAACCACAAACGAGTGTAAGCCTTAGTTAGACGAACTACGGCGTCTCTGATCCTCATTCATCCCGATGAGGTACGTAGGCAGTGGGGTAGGGCCCATTCGAGCACAATCTTTCTTTTTCCCTACATTTTCCCCCCTTTTATTCCCATTTGTTAATTTCGTTTCTTTTCTCATTTCCATTTCATTCCAGATAGCTATTCTTTCAGTTAAACAGCATATTATTTTTCACCCTTTGAAAACAGACTTATAAGCGTGGATCCCGTCGAGTACGGCGGACGGATTGGGGTGCTAATACCTTCTCAATTCGTAACCGACTTCCGTATCCAGATCTTTGGTTCGCAAGGCCTCGTCCTTCTCCTTCTTCCTTAGGTTTGTGCAACATTACCTTTCCCATTCATTCGGGATAAAAATGTCTGGTTGGCGACTCTACCTTTTCCGCGCCACTTTCGCGTTTGTACTAGGATGAAAATCCCGGGAGCGACAGCTGGCGACTCTGCTGGGGATTTTTAGAAATTCTAAATTCCCCTTCGAGAGTCAATCCTAGCGCTTGTCTGTTGCTGTTTTCTTTGGGTGCTTTTTCATTCGCTGTTATGCTTTAGTTTAGCTTTACTGTTTTGATTACAGTTTATCGCTTTCCTTTACAGCTTTATTTACAGCTTTCTGCACTTTACTTTACTGTCGCATATACTGGCATACTGTACTGGCTGTTCTGGTTTTTCTTGGCGGGATGGGATTATTGTGAGATAAGCCAAATACCCGGCTTGAGTATACACATAGGATTTAGAGTGGGCAGTCGTGTGGCTTGCGTGGTCTTGAGCACGTGTAGTTTTCACGAGTCCCACACCCAGATCAGGCTCTCTTGGGATAGGTTCTATACTGCCTAGGCAGACCATAGAATGTTCCCACCTGAGCTGCTAACACTGGGAACCGATCATCGAGGACCTTAGTGGAAACAACCCTCTCCAGTGGTGACAGTGGCAGACCACATTTCGTGGCAAACCCATTCGCACCCGAGGGCCCACTAGGAAATCGCATAGGATGACCTTGTTCTCTCATAGGAACCTGGTTAAAGCAACTGGTCGTATGACGGTAGTATTGTACCCTTCGGGATGAATGTACTATTGTTTCTCGACTTCAGTGCTTGAAGCCGGGAACTTATGAGGGATGCTTGTTTTTCCGGAATTCAGCTGAGGCCTCCCTGAGTAGTACATAATGCCAAACCGATTCCCTGATTTGGTCATGAGCCATTTCTCGGAAATGGTGAACGTATTATTGCTATTCGGCTTTGAGAGTCCGTGATGTTGACCCGTAGTAGCAACACCCGTGAGATTGGGAGGGGTTTACAGGTTTGCAGGAACCCTAAAACTTCCAACATACCCGCTTTTGCCAGTGTTACTCAATGATATGATCCGGTCCTATATGATACTTGGTTGAGAATTCTGGAACTTCTGCACAGAGATACTGATATCATGATCTTCACCAACACTTGGTTATCTGATCCACGCCAGCGTCGGACCGCTGACTGCATGCCAGTTGCATACATGACATCATGGCATTTTAGCATACATGTTCGGTTACTTCTAAGGATCCCATATCTGGATTATGTCGGATTTTGTTCTGCATTAAAACTTGGATCAAAACGGATGGATTCCTTGGAAATAACCGAACATGGCATTTGCATACATCCTTGCATTTTTTGCAGTTGTTTAGAGACAAATTCTTATCCTGACCTGGTTTCTCTCCAGAATGGTCAATTTGAATCACGACTGTCAAGGTTTAGACATGGAACAACTCCGAGCGGAGGTGACCGAGATGAAGGCCCAACTGGGGCATGTTGTAGTGGACATTCGAGCGTTGTCCCAGGATCAGAAGTTGTTGAGAGAAGAATTCAACCTGATGAAGACTCAGATAAAGCTGCTTACAGGAATCATGAATACTATGTCGAAAAAGGAAAATAGTTGTGTGTCAGCCTTTCAAACAGAAGGTCATGTTTCTCCCATCTCCTTGGGATGTCCAATAAATCAGGGTTCTTTAGATGGATTTCCTCTACAGTTCGAATCTCTTCACCAGCAATCGCCACTCGGCAATCAGGAAGAGCATCAGATAGGAACCAACTCCACATGTGAACTGAATGATCCTACACAAATCTTTACCAACGAAGTGAGCACTTTCTTTCCTTATCAGGGGTCCTCCTCAGGCGCTACGCCTTGGTTTCCAGAAGAAATACTTCAACCGATTTCATCTATAACTCCTCCATTGCTAGCAACCCGTCATCAACAGGTTCAAGAAAGGGTTATTGATCCGATACACATGTCTTATGCTGAATTATGTCCTCAACTGCTCAAAATGGGATTGATTGAGTGTCACGAGCTAACTCCTCCTTCAGCATGCAGGAATACAAAAGAAGTGGTCAACTTTCCTTCTTCTAGAATCATTGCTCAGTCCAAGTCTTCAAAGGGGCTGCATCAACAATTTTCATTCACTCCTCAGCCAAGTACGAGTAAGAAAGTACAGGGACATGTCAGGCGTCCAACACAGTGTCAACAACGAAGTTTTCAATCACGACCACAGGGTCAGCAACAACAGGCACCGAGACCGTTTCAGGAAAGAACAAGAGCGAGGAACCGCAGATTTGATCCTATCCCATGTCCATATGCTGTATTTCTTCCAGAGCTACTGAAGTTGAACTTGGTCGAACTCCGAACCATGAGGGCTCCTTCTGCTGATAATCTACCACCAAATTTTGATCCACACTCCATGTGCGAATTCCATTCAGGTGCCCAGGGGCACAGTATTGAGAAATGTTGGGCTTTTCAGAACAAGGTACAAGACCTAATTGAGTCCAAGACAATCATTTTTTCTCCTCATCCAAAGGTACTCCAGAATCTGATGCCTAATCACGACGGAACCAGTGTCACGGTTATTCTACCAAATGGTCCATGTTAAGCTGAAGTCTTCAAGTCAATCACCCAGGACGCCAGGGTATTCATGAGGCAAATAGAGCCAGCAGTATTCAAATACTCTCAGTGATGGCATTTATGTGATTGCCTTTCTTCATTGTTCGTTTTTCATCCCTATTGAGGGGAACTACGTCACTCTGATTCTTCATTGGTCATTAGTCAATGGAGATACGTAGGTAGAAGATCGTCAGGTCTTTCCGAGCAACCTTTTGGGGCAACTTTACTCCCCAGCTTCACTCTTTCCTTCAGATGTCTCGCGTCAGAGTCAGAATAGCTAGAAGAGGAAGTATTACTGCCATGGTTGAGCATGCAACTACAAATTGAAGATTACAAGTCTGTGAAAAGAGCTATTGATCGTTGAAAGTATCCAAGACTGACAGGTCCAGACGGAGCCAAGCCTCCTCAACTACGGCAATATTCAGTTTCTTTACTGCATTTCCATTTGTAGTTTCTTTTATATGTTAAACATTTGTCTACATGTATGAAATTTGTTTGCTTTTGAATGTTAGAAATAATAAAACTCACATGTTTTTCTTGAAGTAAATTCATTTGCATTCCCTTATAATTTTGCATATGTATATCGCAATACCAATTGTCATGCTTAAATTCTATGAGGGAGAATGACGAAACAAAAACGCAAAGTCTCTAATTGTGTGCTCTCAAGTAAGACCTTGTTGACGATGTACAGGCATTTTTTCAAATCCTAAACACTGGAGATATAAGGAAGATTAACCCTTGCTAACCCCTTTGAGCCTTGTAGTAGGAGTTTATTTTCAAATAAAAAACCCTCACATGTAACCCAGGGGCAGGGTAGACGTCAGCTAATCAGATCAAGCGTTCAAACTTTCATAAAGAAGTGTATTTGAAGATCCGTTGCATTCCACTATGCTAATCAAGAGGTCCAAAGACCCGAAACCACAATGGTTATCCAAGTCAAAAGGTCCAAAGATTGAAAACCACAATGGTTATCCTTCGTCGACCAAAGAATGAGGCAGTCACAACCCTCGCGAAGCAATCCAGACAAACAGTGTCACGCGACTTGTTCAGAGTACAAAAAGAAAAAGAAAAGAAAAGGCCCGCTAAGTCGAAACTTGAAAACAAGCGACTTAGGCAAAAGTTAGGGCATCCCGCTGGACTTCACAATCAAGGATTCACAAGAATCAGTCCAGGCAAAAGTTAGGGATAAAGCAAAATAACGCAAAAGCGAAAGACAAAAAGGATTACACAAGAAAGATCCTCAAATGAGAGCAAAGTCGTGTGGCACAGACACGAAAGATAGAGGAGTGACTGACTCTCAACAATAACTTGACTGGTGCTTGAACTAATAGCAGCAATGGTTCTTCAATCAACTCGAAACCTTTATGAAAGGTGAATGCTTGTGAAAACTAGTTGAACATAGGAATGGAGAACATCACGAAGAGCGGGTGGGCACAAATAAACTTCGAGCCTATATCCTTTGTTTCTATAACCGGGAACCAGGCCACGATACAACCCTCAAAAGTCCTAACTGAAGCAGGGTTAATTTGAGAGCACACTACCACGAGACCGCGTTCCTGACTCCTACGAGTTATGCTAAAAGACAGTTGTTGGTATTGCATGTACATATTTTCATTCAAAATAATGTCGTATCTTAACCAGTGATTCTCTCACGAAGGTTAAACGATCCATTTTCAAAACTTCAAGTTTAACATGTGTGTTGCATTAGAATTTTCATTCTAAGAATAAACATTTTCTCACTTGCATACATTTGTTGAGCATTATAAATGGTTCACATGCGGAAATTCAATCTAGAAGCTCAAGCTTGCCAAGTTGAGAAGTATAAAACCTTTGAAAGACTGTCACATCGAGGTACACTTTTCCGAAAAAGCTTCTTTGAGCAGGGACTTTCCCAATTAGTCATGACAAGAGCCAACCAATCTGGGGCAGTCACGTCGAGCAATCTCTTCAAAATTAGAGTACTGAGCCAATCTGGGGCAGTTATGTGGAGCAATCTCTTCAAAATTCAGTCAAACTGGGGCAATCACCTCGAGATTCAGATCTCTCCAAGAGCGAAGATCAGTCAGTCAGGCGCAAAGCTAGTCAAATACTCATACTGGGGCAGGCCACCCCAACAGTACAAAAGTTCATTCTTTCCCGAAGATAGACGATCGAAAGCATTTACCCGGAGTTTAGAATACCGTGGTCACTTGTCAAGCCAACTATCTCGTTCAACACTTCTGACAGATACAAACTCATCCGCATTGGCAATGGTTACCTCCCCAGCAAGGTTATTACATTGATTCATGCAGTCGTTACAATACCTAAGAGTTTAAAGACGCCAAGTCTTTTTGTAAAATCCTCTTGAGGTGAAATCCATACGGAAGCAGCTGATCCCCAGCCCGGGACAATTTGAAATCTTTCCTCCCCAGCAGGACGTGTCTCGGTGTTGTCATCTCCAACAGGCAAATGGAAGTTGTCCTCACTAAAGTCAGCACTTTTTCTTTCAGTTGGTTTCCTTGATCTTGATTCCTCATCAGATCCAAGGCAATTCTTATTCCCCTAGAAGATTTCAGATAAATCATTCTCCTCCCCAGCAGGTCCATAAGAGTGGATATTCCTCAATAATCAAGGTATCCTAGGGGCACGACCCTCAAATCTAAAAGTCCAATTTATTTTTGGCAAAGGTGATGATTCGGACAGATGAATTATTCACGCTCCTCTCTGACAGAGATGTTATCCCCACAGGGCTTCTTGATATCGAATTCGCGATCATTGTGTTTCCCCACAGAGTTAGCAGGGACTTATTACTTCCGTGTCAGGAATTTCTTTTACATTCACACCAGTTCATTAACAATACTCAAGACATAATATCCCCAGTGTCATGGGGCAACATGCCGTGCAAACTCAACATATGTAAAGTCCAGCCGCAGACTGGCCAAAGTCCATCTTCGGGTGGCAGATTTCAAAGTCCAGCCGTAGACTGGCCAAAGTCCATCTTCGGGTGGCGAATTTCAAAGTCCAGCCGCAGACTGGCCAAAGTCCATCTTCGGGTGGCAAGCTGCAAAAGTCCACCCGCAGTGTGGCAAATCTCAAAAGTCTCCCGTAGTGAGCAAAAGTCTCCTGTAGTGAGCAAAAGTCCACCCGCAGTGTGACAAATCTCTAAAGTCCCCCGCAGTGGGCAAAAGTCTCCCGTAGTGAGCAAAAGTCTCCCGTAGTGAGCAAAAGTCCACCCGCAGTGTGGCAAATCTCTAAAGTCCCCCGCAGTGGGCAAAAGTCTCCCGTAGTGAGCAAAAGTCTCCCGTAGTGAGCAAAAGTCTCCCGTAGTGAGCAAAAGTCCAGCCGCAGACTGGCCAAAGTCCATCTTCGGGTGGCAAGTTCCAAAAAGTCCACCCGCAGCGTGGCAAGTTTCAAAAGTCTCCCGTAGTGAGCAAAAGTCTCCCGTAGTGAGCAAAAGTCTCCCGTAGTGAGCAAAAGTCCAGCCGCAGACTGGCCAAAGTCCATCTTCGGGTGGCAAGTTCCAAAAAGTCCACCCGCAGCGTGGCAAGTTTCAAAAATCTCCCACAGCGAGCAAAAGTCCACCCGCAGCGTGGCAAGTTTCAAAAATCTCCCACAGCGAGCAAAAGTCCACCCGCAGTGTGGTAACTCTTTAAAGTCCACCCGCAGTGTGGCAAAGTATTTCGAAGTCCAACCGCAGATTGGCGAAAGTCCATCCACAGGGTGGCATCATATCACAAGTCCACCCACAGTGTGGCAACTCTTTAAAGTCCACCCGCAGTGTGGCAAAGTATTTCGAAGTCCAACCGCAGATTGGCGAAAGTCCATCCACAGGGTGGCATCATATCACAAGTCCACCCACAGCGTGGCAATTTCCAAAGTCCACCCGCAGTGTGGCAAAATATTCTGAAGTCCAACCGCAGATTGGCAAAAGTCCATCCTCAGGGTGGCAAAGTATCTTAGAATTCTACTACAAGTTGATAGAAGTCCACCCACAGCGTGGCAAGTCGTTACTCGTCTAATTTCATAAGGCATTGTTGCAGCCTATCAAAGTCCATCCACAGCGTGGCAATTTCTAAAGTCCACCCGCAGTGTGGCAATGTATTTTGAAGTCCAACCGCAGATTGACGAAAGTCCATCCTCAGGGTGGCATCATATCACAAATCCACCCACAGTGTGGCAAGTCAGTAGCCATCTGACATCATTCAAAAGGCATCCCATGTTTACTATTTCTTCCCATCATAATTATATCCAAGCGGAGATCGGTCGGTTGAGTCTATCTCCCTGTTCTTCTGCTGCAGAGTGCAAATTTTCTGGATGTTTCTAGTATTCAATCCCTGCATACTTCAAATGTCTGAAAGCAATTGCTATCATCCATTCAAGTCTACAGTGATTGAATATGGGCAGCTGTAACACCCCAAAATTTGCCCTCTTAATTTATTACTTCGACTGGCTTATGTTTCATGTTCATCAACCTTTTTTAAAATATTTGCACTCATATGTTTTGGGCTCTGAAGACCTGGGATCGAAGCATATTCTTGTAATTTGCTTATTTCTATTCAGAGGATTTATCTAGGTATTACGCCCAAATTGAAGCAAAATTTGATCTCTTACGAGTTCCTCCATATCATCCATTGTTGTGGTCAAAGCACTTTATTTGTTGTTTATGACTCGATTCAAGAATGGTATTGCCAAGCGATTTAAGAAGCGTGATTTGAGGTATTATTGATTCGGGGGATTCATCATGGTATCATAAAGTTCTTGAGAATTGGTCTGTGGTCAAGATAAAAAAAAGGGGTACATTGGTTGTGATTTACTTGGAAGGCATGGTTCAAGCCTACCTTGAATCCAGTAATCCGTTTCCCGTACTCTATTAAGCCCTTTTTTAAATTCGGTCCATTATTACCATCTCTATCTTAAACTCATGATCATTTTCAAGCCCACTATCCATAAACAATTTCTTTTATAATCTATTCCCTATCTCACAAAAATTCAAATTCATTTGGAAAGGAGAAAAAAAAACTACAAAAAACAATTAAAATTCATTATCCCAATTGTCCAAGTCCAAAAATCCATTTTTTTTATACTTATCATTATTAATCATGTTGTCAATTCTTGTTTTGGCTTTTTGTCTAGAACCTAACTTTCAAACCATTTTCTACAAACTTTTACCCATTCTCAAGTTTCAATCACCTCATAAATCAGTTTCAAAATTCTATTCTCATGTACACATTCGCATGGTAAACACTTCAAGTGTTTATATTTTAATCAATTCATTAAAACTATTAATGCAATGTCATAACCAGTTAATTAAGCAATTTGCAAAAATAATAAGTAATATACATATATGTAAACACCCCAAATTTGCCCTCACCCATTCACACCATGGCTTGTGATCATTCTCATATGCATAAACACAATCATATCATCTCACATCTCATTTTTGATTCACTGCATAGTTTCTAAGTCATCTGCACCTAGGGTTTGTGATCTGAGCAATCTCAAAGCTTCTTGAACCACTCCAGAGGCCATCAATCACTTCAAAGGGGTCCACATGTGTTCTTATATCATATTACATCCTCTCAAAGTCAAAATTGCAAAAGAATCACAAGAACTGAGGTTTGAATGGATGCAGAGCCAGGTTTGACTGCACAGTTGACTGAAAACTAGGGTTTTGGTTTCAGAGGCCATAACACCAAATTTTTTGGTCATTATTGTTTCCATTGGTCTCTATATGGTATAGGGAGTATGCATATCAATTTTCATGAAGAAATTCCATGGGGAAGTCATCTGATCAAAGGTTGACTTTCTAGACAAGTCAGTGCAAAATCAGGGCATCTGAGGCCCCCAATGACCCAACCAATGGTTGATCTTCATCATTTTGAGTGTATATGATCTTTATTTGATCATGGAAGAAGGTTGAAGTTCACAAAAATCAAGAATTTAGGGTTTTTGTAAATGTTGACTTTTTGGGCATAGTTGACTTTTCAAGAATGCTTCATTTTAGGTCATTTTTCAAGCCTTAATTCTTGATCCAAAAATGCTTCAAATGGAAAAACTTTGGTCATGAAAGTTGTAGATCTCATCTTTCCCTTTTCAAAAAGTACAAGAACATGATCAAATTCTTCTTGGATCAAAAGTTATGGTGTGACAAAGTTGCCAAAAATCACTTATTTTCAAGATATGCACCAAGTGTGAAAATTGCAAAATCATGTACCAAGGCAAATTGCAACTTCTAATTGGCATCAAACCATCACATAAACATCATGTAAGTACTAAAATTCAGAATGGACTAGGCATTGCTCATGTTTCATGGCTTTTGGGACAAGATCTTTCCACATGAACCAAAAAGCAAACAACTTGCAAAATCATCATGATCACTTCACCCACTTGCTGCATTGGCCCTTGAACCAAGCTAGCCCTCTCCCCTCATCTTGCTGCGCATCACACAGCCCATGTACTAGCCTAGAAGCTGCCCATACTTTCTCTTACACAAGAGTTGACAAATTGCAAAAGTGGCCATACCAATCAATAAAGGGCAGGTCACATCAGCTGACCAATAGGAGTCCTTTATGCAAAGCAAAGGCAAGCCATTTCATACATCAAGCCAGGCTGAAACACTACACAACACCACATTCACAAAACACACCCTAGCTGCATTTTGCTTCGAAACTCTCTGCCCAGCCTTCAAACACTCAAACTATTTCCACACATCATCTCACCTTGCCTTGTTGAGTAGAAACCACCAAGAGCCAGGCCTGCTTTGATCAAGAACACCCCATTGCCATCATTCACCTCAAGCTGCAGTTTCATTCGAATCTCTCTCCACAGCTTACAAACATCCAAACAAACTTTACAAACCTTCTCCACACACCATCTGGATCACAGAGAACCACTTACCATGGCCTGAAACTGCTTGAGTCACCATTGCCATTTCCAACTGAGCTGGAGCAGAAGTTGATTAAACTCTTCATTCAGCCAACATAAATTCCTCTTGAGCATTCAAGCATCACCAGAGGGTTAAGTGGAGTGGTTTTCATCAAGAGGAGAGGCCAGAAAGTCATCAGAGTGAAAGCTTCGAATCTCAGGTAGCTCTAGAATTATTTTTCCAGAAATCGTTTTTCATGTTATAAACTTGTTCTCTATGTTTCACTGAGCATCCTGGTGTTTTTGGTTTTTGAAATGGTGTTGAAATGAGTATTTAATTAGCTTCTGAAACTCCGTGACCTAGAAATTTGTTTTGTTCGATTCATGAATTTGAGGAAGAATAAATTTGTTTTGACTTAGGGTTTTGATTCAGGGGGTCATGGGAATCATTTCTGTATGCTTAAGTTTCATTTTTGTTACGTTTTGAGGGAGTTTGGAGATTTTCAGGTGGACTTCCCACCAGAGAAGACGACCGAAGGTCTTCTCCGGCCACCTGAAAATAATTAGGGCATAACCCCTGTAATTAGTGCAGTTTGAATTTCGTTCGTAGGATGCCTTTGACCGGTTGACTCCCCGCGCGAATGAAAGGCCCAGATCACTTTGCTTAGCCCTAATCCACGTGTTAGTTTAATTAATCCATAATTAAATTAATTTAATCAGAATCAACCTGGACCCTTGGATAGCGCGCGTGGTCAAGCATTTCAAACCCAGACTTCATCCTGGCCCTTCCTTCTGTTGACTTTTCTTTTTTCTTATTTTTATTCATTTCTTTTCCATTTTATTTGTCCAATTTATTTAAAATAGCAAAAAATGTGTAAAAATTATGAAACTTTTTCTCATAAGTTTTATTAATTTTTATGACACAAAAATATTTTTATTTTTATTTTTATCATTAAAAAAGTATTTTTAAATATTTAAAAGATTTTTTTTAATTGATTAATGAGAATTAATTTATTAAAAATACTTTTAAGTATTTAAAAATCACCAAAAAATTCATGAAATGTTATAAGACATTTAGAAACATTGTCCAACCTTCAAACCAAATTTCTTTTTTGATCTTGATGCATTTTGAGAATTTTTCATTGAATTAAAATCATTTTTGTGCATTATTTTGATCCTAAGTTCAAAAATTCATTTCTGCCTATTCATGAGGAGTTGGACCTTGGTTCTTTTTGCATTGCATTGTGTTTGACATGTAGTTTCTAGGATAAGATGGCCATGATTTTATCTTGCATTTTCCATTTGTTTGGCATTTCTTTTGTTTAGGAACCCTAAAAACCCTAATAACTTGTAAAATTCATAACTCAAGATTGGTTAAGAGTTGAGACCTCCCCTTTGGGCATTGGTTTAGTATAGGTTTAGGGATTCTTTGTGTGGCATTTTCCATTTTTTATCTTAGGGTTTGCTTCTGTTTTTGGTTTTTGTTTGATGTTTGATCCATAAACCCTAATTTGGGCTCTTATTTGCATCCTTCTTGCATTCTCTTGCATAACATGACTTGCCTTAGCATTTTGTGCATTCTTGTGATTCATTTGACATCATAAGACATGTAGAAAGTATGTTTGATCATTGCATCACATATTTGCCATGCCATTTGCCATGTATGTTTCATAACTTTTCATGTAAGTTCATGCTCCTTAACTTGCATCATTTGCATCCATGATCTTGTATGAACATCCCCATGTGCTGCCTCATGTTTGTAGCATCTCATAGCATCATTATCATCATCAACATACTTCTGGTTTGGTTGCATCATGTCACTTCATCCCATTTAGCATTGCATTGCATTTCTTTCTAACATTTCAGGTGGTAAGTGAACTTGAGAAGTGAATTTGCCTTCACTTCTCATAACTTTTCTTTTCATCTCTCTTGCATCCATTGCTGCATTTTATATGTGTTTGAGTTTGAGCTTGCTCATTCTTCTTCTTCCCACTTTCTTTCTTCAAGTGACTTGATTTCTTGAATGAAGCAAGTCACTTTGCTTCTCTTGATCCTTTCATCTGCTTCCTGGTGGCTCCTTTGAAGATTGTTCTTGCAAACCTCACAAACCTTAGGGACAACCAAGCATGACAATGAATTAGGATTTTGATTAGTCTCCCCCATAGTTTTACCTTTGTGTCTCTCTTTGAGTCTTCTCTTCTCATCTCATAATCAGGGACTAAACCCTAAAGGTTTTAAGGCTTTGTGATTAAGCTTATGCCTGCATCCTTCTATTAGGATGGAGTGTATAACTTTAATCCTAAGTGTTAAACCCTTAATGTGTTTAAATCTCTTAAACAATCCATCTAATAATCACCAAGACATCACACTTGTAACTTGGGCCTTGCATTAGGGTTCTAATTCTTCCTTAACTGGTTAAGAAGGACTAACCCTAGTGTTAATGGACAAGTCCCCCTCAAGTTGTCTTACAAATCATAAAATTCACTTCATCATCATATCATTAAATAAAATCCACTTAATAAAAGGTTTGTTTTGTCATGAGTTTAATCCCTAATCATGGATTAAGTTGAGGAGCTTTCCTCAGCTTAAACATTCTCATCTATTATCCTTCTATTAGGATGGTGTAATGAGTCTGTTTAATCCCTGATTATGGCTTAATCTCATTACTTAACACTAAACAAAAACACCAAAAACATCTAAATAATCACAAGTAGGTTAATGATCTTAATCCTACACCAAAGGTGATTAAGTGGGAGAATCTGACTTCACACTTAAGGTATTCTCATTACCCCTAATCAGAGGGAAGATGTGATGAGTTTACTAAATCCATTGGTTTAGGCTTAAGCTCATTAACTTATGACAAACTTCAAAAAGCAATAAAAGACTGAAAACTCAAAAACAAACAATAATCGTCTCCTCCAGGATTCTTTTCTCATCTGATTCACTCACAACCGAGAACTTGCTTCTTCCGTCTAATGCAAGACAGTTTGCATCTGTGCCAGACAGATCATACACTTGAGCATAGGCAAGTAAGCAATTCACAAGTCAATTCATCTTTCAGTCTCTTTGGGTCGAACTACGGTATTCTGACTTCCTCATTGCACGAGAGGATACGTAGGCATAACTTAACAGTTATCGAACAAAAGTCTCTGTATATTCCCCCTCTTTCCAGCTCATTTCTTTAAGCCTCATAATCTTGAGCAATTCATTCTCATTCTTACACTGACACTTCCATATTACACTTTACACTTCTTTTACACTGACACCTATACATTCTTTTCCAGCTATTTTATACACAGATTGCACTGACACTACCCCTTTAAAACACAAATCTTTTAAGCGTGGATCCCGTCGAGTACGACGGACAATCTGGGTGCTAATACCTTCCCAGGTTGTAACCAACCCCCTTTCTCAGTCTCTCTGGTTCACAACCGTCTTATCCATATCTTTCTAGGTCTATGCAGCATTGCCTTTCCTCCTGGATAAAAATGCCTAGCCGGCGACTCTATTCATCTCCAGTGAGTTCACGGCTGTGTGTTCTCATTGTCCCTCTCGCCGACCGTTCGCGTCTGTACCTTTATCTGGGCCAGTCCCATTTTATCGGGAGCGACAACTTGGCGACTCTGCTGGGGACCCTTATATTGCAACCAGGGCTTCTGGTTCTTTTTGTGGGTTCCTCCTAGCGCTTGATTGATTTGTGTTTACTGGGGTGTTATGTGTTTATTTGTGTTTATATTTGTATTTATTTTGTTTATGTACAGTTGTTTATTGCTTTCTTTATTGCTTTATATCATATTGTCACACTGTACTGCTGGCTGGATCTGGTCTTTTGTTTTGGTGGGTGGGTGTTTCATTGAGAGATAAGATCCTATACCTGGGATCTGAGTGACACCTAGGCTAGAGTGAATCATATTCTTTCCCATTCCATTTCGGTCTGGTGCGGGAATATGAAACACGGTTCAGATGTGGGTTTCTTCTTGAGAACTCTGTGTTGCAGATTTCCTGCAATGCTAGGGCTATCTGGGAAGCCTGCTAAGTCTGAATGACCTTTTAGTATTGACCTTCAGAAACTGAGGTGAATTAGAGGAGGAACTTTTATGGTTATTGTAAACACTGTACCTCTGGGTTAGAAGTGTTTACACTTCTCATAACTGATCCAAGTCTGAGGATCCTTGTTCTAGAACACCACCTGTGAGGGGGTTGGGCTGTTTACAGGTTTGCAGGTACCTTGACCTCAGAATACCCTGTTATTTTGATATGATTAAGAGTACTCCACTTTGGAATAGTTCTTGTGATTCTAAACCCTGGACATGTGGCTCTTTATTTGAGTCCCCCACCTTGGTTACTGGACTTATAAACCTCCACCTGGATTTCTTGCACACATGGACTTATATCAGAGCACTTGATCAGATCCAGCTCAGTCACAAACCCTTGCATATCATTTGCATACATAATCATTGCATCATATTGACATTTGCTTATTTGTGTTTCAGGGTATCCATCTTCATTTGGTTTTGGTTTTGACCCCATCTTCAGTATTGACCTGTCTTCATCAGCATCTGCTTCAGCCATCAGCTGTCCACTCCAGTCACCAGCACCAGCCAATCAGTGGCCCTTCTCTTCAGTATCTTCATCAGCACTTGTCTCTACTCAGTCTCAGCATCATGGCTCCAAAGAAAAGCAACATCACCTACCACTTCTTCCAACCAGATTTATCTGACATCAGGAGGGTTCAAACCCTGATCACTCCAGATCACATACCATTGTTCAGGGAACACCATGGAGATATACTTGATATGGTCATGGATCTGGACCCTTCACAGAGAAGCCTGATCCACACCTGCCTTCAGTTTTATGATCCCCCACTGAGATGCTTCACTTTCCAGGATTTTCAGATGGGGCCCTTATTGGAAGAATACTCATCATTAGTTGGTCTACCTATCAGGAGAGAGATCCCTTTCAATCCTGAGATGGTTTTCCCAAGTAATGAAGAGGTAGCAAAAGCATTGCATCTGGAACCAACCTTGATTGGGCAACATATGACTTCTAAGGCAGGAATCCCTGGCCTGCACCTGGATTTCTTGATATCTCAAGCTACTCTGAAAGCTTCTTCAGGAGATTGGAAGGCAGTGTGTGCTTTACTGGCCTTGTGCATCTATGGGATTGTATTGTTTGCAGATGAGCCTCGATTCATCAGTAAGAATGCAATTCACCTGTTCATTCTAAGGAACCCAGTGCCAACTTTATTGGGGGATCTCTACTATTCGGTGCATCAGAGGAATGAGAAGCAGAGGGGAAGGCTAGTAAGGTGTTGTGCTCCATTGTTCCATACTTGGCTTCTCAGGCATCTACCCAGGACAGATGCATTTCTGAACCCTCATCAACAGAAAAACTGGGCTGGAAGACTTACTACTCTTACCTCAGCTGACATCAGGTGGTGCACTCAAAGCACAAAAGGCAGGGATATCATCACCAGCTGTGGGCATTTTCCCAATGTACCCCTAATAGGAGTTAAGGGGAGTATTAATTACAACCCTCTGCTGTTTAAAAGACAACTGGGCTATGCACTGGTCCACACTCCTAAGGCACAGGATTTGGTTGAGACTCTTTACTGTGAGAACAAGATTAGTTTGGCAATTGTTAGGCAGGCAGCCTGGGCCTGGGATAATGTTCAAACTAAGGGGATAACCATCCTGGGAAAGTGTAACAATGTGGCATCAGCACAATACTATGATTGGTCCTATGCTAGGGCTCAATTCTCTGGAATGCCTTTTACTATTGAAGATGTGCCCGGACCTTCCACATCACCACCTCCAGCAACTGTCAGTCTAGAGGAGTTTGAGAAGTTAAAGGAAAGAAATTAGAAGTTAACCCAAGCCTTGCAGAAGACCCTCTATGAGAGGAGTGATGGAAGATTGGATATTGAAAGATTGGAGAAGCTGAAGAAAGAGCATCTGGCTAAGATAGAGAAGTCTGAAGATTATATTAAGAAGTCTAGGGCTGGAGAACAAATTCTAAAGAATGCTTGCAAAGAAGCCCAATTCCAGAAAGCTAGGACAGACTTGTATTTGAAGGAGAGTCAGGCTAGGTGGGTCAGGATCACCGAGGCTCGTACCCTGGAGGACAAGAGAGTTCAGGACAAGATGGAGCAGATGGAAGAAGCCCTGGCAGCAGCCCAAAGGGAGATATCAGAGCTAAAGATCAAAGCCGGAGTGAAGAGGTCAAAGGACCAAGGTCAACACAAGAAGCTGGCTGCAGCTATGGCTACGAGGAACCTTCTTATTAGGAATCTTACGGAGCGTCCGGCTGATCCTGTGACCGAGGCACTTCTCAAGGAAGTTCGGGAGGATGAGTTTGGACTTGGTGTTTGACCATTTGCTTGTTGTTGTTTGCTTTCCATGTACTTTTATCTTTTTGTAATGTATTTTGACCCCCTAGAGGGCTTGTGCTGTAAAATGAACAAGTTGTATTATTTCACCTTCTGTAATATATTTGTGTTAGCTTGTTCCATCTGAATTTTCTTCACAAGCAACATCAACAGCATCTTCAAGGGTCTGGAAGGGTCAAAACTGAATGCCAAGCCGGATGCCTTGGGAACAAATAAGCATACTGCATTGCATGCTAACACTTTGTTTGTTTTGTAGGTTTTGTTTTTGTTGTTGCTAACTCTGTTGTGATGTTCAGGAATTATTGCTCGGCGACGAGGATTCCCACTCAACAGGCCACACAGGTACCCAACTAGAAACAATCTTCCGGGCATCCAGATGGATCAGATGCAGCAGGACCTTACGGAGGTCAGAAACCAGATGGCCAACGAAAGGTTGGAGATGAGAACTCAGATAACACAGTTCATGGAAGTAATGAACAACTTAGCTCAAAGCCAGGAGAGGCTCAGAGCTTTGGTAGAAGGGAGGAATCAAGAGGATCATCATCCGGGGACTGCTGGGACTAGTAACAATGAAAGAGTCCAGCCACATGTCAATCCCCCTGTCTTTGGTCCTCACCTCCATCCAGAGGCCAACATTCCAGTCAATATACCAGGAACTGCTACAGCCGGGAGGGTACTGCAAGAAGATCCTCAAGAAGACCAGTTCACAGTAATGGGAGCCGGGGAAGAGGCTTATGATAGAAGATTGGATGAAATAGCTGAGAAGTTAAGATCCTTAGAGTCTCAAAACTCTTTAGGGTTCGATGTCATGGACATGGGCTTGGTAGACGGGGTCAGGATTCCCCACAAGTTTAAGCCACCCTGCTTTGAAAAGTATAATGGGACTTCCTGTCCTCGAACTCATCTACAATCTTTCCTCGGGAGGCTAAAAGCTTATACCATGGACGAGAAACTGTGGATGTTCTACTTCGAAGATAGTTTGACTGGAGCTTCTAGGGAATGGTATTCCCATCTGACAAGAGCAACTGTAAGATGCTGGAAGGACCTGGCAGAGGCCTTCATCAGACAGTATCAGTATAATCTGGATATGGCACCCAATAGGACCCTCCTAATGGGAATGTCACAGTCATCCAGAGAGAGCTTCAGAGAATATGCTCAAAGATGGAGACAGCTCGTTGCTGCTGTCCAGCCACCTATGTCTGAACGGGAAATGGCTGATATGTTCATGAATACCCTTCAGGGAACCTATATTGATAGGCTAGCTGCTTTCTCCTCCACCAGCTTTGCAGATGTTGTCATAGCCGGGGAGAGAATTGAAAGCCTATTGAAGATGGGTAAGATCTCGGACAATGGGGCAAGCTCGTCCAGTAATGCAAGGAAGCCTTTTGCAGGCCCGAGAAGGACCGGTGAGACTAATGCCATCCACACCAACAGGGGTAGGCCCCAATATGTTCACAGATCTGTGGCTGCAGTCACTATCCCTGCTCCAGCTCATCCACAACCTGTTTATCAACCTCCTCAGCAAAACTATCAGCCACAACCTCAGTACCATCAGCAAAATCAGTATCCTCCAAGAAATTACAACAATAGCAACACCAACAACAATAATCAACAAAGGCCATTCCAACAGAGGCCATCCCAAGCTAACAGAGTGATCGACCCGATCCCCATGCCATATGCTACATTGCTGCCACAGCTTCTGAAACTCAACCTAGTTGAGCTAAGAACGTTGGCACCTCCGGATCCCAACAGTTTACCCAGGAATTACGACTCCAACGCTAGGTGTGCCTTTCATTCAAACGCACCTGGCCATAGTACGGAAAAGTGCAGAGCCCTGCACATGAAGGTACAAGACCTGGTGGACTCAAAAGCTCTGAATTTTGCACCGCCGCCCAATGTCAACAAAAATCCTATGCCAAATCATGGTGGTCCCCGAATTAACGCTATTGAAGAAGACAAACCGTCTTATTTAATAACCAGTGTGGGACAGATCAGGACACCATTGGTAGAAATCAAGGCTCAGCTCTTGGAATGCAACATGTTCTCGGGATGCGAGTTGGGGTGTGCTTACTGCAATATCTCAGTAAATGGGTGCGATAATCTGAGGAGTGGCATAGATGGCCTTATTCAGAGTGGCCAGCTCCAGATCACTACATCATCTCCAACAAATCCAGCAATCTCATCAACAACGGTTTCAGAACCTCCTACAACTGCAGCAACCATTGTTCCTGACAATTCTTCGGCTTCATCAACTAGTACTTCATCAATCTTCTCAAATGACCAGTTATCAACAATTTCTCCTGCTACAACTTCAGCTTCATTCCATTTTGAATCTCCTACAACAACAACATCCATTCTTCCAACAATGTCTCCTACAACGCCAGCAACCGATCATGAAGATGTCTCTACTGTCACCATATTCTATGATCCTGAAAATAACTCTGCCTACAATTCAGAAGGTGCTGCTCCCATCAGAGCACCAGTTACAATTTATTACGATCCACAAACTATCACAGTCCCTTCAGCAGTTGCGATCAGCCCAGTCACTGTCACAGTGCCTGGACCAGTACCATATGAAAGCAATAGGGCCATCCCTTGGCACTATGGCTCTGACGTGTACTGCGAAGGAAAAAGAATCACTCTTGAAACGTCAACACCTGCACCACAAGTAGATAATGTGGGAGGAGGCGGAGGCTTCACTCGAAGCGGACGTCTCTTTGCTCCACCAATTCAAAGGCCCACTGCCGAAGCAGAAGCTGCTGCCAAGGCAAAAGGAAAGAGCCCGGTGCAGGAAGATCAAGATGTTAAGGAAGCTTTGAAGACACCATTTGATCAGGAAGTTGATGAGTTTATGAGGATCATCAAAAAGAGTGACTACAAAATTGTGGATCAGCTTCACCAGACGCCATCCAAGATCTCTATCCTATCTCTGCTCATGTGCTCCGAAGCCCATCGGAATGCACTACTCAAAGTCTTGCACGCAGCTTACGTGCCTGAAGAGATCACTGTCAATCAATTGGAAACCGTGGTTGGAAATGTTACTGCTAGCAATGGGCTAGGGTTCACCAATACTGACTTGACAACGGATGGCCGCAACCACAACAAAGCCTTGCACATCACCATAGAATGCAAAGGAGCAGTCCTTTCACATGTGCTGGTGGACACAGGGTCATCCCTGAATGTCTTACCAAAGAAGGCTCTGGTGAAGCTAGAGTATGAAGGATTAGCATTGAAACCCAGCAACCTGGTGGTAAGAGCCTTTGATGGTTCTAAGAGGTCGGTTCTAGGGGAAATAGAGCTGCCCGTGACAATTGGCCCGCAGACCTTTACAACTATCTTCTATGTGATGGACATTCAGCCCGCCTATAGCTGTTTGTTGGGTAGACCCTGGATTCACGCCGCTGGCGCTGTAACGTCTACCCTTCACCAGAAGTTAAAATTTGAATGGGAGGGCCAAGTTGTCACAATCTGTGGGGAGGAGGATATATTTGTTAGCCATCTGGCTACTTATAAGTACATTGAGATGGATGGGGAGATCCATGAAACAATGAGCCAGGGTTTTGAGGCCTTGAATATCAATGAAGCATCTGCTGTATCTGGTATCTCCATGTCATCTTATCAACAAGCCCAGAAGGTTGTTGAAGAAGGAACTGCCCAAGGCTGGGGCAAGGTCGTATCTGTGGAGGAGAAGAAGGACAAGTTTGGGTTGGGTTACAGACCAACTCAACACAATCAAGTGGAGGCTGCTGAGAAGCCTGGTTTTGTCAGTGGGGGGATGCTCACCCCCGATGCTATCAACAATTTGGAAGACGAGCTGGAAGAGGAGCGCAATCTGGAGAATTGGATTCGTCCAAAGATCCCGGGGAGCAGTATCTCGAACTGGTCTTCCCAGGAAATTATAAGAGTTACTCATGCAGAGTAATTATTATTTCCTGTATTTTTATAGCATGCATCAAAGTCTTGCATCTTGCCCAAGATGACAAGACTCATTTTGTAATCAGGGCCATCTGTACTTTTGTGCAAACAAGATTAAATTAATGAAATATCAGACATCTTTTTGCAAACGAGTCTTTTTATTTTCTGCTCACTGTTTTCCCATTTTTCTTTTTTGTACAAAAATAAATGGCGGTGTTTTCAAAATGATAACTTCATTTCACTTTTCTAAAGCAAGATTAAAATCGATCACTAAAATGAACAAACTGAACCCTTGCAGAAAGTGCCTTCCAGACAGCACCGACAACAGCACGGCTATGACTTCGTATGACTTCGACAATCCAATCAATCAAGCTGATGAAGGGGTTGAAGAAGAATATGAGCTTCCTGAAGAGCTAGCCAGGTTGTTGAGACAAGAGGAAAAGGTTATTACTCCTCACCAGGAGGAGATTGAAGTAATTAATCTTGGTACCAGCGAAGACGTGAAAGAAGTTAAAATTGGGGCCTGCCTACAAGACTCAGTGAAGAGACAACTGATTGATCTGCTTCAAGAATATGTGGACGTGTTTGCTTGGTCGTATCAGGACATGCCAGGGTTGGATACCGACATTGTTATGCATAAGCTGCCTTTGAGAGAAGAATGCCCACCAGTTAAACAGAAACTGCGCCGTACTCGCCCAGACATGGCTATGAAAATCAAGGAAGAGGTACAAAAGCAGTGGGACGCCGGGTTCCTTGCTGTGACTAGCTATCCGCCGTGGGTTGCTAACATAGTACCTGTGCCTAAGAAGGACGGAAAAGTAAGAATGTGTGTTGACTACCGGGACCTGAACAGAGCCAGCCCGAAAGATGACTTCCCATTACCTCACATTGATGTATTGGTGGATAACACGGCTCAGTTCTCGGTATTCTCCTTCATGGACGGATTTTCAGGATACAACCAGATCAAGATGTCACCTGAAGACATGGAGAAGACAACATTCATTACACCTTGGGGCACGTTTTGTTACAAAGTGATGCCATTCGGACTGAAGAATGCTGGTGCCACATATCAACGGGCTATGGTGACGTTATTCCATGATATGATCCATAAAGAAATAGAATGTTATGTGGATGATATGATCGCCAAGTCCCTTACAGAGGAAGATCACCTGGTGAATCTGCTCAAATTATTCAAGCGTCTGAGAAAGTACCAATTGAAGTTGAACCCCAACAAATGCACATTCGGGGTGCGATCCGGTAAGCTGTTGGGCTTTATTGTAAGCGAGAAAGGGATTGAAGTTGACCCTGATAAAGTCAAAGCTATTCAAGAGATGCCTGCACCGAAAACTGAGAAAGAAGTTCGAGGGTTCTTAGGTCGATTGAACTACATTTCAAGGTTCATATCTCACCTTACAGCAACCTGTGAACCCTTGTTCAAGCTGTTGAGAAAAGAACAAACGGTCAGGTGGAACGAAGACTGCCAGAGGGCTTTTGACAAGATCAAGGAGTACTTACAAGAACCTCCAATCCTTATGCCTCCAGTCGAAGGAAGACCTCTGATAATGTACTTAACAGTATTAGAAGAGTCAATGGGGTGTGTGCTGGGCCAGCATGACGAGTCTGGTCGAAAAGAGTATGCAATATACTACCTAAGCAAAAAGTTTACCGACTGTGAACAACATTATTCACTACTCGAGAAAACTTGCTGTGCTTTAGCGTGGGTTGCTCGCCGACTGAGACAATATATGTTGACCCACACTACTTTGTTGATATCCAAAATGGACCCAGTTAAGTACATTTTCGAGAAGCCAGCTCTTACCGGACGGGTTGCAAGATGGCAGATGATTCTCACAGAATACGACATACAGTACACATCTCAAAAAGCCATCAAAGGAAGTGTACTATCTGAATATCTTGCCGAGCAACCCATTGATGACTACCAGCCTATGAGATTTGACTTCCCTGATGAAGACATCATGTTCATAAAAGCAAAAGATCATGAAGAGCCTATTCACACTGAAGGGCCTGACCCAGAAGAAGAATGGACTATGATGTTTGACGGGGCTGTTAACATGAATGGTCGTGGTGTTGGTGCAGTACTCATTACACCCAAAGGAGTTCACATGCCCTTCTCGGCAAAACTCACTTTCAACTGCACTAACAACGAAGCTGAATACGAAGCTTGCATTATGGGTCTTGAGGAAGCCATCGACCTCAGGATCAAGACATTGACTGTATTCGGAGATTCAGCTTTGGTAGTCAATCAAACCAACGGAAAATGGTACACCCACCAAGATCATCTGATACCTTACAGGGATTATACAAGGAGGTTATTGACTTTCTTCACAACGGTCAAGCTTGAGTATATCCCTCGAGACGAGAACCAGTTTGCGGATGCTCTTGCCACCATTTCATCCATGATCAAAGTTCAAGCTGCTAACTTTGTACCTCAGATTTCAGTGTCCAGACTCGACAGGCCAGCATATGTATTTGCAGCAGATGTTGTCAAAGATGACAAGCCTTGGTTCCATGACATTAAATGCTTCTTGGAGGATCAAACATACCCACCCGGGGCATCTTCCAATGATAAGAAGACTTTGAGAAGGCTTGCTGGTAGTTTCTTTCTGAACACTGATGGGTCTTTATATAAAAGGAACTTTGATATGGTACTCCTCAGATGCGTTGATAAGACGGAAGCAGATTTGTTGATGCATGAAGTGCACGAAGGATCCTTTGGTACCCATGCAGGAGGGCATGCCATGGCTAAAAAGTTGTTAAGATCGGGTTATTACTGGATCACCATGGATGCAGACTGTTGTGCCTACGCCAGAAAATGCCATAAATGCCAGATCTACGCAGATAAGGTGCATGTGCCTCCCAATCCTTTGAACATCATGTCTTCACCATGGCCCTTTGCCATGTGGGGCATTGATATGATTGGCAAGATTGAGCCAACTGCTTCAAATGGCCACAGATTCATCCTGGTCGCCATTGACTATTTCACCAAGTGGGTCGAAGCAGCCTCATATGCAAATGTTACAAGACAAGTGGTAGCCAGATTTCTGAAGAGAGATATCATCTGTCGATATGGAGTTCCCGAGCGAATCATTACTGATAATGGTTCTAACTTAAACAACAAGATGATGGCAGAACTGTGCCGGGACTTCAAAATTCAACACCACAATTCTTCTCCTTACAGGCCAAAGATGAATGGCGCTGTTGAGGCAGCAAATAAGAATATCAAGAAGATTGTGCAGAAGATGGTAGTCACTTACAAAGACTGGCATGAAATGCTACCATTTGCCTTGCATGGGTACCGCACGTCAATCAGAACATCCACTGGGGCAACACCGTATCAGCTTGTGTATGGTATGGAAGCAGTCCTACCTGTTGAAGTTGAATTACCCTCCCTACGGGTATTGATGGATGTTAAACTGAGTGAAGCGGAATGGGTTCGGGCCCGACACGAACAACTGAGTCTGATCGAAGAGAAAAGATTGGCTGCAATCTGTCATGGGCAGTTATATCAGAAGAGAATGAAGAAAGCCTTCGATCAGAAAGTCAGGCACCGAGGGTACCAAGTAGGAGATCTTGTGCTGAAGAGAATCCTCCCTCCTTATACAGACCACAGGGGCAAGTGGACTCCAAATTATGAAGGACCATTTGTTGTAAAGAAAGTTTTTTCCGGTGGAGCACTGATGCTCAGCACCATGGATGGTGAAGATTTCCCGTCCCCTGTGAATTCAGATGCAGTTAAAAAATACTTCGCATAAAAATGACCCGCTGGACATAAAAACAGAATGTAAGTCCAGGCAAAAATAGGGCATCCCGGCGAGTCAAAAAACAGAATAAAAGACTCGGGCAAAAATAAGGGAAAATGAACAAAAAAATGTACACCCGCTGAGTTGAAAAGCCGCATTGGACAACTCAGGCAAAAATGGGTATCCCGATGGATTGAAAACCCGAAAGGGCGATCCACGCAAAATAAGGGAATAAGCGAACAACTGCATTCTGAATTCGTCTGTATCACTTACAACCTGGTAAGCTTCAGAAGGATCAAGCTTCATTCAGAATCAGCCTCCTTCAGAAAGCAAGACGAGAAGAACGTCATTGTCATACGAGTCATAGCAGAAGAGGAAGCTCCTTGAAAGCGTCGTCAACATCGCCAGCACTTTGTTTCTCAATTTGTAACAATCTCTTCATTTTAGGAGATTTGTTTCCTTGACTGTATCTTGCCAACTCAGGGCACATGAATTAATAAAATCAGATTTTTCAGTCATGTTTCATCTTGTACATTTTTATTTGCAAAGAATGTCTGATGTCTCTAAAAATTAATTGCATAAGTACAGATGTTCTTCTCTAAGAAAAATAAAAACGCATGCTGACAGGGAATATACTTACTCTCAAAAGTGCTTAACTCCTATGACGGAATCCAGTAAAGGATACCTCGGGACCATTTGTGCGTTTCCTTATCTTTGCAGGATTGCAGGCACCCAGAACGCAACTTGGGGCATGCTAATTATATCCCAGCAAGCTGGCAAATCAACAAATAATCTCAATATCCGAAGTGCGCTCTCCCCAGCTGAGTTGCTTCTTCCCCAGCTGAGTTACCAACAATTTTCCCCAGCCGAGGTACCAATCATTCTTCCTCAGCAGAATGCGAAGATCCAGGGAGCCATCTCCCCACAGAGCTTCAAGCCTTTATCCAGAAGAGCAACGCATGAAGGAGTCACAACAGAGTACAGAAAGCTTCTACAAACCCCAGCTGGGTCCCATATTATAAGGATATGTCAACCAGTGACATATATCCCCAAGCAAATGCATCTTATCAGATCTATCACTGATCTCATCCCCAGCTGGGAGGTCCATTTCAAACAGATCAACCAGAGATCTTCGCAGCAACGGGATCCGAATCCCGGACCTGTACCTCTTTGCATAATCATAGCATTCGCATCATATTATCCCCTCAGAGCGTAGCATTCCGTCTAGTACGGAGCATTACGGCAAAAATCAAATACATAGCATAATCATAAGTCATGTTGTGAATCGTACACTTGTGAATAATAATCATCCATCAGGATACATAGTACTTTCCTCAAAATCCCACCAGAGTCCCCAGCAAAAAAAGTTGCCTCACGTTTCCCAAACACCAGTATATACACCTTTTGACACTCGTCCGTGTCATCATTCCCCAGAAAAGTTGCCTGAATACACTTTACAAACAAAATCACCCGTATTACAGATATTACCTGGCACCCGTCCATGTCAAATAACCAGCAGAAGGCCAAAGACATCCTCTTTGCACTCACATATACTTATACACCCTTTCTTGACACCCGTCCGTGTCGTATCCCCAGCGCAGTCGCTTACACTTTCATCACCCATATACTTGTTAATATTATACTTTTCTCTTTTGACACTCGTCCGTGTCACTCTCCCCAGCAGTTAAAGTATTCATCTATACAATGCTTACTACTCATGGTACACTTGTACAGATACTCGTCCGTATCTGGTATACATCACTTATATCCCCACAGATTCGACAGTAGTCCTTGTTCTTTGTTAACCAGTTGGTACTCGTCCGTACCATCATCTCAGAACATTACGTCTAGTGTTTGTTTCTACATGATACTCGTCCGTATCATAGTCTTAAGGATGCTCGTCCGCATCTTTGATCCATACACCGTGTCAACACTTGTGTCTTCTTGAATATAGATACTCGTCTGTGTCTACTATTCCCCAGAAGAATTCTTTCAGATCCAACACTCGTCCGTGTTCGTTGTTAACCCGTTGATACTCGCCCGTATCATCATCTCTGAACATGTGTCAGTACTTGTTTCTACATGATACTCGTCCGTATCATAGTCTTAAGGATGCTCGTCCGCACCTTAATCTATACACAACATTTAAACACTTATACTTTCTTTTCTTGGTTGTAAACACTCGTCCGTGTTCACTATATCCCCAGTAGATCACCAACAAAGCAAATTTTCCTTTTTATCTGACACTCGTCCTGTGTCATGATAACCCTGAGAGCAGCCGTACCCTGCTAGGTGGTCGTCCTCCACCTCTTGATGGTCGTCCTCCATCATGCTCATCCGATGGCCGTCCCCATCGTTGATATTTTAGCAGCCGTCCCCTGCTAGGTGGTCGTCCTCCACCTCTTGATGATCGTCTTTCATCGTTTTGTCCAATGGCCGTCCCCATTGTTGACTCTGGTTATCTGGCATTCGTCCTATGTCATGATAAACCTCGAGAGCAGCCGTCCCCTGTTAGGCGGTCGTCCTCCACCTCTTGATGGTCGTCCTCCATCATGCTCGTCCGATGGCTGTCCCCATCGTTGACCTTTTATCCGACATTCGTCCTATGTCGCGATACTTTTCGGCAGCCGTACCCTGCCAGGTGGTCGTCCTCCACCTTAGATGACCGTCCCTCATCTTAACCCGACAGAGCAGCCGTCCCCTGCTAGGTGATCGTCCTTCACCTTTGATGACCGTACCTCATCACCTGTTTATTTCATTTATTCTCTAACCCGATGGCCGTCCCCGTCGTGGTCCCTTTTCTTTTTAGCCCGATGGCCGTCCCCATCGTTGGTTACTTTACTTTGTGAACTTGATGGCCGTCCCCGTCATGTTTCATTAATCCCCAGAGAATTTTACAACTTTATCTTGATGTCCGTCCCCATCACAATATCTTATTTTCCCAGCTAGTCGGCCGCCCCCGTCTTAGCTTTGCTTTTTATCCCCAGCATATCGGCCGTCCCCGTCATCGCTTTATTTTCGCACTTTCCCCAGCGTGTCGGCCGTCCCCGTCATCGCTATTTACCCAGCAGTCGTCCTCTGCTCGACGGTCGTCCTCCGTCGCCCACACTTTACAATATACTTTATTTCCTTTTACAATCTATATCCCTTTTCTTCTTCATTTTGTGAGTGCAAATTTTGGACTGTCTTTGGTATTCAACCACAAGTTATCTTGTTTGCCTGTTAAGCCGCGGCTTACAACCTGCACAGCTAACTCATGTTTGAATAGGGGCAGCTGTAAACACCCCAAATTTGCCCTCACCCATTCACACCATTGCTTGTGATCATTCTCATATGCATAAACACAATCATATCATCTCACATCTCATTTTTGATTCACTGCATAGTTTCTAAGTCATCTGCACCTAGGGTTTGTGATCTGAGCAATCTCAAAGCTTCTTGAACCACTCCAGAGGCCATCAATCACTTCAAAGGGGTCCACATGTGTTCTTATATCATATTACATCCTCTCAAAGTCAAAATTGCAAAAGAATCACAAGAACTGAGGTTTGAATGGATGCAGAGCCAAGTTTGACTGCACAGTTGACTGAAAACTAGGGTTTTGGTTTCAGAGGCCATAACACCAAATATTTTGGTCATTCTTGTTTCCATTGGTCTCTATATGGTATAGGGAGTATGCATATCAATTTTCATGAAGAAATTCCATGGGGAAGTCATCTGATCAAAGGTTGACTTTCTAGACAAGTCAGTGCAAAATCAGGGCATCTGAGGCCCCCAATGACCCAACCAATGGTTGATCTTCATCATTTTGAGTGTATATGATCTTTATTTGATCATGGAAGAAGGTTGAAGTTCACAAAAATCAAGAATTTAGGGTTTTTGTAAATGTTGACTTTTTGGGCATAGTTGACTTTTCAAGAATGCTTCATTTTAGGTCATTTTTCAAGCCTTAATTCTTGATCCAAAAATGCTTCAAATGGAAAAACTTTGGTCATGAAAGTTGTAGATCTCATCTTTCCCTTTTCAAAAAGTACAAGAACATGATCAAATTCTTCTTGGATCAAAAGTTATGGTGTGACAAAGTTGCCAAAAATCACTTATTTTCAAGATATGCACCAAGTGTGAAAATTGCAAAATCATGTACCAAGGCAAATTGCAACTTCTAATTGGCATCAAACCATCACATAAACATCATGTAAGTCCTAAAATTCAGAATGGACTAGGCATTTCTCATGTTTCATGGCTTTTGGGACAAGATCTTTCCACATGAACCAAAAAGCAAACAACTTGCAAAATCATCATGATCACTTCACCCACTTGCTGCATTGGCCCTTGAACCAAGCTAGCCCTCTCCCCTCATCTTGCTGCGCATCACACAGCCCATGTACTAGCCTAGAAGCTGCCCATACTTTCTCTTACACAAGAGTTGACAAATTGCAAAAGTGGCCATACCAATCAATAAAGGGCAGGTCACATCAGCTGACCAATAGGAGTCCTTTATGCAAAGCAAAGGCAAGCCATTTCATACATCAAGCCAGGATGAAACACTACACAACACCACATTCACAAAACACACCCTAGCTGCATTTTGCTTCGAAACTCTCTGCCCAGCCTTCAAACACTCAAACTATTTCCACACATCATCTCACCTTGCCTTGTTGAGTAGAAACCACCAAGAGCCAGGCCTGCTTTGATCAAGAACACCCCATTGCCATCATTCACCTCAAGCTGCAGTTTCATTCGAATCTCTCTCCACAGCTTACAAACATCCAAACAAACTTTACAAACCTTCTCCACACACCATCTGGATCACAGAGAACCACTTACCATGGCCTGAAACTGCTTGAGTCACCATTGCCATTTCCAACTGAGCTGGAGCAGAAGTTGATCAAACTCTTCATTCAGCCAACATAAATTCCTCTTGAGCATTCAAGCATCACCAGAGGGTTAAGTGGAGTGGTTTTCATCAAGAGGAGAGGCCAGAAAGTCATCAGAGTGAAAGCTTCGAATCTCAGGTAGCTCCAGAATTATTTTTCCAGAAATCGTTTTTCATGTTATAAACTTGTTCTCTATGTTTCACTGAGCATCCTGGTGTTTTTGGTTTTTGAAATGGTGTTGAAATGAGTATTTAATTAGCTTCTGAAACTCCGTGACCTAGAAATTTGTTTTGTTCGATTCATGAATTTGAGGAAGAATAAATTTGTTTTGACTTAGGGTTTTGATTCAGGGGGTCATGGGAATCATTTCTGTATGCTTAAGTTTCATTTTTGTTACGTTTTGAGGGAGTTTGGAGATTTTCAGGTGGACTTCCCACCGGAGAAGACGACCGGAGGTCTTCTCCGGCCACCTGAAAATAATTAGGGCATAACCCCTGTAATTAGTGCAGTTTGAATTTCGTTCGTAGGATGCCTTTGACCGGTTGACTCCCCGCGCGAATGAAAGGCCCATATCACTTTGCTTAGCCCTAATCCACGTGTTAGTTTAATTAATCCATAATTAAATTAATTTAATCAGAATCAACCTGGACCCTTGGATAGCGCGCGTGGTCAAGCATTTCAAACCCAGACTTCATCCTGGCCCTTCCTTCTGTTGACTTTTCTTTTTTCTTATTTTTATTCATTTCTTTTCCATTTTATTTGTCCAATTTATTTAAAATAGCAAAAAATGTGTAAAAATTATGAAACTTTTTCTCATAAGTTTTATTAATTTTTATGACACAAAAATATTTTTATTTTTATCATTAAAAAAGTATTTTTAAATATTTAAAAGATTATTTTTAATTGATTAATGAGAATTAATTTATTAAAAATACTTTTAAGTATTTAAAAATCACCAAAAAATTCATGAAATGTTCTAAGACATTTAGAAACATTGTCCAACCTTCAAACCAAATTTCTTTTTTGATCTTGATGCATTTTGAGAATTTTTCATTGAATTAAAATCATTTTTGTGCATTATTTTGATCCTAAGTTCAAAAATTCATTTCTGCCTATTCATGAGGAGTTGGACCTTGGTTCTTTTTGCATTGCATTGTGTTTGACATGTAGTTTCTAGGATAAGATGGCCATGATTTGATCTTGCATTTTCCATTTGTTTGGCATTTCTTTTGTTTAGGAACCCTAAAAACCCTAATAACTTGTAAAATTCATAACTCAAGATTGGTTAAGAGTTGAGACCTCCCCTTTGGGCATTGGTTTAGTATAGGTTTAGGGATTCTTTGTGTGGCATTTTCCATTTTTTATCTTAGGGTTTGCTTCTGTTTTTGGTTTTTGTTTGATGTTTGATCCATAAACCCTAATTTGGGCTCTTATTTGCATCCTTCTTGCATTCTCTTGCATAACATGACTTGCCTTAGCATTTTGTGCATTCTTGTGATTCATTTGACATCATAAGACATGTAGAAAGTATGTTTGATCATTGCATCACATATTTGCCATGCCATTTGCCATGTATGTTTCATAACTTTTCATGTAAGTTCATGCTCCTTAACTTGCATCATTTGCATCCATGATCTTGTATGAACATCCCCATGTGCTGCCTCATGTTTGTAGCATCTCATAGCATCATTATCATCATCAACATACTTCTGGTTTGGTTGCATCATGTCACTTCATCCCATTTAGCATTGCATTGCATTTCTTTCTAACATTTCAGGTGGTAAGTGAACTTGAGAAGTGAATTTGCCTTCACTTCTCATAACTTTTCTTTTCATATCTCTTGCATCCATTGCTGCATTTTATATGTGTTTGAGTTTGAGCTTGCTCATTCTTCTTCTTCCCACTTTCTTTCTTCAAGTGACTTGATTTCTTGAATGAAGCAAGTCACTTTGCTTCTCTTGATCCTTTCATCTGCTTCCTGGTGGCTCCTTTGAAGATTGTTCTTGCAAACCTCACAAACCTTAGGGACAACCAAGCATGACAATGAATTAGGATTTTGATTAGTCTCCCCCATAGTTTTACCTTTGTGTCTCTCTTTGAGTCTTCTCTTCTCATCTCATAATCAGGGACTAAACCCTAAAGGTTTTAAGGCTTTGTGATTAAGCTTATGCCTGCATCCTTCTATTAGGATGGAGTGTATAACTTTAATCCTAAGTGTTAAACCCTTAATGTGTTTAAATCTCTTAAACAATCCATCTAATAATCACCAAGACATCACACTTGTAACTTGGGCCTTGCATTAGGGTTCTAATTCTTCCTTAACTGGTTAAGAAGGACTAACCCTAGTGTTAATGGACAAGTCCCCCTCAAGTTGTCTTACAAATCATAAAATTCACTTCATCATCATATCATTAAATAAAATCCACTTAATAAAAGGTTTGTTTTGTCATGAGTTTAATCCCTAATCATGGATTAAGTTGAGGAGCTTTCCTCAGCTTAAACATTCTCATCTATTATCCTTCTATTAGGATGGTGTAATGAGTCTGTTTAATCCCTGATTATGGCTTAATCTCATTACTTAACACTAAACAAAAACACCAAAAACATCTAAATAATCACAAGTAGGTTAATGATCTTAATCCTACACCAAAGGTGATTAAGTGGGAGAATCTGACTTCACACTTAAGGTATTCTCATTACCCCTAATCAGAGGGAAGATGTGATGAGTTTACTAAATCCATTGGTTTAGGCTTAAGCTCATTAACTTATGACAAACTTCAAAAAGCAATAAAAGACTGAAAACTCAAAAACAAACAATAATCGTCTCCTCCGGGATTCTTTTCTCATCTCATTCACTCACAACCGAGAACTTGCTTCTTCCGTCTAATGCAAGACAGTTTGCATCTGTGCCAGACAGATCATACACTTGAGCATAGGCAAGTAAGCAATTCACAAGTCAATTCATCTTTCAGTCTCTTTGGGTCGAACTACGGTGTTCTGACTTCCTCATTGCACGAGAGGATACGTAGGCATAACTTAACAGTTATCGAACAAAAGTCTCTGTATATTCCCCCTATTTCCAGCTCATTTCTTTAAGCCTCATAATCTTGAGCAATTCATTCTCATTCTTACACTGACACTTCCATATTACACTTTACACTTCTTTTACACTGACACCTATACATTCTTTTCCAGCTATTTTATACACAGATTGCACTGACACTACCCCTTTAAAACACAAATCTTTTAAGCGTGGATCCCGTCGAGTACGACAGACAATCTGGGTGCTAATACCTTCCCAGGTTGTAACCAACCCCCTTTCTCAGTCTCTCTGGTTCGCAACCGTCTTATCCATATCTTTCTAGGTCTATGCAGCATTGCCTTTCCTCCGGGATAAAAATGCCTAGCTGGCGACTCTATTCATCTCCAGTGAGTTCACGGCTGTGTGTTCTCATTGTCCCTCTCGCCGACCGTTCGCGTCTGTACCTTTATCTGGGCCAGTCCCATTTTATCGGGAGCGACAATATAATAATCCATTTCCTATCTAAACTGAAAAATTACATGAGAGGAAGATGCTTGAAGTTTTAATTACAGTAAAATCTCCCAAATATTTTTCTAACTGTCTCTAACAAACTATAACAAGGCTCTAACTGAAAAAACAAACTGTTAACCGAATATTTCTGGAAGCTTCAGCTTGACTTATATATCCTAATTCATCTCCAGATTTGGGGGCTTCTTCTTTTTCTCATTCACTTCACCTCACCATTTTTCTTCTTTTTCTTCTGACTTTTCCTTCACCAATAACTTCAAGAACACCTTCAATGGGTTCTCATCATTCAATATCCTCATTGTAAAACCTGCAAAAATCAATATTCACCAATCAATACAGAATTCGCGGATGTGATCCAACAGTTCAGTAAGAAGCAAATTCAATTTGCTCAAAGAATTGAAGCAAGAACACAAAATATTCAAACAACAATTCAGAAGCAAAAAGGAAAGACGATTTAACAGGACTGAGAAAGGGGAGGAAAAATGATCAACGCCATTACCTTGAAGCACTGTGTCATCAATCTTCAGTAATCCTAACCGAGTTCTTACAATCCGCACATCAACATTTCAATCTTCAAGCATTCATCTCTCATTCATCCCTCACCTCCAAATCACTCAAATATTGAAGCTGCATACTTCTGTGAATGGAGGAAGCCAGAAATCTATTAGGACCAGCTCCCCTGATTCATTGCAAACCTCACTCGCAGCTAAGTCAGGCAGTCCGCAGCTTCTGCAACCATTAGAAAACCTTTCAACGTTCTTCAATATCTTTGCAAGAACCTTCTCTCATCTTAATCAATCATCAAAAATGGCACAGTGAGAAAAAATGAAAATGTATAGGATGCGAAATTCGAGTTTAACAAACTCATAACAGATTTTTACCTTGGAAAGTTTCCAAGTAACTCTGAGACACTCAAAAGTCAGGGAGAAAGAACCTCCATTATTCTTCACATCTTCAGGAGTTTCACGGCAGTTCGAAAGCGGTATCACTCCCCAACCGTCTGGATCGTCATCAACAAACTCAACTGCGAGCTTCAACAATCATCATTGCCCTCATCGATCGGATCAGTTTCATCAGCATCAACCTGCAAGCAAACGGAGTTATTGACAGAGAATCCACAAAGAAACGCAAAAAAAAACAGTAACGTAGATCCATACTCATCAAAACGTCTTCGTTCTACAGGTACGCCAACTCGACTTGAAACTTGCAAATATTGGCTACTACGATATAGGTTGCGGTTAGAGGAACGAAAACCCTTTGATTTTGAGCAATAATTTGTGAGTTTGAGAGCTGGAAGTGGGAGATCCGTGTGTTAGGGTTTCACGATTTAGATTTAGGTTGGGGGGCTAGGTTTCGCGTGGGGTTATGGTGATGTAGACGACGAAGACCGAGAAGTGCCTCCCAGTGGCGCGGCTTGTTCCAACGGCGAGGATAGGTTGATTTGAGGGGAGGTACTTGGGAAGACGGAGATGGCGTGGCTAAGGGAGAGAAAGGGGAAAGGAGTTCGGGAATTAGGTTTAGATTTTTGTTGAAGAGGATGAAGAATGAGAAAAGACGAATGGTTATGGCGGCGGTGGTGATGGATTGGAGAGGGTGACCGGATTAGGGTTACGATTTTGGGGAAGGAGAAGGGAAGGCGGCGTGAAGAAGAATGGCATAGGGTTTGTGAGATGTCCATTTTATGTTTATGTTCTTATGTTAATTTAAAAAAAAATATGAAGATAATATTAGATTTAATATTAGTTAATGATAATAAAACATGATTATTCCTCTTTAAAGACAATTTAATCCACCATATTGTGAGTATTAATTTGAATTAGGATTAGCATAAAATAATGGATCATTAAACCTAAAGATCAAGCACTAATAAAGTTTAATAAAAATCATTAATCCTGGGCTTACACAAATTACTACCGGCACCCCCATGCTGAGCCCAACTCATTTTAACATAGAAAATGTTTCTATTTGCACCCCCAGGCTCCTATGCGAATTGGGCCCATAAGAATTACTATTCCCACCCCTATTTTTGGCCCAGTTGCCATTTTAATTTAGAAACGTTATTGTTTCTACCCCCCCTCCTATTTTCTTTCTTTTTGGTTTTTTCATTTTAATGCCCTTTAATTTAATTCACAAATAAATATTAAAAAGCGTATTAAAATTCTATAAAAAATTATGGTAGGATATTAAGATATTTTAGAACCATGTCCAATTTTTAATTTTTTAATTTTAACCATTTTTCGATTTAATTTCGATTTATTTAATTTAATGGACTTATATTGAATTTCCATTTGGACATATAAATTTGTACGATTTATTTCTACCAGTTCCCGTAATATTTTCTGCCCATTCTTTTTGCTATGATTAAAAGACAAGTTAAGGTACCTAGAATATTTTTTTGGTGAATTTTTAGGACATTTTTTCTATTGTTTTGGTAGTATAATTTGTGTAATTTTGTGAATAACTTTAGTTAGGTTTAAGTGGTCATTTACCCTAGTTAGAATAAGAATTCTTTAGAGATTTTTTAATATGGTGCTATAATCAGGTTGAAGACCTTAGGAATTTAATTTCATATTTTTCTCATGACTTTTAATATTTTTTCCATTTTAATTCATTCCTTCACATTATGCATGTACATAATTCATATCATTCACTAACTATTTGCTTTTTCTTTGTGCAAGGTATGTTTTCAAGGATTGGCTTATTGGACTTGGATATTTTTATGTCTTAATTGTGTTTTATACTTTGTATGCGTTGTGATGTAATATCCTAGAACTTGTATGCTTTTATAATTTCCTTAATTAGGATTAGAAAAGATAAAAACAAATCGTTAGAAAACGAAAATCTCAAAAAAAAAGTAAAAGGCTCGATCCAACGTCGAGTATATTTTCAAATAAATAAATAAAGTTCATATTATTTTAGGGTTCTTCGATTACCATCGTTCCATTCCATTCAACCAAAATCAAACCTTGTATGTTTCATACCATAAGTCGTGTGTCTTAGCACCACGCAACCGACCCACCCGAACCATTGTTCCATCCCGTTTACATTTCATATACGTTTTTACCTACCATGACCTAGGAGGACCCTATTGCTCATTACTAACTTCTTTTACTTGCATGTTTAGTATTATATCTCTTATATCTCTTAGGTAGATTTTAATTGCAAACCTCACTAACCATAGATTATCCATGAATTCAACTGATTTAGGGTAAGTCTAGTTTCCCTTAGAATGTTTACCTTTTACAACTTGAGTCTCTTCTCATCTTGAAAGAAAATCAAAAACACTTAATAAAGGAAAAGGTGTACAATGCGCCACGAGCCTTAAGCTATACGGGGAATGATTAGTGGAGGTCTCCTTAACTCTTCTAGGATGCTTTACAAACGTTCCATTGGGGGCGATCTTGGAAAGTATTCGCTCCTGTGTCATAGTCTTTAGTGTTGTACATTCAATAAACACAAATTCAAAACATTTCTTCTAAAAAACAACAAACCAAGAAGTCACGTCTTCTTTCTCATCTCATACTCTTTGCGGACGAATGTGACTTGTCTCGACAGTTCAAACAGCGACACGATAAACACCCTCGAGTCAGAGCCGGTAACACTTAAGCTAGAACTATGGCAACGTCATCCTAAAAACCACAAACGAGTGTAAGCCTTAGTTAGACGAACTACGGCGTCTCTGATCCTCATTCATCCCGATGAGGTACGTAGGCAGTGGGGTAGGGCCCATTCGAGCACAATCTTTCTTTTTCCCTACATTTTCCCCCCTTTTATTCCCATTTGTTAATTTCGTTTCTTTTCTCATTTCCATTTCATTCCAGATAGCTATTCTTTCAGTTAAACAGCATATTATTTTTCACCCTTTGAAAATAGACTTATAAGCGTGGATCCTGTCGAGTACGGCGGACGGATTGGGGTGCTAATACCTTCTCAATTCGTAACCGACTTCCGTATCCAGATCTTTGGTTCGCAAGGCCTCGTCCTTCTCCTTCTTCCTTAGGTTTGTGCAACATTACCTTTCCCATTCATTCGGGATAAAAATGTCTGGCTGGCGACTCTACCTTTTCCGCGCCACTTTCGCGTTTGTACTAGGATGAAAATCCCGGGAGCGACACCAGGGTTGGATACAGACATTGTGGTTCACCGTTTACCAGTAAAAGAAGACTGTCGTCCAAAGAAGCAGAAGGTTCGTCGCATGCATCCTGAAATGTCAGAGAAGATTAAGGCAGAGGTAATGAAACAGTTTGATGCAGGGTTCTGAGTTGTGACTTCTTATCCTCAATGGGTTGCAAATGTGGCACCGGTACCTAAGAAAGATGGTAAGGTACGTATGTGTGTAGATTACAGGGATTTGAACAAGGCCAACCCCAAAGATGACTTTCCACTTCCTCATATTGATGTTCTGGTAGACAACACTGCTCAGCATAAGGTATTCTCTTTTATGGATGGTTTCTCTGGTTACAATCAAATCAAGATGGCACCTGAAGATATGGAGAAGACAACATTTGTTACACAGTGGGGCACCTTTTGCTATAAAGTGATGCCATTTGGTTTAAAGAATGCAGGGGCAACATATCAACGTGCTATGGTGGCTTTGTTTCACGATATGATTCATCACGAGATAGAAGTGTATGTGGATGATATGATAGCCAGGTCCCAGAATGAAGAGCAACATCTTGATCATCTGCATAAGTTGTTTGAGAGGTTGAAGAAATACAAGTTGAGATTGAACCCAAACAAGTGTACTTTTGGAGTTAGGTCTGGTAAACTCATGGGTTTCATCGCCAGTGGAAAAGGTATTGAAGTAGACCCTGCTAAAGTGAAAGCTATACAAGAGATGCCAACTCCCCGTACTGAGAAGGAAGTTAGAGGTTTCTTGGGACGACTGAATTACATTGCAAGATTTATTTCCCAATTAACTGCCACCTGTGAGCCAATCTTCAAGTTGTTGAAGAAAGATTAGGTGATGGAATGGAATGATGAATTCCAGACAGCCTTTGATGAAATTAAGAAATATTTATTGGAACCTCCAATTTTGATGCCACCAGTTGACGGAAGACCCTTGATCATGTACTTAACAGTGTTAGATAACCCAATGGGATGTGTGTTGGGGCAACATGACGAGTCTAGCCGAAAAGAGCAGGCAATATACTAGCTTAGCAAAAAGTTTACCGACTGTGAAACAAGATACTCACTGCTCGAGAAAACTTGATGCGCTTTGGCATGGGCTGCTCGCCGACTAAGACAGTATATGTTGACTCATACCACCTTATTGATTTCGAAGATGGATCTAATCAAGTACATATTCGAGAAACCTGCTCTCTCTGGAAGAATAGCAAGATGGCAAATGATCTTAACAGAATATGATATACAGTACACTACTCAGAAGGCCATTAAAGGAAGCATTGTAGCTGACCATTTGGCTCATCAAGCAGTGGATGATTACCAGTCAATGAGTTTTGAATTCCCTGATAAAGACATTATGATCATTACCAAAGTACCCGGAAAATATGAAGGACCTGAACAAGGATCCCGATGGACTATGGTTTTTGATGGAGCTTCTAATGCACTTGGTAATGGTGTTGGTGTTGTGATCAGTTCCCCTAAAGGTTGTCATACCCCGATTACTGCAAGACTTTGTTTCTATTGTACCAATAACATGGCTGAGTATGAGGCATGTATCCTGGGTGTCAAAGCTGCCATTGATATGAATATTCAGTTCCTAGATGTATATGGAGATTCAGCCCTGGTAGTAAGTCAAATTAAAGTAGATTGGGATACCAAGCATGATAACCTCATTCCTTACAGAGAGCATGTGTTGTCTTTGATCCCCTATTTCAAAGAAATTACCTTTGGACATATTCCACGAAGAGAAAATCAGTTGGCAGATGCACTAGCCACCATGGCATCTATTTTTAAGATCAGCTGGGAAGATGAAGCTCCCAAGATTACTATTGACAGATTTGAGAAGTCTGCATACTGCAATGAGATTGACACTGAAGAAGCAGAGGAGAAGCCTTGGTTCTATGTGTCGTACCCCGAAAAATACGACCTCACGCGATCCGAATGGGCGGAGCCGCGCGCCGGACGGACTGAAGAGTCGCCACCTAATTCTATTTATTCCCGGAGAGGGAAAGGGAAGATATAGATACAACCCGGGAGAAAAAGGATGAGGACAAAGGTCAACGGAACCATTGCCTGGGTTCGGGAGTCGGTTATGCAGGGGGAAGGTATTAGCACCCCCTACATCCATCGTACTCGATGGGAACCATCTAAGTTAACGCGCGCGAAAGGATGTCTATGCTTAAACGAATTGCTTGCTAGAGGGAAATGAGTTGGATTATAAGTCAGATTGAACCTAGGTGCTCGGCAAGGATGGAGATCCTCGTGCCTACGTACTCCCGTGTGCAATGGAAAAGTCAGAGCCTCGTAGTTCGGCCTACTAAGGGTAATGGATGTTGATTTTATTACCTTTCGTCGATGAAAGGGTTTAGGAGTCGAAATGCACTAAAGACTATGGATAGTTTATCTCGCCCAACAAGACGAGTGTCCTGCGTCGAAATAATCGGAGCGAGTAACGAAAGCTCGTTATCCCCCTTTCTACCGCTTAAGGCTCGTGGCGTACAAATCTTCTCGTATTATTAAAGTGTTTTTATTTCCTAAAGCCGCTTGACGTTGGATCAAGGGTTTGGATCTAATCGAAATGTTTTGGTTTTTTGAAGTCTTAAAGGTAAATGCAAATGGAGTGTATTTTTGTAGTTTTGTTAGCGATGCACGAATCGCTCGGCTCGCAAGGATAGGAGTATCTTAATAAACGAAATAATAACTGGAAAATAAAGTGCAAGTGTGCAAGTGAGATCGCTTGGCGTTGGACCAAGGATTCAGAAATAAAATGCGAGAAAATAAATTGCGTACAAAGTAAGGGGAGAGGGGTACAAAATAAATACAGGGGATTGCGAGAAATAAAGGGTATCATTGTATTTTGCCCAAGAGGAAGCGTGTGTGCAGTGTGTTTTGAACTATTCGAAGGCGTTCAGCCTGTTTATTCGGGACACAACTATTCGAAGGCGTTGGACCTTTTTCGAGCGCAACTATTCGGAGGCGTTGGACCTTTTTCGGGACGCGACAAAATTTTGTTCGTGAACTGCCTTAGAATCGGTTCAAAAATGGGAACCATTCTATAAGGAGTCGAATCGTAATTTGAAATGCAAAAAATAAATTAAATAAATTGAATGAATTGAATTTGCTAGAATTGGATTAAATTGAATAATTAAATAAATTAAATAATATTAAGAATAATAAAATAAAATAAATTGATTTACATGTTTGTTTTGTCGGAATGAAAAAATTAAATACAAAGGGGGGCCTCATATTGACCAAAAATCACCGATTAGAATCGGGCGATAAATTGGCCGTTAGTTATATCATTGGCCCTTAAAAAAAAAGAATAAAATAGAAATGAATTATATCAACATAAAATGAAACTATAAATTATTTAATTAATTTTTTTACTAAGATATCAAAAGAATTTAAACAAACAACCAAAAATAAATAAATAAAAGAGAACGCTAAAAAAAAGGTGCACTGCATTTTGCAGGTTGCCAACAGCAACGTTATGTGGGCTACTGAGCCCAACAGCCAGAAAACAAATTATCAAAATAAAAATAAAGGAGGAAAGGTGGGATGAGTTCCAAAATAGGGTGCACATAGAGATTTAAATGGACTTGAAAGCCCAATCAAGGATTTTGTGAAGAATTAAGAGACAAAACAATAAAAAAAAAACAAATAATAAAAAAAAGTAATTAAAAAAATGCTATCAGTAATAACAAAATGGGAGGTACGATTATAACAAGGGAAAGCAAAACATGGTTTTACAAAGAAATCAAACTCACCCCCTTTTCGCGATTCCCAACGGCGAAGTCTGGCTCACTCTTTCACGGCGGATTTTCTCGCACTCTCTCTGAATCTCTCCTCAACTCAGATCATCTCGGCTCTCTCTCCGGCTCAGCTTTTCGGATCTCTCGTCGGCGTGTTCGTCTTCTCTGATTCAGTTTCGATGCGGCGGATCTCAAACTCTTTCGTCTTGGAACTCGCAGATTTAATTTCGAATTCCGTGAAGGCCTTCACGGTGGTGATTCGCGGCGGAAGGAATGGAGTGTTGTGCGGTGATGGCCGGTGGTGTTTGATTTGATTCGCACGGATGGTGTTTTACGGCGCTCTGTCTCGGCTATCCCTCTCGGTCGCGATGGGATTTGCCACCGATTTTGTGGTTCAGATGCGTTTTCGAAGGTGGTTGTGGCCGGCGTCGTTTGCGTTTTACGGTTACACGGCGGTGGTGGTCTGAGTTGGGCGGAAAACGAAGGTGGTTTGCGGATTTGGAAAGGTTTTGGGTCAGCGGGTTTTGTGATGATTTTGGTGTCTTTTTTTTGGCTGGTTTTGGTTCGGTGTTTTCACAATGAGGTTGACGGTGAGGTTTTTGTGAGTGGTGAGTTTGCGATTTGTGGGTTTGTGTTTGAGACAGCTTTGGTTCAGTGATGGTAAGGTTCACTCAGATTGTTTCTTCTGGTTTGTGAAGGTTCGCGATTTTCAAAGGTTTTGTGTATGGTGTTTCGGATTGAGGTTTCGTGATGCTTGCGGTTTATGGAGGAGCAGCGGTGAGATATTTACGGTTAGAGGTGAGTTTTGATGGTTTAGCAGAGAGTGTTTACGGTTTGTGAGTTGTTGCGGGTTTTGGTTTGTTTGATTGGTTATGGTTTCTGGGTTGTTTCGTGGGTGTTCGAAGGTGGTTTCCATTCTTTTTTTCTATTTTTTTGGATTTCATTTTCTGATTTTTTTTGGTTTTGAGTTTGCAGGTGAAATTGATGGTGAATGATGTGAAGGAGTTTGTTGATTTTTGAGGATTTTTGTGGCGATATATTTGCAGGATGAGTTGAGGAGATGAAGGTTAGTGTGGCTCTTGGTGCGATTTAGAGGAATTTGAGCGAAAATAATACAGTTAGTATGAGGTTGATCTGTTTCTGGTTTTGACACTTTTTTAGGTTCTGAGCAGGTTTATGAGCAGGCTTTTTTTTGTTTATTTTTAGACTATTGGTTTTGGTTTATTGAAGATTTTTTAGTGAAGCTTGAAATTGAAGTTGAAACTTGGTTTGGAATGATTTTTGCAGGGTAATGTTATGCTGTCCAAGCTTATTCTTAAAGGAGCATGAGAGTTTATTTATAGAGACAGATTGATGAGGGTAAAAGAGAGATTAGTATAAATGGAGAGGATAAGAGGAATCTTTTGACAGGCTGGGAAATTTTTGCTGATATGCTGTTAGTGAGTGGAATGAAGGTGAATTTGTTGGGAAGAAAAAGTGACGTGGGAGGTGTTGTGGGGGACCATTACATACTGTGAATGAGAGGATCCCTTGGCTGGCCATTTGTACTAGGTGTACAAATGTTTGAATAATTTTGTATCATCATAAAAAACAAATTATGTATAGCAATGTAACATTTTTTAAAAAGAATGTATTCTTTGATAACATGGATTATAAAAAAAAAAGAATTTAATATCAACAATAATAATAATAACAACAATAATAATAATAATAATAAAGATAAAAATTTTAACGGAAGAATAATAATGAAAAATAGTAATGACTAATAAAAGTAATAACATCAATAATGGATAGTAATAAAATGGAAAGCAAATTTTTGGTATTTTGTGTAGGCAAATGGACCTATGTAAATGAAAAACTTTTTTTATACCTTTCTTTTTAAATTGAACTTAATAGTAATAAATAATAATAATATGATAAAACTAAAAAAGATTTTTTTGTATATGTATTTTTTGGATATTAACTAAATAATAAGAAATAAAACCTATGATCGGGATATTTTCGAAAAAACAAATAATAAATTCACACCTCTTGACTTTTGGTAATAATTTTTGTAACTATACATATAAATATATACAAATGGCAAACGAGCTAATAGGCTTAGATAATAAAATAAAAATTGATTTTTTCTTTGAAAAATAAATGACATATTTTTGTAGTTTCCAAATATTAGACAGAAAAATAAAGGATACATATTTTTTTGGATTTTTTTTGGAGAGTAATGAGACAGTAAAATAAAAGGGTACGGGTAGGACAAATTTGGGGTATGACAGATGCCCCTATCGAATTGGCTTAGACCAAGTAAGATGAACCGGCTCGCGTTCAATCTTTCAAGGTATAAGATAATTAGATATTAACAGACTCCAAATTTGTCCGACAAAGAAAGACATTGTGAAAATAACAAATGATTAAAATTGGAAATGATGGGTGACATAGCAAGAAATAAATTGACAAAATAAATCACTTATCAACAGAGGAAGATAAGGCAATAAACAGAAAAATAAACTCACTTATCAACAGAGGAAGATAAGGCAATAAACAGAAAAATAAACTCACTTATCAACAGAGGAAGATAAGGCAATAAACTGAAAACAAACTCACTTATCAACAGAGGATGATAAGGCAATAAACTGAAAACAAACTCACTTATCAACAGAGGATGATAAGGCAACAAACTGAAAACAAACTCACTTATCAACAGAGGATGATAAGGCAACAAACAGAAAAATAAAATCACTTATCACCAGAGGATGATAAGGCAACAAACTGAAAATAAATTCACTTATCAACAGAGGATGATAAGGCAATAAACTGAAAACAAACTCACTTATCAACAGAGGAAGATAAGGCAATAAACAGAAAAATAAACTCACTTATCAACAGAGGAAGATAAGGCAACAAACAGAAAAATAAACTCACTTATCAACAGAGGATGATAAGGCAATAAACAGAAAAATAAAATCACTTATCACCAGAGGATGATAAGGCAAAGGGACTGAAATTTAAACACGGCTATTGAATCCGCCAAGAGGATGCTTGGAATCTTTGATGTGATCCTCCGCTGTGGAAAGGACTGGAAACTTGTATGGATCCTGGATCCTGAACTATGCATGTATGCTTGATTGTTTTGAAATGGTATTCCATAGGGATGGAAATACAATGCAAATGTTCTATGCACTGAGATGTAAGTTGAAACTGTTGGGGAAAATAAAAAGTTTGTTTTTGTTTGGGCATGCATATGATGCATATGCTACAAGTGATTGATGTAAATGATGCGTATGACATGCATATGATGCATAATGATGCATATGAGCGATTGAAAGGTGCCAGCTTGGTGGACTTTTGGTTTGGTAGTTGCCAATAACAATTGGACTTTGGGTGGGTGGAGGGCTTGATTCCTCGACACTCGATCTTTGACGTCGTTTGGTCAGAAGATATATCTGAATGCTCTGAGCTGATGAGCGAAGCGACTTAATTGACACATGAAGACTGATTTTGCTTTGAATGATTGCCAATGTCTGGCAGGGTCTGTTTGCTCAGCTGGGGAGAAGAGAGAGGAAGATTTGCTTCTTGTCTGCTTGCCCCTGCCTGTAAGGCATCTGAAATAAAATTGATGGGGAAGCTTTGACAGTGGCAATGGCACAACCTGCCCCTAATTGAGCCTTTGAAGGTGATTTGTCCCTGATTGGGCTGTTTGAAGATAAATTGCTCCTGATTGGGCTGTTTTTGAAATAAATTGCCCCTGATTGGGCTGCTGAAGTAGCCTTGATTCATGCCGGCGATGAAGTTCAAGTTTCTCTTTTGATTGACCCTTGTTGGGATTACATTGATGTCAAGCACTAAATTGCAATTAAATTGTTAATACACAAATGGCAGTGTTAATGTAAAGTTCATGTAAGTTTTGAAAAAGTCGATTTATTTGAATGATTGTGATAGTGTAACGAATGAACCGTTAGTCCAAACGAAGTGCTGATTTAGAAAGTGCGTGAAATATGCAGCAAGAATAATGTGCAATCGAGATTGAAAATTAGCAAATATATGGGAGTCAATTTACGCAACCTTGTTGGTAGCATGCTTTCAGAATAAACCATGCCTCAATTAGGACTTTTGAGGGTTGTAACGTGGTCTGGTTAATGGTTTGAGAAACAAAGGTATAAGGCTCAAAGTTTGATTTGTACCCAACCCTTCTTCGTGATATTCTCCAGTCCTACGTTCAGTTAACTTTGCATTTGCATTTATTTCGACTTTGCAAGAATGAAGGTGAAACTTTAAAGTTCGCTTGGAAATGGCAGTCATCTTTTTTTGCTTTGATGTTGGTGCCCCTTTGATTTTGTTTTGGTGGTCACCTGATCTTTGCTTTGTTTTTTGCTGAGGATTTGACCTCTTCTTTTGATTTCTTCTTTTTCGACTAAGTCTCCCTTCGGGTGCTCAACTTAGTGGTTTTCATTTCTTTTTTTTTGTTTGAATGTTGTGACTGCCAAGTCTTTTGTTGATGGTCCTCTGACGGGATGTCTCATCTTGCAATTCGAAGGTGTAGTCGTGTTAACTGAACAACTACCCTGCCCCGGGTTAAATGTAAGGGTTGTATCCGAAAGAAACTCCTACTTCTAGGCTCGAAGTGGTTGACTAGGGATTAACTCCTTATATCTCCAGTGTTTGGGGATTTGAAAGAATGCCTGTACATCATCGACGAGGTTTTATCCGAAAGCATACCGCAACAGTTATGGGTATTTCGTTTTCATCATCCTCCCTCAAATATTTGCTAAAGTGAAGTGAGGGAATATTTTTGTGATTTTGTGATAAATGATAAATAATGAGCGAATGCGAATAGATTAATTCAAAACATGCATAAACATAACATTAACAAAACCAAGTACAAATGATAACAATGTTCAGAGCAAATAGTACTTAAACAAACATTACAAAACAACAGGAATGCAGAAATAAATAAATGGCGATGACTGCCTTGATTTGAGGAATGAACTTCTCTTGATTGAATACTTCAAAGTTGGAGACTACTCAGCTTTGGTCTTCGGCAACTTCTTCGAAAGCATTTGTTGAGGGGCCACTTGCGGCAACACTGGATTGCTATGGACATTCAGACCCTTCTGAGTAAAGGTGAGGTCCTTAGAGTTGATCAGGTCTTGAACTTTGTGCTTGAATACCCTGCAGTTGTCAATTGTGTGACCTGGAGCACCCTTGTGATACTCACAGCGAGCATTGGCATCATAATCTCGAGCGTTACCAGTTTGAGGTGGCATGTCCTTCAACACAAGAGTTCCTTTTGCCATCAGCCCGTTGAAGATTTCTCCATATGACATAGGCAATGGATCAAAGTGTCTCTCCGATCCTCTTTTTTGATATGGTGGGCGCTGTTGAGGAGCGCGTTGTTGTTGTTGACCAGGCTGTTGCGGAAAAGCCGATTGCTGGTATGGATAAGCCGGTTGCTGATATGGATATGCCGGTTGCTGGCATGGTCTAGGTCCATATTGCGCAGCTGCACCCATTGGAGGTGGATGTGGTTGATAAGCCATCGGAGGCGGAAGCAGAGCTTGAATAGCTGGATGAATGGGCATTGAAGGAACAGGCTGATGGGACACAACCATCCTGGCCAGGGCTTGCATGGCCTCATGAATACGATCAATCTTGCTCTTGATTGAGTCAATCTCTCCCCTCATAGCAGCTTGTTCTTGTCGAATCTGATCCATCAGTCCTCTAGTGTTGGCTCAAGTTGAATACAGTCGTCTAACTTGATACGGGCGTCGGGAAACCAGCTTAATTTACTGAAGATGGAGGAGCATGAAATAAGTTTTTTTTGCTTTGGAATGAAATGCAAGATGAATAAATAATGCAAATGAAATGATATGCAATGTCAGAATCCAGGATCACAAGATCAAGGTCTCACGAGTCCAAGGTACAGATGGAGGATACTTTGATCAAGAACTCACTGGGTAGACTTTAAAGTTTTAGGGGTCCCAAAGTTGTCAATTCATATGGCTGTTCATCACACGCGCCATAAGCATGACGGTTGATTGACTCCGCCATATGAATCTATTTTGGGTGAGATCTTCGTATCGACAACCCACGAGAGCAAATTTTCTCGGGAGTCCATACTACGTGATCACCGACACAAGGTTTAAAACAAAGTCCTGGAGTTATGGAACTTTCTCAACTGTTTGATGCACGTGTCAATTTCATACATTCTTGACAGTCAATCAACTCCATTGAGTAAGTCTATTCCAAGTGAGGTTTTCGTATCGAGCCACGCGAGGGCGAACCCTAGTGCCCAATACTACGCAACCATCAACCGATGTTTTAACCAAAAGGTTCTAAAGGTCCTCAGAGTCGACGACTTTAATGAAAACAACTGAGCACACACGCCGAAAGCTTGACGGTTGTCAGTATTTCCATTAAAATCTACTCCGAGTGAGGTTTTCGTATCGACAACCCACGAGAGAGGTTCTCTCGGGAGCCCATACTACACAACCTCGCTAACTTATGTTTGTACTCGAAAGCCCGGGCATAGAGCTTTTCCCTCAAATTTCTTTTGCAAAGTATCGATCCAAATTATAGTACCAAGGAGCCACAAGATATATAAGATGGAATGCGATAAAGAGAGCAATAAAAATAAACAAGCAAGGCATAAAAGAAAACATCCAAAAAAACGCGGGAACCTAGACTAGGTTTGACTCGCATAGGGGTGAACCAGTCCCCAGCAGAGTCGCCAGCTGTCGTACCCCGAAAAATACGACCTCACGCGATCCGAATGGGCGGAGCCGCGCGCCGGACGGACTGAAGAGTCGCCACCTAATTCTATTTATTCCCGGAGAGGGAAAGGGAAGATATAGATACAACCCGGGAGGAAAAGGATGAGGACAAAGGTCAACGGAACCATTGCCTGGGTTCGGGAGTCGGTTATGCAGGGGGAAGGTATTAGCACCCCCTACATCCATCGTACTCGATGGGAACCATCTAAGTTAACGCGCGCGAAAGGATGTCTATGCTTAAACGAATTGCTTGCTAGAGGGAAATGAGTTGGATTATAAGTCAGATTGAACCTAGGTGCTCGGCAAGGATGGAGATCCTTGTGCCTACGTACTCCCGTGTGCAATGGAAAAGTCAGAGCCTCGTAGTTCGGCCTACTAAGGGTAATGGATGTTGATTTTATTACCTTTCGTCGATGAAAGGGTTTAGGAGTCGAAATGCACTAAAGACTATGGATAGTTTATCTCGCCCAACAAGACGAGTGTCCTGCGTCGAAATAATCGGAGCGAGTAACGAAAGCTCGTTATCCCCCTTTCTACCGCTTAAGGCTCGTGGCGTACAAATCTTCTCGTATTATTAAAGTGTTTTTATTTCCTAAAGCCGCTTGACGTTGGATCAAGGGTTTGGATCTAATCGAAATGTTTTGGTTTTTTGAAGTCTTAAAGGTAAATGCAAATGGAGTGTATTTTTGTAGTTTTGTTAGCGATGCACGAATCGCTCGGCTCGCAAGGATAGGAGTATCTTAATAAACGAAATAATAACTGGAAAATAAAGTGCAAGTGTGCAAGTGAGATCGCTTGGCGTTGGACCAAGGATTCAGAAATAAAATGCGAGAAAATAAATTGCGTACAAAGTAAGGGGAGAGGGGTACAAAATAAATACAGGGGATTGCGAGAAATAAAGGGTATCATTGTATTTTGCCCAAGAGGAAGCGTGTGTGCAGTGTGTTTTGAACTATTCGAAGGCGTTCAGCCTGTTTATTCGGGACACAACTATTCGAAGGCGTTGGACCTTTTTCGAGCGCAACTATTCGGAGGCGTTGGACCTTTTTCGGGACGCGACAAAATTTTGTTCGTGAACTGCCTTAGAATCGGTTCAAAAATGGGAACCATTCTATAAGGAGTCGAATCGTAATTTGAAATGCAAAAAATAAATTAAATAAATTGAATGAATTGAATTTGCTAGAATTGGATTAAATTGAATAATTAAATAAATTAAATAATATTAAGAATAATAAAATAAAATAAATTGATTTACATGTTTGTTTTGTCGGAATGAAAAAATTAAATACAAAGGGGGGCCTCATATTGACCAAAAATCACCGATTAGAATCGGACGATAAATTGGCCGTTAGTTATATCATTGGCCCTTAAAAAAAAAGAATAAAATAGAAATGAATTATATCAACATAAAATGAAACTATAAATTATTTAATTAATTTTTTTACTAAGATATCAAAAGAATTTAAACAAACAACCAAAAATAAATAAATAAAAGAGAACGCTAAAAAAAAGGTGCACTGCATTTTGCAGGTTGCCAACAGCAACGTTATGTGGGCTACTGAGCCCAACAGCCAGAAAACAAATTATCAAAATAAAAATAAAGGAGGAAAGGTGGGATGAGTTCCAAAATAGGGTGCACATAGAGATTTGAATGGACTTGAAAGCCCAATCAAGGATTTTGTGAAGAATTAAGAGACAAAACAATAAAAAAAAACAAATAATAAAAAAAAGTAATTAAAAAAATGCTATCAGTAATAACAAAATGGGAGGTACGATTATAACAAGGGAAAGCAAAACATGGTTTTACAAAGAAATCAAACTCACCCCCTTTTCGCGATTCCCAACGGCGAAGTCTGGCTCACTCTTTCACGGCGGATTTTCTCGCACTCTCTCTGAATCTCTCCTCAACTCAGATCATCTCGGCTCTCTCTCCGGCTCAGCTTTTCGGATCTCTCGTCGGCGTGTTCGTCTTCTCTGATTCAGTTTCGATGCGGCGGATCTCAGACTCTTTCGTCTTGGAACTCGCAGATTTAATTTCGGATTCCGTGAAGGCCTTCACGGTGGTGATTCGCGGCGGAAGGAATGGAGTGTTGTGCGGTGATGGCCGGTGGTGTTTGATTTGATTCGCACGGACGGTGTTTTACGGCGCTCTGTCTCGGCTATCCCTCTCGGTCGCGATGGGATTTGCCACCGATTTTGTGGTTCAGATGCGTTTTCGAAGGTGGTTGTGGCCGGCGTCGTTTGCGTTTTACGGTTACACGGCGGTGGTGGTCTGAGTTGGGCGGAAAACGAAGGTGGTTTGCGGATTTGGAAAGGTTTTGGGTCAGCGGGTTTTGTGATGATTTTGGTGTCTTTTTTTTGGCTGGTTTTGGTTCGGTGTTTTCACAATGAGGTTGACGGTGAGGTTTTTGTGAGTGGTGAGTTTGCGATTTGTGGGTTTGTGTTTGAGACAGCTTTGGTTCAGTGATGGTAAGGTTCACTCAGATTGTTTCTTCTGGTTTGTGAAGGTTCGCGATTTTCAAAGGTTTTGTGTATGGTGTTTCGGATTGAGGTTTCGTGATGCTTGCGGTTTATGGAGGAGCAGCGGTGAGATATTTACGGTTAGAGGTGAGTTTTGATGGTTTAGCAGAGAGTGTTTACGGTTTGTGAGCTGTTGCGGGTTTTGGTTTGTTTGATTGGTTATGGTTTCTGGGTTGTTTCGTGGGTGTTCGAAGGTGGTTTCCATTCTTTTTTTCTATTTTTTTGGATTTCATTTTCTGATTTTTTTTGGTTTTGAGTTTGCAGGTGAAATTGATGGTGAATGATGTGAAGGAGTTTGTTGATTTTTGCGGATTTTTGTGGCGATATATTTGCAGGATGAGTTGAGGAGATGAAGGTTAGTGTGGCTCTTGGTGCGATTTAGAGGAATTTGAGCGAAAATAATACAGTTAGTATGAGGTTGATCTGTTTCTGGTTTTGACACTTTTTTAGGTTCTGAGCAGGTTTATGAGCAGGCTTTTTTTTGTTTATTTTTAGACTATTGGTTTTGGTTTATTGAAGATTTTTTAGTGAAGCTTGAAATTGAAGTTGAAACTTGGTTTGGAATGATTTTTGCAGGGTAATGTTATGCTGTCCAAGCTTATTCTTAAAGGAGCATGAGAGTTTATTTATAGAGACAGATTGATGAGGGTAAAAGAGAGATTAGTATAAATGGAGAGGATAAGAGGAATCTTTTGACAGGCTGGGAAATTTTTGTTGATATGCTGTTAGTGAGTGGAATGAAGGTGAATTTGTTGGGAAGAAAAAGTGACGTGGGAGGTGTTGTGGGGGACCATTACATACTGTGAATGAGAGGATCCCTTGGCTGGCCATTTGTACTAGGTGTACAAATGTTTGAATAATTTTGTATCATCATAAAAAACAAATTATGTATAGCAATGTAACATTTTTTAAAAAGAATGTATTCTTTGATAACATGGATTATAAAAAAAAAAGAATTTAATATCAACAATAATAATAATAACAACAATAATAATAATAATAATAAAGATAAAAATTTTAACGGAAGAATAATAATGAAAAATAGTAATGACTAATAAAAGTAATAACATCAATAATGGATAGTAATAAAATGGAAAGCAAATTTTTGGTATTTTGTGTAGGCAAATGGACCTATGTAAATGAAAAACTTTTTTTATACCTTTCTTTTTAAATTGAACTTAATAGTAATAAATAATAATAATATGATAAAACTAAAAAAGATTTTTTTGTATATGTATTTTTTGGATATTAACTAAATAATAAGAAATAAAACCTATGATCGGGATATTTTCGAAAAAACAAATAATAAATTCACACCTCTTGACTTTTGGTAATAATTTTTGTAACTATACATATAAATATATACAAATGGCAAACGAGCTAATAGGCTTAGATAATAAAATAAAAATTGATTTTTTCTTTGAAAAATAAATGACATATTTTTGTAGTTTCCAAATATTAGACAGAAAAATAAAGGATACATATTTTTTTGGATTTTTTTTGGAGAGTAATGAGACAGTAAAATAAAAGGGTACGGGTAGGACAAATTTGGGGTATGACACTATGAAGTGAAAATATATCTTGAAGCCCAGGAGTTCCCTGAAGGGGAATCTGTCAAAGATAGGAAGTTTCTGAAGAGGTTTTCTGCTAAGTTCTTTTTGAGTAATGGCATTTTGTACAAGCGCAATCATGATTCAACTTTGCTTCGTTGTGTAGATGAGAAAGAAGCAACTGAAATTATGGAAGATATGCATGATGGGATCTTTGGCACTCATTCTAGTGGCCATACTATGGCAAAGAAGATATTGAGAACAGGTTACTATTGGTCTACCATGGAAGCTGACTGCTATCAACGTTCCAGAACATGTCATAAGTGTCAAATTTATGCTGATAAAGTACATATACCTCCATCACCATTGAATGTGTTGACTGCTCCTTGGCCTTTTGCCATGTGGGGCATTGATATGATTGGTGAGATCAAACCTACTGCTTCTAATGGGCATCGCTTCATCCTGGTTGCTATTGATTACTTTACGAAATGGGTGGAGGCAGCCTCATTTGCATCTGTTACTAAGAATGTGGTGGCTCGATTCATTAAGAATAACCTCATATGTAGGTATGGCATCCCTGAAAGGATTATCACAGACAATGGCTCTAATCTGAACAATACTATGATTACTGATCTCTGCACGCAGTTCAAGATTAAGCATCACAACTCTTCTCCGTATCGTCCAAAGATGAATGGGGCAGTAGAAGCTGCTAATAAGAACATTAAGAAGATTATACAGAAGATGACTGTCACTTATAAGGATTGGCACGAGATGTTACCATTTGCTCTTCATGGTTATCGTACTACAATACGTACTTCAACAGGGGCAACCCCATTCTCCTTAGTATATGGTATGGAAGCAGTTCTGCCCATTGAAGTTCAGATTCCCTCCTTAAGAATTATGAAGGATGCAGGCTTGGATGAAGATGAGTGGATTCAGACCCGACTTGACCAGATAAATTTGATTGATGAGAAGAGGTTAGCAGCAGTTTGTCATGGCCAGATGTATCAGAAACGGATGATTAAGGCTTTTAATAAGAAGGTTGAGCCAAAGGTATATCAGGCCGGTGACTTGGTAATCAAGCGTATCATATTACCACAGGGTGATCCTAGGGGCAAGTGGACTCCTACATATGAAGGGCCATTTGTGGTCAAAACAGTATTCTCAGGAGGTGCCATGATACTTACTACTATGGATGATGAAGACTTCCCGCAGCCTGTAAACACAGACATAGTTAAAAAATACTACCTATAAAAAGAGACCCGCTAGGTTGACTGGCCTAGGCAAAAATAAGGGCATCCCGGCGAACCAAAAGGGTTCGGGAAAAAATTAGGGATATATATATTAAAAAAAATGTACACCCGGCAAGTCGAAAACCTGAAAAGGCGGCTTTGGCAAAACAGGGTATCCCGGTGGATTGAAAACCTGAAAAGGCAATCCAGGCAAAAGTCAGGGATAAAGCGTACGACTATGTCTCGTTTGGATCACCCAGGAAACTACAACCAGTTGTGCTCCCTAATTCAAGTTCGAACAGATAAAGCTCAATCCAATCGTTTCCGTCTCGACAACAGAAGATGAGATACTTGAAGATAATGGCAATAGTAGAATTGAAACTCAATAGGATTATTTCCCACATAGCTGATTCTCTTTATTTTGTAAAATTTCATGACAAGTTCCTCTCACTAGGATCTCTGTCTCCTTGTACAAACTTACCTATGTACGGGTCACTTTGTGATATAAATAAAATTCCATCTTTTAATCCAGATTTACTTTTACCCTATTTACATGAGCGAAACGTCCATTGGTTGTGTTTGAATGTATGTATGCTTTTGAATATGATTGATGTTTACCAGAAATGCATAAATGCTTAATATGATTGATGTTTACCAGAAATGCATGAAAATGCAGTAATAGTATTTACTAAGGACGGACGAGGGAAGGAATTCAAGGAAGCTTCACCGGTTCATTCCCACCAGACAGCTACAAGTCCCCCAGTAGGGCCAATCCATCTTCATAAATACTTCGAGTCACATCTCCCCTTGAATTTTATGTCCATCTCTTTTATCCTCAGTCGGGGTACTCAGGAACTTATTCCTTCAATAGGAGTACGACGAACGAAGACGGGAGGTTATGGATACCTTACTATCAAACGAAGACAGGAGGTTATGAGTACTATATTATCAAATGAGACGGGAACGAGTTCCTCATATTCTTCACTATATTCTTCAGCAACAAATCGGGATTTATTTTCCCTGGCCAGCAGTTGTTATACGAAGATATCCATATGCTTCAGGCTGCATGATGCATACATACATCATTTACATCATACCATAACATACACACCCATAAGTACATAATACATTTACTTAGGTGCATCATACTGTAAACACCCCAAATTTGCCCTCACCCATTCACACCATGGCTTGTGATCTTTTCATATGCATAAGTTCAATCATAGCATCTCATATCACATTTGTGATTCATTGCATTGTCTCTAAGTCATCTGCATCTAGGGTTTGTGATCTGAGCAATCCAAGAGCATTTTGGGCCACTTCAAAGGTCTTCAATCACTTCAAAGGGGTCCATGTATGTCCAAGCATCATATTGTATCTTCACAAAGTCAAGAATGTCAAAAATCACAAGAACTGAGAATGGCATGGAAGCAGAACCAGGCTTGACTGCACAGATGACCTAGAATTAGGGTTTTGGTTTCAGAGGCCATAACTCCAAATTTTTTGGTCATTCTTATTTCTATTGGTCTCTATATGGTATAGGGATCATGCATATCAATTTTCATGAAGAAATTCAATGGGGAAGGCATTTGATCAATAATTGACTTTTTGAGCAAGTCGGTGCAAAATCAGGGCATCAGAGGCCCCCAATGACCCAACCAAAGGATGTTCATCATCATTTTGATTATGTATGATCTTTATTTGATCATAGAAGATGTTAGAAGTTCACAAATTTGAAGAATTTCAAGCCATTTGCAAAGTTGACTTTTTGGGAAATGACTTGTAATGTAAACTTGCCTTTTTGGGAAACTTTTTCAACCCTTGCTTTTTGATTCAAAAATGCTTCAAATGGGAAAACTTTGGTCATGAAATTTGTAGAATGGATCATTCCATTTTCAAAAAGTACAAGAACTCATTCTAATTCATTTTGGATCAAAAGTTATGGCTTGTCAAAGTTGGGAAAAATCACATAATTTCAAGTTATGTACCAAAGAGGCAAAGTTGCAAAATCCCTTGCCAAAGTGAAATAAGACCTCAAAGTGACTTCTAATCTTTACACAAACATGAACCAATGTCTAAAAGTAAGATTGCATCAAAGGTTTGGTCATTTTCATGGCTTGTGGATCAAGAAATTTCAAAAGGGGCAAAGTGGAACAAAGTTGCAAAATATCCTTCAAACCCTAATCCATTTGCTGGCTGGTTTCAAAATTGATCCTATGGCCCTCCTCACTTCTTGATGCGCAGGACACCCCTCTTGTCCTTGGCTAACTATGAGCCCATACCTCTCTTACACAAAGCTTGACTTTTTTGCAAAAGACCCATACCAATCACAATAGGGCACAACCACTCCACAGACCTATCCATGAGTGATAAGTGGACCAAAGGCAAGCCATAACACACAACAACTCATGCTGAAACTCTCTCCAAGCCATAGTTCCGAGTTTATGCCTCTTATGCATTTTGCTTCGAATCACACAACATAGGTATCAAACATAAAAACAAACTTCATAGAACATCTCAACATCTCTCACTGATCATCCCTAACACTTCACCTTGCCCTGAAACTCCCTGAAATCAAAATACGATTTCCTCCCTTCTCTGATCAGAACCCCATCAATCTCTCAAACTAGCCCAAGTAAACTCCAAACAAGCCTTGCAAACATCTGAGGGGAGTCATTAGAGCGGATTGGAAGCAAAGAAGCAAGCTGAGAGCTCCAAACTGAAAGCTTCACTTCAGGTAGCTTCAAAAATTATTTTTTCCAGAAACCTTGTTTTAAGTTACTAGAATGATCTACATGTTCCCCTGATTGTTTTGCACTTTGTAGTTTTGAAAATGATTGAGTATTGAGTATGTATTGCATCTCTGAAAGTTTGGCCGTTTTTACGTTTTTGATTCGAATCATGGTTTTGAGCAAAAAGAAATGAGTTTTGAGGTTAGATTCAGGGTCAGGGGGGTGAAGAGAGTTGATCTGGAGCTTTAGAGCTCCAGAAATAACCTAGAAGTGAGGTTTTGGTTTTGCTCAGGGGAGGTGTGGCCGGAGAAGACGACCGGAGGTCTTTTCCGGCCACCTGAAAGTGATTAGAGTCTTAAATGCGTTTAGGGTTCAGTTTGAATATGGACCATAAATTAGGCTGACTTTGTTTGACTCCCGCGCGTTTGGAGGGTCCAGATCCATTCACTTAAGCCCTAATCCACGTCATTAACCTAATTAATTGAGTTTTATTTTAATCTGGCCAGTTTGAATGAGAGTCGTAGGATAGCGCGCCAGTCTTTCCCTCCATTCCCAGTTTGAATGACAGCCTCAGGATGCGCTGACTTTCTCTTTATTTGTATTTTTATTTCATTTTATTTCATTTGTTTTGCACATTTATTTTAAAATAGCAAAAAATGTTTAAAAATTATGAAAATTTTTGTCAAGGTTTTCATTATTTTTAAGAACACAAAAATATTTTTATTTTTATTTTTTGCATTAAAAATTATTTTTAAATCATTTAAAAGTTTATTTTTAATTAGTTAATGGAAATTAATTAATTAAAAATACTTTTAGGTATTTAAAAATCACAAAAAAATTCACATAGCATTTAAAAACATTTAGAAACATTGTCTCACTCTCAAACTAAATTTCTTTTTTGATCTTGATGCCTTTTGATAATTTTCTTTGGATTTAATTTCATTTCAAGGCAATATTTTGTCTCAAACTTCAAAAGATTCATTTCTGTCTAACCTTTGAGAGTTGGACCATGATTCTTTTTGCATTGCATCTTGTATGGCATGTAGTTTATAGGATAAAATTGGATTGATTTGATCTTGCATTTTCATTTTGTTTAGCATTTTTCTTGACAAGGTACCTTAAAACCCTAGCAATCTTAGGAAATTCATAACTTTCACTAGGTTAAGAGTTGGATCTCCTCCTTTGGGCAGTGAGTTTGTGTAGGTTTAGGGTTCCCTTGATTGTATTTTCAAATTTTTATCATGTCATTTGCTTCTGGTTTTGAATTTTTGCTTTGCATGGTGCATGAAACCCTAATTTGTGCCTTCCTTTGCATCCATCTTCCATTTGCTTGCATACCATGACTTGCCATGACATTTTGTGCATTCATGTGATTCATAATACATCTTAAGACATATTAGAATCAAGTTTGATCATTGCATATTTCATTTGCCATGTTATATGTCTTTTGCATTCCATAACTTTTCATAAACATCCATGGTTCAAAGCATGTTTCTTTTGCATCCATATGTTTGTTTGATTATTCTCTTGCCTTGCCTCATGTTTGCATCATCTCTTAGCATCATTAACAACATGTATTTGCTTCTGACTTTGTCTTTCATCATGCCATTTCATCTCATTTGCATTGCATTCCATTTCTTTTACTAACTTTTCAGGTGGTAAGTTACTTTGAGAAGTGAATTTGCCTTCACTTCTCACATTCTCTTTTCATCTCTTTCATAATTCATTTGCTGTATTTTTGTATGTGTTTGGATTGAGCTTGCTCATTCTTGTTCCTCTTACCTTCTTTCTTCAAGCAACTTGTCTCCTTGAGTGGAGCAAGTTGTTTTGCTTCTTTCTCCTTTCATCTTGCTCCTCCTTGGTGGCCTTTGAAGATTCTTTCTCCCTTGAGCCTCATAAACTCTAGGACCTACAAGCATGATAACAATTAGGGTTTGATTAGTCCCCCATTTAGTTTTTACCTTTGTGTCATCTTTGAGTCTTCTCTCCTCACCTCATAATCCAGGACTAAACCCTAAAGGCTTTAAGGCTTTGTGATTAAGCTTATGCCTGCATCCTTCTATTAGGATGGAGTGTATAACTTTAATCCTAAGTGTTAAACCCTTAATGTGTTTAAATCCTTTGATCAATTCACCTAATAATCATCAAGACATCAAGCTTGTAACTTGGTCCTTGCATTAGGGTTCTAATTCTTCCTTAATTGGTTAAGAAGGACTAACCCTAGTGTTAATGGACAAGTCCCCCTCAAGTTGTCTTACCAATCATAAAATCCACTTATTAATCTTATCATTAACTAAAATCCATTTAATAAAGGCTTTGTTTTGTCATGAGGTTAATCCCTAATCATGGATTAAGTTGAGGAGTCTTTCTCAGCTTAAATGTTCTCATTTATTATCCTTCTATTAGGATGGTGTAATGAGTCCATTAAATCCTTGATTATGGCTTAATCTCATTACTTAACACTAAACAAAAACAACAAAAACATCTAAATAATTGCAAGTAGGTTAATGATCTTAATCCTACATCAGGGTGATTAAGTGTGAGATGTCGACTTCACACTTAAGGTATTCTCATTACCCCTAATCAGAGGGAAGATGTGATGAGTTTACTAACCCATTGGTTTAGTCTTAAGCTCAATAACTTATGACAGACTTCAAAAAGCAATAAAAGATTGAAAACTTAAAAACAAACAATAATCGTCTCCTCCGGGATTCTTTTCTCATCTTATTCACTCACAAACGAGAACTTGCTTCTTCCGTCTAATGCAAGACAGTTTGCACCTGAGCTAGACAGATCATACACTTGAGCATAGACAAGTAAGCAGTTCACAGGTCAATTTATCTCTCAGTCTCTTTGAGTCGAACTACGGTGTTTTGACTTCCTCATTGCACGAGAGGATACGTAGGCATAACTTAACCGTTATCGAACAAAAGTCTCTGTATATTCCCCCTCTTTCCAGCATCATTCTTTAAGCCTCATACTCCTGAGCATCTCATTCTTGTTCTTACACTGACACTTCTCTTATACACTTCACACTTTTCTTACACTGACACTTACATTCATTCCAGCTTTGATGCACAGATTGCACTGACACTACCCCTTCAAAACACAAATCTTTTAAGCGTGGATCCCGTCGAGTACGGCGGACAATCTGGGTGCTAATACCTTCCCAGGTTGTAACCAACCCCCTTTCTCAGTCTCTCTATTTCGCAACCGTCTTATCCATATCTTTTCTTAGGTCTATGCAGCATTACCTTTCCTCCAGGATAAAAATGCCTAGCTGGCGACTCTTTTCTTTTCTCCTGAGTTCACCCCTGTGTGTTCTCACACCCTCTCTTTCGCCGACCGTTCGCGTCTGTACCCCTCTTGACCTTGGGTGTCATTTGGTGGGAGCGACACATACTATGCATGCATACATTGCATAAACTAACATTTTTCTTGCAGAATAGTTATATGCAGGTAAAACAATATCAACAACTTACAACGGGTTAGAAATGATCCATACACTACTCTAGATGTCCTCGAATAGCAGGCAAACGGTCCGTAAAAAGATCCATTCCCTGGTTCAAGACATCTTTCAGAAGAACAAATCCTGACGTTCTTTTGACCCTTAAGAGCAAATCCTAACGCTCTTTTGGCCCCTTGTTCAAGACTTTTCAGAAGAACTAATCCTGACGTTCTTTTGACCCTTAAGAGCAAATCCTGACGCTCTTTTGGCCTCTTGTTCAAGACTATTTTTCAGAAGAACAAATCCTGACGTTCTTTTGACCCTTAAGAGCAAATCCTGACGCTCTTTTGGCCCCTTGTTCAAGACTCTTTCAGAAGAACTAATCCTGACGTTCTTTTGACCCTTAAGAGCAAATCCTGATGCTCTTTTGGCCCCTTGTTCAAGACTCTTTCAGAAGAACTTATCCTGACGTTCTTTTGACCCTTAAGATCAAATCCTGACACTCTTTTGGCCCCTTGTTCAAGACTTTTTTAGAAGAACAAATCCTGACGTTCTTTTGACCCTTAAGAGCAAATCCTGACGCTCTTTTGGCCCCTTGTTCAAGACTCTTTCAGAAGAACTAATCCTGACATTCTTTTGACCCTTAAGAGCAAATCCTGACGCTCTTTTGGCCCCTTGTTCAAGACTTTTTCAGAAGAACAAATCCTGACATTCTTTTGACCCTTAAGAGCAAATCCTGACGCTCTTTTGGCCCCTTGTTCAAGACTTTTCAGAAGAACTAATCCTGACGTTCTTTTGACCCTTAAGAGCAAATCCTGACGCTCATTTGGCCTCTTGTTCAAGACTATTTTTCAGAAGAACAAATCCTGACGTTCTTTTGACCCTTAAGAGCAAATCCTGACGCTCTTTTGGCCCCTTGTTCAAGACTCTTTTAGAAGAACTAATCTTGACGTTCTTTTGACCCTTAAGAGCAAATCCTGGCGCTCTTTTGGCCCCTTGTTCAAGACTTTTTCAGAAGAACAAATCCTGACGTTCTTTTGACCCTCAAGAGCAAATCCTGACGCTCTTTTGGCCCCTTGTTCAAGACTTTTTCAGAAGAACAAATCCTGACGTTCTTTTGACCCTTAAGAGCAAATCCTGACGCTCTTTTGGCCCCTTGTTCAAGACTTTTCAGAAGAACTAATCCTGACGTTCTTTTGACCCTTAAGAGTAAATCCTGACGCTCATTTGGCCTCTTGTTCAAGACTATTTTTCAGAAGAACAAATCCTGAAGTTCTTTTGACCCTTAAGAGCAAATCCTGACGCTCTTTTGGCCCCTTGTTCAAGACTCTTTCAGAAGAACTAATCTTGACGTTCTTTTGACCCTTAAGAGCAAATCCTGGCGCTCTTTTGGCCCCTTGTTCAAGACTTTTTCAGAAGAACAAATCCTGACGTTCTTTTGACCCTTAAGAGCAAATCCTGACGCTCTTTTGGCCCCTTGTTCAAGACTCTTTCAGAAGAACTAATCCTGACGTTCTTTTGACCCTTAAGAGCAAATCCTGACGCTCTTTTGGCCCCTTGTTCAAGACTTTTTCAGAAGAACAAATCCTGACGTTCTTTTGACCCTTAAGAGCAAATCCTGACGCTCTTTTGGCCCCTTGTTCAAGACTCTTTCAGAAGAACTAATCCTGACGTTCTTTTGACCCTTAAGAGCAAATCCTGACGCTCTTTTGGTTCCTTTGTTCAAGACTCTTTCAGAAGAACTAATCCTGACATTCTTTTGACTCTTAAGAGCAAATCCTGACGCTCTTTTGGTTCCTTTGTTCAAGACTTTTTCAGAAGAACAAATCCTGACGTTCTTTTGACCCTTAAGAGCAAATCCTGACGCTCTTTTGGCCCTTTGTCCAAGACTCTTTCAGAAGAACTAAACCTGATGTTCTTTTGACCCTTAAGAGCAAATCCTGACGCTCTTTTGGTTCCTTGATTCAAGAGTTTTTCAGAAGAACAAATCCTGACGTTCTTTTGACCCTTAAGAACAAATCCTGACGTTCTTTTGGCCCCTTGAATAGCAGGCATACGGTCTGTAAAAAGATCCATTCCCTGGTTCAAGATATTTTTCAGAAGAACTAATCCTGACGTTCTTTTGACCTTGGAGAGTAGGCAAACGGTCTGTACAAATATCTATTCCCTAATCCAAGATACTTCCAGAAGAGATAGTCATCACAAGATTTATTTCTACTGGTCCATTAAACAATTCAAATCATGTTACATAAGTGATTCAGAGATGGCTTATACAAAGACCTAGTACTGATATCCAGTATCAACATAAAGACATTACCACATCCAGATATTTTAGATGGCATCTCTAAGCCCATCTCCAGTTCATCCTGATGGCATCTCTAAGCCCATCTCCAGTTCTTCCAAGTGGCATCTTCAAGCCCACTCAAGCATATACAACTAATCATCAGTATTACTCTACGCACCGGTGAGTGCAAATTTTTGGGCTTTTGTGTTCAATCCCCTTCAACCTTCCAGGTCACGAATGGCACATATACCAATCTAACCCCTCAGGTTTCAAAAAATTGAACAGGGGCAGCTGTTGCACCCCAAAATTTGCCCTCACAAGACAAGACTTTGTGTATTAAGAGGTTCACAAGGCTCACAAGACATCTCATGAGGTTCACAAGGTTCACAGTTAGTCAAAAGATTTGACATTTCCCTCAGACAATGCATCCTCCTAAGCAATGCATCCTAAACTAGGGTTTTGACTTTAATCATGCTAAATGGACTTCCAAGACTTCAAGTGAGCTTCATAACATCTTATATATGTTTAAGAATCCCCATTACAAGTTTCAAGACTTTTCTCAAAGGTTTGCTTAGTCAGATGATCAGATAGGTCAAAATCAATCAAAACAGTTAAAAAGTCAAACTGAGGTCAACTATGGTCAAACCAAAGTCAAACTTCATGATTTTTTGCCAACATCAAGTATATGAAGTAAAATTCATAATTTGATCAAGGGTTGATCATGATTCATCAAGGAGATTTCAGATCATCAAGAATCAGGAGTTTCTAAATTAGGGTTTCCTTAGGAAAAGTCAACTGAAATTTGACAGCCATAACTTTCACATGCTTCATCAAATTTTTCCCATCCAAAGCTCATTTTGAAGGAAATTGAATTCTCTACAACTTTGTGTCTCACAAGCCAAGCCCAAAAATGCTTCATTTGGAAGGTATGAGCTAAGACATTATAGGTCCTTTTGAAAGTCAACAAAAAGTCAACAACTTCAAAAGAGCATAACTTGATAATGGTAAAATATATGGACATGAAACCAATGGGGTTGGTTATAGGACTCTTTAAGCTTTCCAAAATGTCCAAGAACACCCTCATAGCATTAAAATTGAAGGATTTGTGCCCTTGCAAAGTTTGGAAATTTTAGGGAAGTTTATGAAGCAAATAAAGGCCTAAAATCAAAATTTTGCTAAATGGGCCTATCAAATTCCAATCCAAACTCAAAGGTAACATCATGCACGACCCAATTCAACCAATTTCTGATTTTTATATTTTTATTATTATTTATTTGGATTTTATTCATTAAAATCCATTTTAAATCAAAATAAAATATGAAAATACAATTATTGGATTGGATTTTGTTTCTAGAAGCTTTTAAATGGTAAGTAAGTTAATTATAGGCCATCCAAATTCGTGCATGACCAAAATAGTAAGGTTAGATGTGATTTTTTGATCTTTTTGAATATTTGATTTCTTCAATCTCAAGCTATCCAAAAGCCCATAGAACCCACAAGTATTTTGACCTAATTTCACTCACTATATGTACATGAACATAACACAATGCCAAGGGGACGAAAATTGCAGCCTCAAGAATACCTTTCAAATTTCAAAAGTTCATCCAAAAGTGAAATTCGGATTCTTCAAATTTGTAGCTTTTAAGGCGATTTGAAGGTGGAAAATCATTCATGGACTATCACTGAACATGTTTGCATCATTATAATAATCCAAATCATGCTCAAATGGCCAACCCGAATCCTCTTTGTTCTTAAAATTGCAAACTTTCGATTTCAATTATTCATGCATTATTAATGATTTTTGATGTTGTTTTCTTGTTTGTGATGAGCTTTAGGCCGTACCTGGATCAATTGATTGGAGTTTCATTTCCTAGAATGAATTCGGCCATAGTTAGGGTTTATGACTCTCATTTAGGGTTCTTTGATTTAAACTATATAAATTGATTCTAAGACCATAAATGAACTGTATGAAGGTTGGGGATCACAACCATGTAATTAATTTGATGAATCGTTGCATATTGATGAAGGTATGAGATTGGCAGGTTTTGAACGCAGGTAAATTCGCAGGAGATTTCCCAACAAAATTCGCAGGAAAACCTGCGAAATTCCAAGGAAGAAGATGAAGTTCAGTGGTGCCAAAATCCATATTCAAATATTTGACATAATATTTTATGATTTGTTGTTAATATTATTTCAGAAAGCTAGCCTGGCTCAGTTGGTTTGTGTGTACGCGTATGAGGTTGATGGTCCTGGGTTCGAATCCCCCAGGCCATTTTGTTTTGTTTTATTTTCCATGATTTTTTGCAGGTTAATAACAAAAGGCATTGCTGGTCATCCCTTAAAACCAGCGCGTGCCTGGCCTGGTGGTTGTGCTATTGGTCCAAGATGCATAAAGCCTAGGGCCTGGGTTCGAATCCCAGCCCCATGTATGTTTTCTTCTCTTTCATTCTTTTATTTATTTTGTTTATATTTTATAATTAAACTTAATTAATTTCTTAAAAATGTTAAAATAAATATATATTATTTCTTATACCTAAAATTCATTTTTTTTTCTAATCAAGCTTTATTTTCAAAATTTAATTATTTATATTTATATATTATATGTTCATATTATTAAATATATATATATAATTTGTAAATAAATGGATTTGTTTTGTAAATTAATAAATAAAACCCTAATTCTATTTTCTAAACTCATAAACCCTAATTTATTTTGATTAACCCTAATTTTCTTTTATAAACCCTAATTATATTGTAAATATTAATTTATTTGTTTATAGATTTTAATTTTACAATTTGTTCATATTGTATATAGTTTTTATATGTAAATAATTTAATTAATTAATTAACTCTAATTTATTTTCCTAAAAAAAACAATTAAAAACCCTAGCTTTATTTTATGAATTTAATTTATTATTGTTATATGCTTACTTAATTATAATTGACAAATATTTTTATAATATGTATATAAAATTAAATCATTAGAATAGTTAGTCATATTTATTAGTATATAGTACTTATTATTTATTTCTTTTTATTCAAATTTTAAAAAATATTTATTTATTTAATTTTGAACTTTTAATTTATTTGCTATATTATATTGTTATACTAACACTCTTATACTTATTTATTTTTGTTTATTGTTACTAACCCATTTAATTATTTATTTATTTGCTTATTTATTTTTATTATTTTTATTATTATTATGTAATTGTGCAATTTATGTAATAGTTGTAGAATTATTTTATATATTTTAAATTGCCATGGTTAGTAAAATAGGGAGTGTAAAACATGTTTGTATTTAAAATTGAATTTAGATCATTAATTCCAAGATAAATATATGAATTTGTACACGCACACACGTAAGTCGATCTTGGATCGCCATCTCACATTCTTAAGGGTTACCTCTCAGGTTGCCTAAACAAAAGGTCAAGTAAGGTGTAAAGTAAAGTCCCTTCTCTCATATCATCTAGTTCCTTAACAGATAAAAAGATCAAGTCCCTTCATGGTTGCCTTCGTAATGATCTTGTCCCTTTCGAATAAAGATGATAAGTCCCTTCGAATTGCTAAATACACCTTACAGTTGCCTAATCACAGATGTCCCTTAACTTGTCCCTTACAACATCCAAGGTAATGACTACCTATTCCTTAATAATAGGGATAGTCTTACCATTTAAAGGATATTTAAGAACAGAAAATACTTAACTTAGGGTAGGTTCCTCTTATGTACTTGCTCACTTTTCAAAAACATTTCAAAACACTTCACATTTTCAAACAATTTTCAAAACAAAGGCTTTATATATATCCGTACATGGATCATTATAAAGTACTTCAGAAAATTTCTAAACACACACTACACTTCTCAAAAACATTTTAAAGTGAGCTAAGTAACTAAGAGCCCATGGATAACCATGGATGTAAAGGGTGCTAATACCTTCCCTTTACATAACCTACCCCCCGAACCCAAAAATCTTTTAAGGTCTTTCCTGTTCTTTTATGCCCTTTCCTTTGGATAAAATAAAAGTCGGTGGCGACTCTTGCTATCCGCAACATTTAACTAAAGTCAGTTCTCCCACCGTGTTACAACTCTGCTTGGGGAAGTAGCTCACTAATAGACCTATCTTTGTAAGGAGATATCCCAGCTGGGGATGAAAAAGCTTCTGTCACTTTGTTGTGGTGAGATTCAGACATTACTCTTCTGGGAGAGGCTGGAGCTCTGTGGGGATATGGTTCCCTGTCTAGTACTCTGTTGGGGGAGGAAAGACCACTGAACGGTCTTCCTAGAGATTTCTGTGGGAATCTTGCTGAGGATGAGGATATCTGACAACTCAGTTGGGGATATGAGCACCTTTTGATGTTGCCCTGAAGAAAGATGTATTGGAGAAGCGTTTCTGGTGCTCTGATGGGGAGAAAGCACTTCTGGTGCTGTTCGGAAGATGTGCTGAGGAAACAATGATTTGGCAGCCTTGCTGGGGAAAATATTTCATGCCTCATGTTACGCTCTGAATACCTGCAATCCTGTTATGACAAAGAAACGCACAAGCGTCCTGAGGTATCCCTTACCGGATTCCGTCATAGGAGTTAGATATTCCTGAAGTAAGCACATTTCCTGCAAGCACGTGATTAGAAAAGCACATCTTTTTTTATGCAAACATTATATCAAGGATATCAGACATTTTTGCAAATAAAATGTACAAGATGGAGTGTGACTGGAAATCTGATTTTATTAATTTGGGTGCCCTGAATTGGCAAATACAGTCAAAGAAACAGATCCCCTGAAATGAGGAGATTGTTACAAAATTGAGAAACAAAAAGGTGTTGGCAATGTTGACGATGCTTTAGTGAGCTTCCCTTTTGCTATGACTCGTATGACCTTGACGTTCTTCTCATCCTGCTATCTGAAGAAGGCTGACTCTGACCGACTTTAACTTTTCGAAGCTTGCCATGTTATAAATGATACAGACGAATTCAGAATGCAATTGTTCGCTTATTCCCTTATTTTGCGTGGATCGCCCTTTCGGGTTTTCAATCCACCGGGATACCCATTTTTGCCTGAGCTGTCCAATGCGGCTTTTCAACTCAGCGGGTGTACATTTTTTTTATTATTTTCCCTTATTTTTGCCCGAGTCTTTTATTCTGTTTTTGACTCACCGAGATGCCCTATTTTTTCCTGGACTTACATTCTGTTTTTATGTCCAGCGGGTCATTTTATGCGAAGTATTTTTTAACTGCATCTGAATTCACAGGGGACAGGAAATCTTCACCATTTATAGTAGTGAGCATCAGTGCTCCACCAGAGAAAACCTTCTTTACTATGAATGGGCCATCATAATTCGGAGTCCATTTGCCCCTGTGGTCTGTATGAGGAGGAAGGAGTCTTTTCAGCACAAGATCTCCTACTTGGTATTCCCGAAGCCTGACTTTCTGATCGAAGGTTTTCTTTTCTGGTATAGCTGCCCATGACAGATTGCAGCTAATCTCTTCTCTTCGATCAGATTCAGTTGATTGTACCGAGAACAGACCCATTCTTCTCATTCAGTTTGACATCCATCAGTACCCGCAAGGAGGGTAATTCAACTTCAACAGGTAGGACGGCCTCCATACCATACACAAGCTGATACGACGTTGCCCCAGTGGATCTTCTGATTGAGGTACGGTACCCATGCAAGGCAAATGGTAGCATCTCATGTAAATCTTTGTATGTGACCACCATCTTTTGCACAATCTTCTTAATGTTCTTATTAGCTGCCTCAACAGCGCCATTCATCTTTGGCCTGTAAGGAGAAGAATTATGGTGTTGGATTTTGAAGTGCCGGCACATTTCTGCCATCATTTTATTGTTCAAGTTGGAACCATTATCAGTAATGATTCGCTCGGGAACTCCATACCGACAGATGATGTCTCTCTTCAGGAATCGGGCTACCACTTGCCTGGTGACATTTGCGTACGAAGCTGCTTCAACCCACTTGGTAAAATAGTCAATGGCTACCAGGATGAATCTGTGGCCATTTGAAGCAGTCGGTTCGATCTTTCCGATCATATCAATGCCCCACATGGCAAAGGTCCAAGGTGAAGACATCACATTCAAAGGATTTGGAGGCACGTGCACTTTATATGCATAGATCTGGCATTTATGACACTTTCTAGCATAAGCACAACAGTCTGCATCCATTGTGATCCAGTAGTAACCTGATCTTAACAATTTATTAGCCATTGTATGTCCTCCAGCATGGGTACCGAAAGATCCTTCATGCACCTCGTGCATCAGCAAGTCTGCCTCTGTCTTATCAACACATCTGAGAAGTACCATGTCAAAGTTTCTTTTGTACAAGGAGCCATCAATATTCAGGAAGAAACTACCAGCCAGCCTTCTTAACGTCTTCTTATCATTGGATGATGCCCCAGGTGGGTATGTTTGATCCTCTAAGAAGCATTTGATGTCATGGAACCAAGGCTTGTCATCTTTAGCAATGTCTACGGAGAACACGTATGCTGGTCTGTCAAGTCTGGATACTGAAATCCGAGACACAAAGTTGGCAGCTTGAACTTTGATCATGGATGAAATGGTAGCCAGAGCATCCGCAGACTGATTTTCATCTTGGGGGATATACTCAAGTTTGACTGTGGTGAAGAATGTCAGTAATCTCCTCGTATAATCCCGGTATGGAATCAGATGTTCTTGGTGAGTGTACCATTTGTCGTTGGTTTGATTGATTACCAAAGCTGAATCTCCGAACACAGTTAAAGTCTTGATCCTGAGGTCAATGGCTTCCTCAAGACCCATAATACAAGCTTCATATTCAGCTTCGTTGTAAGTGCATTTAAAAGTGAGTTTAGCCGAGAAAGGCATGTGAACTCCCTTTGGTGTAATGAGTACTGCCCCAACTCCACGTCCATTCATATTAACAGCCCCATCAAACATCATTGTCCATTCTTCTTCTGGGTCAGACCCTTCGGTGTGAACAGGCTCTTCATGATCTTTTTCTTTTATGAACATGATGTCTTCATCAGGGAAGTCAAATCTCATAGGCTGGTAATCATCAATGGGTTGCTCAGCAAGATAATCAGACAGTACAATGCCCTTGATGGCCTTTTAAGATGTGTACTGAATGTCGTATTCTGTGAGAATCATTTGCCATCTTGCAACCCGTCCGGTAAGTCCTGGCTTCTCAAATATGTACTTGATTGGATCCATCTTTGAGATCAACAAGGTAGTGCGAGTCAACATATACTGCCTTAGTCGGCGAGCAGCCCACACTAAAGCACAACAAGTTTTCTCGAGCAGTGAATAACGTTGTTCACAGTCGGTAAACTTTTTGCTTAGGTAGTATATTGCATACTCTTTTCGACCAGACTCGTCATGTTGGCCCAGCACACACCCCATTGACTCTTCTAATACTATCAAGTACATTATTAGAGATCTTCCTTCAACTGGAGGCATAAGGATTGGAGGCTCTTGTAAGTACTCCTTGATTTTGTCAAAAGCCCTTTGGTAGTCTTCATTCCACCTGACAGTTTGTTCTTTCCTTAACAACTTGAACAAGGGCTCACAGGTTGCAGTAAGGTGAGATATGAACCTTGAAATGTAGTTCAATCTACCCAGAAACCCCCGAACTTCTTTTTCGGTCTTTGGTGCAGGCATTTCTTGAATGGCTTTGACTTTGTCAGGGTCAACTTCGATTCCCTTTTCACTTACAATAAATCCCAGCAGCTTACCGGACCTTACCCCGAATGTGCATTTGTTGGGGTTTAGCTTCAGCTGGTACTTTCTCAGACGCTTGAACAACTTCAACAGATTTACCAGGTGGTCTTCTTCAGTGAGGGACTTGGCAATCATTTCATCCATATAACATTCAATTTCTTTGTGGATCATGTCATGGAATAATGTTACCATAGCCCGTTGATAAGTGGCACCAACATTCTTCAGTCCGAATGGCATTACCTTATAACATAATATGCCCCAGGGTGTGATAAAAGTTATCTTCTCCATGTCTTCAGGTGACATTTTGATCTGATTATATCCTGAAAATCCATCCATGAAGGAGAACACCGAGAACTGAGCCGTATTGTCGACCAATACATCAATGTGAGGTAATGGGAAATCATCCTTCGGGATGGCTCTGTTCAGATCCCGGTAATCCACACACATCCGTACTTTGCCATCCTTCTTAGGCACAGGTACAATGTTAGCAACCCACGGCGGGTAACTAGTTACAGCAAGGAAACTGGCATCCCACTGTTTTTGTACCTCTTCTTTTATCTTCATGGCCATATCCGGACGAGTACGGCGCAACTTCTGTTTTACTGGAGGACAGTCTTCCTTTAGAGGCAGCTTGTGCATAACAATGTCGGTATCCAGACCTGGCATATATTGGTAGGACCAAGCAAAGAAATCAACGTACTCCCGAAGCATGTCAATAAGTTATTCCTTCACTGAATCTTGCAGACGGGCCCCGATTTTCACTTCTTTCAAGTCTTCTTCGGTACCAAGATTAACCATCTCTACTTCCTCCTAATGAGGAGTGATAACCTACTCCTCTTGTCTCAACAACCTGGCTAGTTCTTTGGGTAGCTCATAATCTTCTTCAACCCCTTCATCGGCTTGATTAATCAGATTGTCAAAGTCATACAAAGTCATAGCGGTGTCGTTGTCGGTGCAGACTGGAGGGCACTCTCTGCAAGGGTTGAGATTGGTTCATTTTAGTGATCAATTTTATCTTGCTTAGAAAAAGTGAAAATGAAGTTATTATTTTGAAAAAACATTGCCATTTTATTATTTTGTACAAAAAATGAAAAATGAAAAACAGTGAGCGGGAAAAAGAGACTCATTTGCAAAAGATGTCCTGATATTCATTAATTGATCGTTTGCACAAAATACAAGATGGCCCGATTACAAAATGATTCCTGGCATCTTGGGCAAGATGCAGGACTTGATGCATGCTTAAAGACAGGAAATAATAATTACTCTGCAGGAGTAACTCTTATAATTTCCTGGGAAGACCCGTTTGAGACTTGGTTCCCCGGGATCCTTGGATGTATCCAGTTTTCCAGGTTGCATTCGTCTTCTTCCTCGTCTTCCAAACTATTCACAGCATCCGGGGTAAGCATTCCCCCGCTGACAAATTTGGGCTCTGTTGCAGCCTCTGGTTGATCTTGTCGAGTTGGTCTGTAACCCAACCCGAATTTGTCTTCTTTCTTTTCAATTGGCAGCAGCTTGCCCCAGCCTTGAGCGGTACCCTCCTCAACAACCTTCCAGGCCTATTGATATGAAGTGATGGAAGTTCCAGATACAGCAGTTGCTTCATTGATGTTAAGGGCCTCAAATCCCTGATTCATAGTCTCGTAGATCTCTCCGTCCATCTCAATATACTTGTAAGTAGCTAGATGATTGATGAAGATATCCTTCTCCCCACAGATTGTGATGATCTGGCCTTCCCACTCAAATTTTAATTTCTGGTGAAGGGTAGATGTAACAGCGCCAGCGGCGTGAATCCAGGGTCTACCCAACAAACAGTTGTAGGCCGGCTGAATGTCCATCACGAAGAAAGTAGTTTTAAAGGTCTGCGGGCCAATCAACACAGGTAGATCAATCTCTCCAAGCACTGATCTCTTAGAGCCATCAAATGCTCTCACCACCAAGTTACTTAGACGCAATGCCAAACCATCATACTCTAGCTTCACCAAGGCTTTCTTTGGGAGGACATTGAGCGAAGACCCAGTGTCCACCAGCACATGAGAAAGAACAGCACCTTTGCATTCTAAGGTGATGTGTAAAGCCTTGTTATGATTGCGTCCCTCCGTCGTTAGATTAGCACTTGTGAAGCCCAGTGCGTGACTGGTGTTAACATTTACAACCACTGTTTCCAGCTGATTAACCGTAATCTCTTCTGGCACGTATGCTGCGTGTAAGACCTTCAACAATGCATTCCTATGGGCTTCAGAACACATTAACAGTGATAATATAGAGACTTTGGAGGGTGTCTGATGAAGCTGGTCCACCATTTTGTAATCACTCTTTTTGATTATTCTCATGAACTCGTCTACCTCTTGCTCAAAAGACGTCTTCGGGGTTTCTTTAGCAATTGGCTCTTCAAGTACCACATTCTTCCCTTTTGCCTTAGCAGTAGCCTCTGCTTCAGCATTGGGTTTTGGTGTTTGTGAAGCAAAAACGCGTCCGCTTCTGGTGAAGCCTCCGTCTCCCCCAACATTGTCAACTTGTGGCATTACTGTTTTCATAAGGAACAGGTCCCGGTACCGTAATGGTGACCGGACTGACTGCTGCAGCCGAAGGAACTGTGATGGTATGTGGGTCGTAATAGATTGTGACTGGAGATCTGACGGGAGGTATTACCTTTTGTTGTTGGAAATTGTTGTTGGAATGAACATTTGTTGGGTCATAATATATCGTGACCGTTAAGACATCTTCATTAATGTTTGTTGGTGTTATAGGCGATTTCGTTGATAAGATGGGTGTTGATGTTGTAGAAGTAAGTGTTGCTGAACTTTGGTTTGTTGAAATAATGGATGGAGTGATTGCTGGAGTTATGGATGAATCAGTGGGAATAATAGTTGTTGCAGTTGTAGGAGGATCTATTGTTGCTGAAGAAAGAGTTGTTGATGTTGTAGGAGGATCTAATGTTGCTGAAAAAAGTGTTGTTGATGTTATAGACGTCGTCGTGGTAATTTGAAAAATTCCATCTCTGATAAGGCCATCTATGCCAAGACTTAGCCTCTTACAACCATTAATAGTAGTCTTGCAAGATTCGCAGCAGGATTTACAACCTGGGAACACTTGGCATCTTAAGAGTTGAGCTTTGACTTCTGCCAGCGGCGTCTGAATATGTGAAACACTATAAATTAGTGAAGATGGTTGGTCCTCCTCTATGGAATTGATCCTGGTCCCACCATGATTAGGCATAGGATTTCTGGTAACATTTGGAGGAGGTGCGAAGTTGAGAGCTTTGGAATCGACCAGGTCCTGAACCTTCATTTGCAAGGCTCTACACTTCTCAGTATTGTGACCAGGTACGTTGGAGTGAAAGGCAAACCTGGAATTGGCATCATAATTCTTTGGGAGGTTGAGAGGATCTGGTGGAGCCAACGTCCTTAACTCAACCAGGTTGAGCTTCAGGAGTTGTGGCAGTAAGGCGGCATATGGCATAGGAATGGGATCAATCACCCTATTTTCCTGAGATGGCCTCTGTTGAAAGGGGCTCTGCTGTTGGTTGTTGTTGTTATTGTTGTACGATCTTTGTTGCGGAAAGTGCGGTTGTTGCTGATAGTGATGTTGTTGTTGTTGTTGAGGAAAAAGTGGTTGTTGTGGAGCTGGAGCCGGGATAGTAACGGCTGCTACTGATCTGTGAGAGTATTGGGGTCTGCCCCTGCCTGCATGAATAGCATTTGTTTCACCCGTCCTTCGGGGTCCTGAAAAAGGTTTTCTTGTATTGTTGGAGGAGCTTGCACCGTTGTCAGAGATTTTGCCCATCTTCAGAAGACTTTCAATTCTCTCCCCAGCTATAACTACATCAGCAAAACTAGTGGAGGAGAATGCAACAAGTCGGTCAATGTAAGTTCCCTGCAAAGTGTTCATAAACATGTTCGCCATTTCCCGTTCAGACATGGGTGGTTGGACAGCAGCAGCAAGCTGTCTCCACCTCTGAGCATAATCCCGAAAGATTTCCCTTGAAGACTGAGACATGCCCATTAGAAGGGTTCTATTAGGAGCCATGTCCAGATTGTACTGGTACTGACGGATGAAGGCTTCAGCCAAGTCTTTCCAACATTTTATAGTGGCCCTGGTCAGATGCAAATACCATTCTCTTAATGCTCTAGTCAGGCTGTCCTCAAAATAAAACATCCATAACTTCTCGTCCATGGTATAAGCTTTGAGTCTCCCCAAGAAAGACTGCAGATGGGTACGCGGGCAGGAGGTACCATTATATTTTCCAAAGCACGGGGGTTTGAACTTGTGAGGAATTCTCACCCCATCTACCAGCCCCATGTCCATTACATCAAAGCCTATGGAGTTCTAGGATTCTAAAGACCTTAGCTTCTCAGCAATATCATCTAGCCTTCGGTCGTAAACTTCATCCCCAGCTCCAACAACTGTGAACTACTCTTCTTGAGGATCTTCAAGATCCTGCCTCCAGCAGTATTTCCTTGAGTATTCCTTGTAATATGAACATCCGGGTTCAGGTGAGGCCCAAACTCTGGTGGGTCAATGCGAGGTTGCCCACGATCATTGTTACTAGTTCCTCCTGTACCAGGGTGGTGTTCTTCAGGAGTCTGCCTTTCAACCAGCTCTCTTAGCCTTTCCTGACTCTGAGCTAAGTCAGTCATCACAGCCATAAACTGGGTCATTTGATTCCTCATTTCAACCCTTTCATTTACCATCTGATTTCTCACTTCATTCAGGTCCTGTTGTACCTGATCCATCTGAATGCTTGGAAGGTTGTTACACGTTGGGTACCGGTGTGTGCGGTTGACAGGGAACACTCTGCGACGAGCAATGTTTCCTGAAAGCACAACAAAGTGAGAAACAAATAATAAACAAAAGCCTACAAAACAAAGAAAATGTTAGTATGCAATGCAGTATGCTTATTTGCTTTCTAAGGTATCCGGTTTGGTTCTTGGTTTTGACCTTTCCAGACCTCGAAGAGATGCTTGATGATGTTGAGAGAAAGCCCACCAAAATAAAACAAACTGATATATTACAAATAATGAAAATACATAGTATGTTTACAATTCATGCCCATGGTGGGTCAAAAATACAACAAAAAGGAAAAGTACATCAAAAGAAAAGAAATACAAGCAAAAGGAATCAGACATCCAATCCAAAGTCATCCTCCCTGACTTCCTTCAGGAGTGCCTCAGTCACCGGACCAACTGGGTGCTTTGTAATGGTCCTAATGCGGAGGTTCCTGGTAGCAATGGCATTAGTCAGCTTCTTATGCCTGTCCTGATCTTTTGATCTCTTTAACCCCGCCCGGAGTTTTAATTCTGAAATCTCCTTCCGAGCTACCAGCAGAGCTTCATGCTGCTTCTTCTCATTGGCTTCCAGCTGATCAATCTTGGCTTGAGTCATCTGGTCTTCTTGTGCACGAGCTTCGGTGATCCTGATCCACCTAGCCTGGCTTTCCTCCAGGTAATGCTCAGCCCTAGCCTTCTGAATCTTGGCCTCCTTGCAGGCATTCTTCAAAACCAACTCTTCTGCTCTTGCTTTCCTTATGTAGTCATCTGTCCTCTCAATCTTGGTCAAATGCTCAATCTTGAGCCTTTCCAATCTTTCAATGTCCAGACGACCGTCATTTCTCTCCCAAAGAGTCTTCTTCAGGACCTCAGATAGCTGATTATTCCTCTCTTTCAGCTTTTCAAATTCCTCCAGGCTAACAGTTGATGCACGCTGTACTGTAGAAGGTCCAGGCGTGTCTTCCAAGGTGAAAGGCATTCTGGTGATCTGAGCTCTAGTACGGGACCAATCAGAGTACTGAGCTGAAGCAACATTATTGCACCTTCCAAGGATGGCTGTCCCTTTGGTCTGGATGTTGTCCCAAGCCCAGGCAGCTTGCCTAACAACAGTTGAATTAGGTTACACTTCACATTATAGGGTCTCATCTAAATCTTGTCCTCTGGGAGGGTGAACTAAGGCATACCCCAATTGTCTCTTAAACAGTAAAGGTATGTAATTGATGCAACCTTTTACTCCTATTTGAGACACATTAGGGTATTGCCCACAGCTGGTAATAATATCCTTTCCTTTGGTGCTATGTGTGCACCATATGATATCATTTGATGTTAAGTCAATGAACCTCTTGGCCCAATTCTTCTGCTGGTGTGGGTTCAAGAAAGCATCTGATTTAGGCAGGTGTCTGAGTAGCCAAGAGTAGAACAGTGGAGCACAGTGTTGCACCCCAAAATTTGCCCTCACATTGTGTACTAAGGTGTCCTAAGAGGTTCACAAGGTTCACAAGATTCACAAGGTATCTCAAGAGGTTCACAAGGTTCACAATTAGTCAGAAAGTTTGACAATTCTCTCAGACAAAGCATCCTCCTAGGCAATGCATCATAAACTAGGGTTTTGGATTTCATAAGGCTAAATGGACTTCCAAGGCTTCAAGTGAGCTTCATAGCATCCTATATGTCTTCAAGAATCCCTATGTCAAGTTTCAAGGCTTTCCCAAAAAGTTTGCTCAGTCAGAAGATCAGATATGCAAAAATCAGTCAAAGTAGTTAAAAAGTCAAACTGAGGTCAACTGTGGTCAAATTAAAGTCAAACTTCAAGATTTTTTGCCAACATCAAGTATATGAAGTAAAATTCATCATTTTATCAAGGGTTGATCATGATTCATCAAGGAGATTTCAGATCATCAAGAATCAGGAGTTTCTAAAAATTAGGGTTTTCACAAGAAAAGTCAACTGAACTTTGACCAGCCATAACTTTCACATGCTTCATCAAAAATTTCCCATCCAAATCTCATTTTGAAGGAAATTGAATTCTCTACAACTTTGTGTCTCACAAGCCAAGCCCAAAAATGCTTCATTTGGAAGGTATGAGCTAAGACATTATAGGTCATTTTAAAAGTCAACAAAAAGTCAACATCTTCCAAAGGGCATAACTTGAGAATGATAAAGGATATGGACATGAGACCAAAGATGTTGGTTAGAGGACTCCATAAGCTTTCCAAAATGTCCAAGAACACCTTCATATCCTTAAAATTGAGGGGTTTGTGCCTTTGCAAAGTTGGGAAATATTTGGGAGGTTTGTGAAGCAAATGAAGTCTTAAAACCAAATTTTGCCAAATGGGCCTACCAAATTCCAATCCAATATCAAGGATAAGGTCATGCACGACCCATTGACTATTTTTCCATATTTTTATGTTTTATATTTTATTATTTTGGATTTTATTTAATAAAATTCAATTTAAATGAAAATAAAATATAAAAGGTCAATCCAAAAATCTGATTTTTGTTCTAGAAATTCTTAAAGGACCATTAAAGATGATTGAGATCATATAAAATCAGATCAACCAAAAATAGTGAGGAGATATCAAGTTTTTTCAATATTTTGGATCATATCTTTCCACATGATGAAGCTATCCAAAAGTCCAAAGTGGGATTTGATTTTTTGACCTAATTAGGTCCTATTATATATGTACAACATAAAGCAATGCAGGAGACGAAAAAATTCCAGCCTCCAAGAACAAGAGCAAGAGTAAAAAATATTCAAGAAAATTCAAAATTCAGTTTCATACTTTCAAGCAATTTCAATAACTTTTGAAGGCTGCTTTAGCTTCCTTGAGGCTCACTGATCATATTTCAATCATCATATACATCAAAAGCATGATCATAAGCCGTAACCGAATCAAGATTGTTCTTGAGTTTTTGATTTTTGATTTTCATTGTTTATGCATCATTTACTAATTTTGGTTGTTGATTTGTGTTTAGAATGAAGTTTGCAAGCTTTCTGGATAATTAGATTGAAGATTCATGACTTAAATCGTAAACAGCCATTGCTAGGGTTTCGGCCAAGCTTTTAGGGTTTCATGAAATAGACCATATAAATGATATTTGAGACCATAATTGAATCCAATGAACTGCATAGATCATGTTGGCATGATCAATTTGTGGAAATTGTATGTTTTTGTGAGAGTATGTGTTTTGTAGGTTTCGGTTGCAGGAAAATTTGCAGGAAATTTCACAATAAAATTCGCAGGTAAACCTACAAATTTCAGAGGAAGAAGATGAAGTTCTGGCGCCAGTTGGGAATTCAAATATTGATTAAATATTTTATTAAATTGTTTATGTTTTATTTCAACAAGTGTGCGTTGGCTCAGTTGGTTTGTGTGCGTGTGTGTAATGTTGATGGTCCTGGGTTCGAATTCCCCCCTGTAAACACCCCAAATTTGCCCTCACCCATTCACACCATGGCTTGTGGTCATTTTCATATGCATAAACTCAATCATAGCACCTTATATCACATTTTTGATTCACTGCATAGATTCAAATTCATCTGCATTTAGGGTTTGTGATCTGAGCAATCCAAGAGCTTCTTGAGCCACTCCAAAGGCCATCAATAACTTCAAAGGGATCCATATGTGTTCAAGCATCATATTATACCCTCCCAAAGTCAAGAATGCCAAAGAATCACAAGAACTGGGTTTGGTATGGAAGCAGAGCCAGACTTGACTGCACAGATGACCTAGAATTAGGGTTTTGGTTTCAGAGGCCATAACCCCAAATTTTTTGGTCATTCTTGTTTCTATTGGTCTCTATATATGGTATAGGGAGTATGCATATCAATTTTTATGAAGAAATTCCATGGGGAAGTCATCTAATCAAGAGTTGACTTTTCAGACAAGTCAGTGCAAAATCAGGGCATCTGAGGCCCCCAATGACCCAACCAAGGGGTGATCTTCATCATTTTGAGTGTATTTGATCTTTATTTGATCATGGAAGAGGTTTGAAGTTCACAAAATTCAAGAATTACAAGTTTTTGCAAAGTTGACTTTTTTGGGCATGGTTGACTTTTAATGAAATGTCATTTTATGCAACTTTTTCAACCCTTACTTTTTGACCCAAAAATGCTTCAAATGGAAAAACTTTGGTCATGAAAGTTGTAGATTAGATCTTTCCCTTTTCAAAAAGTACAAGAACATGACCTAATTCATTTTGGATCAAAAGTTATGGTGTGCCAAAGTTGGCAAAAATCACTAATTTTCAAAATATGCACCAAATGAGAAACTTGCAAAAACTTTGTACCAAGGCATTTGTGACTTCTAGTTCATATCAAACCAATATGCAAGCATCATACAAGTTCTAAAAAATCAGATTTGAACCAAAAGATCACATGTTTTATGGACTTGGGAGCAAGATATTTCCATGTGAACCAAAGGTGAGCAAGTTGCAAAACCATCATCACACTTCCATCCACTTGCTGCCTACAAGGCTGAACCATTCTAGCCTTCCCTTCACACCATGCTGTGCAGCCCACACCACTTGTACTAGCCTAGAACATAACCCATGCTTCTCTTACACAAGAGTGGACATTTTGCAAAAGTAGCTACACCTATCACAGCAGCACAAGTCACATCCTCTGACCAATGGGATTAATTTATACAAACAAATGGCAAGCCAAGCAACATAACAAGCAAGCCTGAAGCACACTAGAACTCAGCATCCTCATTCTCACTCCCTTGAGCAAAAACCTTCTAATCTCTTCATACAAGCTACAAACATAAAAACAACAAACCTTCTCAAATCATCATCCTGATCACAAAAATCCCCTCACCATTGCCTAAAACAGCCTGAATCCAAAACATGATTCCTTCACTTCACTGAACATAACTTGTTCAACCTCTCAAACTAGCAAACAAAAACTCCTTCTAAGCATCCAGACATCATCAGGGGATCAAAGGGAGTGGATTGCACAAAGAGGAGAGGCCAGGAAGCTGTGAACTGAAAGCTTCAAAACTCAGGTAGCTCAAGAACATTTTTTCCAGAAATCCTTTTTTAAGTTCTAAATAGATTCTATATGTTCTCCTGATCATTCTGATGTCATTGGTTTTGAAAATGGTGGAAAAATAAGGATGTAATCGTGTTCTGAAAGTCTTGCCCTAATTTTTCTTTTGTTTCGATTCATGTGTTTGATGAAATATAAATGGTGTTTGTGTTAGGGTTTTGATCCAGTGGGTTGTGGGAATCATTTCTGTGTTCTTAGATTTCATTTTAGTTACGTTTTAAGAGTTTTAGAAATTTTCAGGTGGGGGTTCCCACCGGAGAAGACGACCGGAGGTCTTCTCCGGCCACCTGAAAATGATTAGGGTTTTAATCCTGTAATTAAGGCAGTTTGAATTTCGTGCGTTGGATCAGTGGACTTGTTTGACTTGGCGCGCGTGTGTGTGGCTGAGATTCACCATTACAAACCCTAATCACAATTAATTAATTAATAATTCAGATTAACCAAGTTTGAATGTGATCCATCAGATCTGGCGCGCAGTCAACCCTTTCCCTGCCAGATTCAATCTCAGCCTTCCATCCTGCATACTTCCATTTATTTTGATTTTAATTTCATTTTTTCTCATTTAATTTGTACAATTTATTAAAAATAGTAAAAACCATTTAAAAATTATGAAATTTTTTACCAAGAGTTTCATTAATTTTTAAAACACAAAAATATTTTTATTTTCATTTTTAGCATTAAAAAAGTATTTTTAAATATTTAAAAGTTTCTTTTTAATTAATTAATGAGAATTAATTAATTAAAAATACTTTTAGGTATTTAAAAATCACCAAAAAATTCATGAAACCTTTAAAAACATTTAGAAACATTGTCCAACCCTCAAACCAAATTTCTTTTTTGATCTTGATGCATTTTGAGAATTTTCCATGGAATTAAAATCATTTTGATGCATTATTTTGATCCAAACTTCAAAAAATCATTTCTGCCTAACCCTAAAGAGTTGGTCCTTGATTCTTTTTGCATTGCATTGTGTTTGGCATGTAGTTTATGAGATTAAATGGCCATGATTTGATCTTTCATTTTCCTTTTGTTTGACATTTTTCTTGTTAAGGAACCCTAAAACCCTAGAAAACTTAGGAAAATCATAACTTGAATTTGGTTAAGAGTTGAAACCTCTCCTTTGGGCATTGGGTTAGTATAGGATTAGGGGTCCTTTGAGTGCATTTTCATTTTTTTATAGTGTTGTTTGCTTCTGATTTTGGTTTGTGTTTGATGCTTTGATCATAAACCCTAATTTTGGGCTTCCATATGCATCCACCTTGCATTTACTTGCATAACATGACTTGCCATGACACTCCATGCCTCCATTTGATTCATTGAACATCTTAAGACATATTAAAAGCATGTTTGATAATTGCATTTTGCATTTGCCTTGTGGTATGCCATATGCATCTCAGAACTTTTCATGTATGATCATGGTTCCTGACTTGCTTCATTTGCATTCATGAGCTTGTATGATCATCCCCTTGCCTTGTCACATGTTTGAAGCATCCCATAGCATCATTAACATCATGTATGTGCTTCTGGTTTTGATTTACATCATGTCATTTCATCCCATTTTGCATTGCATTGCATCTCCTTCACTAACTTTTCAGGTGGTAAGTTATCTTGAGAAGTGAATTTGCCTTCACTTCTCATAATTTCCCCTTCATCTCTTTTATGCATACTTGCTGCATTTTTGTTTGTGTTTGAGATTGAGCTTGCTCTTTCTTTTTCTCCTTACTTTCTTTCTTCAAGTGACTTGACTTCTTGAATGAAGCAAGTCACTTTGCTTCTCTTTGCTCCTTTCATCTGCTTCCTGGTGGTTCCTCTGAAGATATCTCTTGAAAACCTCACAAACCTTAGGAACAACCAAGCATGACAATGATTAGGGTTTTGATTAGTCTCCCCTTTTAGTTTTACCTTTGTGTCTCTCTTGAGTCTTCTCTTCTCATCTCATAATCAGGGACTAAACCCTAAAGGCTTTAAGGCTTTGTGATTAAGCTTATGCCTGCATCCTTCTATTAGGATGGAGTGTATAACTTTAATCCTAAGTGTTAAACCCTTAATGTGTTTAACTCCTTTAATTAATTCACTTAATAATCATCAAGACATCACACTTGTAACTTGGGCCTTGCATTAGGGTTCTAATTCTTCCTTAAATGGTTAAGAAGGACTAACCCTAGTGTTAATGGACAAGTCCTCCTCAAGTTGTCTTACAAACCCTAAAAATCACTTCATCATCATATCATTAACTAAAATCCACTTAATCAAAGGCTTGTTTTGTCATGAGTTTAATCCCTAATCATGGATTAAGTTGAGGAGTCTTCCTCAGCTTAAACATTCTCATCTATTATCCTTCTATTAGGATGGTGCAATGAGTCTGTTAAATCCATGATTATGGCTTTAACTCATTACTTAACACTAAACAAAAACACCAAAAACATCTAAATAATCACAAGTAGGTTAATGATCTTAATCCTATATCAAAGGTGATTAAGTGTGAGAATATGACTTCACACTCAAGGTATTCTCATTACCCCTAATCAGAGGGAAGATGTGATGAGTTTACTAACCCATTGGTTTAGGCTTAAGCTCATTAACTTATGACAAACTTCAAAAAGCAATAAAAGACTGAAAACCCAAAAACAAACAATAATCGTCTCCTCCGGGATTCTTTTCTCATCACCTTAACTCATAAACGAGAACTTGCTTCTTCCGTCTAATGCAAGACAGTTTGCACCTGAGCCAGACAGGTCATACACTTGAGCATAGACAAGTAAGCAGTTCATCAGTCAATTCATCTTTCAGTCTCTTTGGGTCGAACTACGGTGTTCTGACTTCCTCATTGCACGAGAGGATACGTAGGCATAACTTAACAGTTATCGAACAAAAGTCTCTGTATATTCCCCCTCTTTCTAGCCTTATTCTTTAGCCTCATGATCTTGAGCATTTTCACTCTTGTTCTTACACTGACACTATACATATCACACATCACTTTCTTTTACACTGACACCTGTACATCCTTTTCCAGCTCTTTTATACACAGATTGCACTGACACTACCCCTTTAAAACACAAATCTTTTAAGCGTGGATCCCGTCGAGTACGGCGGACAATCTGGGTGCTAATACCTTCCCAGGTTGTAACCAACCCCCTTTCTCAGTCTCTCTGGTTCGCAACCGTCTTATCCATCGTTTTCTAGGTTTATGCAGCATTACCTTTCCTCTGGGATAAAAATGCCTAGCTGGCGACTCTTTTCTTTTCCAGTGAGTTCACTGCTGTGTGTTCTCACATCCCTCTTTCGCCGATAGTTCGCGTCTGTACCCCATTTGACCCGGCTTCATTTGGTGGGAGCGACAGCTTGGCGACTCTGCTGGGGACCCTTATACTGTAACCAGGGCTTCTGGTTCTTTTGTGGGTTCCTCCTAGCGTTTGATTGATTTGTGTTTACTGGGGTGTTATGTGCTACCTGTGCTTGTATATTTATTTTTGTTTATTGCTTTATGTACAGTTGCTTTATTGCTTTCTTTATAGCTTTTGTATATATCATACTGTCATGCTGTCTGGCTGGATCTGGTTTTTGTTTTGGTGGGTGGGGTTCTATTGAGAGTTAAGGTTCTATACCTGGGACCTGAGTGACACCTAGGCTAGAGTGGTTCATATTCTTTCCCATTCCATCTCGGTCTGGTGCGGGAATACGAAACACGGTTCAGATATGGGTTTCTTCTTGAGAACTCTGTGTTGCAGATTTCCTGCAATACTAGGGCTATCTGGGAAGCCTGCTAAGTCTGGATGACCTTTTAGTATTGACCTTCAGAAACTGAGGTGAATTAGAGGAGGAACTTTTATGGTTATTGTAAACACTGTGCCTCCGGGTTAGAAGTATTTACAATTCTCATAACTGATCCAAGTTTGAGGATCTTTGTTTTAGAACAACACCTGTGAGGGGGTTGGGCTGTTTACAGGTTTGCAGGTACCCTTTGTTGCACCCCAAAATTTTCCCTCACAATACAAGACTTTGTGTGCTAAGAAGGTTCACAAGGTTCACAAGTTTCTCAATGCTTATATAACCTTTCATGAGGTTCATGAAGTCTACAAGTTGCTTCTTGAAGGTTCACAAGGTTCACAAGCTTCTCAACATTTACAGAACCTTTCATGAGGTTCATGAAGTCCATAAGTTGCTTCTTGAAGGTTCACAAGGTTCACAAGTTCCATAATGCTTTCAACACCTTTCATGAGGTTCATGAAGTCTACAAGTCACTTCTTGAAGGTTCACAAGGTTCACAAGTTCTCCAACACTTGCATAACCTTTCATGAGGTTCATGAAGTCTACAAGTTACTTCTTGAAGGTTCACAAGGTTCACAAGATTCACAATGATCACAAAGCTCTCCTGAAGTTCATGAGGTCTGCAAAGCCACTTAATGAGGTTCACAAGGTTCACAAGCTTCACAATACCTCTAATGAGTATCACAAGACATCTTATGAAGATTCACAAGGTTCACAAAGTTCACAATGGGTCAAAGAAGTTGACAATGCCCTCAAGCAATGCACCTCCTAAGTAGTGCATCCAAATCTAGGGTTTTGACTTTAATCAGGTTAAAAGGACTTCCAATACCTCAAGTGAGTTTCATAACATCTTATGAGTGTATGAGAACCCCCATGACAAGTTTCAAGACTTTTCTCAAAAGTTTGCTCAGTCAGATGATCAGATAAGTCAAAATCAGTCAATGCAGTTAAAAAGTCAAACTGAGGTCAACTGTGGTCAAACCAAAGTCAAACTTCATGATTTTTTGTCAACATCAAGTATATGAAGTAAAATTCATCATTTGATCAAGGGTTGATCATGATTCATCAAGGAGATTCCAGATCATCAATAATCAGGAGTTTCTAAATTAGGGTTTCCTCAGTAAAAGTCAACTGAACTTTGACCAATCATAACTTTCACATACTTCATCACCAAGTCTCCATCCAAAGCTCATTTTGAAGGAAATTGAATTCTCTACAACTTTGATGTTGAAGGTTAAGTCCAAAAATGCTTCATTTGAAAGATATGATCTAAGACATTATAGGTCATTTCAAAAGTCAACAAAAAGTCAACAACTTCAAAAGGGCATAACTTGAGATTGGTAAATGATATGGACCTGAAACCAATGGGGTTGTTTAGAGGACTCTTCAAGCTTTCCAAAAAGTCCAAGAACACCCTCATACCTTTAAAATTGAGGGAGATGTGCCCTTGCAAAGTTGGGAAATTTTGTGATGGTTTATGTTGAAAATGGAGGCTTAGAAGTAATTTTTTTCAAATGGGCTTGCTAAGTTGTGACCCAATCCATCTCATAACATTGTGCACGACCCAATTGACTAAAATTCAACATTTTTATTATTTTTTATTTATTTATTATTGATTTAATTCATAAAAATCATTTTAAATAAATATAAAATATAAAAATCTATTTTTGGGTGAAAATATTGCTTATAGAAATTCATAATTATTGATTGAATTCAAAGGAGAAAGGAATCATGTGAATTATCCCAAAATAGCAAGCATTCATAAGCAAATATTTGACTTTTACAACTTGATCTTTTTCAATCTTTTTTGATCCAAATCTTCACACAACCAAGTGATATTTCTGACCTAATTCACTCACATATATATAACAAACATAAACCCTAGCTGGAGCCACGAATTTCCAGCAGCCAAAGGTGAGTTCATAGTTCAAAAATTCATAAGAAAAGTGAGATTCGGATTTTGAGAATAAGGAAGTTTCAAGGCTTTACAAAGGTTGCAATAGCTTCCTTGACCTTCATTGATCATGTAGCAATCATCATAATCATTCATAGTGCCATGAACAGCATGAACCGAATCATGTTTTCTTTCACTTTCGAATTTTCTCGTTTTCATATAATTAATCATCATTGTTTAAGTTTAATGCTTGATTTGTGTTTGTGATGATCCATAGATGCTTTCTGGACCAATTAATTGAAGATTCATTGGCTAGAACCGATTCGGCCATTGTTAGGTTTTAGTTCTTGAAATTAGGGTTTGGTGATTCCATGAGTTTAAATAAATTATAAGAACATGGGAGTGTTCTATGAGACCTAAGGATCACAAAACTATAATCAATTTCATAAATCAGTATTGTTTGGTAGGAGTTTGGTTTTTCGCAGGTTGAAGAGCATGAAGAACTCGCAGGAAAGTTCGTAGCCAAATTCGCATGAAAAAACGCAGTGCATGAGGTAGAAGAAGGTCATTCCCGCGCGTTGGAAATTTCAAATATTGCTGAACATATTTTATTAATTGCGTTTGGTTTGTTTATCACAAGCACGCTTGTGTCCCAGTGGTAAGGTGGCTGTGTGTTTGGGAGATTGGCTTGGGTTCGAATCCAGGCCATGTATATTTTTTTTCTTATTTTTTCCAGGTACAAGCAAATAGAATATATAATATGTTGTTGCCGTTCCATGACCAGAAGGGCTCTCCCAGCCAGGTGGTCAAGCATGCGCGCATATATCCCAAAGGTCCTGGGTACGATTCCTACCCCAGGCCTTTTTGTTCCTTTATTTTTTCTGGAATTTTCAAGATTAAGCACAAAACCAATTGTGCTCCTCTTTCTCACATCCGTGCGCGTGGTGGCCTGGTGGAAGATGTTTTGGCTGGCAAACATGAGGGCAAGGGATCAAAACCTAACCAAGGTCAGTTCTAAATTTTTATCACTTATTTCTTCTATTTTCTTAATTAATTATATTTTTGTTTATTATAAAAACCTAATTTCTAAATGACCTAATTTTATTTTGTGTTCTAAAAAAAATATGTTATAAGTTATTTTCTTAAAATATAAAAAAAAAAATGTTTTTTTCTTATTTTGTAAATATATTCATATTATGTATATATGTAAAATTTAGATAATTAGATTTAGATTAATCCCATAAACCCTAATTATAGTTTAACCCTAATTCTCACAAACCCTAAAATATTTTTTAAATAAAATTTAATTCTGTTTTTTTTTTATTCCTAATATAATTATAATTTTTCATAAAATTTTGTAAATATAGTTATAATTCAAATTAATTTTCTTTTAATGTTTAGAAATAATTTAATTTAGGATAATTATATTTTTGTATATGGTTAAAAATAATTTGTAAATATAATAACTAATAGAATTAAATTTTAAGTATGATATTTAAAATCTATCTTTTTTTCTTATAATATGTATATAAATATGAATATATGTTAATAATAATTAAAATTTTGTAATACATTTGAAAATAATTTAATAATTAGTATATGAATTAAAAAATTATTTAGTTGTGTATGTTAATTTCTTCTTATATTATTTTTGGTTTCTATTATTACTATTAACTATATTGTTACTAATTTTTGCTTATTATAATTTTATTGACCTTTTAATTAATTTTTATTATTAACCATATTATTATTTATTATTCTATTTTTATGTTTCTACCCTTATTTATTATTTCTAATTGTTATTATTACTAACCCATTTATAATTCAATTATGTTTATTATTATTATTTTGCTAATCTTATTTATTATTATTACTAACCCCTAATTATAATTTGCTTATTTATTTATTTATTATTTATATCTTGCTATTATATTTATTTATTTGCTGTTTATTTTTATAATTATTATGTAATTGTTCCTGGATGTAAATTTGTAATTATTTAATTATTATTGTTATGGTTAGTAATTAGGGAGTGTAAAACATGTTTGCTATTTAAAAAATAAATTTAGATAATTTTTAATATAAGATAATTAAATTAAACACGTCACACACGTAAGTCGATTTTAATCGCCGTCTCACTTTCTAAGGTTATCCCTCAGGTTGCCTACAAATAATGGTCAAGTGGGGTGTATAAAACAAGTCCCTTCAAAAGATAAATCATCAAGTCCCTCATGGTTGCCTATACGAATCGAGTCCCTTTCGAAAAATGATGATAGTCCCTTATGTATGCTTAATACACCCCACAGTTGCCTTCATAATCAGAATGTCCCTCACATGTCCCTTACATCCAAGGTAAAGACTACCTACTCCTTAATAGTAGGGATAGTCTTACCAAGGAAAGAAAAAAAGAATAAAAAAGACTTTAAATTCTAGGGTAGGTTCCTTTTATGTGCTTGCTCACTTCAAAATTTTTTTTTCAAACACTTAACATTTTCAAACAAATTTTCAAACAAGTTTTTTACACATCCATACATGGATTATTATTAAACTATTCTGAAAATTTTTCTATTCACACACTACATTTTCAAAAACAATTTAAAGTGAGCTTAAGTACCTAAGAGCCCATGGATAACCATGGATGAAAAGGGTGCTAACACCTTCCCTTTTCATAACCTACCCCCCGGACCCAAAACATTCTCTTAAGGTCTTTCCTGTTCTTTTATAACCTTTCCTTTGGATAAAATAAAAGTCGGTGGCGACTCTTGCTATCCGCAACATTAACTAAAGTCAGTTCTCCCACCGTGTTACAGAACTGGCGACTCTGCTGGGGATCTATTTTAAGAGGGGTACCCTTAGGAATTAGATCACTTTAAATTGTTTGCCTTGTTTGCTTTATATTACTTGTTGGGGTGCTCTTATGTGTGAAAGGTCCTAACCCGGATCTAGTGTACCTTAGGTAAATGGCAATAGACCAAGGAAACTGTACGACGTATATCGATACGGTTGATCTGGTGGCCATAGTTAGTGCGACTTCTTGGTTGGTGCTTATGTTCCTTAAGTCAAGTTGAGGATAATATGAGGCTGCCATATGTTGTCAATGCACTAACTAACTTTTAGAACCCTAGTTAACTCATCTTGGCCTTTAGAAAGTAGTGAGGTAACCGGCTTTGGTGCAGACTGAAGTTGGTTGACACTCGATGCTACGCTCATTGAGATTCTAAACTTGGAGGGTTTTGGTTGGCAAGTAAGTTGCCTTCTGATCAACCACCCTTGTGAAGGATCAATGATATTGAGATCCCCTAGAACCCGGTTACTTTTGTAGGACAGGATGAACCATCTAACTTCAGGGGAGGGTACTTACCTTAAACCTCATGCAGGCCTTTAAACCTAGGACTATGGTGTGACTTGTTTGTGTGTGCCACATGTTTGTGATTGAACATAACATCATGACATCATCATGCATCATGAGCATACCATTTTCCCTAACCATTTCAAGGACCAAGGGATTTATCTTTGTTCTTTGTTGCAGGTCATGGCTTCAGCTCGTAGAAACACCATCAGGATTAACTTTGTGGGGATACCTCCCAAGCTTAAAGATTTGGTTTCTCAAGTGTCTGATCACTCCCGGTTCAACAAGAGACATGGGCACCTATTGGATCTAGTCACTTCAGGGTTCAATGAAGACATGATGAGTGTCCTGTTTCAGTTCTTTGACCCTAAGCACCACTGCTTTACATTCCCTGACTACCAGCTGGTTCCAACCATGGAGGAGTTCTCTAAACTTCTGGGTATACCTGTTCTTGATCAGAGACCCTTCACAGGCTTGGAGAAGGAGCTTAAACCAGAGGTTATTGCTGCAGCTCTACATCTGAAGAAATCTGACATTGTTCTAGAGACGAGAAGCGGAGTCAAGGGTATTCTTGCCAAGGTGCTAATGGATAAGGCTCAAATGTTCTTGAAGGCCATGAGCTATGATGCTTTTGAGGAGATCTTAGCCTTGCTGATATATGGCTTAGTATTGTTCCCCAATCCAGATCAGTTCATAGATGTTCATGCCATCAACATTTTCCTGAGTCACAATCCAGTGCCTACATTGCTTGGAGACATCCTACATTCTCTTCACACCCGTACTACAAGGGCAAGAGGAACTTTGATGTGCTGCATACCTTTACTTTCTAGGTGGTTTATTTCTCACCTTCCTCGCTCGGTAATGAAGAATGAGCAAGGATTCAGATGGTCCAAGAGGATCATGTCACTTTCTCACTCAGATATTCATTGGTGCTCCAGATCTATGGAGAATGTCACCATCATTGACCGTTGTGGGGAGTTTCCTAATGTGCCACTTCTAGGCATAAGAGGAGGCATCACTTACAACCCCTCTCTAGCTTTACGACAGTTTGGTTACGCTCGGAGCGATGGCCCACATGACATGTTGATTCAGGGCATTGTGTTTGATTACGACAACGATCTTCAAGGTTACCGTCAGAGATTCATACGAGCCTGGGGAAAAGTAAACAGGGTTGACAGCAAGACACTGGAGCCTAAGTACACTATTCCTATGGAGGCTTATCTCAGATGGGTACGATCTCGTGCTCAGACACTCATGATGCCATATCCGGCCATCCTACCAGTTACCATGGAACCTGTTGCTGAAGGGGATACAGCTTATACCATCCTTCACCCAGACATGCCTACTGATATGGAAGACTTGCAGAGATCATGGATCCAACTGAAGGAGCAAAGGGATACTTTCAAGGCTCATTACAAAGCAAGCCAAGCAAGAATCCTAGAGCTAACAAAGCAGCTTCACGAGGAACGAAACCTCAACTCATACCTCAACACAAAGAGGAAACGTCCATGGGAGACTTAAAACCCCATATTTTGTACTTATTTCATTTCATTTTTGTAAGCCTAAAAGGCAAAACAAGTTATTACAAATAAAAAGTTACTTTCTTGTTTGTTTAAGCAAATTTAAATCCTGCGATCCTTGAAAACATTGCATATGCATTCCCATATCATTTCATTGCATCACAGGTTTATAATTGTGCACAGGTTTCTCATCTTCTCGCTGTTTATTTCAGCAATGGCTCTTGAACAATCAGTTAAGGATCTTCAGGCACAGAATGCACAGTTCCAGGAGCTGATCTTGAACTTGTCCAAGGGGCAAGATGATTTGAAGGCACTGCTGGCCAAGAAGACTAAGAAGACTAGAAGGTCTGCTGGGTTGCTCAACATGGGAAGAAGGTTCAAAGGTCCTGTCAAGACCAAAGAAGAGGTTGAAGACTATGAATCTGAGGAATCTGAGAAAGAGAGAGGCAGTCTCCACAACACTATGGGGGACTCTGATTCTGAGGCTAATTACTACCATGAGCCTAATGAAGACAAATTCAAGATGCTGGTGGATAGGATGGATGCTATGGAGTTACAGAAATCATCTGGGCTGGATTTTGAGGATTTGAGTTTGATATCTGGGGTTGTGATACCCATTGGGTTCAAGGTTCCTACATTTGTTGTCTATGATGGGGTCTCTTGTCCCAAGCTGCATCTAAGGTCTTATGTCAGAAGGATTCAACCTCACACTGCTGATAAGAAGTTGTGGATCCATTTCTTTCAGGAGAGCTTATCTGGAGCTCAGCTGGAGTGGTATTATCAGTTGGAGAGTGTCAACATCAGAGACTGGAATGATCTTGCTGAAGCTTTCTATAAGCAGTATCAATACAATGCTGACTTAGCCCCCACTCGCATGCAGCTTCAGAGCATGTCTATGGGTGCCAAAGAAAGTTTTAAAGAGTATGCTCAGAAATGGAGAGACTTAGCTGGAAGAGTTCAACCCCCTTTGACTGACAGGGAATTGGTTGATATGTTCATGTGTACGCTGAATGGTCCGTTTTACAGTCATCTCATTGGAAGCTCATCATCTGGCTTCACTGAGTTGATCATGACAGGAGAGCGAGTAGAGAATGGTATCAAGAGTGGTAAGATCCAAGTGGGCACTTCTTCATCAGGTGCTGCAAAGAAGCCTCCCACTGGGAAGAAAGAATCTAATGCTGTTTATGGTCAACCTGATCGTAACAGAAGGCATCAGTCTGTTAGTGTAGTTCATATTTCGAATCCAACTCCTGCAACAACAGAGCAGCCTCAAGGCAACCAACAGAGGGCTAGAAGACAGTTCACGAAGATCAACATGTCAATGGCTCAGGCATTGCAACACTTGTTGAAGGCTGAACTTATTACCCTGAGGGAGGCTCCTCAGAATCCCAATGTCACCTCTCCCAAGTACAATCCCAATGCACGATGTGCATATCATTCAAACTGTCCAGGACATGATACTAATAACTGCTGGGTCTTGAAGAACAAAATTCAAGATATGATTGATGCTGGAGAAATTGAGTTTGATCCTCCAGGTACTCCAAATGTAATTACAGCTCCAATGCCAAACCACGAGAAGACTGTCAATGCCATTGAAGAAGATCTACATGTCTATTCAGTTATGGAGTTGACCCCACCACTGTCTGTTATCAAAAAGAGGTTAGTACAAGCTGGGATCTTTCCAGGTTGTCGTGAAGATTGTCTGTATTGTACCTATAAGCCAGATAGTTGCTTCATTCTGAGAGATGGAATTCAACGTCTCATGGATAAGTATACTATAGTGTTCGAAAGAAGACCAACATCTGTAGAAAGTATGGTGGATCATCTGACTCGGGGTAAGAAGGTTGAAGAAGTTGATATGGTTGACAAAGTACCGGTAAGAATCACTTCAAAGGGTCCCATTAAAATCACTCATCAGGGCCCAATCAAGATTACTGCTGAAGGTCCTGTGAAAGTTGTTGCTGAAGCCAGAGTGGCTCCTCTGATCATTACCACTCCTGGTCCTATTCCCTATACATCTGATAAAGCTGTGCCTTGGCACTATGGGTCTGACGTTTACATCCATGGTGTTAAGCAAGAGCCTTTACCTGATGTGCCTGTTGACATTGATAATATTGCTGGATCTAGCAAGATCACTCGTAGTGGAAGAGTCTTCTCTCCTCCAGTTGCTTCTAAGAGTGCAGTTACTCCTGCTGCTACTTCCACCACTAATGCTCGGGGCAAGGGTCCTGTTATTGAACCTGTATCTACTGATGTGCCAGCTGTTGATGATCTCTCTAAGCAGATGGAAGAAGTATTGAAAATCATTCGCAAGAGTGATTATGACATTGTTGATCAGTTGGGGCATACTCCCTCAAAGATTTCTATGTTGTCCTTATTGTTGTGTTCTGAAGCTCATGCCAAGTCCTTGATCAGGTTTCTGAAGTCTGCTCATGTGCCCAGTGCAATTTCTGTTGACCAATTTGAGAATTGTGTTGCTCATCTGACCTATGACAATGGGTTAGGATTTTCTGATGCTGATTTGACCCCCGCCAAGAGGGACCATAACAGGGCCTTGCATATTTCAATTGAATGCAGGGGCACTACCCTGTCACATGTGCTGATAGACAATGGTTCCTCTCTGAATGTGTTGCCTAAGGAAGTCCTGAACAAGCTGAGTCCTGAAGATGCTGTGCTGAAGCCCAGTAACATTGTGGTAAAGGCTTTTGATGGTTCTAGAAGAGTAGTGCATGGGGAAATTGATCTTCCAATCCAAGTTGGTTCCCAGGTGTTTACTGCTACATTTTATGTGATGGATATTCGTCCTTCATACTCTTGTCTGCTTGGTCGTCCCTGGATCCATGGGGCAGGTGCTGTGACCTCTACATTGCACCAAAAGTTGAGATATCCGGTTAATGGAAAGGTTGTTACTGTCTTTGGAGAAGAAGAATACTTTGTCAGCCATGTAAATACTTTCAAATATCTGGAAGTAGAAGGTGAATACATTGAGACTCCGTGTCAGTCATTTGAAGTGGTTCCCTGGGTTGTTAATGATTGTGTAGCTCCTCCTGCTGTGAAGAAAGTTCTTGTGGTCACCAGAAAACCTCCAACAATGGCAATGGCCTCCCTCAATGATGCTAGAGCTGTGGTGGATGAAGGTGGTTGTACTATTTGGGGTCAGCTTCCTGATATTCCATACAAGTCTGACAAGTTTGGTTTGGGTTTCACTGCAGAGTCCCAGAAGGCTGTTCGTCGTGCTCGTGCTGCTCGTATCACCAATCAAGGGGTGATTAATGCTGTGGGAGATCAAGATGAAGACTACAACTTGGATGCATGGATTTTTCCTACTGTGGGTGCTGGACTCAATAATTGGAAAGCTGAAGATGTTATCCCTATCTCCTTTAGTCAGGAGTAAATACTATTACTGTGTTATGTTTTTAAGTTTGTAATTTCTTGAACAATTAAAACTTTCAAGCCATGTGCCTTACCCAGGGCACAATGGTGTGCTTGTTACGGGCTGTCATTTCATTTGCATACTTCATTCAATAAAATCAGTGGACGTTTTGCTTTCGTAAATATCGTGTTCCTTGTCTTTCTTTTTCTTTATTTTTGCTTTATCAGCTATGTGTTCTTACACACACCCACATCACTAAAATGCAGATCCTCATCCACTCTGGATCCTGTTGATAACAGTTCTACTATTGCCAATTATGATTTCGAGAATCCGATCTATCAAACTGAAGACGGAAATGAGGACGATTGTGAAATACCTGTAGAGCTTGCTAGGTTGTTACAACAAGAAGAGAAAGCTATACAGCCACATGAAGAGCCAGTCGAAGTTGTGAATCTGGGAACTGAAGAAAACAGAAAAGAGGTCAAGATAGGGGCTGATTTAGAGGACAGTGTCAAGAACAGGTTGATTCAGATGTTACGTGACTATGTGGAGATCTTTGCTTGGTCTTATGAAGATATGCCAGGGTTGGATACAGACATTGTGGTTCACCGTTTACCAGTAAAAGAAGATTGTCGTCCAAAGAAGCAGAAGGTTCGTCGTATGCGTCCTGAAATGTCAGAAAAGATCAAGGCAGAGGTAATGAAACAGTTCAATGCAGGGTTCTTAGCAGTGACTTCTTATCCTCAGTGGGTTGCAAATGTGGTACCAGTTCCTAAGAAAGATGGTAAGGTACGTATGTGTGTAGACTACAGAGATTTGAACAAGGCTAGCCCCAAAGATGACTTTCCACTTCCTCATATTGATATTCTGGTAGACAACACTGCTCAGCATAAGGTATTCTCTTTTATGGATGGTTTCTCTGGTTACAATCAAATCAAGATGGCACCTGAAGATATGGAGAAGACAACATTTGTGACACAATGGGGTACTTTTTGCTATAAGGTGATGCCATTTGGCTTGAAGAATGCAGGGGCAACATATCAGCGTGCTATGGTGGCTTTGTTTCATGATATGATTCATCATGAGATAGAAGTATATGTGGATGATATGATAGCCAGATCTCAGAATGAAGAGCAACATCTTGATCATCTGCACAAGTTGTTTGAAAGGTTGAAGAAATACAAGTTGAGGTTGAACCCAAACAAGTGTACTTTTGGAGTTAGATCTGGAAAGCTCCTGGGTTTCATTGTCAGTGGAAAAGGTATTGAAGTGGATCCTGCAAAAGTGAAAGCTATACGAGAGATGCCAGCTCCCCGTACTGAAAAGGAGGTCAGAGGTTTCTTGGGACGATTGAACTACATTGCAAGATTTATTTCCCAGTTAACCACCATCTGTGAGCCAATCTTCAAGTTGTTGAAGAAAGATCAGGTGATGGAATGGAATGATGAGTGCCAGACTGCCTTTGATGAAATCAAGAGATATTTGCTAGAACCTCCAATTTTGATGCCACCAGTTGATGGAAGACCCTTGATTATGTACTTAACAGTGTTAGACAACTCAATAGGGTGTGTGTTGGGGCAACATGACGAGTCTGGTCGAAAAGAGCAGGCAATATACTACCTTAGCAAAAAGTTTACCGACTGTGAAACAAGATACTCACTGCTCGAGAAAACTTGCTGCGCTTTGGCATGGGCTGCTCGCCGACTAAGACAGTATATGTTGACCCATACTACCTTGTTGATTTCGAAGATGGATCCAATTAAGTACATATTCGAGAAACCTGCTCTCTCCGGAAGAATTGCAAGATGGCAAATGATCTTGACAGAATATGATATACAGTATACTACTCAGAAGGCCATTAAGGGAAGTGTTGTTGCTGATCATCTGGCTCATCAAGCAGTGGATGATTATCGGTCAATGAGTTTTGAGTTCCCTGATGAATACATTATGACTGTTACCAAAGAACCTGGACAATATGACGGACCTGAACAAGGATCCCGATGGACTATGGTTTTTGATGGTGCCTCTAATGCACATGGTAATGGTGTTGGTGTTGTAATTAGTTCCCCTGAAGGTTGTCATACCCCGATTACTGCCAGACTTTGTTTCTATTGTACCAATAACATAGCTGAGTATGAGGCATGTATCATGGGTATTAAAGTTGCTATTGATATGAAGATTCAGTTCCTTGATGTGTATGGAGATTCAGCCCTGGTAGTTAGTCAGATCAAAGGAGATTGGGATACCAAGCATGATAATCTCATTCCTTACAGAGAACATGTGTTGTCTTTGATCCCACATTTCAAAGAGATTACCTATGGACATATTCCACGAAGAGAGAATCAGTTGGCAGATGCATTGGCCACCATGGCATCCATGTTTGAGATTAGCTGGGATGATGAAGCTCCCAAGATTACTATTGATAGATTTGAAAAGCCTGCATACTGCAATGAGATTGATACAGAAGGGGCAGAGGATAAGCCTTGGTTCTATGAAGTGAAAAGATATCTTGAAGCTCAGGAGTTCCCTGAAGGGGCATCTGTCAAAGATAGGAAGTTCCTGAGGAGGTTTGCTGCTAAGTTCTTTTTGAGTAATGGGATTCTGTACAAGCGTAATCATGATTCAACTATGCTTCGTTGTGTGGATAAGAAAGAAGCAACTGAAATTATGGAAGAGATGCATGATGGGACCTTTGGCACTCATTCTAGTGGTCATACTATGGCAAAGAAGATATTGAGAGCAGGTTACTATTGGTCTACCATGGAAGCTGATTGCTATCAACACTCCAGAACATGTCACAAATGTCAAATCTATGCTGATAAAGTTCATGTACCTCCATCACCATTGAATGTGTTGACTGCTCCTTGGCCCTTTGCCATGTGGGGCATTGATATGATTGGTGAAATCAAGCCTACTGCTTCTAATGGGCATCGTTTCATCCTGGTTGCTATTGATTATTTCACGAAGTGGGTGGAGGCAGCTTCATTTGCATCTGTGACTAAGAATGTTGTGGCTCGGTTCATTAAGAATAATCTCATATGTAGATATGGCATCCCTGAGAGGATTATCACTGACAATGGCTCTAATCTGAACAACACTATGATTACTGATCTCTGCACGCAGTTCAAGATTAAGCATCACAACTCTTCTCCGTATCGACCAAAGATGAATGGGGCAGTTGAAGCGGCTAATAAGAACATTAAGAAGATTGTACAGAAGATGACTGTTACTTACAAGGATTGGCATGAGATGTTACCATTTGCTCTTCATGGATATCGTACTACAATACGTACTTCAACAGGGGCAACCCCATTCTCCTTAGTCTATGGTATGGAAGCAGTTTTGCCCATTGAAGTCCAGATCCCCTCCTTGAGAATTATGAAGGATGCAGGCTTGGATGAAGATGAGTGGATTCAGACTCGACTGGACCAGTTAAATTTGATTGATGAGAAAAGGTTAGCAGCAGTTTGCCATGGCCAGATGTACCAAAAACGAATGATCAAAGCTTTTAACAAGAAGGTTAAGCCAAAGGTATATCAGGCTGGTGACTTGGTAATCAAGCGTATCATATTACCACAGGGTGATCCTAGGGGCAAGTGGACTCCAACCTATGAAGGACCATTTGTAGTCAAGACAGTATTCTCAGGAGGTGCCATGATACTGACTACAATGGATGGTGAAGACTTCCCACAGCCTGTAAACGCAGACATAGTTAAAAAATACTACGCATAAAAAGAGACCCGCTAGGTTGACTGGCCTAGGCAAAAATAAGGGCATCCCGGCAAACCAAAAGGGTTTGGGCAAAAATTAGGGATATATATAAAAAGATGTACACCCGGCAAGTCGAAAACCTGAAAAGGCGGCTTGGGCAAAAAAGGGTATCCCGGTGGATTGAAAACCTGAAAAGGGCAATCCAGGCAAAAGTTAGGGATTAAAGCGTATGACTATGTCTTGTTTGGATCACCCATGAAACTACAATCAGTTGTACTACTTATTCAAGCTCGAACAGATAAAGCTCAATCCAATCGTTTCCGTCTCAACAGCAAGAAGATGAGATACTTGAGTGGCAATAGTAGAGTTGAAACTCAATAGGATTATTTCCCACATAGCTGATACTCTTTGTTTTGTAAAAACTTTATGGCAAAATCCTCTTACTAGGGTTTATGTCTCCTTGTACAAACTTACCCGTGTATGGGTCACTTTTTGATATAAATAAATTCCATCTTTTGAATCCAGATTTACTTTTACCCTATTTACATAAGCGAAACGTCCATTGGTTGTGTTTGAATGTATGTATGCTTTTGAATATGATTGATGTTTACAAGAAATGCATGTATGCTTAATATGATTGATGTTTACCAGAAATGCATGAAAATGCAGTAATAGTATTTACTAAGGACGGACGGGGGAAGGATTTCAACGAAGCTTCACCGGTTCACCTTTACAAGACAGTTACAAACCCTCAGTAGGACTAATCCATCTTCACAGAGTCTAATCTCCCCTGGAATTTATATCCATCTCTTTTATCCTCATACGGATACACGGGAAATTACTTTCCAATAAGGGTACGACGAACGAAGACGGGATGTAATACTTATCCTACTATCAAACGAAGACGAAGGTTATATATACCTCGTTATCCCCAGCATACGGGAGGTTATATATACACTGCTATCCCCAACAACGGGAGGTTATATCTATACCCTGCTATCCCCAGCAAACGGGAGGTTATCTATACCCTGCTATCCCCAGCAGACAGAGGGTTATATATTCTTCAACAAGAAATCGGGATTCATTTTTCCTGGCCAGCAGTTGTTATACGAAGATATCCAGACGCTTCCAGCAGTATCATATCATACATACATCATTTACATCATACCATAACATACATATCCAGAGACATATAGTACATTACCTAAGTACATCATATCATACATGCATACATAAAGCATAAACTAACGTTATTATACAAATGCTACCTTGTTTTCAGGTTAATTATCCAACAAACAAAAATATGATCTCTGGGACTGCTTTATTGTCACCTCAGGGTTATTTTATCCTCCTGATGAGCTTCTTATCATTTTGGGACTGCTTTATTGTCACCTCAGGGTTACTTTATCCTCCTGATAACTTCTCATGACTTCAAGACTGCTTTAGAGCTACTGACTGCTCTATCCTCTTGAAATCATCAATTCAAGACTGCTTTAGAGCTATTGATTGCTCTATCCTCCTGAAGCCATCTTATTATTTCAAGACTGCTTTAGAGCTATTGATTGCTCTATCCTCCTGAAATCATATTACTACTTCAAGACTGCTTTAGAGCTATTAATTGCTCTATCCTCCTGAAGACATATCACATTACTATTTCAAGACTGCTTTAGAGCTATTGATTGCTCTATCCTCCTGAAATCATTACTTCAAGACTGCTTTAGAGTTATCATTGCTCTATCCTCCTGAAGACATATCACATTATTATTTCAAGACTGCTTTAGAGTTATCATTATTGATTGCTCTATCCTCCTGAAGACATATCACATTACTATTTCAAGACTGCTTTAGAGCTACTGATTGCTCTATCCTCCTGAAATCATCTTATTTATTTCAAGACTACTTTAGAGCTATTGATTGCTCTATCCTCCTGAAATCATTACTTCAAGACTGCTTTAGAGTTATCATTATTGATTGCTCTATCCTCCTGAAGACATATCACATTACTATTTCAAGACTGCTTTAGAGCTACTGATTGCTCTATCCTCCTGAAATCATCTTATTTATTTCAAGACTACTTTAGAGCTATTGATTGCTCTATCCTCCTGAAATCATTACTTCAAGACTGCTTTAGGGTTATCATTATTGATTGCTCTATCCTCATGAAGACATGCTGTTACATCAGGATTACTCCAGTATCCTGAAAACATATCATCAATACCTCAGGACTGCTCCAGACTCCTGACAGATTTCATTATACCTCCATCTGAAGAACTTTCCCCTAGTGGCATCTTTAAGCCCACTCAAGCATATTCAACTAGCCATCAATATCACTCTATGCACTAGTGAGTGCAAATTTTTGGGCTTTTGTGTTCAATCCCCTTCAACCTTCCAGGTTACGACTGGCAAATATACCAATCTAACCCCTCAGGTTTCAGAAAATTGAACAGGGGCAGCTGTTGCACCCCAAAATTTGCCCTCACAATACAAGACTTTGTGTGCTAAGAAGGTTCACAAGGTTCACAAGTTTCTCAATGCTTATATAACCTTTCATGAGGTTCATGAAGTCTACAAGTTGCTTCTTGAAGGTTCACAAGGTTCACAAGCTTCTCAACATTTACAGAACCTTTCATGAGGTTCATGAAGTCCATAAGTTGCTTCTTGAAGGTTCACAAGGTTCACAAGTTCCATAATGCTTTCAACACCTTTCATGAGGTTCATGAAGTCTACAAGTCACTTCTTGAAGGTTCACAAGGTTCACAAGTTCTCCAACACTTGCATAACCTTTCATGAGGTTCATGAAGTCTACAAGTTACTTCTTGAAGGTTCACAAGGTTCACAAGATTCACAATGATCACAAAGCTCTCCTGAAGTTCATGAGGTCTGCAAAGCCACTTAATGAGGTTCACAAGGTTCACAAGCTTCACAATACCTCTCATGAGTATCACAAGACATCTTATGAAGATTCACAAGGTTCACAAAGTTCACAATGGGTCAAAGAAGTTAACAATGCCCTCAAGCAATGCACCTCCTAAGTAGTGCATCCAAATCTAGGGTTTTGACTTTAATCAGGTTAAAAGGACTTCCAATACCTCAAGTGAGTTTCATAACATCTTATGAGTGTATGAGAACCCCCATGACAAGTTTCAAGACTTTTCTCAAAAGTTTGCTCAGTCAGATGATCAGATAAGTCAAAATCAGTCAATGCAGTTAAAAAGTCAAACTGAGGTCAACTGTGGTCAAACCAAAGTCAAACTTCATGATTTTTTGTCAACATCAAGTATATGAAGTAAAATTCATCATTTGATCAAGGGTTGATCATGATTCATCAAGGAGATTCCAGATCATCAATAATCAGGAGTTTCTAAATTAGGGTTTCCTCAGTAAAAGTCAACTGAACTTTGACCAATCATAACTTTCACATACTTCATCACCAAGTCTCCATCCAAAGCTCATTTTGAAGGAAATTGAATTCTCTACAACTTTGATGTTGAAGGTTAAGTCCAAAAATGCTTCATTTGAAAGATATGATCTAAGACATTATAGGTCATTTCAAAAGTCAACAAAAAGTCAACAACTTCAAAAGGGCATAACTTGAGATTGGTAAATGATATGGACCTGAAACCAATGGGGTTGTTTAGAGGACTCTTCAAGCTTTCCAAAAAGTCCAAGAACACCCTCATACCTTTAAAATTGAGGGAGATGTGCCCTTGCAAAGTTGGGAAATTTTGTGATGGTTTATGTTGAAAATGGAGGCTTAGAAGTAATTTTTTTCAAATGGGCTTGCTAAGTTGTGACCCAATCCATCTCATAACATTGTGCACGACCCAATTGACTAAAATTCAACATTTTTATTATTTTTTATTTATTTATTATTGATTTAATTCATAAAAATCATTTTAAATAAATATAAAATATAAAAATCTATTTTTGGGTGAAAATATTGCTTATAGAAATTCATAATTATTGATTGAATTCAAAGGAGAAAGGAATCATGTGAATTATCCCAAAATAGCAAGCATTCATAAGCAAATATTTGACTTTTACAACTTGATCTTTTTCAATCTTTTTTGATCCAAATCTTCACACAACCAAGTGATATTTCTGACCTAATTCACTCACATATATATAACAAACATAAACCCTAGCTGGAGCCACGAATTTCCAGCAGCCAAAGGTGAGTTCATAGTTCAAAAATTCATAAGAAAAGTGAGATTCGGATTTTGAGAATAAGGAAGTTTCAAGGCTTTACAAAAGGTTGCAATAGCTTCCTTGACCTTCATTGATCATGTAGCAATCATCATAATCATTCATAGTGCCATGAACAACATGAACCGAATCATGTTTTCTTTCACTTTCGAATTTTCTCGTTTTCATATAATTAATCATCATTGTTTAAGTTTAATGCTTGATTTGTGTTTGTGATGATCCATAGATGCTTTCTGGACCAATTAATTGAAGATTCATTGGCTAGAACCGATTCGGCCATTGTTAGGTTTTAGTTCTTGAAATTAGGGTTTGGTGATTCCATGAGTTTAAATAAATTATAAGAACATGGGAGTGTTCTATGAGACCTAAGGATCACAAAACTATAATCAATTTCATAAATCAGTATTGTTTGGTAGGAGTTTGGTTTTTCGCAGGTTGAAGAGCATGAAGAACTCGCAGGAAAGTTCGTAGCCAAATTCGCATGAAAAAACGCAGTGCATGAGGTAGAAGAAGGTCATTCCCGCGCGTTGGAAATTTCAAATATTGCTGAACATATTTTATTAATTGCGTTTGGTTTGTTTATCACAAGCACGCTTGTGTCCCAGTGGTAAGGTGGCTGTGTGTTTGGGAGATTGGCTTGGGTTCGAATCCAGGCCATGTATATTTTTTTCTTATTTTTTCCAGGTACAAGCAAATAGAATATATAATATGTTGTTGCCGTTCCATGACCAGAAGGGCTCTCCCAGCCAGGTGGTCAAGCATGCGCGCATATATCCCAAAGGTCCTGGGTACGATTCCTACCCCAGGCCTTTTTGTTCCTTTATTTTTTCTGGAATTTTCAAGATTAAGCACAAAACCAATTGTGCTCCTCTTTCTCACATCCGTGCGCGTGGTGGCCTGGTGGAAGATGTTTTGGCTGGCAAACATGAGGGCAAGGGATCAAAACCTAACCAAGGTCAGTTCTAAATTTTTATCACTTATTTCTTCTATTTTCTTAATTAATTATATTTTTGTTTATTATAAAAACCTAATTTCTAAATGACCTAATTTTATTTTGTGTTCTAAAAAAAATATGTTATAAGTTATTTTCTTAAAATATAAAAAAAAAAATGTTTTTTTCTTATTTTGTAAATATATTCATATTATGTATATATGTAAAATTTAGATAATTAGATTTAGATTAATCCCATAAACCCTAATTATAGTTTAACCCTAATTCTCACAAACCCTAAAATATTTTTTAAATAAAATTTAATTCTGTTTTTTTTTTATTCCTAATATAATTATAATTTTTCATAAAATTTTGTAAATATAGTTATAATTCAAATTAATTTTCTTTTAATGTTTAGAAATAATTTAATTTAGGATAATTATATTTTTGTATATGGTTAAAAATAATTTGTAAATATAATAACTAATAGAATTAAATTTTAAGTATGATATTTAAAATCTATCTTTTTTTCTTATAATATGTATATAAATATGAATATATGTTAATAATAATTAAAATTTTGTAATACATTTGAAAATAATTTAATAATTAGTATATGTATTAAAAAATTATTTAGTTGTGTATGTTAATTTCTTCTTATATTATTTTTGGTTTCTATTATTACTATTAACTATATTGTTACTAATTTTTGCTTATTATAATTTTATTGACCTTTTAATTAATTTTTATTATTAACCATATTATTATTTATTATTCTATTTTTATGTTTCTACCCTTATTTATTATTTCTAATTGTTATTATTACTAACCCATTTATAATTCAATTATGTTTATTATTATTATTTTGCTAATCTTATTTATTATTATTACTAACCCCTAATTATAATTTGCTTATTTATTTATTTATTATTTATATCTTGCTATTATATTTATTTATTTGCTGTTTATTTTTATAATTATTATGTAATTGTTCCTGGATGTAAATTTGTAATTATTTAATTATTATTGTTATGGTTAGTAATTAGGGAGTGTAAAACATGTTTGCTATTTAAAAAATAAATTTAGATAATTTTTAATATAAGATAATTAAATTAAACACGTCACACACGTAAGTCGATTTTAATCGCCGTCTCACTTTCTAAGGTTATCCCTCAGGTTGCCTACAAATAATGGTCAAGTGGGGTGTATAAAACAAGTCCCTTCAAAAGATAAATCATCAAGTCCCTCATGGTTGCCTATACGAATCGAGTCCCTTTCGAAAAATGATGATAGTCCCTTATGTATGCTTAATACACCCCACAGTTGCCTTCATAATCAGAATGTCCCTCACATGTCCCTTACATCCAAGGTAAAGACTACCTACTCCTTAATAGTAGGGATAGTCTTACCAAGGAAAGAAAAAAAGAATAAAAAAGACTTTAAATTCTAGGGTAGGTTCCTTTTATGTGCTTGCTCACTTCAAAATTTTTTTTTCAAACACTTAACATTTTCAAACAAATTTTCAAACAAGTTTTTTACACATCCATACATGGATTATTATTAAACTATTCTGAAAATTTTTCTATTCACACACTACATTTTCAAAAACAATTTAAAGTGAGCTTAAGTACCTAAGAGCCCATGGATAACCATGGATGAAAAGGGTGCTAACACCTTCCCTTTTCATAACCTACCCCCCGGACCCAAAACATTCTCTTAAGGTCTTTCCTGTTCTTTTATAACCTTTCCTTTGGATAAAATAAAAGTCGGTGGCGACTCTTGCTATCCGCAACATTAACTAAAGTCAGTTCTCCCACCGTGTTACACCCTTGACCTCAGCATACCCTGTTACTTTGTTTGTTTAAGAGTACTTCATTTTGGGACAGTTCTTGTGATTCTAAACCCTGGATATGTGACTCTTTATTTGAGTCCCCCACCTTGGTTACTGGACTTATAGACTTCCATCTGGATTTCTTGAACACACTTGGACTTATATCAGAGTACTTGATCAGATCTAGCTCAGTCACAAACCCTTGCATATCATTTGCATACATCATCATTGCATCATTTTAACATGTGCTTATTTGTTTTTCAGGGTATCCATACTTTACTTTGGCTTGGTTTTGACCCCATCATCAGCATAGGCCTACCTTCACCAGTATCTACTCCAGTTATCAGCTGTCTGCATCATCAGTCTCAGCCTGTCAGAGACCTATCTTCAGTGTTATTCTCAGCACCTGTCTCCATTCTTCAGCAACATGGCACCTAAGAAAAGTAACATCTCCTATCACTTCTTTGAGCCTGAGCTAGCTAGCATCAGGAGGATTCAGACCCTGATTACTCCAGACCATATACCACTTTTTATAGAACATTATGGAAGAATCCTTGATGTGGTTATGGATTTGGACCCTTCACAGAGGAGCTTGATACATACCTGCCTGCAGTTCTATGACCCTCCCCTGAGGTGCTTTACATTTCAGAATTTCTAGTTGGGACCTTTGCTGGAGGAGTATTCATCATTGGTTGGTGTGCCCATCAGGGGTGGAATCCCTTTCAACCCTGAGATGGCTTTCCCAAGTAATGAGGAGATAGCTAAAGCATTACACCTGGAACCAGTTTTGATTGGGCAGAATTTGACATCTAAAGCTGGAATCTCTGGTTTTCATCTGGATTTCTTGACTTCTCAGGCTAGTCTGAAGGCCTCCCTAGGGGAGTGGAAGGCAGTCTGTGCTCTGTTGGCCCTCAGCATATATGGGGTCATTTTGTTTGCAGATGAGCCTAGGTTTGTTAGCAAGAGTGCAATCCATCTTTTCATCCTGAGAAACCCAGTGCCCACCTTGCTGGGAGATCTTTACTACTCTGTTCATCAAAGGAATGAAAAGCAAAGGGGAAGATTAGTGAGATGCTGTGCACCTTTGTTCCATACTTGGCTGCTCAAGCATTTGCCAAAAACTGATGCATTCTTAAACCCTCACCAGCAGAAGAACTGGGCTAGAAGGCTTGTTGCTCTAACCTCAGATGATATCAGATGGTGTACTCAGAGTACTAAGGGCAGAGACATCATTACAAGTTGTGGACAATTTCCCAATGTGCCTTTGATTGGAGTGAAAGGGTGCATCAATTATAATCCTCTGCTATTCAAAAGACAACTGGGCTATGCATTAGTCCATCCTCCCAGAGCACAGGATCTGACTGAGACCCTTTATGTTGAAATCAAGCCTAATCTGGCTGTTGTCAGGCAAGCAGCCTGGGCCTGGGACAATGTGTAGACTAAGGGGGTAACCATCCTGGGGAAGTGCAACAATGTGGCATCAGCACAGTACTATGACTGGTCCCATGCCAGGGCTCAATTTTCTGGGATGCCCTTTACTATTGAAGATATGCCTGGACCTTCTACAACACCACCTCCAGCAACTGTCAGTTTAGAGGAGTTTGAGAAGTTGAAAGAGAGGAATGAAAAGCTGACTCAAGCTCTACAGAAGACCCTCTGGGAGAGGAGTGATGGTAGGTTGGATATTGAGAGGCTAGAAAAGCTGAAAGTGGAGCATTTGGCTAGAATTGAGAAGTCTAAGGATTACATTAAAAAGTCTAGGGCTGGAGAACAAATCTTGAAGAATGCCTGCAAGGAAGCTCAGTTCCAGAAGGCCAGGACTGACTTGTATCTGAAGGAGAGTCAAGCTAGGTGGGTCAGAATCACCGAAGCTCGTACTCGAGAGGACAAAAGGACTCAGGATAAGATGGAGCAGATGGAAGCTAGTGCAAAAGAGCAGCAGGAAGCCCTGGCAGCAGCCCAGAGGGAGATCTCAGAGCTAAAGATCAGAGCTGGAGTGAAGAGGTCAAAGGACCAAAGTCAACACAAGAAACTAACTACAGTTGTTACTACAAGGAATCTCCTTATCAGGAATCTTACAGAGCGTCCAGCTGATCCTGTGACTGAAGCACTTCTCAAGGAAGTTCAGGAGGATGAATTTGGCCTTGGTGTTTGACCTTTTGCTTGTTGTTGCTTTCATTTTATGTATTTTTCTTTATGTTGTATTTTTGACCCCTCAGAGGGCTTGTATTGTAAAAGAAACAAACTATGTATCATTTACCTTTTTGTAATATATGTGTTGGTTTGTTTCATCTGAATTCCTCAAGCAACATCACAAGTATCTTCTTCAAGGGGTCTGGAAAGGTCAAAACCAAGTACCAAGCCGGATACCTTGGGAACAAATAGACACACTGCATTGCATACTAACCTTTTACCTTGTTTTGTAGGTTTTTGTTTATTTGTTACTAACTTTGTTGTGATGTCAGGAATTATTGCTCGACGACGTGTGTTTCCACTCAACCGTCCACATAGATATCCCACCCGTAACAACCTTCCGGGCATACAGATGGATCAAATGCAGCAGGACCTTACAGAGGTCAGAAATCAAATGACCAACGAGAGGTTGGAAATGAGGAATCAGATGACACAATTCATGGAGGTGATGAACAATATGGCTCAAAGCCAGGAGAGGTTAAGAGCACTGGTAGAAGGGAGAAACCAGGAAGACCATCAGCCAGGGACTGCTGGGACAAGCAACAATGAAAGAGTCCAACCTCATGTCAATCCCCCAGTCTTTGGACCCCACCTCCATCCAGAGGCCAACATCCCTGTCAATATACAAGGGGCTGCCACAGCAGGGAGGGTACTGCAAGAAGACCCCCAGGAAGATCAGTTCACAGTGATGGGAGCTGGGGAGGAGGCCTATGATAGAAGGCTGGATGAGATAGCTGAGAAATTAAGATCCTTAGAGTCTCAAAACTCTTTGGGTTTTGATGTTATGGATATGGGCTTGGTAGACGGGGTCAGGATCCCCCACAAATTTAAGCCACCATGCTTTGAGAAGTATAATGGGACTTCCTGTCCCCGGACCCATCTACAATCTTTTCTCGGGAGGCTGAAGGCCTATACCATGGACGAAAAGCTATGGATGTTTTATTTCGAGGATAGCTTAACTGGAGCATCGAGGGAATGGTACTCCCACTTGACAAGAGCAACTATTAGATGCTGGAAGGATTTGGCAGAAGCCTTCATCAGACAGTATCAGTACAACCTGGATATGGCCCCCAATAGGACCCTCCTAATGGGTATGTCACAGTCGTCAAGAGAAAGTTTCCGAGAGTATGCCCAGAGATGGAGGCAATTGGCTGCTGCTGTTCAGCCACCTATGTCAGAGAGGGAGATGGCAGATATGTTCATGAACACCCTCCAGGGGACTTACATTGATAGGCTAGCTGCCTTCTCCTCCACCAGCTTTGCAGATGTAGTCATAGCCGGGGAGAGAATTGAAAGCCTATTGAAGATGGGTAAGATCTCAGACAACGGTGCAAGCTCATCCAGTAATGCAAGGAAGCCTTTTGCAGGCCCAAGAAGAACTGGTGAGACCAATGCTATCCACACCAACAGGGGCAGACCCCAATATGTTCATAAGTCTGTGGCAGCGGTCACCATTCCCGCTCCAGCTCATCCTCAACCAGCTTATCAACCACCGCAACAAAATTATCAGCAACAACCTCAGTATCAGCAACAAACTCAGTATCCTCCGAGAAATTACAACAACAGCAACACCAACAACAATAGTCAGCAGAGACCATTCCAATAGAGGCCCTCTCAGGCTAATAGGGTGATCGATCCGATCCCTATGCCCTATGCAACACTACTGCCACAACTCCTGAAACTCAACCTAGTTGAGCTAAGGACATTGGCACCTCCAGATCCCAACAGTCTACCAAGAAATTATGACTCCAACGCCAGATGTGCCTTCCATTCAAATGCACCTGGCCATAGTACAGAGAAGTGCAGAGCTTTGCACATGAAGGTACAAGACCTGGTAGACTCCAAGGCTTTGAATTTCGCACCACCACTAAATGTTAACAAAAACCCTATGCCACACCATGGAGGTCCCCGAATCAATGCTATTGAAGAAGACAAGCCGTCTTATTTAATAACCAGTGTGGGTCAGATTCGGACACCGTTGGTAGAAATTAAAGCTCAACTCCTCGAATGTCAAATGTTCCCGGGATGTGAGCTAGGGTGTGCTTACTGCAACATTTCAGTGAATGGTTGCGATAACTTGAGGGATGGCATAGATGGTCTCATCCAGAGTGGCCTGCTTCAAATTACAACATCATTCCCAACAAATCCAGCAATCTCATCAGCAACAATTCCAGTATCTCCTACAACTGCAACAACCATTGTTCCAGACAACTCTTCAGCTTCATCCACAAATGTTTCATCTGTCATCTCAACTGACCAGATATCAACGAACATTCCTTCTACAACTTCAGCACCACTTCATTTTGAATCTCCTACAACAACAACACCCATCCTTCCAACAATGCCTCCTACAACATCAGCAGCAAACCATGAAGATGTCTCAACCGTTATAATTTATTATGATCCTGAAAATGACTCTGCCTACAACTCACAAGGTGCTACTCCTATCAGAGCACCAGTCACAATATATTATGATCCACAGACTATCACAGTCCCTTCTGCAGCTGTCATCAGTCCAGTCACTGTCACAGTGCCTGGACCAGTACCTTATGAAAGCAGTAAGGCCATCCCTTGGCATTACGGCTCTGACGTATACTGCGAAGGACAGAAAATCACTCTTGAACCATCAACACCTGCACCACAAATAGACAATGTGGGAGGAGGCGGAGGCTTCACCCGAAGCGGACGTCTCTTTGCTCCACAAATTCAAAGACCCACTGCCGAAGCAGAAGCTGCTGCCAAGGCAAAAGGGAAGAGCCCGGTGCAGGAAGATCAGGCTATCAAGGAAACTTTGAAAACACCCTTTGATCAAGAAGTTGATGAGTTTATGAGGATCATTAAGAAAAGTGATTACAAAATAGTGGATCAGCTTCACCAGACGCCTTCCAAGATCTCCATTCTATCACTGCTTATGTGCTCCGAAGCCCATCGGAATGCACTACTCAAAGTCCTGCACGCAGCTTACGTGCCCGAAGAGATCACCGTCAATCAGTTGGAAACTGTGGTTGGAAATGTTACTGCTAGAAATGGGCTAGGGTTCACCAATACTGATTTGACTACGGAAGGCCGCAATCATAACAAGGCCTTGCACATCACCATGGAATGTAAAGGTGCAGTCCTTTCCCATGTGCTGGTAGACACAGGATCATCCCTTAATGTCTTACCGAAAAAGGCCCTGGTGAAGCTAGAGTATGAAGGATTGGCATTGCGTCCCAGTAACCTGGTAGTAAGAGCCTTTGATGGTTCTAAGAGATCGGTTCTGGGGGAAATTGAGCTGCCTATAACGATTGGCCCACAAACTTTTAAAACGATCTTCTACGTGATGGACATTCAGCCTGCCTACAGCTGTTTGTTGGGTAGACCATGGATTCATGCCGCTGGCGCAGTAACGTCTACCCTTCACCAGAAGCTAAAATTTGAGTGGGAAGGCCAAGTCGTTACTATCTGCGGAGAGGAGGATATTTTTGTTAGCCATCTGGCTACTTACAAATATATTGAGATGGATGGGGAGATCCATGAGACGATGAGTCAAGGGTTTGAGGCCCTGAATGTTAATGAAACATCTGCTGTACCTGGAATCTCCATGGCATCTTATCAACAAGCCCGGAAGGTTGTTGAAGAAGGAACTGCCCAAGGCTGGGGCAAGGTTTTATCGGTGGAGGAGAAGAAGGACAAATTTGGGTTGGGTTACAGACCAACTCAACAGAATCAAGCAGAGGCTGCTGAGAAGCCCGGTTTTATCAGTGGGGGGATGCTAACCCCTGATGCTATCAACAACTTGGAAGACGAGCTGGAAGAAGAACGCAACCTGGAAAGCTGGATTCGTCCAAAGATCCCGGGGAGCAGTATCTCAAACTGGTCTTCCCAGGAAATTATAAGAGTTACTCATGCAGAGTAATTATTATCTCCTGTATTTTTATAGCATGCATCAAAGTCTTGCATCTTGCCCAAGATGACAAGACTCATTTTGTAATCGGGCCATCTGTACTTTTTGTGCAACAAGATTAATTAATGAAATATCAGACATCTTTTTGCAAATGAGTCTTTTCCTTTTCCGCTCACTGTTTTTTCATTTTTCTTTTTGTACAAAAAATAAATGGCGATGTTTTCAAAATGACAACTTTATTTCACTTTTCTAAACAAGATTAAAATCAATCACTAAAATGAACAAACTGAACCCTTGCAGAGAGTGCCTTCCAGACAGCACCGACAACAGCACGGCTATGACTTCGTATGACTTTGACAATCCGATCAATCAAGCTGATGAAGGGGTTGAAGAAGAATATGAACTTCCTGAAGAGCTAGCCAGGTTGTTAAGGCAAGAGGAGAAGGTTATCACTCCTCATCAGGAGGAGATTGAAACAGTTAATCTTGGTACAGATGAAGACGTGAAAGAGGTTAAAATCGGGGCCTGCCTGCAAGACTCAGTGAAGAGACAACTGATTGATCTGCTTCAAGAATATGTGGATGTGTTTGCTTGGTCTTATCAGGATATGCCAGGGTTGGACACCGATATCGTCATGCACAAGCTGCCTTTAAGGGAAGAATGCCCGCCGGTTAAACAGAAACTGCGCCGTACTCGCCCAGACATGGCAATGAAAATCAAAGAAGAGGTACAGAAGCAGTGGGACGCCGGGTTCCTTGCTGTAACTAGCTATCCACCATGGGTTGCTAACATAGTACCTGTGCCTAAGAAAGACGGAAAAGTAAGGATGTGTGTTGACTACCGAGATCTGAACAGAGCCAGCCCGAAAGATGACTTTCCATTACCTCACATTGATGTATTGGTGGATAACACGGCTCAGTTCTCGGTATTCTCCTTCATGGACGGATTTTCAGGATACAATCAGATCAAGATGTCCCCTGAAGACATGGAGAAGACAACCTTCATCACACCTTGGGGCACGTTCTGTTACAAGGTGATGCCATTCGGATTGAAGAATGCTGGTGCAACATATCAACGGGCTATGGTGACATTATTCCACGATATGATCCATAGAGAAATCGAGTGTTATGTGGATGACATGATTGCCAAGTCCCTCACAGAAGAAGACCACCTGGTAAATCTGCTGAAGCTATTCAAGCGTCTGAGGAAGTACCAATTGAAGTTAAACCCCAACAAGTGCACATTCGGGGTGCGATCTGGTAAGCTGCTGGATTTTATTGTAAGCGAGAAAGGGATTGAAGTTGACCCTGATAAAGTCAAAGCCATTCAAGAGATGCCTGCACCGAAAACTGAGAAAGAAGTTCGGGGGTTTCTAGGAAGGTTGAACTACATCTCACGGTTCATATCTCACCTTACAGCAACCTGTGAGCCTCTGTTCAAATTGTTGAGAAAGGAACAAACGGTCAGGTGGAACGAAGACTGCCAGAAGGCTTTTGACAAGATCAAGGAGTACTTACAAGAACCTCCAATCCTTATGCCTCCAGTTGAAGGAAGACCTTTGATAATGTACTTGACAGTATTAGAAGAGTCAATGGGGTGTGTGCTGGGCCAGCATGACGAGTCTGGTCGAAAAGAGTATGCAATTTACTACCTAAGCAAAAAGTTTACCGACTGTGAACAACGTTATTCACTGCTCGAGAAAACTTGTTGTGCTTTAGCGTGGGCTGCTCGCCGACTGAGACAGTATATGTTGACCCACACTACTTTATTGATATCCAAAATGGACCCAGTTAAGTACATTTTCGAGAAGCCAGCTCTTACCGGACGGGTTGCAAGATGGCAAATGATTCTCACTGAATATGACACCCAGTACACATCTCAGAAAGCCATCAAAGGCAGTGTATTGTCTGAATATCTTGCTGAGAAACCCATTGATGACTACCAGCCTATGAGATTTGACTTCCCTGATGAAGACATCATGTTCATTAAAGCAAAAGATCATGAAGAGCCTGTTCACACTGAAGGGCCTGACCCGGAAGAAGAATGGACTATGATGTTTGATGGGGCTGTTAACATGAATGGTCGTGGTGTTGGTGCAGTACTCATTACACCTAAAGGGGTTCACATGCCTTTCTTGGCAAAACTCACTTTCAACTGCACTAACAACGAAGCTGAATACGAAGCTTGCATTATGGGTCTCGAGGAAGCCATTGACCTCAGGATCAAGACATTGACTGTATTCGGAGATTCAGCTCTGGTAGTTAATCAAACCAACGGCAAATGGTACACTCACCAGGATCATCTGATACCTTACAGGGATTATACGAGGAGGTTATTGACTTTCTTCACAACGGTCAAGCTTGAGTATATCCCTCGGGACGAGAATCAGTTTGCAGATGCTCTGGCTACCATTTCATCAATGATCAAAGTTCAGGCTGCCAACTTTGTACCGCATATTTCAGTGTCCAGACTTGACAGACCAGCGTATGTATTTGCAGCAGATGTTTTCAAAGATGATAAGCCTTGGTTCCACGACATTAAGTGCTTCTTGGAGGATCAAACATACCCGTCTGGGGCATCTTCCAATGATAAGAAGACTCTGAGAAGGCTTGCTGGTAGTTTCTTTCTGAACACTGATGGGTCCTTATACAAAAGGAACTTTGATATGGTACTCCTCTGATGTGTTGATAAGACAGAAGCAGACTTGTTGATGCACGAAGTACACGAAGGATCCTTTGGTACCCATGCTGGAGGGCATGCCATGGCTAAGAAACTGCTAAGATCAGGTTATTACTGGATCACAATGGATGCTGACTGTTGTGCCTATGCCAGGAAATGCCATAAATGCCAGATTTATGCAGACAAGGTGCATGTGCTGCCCAATCCTTTGAACATAATGTCTTCACCATGGCCCTTCGCCATGTGGGGCATTGATATGATCGGCAAGATTGAACCGACTGCTTCAAATGGCCACAGATTCATCCTGGTCGCCATTGATTATTTCACCAAGTGGGTTGAAGCAGCCTCATATGCAAATGTTACAAGGCAAGTGGTAGCCAGATTTCTGAAGAGAGATATCATCTGTCGGTATGGAGTTCCCGAGCGGATCATTACTGATAATGGTTCCAACTTAAACAACAAGATGATGGTTGAGTTATGCCGGGACTTCAAAATCCAACACCACAATTCTTCTCCTTACAGGCCAAAGATGAATGGCGCTGTTGAGGCGGCTAATAAAAATATCAAGAAGATTGTGCAGAAGATGGTAGTCACCTACAAAGACTGGCATGAAATGCTACCATTTGCCTTGCATGGGTACCGCACGTCAATCAGAACATCCACTGGGGCAACACCGTATCAGCTTGTGTATGGTATGGAAGCAGTCCTACCTGTTGAGGTTGAATTACCCTCCCTGCGGGTACTGATGGATGTTAAGCTGAACGAAGCAGAATGGGTTCGATCCCGGTTCGAACAACTGAGTCTGATTGAAGAGAAAATATTGGCTGCAATCTGTCATGGGCAGTTATATCAGAAAAGAATGAAGAAATCCTTCGATTAGAAAGTCAGGCACCGAGAGTACCAAGTAGGAGATCTTGTGCTGAAAAGAATCCTTCCTCCGCATACAGACCACAGGGGCAAATGGACTCCAAATTATGAAGGACCATTCGTGGTAAAGAAAGTTTTCTCTAGTGGAGCACTGATGCTCAGCACCATGGATGGTGAAGATTTCCCGTCCCCTGTGAATTCAGATGCAGTTAAAAAATACTTCGCATAAAAATGACCCGCTAGAAACAAAAACAGAATGTAAGTCCAGGCAAAAATAGGGCATCCCGACGAGTCAAAAACAGAATAAAAGACTCGGGCAGAAGTAAGGGAAAATAAATAAAGAATGTACACCCGCTGAGTTGAAAAGCCGCATTGGACAACTCAGGCAAAAATGGGTATCCCGATGGATTGAAAACCCGAAAGGGCGATCCATGCAAAATAAGGGAATAAGCGAACAACTGCATTCTGAATTCGTCTGTATCACCTACAACTTGGCAAGCCTCCAAAGGATCAAGCTTCAATCAGAATCAACCTTCTTCAGAAAGAAAGACGAGAAGAACGCCAAAAGTCATACGAGTCATAGCGAAAGAGGAAGCTCCTTTGAAAGCGTCGTCAAGATCGCCAGCATTTTGTTTCTCAATTTATAACAATCTCCTCATTTCAGGAGATTTGTTTCTTTGACTGTATCTCGCCAATTCAGGGCATTTGAATTAATAAAATCAGATTTTTAGTCATGTTTCGTTTTGTACATTTTTATTTGCAAAGAATGTCTGATGTCTCTAGAAAACTAATTGCATAAGTACAGATGCTTTTCTCCAAAAAAAAAAAGTAAAACACATGCTTGCAGGGAATATACTTACTCTCAGAAGTGTATAATTCCTATGACGGAATCCGGTAAGGGATACCTCGGGATTACTTGTACGTTTCATTGTCTTTTCAGGATTGTAGGTATTCAAAAGCGCAGCACGGGGCATGAAAGCTTCATTCCAGCAAGCTGACAAATCAACACTCAGTCATAGCACTCAAGGCGTTATCTCCCCAGCTGAGTTGCCACCGATCACTTCCCCCAGCCGTGGTGCCAGTCATTCTTCCTCAGCAAAATACAAAAGTCAGGGAACCATCTCCCCACAGAATGTTAGCCTCTATCCAGAAGAGCAACGCGTGAAGGGGTCACAACAGAGTGAAGAAAGCTTCTACAAACCCCAGCTGGGTCCCTCATTACAAGAATAGATCAATCATTGTTCCATCTCCCCAAGCGGATACATTTTATCAGATCCACCAATGATCTCATTCCCAGCTGGGATGTCCATTTCAAGCAGATCGGCCAGAGATCTTCGCAGCAACGGGATCCAAATCCCGGATTAGTAGTCTTTGCATAATCATGGCATTCGCATCATATTCACCCCACAAAGCGTAGCATTCCGTCTAATACAGAGCATTACGGCAAAAATCAAACACATAGCATAATCATAAGCCATGTTGTGAATCGAACACTTGTGAATAATAACCGTTCATCAACAATATACAGAAAAATCCCCCCAGATTCCCCAGCAAAAACAGTTGCCTCGCATTCCCAAACACCAGTATATACTCATTTTGACACCCGTCCGTGTCATCATTCCCCAGTAAAGTCGCCTGAACACTCTTTACAAACAAGACCACCCGTATTACAGATACTTCCTGACACCCGTCCGTGTCATATCCCCAACAGAAAGCCAAAGACATCCTCTTTGCACTCACATATACTTATATATACATTTCCTTGACATCCGTACATGTCACTTTCCCAGCACAGTAACCATAAACGCTTTGTATATCAGATTTTGTTTATACTATACTTTTCTCCTTTTGGCACTCGTCCGCGTCACTCTCCCCAGCAAGTTAAACATTCATCTATACACCACTCATACTACTCATGTTACACTTATACAGATACTCGTCCGTATCTTGTATATGCCACTTATATCCCCACAGATTCGACATTGGTCCTTGTTCTTTTTTAACCAGTTGGTACTCGTCCGTACCATCATCTCAGAACATGTGTCAAGTGTTTGTTTCTACATGATACTCGTCCGTATCATAGTCTTAAGGATGCTCGTCCGCATCTTTAATCCATACACTGTGTCAAACACTTGTGTCTTCTTGAATATAGATACTCGTCTGTGTCTACTATTCCCCAGAAGAGTCCCCTCAGATTCAACACTCGTCCGTGTTCTCTGTTAACCCGTTGATATTCGTCCGTATCATCATCTCTGAACACGTGTCAGTTTGTTTCTACCCGATACTCGTCCGTACCGTAGTCTTAAGGATGCTCGTCTGCATCTTTAATCTATACACTAACATCTAAACACTTATACCTTTTGTTTCTTGGATATAAACACTCGTCCGTGTTTACTATTCCCCAGTAGATCACCAACAAAGCAAATTTTCCTTCTTATCTGACACTCGTCCTGTGTCATGATAAACCCTGAGAGCAGCCGTACCCTGCTAGGTGGTCGTCCTCGACCTCTTGATGGTCGTCCTCCATCATGCTCATCCGATGGCCGTCCCCATCGTTGATATTTAGAAGCCGTTCCCTGCTAGGTGGTCGTCCTCCACCTCTTGATGATCGTCCTTCATCATTTTATCCAATGGTCGTCCCCATTGTTGATTTTGGTTATCTGGCATACGTCCTATGTCATGGTAAACCTTGAGAGCAGCCGTCCCCTGCTAGGTGGTCGTCCTTCACCTCTTGATGGTCGTCCTCCATCATGCTCATCCGATGGTCGTCCTCATCGTTGACCTTTTATCCGGCATTCGTCCTATGTCGCGATATTTTCGGCAGCCGTACCCTGCCAGGTGGTCGTCCTCCGCCTTAGATGACCGTCCCTCATCTTAACCCTAACAGAGCAACCGTCCCCTGCTAGGTGATCGTCCTTCACCTTTGATGACCGTACCTCATCATCTGTTTATTTCATTTATTCTTTAACCCGATGGCCGTCCCCGTCGTGGTCCCTTTTCTTTTTAGCCCGATGGCCGTCCCCATCGTTGGTTGCTTTACTTTTTGAACTTGATGGCCGTCCCCGTCATGTTTCATCCGATCCCCAGAGAATCTTGCAACTTTATCTTGATGGCCGTCCCCATCATGATACCTTTTATCCCCAACATGTCGGCCGTCCCCGTCATTGCTTTATTTTCCACACTTTTCCCAGCATGTCGGCCGTCCCCGTCATTGCTCTTTACCCAGCAGTCATCCTCTGCTCGACGGTCGTCCTCCGTCGCCCACACTTTACAATATACTTTATTTTACAATCTATATCCCTTTTCTTCTTCATTCTGTGAGTGCAAATTTTGGACTGTCTTTGGTATTCAACCACAAGTTATCTTGTTTGCCTGTTAAGCCGTCGCTTACACCCTGCACAGCTAACTCATGTTTGAATAGGGGCAGCTGTAAACACCCCAAATTTGCCCTCACCCATTCACACCATGGCTTGTGGTCATTTTCATATGCATAAACTCAATCATAGCACCTTATATCACATTTTTGATTCACTGCATAGATTCAAATTCATCTGCATTTAGGGTTTGTGATCTGAGCAATCCAAGAGCTTCTTGAGCCACTCCAAAGGCCATCAATCACTTAAAAGGGATCCATATGTGTTCAAGCATCATATTATACCCTCCCAAAGTCAAGAATGCCAAAGAATCACAAGAACTGGGTTTGGTATGGAAGCAGAGCCAGGCTTGACTGCACAGATGACCTAGAATTAGGGTTTTGGTTTCAGAGGCCATAACCCCAAATTTTTTGGTCATTCTTGTTTCTATTGGTCTCTATATATGGTATAGGGAGTATGCATATCAATTTTTATGAAGAAATTCCATGGGGAAGTCATCTAATCAAGAGTTGACTTTTCAGACAAGTCAGTGCAAAATCAGGGCATCTGAGGCCCCTAATGACCCAACCAAGGGGTGATCTTCATCATTTTGAGTGTATTTGATCTTTATTTGATCATGGAAGAGGTTTGAAGTTCACAAAATTCAAGAATTACAAGTTTTTGCAAAGTTGACTTTTTTGGGCATGGTTGACTTTTAATGAAATGTCATTTTATGCAACTTTTTCAACCCTTACTTTTTGACCCAAAAATGCTTCAAATGGAAAAACTTTGGTCATGAAAGTTGTAGATTAGATCTTTCCCTTTTCAAAAAGTACAAGAACATGACCTAAAACATTTTGGATCAAAAGTTATGGTGTGCCAAAGTTGGCAAAAATCACTAATTTTCAAAATATGCACCAAATGAGAAACTTGCAAAAACTTTGTACCAAGGCATTTGTGACTTCTAGTTCATATCAAACCAATATGCAAGCATCATACAAGTTCTAAAAAATCAGATTTGAACCAAAAGATCACATGTTTTATGGACTTGGGAGCAAGATATTTCCATGTGAACCAAAGGTGAGCAAGTTGCAAAACCATCATCACACTTCCATCCACTTGCTGCCTACAAGGCTGAACCATTCTAGCCTTCCCTTCACACCATGCTGCGCAGCCCACACCACTTGTACTAGCCTAGAACATAACCCATGCTTCTCTTACACAAGAGTGGACATTTTGCAAAAGTAGCTACACCTATCACAGCAGCACAAGTCACATCCTCTGACCAATGGGATTAATTTATACAAACAAATGGCAAGCCAAGCAACATAACAAGCAAGCCTGAAGCACACTAGAACTCAGCATCCTCATTCTCACTCCCTTGAGCAAAAACCTTTGAATCTCTTCATACAAGCTACAAAAATAAAAACAAACTTCACAAACCTTCTCAAATCATCATCCTGATCACAAAAAACCCCTCACCATTGCCTGAAACAGCCTGAATCCAAAACACGATTCCTTCACTTCACTGAACAGAACTTGTTCAACCTCTCAAACTAGCAAACAAAAACTCCTTCTAAGCATCCAGACATCATCAGGGGATCAAAGGGAGTGGATTGCACAAATAGGAGAGGCCAGGAAGCTGTGAACTGAAAGCTTCAAAACTCAGGTAGCTCAAGAACATTTTTTCCAGAAATCCTTTTTTAAGTTCTAAATAGATTCTATATGTTCTCCTGATCATTCTGATGTCATTGGTTTTGAAAATGGTGGAAAAATAAGGATGTAATCGTGTTCTGAAAGTCTTGCCCTAATTTTTCTTTTGTTTCGATTCATGTGTTTGATGAAATATAAATGGTGTTTGTGTTAGGGTTTTGATCCAGTGGGTTGTGGGAATCATTTCTGTGTTCTTAGATTTCATTTTAGTTACGTTTTGAGAGTTTTAGAAATTTTCAGGTGGGGGTTCCCACCGGAGAAGACGACCGGAGGTCTTCTCCGGCCACCTGAAAATGATTAGGGTTTTAATCCTGTAATTAAGGCAGTTTGAATTTCGTGCGTTGGATCAGTGGACTTGTTTGACTTGGCGCGCGTGTGTGTGGCTGAGATTCACCATTACAAACCCTAATCACAATTAATTAATTAATAATTCAGATTAACCAAGTTTGAATGTGATCCATCAGATCTGGCGCGCAGTCAACCCTTTCCCTGCCAGATTCAATCTCAGCCTTCCATCCTGCATACTTCCATTTATTTTGATTTTAATTTCATTTTTTCTCATTTAATTTGTACAATTTATTAAAAATAGTAAAAACCATTTAAAAATTATGAAATTTTTTACCAAGAGTTTCATTAATTTTTAAAACACAAAAATATTTTTATTTTCATTTTTAGCATTAAAAAAGTATTTTTAAATATTTAAAAGTTTCTTTTTAATTAATTAATGAGAATTAATTAATTAAAAATACTTTTAGGTATTTAAAAATCACCAAAAAATTCATGAAACCTTTAAAAACATTTAGAAACATTGTCCAACCCTCAAACCAAATTTCTTTTTTGATCTTGATGCATTTTGAGAATTTTCCATGGAATTAAAATCATTTTGATGCATTATTTTGATCCAAACTTCAAAAAATCATTTCTGCCTAACCCTAAAGAGTTGGACCTTGATTCTTTTTGCATTGCATTGTGTTTGGCATGTAGTTTATGAGATTAAATGGCCATGATTTGATCTTTCATTTTCCTTTTGTTTGACATTTTTCTTGTTAAGGAACCCTAAAACCCTAGAAAACTTAGGAAAATCATAACTTGAATTTGGTTAAGAGTTGAAACCTCTCCTTTGGGCATTGGGTTAGTATAGGATTAGGGGTCCTTTGAGTGCATTTTCATTTTTTTATAGTGTTTTTTGCTTCTGATTTTGGTTTGTGTTTGATGCTTTGATCATAAACCCTAATTTTGGGCTTCCATATGCATCCACCTTGCATTTACTTGCATAACATGACTTGCCATGACACTCCATGCCTCCATTTGATTCATTGAACATATTAATACATATTGAAAGCATGTTTGATCATTGCATTTTGCATTTGCCTTGTGGTATGCCATATGCATCTCATAACTTTTCATGTATGATCATGGTTCCTGACTTGCTTCATTTGCATTCATGAGCTTGTATGATCATCCCCTTGCCTTGTCACATGTTTGAAGCATCCCATAGCATCATTAACATCATGTATGTGCTTCTGGTTTTGATTTACATCATGTCATTTCATCCCATTTTGCATTGCATTGCATCTCCTTCACTAACTTTTCAGGTGGTAAGTTATCTTGAGAAGTGAATTTGCCTTCACTTCTCATAATTTCCCCTTCATCTCTTTTATGCATACTTGCTGCATTTTTGTTTGTGTTTGAGATTGAGCTTGATCTTTCTTTTTCTCCTTACTTTCTTTCTTCAAGTGACTTGACTTCTTGAATGAAGCAAGTCACTTTGCTTCTCTTTGCTCCTTTCATCTGCTTCCTGGTGGTTCCTCTGAAGATATCTCTTGAAAACCTCACAAACCTTAGGAACAACCAAGCATGACAATGATTAGGGTTTTGATTAGTCTCCCCTTTTAGTTTTACCTTTGTGTCTCTCTTGAGTCTTCTCTTCTCATCTCATAATCAGGGACTAAACCCTAAAGGCTTTAAGGCTTTGTGATTAAGCTTATGCCTGCATCCTTCTATTAGGATGGAGTGTATAACTTTAATCCTAAGTGTTAAACCCTTAATGTGTTTAACTCCTTTAATTAATTCACTTAATAATCATCAAGACATCACACTTGTAACTTGGGCCTTGCATTAGGGTTCTAATTCTTCCTTAAATGGTTAAGAAGGACTAACCCTAGTGTTAATGGACAAGTCCTCCTCAAGTTGTCTTACAAACCCTAAAAATCACTTCATCATCATATCATTAACTAAAATCCACTTAATCAAAGGCTTGTTTTGTCATGAGTTTAATCCCTAATCATGGATTAAGTTGAGGAGTCTTCCTCAGCTTAAACATTCTCATCTATTATCCTTCTATTAGGATGGTGCAATGAGTCTGTTAAATCCTTGATTATGGCTTTAACTCATTACTTAACACTAAACAAAAACACCAAAAACATCTAAATAATCACAAGTAGGTTAATGATCTTAATCCTATATCAAAGGTGATTAAGTGTGAGAATCTGACTTCACACTCAAGGTATTCTCATTACCCCTAATCAGAGGGAAGATGTGATGAGTTTACTAACCCATTGGTTTAGGCTTAAGCTCATTAACTTATGACAAACTTCAAAAAGAAATAAAAGACTGAAAACCCAAAAACAAACAATAATCGTCTCCTCCGGGATTCTTTTCTCATCACCTTCACTCATAAACGAGAACTTGCTTCTTCCGTCTAATGCAAGACAGTTTGCACCTGAGCCAGACAGGTCATACACTTGAGCATAGACAAGTAAGCAGTTCATCAGTCAATTCATCTTTCAGTCTCTTTGGGTCGAACTACGGTGTTCTGACTTCCTCATTGCACGAGAGGATACGTAGGCATAACTTAACAGTTATCGAACAAAAGTCTCTGTATATTCCCCCTCTTTCTAGCCTTATTCTTTAGCCTCATGATCTTGAGCATTTTCACTCTTGTTCTTACACTGACACTATACATATCACACATCACTTTCTTTTACACTGACACTTGTACATCCTTTTCCAGCTCTTTTATACACAGATTGCACTGACACTACCCCTTTAAAACACAAATCTTTTAAGCGTGGATCCCGTCGAGTACGGCGGACAATCTGGGTGCTAATACCTTCCCAGGTTGTAACCAACCCCCTTTCTCAGTCTCTCTGGTTCGCAACCGTCTTATCCATCTTTTTCTAGGTTTATGCAGCATTACCTTTCCTCTGGGATAAAAATGCCTAGCTGGCGACTCTTTTCTTTTCCAGTGAGTTCACTGCTGTGTGTTCTCACATCCCTCTTTCGCCGACAGTTCGCGTCTGAACCCCATTTGACCCGGCTTCATTTGGTGGGAGCGACACCCCCAGGCCATTTTGTTTCGCTGCATTTTATTTAATTTTTTACAAGGACGTGTCTGACCTGGTGGTTGTGGTTGAGGGACTCAAAGATTGAAGCCTAGGGCCTGGGTTCGAATCCCAGCCCCAGGTATGTTTATTTTTTTCAATTTTTTTCATTATTTTGTTTATTTTATATTTATTTGATTTAATTAATTTCTCAAATAATAAATTCTTGAAAATAAAATGTTCATATTATTTTTATAACAAACTTATTATTTTTATTTCACAATTTATTTTTTCTTAAAAAAAATCAAAATTATTTATATTTTATTTCATCATATATATTTATATTATTATTGTTGTATATATCTTATAAATAAATTGATTTTTTTAAATTAATAATTAAAACCCTAATTTTTCTTAAATAAAATGTAAATCCTAATTTCTAAAAACCTAATTTTATTAACCCCAATTTTTTATTAACCCTAATTTTTATTAACTTTAATATTTAACTTAATTTTGTTTTAAACTATAATTAAATAATTAATCATTTTTTATGTAAATAATTATTATTTGTTTATTATTATCACTAATTGTTCTATTTTCTTCTAAAAAAATTTCTAAATGTTTATTTAACTTAAAAATAATATTCTTTCTTAAAGTTTTATTTTCTTTATTTTTTTTACTAACCCTTTTATTATTATTATTATTATTTCATTATTACTAACCTTTAAATTATTGCTTATTTATATTCTATTTATCGTTATTATTATTTCTCTGATTATATTGTAATTGTCCCGAAGCTTTGTAATAGGTTAGATTATATTTTTTGCTTTTATTTTCTGTATGAATATTTTTATTATATGGTTAGTAATTCTAGGGTGTGCATAACATGTTTGTGATTAAAATTGACTTAGAATAACTAATTTAAAAAGATAAATATTTGAACATGAACACTCACACACGTAAGTCGATCTTTGATCGCCATCTTGCACTTTCTAAGGTTACCTCTCATGTTGCCTATTTCAAAGGTCAAGTAAGGTGTCTTAAGCAAAGTCCCTTCATAAATATCCTCAAGTCCCTTCAGTTTATAAGATCAACTCCCTTCGAGGTTGCCTACGATAAATGATCTTGTCCCTTCGAATAAAAGATGATAAGTCCCTACGTATTGCTAAAGACACCTTACAGTTGCCTACATTCAGATTGTCCCTATACATGTCCCTTCTCACATCCAAGGTAATGACTACCTATTCCTTAATAATAGGGATAGTCTTACCATTGAAAGAATATAAGAACAGTAAAGACTTAATATAGGGTAGGTTCCTCTTAATTACTTGCTCACCTTTTCAAAATACTCTTTTACACTTCACATTTCAAACAAATTTTCAAAACAAAGGCTTTGTATACATCCATACGAGGATCATTACAAAGTACTTAAAAAATTTCTAATCACACACTACACCTTTCTCAAAACAATTTAAAGTGAGCTAAGTAACTAAGAGCCCATGGATAACCATGGATACAAAGGGTGCTAACACCTTCCCTTTATATAACCTACCCCCCGAACTCAAAATCTTTTTTAAGGTCTTTCCTGTTCTTTTATGTCCTTTCCTGTTGGATAAAATAAAAGTCGGTGGCGACTCTTGCTATCCGCAACATTTAACTAAAGTCAGTTCTCCCACCGTGTTACACACAACATCTGACTAGCTTCCCCCTTTGCTTTTCATTTCTCTGATGGATGGAGTAGTAAAAATCCCCTAGCAATGTAGGCACTGGGTTCCTCAGCAGGAACAAGTGGATGGCATTCTTACTGACAAATTTAGGCTCATCTGCAAACAATATAGCCACATATATGCTTAGGGCCAAAAGTGCACAGACTGCCCTCCATTCTCCCACTGCAGCCTTCAGGATGGCTTGAGAAATCAAGAAGTCCAGATGTAAACCAGGAATCCCAGCTTTTGTTGTCATATTTTGCTCAATAAAGGCAGGCTCCAAGTGCAATGCCCTTGCTATATCTTCACTTCCGGGAGCAGTCATCTCTGGGTTAAAGGGGATCCCTCCTCTGATAGGCACTCCAATCAACAAAGAAAACTCTTCCAATAAAGGCCCTATCTGAAAGTCAGGAAAGGTGAAGCATCTGAGTGGAGGGTCATAAAACTGCAAGCATGTGTGGATCATGCTTCTCTGAGAAGAATCAAGATCCATAACCATGTCCAAAATACCCCCATAGTGCTCTCTGAACAGTGGGATGTGGTCAAGTGTGATAAGTGACTGGACCTGCCTGATACCAGTCAATATGGGCTCAAAAAAGTGGTAAGATATGTTGCTCTTCCTTGGAACATCCATGAGTGCTGATGAAGAAGCTGAAGTCAAATGCTGATGAAGATCACTGACTGAGGAGCTGGAGGTAAGTCTCTGACAGACTGACGCAGGTGAGTCTCTGACAGACTGATGGAGGTGCTGAAGGAGATAGTTGAAGCAAATGCTGAAGAAGATAACTGAAGCAGAGGTCTAAGCAGTAGAAGGGGTCAAAACCAAACCAAGTATGATATGATGGATACCCTAAAAAACAAATAAACAAATGTTAAATGATGCAATGATGACATATGCAAATGATATGCAAGGGTTTGTGATTAAGAGCTGGATCTGATTATCTGTCTTGGTATAAGGTCCATGTATGTTCAAAGGTCCAGATGGAGGCTCAGAAATCCAGTAGCCAGGGTGGGGGACTCAAATAAAGAGTCACAAGTCCGGGGTTAATCACAAGAACAGTCCAAAAGTGAAGTATTCTTAAACAAAATAGTAACATGATATGATGTGGCCAAGAGTTCCTGCAAACCTGTAAACAACCCAACCCCCTCACATGTAATGTTCTAGAACAAGGATCCTCAGACTTGGATCAGTTATGAGAAATGTAAACACTTCTAACCCGGAGGTACAGTGATTACAATAACCATAAAAGATCCTCCTCTAATTCACCCCAGATTCTGAAGGTCAAAATAAAGGTCATCCAGACTTAGCAGGCTTCCCAGATAGCCCTACCACTACAGGAAATCTGTAGCACAGAGTTCTCAAGAAGAAACCCACATCTGAACCGTGTTTCATATTCCCGCACCAGACCGAAATGGAATGGGAAAGAACATGAACCACTCTAGCCTAGGTGTCACTCAGGTCCCAGGTATAGGATTAATCACTCAGTGGAACCCCACCCACCAAAACAGAAGCCAGATCCAGCAATGACAGTATGATGTATATAAAAAACTGTAAAGAAAGCAGTAAATAAAACTGTACATAAGGCAATAAATAAAGCAAATAAATAAAAACAATTAGCACATAACACCCCAGTAAACACAAATCAAACAAGCGCTATGAGGAACCCACAAAAAGAACCAGAAGCCCTGGTTGCAGTATAAGGCTCCCCAGTAGAGTCGCCAAGCTGTCGCTCCCACCAAATGACACCTGGCCAGAAGGGGTACAGACGCGAATGGTCGGTGAAAGGAGAGAACATGAAGATGATCTGAAAAGAGTCGCCAGCTAGGAATTTTTATCCCGAAGGAAAGGTAATGCTGCATAAACCTAGAAATATATGGATAAGAAGGTCGCGAACCAGAGAAACTGAGAAAGGGGGTTGGTTACAACTGGGGAGGTATTAGCACCCAGATTGTCCGTCGTACTCGACGGGATCCACGCTTGAAAGATTTTTGTTTAAAAGGGGTAGTGTCAGTGCTATTTTGTGTGCAAAAAGCTGGAAAGGAACACAAGTGTCAGTGCAAAAGAAATGTGAAGTGAAATAAAGGAGTGTCAGTGTAAGGAAAGAGTGAAATGCTCAAGACAATGAGGCTTAAAAGAATAATGCTGGAAGAGGGGGAATATACAGAGACTTTTGTTCGATAATTGTTAAGTTATGCCTACGTATCCTCTCGTGCAATGAGGAAGTCAGAACACCGTAGTTCGACTCAAAGAGACTGAAAGATAAATTGACTTGTGAACTGCTTGCTTGTCCATGCTCAAGTGTATGACCTGTCTGGCTCAGGTGCAAACTGTCTTGCATTAGACGGAAGAAGCAAGTTCTCGCTTATGAGTGAATGAGATAAGGAAAGAATCCTGAAGGAGACGATTATTGTTTGTTTTGAGTTTTCAATCTTTTATTGCTTTTTGGAGTTTGGCATAAGAAAATGAGCTTAAGCCTAAACCAAGGGTTAGTAAAATCATCACATCTTCCCTCTGATTAGGGGTAATGAGAATACCTTAAGTATGAAGTAAGCACCTCACACTTAATTACCATGATGTAGGATTAAGATCATTAACCTACTTGTGATTATTTAGATGTTTTTTTGTGTTTTTGTTTAGTGTTAAGTAATGAGTTTAATCCATAATCAAGGATTTAATGGACCCATTACACCATCCTAATAGAAGGATAATAGATGAGAACATTTAAGTTGAGGAAGACTCCTCAACTTAATCCATGATTAGGTATTAACCTCATGACAAAACAAGCCTCAATTAAAGTGGATTTTAATTAAGGGTAAGATTAAGAAGTGAGTTTTATGATTGGTGAGACAACTTGAGGGGGACTTGTCCATTAACACTAGGGTTAGTCCTTCTTAACCAATTAAGGAAGAATTAGAACCCTAATGCAAGGCCCAAGTTACAAGCTATTGTCTTAGTGATTATTAGATGGATTGATTAAGAGGTTTAAACACATCAAGGGTTTAACACTTAGGATTAAAGTTATACACTCCATCCTAAGAGAAGGATGCAGGCATAACCTTAATTACAAAGCCTTAAGACCTTAAAGGTTTAATCCCTGATTATGAGATGAGAAGAGAAAACACAAAAGATGACACAAAGGTAAAACTAATGGGGGACTAATAAAACCTTAATTGTTATCATTCTTGGGTATTCCTAGGGTTTATGAGGCTTGCAAGAGATCTTCAAGAAGAGCCACCAAGGAAGAAGCAGATGAAAGGAGGAGAAGCAGAAGAAAACAAGTCAACTTACTTCACTTAAGAAGATAAGTTGCTTGAAGAAAGAAGGTGAAGAAGGAACATGAATGATCAAGCTCACTCTAAGAAAAATACAAAATGCAGCAATGAATGAATAAGAGAGATGAGAAGAGATTGTGAGAAGTGAAGGCAAATTCACTTCTCAAAGTACTTACCACCTGAAAAGTTAGCAAAAGGAAGTGAAATGAAATGAAAATGAAATGAATGCAAGGATGCAAACCAAAACCAGAAGCACATTCATGATGTAAATGATGCTAAGAGATGATGCAAATGTATGTCAAGATATGTGAATGATCAAACAAGTAATGAGGATGCAAATGAAGCATGAAAGGAGCATGAAAGTTCATGAATGCACATGAAATGAAAGGAATGCATAACATGGCAAATGGATGATGCAATGATCAAACATGATTCTAATGTGTCCTAAGATGTCTTAGAAGTCATGTAAATGTATGAAATGTCATGGAAAGTTCATGAATGCAAGCATATGCAAGAAGTATGCAAAGGAAGATGAGAAATTAGGGTTTTCATGCAACATGAGATGCAAAATTCAAAAACAGAAGCAAATGACAAGATAAAAAATTGAAAATGCAATCAAAGGAACCCTAACCCCATATGATTTCACACCCCAAAGGAGGGGACCTAACTCTTAACCCTAAGGGACTTATGATTTTTCTAAGTTTTCTAGGGTTTTAAGGTACCTAAAGGGAAAAAAGGCCAATCAATTCAAAAAGGCAGAAGAAATTCATGACAAAATTATGTTAGAAACTACATTTCAAATGAAGATTAATGCAAAAAGAACAATTGTCATACCATTCTTGGTTAGGTAGAAAATAATTCTTGAAGTTAGGGTTCTAAAATGTGAATTTTATGAACCCTAAATTCAAGAAAATTGTCAAAAATGGTTCAAAACCAAAAAGAAATTTGTGTGGATGGTATGACAATGTCTCTAAATGTTTAAAGATGCAATATGAATTTTTTGGGATTTTTTAGAAACCTAAATGATATTTTAATTAATTAATTTTCATTAATTAATTAAAATAAACAATTAAATGTCTAAAATTGATTTTTTAATGCAAAAAATAAAAATAAAAATAAAAATATCTTTGGGTTGAGAAAATTATTTGGAATTAAAATGCTGAATAAAAATATTTTTGGCATTTTTTAAACTATTTTAAATAATTCGTGCAAAATAAAATGAGAAAAATGAAATAAAATTATAATAAATGAGAAGTATGCAGAATGGAGGGCCTGGATTGATTCTGGGTTTAGATTGGTTGACCTGGCGCGCTATCCTACGGCTCAAATTCAAATTTCACTAAACCTAATTAATTAATTAAATAACTCAGATTAATAACTAATGACAAGATCCTAGCCACTCAAACACGCGCGGGAGAACAGATCAAAGGGTCCACATTCAAACAGAAACCCTAACCCTAATTAGCCATTAATCACTCTCAGGTGGCCGGAGAAGACCTCCGGTCATCTTCTCCGGCCAGCTCCTCACCTGAAAATTCTCAACTTCTTCCCTATGCACTTTCTGGAGCTCTAAAGCTCCAGATTCACTCCTTTCACTCCCCTAAGATCAAATCCACCCTCAAACTTCATTTCTTTTCACCTAAAATCAAGATTCAAAGAAAACAACAAAAAATGGCAAAAATTTTAGAAGCTCAGTAAATACTCATCTCTCCACCATTTTCAAAAATACAAAGTTCAGTGTACTCAGGGGAACATGCTTAATCATTTAGTAAGATAAAATAATGGTTCTGGAAAAATTAATTCGCATGGCTACCTGAGATGGAGCTTTCAACCCTTGAGCTTTCTGGATGATTCCTTGGTGCAAAATGCCTTCACTGACCTCCCTAAAGAAGCATTGATGCTTGGAGAGCTTTGAGGAAGGCTGGTTTGTGAGTTTGCACTCCAACTGGTCAGAAATCGTATTTGGCTTATGGTGTGTTCTTGGCTGTTTTGATGGGTGGTTTATGATCAGTGAATGATTTAAGAATGAATGGTGGTGTTTGTTTGAAGAATGAGCAAGTGTGCTGTGTGTTTCGAAGGAAAATGCAAGAGGGATGATATTTGTGAACTAGAGAATGTTGAGGTTTCAGGATGTGTTCTTGTGTGTTATGGCTTGCATAAAGTCCACATATCAATGTGATAGGTCTGTGGAGTTGGTGTGGGCTATGCTGATTGGTATGGGATGATTTGCAAAAAGTCAAGGTTGGTTGTACTTGAGGTATGAACAAGAATGCAGTTGGCTTTTTGGCATGTCCATGTGCAGCTGAGATCAAGGATGACCATGGAATCAATCTTGAGGCAATTCAGCAATTTGAAACAAAGTTATGGGGTGTTTTGCAATTTGGAGAAAGTTTGGCCCCTTTGAGATTTCTTCATGGGCAAGGCATGAAAACTTGAAATTCTTGGGCCAATTCTGAGTTTTAGGAAATGTGTTATGTTTTTATGATGCTTAGAAGTGTGTTTGAAGTCACAAAATAGCTTGGCAAGAGGTTTTGCAAAAATCCCTCTTTGGTGCATTCTTGACAATTATGTGATTTTTGCCAACTTTGACAAGCCATAACTTGAGTTCCAAAATGAATTAGATCTTGTTCTTGTACTTTTTGAAAAGGCAATGATCCAATCTACAACTTTCATGACCAACAATTTTTCATTTGAAGCATTTTTGGTTGAGAAAGAGGAGGTTGAAAAACTTTCCCAAAATGGAAAGTTTACATTACAAGTCATTTCCATTTTTGGCAACTTTTGGTTTAGCTCATTTTTCTTCAATTTTGTGAACTTATTAGCACTCCAATGATCAAATAAATACCATATAACTTCAATTTGATGAAAAATCCACTTTGGTTCCATGTTGGGGGGCCTCAGATGCCCTGATTTTGCTCTGACTTGCTCAAGAAGTTACCCAATGATCAGATGACTTCCACAATGAATTTCTTCATCAAACTTTGTATGCATGATCCTTATATCATATTGAGACTAATATAAACAAGAATGACCAAAAAATTTGGAGTTATGGCCTCTGAAACCAAAACCCTAATTTCAGGTCATCTGTGTAGTCAAACCCCAGCTCAACTTCCATTATTTCTCAGTTCTTGTGATTTTTTTACTTCCTTGATCTTTGGAGGATAAAATATGATGATTGAACATATATGGACCCTCTTGAGATGATTGATGGCCTTTGGAGTGGCTCAGATGGATCTTGGATGGCTCAAATCACAAACCCTAGGTGCAGATGAACTTGAACCAATGCAGTGAAGCAAAAATGCAACATGAAATGGTATGATTAAACTAATGCAAATATGAAAGATCACAAGTCATGGTGTGAACTTAGTGAGGTCAAATTTGGGGTGTTTACAGCTGCCCCTATTCAAGCATGAGTTAGCTGTGCATGATGTAAGTGCCTGGCTTAACAGACAAACGAGATAACTTGTGGTTGAGTACCAAAGACAGTCCAAAATTTGCACTCACTGGGGAGAAGAAGAAAAGGGATATAGATTGTAAAAAGAGTATAATATGATTATAAAGTGCGGGCGATGGAGGACGACGACCATCGAGCAGAGGACGACTGATGGGGATAAAGCAATGACGGGGACGACCGACATACTGGGGAAATAAAGAGATTATGACGGGGACAACCATCAAGTAAAGTAGCAAGGTTCTCTGGGGATTAAAGGTAAAGACAATGATGGGGACGGCCATCAGGTTTGCAAAATGAAGGTAACAACGATGGGGACAGCCATCGGGTTAATGAAATAAATGATGAGGGATGACCATCAGGTTTGCAAAATGAAGGTAACAACGATGGGGACAGCCATCAGGTTAATGAAATAAATGATGAGGGATGGTCATCAAAGGTGAAGGACGATCACCTAGCAGGGGACGACTGCTCTGTTGGGGATAAGGATGAGGGACGGTCATCCAGGGTGAAGGACGATCACCTGGCAGGGTACGGCTGCCGAAAGTATCACGACATAGGACGAATGCTGGATAGAAAAGGTCGACGATGGGGACGGCCATCGGATAAGCATGATGAAGGACGATCATCAAGAGGTGAAGGACGATCACCTAGAAGGGTACGGCTGCTCTAAGGTTTATCATGACATAGGACGAATGTCAGGTAACAAGATCAACGATGGGGACGACTGTAACACGGTGGGAGAACTGACTTTAGTTAAATGTTGCGAATAGCAAGAGTCGCCACCGACTTTTATTTTATCCAAAAGGAAAGGGCATAAAAGAACAGGAAAAACCTTAAAAATATTTTGAGTTTGGGGGGTAAGTTATGTAAAGGGAAGGTGTTAGCACCCTTTACATCCATGGTTATCCATGGGCTCTTAGTTACTTAGCTCACTTTAAACTGTTTTGAGAAGTGTAGTGTGTGATTAAAAATTTTCTTAAGTACTTTATAATGATCCTTGTATGGATATATATAAAGACTTTGTTTTTAAAATTGTTTGAAAATGTGAAGTGTTTTTGAAATGTTTTTGAAGGAGTGAGCAAGTACTTAAGAGGAACCTACCCTATGATTAAATCTTTACTGTTCTTGAATGTTCTTTCAATGGTAAGACTATACCTATTATTAAGGAATAGGTAGTCATTACCTTGGATGTTGTGAGGGACAAGTGAAGGGACATCTGTGATTAGGCAACTGTAAGGTGTATAAGCAATTCGAAGGGACTTATCATCTTTTATTCGAAGGGACAAGATCATTTTATGAAGGCAACCATGAAGGGACTTGATCTTATTATCTTTTAAGGGACTAGATGATATAAATGAGTGAAAGGACTTTGCTTTATACACCTTACTTGACCTTTTATCTAGGCAACACGAGAGGTATCCTTAAGAATGTGAGATGGCGATCAAAGATCGACTTATGTGTGTGCGTGTACAAATTCATATATTTATCTTAAAATTAATGATCTAAATTCAATTTTAAATACAAGCATGTTTTCACACCCTATTTTTACTAACCATGGCATTTTAAATAAATAATAATAATATTTCTACGACTATTACATAATTTGCACAATTACATCATAATAATAAAATAACTTAAATAAATAAGCATATAATAAATAAATAAATAAATAAATAAATAGGTTAGTAATAATAAACAAAAAAATAAATATAAGAAAAAGAAGTTAGCATAATAATATAACATAGAAAATAAATTAAAAGTTCAAATTTAAATAAACAATCATTTTTAAATAATAACAATTATATACTAATAAATATGATTAATAGTATAATAAATTAATTATATATATATATATATATACATATTAGAAATATTTAATTATAACAATTATACAAGCATAATAAAATAAGAAATTAAAATCATAAAATAAAATTAGGGTTTTGAATTGTTTTAGGAAAAATAAATTAAGGTTAATTATTTAATCTAAACTTAATACAATAATAATATAAACAAATTATAAAATAAATATATACAATTTTAAATTTTAGAAAAAAATAAATTAAGATTTATAACATAATTAGGGTTTATAAAGAAAATAATTAGGTTTTACATATAAAAATATTAGGGTTTGTAAGTTAATCTAAATATAATTAATTTATTTATAAAAAAAACATATAATAATAATATAAACAAATTATAAAATAAATATAAACAATTTAACTTTTAGAAAATAAATTATGATTTTGAAAAAATATGAAGTCTTACTTATTATATATTATTATTTAAAAAATTAATTTCTTTATAAATTTAATTGTAAAACAAAATAAACAAATAATAAAAAAATGGTAAAAAAACATACCTGGGGCTGGGATCGAACCCACGCCCTAGGCTCTCTCTCTTGGACCAACACCAACACCACCAGGCTATGCGCGCATTTGTGATTATGGAGGGATAATGATTTTTATATTTTAAACCTGAAGAATAAATGGAATTTTAATCAAAAAATAACTGAGGACAGGTTCGAACCCACGTCCTTGGCTTCTTTCATGCGCGTATCAACCACCAGGCCACTTATCATCCTATGAAATAATATACAAACAATGCAATAAATATACAAATCAAAATTCAAAAATCTGAGGCGCGCGAAGATCTTCCTCTTCAACCTTGGATTCGCAGGTTTTCCTGCGAATTTATCTACAACTTTTCCTGCGATTATTCCTACCAATATAACATGCGAACATCAAACACCATACAAACAGTACAATTTCACCAAATTAATAATGCCAATGAGTTTCTTATGACCTATACGATTCTTCCATGCCTTTAGAACTTATTTATATTGGTTTAATAGTGAAACCCTAAACGGCCACCCTAAACCCTAACAATGGCATCTGATGATTTAGGCCATGAAACTTCAATTGGTTTGTCCAGAAAGTTTCTACACTTCAAAACAAACATGAATCAATAATCAAACATAATTTATAATGGTTAAATTTATGAAATCGAAAAGCAAAAAATTAAAGAAGAAGAACGATTCGGTTTGTGCAATTCATGGGGATTGAGATGCATATGATTATGGCAACATGATTAGTGATGATCAGAGAAGCTAATGCAACCTTTAGAATGTCTTAAGATCCTCTCTAACTCCAAAACCGTATGTCACTTTTTCCTTGATTTTTTGAAGTTGAAGAATATATATGGAGGCTGCCAAAATTCGTCCTTATGATTGTGATGAGTTTGTGTACATATAGTGATGTAAATTAGGTCAAAACAACATGGATTTATGGGCCTTGTCTTGGTTACTTGATCATGAAGTTTCATACTTTTATATATTGACTAAAAATCTCATCTAACCTTTCCAAATTAAGCTAGCACGAAATTGGATCAAATCAATCATCTCTAAATGATATTTAAAACCTTCTAGAATCATAATCTCATCCAAATATATGATTTTCATATTTTATTTCAATTTAAATTGTATTTTAATGAATAAAATTCAAATAAATATGAAATAAAAAATAAAAAATCAGAAAATAGGTGGGTTGGGTCGTGCTTGGTGTTTTTGTAAAGATGGGATGGTAATTTGGTGGGCTCATTTAGCAAAAATTGGATTTAAAGCTTTATTTGCTTCATAAACTTCCCTAAAATTTCCCAACTTTGCAAGGGCACAAATCCTTCAATTTTAATGCCATGAGGGTGTTCTTGGACATTTTGGAAATCTTAAAGAGTCCTATAACCAACCTCTTTGGTTTCATGTCCATATCTTTTACCATTCTCAAGTTATGCTCTTTTGAAGTTGTTGACTTTTTGTTGACTTTTAAAAGGACCTATAATGTCTTAGCTCATACCTTCCAAATGAAGCATTTTTGGGCTTGGCTTGTGAGACACAAAGTTGTAGAGAATTCAATTTCCTTCAAAATGAGCTTTGGATGGAAATTTTTTGATGAAGCATGTGAAAGTTATGGCTGGTCAAAGTTCAATTGACTTTTCCTGAGGAAACCCTAATTTAGAAACTCCTGATTCTTGATGATCTGAAATCTCCTTGATGAATCATGATCAACCCTTGATCAAATGATGAATTTTACTTCATATACTTGATGTTGGCAAAAAATCATGAAGCTTGACTTTGGTTTGACCACAGTTGACCTCAGTTTGACTTTTTAACTACTTTAACTGATTTTAACCTATCTGATCATCTGACTGAGCAAACCTTTGAGAAAAGTCTTGAAACTTGTCATGGGGATTCTTGAACACATATAAGATGCTGTGAAGCTCACTTGAAGTCTTGGAAGTCCATTTAGCCTGATTAAAGTCAAAACCCTAGTTTAGGATGCATTGCTTAGGAGGATGCATTGTCTGAGGGAATTGTCACATCTTCTGACTAATTGTGAACTTTGTGAACCTTGTGAACATCATGAGATGTCTTGTGAACCTTGTGAGCCTTGTGAGCCTCTTAGTACACAATGTCTTGTCTTGTGGAGGGAAAATTTTGGGGTGCAACAGCTGCCCCTGTTCAATTTTCTGAAACCTGAGGGGTTAGATTGGTTTATGTGCCAGTCGTGACCTGGAAGGTTGAAGGGGATTGAACACAAAAGCCCAAAAATTTGCGCTCACCAGTGCGTAAAGTAACACTGATGATTAGTTGTATATGATGGAGTGGGCTTAAAGATTCCACTTGGGAGAACTGGAGATGGGCTTCGAGATGCCATCTAAAATGAACTGGAGATGGGCTTGGAGATGCCATCTAAAGTATCAGGATGTGATGATGTCTGTATGTTGATACTGGATATTAGTACTAGGTCTTCATATAGGCCGTCTCTGAATCGTTTATGCAACATAGTTTGAATTGTTGAATGGACCAGCAGAAATAAATCTTTGTGATGATTATCTCTTCTGGAAATATCTTGGATTAGGGAATGGATCTTTGTACAGACCGTTTGCCTGCTATTCAAGGGCCAAAAGAACGTCAGGATTAGTTCTTCTGAAAAATATCTTGAACAAGGGAATTAATCTTTGTACAGACCGTTTGCCTGCTATTCAAGGGCCAAAAGAACGTCAGGATTAGTTCTTCTGAAAAATATCTTGAACCAGGGAATGGATCATTGTACAGACCGTTTGCCTGCTATTCAAGGGCCAAAAGAACGTCAGGATTAGTTCTTCTGAAAAATATCTTGAACCAGGGAATTGATTATTGTACAGACCGTTTTCCTGTTATTCAAGGGCCAAAAGAACGTCAGGATTAGTTCTTCTGAAAAATATCTTGAACCAGGGAATGGATCTTTGTACAGACCATTTGCCTGCTATTCAAGGGCCAAAAGAACGTCAGGATTAGTTCTTCTGAAAAATATCTTGAACCAGGGAATTGATCTTTGTACAGACCGTTTGCCTGCTATTCAAGGGCCAAAAGAACGTCAGGATTAGTTCTTCTGAAAAATATCTTGAACCAGGGAATGGATCTTTGTATAGACCGTTTGCCTGCTATTCAAGGGCCAAAAGAATGTCAGGATTAGTTCTTCTGAAAAATATCTTGAACCAGGGAATGGATCTTTTTACAGACCGTTTGCAGATTCTCCAAGGTCAAAAGAACGTCAGGATTTGTTCTTCTGATAAAATGTCTTGAACCAGGGAATGGATCTTTTTACAGACCGTTTGCCTGCTATTCAAGGGCCAAAAGAACGTCAGGATTTGTTCTTCTGAATAATGTCTTGAACCAGGGAATGGATCTTTTTACAGACCGTTTGCCTGCTATTCAAGGGCCAAAAGAACGTCAGGATTTGTTCTTAAGGGTCAAAAGAACGTGAGGATTTATTCTTCTGAAAAATATCTTGAACCAGGGAATGGATCTTTTTACAGACCGTTTTCCTGCTATTCAAGGGCCAAAAGAACGTCAGGATTTGTTCTTAAGGGTCAAAAGAACGTCAGGATTAGTTCTTCTGAAAAATATCTTGAACCAGGGAATGGATCTTTTTACAAATCGTTTGCCTGCTATTCAAGGGCCAAAAGAACGTCAGGATTTGTTCTTCTGAAAAATATCTTGAACCAGGGAATGGATCTTTTTACAGACCGTTTTCCTATTCTCCAAGGTTAAAAGAACGTCAGGATTTGTTCTTCTGATAAAATGTCTTGAACCAGGGAATGGATCTCTTTACAGACCGTTTGCCTGCTATTCAAGGGCCAAAAGAACGTCAGGATTTGTTCTTCTGAATAATGTCTTGAACCAGGGAATGGATCTTTTTACAGACCGTTTGCCTGCTATTCAAGGGCCAAAAGAACGTCAGGATTTGTTCTTAAGGGTCAAAAGAATGTCAGGATTTGTTCTTCTGAAAAATATCTTGAACCAGGGAATGGATCTTTTTACAGACCGTTTGCCTGCTATTCAAGGGCCAAAAGAACGTCAGGATTTGTTCTTAAGGGTCAAAAGAACGTCAGGATTTGTTCTTCTGAAAAATATCTTGAACCAGGGAATGGATCTTTTTACAGATCGTTTGCCTGCTATTCAAGGGCCAAAAGAACGTCAGGATTTGTTCTTAAGGGTCAAAAGAACGTCAGGATTTGTTCTTCTGAAAAAATATCTTGAACCAGGGAATGGATCTTTTTACAGACCGTTTGCCTGTTATTCAAAGACATCTTGAGCAAATGCATGGATCATTCCTGACCTGTTGTAAGTTGTTGATATTGTTTTACCTGCATATAACTATCCTGCAAGGAGAACGTTAGTTTATGCATTATGTATGCATGCATAGTATGATGCACTTAAGTAAATGCATTATGTACTTATGAATATGTATATTATGGTATGATGTAGATGATATATGTATGAATCATGCAGCCTGAAGCATCTGGATATCTTTGTATTACAACTGCTGGCCAGGGAAAATAAATCCCGATTCGTTGCTGAAGAATATGAGGAACTCATTCCGTCTCGTTTGATAATATAGTATTCATAACTTCCCGTCTTCGTTTGTCGTACCTTCTTTGAAGGAATAAGTTCCCGACTATCCGTCCGAGGATAAAAGAGATGGACATAAATTCTAGGGGAGATGTAACTCGAAGTATCTATGATGATAGATTTGCCCTACTGGGGATTTGTAGTTGTCTTGTGGGGATGAATCAGCAAAGCTTCGTTGAACTACTACCCTCGTTCGTCCTTAGTAAATACTATTACTGCATTTCATGCATTTCTGGTAAACATCAATCATATTCAAAAGCATACATACATTCAAACACAACCAATGGACGTTTTCGCTTAGGTAAATAGGGTAAAAGTAATCCTGAATACAGAGGGAAAAGTAAAGATGAACTCGAAAATAGAATCGTTTCAACTTTGAGAGTGTATAACCAATTGGATTTAGAGCTCCTTGTCGCTCCCGACAAATGAAACTGGATCAGATGAAGGTACAGACGCGAACGGTCGGCGAAGGGAACAGTGAGAACACACAGCCGTGAACTCACTGGAGATGAATAGAGTCACCAGCTAGGCATTTTTATCCCGGAGGAAAGGTAATGCTGCATAAACCTAGAAAGATAAGGATAAGACGGTTTGCGAACCAGAGAGACTGAGAAAGGGGGTTGGTTACAACCTGGGAAGGTATTAGCACCCAGATTGTCCGCCGTACTCGACGGGATCCACGCTTGAAGATTTGTGCTATAAAGGGGTAGTGTCAGTGCAATCTGTGTATAAAATAGCTGGAAAAGATATACAGGTGTCAGTGTAAAAGAAGTGTGAAGTGCATAAGTGAAGTGTCAGTGTAAGGAAAGAGCATGCTCAAGATCATGAGGCTAAAAGAATAAAGCTGGAAAAAGGGGGAGTGTACAGGGACTTTTGTTCGATAACGGTTAAGTTATGCCTACGTATCCTCTCGTGCAATGAGGAAGTCAGAACACCGTAGTTCGACCCAAAGAGACTGAAAGATGAATTGACTTGTGAATTGCCTGCTTGTCAATGCTCAAGTGTATGACCTGTCTGGCTCAGGTGCAAACTGTCTTGCATTAGACGGAAGAAGCAAATTCCCGTTTATGAGTGAATGAGATGAGAAAAGAGTCCCGAAGGAGACGATTATTGTTTGTTTTTGCATTTTCAGTCTTTTATTGTTTTTGGATTTTTGTCATAAGTTGATGAGCTTAAGCCTAAACCAATGGATTTAGTAAACTCATCACATCTTCCCTCTGATTAGGGGTAATGAGAATACCTTAAGTGTGAAGTCAGATTCTCACACTTAATCACCTTTGATGCAGGGTTAAGATCATTAACCTACTTGTGATTATTTAGATGTTTTTGTGGTTTTTGTTTAGTGTTAAGTAATGAGGTTAAGCCATAATCAAGGATTAAACAGACTCATTACACCATCCTAATAGAAGGATAATAGATGAGAATGTTTAAGCTGAGGAAAGCTCCTCAACTTAATCCATGATTAGGGATTAAACTCATGACAAAACAAGCCTTTATTAAGTGGATTTTATTTAGTGGTATGATGATGAAGTGATTTTTAGGGTTTGTAAGACAACTTGAGGGGGACTTGTCCATTAACACTAGGGTTAGTCCTTCTTAACCAGTTAAGGAAGAATTAGAACCCTAATGCAAGGCCCAAGTTACAAGTGTGATGTCTTGATACTTATTAAGTGAAATGATTAAAGGAGTTAAACACATTAAGGGTTTAACACTTAGGATTAAAGCTATACACTCCATCCTAAGAGAAGGATGCAGGCATAAGCTTAATCACAAAGCCTTAAAGCCTTTAGGGTTTAGTCCCTGATTATGAGGTGAGAAGAGAAGACTCAAAGAGACACAAAGGTAAAACTAAAAGGGGAGACTAATCAAAACCCTAATCATTGTCATGCTTGGTTGTTCCTAAGGTTTGTGAGGTCTTCAAGAACAATCTTCAAAGGAAACCACCAGGAAGCAGATGAACAGGATCAAGAGAAGCAAAGTGACTTGCTTCATTCAAGAAGTCAAGTCACTTGAAGAAAGAAAGTGGGAAGAACAAGAATGAGCAAGCTCAAACTCAAACACATATAGAAATGCAGCAATGCATGCAAGAAAGATGAAAAGAAAAGTTATGAGAAGTGAAGGCAAATTCACTTCTCAAGTTTACTTACCACCCGAAATGTTAGAAAGAAATGCAATGCAATGCAAGATGAGATGAAATGGTATGGTGCTAAGAGAAACCAGAAGCATGTTGATGATGATTATGATGTTATGAGGTGCTGCAAACATGAGGCAAGACATGGATATGCTCATACAAGATCATGGATGCATATGATGCAAGCTAAGGAGCATGGATACACATGAAAAGTTATGAAACACACAAAGCAAATGACATAGCAAACATGAGATGCAATGATCAAACATGCTTCCTACATGTCTTAAGATGTCCAATGAAACACAAGCATGCATAAAATGCAAAGACAAGTCATGTTATGCAAGAGAATGCAAGAAGGATGCAAAAGAGAGCCCAAATTAGGGTTTATGGATCAAACATCAGACAAAAACCCAAAACAGAAGCAAACCCTAGGATAAAAAATGGAAAATGACATTCAAGGAAACCCTAAACCCATACTAAATCAAGGTCCAAAGGGGAACTCTCAACTCTCAACCAAACTCAAGTTATGAATTTTCCAAGTTATTAGGGTTTTTAAGGCTCTTAAACAAAAGAAATACCAAACAATTGGAAAATGCAAGATCAAATCATGGCCTTTTAATCCTAGAAACTACATGCTAAACATAGAACAATGCAAGAAGAATCAATGTCCAACTCTTCCTAGATAGGCAGAAATGAATTTTTGAACTTATGATCAAAATAATGCATAAAAAATGATTTAATTCAATGAAAAAATCTTAAAATGCATCAAGATCAAAAAAGAAATTTGGTTTGAAGGTTGGACAATGTTTCTAAATGTCTTAGAACATTTCATGAATTTTTTTGTAATTTTTAAATACCTAAAAGTATTTTTTATTAATTAATTCCCATTAATTAATTAAAAATAATCTTTTAAATATTTAAAAATACTTTTTTAATGATTAAAAATAAAATAAAAATATTTTTGGGTCATAAAAATTATTAAAACTCAGAGGAAAAAGTTTCATAATTTTTATGTATTTTTTGCTATTTTTAAATAATTATGCAAAACAAAAGAAAAAGAAAAGAAAATAAATGAATTAAATCTGAATTAATGAAAAGTATTCAAATCCTAGGGTGGAGGTTTAAACTGGCCAGCGCGCGAATTGACTGCCCGCCACATCTCACGGCTCAGATTCAAACTTGCTAATTACACTGATTAAACCCTAATTGTGCCCTAATGACATTCAGGCGACCGGAACAGTGTTCCGGTCGTCTTCTCCGGCCATCCCCAAAATCAATCTCTCTCCCTAGGCCATTTTAAGAGCTCTAAACCTCCAGAAATCATCTTCCACTCACCCTAAACACGAATCCAACATCAAATCACATTTAAACTCACACACAAACAAGAATCGAAGCAATGAAATTTTTAGGTCAAACTTTCAGAACAACATAACATGCTCATTTCTGGCTTATTTTCAAAAGTAAAGAGATCCCAATGATCAGTGCAACATGCTAAACAAGATTTTAACAAGAGAAATGAGTTCTGGGAAAAAAGTTCATGGAGTCACCTGAGGTTGAACTTCTGATTCAGGAGCTTTCTAGATGGTCCTTTGGCTCAAACAGGTCCCAATGATCTCCCTTTGAAGCTTTGGATGCTTAGTTGGAGTTTAAACAACCTCCTGAGAGAGTTTGCAGAAGCTCTGACCAAAGAAGTATGAAAATCGTATTTGAGATATGGGGTGTTTCAGGCCAAAGTAGTGAGTGGTTTCTGGTCAGTGAAGCAAGGTGAGTTGGTGTGTGGGGTTTGTTTAAGTGTTCATGGCTTGTGGAGAGAGATTCGATGGAAAATGCAGGCTGAGGTGAAGAATGGCAATGGGGTATTCTTGCTCAAATCAAGCCTGGCTCTTGGTGCTTTCTACTCAATGAGGCAAGGTGAGATGATTAGTGAAGTTGGCTTGAGTGTTTTGTGGCTGGGCAGAGGGATTCGAAGAAAAATGCAAATGGGAGTGTTTTTGTGAATGTGATGGTGTGAAGTGTTTCAGGCTTGCCTTGTGTTATGTCTTGCTTGCAAATTGTCCACATAACTCTCTCTCATTGGTCAGAGGATGTGACTTGTGCTTTATGGATAGGTGTAGCCACTTTTGCAAATATGTCAACTTCTTGTAAGATAGGGCATGGGCAACTTCTAGCCAAGTACAAAGGGCATGGTCTGCGCAGCAAAGTGAAGGGAAAGGCTAGGCTTGGTCCAACATTCAAGGCAGCAAGTTGGTGAAATGTTATGAGTGCTTTTGCAAGTTGTTGTAACTTTGGTTCACATGTGATTCTTTTGCCTAACCAAACATAAACCATAGGCATTCTTGGTCCAAATCTGATTTTCATGACTTAGAGAAAGTTTGTGTGCTGGTTTGAAGTGAATTAGAAGTCACATAATGCATTGGTTCATGACTTTGCAAAATTTCCATTTGAGGCATGCCTTAAAAATCAATGATTTTAGCCAACTTTGTCACACCATAACTTTTGATCCAAGAAGAGTTTGATCATGTTCTTGTACTTTTTGAAAAGGGAAAGATGAGATCTACAACTTTCATGACCAAAGTTTTTCCATTTGAAGCACTTTTGGATCAATAATCAAGGCTTGAAAAATGACCTAAAATGATGCATTCTTGAAAAGTCAACTATGCCCAAAAAGTCAACATTTGCAAAAACCCTAAATTCTTGATTTTTATGAACTTCAACCTTCTTCCATGATCAAATAAAGATCATATACACTCAAAATGATGAAGATCACCCATTGGTTGGGTCATTGGGGGCCTCAGATGCCCTGATTTTGCACTGACTTGTCTGAAAAGTCAACCCTTGATCAGATGACTTCCCCATGGAATTTCTTCATGAAAATTGATATGCATACTCCCTATACCACATAGAGACCAATGGAAACAAGAATGACCAAAAAATTTGGAGTTATGGCCTCTGAAACCAAAACCCTAAATTTAGGTCAACTGTGCAGTCAAACTTGGCTCTGCATCCATCCAAACCCTAGTTCTTGTGATTCTTTTACATTTTTGACTTTGAGAGGGTGGACTATGATGCTTGAACACATTTAGACCCCTTTGAATTGATTGGTTGCCTTTGGAGTGGCTCAAGAAGCCCTGAGATTGTTCAGATCACAAACCCTAGGTGCAGATGACTTAGAAACTATGCAGTGAATAAAAAATGAAACATGAGATGATATGATTGTGTTCATGCATATGATAATGATCACAAGCCATGGTGTGAATGGGTGAGGGCAAATTTGGGGTGTTTACAGCTGCCCCTATTCAAACATGAGTTAGCTGTGCAGGATGTAAGCGACGGCTTAACAGGCAAACAAGATAACTTGTGGTTGAATACCAAAGACAGTCCAAAATTTGCACTCACAGAATGAAGAAGAAAAGGGATATAGATTGTCAAAAGAAAATAAAGTATATTGTAAGGTGTGGGCGACGGAGGACGACTGTCGAGCAGAGGACGACTGCTGGGTAAATAGCAATGACGGGGACGGCCGACATGCTGGGGATAAAAGGTAGAGCCAAGACGGGGACGGCCGACTAGCTGGGGAAATAAAATCATGATGGGGACGGCCATCAAGGTAAAGTTGCAAAAATTCTCTGGGGATTAGTGAAACATGACGGGGACGGCCATCAAGTTCATAAAGGTAAAGTAACCAACGATGGGGACGGCCATCGGGCTAAAAGAAAAGGAAAAGGGACCACGACGGGGACGACCATCGGGTTAAAGAATAAATGAAATAAACAGATGATGGGGTACGACCATCAAAGGTGAAGGACGATCACCTAGCAGGGTACGGCTGCTCTGTGGGGATAAAAGAAATATGATGGGGACGGCCATCAAAGGTGGAGGACGACCACCTGGCAGGGTACGGCTGCCGAAAATATCAACGATGGGGACGGCCATCGGATAGAAAAGGTCAACAATGGGGACGGCCATCGGACGAGCATGATGGAGGACGACCATCAAGAAGTGGAGGACGACCACTCAGCAGGGTACGGCTGCTCTCGAGGTTTATCATGACATAGGATGAATGTCAGACAACCAAAATCAACAATGGGGACGGCCATTGGATAAAATGATGAAGGACGATCATCAAAAGGTGGAGGACGACCACCTAGCAGGGGACGGCTGCTAAAATCAACGATGGGGACGGCCATCGGATGAGCATGATGGAGGACGACCATCAAGAAGTGGAGGACGACCACTCAGCAGGGTACGGCTGCTCTTAGGGTTTATCACGACACAGGATGAGTGTTAGATAAGAAGGAAAATTTGTTTTGTTGGCAATCTACTGGGGATATAGTGAACACGGACGAGTGTTCACAACCAAGAAAGGAAAGTGTAAGTGTTTAGATGCTGTGTATAGATTAAAGATGCGGAAGAGCATCCTTAAGGCTATGATACGGACGAGTATCAGGTAGAAACAAACTGACACGTGTTCAGAGATGATGATACAGACGAGTATCAACTGGTTAACAAGGAACACGGACGAGTGCTGAATCTGAAGGGATTCTTCTGGGGATAGTAGATACGGACGGGCATCTATATTCAAGAAGACATAAGTGTTTGACACAGCGTATGGATTAAAGATGCGAACGAGCATCCTTAAGACTATGATACGGACGAGTATCATGTAGAAACAAACACTAGACGCAATGTTCTGAGATGATGGTACGGACGAGTACCAACTGGTTAACAAAGAACAAGGACTACTGTCGAATCTGTGGGGATATAAATGGTGTATACAAGATACGGACGAGTATCTGTATAGATGTATCATGCGTAGTGAATGTATATAGATGAGTGTTTATCTGCTGGGAAGAGTGACACGGACGAATGTCAAAAGGAGAAGAGTGTAATATGAACAAGTATCTGCTATACAAAGTCTAGGCGACTGCGCTGGGGATATGACACGGACGAGTGTCAAGAAAGTGTATATATAGGTATATGTGAGTGCAAAGAGGATGTCTTTGGCTTTTGCTGGGGATTTGGCACGGACGGGTGTCATGAAGTATCTGTAATACGGGTGGTCTTGTTTGTAAAGAGTGTTCAGGCGACTTTATTGGGGAGTGATGATACGGACGGGTATCAACAGGAAATATATACTGGTGTTCGGTGATTTGTGAGGCAACTGCTTTTGCTGAGACCCTGGTGGGATTTTTTCTGTATGTTGATGAACTGTAAATATTTACAAGTGTCAATTCGGAATATGGCTTATGATTATGCTATGCGTTTGATTTTTGCCGTAATGCTCCGTATTGAACGGAATGCTACGCTCTGAGGGGATAATATGATGCAGATGCCATGATTATGCAAAGATATCAAACCGGAATCCGGGTCCCGTTGTTGCGATGATCTCTGGCTGATCCGTTTGAAATGGACCTCCCAGCTGGGGATAAGATCATTGATAGACCTAGTGAGATGTATCCACTTGGGGATATAGGTCACTGATTGACATATCCTTTGACAAGAGAGACCCAGCTGGGGTTTGCAGAGGCTTTCTTCACTCTGTTGTGATCTTCTATGCGCTGCTCTTCTGGATAGAGGCTGAAGATTCTGGTGGGGAGATGATTCCCTGATTCCTGTACTCAGCTTGGCTGGGGAATTATGAGAGGCAACTCAGCTGGGGATAGAGCATTTTAGATGCTGAGATTGAGTGTATGTTGATTTGGCAACTTCGCTGGGGAAATGGGCACCTTCCAGTGCCACGTGGAAGATAGACCGAGTTGATAATGATTCACCAGCTTGCTGAGACGTAACTTGCATGCCCCAGGTTGCGCTCTGGATACCTGCAATCCTGCAAAGATAAGGAAACGCACAAAAGGTCCCGAGGTATCCTCTATTGGATTCCGTCATAGGAGTTAAGCACTCTCAGGAGTAAGTATATTCCCTGCAAGCATGTGCTTTTATTTTTAGAGAAAGGCATCTGTACTTATGCAATTGTATTTTCAGAGATATCAGACAATTCTTTGCAAAACAATATACAAAACGAAACATGACTGAAAAATCTGATTTTATTAATTCATGTGCCCTGAATTGGCAAGATACAGTCAAAGAAACATATCTCCTGAAATGAGGAGATTGTTACAAATTGAGAAACAAAGTGCTGGCAGTGTTGATGACGCTTTAAGGAGCTTCCCCTCCTGCTATGACTCGTATGACAATGACGTTCTTCTCGCCTTGCTTTCTGAAAAGGCTGATTCTGATTGAAGCTTGATTCTGTTGAAACTTTCCAAGTTGCAAGTGATACAGACGAACTCAGAATGCAGTTGTTCGCTTATTCCCTTATTTTGCATGGATCGCCCTTTCGGGTTTTCAATCCATCGGGATACCCATTTTTGCCTGAGCTGTCCAATGCGGCTTTTCAACTCAGCGGGTGTACATCTTTTCATTTATTTCCCTTATTTTTGCCCGAGTCTTTTATTCTGTTTTTGACTCGCCGGGATGCCCTATTTTTGCCTGGACTTACATTCTGTTTTTATGTCCAGCGGGTCATTTTTACGCGAAGTATTTTTTAACTGCATCTGAATTCACAGGGGACGGAAAATCTTCACCATCCATGGTGCTGAGCATCAGTGCTCCACCAGAGAAAACTTTCTTTACCACGAATGGTCCTTCATAGTTTGGAGTCCATTTGCCCCTGTGGTCTGTATGAGGAGGGAGAATTCTTTTCAGCACAAGATCTCCCACTTGGTACTCTCGATGTCTGACTTTCTGATCGAAGGCCTTCTTCATTCTCTCCTGATATAGCTGCCCATGGCAGATTGCAGCCAACCTTTTTTCTTCGATCAGACTCAGTTGCTCGTATCGGGCCCGAACCCATTCTGCTTCACTCAATTTGACATCCATTAATACCCGTAGGGAGGGTAATTCAACTTCAACTGGTAGGACTGCTTCCATACCGTACACAAGTTGATAAGGTGTTGCCCCAGTGGATGTCCTGATTGATGTGCGGTACCCATGCAAGGCAAATGGTAGCATTTCATGCCAGTCTTTGTAGGTGACTACCATCTTTTGCACAATCTTCTTGATGTTCTTATTTGCTGCCTCAACAGCGCCATTCATCTTTGGCCTGTAAGGAGAAGAATTTTGATGTTGGATCTTGAAGTCCCGGCACAGCTCTGCCATCATTTTGTTGTTTAGATTGGAACCATTATCAGTAATGATTCGCTCGGGAACTCCATACCGACAGATGATATCTCTCTTCAGAAATCTGGCTACCACTTGCCTTGTGACATTTGCATATGAGGCTGCTTCAACCCATTTTGTGAAATAATCAATGGCGACCAGGATGAATCTGTGGCCATTTGAAGCAGTTGGCTCAATCTTGCCAATCATGTCAATGCCCCACATAGCGAAGGGCCAGGGTGAAGACATTATGTTCAGAGGATTTGGAGGCACATGCACTTTATCTGCGTAGATCTGGCATTTGTGGCATTTCCTGGCATAGGCACAACAGTCTGCATCCATTGCGATCCAATAATAGCCTGATCTTAACAACTTCTTAGCCATTGCATGTCCTCCAGCATGGGTACCAAAAGAGCCCTCGTGCACTTCATGCATCAGTAAATCTGCTTCCGTCTTGTCAACACATCTGAGGAGTACCATGTCAAAGTTCCTTTTGTATAAAGATCCATCAGTGTTCAGAAAGAAACTCCCAGCAAGCCTTCTCAAAGTCTTCTTATCATTGGAAGATGCCCCAGGTGGGTATGTTTGATCCTCCAAGAAGCATTTAATGTCATGAAACCAAGGCTTATCATCTTTGACAGCTTCTGCCGCAAATACATACGCTGGTCTATCAAGTCTCGATACTGAAATCTGAGGTACAAAGTTAGCAGCTTGAACTTTGATCATGGACGAAGTGGTAGCCAAGGCATCTGCAAACTGATTCTCGTCCCGAGGGATATACTCAAGTTTGACTGTTGTGAAGAAAGTCAGTAACCTCCTTGTATAATCCCTGTAAGGTATCAGATGGTCTTGGTGTGTGTACCATTTTCCGTTGGTCTGATTGATTACCAAAGCTGAATCTCCGAATACGGTCAATGTCTTGATCCTGAGGTCGATGGCTTCCTCAAGACCCATAATACAAGCTTCGTATTCAGCTTCATTGTTGGTGCAGTTGAAAGTGAGTTTTGCCGAGAAAGGCATGTGAACTCCTTTGGGTGTAATGAGTACTGCACCAACACCACGACCATTCATGTTAACAGCCCCGTCGAACATCATAGTCCATTCTTCCTCCGGGTCGGGCCCTTCAGTGTGAATAGGCTCTTCGTGATCTTTTGATTTAATGAACATGATGTCTTCATCAGGGAAGTCAAACCTCATAGGCTGGTAGTCATCAATGGGTTGCTCAGCAAGATATTCAGATAGTACACTGCCCTTGATGGCTTTCTGAGAAGTGTACTGTATGTCGTATTCAGTAAGGATCATTTGCCACCTTGCAACCCGTCCGGTAAGAGCTGGCTTCTCAAATATGTACTTGACTGGGTCCATTTTTGAGATTAATAAGGTAGTGTGGGTCAACATATACTGCCTTAGTCGGCGAGCAGCCCACGCTAAAGCACAGCAAGTTTTCTCGAGCAGTGAATAACGTTGTTCACAGTCGGTAAACTTTTTGCTTAGGTAGTAAATTGCATACTCTTTTCGACCAGACTCGTCATGTTGGCCCAGCACACACCCCATTGATTCTTCTAATACTGTCAAGTACATAATTAGAGGTCTTCCTTCAACTGGCGGCATGAGGATTGGAGGTTCTTGCAGATACTCCTTGATCTTGTCAAAGGCCCTTTGGCAGTCTTCATTCCACCTGACTGTTTGTTCTTTTCTTAACAGCTTGAACAAAGGTTCACAGGTTGCAGTAAGGTGAGATATGAACCTTGAGATGTAGTTCAATCGACCTAAGAAACCCCGAACTTCTTTCTCAGTTTTCGGTGCAGGCATCTCTTGGATGGCTTTGACTTTATCAGGGTCAACCTCAATCCCTTTCTCGCTTACAATAAAGCCCAGCAGCTTACCAGATCTCACCCCGAATGTGCATTTGTTGGGGTTTAGTTTCAGTTGATACTTCCTCAGACGCTTGAACAACTTCAGCAGATTCACCAGGTGGTCTTCCTCTGTAAGGGACTTGGCAATCATGTCATCCACATAACATTCTATTTCTTTGTGGATCATATCATGGAATAATGTTACCATAGCCCGTTGATATGTTGCACCGGCGTTCTTGAGTCCAAATGGCATTACCTTGTAGCAGAACGTGCCCCAGGGTGTGATGAATGTTGTCTTCTCCATGTCTTCAGGCGACATTTTAATCTGATTGTATCCTGAAAATCCATCCATGAAGGAGAATACCGAGAACTGAGCCGTGTTATCAACCAATACATCAATGTGAGGTAATGGGAAATCATCTTTCGGGCTAGCTCTGTTCAGATCCCGGTAATCAACACACATCCTTACCTTACCGTCCTTCTTAGGCACAGGTACTATGTTAGCAACCCACGGCGGGTAGCTAGTTACAGCAAGGAAACCGGCGTCCCATTGCTTTTGTACCTCTTCCTTGATTTTCATAGCCATGTCTGGACGAGTACGGCGCAGCTTCTGTTTGACTGGAGGGCATTCTTCTCTCAAAGGCAGCTTGTGCACAACAATGTCGGTATCCAACCCTGGCATGTCTTGATACGACCAAGCAAACACATCCACATACTCTTGAAGTAGATCAACCAGTTGCTTCTTTACTGAGTCTTGCAGGCAGGCCCCGATTTTGACTTCTTTCACGTTTTCCTTTGTACCAAGATTAATCACTTCAACCTCTTCCTGGTGAGGAGTAATAACCTTTTCCTCTTGTCTTAACAACCTGGCTAGCTCTTCAGGGAGCTCATATTCTTCTTCAACCCCTTCATCAGCTTGATTGATCGGATTGTCAAAGTCATACGATGTCATAGCCGTGCTGTTGTCGGTGCTGTCAGGATGGCACTCTCTTCAAGGGTTTAATTGGTTCATTTTAGTGATCTGATTTTAGTCTTATTTAGAAAAGTGAAATGAAGTTATCATTTTGAAAAACACTGCCATTTATTTTTTGTACAAAAAGAAAAATGGAAAAACAGTGAACAGAAAAGAAAAAGACTCGTTTGCAAAAAGATGTCTGATATTTTCATTAATTGACCTTGTTTGCACAAAAGTACAGATGGCCCTGATTACAAAATGAGTCTTGTCATCTTGGGCAAGATGCAAGACTTTGATGCATGCTTATAAAATACAGGAAATAATAATTACTCTGCTCGAGTAACACTTATAATTTCCTGGGAAGACCAGTTCGAGACACTGCTCCCCGGGATCTTCGGACGAATCCAATTCTCCAGATTGCGCTCCTCTTCCAGCTCGTCTTCCAGACAGTTGATAGCATCGGGGGTAAGCATCCCCCCACTGACAAAACCAGGCTCTCCAGCAGCCTTTGCTTGATGTTGAGTTGGTCTGTAACCCAACCCAAACTTGTCTTTCTTCTCCTCCACAGCTAAGACCTTGCCCCAGCCTAGGGCAGTTCCTTCTTCAACAACCTTCCGGGCTTGTTGGTATGATGACATGGAGATCCCAGATACAGCAGACGCTTCATTGACATTCAAGGCTTCAAATCCTTGGCTCATTGTTTCATGGATTTCTCCATCCATCTCAATATACTTGTAAGTAGCCAGATGGCTAACAAATATATCCTCCTCCCCGCAGATTGTAACAACTTGGCCTTCCCACTCATATTTTAACTTTTGGTGAAGGGTAGACGTTATTGCGCCGGCGGCGTGAATCCAGGGTCTACCCAACAAACAGCTGTAGGCGGGCTGAATGTCCATCACGTAAAAGATAGTTTTAAAGGTCTGTGGGCCAATTGTCACAGGCAGCTCAATTTCTCCCAGCACCGACCTCTTTGAGCCATAAAAGGCTCTTACCACCAGGTTGCTGGGTCTCAATGCCAATCCGTCATATTCAAGCTTCACCAGAGCCTTCTTTGGTAAAACATTCAGGGATGAACCTGTGTCTACCAGCACATGAGAAAGGACAGCTCCTTTGCATTCCATGGTTATGTGCAAGGCTTTGTTGTGGTTGCGGCCATCCGCTGTCAAGTCAGTATTGGTGAACCCTAGCCCATTGCTAGCAGTAACATTTCCAACCACGGTTTCCAACTGGTTGACAGTAATCTCTTCAGGCACGTAAGCTGCGTGCAGGACCTTGAGTAGTGCATTCCGATGGGCTTCGGAGCACATAAGCAGTGAGAGGATAGAGATTTTGGATGGCGTTTGGTGAAGCTGATCCACAATTTTGTAATCACTCTTTTTGATGATTCGCATAAACTCATCAACTTCTTGATCGAACGGGGTCTTCAAGGCTTCTTTAACAGCTTGATCTTCCTGCACCGGGCTCTTTCCTTTTGCCTTGGCAGCAGCTTCTGCTTCGGCAATAGGTCTTTGAATTGGTGGAGCGAAGAGGCGTCCGCTTCGGGTGAAGCCTCCGCCTCCGCCCACATTATCTACTTGTGGTGCAGGTGTAGATGTTTCAAGAGTGATTCTTTTTCCTTCACAGTATATGTCAGAGCCATAGTGCCAAGGGATGGCCCTATTGCTTTCATATGGTACTGGTCCAGGCACCGTGACAGTGACTGGACTGATTGTTGCTGCTGAAGGGACTGTAATTGTTTGCGGATCATAAAAGATTGTAACTGGTGCTCTGGTGGGAGCAGCACCTTCTGAATGGTAGGCAGAGTTGTTTTCAGGATCATAGAATATGGTGACAGTGGAGACATCTTCATGATTTGTTGCTGGTGTTGTAGGAGACATTGTCGGAAGAACGGATGTTGTTGTTGTAGGAGATTCAAGATGGAATGAAGCTGAAGTTGTAGCAGGAGAAATTGTTGAAAACTGATCAGTTGAGACGATAGATGGAGTACTTGTTGACGTAACCGAAGAATTGTCAGGAACAATAGTTGCTGCAGTTGTAGGAGGTTCTGAAACCGTTGTTGATGAGGTTGCTGGATTTGTTGGAAATGATGTAGTGATCTGAAGTTGGCCACTCTGAATAAGGCCATCTATGCCATTCCTCAAATTATCGCACCCATTGACCGAGATATTGCAGTAAGCACAGCCCAACTCACAACCCGGGAACATTTGACATTCCAAGAGCTGAGCCTTGATTTCTACCAATGGTGTCCTGATCTGTCCCACACTGGTTATTAAATAAGACGGCTTGTCTTCTTCAATAGCGTTAATCCGGGGACCACCATGGTTTGGCATGGGGTTTTTATTGACATTGGGCGGCGGTGCGAAATTCAAAGCCTTGGAGTCTACCAGGTCTTGTACCTTCATATGCAGAGCCCTGCATTTTTCTGTACTGTGACCAGGTGCGTTTGAATGAAAAGCACACCTAGCATTGGAGTCATAGTTCCTTGGTAGACTGTTGGGATCCGGAGGTGCCAACGTTCTTAGCTCAACCAGGTTGAGTTTCAGAAGTTGTGGCAGCAAAGTAGCATATGGCATTGGGATCGGATCGATCACTCTGTTAGCTTGAGATGGCCTCTGCTGAAATGGCCTCTGTTGACTGTTGTTGCTGTTGTTGTTGTTGTAATTTCTTGGAGGATACTGATTTTGCTGATGGTACTGAGGTTGTGGTTGATAGTTTTGCTGAGGAGGTTGATAGGCTGGTAAAGGATGAGCGGGAGCAGGGATGGTGACTGCTGCTATTGATCTTTGAGCATATTGGGGCCTACCCCTGTTGGTGTGGATGGCGTTGGTCTCGCCAGTTCTTCTCGGGCCTGCGAAAGGCTTTCTTGCATTACTGGACGAGCTTGCACCGTTGTCTGAGATCTTTCCCATTTTCAACAGGCTTTCAATTCTCTCCCCAGCTATGACAACATCCGCAAAGCTAGTGGAAGAGAAAGCAGCTAACCTGTCAATATAGGTCCCCTGAAGGGTATTCATGAACATATCTGCCATTTCCCTTTCATACATAGGGGGTTGAACAGCAGCAGCCAATTGCCTCCATCTTTGGGCATATTCTCGGAAACTCTCCCTTGAAGACTGTGACATTCCCATTAGGAGGGTCCTGTTGGGTGCCATGTCTAAGTTATACTGATACTGTCTGATGAAGGCCTCTGCCAGGTCCTTCCAGCATCTAATAGTTGCCCTTGTTAGGTGAGAGTACCATTCTCTTGAGGCCCCTGTCAAGCTATCTTCGAAGTAGAACATCCAAAGCTTCTCATCCATTGTATAGGCCTTCAGCCTTCCCAGAAATGATTGTAGATGAGTCCGGGGGCATGAAGTCCCATTATACTTTTCGAAACAAGGAGGCTTGAACTTATGGGGGATCCTGACCCCATCTACCAAGCCCATATCCATTACGTCAAAACCCAAAGAATTTTGAGATTCTAAGGACCTCAACTTCTCAGCTATTTCATCCAACCTTCTATCGTAAGCCTCTTCTCCAGCACCCATTACTGTGAATTGGTCCTCCTGAGGATCCTCTTGAAGTACCCTCCCTGCTGTGGCAGTCCCTTGTATGTTGACAGGGATGTTGGCCTCTGGGTGGAGATGGGGTCCAAAAACTGGGGGATTGACATGAGGTTGCACCCTTTCATTGTTACTGGTGCCTGCAGTTCCTACATGAGGCTCCTCTTGATTTTGCCTCTCCACCATGGCCCTTAGTCTCTCCTGGCTCTGAGCCATGTTGTTCATAACTTCCATGAACTGCGTCATCTGCGTTCTCATCTCTAACCTTTCGTTTGCCATCTGATTTCTGACCTCCGCTAGGTCCTGCTGTACCTGATCCATTTGAATTCCCGGAAGGTTATTTCGGGTTGGATAACGGTGCGGCCGGTTGAGGGGAAATACTCGGCGCCTAGCAATAGTTCCTGAACATCACAACAGAGGTTAGCAACAATAAAACAAAAACCTACAAAACAGACAAAGGGTTAGCATGCAATGCAGTTATGCTTATTTGTTCTCAAGGTATCCGGTTTGGCCTTCAGTTTTGACCCTTCCAGACCCTTGAAGATGCTGTTGATGTTGATTCCGAAGTAAACTAACATGAATATAATACATAAGGTGAAATAATACAAATTGTTCATTTTACAACACAAGCCCCCTAAGGGGTCAAAATACATCACAAAAAGGAAAAGTACATGGAATAGAAACAACAACAAGAAAATGGTCAAACACCAAGGCCAAACTCATCCTCACGAACTTCCTTGAGAAGTGCTTCGGTCACAGGATCAGCCGGACGCTCCGTAAGATTCCGGATAAGGAGGTTCCGGGTTGCAATAGCTGCTGATAGCTTTTTGTGCTGAGTTTGGTCCTTGGACCTCTTCACCCCTGCTTTGATCTTTAATTCTGCTATCTCCCTCTGGGCTGCTGCCAGGGCTTCTTGCTGTTCTTTTGCACTAGCCTCTAGTTGATCCATCTTGTCTTGAATTCTCTTGTCCTCTAGGGTACGAGCCTCGGTGATCCTGACCCACCGGGCTTGACTCTCCTTCAAGTACAAGTCTGTCCTTGCTCTCTGGAACTGGGCTTCTTTACAAGCATTCTTCAGAATCTGCTCACCAGCCTTAGACTTGTTGATATAATCTCCAGACTTCTCAATCTTAGTCAGATGCTCTATTCTCAACTTCTCCAATCTCTCAATCTCCCTCATACCTTCACTCCTCTCCCGGAGGGTCTTCTGCAAAGCCTGGGTTAGCTTCTCATTTCTTTCCTTCAAGCTCTCATACTCCCCCAAACTGACAGTGGCAGGGGGTGGTGCTGAAGATGACTCAGGCATGTCTTCTATGGTAAAGGGCATCCCAGAGAATTGGGCCTTAGCATGGGACCACTCATAATATTGTGCTGATGCCACATTATTACACTTCCCCAAAATGGTGACTCCTTTGGTTTGAACATTATCCCAGGCCCAGGCAGCCTGCCTAACAACAGCCAAACTAACCTTGTTCTCACAGTAGAGGGTCTCAATCAAGTCCTGTGCCCTAGGAGTGTGGACCAGTGCATAGCCCAATTGTCGCCTAAACAGCAGAGGGTTGTAATTGATACTTCCCTTAACTCCTATTAAGGGTACATTGGGAAAGTGCCCACAGCTGGTGATGACATCTCTACCCTTGGTGCTTTGAGTACACCATCTGATATCTGCTGAAGTTAGGGTAGTGAGCCTCTTAGCCCAGTTGCTCTGCTGATGAGGGTTTAGGAATGCATCTGTCCTGGGTAGATGCCTGAGAAGCCAAGTGTGAAACAATGGAGCACAAATCCTTACTAATCTCCCCCTCTGCTTTTCATTCCTCTGATGCACTGAATAATAAAGATCCCCCAATAAAGTTGGCACTGGGTTCTTCAAGATGAACAGATGGATTGCATTCTTGCTAATGAAGCGAGGCTCATCTGCAAACAGCACAATTCCATATACACTTAGGGCCAACAAAGCACAAACAACTTTCCACTCCCCCAAAGAAGCTTTCAGGGTAGCTTGAGAAATTAAGAAGTCCAGATGAAAGCCAGGGATTCCAGCTTTAGAAGTCATATGTTGCTCAACCAAAACAGGTTCCAGATGTAAAGCTCTTGCTACCTCTCCATTGGTAGGAAAGACCATCTCAGGGTTGAAAGGGATTTCTCTCCTGATAGGCATACCAACTAATGAGGAGTATTCTTCTAAAAGAGGGCCCAACTGAAAGTCTTGAAAAGTAAAACATCTCAGTGGGGGATCATAAAACTGAATGCAGGTGTGGATGAGGCTCCTCTGGGATGGGTCCAGATCCACAACCAAGTCAAGTATGTCTCCATAATTCTCTCTGAACAGGGATATGTGATCTGGAGTGATCAGGGTTTGGATCCTCCTGATATCTGACAAGTCTGGTTGGAAGAAGTGATAGGTGATGTTGCTCTTTTTAGGAGCCATGATGCTGAGACTGAGTAGAGACAGGTGCTGATGACAATGCTGAAGGAATGAGCCACTGGTTGGCTGGTGCTGGTGATAGCTGAAGCAGACAGCTGATAACTGAAGCAGGGTGCTGGTGAAGATGGGCCAATACTGAAGATGGGGTCAAAACTGGCCAAAATAAAGAGGGATACCCTGAAACACAAATAAGCAAATGTCAATATGATGCAATGAGTATGTATGCAAATGAAATGCAAGGGTCTGTGACTGAGCTGGATCTGGCCAAAGTACTCTGATATAGGTCCAAGTGTGTTCAAGAATTCCAGTTGGAGGTCTATAAATCCAGTAACCAAGGTAGGGGGACTCAAATAAAGAGCCACATGTCCAGGGTTTTAGAATCACAAGAACTGTCCAACATGGAGTATTCTCAACAAAATCAAAGTAACAGGGTATTCTGAGGTCAAGGTACCTGCAAACCTGTAAACAACCCAACCCCCTCACAGGTGGTGTTCTAAAACAAGGATCCTCAGACTTGGATCAGTTATGAGAAGTGTAAACACTTCTAACCCGGAGGTACAGTGTTTACAATAATCATAACAATTCCTCCTCTAATTCACCTCAGTTTCTGAAGGTCAATACTAAAGGTCATCCAGACTTAGCAGGCTTCCCATATAGCCCTAGCATTGCAGGAAATCTGCAACACAGAGTTCTCAAGAAGAAACCCATATCTGAACCGTGTTTCATATTCCCGCACCAGACCGAAATGGAATGGGAAAGAATATGATTCACTCTAGCCTAGGTGTCACTCAGGTCCCAGGTGTAGGACCTTAACTCTCAATAGAACCCCACCCACCAAAGCAAACAACAGATCCAGCCAGCAACATGATAGTATGATATATACAAATGCAATAAAGAAAAGCAGTAAAGCAAACTGTACATAAATCAATAAACAAAAATAAATACAAGCACAAATAAGCACATAACACCCCAGTAAACACAAATCAATCAAGCGCTAGGAGGAACCCACAAAAAGAACCAGAAGCCCTGGTTGCAATATAAGGGTCCCCAGCAGAGTCGCCAAGCTGTCGCTCCCGACAAATGAAACTGGATCAGATGAAGGTACAGACGCGAACGGTCGGCGAAGGGAACAGTGAGAACACACAGCCGTGAACTCACTGGAGATGAATAGAGTCGCCAGCTAGGCATTTTTATCCCGGAGGAAAGGTAATGCTGCATAAACCTAGAAAGATAAGGATAAGACGGTTTGCGAACCAGAGAGACTGAGAAAGGGGGTTGGTTACAACCTGGGAAGGTATTAGCACCCAGATTGTCCGCCGTACTCGACGGGATCCACGCTTGAAGATTTGTGCTATAAAGGGGTAGTGTCAGTGCAATCTGTGTATAAAATAGCTGGAAAAGATATACAGGTGTCAGTGTAAAAGAAGTGTGAAGTGCATAAGTGAAGTGTCAGTGTAAGGAAAGAGCATGCTCAAGATCATGAGGCTAAAAGAATAAAGCTGGAAAAAGGGGGAGTGTACAGGGACTTTTGTTCGATAACGGTTAAGTTATGCCTACGTATCCTCTCGTGCAATGAGGAAGTCAGAACACCGTAGTTCGACCCAAAGAGACTGAAAGATGAATTGACTTGTGAATTGCCTGCTTGTCAATGCTCAAGTGTATGACCTGTCTGGCTCAGGTGCAAACTGTCTTGCATTAGACGGAAGAAGCAAATTCCCGTTTATGAGTGAATGAGATGAGAAAAGAGTCCCGAAGGAGACGATTATTGTTTTGTTTTGCATTTTCAGTCTTTTATTGTTTTTGGATTTTTGTCATAAGTTGATGAGCTTAAGCCTAAACCAATGGATTTAGTAAACTCATCACATCTTCCCTCTGATTAGGGGTAATGAGAATACCTTAAGTGTGAAGTCAGATTCTCACACTTAATCACCTTTGATGCAGGGTTAAGATCATTAACCTACTTGTGATTATTTAGATGTTTTTGTGGTTTTTGTTTAGTGTTAAGTAATGAGGTTAAGCCATAATCAAGGATTAAACAGACTCATTACACCATCCTAATAGAAGGATAATAGATGAGAATGTTTAAGCTGAGGAAAGCTCCTCAACTTAATCCATGATTAGGGATTAAACTCATGACAAAACAAGCCTTTATTAAGTGGATTTTATTTAGTGGTATGATGATGAAGTGATTTTTAGGGTTTGTAAGACAACTTGAGGGGGACTTGTCCATTAACACTAGGGTTAGTCCTTCTTAACCAGTTAAGGAAGAATTAGAACCCTAATGCAAGGCCCAAGTTACAAGTGTGATGTCTTGATACTTATTAAGTGAAATGATTAAAGGAGTTAAACACATTAAGGGTTTAACACTTAGGATTAAAGCTATACACTCCATCCTAAGAGAAGGATGCAGGCATAAGCTTAATCACAAAGCCTTAAAGCCTTTAGGGTTTAGTCCCTGATTATGAGGTGAGAAGAGAAGACTCAAAGAGACACAAAGGTAAAACTAAAAGGGGAGACTAATCAAAACCCTAATCATTGTCATGCTTGGTTGTTCCTAAGGTTTGTGAGGTCTTCAAGAACAATCTTCAAAGGAAACCACCAGGAAGCAGATGAACAGGATCAAGAGAAGCAAAGTGACTTGCTTCATTCAAGAAGTCAAGTCACTTGAAGAAAGAAAGTGGGAAGAACAAGAATGAGCAAGCTCAAACTCAAACACATATAGAAATGCAGCAATGCATGCAAGAAAGATGAAAAGAAAAGTTATGAGAAGTGAAGGCAAATTCACTTCTCAAGTTTACTTACCACCCGAAATGTTAGAAAGAAATGCAATGCAATGCAAGATGAGATGAAATGGTATGGTGCTAAGAGAAACCAGAAGCATGTTGATGATGATTATGATGTTATGAGGTGCTGCAAACATGAGGCAAGACATGGATATGCTCATACAAGATCATGGATGCATATGATGCAAGCTAAGGAGCATGGATACACATGAAAAGTTATGAAACACACAAAGCAAATGACATAGCAAACATGAGATGCAATGATCAAACATGCTTCCTACATGTCTTAAGATGTCCAATGAAACACAAGCATGCATAAAATGCAAAGACAAGTCATGTTATGCAAGAGAATGCAAGAAGGATGCAAAAGAGAGCCCAAATTAGGGTTTATGGATCAAACATCAGACAAAAACCCAAAACAGAAGCAAACCCTAGGATAAAAAATGGAAAATGACATTCAAGGAAACCCTAAACCCATACTAAATCAAGGTCCAAAGGGGAACTCTCAACTCTCAACCAAACTCAAGTTATGAATTTTCCAAGTTATTAGGGTTTTTAAGGCTCTTAAACAAAAGAAATACCAAACAATTGGAAAATGCAAGATCAAATCATGGCCTTTTAATCCTAGAAACTACATGCTAAACATAGAACAATGCAAGAAGAATCAATGTCCAACTCTTCCTAGATAGGCAGAAATGAATTTTTGAACTTATGATCAAAATAATGCATAAAAAATGATTTAATTCAATGAAAAAATCTTAAAATGCATCAAGATCAAAAAAGAAATTTGGTTTGAAGGTTGGACAATGTTTCTAAATGTCTTAGAACATTTCATGAATTTTTTTGTAATTTTTAAATACCTAAAAGTATTTTTTATTAATTAATTCCCATTAATTAATTAAAAATAATCTTTTAAATATTTAAAAATACTTTTTTAATGATTAAAAATAAAATAAAAATATTTTTGAGTCATAAAAATTATTAAAACTCAGAGGAAAAAGTTTCATAATTTTTATGTATTTTTTGCTATTTTTAAATAATTATGCAAAACAAAAGAAAAAGAAAAGAAAATAAATGAATTAAATCTGAATTAATGAAAAGTATTCAAATCCTAGGGTGGAGGTTTAAACTGGCCAGCGCGCGAATTGACTGCCCGCCACATCTCACGGCTCAGATTCAAACTTGCTAATTACACTGATTAAACCCTAATTGTGCCCTAATGACATTCAGGCGACCGGAACAGTGTTCCGGTCGTCTTCTCCGGCCATCCCCAAAATCAATCTCTCTCCCTAGGCCATTTTAAGAGCTCTAAACCTCCAGAAATCATCTTCCACTCACCCTAAACACGAATCCAGCATCAAATCACATTTAAACTCACACACAAACAAGAATCGAAGCAATGAAATTTTTAGGTCAAACTTTCAGAACAACATAACATGCTCATTTCTGGCTTATTTTCAAAAGTAAAGAGATCCAATGATCAGTGCAACATGCTAAACAAGATTTTAACAAGAGAAATGAGTTCTGGGAAAAAAGTTCATGGAGTCACCTGAGGTTGAACTTCTGATTCAGGAGCTTTCTAGATGGTCCTTTGGCTCAAACAGGTCCCAATGATCTCCCTTTGAAGCTTTGGATGCTTAGTTGGAGTTTAAACAACCTCCTGAGAGAGTTTGCAGAAGCTCTGACCAAAGAAGTATGAAAATCGTATTTGAGATATGGGGTGTTTCAGGCCAAAGTAGTGAGTGGTTTCTGGTCAGTGAAGCAAGGTGAGTTGGTGTGTGGGGTTTGTTTAAGTGTTCATGGCTTGTGGAGAGAGATTCGATGGAAAATGCAGGCTGAGGTGAAGAATGGCAATGGGGTATTCTTGCTCAAATCAAGCCTGGCTCTTGGTGCTTTCTACTCAATGAGGCAAGGTGAGATGATTAGTGAAGTTGGCTTGAGTGTTTTGTGGCTGGGCAGAGGGATTCGAAGCAAAATGCAAATGGGAGTGTTTTTGTGAATGTGATGGTGTGAAGTGTTTCAGGCTTGCCTTGTGTTATGTCTTGCTTGCAAATTGTCCACATAACTCTCTCTCATTGGTCAGAGGATGTGACTTGTGCTTTATGGATAGGTGTAGCCACTTTTGCAAATATGTCAACTTCTTGTAAGATAGGGCATGGGCAACTTCTAGCCAAGTACAAAGGGCATGGTCTGCGCAGCAAAGTGAAGGGAAAGGCTAGGCTTGGTCCAACATTCAAGGCAGCAAGTTGGTGAAATGTTATGAGTGCTTTTGCAAGTTGTTGTAACTTTGGTTCACATGTGATTCTTTTGCCTAACCAAACATAAACCATAGGCATTCTTGGTCCAAATCTGATTTTCATGACTTAGAGAAAGTTTGTGTGCTGGTTTGAAGTGAATTAGAAGTCACATAATGCATTGGTTCATGACTTTGCAAAATTTCCATTTGAGGCATGCCTTAAAAATCAATGATTTTAGCCAACTTTGTCACACCATAACTTTTGATCCAAGAAGAGTTTGATCATGTTCTTGTACTTTTTGAAAAGGGAAAGATGAGATCTACAACTTTCATGACCAAAGTTTTTCCATTTGAAGCACTTTTGGATCAATAATCAAGGCTTGAAAAATGACCTAAAATGATGCATTCTTGAAAAGTCAACTATGCCCAAAAAGTCAACATTTGCAAAAACCCTAAATTCTTGATTTTTATGAACTTCAAACTTCTTCCATGATCAAATAAAGATCATATACACTCAAAATGATGAAGATCACCCATTGGTTGGGTCATTGGGGGCCTCAGATGCCCTGATTTTGCACTGACTTGTCTGAAAAGTCAACCCTTGATCAGATGACTTCCCCATGGAATTTCTTCATGAAAATTGATATGCATACTCCCTATACCACATAGAGACCAATGGAAACAAGAATGACCAAAAAATTTGGAGTTATGGCCTCTGAAACCAAAACCCTAAATTTAGGTCAACTGTGCAGTCAAACTTGGCTCTGCATCCATCCAAACCCTAGTTCTTGTGATTCTTTTACATTTTTGACTTTTAGAGGGTGTACTATGATGCTTGAACACATGTAGACCCCTTTGAATTGATTGGTTGCCTTTGGAGTGGCTCAAGAAGCCCTGAGATTGTTCAGATCACAAACCCTAGGTGCAGATGACTTAGAAACTATGCAGTGAATAAAAAATGAAACATGAGATGATATGATTGTGTTCATGCATATGATAATGATCACAAGCCATGGTGTGAATGGGTGAGGGCAAATTTGGGGTGTTTACACTCCTGAGATTCTTAACTTTCCTGAATACCTTCCCAGAAATCCTCATAGTTGGATCTGAAGACATGATACTGACACCATCTGATACTACTGGCATAGACAATTAATTTCCACAATGGCTTCTGCTGAGAATCCAATATCAAGGTAATACAATGAGAGGAACGTGTCTTCAAATTGTGATGGACCATATACGTTCCGGATATTAGATTTGAAAAGAAAGCATTGCCCCTTGGTTGAGGATGAATTGTCCATAATGGAAGTATCTGAATGTAGTTACCTCAAGAGAAATAAGCAGAATGCCCCACAATAATATGCCCCTGACATCATGAACTTTATAATGTTACCCTTGGTAATTCAAATACATGAAGAAAGCTGCCCCTGGCTATTAAGCATTGTTGAATCTGGACCTGATTGCCCCGAATGAATTGAACAATAACTTTGTATGCCCCCTTGATTGGGAAACAATGACTATTCCCCTTTGTATACATGGACTTTGATCCAGGAAGCAACTTTGTTTATCGGAAGGACTTTGGTTTATTGAACATTCATCCTGTAAGTTTCTCTGTTTATCAAACACTCAGGTATATGCAAACAAATATATTCAACAATGCAATGCTTATGTCTGTCTTGAAGTTTTGAAAAAAGTTATTTTAGAAAAAACAATTTTTGTGAAAACTGTGATATTAACTCAAGTTTTATAATAAGCCCTAAAGGAGTCAGGATACTTTTTTGTAGCAGTACGCCTTCGAACTAACCATGCTTCAGTTAGGACTTTTAAAGGGTTGTAATGTGGCCTGGTTCACGGTTTAAGAAACAAAGGATAAAGGCTCAAATTTTATTTGTACCCAACCCAATCTCCATGATGTTCTTTAGTCATATGCTCAGTTAACTTATGCATTGAGGTTCCAAAGTAGTTTGGAATTGTAACACTGACATTTGTGATGATTCAGGAATCAAAAAATTTATTTGAAAATTCAGTCATCTTTCTTTATTTAGGATCTATAGTGACCTCCTTTTTTCTTTTGACTTTGTTATCCCTTCTTTTTGCCTGAACTATTTATTTCAAGGTTACAGTCAGTGGGGTGTCTTGATTTTTTACTAAGTCTCCTTCATAGGTTTTGACTTAGTGAGATTTTCTTTTGCTAGATATTGACTTGCAGACTTTAGTGATTATAGGGAAACATCATTAGTCGTGTACAACACAAACAATTGGCATAGTTGAGTTAACCGAGTAACTACCCTGCCCCAGGTTATGAATAAGGGTTTTAATTTGTGCGAGAATGAAAACTCCTACATCATAGGCTCAAAAGGGTTGACTAGGGATTAACTTCCTTATATCTCCATTGTTTAGGAGTTGAAACAATGCATGTACAGCGTCAACATAGTCTGTTCAAAAGCATACTGTCTAATATTATGGTATTGTTTTCGTCATCCTCCCTCTACAGGCTTATAGCTTTATCAGGAGTTAAATATCACAAAATAGAAATATGAAACATACTTCAAAACATAGTGAAACGAATGGATTAATTCAAGACAAACATATGCAATGCATTAATGAAAACAAAAGTTTTAACATAATAGTAAGTGTTTAAACCAATAAAAGAAATTACAAATGAAAATTCATATGTTGTCCCATCCAGTTGGCTGAATGTCTTCAATTGCAATTTGTGAACTTTGAGGAGTAGTATACTTCACCATGAAATCAAATTTACCACTTGGGTGTCCCAAGGTGCCCCATATCTCAACAAGAATAGGTAGGCTTCCTTTCTTGCTACCCTGGGCAATTTGTCTTGCAGCTTCGGTGTTTGATGGACGATAGTAGAATTCAACTTGACCTTCTGGAGTAACCTCTAGGATTCCTTCGTCAATCAGGTCTTGAATCTTTTTCTTCAATGCCCAACAGTTATTAGTATCATGTCCAGGACTGTTGGAGTGATACTCACACCTTTCCTTGGAATTATAGTGAGGAGAGGCAGTATTAGGATTTTGAGGAGGACTTTTCAAAGAAACTAGTTTCATCTCCAACAAGCATTGCAGAACTTGTGACATTGGAGTGCTGAACTTGATAAACTTCCTTTCTACATTCCTTGTGTTGAGGTGGATTAACCTTATCAGGTCTTTCTTCTTCAACTGAAGAACAATCAATGGTAACCTGTCTCTTACCTTCTTTTATCCTCATCTTCCTTTCAACCAAATCAGCTTGTTTTAATGGAGGTTGACTGACAATTAGATTCCTGACTCCATTACTTTGAAGTTTGTGGACAAAGGTTTTTAGCTCTTCTTGCCCCTGAGCTAAACTTTGAATAAGATCCACCTGGTCATTCATCTGGGTCCTCATTTTTGTCATCTCAGCTTGCAGTTGTTTCAATTGATTGTCCTTGTTATCTTCAGGATTTTCAGAGAGGAGTGCTTTCAAATCTTCTTGCCCCTTGGACAAATTCAGGATCACTTCTTGGAACTGAGCATTCTGAGCCTGGAGATCCTTGACAGTTTGTTCAAGATCCATTTCTGCTTTAATAAACAGCGAGAAGATAAGATTCCTGTACATAAGAAACCTGTAATGCAACGATATGGTATGTAAATGCGAATGCAATGTTTTCAAGGACCGCGGGATTTAAATTTTTTTAAACGACCAAAAGAAACAAACTTTTATTAGTAATAAATTTGTTTTCCCCTTGGGCTTACAATAAAAATGAAATAAGTACAAAAAATGGGGTTTTAAGTCTCCCATGGACGTTTCCTCTTTGTGTTGAGGTATGAGTTGAGATTCCGCTCCTCGTGAAGTTATTTCGTTAGCTCCAGGATTCTTTCTTGACTTGCTTTGTAATGAGTCTCAAAAGTATCCCTTTGCTCCTTCAACTGGATCTAGGATCTCTGTAAGTCTTCCATGTCAGTGGGCATGTCTGGGTGAAGGATGATATAAGAGGTATCCCCTTCAGCAACAAGCTCCATAGTAACTGGCAGGATGGCAGGATATGGCATTATAAGAATCTGAGCACGAGATCACACCCATCTGAGATAAGCTTCCATAGGAATAGTATACTTAGGCTCCAGAGTCTTGCTGTCAACCTTGTTCACTTTACCCCCATGCTCGTATAAACCTTTGACGGTAACCTTGAAGATCGTTGTCGTAGTCAAACACAATACCCTAAATCAACATGTCATGAGGACCATCACTCCGAGCGTAACCAAACTGTCGTAAAGCTAAGGAAGGGTTGTAAGTAATGCCTCCTCTTATGCCTAGAAGTGGCACATTGGGGAATTCACCACAACGGTCAATGATAGTAACATTCTCCATAGATCTAGAACACCAATGAATATCTGAATGAGAGAGTGACATGATTCTCTTGGACCATCTGAACCCTTGTTCATTCTTCATCACTGATCGAGGAAGGTGAGAAATAAACCACCTAGACAATAGAGGTATGCAGCACATCAGAGTTCCTCGTGCCTTCGTAGTACGAGTATGAAGAGAATGCAGGATGTCCCCAAGTAATGTAGGCACTGGATTGTGACTCAGAAATATGTTGATGGCGTGAACGTCTATGAACTGATCTGGATTGGGGAACAACACTAAGCCATAAATCAACAAGGCTAAGATCTCCTCAAAAGCATCATAGCTCATAGCCTTCAAGAACACTTGAGCCTTCTCTATCAACACCTTAGCAAGAATACCCTTAATTCCGCTTCTCATTTCTAGAACAATGTCTGATTTCTTCAAATGTAGGGCTGCAGCAATGACTTCAGGTTTGGGCTCTTTTTCCAAGCCTGTGAAAGGTCTCTGATCAAGTACAGGTATACCCAGAAGTTTGGAGAACTCCTCCATGGTAGGAACCAGCTGGTAGTCGGGGAATGTGAAGCAATGGTGCTTAGGATCAAAGAACTGAAACAGGACACTCATCATGTCTTCATTGAACCCTGAAGTGACTAGATCCAGTAGGTGACCATGTCTCTTGATGAACTGGGAGTTTTCAGAAACCTAAGAAACCAATTCCTTAAGCTTAGGAGCTATTCCTACAAAGTTGATCCTGATAGTGTTCCTACGAGCAGAAGCCATGTCCTGCAACAAAGAACAAAGATAAATCCTTTGTTCCTTGAAATGGTTAGTAAAAATGCTATGATTATGATGCATGATGATGCTATGATATTATGCTCAATCACAAACATGTGGCACACACAAACAAGTCACACAATAGCCCTTGGTTTGAAGGCTTGCATGAGGTTTAAAGGTAAGTACCCTCCCCTGAAGTTAGTTGGTTCATCCTGTCCTATAAAGTAACCAGGTTCTAAGGGATCTCAATATCATTGATCCTTCACAAGGGTGGTTGTTCAGTAGGCAACTTATTTGCCAACCAAAACCCTCCAAGTTTAGGATCTCAATGAGTGTAGTATCGAGTATCAACCAACTTCAGTCTGTACCAAAGCCGGTTATCTCACTACTTTTCTAAAGGCCAAGATGGGATGACCAAGGTTCTAAAAGTCAGTTAGTGTATTGACAACATATGGCAGCCTCATATTATCCTCAACTTTACTTAAGGAACATAAGCACCAACCAAGAAGTCACACTAACTATGGCCACCAGATCAACCATATCGGTATACGCCGTACAATTTCCTTGGTCTATTTCCATTTACCTAAGGTACACTAGATCCGGGTTAGGATCTTTCACACATAAGAGCACCCAACAGATAAGTATAAAGCAAACAAGGCAAACAATTTAAGTGATCTAATTCCTAAGGGTACCCCTCTTTTATTAACTCCCCAGCAGAGTCGCCAGTTCTGTAACACGGTGGGAGAACTGACTTTAGTTAAATGTTGCGGATAGCAAGAGTCGCCACCGACTTTTATTTTATCCAAAAGGAAAGGGCATAAAAGAACAGGAAATACCTTAAAAAGATTTTGAGTTCGGGGGGTAGGTTATGTAAAGGGAAGGTGTTAGCACCCTTTACATCCATGGTTATCCATGGGCTCTTAGTTACTTAGCTCACTTTAAACTGTTTTGAGAAGTGTAGTGTGTGATTAAAAATTTTCTTAAGTACTTTATAATGATCCTTGTATGGATATATATAAAGACTTTGTTTTGAAAATTATTTGAAAATGTGAAGTGTTTTTTGAAATGTTTTTAAAGGAGTGAGCAAGTACTTAAGAGGAACCTACCCTATGATTAAATCTTTACTGTTCTTGAATGTTCTTTCAATGGTAAGACTATCCCTATTATTAAGGAATAAGTAGTCATTACCTTGGATGTTGTGAGGGACAAGTGAAGGGACATCTGTGATTAGGCAACTGTAAGGTGTATAAGCAATTCGAAGGGACTTATCATCTTTTATTCGAAGGGACAAGATCATTTTATGAAGGCAACCATGAAGGGACTTGATCTTATTATCTTTTAAGGGACTAGATGATATAAATGAGTGAAGGGACTTTGCTTTATACACCTTACTTGACCTTTTATCTAGGCAACATGAGAGGTATCCTTAAGAATGTGAGATGACGATCAAAGATCGACTTATGTGTGTGCGTGTACAAATTCATATATTTATCTTAAAATTAATGATATAAATTCAATTTTAAATACAAGCATGTTTTCATACCCTATTTTTACTAACCATGACATTTTAAATAAATAATAATAATATTTCTACGACTATTACATAATTTGCACAATTACATCATAATAATAAAATAACTTAAATAAGCATATAATAAATAAATAAATAAATAAATAAATAGGTTAGTAATAATAAACAAAAAAATAAATATAAGAAAAAGAAGTTAGCATAATAATATAATATAGAAAATAAATTAAAAGTTCAAATTTAAATAAACAATCATTTTTAAATAATAACAATTATATACTAATAAATATGATTAATAGTATAATAAATTAATTATATATATACATATTAGAAATATTTAATTATAACAATTATACAAGCATAATAAAATAAGAAATTAAAATCATAAAATAAAATTAGGGTTTTGAATTGTTTTAGGAAAAATAAATTAAGGTTAATTATTTAATCTAAACTTAATACAATAATAATATAAACAAATTATAAAATAAATATATACAATTTTAAATTTTAGAAAAAAATAAATTAAGATTTATAACATAATTAGGGTTTATAAAGAAAATAATTAGGTTTTACATATAAAAATATTAGGGTTTGTAAGTTAATCTAAATATAATTTATTTATTATTAAAAAAAACATATATAATAATAATATAAACAAATTATAAAATAAATATAAACAATTTAACTTTTAGAAAATAAATTATGATTTTGAAAAAATATGAAGTCTTACATATTATATATTATTATTTAAAAAATTAATTTCTTTATAAAATTTAATTGTAAAACAAAATAAACAAATAATAAGAAAATGGTAAAAAAACATACCTGGGGCTGGGATCGAACCCACGCCCAAGGCTCTCTCTCTTGGACCAACACCAGCACCACCAGGCTATGCGCGTTGTGATTATGAAGGGATAATGATTTTTATATTTTAAATCTAAAGAATAAATGGAATTTTAATCAAAAAATAACTGAGGACAGGTTCGAACCCACATCCTTGGCTTCTTTCATGCGCGTATCAACCACCAGGCCACTTATCATCCTGTGAAATAATATACAAACAATGCAATAAATATACAAATCAAAATTCAAAAATCTGAGGCGCGCGAAGATCTTCATCTTCAACCTTGGATTCGCAGGTTTTCCTGCGAATTTATCTACAACTTTTCCTGCGATTATTCCTACCAATATAACCTGCGAACATCAAACACCATACAAACAGTACAATTTCACCAAATTAATAATGCTAATGAGTTTCTTATGACCTATACGATTCTTCCATGCCTTTAGAACTTATTTATATTGGTTTAATAGTGAAACCCTAAACGGCCACCCTAAACCCTAACAATGGCATCTGATGATTTAGGCCATGAAACTTCAATTGGTTTGTCCAGAAAGTTTCTACACTTCAAAACAAACATGAATCAATAATCAATCATAATTTATAATGGTTAAATTTAAGAAATCGAAAAGCAAAAAATTAAAGAAGAAGAACGATTCGGTTTGTGCAATTCATGGGGATTGAGATGCATATGATTATGGCAACATGATCAGTGATGATCAGAGAAGCTAATGCAACCTTTAGAATGTCTTAAGATCCTCTCTAACTCCAAAACCGTATGTCACTTTTTCCTTGATTTTTTGAAGTTGAAGAATATGTATGGAGGCTGCCAAAATTCGTCCTTATGATTGTGATGAGTTTGTGTACATATAGTGATGTAAATTAGGTCAAAACAACATGGATTTATGGGCCTTGTCTTGGTTACTTGATCATGAAGTTTCATACTTTCAAATATTGAAAAAAATCTCATCTAACCTTTCCAAATTAAGCTAGCACAAAATTGGATCAAATCAATCATCTCTAAATGATATTTAAAACCTTCTAGAATCATAATCTCATCCAAATATATGATTTTCATATTTTATTTCAATTTAAATTGTATTTTAATGAATAAAATTCAAATAAATATGAAATAAAAAATAAAAAATCAGAAAATAGGTGGGTTGGGTCGTGCTTGGTGTTTTTGTAAAGATGGGATGGTAATTTGGTGGGCTCATTTAGCAAAAATTGGATTTAAAGCTTTATTTGCTTCATAAACTTCCCTAAAATTTCCCAACTTTGCAAGGGCACAAATCCTTCAATTTTAATGCTATGAGGGTGTTATTGGACATTTTGGAAATATTAAAGAGTCCTCTAACCAACCTCTTTGGTTTCATGTCCATATCTTTTACCATTCTCAAGTTATGCTCTTTTGAAGTTGTTGACTTTTTGTTGACTTTTAAAAGGACCTATAATGTCTTAGCTCATACCTTCCAAATGAAGCATTTTTGGGCTTCGCTTGTGAGACACAAAGTTGTAGAGAATTCAATTTCCTTCAAAATGAGCTTTGGATGGAAAAAGTTTGATGAAGCATGTGAAAGTTATGGCTGGTCAAAGTTCAGTTGACTTTTCCTGAGGAAACCCTAATTTAGAAACTCCTGATTCTTGATGATCTGAAATCTCCTTGATGAATCATGATCAACCCTTGATCAAATGATGAATTTTACTTCATATACTTGATGTTGGCAAAAAATCATGAAGCTTGACTTTGGTTTGACCACAGTTGACCTCAGTTTGACTTTTTAACTACTTTAACTGATTTTAACCTATCTGATCATCTGACTGAGCAAACCTTTGAGAAATGTCTTGAAACTTGTCATGGGGATTCTTGAACACATATAAGATGATGTGAAGCTCACTTGAAGTCTTGGAAGTCCATTTAGCCTGATTAAAGTCAAAACCCTAGTTTAGGATGCATTGCTTAGGAGGATGCATTGTCTGAGGGAATTGTCACATCTTCTGACTAATTGTGAACTTTGTGAACCTTGTGAACCTCATGAGATGTCTTGTGAACCTTGTGAGCCTCTTAGTACACAATGTCTTGTCTTGTGGAGGGCAAATTTTGGGGTGCAACAACGACCATCGGATAAAACGATGAAGGAAGATCATCAAAAAGGTGAAGGACGATCACCTAGCAGGGGACGGCTGTTAAATATCATGACATAGGACGAATGCCGGATAAAAAAGGGGTTCCAATAATGGAGACTCCACTGGGAGAAGGATGAGGGACAGTCATCCAAAGGTGAATGACGATCACATGGCAGGGTACGGCTGCCGAAAGTATCATGACATATGGCGAATGCCAGATAGAAGAAAGGTAATTTTACTGGAGATTTGCTGGGGAATAGTAAACACGGACGAGTGTTTATATCCAAGAAGTAAAAGGTATAAGTGTTTGACGCTGTGTATAGATTAAAGATGCGGACGAGCATCCTTAAGACTATGATACGGACGAGTATCGGTAGAAACAAACGCTGACGCATGTTCAGAGATGATGATACGGTCGAGTATCAACTGGTTAACAAAGAACACGGACGAGTGTTGAATCTGTGGGGAATGATATGTGTATACAAGATACGGACGAGTATCTGTATGAGTAAGAATAAGCATGAGTGAGACACAGATGAGTGTTCAACTTGCTGGGGAGGGTATGACACGGACGGGTGTCATAAGAGGAAATGCATAAGTTATGAATTTGAGTGTAAAAGGTAATCCAGTGACCTGTGGGGATAGGATGACACAGACGAGTGTCGAAAGGAGTGTATTATAACAAGTGTCTGGTTTGCGACAAGTGTTTTAGGCAACCATGCTGGGGAGTGGTGACACGAACGGGTGTCGAAAGAGTATGTAAAGTTTCAGTATTCAAAAGAAGGATATTTGTGGCTTATATCTGCAGGGGGTGATATGACACGGACGAGTGTCGAATGAGTATATATAAACATGTATTTGTGTTTGAGAGTGCAATGGGGACGCTTTGGCTTTCTGCTGGGAAATATGAGATGACACGGACGAGTGTCGAGAAGGATCAGTGTCTTTTGGTAGAAAGTATTCTGGCCACTTTACTGGGGAAAGATGACACGGACGAGTGCCAAGAGGAGCATGTGTCTATTTTTTAGGAGTGCAAAGGGACGCTTTGGCTTTTGTATATTGCTGGAGAAAGTTTGGCCCCTTTGAGATTTCTTCATGGGCAAGGCATGAAAACTTGAATTTCTTGGGCCAATTCTGAGTTTTAGGAAATGTGTTATGTTTGTATGATGCTTAGAAGTGTGTTTGAAGTCACAAAATAGCTTGGCAAGAGGTTTTGCAAAAATCCCTCTTTGGTGCATTCTTAAAAATTATGTGATTTTTGCCAACTTTGACAAGCCATAACTTGAGTTCCAAAATGAATTAGATCTTGTTCTAGTACTTTTTTAAAAGGGAATGATCCAATCTACAACTTTCATGACCAACAATTTTTCATTTGAAGCATTTTTGGTTGAGAAAGAGGAGGTTGAAAAACTTTCCCAAAATGGAAAGTTTACATTACAAGTCATTTCCATTTTTGGCAACTTTTGGTTTAGCTCATTTTTCTTCAATTTTGTGAACTTCTTAGCACTACAATGATCAAATAAAGACCATATAACTTCAATTTGATGAAAAATCCACTTTGGTTCCATGTTGGGGGGCCTCAGATGCCCTGATTTTGCTCTAACTTGCTCAAGAAGTTACCCAATGATCAGATGACTTCCACAATGAATTTCTTCATCAAAATTGGTATGCATGATCTTTACATCATATTGAGACCAATAGAAACAAGAATGAAAAAAAATTTTGGAGTTATGGCCTCTGAAACCAAAACCCTAATTCCAGGTCATCTGTGTAGTCAAACCCTAGCTCAGCTTCCATGCTTTCTCGGTTCTTGTGATTTTTTGACTTCCTTGATATTTGGAGGATAAAATATGATGATTGAACATACATGTAACCTATTTAGATGATTGATGGCCTTTGGAGTGGCTCAGATGGATCTTGGATGGCTTAAATCACAAACCCTAGGTGCAGATGAACTTGAACCAATGCAGTGAAGCAAAAATGAAACATGAAATGTGTAAACACCCCAAATTTTCCCTCACCCATTCACACCATGGCTTGTGATCATTTCATATGCATAAATCCAATCATAGCACCTCATACCACATTTTTGATTCACTGCATTGTTTCAAAGTCACCTGCATCTAGGGTTTGTGATTTGAGCAATCTGAGAGCTTCTTGAGCCACTCCAAAGGTCATCAATCACTTCAAAGGGGTACATGTATGTTCAAGCATCATATTATATCCCTACAAAGTCAAGAGAATCAAAAAATCACAAGAACTGAGAATGGTATGGAAGCAGAGCCAGGTTTGACTGCACAGATGACCTAAAATTAGGGTTTTGGTTTCAGAGGCCATAACTCCAAAGTTTTTGGTCATTATTGTTTCTATTGGTCTCTATATGGTATAGGGAGCATGCATATCAATTTTCATGAAGAAATTCCATGGGGAAGTCATCTGATCAAGAGTTGACTTTTTGGGCAAGTCAGTGCAAAATCAGGGCATCTGAGGCCCCCAATGACCCAACCAAAGGGTATTCTTCATCATTTTGATTGTTTATGATCTTTATTTGATCATAGAAGATGTTAGAAGTTCACAAAATTGGAGAATTTCAAGTCATTTGCAAAGTTGACTTTTTGGGAAAGTTGACTTATATTGAAAATTGCCATTTTGGGAAACTTTTTCAACCCTTGCTTTTTGATTCAAACATGCTCCAAATGAAAAAACTTTGGTCATGAAAGTTGTAGAATGGATCATTCCCTTTTCAAAAAGTACAATAACTTGACCTAATTCATTTTTGATCAAAAGTTATGGCTTGTCAAAGTTGGCAAAAATCACAAAATTTGAAGTTTTCTACCAAAGAGGCAAAGTTGCAAATTCACTTGCCAAGGCAAATTGAGCTACCAAATAAACTTCTAATCTTCATACAAGCATGTACCAAGACCTAAAAATCAGAATGGGCCAAGGGATCACTCATTTTCATGACTTATGGAGCAAGAAATTTCAAAAGAAGCAAAAGTGAGGCAAGTTGCAAAAACTCACTCAAGTTTGAATCCACTTGCTTGCTGACTCCATAATCAATCCTAGGGCTCTCCACACATCTTGCTGCGTAGGACACCCCATTTGTCCTTGGCTAGCTAGAAGCCCATACCTCTCTTACACAAATTTGACATTTTGGCAACTTGAGCCATACCAATCACAGCAGTACACATCAACTCATCTGACCTATCACACTTGTTTATACAAACCAAAAGCAAGCCATTTCACATGACACACAAGCCTGAAAGCACCAAGAACACAGCTCTCTCATTTTTCACCCCATTTGCAAAAGCATTCGAAACACTCTTCACAAGCTGCAAACACATAAACAAACTTCACAAACACACTCAGCATGCTTCACTGATCAAAAAGCACCCATCACCATAGCCTGAAATTCCCTGAATCAAAAACACGATCACCACCCTCCCTTGAACAGAACTTCTGTAATCTTTCAAACCAGCCATCACAAACTTCTTCCAAGTATCAGGACCTCATCAGGAGCTCAAGAGGAGTGGTTTGCACAAAGAAAGGAGGTCAGAAAGTTGCAAACTGAGAAAGCTCAAGCTCAGGTACCTCAAGAACTTTTTTTCCAGAAATGAGTTTTTAAGTTCTTAAAATGTTCCTCATGCTTTGCTGATCACTCTGATGTTTTTACTTTTTGAAATGGTTGAGAAATAAGCATGTATGATTGCTCTGAAACTTTTCTGCCCTAGAAATGTCTTGCTTCGATTTGCCTGATTAATGCATGAAAAATGGTTTTTGTTTGGGGGTTTTGATTTAGTTTCAAATGGGGTTTGATTCTGGGCATTTAGTTTTCATTTTCATGGAGTTTTGAGGATTTTAGCAACTTTCAGGTGAGGGTCTCGCCGGAGAAGACGACCGGAAGTCTTCTCCGGCCACCTGAAAGTGTTTAGGGTTTAATCAGGGTCATTAATGAAGTTTGAATGTGGTGCGTTGATCTGTCTGACTTAGTCAATTCCCGCGCGTGTTCAAGGGTCCAGATTCTCCACTTAGCCCTAATCTCACTTAATTAAATTAATTAATCCATTTTTAGCCAATTTGAATTTCAGCCACTGGATCACGCGCGCAGTCAACTCCCGCGCGTCCAGTTTGAACCTCAGCCATTGATTCTGCTTACTTTTCATTTAATTCATTTTATTTTCTATTTTATTTCATTTGTTTTCTATATTTTATTTAAAATAGTAAAAATCATTGAAAAATTCTGAAATTTTTTGTCAAAGCTTTTTTTAATTTTCAGAAACCAAAAATATTTTTATTTTTATTTTTTGCATTAAAATTTATTTTTAAATCATTTAAAAGTTTATTTTTAATTAATTAATGAGGATTAATTAATTAAAAATACTTTTAGGTATTTAAAAATCACAAAAAAATTCATGAAATATTTAAAATCATTTAGGAACATTGTCCAACTCTCAAACCAAAATTCTTTTTTGATCTTGATGTCTTTTGACAATTTTCCATGGAATTAATTTCATTTCAAAGCATTATTTTGATCCAATCTTCAAAAATTCATTTCTGCCTAGCCTTTAAGAGTTGGACTTTGATTCTTTTTGCATTGCATCTTGTTTAGCATGTAGTTTATAGGATTAAATTGGCATGAATTGATCTTGCATTCCCTATTTGTTTGGCATTTTTCTTGACAAGGTACCATAAAACCCTAGCATTCTTAAGAAATTCATAACCCTCATTAGGTTAAGAGTTAGAACCCCTCCTTTGGGCAGTGAGTTTGTATAGGTTTAGGGTTCCTTTGAATGCATTTTCAATTTTTTATCATGATGTTTGCTTCTGGTTTTGATTTTTTGTTTTGTGCATTAATCATAAACCCTAATTTGAGCTTTCATTTGCATCCATCTCCCATTTGCTTGCATACTGTAGACACCCTAAATTTGCCCTCTGATTTTTCTTTCTTCGCCTGTCTTTCATTTGCATCTCATTTTCATTTTCATTAACGTTTAGAATGCATACCATTTGCATAGTCTCCTGAGACATGAAGAATTTGGGTTTCACGTTTTTATCTGTGGATTATCATAGAACTCAAGTTTTCGGTTATGCAGCCGTCAAGGGTATCATCCTCATATTGCTTTTGTCACTGAATTAAGGTTTATTTCTCTTATTAAGTGGTATTCGAGGGTTCCACGTTTGAAGATTATATATTGACTTATTTGGCAATGAAGTGTGAATTATGGGTCTCTTCTTCGCCAAGTTACAAGGCTTTTCTTCTTTCTCAATATCTTAGGAGATTTCTTCAAATTCAAGTTATTCGTTTCAGTGTTTATTTCTCAGATAGGGTGTATCCAAGGTTCAGTCGTATTCATCTATGGATTTATTTTCGCAGAGTTTGATTCAAACAGATTCAGAGTGATTCAGGATTTGATCATAGATTCAGTGGAGGATTAATTCGAAGAGTTGTTTGTTGTAGTTGCGAGTTATCTGGTGATAGCTATGTTCATTTAATCAGTTTTGTTTTGTGTGTAAAAGTTTGAGTTTGGTTTTGGATTCATCTATTCCTTAAATCAAGTTTTCATCATCCTTTTATTCACAATTTAATAACCGTTTCTCATATCCAATCAACCATTTTTCATTTTTCATTATTCAATCTCAAGTTCATATTTTATTTAATTCCATTTATCCTTATATTTTTTTTCATAATTTTCACCAATTTATTTTTTATTTTTTATCCATAAATTCACATCCATCACTAGTCATTTTTAAGTTAATTACCAAAATTATATTTTTCTAATCCATTTTTTTTTATCCATGTTAAATCCATATACACTTCCCATTTTTTTCAAATCCAATTCCTTTTTTACATAGCAATATTTTTCTACTACATTTCATACACAATTCAAAAATACAAAAATTCAGCAAAACCAAGATTTCATTCTTTTTTCCAATTTTTTTCCACTCATAGTACAACACAACTGACCCCACTCATCACACTCCAACGGATCTTTTTTTGGTGACTCATACAACATTAAAAAAAAACACACCCTTAACCTCCTGTTTTTCTGTCCGAATCCACAACACACAACTTCATCACTCACCACTGTTTTCAACCAAAAAAAGCCCTTTCAACAATATCTTCAACAAACAACACCAACACACATCGGTCCATCCCTACCAGAACTCATTCTCTTCACTCATTTTTCACCAGAACCGTAAAACCACAACCTTCGTTAAACTCAACCCTCTACTTTCCTTCCCAAAATTGCTTCATCGAAACCAAATCCGAACCTTAGCTCACATCACCCGCTTCAAACCTTCAAAACAAATCAACATAACAGCAACACAGAAACGCAGCAATAAAAACCGCACATCGTCCCTTCACCAAATCCGAAACCCTTGTTTCTATCTCTGTTTAACCTTTCAATATCACTACAGCAACCTTCATTTCACTAACCCTCAAACCTGTTTAGCACCCTCAAATCGCAGCCAATAACCAAAAACAACATCAAACCGCAACACCCCTCCATCACTCAGCTTCAACCTAAACCTCTTCAACAACAAAACACCAACCACTTCAATCATACAGATCCAACACAAACAAAATCCAAAAGCATAAATCAAAAGAAGAAGATGAAAAGCCGACGGAGGCTGAGAGAATAATGAGAGTTTTCAAAACAGGCCGAGAGACCGAACCTGGAGAAAGCCAAGGAGAACCATTGAACAACCATTCGCCGCCATGAGCTGAAGCCAAGACGCCCTTGCGAGATCGAGAGGGAGATCGCAAAATCTAAGGAGAACAAGGAAGAAGTCATGGCTGACAACCGGTGTTGTTTCTGCAAACCTCTACCGCCGCCGAGACATCGTGAGGAACGGAAGTGGTGAATCTGTGATGACGCAGAGAGATCGCGACGGATTAAGATGAGGAGAGAGAACTCGAGACTGAGACGGAAGCGATTCGGTGTAGAAGCGGAAGCGATTCGAGAGAGAGATCAGAGAAGAACGAAAGTATCGTCCGTCGCGATTGTTGATTTCCTTTTTCGGTTTTCCGATTCATGATCGTACAAAGAAGATGATGCACAATGTTTTGGAGAGGAAGGGCAACGTGGCCGGTTTCGCTTGAAGAAGAAAAGCATTCGCGGTGATGTTGTTTTTGTTCGGCGGCGACTCGTTGGCTTGTGTGAGAGATCGAGAAGACTCGTTCCTCTTTCTTTTTTTCCTCTGAGTGTTGTGCACTAATGAGGATAAGAATTGGGATTGTGTTGTTTTGATTTTAGTTTTCTTTCTTTATTTATATTAAATTTTTCTGTTATTATTCTATATTATTTGCATCTTTAATTTGTATTTCATTTCAGAAACTTGGTGGCATTTTTCGCTCCAGCACCCCATCCAGCGATCTCATCTTCTCCAACTTGTGCTTTTGTGTGCTGATGGGCCTTAGTAAGCCCATTTGAATTTCCCTTCCAGCCGGCACCACATTTTTCAGCGAGTCACCCCCTATTTTCTCACTTTTTATTTTTAAACATTCACTTTTCTTTCTAACTCTCTTTGTTTTTTTTGGTTTGGATTATATATTGTGATTTTTAATATAATTTTGTTAATAATTTATTTAGTTTTGATTAATTGTTAGCTTAGAACTTTGGTACTTATGTAAGTTTAAATTAGAATTTTTACTTTAATTTTTATCTTTATTGTGCTAAGCTTTGATTTAATTTTGTAGTGTTAATTTTGATTATTTCGTTCTAATAGGTTTTGCGTTTAATTTTGGTTTTAGTTTGCGTTTGACGTTTTGTAGGTTCATTTCCCGATCTTGATGATGTTGTAGTATGATAATGACCCTGTGATTAATTTGTTAGTTATTTGTTGACTTATTTGTGCGATTGTTGATACAAGTTGTGACATTGATAATGACTTGGCATGAGGATTCTGGTTGATTGGTAATTTTGGTGCACACCTCTAGTTTGGTATCTCAAACAAGTATTCATAAGTTTTACGAGCCTATTGAAGAGGCAACGGACCTTCTCCGTTAGGTAACACTGAGGCCTGATTTTACTGTTGCATGCTGCTGCATCTGGAAGTCCTACTGGTGTAGGCTCTGTTTGTGCATTACTCCATATCGCACTTTCATCTCTTTATCTTATCTCCATTTTTGCATTCTCATCTTCTTATCTTATGTCTTCTTCATCTTAATTTTTCTCCCTCATCTTCTTCTTTTCGTTCTTAACTTGAGGTGTGCCTAGGCCACCATGGAGTTTCTCCTTTCATCCTTCTCTTTTTCTTTCTTTCTTCTTTAGGATAGTAAGCCTCACTAACCTAGGACCATCCGAGCATGTGAATATTGATTAGTCCTCATTAGTTTTACCTTTGTGTCTCCTTGAGTCTTCTCTTCTCACCTCACAATCAAGGACTAAACCATAAATGCTTTAAGGCTTTGTGATTAAGCTTATGCTTGCATCCTTCTATTAGGATGGAGTGTATAACTTTAATCCTAAGTGTTAAACCCTTAACGTGTTTAACTCCTTTAATCAATTCATCTAATAATCATCAAGACATCAAGCTTGTAACTTGGGCCTTGCATTAGGGTTCTAATTCTTCCTTAATTGGTTAAGAAGGACTAACCCTAGTGTTAATGGACAAGTCCCCCTCAAGTTGTCTTACAAACCCTAAAAATCACTTCATCATCATATCATTAAATAAAATACACTTAATAAAGGTTTTGTTTTGTCATGAGTTTAATCCCCAATCATGGATTAAGTTGAGGAGCTTTCCTCAGCTTAAACATTCTCATCTATTATCCTTCTATTAGGATGGTGTAATGAGTCTGTTTAATCCTTGATTATGGCTTAACCTCATTACTTAACACTAAACAAAAACACCAAAAACATCTAAATAATCACAAGTAGGTTAATGATCTTAATCCTGCATCAAAGGTGATTAAGTGTGAGAATCTGACTTCACACTTAAGGTATTCTCATTACCCCTAATCAGAGGGAAGATGTGATGAGTTTACTAAATTCATTGGTTTAGGCTTAAGCTCATTAACTTATGACAAACTTTCAAAAGCAATAAAAGACTGAAAATACAAAAACAAACAATAATCGTCTCCTTCGGGATTCTTTTCTCATCACCTACACTCATAAACGAGAACTTGCTTCTTCCGTCTAATGCAAGACAGTTTGCACCTGAGCCAGACAGGTCATACACTTGAGCATAGACAAGTAAGCAGTTCACAAGTCAATTCACCTTTCAGTCTCTTTGGGTCGAACTACGGTGTTCTGACTTCCTCATTGCACAAGAGGATACGTAGGCATAACTTAACAGTTATCGAACAAAAGTCTCTGTATATTCCCCCTCCTTCCAGCTTCATTCTTTAAGCCTCATAGTCTTGAGCATGTCATTCCTGTTCTTACACTGACACTGTACATTTATACACTTCACATTCCTTTTACACTGACACCTGTACATCCTTTTCCAGCTCTTTATACACAAAATGCACTGACACTACCCCTTTAAAACACAAATCTTTTAAGTGTGGATCCCGTCGAGTACGACGGACAATCTGGGTGCTAATACCTTCGCAGGTTGTAACCAACCCCCTTTCTCAGTCTCTCTGGTTCGCAACCGTCTTATCCGTATCTTTCTAGGTCTATGCAGCATTGCCTTTCCTCCGGGATAAAAATGCCTAGCTGGAGACTCTATTCATTCCATGTGAGTTCACTCCTGTGTGTTCTCACATCCCCCTTTCGCCGACCGTTCGCGTCTGTACCTTTATCTGGGCCATTTCCCATTTATCGGGAGCAACAACTTGGCGACTCTGCTGGGGACCCTTATACTGTAACCAGGGCTTCTGGTTCTTTTTGTGGGTTCCTCCTAGCGCTTGATTGACTTGTGTTTACTGGGGTGTTATGTGCTATTTGTGTTTGCATATTTTATTTATTGCTTTATGTACAGTTTTGTTTATTGCTTTCTTTATAGCCTTATATACATCATACTGTCATAATATTCTGTCTTGATTTGTTGTTTCTGTTTTGGTGGGTGGGGGTTCTATTGAGAGTTTAAGGTCCTATACCTGGGACCTGAGTGACACCTAGGCTAGAGTGGTTCATGTTCTTTCCCATTCCATTTCGGTCTGGTGCGGGAATATGAAACACGGTTCAGATATGGGTTTCTTCTTGAGAACTCTGTGCTACAGATTTCCTGTAGTGCTAGGGCTATCTGGGAAGCCTGCTAAGTCTGGATGACCTTTACTATGACCTTCAGAAACTGAGGAGAATTAGAGGAGGATTTTTTATGGTTATTGTAAACATTGTACCTCCGGGTTAGAAGTGTTTACACTTCTCATAACTGATCCAAGTCTGAGGATCCTTGTTTTAGAACACTACCTGTGAGGGGGTTGGGCTGTTTACAGGTTTGCAGGAACCCTTGACCTCAACATACCCTCATTACCAGTACAATTGTTTGATCCGGTCACTATGATCCTGAAGTTATTGACCTCTGGTTTTCAGTTACTATTTCGGGTTACTATACAGAGATCTTGTGGTCACAGACACTCGACTCTTGGTTCAGTATCCCAGATTCCAGGCAGTTTCCAGCTGTGATCCCATGTCTTTGCATCTTTTGCATCATCATATTGCATTTTGCATTTGCATCTGCATTGCATTTTCCTCCTCCAGAGAGCTCATCCTTCCTCTTTTGTCCATGACCAGCCAGCTGATTTCCCGGTACTCAGTTTGAACAAGTGGTAACTGTTGGAAGACGACAGAGTGTGTGAAGCTAGACTGAACAGTGTCAAGAGTTAAGAAGGGTCAGTTTGAAAGCCGTCAGTAGCTATGTCAGAGAACAATCGTCAGAATGTTGAGTTTCCACCTGGTTTCACTTCAATGACCAATCCGTTGTATGGTCTTTCTCCTGATGAGGATCTTCCACAAGTGAACAATCTTGCTCAAGCTCAGCCTGCACAGACCCCGATCGTGAATCAGAATGTACCTGAACCATCTGCTATCCGAGGTGGACCTTCATCTTCTTCTGATACTACAGATTATCAGAGTTTTGCCTTCCCCATGCCGAACTTCCAAGGGGCAATCCCTCTTGTGAAAACCAAGGATCCACGAGCTATTGATCCTGCTGAAAGGTTTCGTGTGTTGGAGGAGCAACTCAAAGCCTTATCGGATCCTGATGCCTTCGGTTTTGATGCTCTAACCCTGTGTTTGGTGCCTGGTCTTGTCATTCCTCCAGATTTCAAGACTCCGAAGTTCGAGAAGTACACTGGTGTTAGTTGCCTGAAGCGTCATCTGGTGATGTTCTGTAGAAAAATGACTTCTCATGCATGCAATGATAAGTTGATGATTCACTGCTTTCAGGACAGTTTAAGTGGGGCATCTTTAAGTTGGTACATGGATTTGGAAAGCAGTCATATCCGATCTTGGAATGATTTATCCAGAGCTTTCGTAAAGCAATACCAGTACAATATGGACGTGGCGCCCAATCGCACGCACTTGCAGAGCCTATCCCAGAGGAGTGGTGAATCTTTCAGAGAATATGCACAGCGGTGGAGAGAATTGGCAGCCCAAGTGCAACCACCACTTTCAGATAGAGAATTAATTGACCTGTTCGTGGGCACCCTGCAGGGTCCATACTTGGAAAGAATGAGTAGCATTGGGATGACAAGCTTCTCTGATTTGATGATAGTTGGAGTACGCATTGAGAGCCTGCTCAAAAGTGGAAGGATCCAGGACTTTTCGAATATCCCAGCTAGTGAAGGTGAGTCTGTTGTTAGCTCCCAAGAGGAAGAATGGAATGACGTCAGTGCAGTCATGGCAAATATCGAATATTCTAGACCAACATCTTCTCAGAGATCATCTATTCCCGTGTCTGGTTACTCTTACGGGCATTCGGCAATGCTCAGAGCACCGTGTCAGAAACCCTGGGCTCCTCCTCGTCCAAATCTACAATCTCATGGTCGAAGACCTCAGAATCAACTTCAGAGCCAGCCTAGGCCTCGTAACAATCTGGAAAGAAGGATTGCTCCTCTTCACCCAGTCCCCATGGCATACGGTGAACTCTTGCCACATCTAGTTCAGAGCTCTTTGGTGTTTCCTAAGCCTCTCAAGCCGTTACCAGGGCCGTACCCTCCAGGGTACAATCCTCATGAGCAGTGCGGATATCATGGTGGATCAATGGGGCATTCAACTGAAGATTGCAAAGCTTTTCAAGCCAAAGTACAACAGTTGATCGACAAGGGCTACATCTCCTTTCCAGAAGGAAGCTTGGTTGTGCACGTCAACCTCTCGCCTGATTGAGTTCAAAGACTTCGAAGGAGCGTATCCTGATTTCGGTGGTCCAGACAAGAAGATGTCTTCAGATCTGATGATTACTATATCCTTTTATCTTTTGCATTGTAGTTTCTTTCCTGTTAGCAGCTACTTGTCTTTTAAGCAATGTTATTTTTGAATGGTAATGTTAATGTAGTGATCTTGCATTTTTGAATCAATTATGTCGCATTCGCTCATTTTTTCCTTCCTTGCATCAAAAACGAAAAATAAAAAAAATTGCATCCATATACCTCCCATTTATTTCACTGTTGTTTAGCAGGTTTGAGGGAGGATGATGACAACTGAATACCCATAATTGTTGAAGGTATGCTTTCAGGGTAGAACCTGCTGACGATGTACAGGCATTGTTTCAATTCCCAAACACCGGAGACATAAGGGAGATAGACCCTCGTCAACCCCTTTGAGCCTTGAAGCAGGAGTTTCTTTTCTGAACGAAAAACCCTCACATTCAACCCGGGGCAGGGTAGTTATCAGTTAATTTGACCGAGCGTTCAAATTGACAAAGGAGTGTGCATCCGAGGATCCATTACCTTTATTCACTACACCTCAAGAGGTCAAGGGACGTGAAACCACAATGGTTATCCCTCACCAACAAAGGAATGAGGCAGTCAACCCTTTCAGCAAGTCATGACAAGCCAGTGTCACACGATTTTTTCAACAAAAATCAAAAGAAAAGAAAAAAGAAATGAAGCCCGCTAAGTCGAAACTGTGTGAAAACATATGACTTAGGCAAAAGTTAGGGCATCCCGCTGGACTTCAAAATCGAAAAATTCAAAAAAAAAAAAGAACCAGTCCAGGCAAAAGTTAGGGAGTAAAGAAAAAAAATGAAAGAGAATCTTCCATGAGAACGAAGTCGTGTGACCAGACACAAAGTCAGAATGGGTGACTGTTACTCCAAGAAACCTCATTGGTGCGTAAACCATCAACGTCATTGGTTCCTCAATCATTACAAAACCCTTGTGAGAAGCGAGCGCTTAAGTCGAATTAGCTGAACATAGGACTGGAGAACATCAAGGGGAATGGGTGGGCACAAATAAACTTTGAGCCATAAATCTTTCTTTTTAAAACCGTGAACCAGACCACGTCATAACCCTTGAAAGTCCTAATTGAATCAGGTTCAATTCTGAAAGCATACTACGACAAGGTTGCGTAAACTGACTCCTAACGATTTACTAACTCAGCACTACGTTTGGACTAATCGTCCATTCGTCACACACTGTCACAACGTCAAAATAAAATAGAAATTCAAAAACTTGCATGTGTACTGCATTAAAATTACCATTTGTGAATGAACAGTTTTAATTGCAAGTCAGTCTGTGACATCAGGGAAGTTCCTACAAAGGGCAATCAGAGGAAAACTTGATTATTCAACAATGACGACCAGAATCAAGAGCATCTTGTCAGGCCTATGAATCAGGGGCATGTTATCCAGTGGTTTTGTCGGCCAAGGAATCTGTCAGGGTAAAGAGAGTTCCCAAGCATCAGTTGATCGAGGAATGTCATTCAAAGTCAGTTGATCAGAGCTGAATCTGCCAAACAGGGGCAGGCCACCCGAAATTTCTGTTGTCCAATGATGAAATCTTCCAATGCTCAGTCAGAGTGAGTCAAGTCGCTCCCACGCTCATACCGGGGCAGAATAATTCCAGAGCTCACTAAGTGCAACTCTCCTCGAGAGAACATCCAGGTTTGCTATTCCAGAAATTGGATAATCAGCAACAGTCTGTTCAGAGACTCGCCCAACAGGGGCAAATTTTAGCTACACAGAGCAATTTGTACCAGTGATCTTCGAGTTCATGACGGGTATCGGGAAATCGTATTACCCACCCTCGCCTTTGTCACCCTTCTCATTAGAAGCCTTGTCACATAAGACTTTTCTTCCCACCCTTGGGAGTTTTTCTAGCCCTTCATAATCATGGCATAAATCATTTGCATACGTTATTCATGTCGCATATAGAACATATGCATCATGTTTGCATTGGTCACAACCTCTCAAACTTCTAATCTCACACCTAGGGCCTCGTAACCCCAACTTCTCAACATTTCAAAGTCCAGTTCTCGTCTGGAAAACCAATCCAAAGTCTAGTCCTCGTCTGGCAGACAAACCCAAAGTCCAGTTCTTGTCTGGCAAACCAACTTCAAATACCAGTTCTCGTCTGGTAGGCGAATCTTTTAACCAGTTCTCGTCTGGTCACCTTTTTTATTTAACCTGTTGAACGCCAGTTCTCGTCTGGTAGTCTTTCTTTTTCAGAGTCAATTCTCGTTTGACAATGAACCTAAGGAGTCAGTTCTCGTCTGACGACTTATTCTTTGCCCATCAGTTCTCGTCTATTGGCCTACCTTTAATAAACCAGTTCTCGTCTGTTAATTCACCTTCAAAAGTCCAAATTGCTTGGCAACCAAAAAAAAAAATATATCTATCAACCTGGCCCTAGCGCCCAACCATCCTTGTTTCATATCTTTGCATGAGCATACGTCTGCATTGTACATCATTTGCATTGCATCTTCATACCGCATGGTTTCTGTTTTAGCTCTGATGTGGGGCAAGAATCGTTTCAGGACGTAATCTGGGGCAGTTATCTCAAGACTTGTTGAATTTCTGCGAGAGTTTGAAGACACTGGGGCAATTCTGGATGCCAAGTCTTCTGTAAAATCCTCTGAAGACGATCTTTTTATGGATGATGCAGTATGGTATAATTGAGGAGTTAAGGGAATGTTAGTTCACTCAGGATGATCAATAATGCTTTTGTTGAGCTCAGAAGTTTGAAGCACTGTGTTAATTCTCAGGGAATGTCTGGTATTTATTTTACCAGCAGGGCATTGGAAGTTTATTTCTTCCCCGAGCGTAAAGATCTTCTTTCAGCCGACAAGGTTTGTTCGTGAGGATTTGGTTATTCTCATTCAGTCAAAGCCAATTTTCATTGGCATATCTTCCCAGCACAGTCGTCATGCTATACATGGGGCTTAATTTGGCTTATTTCGATCTCTAATTCTCCAGCAAAGTCTCTCCTCAGCAGAGCATTGCCAAATTTTTTCTCAACCATGAAGGTTGACATCCCCAGCTGAGTTGGAACAGATGATAACCCCAGCAGAACTTCAAGGCTAATTGAATCGTTCTCGTCCCCAAGCGGACTTATCTTTCCACAACGAAGTTTTCCCAACAGGAAGCTAAAGGCCTTGCCTCCCCACAAAGTTAGAATTATCGGAATTCCCTCCTCAGCAGGATTGTGTGATAAAGCATCTTCCCTAGCCAAGTCTAAAGATGATCTTTCCCCATAGAGTCATCGGGATTCTCATTTCCAAGGGATTTCCCCAGCAGAGCAAGAAGAAATTCTCCCCAGTGGAGTCAGAGCAGGATGATCAGATCCTCAACAGATGTTCAAAACAGTTAAACGAAGTATACCTCACGCAGAGTCGTCTTTCCTCCAGTGAAAACCTCTCCAACAAGCATCAGGTTGCCAACACTTCGTTCCCATCAGAGTTAAAAGCTTTCAACCCGTCAACAGTATACAGAATGCTCCCCAGATTCCCCAGCGGAGAGCTTAAGCTAAAGCAGTTGCCTTGCATTCACAAACATCAGTATATACTCCTTGTGGCACCCGTCCGTGTCGTATCCCCAGCAGAAAGCCAAAGCGTCCCCTTTGCACTCACAGATATATGCATATAATTTTCTTGACATCCGTCCATGTCATTTTCCCCAGCACAGTAACATAAACACTTTGTATATCAGATACTTGTTTATACTATACTCTTCTCCTTTTGACACTCGTCTGTGTCATTCTCCCCATCAAGTTAAACACTCATCTATACACCACTCATACTTATTTTACTTATACAGATACTCGTCCGTATCTTGTATACACCGTTTATATCCCCACAGATTCGACACTCGTCCGTGTTCTTTGTTAACCCGTTGGTACTCGTCCGTATCATCATCTCAGAACATGCGTCTAGCGTTTGTTTCTACTTGATACTCGTCCGTATCATAGTCTTAAGGATGCTCGTCCGTATCTTTAATCCATACACTGTGTCAAACATTCTTGTCTTCTTGAATATAGACACTCGTCCGTGTCTACTATTCCCCAGAAGAGTCCCCGCAGATTCAACACTCGTCCGTGTTCTCTGTTAACCAGTTGATACTCGTCCGTATCATCATCTCCGAACTCGTGTCAGTACTTGTTTCTACCCGATACTCGTCCGTATCGTAGTCTTAGGGGTGCTCGTCCGCATTTTTAATCTATACACAATACCAAACACTTATACCTCTTATTTCTTGGATATAAACACTCGTCCGTGTTTACTATTCCCCATTAGATCACCAACAAAGCAAATTTCTTTTTATCTGACATTCGTCCTATGTCATGATAAACCCTGAGAGCAGCCGTACCCTGCTAGGTGGTCGTCCTCCACCTCTTGATGATCGTCCTTCATCATGCTCATCTGATGGCCGTCCCCATCGTTGACCTTTTCTATCCGACATTTGTCCTATGTCATGATATTCAGCAGCCGTACCCTGCCAGGTGATCGTCCTTCACCTTAGATGACCGTACCTCATCATCTGTTTATTTCATTTATTCTTTAACCCGATGGCCGTCCCCGTCGTGGTCCCTTTTTCTTTTCCTGATGATCGTCCTTCATCAGTTTAGCCCGATGGCCGTCCCCATCGTTGGTTACTTTACTTTATGAACTTGATGGCCGTCCCCGTCATGTTTCATTAATCCCCAGAGAATCTTACAGCTTTATCTTGATGGCCGTCACCATCATAATCCCTTTTATCCCCAGCATGTCGGCCGTCCCCGTCATTGCTTTACTTCCCGCACTTTTCCCAGCATGTCGGCCGTCCCCGTCATTGCTCTTTACCCAGCAGTCGTCCTCTGCTCGACGGTCGTCCTCCGTCGCCCACACTTTATAATATACTTTATTTTCCTTTACAATCTATATCCCTTTTCTTCTTCATTCTGTGAGTGCAAATTTTGGACTGTCTTTGGTATTCAACCACAAGTTATCTTGTTTGCCTGTTAAGCCGTTGCTTACATCCTGCACAGCTAACTCATGTTTGAATAGGGGCAGCTGTAGACACCCTAAATTTGCCCTCTGATTTTTCTTTCTTCGCTTGTCTTTCATTTGCATCTCATTTGCATTTTCATTAACGTTTAGAATGCATACCATTTGCATAGTCTCCTGAGACATGAAGAATTTGGGTTTCACGTTTTTATCTGTGGATTATCATAGAACTCAAGTTTTCGGTTATGCAGCCATCAAGGGTATCATCCTCATATTGCTTTTTTCACTGAATTAAGGTTTATTTCTCTTATTAAGTGGTATTCGAGGGTTCCACGTTTGAAGATTATATATTGACTTATTTGGCAATGAAGTGTGAATTATGGGTCTCTTCTTCGCCAAGTTACAAGGCTTTTCTTCTTTCTCAATATCTCAGGAGATTTCTTCAAATTCAAGTTATTCGTTTCAGTGTTTATTTCTCAGATAGGGTGTATCCAAGGTTCAGTCGTATTCATCTATGGATTTATTTTCGCAGAGTTTGATTCAAACAGATTCAGAGTGATTCAGGATTTGATCATAGATTCAGTGGATGATTAATTCGAAGAGTTGTTTGTTGTAGTTGCGAGTTATCTGGTGATAGCTATGTTCATTTAATCAGTTTTGTTTTGTGTGTAAAAGTTTGAGTTTGGTTTTGGATTCATCTATTCCTTAAATCGAGTTTTCATCATCCTTTTATTCACAATTTAATAACCGTTTCTCATATCCAATCAACCATTTTTCATTTTTCATTATTCAATCTCAAGTTCATATTTTATTTAATTCCATTTATCCTTATATTTTTTTCATAATTTTCACCAATTTATTTTTTATTTTTTATCCATAAATTCACATCCATCACTAGTCATTTTTAAGTTAATTACCAAAATTATATTTTTCTAATCCATTTTTTTTATCCATGTTGAATCCATATACACTTCCCATTTTTTTTCAAATCCAATTCCTTTTTTACATAGCAATATTTTTCTACTACATTTCATACACAATTCAAAAATACAAAAATTCAGCAAAACCAAGATTTCATTCTTTTTTCCAATTTTTTTTCACTCATAGTACAACACAACTGACCCCACTCATCACACTCCAACGGATCTTTTTTTGGTGACTCATACAACATTAAAAAAAAAAACACCCTTAACCTCCTGTTTTTCTGTCCGAATCCACAACACACAACTTCATCACTCACCACTGTTTTCAACCAAAAAAAGCCTTTTCAACAATATCTTCAACAAACAACACCAACACACATCGGTCCATCCCTACCAGAACTCATTCTCTTCACTCATTTTTCACCAAAACCGTAAAACCACAACCTTCGTTAAACTCAACCCTCTACTTTCCTTCCCAAAATTGCTTCATCGAAACCAAATCCGAACCTTAGCTCGCATCACCCGCTTCAAACCTTCAAAACAAATCAACATAACAGCAACACAGAAACGCAGCAATAAAAACCGCACATCGTCCCTTCACCAAATCCGAAACCCTTGTTTCTATCTCTGTTTAACCTTTCAATATCACTACAGCAACCTTCATTTCACTAACCCTCAAACCTGTTTAGCACCCTCAAATCGCAGCCAATAACCAAAAACAACATCAAACCGCAAAACCCCTCCATCACTCAGCTTCAACCTAAACCTCTTCAACAACAAAACACCAACCACTTCAATCATAAAGATCTAACACAAACAAAATCCAAAAGCATAAATCAAAAGAAGAAGATGAAAAGCCGATGGAGGCTGAGAGAAGAATGAGAGTTTTCAAAACAGGCCGAGAGACCGAACCTGGAGAAAGCCAAGGAGAACCATTGAACAACCATTCGCCGCCATGAGCTGAAGCCAAGACGCCCTTGCGAGATCGAGAGGGAGATCGCAAAATCTAAGGAGAACAAGGAAGAAGTCATGGCTGACAACCGGTGTTGTTTCTGCAAACCTCTACCGCCGCCGAGACATCGTGAGGAACAGAAGTGGTGAATCTGTGATGACGCAGAGAGTTCACGACGGATTAAGATGAGGAGAGAGAACTCGAGACTGAGACGGAAGCGATTCGGTGTAGAAGCGGAAGCGATTCGAGAGAGAGATCAGAGAAGAACGAAAGTGTCGTCCGTCGCGATTGTTGATTTCCTTTTTCGGTTTTCCGATTCATGATCGTACAAAGAAGATGATGCACAATGTTTTGGAGAGGAAGGGCAACGTGGCCGGTTTCGCTTGAAGAAGAAGAGCATTCGCGGTGATGTTGTTTTTGTTCGGCGGCGACTCGTTGGCTTGTGTGAGAGATCGAGAAGACTCGTTCCTCTTTCTTTTTTTCCTCTGAGTGTTGTGCACTAATGAGGATAAGAATTGGGATTGTGTTGTTTTGATTTTAGTTTTCTTTCTTTATTTATATTAAATTTTTCTGTTATTATTCTATATTATTTGCATCTTTAATTTGTATTTCATTTCAGAAACTTGGTGGCATTTTTCGCTCCAGCACCCCATCCAGCGATCTCATCTTCTCCAACTTGTGCTTTTGTGTGCTGATGGGCCTTAGTAAGCCCATTTGAATTTCCCTTCCAGCCGGCACCACATTTTTCAGCGAGTCACCCCCTATTTTCTCACTTTTTATTTTTAAACATTCACTTTTCTTTCTAACTCTCTTTGTTTTTTTTTGGTTTGGATTATATATTGTGATTTTTAATATAATTTTGTTAATAATTTATTTAGTTTTGATTAATTGTTAGCTTAGAACTTTGGTACTTATGTAAGTTTAAATTAGAATTTTTACTTTAATTTTTATCTTTATTGTGCTAAGCTTTGATTTAATTTTGTAGTGTTAATTTTGATTATTTCGTTCTAATAGGTTTTGCGTTTAATTTTGGTTTTAGTTTGCGTTTGACGTTTTGTAGGTTCATTTCCCGATCTTGATGATGTTGTAGTATGATAATGACCCTGTGATTAATTTGTTAGTTATTTGTTGACTTATTTGTGCGATTGTTGATACAAGTTGTGACATTGATAATGACTTGGCATGAGGATTCTGGTTGATTGGTAATTTTGGTGCACGCCTCTAGTTTGGTATCTCAAACAAGTATTCATAAGTTTTACGAGCCTATTGAAGAGGCAACGGACCTTCTCCGTTAGGTAACACTGAGGCCTGATTTTACTGTTGCATGCTGCTGCATCTGGAAGTCCTACTGGTGTAGGCTCTGTTTGTGCATTACTCCATATCGCACTTTCATCTCTTTATCTTATCTCCATTTTTGCATTCTCATCTTCTTATCTTATGTCTTCTTCATCTTAATTTTTCTCCCTCATCTTCTTCTTTTCGTTCTTAACTTGAGGTGTGCCTAGGCCACCATGGAGTTTCTCCTTTCATCCTTCTTTTTTTCTTTCTTTCTTCTTTAGGATAGTAAGCCTCACTAACCTAGGACCATCCGAGCATGTGAATATTGATTAGTCCTCATTAGTTTTACCTTTGTGTCTCCTTGAGTCTTCTCTTCTCACCTCACAATCAAGGACTAAACCATAAATGCTTTAAGGCTTTGTGATTAAGCTTATGCCTGCATCCTTCTATTAGGATGGAGTGTATAACTTTAATCCTAAGTGTTAAACCCTTAACGTGTTTAACTCCTTTAATCAATTCATCTAATAATCATCAAGACATCAAGCTTGTAACTTGGGCCTTGCATTAGGGTTCTAATTCTTCCTTAATTGGTTAAGAAGGACTAACCCTAGTGTTAATGGACAAGTCCCCCTCAAGTTGTCTTACAAACCCTAAAAATCACTTCATCATCATATCATTAAATAAAATCCACTTAATAAAGGTTTTGTTTTGTCATGAGTTTAATCCCCAATCATGGATTAAGTTGAGGAGCTTTCCTCAGCTTAAACATTCTCATCTATTATCCTTCTATTAGGATGGTGTAATGAGTCTGTTTAATCCTTGATTATGGCTTAACCTCATTACTTAACACTAAACAAAAACACCAAAAACATCTAAATAATTGATCACACTAAAATTCACCGCATTTCTGACTCCGATTTCACATGCATTCTTAGCTTTTATTGTTGTTTTGCTTTGTTATTGCTTTGTTTTCTTATGTTTTCAGGTTTTTATAATAATCGGAGCTGGAATCGGGAAAAGGAGCGAAAAAGGAGTGAAAACGGACGAAAACCTAGAAATTCAGCGTTTTGCACTTACGGCACCCACCGTGGCGGGCGCCATGGGGTTAGCCATGACGTGGCCACGTCTCAAGACCACTCCTCAACCTCCAAGACCCACGATCCCCACTCCACAATCCCCTGTAGGGACCATGGCGGGCGCCATAGGCCTGTGGCGGGCGCCACAAGGCCAAATTTCATAACCTCCACTTTTTAGTGGAGGGGCATCCCGGTCATTTCATGCTTTCAGTTTTTACTATAAATAGGACCTTAGATTTTCGTTTTTCTTCATCCAGAATTAGAATTCTCTAGGCATATATCAGTTATAAAGCAGTTGCCATTCCACATCGGGGTGCCTCTGCAATCGAGTGATCGAGTCTGTAATCTGTCTGTGGTTCGAGTTTTGGAGCACTCTAGAGGAAGTTAATCCTGCCGCCATTTTAATTCAAGTTCGTACTTTACTTTTATTTATTTCTCGCATTGCTTTACTTTGTTTATTTCCCGCACTCGCACATTTACTTTGTTTATTTCCCGCACTCGCACATTTACTTTGTTTATTTCCCGCACTCGCACTTTACTTTGTTTATTTCCCGCACTCGCACTTTACTTTGTTTATTATCCGCACTCGCTTTAAATTCATTTACTTTCCGCACTCGCTTTAAATTACTTTTATGAAAAACTATAAAAAGAATCTTTACATTATCATGTCTAACTAATTCCATAAAGGTTAGAATGTAAGGATCGTAATTAAACCAGTAATCAGTATAATTGTTCGTGGAAACACCTAAGGGCTATTTTATCTTTCAATTCAAGTAATTGTTTTTAACTATTTCAAAAACAGCCAAAAGCGCTTTGTCTAGTTTATTAGGAGTTTTTAGATTAAAAAGAAAAGAGATTTTAAAACAATTTTCGGACGCGTTATGAGATTTAGAGTCTGGTTCATAAGAACCTCTTTTTACTAAGAAGTCCAGGTTAAAATACTTTTCAACTTAGTTAAGATACTATGTTTCTTAAAAATAGGTTTACTACTCTAACGCAGTACGCACCTTTTTATCCGTGACAATAGGAGGGGTTGATTAGAGAGTACAACTCGGTTCTGAATACGCGAAAGCGACAGTTCCTGTTAAATTAGTTCTTTTCAAAGGAGAAAACATTGCCCATAAGTAGTTCCATTAACAAGTACTGGATTATCATTGATTACGTGAATTACATTCGAGCCTGTCTTTTATTTATTATTTAAAATTATTATTTTATTTACCATTGCACCCTTACTAAAACCCTTAAAAATAGTTGCCTTAGATACACACCATAACAACAGGTACGATAGATTGACACTTGGTCTCTGTGGATTCGATAATCTTTTATATTACTTTGACGTGTTCGTGCACTTGCGAAAAACACGCATCAAGTTTTTGGCGCCGTTGCCGGGGACCAATATCGTCAAATTTCATTACCCTGTAGTTATACCGTTTAGACTAAGGTTGTTACCCACCGGTCAATGCGAAAGACTCGCAGTGCCGGAAGTTTAGTAGACCCTCTAGCTGAACCTGAACGTTACGCTCGCGCACGTTTATTTTTCCATAGGAATAGGATAGCTATGGCCGAAGAACAAAACCGAAGACCTCTTAAGGACTTCGCCCAACCATCAAACGAGGAACCTAGTTCCAGTATAGTAAACCCCGCTATCCCAGCCAATAATTTTGAACTTAAACTATCCCTGCTGCAATTAGTGCAACAGAGACAATTCGCAGGTCTCGCTACTGATAACCCGAACCAACATTTAAAAAACTTTCTTCAGTTAGCAGACACCTTTAAAACCAATGGAGCTTCTCCTGAGGCGATACGCTTAAGATTATTTCCCTTTTCCCTCAGAGATAAAGCTCTATCATGGTTAGATTCCCTTCCACCCAATTCAATAACAACTTGGGATGACCTTAGGAAAGTTTTCCTTGCTAGATATTTTCCCCCGAGTAAGACCGCTCTTCTTCGAAACCTAATAACTAGATTTACCCAACACCAAGGAGAGTCGTTGTTCGAAGCCTGGGAGAGATATAAAGAACTATTAAGAGCATGCCCTCACCATGGCTTAGAGAATTAGCTAATCATCCAAACCTTCTATAATGGACTTCATTATAACACTAAAATGACCATCGACGCTGCCGCTGGTGGCGCACTGATGAACAAACCTTACCCTGAAGCTAGTGCCCTTATCGAGGACATGGCCCAAAACCATCAATCATGGGGAGTAGAACGAGCGACAGTGGAAAAGAAGGAAGCCCAAGGAGGAATACATGAGCTAAGCTCTATAGACATGATGCAGGCTAAAATGGACGCGTTGGCCCTTAGAGTCGAACATATGTGTACAACTCCGAATACTGTTGTCGCAGTTTCGCCGAATTGTGAGATATGTGGAACGCAAGGACACCAATCCGCCGAATGCAATCTGTTAAATGAAACCAACACTGAGCAAGTAAACTATACCCAAGGGAACCCATTTTCAAACACATATAACCCTGGATGGAGGAATCACCCAAACTTCTCCTACAAAAATAATAACCCTATTCAAAATACCGCACCTCCGAGACAACAAGGTTACCAAGCCCCTATAACAAATCAACCTATGCAACCTGTACCACCAAACCCGAGCTTTGAGGAAGTTGTAAAAGATTTCATCGTTGCTCAAAAACAGAAAAACAAAGAGTTCATGAACCAAAACGTCCATGTTAACGAACTAATTACCCAGTTAGGAACCAAGGTTGATCAAATCATTACTCATAATAAGATGCTTGAAACCCAGATCTCTCAGGTAGCATTAAACCAAGCCCCACAGACTACACCTGGAGGACAGTTCCCTGGACAACCTCAACAAAACCCGAAAGGGCAAGCCAATGCCATTACTCTACGAAGTGGAACCGCTTATAAGGAACCTTTAAACCCTAGATTGAGTGAGCCCGAAACTTCTCAGAGGAGTGAGGAGAAGGAACCAGAGAAGCCTGAAACCCCGGAAAGTCAAGAAAAAGGAGAAGAACCTAAAAATAAAACCTATGTACCACCACCGCCATACAAACCACTGATACCTTACCCTCAAAGATTAAAGAAAACCCAAATCGATAATCAATATCAAAAATTCGTTAAGGTTATAGAAAAACTTCACGTAGAAATCCCCTTTACAGAAGCCATCACCCAAATACCTTCTTATGCTAAGTTTCTCAAAGACATACTTACAAATAAACGTAGACTTGAAGATCCGAAACCCGTGGAATGTAATTCTATTTCCGAAGATAGGTTAGCAAAGAAAGATAAAGATCCCAGAAATTTTTCCATTCCTTGTATTTTGGGGAATCATGTCATCGAAAAAGCTTTTCTAGACTTAGGAGCTAGTGTGAGCTTAATGCCTTTAGCAGTTTGTGAGAGATTAAACTTAGGAGAATTACAACCTACTAAGATGTCACTTCAATTAGCCGATAGATCCGTTAAATACCCTATAGGCATACTTGAAGACGTCCCTATTAGGGTAGGTCAGTTGTTTATACCTACTGATTTTGTTGTCATGGACATTAAAGAAGATGACGACATACCAATCCTCCTAGGTAGACCGTTCTTATCGACTGCTGGAGCCGTAATAGATGTTAAAAAAGGAAAACTAACTTTTGAGGTAGGTGAAGAGAAGATAGAATTTATACTTTCAAAATTTCTTATGGCACCTGTGATAGGAGATTCCTGTTATGCCTTAGATATCATCAAAGAATGCATTAGGGAATTAGAACAAGAAGAAGAAAATGAATCTATAAAATTGCCATCAACCCTTATTTTGGAAGATGACAATTATAAAAGACCCTACATTGATGATAACCTTCACGAATGTTTATCTCTTACCCCAGATCCTATGCCTTGCCCTATGAAACCGACCGTAAAACTTAAGGAACTGCCTAAAAACCTGAGATATGAATTTCTCGATGAAGATATGAACCGTCCAGTTATAGTCAGTGCTACCTTAAACCAAAAAGAAACCGATCAATTATTAGAAGTTTTACGTAGATACCCCTCAGCCTTAGGATATAAGATCTCTGATCTAAAAGGAATAAGCCCATCCGTATGCATGCATCGGATTTTGCTTGAAGAAGATTCAAAACCTTCCAGAGAACACCAACGTAGAATAAATCCTATAATGAGTACAGTAGTTAAGACTGAAGTTCTTAAGTTACTAGAGGCAGGTATAATATATCAGATCTCGGACAGTAAATGGGTGAGTCCTGTGCATGTAGTACCTAAAAAGGGAGGCATCACAGTCGTGCAAAACGAGAAGGGCGAACCTGTAGCAAAAAGAACCGATGGAGGTTGGCGTATGTGCATAGATTATAGAAAATTAAATAAAGCAACTAGGAAGGACCATTTCCCATTACCATTCATAGACCAAATGTTGGAGCGCCTAGCCAGACACTCTTACTTTTGTTATTTAGATGGATATTCAGGATTCTTCCAAATACCTATTCACCCCGAAGATCAAGAAAAAACTACCTTTACATGCCCAGTTGGAACCTTTGCCTATAGAAGAATGCCTTTTGGACTTTGTAATGCTCCTGCAACTTTCCAACGCTGCATGATGTCTATCTTTGCTGATTATTTAGATGGAATTATGGAAGTATTTATGGACGATTTCTCAGTTTGTGGATCAGATTTCAAAAATTGTCTTGTCAACCTTGAGAAAATCCTGGAGAGATGTGTGGAGGTAAACCTTGTGCTAAATTGGGAAAAATGTCATTTCATGGTCACCGAAGGGATTGTTTTAGGACATATAGTTTCCGAAAAAGGTATAGAGGTAGATAAAGCAAAAATAGAAGTCATAGAGAATCTAAAACCGCCGAAGACTATCAGGGAGATAAGAAGTTTTCTTGGACATGCCGGATTTTACCGACGTTTTATCAAGGATTTCTCCAAAATAACAAAACCCTTAACTGGTCTTTTGATGAAAGATGCTGAATTTATCTTCGATGAAAAATGTACTGAAGCATTTAATCTTCTGAAGCAAGCTCTGATTTCAGCACCTATAATGAAACCCCCTGATTGGTCAGAACCGTTTGAGATAATGTGTGACGCCAGTGATTATGCTGTTGGAGCCGTTCTAGGTCAAAGAAAAGATAAGAAGTTACATGTCATTTATTATGCCAGTAGAACCCTAGACGCTGCACAGCTCAATTACGCAACAACCGAAAAAGAGCTCCTAGCTGTAGTTTTTGCAATAGACAAATTTAGATCTTATCTAGTAGGAGCCAAGATTATAGTTTATACCGACCATGCTGCCATTCGTTACTTACTAAGCAAAAAGGATGCCAAGCCTAGGTTACTTCGATGGATTCTATTACTGCAAGAGTTTGATTTGGATATCCGTGACAAGAAAGGCACTGATAATGTGGTAGCAGATCACCTATCTAGGCTAGAATACCTGAAACCTGACTCAGTACCCATAAATGACGATTTTGCCTATGATAGACTGATAGCCCAACTAGAAACCATTGAAGAAGATAACCCAGACCCTCATGAGCATTTTCATAAATCCTTAGCTATAAGCAATGTACCTTGGTATGCAGACTTTGTTAATTACCTAGCCGCTGACATCATACCCCCTGATCTAAACTACCACCGGAAGAAGAAGTTCTATAGTGATGTGAGAAACTTCTATTGGGACGAACCGTTTCTTTTCAAGAGAGGTAAAGATGGCATTTTCCGCCGTTGTGTTCCAGAAGAAGAGGTAAATAATATAATTGAGCATTGTCACTCTGCACCCTATGGTGGACATGCGAGCACATCTAAGACCTACGCCAAGATTCTTCAAGCTGGCCTATTCTGGCCTACTATGTGGCGTGATGTCCATGCTTTCATTGTCAAGTGTGATAGATGCCAACGCACAGGAAATATTTCAAGACGTAATGAAATGCCGTTAAGAAATATCCAAGAAGTAGAACTCTTCGACGTATGGGGTATAGACTTTATGGGACCGTTCCCACCATCTTTTGGAAATCAGTACATATTAGTAGCTGTTGACTACGTGTCTAAATGGATTGAAGCTATCGCCGCACCCACGAACGACACCAGAGTAGTCATCAAATTATTCAAAAATTATATATTTCCCAGGTTTGGAACCCCCCGTTTAGTCATAAGTGATGGAGGATCACACTTCATATCGAGAATATTTGATAAACTTTTAAGCAAGTATGGAGTTAAGCATAGAGTAGCAACACCATACCACCCACAGACCAATGGACAAGTGGAAGTATCTAATAGGGAGATAAAACAAATCCTCGAGAAGACTGTCTCTATATCTAGAAAGGATTGGTCACAGAAACTTCAAGAAGCATTATGGGCTTATAGAACCGCTTTCAAAACTCCTATAGGAACAACCCCTTATCAACTGGTCTATGGAAAATCATGTCACTTACCATTTGAATTGGAGCATAAGGCCTATTGGGCCATCAAAACTTTGAATTTGGATTACTTGACAGCTGGTGAGAAACGTATCCTTGACATTCACAAATTAGAAGAGCTCAGACAATCTGCCTACGAAAATGCCATCATATACAAAGAAAGAACAAAAGCTTGGCATGACAAAAGAATCATAAGAAGAGACTTCAAAATAGGCGATCCTGTTCTCCTTTTCGATTCTAGGTTACGACTATTTCCAGGTAAACTCCGTTCGAGATGGACTGGCCCTTTCGAAGTATCTAAGATCCTGAGATCTGGTGCTATTGAAATCAAGAACCAGACATGTAAACCATTCATCGTCAATGGACAGAGGTTGAAGCCCTACGAAGGAGGTGACATCCCAACAACATACACCGGCCATACTCTGAGTGATCCACCATATCCTTACAATGATGTTTAATTATCGGTCGTCGAGCTAATGACGTTAAACAAGCGCTGCATGGGAGGCAACCCATGGTTTTTCTTATTTTTGTACTTTTTATTTTTTACTTTTACTTTATTTTGTTTATATTATTATTATTATGTCAGGACTAACGATTGAATGTTTTATGTGCTTTCAGGACTTGTTTGCTAACCTTGTACAGAATGCAGAACCCTGATGACATGCACGTGGCCTTTAGAGATGATGCACAGAGAGAGCGTTACTATGTTCACATGAGACGCCCTATGGCTCCTACCAGGTACCCTGACCATGACTGCATGGATGCCTTGGGGATAGAGCCAAGCGTCAGATTTTTATGCCATCAACTCCAGTGGGACCAGTTTGACGACAGGAACAACACTTATAGGAACTTGACTCTTGAGTTCCTCAGCTTGTTTCATCATGACCCTTGGGCTGGACCCGATGGACTCGCTGTTTTCAGGTTGTTCGGGATTGACTACTCATTCTCTCACAGAGAGTTTGGTGATTTGCTAGGTTTCCAGACTACTCCTGATGCTATTCCAGAGACACCGATGGGGTATTTTATGAGCAGAGAAGTGGAAAAGTTTTGGACTAAAATATCAGGTGGAGGGAGCCAAGATCCTTCTACCCAGTTTTCTCAGGTAATCCACAACCCTGCATTGAGGTACTTCCAGATGATTCTAGCACATTATTTCCTAGGTTTTCCAGATACAGAGACACTGCTAAGTGAAGAGGAGATTTTCCTACTGTTTTGTGCGACTCAGTCTCGCCCTGTTGCTTGTGGCAACTTTCTGTTGAAGGGCTTGGCTAGTGTTGCCAGATCATCCGTAGGAATCATCCATGTCGGTGGGATTGTTAAACAGATAGCTACTGCATTGGGTTTGTCTCGCAAGTTATTGCACCTCAGGACCTTCTGCTGCTACACCACCCTGGATATTGATTTTTGTCTTGATAGAGGACTGATGAGGAGGGCTTCTTTTGAGCCCAACATGTTTAGATTGCTGATCGACGGCGAAGCGATACACTACTTTACATTACCAGATCAGCTGATGACCAGTGTCCAAGATCCTGAAAACTGGAGTTATGCTCTAGAGGGTTATGGAGAGACTGTCGAAGAGCCGAAATCGCCTCCCGCCGCTGAGTACACTCCTACACCTCTTTCTCCCCGAATCACTGTTATGTCTAACAATTTGTCTCTGCAGCCACCTGACCTACAAACACAGATTTATGAGCTCCGTAAGGAGACTGCCCTGCTTAAGCAGGAAGTGGCATACTTAGAGTTACAGATGCAGGTTTCTGATCTCACTCATGCCTCAGAGGCCGATGCTCTACATCAGGCGATTGAAGAGCTTCGGAGGGAGATAGCTGAGATTCGTGGATCAAGCCAGGAAAAGAAACCTACCACATGACTCATTCTACCCTGACAACACTACCCTAGTATTTAATTTCCTTTTATTTATCGCATTTCCAGACATATTTTACTTTATTGCAGCTTTTATATTTTCATGCACTTTGAATTTCTTATATATATACATATTATGCACTAATTTTTCTTTTTCTTTTTTGATTTTTAATTATTTTATTTTTATCGTGCAAAAAAAAAAATATAAGACAAAAATATTTTCATTTTTGTCTTTACAAAAAATATGCAAGCCTCAAGCCTTGAAAAGAAGAAGAAAACGCTATTCAGACCCCCCGGAAGACAAAGGTGCAAGGAAGGCCCAAAGGAGGATCCAAAAACCACAAGGCCCAGGAATTGGCCTTGTGGCGGGCGCCATAGGCCCTGTGGCGGGCGCCACACCGTACCAACAACAAGTACGGGGCTGAATCCCCATTTCCACCATTTTCATCCCTTTCTTCACCAAAAACCCATTTTTATAACCTTCCAAAACCTCCTTGAACCCCATTAAAGCTCCACCATTTCCAAAATACCCTCCATCCATAAAACATATCCAACATCCATTTCCATTTTCATCCATCAAAAACCAAAAAAATCAAAACTTTATCATTCCCCTCATAAACCACTTTTCTACCATTTTCACTACCTAAGGAGCATATTAACAATGGAGTTCAACGGATTTCTTCTTCGTGATGGAAGACCGGGCGAAAGGCAACGGAAAATTATTCAGAGGCTTCAAAGTCGAGAAATTCTCTCGACTAGGTACGTCGACGATAACTGTCTGTATGCTTTGGGTATTTATCATAGTGTTTTTAATTTATTAGAATTTCTAGGCTTGCATAATATTTTCATTAATCAGGAACCTACCTATGAGCGACTGACAACTGAGTTTTTGAGTTCTTTGATATACACTGTCAGTCCTAACACTGCTAGCACTGTTGGTACTGTTATTTTTAGACTGTTCGGAATTGAGTATGAATTCAGTACCGACGATCTAGCAGGTTTGTTAGGAATCCCTCATAGGGAAGGTGCAATTTGTGAGGCACCTTTGGATGCTGAATGGTCGGCCGAGGTATTTACCTTCTGGCAAAGGCTTTCAAGTACTTCAATTAATTCTTTTGAAGGGATACTTGCGTCGACCATTCACAACCCGACCATAAGGGTTTTTAGACTTCTTTTGGCATGTACTATTTTTGGCCGGGAAAGTCCAAACAAGGTAAATGCTCGTGAACTCCTATTTTTGCAAGGATGCCTCACTAGAACCCACATCAATCCGGTCCCGTTTATGCTTGCTCATATGACTTTATTTACTAACAAAACAGGACCGATTGTTTTTGGAGGGCTTGTTACGTCTATTGCTCGGGCTCTTGGCCTGAACAATGAGATAGCTACACTTGAACCACTACCTCCTCGCACAATTAATTTAAAATTTCTGAAAGACATGAAATTGTGCTGAACGAGGAGAGAAGGTGGTTATGAGTTGATGGTTCATGGGGTAGCTATCCCATCTGTTGCTTTACCATGCAGTAGACGTACTGGTGTACGTGATGAAAGGAACTGGACCTATGATCTTAATGCTCCACGTGTTTTGGGTCCACTTCCTCCTAATATTCCCGATGGGGAGGCACATGACACTGATGAAGAGTATGATCGGAGAGAGCAGTCTCCCATCCCTCACATGTCCCCCCATCGTCCTTCACAGTCACACACCGCACCATCTTCCTCTAACCCTGTTGCAGGTACTGCTCCTGGATTCTTTGTCACCGAGGAGATGTGGCGTGATATGACAGCTAAAGAAGAAAGGCGTGATGGCCTTCTCTCTACTATTTCACAGCAGCTGACGGACAATATGAGCTTCATGCAACAATCGCGATTGGTTTCGGATCGTGCTTATAGCAACGTTTGCCGTACCTTGAACGATATCTCACTAGAGCAGAACCGTCAGAGAGAGTTCAACAGCCGACACTACCAGCTTGTAGAAGCCACTCAGGGTTCCATCTTAGGTAACCTTCGAGAGGTCCGGAGTGCTCAGGCTGCTTTATCAGCACGACTCGACCGGAGGGACCAGCATCGTAGTAGATCCCGTCGTTCCAGACCATCACATCAGGACGGCGAAGGCACCAGTGCCCCTCCTCAGTAGTCTTTTTCCAGGTTACCCCCCTTATCTTATTTCGAAACATTGGGGACAATGTTCGATTTAAGTGTGGGAGGGGATTTTATTGCTTTCCGTTATTTCCTTTTTAGTTAATTATTTCCCTTTCAGTAATTTATTTTTCTTAGATAATGCATGAGTCTGACGAGTCACCAGTATAGTGTCTTTTTAGTTCATCTTCATTTTTTCCCATTTCCTTAGCCTTACCAGAAAAATTTTAAAAAGAAAATGATGTTGTTTCACATGTTTTTTGGGCTTTGGACAGGTTTAGATTAGGATGTGGTGACCTAGGTCAACTTTTTGAAACATCAGAACCATTTTAGCACCATAGACCTCTTGAATATAGGAATCACTCCTAAACCCCACCACCATGGCCTTTACTATCATTTTAAAAATTGTCCTAAGTAGTTTATCCTAGCGGTCAGCTCCGGCCTAAGCATGCTCTACGTAGGGGGCCGATGAACATAAGTGAATGATCCAGTGCTAATAAAAGAAAAAAAGAAAAAAAAAAGGCAAACTCTGGTATAGGTGACCCTCACAAAGTCATTTAAACCGAAAAAAGAGAAGAAAAAAAAATTTTTTTTTGCCACAAAAAAAAAAAAAAAAATTGCAAGTCACCTATTGTTAGTTGGTTCAGAGGTATCTGGCACTGAACTTGGTAGGGCGGATTACGATCCGATCCCCCGCAGCTGCATTTAGGTGAAATAAAAACAGGTTTACACATGCTTATGTGCCAGAAACCTTATGTTATGGATCAGAATCACTAACCGGTCACTCTACTATGAAGCATGTACGGATAACGGGCTTAATGTGATTGCGCCTGAATGAAAAAGGACACAAAAAGATGAGAAGATAGGCCTAGGTATTGTGGGATGATATGGAGTGGTTAATATAGGATTGAAGTTTGTGTTTGTGTTACTATGGTACCCTTGGTTCACTTAGTTAGTATCTGTCACTGCATCCTGACTTGAACTTAGAATCCCTTTAGCCCAAAGACACGTGTTGACACCATATTTTCTTGAGCTTTAATGTTTGCTTGAGGACAAGCAAAGGTTTAAGTGTGGGAGAATTTGATCACACTAAAATTCACCGCATTTCTGACTCCGATTTCACATGCATTCTTAGCTTTTATTGTTGTTTTGCTTTGTTATTGCTTTGTTTTCTTATGTTTTCAGGTTTTTATAATAATCGGAGCTGGAATCGGGAAAAGGAGCGAAAAAGGAGTGAAAACGGACGAAAACCTAGAAATTCAGCGTTTTGCACTTACGGCACCCACCGTGGCGGGCGCCATGGGGTTAGCCATGACGTGGCCACGTCTCAAGACCACTCCTCAACCTCCAAGACCCACGATCCCCACTCCACAATCCCCTGTAGGGACCATGGCGGGCGCCATAGGCCTGTGGCGGGCGCCACAAGGCCAAATTTCATAACCTCCACTTTTTAGTGGAGGGGCATCCCGGTCATTTCATGCTTTCAGTTTTTACTATAAATAGGACCTTAGATTTTCGTTTTTCTTCATCCAGAATTAGAATTCTCTAGGCATATATCAGTTATAAAGCAGTTGCCATTCCACATCGGGGTGCCTCTGCAATCGAGTGATCGAGTCTGTAATCTGTCTGTGGTTCGAGTTTTGGAGCACTCTAGAGGAAGTTAATCCTGCCGCCATTTTAATTCAAGTTCGTACTTTACTTTTATTTATTTCTCGCATTGCTTTACTTTGTTTATTTCCCGCACTCGCACATTTACTTTGTTTATTTCCCGCACTCGCACATTTACTTTGTTTATTTCCCGCACTCGCACTTTACTTTGTTTATTTCCCGCACTCGCACTTTACTTTGTTTATTATCCGCACTCGCTTTAAATTCATTTACTTTCCGCACTCGCTTTAAATTACTTTTATGAAAAACTATAAAAAGAATCTTTACATTATCATGTCTAACTAATTCCATAAAGGTTAGAATGTAAGGATCGTAATTAAACCAGTAATCAGTATAATTGTTCGTGGAAACACCTAAGGGCTATTTTATCTTTCAATTCAAGTAATTGTTTTTAACTATTTCAAAAATAGCCAAAAGCGCTTTGTCTAGTTTATTAGGAGTTTTTAGATTAAAAAGAAAATAGATTTTAAAACAATTTTCGGACGCGTTATGAGATTTAGAGTCTGGTTCATAAGAACCTCTTTTTACTAAGAAGTCCAGGTTAAAATACTTTTCAACTTAGTTAAGATACTATATTTCTTAAAAATAGGTTTACTACTCTAACGCAGTACGCACCTTTTTATCCGTGACAATAGGAGGGGTTGATTAGAGAGTACAACTCGGTTCTGAATACGCGAAAGCGACAGTTCCTGTTAAATTAGTTCTTTTCAAAGGAGAAAACATTGCCCATAAGTAGTTCCATTAACAAGTACTGGATTATCATTGATTACGTGAATTACATTCGAGCCTGTCTTTTATTTATTATTTAAAATTATTATTTTATTTACCATTGCACCCTTACTAAAACCCTTAAAAATAGTTGCCTTAGATACACACCATAACAACAGGTACGATAGATTGACACTTGGTCTCTGTGGATTCGATAATCTTTTATATTACTTTGACGTGTTCGTGCACTTGCGAAAAACACGCATCAATAATCACAAGTAGGTTAATGATCTTAATCCTGCATCAAAGGTGATTAAGTGTGAGAATCTGACTTCACACTTAAGGTATTCTCATTACCCCTAATCAGAGGGAAGATGTGATGAGTTTACTAAATCCATTGGTTTAGGCTTAAGCTCATTAACTTATGACAAACTTTCAAAAGCAATAAAAGACTGAAAATACAAAAACAAACAATAATCGTCTCCTTCGGGATTCTTTTCTCATCACCTACACTCATAAACGAGAACTTGCTTCTTCCGTCTAATGCAAGACAGTTTGCACCTGAGCCAGACAGGTCATACACTTGAGCATAGACAAGTAAGCAGTTCACAAGTCAATTCACCTTTCAGTCTCTTTGGGTCGAACTACGGTGTTCTGACTTCCTCATTGCACGAGAGGATAAGTAGGCATAACTTAACAGTTATCGAACAAAAGTCTCTGTATATTCCCCCTCCTTCCAGCTTCATTCTTTAAGCCTCATAGTCTTGAGCATGTCATTCCTGTTCTTACACTGACACTGTACATTTATACACTTCACATTCCTTTTACACTGACACCTGTACATCCTTTTCCAGCTCTTTATACACAAAATGCACTGACATTACCCCTTTAAAACACAAATCTTTTAAGCGTGGATCCCGTCGAGTACGACGGACAATCTGGGTGCTAATACCTTCCCAGGTTGTAACCAACCCCCTTTCTCAGTCTCTCTGGTTCGCAACCGTCTTATCCGTATCTTTCTAGGTCTATGCAACATTGCCTTTCCTCCAGGATAAAAATGCCTAGCTGGCGACTCTATTCATTCCCTGTGAGTTCACTCCTGTGTGTTCTCACATCCCCCTTTCGCCGACCGTTCGCGTCTGTACCTTTATCTGGGCCATTTCCCATTTATCGGGAGCGACACATACTATGACTTGCCATGGCATTTTGTGCATCCATTTGATTCATAATGCATCTTAGGACATCTTAGAATCATGTTTGATCATTGCTTCTCCCATTTGCCATGTTGTATGTCATTTGCATTCCATAACTTTTCATGTATGTTCATGGTTCTAAGCATGCTTCTCCTGCATCCATGTGCTTGTATGATCATTCCCATCTCTTGTCATGTGTGTACATCATCTCTTAGAATCATTATCATCACACTCATGCTTCTGGTTTTAGTTTACATCATCCAATTTCATCTCATTTTGCATTGCATTGCATTCCTTTCACAAACTTTTCAGGTGGTAAGTAACTTTGGGAAGTGAATTTGCCTTCACATCTCACAATCTCTTTTCATCCCTCTTATGCATCATTGCTGCATTTTGTCTTGTGTTTGAGATTGAGCTTGCTCATTCTTCTTCATGTTACTTTCTTTCTTCAAGTGACTTGTCTTCTTAAATGAAGCAAGTTACTTTGCTCCTCCTGCTCCTTTCATCTGCTTCCTGGTGGTTTCTCTGAAGATGTCTCTTGTAAACCTCACAAACCTTAGGAACAACCAAGCATGATAATAATTAGGGTTTGATTAGTCCCCCATTTAGCTTTTACCTTTGTGTCTCATTGAGTCTTCTCTTCTCATCTCATAATTAGGGATTAAACCCTAAAGGCTTTAAGGCTTTGTGATTAAGCTTATGCCTGTATCCTTCTATTAGGATGGAGTGTATAAATTTAATCCTAAGTGTTAAACCCTTAATGTGTTTAAATCCTTTAATCAATCCATCTAATAATCATCAAGACATCAAGCTTGTAACTTGGGCCTTGCATTAGGGTTCTAATTCTTCCTTAATTGGTTAAGAAGGACTAACCCTAGTGTTAATGGACAAGTCCCCCTCAAGTTGTCTTACAAACCATAAAAATCACTTCTTCATCTTATCATTAACTAAAATCCATTTAATAAAGGCTTTGTTTTGTCATGAAGTTAATCCCTAATCATGGATTAAGTTGAGGAGCTTTCCTCAGCTTAAACATTCTCATCTATTATCCTTCTATTAGGATGGTGTAATGAGTCTGTTTAATCCCTGATTATGGCTTAATCTCATTACGTAACACTAAACAAAAACATCAAAAACATTTAACTAATCACAAGTAGGATAATGATCTCAATCCTACATCAGGGTGTTTAAGTGTGAGAAGCTGACTTCACACTTAAGGCATTCTCATTACCCCTAATCAGAGGGAAGATGTGACGAGTTTACTAACCCATTGGTTTAGGCTTAAGCTCATTAATCTATGACAAACTTTCAAAAGCAATAAAAGATTGAAAACTCAAAAACAAACAATAATCGTCTCCTTCGGGATTCTCTTCTCATCTAACTCATTCATAAACGAGAACTTGCTTCTTCCGTCTAATGCAAGACAGTTTGCACCTGAGCCAGACAGGTCATACACTTGAGCATAGACAATTAAGCAGTTCACAAGTCAATTTTATCTTTCAGTCTCTTTGGGTTGAACTACGGTGTTCTGACTTCCTCATTGCACGAGAGGATACGTAGGCATAACTTAGTAGTTATCGAACAAAAGTCTCTGTATATTCCCCCTCTTTCAGCATTATTCTTCTAACCTCATGATCTTGAGCATCTTATTCCTGTTCTCACACTGACACATCATTTATACACTTCACTTCTCTTACACTGACACCTGTACATCCTTTTCCAGCTCTTTTTATACACTAATTGCACTGACACTACCCCTTTAAAACACAAATCTTTTAAGCGTGGATCCCGTCGAGTACGACGGACAATCTGGGTGCTAATACCTTCCCAGGTTGTAACCAACCCCCTTTCTCAGTCTCTCTGGTTCGCAACCGTCTTATCCATATCTTTCTAGGTTTATGCAGCATTGCCTTTCCTTCGGGATAAAAATGCCTAGCTGGCGACTCTTTTCATTTCATCCTTTCGCCGACCGTTCGCGTCTGTACCCCTCTTGGCCCTGTGTCATTTGGTGGGAGCGACAAAATGGTCTGATTATACTAATGCAAAGATGAAAGATCACAAGTCATGGTGTGAACTTAGTGAGGGAAAATTTGGGGTGTTTACAGGTTGGTTACGACCTGGGAAGGTATTAGCACCCAGATCGTCCGTCGTACTCGACGTGATCCACGCTTACAAGATTGTGTTTTAAAAGGGGTAAGTATATGTGCTATCTGTGTGCAAAAGCTAGGGAAGGAAAATACAAGTGTCAGTGCAAAAAGGTGTGAATTACTCAAGAACTGAGGCTTTAGAAAGAATGCTGAAAGAGGGGGATGACAAAGAGACTTTTGTTTGATAATTGTTAAGTTATGCCTACGTATCCTCTCGTGCAATGAGGAAGACAGAACACCGTAGTTCGACTCAAAGAAACTGAAAATAAATTGACTGTAAACTGCTTACTTGTCTATGCTCAAGTGTGTGACTCGTCTGGCTCGAGTGCTAACTGTCTTGCATTAGACGGAAGAAGCAAGTTCTCATTTGTGAATGAGTGTGATGAGAAAAGAATCCCGGAGGAGACGATTATTGTTTGTTTTTATGTTTTCAGTTTTGTATTGCTTTTGGTGTTTTGCATAGGATTATGAGCTTAAGCCTAAATCAAGGGCTTGTAAACTCATTATATCCTCCCTGATTAGGGATAATGAGCCTACTTAAGTATGAGATAAGCATCTCAACTTAGTTACCACGATGATGTAGGATTAAGATCATTAACCTAGTTGTGATTATTTAGATGTTTTTGGGTTTTTGTTTAGTGTTATGTAATGAGTTTAATCTCTAATTACAGATTAGTGAATTCATTACACCATCCTAATAGAAGGATAATAGATGAAAACATTTAAGCTAAGGAAGATACCTCAACTTAATCCATGGTTAGGGATTAAATTAATTATATAACAAGCCTTTATTAAGTGGATTTTAATTAAAGGATAAGATTAAGAAGTGGATTTTAAGTTTGTAAGACAACTTTAGGGGGACTTCTCCATTAAACACCAGGGTTAGTCCCTCTTAACCATAAGGAAGAGATAGAACCCTAATGTAAGGCCCAGGTTACAAGATAAAGTCTTAGTGATTATTAATGTGTTTTTATTAAGAGGTGTAAAAAAATTAAAGGTTTAACACTAAGGATTAAAGGTATACACTCCATCCTAAGATAAGGATGCAGGCATAACCCTAATTCAAAGTCCTAAAGCTTTAAGAGTTTAGCCTCTGATTAAGAGATGAGAAGAGAGACTCAAGGAGACTCAAAGGTAAAAAGCTAGGGGGGACAATTTACAACCCTAAAAGTTATCATGCTTGGATATCCTATGGTTTGTGAGGCTTAAGAGAATAAATCTTCAAGGCCACCAATGGAAGAAGCAGATGAAAAGAGAAGGAGAAAGAAGAATAAGTTACTTACTTCCTGAAGAAGATAAGTAACTTAAAAGAAAGAAAGTAAGAAGGAGAGAGCATAAGTGAAGAAAGTTCACTTCAAAGACAAGTAAATATGCAAATGAATGCATAAGACATAAAAGCATAAGACATAGGACATAAGACGTAAGACATAAGACATAAAAGCAAAGCCACCTCCCAAATAACTTACCAAAAGTACTTGAAATGTTAGTATGAATGCATAAGACATAAAAGCAAAAGGAAATGAGATGCAAAGGCCAAAGTCAGAAGTGAATGTGCAATGTAAATGGCATGTCAGATGATGCAAAGTCATACAAGATGCATATGAATGATCATACAAGGATGAGATGCAATGGAAGCATGTTTAGAAGCATGAAAACACATGAATGTTCATGAAATGTAATGGATGCAAAGCAAAGCAAATGAATGAAGAAATGATCAATCAATGTTTCAAACATGTCCTAAGATGTCTAAGATTTCATACAAATGCTTGAAATGCCATGGAAAGTTCATATGATGATAATATGCAAAGGTGAATGCAAATGAACATGAGAAGTTAGGGTTTTAAGATAACATGAGATGCAAATGACCATAACAGAAGCATACTTCATGATAAAAAATTGAGATTGAACTAAAACAAACCCTAAACCTATACAAGATCACACCCCAAAGGAGAAGGTCAGAAGCCAATCCTAGTGAAAGTTATGAAATTTCTAAGTTTTCTAGGGTTTTTGGGTGCTTCTAGGGGGAAATGCAAATAAAATTAAACATGCAAGATAAAAATATGAGGTAAATAACCTAGAAACTATATGCAATATTTGAAACAATTCAAGAAGAACCAAGTTCAAACTCATCATGGTTAGGCATAAATGAATTTTTCAAGTTAGGGTTAAAAAATGTGATTCTTAAGAACCCTAATTCAAAGAAAATTGTGAAAATGGGATCAAACCTAAAAAGAAAATTTCATGGTGAGTTTGAAAATGTTTCTAAATGTATTGGAATGCTTCATGAATTTTTTGGTGATTTTTAGAAACCTAAATGCATATTTAATTAATTAAAATCAATTAATTAAATAAATAAAACATTTAAATATTTTAAAAATACTTTTTTAATGCAAAAAATAAAATAAAAATTGTTTTCAGGTTAAGAAAAATATTTAAAGTTAAAATGCAAAGTTTGAGATTTTTTTTGATGTTTTTTGCTATTTTAAATAAAATGAACACAAGAAATGAAAAGAAAATGAATTAAAATGAAAATAAATGAAAGTCAAAGGATCTGAAGGCCAGGATTTGCACTGGGGAAGGATGTGTTGACTGCATGCGCAATCCTATGGTCAAGATTCAAACTGAGTTAATTTTTTAATTAAATTAATTAATTATGGATTAACACTAACGAACTAATCTGGTCCGTCCAAGGCTTAAGCTAATCACACATCCAATGGTCCTCATGCAATATGGGCACTAAACCCTAATTAGGGCTAATTACTTTCAGGTGACCGGAGACAAGCTCCGATCATCTTCTCCGGTGGCCCCAAAACCTTAAGTTCTTCTACAGGTCACCCCACCCCAAATTAACTTCCTAAAAATGATCCCCCTACTCCCACGAAACTCAAATCACTCAACAAAAATCATTTATGCTTCATAAACATGGTGAATCGAAGAAAAAAAACTGGACAAACTTTCAGAAGCCTATGAAATCCTCATTTCTCCACCATTTTCAGTTTTAAAAAGATCATGATGAACCCCACAACATGTATTTTCATTTTAGAACAAGAAAATAAGGTTTTGAGAGAAAGTGTTCTTGAGGTTACCTGAGCTGGAGATCCCCAAATGTGGACTTTCAGAGCCTTTCTCTTGCTCAAACTTCTTCCTCTAGTCCTCCTAGTGCTTGTTGAATGCTTCAAAAGCTTTTATAATGGCTGATTTAAAAGCTCTAATTCTGGTGTAGCAGAAATGGAGGTTTGTGTTTGTGATGTTTCAAGTCTTTTTGAGGGTTGAGTTTTGTTCTATGGATGATGTATGACTTGTTGGTGAAGAAATTTTTGAGGTTTGATGGATGGTTTGAGAGAATCGAAGAAGTGAAGTTTTTTATGATTTTCTTGCAATCTGACTTGTGTTGTGTTTCAGGCTCCAAGAACATATGAAATGAGGTCCATGATACTTGTATGTGATGTCTTGATTGGTCAGAAGGTTGGTGGTGGCATAGTGTGATTGGTATGGGAAAGTTGCAAAAAAGTCAAAAGTTTTGTACCACAAGCATGGTCCATGGCAGAAGATGTTTCAAGAGGTGTCTGGCCTCAGCTTGATTCATGGATGGCCCTAGTATGAAGTTTATGCAGCTGGCACAAGTGGATGAAGAGTTTCAATAGGTTTTGCAAATTTCCAACTTTGAGAATTTTGTGAAAATGGCTTAATGAAACTTGCAATCCAAGGCAAATTCTGGTCCAAATGCATTGCACTATGTTTTTATGATGTTTAGAAGTCAATTAGAGGTCATGAAATGGCTTGAAACTTGATTTTGCAAATATCCCTCTTTGGCATGAACTTGAAAATTATAGGATTTTTGCCAACTTTGAAAGGCCATGTCTTGAGTTCTAGTATGAATCAATACATGTTCTTGTACTTTTTGAAAATGGGAAGAAATAATCTACAACTTTCATGTCCAAGAATTTTTCATTTGAAGCATTTTTGGTCATGAAAGAATAGGTTGAATATCTTTCCTAAAATGGAAAGTTTCCATTACATGTCCTTTCAAAAAATAGCAAGTTTCCATTTGGCTCAAAATTCTTCAACTTTGTGAACTTCCAACCACTTATAAGATCAAATAAATATCATAGAGACTCAAAATGACGATGATGACCCTTTGGTACCCTTGATAGAGGCCTCAGATGCCCTGATTTTGACTTTACTTGCTCAAGAAGTTACCCAATGATCAGATGACTTCCACAATGAATTTCTTCATCAAACTTGGTACACATGATCCTTATAACATATTAAGACCATTAGAAACAAGAATGACCAAACAATTTGGGATTAAGGCCTCTGAAACCAAAACCCTAATTTTAGGTTATCTGTGCAAGAAATCTTCAGTCTGCCTCTATGCCTTTGTCATTTCTTGTGATCCCTTGACTTTTATGAACTTTGGGAGCATATTATGATAATGGAACACACATGGAACCTCTTGGTAAGCTTCAAGACCTTTGGGATGGCTCAGATCACTTCTTGGATTGCTCAGATCATAAACCCTAGATGCAGATGAAATGAACTATGTAGTGGGATATGATATGCTTATGCTAATGCAAAAAAATGAAAGATCACAAGCCATGGTGTGAGGAAAAGTGAGGGAAAATTTGGGGTGTTTATAACATGATCCTACCAATAAGACGTATAATAACCCTATCTACATAGACACTACCTTCTTTGTAATCATAATCAAAGGGCAAGTCAAGAGAGGTATCATCAGTGTTACCTTTAGGAGAACCTTCAAAAATGTGGGCAGGAGAGGTTCCAAATATCTTCGTATCACCATCGACATAAGGAACCACAAAGAGAGGAATAACGTTCAAAGCTTCATCAAAGGAGATAATCATTTTTGACCAAGTACTTGACTCAGACATAGTTGATTTTGAAGAGGAAGATGTATGTTGTTGAGACATTACAAAGTCATTGAGAGGTGATTTCGTAGGATTACCCAAAAGATTATAGGAGGTTTGAAGGGTGAGAGAGTGGTTGGAGTGAGAGCAAATGTGAGACAGATAGCGTGTGAGAGAGATACAAGAGGAATATTGGAATGATTGCTCTTGATAGTGGAGAGATTTTTGTTGGAAACATAAGGGAAAATTAAAGACATTTCCATACACCTTTAATTGGCTCTTCAATTTTTTAAATAGAAAATAACTTTGATACTCTTCTCACACGCCTTTAATTGCTACAATCTTTCACATATACAAATATCTAATTTACCCCTCATATTTCCAAGATGATTACTATTTATAGTTTTAGCAACACAGTCAGACAATTGTTTCTCTATAGTCTCACATTCTAAGACAATCATTTTGTCTTCAACAAACTTCCTTATAAATTGATGACAAAGATCAATGTATTTGGACCTGTTAAGCTTTTCAAAGATGTTTATGTTATTCATATTATCACAATATGATGTCATGGCATCCTGTGTGACATTACAATCATCCAGAATAAGTTTCATCCACTTCAGTTGTGAATAACTATCTTTGGTTTTTATGTGCTCAACTTTAGCTATAGACAAAGAAACACAATTTTGTTTCTTAAAAGACCAAGCTATAACATTGTTCTTTATGCAATCTCCTATTTTTCTCTTCCCATTATCAGTAATAGTACCATCCTGACTCATTATTTGTGTAGGTTCAATCAAGTTCCTATGAAGAAGTTTCATCACCTTTGTAGTAGTGAGATGTTTAATCTTCTAGTGTGACATCTGGTGGAATGGCTAGAAACTTTAGGAATCCATAAATAACAGTTGCCTTTAGATATGAATCCTTTTATGATAACTTCACTCTTTCCATCAGTGACCAATCATTCAGATTTAGTGAAGTTGACATTAAGCCCTTGATCACACAGTTGACTGATGTTAATCAGGTTGGCAGTCAAACCTTTGACTAGCAGCACATTATCAAGACTTGGGACTTCTGAACACTTCATTTTTCCAACCCCTTTGATCTCTTACTTGGCTCCATCACCAAATGTCACATAACTGGTGGAGTAATACTTGATGTCCACTAAGAGATTTTGAAATCTAGTCATGTGTCTAGAGCAACCATTATCAAAATACCAGGACTTTTTTTCTGCACCCAAGAAAGAAGTATGAGCTATTAGACTAGTAGCATCAACTCTAGGAATCCATTTCTTTTTGTTCATAAGGGTGTTTTGATTAGTCTTAGTTTGGAATACATGCTTAGAGAATCCATATAATCTGTAGCAGAAGGGATTTATATGACCAAAGTGACCACATTAATGACATCTCCATCTCTAATATTTTTTCTTTTTGTAATTTCCTTGTCTTCTGTCATGATGTTGAGACGTTTTATTCAACATTTTTGGTTTGATCTCAAAGTGAACAAGATCTGAGATAGGTTCTTTTCCTCTATTAAACCCTAAACCAGTCACATCTCCAGCTAACTTTCCAACTTGAAAAATCTCATCTAAAGTATCTAAACTACTATTCAACATCCTAACAAATTTGGTCATTTGATCAAGTTTAGAGTTTAGCAATGTTACCTCATTTTCCAGCTTGGAGATAGTTTCAAGATGTTCTTTCTTTTCAGCTTCTAATTGGATTATTAGTTTCTTTTGTTTCTCTCCTTGTTGACAGAATTCTTCACTTCTAAGGCCCAACTTCTTGTAGGATGTTGCCAGTTCTTCAAAGGTCAATTCATCATCACTAGAATCTGAGTAATATCTCCAAGTTAGAGCAGTGGTGTTAGAACAATTTTGATTCTAATCCTCTAAGATTTTTGATGATAACAATTATTATTATGCAAGAATAGAAGTTCTAATTTATGTTGAGAATAACTTACTTATTTATGTACTGTAGAAGTTCTTAAAAAGGAAGTTATTGAAAAGAAGGCTTGCTTCAATAGAAGAAGACTTGCGCTATCAAATAGAAGTTATAAAGAGAATCCCTCATTAAAGGCATCACTAAAAGTTGCGTACCAAGAATTAATTCACTCTGATTCATGTCTAGAAGATGGTGATTCTTTCATTAAAGCCTTAATTAAAGAATATCTGAATTAATGATGGGAACAAATATCTTTGGTTATGGAAGGTTTTTAAGGTATTAACTAATATCCATAATTAGCTCAAGATGTCCCTAACGGCTATTTCTCTCAAGCATTATATAAAGAAATCAAATTGAAGATTTGTTCTTTTGGCTCCTACGAGAAACATTTTATTTGTACATATTGCGCCATACATTCTTGTAACAAATCACCTTTTGATTATAGCTTTATTAGAAGCAAGTTAGTTACTATTTGTTATCATTGTAAAAGATAAGATAATTTCCTTGAGTGACTAGTTTCAGTCAGAAGACTCAAGAGGACATTGACTGTAGGTTATTGTGTGTATTCATATATTAAATAGTGGATTAAAACCTCATTGATAGAGGAAAAATCACCTTGGCGAGTGGAATGGATGTAGTTTGAGTTCAAACGAACCAGGATAGATTAAAGAGTATTTTAAGTCATTTTTATTAGTTATTGAAAACCCAATTCCAACCCCCCTTCCTTGTGTTTTACGTCCCTTCAATTGGTATCAGAGCGCTAGGTTCTGAGATATACACTTAACCGTGTCAGTAAAAGATCCAGAAGTTAAAACACATGGCAGACGCTGACAACAACAACAATGACTACCAAAATGACAAGATCAATGCAAAACCTCCAGTGTTCAATGGTGACAACTTTGATTACTGGAAGGATGTTCTGGAGAGTTTCTTTCTGGCTCTAGATGGATATCTTTGGGATATGGTGACAGATGGATACATTCATCCTGTTGGAGCAGATGGTCAGAAGATTGAAAGAAAAAACATGAAAACTCAACAGAAGAAGGAATTCAGAAATCATCACAAAGCTAGAACCATACTTCTGAGTGCTATCTCATATACAAAATATGATAAGATCACAAATAGAGATTCAACCAAACACATGTTTGACTCTCTGAGGATGACACATGAAGGCAACACTCAAGTCAAGGAGACAAAAGCTCTGGCTCTCATCCAGAAGTATGAAGCATTCAAGATGGAAGAAGATGAAATAATTGAGAAGATGTTCTAAAGGTTTCAAATTCGGTTGCTAGACTAAAAGTTCTGGACAAAGGCTACTCAACAGCAGATCATGTGAAGAAGATTATCAGAAGCTTGCCAAAGGCTCGGAGACTCATGGTTACTGCTTTAAAGCTATCAAAAAAATATGAATGAGATATCTTTAGAAGAACTGACCAGCTCTGTAAACACCCCAAATTTTCCCTCACCCATTCACACCATGGCTTGTGATCTTTTCATTTGCATAAAATTCAATCATAGTATCTCATGCCACATTTTTGATTCACTGCATTGATTCAAAGTCATCTGCACCTAGGGTTTGTGATCTGAGCCATCCCTGAGCCATTTGAGCCACTCCAAAGGTCATAAATCACTTCAAAGGTGTCCATGTATGTTCAAGCATCATATTATATCCCCACAAGGTCAAAGAAGTCAAAGAATCACAAGAACTGAGAAAGGCATGGAAGCAGAGCCAAGTTTAACTGCACAGATGACCTAAAATTAGGGTTTTGGTTTCAGAGGCCATAACTCCAAAATTTTTGGTCATTCTTGTTTCTATTGGTCTCTATAGGGTATAGGGATCATGCATATCAATTCTCATGAATAAATTCCATGGGGAAGGCATCTGATCAAGAGTTGACTTCTTGAGCAAGTCAGTGCAAAATCAGGGCATCTGAGGCCCCCAATGACCCAACCAAAGGGTGTTCTCCATCATTTTGAATGTGTATGATCTTTATTTGATCATATAAGATGTTAGAAGTTCACAAAATTGAAGAATTTCAAGCCATTTGCAAAATTGCCTTTTTGGGAAAGTGACTTGTAATGTAAACTTGCCATTTTTGGGAAAGTTTTTCAACCCCCTCAAATGGATTCAAAAATGCTTCAAATGAGAAAACTTTGGTCATAAAAGTTGTAGATTGGATCATTCCCTTTTCAAAAAGTACAAGAACTCATTCTAATTCATTTTGGATCAAAAGTTATGGCCTTGCAAAGTTGGATAAAATCACATAATTTCAAGTTTTACACCAAAGAGGCAAAGTTGCAAAACCTCATACCAAGGCAAAATGTGACTTCAATGTGACTTCTATGCATTACACAAACATGAACCATGACTTCAAAATCAGAATGCACCAAAGAATTGTCCATTTTCATGACTTGTGCATTAAGAAACTTCAAAAGGGCCAAAACTTTGTGAAATTGCAAGAACTCACACAAACCCTAACCCACTTGCTGCATTGCCTCAAATTCATTTCCATGGTTCTCCTTGATTCAAGCTGCAGCCAAGCCATGCTTTGTACCTTGACTGAAATAGCCCATACCTCTCTTACACAAAAAGTTGACTTTATGCAAAATGGCCCATACCAATCAAGCTAGGCCAGCAACAACTCTCTGACCTATCCCAACTTGATACATGGACAAAATGAGACTCAACACATAACACAACACAGCCTAAAACATCCCACAAGTCAGGATCCTCAAAACTCACCTCTTATGCATTTTCATTCGAATCTCTCCATACAAGCCACAAACATCAAAACAAACTTCATAGAACCACTCAATATGATCCTCTGATCATTTCCCAACCATCAATTTGCCCTGAAAAGCCCTCTAACAGAAACACGATTTTTCACTTCCCTTCAACAGAACTTCATCAAACTCTTAAACCAGCCACATTAAACTCCAACCAAGCATTGCAAGCTTCTCAGGAGGTTCACTAAAGGCATCTTGGACCAAAGAAGCAGCCAGAAAGTTCCAAAGATCAAAGCTCCAGTTCAGGTGAGCTCAAGAACAATTTTTCCAGAAACTCGTTTTTAAGTTACCAAATGATTCTTTATGCTTCATTGATCATGTTGATGTGTTTTGTTTTGAAAATGGTTGAGAAATGAGTGTGTATTCGTGTTCTGAAATTTTTTGACCTAAAACTGTTTTGATTCGATTCTCATTGTTGATGTGTTTTAAATGTTGTTTGTTTGTTGATTCTTGATGTATGATGTATGGGGATCATTTCTGGGCAGAGGGATTGGATTTTAGTGGCCTAGGGAAGAAGTTAGTAATTTTCAGGGAGGGGTGTGGCCGGAGAAGATGAACGGAGGTCATTTCCGGCCACCTGAAAGTCATTAGTTCATTAAATGCGTTTAGGGCTCAGTTTGAATTTGGACCATGGATTTGTTTGACTTGCATTGACTCCCGCGCGTTTGAATGGACCAGATCTCTCATTAAAACCCTAATCCTAATTAATCAAATTAATTAATTAAGTTTAATTTAATCCAGCCAGTTTGAATCTGGCGCCAGTCAACTCCCGCGCATCCCATTTAAACATCAGCCATTGGATTTGCATACCTCTCATTTTATTCAATTTTATTTCATTTCTTTTTTATTTTATTTGTACGAATTATTTAAAATAGCAAAACACATTTAAAAATTATGAAAATTTTTGTCAAAGATTTCATTAATTTTTAGAACCCAAAAATATTTTTATTTTTATTTTTTGTATTAAAAATTATTTTTAAATCATTTAAATGTTTATTTTTAATTAGTTAATGAAAATTAATTAATTAAAAATACATTTAGGTATTTAAAAATCACAAAAAAATTCACATTGCATTTTAGAACATTTAGAAACATTATCAAACTCTCAAAACAAATTTCTTTTTGGTTCTTGATGCATTTTAAAAATATTCATTGGAATTAAATTCATTTAAGGGCAATATTTTGGTTCAAACTTTGAAAAATCCATTCTGCCTAACCCTTGAGAGTTTGATGATGGTTCTTCTTGCATTGCATCCTTCATAGCATGTAGTTTATAGGATAAAATTGATTTGAATTCATCTTTCATTTTCAATTTGTTTTGCATTTTTCATTGTGAGGCACCCCAAAACCCTAGCCAACTTAGGAAATTCATAACTTGCACTAGGTTAAGAGTTGGATCCCCTCCTTTGGGCAGTGAACTTGTGTAGGTTTAGGGTTCCCTTGTTCCCATTTTCAATTTTTATCTTATCATTTGCTTCTGGTTTTGGATTTTTGTGATGCATGTTGTTCATAAACCCTAATTTGTGCCTTCCATTGCATCCATCTCTCATTTGCTTGCATTCAATGACTTGCCATGACATTTTTGGGCATCCACATGATTCATAAAACATATTAGGACATATTAGAACCATGTTTGATCATTGCATCATTCCTTTTCCATGTTATATGCTCATTTCATCTCATAAACATTCATGAACTTCTATGGTTCAAAGCATGCCTCCTTTGCATCCTTATGCTTGTTTGATCATTCTCATCTCTTGTCATGTGTTTGCATCATCTCTTAGCATCATTGAAATCATGTTTATGCTTCTGACTTTGGGTTGCATCATGACATTTCATTTCATTTGCATTGCATTTCATTTCTTTTGCTAACTTTTCAGGTGGTAAGTTGTTTTGGGAAGTGAATTTGCCTTCACTTCTCACAATCTCTTCTCATCTCTCTTGCATCCTTGCTGCATTTTATCTTTTTATTAGAGTGAGCTTGCTCATTCATGTTCATCTCTTACTTTCTTTCTTCAGGCAACTTGTCTTCTTAAGTGAAGCAAGTTGTCTTGCTTCTCTTTGCTTCTTCCTCCTTTCATCTGCTTCTCTCCTTGGTGGCCTTTGAAGATCTCTTTCTCTCTTAAGCCTCATTAGCCCTAGGAAAAACCAAGCATGATAATAATTAGGGTTTGATTAGTCCCCCATTTAGCTTTTACCTTTGTGTCATCTTTGAGTCTTCTCTTCTCATCCCATAATCAAGGACTAAACCTTAAAGGTTTTAAGGCTTTGTGTTTAAGCTTATGCATGCATCCTTCTATTAGGATGGAGTGTATAACTTTAATCCTAAGTGTTAAACCCTTAATGTGTTTAAATCCTTTAATCAATTCACTTAATAATCATCAAGACATCAAGCTTGTAACTTGGGCCTTGCATTAGGGTTCTAATTCTTCCTTAATTGGTTAAGAAGGACTAACCCTAGTGTTAATGGACAAATCCCCCTCAAGTTGTCTTACAAATCATAAAATCTATTTCTTCATCTTACCATTATTTAAAATCCATTTAATAAAGGCTTTGTTTTGTCATGAGGTTAATCCCTAATCATGGATTAAGTTGAGGAGCCTTCCTCAGCTTAAATGTTCTCATCTATTATCCTTCTATTAGGATGGTGTAATGGGTCCATTAAATCCTTGATTATGGCTTAAACTCATTACTTGATACTAAACAAAAACCATAAAAACATCTAAATAAATATAAGTAGGTTAATGATCTTAATCCTACATCATGGTGATTAAGTGTGAGGTGCTTACTTCATACTTAAGATATTCTCATTACCCCTAATCAGAGGGAGGATGTGATGAGTTCACTAACCCTTGGTTTAGGCTTAAGCTCATTTTCTTATGACAAATACAAAAAGCAATAAAAGATTGAAAACATCAAAAACAAACAATAATCGTCTCCTCCGGGATTCTTTTCTCATCTCATTCATTCACAAACGAGAACTTGCTTCTTCCGTCTAATGCAAGACAGTTTGCACTTGAGCCAGACAGGTCATACACTTGAGCTTAGACAAGCAAACAGTTCATCAGTCAATTCTTTTTTCCAGTCTCTTTGAGTCGAACTACGGTGTTCTGACTTCCTCATTGCACGAGAGGATACGTAGGCATAACTTAAAGGTTATCAAACAAAAGTCTCTATATATTCCCCCTCTTCCAGCATCATTCTTTAAGCCTCATAGTCTTGAGCTTCATACTCCTGTTCTTACACTGACACTTCTTTTATGCACTTCACACTTATTTTACACTGACACTTGCCTTCTTTTCCAGCTTTGATACACAAATTGCAATGACACTACCCCTTTAAAACACAAATCTTTTAAGCGTGGATGCCGTCGAGTACGGCGGACAATCTGGGTGCTAATACCTTCCCAGGTTGTAACTAACCCCCTTTCTCAGTCTCTCTGGTTCGCGACCGTCTTATCCATCTCTTTCTAGGTCTATGCAGCATTACCTTTCCTCCGGGATAAAAATGCCTAGCTGGTGACTCTTGTCTTCTGAGTTCACCCTTGTGTGTACTCTTTTCATTTCTTCCTCTTTTGCCGACCGTTCGCGTTTGTACCCTTTCTGGCCTAGGTGTCATTTGGTGGGAGCGACAGCTTGGCGACTCTGCTGGGGAACCTTATACTGTAACCAGAGCTTCTGGTTCTTTTTGTGGGTTCCTCCTAGCGCTTGTTTGATTTGTGTTTAATGGGGTGTTATGTGCTATGTGTGTTCATTTAGTTTGCTTTATTTATTGCTTTATGTACAACTTTAGTTATTGCTTTCTTTACAGTTTTTGCATATTTCATAATGTCATTGCTGGATCTGGTTTTCTGTTTTGGTGGGTGGGGTTCCATTGAGAGATTAAGGTCCTATACCTGGGACCTGAGTGACACCTAGGCTAGAGTGGTTCATGTTCTTTCCCATTCCATTTCGGTCTGGTGCGGGAATATGAAACACGGTTCAGATGTGGGTTTCTTTTTGAGAACTCTGTGCTACAGATTTCCTGTAGTACTAGGGCTATCAGGGAAGCCTGCTAAGTCTGGATGACCTTTATTTTGACCTTCAGAAACTGAGGTGAATTAGAGGAGGATCTTTTATGGTTATTGTGAACACTGTACCTCCGGGTTAGAAGTGTTTACACTTCTCATAACTGATCCAAGTCTGAGGATCTTTGTTTTAGAACACTACCTGTGAGGGGGTTGGGCTGTTTACAGGTTTGCAGGTACCCTTAGCCACATCATACCTTGTTACTTAAGAGTACTTCATTTTGGACAGTTCTTGTGATTTAACCCTGGACATGTGACTCTTTATTTGAGTCCCCCACCTTGGTTACTAGATTTCTGAACCTCCATCTGGACTTCTTGAACATACATGGGCTTTATATCAAGACAGATATTCAGATCCAGCTTGATCACAAACCCTTGCATATCATTTGCATACATCATCATTGCATCATTTGACATTTGTTTTTCAGGGTATCCACCTTACATCTGGCTTGGTTTTGACCCCTTCATCTGCATAGACCTCTGTTTCATCAGTTATCTGCTTCAGCTATTCCCTTTAGTTGTTTGCTTCAGCTGCCTGCATCATCACCAGCATCAGCCTGTCAGTGGCTCATCTCCAGTATCAGTCTTGATCCTCATCAGCACTTGTCTTCAGCTCTTCATCAGCATTCATGGCTCCACCCAGGAAGAGCAACATATCCTACCATTTCTTTGAACCTGTATTGACTGGTATCAGGCAGGTCCAATCACTTATCACCCCTGACCACATCCCTTTATTCAGAGAGCATTATGGAGGTATCCTGGATATGGTTATGGACCTAGACCCTTCTGTAAGCTCATAATTTCGACAGGCTGAAATTTAGAGCTTGAGGTCATCTCTGTCGAAGGATGATAAAAGAAAAAGGAATTCAAGAATTGCTGACAAGGTTAAAAGCTCCATTGCTTCGACAGAAGGGCAAATAGTGTTCTGGCAGAGTGAGTTGGAAAGTTGTTTATAGCTAAATATTTGACAGAACAAGGTTATCTTTCGACATTTCGACAGAAGAGGGTTTTGACAAAAGGCAGTATTTGACAGATGCTGAAAGAGTTGTTTCTTCTTTAAAGGCTTCGACAGATTGAAGAGGTGCAAGGCTTCGTCACCAAAAGGGAGAATTCAAATTTAAAAAGTGGCAACCTTTGACAGTTGGACACATGGAAGTTTCAGAGAAGAAAATTGCATGCAGGCTGACACTTGTCATTTAGTTGTAGTTTTTCCGTTCTAAGCAGTTACTTTGTTTGTATATAAATAGGATAGTTTGTGTTTAGAATGGGTGTGTGAAAATTGATACAAAATTCCTGTAAATACTCTAAGTACCCAGTGTGAGAGAAAATGAGTTTGATATTTGTAACTATGTACGTTTGAACACCATTTATCCTTTAAGTTATTTAAATTATCAGTTTATTCATCAAGTTTATGTCATTTTTAAGCTTTATTTACTTTTCTGCAAGTTATAGCCTTCGACATTTCTTCTTATTTTTGTTTAAAACTTTCAACTTTATTTCGTTTTAAACTTTGTCGCTCCCGACAAATGAAAATGGATCATATGAAGGTACAGACGCGAACGGTCGGCGAAGGGACAATGAGGACACATAGCCGTGAACTCACTGGAGATGAATAGAGTCGCCAGCTAGGCATTTTTATCCCGGAGGAAAGGTAATGCTGCATAGACCTAGAAAGACATGGATAAGACGGTTGCGAACCAGAGAGACTGAGAAAGGGGGTTGGTTACAACCTGGGAAGGTATTAGCACCCAGATTGTCGGCCGTACTCGACGGGATCCACGCTTAAAAGATTTGTGCTTTAAAGGGGTAGTGTCAGTGCAATTTGTGTGTAAAGAGCTGGAAAGGAATGTACAGGTGTCAGTGCATGAGTGATGTGAAGTATGAAAGTGTCAGTGTGAGAATGAAAAAGAACTGCTCATGATAATGAGGCTCAAAGAATAAGGCTAGAAGGAGGGGGAATGTACAGAGACTTTTGTTCGATAACTGTTAAGTTATGCCTACGTATCCTCTCGTGCAATGAGGAAGTCAGAACACCGTAGTTCGACCCAAAGAGACTGAAAGATAAATTGACCTGTGAACTTCTTACTTGTCTATGCTCAAGTGTATGACCTGTCTGGCTCAGGTGCAAACTGTCTTGCATTAGACGGAAAAAGCAAGTTCTCGTTTAAGAGTGAATGAGATGAGAAAAGAACCCCGAAGGAGACGATTATTGTTTGTTTTTGTATTTTCAGTCTTTTATTGCTTTTGGATTTTGTCATAAGTTAATGAGCTTAAGTCTAAACCAATGGATTTAGTAAACTCATCACATCTTCCCTCTGATTAGGGGTAATGAGAATACCTTAAGTGTGAAGTCAGATTCTCACACTTAATCACCTTTGGGGTAGGATTAAGATCATTAACCTACTTGTGATTACTTAGATGTTTTTGTGGTTTTTGTTTAGTGTTAAGTAATGAGGTTAAGCCATAATCAGGGATTAAACAGACTCATTACACCATCCTAATAGAAGGATAATAGATGAGAATGTTTAAGCTGAGGAAAGCTCCTCAACTTAATCCATGATTAGGGATTAAACTCATGACAAAACATGCCTTTATTAAGTGGATTTTATTTAATGGTAAGATGATGAAGTGAGTTTTAGGGTTTGTAAGACTACTTGAGGGGGACTTGTCCATTAACACTAGGGTTAGTCCTTCTTAACCAGTTGAGGAAGAATTAGAACCCTAATGCAAGGCCCAAGTTACAAGTGATGTCTTGATGATTATTATGTGAATTGATTAAGAGATTTAAACACATTAAGGGTTTAACACTTAGGATTAAAGTTATACACTCCATCCTAAGAGAAGGATGCAGGCATAAGCTTAATCACAAAGCCTTAAAGCCTTTAGGGTTTAGTCCCTGATTATGAGGTGAGAAGAGAAGACTCAAAAGAGACCCAAAGGTAAAACTAAGAGGGGAGACTAATCAAAACCCTAATTCATTGTCATGCTTGGTTGTTCCTAAGGTTTGTGAGGTTTTCAAGAACAATCTTCAAAGGAGCCACCAAGAAGCAGATGAACAAGATCAAGAGAAGCAAAGTGACTTGCTTCATTCAAGAAGTCAAGTCACTTGAAGAAAGAAAGTGGGAGGAACAAGAATGAGCAAGCTCAAACTCAAACACATATAAGAAATGCAGCAATGGATGCAAGAGAGATGAAAAGAAAGGTTATGAGAAGTGAAGGCAAATTCACTTCCCAAGTTTACTTACCACCTGAAATGTTAGAAAGAAATGCAATGCAATGCAAGATGGGATGAAATGGCATGATGCTAAACAAAACCAGGAGCATGTTGATGATGATTATGATGTTATGAGGTGCTGCAAACATGAGGCAGCACATGGAAATGATCATACAAGCTTATGGATGCAAATGATGCAAGTTAAGGAGCATGAACAGGCATGGAAAGTTATGAAGCATACAAGGCAAATGACATAGCAAATATGTGATGCAAAGATCAAACATGCTTCCTATGTGTCTCAAGATGTCAAATGAATCACAAGAATGCTTGAAATGCTAAGACAAGTCATGTTATGCAAGAGAATGCAAGAGGGATGCAAATGAAAGCCCAAATTAGGGTTTATGAATCAAACATCAAACAAAACCAAAAACAGAAGCAAACCCTAAGATAAAAAATGGAAAATGCCACCCAAAGAAACCCTAAACCTATACTAAACCAATGTCCAAAGGGGAAGTCTCAACTCTTAACCAATCTCAAGATATGATTTTTCTAAGTTATTAGGGTTTCTAGGGCTTTTAACAAAAGAAATGCCAAACAAATTGAAAATGCAAGATCAAATCAAGGCCATTTTATCCTAGAAACTACATGCTAAACATGATGCAATGCAAGAAGAATCAATGTCCAACTCTTCTCCAATAGGCAGAAATGATTTTTTGAACTTATGATCAAAATAATGCACAAAATATGATTTAATTCAATGAAAAATTCTTAAAATGCATCAAGATCAAAAAAGAAATTTGGTTTGAAGGTTGGACAATGTTTCTAAATGTCTTAGAACATTTCATGAATTTTTTGGTGATTTTTAAATACCTATAAGTATTTTTAATTAATTAATTTTCATTAATCAATTAAAAATAATCTTTTAAATATTTAAAAATACTTTTTTAATGATAAAAAATAAAATGAAAATATTTTTGGGTCATAAAAATTATTAAAACCCTTAGGAAAAAGTTTCATAATTTTTATGCATTTTTTGCTATTTTTAATTAATTGTGCAAGTTAAATGAAAATAAAAGGGAATAAAAATAAATAAAAATGAAAGTAAGCTAAATGAGAGGCTGAGATGCAATCTGGGAAAGAGACAGTTGACTTGGCGCGTGATCCAACGATCAATATTTAAATCTGACTAATTAAACTATTAATTCCAATTAATTAAGTTAAATGACAATTAAAGGCTAATGAGGCAATCTGAGCCCTTGGCCCACACAAGGGAAACCTGATCCTATGGCCCAAATTTGAAATACGCTAATGACTGAACTAAACCCTAATTAGGGAATGCTAATCTCAGACGGCCGGAACAGTGGTTCCGGTCGTCTTCTCCGGCGGGTTGAAAACCCTAGAAAACGCCACAGGCCACCACTCATCAAATTAACTGCCCAGAAACGTTCCCCTCCCCAAACTAAACCTTAATCCATGATCAAAAAACATTTATCCAGCATGAACAAAGAGAATCGAAACCAAATACATTCACGGACAAAATTTCAGAGAGGCACAAAATGCTCATTTTCACACCATTTTTAAATCTAAACACATCACCATGATCCTTGAAGCATGCACTTTCACTTTATAACAAAAAATCAGAGCTTTGAGAGAAAAGTTTCATGGCCATACCTGAGGTGACAACTCCTGTTTCTGGGCTTTCAGAGCAGTTTCTTGATGCAAGCTAGCTCCAATGACTCCCCTGGTGCTAATGGCAGGCTTGGAATGAACTTTTGCAAGCTATTTCAAGAGGTACCAAACTGATATAGCAGAAAGTGAGCTTTGTGTACAGGCTGCTTTAGTTCAAAGTAAAGGGTGGTTTTGACTCCTTATGGTATGCTTGACTTGTTGGTGAAGGAAAATGAAGTGTTTGATGGCTGGATAGTGAGATTCGAAGAGAACTGGTTCTGAGGGAGGGGAATGGTGAAGCTCAGGTCAGGCTTGTTTCAGGCTTGAACTTTGGTGGTTTTAGGTCTATGAAGTGTGGTGAGATGATTGGTGAAGATGGTTCTTGTGTTTTCAAGCTGTGGAGGCAGATTTGAAGACAAATGCAAATGAGGAGTGTTTTTGTGTATGTGTTGAATGAATGAGTTTCAGCCTTGCTAGATGAGTGTTATGGCCAGCATTTGGAAAGTATATTTTAATCCCATAGGTCAGATGATGTGACCTGGCCTATGGTGATTGGTAAGTTTGCTTTTGCTCAAAAGTCAAATTTGGTGTAAGAGAGGTATGGCTCATGATCTAGGCAAGTACAAGCATGGCTCTGGTGCAGCAAGATGAGGTGAGAGGCTAGCAAAGTGCAGTAACCAATGCAGCAAGTTGTAGGAAGCATGATCATGAGTTTTTGCAAGTTGTGGCTTTTGGTTCACATGTGACTATTTTTGCTACACAAACCATAAACATGAGGGATTCTTAGTCCAAATCTGATCTTTAGTGTCTATGTGATGTTTGCATACTGGTTTGAAGTGAATTAGAGGTCACAAGAGGCATTGGTTCATGATCTTGCAAAATTTCCATTTGAGGCATGCTTTGAAAATCAATGATTTTGGCCAACTTTGTCACACCATAACTTTTGATCTAAGAAGAGTTTGATCATGTTCTTGTACTTTTTGAAAAGGGAAAGATGAGATCTACAACTTTCATGACCAAAGTTTTTCCATTTGAAGCATTTTTGGATCAAAAATCAAGGCTTGAAAAATGACCTAAAATGATGCATTCTTGAAAAGTCAACTATGCCCAAAAAGTCAACATTTGCAAAAACCCTAAATTCTTGATTTTTGTGAACTTCAACCTTCTTCCATGATCAAATAAAGATCATATACACTCAAAATGATGAAGATCACCCATTGGTTGGGTCATTGGGGGCCTCAGATGCCCTGATTTTGCACTGACTTGTCCAGAAAGTCAACCCTTGATCAGATGACTTCCCCATGGAATTTCTTCATGAAAATTGATATGCATACTCCATATACCATATAGAGACCAATGGAAACAAGAATGACCAAAAAATTTGGGGTTATGTCCTCTGAAACCAAAACCCTAATTTTAGGTCAACTGTGCAGTCTATCCTGGCTCTGCACCCACTCAAACCCTAGTTCTTGTGATTCTTGTGCATTTTTGACTTTGAGGAGATGGAATATGATATAAGAACACACATGGATCCCTTTGAAGTGATTGGTTGCCTTTGGAGTGGCTCAGGAAGCCCTGAGATTGCTCAGATCACAAACCCTAGATGCAGATGACTTAGAAACTATGCAGTGAATCAAAAATGAAACATGAGATGATATGATTGAGCTTATGCATATGAGAATGATCACAAGCCATGGTGTGAATGGGTGAGGGAAAATTTGGGGTGTTTACAAACTTAAACTTTACTTTACTTGTAAAATCAAAGTTCTTAACACTTTGACAGTATTGACAAAACAAACCATAAACCAATCACAAATACTAAGAGTAGTTCGACAGAATAATTGCACATGTGTCCCAGGACTTGTTTGGTTGGTCCTGCAAGTAACCCAGTTTTCTGAGAAATTGGTTAACCAGAGGTTGTTCGCCAGAAATCACCGCGAACAAATTGGCACGCCCAGTGGGACAGTGCAGTTAATAAAATCTAATAGAGAACTTCTTAGACAAATTGTTCCTTGCTACGTTGTATGATTCTTAGAAGCGGTAAACTAGCCGTAACCGACGTAGAAAGACCAAAGAGAACAAGAAGAAGAAAGATGGCTAACTTGCCAAATGCTTCAAACAATCCTGACAAAATAATACCAGTTTCCAATCCTATCCCTTCGTCAGGAACAATACCAGTTTCTGGCCCTGTTTTAGAACATATTAGTTCTCCTTTGGGGGATTCCATACCAACGGGTTCAGGATCCCAGAATGCGCCTAGTTCTTCCACCATGGGACACGCCAGACCCCTTGGAACCCCTCCCCCTGGAGGAAATACCTTCAGGCCATATCTGAATTATTCTCAGCCCTTGACTGGGAGGGAACAACCATATGGAATGCCAACTTCAATGATGGCAAGCCTACATAATTCGTCACCATTATTCTCTGACGCTATGGTTCAAATGTCATCACCATTGCAGGGATCAGGATATGGTGGAAATGGAAATAGAATGAATCAAGTTCCACCAGGTTTCCATATGCCCACTATGACAAACCATTCTGCACAAGTAATTCGTCAACAGATGGATGAAAGCAATCATGATATGGTGCAGGCTTTGACACAACAAATGGGAGAAGTGTTCAATCCTTTAATACAAAACACTACCCAAACAAACCAAATATTGGAAGAACAGATGGCACGCATTGCTGACTTTTTTGGAGTCCCTCAAGCACAACAAAGAATGCAATTGAATCAGAATCCTGCCAATAGGGTTGTCGAAGAGGAACTTACTATAAACCAAAGGCCATTAGGAAACCCTCATGAAAATCCCAGGGGCCAAGAGGTGATAGTTGAACAGCCTAATGTAGAAGAGCCCATTCGACAGGAACCAAGAAGAATAATAGTCCAGAGAGACCAAAATGCTGATGAAATATTACAGTAGAGAATGTGTTACAATAACATGCCTGTCGAAAATAATATTGCCACCATGGTTGAGAGAATAATGGCCCAAAACGGAGTAAACGTAGGATTACAAAGGCCTAGTTATACTTCCCCCTTGTCTGAATTTGTCTTACAACAAGAATTACCACCAAGGTGGAAAGTCCCCAAATTCACCAAATTCTCAGGGGATACTAGTGAGTCCACCATAGAACACGTAGCGCGTTATTTGATAGAGGCAGGAGAGATTGCTAATAATGAGAACTTAAGGATGAAATACTTCCCAAGTTCTTTGATAAAAAATGCTTTCACTTGGTTTACTTCTCTTCCTGCAACTTCAATCTTCACTTGGACCCAATTAGAAAGATTGTTCCATGAACAATTTTATATGGGACAAACCAAGATAAGTTTGAAAGAGTTGGCAAGTGTCAAAAGAAAATTTTCTGAACCTATAGATGACTATTTGAATAGGTTTAGATTATTAAAAGCCAGATGCTTTACGCAAGTGCCGGAACAAGAACTAGTCGAAATGGCTGCAGGGGGTCTAGATTATTCCATAAGGAAAAAACTGGATACCCAGTACTTGAGAGACATGGCACAACTGGCAGACAGAGTGAGGCAAATAGAAAGACTAAAAAATGAAAAGTTTAGATCAAATAAAAACAAGAAGGAAAGAGTGGCCTATGTAGGAATAGTTCAAGAAGATGATTATGACGAAAACGAACCAGTCATTTTCGACCAGCAAGAAATTGATCTGGCAGAATTAAAACAAGGCCCTCCATATTCTTGTAAAGTTTTAGCCCCGTCGAATGGAAAAAATCCAGTCGAAGTGGAAAAGAATGACAGGTTCCCTAAAAGAACCTATACATTCGACATCACCAAATGTGATGAAATATTTGATTTATTAGTCAAAGATGGTCAATTAATAAAACCAGCAGGCACTAAAGAGCCTCCTGTAGACCAACAGAAAAAGAGAGGTTTTGTAAATACCATAATTTCTTGGGTCATAAAACTTCTCAATGTTACCTTTTCAGGGATCTTGTCCAGAATGCAATCCAAAATGGAAGGCTGAAGTTTGGAGACAAAGCCAAGCAACAGATGAGGATTGACTCCAATCCCATGCAGGTTGTGGAGGCCAATTATGCTAAACCAGAAATGGTAAATGTGGTCGAAATGGAGATCATGGCAGAGGAAAGCTTTGAAATGGTAAAGGTTGCTGAAAGCTTCGACACCAACTTCACCATGATGGAAGCTGCTGAAGGTTTCGACACCCATGTAAATGTGGTGGAAGAGGGTGATGACCTTGCAGACCAGGCTGAGGATGAAGAAGTCAAAGCTTCTGAAGACTTCGACAGTGAGAATGCCATTGAAACTACTAAAAGTTTCGACGAAAGAAATACAGTCAAAGTGGGAAGGAGCTTCAACAAGAAAAACTATGAAAGAGATGCTGAGCAGGGGGTGATCTGGGACACTTTAGGAGAGTCGAATGGGAAGTTCGACTTCATGGTGAAATATTCAGCACCACCAAGCTCCAAAACAGATATCAACAAAATCAAACCCACAGGATGGGGAGATCCTTTCAAAAATGATGACAAAGAGGAGGTTAACAAAACCCTCATTGCCCAAAAAGAGGCCACTAAGGGCCTTGACCAAGATAAGATCAAGACAACAGGGACTGATGATAATTCCCTTACTGTCGAACCAATAAACAGTGGTACCATCAAAACTGAAGAACATTTTGTCGAAGGTGTTGCACACTGCTGCAAATACATCTATAAGGGTGTACACCCAAAAGGCAGAGTGGATCAGTCAAAGGAGAATATCCCAGAGGAAATGATGCTAGTAGAAAAAATGAACAAATTGAAAATCACAACTGAACAAAATGCTGGGATTCATATGGTGGAAATCACTCAGAAGGTAGGACCAGACACCAACAAGGGAAAGAAACGTCAAGAGAAACATCAGAAGCTGGTATACCCAGAAGAGAATGAAAGTCTTGTCGAATTCATCCAGAGGTGTCAAAGGAAGAACGCAGAAGTTATGCTTTGCCCAAGATGCAGTGCTGTGTTCGACAGGAAAGCAGCTGATGACTTAGAAGCAGCAGAAAAGACCCAGAGAAAAAGAAATTGGGGGACAGTCCCACCAACCAGAAACGAAAGATTCGACCCAAGAAGAGGGAAGCATCACATCCAAGGAGTGGGAGAAAGACGTTTCAACACTTATAAACCATCCAACAGACCAAGTGATGACAAATGGGTTCAACCTATAAGGGATGCCCAAGGTCAGAAGGGATGGAAGAGTTTTGAAGTGAACAGGGGTCCTTCAATGGAAGTAAAAAAGGAGGCGAGGCCAAAGTACGTCTCTGAAAACTACAAAGGAAAAAATCCTATGTCCAGGTCCCAATGGAGAAGATTCCAAAGGCAGAAGAAAATTGAAAAAGAAACTGTGGAACACAAAAGGGTTGGGCAGAAGGAAGCTGAATCAAGCAAATGTGTGCAGATTACAAGCAAGGGGAGACCTCTGGCAAAAGAAGAAACCCCTCAGAAGAATGGATCTAGTGACACCACAGAAATGCAGAAAACAGACAACAGAACGCCAGTGGACGAAGAAGTTACAGATGACTTCAGTTCAGAGTCTGATGCGTCTTTCGACGTAACCTGTAATGTAGTTTCTGTGTTGCCCAGAGACTATGACAGGATAATGGAAGTCGAAGACGAAGAGGATGACATGGCAGATGATAGCATAGGCCTAAAGCCTGTATGCTATTACATAATGAACAATGGCTGTGTCGAAGAGCAAAATGCTTTCTTCGAAAATCCAGATGATGCAATGAAGGCTCACTTAAAGCCTCTTTTCATAAAAGGAAAGGTAGAAAACGTGGGGGTCAACAAAATTCTGATAGATGGTGGAGCAGCTGTGAATTTAATTCCTCATTATATGATAAAGAGGATTGGAAAAGATGACTCCGACACTAAGCCTGACAATATGGTGTTGTCCAACTATGAAGGTAAAGTAGGGACAACACTGGGAGTAATACAACTGAACTTGACTGTAGGATCCATTACCAGGCCTACAATGTTTGTGGTGATAGCATCAAAGGCAAATTACAACTTGCTGTTGGGAAGAGAATGGATCCATGGGATTGGGGCTGTGCCATCCTCCATGCATCAAAGAATAGCAATCTGGAGGCCAGATGGGATTGTCGAAAACATAGAGGCAGATCAGAGTTACTTCACAGCTGATGTGAACAATGTCACTAGTCGTAACTTCGACAAGAACCTAGCCCATATAGCACCATGCAATCCTGCTGCTTTCGACCTAACAGCTTCCGACAACGCTTACTGTTCCATGTACCTCCATCCTACGCATGGTTTCCAGTGGGATAAAGAAATAATTGGGGAGACAAATTACACTTGGGGAACTGCCCATGTCAACCCAACTGGATGGGGGAGTGAGTTCAGTGAAAATGACTGAAGTTTCAGCAATGGAAAGGATTTCGGCTTATATAGCCGAAAAACAACTCAAAGCGGCCCTTGAGGCTGAAGTTAGAAATATGGCTGTCGAAGCCAGCACTCAAGTTGACGAAGAACAACATCCTCAAGAAAATATTGAGGAACAACATGCAAATCAGAGTTTTGAAGAAGATTCTAGTGGCGAATGGCAGAGTCAAAGACTTGATGCCATTTACGATGACGAACCTTTGGGGTTTGAGAAGGATCCATCCTCAACCAACATAAAGATGGTGGCACAGGATCCTTTGGAGGAGATTGATCTGGGACTGGGGGCAGAGAAAAGGCCAACTTACATCAGTGCCAAGATGAATCCTCAACTCAGAGTCAAAATAATCCAACTGCTGAATGAGTTTAAAGACTGCTTCGCATGGGATTATGACGAAATGCCTGGTTTAGACAGAAATGTGGTTGAATTGAAGTTGCCAATACTGGAAGGGAAGTAGCCAATAAAGCAGACTCCCAGACGCTTTGCACCTGAAATTTTGTCGGAAATCAAAGAGGAAGTCGAAAGGCTTCTAAAATGCAAATCCATCCGTACAACAAGGTATGTCGAATGGATTGCTAATATTGTTCCTGTGATTAAGAAAAATGGCAAACTAAGGGTATGCATTGATTTTAGAGATCTAAACTCAGCTACCCCTAAGGATGAATATCCTATGCCAGTAGCAGAAATGCTAGTAGATTTGGCAGCAGGCCATGAGTATTTAAGTATGCTTGATGGATATTCTGGTTATAACCAGATTTTCATTGCCGAAGAAGACGTTCCAAAAACAGCTTTTCATTGTCCAGGAGCAATAGGAACCTATGAGTGGGTAGTCATGCCCTTTGGTTTGAAGAATGCTGGAGCTACTTACCAAAGGGCTATGAATTCTATTTTTCATGATTTCATTGAAACATTTATGCAAGTTTATATAGATGATATTGTGATTAAATCTGCCTCAGGCTCAGACCATATTAACCATCTTCGACAATCCTTTGAAAGGATGAGGAAGTTTGGTTTGAAAATGAATCCTCTTAAATGTGCTTTTGGTGTGCAGGCTGGGGACTTCTTAGGCTTTGTTGTCCACAAGAAAGGGATTGAAATTAATGAAAACAAAGCTAAGGCTATAATGGAAGCGAAAGCGCCATCGACAAAGAAGGAATTACAGTCTCTACTAGGGAAAATCAACTTTCTCAGAAGGTTCATCTCCAACCTTAGTGGAAAAACTCATGCCTTCTCACCTTTACTTCGACTAAAGAAGGAGGGTTTCACTTGGGGGCAAGAACAGCAAGATGCCTTCGACAAGATCAAGGAGTATCTGGCAAATCCTCCAGTCTTAATATCTCCTTGTCGAAAAAGAAGCATGAGGCTTTACATATCAGCATCTGACAGAACATTAGGAAGCATGCTTTGTCAAGAAGATGAACATGGCGTCGAAAGAGCCATTTATTATCTCAGCAGAGTCTTAAATGATGCTGAAACTAGATATAGTGTGATAGAGAAATTATGTTTATGTGTATATTTCTCTTGTACAAAATTGAAGCATTATATAAAACCCATTGATGTACATATATCTTCTCATTTCGACGTAATAAAGCATATGTTGTCTAAGTCTATTCTACATAGTCGAATTGGAAAATGGGCTTTAGCCTTGACTGGATATTCTTTAAAATATATGCCTTTAAAAGCTATTAAAGGACAAGTAGTTGCTGACTTTATAGCTGACCACTCCATACTTGGAGATGAGACAAATTATGTCGAAAAAGAGCCTTGGAAATTATATTTCGACGGTTCCAGTCATAAAAATGGAACAGGTGTTGGGGTATTAATTATTTCTCCCAATAAAATTCCAACAAAGTTCAAGTACAAAATAGAAGGATTCTGTTCAAATAATGAGGCAGAATACGAAGCTTTAATTGTTGGACTTGAAATTTTGTTGGAATTGGGGGCAACAGAGGTCGAAATAATGGGTGACTCTGAGTTGGTGATAAAACAATTGACGAAAGAGTACAAATGTGTCAAAGAAAATTTGATCATGTACTTTGTGATAGCCAACAGACTCCTCAAGAGATTCGACAGTGCAGTCTTTAGACACATTCCCAGATTAGAAAATCAGGAAGCAAATGACCTGGCTCAATTGGCTTCAGGGTATAAAGTGTCGAAGGAAAATCTGATGAAAGTTGTCGAAGTGAGAGGAAAAGTTTTATCCACCAGACTATCCCCATCTGATTTGGAGACAATAATATTGGGATATGGTGATGAAGAAAACTTTGAGATTTTTAATATAGATAATCCAGAGGTAGGAGATTGGAGAAAACCTATCAAAGATTATTTACAAAATCCAAACCAGACAGTCGAAAGAAAGATAAAGTATAGAGCTATAAGTTATGTGCTTTTTGGAAATGAATTGTTTAAAAAAGACTGCATAGGGAGTTCTACTAAAATGCCTAGGAGAGACTGAAGCTTATATAGCTTTGTCGAATGTGCACAGTGGTGCATGTGGTGCACACCAGGCAGGGCATAAGATGAAATGGCTACTATTTCGACAAGGGATGTATTGGCCAACAATGTTGAAAGATTGTGTTTAATTTGCAAAAGGTTGTCAGGAATGTCAAATTCATGCAGGCATACCTCACGTGCCAGCAAATGAGTTACATTCTATTATAAAGCCTTGGCCATTCAGAGGTTGGGCTTTAGATTTGATTGGTGAAATTCGACCAGCCTCTTCAAAAGGGCAGAAGTACATTTTAGTTGGGGTAGATTACTTCACTAAGTGGATTGAAGCCATACCATTGACGAATGTAGATCAGGAAGCAGTCATAGATTTCATCCAGAAACATATAATGTATAGATTTGGAATACTAGAGACTATAACCACTGATCAAGGATCTGTGTTTACTGGAAGAAATATGCAGGCATTTGCAAAAGAGACAGGTTTTAAGTTGTTAACTTCGACACCTTATTATGCCCAAGCAAATGGTCAGGTCGAAGCAGCCAACAAAGTAGTAAGAAACCTGATAAAGAAGCATGTGGGTAAAAAACCCAGAAATTGGCACAAGACTCTGGATCAAATCCTTTGGGCTTGTCGAACGTCTCCTAAGGAGGAAACTAATTCTACCCCATTTAAATTATCCTATGTGTCGCTCCCGATAAAATGGGACTGGGCCCAAATAAAGGTACAGACGCGAACGGTCGGCGAGAGGGACAATGAGAACACACAGCAGTGAACTCACTGGAGATGAATAGAGTCGCCAGCTAGGCATTTTTATCCCGGAGGAAAGGTAATGCTGCATAGACCTAGAAAGATATGGATAAGACGGTTGCGAACCAGAGAGACTGAGAAAGGGGGTTGGTTACAACCTGGGAAGGTATTAGCACCCAGATTGTCCGTCGTACTCGACGGGATCCACGCTTAAAAGATTTGTGTTTTAAAGGGGTAGTGTCAGTGCAATTTGTGTATAAAATAGCTGGAAAAGAATGTACAGGTGTCAGTGTAAAGTGTATAAGTGATGTGTGATATGTATAAATGATGTGTCAGTGTAAGAATGAGAATGAATTGCTCAAGATAATGAGGCTAAAGAATAATGCTGGAAAGAGGGGGAATATACAGAGACTTTTGTTCGATAACTGTTAAGTTATGCCTACATATCCTCTCGTGCAATGAGGAAGTCAGAACACCGTAGTTCGACCCAAAGAGACTGAAAGGTGAATTGACTTGTGAACTGCTTACTTGCCTATGCTCAAGTGTATGACCTGTCTGGCTCAGGTGCTAACTGTCTTGCATTAGACGGAAGAAGCAAGTTCTCGTTTGTGAGTGAAGATGATGAGAAAAGAATCCCGGAGGAGACGATTATTGTTTTTTTTGTGTTTTCAGTCTTTTATTGCTTTTGAAAGTTTTGTCATAGGTTAATGAGCTTAAGCCTAAACCAATGGGTTAGTGAACTCATCACATCTTCCCTCTGATTAGGGGTAATGAGAATACCTTAAGTGTGAAGTCAGATTCTCACACTTAATCACCTTTGAAGTAGGATTAAGATCATTAACCTACTTGTGATTATTTAGATGTTTTTGTGGTTTTTGTTTAGTGTTGAGTAATGAGATTAAGCCATAATCAAGGATTAAACAGACTCATTACACCATCCTAATAGAAGGATAATAGATGAGACTGTTTAAGCTGAGGAAAGCTCCTCAACTTAATCCATGATTAGGGATTAAACTCATGACAAAACAAACCTTTGATTAAGTGGATTTTAGTTAATGGTATGATGATGAAGTGAGTTTTATGATTTGTAAGACAACTTGAGGGGGACTTGTCCATTAACACTAGGGTTAGTCCTTCTTAACCATTTAAGGAAGAATTAGAACCCTAATGCAAGGCCCAAGTTACAAGCTTGATGTCTTGATGATTATTAAGTGAATTGATTAAGAGATTTAAACACATTAAGGGTTTAATACTTAGGATTAAAGTTGTACACTCCATCCTAATAGAAGGATGCAGGCATAAGCTTAATCACAAAGCCTTAAAGCCTTTAGGGTTTAGTCCCTGATTATGAGATGAGAAGAGAAGACTCAAAGGGGACACAAAGGTAAAACTAAGAGGGGAGACTAATCAAAACCCTAATCATTATCATGCTTGGTTGTCCCTAAGGTTTGTGAGGTTTGCAAGAACAATCTTCAATGGAACCACCAGGAAGCAGATGAAAAGATCAGGAGAAGCAAAGTGTCTTGCTTCATTCAAGAAGTCAAGTCACTTGAAGAAAGAAAGTGGGAAGAAGAAGAATGAGCAAGTTCAAACTCAAACACATATAAAAATGCAGCATGGATGCAAGAGAGATGAAAAGAAAAGTTATGAGAAGTGAAGGCAAATTCACTTCTCAAAATCACTTACCACCTGAAATGTTAGAAAAGAAATGCAATGCAATGTAAAATATGATGAAATGACAAGATGAGAAACAAAACCAGAAGCATACACATGATGCTAATGATGCTATGAGATGCTACAAACATGAGGCAGCACATGGAAATGATCATACAAGTTCATGAATGCAGATGAAGCAAGTTAAGAAACATGAACATACATGAAAGGTTATGAAGTGCACATGGCATACAACAAGGCAAATACAAGATGCAATGATCAAACATGCTTTACATATGTCTTATGATGTCAAATGAATCAAATGGATGCTTGAAATGTCATGGCAAGTCATGTTATGCAAGAGAATGCAAGATGTATGCATATGAAAGCCCAAATTAGGGTTCATGTACCAAACATCAAACAAAAGTCAAAATCAGAAGCAAAGCCTAAGATAAAAAATTTAAAATGCCACTCAAAGAACCCCTAATCCTATACTAAACCAATGCCCAAAGGAGGGGTCTCAACTCCTAACCTATCTCAAGATATGAATTTTGCAAGTTTGCTAGGGTTTTAGGGTTCACAAACAAGAAAAATACCAAACAAAATTAAAATGAGGAATCAAATCATGGCCATTTAAACTCAAAAACTACATGCTAAACACAATGCAATTCAAGAAGAATCAATGTCCAACTCTTCATGGATAGGCAGAAATGATTTTTTGAACTTTGGATCAAATTAATGCATAAAAATGGTTTTTATTCAATGAAAAATTCTCAAAATGCATCAAGATCAAAAAAGAAATTTGGTTTGAAGGTTGGACAATGTTTCTAAATGTCTTATAACATTTCATGAATTTTTTGGTGATTTTTAAATACCTAAAAGTATTTTTAATAAATTAATTTCCATTAATCAATTAAAAATAAACTTTTAAATATTTTAAAATACTTTTTAAATGCTAAAAATGAAAATAAAAATATTTTTGTGTCTTAAAAATTAATGAAACTCTTGAGAAAAAGTTTCATAATTTTTAGACAATTTTTACTATTTTTAATAAATTATACAAAACAAATGTGAAATAAATGAATTAAAATAAAGAAAATGGAGAAGTCAACAGAATGGAAGGCAGGGATTGAGTCTGGATTTGAATGGGTTGACCACGCGCGTGAATGAAGGGTCTAGATTCACTCTGGATAAATTAATTTAATTATAATTAATTAAAACTAATTAAAAGGATTAGGGCATAATGGACAGATCTGGGCCACTCGCACACGCGGCAAGTCAAACGGTCAAAGCAATCCAACGCCCAAGATTCAAATGGAATTAATTACAGGGATTAGGGCATAATGATTTTCAGGTGGCCGGAGAAGACCTCCGGTCGTCTTCTCCGGCGGGAACCCCACCTGAAAATCTCCAAAACTCTCAAAACCTAACTAAAACGAAATCTAAAAACATGGAAATGATCCCCACAACTTACTGAATCAAAACCCCAAGCCAAAACTCATTTATTTTTCCCCAAACTCATGAATCGAGCAAAACAATCTTTTAGGTCACAGAGTTTCAGAAAGCAATTAAATTCTCATTTCATCACCATTTTCAAAACTAAAAGCATCAGAATAATCAGTGAAGCATGGAGAACAAGTTTAGAACTTAAAAATCCATTTCTGGAGAAAAAGTTCTTGAGCTACCTGAGTTTCGAAGCTTTCACTCTGGTAAATTTCAGACCTCCCCTCCTTGTGAAATCCACTCCTTATGACCTCTTGATGATGCTTGAATGCTTGGGAGAAATTTATGCTGGCTAGATGATGAGTTTGAACAGCTTCTGCTCAAGCTCAGTTGAAAATGGTGATGGTGATCCACGCTGTTTCAGGCCAATGTGAATGGTTCTTTGTGATCAGGGTGATGTTTTGAGAAGGTTTGTGGAGTTTGTTTGAGTGTTTATGGCCTGTGGAAGATGTTTCGAAGGAAACTGCAGGTTGGGGTGAAAATGGAGAAACAATGTTCTTGCTGGATTCAGGCTTGGTTCTTTGTTGGTTTGGGCTCAATGAAGTATGGTGAGATGATTAGTGAAATTTGTTTGAATGTTTGTGAGCTGGGCAGAGAGATTCGAAGTGAAATGCAAATGGGGTGAGTTTTGTGTATGTGATGTTAGGGCTTGTTTCAGGCTTGCTTCATGTATGAAATGGCCAGCATTTGGATAGTATAAAATAATCTCATAGGTCAGATGATGTGACCTGGCCTTTATTGATTGGTAAGTTCACTTTTGCAAAATGTCAACTTTGGTGTAAGGAAAGCATGGGCTTGGTTCTAGGCTAGTACAAGCATAGGGCTGCGCAGCAAGGTGTGTATGGAAGGCTAGCATGGTTCAGCATCCAATGTAGCAAGTGGTAGAAGGTGTGATCATGAGTTTTGCAAGTTGTTCCTCTTTGGTTCACATGTGACTATCTTGCTACACAAGCCATGAACATGAGAAATTCTTGGTCCAAATCTGATTTTTAGGTCATATAGAATGTTTGTGCATTGGTTTGAAGTGAACTAGAAGTTACAATTTGCCTTGGTTCATGATTTTGCAAATTTCTCAATTGGTGCATGTCTTGAAAATTAGTGATTTTTGTCAACTTTGTCACACCATAACTTTTGATCCAAGAAGAATTAGATCATGTTCTTGTACTTTTTGAAAAGGGAAAAATGTGTTCTACAACTTTCATGACCAAAGTTTTTCCATTTGAAACATTTTTGGATCAAGAATCAAGGCTTGAAAAATGGCATAAAATGACATATTCTTGAAAAGTCAACCATGCCCTAAAAAGTCAACTTTGCAAAAACTTCAAATTCTTGAATTTTGTGAACTTCAACCTTCTTCCATGATCAAATAAAGATCATATACACTCAAAATGATGAAGATCACCCCTTGGTTGGGTCATTGGGGGCCTCAGATGCCCTGATTTTGCACTGACTTGTCCAGAAAGTCAACCCTTGATCAGATGACTTCCCCATGGAATTTCTTCATGAAAATTGATATGCATACTCCCTATACCATATAGAGATCAATGGAAACAAGAATGACCAAAAAATTTGGAGTTATGGCCTCTGAAACCAAAACCCTAATTTTAGGTCAACTGTGCAGCCTATCCTGGCTCTGCTTCCATGCAAACCTCAGTTCTTGTGATTCCTTGGCATTTTTGACTTTGAGAGGATGCAATATGATATAAGAACACACATGGACCCCTTTGAAGTGATTGGTAGCCTTTGGAGTGACTCAAGAAGCTTTTGGATTGCTCAGATCACAAACCCTAGGTGCAGATGACTTAGAAACTATGCAGTGAATCAAAATTGAGATGTGGGATGATATGATTGTGTTTATGCATATGAGATGATCATAAGCCATGGTGTGAATGGGTGAGGGCAAATTTGGGGTGTTTACACTATGGACATGATGCAGTATTGCCAGTCGAAATCTGTTTACAGTCAATACGAATTCAAAGGCATCATGAGATTCCATCTGAAATTTATTGGAGTATGATGATGGATGAGTTGGTTGATTTAGATGAAGAAAGGTTACATGCTTTAGAATTAATAAGAAGGCAGAAAGAAAGAGTCGAAAAGTTTTACAACAAGAAAGTAAAATTCAAAGCCTTTTTAGTAAATGATTTAGTTTGGAAAGTAATCTTGCCCATGGAGAAGAAAGATAAATTGATGGGAAAATGGTCCCCTAAATGGGAAGGACCTTTCAAAATTTTGAGAGTTTTTTCAAATGGTGCGTATGAAGTCGAAGAAATAGGAGAAGACAGGAGAGTGCTGAAAATAAATGGAAAGTACTTGAAGAAGTATAAACCAACATTGCAAGAAATAAAAATAGGAACAGAATGAAATTGCAAATAAAAAACTTGTCTTCGCCAAACAGATGGCGTGGAATAGCATTACATATGAAATTGCTAAAAAATTCTTAAACAATTAAAAATTTCCTAATTCCTATTACAAACTACTGTCGAAGGAAGGTAGCTTTGAGTTCGTCGAATTTTTTCTTCTGAAGCTGAATTCGACGTTCGCAGAGACTCTTACTGACAGTCAGTTCGTCAATCTCCCTGTGAAGTTGTTGGGCTGATTCTGCATGTTGGAGACCCTTTTGGAGTTCACTGTCGATTTCCTCTTGGTTGGGCTGTTGGAGAGTGGCCTGGCGTTCCTTCTCTTGGAGGATTTTCTTTTGAAGTTCAGCAATCTGAGTCTGATAAGCCTGAATGTTATTTTCACACTCAGCAACAGCTTTGGTGTATTCGTCAGAAAGCTTGTTCAGTTCTGAAATTTTGTCTGTTGAAGAAGCTACGATATTCCATTCTGAAACTTGTTCTTCAGATTTGGCTGTAATGTTCTGAGAAAACTTCTTTTTGACGAATCAAATCAGCACTTACAGAATCAATCAATGACGTCAGGTCCATCACCAGACGGCTCTCTTCAGTCGAAGCCTCCAGCAAATTGGCTCGTTTCAGGAGTTTCTTCAGATCATACTGGGCAGAAGGATTTTCAGCCAGGGTCTCAAACAGGTCCACCCCAAGGATTTTTGCTTTGATTTCGTCCATAATGACACTGATGGGTTGAATGTCAGAAGTGGCCCCTGAAGCTGTCGAACCACTGTGAGAAGAATCTTGGAAGTTGTACCTGGAGTTGAGTAGGGCTTTTAAATATTCCAGAGGTTTTCTGACTTTCAAGCTTTCAATCTCTTCGTGTGACAAGCTCGTCGAATCAGTACCCAAAGGGGTTTCTGCAGGAACTTCTGATGAAGTAGGAACATTTTGGGAAGTTCCTCCAAGGCTCAAGTTGACTCCTGGTTGATTCGACAGATCAACTTCTTCTTCGACATTTTCTTTGTCAGCTTCTGTGGTATCAGTTGGATCTTGAGTTTGTACATCCTGACCAAGAGCATCTTCGTCAGTTTCTGGTGCAGTAGCTGGTATTTGAGTGGGCGCATCCTGGTCTGGAGTTATTTTTTCCTCTGCAGTAAAGTCTGGACGAAAGGGAGAATTATTTCCAGAAGATTCAGAGTCACTGAGGTTGAATTCGTCCAAAGTTTGAGGTCCATAGACACCTGCATCTGGGGTGGCGTCTTCTTGAAGCCTTTCAGCCAGAGTCTTCTCAGAATCAGAAGGAACAATTTCTTCTTGGACTGTAGAAGTCTCTTCGACATCAATAACAACCTACAGAGAGCATAAAAGGGAAGTATAAGATAAGAATATATGCAGTCAAGATTGGGAATATTGTATGTCGAAAATAAATACCTGAGGGATCTCAGTGTGAATACTTGAGTCCCCACTTCTTTCGCTCCTTGAGGGAATTTTGTTTATTGGGCTTGCAGGGGGAGTTCGTCTGTGAACTATAGATCTTTGGGAGGCCACTGTTTTTATTTTCAGACCTTTGTTTCTTTTCAAGGGTTGAGGTTCGGGAGATTCATCCTCGGACTCTTCGACACTCATCTCCTTTTCCTCTTGTTTTCTTTTCTTAGCTGGTGTACGAGTGACCTGCAGTAAAAGAAGAGGTATTCAGTATAAAGGAATATTGAGAGACATGAATAAGGAGGTGTTTTCTATTTGTCGAAACCTTCTTGGCAGTTGTGGGAGATTTCTCGACTGTTTTAGAGGAGGTTCCTTCGCCAGCAGCTTTCTTGACAATTCTGACAGCTGAAAGAGAAAAGTTTACATGAACATTGATATAAAAATAAAAGGAGTTAGAGTTAAAAAGAGTAATGTAATTTCTTCGACACCTTCAAGAATGGGTTCTTCGACACTTATTTGTTCTATCCCAACATGAAGGTGCCCAGTATAGTTGCCCAAGTGATACTTCGTCGGAACCACACGTTCGGCAAGTTTCTTGCTGGATTCGCGAAGCAGTTTTAAATCTGATCCACACACAAACCAATCTGGAAATGGAGGGCTCAAAGCCACACCAAATTCTGCAGAAGGGAGTGGAGGGAATTTTGGAGGAAAAGTTATGAATGCAAAGTTGTATCGTGCATGTGGTGGGAGAGATGAAGGCATCCCCAACTTATCCAATTTTTCTGTAAACTTTTGTTTTAAGGTTACTGCTGCTTCGCCTATGGTTCGACGAAGATCATTGGGCCTGTAAATAGTTTCAAAGTACTTTTGAAACTTTTGAATTTCTTTGATATGTTTGTCTGTACCTTTTTTCTTCTTATCCTGCACAAAAGTAAAAGCGTTCGTCAGGAGAGTAGTGAAGGTTGCTACGTCAAAGAATTTGTTGATGTAATATTCCTTCCACCAAACGTCGAATTCTTCAGTACATAGGAAGCTTGGTTGAAAGATGGTAGGGTAAACTTCTAAAGATGAGTCGAAGAATTTGTTGTATAACTCTAAACTTCTGTCGAAGCTCTGAAATGAGTTATAGAATATAATAGAGCCTTTCTTGTGATAAATAGGCTTCGTCTTCGTCTGAATTAATCCAAATTGCCTAGCTACCAGGTTGGGTTGGTAAACAATGAGGGACACCTTAGTGTTGTTTAGACTGTGGTGGGAGAAAAAGTGCCTTGGCATGAGAAAAGCTTCCCAAATGGATATATAGGAGTCTTCGTCCTTCTGGTTCTCCACTGGGAGTTGTCTTGTAAACCATCTAGGACCCACATGTTTGTTGGCAAATGGTGCCATGGAAGGAGTGAACTTGTAGCGTTTGGCGAACATCATGATGTAACTAGTGAATGCTTGTCGAACGCTTATGTTATCATCAGTAGGGGTTAGTTGAACTAACCTAGGCCATTCGACGCGCCTTTCTTTTACTGCTTCTTTGACAACCGGCATTTTGATGGGGATGAAAGTTTCGAAGGTTGCGTTCAACCATAATTGTAGGAGCCAGAAAGGGCCTGTAAGACTAATGTTGCCTTTGTCCTTAAGGGTTTTGAGGTTACTTACACTCTCACTCAAGGATTCATAGAGGTTTTCCAAAAGTAACTCACTCAGGCAGAATGCAACTCCATTATGAAGTTGATTGGCCATGATAATATAACTTCTGGCAACTTGAAGTGACCTAGTGCAGAAGACAAATTTGGCTAGCCACAGGGTAAGGAAAGCAATGTGCTCTCTGTCGGAGACTTCCTCATTGTCTTCACCTTGGTGATGAGTGATAAAAACAGAGTATCCAGCATGCTTTGTGTTGAAGCCTATGGGGTCTTTGTTTAAATGTTCAGGGTTAAAGATTTCTCCTAAAGGGCTGAGGCCAGTAATGGTTGCTATGTCGAATAGGGTAGGAGTCATCATTCCACAGGGTAAATGGAAAGTATTGTAAGTACTATCCCAGAAGTACAAAGAGGCCAACAACATGTTTTGGCAATAGCGTGGACCCTCCTTCGACAGTTGGATCAGGTCATAGATGCCAGTTTTCTTCCAGAACTTTTCTTTGACTTTTTCGACCCTAGTGAGCCAAGCTAAGTAGTCGGAAGGGTCTTTCGTCAGGGGGGGACTCCTAAAAATCCTAGTTTGGTTCAAGTAAGACAGATCTATCTCTGTCGAAGCTATGGGGGTTTCAGGTTCTTTAGACGAGGTTTCGACAGGCTTGGGGTTCTTGCTAGCAGCTATGGGTTTGGAAGCAGAATAACAGGGATAGAAGTCTTTCAAACGGTTAGGGTCAACATTAGGATCAAAAATGGGGCCTAGCATAGCATGATGAACACCAGAAACAGAGATGGGAATCATTACCTGAGACCTGTAAATGCTTGCTTTCTCCCTTTCATTTGGGGGTTCTGGAAAGTATTGTTGTTGCTGCATTTGTATGGGCCCAGATAGTATATGAGCAGGAGGAAGATCAACTGTTTTCTTTGTCTTTTTGGAACTGCGACCAGTAAGAGTCTTTGGAGGAGCCATTGATTGAGAAGATGAGAAGTTTGAAGGAGCAGAAGCTTTGAAAAAGGATTTGTAATGGAGTTTCTGCGTTTGGGTAGGAGAAGAGTTTGAGGATGTGAAAAAGAATGAAATGTTGTTGAAGGTGGTATTTATAGAAGATAAGAAGATGAAATAAATAAATAATAATAATAAAAAAATGAAAAGACTTTTCAGTTGGAAAAGTGGAAACATGCGTTTTGATCTATTGGTGGAAATTAAAAAGTGGCGGTTGGTAGGAGGCCATGATTTAGCTACAATATAGGGTCATGGGAGATTGTGTAAACGTGGGCTAGACATGACGTTTTCAGAAAGTAGAAATCATGGTGTTTTCTTGGGACTCAACAAAGTCACTTTATAATAAATGAGACTGACAGGAAGTCAAAGGTCATTTCGACAGCAAAAGATATTTCTCCAAGAATAGTAGAAAACATCTTTGCTGGGGGGCAATTTGTAAGCTCATAATTTCGACAGGCTGAAATTTAGAGCTTGAGGTCATCTCTGTCGAAGGATGATAAAAGAAAAAGGAATTCAAGAATTGCTGACAAGGTTAAAAGCTCCATTGCTTCGACAGAAGGGCAAATAGTGTTCTGGCAGAGTGAGTTGGAAAGTTGTTTATAGCTAAATATTTGACAGAACAAGGTTGTCTTTCGACATTTCGACAGAAGAGGGTTTTGACAAAAGGCAGTATTTGACAGATGCTGAAAGAGTTGTTTCTTCTTTAAAGGCTTCGACAGATTGAAGAGGTGCAAGGCTTCGTCACCAAAAGGGAGAATTCAAATTTAAAAAGTGGCAACCTTTGACAGTTGGACACATGGAAGTTTCAGAGAAGAAAATTGCATGCAGGCTGACACTTGTCATTTAGTTGTAGTTTTTCCGTTCTAAGCAGTTACTTTGTTTGTATATAAATAGGATAGTTTGTGTTTAGAATGGGTGTGTGAAAATTGATACAAAATTCCTGTAAATACTCTAAGTACCCAGTGTGAGAGAAAATGAGTTTGATATTTGGAACTATGTACGTTTGAACACCATTTATCCTTTAAGTTATTTAAATTATCAGTTTATTCATCAAGTTTATGTCATTTTTAAGCTTTATTTACTTTTCTGCAAGTTATAGCCTTCGACATTTCTTCTTATTTTTGTTTAAAACTTTCAACTTTATTTCGTTTTAAACTTAAACTTTACTTTACTTGTAAAATCAAAGTTCTTAACACTTTGACAGTATTGACAAAACAAACCATAAACCAATCACAAATACTAAGAGTAGTTCGACAGAATAATTGCACATGTGTCCCAGGACTTGTTTGGTTGGTCCTGCAAGTAACCCAGTTTTCTGAGAAATTGGTTAACCAGAGGTTGTTCGCCAGAAATCACCGCGAACACCTTCTCAGAGGAGCATGATCCACACCTGCCTACAGTTTTATGATCCTCCTTTGAGATGCTTCACATTTTCAGACTTTCAGCTAGGGCCTCTGTTGGAGGAGTTTTCAACATTGATTGGAGTACCTGTCAGGGGTGGAGTCCCCTTCAACCCAGAAATGACTTCTCCCAGCAATGGAGAAGTAGCAAAAGCACTGTACCTGGAGCCTACTTTGATTGAGCAGAACATGATAACAAAAGCTGAGATCCCTGGTTTACACTTAGACTTCTTGATTTCTCAGGCCATCCTGAAGGCCTCTTTGGGAGAATGGAGGGCAGTCTGTGCACTGTTAGCCCTCAGCATATATGGGGTTATATTGTTTGCAGATGAGCCCAAATTTATCAGCAAGAATGCCATTCATCTTTTCCTTCTGAGGAACCCAGTACCCACATTGCTGGGAGATTTCTATTACTCCATTCATCAGAGGAATGAGAAACAGAGGGGGAAGTTAGTGAGGTGTTGTGCACCTTTGTTTCACACCTGGCTGCTCAGACATCTACCCAAGACAGATGCCTTCTTGAATCCTCACCAACAGAAGAATTTGGCTAAGAGACTTATTGGTTTGTCTTCAGATGACATCAGATGGTGCACCCAGAGCACCAAAGGCAAAGACATAATCACCAGCTGTGGGCAATACCCAAATGTGCCTCTGGTAGGAGTAAAAGGTTGCATCAACTACAATCCTTTGTTGTTTAAGAGACAACTGGGCTATGCTTTGGTTCACCCTCCTAGGGTGCAAGATTTAGCTGAGACCCTGTATTGTGAGATAAATCCTAATGTAGCTGCTGTCAGACAGGCATCCTGGGCTTGGGATAACATCCAGACAAAAGGGATGGCTATTCTTGGAAGGTGCAATAATGTTGCTTCAGCTCAGTACTATGACCGGTCCCGTACTAGAGCTCAGATTACTGGAATGCCTTTCACCATTGAGGATATACCTGGACCATCAACAGTATAGCCAACAACCACTGTCAGCCTGGAAGAGTTTGAACAGCTAAAGGAGAGGAATGAGAATCTGTCTCAAGCTCTGAAGAAGACCCTCTGGGAGAGGAGTGATGGTCGTCTGGACATTGAGAGGTTGGAGAAGCTTAGGGTGGAGCATCTGGACAAGATTGAGAAAACAGAGGACTACATCAAGAAAGCAAGAGCTGGGGAGCAAATATTGAAGAATGCCTGTAAAGAGGCCAAGCTTCAGAAGGCTAGGACTGATCTCTATCTGCAGGAAAGTCAGGCTAGGTGGGTCAGGATCACTGAAGCCCGTACACAAGAAGATCAGAAAACTCAGGTTAGGAATGAACAGTTAGAGGCCAATGAAAAGAAGCAGCAGGAAGCTTTATTAGCAGCCAAGAAGGAGATTTCAGAGTTGAAGCTTAAGGCTGGTTTGAAGAGATTAAAGGATCAGGACAGACACAAGAGGCTGACCACTGCCATTGCCACCAGGAACCTCCTCATCAGAAACATCACAGAGCATCCAGCTGGTCCAGTGACTGAGGCACTTCTGAAAGAGGTTAAGGAGGATGAGTTTGGGCTAGATGTCTGACTTTTTGATTGTTGTTGTTTTCATTTGATGTACTTTTCTTTTGTGTTGTATTTTGACCCTTCAGGGGCATATGTTGTAAAACAAACTATGTATGATTCACCATTTGTAATATATTTTAGTTTGTTTCCATTATGGGGTTTCTTTTTTCTCAACAACATCAAAGCATCTTCCTCGAGGTCTGGAAAGGTCAAAACCAAGAACCAAGCCGGATACCTTGGAAAACAAATAAGCATACTGCATTGCATACTAACTCTTGTTTTGTTTTGTTTTGTAGGTTTTGTTATTATTTTGTTTGTTTCTAACTCTGTTGTGCTTCAGGAAATATTGCTCGTCGCCGGGTGTTCCCTGTCAACCGTACGCACCGGTACCCTACTCGCAACAACCTTCCTGGTATCCAAATGGATCAAGTACAGCAAGACCTGACTAAGGTCAGAACTCAGATGGCTAATGAGAGAGTGGAGATGAGGAACCAAATGGCTCAATTCATGACTGTGATGACTGGCCTGGCCCAGAGCCAAGAAAGGTTAAGGTCATTGGTAGAAAGACAAACTCCCGAGGAACCTCATCCTGGGACTGGAGGGACTAGTAATAATGAGGGAGGTCAGCCTCATGTTAACCCACCAGTATTTGGACCCCATCTAGATCCGGAAGTCAACATCCCAAGAAATGTACAGGGCAACACTGCTGCAGGCAGGATCTTGCAAGAAGATCCTCAAGCAGAGCAGTTTACTGTAATGGGAGTTGGGGATGAAGTCTATGATAGGAGGTTTGATGAAATTGCTGAGAAGTTGAGATCTCTGGAGTCTCAAAATTCCTTAGGCTTCGATGTAATGGATATGGGGTTAGTAGATGGGGTAAGAATTCCCCACAAGTTTAAACCCCCGTGCTTTGAGAAATACAATGGAACTTCCTGTCCACGAACTCACCTGCAGTCCTTCCTGGGAAGACTTAAAGCTTATACTATGGATGAGAAGCTGTGGATGTTCTACTTCGAAGATAGTTTGACTGGGGCTTCAAGAGAGTGGTATTCACACTTGACCAGAGCTACAATCAGATGCTGGAAGGACCTAGCTGAAGCTTTCATCAGGCAGTACCAATACAATCTGGACATGGCCCCTAACAGGACCCTTCTGATGGGAATGTCTCAATCCTCCAGGGAAAGCTTCAGGGAATATGCCCAAAGGTGGAGACAGCTTGCTGCTATTGTCCAACCACCCATGTCGAAAAGAGAAATGGCCGAGATGTTCATGAATACTCTGCAAGGAACATATATTGATAGGCTAGCTTCCTTTTCTTCCACCAGTTTTGCTGACGTAGTTATAGCCGGTGAAAGAATTGAGAGTCTATTAAAAATGGGCAAGATTTCTGATAACGGTGCAAGTTCATCCAGTAATCCCAGGAAGCCTTTTGTGGGACCTCGAAGAACCGGTGAGACAAATGCCATCCATGCCAGCAGGGGCGAACCTCAGTATGTTCATAGATCAGTAGCAGCTGTCACCATTCCAGCTCCGATTCCTCAACAACCAGCATATCAACAACAACAACCACCACATTATCAATATCAAGTTCAGTATCCGCCACAGAGAACCTACAACAATAGCAACAGCAATCAACAACAAAGACCCTTTCAGTAAAGACCGTCGCAGGCAAACAGGGTGATTGACCCTATCCCTATGCCTTATGCTGCCTTATTGCCATAACTCCTGAAGCTCAACTTGGTTGAGTTAAGGACATTGGCACCACCAGATCCCTCCAATCTCCCAAGGAATTATGATGTCAACGCCAGGTGTGCTTTCCACTCCAATGCACCTGGCCACAATACTGAAAAATGCAGGGCCTTACAAATGAAAGTCCAAGATCTGGTGGATTCTAAAGCCCTCAACTTTGCACCCCCTCCAAATGTCAACAAGAACCCTATGCCTAATCATGGCGGGCCGAGGATTAATACCATTGAGGAAGACAAGCCATCTACTTTAATCACCAGTGTTGCACAGATTCGAACACCTCTGGTTGAAATTAAAGCTCAGCTTCTAGAGTGCCAAGTGTTCCCCGGGTGTGAGCTCGGTTGTGGGTATTGCAACATTGCAGTCAACGGGTGTGATAATTTGAGAAGCGGCATAGATGGTCTTATCAAGGATGGTATCCTTCAGATCTCAACAACGGCGCCTACAAATCCAGCAATTCCTTTGACAATAATTCCTGATTCTTCTACAACAGCAGCAATAATCATTCCTACTGATTCATCAATATCATCAGCAATGGCTCCGTCCATCACTTCAACAAATAAAATGTCAACAACCCTTTCTTCTACAACATCAACATCCATTTATTCAGCCGAATCTTCTACAACACCAGCAGAAATTAATGAAGATATCTCAGCAGTCACCATCTACTATGATCCATCAATTGTTCTTCCAAATAGCAACTTTCAGCAACAAACAGTGGCACCTCCTGCCAGTTCACCAGTCACAATTTACTACGATCCACATACCATCACAGTACCCCCCTCTGCAGCAGTCAGTCCAGTTACCATTACGGTGCCTGGACCAGTTCCATATGAAAGCAGTAATGCCATACCTTGGCATTATGGCTATGACCTTTACTGCAACGGGGAGAAAATCACTTTGGATTCTTCAACTTCTTCTCCACAAATTGATAATGTTAGGGGAGGCAGAGGCTTCACCAGAAGCGGACGCCTTTTTGCCTCACAAACTCAGAGACCTAATATTGAAGCAGAAGCTGCTGCCAAAGCAAAAGGAAAGAGTGTGGTACTTGAAGAGTCGACTGTCAAAGAAACTCAGAAGACATCTTTTGAACAAGATGCAGACGAGTTTATGAGAATCATAAAAAGAAGTGATTACAAGGTGGTGGATCAACTTCACCAAACTCCCTCAAAAATCTCCATATTATCCCTGTTGATGTGTTCTGAAGCTCACAGGAATGCATTATTGAAAGTCCTGCACGCAGCATACGTGCCAGAGGAGATTACCGTTAATCAGCTAGAAACTGTGGTAGCAAATGTCAACACCAGTCATGGACTGGGTTTTACCAATGCTGACTTAACAACTGAGGGACGTAACCACAACAAGGCTTTAAATATCACCCTATAGTGCAAGGGTGCCGTTCTATCTCATGTACTGGTGGACACTGGGTCATCACTCAATGTTCTACCAAAGAAGGCCTTAGTGAAGCTGGAGTACGATGGCTTGGCACTGCGTCCGAGTAATTTGGTGGTGAGAGCATTTGATGGCTCTAAAAGATCAGTGCTTGGGGAGATTGATCTGCTTGTGATGATTGGCCCGCAGACTTTTAAAATTACCTTCTATGTGATGGACATTCAGCCGGCCTACAGCTGTTTGTTGGGTAGACCCTGGATCCATGCCGCTGGCGCTGTTACGTGTACCCTTCACCAGAAGTTGAAATTCGAGTGGGAAGGCCAGATCATCACCATCTGTGGGGAAGAAGACATTTTTGTTAGCCATTTGGCTACGTACAAGTACATAGAAATGGATGGGGAGATCCATGAAACTATGAGCCAGGGGTTTGAGGCCCTGAACATTAATGAAGCATCTGCTGTACCGGGAACTTCCATGACGTCTTATCAGCAAGCCCGGAAGGTTGTTGAAGAGGGTACTGCCCAAGGCTGGGGCAAGCTGCTGCCCGTGGAAAAGAAAGAAGACAGATTTGGGTTGGGTTACAGACCAACTCAACAAAATCCGAGGCTGCTAAAAAGCCCAATTTTGTCAGCGGGGGGATGCTCACCCCGGATGCTGTGAACAACTTGGAAGATGAGTCGGAAGATGAGCGCAACCTGGAGAGCTGGATACGTCCAAGGATCCCGGGGAGCCAAGTCCTTAACTGGTATTCCCAGGAAATTATAAGGGTTACTCCCGCAGAGTAATTATTATTTCCTGTATTTTAAGCATGCATCAAGTCTTGCATCTTGCCCAAGATGTCAAGACTCATTTTGTAATCGGGCCATCTTGTAATTTTGTGCAAACAGATCAATCAATGAATATCGGACATCTTTTGCAAACAAGTCTCTTTTTCGCTCACTATCTTTTCATTTTTCTTTTTGTACAAAAATAAAATGGCAATGTTTTTCAAAGTAAATAACTTCATTTTCACTTTTTCTAAACAAGATTAAAATTGATCACTAAAATAAACCAATCTAAACCCTTGCAGAGAGTGCCTTTCAGATTGCACCGACAACAACACTGCTATGACTTCGTATGACTTTGACAATCCAATCAATCAAGCTGGTGAAGGGGTTGAAGAAGATTATGAGCTACCTGAAGAGCTAGCCAGGTTATTAAGGCAAGAGGAGAAGGTTATCACTCCTCATCAGGAGGAGATTGAAACAGTTAATCTTGGCACGGAAGAAGACATGAAAGAAGTTAAGATCGGGGCCTGCCTGCAGGACTCAGTGAAGGAGCAACTGATTGTTATGCTTCGGGAGTATGTGGATGTCTTCGCTTGGTCTTATCAGGATATGCCAGGGTTGGACACCGATATTGTCATGCACAAGCTGCCTTTGAAAGAAGACTGCCCGCCGGTAAAACAAAAGTTGCGCCGTACTCGCCCAGATATGGAAATGAAGATAAAGGAAGAGGTACAAAAACAGTGGGACGCCGGGTTCCTTACTGTGACTAGCTATCCGCCGTGGGTTGCTAATATTGTACCTGTGCCTAAGAAATATGGCAAGGTGAGAATGTGTGTGGACTACCGGGATCTGAACAGAGCCAGCCCGAAAGATGATTTTCCTTTACCTCACATTGATGTATTGGTTGATAATACGGCTCAGTTCTCGGTGTTCTCCTTCATGGACGGATTTTCAGGATACAATCTGATCAAAATGTCACCTGAAGACATGGAGAAGACAACTTTCATCACACCCTGGGGCATGTTCTGTTATAAGGTGATGCCGTTCGGACTGAAGAATGCTGGTGCCACTTATCAATGGGCTATGGTAACATTATTCCATGACATGATCCACAAAGAAATTGAATGTTATGTGGATGACATGATTGCCAAGTCCCTCACAGAAGAAGACCACCTGGTAAATCTGTTGAAATTATTCAAGCGTCTGAGGAAATACTAACTGAAGTTTGTAAACACCCCAAATTTGCCCTCACCCATTCACACCATGGCTTGTGATCATTTCATATGCATAAACACAATCATATCATCTCATATCTCACTTTTGATTCACTGCATTGGTTCTAAGTCATCTGCACCTAGGGTTTGTGATCTGAGCAATCCAAGAGCCTCTTGAGCCACTCCAAAGGCTACCAATCACTTCAAAGGGATCCATGTGTGTTCTTATATCATATTACATCCTCTCAAAGTCAAAAATGCCAAAGAATCACAAGAACTGGGGTTTGTATGGAAGCAGAGCCAGACTAGACTGCACAGTTGACCTAAAATTAGGGTTTTGGTTTCAGAGGCCATAACCCCAAATTTTTTGGTCATTCTTGTTTCCATTGGTCTCTATATGGTATAGGGAGTATGCATATCAATTTTCATGAAGAAACTCCATGGGGAAGTCATCTGATCAAGAGTTGACTTTCTGGACAAGACAGTGCAAAATCAGGGCATCTGAGGCCCCCAATGACCCAACCAAGGGGTGATCTTCATCATTTTGAGTGTATTTGATCTTTATTTGATCATGGAAGAAGGTTGAAGTTCACAAAATTCAAGAATTACAAGTTTTTGCAAAGTTGACTTTTTAGGGCATGGTTGACTTTTCAAGAATATGTCATTTTATGCCATTTTTCAAGCCTTGCTTTTTGATCCAAAAATGCTTCAAATGGAAAAACTTTGGTCATGAAAGTTGTAGATTAGATCTTTCCCTTTTCAAAAAGTACAAGAACATGACCTAATTCATTTTGTATCAAAAGTTATGGTGTGTCAAAGTTGGCAAAAATCATTAATTTTCAAGATGTGCACCAAATGAGAAACTTGCAAGAACTTTGTACCAAGGCATTTGTGACTTCTAGTTCATGTCTAACCAATGTGCAAGCATCATACAAGTTCTAAAAATCAGATTTGAACCAAAAGATCACATGTTCATGGTTGGAAAAGTAAGAGATTTTCATGAAGTTTCAAAAATGATCAAGTTGCAAAACCACTCATCACACTTTCACCAACTTGTTGCCTTGGCTGCTGAACCACCCTAGCCTCACTCACACACCATGCTGCGCCAGCCCACACTCTTGTACCAAGCTAGAACTTAGCCCATGCCTCTCTTACAAAAAGGTTGACAATTTGCAAAAGTGAACTTACCTATCACAGCAGGCCAGGTCACATCATCTAACCAATTGGAATTGTTTATACTATCCATTTGCTAGCCATTTCACATAAGGAGCCAGCCTGAAACAAGCCCTAGCAAGACATTCACAAACTCACCCCATTTTGCATTTCTCTTCGAATCTGTCTCCATAGCTCACAAACACAAAAACCAAGTTCATTGATCAAATCACCATGCTTCACTGAGCCAAAACCAACAAGACCCAAGCCTGAAACCAGCAAGAACATCACTCTTCCATTTTTCACTCTCAAAGCCAAAGCTTTCGAAACTCATTCCACAGGCCACAAACACTTGAACAAACTCCACAAACCTTCTCAAAACATCACCCTGACCACAAAGAACCCTTCACCTTTGCCTGAAACAGCCTGAATCACCAGCACCATTTTCACCTGAGCTTGAGCAGAAGCTGTTCAAACTCATCAACCAGCCAACATAAACTCCTCCTAAGCATTCAAGGATCATCAGGGGACCAAGTAGAGTGGATTGCATCAAAGGGAGAGGCCAGAAAGTTGCAAGAGTGAAAGCTTCGAAACTCAGGTAGCTCAAGAACTTTTTTTCCAGAAATGGATTTTTAAGTTCTAAAGTTGTTATTCATGCTTCCCTGATCATAAATATGTCCTTAGTTTTGAAAATGGTGGAGAAATGAGGATGTAATCGTGTTCTGAAAGTCTTGCCCTAAAATCTGGTTTGTTTCGATTCGTGAGTTTGAGGAAACATAAGTGTTGTTGGTGATGGGGTTTTGATTCAGTGGGTTATGGGAATCATTTCTGTATGCTTGGTTTTCATTTTCGTTGCGTTTTGAGATTTTTAGGGATTTTCAGGTGGGGTTCCCACCGGAGAAGACGACCGGAGGTCTTCTCCGGCCACCTGAAAATCATTAGGGTTTTAATCAGGTCATTAAGTGCAGTTTGAATTTCGTGCGTAGGATCAGTTGACCTGTTTGACTTCGCGCGTGTACGTGTGGCTCAGATCATCCACTTAACCCTAATCTTAATTAATTAGGTTAATTATTTCAATTTAGCAAGTTTGAATGTGATCCATCAGATCTGGCGCGCAGTCAATGGTTTCATCTCCAGATTCAATCTCAGCCTCTCCTTCTGCTTACTTCAGTTTATTTCAATTTTTATTTCATTTTTTCTCACTTAATTTGCATAATTTATTTAAAATAGCAAAATTGTTTTAAAAATTATGAAACTTTTTGTCAAGAGTTTCATTAATTTTTAAAACACAAAAATATTTTTATTTTCATTTTTAGCATTTAAAAAGTATTTTAAAATATTTAAAAGTTTATTTTTAATTGATTAATGAGAATTAATTTATTAAAAATACTTTTAGGTATTTAAAAATCACCAAAAAATTCATGAAATGTTCTAAGACATTTAGAAACATTGTCCAACCTTCAAACCAAATTTATTTTTTGATCTTGATGCATTTTGAGAATTTTTCATTGAATTAAAATCATTTTTATGCATTAATTTGATCCAAAGTTCCAAAAATCATTTCTGCCTATCCATGAAGAATTGGACATTGATTCTTTTTGCATTGCATTGTGTTTGGCATGTAGTTTGTGGGATTAAATGGCCATGATTTGATCTTTCATTTTCAATTTGTTTAATAATTTTCTTGTTTAAGAACCCTAAAACCCTAAAAATCTTGTAAAAATCATATCTTGAGTTTGGTTAGGAGTTGAAACTTCTCCTTTGGGCATTGGTTTAGTATAGGATTAGGGGTCCTTTGAGTGGCATTTTCAATTTTTTATCTTAGGGTTTGCTTCTGATTTTGATTTTTGTTTGATGTATGGTTCATAAACCCTAATTTGAGCTTCCATTTGCATACATCTTGCATTCTCTTGCATAACATGACTTGCCATGACATTTCAAGCATCCTTTTGATCCATTTGACATCATAAGAAATATTAGAAGCATGTTTGATCATTGCATCATGTATTTGCCATGTTGTATGCCATGTGTACTTCATAACTTTTCATGTATGTCCATGCTTCCTAACTTGCTTCATTTGCATTCATGAACTTGTATGACCATTTCCATGTGCTGCCTCATGTTTGTAGCATCTCATAGCATCATTAGCATCATGTATATGCTTCTGGTTTTGTTTCTCATCATGTCATCTCATCCCATTTTGCATTGCATTGCATTTCTTTTCTAACATTTCAGGTGGTAAGTGATGTTGAGAAGTGAATTTGCCTTCACTTCTCATAACTTTTCTTTTCATCTCTTTTGCATCCATGCTGCATTTTTATATGTGTTTGAGTTTGAGCTTGCTCATTCTTCTTCTTCCCACTTTCTTTCTTCAAGTGACTTGACTTCTTGAATGAAGCAAGTTGCTTTGCTTCTCTTGATCCTTTCATCTGCTTCCTGTTGGTTCCATTGAAGATTGTTCTTGTAAACCTCACAAACCTTAGGAACAACCAAGCATGACAATGATTAGGGTTTTGATTAGTCTCCCCTTTTAGTTTTACCTTTGTGTCTTCTTTGAGTCTTCTCTTCTCATCTCATAATCAGGGACTAAACCCTAAAGGTTTTAAGGCTTTGTGATTAAGCTTATGCCTGCATCCTTCTATTAGGATGGAGTGTATAACTTTAATCCTAAGTGTTAAACCCTTAATGTGTTTAAATCTCTTAATCAATCCACTTAATAATCATCAAGACATCACACTTGTAACTTGGGCCTTGCATTAGGGTTCTAATTCTTCCTTAAATGGTTAAGAAGGACTAACCCTAGTGTTAATGGACAAGTCCCCCTCAAGTTGTCTTACAAACCATAAAACTCACTTCTTCATCATATCATTAAATAAAATCCGCTTAATCAAAGGCTTGTTTTGTCATGAGTTTAATCCCTAATCATGGATTAAGTTGAGGAGCTTTCCTCAGCTTAAACATTCTCATCTATTATCCTTCTATTGGGATAGTGTAATGAGTTTGTTTAATCCCTGATTATGGCTTAACCTCATTACTTAACACTAAACAAAAACACCAAAAACATTCAAATAATCACAAGTAGGTTAATGATCTTAATCCTACATCAAAGGTGATTAAGTGTGAGAATCTGACTTCACACTTAAGGTATTCTCATTACCCCTAAATCAGAGGGAAGATGTGATGAGTTTACTAACCCATTGGTTTAGGCTTAAGCTCATTAACTTATGACAAACTTCAAAAAGCAATAAAAGATTGAAAACTCCAAAACAAACCATAATCGTCTCCTCCGGGATTCTTTTCTCATCATCTTCACTCACAAACGAGAACTTGCTTCTTCCGTCTAATGCAAGACAGTTAGCATCTGTGCCAGACAGATCATACACTTGAGCATAGGCAAGCAAGCAGTTCACAAGTCAATTCATCTTTCAGTCTCTTTGGGTCGAACTACGGTGTTCTGACTTCCTCATTGCACGAGAGGATACGTAGGCATAACTTAACAGTTATCGAACAAAAGTCTCTGTATATTCCCCCCTCTTTCAGTATCATTCTTTAAGCCTCATTATCATGAGCATATTCTCATTCTCACACTGACACTTCATTCATGCACTTCATTTTCTTTTACACCGACACCTGTACATCCTTTTCCAGCTCTTTTATATACAGATTGCACTGACACTACCCCTTTTAAAACACAAATCTTTTAAGCGTGGATCCCGTCGAGTACGGCGGACAATCTGGGTGCTAATACCTTCCCAGGTTGTAACCAACCCCCTTTCTTAGTCTCTCTGGTTCGCAACCGTCTTATCCATCTCTTTCTAGGTCTATGCAGCATTGCCTTTCCTCCGGGATAAAAATGCCTAGCTGGCGACTCTATTCATCTCCAGTGAGTTCACGGCTGTGTGTTCTCATTGTCCCTCTCGCCGACCGTTCGCGTCTGTACCTTTATCTGGGCCGGTCCCATTTATCGGGAGCGACAGCTTGGCGACTCTGCTGGGGACCCTTATGCTGCAACCAAGGCTTCTGGTTCTTTTTGTGGGTTCCTCCTAGCGCTTGATTTATTTGTGTTTACTGGGGTGTTATGTGCTTATTTGTGTTGTATACTTGTCTTATTTTTTCCTGCTTTATGCATAGTTGCTTTACTGCTTTCTTTATTGCTTTTGTATATATCATACTGTCATGCTGCTGGCTGGATCTGGTTTTTGTTTTGGTGGGTGGGTGATTCATTGAGAGTTAAGGTCCTATACCTGGGACCTGAGTGACACCTAGGCTAGAGTGAATCATATTCTTTCCCATTCCATCTCGGTCTGGTGCGGGAATATGAAACACGGTTCAGATATGGGTTTCTTCTTGAGAACTCTGTGTTGCAGATTTCCTGCAATGCTAGGGCTATCTGGGAAGCCTGCTAAGTCTGGATGACCTTTTAGTTTTGACCTTCAGAAACTGAGGTGAATTAGAGGAGGAACTTTTATGGTTATTGTAAACACTGTACCTCCGGGTTAGAAGTGTTTACACTTCTCATAACTGATCCAAGTCTGAGGATCCTTGTTTTAGAACACCACCTGTGAGGGGGTTGGGCTGTTTACAGGTTTGCAGGTACCTTGACCTCAGAATACCCTGTTACTTTGTTTATTTAAGAGCACTTCATTTTGGACAGTTCTTGTGATTCTAAACCCTGGACATGTGGCTCTTTATTTGAGTCCCCCACCTTGGTTACTGGACTTATAGACCTCCATCTGGATTTCTTACACACATGGACTTGTATCAGAGCACTTGATCAGATCCATCTCAGTCACAAACCCCTTGCATATCATTTGCATACATAATCATTGCATCATATTGACATTTGCTTATTTGTGTTTCAGGGTATCCATCTTCATTTGGTTTTGGTTTTGACCCCATCTTCAGTATTAACCTATCTTCATCAGCACCTGCTTCAGCTATCAGCTGTCTACTTCAGTCACCAACACCAGCCAATCAGTGGCCCATTCTTCAGTATCATCATCAGCACTTGCCTCTACTCAGTCTCAACATCATGGCACCTAAAAAGAGCAACATCACTTACCACTTCTTCCAACCAGAGTTAGCTGACATCAGGAGGATTCAGACCCTGATCACTCCAGACCATATACCACTGTTCAGGGAACACCATGGAGATATACTTGATATGGTTATGGATCTGGACCCCTCACAGAGAAGCCTAATCCACACTTGCCTTCAGTTTTATGATCCCCCACTGAGATGTTTCACTTTTCAGGACTTTCAGCTGGGCCCTTTACTGGAAGAATATTCATCATTAGTTGGTATACCTATCAGGGGTGGAGTCCCTTTCAACCCTGAGATGGTTTTTCCTGGTAATGAAGAGGTAGCAAAGGCATTGCATCTGGAACCAGTCCTGATTGGGCAGCATATGACTTCTAAGGCTGGAATCCCTGGCCTCCATCTGGATTTCTTGATCTCTCAAGCTACTTTGAAAGCTTCTTTAGGAGAATGGAAAGCAGTCTGTGCTTTATTGGCTTTGAGCATATATGGGATTGTTTTATTTGCAGATGAGCCTCGATTCGTTAGTAAGAATGCAATTCATCTTTTCATCCTGAAGAACCCAGTGCCAACCTTATTAGGGGATCTTTACTATTCAGTGCATCAGAGAAATGAAAAACAGAGGGGAAGATTAGTAAGATGATGTGCTCCTTTGTTCCATACTTGGCTTCTCAGGCATTTGCCCAGGACAAATGCATTTTTGAACCCTCATCAGCAGAGAAACTGGGCTGGAAGACTTACTACTCTAACTTCGGCTGATATCAGGTGGTGCACTCAAATCACAAAAGGCAGAGATATCATCACCAGCTGTGGGCATTTTCCCAATGTGCCCCTGATAGGAGTTAAGGGTAGTATTAATTACAACCCTCTGCTGTTCAAGAGACAACTGGGCTATGCACTGGTCCACATTCCTAAGACACAGGACTTAGTTGAGACTCTTTATTGTGAGAACAAGCTTAATCTGGCTATTGTTAGGCAGGCAGCCTGGGCCTGGGATAGTGTGCAGACTAAGGGGGTGACCATCTTGGGAAAGTGTAACAATGTGGCATCAACACAATACTATGATTGGTCCCATGTCAGGGCTCAATTCTCTGGGATGCCCTTTACTATAGAAGATATGCCTGGGCCTTCCACAACACCACCTCCAGCAACTGTCAGCTTAGAAGAGTTTGAGAAGTTGAAAGAGAGAAATGAGAAGCTGACTCAAGCTCTACAGAAGACCCTCTGGGAGAGGAGTGATGGTAGGTTGGATATTGAAAGGTTGGAGAAGTTGAAAGTGGAGCATTTGGCTAGAATTGAGAAGTCTGAAGACTACATTAAGAAATCTAGGGCTGGAGAACAAATCCTGAAGAATGCTTGCATGGAAGCCCAATTCCAGAAAGCCAGGACTGATTTGTATCTGAAGGAGAGTCAGGCTAGGTGGGTCAGGATCACCGAGGCTCGTACTCTGGAGGACAAGAGGGTCCAAGACAAGATAGAGCAACTGGAAGCTAGTACGAAAGAGCAACAGGAAGCCCTGGCAGCAGCCTAGAGGGAGATATCAGAGCTAAAGATCAGAGCTGGAGTGAAGAGGTCAAAGGACCAAAGTCAACACAAGAAGCTGACTGCAGCTGTTACTACCCGGAACCTCCTTATCAGGAATCTCACGGAGCGTCCGGCTGATCCTGTGACCGAAGCACTTCTCAAGGAAGTTCGGGAGGATGAGTTTGGTCTTGATGTTTGACCATTTGCTTGTTGTTGTTTTCATTCTATGTACTTTTATTTTCTTATGATGTATTTTGACCCCTTAGAGGGTTTGTGTTGTAAAAAGAACAAGTTATGTTATTCCACTTTCTGTAAATATATATTTGTGATGGTTTATTTCATCTGAGTTTACTTCAAAAGCAACATCAACAGCATCTTCAAGGGTCTGGAAGGGTCAAAACTGAATGCCAAGCCGGATACCTTGAAAGCAAATAAGCATACTGCATTGCATGCTAACCCTTTGTTTGTTTTGTAGGTGTTTGTTTTTATTGTTGCTAACTCTGTTGTGATGTTCAGGAATTATTGCTCGACGACGAGGGTTTCCACTCAACCGACCACACAGGTACCCCACCCGTAACAATCTTCCGGGCATACAGATGGATCAGATGCAGCAGGACCTTACGGAGGTCAGAAATCAGATGACCAACGAGAGGTTGGAAATGAGAACTCAAATGACACAATTCATGGAGGTAATAAACAACATGGCTCAAAGCCAGGAGAGGCTCAGAGCACTGGTGGAAGGGAGAAATCAGGAAGATCATCAGCCAGGGACTGCTGGCACCAGCAACAATGAAAGAGTCCAACCACATGCTAATCCCCCAGTCTTTGGACCTCACCTCCATCCAGAGGCCAACATCCCTGTCAATATACAAGGGCCTGCCACAGCAGGGAGGGTACTGCAAGAAGACCCCCAGGAGGATCAGTTCACAGTAATGGGAGCTGGGGAGGAGGCTTATGATAGAAGGTTGGATGAGATAGCCGAGAAGTTAAGATCCTTAGAGTCTCAAAACTCTTTGGGTTTTGATGTTATGGATATGGGCTTGGTAGACGGGGTCAGAATTCCCCACAAGTTTAAGCCACCATGCTTTGAGAAGTATAATGGGACTTCCTGTCCCCGGACCCATCTGCAATCTTTTCTCGGGAGGCTAAAAGCCTATACCATGGACGAGAAGCTGTGGATGTTCTATTTCGAGGATAGCTTGACTGGAGCTTCGAGGGAATGGTATTCCCATCTGACAAGAGCAACTATTAGATGCTGGAAAGACCTGGCAGAGGCCTTCATCAGACAATATCAGTATAATCTGGATATGGCACCCAACAGGACCCTCCTAATGGGAATGTCACAGTCATCTAGAGAGAGCTTCCGAGAGTATGCTCAAAGATGGAGACAGCTTGCTGCTGCTGTCCAGCCACCTATGTCAGAAAGGGAGATGGCTGATATGTTCATGAACACCCTCCAGGGGACTTACATTGATAGGCTAGCTGCCTTCTCATCTACCAGCTTTGCAGATGTAGTCATAGCCGGGGAGAGAATTGAAAGCCTATTGAAGATGGGTAAGATCTCAGACAATGGTGCAAGCTCATCCAGTAATGCAAGAAAGCCTTTTGCAGGCCCAAGGAGGACTGGTGAGACCAATGCCATCCACACCAACAGGGGTAGGCCCCAATATGTTCATAGATCTGTGGCAGCAGTCACCATTCCCGCTCCAGCTCATCCACAACCAGCTTATCAGCCTCCGCAGCAAAACTATCAGCAACAACCTCAGTACCATCAACAAAATCAGTATCCTTCGAGAAATTACAACAACAGCAACACCAACAACAATAACCAGCAAAGGCCATTCCAGCAGAGGCCATCTCAAGCAAACAGGGTGATCGATCCGATCCCCATGCCATATGCTACATTGCTGCCACAACTCCTGAAACTCAACCTAGTTGAGCTAAGGACATTGGCACCTCCAGATCCCAACAGTCTACCCAGGAATTACGACTCCAACGCCAGATGTGCTTTTCATTCGAATGCACCTGGCCATAGTACAGAAAAGTGCAGAGCCTTGCACATGAAGGTACAAGACCTGGTGGACTCTAAGGCCCTGAATTTTGCACCCCCACCCAATGTCAATAAGAACCCCATGCCAAACCACGGTGGTCCCAGAATCAACGCTATTGAAGAAGACAAGTCGTCTTATTTAATAACCAGTGTGGGTCAGATCCAGACACCGTTGGTAGAAATTAAGGCTCAGCTCCTCGAATGTAACATGTTCCCGGGGTGTGAGTTAGGGTGTGCTTACTGCAATATCTCAATAAATGGGTGCGATAACCTGAGGAATGACATAGATGGCCTTATTCAGAGTGGCCAACTTTAGATCACCACATCATTTCCAACAAATCCAGCAATCTCATCAGCAACAGTTCCGGTATCTCCTACAACTGCAGCAACCATTGTTCCCGACAACTCTTCGGTTTCATCAACAAGTACTTCATCTATCATCTCAACTGATCAACTATCAACAAATGTTCCTGCTACAACTTCAACATCACTCCATTTTGAATCTCCTACAACGACAACATCCATCCTTCCGACAATGTCTCCTACAACACCAGCAACCAATCTTGAAGATGTCTCAACTGTCACAGTATTTTATGATCCTGAAAACAACTCTGCCTACAACTCAGAAAGTGCTGCTCCCGTCAGAGCACCAGTCACGATTTATTATGATCCACAAACTATCACAGTTCCTTCTGCGGCTGCCATTAGTCCAGTCACTGTCACAGTGCCTGGACCAGTACCTTATGAATGCAGTAAGGCCATCCCCTGGCATTACGGCTCTGACGTATAATGCGAAGGACAAAGAATCACTCTTGATACATCAACACCTGCACCACAAATAGACAATGTGGGAGGAGGCGGAGGCTTCACTCGAAGCGGACGTCTCTTTGCTCCACAAATTCAAAGACCCACTGCCGAAGCAGAAGCTGCTGCCAAGGCAAAAGGAAAGAGCCCGGTGCAGGAAGATCAAGCTGTTAAGGAAGCTTTGAAAACACCATTCGATCAAGAAGTTGATGAGTTCATGAGAATCATCAAAAAGAGTGATTACAAAATAGTGGATCAGCTTCACCAGACGCCATCCAAGATCTCTATCCTATCACTGCTTATGTGCTCCGAAGCCCATCGGAATGCACTACTCAAAGTCTTGCACGCAGCTTACGTGCCTGAAGAGATCACCGTCAATCAGCTGGAAACCGTGGTTGGAAATGTTACTGCTAGCAATGGGCTAGGGTTCACCAATACTGACTTGACAACGGAAGGCCGCAACCATAACAAAGCCTTGCACATCACCATGGAATGTAAAGGTGCAGTCCTTTCCCATGTGCTGGTAGACACAGGGTCATCCCTTAATGTCTTACCCAAAAAGGCCCTGGTGAAGCTAGAGTATGAAGGATTAGCATTGCGTCCCAGTAACCTGGTAGTAAGAGCCTTTGATGGTTCTAAGAGATCGGTGCTGGGGGAAATCGAGCTGCCTGTGACGATTGGCCCACAAACTTTTACAACGATCTTCTATGTGATGGACATTCAGCCTGCCTACAGCTGTTTGTTGGGTAGACCTTGGATTCACGCCGCTGGCGCAGTAACGTCTACCCTTTACCAGAAGTTAAAATTTGAGTGGGAAGGCCAAGTTGTTACTATCTGTGGGGAGGAGGATATATTTGTTAGCCATCTGGCTACTTATAAGTATATTGAGATGGATGGGGAGATCCATGAAACAATGAGCCAAGGATTTGAGGCCTTGAATGTCAATGAAGCATCTGCTGTATCTGGAATCTCCATGTCATCTTACCAACAAGTCCGGAAGGTTGTTGAAGAAGGAACTGCCCAAGGCTGGGGCAAGGTTTTATCTGTGGAGGAGAAGAAAGACAAATTTGGGTTGGGTTACAGACCAACTCAACAAAATCAAGAAAAGGCTGCTGAGAAGCCCGGTTTTGTCAGTGGGGGGATGCTCACCCCTGATGCTATCAAAAATTTGGAAGACGAGCTGGAAGAGGAGCGCAATCTGGAGAATTGGATTCGTCCAAAGATCCCGGGGAGCAGTATCTCAAACTGGTCTTCCCAGGAAATTATAAGAGTTACTCATGCAGAGTAATTATTATTTCCTGTATTTTTATAGCATGCATCAAAGTCTTGCATCTTGCCCAAGATGACAAGACTCATTTTGTAATCGGGCCATCTGTACTTTTTGTGCAAACAAGATTAATCAATGAAATATCAGACATCTTTTTGCAAATGAGTCTTTTTCTTTTCTGCTCACTATTTTTCCATTTTTCTTTTTGTACAAAAAATAAATGGCGATGTTTTCAAAATGATAACTTAATTTCACTTTTTTCTAAAGCAAGATTAAAATCAAATCACTAAAACGAACAAACTGAACCCTTGCAGAGAGTGCCTTCCAGACAGCACCGACAACAACACGGCTATGACTCCGTATGACTTTGACAATCCGATCAATCAAGCTGATGAAGGGGTTGAAGAAGAGTATGAGCTTCCTGAAGAGCTAGCCAGGTTGTTGAGACAAGAGGAAAAGGTTATTACTCCTCACCAGGAGGAGGTTGAAGTGATTAATCTTGGTACAGATGAAGACGTGAAAGAAGTTAAGATCGGGGCCTGCTTACAAGACTCAGTGAAGAGACAACTGATTGATTTGCTTCAAGAATATGTGGATGTGTTTGCTTGGTCGTATCAAGATATGTCGGGGTTGGATACCGACATTGTTATGCACAAGCTGCCTTTGAGAGAAGAGTGCCCACCGGTCAAACAGAAATTGCGCCGTACTCGCCCAGACATGGCAATGAAAATCAAAGAAGAGGTACAAAAGCAGTGGGACGCCGGGTTCCTTGCTGTGACTAGCTATCCGCCGTAGGTTGCTAATATAGTACCTGTGCCTAAGAAAGACGGCAAAGTAAGGATGTGTGTTGACTACCGGGATCTGAACAAAGCCAGCCCGAAAGATGACTTCCCATTACCTCACATTGATGTATTGGTGGATAACACGGCTCAGTTCTCGGTATTCTCCTTCATGGACGGATTTTCAGGATACAATCAGATCAAGATGTCACCTGAAGACATGGAGAAGACAACTTTCATCACACCTTGGGGCACGTTCTGTTACAAGGTGATGCCATTCGGACTGAAGAATGCTGGTGCCACATATCAACGGGCTATGGTAACATTATTCCACGATATGATCCATAAAGAAATAGAATTTTATGTGGATGACATGATCGCCAAGTCCCTAAATGAAGAAGACCACCTGGTGAATCTGCTAAAGCTATTCAAGCGTCTGAGGAAGTACCAACTGAAGATGAACCCCAACAAGTGCACATTCGGGGTGCGATCCGGTAAGCTGCTGGGATTTATTGTAAGCGAGAAAGGGATTGAAGTTGACCCTGATAAAGTCAAAGCTATTCAAGAGATGCCTGCACCGAAAACTGAGAAAGAAGTTCGAGGGTTCTTAGGTCGATTGAACTACATTTCACGGTTCATATCTCACCTTACAGCAACCTGTGAACCCTTGTTCAAGCTGTTAAGAAAAGAACAGACGGTCAGGTGGAATGAAGACTGCCAGAAGGCTTTTGACAAGATTAAAGAATATCTGCAAGAACCTCCAATCCTTATGCCTCCAGTTGAAGGAAGACCTCTGATAATGTACTTGACAGTACTAGAAGAGTCAATGGGGTGTGTGCTGGGCCAGCATGACGAGTCTGGTCGAAAAGAGTATGCAATATACTACCTGAGCAAAAAGTTTACCGACTGTGAACAACGTTATTCATTGCTCGAGAAAACTTGTTGTGCTTTAGCGTGGGCTGCTCTCCGACTAAGGCAGTATATGTTGACCCACACTACCTTATTGATATCCAAAATGGACCCAGTCAAGTACATTTTCGAGAAGCCAGCCCTTACTGGACGGGTTGCAAGATGGCAAATGATTCTCACGGAGTATGACATCCAGTACACCTCTCAGAAAGCCATCAAGGGCAGTGTACTATCTGAATATCTTGCTGAGCAACCCATTGATGATTACCAGCCTATGAGATTTGACTTCCCTGATGAAGACATCATGTTCATAAAAGCGAAAGATCATGAAGAGCCTGTTCACACTGAAGGGCCTGACCCGGAGGAAGAATGGACTATGATGTTTGACGGGGCTGTTAACATGAATGGTCGTGGTGTTGGTGCAGTACTCATTACACCCAAAGGAGTTCACATGCCTTTCTCGGCAAAACTCACTTTCAACTGCACTAACAACGAGGCTGAATACGAAGCTTGCATTATGGGTCTTGAGGAAGCCATTGACCTCAGGATCAAGACATTGACTGTATTCGGAGATTCAGCTCTGGTAGTTAATCAAACCAACGGAAAATGGTACACCCACCAGGATCATCTGATACCTTACAGGGATTATAAAAGGAGGTTACTGACTTTCTTTACAACACTCAAGCTTGAGTATATCCCTCGGGACGAGAATTAGTTTGCAGATGCTCTGGCTACCATTTCATCCATGATCAAAGTTCAAGCTGCTAACTTTGTACCTCAGATTTCAGTGTCCAGACTTGATAGACCAGCATATGTATTTGCAGCAGATGTTGTCAAAGATGATAAGCCTTGGTTCCATGACATTAAATGCTTCTTGGAGGATCAAACATACCCACCTGGGGCATCTTCCAATGATAAGAAGACTTTGAGAAGGCTCGCTGGTAGTTTCTTTCTGAACACTGATGGGTCTTTATACAAAAGGAACTTTGATATGGTACTCCTCAGATGTGTTGATGAGACAGAAGCAGATTTGTTAATGCACGAGGTGCACGAAGGACCCTTTGGTACCCATGCAGGAGGGCATGCCATGGCCAAGAAGTTGTTAAGATCAGGTTATTACTGGATCACAATGGATGCCGACTGTTGTGCCTACGCCAGAAAATGCCATAAATGCCAGATCTATGCAGATAAGGTGCATATGCCTCCCAATCCTTTGAACATCATGTCTTCACCATGGCCCTTTGCCGTGTGGGGCATTGATATGATTGGCAAGATTGAGCCAACTGCTTCGAACGGACACAGATTCATCCTGGTTGCCATTGATTATTTCACCAAGTGGGTCGAAGCAGCTTCCTATGCCAATGTTACAAGACAAGTGGTAGCCAGATTTCTGAAGAGAGATATCATCTGTCGATATGGAATTCCCGAGCGAATCATTACTGATAATGGTTCCAACTTAAACAACAAGATGATGGCTGAGTTATGTCGGGACTTCAAAATCCAACACCACAACTCTTCTCCTTACAGGCCAAAGATGAATGGCGCTGTTGAGGCGGCTAACAAGAATATCAAGAAGATTGTGCAGAAGATGGTAGTCACATACAAAGACTGGCATGAAATGCTACCGTTTGCCTTGCATGGGTACCGCACGTCAATCAGGACATCCACTGGGGCAACACCGTATCAGCTTGTGTATGGTATGGAAGCGGTCCTACCGGTTGAAGTTGAATTACCCTCGCTGCGGGTACTAATGGATGTTAAACTGAGTGAAGCAGAATGGGTTCGGTCCCGATACGAACAACTGAGTCTGATCGAAGAGAAAAGATTGGCTGCAATCTGTCATGGGCAGTTATATCAGAAGAGAATGAAGAAAGCCTTCGATCAGAAAGTCAGGCACCGAGGGTACCAAGTAGGAGATCTTGTGCTGAAGAGAATCCTCCCTCCTCATACAGACCACAGGGGCAAATGGACTCCGAACTATGAAGGACCATTCGTAGTAAAGAAAGTTTTCTCTGGTGGAGCACTGATGCTCAGCACCATGGATGGTGAAGACTTCCCGTCCCCTGTGAATTCAGATGCAGTTAAAAAATACTTCGCATAAAAAGACCCGCTGGACATAAAAACAGAATGTAAGTCCAGGCAAAAATAGGGCATCCCGGCGAGTCAAAAACAGAATAAAAGACTCGGGCAAAAATAAGGGAAATAAACAAAAAAATGTACACCCGCTGAGCTGAAAAGCCGCATTGGACGGCTCAGGCAAAAATGGGTATCCCGATGGATTGAAAACCCGAAAGGGCGATCCATGCAAAATAAGGGAATAAGCGAACAACTGCATTCTGAATTCGTCTGTATCGCCTACAACTTAGCAAACCTCGAAAGGATCAAGCTTCAATCAGAATCAGCCTCCTTCAGAGAGCAAGACGAGAAGAACGTTGAAAGTCATACGAGTCATGGCGAAAGAGGAAGCTCCTTTGAAAGCGTCGTCAACATCGCCAGCACTTTGTTTCTCAATTTGTAACAGCCTCCTCATTTTAGGAGATATGTTTCTTTGACTGTATCTCGCCAATTCAGGGCATTTGAATTAATAAAATCAGATTTTTCAGTCATGTTTCGTCTTGTACATTTTTATTTGCAAAGAATGTCTGATGTCTCTAAAAAACTGATTGCATAAGTACAAATGTTTTTCTCTAAAAATAAAAACACGTGCTTGCAGGGAATATACTTACTCTCGAAAGTGCTTAACTCCTATGACGGAATCCAGTAAAGGATGCCTTGGGACCATTTGTGCGTTTCCTTATCTTTGCAGGATTGCAGGTATCTAGAACGCCCCTTGGGGCATGAAAGCTTCACCCCAGCAAGCTGACAAATCAATCAACACTCATTCTCAGCACCTGAGGTGCTTTCTCCCCAGCTGAGTTGCCAACAACTTTCCCCAGCTAGTCTGCTACTTGTCACTCCTCCCAGTCGAGTTGTCAAGTATTATCCTCAGCAGAATACAAGATCCAGGGAACCATCTCCCCACAGAATCCTCAGCCTCTATTCAGAAGAGCAACGCATGAAGGAGTCACAACAGAGTACGGAAAGCTTCTACAAACCCCAGCTGGGTCCTATATTACAAGGATATGTCAATCAGTGACCTAGATCCCCAAGCAAATACATCTCACCAGATCTACCGATGATCTCATCCCCAGCTGGGAGGTCCATTTCAAACAGATCAGCCAGAGATCTTCGCAGCAACGGGATCCAAGTCCCGGTTTGGTATCTTTGCATAATCATAGCATTCGCATCATATTCACCTACAAAGCGTAGCATTCCGTCCAATACGGAACATTACGGCCAAAATCAAACACATAGCATAATCATAAGTCATGTTGTGAATCGAACACTTGTGAGTAACGACAATCCGTCAATATACATAATACTTTCCTCAAAATCCCCACCAGAGACCCCAGCAAAAGCAGTTGCCTCACAATTCACAAACACCAGTATATATTCCCTTTTGACACCCGTCCGTTTCATCACTCCCCAGTAAAGTCGCCTGAACTCTCTTTACAAACAAGACCACCCGTACTACAGATACTTCCTGACACCCGTCCGTGTCATACTCCCAGCGGAAAGCCAAAGACATCCCCTTTGCACTCACAGATACTCTTGTATATATACATTTCCTTGACGCCCGTCCGTGTCATATCCCCCAGCGCAGTCACCTACACTTTTACAACCCAGATACTTGTTTATATTACACTCTTCTCCTTTTGACACCCGTCCGTGTCACTCTCCCCAGCAGATAAATACTCAAATATACATCACTCATACCTTCTACTCACACTTATACAGATGCTCGTCCGTATCTTGGATATGCCATCTATATCCCCACAGATTCGACACTCGTCCGTGTTCTTTGTTAACCAGTTGGTACTCGTCCGTACCATCATCTCAGAATATTGCGTCAAGCGTTTGTTTCTACATGATACTCGTCCGTATCATAGTCTTAAGGATGCTCATCCGCATCTTTAATCCATACACTGTGTCAAGCATTCATGTCTTCTTGAATATAGATACTCGTCTGTGTCTACTGTTCCCCAGAAGAGTCCCTTCAGATTCAACACTCGTCCGTGTTCTTTGTTAACCCGTTGATACTCGTCCGTATCATCATCTCTGAACACGTGTCGGTATTTGTTTCTACCCGATACTCGTCCGTATCGTAGTCTTAAGGATGCTCGTCCGCATCTTTAATCTATACACAACATCTAAACACTTATACTTTCTTTTCCTGGTTGTAAACACTCGTCCGTGTTTAATATATCCCCAGTAGATCGCCAACAAAGCAAATTTTCCTTTATCTGACACTCGTCCTGTGTCATGATAAGCCTTGAGAGCAGTCGTACCCTGCTAGGTGGTCGTCCTCCACCTCTTGATGGTCATCCTCCATCATGCTCGTCCGATGGCCGTCCCCATCGTTGATTTTCAGCAGCCGTCCCCTGCTAGGTGGTCGTCCTCCACCTCTTGATGATCGTCCTTCATCATTTTATCCAATGGCCGTCCCCATTGTTGATTTTTGGTTATCTGACATTCGTCCTATGTCATGATAAACCTCGAGAGCAGCCGTCCCCTGCTAGGTGGTCGTCCTCCACCTCTTGATGGTCGTCCTCCATCATGCTCGTCCGATGGCCGTCCCCATCGTTGACCTTTTATCCAGCATTCGTCCTATGTCGCGATATTTTCGGCAGCCGTACCCTGCCTGGTGGTCGTCCTCCACCTTAGATGACCGTTCCTCATCTTAACCCCAACAGAGCAGCCGTCCCCTGCTAGGTGATCGTCCTTCACCTTTGATGACCGTACCTCATCATCTGTTTATTTCATTTATTCTTTAACCCGATGGCCGTCCCCGTCGTGGTCCCTTTTCTTTTTAGCCCGATGGCCGTCCCCGTCGTTGGTTACTTTACTTTATGAACTTGTTGGCCGTCCCCGTCATGTTTCACCAATTCCCGGAAAATCTTGCGACTTTATCTTGATGGCCGTCCCCATCATAATTTCTTATTTTCCCCAGCTAGTCGGTCGTCCCCGTCTTGGCTTTACCTTTTATCCCCAGCATGTCGGCCGTCCCCGTCATCGCTTTATTTCCCACACTTTTCCCAGCATGTCGGCCGTCCCCGTCATTGCTCTTTACCCAGCAATCGTCCTCTGCTCGACGGTCGTCCTCCGTCGCTCACACTTTACAATATACTTTATTTTCCTTTACAATCTATATCCCTTTTCCTCTTCATTTTGTGAGTGCAAATTTTGGACTGTCTTTGGTATTCAACCACAAGTTATCTTGTTTGCCTGTTAAGCCGTAGCTTACATCCTGCACAGCTAACTCATGTTTGAATAGGGGCAGTTGTAAACACCCCAAATTTGCCCTCACCCATTCACACCATGGCTTGTGATCATTTCATATGCATAAACACAATCATATCATCTCATATCTCACTTTTGATTCACTGCATTGGTTCTAAGTCATCTGCACCTAGGGTTTGTGATCTGAGCAATCCAAGAGCCTCTTGAGCCACTCCAAAGGCTACCAATCACTTCAAAGGGATCCATGTGTGTTCTTATATCATATTACATCCTCTCAAAGTCAAAAATGCCAAAGAATCACAAGAACTGGGGTTTGTATGGAAGCAGAGCCAGGCTAGACTGCACAGTTGACCTAAAATTAGGGTTTTGGTTTCAGAGGCCATAACCCCAAATTTTTTGGTCATTCTTGTTTCCATTGGTCTCTATATGGTATAGGGAGTATGCATATCAATTTTCATGAAGAAACTCCATGGGGAAGTCATTTGATCAAGAGTTGACTTTCTGGACAAGACAGTGCAAAATCAGGGCATCTGAGGCCCCCAATGACCCAACCAAGGGGTGATCTTCATCATTTTGAGTGTATTTGATCTTTATTTGATCATGGAAGAAGGTTGAAGTTCACAAAATTCAAGAATTACAAGTTTTTGCAAAGTTGACTTTTTAGGGCATGGTTGACTTTTCAAGAATATGTCATTTTATGCCATTTTTCAAGCCTTGCTTTTTGATCCAAAAATGCTTCAAATGGAAAAACTTTGGTCATGAAAGTTGTAGATTAGATCTTTCCCTTTTCAAAAAGTACAAGAACATGACCTAATTCATTTTGGATCAAAAGTTATGGTGTGTCAAAGTTGGCAAAAATCATTAATTTTCAAGATGTGCACCAAATGAGAAACTTGCAAGAACTTTGTACCAAGGCATTTGTGACTTCTAGTTCATGTCTAACCAATGTGCAAGCATCATACAAGTTCTAAAAATCAGATTTGAACCAAAAGATCACATGTTCATGGTTGGCAAAGTAAGAGATTTTCATGAAGTTTCAAAAATGATCAAGTTGCAAAACCACTCATCACACTTTCACCAACTTGTTGCCTTGGCTGCTGAACCACCCTAGCCTCACTCACACACCATGCTGCGCCAGCCCACACTCTTGTACCAAGCTAGAACTTAGCCCATGCCTCTCTTACAAAAAGGTTGACAATTTGCAAAAGTGAACTTACCTATCACAGCAGGCCAGGTCACATCATCTGACCAATTGGAATTGTTTATACTATCCATTTGCTAGCCATTTCACATAAGGAGCCAGCCTGAAACAAGCCCTAGCAAGACATTCACAAACTCACCCCATTTTGCATTTCTCTTCGAATCTGTCTCCATAGCTCACAAACACAAAAACCAAGTTCATTGATCAAATCACCATGCTTCACTGAGCCAAAACCAACAAGACCCAAGCCTGAAACCAGCAAGAACATCACTCTTCCATTTTTCACTCTCAAAGCCAAAGCTTTCGAAACTCATTCCACAGGCCACAAACACTTGAACAAACTCCACAAACCTTCTCAAAACATCACCCTGACCACAAAGAACCCTTCACCTTTGCCTGAAACAGCCTGAATCACCAGCACCATTTTCACCTGAGCTTGATGTAAACACCCCAAATTTGCCCTCACCCATTCACACCATGGCTTGTGGTCATTCTCATATGCATAAACACAATCATATCATCTCACATCTCATTTTAATTTCACTGCATAGTTTCTAAGTCATCTGCACCTAGGGTTTGTGATCTGAGCAATCCAGGAGCTTCTTGAGCCACTCCAAAGGCTACCAATCACTCCAAAGGGATCCACATGTGTTCATATATCATATCACATCCTCTCAAAGTCAAGATTTCAAAAGAATCACAAGAACTAGGGTTTGAATGGATGCAGAGCCAGGTTTGACTGCACAGTTGACTGAAAATTAGGGTTTTGGTTTCAGAGGCCATAACTCCAAATTTTTTGGTCATTCTTGTTTCCATTGGTCTCTATATGGTATAGGGAGTATGCATATCAATTTTCATGAAGAAATTCCATGGGGAAGTCATCTGATCAAGAGTTGACTTTTCAGACAAGTCAGTGTAAAATCAGGGCATCTGAGGCCCCCAATGACCCAACCAATGGGTGATCTTCATCATTTTGAGTGTATATGATCTTTATTTGATCATGGAAGAAGGTTGAAGTTCACAAAAATCAAGAATTTGGAGTTTTTGCAAATGTTGACTTTTTGGGCATAGTTGACTTTTCAAGAATGCTTCATTTTAGGTCATTTTTCAAGCCTTGATTCTTGATCCAAAAATGCTTCAAATGGAAAAACTTTGGTCATGAAAGTTGTAGATTACATCTTTCCCTTTTCAAAAAGTACAAGAACATGATCAAATTCTTTTTGAATCAAAAGTTATGGTGTGACAAGGTTGGCAAAAATCATTGATTTTCAAGATGTGCACCAAATGAGAATTTTGCAAAACCATGAACCAATGTCATTTGTAACTTCTAATTCACTTCAAACCATGACATAAACATTCTACATGTCCTAAAAAGTCAGAATTGGACCAAAGATCACATGTGTTTAGTTCATGTAACAAGGCATTTTTCATGAAAGTTTCAAAAAGTGACAACTTGCAAAACCACTCATCACACTTCCTACAACTTGCAACCTTGGTTGCTGAACCTTGCTAGCTCTCTCACCACACCATGCTGCGCAGCCCCTAGCCCTTGTACCAAGCTAGCACCAAGCCATACTTCTCTTACACAAAAGATGGACTTTGAGCAAAAGCAAACTTACCAATCACTATAGGCCATGTCAAATCATCTGACCTATAGGATTAAAAATATACTATCCATTTGCAAGCCATTTCATAAAGGAAGCAAGGCTGAAACTCTCTCAATCAACACATACACAAGAACACACCATTTTGCAAATTGCTTCGAATCTCTCTGCCCAGCCATAAAACATTCAAACCATTTTCATCAATCAACTCATCATGCTTCATTGAGCCCAAAGCAACCTAGAACCAGGCCTGAAACAAGCCATAACTCCATTTCACCATTTTCACCCCAACTTGCAGTTTCTTTCGAAACTCTCACCACAGCTCACAAACATCAAAACCAACTCCACAAACCTTCTCCACACATCATCTGGACCACAAACAACCCTCCACCATTGCCAGAAACAGCCTGAATCACCATTGCCATTCTCAACTGAGCTTGAAGCAGAAACTGTTCAAACTCTTCATCCAGCCAACATAAATTTCTCCCAAGCATTCAAGCATCATCAGGAGGACATAAGGAGTGGATCTCACCAAGAGAGGAGGCCTGAAAGTTGCTGGAGTGAAAGCTTCGAATCTCAGGTAGCTCAAGAACTTTTTTTCCAGAAATGGATTTTTAAGTTCTAAACTTGTTCTCTGTGTCTTCCTGATCATGAATATGCCATTGGTTTTGCAAATGGTGATGAAATGAGAATGTAATTGCTCTCTGAAACTTTTGTGCCCTAGTTCTTATTTGTTTCGATTCAGCCTTGTTAGGAAATATAAATTAGTTTTGATTAGGGGTTCTGGTTCGTGAGTGAGTGGGGATCATTTCCCAGTTTTTAGATTTCATTTTAGTTAGGTTTTTAGAGTTTTGGGGATTCTCAGGGGGGATGCTGGCCGGAGAAGACGACCGGAGGTCTTCTCCGGCGGCCTGAATGTCATTTGTGCCCTAATCCTGTAATTAACTCCCATTTGAATTTGGTCCCTTGGATGCTGCTTCCCGCGCGCTTGTGGATGGCCCAGATCAAGTCATTATGCCCTAATCCACTTAATTAGTATTAATTAATATTAATTAAATTAATTTATTCAGAGTGAATCCAGACCCTCCATTCACGCGCGCAGTCTCCCCTTTTGAACCCAGATCAAATCCTGGCCTTCCCTTCTAATTACTTTCATTTTAACCTATTTTATTTTTCATTTAATATCATTTCTTTTCTCTAATTTATTTAAAATAGTAAAAAAGGTTTAAAAATTATGAAACTTTTTCTCCTGAGTTTTATTAATTTTGCAAACACAAAAATATTTTCATTTTATTTTTTATCATTAAAAAAGTATTTTTAAATATTTAAAGGATTATTTTTAATTGATTAATGGAAATTAATTTATTAAAAATATCTTTAGGTATTTAAAAATCACCAAAAAATTCATGAAATATTCTAAGACATTTAGAAACATTGTCCAACCTTCAAACCAAATTTCTTTTTTGATCTTGATGCATTTTGAGAATTTTTCATTGAATTAAAATCATTTTTGTGCATTATTTTGATCTTATGTTCAAAAAATCATTTCTGCCTATCTATGAAGAGTTGGACTTTGATTCTTTTTGCATTGCATTGTGTTTAGCATGTAGTTTTTTGAGGTAAAATGGCCATGATTTGATCTTGCATTTTTCAATTGTTTGGCATTTCTTTTGTTTAGGAACCCTAAAAACCCTAATAACTTGTAAAAATCATAACTTGAGATTGGTTAAGAGTTGAGACCTCCCCTTTGGACCTTGGTTTAGTATAGGTTTAGGGTTTCTTAGGGTGGCATTTTCCATTTTTTTATCTTAGGGTTTGCTTCTGTTTTGGGTTTTTGTTTGTTGTTTGATCCATAAACCCTAATTTGGGCTTTCTTTTGCATCCTTCTTGCATTCTCTTGCATAACATGACTTGCCATGCCATTTCAAACATCCATGTGATTCATTTGACATCATAAGACATATAGAAAGCATGTTTGATCATTGCATCTTTCATTTGCCATATTGTTTGCCATGTATGTTTCATAACTTTTCATGTGTATCCATGCTTCTAAACTTGTCACATTTGCATCCATAAACTTGTGTGAACATTTCCATGTGCTGCCTCATGCTTGTAGCATCTCATAACATCATTAGCATCATGTACATGCTTCTGGTTTTGTCTATCATCATGTCATCTCTTCCGTCTAATGCAAGACAGTTTGCATCTGTGCCAGACAGATCATACACTTGAGCATAGGCAAGTAAGCAGTTCACAAGTCAATTCACCTTTCAGTCTCTTTGGGTCGAACTACGGTGTTCTGACTTCCTCATTGCACGAGAGGATACGTAGGCATAACTTAACGGTTATCGAACAAAAGTCTCTGTATATTCCCCCTCCTTCCTGTATCATTCTTTAAGCCTCATGGTCTTGAGCATTATATTCCAGTTCTTACACTGACACTTCACTTATGCACTTCACACTTCTCATACACCGACACCTGTACATTCTTTTCCAGCTACTTTATACACAGATTGCACTGACACTACCCCTTTAAAACACAAATCTTTTAAGCGTGGATCCCGTCGAGTACGACGGACAATCTGGGTGCTAATACCTTCCCAGGTTGTAACCAACCCCCTTTCTCAGTCTCTCTGGTTCGCAAACCGTCTTATCCGTATCTTTCTAGGTCTATGCAGCATTACCTTTCCTCCGGGATAAAAATGCCTAGCTGGCGACTCTATTCATCTCCAGTGAGTTCACGGCTGTGTGTTCTCATTGTTCTTTTCGCCGACCGTTCGCGTCTGTACCTTTATCTGGGCCCTGTCCCATTTTATCGGGAGCGACAGCTTGGCGACTCTGCTGGGGAACCTTATACTGCAACCAGGGCTTCTGGTTCTTTTTGTGGGTTCCTCCTAGCGCTTGTTTGATTTGTGTTTACTGGGGTGTTATGTGCGTATTTGTGTTTGTATACTTGTTTTATTTTTTATTGCTTTATGTACATTTGCTTTACTGCTTTCTTTATTGCTTTTGTATATATCATACTGTCATGCTGCTGGCTGGATCTGGTCTTTTGTTTTGGTGGGAGGGTGTTTCATTGAGAGTTAAGATCCTATACCTGGGATCTGAGTGACACCTAGGCTAGAGTGAATCATATTCTTTCCCATTCCATTTCGGTCTGGTGCGGGAATATGAAACACGGTTCAGATGTGGGTTTCTTCTTGAGAACTCTGTGTTGCAGATTTCCTGCAATGCTAGGGCTATCTGGGAAGCCTGCTAAGTCTGGATGACCTTTTAGTATTGACCTTCAGAAACTGAGGTGAATTAGAGGAGGAATTGTTATGGTTATTGTAAACACTGTACCTCCGGGTTAGAAGTGTTTACACTTCTCATAACTGATCCAAGTCTGAGGATCCTTGTTCTAGTACACCACCTGTGAGGGGGTTGGGCTGTTTACAGGTTTGCAGGTACCTTGACCTCAGAATACCCTGTTACTCTGATATGATTAAGAGTACTCCACTTTGGAACAGTTCTTGTGATTCTAAACCCTGGACATGTGGCTCTTTATTTGAGTCCCCCACCTTGGTTACTGGACTTATAGACCTCCATCTGGATTTCTTACATGGACTTATATCAGAGCTCTTGATCAGATCCAGCTCAGTCACAAACCCTTGCATATCATTTGCATACATGATCATTGCATCATATTGACATTTGCTTATTTGTGTTTCAGGGTATCCATCTTTATTTGGTTTTGGTTTTGACCCCATCTTCAGTATTGACCTATCTTCATCAGCACCTGCTTCAGCTATCAGCTATTTACTTCAGTCTCCTGCACCAGCCAGTCAGTGGCCCACCCTTCAGTATCATCATCAGCACTTGTTTCTACTCAGTCTCAGCCTTATGGCTCCAAAGAAAAGCAACATCACCTACCATTTTTTCCAGCCAGAACTATCTGACATCAGGAGGATTCAGACCCTGATCACTCCAGACCATGTACCATTGTTCAGGGAACACCATGGAGATATACTTGATATGGTTATGGATCTGGACCCTTCACAGAGAAGCCTGATCCACACCTGCCTTCAGTTTTATGATCCCCCACTAAGATGTTTTACTTTCCAGGATTTTCAGATGGGGCCCCTATTGGAAGAATACTCATCATTAGTTGGTATACCTATCAGGAGAGAAGTCCCTTTCAACCCTGAGATGGTTTTCCCAAGTAATGAGGAGGTGGCAAAGACATTGCATCTGGAACCAACCTTGATTGGGCAACATATGACTTCTAAGGCAGGAATCCCAGGCCTGCATCTGGATTTCTTGATTTCTCAAGCTGCCCTGAAGGCTTCTCTAGGAGAATGGAAAGCAGTATGTGCTTTGTTGGCTTTGAGTATATATGGGATTGTATTGTTTGCAGATGAGCCTCGATTCATTAGTAAGAATGCAATCCATCTGTTCATTCTGAAGAACCCAGTGCCAACTTTATTGGGGGATCTCTACTATTCAGTGCATCAGAGGAATGAAAAGCAGAGGGGAAGATTAGTGAGATGCTGTGCTCCTTTGTTCCATACTTGGCTTCTCAGGCATTTGCCCAGGACAGATGCATTTTTGAATCCTCATCAGCAGAAGAACTGGGCTGGAAGGCTTACTACTCTTACTTCAGCTGACATCAGGTGGTGCACCCAAAGCACAAAAGGCAGGGATATCATCACCAGTTGTGGGCGTTTTCCCAATGTGCCTCTAATAGGAGTTAAGGGAAGTATTAACTACAACCCTCTGCTGTTTAAAAGACAACTGGGCTATGCACTGGTCCACACTCCTAAGGCACAGGATTTGGTTGAGACTCTTTACTGTGAGAACAAGATTAGTCTGACTGTTGTTAGGCAGGCAGCCTGGGCCTGGGATAATGTGCAGACTAAGGGGGTAACCATCCTGGGAAAGTGTAACAATGTGGCATCAGCACAATACTATGATTGGTCCCATGCCAGGGCTCAATTCTCTGGCATGCCCTTTACTATTGAAGATGTGCCTGGGCCTTCCACAGCACCACCTCCAGCAACTGTCAGCTTAGAGGAGTTTGAAAAGTTGAAGGAGAGAAATGAGAAGTTAACCCAAGCTTTGCAGAAGACCCTCTATGAGAGGAGTGATGGAAGACTGGATATTGAAAGATTGGAGAAGCTGAAGAAAGAGCATCTGGCTAAGATAGAAAGGTCTGAAGATTACATTAAGAAGTCTAGGGCTGGAGAACAAATCCTAAAGAATGCTTGCAAGGAAGCCCAATTCCAGAAAGCTAGGTCAGACTTGTATCTGAAGGAGAGTCAGGCTAGGTGGGTCAGGATCACCGAGGCTCGTACTTTGGAGGACAAGAGAGTTCAAGACAAGATGGAGCAAATGGAAGCTAGTGCAAAAGAGCAACAAGAAACCCTGGCAGCAGCCCAAAGGGAGATATCAGAGCTGAAGATCAGAGCCGGAGTGAAGAGGTCTAAGGACCAAGGTCAACACAAGAAGCTGACTGCAGCTATTGCTACAAGGAACCTTCTTATCAGGAACCTTACGGAGCGTCCGGCTGATCCTGTGACCGAGGCACTTCTCAAGGAAGTTCGGGAGGATGAGTTTGGGCTTGGTGTTTGACCATTTGCTTGTTGTTGTTTACTTTCCATGTACTTTTATTTTCTTGTGATGTATTTTGACCCCTTAGAGGGCTTGTGTTGTAAAATGAACAAATTGTATTATTTCCCCTTCTGTAATATATATTTGTGTTAGTTTGCTCCATCTGAGTTTTCTTCAGAAGCAACATCAACGGCATCTTCAAGGGTCTGGAAGGGTCAAAACTGAATGCCAAGCCGGATACCTTGAGAACAAATAAGCATATTGCATTGCATGCTAACCCTTTGTTTGCTTTGTAGGTTTTGTTTTTGTTGTTGCTAACTCTGTTGTGATGTTCAGGAATTATTGCTCGACGACGAGGATTCCCACTCAACAGGCCACACAGATACCCTACCAGAAACAATCTTCCGGGCATTCAGATGGATCAGATGCAGCAGGACCTTACTGAGGTCAGGAACCAAATGACCAATGAGAGGTTGGAAATGCGGAACCAAATGACACAGTTTATGGAAGTAATGAACAACATGGCTCAAAGCCAGGAGAGGCTCAGGGCATTAGTAGAAGGAAGAAATCAGGAAGATCATCAACCAGGGACTGCTGGGACCAGTAACAACGAAAGAGTCCAACCACATGCTAATCCCCCAGTTTTTGGACCTCATCTCCATCCAGAGGCCAACATTCCCGTCAATATTCAAGGGCCTGCTACAGCCGGGAGGGTACTGCAAGAAGATCCTCAAGAAGACCAGTTCACAGTAATGGGAGCCGGGGAAGAGGCTTATGATAGAAGATTGGACGAAATAGCTGAGAAGTTGAGATCACTGGAGTCTTAAAACTCTTTGGGGTTCGATGTTATGGATATGGGCTTGGTAGACGGGGTCAGGATTCTCCACAAGTTTAAGCCTCCATGTTTTGAAAAGTATAATGGGACTTCCTGTCCTCGGACTCATCTGCAATCTTTTCTTGGAAGATTAAAAGCTTATACCATGGATGAGAAGTTGTGGATGTTCTATTTCGAAGATAGCTTGACTGGAGCTTCGAGGGAATGGTATTCCCATCTGACAAGAGCAACGGTAAGATGCTGGAAGGACCTGGCAGAGGCCTTCATCAGACAGTATCAATATAACCTAGATATGGCACCCAACAGGACCCTCCTAATGGGAATGTCGCAGTCATCTAGAGAGAGCTTCAGAGAATATGCTCAAAGATGGAGACAGCTTGCTGCTGCTGTCCAGCCACCTATGTCTGAACGGGAAATGGCTGATATGTTCATGAATACCCTTCAGGGAACCTATATTGATAGGCTAGCTGCCTTCTCATCTACCAGCTTTGCAGATGTTGTCATAGCCGGGGAGAGAATTGAAAGCTTATTAAAAATGGGGAAGATCTCAGACAATGGTGCAAGCTCATCCAGTAATGCAAGAAAGCCTTTTGCAGGCCCGAGAAGGACTGGTGAGACTAATGCCATCCACACCAACAGGGGTAGGCCCCAATATGTTCACAGATCTGTGGCTGCAGTCACTATCCCTGCTCCAGCTCATCCACCACCAGTTTATCAACCTCCTCAGCAAAACTATCAACAACAACCTCAGTACCATCAGCAAAATCAGTATCCTCCAAGAAACTACAACAACAGCAACACCAACAACAATAACCAGCAAAGGCCATTCCAACAGAGGCCATCTCAAGCCAACAGAGTGATCGACCCGATCCCCATGCCATATGCTACATTGCTGCCACAGCTTCTGAAACTCAACCTAGTTGAGCTAAGAACGTTGGCACCTCCGGATCCCAACAGTCTACCCAGGAATTACGACTCCAACGCTAGGTGTGCCTTTCATTCAAACGCACCTGGCCATAGTACAGAAAAGTGCAGAGCCCTGCACATGAAGGTACAAGACCTGGTGGACTCAAAAGCTCTGAATTTTGCACCGCCACCCAATGTCAACAAAAATCCTATGCCAAATCACGGTGGTCCCAGAATTAACGCTATTGAAGAAGACAAACCGTCTTATTTAATAACCAGTGTGGGACAGATCAGGACACCATTGGTAGAAATCAAGGCTCAGCTCTTGGAATGCAACATGTTCCCAGGATGCGAGTTGGGGTGTGCTTACTGCAACATCTCAGTAAATGGGTGCGACAATCTGAGGAATGGCATAGATGGCCTTATTCAGAGTGGCCAACTCCAGATCACTACATCATTTCCAACAAATCCAGCAGTCTCATCAACAACGGTTTCAGAACCTCCTACAACTGCAGCAACCATTGTTCCCGACAATTCTTCGGCTTCATCAACAAGTACTTCATCCATCATCTCAACAGATCAGTTTTCAACAATTTCTCCTGCTACAACTTCAGCTTCATTCCATTTTGAATCTCCTACAACAACAACATCCGTCCTTCCAAAAATGTCTCCTACAACTCCAGCAATCAACCATGAAGATGTCTCTACTGTCACCATATTTTATGATCCTGAAAACAACTCTGCCTACAATTCAGAAGGTGCTGCTCCCACTAGAGCACCAGTCACGATTTATTATGATCCACAAACAATTACAGTCCCTTCAGCAGCTGCAATCAGTCCAGTCACTGTCACAGTGCCTGGACCAGTACCATATGAAAGCAATAGGGCCATCCCTTGGCACTATGGCTCTGACGTGTACTGCGAAGGAAAAAGAATCACTCTTGAAACATCAACACCTGCACCACAAGTAGATAATGTGGGAGGAGGCGGAGGCTTCACTCGAAGCGGGCGTCTCTTTGCTCCACCAATTCAAAGACCCACTGCCGAAGCAGAAGCTGCTGCCAAGGCAAAAGGAAAGAGCCCGGTGCAGGAAGATCAAGCTGTTAAAGAAGCTGTGAAGACATCATTCGATCAAGAAGTTGATGAGTTTATGAGGATCATCAAAAAGAGTGATTACAAAATTGTGGATCAGCTTCACCAGACGCCATCCAAGATCTCTATCTTATCTCTGCTTATGTGCTCCGAAGCCCATCGGAATGCACTACTCAAAGTCTTGCACGCAGCTTACGTGCCTGAAGAGATCACTGTCAATCAATTGGAAACCGTGGTTGGAAATGTTACTGCTAGCAATGGGCTAGGGTTCACCAATACTGACTTGACAACAGATGGCGGCAACCACAACAAAGCCTTGCACATCACCATGGAATGCAAAGGAGCAGTCCTTTCACATGTGCTGGTGGACACAGGGTCATCCCTGAATGTCTTACCAAAGAAGGCTCTGGTGAAGCTAGAGTATGAGGGATTAGCATTGAGACCCAGTAACCTGGTGGTAAGAGCCTTTGATGGTTCTAAGAGGTCGGTTCTGGGAGAGATAGAGCTGCCTGTGACAATTGGCCCGCAGACCTTTACAACTATCTTCTATGTGATGGACATTCAGCCTGCCTATAGATGTTTGTTGGGTAGACCTTGGATTCACGCCGCTGGCGCAGTAACGTCTACCCTTCACCAGAAGTTAAAATTTGAATGGGAAGGCCAAGTTGTTACAATCTGTGGGGAGGAGGATATATTTGTTAGCCATCTGGCTACTTATAAGTACATTGAGATGGATGGGGAGATCCATGAAACAATGAGCCAAGGTTTTGAGGCCTTGAACATCAATGAAGCATCTGTTGTATCTGGTATCTCCATGTCGTCTTATCAACAAGCCCGGAAGGTTGTTGAAGAAGGAACTGCCCAAGGCTGGGGCAAGGTCGTATCTGTGGAAGAGAAGAAGGACAAGTTTGGGTTGGGTTACAGACCAACTCAACAACATCAAGTGGAGGCTGCTGAGAAGCCTGGTTTTGTCAGTGGGGGGATGCTCACCCCCGATGCTATCAACAATTTGGAAGACGAGCTGGAAGAGGAGCGCAATCTGGAGAATTGGATTCGTCCAAAGATCCCGGGGAGCAGTATCTCGAACTGGTCTTCCCAGGAAATTATAAGAGTTACTCATGCAGAGTAATTATTATTTCCTGTATTTTTTTTTTATATAGCATGCATAAAAGTCTTGCATCTTGCCCAAGATGACAAGACTCATTTTGTAATCAGGGCCATCTGTACTTTTTGTGCAAACAAGATTAATCAATGAAATATCAGACATCTTTTTGCAAACGAGTCTTTTTCTTTTCTGCTCACTGTTTTTCCATTTTTTCTTTTTTGTACAAAAAATAAATGGCGGTGTTTTCAAAATGATTAACTTTATTTCACTTTTTTAAGCAAGATTAAAATCAATCACTAAAATGAACAAACTGGACCCTTGCAGAGAGTGCCTTCCAGACAGCACCGACAACAGCACGGCTATGACATCGTATGACTTTGACAATCCGATCAATCAAGCTGATGAAGGGGTTGAAGAAGAATATGAGCTTCCTGAAGAGCTAGCCAGGTTGTTAAGACAAGAGGAAAAGGTTATTACTCCTCACCAGGAGGAGGTTGAAGTGATTAATCTTGGTACAGATGAAGACGTGAAAGAAGTTAAAATCGGGGCCTGCCTGCAAGACTCAGTGAAGAGACAACTGATTGATTTGCTTCAAGAATATGTTGATGTGTTTGCTTGGTCGTATCAAGACATGCCAGGGTTGGACACCGACATTGTTGTGCACAAGCTGCCTTTGAGAGAAGAGTGCCCACCAGTTAAACAGAAACTGCGCCGAACTCGCCCAGACATGGCTATGAAGATCAAGGAAGAGGTACAAAAGCAGTGGGACGCCGGGTTCCTTGCTGTAACTAGCTATCCGCCGTGGGTTGCTAATATAGTACCTGTGCCTAAGAAGGACGGCAAAGTAAGGATGTGTGTTGACTACCGGGACCTGAACAGAGCCAGCCCGAAAGATGACTTCCCATTACCTCACATTGATGTATTGGTTGATAATACGGCTCAGTTCTCGGTATTCTCCTTCATGGACGGATTTTCAGGATACAACCAGATTAAGATGTCACCTGAAGACATGGAGAAGACAACATTCATCACACCTTGGGGCACGTTCTGTTACAAAGTGATGCCATTCGGACTGAAGAATGCTGGTGCAACATATCAACGGGCTATGGTGACATTATTCCACGATATGATCCATAAAGAAATCGAGTGTTATGTGGATGATATGATTGCCAAGTCCCTTACAGAGGAAGATCACCTGGTGAATCTGCTCAAGTTATTCAAGCGCCTGAGGAAGTACCAACTGAAGTTGAACCCCAACAAATGCACATTCGGGGTGCGATCCGGTAAGCTGCTGGGCTTTATTGTAAGTGAGAAAGGGATTGAAGTTGACCCTGATAAAGTCAAAGCTATTCAAGAGATGCCTGCACCGAAAACTGAGAAAGAAGTTCGAGGGTTCTTAGGTCGATTGAACTACATCTCACGGTTCATATCTCACCTTACAGCAACCTGTGAACCTTTGTTCAAGCTGTTAAGAAAAGAACAGACGGTCAGGTGGAACGAAGACTGCCAAAAGGTTTTTGACAAGATCAAAGAATACCTGCAAGAACCTCCAATCCTTATGCCTCCAGTTGAAGGAAGACCTCTGATAATGTACTTGACAGTATTAGAAGAGTCAATGGGGTGTGTGTTGGGCCAGCATGACAAGTCTGGTCGAAAAGAGTATGCAATATACTACCTAAGCAAAAAGTTTACCGACTGTGAACAACGTTATTCACTGCTCGAGAAAACTTGCTGTGCTCTAGCGTGGGCTGCTCGCCGGCTGAGACAGTATATGTTGACCCACACTACTTTATTGATCTCAAAAATGGACCCGGTTAAGTACATTTTCGAGAAGCCAGCTCTTACCGGACGGGTTGCAAGATGGCAAATGATTCTCACAGAATACGACATACAGTACACCTCTCAGAAGGCCATCAAGGGCAGTGTACTATCTGAATATCTTGCTGAGCAACCCATTGATGACTACCAGCCTATGAGATTTGACTTCCCTGATGAAGACATCATGTTCATAAAATCAAAAGATCATGAAGAGCCTATTCACACTGAAGGGCCTGACCCGGAAGAAGAATGGACTATGATGTTTGACGGGGCTGTTAACATGAATGGTCGTGGTGTTGGTGCGGTACTCATTACACCCAAAGGAGTTCACATGCCTTTCTCGGCAAAACTCACTTTCAACTGCACTAACAACGAAGCTGAATACGAAGCTTGCATTATGGGTCTTGAGGAAGCCATTGACCTCAGGATCAAGACATTGACTGTATTCGGAGATTCAGCTTTGGTAGTTAATCAAACCAACGGAAAATGGTACACCCACCAAGATCACCTGATACCTTACAGGGATTATACAAGAAGGTTATTGACTTTCTTCACAACAGTCAAGCTTGAGTATATCCCTCGGGACGAGAATCAGTTTGCAGATGCTCTTGCTACCATTTCATCCATGATCAAAGTTCAAACTGCCAATTTTGTACCTCAAATCTCAGTGTCCAGACTCGATAGACCAGCATATGTATTTGCAGCAGATGTTGTAAAAGACGATAAGCCTTGGTTCCATGACATTAAATGCTTCTTGGAGGATCAAACATACCCACCTGGGGCATCTTCCAATGATAAGAAGACTTTAAGAAGGCTTGCTGGTAGTTTCTTTCTGAACACTGACGGGTCTTTATACAAAAGGAACTTTGATATGGTACTCCTCAGATGTGTTGACAAGACGGAAGCAGATTTGTTGATGCATGAAGTGCACGAAGGATCCTTCGGTACCCATGCTGGAGGACATGCCATGGCTAAGAAGTTGCTAAGATCAGGTTATTATTGGATCACAATGGATGCAGACTGTTGTGCCTACGCCAGAAAATGCCACAAATGCCAGATCTACGCAGATAAAGTGCACGTGCCTCCCAATCCTTTGAACATCATGTCTTCACCATGGCCCTTTGCCATGTGGGGCATTGATATGATCGGCAAGATTGAGCCAACTGCTTCAAATGGCCACAGATTCATCCTGGTCGCCATCGACTATTTTACCAAGTGGGTTGAAGCAGCCTCATATGCAAATGTCACAAGGCAGGTGGTAGCCAGATTTCTAAAAAGAGATATCATCTGTCGATATGGAGTTCCCGAGCGAATCATTACTGATAATGGTTCCAACTTGAACAACAAAATGATGGCAGAGCTGTGCCGGGACTTCAAAATTCAACATCACAATTCTTCTCCTTACAGGCCAAAGATGAATGGCGCTGTTGAGGCAGAAAATAAGAATATCAAGAAGATTGTGCAGAAGATGGTAGTCACTTACAAAGACTGGCATGAGATGCTGCCATTTGCCTTGCATGGGTACCGCACATCAATCAGAACATCCACTGGGGAAACACCGTATCAGCTTGTGTATGGTATGGAAGCAGTCCTACCTGTTGAAGTTGAGTTGCCCTCTCTACGGGTACTAATGGATGTTAAACTGAGTGAAGCAGAATGGGTTCGGGCCCGATACGAACAACTGAGTCTGATCGAAGAGAAGAGATTGACTGCAATCTGTCATGGGCAGTTATATCAGAAAAGAATGAAGAGAGCCTTCGATCAGAAAGTCAGGCACCGAGAGTACCAAGTGGGAGATCTTGTGCTGAAAAGAATTCTCCCTCCTCATACAGACCACAGGGGCAAATGGACTCCAAATTATGAAGGACCATTCGTGGTAAAGAAAGTTTTTTCGGGTGGAGCACTGATGCTCAGCACCATGGATGGTGATGATTTCCCGTCCCCTGTGAATTCAGATGCAGTTAAAAAATACTTCGCATAAAATGACCCGCTGGACATAAAAACAGAATGTAAGTCCAGGCAAAAATAGGGCATCCCGGCGAGTCAAAAACAGAATAAAAGACTCGGGCAAAAGTAAGGGAAATAAACAAAAAAAATGTACACCCGCTGAGCTGAAAAGCCGCATTGGACAGCTCAGGCAAAAATGGGTATCCCGATGGATTGAAAACCCGAAAGGGCGATCCATGCAAAATAAGGGAATAAGCGAACAACTGCACTCTGAATTCGTCTGTATTACCTACAACTTGGAAAGTTTCCAAAGGATCAAGCTTCATTCAGAATTAGCCTTCTTCAGAAAGCAAAACGAGAAGAACGTCATTGTCATACGAGCCATAGCAGAAGAGGAAGCTCCTTAAAGCGTCGTCAACACCGCCAGCACTTTGTTTCTCAATTTGTAACAATCTCTTCATTTTAGGAGATTTGTTTCCTTGACTGTATCTCGCCAATTCAGGGCACATGAATTAATAAAATCAGAGTTTTCAGTCATGTTTCGTTTTGTACATTTTTATTTGCAAAGAATGTCTGATGTCTCTAAAAAACCGATTGCATGAGTACAGATGCTTTTATCCTAAAAATAGAAACACATGCTTGCAGGGAATATACTTACTCTCAGAAATGCTTAACTCCTGTGACGGGATCCAGTAAAGGATACCTCGGGACCTTGTGTGCGTTTCCTTATCTTTGCAGGATTGCAGGTATCCAGGACGCCACTTGGGGCATGCTAATTGCATCCCAGCAAGCTGGCAAACCAGCAAATAATCTCAGTATCCGAAGTGCACTCTCCCCAGCTGAGTGACTTCTCATTACTTTCCCCAGCTGAGTTGCCAACAACATTCCCCAGCCGTAGTGCCAATCATTCTTCCTCAGCGGAATACGAAGTCAGGGAATCATCTCCCCACAGAAGTTTCAGCCTCTTTTCAGAAGAGCAACATATGAAGAAGTCACAACAGAGTACAGAAGGCTTCTACAAACCCCAGCTGGGTCCCGTATTATAAGGATATGTCAACCAGTGACATATATCCCCAAGCAAACGCATTTTATTAGATCTATCACTGATCTCATCCCTAGCTGGGAGGTCCATTTCAAACAGATCATCCAGAGATCTTCGCAGCGACGGGATCCGAATCCCGGATCTATACCCCGTTGCATAATCATAGCATTCGCATCATATTATCCCCTCAGAGCGTAGCATTCCGTCTAATACGGAGCATTACGGCAGAAATCAGATACATAGCATAATCATAAGTCATGTTGTGAACTGAACACTTGTGAATAATAATCATCCATCAGTATACAGAGTACTTTCCTCAAAATCCCCCAGAGTCCCCAGCAAAAGCAGTTGCCTCACAATTCCCAAACACCAGTATATACACCTTTTGACACCCGTCCGTGTCATCACTCCCCAGTAAAGTTGCCTGAATAGACTTTACAAACAAGATCACCCGTACTACAGATACTTCCTGGCACCCGTCCGTGTCAAACCACCAACAGAAAGCCAAAGACATCCTCTTTGCACTCACATATACCTATATACACTTTCCTGACACCCGTCCGTGTCATATCCCCAGCGCAGTCGCTTACACTTTCATCACCCATATACTTGTTATTATTATACTTTTCTCTCTTGACACTCGTCCGTGTCACTCTCCCCAGCAGTTAAACACTCATCTATACAATACTTACTACTCATGTTACACTTATACAGATACTCGTCCGTATCTTGTATACATCACTTATATCCCCACAGATTCAACAATAGTCCTTGTTCTTTGTTAACCAGTTGGTGCTCGTCCGTATCATCATCTCAGAACATTGCGTCTAGTGTTTGTTTCTACATGATACTCGTCCGTATCATAGTCTTAAGGATGCTCGTCCGCATCTTTAATCCATACACTGTGTCAAACACTTGTGTCTTCTTGAATATAGATACTCACCTGTATTTACTATTCCCCAGAAGAATTCTTCCAGATTCAACACTCGTCTGTGTTCTTTGTTAACCCGTTGATACTCGTCCGTATCATCATCTCTGAACATGTGTCAGTACTTGTTTCTACCTGATACTCGTCCGTATCATAGTCTTAAGGATGCTCGTCCGCATCTTTAATCTATACACTAACATCTAAACACTTATACCTTTTGTTTCTTGGATATAAACACTCATCCGTGTTTACTTCTCCCCAGTAGATCGCCAACAAAGCAAATTTTCCTTTCTATCTAACACTCGTCCTGTGTTATGATAACCCTGAGAGCAGTCGTACCCTGCTAGGTGGTCGTCCTCCACCTCTTGATGGTCGTCCTCCATCATGCTCATCCGATGGCCGTCCCCATCGTTGTTTTTTAGCAGCCGTCCCCTGCTAGGTGGTCGTCCTCCACCTCTTGATGATCGTCCTTCATCATTTTATCCAATGGCCGTCCCCATTGTTGATTTTGGTTATCTGGCGTTCGTCCTACGTCATGATAAACCTTGAGAGCAGCCGTCCCCTGCTAGGTGGTCGTCCTCCACCTCTTGATGGTCGTCCTCCATCATGCTCGTCCGATGGCCGTCCCCATCGTTGACCTTTTATCCGGCATTCGTCCTATGTCGCGATACTTTCGGCAGCCGTACCCTGCCAGGTGATCGTCCTTCACCTTTGATGACCGTACCTCATCATCTGTTTATTTCATTTATTCTTTAACCCGATGGCCGTCCCCATCGTGGTCCCTTTTCCTTTTAACCTGATGGCCGTCCCCATCGTGGTCCCTTTTCCTTTTAGCCCGATGGCCGTCCCCATCGTTGGTTACTTTGCTTTGTGAACTTGATGGCCGTCCCCGTCATGTTTCATTCGATTACCAGAGAATATTACAGCTTTATCTTGATGGCCGTCCCCATCATGATATCCTATTTTCCCAGCTAGTCGGCCGTCCCCGTCTTAGCTTTACCTTTTATCCCCAGCATGTCGGCCGTCCCCGTCATCGCTTTATTTTCACACACTTTTCCCAGCATGTCGGCCGTCCCCGTCATCGCTCTTTATCCAGCAGTCGTCCTCTGCTCGACGGTCGTCCTCCGTCGCCCACACTTTACAGTATACTTTATTTCCTTTTACAATCTATATCCCTTTTCTTCTTCATTTTGTGAGTGCAAATTTTGGACTGTCTTTGGTATTCAACCACAAGTTATCTTGTTTGCCTGTTAAGCCGATGCTTACATCCTGCACAGCTAACTCATGTTTGAATAGGGACAGCTGTAAACACCCCAAATTTGCCCTCACCCATTCAAACCATGGCTTGTGATCATTCTCATATGCATAAACACAATCATATCATCTCACATCTCATTTTAATTTCACTGCATAGTTTCTAAGTCATCTGCACCTAGGGTTTGTGATCTGAGCAATCCAGGAGCTTCTTGAGCCACTCCAAAGGCTACCAATCACTCCAAAGGGATCCACATGTGTTCATATATCATATCACATCCTCTCAAAGTCAAGATTTCAAAAGAATCACAAGAACTAGGGTTTGAATGGATGCAGAGCCAGGTTTGACTGCACAGTTGACTGAAAATTAGGGTTTTGGTTTCAGAGGCCATAACTCCAAATTTTTTGGTCATTCTTGTTTCCATTGGTCTCTATATGGTATAGGGAGTATGCATATCAATTTTCATGAAGAAATTCCATGGGGAAGTCATCTGATCAAGAGTTGACTTTTCAGACAAGTCAGTGTAAAATCAGGGCATCTGAGGCCCCCAATGACCCAACCAATGGGTGATCTTCATCATTTTGAGTGTATATGATCTTTATTTGATCATGGAAGAAGGTTGAAGTTCACAAAAATCAAGAATTTGGAGTTTTTGCAAATGTTGACTTTTTGGGCATAGTTGACTTTTCAAGAATGCTTCATTTTAGGTCATTTTTCAAGCCTTGATTCTTGATCCAAAAATGCTTCAAATGGAAAAACTTTGGTCATGAAAGTTGTAGATTACATCTTTCCCTTTTCAAAAAGTACAAGAACATGATCAAATTCTTTTTGAATCAAAAGTTATGGTGTGACAAGGTTGGCAAAAATCATTGATTTTCAAGATGTGCACCAAATGAGAATTTTGCAAAACCATGAACCAATGTCATTTGTAACTTCTAATTCACTTCAAACCATGACATAAACATTCTACATGTCCTAAAAAGTCAGAATTGGACCAAAGATCACATGTGTTTAGTTCATGTAACAAGGCATTTTTCATGAAAGTTTCAAAAAGTGACAACTTGCAAAACCACTCATCACACTTCCTACAACTTGCAACCTTGGTTGCTGAACCTTGCTAGCTCTCTCACCACACCATGCTGCGCAGCCCCTAGCCCTTGTACCAAGCTAGCACCAAGCCATACTTCTCTTACACAAAAGATGGACTTTGAGCAAAAGCAAACTTACCAATCACTATAGGCCATGTCAAATCATCTGACCTATAGGATTAAAAATATACTATCCATTTGCAAGCCATTTCATAAAGGAAGCAAGGCTGAAACTCTCTCAATCAACACATACACAAGAACACACCATTTTGCAAATTGCTTCGAATCTCTCTGCCCAGCCATAAAACATTCAAACCATTTTCATCAATCAACTCATCATGCTTCATTGAGCCCAAAGCAACCTAGAACCAGGCCTGAAACAAGCCATAACTCCATTTCACCATTTTCACCCCAACTTGCAGTTTCTTTCGAAACTCTCACCACAGCTCACAAACATCAAAACCAACTCCACAAACCTTCTCCACACATCATCTGGACCACAAACAACCCTCCACCATTGCCAGAAACAGCCTGAATCACCATTGCCATTCTCAACTGAGCTTGAAGCAGAAACTGTTCAAACTCTTCATCCAGCCAACATAAATTTCTCCCAAGCATTCAAGCATCATCAGGAGGACATAAGGAGTGGATCTCACCAAGAGAGGAGGCCTGAAAGTTGCTGGAGTGAAAGCTTCGAATCTCAGGTAGCTCAAGAACTTTTTTTCCAGAAATGGATTTTTAAGTTCTAAACTTGTTCTCTGTGTCTTCCTGATCATGAATATGCCATTGGTTTTGCAAATGGTGATGAAATGAGAATGTAATTGCTCTCTGAAACTTTTGTGCCCTAGTTCTTATTTGTTTCGATTCAGCCTTGTTAGGAAATATAAATTAGTTTTGATTAGGGGTTCTGGTTCGTGAGTGAGTGGGGATCATTTCCCAGTTTTTAGATTTCATTTTAGTTAGGTTTTTAGAGTTTTGGGGATTCTCAGGGGGGATGCTGGCCGGAGAAGACGACCGGAGGTCTTCTCCGGCGGCCTGAATGTCATTTGTGCCCTAATCCTGTAATTAACTCCCATTTGAATTTGGTCCCTTGGATGCTGCTTCCCGCGCGCTTGTGGATGGCCCAGATCAAGTCATTATGCCCTAATCCACTTAATTAGTATTAATTAATATTAATTAAATTAATTTATTCAGAGTGAATCCAGACCCTCCATTCACGCGCGCAGTCTCCCCTTTTGAACCCAGATCAAATCCTGGCCTTCCCTTCTAATTACTTTCATTTTAACCTATTTTATTTTTCATTTAATATCATTTCTTTTCTCTAATTTATTTAAAATAGTAAAAAAGGTTTAAAAATTATGAAACTTTTTCTCCTGAGTTTTATTAATTTTGCAAACACAAAAATATTTTCATTTTATTTTTTATCATTAAAAAAGTATTTTTAAATATTTAAAGGATTATTTTTAATTGATTAATGGAAATTAATTTATTAAAAATACCTTTAGGTATTTAAAAATCACCAAAAAATTCATGAAATATTCTAAGACATTTAGAAACATTGTCCAACCTTCAAACCAAATTTCTTTTTTGATCTTGATGCATTTTGAGAATTTTTCATTGAATTAAAATCATTTTTGTGCATTATTTTGATCTTATGTTCAAAAAATCATTTCTGCCTATCTATGAATAGTTGGACTTTGATTCTTTTTGAATTGCATTGTGTTTAGCATGTAGTTTTTGAGGTAAAATGGCCATGATTTGATCTTGCATTTTTCAATTTTTTGGCATTTCTTTTGTTTAGGAACCCTAAAAACCCTAATAACTTGTAAAAATCATAACTTGAGATTGGTTAAGAGTTGAGACCTCCCCTTTGGACCTTGGTTTAGTATAGGTTTAGGGTTTCTTAGGGTGGCATTTTCCATTTTTTTATCTTAGGGTTTGCTTCTGTTTTGGGTTTTTGTTTGTTGTTTGATCCATAAACCCTAATTTGGGCTTTCTTTTGCATCCTTCTTGCATTCTCTTGCATAACATGACTTGCCATGCCATTTCAAACATCCATGTGATTCATTTGACATCATAAGACATATAGAAAGCATGTTTGATCATTGCATCTTGCATTTGCCATATTGTTTGCCATGTATGTTTCATAACTTTTCATGTGTATCCATGCTTCTAAACTTGTCACATTTGCATCCATAAACTTGTGTGAACATTTCCATGTGCTGCCTCATGCTTGTAGCATCTCATAACATCATTAGCATCATGTAAATGCTTCTGGTTTTGTCTATCATCATGTCATCTCTTCCCATTTGGCATTGCATTGCATTTCTCTCCTAACATTTCAGGTGGTAAGTGAATTTGAGAAGTGAATTTGCCTTCACTTCTCATAACTTTTCTTTTCATCTCTCTTGCATCCATTGCTGCATTTTTATATGTGTTTGAGTTTGAGCTTGCTCATTCTTCTTCATCCCACTTTCTTTCTTCAAGTGACTTGACTTCTTGAATGAAGCAAGTCACTTTGCTTCTCTTGATCCTTTCATCTGCTTCCCGGTGTTTCCTTTGAAGATTGTTCTTGCAAACCTCACAAACCTTAGGAACAACCAAGCATGATAATGAATTAGGGTTTTGATTAGTCTCCCCTCATAGTTTTACCTTTGTGTCTCTCTTTGAGTCTTCTCTTCTCATCTCATAATCAGGGACTAAACCCTAAAGGCTTTAAGGCTTTGTGATTAAGCTTATGCCTGCATCCTTCTATTAGGATGGAGTGTATAACTTTAATCCTAAGTGTTAAACCCTTAATGTGTTTAAATCTCTTAATCAATTCACTTAATAATCATCAAGACATCACACTTGTAACTTGGGCCTTGCATTAGGGTTCTAATTCTTCCTTAATTGGTTAAGAAGGACTAACCCTAGTGTTAATGGACAAGTCCCCCTCAAGTTGTCTTACAAACCCTAAAATTCACTTCATCATCATACCATTAAGTAAAATCCACCTAATCAAAGGCTTGTTTGGTCATGAGTTTAATCCCTAATCATGGGTTAAGTTGAGGAGTTTTCCTCAGCTTAAACATTCTCATCTATTATCCTTCTATTAGGATGGTGTAATGAGTCTGTTTAATCCTTGATTATGGCTTAACCTCATTACTTAACACTAAACAAAAACACCAAAAACATCTAAATAATCACAAGTAGGTTAATGATCTTAATCCTGCATCAAAGGTGATTAAGTGTGAGAATCTGACTTCACACTTAAGGTATTCTCATTACCCCTAATCAGAGGGAGGATGTGATGAGTTTACTAAATCCATTGGTTTAGGCTTAAGCTCATCAACTTATGGCAAACTTCAAAAGCAATAAAAGACTGAAAACTCAAAAACAAACAATAATCGTCTCCTTCGGGATTCTTTTCTCATCACCTTCACTCATAAACGAGAACTCGCTTCTTCCTTCTAATGCAAGACAGTTTGCATTTGTGCCAGACAGATCATACACTTGAGCATAGGCAAGTAAGCAGTTCACAAGTCAATTCACCTTTCAGTCTCTTTGGGTCGAACTACGGTGTTCTAACTTCCTCATTGCACGAGAGGATACGTAGGCATAACTTAACGGTTATCGAACAAAAGTCTCTGTATATTCCCCCTCCTTCCTGTATCATTCTTTAAGCCTCATGGTCTTGAGCATTATATTCCAGTTCTTACACTGACACTTCACTTATGCACTTCACACTTCTCATACACCGACACCTGTACATTCTTTTCCAGCTACTTTATACACAGATTGCACTGACACTACCCCTTTAAAACACAAATCTTTTAAGCGTGGATCCCGTCGAGTACGACGGACAATCTGGGTGCTAATACCTTCCCAGGTTGTAACCAACCCCCTTTCTCAGTCTCTCTGGTTCGCAAACCGTCTTATCCGTATCTTTCTAGGTCTATGCAGCATTACCTTTCCTCCGGGATAAAAATGCCTAGCTGGCGACTCTATTCATCTCCAGTGAGTTCACGGCTGTGTGTTCTCATTGTTCTTTTCGCCGACCGTTCGCGTCTGTACCTTTATCTGGGCCCAGTCCCATTTTATCGGGAGCGACACTTGAGCAGAAGTTGTTCAAACTCATCAACCAGCCAACATAAACTCCTCCTAAGCATTCAAGGATCATCAGGGGACCAAGTAGAGTGGATTGCATCAAAGGGAGAGGCCAGAAAGTTGCAAGAGTGAAAGCTTCGAAACTCAGGTAGCTCAAGAACTTTTTTTCCAGAAATGGATTTTTAAGTTCTAAAGTTGTTATTCATGCTTCCCTGATCATAAATATGTCCTTAGTTTTGAAAATGATGGAGAAATGAGGATGTAATCGTGTTCTGAAAGTCTTGCCCTAAAATATGGTTTGTTTCGATTCGTGAGTTTGAGGAAACATAAGTGTTGTTGGTGATGGGGTTTTGATTCAGTGCGTTATGGGAATCATTTCTGTATGCTTGGTTTTCATTTTCGTTGCGTTTTGAGATTTTTAGGGATTTTTAGGTGGGGTTCCCACCGGAGAAGACGACCGGAGGTCTTCTCCGGCCACCTGAAAATCATTAGGGTTTTAATCAGGTCATTAAGTGCAGTTTGAATTTCGTGCGTAGGATCAGTTGACCTGTTTGACTTCGTGCGTGTACGTGTGGCTCAGATCATCCACTTAACCCTAATCTTAATTAATTAGGTTAATTATTTCAATTTAGCCAGTTTGAATGTGATCCATCAGATCTGGCGCGCAGTCAATGGTTTCATCTCCAGATTCAATCTCAGCCTCTCCTTCTGCTTACTTCAGTTTATTTCAATTTTTATTTCATTTTTTCTCACTTAATTTGCATAATTTATTTAAAATAGCAAAATTGTTTTAAAAATTATGAAACTTTTTGTCAAGAGTTTCATTAATTTTTAAAACACAAAAATATTTTTATTTTCATTTTTAGCATTTAAAAAGTATTTTAAAATATTTAAAAGTTTATTTTTAATTGATTAATGAGAATTAATTTATTAAAAATACTTTTAGGTATTTAAAAATCACCAAAAAATTCATGAAATGTTCTAAGACATTTAGAAACATTGTCCAACCTTCAAACCAAATTTATTTTTTGATCTTGATGCATTTTGAGAATTTTTCATTGAATTAAAATCATTTTTATGCATTAATTTGATCCAAAGTTCCAAAAATCATTTCTGCCTATCCATGAAGAATTGGACATTGATTCTTTTTGCATTGCATTGTGTTTGGCATGTAGTTTGTGGGATTAAATGGCCATGATTTGATCTTTCATTTTCAATTTGTTTGATAATTTTCTTGTTTAAGAACCCTAAAACCCTAAAAAGCTTGTAAAAATCATATCTTGAGTTTGGTTAGGAGTTGAAACTTCTCCTTTGGGCATTGGTTTAGTATAGGATTAGGGGTCCTTTGAGTGGCATTTTCAATTTTTTATCTTAGGGTTTGCTTCTGATTTTGATTTTTGTTTGATGTATGGTTCATAAACCCTAATTTGAGCTTCCATTTGCATACATCTTGCATTCTCTTGCATAACATGACTTGCCATGACATTTCAAGCATCCTTTTGATCCATTTGACATCATAAGACATATTAGAAGCATGTTTGAACATTGCATCATGTATTTGCCATGTTGTATGCCATGTGTACTTCATAACTTTTCATGTATGTCCATGCTTCCTAACTTGCTTCATTTGCATTCATGAACTTGTATGACCATTTCCATGTGTTGCCTCATGTTTGTAGCATCTCATAGCATCATTAGCATCATGTATATGCTTCTGGTTTTGTTTCTCATCATGTCATCTCATCCCATTTTGCATTGCATTGCATTTCTTTTCTAACATTTCAGGTGGTAAGTGATGTTGAGAAGTGAATTTGCCTTCACTTCTCATAACTTTTCTTTTCATCTCTTTTGCATCCATGCTGCATTTTTCTATGTGTTTGAGTTTGAGCTTGCTCATTCTTCTTCTTCCCACTTTCTTTCTTCAAGTGACTTGACTTCTTGAATGAAGCAAGTTGCTTTGCTTCTCTTGATCCTTTCATCTGCTTCCTGTTGGTTCCATTGAAGATTGTTCTTGTAAACCTCACAAACCTTAGGAACAACCAAGCATGACAATGATTAGGGTTTTGATTAGTCTCCCCTTTTATTTTTACCTTTGTGTCTTCTTTGAGTCTTCTCTTCTCATCTCATAATCAGGGACTAAACCCTAAAGGTTTTAAGGCTTTGTGATTAAGCTTATGCATGCATCCTTCTATTAGGATGGAGTGTATAACTTTAATCCTAAGTGTTAAACCCTTAATGTGTTTAAATCTCTTAATCAATCCACTTAATAATCATCAAGACATCACACTTGTAACTTGGGCCTTGCATTAGGGTTCTAATTCTTCCTTAAATGGTTAAGAAGGACTAACCCTAGTGTTAATGGACAAGTCCCCCTCAAGTTGTCTTACAAACCATAAAACTCACTTCTTCATCATATCATTAAATAAAATCCGCTTAATCAAAGGCTTGTTTTGTCATGAGTTTAATCCCTAATCATGGATTAAGTTGAGGAGCTTTCCTCAGCTTAAACATTCTCATCTATTATCCTTCTATTGGGATAGTGTAATGAGTCTGTTTAATCCCTGATTATGGCTTAACCTCATTACTTAACACTAAACAAAAACACCAAAAACATTCAAATAATCACAAGTAGGTTAATGATCTTAATCCTACATCAAAGGTGATTAAGTGTGAGAATCTGACTTCACACTTAAGGTATTCTCATTACCCCTAAATCAGAGGGAAGATGTGATGAGTTTACTAACCCATTGGTTTAGGCTTAAGCTCATTAACTTATGACAAACTTCAAAAAGCAATAAAAGATTGAAAACTCCAAAACAAACCATAATCATCTCCTCCGGGATTCTTTTCTCATCATCTTCACTCACAAACGAGAACTTGCTTCTTCCGTCTAATGCAAGACAGTTAGCATCTGTGCCAGACAGATCATACACTTGAGCATAGGCAAGCAAGCAGTTCACAAGTCAATTCATCTTTCAGTCTCTTTGGGTCGAACTACGGTGTTCGGACTTCCTCATTGCACGAGAGGATACGTAGGCATAACTTAACAGTTATCGAACAAAAGTCTCTGTATATTCCCCCCTCTTTCAGTATCATTCTTTAAGCCTCATTATCATGAGCATATTCTCATTCTCACACTGACACTTCATTCATGCACTTCATTTTCTTTTACACCAACACCTGTACATCCTTTTCCAGCTCTTTTATATACAGATTGCACTGACACTACCCCTTTTAAAACACAAATCTTTTAAGCGTGGATCCCGTCGAGTACGGCGGACAATCTGGGTGCTAATACCTTCCCAGGTTGTAACCAACCCCCTTTCTCAGTCTCTCTGGTTCGCAACCGTCTTATCCATCTCTTTCTAGGTCTATGCAGCATTGCCTTTCCTCCGGGATAAAAATGCCTAGCTGGCGACTCTATTCATCTCCAGTGAGTTCACGGCTGTGTGTTCTCATTGTCCCTCTCGCCGACCGTTCGCGTCTGTACCTTTATCTGGGCCGGTCCCATTTATCGGGAGCGACAAAGTTAAACCCCAACAAGTGCACATTCGGGGTGCGATCCGGTAAACTGCTAGGATTTATTGTAAGTGAGAAAGGGATTGAAGTTGACCCTGACAAAGTCAAAGCCATTCAAGAAATGCCTGCACCTAAGACTGAAAAAGAAGTTCGGGGTTTCTTAGGTAGATTGAACTACATTTCAAGGTTCATATCTCACCTTACTGCGACCTGTGAACCTTTGTTCAAATTGTTAAGAAAAGAACAAACAGTCAGGTGGAACGAAGACTGCCAGAAGGCTTTTGACAAAATCAAGGAATATTTACAAGAGCCTCCAATCCTCATGCCTCCAGTTGAAGGAAGACCTCTAATCATGTGCTTGACAATATTAGAAGAGTCAATGGGGTGTGTGTTGGGCCAGCATGACGAGTCTGGTCGAAAAGAGTATGCAATATACTACCTAAGCAAAAAGTTTACCGACTGTGAACAACGTTATTCACTGCTCGAGAAAACTTGCTGTGCTTTAGCGTGGGCTGCTCGCCGACTGAGACAGTATATGTTGACCCACACTACTTTATTGATCTCGAAAATGGATCCAGTTAAGTACATTTTTGAGAAGCCAGCACTTACCGGACGGGTTGCAAGATGGCAAATGATCCTCACATAATATGATATTCAGTACACATCTCAAAAAGCCATCAAGGGCAGTGTATTGTCTGATTATCTCGCTGAGCAACCCATTGATGATTACCAGCCTATGAGATTTGACTTCCCAGATGAAGACATCATGTTCATAAAAGCAAAAGATCGTGAAGAACCTATTCACACTGAAGGGCCTGACCCGGAAGAAGAATGGACGATGATGTTTGACGGGGATGTTAATATGAACGGTCGTGGTGTTGGTGCAGTACTCATTACACCTAAGGGAGTTCACATGCCTTTCTCGGCAAAACTCACCTTTAACTGCACTAACAATGAAGCTGAATACGAAGCTTGTATTATGGGCCTTGAGGAAGCCATTGACCTCAGGATCAAGACTTTGACTATATTCGGGGATTCAGCTCTGGTAATCAATCAAACCAACGGCAAATGGTACACCTACCAAGAGCATCTGATACTTTATCGGGATTATACCAGGAGGTTGTTGACTTTCTTCACAACAGTCAAACTTGGGTATATCCCTCGAGACGAAAATCAGTTTGCAGATGCTCTGGCTACCATTTCATCCATGATCAAAGTTCAAGCTGCCAACTTTGTGCCTCGGATCTCAGTGTCCAGACTTGACAGACCAGCATACGTGTTCTCAGCAAATGTTGTTAAAGATGATAAGCCTTGGTTCCATGACATTAAGTGCTTCTTGGAGGATCAGACATACCCACCTGGGGCATCTTCCAATGATAAGAAGACATTAAGAAGGCTAGCTGGTGGTTTCTTCCTGAATGCTGATGGTTCCTTGTACAAGAGAAATTTTGATATGGTACTTCTCAGATGTGTTGATAAGACGGAGGCAGATTTGTTGATGCACGAGGTGCACGAAGGATCTTTTGGTACCCATGCGGGAGGGCATGCAATGGCTAAAAAGTTGTTAAGATCAGGCTACTACTAGATCACAATGGATGCAGACTATTGTGCTTATGCCAGAAAATGTCATAAATGCCAGATTTATGCTGATAAAGTGCATGTGCCTCCGAATCCTTTGAATGTGATGTCTTCACCCTCGTCCTTTGCCATGTGGGGCATTGATATGATTGGCAAGATTGAACCGACGGCTTCGAACGGTCACAGATTCATCCTGGTTGCTATTGACTATTTTACCAAGTGGGTCGAAGCAGCTTCTTATGCAAATGTTACAAGGAAGGTGGTAGCCCGATTTCTGAAGAGAGACATCATCTGTCGGTATGGAGTTCCCGAACGAATCATTACTGATAATGGTTCCAACTTGAATAACAAAATGATGGCAGAAATGTGTCGGGACTTCAAGATCCAACACCACAATTCTTCTCCTTACAGGCCAAAGATGAACGGCGCTGTTGAGGCAGCTAACAAGAATATCAAGAAGATTGTGCAGAAGATGGTAGTTACATACAAAGACTGGCATGAAATGCTACCATTTGCCTTGCATGTGTACCGTACATCAATTAGAACATCCACCGGGGCAACACCGTATCAACTTGTTTATGGTATGGAGGCAGTCCTGCCTGTTGAAGTTGAATTACCCTCCCTGCGGGTATTGATGGATGTTAAACTGAATGAAGCAGAGTGGGCCCGATCCCGATATGAACAACTGAGTCTTATCGAAGAAAAGAGATTAGCTGCAATCTGTCATGGGCAGCTGTATCAGAAAAGAATGAAGAAAGCCTTCGATCAGAAAGTCAGGATACGAGAGTACCAAGTAGGAGATCCTCTGCTGAAAAGACTCCTTCCTCCTCATACAGACCACAGGGGAAAGTGGACTCTGAATTATGATGGTCCGTTCATAGTGAAGAAAGTTTTCTCTGGTGGAGCACTGATGCTCAGTAATATGGATGGAGAAGACTTCATATCCCCTGTGAATTCAGATGCAGTTAAAAAATACTTCGCATAAAAATGACCCGCTGGACATAAAAACAGAATGTAAGTCCAGGAAAAAACAGGGCATCCCGGCGAGTCAAAAACAGAATAAAAGACTCGGGCAAAAATAAGGGAAAATAAATAAAGAAATGTACACCCGCTGAGTTGAAAAGCCGCATTGGACAACTCAGGCAAAAATGGGTATCCCGGTGGATTGAAAACCCGAAAGGGCGATCCACGCAAAATAAGGGAATAAGCGAACAACTGCATTCTGAATTCATCCGTATCACTTACAACCTGGCAAGTTTCGAAGGGTTCGAGCTTCGTTCAGAATCAGCCTTCTTAAGAAAGCAAGTTGAGAAGAAGGTCAATGTCATACGAGTCATAGCAAAAGGGAAAGCTCCATAAAGCGTCATCAACATTGCCAGCACCTTGTTGTTTCTCAATTTGTAACGATTTCCTCATTTTAGGGGATTCGTTTCTTTGACTGTATCTTGCCAATTCAGGGCGCATGAATTAATAAAATCATATTTTCAGTCATATCTTGTCTCGTACATTTTATTTTGCATTTGCAAAATGTCCGATGTCCTTAAGATAACTGATTGCATAAATACAGATGCTTCCCTTCTGAAAATACGTGCTTACAGGAAATATACTTACTCCCGGGAATGTCTAAGCTCCTATGATGGAATCCAATAAGGGATACCTCAGGGTACTTGTGTGTTTCTTTGTCTTTACAGGATTGCAGGTGTCCAGGGCACAGCATGGGGCATGAAAGTTTCTCCCTAGCAAGCTGGCAAATCATTATCTACTCAATCTACCTTCCGTTTAACACCGGAGGTGATTTCTCCCCAGCTAAGTTTCCGATCATCATATCCTCCTCAGCCAAAAGCAAAGACCGGGAACCATCTCCCCACAGAGTTTCAGCCTCTATCCAGAGAAGCAATGCCTGAAGATCTCACAACAGAGTGACGAAAGCTTCTACAAACCCCAGTTGGGACCCTCATTACTAAGAAAGATCTATCAGTGATCTATTGCCCCAAGCAGAGTCATATATGCTAGATCTACCAATGATCCTCCCCCCAGCTGGGAAACCCACTTCAAGCAGATCAGCCAGAGATCTCCACAGTAGCGGGATCCGAATCCCGGATCGGTATCTTTGCATAATCATAGCATTCACATCATATCTCCTTCACAGAGCGTAGCATTCCGTCTAATACGGAGCATTACGGCAAAAATCAAACATATTGCATAATCATAAGCCATGTGTCGAATTGAACGTTTGTAAAAAATGACCATCTGTCAACAATATACAGAATATTTCCCAAAATTCCCCACCAGAAAGCCAAAGTATTACACCCCCAAATACAGCAAACAAATACTTTTGGCACTCGTCTGTGCCATATCCCCAGCGGAAAGCCAAAGCGTCCCCTTTTCACTCGCAACATATGTGTACATATCTATACAATTCCCTGACACCCGTCCGTGTCACCCCCCAGCATAGTTGCCTAAACGCTTTGGAAATCAAATACTTGTCTATAATACACTTTTTCTGGCACCCGTCCGCGTCGTGCTTTCCCTAGCAAGTTGAATACCCGTCTGTGTCTCACTCATTACTTTTTTACTCATACAGATACTCGTCAGTATCTTTTATATACCACTTATATCCCCTTAGATTCGACACTCGTCCGTGTTCCTTGTTAACTAGTTGGTACTCGTCCGTATCATCATCTCTGAACATACGTCAAGCGTTTGTTTCTACTGATACTCGTCCGTATCATGGTCTTAAGGATGCTCGTCCGCATCTTTAATCTATGCACCGCGTCAAACACTTATGTCTTTTTGAATTTAGACACTCGTCTATGTCTACTATTCCCCAGAAGAGTCCCAGCAAATCCCAGTGAATTATTTCCTTTCTATCTGACATTCGTCCTATGTCATGATACCTTTCGGCAGCCGTACCCTGCCGGGTGATCGCCCTTCACCTCTTGATGATTGTCCTTCATCATTCTATCCGATGGTCATCCCCCATCGTTGATTTTTCTATCTGACATTCGTCCTATGTCATGATACCTTTCGGCAGCCGTACCCTGCCAGGTGATCGTCCTTCACCTTTTTGATGATCGTCCTTCATCACCCCCAGTGGATTCTCTATTCACTAGAACCCCTTCCTATCCGACATTCGTCCTATGTCGTGATATTTTCAGCACTCATCCCCTGCTAGGTGATCGTCCTTCACCTCTTGATGATCGTCCTTCATCATTCTATCCGATGGTCGTCCCCCATCGTTGATTTTGTTATCTGACATTCGTCCTATGTCATGATACCTTTCGGCAGCCGTACCCTGCCAGGTGATCGTCCTTCACCTCTTGATGATCGTCCTTCATCATGTCTATCCGATGGCCGTCCCCATCGTCGACCCTTTTTTTTATCTGGAATTCGTCCTATGTCACGATACTTTTTGGCAACCGTACCTTGCCAGATGATCGTCCTTCACAAATGGATGACCGTCCCTCATCTTATCCTCAACAGAGCAGTCGTCCCCTGCTATGTGATCATCCTTCACCTTTGATGACCGTACCTCGTCATTTATTTCATTTATGCTTTAAACTCGATGGTCGTCCCCATCATCTACCTTTAATCCCCAGAGAATCTTGAAATATTACTTGATGGTCGTCCCCATCATAATCTCTTATATCCCCAGCTTGTCGGCCGTCCCCGTCATTGCTTTGTTTCCCGCATCTTCCCCATCATGTCGGTCGTCCCCGTCATTGCTTTATCCCCAGCAGTCGTCCTCTGCTCGAGGGTCGTCCTCCGTCGCCCGCACTTTTTAAATATACTTTATTTTCTTTTTGCAATCTATATCCCTTTTCTTCTTCATTCTGTGAGTGCAAATTTTGGACTGTCTTTGGTATTCAACCACAAGTTATCTTGTTTGAATGTTAAGCCGTCGCTTACATCCTGCACAACTAACTCATGTTTGAATAGGGGCAGCTGTAAACACCCCAAATTTGCCCTCACCCATTCACACCATGGCTTGTGATATTTTCATTTGCATAAAATTCAATCATAGTATCTCATGCCACATTTTTTATTCACTGCATTGATTCAAAGTCATCTGCGCCCAGGGTTTGTGATCTGAGCCATCCCTGAGCCATTTGAGCCACTCCAAAGGTCATCAATCACTTCAAAGGGGTCCATGTATGTTCAAGCATCATATTATATCCCCAAAAGGTCAAAGAAGTCAAAGAATCACAATAACTGAGAAAGGCATGGAAGCAGAGCCAGGTTTAACTGCACAGATGACCTAAAATTAGGGTTTTGGTTTCAGAGGCCATAACTCCAAAACATTTGGTCATTCTTGTTTCTATTGGTCTCTATAGGGTATAGGTATCATGCATATCAATTTTCATGAAGAAATTCCATGGGGAAGGCATCTGATCAAGAGTTGACTTCTTGAGCAAGTCAGTGCAAAATCAGGGCATCTGAGGCCCCCAATGACCCAACCAAAGGGTGTTCTCCATCATTTTGAATGTGTATGATCTTTATTTGATCATAGAAGATGTTATAAGTTCACAAAATTGAAGACTTTCAAGCCATTTGCAAAATTGCCTTTTTGGGAAAGTGACTTGTAATGTAAACTTGCCATTTTGGGAAAGTTTTTCAACCCCCTCAAATGGATTCAAAAATGCTTCAAATGAGAAAACTTTGGTCATAAAAGTTGTAGATTGGATCATTCCCTTTTCAAAAAGTACAAGAACTCATTCTAATTCATTTTGGATCAAAAGTTATGGCCTTGCAAAGTTGGATAAAATGACATAATTTCAAGTTTTACACCAAAGAGGCAAAGTTGCAAAACCTCATACCAAGGAAAAATGTGACTTCAATGTGACTTCTATGCATTACACAAACATGAACCATGACTTCAAAATCAGAATGCACCAAAGAATTGTCCATTTTCATGACTTGTGCATTAAGAAACTTCAAAAGGGCCAAAACTTTGTGAAATTGCAAGAACTCACACAAACCCTAATCCACTTGCTGCATTGCCTAAAATTCATTTCCATGGTTCTCCTTGATTCAAGCTGCAGCCAAGCCATGCTTTGTACCTTGACTGAAATAGCCCATACCTCTCTTACACAAAAAGTTGACTTTATGCAAAATGGCCCATACCAATCAAGCTAGGCCAGCAACAACTCTCTGACCTATCCCAACTTGATACATGGACAAAATGAGACTCAACACATAACACAACATAGCCTAAAACATCCCACAAGTCAGGATCCTCAAAACTCACCTCTTATGCATTTTCATTCGAATCTCTCCATACAAGCCACAAACATCAAAACAAACTTCATAGAACCACTCAATATGATCCTCTGATCATTTCCCAACCATCAATTTGCCCTGAAAAGCCCTCAAACAGAAACACGATTTTTCACTTCCCTTCAACAGAACTTCATCAAACTCTTAAACCAGCCACATTAAACTCCAACCAAGCATTGCAAGCTTCTCAGGAGGTTCACTAAAGGCATCTTGGACCAAAGAAGCAGCCAGAAAGTTCCAAAGATCAAAGCTCCAGTTCAGGTGAGCTCAAGAACAATTTTTCCAGAAACTCGTTTTTAAGTTACCAAATGATTCTTTATGCTTCATTGATCATGTTGATGTGTTTTGTTTTGAAAATGGTTGAGAAATGAGTGTGTATTCGTGTTCTGAATTTTTTTGACCTAAAACTGTTTTGATTCGATTCTCATTGTTGATGTGTTTTAAATGTTGTTTGTTTGTTGATTCTTGATGTATGATGTATGGGGATCATTTCTGGGCAGAGGGATTGGGTTTTAGTGGCCTAGGGAAGAAGTTAGCAATTTTCAGGGAGGGGTGTGGCCGGAGAAGATGACCGGAGGTCATTTCCGGCCACCTGAAAGTCATTAGTTCATTAAATGCGTTTAGGGCTCAGTTTGAATTTAGACCATGGATTTGTTTGACTTGCGTTGACTCCTGCGCGTTTGAATGGACCAGATCTCTCATTAAAACCCTAATCCTAATTAATCAAATTAATTAATTAAGTTTAATTTAATCCAGCCAGTTTGAATCTGGGCCACTGATCTGGCGCCAGTCAACTCCCGCGCATCCCATTTAAACATCAGCCATTGGATTTGCATACCTCTCATTTTATTCAATGTTATTTCATTTCTTTTTTATTTTATTTGTACGAATTATTTAAAATAGCAAACCACATTTAAAAATTATGAAAAATTTTGTCAAAGATTTCATTAATTTTTAGAACCCAAAAATATTTTTATTTTTATTTTTTGCATTAAAAATTATTTTTAAATCATTTAAATGTTTATTTTTAATTAGTTAATGAAAATTAATTAATTAAAAATATATTTAGGTATTTAAAAATCACAAAAAAATTCACATTGCAATTTAGAACATTTAGAAACATTATCAAACTCTCAAGACAAATTTCTTTTTGGTTCTTGATGCATTTTAACAATTTTCATTGGAATTAAATTCATTTAAGGGCAATATTTTGGTTCAAACTTTGAAAAATCCATTCTGCCTAACCCTTGAGAGTTTGATGATGGTTCTTCTTGCATTGCATCCTTCATAGCATGTAGTTTATAGGATAAAATTGATTTGAATTCATCTTTCATTTTCAATTTGTTTTGCATTTTTCATTGTGAGGCACCCCAAAACCCTAGCCAACTTAGGAAATTCATAACTTGCACTAGGTTAAGAGTTGGATCCCCTCCTTTGGGAAGTGAACTTGTGTAGGTTTAGGGTTCCCTTGTTCCCATTTTCAATTTTTATCTTATCATTTGCTTCTGGTTTTGGATTTTTGTGATGCATGTTGTTCATAAACCCTAATTTGTGCCTTCCATTGCATCCATCTCTCATTTGCTTGCATTCAATGACTTGCCATGACATTTTTGGGCATCCACATGATTCATAAAACATCTTAGGACATATTAGAACCATGTTTGATCATTTCATCATTCCTTTGCCATGTTATATGCTCATTTCATCTCATAAACATTCATGAACTTCTATGGTTCAAAGCATGCCTCCTTTGAATCCTTATGCTTGTTTGATCATTCTCATCTCTTGTCATGTGTTTGCATCATCTCTTAGCATCATTGAAATCATGTTTATGCTTCTTACTTTGGGTTGCATCATGACATTTCATTTCATTTGCATTGCATTTCATTTCTTTTGCTAACTTTTCAGGTGGTAAGTTGTTTTGGGAAGTGAATTTGCCTTCACTTCTCACATTCTCTTCTCATCTCTCTTGCATCCTTGCTGCATTTTATCTTTGTATTAGAGTGAGCTTGCTCATTCATGTTCATCTCTTACTTTCTTTCTTCAGGCAACTTGTCTTCTTAAGTGAAGCAAGTTGTCTTGCTTCTCTTTGCTTCTTCCTCCTTTCATCTGCTTCTCTCCTTGGTGGCCTTTGAAGATCTCTTTCTCTCTTAAGCCTCATTATCCCTAGGAACAACCAAGCATGATAATAATTAGGGTTTGATTAGTCCCCCATTTAGCTTTTACCTTTGTGTCATCTTTGAGTCTTCTCTTCTCATCCCATAATCAAGGACTAAACCTTAAAGGTTTTAAGGCTTTGTGTTTAAGCTTATGCCTGCATCCTTCTATTAGGATGGAGTGTATAACTTTAATCCTAAGTTTTAAACCCTTAATGTGTTTAAATCCTTTAATCAATTCATTTAATAATCATCAAGACATCAAGCTTGTAACTTGGGCCTTGCATTAGTGAAATTCTGTGATCAGGTATGAGATGTCCTAAGAGATGTCCCAACACTTAATAGGACATTTGACAAATTTAACCAAAACTTAAACAGCAGGAAAAATAAACAACACAGAAGTTTGTTAACCCAGTTCAGTGTATAACCACACCTACATCTGGAGGCTACCAAGCCAGGAGGAAATCCACTATTAGTAATATTAATTCTAGACTTAAACCACCCTGTTTAATCTATCACTTAATACTTACCCAATGCAATTTCTACCTAAGACTCACTTAGATAAGAGTACCCTACTCACTCCCCCTCAATCACCCAGTGATCAAGTTTACAAGTTTACAGAAATTGAAGACATCCTTCAAACAATAACAGCTTGATCTTACTTCACAGTTTCAATCAAGTCACAAATGCACTTTTGCTTAAAAGCTCATAAAGTGGTACATAAAAACAACCTGCTATTTAAAACACTAGACACCCTATTTAGTCTTCTGAAATTCGTACTCAATTCTATGAGTTTCTGTTGTTTAAATAGGTATCTGAATTTTGGGCTTTCTGTAGAATGATCCAGCCCTAATGTGCAGCAACTGTCACCTTGAATTTAGGGTTTGTTACCTCCTATATTCTAGGTGCATTAGGTCTTCTGTTTTTAATCTGAATCTTCAATTTAAAACTCCCTACAGATGCGCCTTGTTCTGTTTTTATCCAGCATTAATTAATTCCAGATAGTTCTCCTTAAATATCTCTGATCTGTTAATCAATAATTAATTCTGGTAGCAGGTCTGAGATGTCTCAACATCTGTTGGGACATCCTGAAAAACTGAACTTAATTTATTCACACAATGTCCCAACATCTGATGAGACATCCTGAAATAAGTTCACATACTCTGTTTGCTAATGTCCCAACATCTGATAGGACATTCTGAACTGAATTTAACATTTCTTGTTTGGTCAAAAATTCTGCCAATTCTTAAACATCTACAAACTCCCCCTTTGGCTAATTTTTGGCTAACATCTTTTCTGGTTTTCAGAGTGCAGCAGAAGTTCTATTTATCAGAGTATATCATTACTTTTCTGTTGATTCTTATTTGAGATTACTCCCCCTCAAACAAATATGAGTCCATCAGATGTTGCAACAGAAATACACACTGATTCAGTTCAGACAGAACCAAACAGATTTCAATCAAAAATTAAACAGCAGTACAAATTTGTTGTTGTTCTCCCCCTTGGTAGACACAAAATTAAGGGCCAAAGAACTATTATCCAGAATTACAAATTATTGCTGTCATTACAAATGCCTCACAGATTACTCAGATTCATCACTCTCAGTAGCTTCCTCCACTTCAGTGTCTTCATCTTTATCAGCTTCACTTTCAGCTTCACTGTCTTCATCAGATGCAGCTGTCTGATCTTCTTCACTTTCCAACCTCTTAATTATTTCCTCCAGCTTCTTCTTTCTAGCTTCAAGCTCTTTGCAGGTGCTTTTGAGTTCAGCAATTAAAATCTTCCTGGAGATTGGATTCTTAACAGTGGATGGACCAGCAGATGTCCCAGCAGGTGTTTCAACATCTGCAGCATGGTGACTGAGAAATAATTTGTAGTGAAAAGCCAGGGGGCTCTCTCTTTTGCATGTTGTATCCTTGTCAGTGAGAATGCCAGGGTATTGATTGAGCACTATCCCACACAGCAATGATGGAAAGGCTATTGGAAGCTTTGTTGCTGAGGAGCTGGCATGCTTCATGGTTTGATCAAAGATAAAAGCTCCAAAGTCCAGCTTGGTTTGAGTCCCCACAGCATAGATGAATCTGGCCAGACTAGTTGAGATTGATGAAGTGTGGTTGGTAGGCACCCAATTAGATGTACCAATCCTGTTCAGCATGGCATACTTTCTGGTAAGCATGCTTACAGATAGCTTTCCCTTCACAGGCCATGCCTTGACCTGGTCAGCAGTTATCACCTTACAGACTTGATTATCTGTCTTGCCTAGCTCATTTGGTCCATCTGTTTCTCTTCCTAGATACTGATTTATGATTTGGGGAGAAAACTCCACACATCTACCTCTAACATAAACTTTTCTAAACTCAGAGGACTTACCGTTTGAGCAATCCTCCTGAAGATTCACAATGAACTCTTTAACAAGAAGTTCATAACAGGGAGAGAACTCTGAGACTGTCTTGAATAGTCCTGCAGCAGAGATTAGGTCAATGAGTTATGTGCACTCAAGTGCATTGCTGCTTAGTTCTCTTTCCAAAGCAACCCTTCTTTGGTACACATATTTCCATCTGTTGACACTGGAGACATGATGGAAGGATATGTTGTCCAAGGGAGCTTCTGGAACAACAGTTGAAGCTCTAGCTGGTGCTGGTTTCTTCTTGGGAGGAGATGTTGGGACATCTGATCCAACATCTTAATCTGATGGTGTTGCAGCTTTTCTCTTCTGGGTTTGAACCTTGCTCCATGGTTTTGCTGGACCAAAAGTGGCTTTAGCCTTGCCTTTCTTTGGACTAGCCTTCTTCTTCTCAGGAATGACAGGTTCATCTTGCATCTTTCCTTTCCTGGACCTTAGCCTTTTGGCTATGCTGGGTTTGACAAATGCTATGATTTCTGCATCAGAGTCCTGCTCCAGATTGACTACTGGAGGGGATTGAGCAGACTCCTCATCAGCTTGTTGATCAGCAGAAATTTGATCTTCATTTGATTCTTTAGCCTGTTCCACAGAAACTTCTTTATCACTTTCACTTGAGGTTTTATCCTCAGTTTGTTCAACATCAGATGAGTTCTTTTTCTTGTCTTCAGATGTTCCAACATCTGTTGGGACATCTTGTTCTGCAGCAGTGTCCTTTGTAGCTTGAGCTGGTTCTTCTTGAGGTGCAGGAATGGTGTTCAAAGGAACAGAGATCCCTTTCACCACTCTTTGTTCAGAAAAGACTTGGTTAACAATCTTCTTGATGGAATCATCAACATATTTGGAGTATCTTGTAGACATGTTAGCAGGAGAGGGAATGCCTTTAGCTTTGCTTCTGATTTGATCTTTACATCTCTTTGGTGTTCTTGCCTTTTTAGTGTGAGAGGCGCTTCCCTTGAGCTCGTCCAATGGTGTTGATGGCATTGGCACAACAGAGATTGGAGTGGCATGAACCACGTCTTCCTTGTTGAGAATTTCCTCAGCTGTTTTAGGGTTTTGAGACATTGTAGAGGAAGAAGGATGAACATCTTTAGGGTTTATGATTTCTGAAGGATTACTAGTTAATGTGATTCGCTTGTGATGGTGTGATGAGACTCTTGATAGCTGCTTATAAGTAATTACTAAGTAAGTAGCCGTTACAGTCCAAATGATTAGGAATGAAATTCCCAAGGATCTAGTCCAGACTAGCTTTGCCATCTGGAACTTATGCCATGCAATGTCATATGACATGTTGGCACATCTCATTAACTGCTAGATATCACATAAACAGATTCCAAGTTTGCCCCTTAAGTTCTCAAATTGTGTAGCATCCAATGCCTTGGTAAAGATATCAGCTAACTGCAGATCTGTAGCTACATGCTCCAATGAAATCACCTTTTCTTCTACAAGATCTCTGATGAAATGATGTCTGATATCAATATGCTTTGTCCTGCTGTGTTGGATAGGATTTTTAGATATGTTGATTGCACTTAAGTTGTCACAGTACAATGTCATGACATCCTGTGGGACATTGTACTCAGTGAGCATCTGCTTCATCCAAACCAATTGAGAACAACTGCTACCTGCTGCTATGTACTCAGCTTCAGCTGTAGATAAAGATACACAATTCTGCTTCTTACTGAACCAAGAAATCAGATTGTTTCCTAGAAAGAAGCATCCTCCTGAAGTGCTTTTTCTGTCATCAGCACTTCCTGCCCAATCAGCATCACAGAAGCCAGTGAGAATAGGTTTGCAACCATGAAAGTACATTATGCCATAGTCACAAGTACCATTAACATATTTAAGGATTCTCTTGACTTGATTGAGATGACTAACTTTTGGATCAGCTTGATATCTTGCACAAACTCCTACTGCAAATGCAATGTCTGGTCTGCTAGCAGTCAAGTATAACAAGCTTCCAATCATGCTTCTATATAAACTATGATCTACATTCTCACCCTTCTCATCTTTAGTCAGCTTTAAATGTGTAGGAGCAGGAGTTCTTTTATGAGAAGCATTTTCCATTCCAAATTTCTTCACTATGTTCTTGGAGTACTTGCTTTGTGAGATGAACATTGAGTCTTCCATTTGCTTAACTTGCAGACCAAGAAAATAGGTTAATTCACCTACTAGACTCATTTCAAATTCAGCTTCCATCTGCTTGACAAAATGTTTGACCATCTTATCAGACATCCCACCAAACACAATGTCATCAACATATATTTGTGCAATCATGACATTTCCTTCTTCATCTTTAACAAACAGGGTTTTATCAATCCCACCTTTTCTGTATCCTTGCTTGATAAGAAATGTGGTAAGTCTTTCATACCATGCCCTTGGAGCTTGCTTCAGACCATAAAGTGCTTTCTTGAGTTTGTATACATGATTTGGACAGCTTGGATCAACAAATCCTTTAGGCTGTTCTACATATACCTCTTCATTAAGATAACCATTAAGAAAGGCACTTTTCACATCCATTTGAAATAGCTTGAACTTTAAGATACAAGCAATTCCCAACAGTAGTCTTATTGATTCAAGCCTTGCTACTGGTGCAAAGGTTTCATCAAAGTCTACTCCTTCAATTTGAGTGTATCCTTGAGCCACAAGTCTAGCTTTGTTCTTTGTAACAATTCCTTGTTCATTTGACTTGTTCTTGTACACCCATTTTGTACCAATCACATTTATGTCATTTGGTCTAGGAACAAGATTCCACACTTCATTCCTTGTGAATTGACCTAATTCCTCTTGCATAGCACAAATCCAGTATTCATCAGTGAGAGCCTCCTTGATGTTTTTAGGTTCTATTTTGGACACAAAACAAGAACCTGAAATCACTTCTCTTGATCTAGTGCTCACACCTCTGTTGGGATCACCAATTATTAAATCTTTGGGATGATCCTTCTGTATTCTGATGGAGGGAGGTTTGCTTGAATCTTCTGACCTTGTATCATTTTGAGTGAAGTTATATTGATCATTCTTTTCTTCAGCTTCAATCTTGATATCAGCAGATGTTCCAACATCTTCTGGGACATCTGTAGGAGCATCATCAATTATCACATTTATGGACTCCATGATAACATTTGTTCTGTAGTTAAATACTCTATATGCTCTACTGTTTATAGAGTATCCAAGGAAAATTCCTTCATCACTTTTAGGATCCATTTTTCTCCTTTGCTCCCTATCTGCTAGAATATAGCATTTACTTCCAAATACATGAAAATACTTAACAGTGGGTTTTCTGCCCTTCCAGACTTCATATATTGTGGACAAAGTTCCTTTTCTCAAGGTAACTCTGTTATGGATATAGCAGGCAGTGTTCATGGCTTCAGCCCAGAAATACAGAGGTAGCTTTTTAGCATGTATCATAGCTCTTGCAGATTCTTGAATAGTTCTATTTTTTCTCTCAACAATCCCATTTTGTTGTGGAGTGATAGGAGAAGAGTATTCATGATTGATTCCTTCTGAAGAGCAGAAATCTAAGAATTTTTGATTCTCAAATTCCTTTCCATGATCACTTCTAATTCTGATCACACAGCTGGATTTTTCCCTTTGTAATCTTTGACATAATTCCTTGAATACATCAAAGACATCTGACTTTTCTTTAATGAAATTTATCCATGTATATCTTGAAAAGTCATCAACCACAACATAGGCATACCTTTTACCACCAAGACTTTCAACTTGCATAGGTCCCATAAGATCCATATGTAGAAGTTCCAAAACTTTGGAAGTTGTCAGATGTTGGAGCTTTGGATGGGACATCTTGGTTTGTTTGCCTATTTGACATTCACCACATATCTTGCCATCATCAATCTTCAGTTTAGGAATACCTCTTACAGCATCCATAGATATGATCTTCTTTATGCCTCTGAAATGAAGATGACCTAGTCTTTGATGCCACAGTTTCACTTCTTCTTCCTTAGCTAGAGAGCAGGTTGAAGTGAGACTGAGATTTTGGGATTCCCACATGTAACAGTTGTCTTTAGATCTGGCTCCTTTCATGACAACCTCTTGTTCTTTGTTAGTCACTATGCATTCAGATTTGGTAAAGTTTACACTGTATCCTTGATCACATAGTTGACTTATGCTGATCAGATTAGCAGTTAAACCTTTAACAAGCAGCACATCATCTAATCTTGGAACATCTTGACAATCCAAGGTTCCAACTCCCTTGATCTCTCCTTTAGCTCCATCTCCAAAGGTAACATACCTGGATGAATGTGGCTTTAAGTTTACTAGCAAATTCTTCAATCCAGTCATGTGTCTTGAGCATCCACTGTCAAAGTACCAGTCTTCTTTAGCTGATACTTTCAATGATGTATGTGCTATGTATGCAGTACTTTTCTTTGACCAGATGAGTTGAGATTTCTTTTGATGCCTCTGCTCTGAGTGTTGTTCAGCTGATCTCCAAGCTTGATTGTTGATCTTGTTTTTGTGTATGTGGCTTTGATCAGTCTGAATGTCAGCTTTTGGTCTCCAAACTTTCTTGATTACTTCTGTCTTTTGCTTAGGATATTGCTGACTTTTATGCAGCACTTTCTTGGTACCTACTACTTTCTGCTTGGAAGGTTGCTGACACATCTGATTTGGATATCCATGTAGCTTATAACAGTGAGGTTTGATATGCCCAAATCTTCCACAGTGATGACATCTCCATCTTTGATATTTTTTCTTCATTTTGTTCTTTCCAGAATGTTGAGACATCTGTTGGAACATTATGTTTGTCTTTGTGTTCTGATGTTGGAGCATCTGTTGGGACATCTTGTTTGACTGTGTAGTTTTTGAAGTAGTTCTGCTAGAGCTTGCTTCATCTCTGTCATATCCCAGTCCACTTTTGTCCCCTGAATGTTTATTATTGCTGAGAATAACATCCAGTGTGTTTGAGCTGCTGTTCAACATTCTAACAGATTTGGACATATGTTCCAATTTAGAGTTGAGAAGGCTTACTTCACTTTTTAAGGTTTCAATGATCTCCTGATCATTTGCTTTGTCATCTTCTAAAGTCTCATTCTGCTTCTTTAGCTTTATAACATCACTGCATATTTCAGAGCTTCTTTTGTATAGATCTTTGAATGCTTGCTCAAGTTCTTCATAAGTAAGTTCTCCACAACTGGAATCACTATCATATTCACACAGTCCAGCTAGAGCAGTAATATGCTTAGCTGATTCTTCTTCTGACTCTCCTGAGTCTTCATCAGACCAGGTCACAGAGAGTCCTTTCTTTTGCCTCTTTAAGTAGGTAGGACATTCAAACTTGATGTGTCCATATCCTTCACATTCATGGCATTTGACTCCTTTATCTTGACTGGTCTTTTCAGCAAACTTCGACTTTCTGTTAGCATCATATGGTCTCCTGTTCTCAGAGTTTGTGTTTCTTCCACTGGATTTGGATTGGCCTTCCATTCCTCTGAGAATCTGTTTGAATTGTCTTCCAAGCAAGGCAAGGTTTTCTGATAAGCTTTTGTCATTTGCTGATTCATCATCTTCTTCTTCATCTGTATTTGACACCAAGGCTATGCTTTTGTTCTTTTTAGCATGTGTGTCATTCATTCCCATTTCAAAAGTTTGAAGGGAACCAATTAGTTCTTCAGCTTTCATGGAGCATATGTCTTGTGCTTCTTCTATTGCTGTGACTTTCATGTCAAATCTTTTTGGCAAAGATCTGAGAATCTTCCTTACAAGCTTTTCATCAGTCATCTTTTCTCCCAAGGCTCCAGAAGTATTGGCTATATCCAAGATGTTCATGTAGAACTCATGAATTGATTCATCTTCCTTCATTCTCAAGTTTTCAAACTTGGTGGTGAGAAGTTGAAGTCTTGACATTTTTACTTTTGATGTTCCTTCATGAGTTGTCTTGAGGGTATCCCACACATCTTTGGCCAGCTCACAATGATGCACCAGTCTGAAAATATTTCTATCAATGCCATTGAATAAAGCATTTAGGGCTTTTGAGTTGCCTAGTTCTGAATCTTCTTCCTCTTTACTCCATTCTTCTTCAGGTTTCAGAACTATTGATCCATCTTTGGTGTCTTTAACAGGATGTTTCCATCCAACATTTACTGCTCTCCATGCCCTGTTGTCAAGTGACTTTAAGAATGCAATCATTCTTGGCTTCCAGTAGTCATAATTAGAACCATCCAGTATAGGTGGTCTATTTACTGACCCTATATCTCTGTCCATGTTACAGAATTTGTTTTCCCTAGATCTCACCCAGTATAAACAGGCAGGGTGCCTGCTCTGATGCCAATTGAAATTCTGTGATCAGGTATGAGATGTCCTAAGAGATGTCCCAACACTTAATAGGACATTTGACAAATTTAACCAAAACTTAAACAGCAGGAAAAATAAACAACACAGAAGTTTGTTAACCCAGTTCAGTGTATAACCACACCTACATCTGGAGGCTACCAAGCCAGGAGGAAATCCACTATTAGTAATATTAATTCTAGACTTAAACCACCCTGTTTAATCTATCACTTAATACTTACCCAATGCAATTTCTACCTAAGACTCACTTAGATAAGAGTACCCTACTCACTCCCCCTCAATCACCCAGTGATCAAGTTTACAAGTTTACAGAAATTGAAGACATCCTTCAAACAATAACAGCTTGATCTTACTTCACAGTTTCAATCAAGTCACAAATGCACTTTTGCTTAAAAGCTCATAAAGTGGTACATAAAAACAACCTGCTATTTAAAACACTAGACACCCTATTTAGTCTTCTGAAATTCGTACTCAATTCTATGAGTTTCTGTTGTTTAAATAGGTATCTGAATTTTGGGCTTTCTGTAGAATGATCCAGCCCTAATGTGCAGCAACTGTCACCTTGAATTTAGGGTTTGTTACCTCCTATATTCTAGGTGCATTAGGTCTTCTGTTTTTAATCTGAATCTTCAATTTAAAACTCCCTACAGATGCGCCTTGTTCTGTTTTTATCCAGCATTAATTAATTCCAGATAGTTCTCCTTAAATATCTCTGATCTGTTAATCAATAATTAATTCTTGTAGCAGGTCTGAGATGTCTCAACATCTGTTGGGACATCCTGAAAAACTGAACTTAATTTATTCACACAATGTCCCAACATCTGATGAGACATCCTGAAATAAGTTCACATACTCTGTTTGCTAATGTCCCAACATCTGATAGGACATTCTGAACTGAATTTAACATTTCTTGTTTGGTCAAAAATTCTGCCAATTCTTAAACATCTACAATTAGGGTTCTAATTCTTCCTTAATTGGTTAAGAAGGACTAACCCTAGTGTTAATGGACAAGTCCACCTCAAGTTGTCTTACAAATCATAAAATCCATTTCTTCATATTACCATTATTTAAAATCCATTTAATAAAGGCTTTGTTTTGTCATGAGGTTAATCCCTAATCATGGATTAAGTTGAGGAGCCTTCCTCAGCTTAAATGTTCTCATCTATTATCCTTCTATTAGGATGGTGTAATGGGTCCATTAAATCCTTGATTATGGCTTAAACTCATTACTTAACACTAAAAAAAACCACAAAAACATCTAAATAAATATAAGTAGGTTAATGATCTTAATCCTACATCATGGTGATTAAGTGTGAGGTGCTTACTTCATACTTAAGATATTCTCATTACCCCTAATCAGAGGGAGGATGTGATGAGTTCACTAACCCTTGGTTTAGGCTTAAGCTCATTTTCTTATGACAAATACAAAAAGCAATAAAAGATTGAAAACATCAAAAACAAACAATAATCGTCTCCTCCGGGATTCTTTTCTCATCTCATTCATTCACAAACAATAACTCGCTTCTTCCGTCTAATGCAAGACAGTTTGCACCTGAGCCAGACAGGTCATACACTTGAGCTTAGACAAGCAAGCAGTTCATCAGTCAATTCTTTTTTCCAGTCTCTTTGAGTCAAACTACGATGTTCTGACTTCCTCATTGCACGAGAGGATACGTAGGCATAACTTAACGGTTATCGAACAAAAGTCTCTGTATATTCCCCCTCTTCCAGCATCATTCTTTAAGCCTCATAGTCTTGAGCTTCATACTCCTGTTCTTACACTAACACTTCTTTTATGCACTTCACACTTATTTTACACTGACACTTGCATTCTTTTCCAGCTTTGATACACAAATTGCACTGACACTACCCCTTTAAAACACAAATCTTTTAAGCGTGGATCCCGTCGAGTACGGCGGACAATCTGGGTGCTAATACCTTCCCAGGTTGTAACCAACCCCCTTTCTCAGTCTCTCTGGTTCGCGACCGTCTTATCCATCTCTTTCTAGGTCTATGCAGCATTACCTTTCCTCCGGGATAAAAATGCCTAGCTGGCGACTCTTGTCTTCTGAGTTCACCCTTGTGTGTACTCTTTTCATTTCTTCCTCTTTCGCCGACCGTTCGCGTCTGTACCCCTTCTGGCCCAGGTGTCATTTGGTGGGAGCGACAAGCTCCTTGAGAAGTCATGATATAGAAGAAGAAGATGAACCCTAGAAGAAAGCTAAGATTGTTGCTCTTAAATCTATCAAATATGATTCTAAAGCATTGCAGACAGAAGAAGAAGAAAGCTCTGGAGGATCATCAGAAGAAGATGAATTATCTCTCTAATCCAGAAGAGTTCAACAACTCTGGAAACATCGTCAGAAGAAGTTCAGAAATACCATAAGATCTAGCAATCACTCTAAAGCATCCTCTGGTCACAGAAAACCCAGAAGCAAAGAAGTAGTATGCTACGAATGCAAAGAACCTGGACACTACAAACGTGAATGTCCAAAACTCCAGAAAGAGAAACCCAGAAACAAATTCAACGGAGAAAAGAAAAAGAGTCTCATGGCAAAATGGGATGATTCAGAATCATCTGAAGCTGATTCAGACTCAGAAGATGAACATGCAAACATTGCACTAATGGCAAAAATATCAGAAGATGTTCAAGTATCAGAATTAGAGTCAAATTCTGACACAGAAGAGGTATTCTCTAAATTTTCTAGATCTCAATTAGAAGATGGACTCTCAGAAATTCTTGAAAAATATAAGAAGCTTCAATTCAAATAGAAATACATGAAACAAAGTCTAGTATTTGAATTAGAAGAAGTTAGAAAACTTAAATTAGAAAACTCTGAGCTGAAGGAAAATATTTTTGAATGTAAAAATTCTTTTAAAAAACTTAAAGCTCAAAAGGAATCTGAATCGGAAGTTCTGCTTAATTCTGATAGTATCATAAAGCAATATGATTATACTTTTCAAAATTTTCTAGCTAAAAACATAGACAGAAGCAAAATTGCCTCTATGATCCATGGAGTTAGCAGAAATGGTAGAAGAGGTATAGGGTATGTGAAAACCAAAGGAGAGGAAACTCTGAAGTTTAAAAAGATTGATGACATGCTCATAAAAGTTAATACTCCTTTAAGTTCTCATTTTACCTATGGTTATAATCATGATCTAATATACACTAGTGAGTCATATTGTTCTACAAGTTCTTATATGAAACATAAGATCAATCAGAAGTTTGTAAAACTAACAAACAAGGACCCAAAATGATATGGGTACCCAAAGATAAAATTGTGTATGTTACAGATTTCTTTAACAGCCAAACTGAAACACCAATCTTGGTACCTGGACTCTGGATGCTCACGACACATGACGGGAAGAAAGCATATGTTCCAAAGTCTTTAGTTGAAAGTTGGAGGGTATGTGGGTTTTGGAGGCAACCAAAAAGGAAAAATTATTGGCTCTGGAACTGTTGGTAATGGCACCCTTCCCTCTATCTCTAATGTTATATTAGTAGAAGGATTAATGCATAATCTATTATCCATAAGTCAATTAAGTGATAATGGCTATGACACAATCTTCAATCAAAAGTTCCGTAAAGTTGGTAGTCAGAAAGATGGAACAATCCTCTTTAGTGGAAAGAGAAAGAACAACATATATAAAATAAAACTTTCTGAACTGAAAAGTCAGAATGTAAAATGTCTAATGTATGTGGAAACTGAGCAATGGGTCTGGCAAAGAAGATTCGGACTTGTTAATATGAGAAGATTATCTCAAATTAACAAACTCAATCTGGTCAGAGGACTTCCAAATTTGAAGTTCAACTCAGAAGCTCTATGTGAAGCATGTCAGAAAATCAAATTTTCAAAACCTACCTTTAAAGCTAAAAATGGTGTATCTTCCTCTAGACCATTAGAACTTCTTCATATTAACTTGTTTGGACCAGTGAAAACTGCTTTAGTCAGTGGCAAGAAGTATGGATTAGTGATCGTAGATGACTATAGCAGATGGACATGGGTAAAGTTCCTTAGACACGAGGATGAGTCAATTGATGTATTTCCCAACTTTTGCAAACAAGTTCAAAATGAAAAAGAGTTTAGAATTGTTAAAGTCAGAAGTGATCATGGTGGAGAATTTGAAAACAAAAAATTAGAATCATTTTTTAATGAAAATGGCATCTCTCACAATTTCTCTTGCCCTACAACTCCACAACAAAATGGAGTTGTAGAACGTAAGAACAGAACATTGCAAGAGATGGCCAGAACCATGATCAATGAGACTAATATGGCTAAACACTTTTGGGAAGAAGTAGTAAATACATCATGCTATATTCAGAATAGAATATCTATAAGACCTATTCTGGAAAAGACTCCTTATGAATTGTGGAAGAACAGAAAGCCCAACATTTCATATTTTCATCCCTTTGGATGCACCTGTTTTATTCTGAATACTAATGATCCTCTGAATAAGTTTGATTCTATGGCACAAAAGTGTTATATGTTAGGATGCTCTGAACGTTCAAAAGGATACATAGTATACAATACAGAAACACGAATTGTCATAGAATTTATCTATGTCAGATTTGATGATAAGCTTGGTTTTGAAAAACCAAAGCAGAATGAATCTCTTGCAGATATAGAAGTTGAAATCACTGCAAACAGAACATCTGAAGAACAACCATCTACAAAACAAGACAAGAAAATCATCTACAGAACAAGACAAGAAAATCTCCCAAAGCTTGGTATGAAAGACTAAGTAATTTTCTTCTGGAAAATAATTTTATCAGAGGGAAAGTGGATACAACTCTTTTTAGTAAAAACATTAAAAATGATATTCTGATATGCCAAATATATGTAGATGATATCATTTTTGGTTCTACTAAAAATGCTCTGTGAAAGGAATTTATTGAGTCTATGCAGGCAGAATTTGAGATGAGCATGATGGGAGAACTAAAGTTCTTTCTGGGAATCCAAATCAATCAAACATCAGAAGGAACATATATTCATCAAAGTAAATATGTAAAAGAACTTCTGAAGAAATTTGACTTATCAGAAAGTAAGATCTCTAAGACTCCTATGCATCCTACGTGTATTCTGGAGAAGGAAGAGGTAAGTAAGAAAATAGATCAGAAGATCTACAGAGGTATGATTGGCTCTTTCCTCTATCTAACTGAATCTAGACCAGATATTCTATACAGTGTATGTTTATGTGCAAGATTCCAATCAAATCCTAGAGAAACTCACTTAACAGCAGTTAAGAGAATCTTTAGATATCTGAAAGGTACTACTAATCTTGGTATATGCTACAGAAGATCCAAAGATTACAAGCTTGTAGGTTACTATGATGCTGATTTTGCTGGAGACAGAACAGAAACAAAAAGTACTTCTGGAAGTTGTCAATTTCTAGGAGACAATCTAATTTCCTGGTCAAGCAAAAGGCAGTCAACCATAGCATTATCAACTGCAGAAGCTGAATACATTGCAGCAGCTGGATGCAGTACTCAGATGCTCTGGATGAAAAATTAGCTTGAGGACTTCAATATTTATGAGAGTAACATTCCCATCCTCTTTGATAATACTTCTGCTATTTATCTCTCTAAAAATCCAATTTTACATTCTAGAGCTAAACACATAGAAGTTAAACATCATTTCATTAGGGACTACACTCAGAATGGAATTCTATTTTTAAAATTCATAGATACTAATCACCAATGGGCTGATATTTTTACAAAACCCCTTGCTGAAGATAGATTTAATTTCATTCTAACTAATCTTAGTATGGAATTATGTCCAGAATGAAACATTTTTAATTACATGTTTTTATCTCTCAGAAGTTCTGAACTCTGAACTGTTTATTTTATTCATTCATAAGTTAATTTAGTGATCTGATTGTTTATCTCTGAGAACTTCTATTTCAAAAGAATAACATGCAGATTCTGACATCAAAACGTGTCACTCAACCTCTGAGGACCCCTAGAAGATCAGAATACGTGTTCATACTCTGAAGCAGGACATAACATGCAATCAGACAACTGTCCTCTACAGAAGGACACGCGTTCAAATTCTGGGAAACTGAAATGGCTGAATTGAAACAATAGAGGCACAAATCTTTTTGGTAACTGTTCCAAGATCTCTACGCCTTCCCCTTTTGTCAGCTAGCATTTATTACTTTCTAATCATGATGTTTTCAGCATTTATTATTTCCACTAATTATGTTTTATTATTAAATGCAATTTTTCCTATTTAAACTCACTTTCACCTTCACTTTTCACTTTTACCATTCACGTTGTTTCTACTCTCTCCTTTTCACCCTAAATTTTCCTCATTTTTCTCTGCAAATTTTTTTGTAAACCCTAAAACCCTCATCTTAGTAACAATGGCTTCAGCCTCTCAACCAGAAAAGGATTCTTCAACAGAAATGCTACATGTTTCTCCTGTCAAAACACTCCTCACTTCTACTAATAAACTTGAAGTATTATGTGAGTTGTTCATGGATTTTGAAAGTTTGAAAGAGAATGATTTTGATCTTCATCCTGCCATCAAAGCTCAAGGGTGGGAAACGTACTTTGATCGTCTCATGGGACCAGTCTTCCCCAAGCTGGTTAAAGAATTCTGGGTATTTGCAAGTGCTTCAAATTACCATGTTACCTCTTACGTTCTGGGGAAGAGGATAATCATCTCAGAAGATCATATTGCAAGACTCATACAATCTGATGGAAATGGAATCAAGTGCAGTGAAATGGATAAACTCTCAGACACAAAAATGGTGGCTAAAGAAATTTTCACCCATGGACAACCCTCAAACAAAATCAAAGATCTGAAGGATCATTTGAGGATCTGGGCAAAAATCATTCTGGAAAGCATATGTCACAGGAAAGCAACAAACTCTCCTAATTACATTAACATGGATCAACAGTTCCTCCTTTATTTCATCTCCAAGAAGAAGAAAGTCAATCTAGCACATTCTCTCTTCAATCATCTAAAAAATAGTGTAAAGGAAACCAGAGAATGAGAAAAGACCAAGAGGGATTGAATACCTCTAGGAAGATTAATTTCATACATTCTGACTGAAAACAAACTTGTGGATCATCTGGTTATGGCACAACAGATTGAGTTGCTGGAAACAGACGTTGGGAAACCTCTGAATGCAAAGAATCTAAAGAAGATGAAGTTCATTGACTCTATCAAGAAGGACCCAACTCTTCACTCCAGAGAGGTCATCACTACTAGGAAGATTCCTCTACAGAACTTCCTAATGTTCTCTTCTGACACACCTCCAGAGGTTGTTGTCGGATATTTGGAATCATGCAAGCTAGATGGGGTGGACCCAATGTTCAACCCAGAAGAACTCAGGAAACAGCTCCAGATGTTGTCTTATAGAAGAACAAGAAGAGGAAAGCTGGGGAAGGAATTCTCATAAGGCTGCTAAAATAGTCCAAAAGAAAGGTAAGACTTCATCCTCTCAATCTGATTACGTTTCTGTTGTAGAAGCAGTAAAAGTGGTCATATCTGAACCCATTCCTTCTGAACTAACACCTTCTGAACCCATCCCTTCTTCTGAACCCATCATTGCTTCTGATCCAAATCCTTTTGTGATACCTACATCTGCTGCTACACCTTCTGTCATACCACCAATCAATCGACCAGAAATTGAACCTAATCAACCACAAACTCTAAATGATTTTGACATACCCATTAATCCAACTCAACCCTCTGATATAAACACACCCCAATTTGTTGAAACACATACAGAACTTCAAAATGATCTATCTGACATTGATGCATTCCAACCATTTGAAATCCCACCAAAATATTCCTGTTCAAACTTCTAAAACACAACAAACCAGTGCCTTCCAACCTATGCACGTTGAATTCAACACACTTGTTTTTGACCTATCACCAATAAGAGAAAAATCATTGTCCTCCTATGAATTTACTCCACCAAACTCACCCACATTCATCACAATTCTAGATACTCCTCCTGAAAACTCTGAACCAGAAGACCCACTTAGAACATCCATTGACATAGAGGCTCTCCAAAAATTATCTTCTGTCACAAACAAAACTGCTATTCCTGCTCCAAAACCTAAACCCACAAAACAGACATTGATTCACTGCTGCTAGCTTTTGAAGCAGAAATGAAAATCAGACTTGAGAATTTAAGGGTGTCCTGCTCAGAGCTTCCTGATCCAGCTGCTTCTGACTTTCTATGGGCAACATTCAGAAAATGGTTCAACGTGGAGACCAAAAATCTTAAAGTTATCTGCTATGATATCGCTCACCAGAACTTCTGCGAGTATCTCAAAGAAATGGTCTCTAACATTGAAAAGAACAAACCTCTACTTTTGGATGATAAGCCCTGGATTGACCTAGAACCAATGGAATCATACTCTTATTTTCAGATGGTTTTAGTTCCTTCTAAAGAAGTTCAGGAAAATGAATCTGTTCCAGTACCTTCTGCTGAAGAAAACTCTGAAGATCACACTGTTGCTACTGCTGAAGAAACTCTACCAACATCTCTCGTGCTGAAGACCTTAGAAGAACTGAAGAAGGAAAATGAAATGGTCAAGCAGAGGTTGGACAAGCAGGATGAAACTAATGTTGAACTGAAGACTATGATTGGCAAGCAATTGGAGTCATCTTCTGAAATCAAGTCTCTTCTGGAAGCATTAGTTACTAAGATGAACCTCATTCCCTGATTTTTTTTCTTAATCTTCTAGAATTGTTTTCTGTTTGTTTTGATCATTTGTTTCTGTTTGCTTCTGGCTTTGCTTTTAATTAATGAAAACTTGTTCTATTTTGTCCTTTATATTCATGTTTTACTTCTGCATTTTTTTTTACTTTTTTATTAATGACAAAAAGGGGGAGAAACGTAGAAGATTTTGATCTATAGCAGTTTATCAAGATTAATCTCTAACATATAAATATTCTGATAAAACTGTTTGATTTGTTATTCTAAATAGAAACAGGTTAAGTAATCAACTCAGGGGGAGCTAAAGCAAAGAACTTCTGATGGAAGAATTAAATTTGTTGAAAGAACTTCTAATGAAAAATCTCTGAAAGGATAATTCTCATAAACCAAAGGGAGTCCTTCTAATCCTTTTAACTTTATTCTTAAATCAAAATAAATGTTTTGTCATCATCAAAAAGGGGGAGATTGTTAGAACAATTTTGATTCTAATCCTCTAAGAGTTTTGATGATAACAATTATTATTATGCAAGAATAGAAGTTCTAATTTATGTTGAGAATAACTTACTTATTTATGTACTGTAGAAGTTCTTAAAAAGGAAGTTATTGAAAAGAAGGCTTGCTTCAATAGAAGAAGACTTGCGCTATCAAATAGACGTTATAAAGAGAATCTCTCATTAAAGGCATCATTAAAAGCTGCGTACCAAGAATTAATTCACTCTGATTCATGTCTAGAAGATGGTGATTCTTTCATTAAAGCCTTAATTAAAGAATATCTGAATTAATGTTGGGAACAAATATCTTTGGTTATGGAAGGTTTTTATCATATTAACTAATATCCATAATTAGCTCAAGATGTCCCTAACGACTATTTCGCTCAAGCATTATATAAAGAAATCAAATTGAAGATTTGATCTTCTGGCTCCTACGAGAAACACATTATTTGTTCATATTGTGCCATACATTCTTGTAACAAATCTCCTTGTGATTATAGCTTTATTAGAAGAAAGTTAGTTACTATTTGTTATCATTGTAAAAGATAAGATAATTTCCTTGAGTGACTAGTTTCAGTCCGAAGACTCAAGAGGACATTGATTGTAGGTCATTGTGTGTATTCATATATTGAATAATGGATTAAGACCTCATTGATAGAGGCAAAATCACCTTGGCGGGTGGACTGGATGTAGTTTGAGTTCAAACGAACCAGGATAAATTAAAGAGTATGTTAAGTCATTTTTATTAGTTATTGAAAACCCAATTCCAACCCCCTTCCTTGTGTTTTACGTCCCTTCAAGTAGTAACCTTAATAGATTCCTCTTTAATTTCACTTCCACACTCCTCATCAGACTAAGCCACAGTAAGACTCTTCTTTTGTTTCCTGAGATGTATGTGACAGTCAGGTTTAATATGATCAAAACCATCACATCCATAACATTGCATTCTCTTGCCTTAAGTAGAGCTCTCTTCAGCTCTTGTTTCTCTACTTATCTCATATGAGATGTTCTTGACATCTGGTTTTGTCTTCTTCTCCATCCTTCTTATTACTTTATTAAACTGCCTTCCAAGAACCACTAAGGCATTTTCTAGTCCTTCATCGGTATCCATATCACATTCTTCTACTCCATATTTAGTGTTGGAAGAAAAATCAATATTTTTCTTATCAGATTTTTCACTTATGCCAATATCAAAAGTTTGAAGAGATCCAATAAGTTCATCCAAACTCATTTGGATAATGTCATCAGCTTCTTATATGGCAGTGACCTTCATATCAAATATCTTAGTAAGAGATTTGAGAGTTTTCCTTACTAGCTTTTCTTCACTCATTGTTTCTCCAAGGGCACTGGACGCATTAGCTATCTCAAGGATGTTCATATGAAAATCATGAATACGTTCATCATCTTTCATCCTTAAGTTCTCAAATTTTGTGGTGAGCAGCTGAAGTCTTGACATCTTAACTTTGGAGGTACCTTCATGAGTAGTTTTGAGAATATCCCAAGCATTTTTGGCAACAATACAACTATTGATCAATATGAAGATATTTTTTTCAATTTTATTGAATATGGATTTCAAGGCTTTAGAATTTCCCAAGGCAAGCTCATCTTCTTCCTTAGACCAGTCCTCTTATGGCTTCAATTTAGCAGTATCCTTCCCATCTTTGTCATTTACTACAGGATGATCCTATCCTCTCATAACAGCTTTCCAAGCCTTGTTATCCAAAGACTTCAAGAACTCAACCATCCTTGGCTTCCAGTAGTCATAATTATTTCAATCCAGAATGGGTGGTCTGTTCACAAATCCCACATCCTTTTCCATTATACCAGAAAGTAACTTCCTTAGATCTCACCCACATACAAAGCAAGATGTATGCTCTGATACCAATTGAAATTATGGTATCAGATATGTGATGTCGAAGGCGATGTCACAACATTACTATCTGAACATTAACAAGGTAAAAAAAACAGAATAAAGTACAACAGTAAGAACACAAGGAATTATTAACCCAGATCGGTGCAAACTCACCTACTCTGGGGGTGTAAACACCCCAAATTTTCCCTCACTCTTTATCACACCATGGCTTGTGATCTTTCATTTTTGTTTTGACATAAGCATACCATCTCATATTGCATGTTTGCTTCACTACATAGTTCAAGTTCATCTGCATCTAGGGTTTGTGATCTAGGCAATCCAAGAATCCATATGAGCCATCCCAAAGGTCTCAAAGCTTTCCAAGAGGGTCCATGTGTGTTCTATCATCATATTATGCTCCTCAAAGTTCATGAAAGTCAAGAGATCACAAGAACTGGCAAAGGCATGGAAGCAGAGCTAGGGTTTTCACTACACAGATGACCAAAATTAGGGTTTTGATTTCAGAGGCCTTAACTCCAAATTTTTGGGTCATTCTTGTTTCTAATGTTCTTAATATGTTATAAGGATCATGTGTACCAAGTTTGATGAAGAAACTCATTGTGGAAGTCATTTGTTCATTGGGTAACTTCCTGAGCAAGTTAAGTCAAAATCAGGGCATCTAAGGCCCCCAACAATGGAACCAAAGGGGTATTTTCATCAAATTGAAGTTAAATGATCTTTATTTGATCTTATAAGTGTTTGGAAGTTCACAAAATTGAAAAATTTTGAGCCAATTGCAAACTTGCCATTTTTGGAAATGACTTGAAATGCAAACTTTCCATTTTGGGAAAGATTTTCAACCTCCTCTTTCATGACCAAAAATGCTTCAAATGAAAAATTCTTGGGCATGAAAGTTGTAGATTATGTCTTTCCCTTTTCAAAAAGTACAAGAACATGTTTTGATTCATCTTAGAACTCAAGATATGGCCTTTCAAAGTTGGCAAAAATCACATAATTTTCAAGTTCATGCCAAAGAGGGAATTTTGCAATTTCACTTGCCAAGCATTCTAATGACCTCTAATGTGCACAAACACTTCATAACATGCCTATGCAACTTCAAAAGATCAGAATTATGCATTGGACCTAGGGTTTTCATGGCTTGTGATCCAAGAAACTTCAAAGAGGGAAATTTGCAAAACATGTGAGAACTCTTCATCCAAGCCTTCCAGCACATCAAAATCAATCCCATGGCCATCCTTGAACCAAGCTGAGGCCAGACACCCCATGAAACCACCTCTGACTCGTGCCATGCTTCAAGTACACCTCACTTTGACTTTTTGCAAAATGGCCCATACCAATCAAGCTGTGCCACCACCCACTTTCTGAGCAATCCCATTGGTTTATACAAACATTATAGACCACAAAACATATAACACACGAGGCTGAAACCTCTCATACACTCAGAATCACAAAAACCTCAAAAAACCTTCATCTCTTCGAAATTCATAACACAACCATCAAAACTTAAAACTTCTTCCACCAATCAACTCAGCATCACCCCAAGATCATTTCCCACCCATCACCATAGCCTAAAACACTCTCAAACTCAAACATGATTTCTGCATACTCAGAACTGGAAGTCATGATTCAGCCAAAATAAACTCATTCCAAGCATCACAATAGACTCAGGGAGGCCAAAGGAGGTGGATTGCACAAAGGAGGAGCTCTGAAAGTTCATATTTGCAGTTCATCATCTCAGGTAGTCATCAAGAACTTTTTTTCTAGAAATCTTCTTTTAAGTTATAGAATGATTATGCATGCTCTCTAGATCACTCTGATGTGTTTTGTTTCGAAAATGATTAAGAAATGAATATGTATGCTTGGTCTGAAACTTTTTTCGTTTTGATGTTCTTGTTCGAATCTTGTTAATGATGAGTGATAAATGATTTTTGGGGATGGATTAATGTTTAGGGTGGTTAGTGGAACGATTCTGGAGATTTTGGGGGCTTGGGTGACGTTTTGAGGGAACTCAGGTGAGGGGTTGGCCGGAAAAGATGACTGGAGCTTAGCTCCGGTCACCTGAGATTAATTAGGGCTAATTAGGGTTAGTTTGCCAGTTTAAACATGGACCATTGGATGTGTGTTTTAATTAGTGAACGGATGGCCCAGATCATTTCATTAAACCTTAAAACCTAATTAATTAATTTAATTTGTTAATTAGTCCAGAAGCAATCCCAACCATTGATTCACGCGCGCAGTCAATGCTCTCTCTCCAAGTTTGAATCTGGAGCCTTAGATCTGCATACTTTCACTTAAATCCATTTTTATTTCATTTTTATTCATTTCTTTTGTGCAATTTATTTAAAATATCAAAAAGCATTCAAAAAAATATGAAACTTTGCATTCTGATTTCAAATATTTTTCTCAACCTGAAAACATTTTTTATTTTATTTTTTGCATTAAAAAAGTATTTTTAAAATATTTAAATGATATTTTTAATTAATTAAAGTATTTTAATTAATTAAAGTATTTTAATTAATTAAAAATACATTTAGGTTTCTAAAAATCACCAAAAAAATCATGAATCATTCCAATGCAAATAGAAACATTTTCAAACTCTTCACACAAATTTCTTTTTAGGTTTGATCATAGTTTGCCAATTTTCTTTGAATTAAGGGTCATTAAAATCACATTTTTGAACCCTAACTTTAAAAAATCATTTCTGCCTAACCAAGAAGAGTTTGAACTTGATTCTTTTTGCATTGTGTTACATATTACATGTATTTTATAGGTCTTTTTCCTCATGAATTTATCTTGCATTTCCAAATTGATTTGCATTTTTCCTTTTGAATCACCCAAAAACCCTAGAAAACTTAGGAAAATCATAACTTTTGATAGGTTAGGCTTCTGACCTCCTCCTTTGGGGTGTGACCTAAAATGGGATTAGGGTTTGTTTGAGTTTGATTTAAAAATTTTATCATGTCATATGATTCTGTTTTATCCATTTGTATCTCACATATCCATGTAACCCTAATCTCTCATGTTCATTTGCATTCACCTTGCATATGCATCATTAGATGAACTTGCCATGACATTTCATGCATTCATATGTCATCTTAGACATCTTAAGACATGTTAGAACCTTACTTGATCATTTATTCATTCATTTTCCATGTTTATCATTCATTTCATTTCATAAAATTTCATGTGTTTTCAAGCTTCAAAGTATGCTTTCATATCATCTCATCCTTGTATGATCACACATATGCATTTTGTGTGACTTTGCATCATCTCACATGACATTTTCACAACATAAACACTTCTGACTTTGGTTCTTTGCACTTCATCTCATCTCATTTCACTTCATTTCTTTATACTTTTTATTTTGTGCATTCATACTAACACTTTCAGGTTTTGGTAAGTTATTTTGGGAGGTGGATTTGCCTCCACCTCTAACCCCTTCTTATCTCGTTCATATGCATTTTAACTTGTCCTTGAAGTGAATTTGATTCACTTATGTTCCATCTCTCTCACTTTCTTCCTTTAAGATTGCTTATCTTCTTAGGAAGTAAGTAACTTATTCTTCTGCTTCCTCCTCCTTTCATCTGCTTCTTCCATTGGTGGCTTCCTTGAAGATCTTTCTTAAGCCTCACAAACCATAGTATACCCAAGCATGATAATGATTAGGGTTGTAATTAGTTCCCCTTAGCTTTTTACCTTTGAGTCTCCTTGAGTCTCTCCTCTCATCTCAATAATCAGAGACTAAACTCTTAAAGTTTTAGGACTTTGGAATTAGGGTTATGCCTGCATACTTCTCTTAGGATGGAGTGTATAACTTTAATCCTAAGTGTTAAACCTTTAATTTTTTTAAACCTCTTAATAAAATCACATTAATAATCACCAAGACTTTATCTTGTAACTTGGGCCTTACATTAGGGTTCTAACTCTTCCTTTTGGTTAAGAGGGACTAACCCTAGTGTTTAATGGACAAGTCCCCCTCAAGTTGTCTTACAAACCATAAAATCCACTTCTTAATCTCATCCCTTAATTAAAATCCACTTAATAAAGGCTTTTTCATATAATGAATTTAATCCCTAACCATGGATTAAGTTGAGGTATCTTCCTCAGCTTAAGTGTCCTCACCTATCATCCTTCTATTAGGATGGTGTAATGAGTTCACTAATCTGTGATTAGAGATTAAACTCATTAATTAACACTAAACAAAAACCCAAAAAACATCTAAATAATCACAAGTAGGTTAATGATCTTAATCCTACATGGTAATTAAGTTGAGATGCTTATCTCATACTTAAGTAGGCTCATTATCCCTAATCAGGGAGGATATAATGAGTTTACAAACCCTTGATTTAGGCTTAAGCTCATTTACTTATGCAAAACACCAAAAACAAACAATAATCGTCTCCTTAGGGATTCTTTTCTCATCACACTCATTCATTAGCGAGAACTTGTTTCTTCCGTCTAATGCAAGACAGTTAGCACTCGAGCCAGACGAGTCATACACTTGAGCATAGGCAAGCAAGCAGTTCACAGTCAATTTATTTTGTCAGTCTCTTTGAGTCGAACAACGGTGTTCTGACTTCCTCATTGCACGAGAGGATACGTAGGCATAACTTAACTATTATCGAACAAAAGTCTTTGTATCTCCCCCCCCCCTCTTTCAGCATTCTTTTCCAAGCCTCAGTTCCTGAGCATTCACCCTTTTGTACTGACACTTGTATATTCTTTTCTTAGGTTTTGCACACAGACATCACATACACTATCCCGTTAAACACAATCTTGTAAGTGTGGATCCCGTCGAGTACGACGGACAATCTGGGTGCTAATACCTTCCCAGGTTGTAACCAACCCCCTTTCTCAGTTTCTCTGGTTCGCAACCGTCTTATCCATCTCTTTCTAGGTTTATGCAGCATTACTTTTCCTTCGGGATAAAAATGCCTAGCTGGCGACTCTATTCACCTTCATTTTCTCCTTTCCCCGACCGTTCGCGTCTGCACCGGGATGCAAATCTTCGGGAGCGACAGGGGGCTACAAAGCCATGAAGGAAATCCACTATCAATAGTATCAATTCAGAGTTAAACAATCCCAGTTTACACCCCTCACTTAATCACTACCCACTGTAACTTCTACCTGGAAATCATCATCTAGATATGAGAAATCACCATCTCACTCCCCCTTAATCACACATTGTGATAATCAAACAAAACCTTTCAAGAAAAATAGAAGAACACTATTCCAAAACAAAAATGTGATATTGCTTAAAAGCTTCAATCAAGAAAAAACACTCATGCTTAAAACCTTAGAGTGGACAAACCTATAAATCAATACAAACATTCCAATTCAAACATCTTGGTGATGTATGAGTGGCTCACAAAGTACACCACAAAACAAAAAAAAACTATCTCGGAATGCGCAACTTTTTCAATATCTACAATTTTTGTCTTTCAATTAGGGTTGTACTACATTAAGTAGTGAACGATCTCCATGGATTTGGGCAGTAAAAACAGTCAGAATTGATTCTCATTAAAACTGATTGATCTTCAAGTCTTTTCTAGAAATAAAGTGCACAAGAATGGAAACAAATGATCCTTCCAAAAACGAATAGTCTGCTCTAATATTAACCTTAATAATTGTGCAGTCAGTCACTCAACAAAAACACACAAAAGACAATTGCATAACAGATAAACATAACATTCTGAAAATAATGTTCTATTATAGAATGTCAGAACATTTGTCTTGACATCAAGACCAGATTCCTGGAACAACACAAACACTTGCAGAATACTTAGAACCACATGTCAAGACATCAGTCATGAAATCTTGAAAGAATAACATGTTTTACCAAAATTGTTGACAATCAAAGAAGTAACAGTTTATAATATTACAATTCAAATTGCATCTTCATAATTCTTCATCTTCATTGGTGAGCAAGCTACGAGCAACAACTCCTTGCTTTTGATCTTCAATCATCTCCAAGATGATCTAGTTGGTGTTGATTGATGACTTGTTGATTTCTTCTTCTTCAGCTTCATTTAATCAATGTTTGGTTGTTGTTGTAGATAATGATCTTAATGTAACAACATGAACTCAGTCTCTCAGATGTTGTATTGTTGTTTCATGATATGATCATGATTGAGAAACAACTAAGATATCAACACATTCACATAAACCAATGGTTGTATCCTTAATTACTTCATGTAGAAGCATTTCATTTTATGGTTAATCAACCTGATTGAGTTCCTATTTAAAATCAACAACACCCAAGAGTGTGGTTGTTTGATTGAACCAAATAGGAATCAACAACATCAACACATATGGTTATGTTTCCATTAGGAACCAACAACATCACAAAGCATGTGAAGTTTTCCTTTTATAGCCAAACATAAAAGATCCATTACAACCCAATTTGCCTAATGAGGAATATGTTACACAAGGAATTAAATAGTACAAACGTGTATTGTCTTTTTTCATAATTCAAATATAGTGGAGAGGTAGTGGGATAAAGTATTATCGTATTGTGTACTATCCTTGCCAATGGTAACATTGTCATCTGAACTTCAGAGGCTTCTGATTATAAATCAATGAATGAAGCATGAGATAGAGACAATGATACTTGGGTTTTCAAAGAACCTAAGTCTTTAGTCTTCAGAACTTGTTCACATAGAACTACGTTCTTCAGGACTTCAACACTTTGCTTGAAACCCATGATCTTCAGAACATCAAGTCTTAGAGTCTTCAAAACTCTATTCACATAGAACATTGTCTTCAGAGTCTTCAGCACTTGGTTCTTTAGAACCTTAATCTTCAAAACTCGCAAGTCTTCCGAATCTTTCAGTCACTTGGTCTTCAGACGTTAAGTCTTCAGAACTTCAAGTCATTAGAGTTTTCAGAACTTAGTTCTTCAAAAGATTAATTTCAGAAGCTTCGCTTCAATATCTGATCAGAACCACGTTCAGAACAACATCCACGTTCAGAAGCACATATGCGTCTTCAACATGTTTGCGCCTAATGTTACACATAGTAACTTCGCATATTAGTGTTTTCATACTCATTCATAATGTTTGTTTGATCTTAATATATATATATATATATATATATATATATATATATATATATATATATATATATAATATTCATGATCTAAACTTTAACAAATATTAGAACCTAAAATGGTTCTTTCATATGAAGCCTAAGATGGGAGGCTAAAATATTTGTTGGTAGACTAACTCTGTATGAAGAGTGATTAGTCTGTTGGTTTGATAAATGTTTTTGATGCCTGTTCCTTCGGGGAGACTACTGTATGTTTTTTATTCTAAGGTTTGTTCCTATGCTTTTAGGAAGCCTGAGAGGGTCCTTGTGTTTAAGCCCAAAAGGAGGCTAGGTTAGCTGTATGAGGCTATGGGTCATTGGATAAAAGCCAAGAGGAGGCTGGGGATGGTTTACAAAGAAGCACTTCACCAGGAAAGTTCTTATCTTTGTAAGCCCCTAGTAAGTTGTAAAGAAAATAAAATATTAATGTTTTGAAAGGGTATATATGTTGGATGAAGATAATCTACTACTTAGAGATTCTACCAAAATGCAAATATATACAAATGAAATGCATGCAGATAAATAAACGGTGTCAGTGAATTTGTTTAACAACTTTTAGTATGTCTTTTATATGGTTTTAATATTCTTAAGTTGTTTTATTAAGAATGAAGTTAGGGGTTACACTAGGAAGCAGAGGCCTAAAATCCCGAGGGAGAAAGATTACATATGTGTTTTACATTGTATTCTATTTGTCATTAAGAAGTATTTTATTATCTTTGCTTTAGTATGAGGTGAAGAGAGATAATTTTGGCAAACAGTTCTATTCTAAGAAAGCAACATCAATTTAAGAAAACAAAAAGAAGTTAGAAAGAGAAAAGATGGCCCAGAAGCCAATAATAGGGCTTAAATGTAACATCCTGAAAATCTAAATTTAATTATTTAGTCATTTATTTAATTAATTTAGAAAAAAAATTGGAGTTTGGATTAATTAGAGAATTTTGGAGAAAAGAGTATTTTTATATAATAAGGATAAATAGTGTTTTATTATACTATTTTATTATTATTATTAAAAATATATTAAAGAAAAATGGTAAGGTGGTCCTTTTGTGAAATATGTGAGGGTAAATATGGAAAAGACTTAAATGGGATGTGTTTTGGTAAAAAGGAATACACGATCAGTTTTCTCATTTTTTATCGTGTTTGGTGAAGTGCTCTGAAGAAAGAAGAAGCTCAGAGTCAGGAGGCTGTGGAGAACCCCAGAGAAGTGTGTTAAGCGGCGAAATTCTCTAAGGTATGGGGGGTTTTTATAATCTATTATAAATGTGTAGGAATTGGACTATGAATAGATTAGGATTGTATGAGTTTATGAGTTTTAGGGGTTTTTGATTTAGGTGGGGTTTATGAGAGAAATCTTGATGAATTAGAGTGATTAGAATGAGTTATAATCATATATTTGTTTGTATAATTGATATCTTGATGTTGTTGATGCTTGATTGATGTTTTTGAATGGTTTTTGAGTGTTTTGATGTGAAACCCGTAATGGGATTTGGGGGTCTTTGGTGTTGAAGCAGTCTGCAATTGAGTAGCAGAAAACTGCTGTAAAACGTGCGTTAACCGGTTAACGCTATGGGTTAACCGGTTAACCATTGTAATTTTTGGTGAATTTCTGGAATTTCGCAGGCGTTAACCGGTTAACACTGTTTGGATGACTTATTTTAATTCTTGAAAAATTTGTAACTTTCAAACCGTAAATCCGATTCGCATTCCGTTTGAAGCGTCGGAAAGAGCATAAACTGAACTTTATTTTGATGAATAAAAATGAAAAAAATGCAATAGTTTTTATAAATGAATTTATGAAATAACCTTGTAATTGCCTCATAATTTACCGGGTACGGGTCAATTCTTGATGTGTCAGAGTAGTTGTAGAACCAGTGTTTTGGGTGTAATGTCATGATGATATATATGATTATTTGATGATTGTTTTGCTGATTGAAATGAATGATGCGAATTATTTTGATGAATTTACGATGTAGAGCATCATTGCATTTCATAACATTCACGATGGGGCTTCGGCCTATTTATTTGCTTCAATCCCATTGTGTGGATTGAAGTGTCTCGATGATTTACGATGTGCTCCTTTGTGGAGGGTTGATGGTCATGTATCCATCTCACGATGAAAATGGTACCACATGCATATTGCATATCAGGATGTTAGAATTGCATATTCTGGATGAATTTCATGACTGTGTTGGTGTTGCTTAATTTCATGATCGTGTTGTTGTTGTTGCTGAATTTTATAGTTGATGATGTCATGATATGTTGCACTAATTTATTTATGTTCTATTTTCTTGTACGTTTATGATATATTATAATTACTCACCCTGCTTGCTTGGAAATGTTGCCTCCTTCGTGAGTAACTTGCAGATGTCGAAGAATAGTCTTGCAGTGCAATAGGAGTTTTTCATGAGTCTCGGAGCGTGCTTTAATGTTCCTTAGAAGTGGTTATAGTCTATGTGTCTTGCTCTGTGTCATGTAACACAGGGATGGGTTTTCTTTTGCTAAACTGTTTTCAGTTATGTTATTATTTGGATAAATGTTTTCCCATTTTATGATGTTAAATTCAGGATGGTGAAAATTATGTTTATGAAGTAAACTAATGAAGTTTTGAATTATGAAGTTTAAATTCCGCTGCGAAATGCTATATGTTATTCTTGATGTTGATTAACCCGTGTTACGGGACAGGACATTATTTGTGTTGAATTATGATGAAATGTGATACCCTTCTCGATGATTACTCTGATATTACTTAAATATTTTGTTTTTGGGTAGAAGGGTGTTACATTAGTGGTATCAGAGCAGGTCGGTCTGTCCGGCCAAGTCTTGTTGTTGTCAGTCTGTTGTCAAGTTGTTATTTACTTAACGATTATTCTCTTCTGATGTGGTATGTGTTATGCAGAATGGCTGGAAACAACACGCGTACTCTCGCTGATGCTATTGCAGCTCTTGCTCAGACTACTGCTCGTAACAATGCGCATGATGAGTTTCGTGCCTTGGAGAAATTCCAGAGGAATAATCCACCTGTGTTTGAAGGAACTCATGACCCGGCGAGCGCACAGAAGTGGCTCAAGGCAATTGAGAAGATTTTCAGAGTGATGGCATATGCTGACACGCAGAAAGTTCAATTCGGGACTCATATGTTGTCTGAGGAAGCTGAAGACTGGTGGGATAATACTCGTCAGCATCTAGAGGATGAGTCTGTTGTGGTGACTTGGACTGTGTTTAAGGCGGAGTTCCTTAAGAAGTATTTTCCGAAAGATGCTCGTGGTAAGTTGGAGGTAGAATTCCTTGAACTGAAGCAAGGAAACATGACAGTGGCAGAATATGCTGCCAAATTTGAAAGGCTGGTGAAGTTTTGTCCTCATTACAACAGGGCAGATGATGAACTTTCCAAGTGCCTTAAGTTTGAGAATGGGCTGAGACCTGAAATTAAGCAGGGAATTGGATGCCAACATATTCTCAGTAGAGTTGATCGATAAGAGCCGTATTTATGATAAGGACAGCCGAGCTCGGTCAGCTCACTATAACTAGTTGAGCGAGAAGAAAGACAAGAGTCAGTATAGAGGGAAACCTTATGTGACTACTGGTGATAAAGGGACGCAGAAGGCATCTGATGAGAAGAAGCAAAGTAGGGGACCTGCTAATGTACCTGTTAAGTGTTAGAAGTGTGGAGAGGCAGGTCATAAGGCCGATGTGTATACCACCAGAGTTATGAAATGTTACCGTTGTGGCAAGCTTGGGCATAAGATGAGTGATTGTCCTAATGAGGGCCCAACCTGTTACAATTGTGGTGAACATGGGCATATCAGCGTCCAATGCCAGAAACCAAAGAATAATGTTGCTACTGCTCAGAATGCAGGGAGAGTTTTTGCGTTAGCTGGTTCATAAGCTCCAAAGAAGTACAACTTGATCAGAGGTACCTGTTTTATTAATAATACTGAGTTGATTGCTATTATTGACACTAGAGCTACACATTCATTTATTTCTCTCGAGTATGCTAATAGATTGGGTTTAAAGTTGTCTAATATGAACGATAATATGATAATAGAGACTCCTGCTAATGGTTCTGTGACTACCATGCTTGTTTGTTTGAAGTGTCTTTTGACAATTTTTTTGAAGAATTTTGTGATGGATTTGGTGTGCCTACCATTACACCAAATCGATGTTATCCTTGGTATGAACTGGTTGGAATTCAATTATGTTCTTATTAACTGTTATAGTAAGACAGTGAAGTTCCCTGAATCGAGCAAGAATGGTGAGTTGATGTTTTTATCTGCTAAGCAAGTGGATGAACTTGTATTGGATGAAGCTTTGATGTTTGCAGTGTTTGCATCATTGCAAGTTGATGATAAGACTGTCAGTGCAGAGTTGCATGTGGTTTGTGAATTTCAAGATGTTTTTCCTGGTGATATAAGTGATTTACCACCGGAACATGAAATTGATTTTTCTGTGGACTTAGTGTCGGGTACGAGTCCTGTCTCAATGGCTCCTTATAGAATGTCAGCTTCAGAGTTGAATGAGTTGACGAAACAATTAGAAGACTTGTTAAAGAAGAGGTTCATTAGACCCCGTATTTCTCCTTGGGGTGCTTCGGTGTTGCTCGTTAAGAAGAAGGATGGTAGTATGAGATTGTGTGTCGATTACCGACAGTTGAATAAAGTGACTATCAAGAATAAGTACCCACTTCCGAGGATCGATGATTTGATGGATCAGCTAGTAGGTGCTTGTGTATTTAGTAAAATTGATCTGAGGTCTGGTTATCATCAGATTCGAGTTAAAGCTGATGATATTCCGAAGACAGCTTTCAGGACGAGATATGGGCATTACGAGTATACGGTGATGCCGTTTGGGGTTTCTAATGCGCCTGGTGTGTTTATGGAATATATGAATAGGATATTTCATGAGTATCTTGATAAATTCGTGGTAGTTTTCATAGATGATATCTTGGTATATTCTAAATCAGAAGAGGAACATGTCGAGCATTTGAGGGTTGTGTTGCAAGTGTTGAAAGAAAAGAAATTGTTTGCTAAATTATCTAAGTGTGAGTTCTGGTTAAAGGAAGTGAGTTTCCTCGGCCATGTAATTTCAAGTGGTGGAATTTCGGTGGATCCTTCGAAGATTGATGCGGTATTGCAGTGGGAGACTCCAAAGTCAGCTACAGAAATTCGTAGTTTTCTTGGGTTGGCTGGTTATTATCGTAAGTTTATTGAAGGTTTTTCTAAGATAGCTTTACCGTTGACGCAATTGACTAGGAAGGGTCAAGCGTATATGTGGGATGTTGCTTGTGAAGAGAGTTTCATAGAACTGAAGAAAAGATTAACGACTGCGCCAGTGTTGGTATTACCGAATCCAGATGAGTCCTTTGTAGTTTATTGTGATGCTTCCAAGATGGATCTTGGTGGAGTTTTGATGCAGGATAATAAGGTGGTTGCTTATGCTTCTAGACAGTTAAGAGTTCATGAGAGGAACTATCCTACTCACGACTTAGAGTTAGCAACTGTGGTGTTTGTGCTTAAGATTTGGAGGCACTACTTGTTTGGTTTGAAATTTGAAGTATTCAGTGATCACAAAAGTTTAAGGTACTTGTTTGATCAGAAAGAGTTAAATATGAGATAGAGGCGGTGGCTTGAATTATTGAAAGATTTTGATTTTGATTTGAATTACCATCCGGGTAAGGCAAATGTTGTAGCTGATGCTTTGAGTAGGAAGTCATTGCATATTTCGATGCTTATGGTGAAAGAATTGGAAATGATCGAGCAATTCAGAGACATGAGCTTGTTGTGTGAAACTACTACTGATAGTGTGAAATTGGGAATGTTAAAGTTGACCAGTGAGATTTTGGAAGAAATTCGTAAGGGTCAGAAATCTGATTTGAAATTAGTTGATCAATTGATGTTGGTTGATCAAGGTAATGCAGGTGACTTTCGAGTTGATGAAGATGGAGTTTTAAGATTCCGAGATAGAGTATGTTTTCCGGATATTATAGGAATTAAAAAGATTATTTTAGAAGAGGGGCACAAGAGTCGACTGAGTATTCATCCTGGTGCTACGAAGATGTATCAGGATTTACGCAGGTTGTTTTGGTGGTCGGGTATGAAAAGAGACATTGCTGAATTTGTATATGCTTGTTTGACATGTCAGAAGTCAAAGATAGAACATCAGAGACCTTCAGGTATGATACAACCATTGAATGTTCCTGAATGGAAATGGGATAGTATTTCCATGGATTTCGTGACTGGGTTACCTAAGACTGCTAGAGGTAATGATTCGATTTGGGTAATTATTGACCGGTTAACTAAGTCGGCACACTTCTTGCCGATGAAGATTAGTCATTCCATGCAAAGGTTAGCTGAGATTTATATTGAGGAAATTGTGAAGTTGCATGGTGTACCTTCAAGTATTGTATCGGATAGAGATCTGCGGTTTACGTCGACGTTTTGGAAGAGTTTGCAGGATACCTTGGGTACTAAGTTGAGGATGAGTTCTGCTTATCACCCGCAAACGGATGGCCAGACGGAAAGAACAATCCAATCTTTAGAAGATTTGCTGAGAGCTTGTGTATTAGATCAAGGAGGGTCTTGGGATAGTCATTTGTCGTTGGTCTAGTTTACGTACAATAACAGTTTTCATGCTAGTATCGGGATGGCTCCATATGAGGCGTTGTATGGTAGACGTTGTCTTACTCCATTATGTTGGTATGAGTCATGAGAGAGTTTAGTGCTTGGGCTAGAGATTGTCCAAGAAACAACTGAAAAGATAAAAATGATTCAGGAAAGGATGAAAACGTCGCAGAGTCGTCAAAAGAGTTATCACGATAAGAGAAGGAAAGCACTTGAGTTCCAAGAGGGAGATCACGTGTTCTTAAGAGTTACTCCTATGATTGGTGTGGGAAGAGCTTTGAAGTCTAGAAATCTCACTCCACGTTTTGTAGGTCCATATCTCGTTATGCAGAGGATAGGGGAAGTGGCCTATCGAGTGGCTTTACCTCCCTCTCTTGTGAATTTACATGATGTATTCCATGTATCACAGTTGAGGAAGTACATTCCGGACCCGTCGCATGTAATTCAGATAGATGATGTTCAGGTGAGACATAATCTGACGATTGAAGCTTTACCAGCGAGGATTGATGGTAGAGAATTGAAGCAACTTCGAGGCAAGGAAATTGCTTTAGTGAAGGTATTATGGGGAGGACCAGCTGGAGAAAGTTGGACTTGGGAGCGGGAAGATCAGATGAGAGAGTCGTATCCGACGCTGTTTAATCCAGGTAATTTTCGAGGACGAAAATTCTTTAAGTAGGGGAGAGTTGTAACATCCCGAAAATCTAAATTTAATTATTTAGTCATTTATTTAATTAATTTAGAAAAAAATTGGAGAGTTTGGATTAATTAGAGAATTTTGGAGAAAATAGTATTTTTATATAATAAGGATAAATAGCGTTTTATTATACTATTTTATTATTATTATTAAAAATATATTAAAGAAAAATGGTAAGGTGGTCCTTTTGTGAAATATATGAGGGTAAATAGGGAAAAGACTTAACTGGGATGTGTTTTGGTAAAAAGGAATACACGATCAGTTTTCTCATTTTCTATTGTGTTAGTGCTCTGAAGAAAGAAGAAGCTCAGAGTCAGGAGGCTGTGGAGAACCCCAGAGAAGAGTGTTAAGCGGCGAAATTCTCTAAGGTATGGGGAGTTTTTATAATCTATTGTAAATGTGTAGGAATTGGACTATGTATAGATTAGGATTGTATGAGTTTATGAGTTTTAGGGGTTTTTGATTTAGGTGGGGTTTATGAGAGAAATCTTGATGAATTAGAGTGATTAGAATGAGTTATAATCATATATTTGTTTGTATAATTGATATCTTGATGTTGTTGATGTTTGATTGATGTTTTTGAATGGTTTTTGAGTGTTTTGATGTGAAACCCGTAATGGGATTTAGGGGTCTTTGGTGTTGAAGCAGTCTGCAATTGAGTAGCAGAAAATTGCTGTAAAACGTGCGTTAACCGGTTAACGCTATGGGTTAACCGATTAACCATTGTAATTTTTGGTGAATTTCTGGAATTTCGCAGGCGTTAACCGGTTAACGCTATAGGTTAACCGGTTAACACTGTTTGGATGACAAATTTTAATTCTTGAAAAATCCGTAACTTTCAAACCGTAAATCCGATTCGCATTCCGTTTGAAGCGTCGGAAAGAGCATAAATTGTACTTTATTTTGATGAATAAAAATGAGAAAAATTCAATAGTTTTTATAAATGAATTTATGAAATAACCTTGTAATTGCCTCATAATTTACCGGGTACGGGTCAATTCTTGATGTGTCAGAGTAGTTGTAGAACCAGTGTTCTGGGTGTAATGTCATGATGATATATATGATTATTTGATGATTGTTTTGCTGATTGAAATGAATGATGCGAATTATTTTGATGAATTTACGATATAGCGCATCATTGCATTTCATAAAATTCACGATGGGGCTTCGGTCTATTTATTTGCTTCAATCCCATTGTGTGGATTGAAGTGTCTCGATGATTTACGATGTGCTCCTTTGTGGAGGGTTGATGGTCATGTATCCATCTCACGATGAAAATGGTACCACATGCATATTGCATATCAGGATGTTAGAATTGCATATTCTGGATGAATTTCATGATTGTGTTGGTGTTACTTAATTTCATGATCGTGTTGTTGTTGTTGCTGAATTTTATAGTTGATGATGTCATGATATGTTGCACTAATTTATTTATGTTCTATATTCTTGTACGTTTATGATATATTATGATTACTCACCCTGCCTGCTTGGAAATGTTGCCTCCTTCGTGGGTAACTTGCAGATGTCGAAGAATAGTCTTGCAATGCAATAGGAGTTTTTCATGAGTCTTGGAGCGTGCTTTAGTGTTCCTTAGAAGTGGTTCTGGTCTATGTGTCCTGCTCTGTGTCATGTAACACTGGGATGGGTTTTCTTTTGCTAAATTGTTTTCAGTTATGTTATTATTTAGATAAATGTTTTCCCATTTAATGATGTTAAATTTAGGATGGTGAAAATTATGTTTATGAAGTAAACTAATGAAGTTTAAATTCCACTGCGAAATGCTATATGTTATTCTTGATGTTGATTAACCCATGTTACGGGACAGGACACTGTTTGTGTTGAATTATGATGAAATGTGATACCCTTCTCGATGATTACTCTGATATTACTTAAATATTTTGTTTTGGGGTAGAAGGGTGTTACATTAAACATAAGGATGCCTATGGAATTTTTTTTGGATTAATTACCTTGATGATTTCATACATAGGGCATGGCTATTAAGGAAAAGCTCATCTACCGTATAGGAAGATACTCCACCTGGTTGTGAAGCTCACTATATTGTAGGTGTATTCGATCTTTAAGTTTGAAAAGATGGAAGATTGGATGGGACTTGTAAACAAGTGGGTCCATTAATATTTGTATAAGAGATTGAAATCTGTTTAAGAAACAGTTGGTTGGTTCAAGACTTATACAGAAGCCTGGCGGAGTTTTACTACAGACAGGAGAAAGTTTAAAATAGAAAGAATGAGCCTTAAACACAAAGGATTCCTCATGTCAAATTTTGAAAATTCATTTAAGAAAATAAATGGTTATGTGTAAAGATATTCACAGAGAAAGATTCATAGATGAAAACTTAATACGGTAAAAAATGTGATCGCGCCGAGTTTTTGAAAATGGATCAGATGAACCCTAATGGTTCATTTTTCAAAAAAGGATGGGTATTACACTCTAATAGAGGCCCAAAAGTGTGACAAAAGTCAAATTGAGGGTATGAAAGTCAAAACCCTAATTTTTGAATATTTTTTATATTTATTTGAAATAAAATATTAAAATATTTGATAAATTTCAAACACTAATGCAAAACAAGAAAAATTCTTGGATCAAGGTTTGAAACTTCATATTTTATCCATAGTATTTCTTGAGATTCATTTGCGTTTGAAAAATCAAGAGAAAGAATCATTTTAAAATGTGTAAAAACAATTAAATATTGTACTCAACGGGAAGGTATTAGCACCCCTCACGTCCGTTGTACTCAACGGGAACTTCTTAGTCTAACTATGCGATTAAATGTTGATTTATGTCTTTGTCTTCTAAATGGTTTGCTAAGATGTTTGTTCTAAGGGAAATGAAATATTTTAATTATTGGAGAGAATGGTTAGTTTTTATATTATTGTGATTTATGACGGAGAAAAGATTAATTTTTTTATTATTGTGCTCGCAAAGGATTAAAATCCTTGTGCCTACGTATTCCTTTGTGCAATGGGAAAGTCAGAGCTTCGTAGTTCGTGAGACTACGGTTTGTTGGTGTTTTTTAATAAACGGTTATTTAAAATGCTTTCTAACTGCTAAGCGTTGGCTTATTTACTCGCGATATGAGGCTGAAGCGCTAGCTTGTCTACGAGATAGAAAGAGCTTAAACAACGCTCGTTTAGAGAAAAAGTTTGATCTTATTTAAAATTTTAAGAATGAAAGGGCGAATGAATCACGTCCCATGGGGCTGGCCTCAGGAATGATCCACTCAAGAACCCGTGGAATGCTAGACTCCAGAATTCAATTCTTTCATTATTTGATATGTAAATTAAGTGTCTTGAAGTACGAGAGGGCGAATGAATCACGTCCCATGGGGCTGGCCTCAGGAATGATCCATTCAAGAACTATGTGCAATGATATACTCCAGAATTCAGTTCCTCCATTTAATTAATATGAAAATGATTTGAGTATTTGTTGGGTATGTTTTAAGTTGAATTTGAAAGAAACAGACAATTCGTCATCTTTAAAGGAGATATCTCACCTATTTCACCACAAACAGTTAAGAGAGAGAATAAAGGGGGAAGAAGCTTCGAACTTGGATATTTGATCAACAAGTCATTGCCACATTCTTCCTTGAGAGAAATTGTTTGATAAAAATGATTTGTTTGTGTTTGTGGGAATAGGAGAAACATCTTTCCTATGGAGATGAATCATGTCTCATCTTTTCGAGGAAATTGAAAGTTTTAATTGTTTTAAGTACAAAAGAGTGAATGGATCACGTCCCGTGGGGCTGTCCTCAGGAATGATCCCCTCAAGAACCCGTGGAATGCTAGACTCCAGAATTCAGTTTTTTTGTATTTTATTTGATAATTAAATGTTTTGAATAGACGAAAGGGAGAATGAATCACGTCCTTTGGGGCTGGCCTCAGGAATGATCCATTCAAGAACCCGTGGAATGCTAGACTCCAGAGTTCAATTCTTTTGTTAGTTTTTGTAATATTTGATTTGTAGTGTGGCGCGTAAAGTCGTGTAGATGGTGATCAATAAAAATTACTGACTTACGTGTGTGCAAAGTGTAGGCATATTTTAAAAGTGTTTACTTGGCGTTTGAGTAATCAGTTACCCTCCTGGTAGTAACCGGTTACCACGGTTATATTTTGAAAATTTTATTTTCTAGGATTCTTACTTTTGACTCGAGTGCCCGATCGAAGCGTTCTTTGTACCGATAGAAAGTTGTGGAGACATTTAATACATTGAATAGTATAGGGTAAAGAAACCCCGATTAATATGTAAATAGAGACAACAAGGTTCTTCAGAGGAGTACATTACCTCAATTTTCAAGTGTAAGGAAAACTCCTATATTTGTGAACGATCGAAATATTTGGAATTTATCTCTAGTGGGATTAAGAATGTTGTTGTTTTAATTCTCTTCAAGGAATTAAAGAGAGAGGACAAAATTATATACTAGACATGAGATGTTCATCGTTTTGTTTTAACCAATAAGGATTGTGTGTTGGATTTTGCTTACGGATGAACCAAGTGTTAGCTTGTGGCTAAAACCCTTTTGATGTCGTCATTGTCGTTTTCCTACTAGCATCATTTTACGAGTGGAATCGAACTATTACGTTGAGTATTTGTGATGTAACCATAATAGAATGGTAGTTCTACTTCGTCGCTTGTTGGAGTATGTAATCTGCATGTTGTGCCCTATTCTGTGTTACCATTAGTTGTTAACGGTGGGCGAACGTTACACATGTTTAGAAACCGTGAGCGAGAATCATCTTACAAGTTAGTATGGACTAGATTGGTAATTTTGAGTTAGATTGTTTGTTAACAAGAGGAACAAGTTCTGTTGTGTTCGACCATTTAGCCTTTGATAGGTAATCGATTGACACATGACTTTTGTGAATGACTTTAGAGAATCGTACTTTATCAACTGTAAGTCCGTTTTGGCTTCCGTTCGAAGTATCAGAGGATAAAGTGTTGGACTTTATTTTGAGCATGATTGGTAGACAGTAAATGATATGAATTTTTGATGTGTTGTCGTTGTGACTACTAAGGACCTAAATTGCGAAGTTATAAGAGATTCATGAAGTGTTGATCTTCCAGGAAACATTTTGATATCTGAATTACTGTGTGGATAAGAGATGAACAATTGGTCAGTTCTAGTATCGTAAATTCTTAACATCAGTTATGGACTCCGTAAGAGTAATACCAAATGTGTGCAGTTGAGCCGTACTCAGAGATACGGATTTTTAAGTTACCTTCTAGGTAAGAGTGGGAGATGAATGTCCTGAAGTTAAGCAAGTAAGTTGGATCATTTGAGGAACGAGGCCCTTGAGAGAAGCGAAATTGAATGAGAAGTTTTGTGTGGTCTTCAAAGGTGAGTAAGTGGAATATTGTATGCAATAGGAAAGTGTTATGGAAATATGCAAGTATACTAAGGGTGATTTGAGTTTGGTATGAGTGACTCACTAATGATTGTAAGTTCCATGACATTACTACATTATTATTGGTGGAGACCTTATGTCAACAGAAACTTTGAGAGAATGGAATCCTGTAAAGAGAATTAATACGGAGTATAGTAACCATGGCAGATTTGTTAAGCTGAATTGGATAAATTGTTTCGAGTTTAGAATGGATTTGGAAATTGTACCAGTTTTGAATAAAACAGTACAACCCATGTATCTTTGTTATTGGAGAGTTGGACCGATGATGTTATTATGTGTTTAACAAGTGAATTATTCTATCCCTGAATGCCTACAAGTTCTTATTCCATTGGATGGTGATAACTCCAATAGATAAGTGTGATCTTCGCAAACTACTAACTACCTAGTATTTCTTGAGAATTCGTGGTATCTCCATTATTGGACTTTGAGAGCATAGTGGAAGGAGACAGATGAAAGAGTTTAGTCAGACTATTGAAGAATCAGAAGAGAATTATTTATAAGTGTTGAGGTAAGAGAATTTTGTTCTGAGTGTGTTGTCCTTAAGTAAGACACTGAAAGGATGGAATGTCGGATGTAAATGGTTACAATGTATGGTGTCAAACCGATTGGAATTGGTACAAAAGTTGTTTGACAACTTTGAAATGATTTTAGAAATTGAAGGATTTTAATAAGAGCTTTTACTTGAAATTGTGCGTAGATAAGAATTCACTAAGATACCTTGTGGAGTTTTGTCGAGTGTTTGTTGTCCCGAAATCAAGTTGGAGTGTTATGATTTGTGTTATGAATCAATGTAAGGAATTAGAATGGTATGTTTCTCCGGAGGAGAAATGAGACTAAGTGATTCAGTATGAAGCAATAGATGAATTGCGGAAATAGTAAGTTAGAAGTTCACCCAATGTTGGAACAAGCGTAAGAGTAAGAACGTGAAGTTTGATTTATCATAAAACAAGGGCTTTGAGCCGCGAAGTCAAGAGTTAGATTAGAGTATGTCAGAGTATGTAGCAGAGGTAAGGATAAGTATGGATCTAAGATAATGTTGTAAACCGTTGTTGTTGATGAGTAAAGGAAATTCGAGGACGAATTTCAATTTAAGGAGGAAAGGATGTAATACCTCGTATTTTAATAAAATGTGCTGGATAATATTAATTGAATTTAATAGGGTTTCGATGTGCTCTGAGAGTTTTCAATTAAAATAATTAGAGCAACTGACGAACTTAAATTAATTAATTAGTATTATCTGACTCAGAGGTTTTATTAAATATCTGACTCAGAGACATTTTTGAATACTCTCAATTTGGACTGGTTGTTACTAACTATTGTATATCAGTATAATATACATTGTTTTGTTATAAAAGAAAGAAAACAAGTTAAGTGTTAGAAGTTGGTAAGAAGAAGAAAAGGAAAGAAAAGGAAAAGAGAAGAGAAAGGAAGGAAGAAGAGGAAGAGAAAACCTAGAAGTTCAAGAATGCTTGGATCATCATTCTTCTTCATCAATCTTCACCATCTTCATCAAACTCCTCTTCATTGTCAAGGTGAATTCTAGTTAGTACTTTTGTTTTAGAAGTTTTCTTGAGTTTAGAGTTTTATGTCAATTTGATAAAATTCCTAAATCGAAGTTTCTAACAGATAAAATGCTGAAATAATCGGGTAGGATAGTCGGGTTACATGTATATTAAACCTACTAAGATTTCTTGGATGATCCATTATGTTTGGATTGAGTTTGGGGAAGTTTTGAGGGTTAAAAATGCAGAATTTTAGCTTCTGACTATCGGTTAACCGGTTAACCATATGCGTTAACCGGTTAACGGGACCTGATACGCCACTAAAAATGGAATTTTAGATTGGTTAACCGGCTAACCATATAGATTAACCAGTTAACGCTGTAAGTTTTGGAAAATATCATTTCTTATAAAATTCATAACTTTTTACTCGGGTATCCGATTGAGGCAAACTTTATATCGTTGGAAAGCTATGACAACGTACTATACAATGGTAGAGGAAAACATTAATTTTAAAGTGGAAAATAATTATTTATTTTATGCCGATTAAAAGACCGATATTATAATATAATACGTGAACCATAAAACATGTAATTTAAGTATTGTGAGAAAACCTTACCATAAACCAATAGTATGGCCTAGTAATGTAACTAGAAATTGTTAGATGGTATAACTTGTGAGATGTTTAGGACTACCCTAGGTTGATGAAGAACCGTTGACGCGTATTACACGGTGTCCTCCGTAAAGTCTTGTGTAAGTTTTGTGGTGGGTATTACACTGAGTCCCACGGGAAGCATTCGTAAAGGCTTGAGGTACCGTTGGTAAGGTGATGGTAGTGACTTGTGGTGGGTATTACACTTAATACCACATGAAGTCTTGCCCGAGTTAAGGCTTGTGGTGGTTATTACACTGAGTCCCACGGGAAGCATGGTTTAGGCTTGTGGTGGGCATTATACTGAGTCCCACGGGAAGCATGGTTTAGTTTTGTGGTGGGTATTACACTGATTCCCACGGGAAGCGTGGTTTAGGCTTGTGGTGGGTATTACACTGAGTCCCACGGGAAGCATGGTAGTGACTTGTGGTGGGTATTACACTGAGTCCCACGGGAAGTCTTTCCCGGTGAAGTCTTGAGTAAGTCTTGAGGTGGGTTATGTTAAGTCCCATGGGAAGCATCCGTAAAGACTTAGGTAGTGACTTATGGTGGGTATTACACTGAGTCCCACGGGAAGTATTGCCGATTACGATGGATACTCCACGGAATTCCATATAAGGTGTTGAGAACGTGTATGGACTTTTCCATCTTGTCTTGGTTCCTTGTAGAGAAGTGATCAAAGACCCGAGTAGTGGATAAATTAGAACCTTTAGAGCCGAGAGAACTCTAAGATAGGGAACTCACTAAGATGTTGATATCTCACCCCACTATTATTGTTGCTTTTCAGGTTTCTTTTGCAGGTTGATTTACAAGTGGAGCTATGCTCGGGATGTTTCAAGAGAAGCATATATTTAGTTTCCACTATGTATTTATCTTGTACAATAATGGATATTTTATTGATCTTAGTATTTTTATTTTAGATGATTTCCATGTATTGTACCATAGATTGTATTGTTTGTAGAATTGATCAAGAATGTGAATTATGCTATTAGGAACTTATGATGGTGTTAGTACTAATTAAATGCTTCTATAATGATATTCTAGGTATTTATTATATGGGGCGTTACAGAGAAAGATAAGGATTTTGCCGATTAGAAGAACCACTGCCATAATCTTGGTTATTTTGGTAATTACGTCTTGGTTGATATCCTTGTTGTTGATTTTGGTAATGTTGTTGTTGAGTATGTTGTTGTTGGTAGGGTTGTTGTTGTTGATAAAGTTGTTATTGTATTTGGTACCCTTGATTGTTGTTCATGTAGTTGACTTCTTTGGTTCCCAGTGGCGGACAAAATCTGGTATCGTGATCACCTTTGCATAATTCACAACTTGGAACTTGCTTGTTCTTGCTCGGTTGCTCACGCAACTCCTTCAATTGTTGGGGAATTGTAACACCCCAAATTTGCCCTCTTCTTTTTTAGCATCATCATCATATCATAATCATCATAAGCATATCATATCTTTGGCATTTTTGCATGGAAAAGTAAAGCATTATATTCTCATGTTCTAGCATTGGGCATATGATCAACTATTGGTGGATTTGAGACATTACAAGCTATAACAAGAGGCCCAATGGACTTGTCCAAGTCCCATGAAGAGTCCACATGGCATTCACAAGCCCAAGATCCTTCACAAAAGCCCAGGAGGTTGAGAGATCATCAGTGAATTCAGGCTAGGGCAAGCTCCTACACAATGATCCCAAATTAGGGTTTCACTTTCAGGCTTGATTTCTTTGTGACTTTGGCCATTTCATGTGGGCAAAGTCTTTCATATGACAAGAGGATCCTAGGGATGAAATTTGGTGAGAAAATTCCTTGTGGAAGTCAGTTATTTCATCAGTTGCTTGCATAAGAAGAAAAAAGTCAATTGCGCAGTCAAAAAAGTCAACATGAAGATTTCAGAGTTTTTAATCAGGATCACCAATTTTTGAGGTCATATCATGTCAAGGAATAATACAGTTGAGCTTAAATGTCAATTATCGGGAGTATGCAAAAATTTTCTAAATTTGGAAGTTTAGAAATTTCCATTTTTGGAAATTATTTGTCCCAAGACTTCAAGCTATTATTTCATGTGCGAAAAAGCTCCGAATGATTTTCCGGTGAACACAAAAGTTGTAGAGAATGATTTTCCCTTTCCGAAAAGTCGTAGAACGCTTTCATAGCATTTTTAGAACTCAAGTTATGATATTTTGAAGTTTGGAGCATTTTAGGGTTTTCTTGTGGTGGACATGTGTCAACTTGGGATTGGTCCCTTAATAAATGAAGTTATGTTGCGTGTCATGTTATTTTTTCACAAACTTTCTTAATAGGTCCATGCTGTTAGTTTGCGTGACCAAATGCTAGAAGCAATGCAAGGTCATGGCACTTGGTGATGGTTTGTGTAGAAAACTAATGTGAAAAATAATGTGAAAAAATCAGCAAATGGGTCTAGCTAATCACTGTAGGCCACGTCACTTTGGTGCTTCACCTATTTGCCTTGAGGTCACGCAGACTGCACCAAAGGTGGAAACCAAGTATTCACGTGTGACATTCCATGCAGTGTCATGTACGGGAGTTGATCACCACCACATGATTTTCATGACTCCTCATCATCAACCAATTTCATGCTGCCAAAGCACCAAGTTCATTGTAACTAATGTGAGTCCTCCTGCATGGGATTGGTTTCAAAAGCAAATGGAGGGAAAAAAATAAAGAAGAGCCTCACGCAGATTCTGTGTGTTGTGAAAGTGAGATAACATATTTAGTTCACACACCACAACCAAATGCACCCTGCACCCTTGCAATATAAGAAGCACAATCACGATTCTTGCAGCAGATTATTCATCACACTCTTCAGCCTCTCTCTTTCTCTCATTGTGCTCTCAAATTTCATAACGGAAAAGAAGTTTCAGATCTGGATTTTGCACCTTGTTCTTCATCCTCAAGGTCTCTGAATCCTCACATTCACTCTCACATCACATACATAATCAGATTCTTGGAGCTTCGGGTAGAGGTTGGAGACTCAACATCATCGCTGATCTTGCATCATCTTCTACTATAAGCCTTTATTTGGCTTGAGAAAGATCCAAGGAAGCTTCAAGAAAGCAAGGAGATCTCTGGATTTCTCAACTTCTTCAAGAAGCTTCAATTTCAGGTTTGAGCTTCTCAATTAATTGATTCGGTTTGGTTGTATTCTAGCTTGTTTTGTGTTGCTGTGGTTTAATCTGAATGATATGAAGTGATTAGAAACTTTGTATGGCACCAAATCGTGAATATCAGTTTTGATGTGTGATCTTGTTTCGATCGATTTGTTCTCTGTGATGCTTGTTTGTGAAAACTATTGGCATATTCGTGTTCCTCTTGTTTCAGACTCCATTTTTGGCTTTTACATTTTTTATTTTCATTAAGAGTTGAAGGAGTTATGCTGATCTGAATTGGTGTTGATGATGCGGATAGTCGTATGCATGTTGCTCTGTTTTCTGCATTTCTTTCAAATCTTTCATGAGCGGGAGGTAGGAGATGATGTGGTGTTGCATTGTGAGTGGCTATGCTGAGTTTTTGTCTTGTAGCGACTTAACCCTAAGTGGACCGATTGATTTTAAGTTCACATAACTTTTGTGTCATTTTTGTTAAATAAATAAAAATAATAGTAACAAGTCTGAGTTATTGGTAAGGTTTTTGGGAATTTCGGGTGGGCCTAAGGCCAGTTGCTAATTGCACCCCCGCTGTTTGGGCCCAGGTTATATGAACTGATGCAGATTGCTGTTTGCACCTCTGGCTTCATTAATTCTTCTTTTTTATTTTATTTTGTTTTCAGTTTGATTCTTAATTTTTAAAATAGATATAAGTCATTAAAAATTCCAAAAAAGACTCATGGATGATCTTTTGAGTTTTCTTTAATTTTTGGCAATTTTATTTTCCATTTATTTTTATTTGCCACGCTGGAATTAATTTTCTCTTTTATTAATTGCTTTTATTTCACTTTTAATGCATGTTGTCTTGTACAATTTCTATCTTGATCACTAATTGGAGTTTTGAATTGATTCTTTTTGTTCTGGATTCACATTAAAATGTAGTTTGTTGATGATTTTTCTCCTGATTTTTAGAAGTTGTCTTGACTACTTTTGGTCTTTAACTTGTGCATGAAGGTTCATAACCCTAATCCATGTTTGAGCCCATACTTGACTTGCTTAGGTTCTGATTTTGATTCTCTCCTTTTGGCATGTCAATATTGTATGTTTGAAGAGTCTTTGCGCAAGGTTGTGGAATTTTTTAATGTATGTTTGATTTGATTTGAATTTTGTTCCTTACTTGTCTTCTTTGCATCCTTTTTGGTCATATGTTTAATCCTTAGGTTAGAAGGGCACTTGTGCCAACTTCTTTAGGTTGTTTAGAGCCCATTTAGGATGTTGATACCCCTCTGGTCTTGAGTTGATGTTTGTGCTTTGAAAAATTTTGTGTTTGTTTGCTTTTGAAGATCATCCACCTTTGTACATGCTCACCTCACTTCTTTTGCTTCTTTGCTTCTCATAATGTTAATACTTGAGTTTGTATGCTTCTTCTCTTCATCTCATATGATCCTTAGGCACATTCTTGACATGTTAGGGTTAATAATTTCAAATTCAAAAACAACCTCCTAGAAAAATTTCAAATATTTTCATACAATCAAATTCACTTTATTCAAGTTATCTTCATCTTTCAAAAGTGTTCATAAGTTCATAATTTTCATATTTTGTCTTGAACACTTGTGTTGAATATTTATAGTGAATTCTTGATTATAGGAGAAGATCAATTTTATTGATATCATTTCATTGTACTCTCACTCAAAGCAAGATAGGTCGCACAAGGCTACAACCAAGAAGAAGGAATCGACTTTGATGAAACAATAGCTCCGGTAGCAAGGTTAGAAGCAATTAGATTATTACTTGCTTACGCTTGTTCTATGAATTTTCAGTTGTACCAGATGGATGTCAAAAGCGCTTTCCTAAACGGTTACATCAATGAAGAAGTCTACGTCAAACAACCTCCCAGTTTTGAAGACTTCAAGAATCCATCTCATGTCTACAAGTTGAAGAAGGCTCTTTATGGCTTAAAGCAAGCACCAATGGCTTGGTATGATCGCCTTAGCAACTTCCTATGTGAGAAAGGTTTTACTAAAGGAAAGGTTGACAAGACTTTGTTCATCAAGAATCTTAAGGGTAACACCTTACTTGTTCAAGTCTATGTCGACGACATCATCTTCGGTTCAACAAACAAAGATCTTTGCGAAGAATTCTCTCTTATGATGCAAGGCGAATTCGAGATGTCCATGATGGGAAAGATGAACTACTTCCTTGGATTACAAATCAAGCAAACAAAGGATGGCATCTTCATCAACCAATCCAAGTATTGCAAGGAGTTATTGAAAAGATTTGATATGGATAATTGCAAAGAGATGTCTACTCCAATGGGATCCGGAACGTATGTTGATCAAGATCTTTCCGGAACTTCAATAGATATTACAAAGTATCGAGGTATGATCGGTTCACTCTTATATTTGACGGCGAGCCGTCCTGACATTATGTTTAGTGTTTGTTTGTGTGCCCGCTTTCAAGCTAATCCGAAGGAATCGTATCTCACTGCCGTGAAGAGGATCATGAAGTATCTCAAAGGAACGATGCACGTCGAACTATGGTATCCTAAAGGTAGTACTTGTTCTTTAATTGGTTATTCTGATGCTGATTATGCAGGATGTAAGACCGATAGAAAGAGTACAAGTGGTACTTGTCACATTCTCGGGAATGCACTAGTGTCGTGGGCATGCAAGAAGCAAGCATGCGTTGCACTTAGCACGGTAGAAGCGGAGTACATTGCAGCAGGAAGTTGTTGTGCTCAAATCTTGTGGCTTAAGCAACAACTTCTAGATTTCGGTATAGATCTCGGTTGTATCCCTCTCCGGTGTGACAACACAAGTGCCATCAATATCACGAAGAACCCGGTCATGAATTCAAGAACAAAGCACATAGATATCCGGCACCACTTCCTTCGAGATCATGTTTTAAATGGAGATGTCGATGTTACATTCGTGCATACACACAATCAACTTGCCGACATATTCACAAAACCATTGGCTAAAGAGCAATTTTACAAGATTCGACGAGAACTTGGTATTCTCAATGAAGGTGACATCTAACCTTTACTTTAAAGTTGCTTATTGTATGTCTTTATTGCTTTGTATGTATGTTTGTTCACTTTTTAGTCATAAAAGGCTAGCACTCCCATTTCGCCGTTTTTCGTTTTTCTCACTTTCGTATACCCGAAAATAATCGGTTTCAAAAACTTTTTTTATCAAAAGTTGCGTTTTGATGAGTGCTAACACTTTATGAAAAATATTTTGTGAACAGGTTATTATTTTTAGGCTAAAACATGCTGCTGGATTTTTTCAAAAATTCAAATTTTTTAACCGTTAACCGGTTAACACATCCAAAACTTGGATTTCCAGCGCAGGTTTCAGCTTCTGTTTGTTTAATTTGTTTTTGTTTTATATGTTTTGCTATGTGTATGTGTTCATATATGCTTTCATAATACATTGCGTCATGTTGTATTTTTCATATCTATGTTGGTCCTCTCTTCCTTTTTGCTAATGACAAAGGGGGAGAAGAGCTTTGGTTTCTAATATCTCTCTATGCAGAATTTTGCCTCTGTTTTAGATAGGGGGAGCTGCTGAACATAGGGGGAGAAGCAAGTCTAGAACATGATTGATCGATCAAAGCTTGTACGCAAATTCGCTCGGTTGTCATCATCAAAAAGGGGGAGAATGTAGAAGCATACTTCAAGTTCTTTGTTTTGATGACGTCAACATTATTCAATCTCATTCCAGATTGCAAAAAGTCGAGATGACAACAAACGATCAAGACCATGGCTATGCATCATCAATGGAATATTTCCGATCAATTCAAGATTTTGTGCTACTCTTTCAAGACTTGTCTCAAGGCTTAGGTATATCAATAATTAACTCTTAAATATGATATACAAGTGTTCAACATAATCTTCATATTTTTATTGAATGTGCATAGTTTTTGAAAATGAAATTGGAACTGGTTTAACACTTTTAACAGAAATATTTTTCTGAATTTTAACAGTGTTAACCGGTTAACCATATGGGTTAACCGGTTAACGGCAGCAATTTTCAAATTCTGTGGTAACATTCATAGGCGTTAACCGATTAACCTATTTGGTTAACCGGTTAACACTGAAGAAAGTTTGAAAAATTGTTTCTTTTTAAATTCAAATATTTTGTTAAAGTTACACCTCTTCATGATTTTCTTTCATAAGATTTAATACCTTTTCAAAAGAATTTGATTTCAAATTTTCATACCTTTTTGAATAGGTGTTTCATCTATTATAAATTCTAACACTTTCAAATTCAAAAACAACCTCCTAGAAAAATTTCAAATATTTTCATACAATCAAATTCACTTTATTCAAGTTATCTTCATCTTTCAAAAGTGTTCATAAGTTCATAATTTTCATATTTTGTCTTGAACACTTGTGTTGAATATTTATAGTGAATTCTTGATTATAGGAGAAGATCAATTTTATTGATATCATTTCATTGTACTCTCACTCAAAACAATATTATAGAAAGTGTCTTTCTATTGTGTGACTTGTGTTCCAAGGATTGTTTGGACATAAGGGTTAGTGTGGCAAGAGGATTGTTCTTGCACACTTGTTGTATAGTTTTGTTAGAAAGTAGGCCTCACCATTGAAGGTGTGATAGGTTGTACTGTGTAGATGTCTAGAATTGGCAGAATTTTTGACCAACAAGAAATATTGAATTCAGTTCAGAATGTCCTATCAAATGTTGGGACATTATCAAACAGAGTATAAGAACTTATTTCAGGATGTCACACCAGATGTTGGGACATTGTGTAAAAGACTTAAGTTCAGTTTTTCAGGATGTCCCAACAGATGTTGAGACATCTCAAACCTGCTACCAGAATTAATTAATGACTAACTGATCTGAGATATTTAAGGAGAGTTATCTGGAATTAATTATGGATGGATAAAAACAGAACAAGGCGCATCTGTAGGGAGTTTTATTATGAGGATTCAGATTAAACAGAAGAACTAAATCACCTAGAATCTAGGAAGTAACAAACCCTAATTCTAGGTGGAAGCTGCTGTGTTTTAGGACTGGATTAACCTACAGAAAGCCCAAATTACTAACACCTATTTAATCAACAGAAACTCACAGAATTGAGTACGAATTCCAGAAGACCAAATAGGGTGTTTATTGTTTTAATAGCAGGTTGGTTTATTGTACCACTTTATGAGCTTTTAAGCATAAGTGCATTTGTGACTTGATTGAAACTGTGAAGTAAGATCAAGCTGTTTTGTTTGAAGTATGACTTCAATTTTATTAAACTTGTAAACAAGATCACTGTGTGATTGAGGGGGAGTGAGTTGGTACTCATATCTAAGTAGTGACTTAGGTAGAAATTGCATTGGGTAGATATTAAGTGAAAGATTAAACTGGGTTGTTTAAGTCTAGAATTAATATTACTTATAGTGGATTTCCTCCTGGCTTGGTAGCCTCCAGATGTAAGTGTGGTTATACACTGAACTGGGTTAACAAACTTCTGTGTTGTTTAATTTTCTTGCACTTTAAGTTTTGGTTAAATCTGTCAAGTGTTGGGACATCTCATAGGACATCTCATACCTGATCACAGAATTTCAATTGGCATCAGAGCAGGCACCCTGCCTGTTTATACTGGGTGAGATCTAGGGAATACAAATTCTGGAAACATGGACAGAGATATAGGATCAGTAAATAGACCACCTATACTGGATGGATCTAATTATGACTACTGGAAACCAAGAATGATTGCATTCTTAAGATCACTTGACAACAGGGCATGGAGAGCAGTCAACATTGGATGGGAACATCCTATCCAAGACACCAAAGATGGATCAAAAGTGTTGAAACCTGAAGAAGAATGGAGTAAGGAGGAAGAAGATTCAGCACTAGGCAACTCCAAGGCCTTAAATGCTCTATTCAATGGCATTGATAGGAACATATTTAGACTTGTGCATCACTGTGAGCTAGCCAAAGATGTGTGGGATACTCTCAAAACAACTCATGAAGGAACATCAAAGGTAAAGATGTCAAGACTTCAACTTCTCACCACCAAGTTTGAAAACTTGAGAATGAAGGAAGATGAGACAGTTCATGAATTCTACATGAACATCTTAGAAGTAGCTAATACTTCTGGAGCTTTGGGAGAAAAGATGACTGATGAAAAGCTTGTAAGAAAGATCCTCAGATCTTTGCCAAAAAGATTTGACATGAAAGTCACAGCAATAGAAGAAGCTCAAGACATATGCACTATGAAAGTTGAAGAACTCATTGGTTCCCTTCAAACATTTGAGATGGGAATGAATGACACAAATGTTAAGAAGAACAAAAGCAGAGCCTTGGTGACAAATACTGATGAAGAAGAAGATGATGAATCAGATATTGGTAAAAGCTTATCAGACAACATTGCTATGCTTGGAAGACAATTCAAAAAGATTCTCAGAGGAATGGAAGGCAAATCCAAACCCAGTGGAAGATACACAAACTCGTCTGAGAACAAGAGGTCTTATGATGCTAACAGAAGGTCAAATTATGATGAAAAGACCAGTCAAGAAAAAGGAGTCAAATGCCATGGATGTGAAGGATATGGACACATCAGGAATGAATGTCCTACCTACTTAAAAAGGCAAAAGAAAGGACTCTCTGTGACCTGGTCTGATGAAGACTCAGGAGGTGATTCAGAAGAAGAATCAGCTAAGCATATCACTGCTTTAGCTGGACTATGTGAATCTGAAAGTGATTCCAGTGATGGGGAGCTTACTGTTGAAGAACTTGAGCAAGCCTACAAAGATCTATACAAAAGAAGTACTGAAATATGCAGTGAGGTTATAAAGCTAAAGAAGCAGAATGAGGCACTAGAAGATGAAAAAGAAAGTGATAAAGAGATCATTGACACCTTGAAAAGTGAAGTAAGTCTTCTCAACTCCAAGTTGGAACACATGTCCAAATCTGTTAGAATGTTGAACAGCAGTTCAAGTACACTGGATGTTATTCTCAACAACAATAAGCATTCAGGGGATAAAAGTGGACTGGGATTTAACAGATTACATAAAGATGAAGCTAGCTCTAGCAAAACTACTTCAAAATCCATACAGTCAAACAAGATGTCCCAACAGATGCTTCAACATCAAGAAAAGAACACAAAGTCAAACATAATGTTCCAACAGATGTCTCAACATTCTGAAAAGAACAAAATGAAGAAGAAGTATCAAAGATGGAGATGCCATCATTGTGGAAGATTTGGACATATCAAACCTCATTGTTATAAGCTGCATGGATATCCAAATCAGATGTATCAGCAATCTTCTAAGCAGAAAATAGAAGTTACCAAGAAAGTGCTGCATAGACATCAAAGAAATCAGCAACCTCCTAAGCAGACAACAGAGGTCATCAAGAAGATATGGAGACCAAAAGCTAGCATTCAGGCTGATCAAAGCTACATAACCAAGAACAAGATCAACAATCAATCTTGGAGATCCACTGATGAACAATACACAGAGCAGAGGCATCAAAAGAAATCTCAACTTAAATGGTCAAAGAAAAGTGTTGCGTATATAGCACATACATCACTAAGAGTATCAGCTAAAGAAGACTGGTATTTTGACAGTGGATGTTCAAGACACATGACTGGATTGAAGAATCTGCTAGTAAACTTAAAGTCACATTCATCCAGATATGTAACCTTTGGAGATGGAGCTAAAGGAGAAATCAAGGGAGTTGGGACCTTGGATTGTCAAGATGTTCCAAGACTAGATAATGTGCTGCTAGTTAAAGGTTTAACTGCTAATCTGATCAGCATAAGTCAATTATGTGATCAAGGGTACAGTGTAAACTTTACCAAAATTGAATGCATAGTGACTAACAAAGAACAAGAGGTTGTCATGAAAGGAGCCAGATCTAAAGACAACTGTTATATGTGGGAATCTCAAGACTTCAGTCTCACTTCAACTTGCTCTTTAGCTAAAGAAGAAGAAGTAAAACTATGGCACCAAAGACTAGGCCATCTTCATTTCAGAGGCATAAAGAAGATAATATATATGGATGTTGTAAGAGGTATTCCTAAACTGAAGATTGATGATGGCAAAATATGTGGTGAATGTCAAATAGGCAAGCAAACCAAGATGTCCCATCCAAAGCTCCAACATCTGACAACTTCCAAAGTTTTGGAACTATTGCATATGGATCTTATGGGACCTATGCAGGTTGAAAGCCTTGGTGGCAAGAGGTATGCCTATGTGGTGGTTGATGACTTTTCAAGGTATACATGGATAAATTTTATCAAAGAAAAGTTTGATGTATTTGATGTATTCAAAGACTTATGCCAAAGAATACAAAGGGAGAAAGCCAGCTGTGTGATCAGAATAAGAAGTGATCATGGAAAAGAATTTGAGAATCAAAAGTTCTTAGATTTCTGCTCTTCAGAAGGAATCAATCATGAATATTCTTCACCAATCACTCCTCAACAGAATGGGATAGTTGAGAGGAAGAATAGAACTATTCAAGAGTCAGCAAGAGCTATGATCCATGCTAAAAAGTTACCTTTGTACTTCTGGGCTGAAGCTATGAACACAGCTTGTTACATCCATAACAGAGTTACTCTAAGGAAAGGAACTTTGTCCACAATATATGAAGTCTGGAAGGGCAGAAAACCCACAGTTAAGTACTTCCATGTATTTGGAAGTAACTGTTATATTCTGGCAGATAGGGAGCAAAGAAGAAAAATGGATCCTAAAAGTGATGAAGGGATTTTTCTTGGATACTCTATAAACAGCAGAGCATATAGAGTATTCAATTCTAGAACCAAGGTTATCATGGAATCCATAAATGTAATAATTGATGATGCTCCTACAGATGTCCCAGAAGATGTTGGAACATCTGCTGATATCAAGATTGAAGCTGAAGAAAAGAATGATCATTATGACTTCACTCAAACTGATGCAAGGACAGAACAATCCAGCAAACCTCCCTCTATCAGAATACAGAAGGATCATCCCAAAGATTTGATAATTGGTGATCCCAACAGAGGTGTAAGCACTAGATCAAGAGAAGTGATTTCAAGTTCCTGTTTTGTTTCTAAAATAGAACCTAAAAACATTAAGGAAGCTCTTACTGATGAATACTGGATTTGTGCTATGCAAGAGGAATTAGGTCAATTCACAAGGAATGAAGTGTGGAATCTTGTTCCTAGACCTGATGACATAAATGTGATTGGAACAAAATGGGTGTATAAGAACAAGTCAAATGAACAAGGAGTTGTTACAAAGAACAAAGCTAGACTTGTAGCTCAAGGATACACACAAATTGAAGGAGTAGACTTTGATGAAACCTTTGCACCAGTAGCAAGGCTTGAATCAATCAGACTACTTTTGGGAATTGCTTGTATCTTAAAGTTCAAGCTATTTCAAATGGATGTGAAAAGTGCCTTTTTAAATGGCTATCTTAATGAAGAAGTATATGTAGAACAGCCTAAAGGATTTGTTGATCCAAGCTGTCCAAATCATGTATACAAACTAAAGAAGGCTCTTTATGGTCTGAAGCAAGCTCCAAGAGCATGGTATGAAAGACTAACTACTTTTCTTATCAAGCAAGGGTACAGAAAAGGTGGAATTGACAAAACCTTGTTTGTTAAAGATGAAGAAGGAAATGTCATGATTGCACAAATATATGTAGATGACATTGTCTTTGGTGGAATGTCTGACAGGATGGTCAAACATTTTGTCAACCAGATGGAATATGAATATGAAATGAGCCTAGTAGGAGAGTTAACCTACTTTCTTGGTCTGCAATTAAAGCAAATGGAAGACTCCATGTTCATTTCCCAAAGCAAGTATACCAAGAACATAGTCAAGAAATTTGGAATGGAAAATGCTACTCATAAGAGAACTCCTGCCCCCACACATTTAAAGCTGACTAAAGATGAAAAGGGTGAGAATGTAGATCAAAGCATATACAGAAGCATGATTGGAAGCTTGTTATATTTGACAGCTAGCAGACCAGACATAGCATTTGCAGTAGGTGTATGTGCAAGATATCAAGCTGATCCAAAAGTCAGTCATCTCAATCAAGTCAAGAGAATTCTCAAATATGTTAATGGTACTTGTGACTATGGCATAATGTACTTTCATGGATGCAAACCAATTCTCACTGGCTTCTGTGATGCTGATTGGGCTGGAAGTGCTGATGACAGAAAAAGCACTTCAGGAGGATGCTTCTTTCTAGGAAACAATTTGATTTCTTGGTTCAGTAAGAAACAAAATTGTGTATCCTTATCTATAGCTGAAGCTGAATATATAGCAGCTGGAAGCAGTTGTTCTCAGTTGGTTTGGATGAAGCAAATGCTCACTGAGTACAATGTCCCACAGGATGTCATGACATTGTACTGTGACAACTTAAGTGCAATCAACATATCAAAGAATCCTATCCAACATAGCAGGACCAAGCATATTGATATCAGACATCATTTCATCAGAGATCTTGTAGAAGAAAAAGTGATTTCATTGGAACATGTAGCTACAAATCTGCAGTTGGCTGATATCTTCACCAAAGCATTGGATGCTACACAATTTGAGAACTTAAGGGGCAAATTGGGAATCTGCTTATGTGAGATTTAGCAGTTATGGAGATGTGCCAACATGTCATATGACATTGTGTGGCATAAGCACCAGATGGCAACACCAGTCTGGTCAAGAACCTTGGGTATTCCATTCCTAATAATTTTCAATGTAACGGCTACTTATATAATAACAGCTTATAATCAGCTATCCATATTCTCATCATACTATCAAAAGCGAATTGCATTATCTAGCTGTTCTTCAGAAATCATCAACCCTAAAACTCTTCATCCATCTTCTTTGAAAATGTCTCAAAACCCTAACACTCCTGAAGAAATTCTCAACAAAGAAGATGTGGTTCATGCAACCCCCATCTCTGTGGTACCCATGAAGTCAACCCCATTGGACGAAATTAGAGGAAGTGTTCCTCATGCTAAAAAGCCAAGAACTCCAAAAAGAGCAAAAGATCAAGTCTGCAGCAAATCCAAAGGCATTCCTTCACCAGCAAACATGCCTCCAAAATCTTCTGAATATGTGGATGCTTCCATCAAGGAGATAGTTAACAAGATTCTTTTTGAACAAAGAGTGGTTAGTGGCATATCTATCCCTCTGAACACCATGCCAGCTCCACAAGATGATCAACAAACTCAAGCTGCAAAGGACACTCCTGATCAACAGGATGTCCCAATAGATGTTGAAACATCTGAGGATGATCAAAAGGCCTCATCTGATGCTGCTGTAGAAGAATCTGAGGACCAGAAAAAGACCTCAAATGAAAGTGGTGAGGAAGAATCTGAGGATCAGACCAAAGCCTCAACTGAAGAGCATATCTCTGCTGATCATCCAGCTGAAGAAGAGACTGCTCAATCTCCTCCTGTGGTGAACCTAGAGCAGGATTCTGATACAGAGATCATTGCCTCTGTAAGACCTAGCATAGCCAAAAGGCTCAGGACTAGGAAAGAAAAGATGCAAGCAGGACATGCAATTCCTGAGAAGAAGCAAGCTACCCCAAAGAAAGACAAAGCTAAAGCTGTCTTTGGTCCTACCAAACAATGGAGCAAGGTGCAAACACAGAAGAGGAAAGCTGTCACTCCTCCAGACTCAGATGTTGAAACAGATGTCCCAACATCTACTCCAAAGAAGAAAACAGCACCCTCTAGGGCTTCAACTGCTGTTCCAGAAGCTCCTTTGGACAACATCTCATTTCATCATGTCTCAAGTGTTAACAGATGGAAGTTTGTGTACCAAAGAAGGGTTGCACTTGAAAGAGAGCTGAGCAGTAATGCACTTGAGTGCACTGAATTAATTGACCTCATCTCTGCTGCTGGCCTCTTCAAAACAGTCTCCAATCTCTCTCCCTGCTATGAGCTTCTTGTCAAAGAATTCATAGTCAATCTTCAGGAAGATTGTGCCAATGGTAAGTCTTCTGAATTTAGAAAAGTTTTTGTTAGAGGCAGGTGTGTAGAGTTCTCTCCTCAGATCATCAACCAATACCTTGGAAGAGAGTCTGATGGACCAAATGAGCTAGGGAAGACTGATAACCAAGTCTGCAAGGTTATCACTGCAAACCAGGTCAAAGCTTGGCTAGTTAAAGGAAAGCTCTCAGTGAGCATGCTGACAAGAAAATATGCCATGCTGAACAGGATTGGTACAGCAAATTGGGTACCTACCAATCATACATCATCAATATCCACTGGCCTGGGCAGGTTCATTTATGCAGTGGGCACCCAAACTAAGCTGGATTATGGTGCCTACATCTTTGATCAGACCTTGAAACATGCTAGCTCATCTGCAACAAAGCTGCCAATAGCTTTTCCTTCCTTGCTGTGTGGTATAGTGCTAAGTCAATACCCTGGGATCCTCACTGAGAAGGACACAGTCTGCAAAAGAGAAAGCCCTCTGGCCTTTCACTACAAACTGTTCCTAAGTCATCATGCAGCAGATGTTGAAGCACCCTCTGGGACATCTGCAGGTCCTTCAACTGCCAAGACTCCAATCTCCAAGGCTGCATTGATTGCTGAACTGAAGAGCACTTATAAAGAACTTGAAGCTAGGAAGCAAAAGCTTGAGGAAATTATCCAAAGGCTAGAGAGTGAAGGTGATCAGAAAGCTGCTTCTGATGAAGAAACTGAGGAAGATGAAGAAACTGAATGTGATGAATCTGAGTGATCATTGTATGTGAGGCAAATGTAATGACAGCTGCATTGTAATTTAGATTTAGTCTCTTTGGCCCCAAAATTTGTGTCTAACAAGGGGGAGAACAACACCAACAACAATGTGTAATGTTGTTTAATTATGAATGAAAAATTTGTTTGCTTCTGAACTGAATAAGTGTGTTTTTTTTTCTGTTGCAACAAGACTGGATACATATAAGTTTGAGGGGGAGTAATCTCAAATATGATTCAACAGAAAAGTAATGTTATACTCTGATAAAAGAACTTTTGCTGCACTCTGATAACCAGAAAAGATGTTAGCCAAAAATTAGCCAAAGGGGGAGTTTGTAGATGTCTAGAATTGGCAGAATTTTTGACCAACAAGAAATATTGAATTCAGTTCAGAATGTCCTATCAAATGTTGGGACATTATCAAGCAGAGTATAAGAACTTATTTCAGGATGTCACACCAGATGTTGGGACATTGTGTAAAAGACTTAAGTTCAGTTTTTCAGGATGTCCCAACAGATGTTGAGACATCTCAAACCTGCTACCAGAATTAATTAATGACTAACTGATCTGAGATATTTAAGGAGAGTTATCTGGAATTAATTATGGATGGATAAAAACAGAACAAGGCGCATCTGTAGGGAGTTTTATTATGAGGATTCAGATTAAACAGAAGAACTAAATCACCTAGAATCTAGGAAGTAACAAACCCTAATTCTAGGTGGAAGCTGCTGTGTTTTAGGACTGGATTAACCTACAGAAAGCCCAAATTACTAACACCTATTTAATCAACAGAAACTCACAGAATTGAGTACGAATTCCAGAAGACCAAATAGGGTGTTTATTGTTTTAATAGCAGGTTGGTTTATTGTACCACTTTATGAGCTTTTAAGCATAAGTGCATTTGTGACTTGATTGAAACTGTGAAGTAAGATCAAGCTGTTTTGTTTGAAGTATGACTTCAATTTTATTAAACTTGTAAACAAGATCACTGTGTGATTGAGGGGGAGTGAGTTGGTACTCATATCTAAGTAGTGACTTAGGTAGAAATTGCATTGGGTAGATATTAAGTGAAAGATTAAACTGGGTTGTTTAAGTCTAGAATTAATATTACTTATAGTGGATTTCCTCCTGGCTTGGTAGCCTCCAGATGTAAGTGTGGTTATACACTGAACTGGGTTAACAAACTTCTGTGTTGTTTAATTTTCTTGCACTTTAAGTTTTGGTTAAATCTGTCAAGTGTTGGGACATCTCATAGGACATCTCATACCTGATCACAGAATTTCATACTGTTCTAAAGAAAACTAGTGGAAATCTCTTTCGGTTTGGAAACGGGACTGGATGTACCTTCGGATTGTGAAGGGAACCAGGATAAACCTCTGTGTGTTCTTTACTTTTCTGCTTTGCAATTTTTATTCTTTAACCATAAAAGAAAAATCCATCCATCTAAGAAAAAGAATCGAGAAAATTTTGATAACACCTAATTCACCCCCCCCCCCTCTTAGGCGCATTTTGATCCTACAATTGGCATCAGAGCAGGTTTAGGTAACCTGTTCCTACAAGATCCTTATGGATTTCGCAAACTCGAATCCCGTTTTCAAAGATGGTGGAAGTAGCAACAAGCCTCTGCTCTTCTCCGGCGAATACTTCGATTTCTGGAAAATCAGAATGAGGGCACATCTTGAAGCCCAAGGAGAAGGCATATGGGAAGCAATCGAAGAAGGTCCGCATAATCCCGTCAATGTAATCAACGGTGTTGGAACGGCGAAATTGAAGAATATGTATGATGAAGATGATAAAAGAAAGATCCTAAATGAGAAGAAAGCAATCAACATACTTCAAAGTGCTCTTAGTATGGACGAATTTTTTCGTGTATCACAATGCAAATCGGCGAAAGAGATTTGGGATACTTTGGTAGAAACACATGAAGGAACAACAGAAGTTAAAAGATCAAGGCTTAACACGTTAAGTCAAGAATACGAAATGTTCCGCATGCAGCCCGGAGAATCTATTGTAGCTTTACAAAAAAGATTTGTTCATCTAACCAACCACTTGATTGCACTCGGAAAGACCTTCACCAATGACGATCTTAACTTGAAAGTTCTAAGGTCTTTGACAAGGGAATGGCAACTGAAGGTGACCGCAATTTCGGAGAAGAAGAGTCTCTCAACAATGACATCCGCATCTTTATTCGGCAAACTTCAAGAGCACGAATTGGAACTTGGAAGGCTCGAGAAGCATGAAAATCAAGAGAAAAAGTCCAAAGGAATTTCTTTGAAGATTGACACAAAAGATGACAAAGATGATGAGATCTCCGAAGATGAGAACTTCATGCTTCTTGTTAAGAAGCTTGGTAAGTTCTTTAACAAAAATAATAATCCCTCTTTTCCTAAAAAGACTAAAAATTTCAGGAAGAAGGATGCATCCACATCGAACCAAGAAGTTACATGCTATGAATGTGGAAAGCAATGTCACATAAAACCAGATTGTCCAAGACTTGCGAAGAAAGGAGGATTCAAAGGCAAGAAGGACTTCAAGAATAAAAAGGCTTATGTCGCGTGGGATGACAATGAAGTTAGTTCCTCGTCGGAATCGGAAAGCAACGAATGTGCAAATATGGCGTTAATGGCGTCACATCACTCCGATGAAGAAAATGACGAGGTTAGTAGTAACTTTTCTATTTATGAAAATGATGCACAAGAAGTCATAGATGAACTTCTTAAGGAATGTAAGACTTTGTACAAAAATATTTCATCTCAAAAGAAGAAAATATTATCTTTAAAAGAACAAAATAAATCTTTTGAAAAATACATTGAAGATGAAAAACAAAAGATAAAGGATGAAAAACAAAGCCTTACATGTAAAAATTGTGAGTCATTGTCCTTTCAAATTGTTCAACTAAAAAGAGTTTTAGAAAGATATGAAAAAGGTCAAATTGGCTTGGAGGAAATTCTTAGGCACCAAAGATATCCTAATGATAAAAGTGGCCTAGGATATTCTAAATTTTCCAAACCAAGCACAAGTGAAACCATTTTCATAAAAGCTAGTGAACAAATTGTTAAGGAAAAGACTAACAATGTTAAAACTATGCATCAAATTCATAAAAAGAAAAGGATTATTAAGAAACAAAAATATGTTCCTAAATTCAAAAGTCAATTTCAACCTATTTGCTTTTATTGTGGAATCAAAGGTCATACACCTAATGCTTGATATGTGTGCAACATTGGTGTTGCTAAAGGGCATTATGTGTGGGTTGAAAAGGGTACTAACTATCAAGGACCCAAAGCAATTTGGGTACCTAACAAAACTTGACTTTGTTTTGTAGGTATGCTTGAAAACAACTTCTACACAATGGTATCTCGATAGCGGTTGTTCAAAGCATATGACGGGCGACATCAACAAATTTTCAAGTCTAACACTTAAGGCCAAAGGATACGTTACTTACGGTGATGATAATAAAAGAAGAATTCTTGGAGTTGGAACCATTGGTGCATCTCCTCATACAATCATCGAAGACGTCCTTTATGTGGAAGGCCTTAAACACAACCTTCTTAGCATAAGTCAGTTGTGTGACAAAGGGTTCCGAATCAACTTCACAAAGGAGGAATGTTTGATAGAACACGAAGTCACTCATGAACTCTTGCTAAAAGGTAAACGATTTAATAACATTTTTATGATTTCTTTTGATGACTCTCTCTTGAAGGTGAAGCGCTTAATGGCAAACAACAACGATGCATGGCTTTGGCATAAAAGGATTGCTCACATTCACATGGAGCATTTGAATAAATTATTAAAGCATGATCTAGTTATTGGTCTTCCAAAGATGAAGTTTGTCAAGGATAAACTTTGTGACGCATGTCAAAAGGGGAAGCAAACCAAAACATCCTTCAAGACCAAGAAAGTGATATCTACTACAAGACCACTCCAATTGTTACATATGGATCTTTTCGGTCCATCAAGAACAAAAAGCTTCGGAGGTAACGTTTTTGCACTAGTTATTGTTGATGATTTCTCTATATATACTTGGACTTTGTTTTTAGTGCAGAAAAGTGATGCCTTTAAAGCATTCAAGAAGTATGCCAAGCAAATTTAAAATGAGAAGTCACTCTCAATTGTTTCCATAAGAAGCGACCATGGTGGCGAGTTTCAAAACTCATCATTTGAAGATTTTTGTGAAGAGCATGGAATCTCTCACAACTTCTCCGCACTAAGGACTCCTCAACAAAACGGTGTCGTAGAAAGGAAGAATAGGGAACTAGTGGAACTTGCAAGGACAATGCTTAGCAACTCGAATCTTCCTAAATACTTTTGGGCGAATGCGATTAGCACGGCTTGTTTTGTAAGTAACCGTGTCAATATTCGACCTATTCTCAAGAAGACCCCATATGAGTTGTTCAAGGGAAGGAAACCTAACATATCCTTCTTCCACATATTCGGATGCAAATGCTTCGTTCTCAACAACGGTAAGGACAACCTTGGTAAGTTTGATGAGAAATCCGATGAAGGTATTTTTCTTGGATATTCTCTATCAAGTAAAGCTTTTAGAATTTTCAATAAACGTACTCTTACCATTGAAGAATCCATACATGTTTCGTTTGATGAGACTAACCCCTCGAAAGAGGATAATATTATTGTGGATGATGATGATGATGTAGATCTATCACAACAACAAAGGGAGATATCAAAAGAACAAGCAATATCACAAGAAGATAAGTCACCAACCATTGAAGAACATCAAGATCTTCCAAAAGAATGGAGAACTCATAGAGATCACCTGATAGATAAAGTGATTGGTGATATTAGCCAAGGCGTTGCAACTAGACTCAATCTCAAGGATGCTTGCCTCAACATGGCGTTCGTGTCTCAAATTGAACCAGCAAAAATCGATGAAGCCTTAGGCGATGATCAATGGATAATAGCTATGCAAGAAGAACTCAATCAATTCGAAAGGAACCAAGTTTGGACTCTTGTACCAAGACCAGACAAGAAGCATATCATAGGCACAAGATGGGTGTTCAAGAACAAACTTGACGAGAATGGAATCATAGTTCGTAACAAAGCAAGATTGGTCGCACAAGGCTACAACCAAGAAGAAGGAATCGACTTTGATGAAACATTCGCTCCGGTAGCAAGGTTAGAAGCAATTAGATTATTACTTGCTTACGCTTGTTCTATGAATTTTCAGTTGTACCAGATGGATGTCAAAAGCGCTTTCCTAAACGGTTACATCAATGAAGAAGTCTACGTCAAACAACCTCCCGGTTTTGAAGACTTCAAGAATCCATCTCATGTCTACAAGTTGAAGAAGGCTCTTTATGGCTTAAAGCAAGCACCAAGGGCTTGGTATGATCGCCTTAGCAACATCCTATGTGAGAAAGGTTTTACTAAAGGAAAGGTTGACAAGACTTTGTTCATCAAGAATCTTAAGGGTAACACCTTACTTGTTCAAGTCTATGTCGACGACATCATCTTCGGTTCAACAAACAAAGATCTTTGCGAAGAATTCTCTCTTATGATGCAAGGCGAATTCGAGATGTCCATGATGGGAAAGATGAACTACTTCCTTGGATTACAAATCAAGCAAACAAAGGATGGCATCTTCATCAACCAATCCAAGTATTGCAAGGAGTTATTGAAAAGATTTGATATGGATAATTGCAAAGAGATGTATACTCCAATGGGATCCGGAACGAATGTTGATCAAGATCTTTCCGGCACTTCGATAGATATTACAAAGTATCGAGGTATGATCGGTTCACTCTTATATTTGACGGCGAGCCGTCCTGACATTATGTTTAGTGTTTGTTTGTGTGCTCGCTTTCAAGCTAATCCGAAGGAATCGTATCTCACTGCCGTGAAGAGGATCATGAAGTATCTCAAAGGAACGATGCACGTCGAACTATGGTATCCTAAAGGTAGTACTTGTTCTTTAATTGGTTATTCGTATGCTGATTATGCAGGATGTAAGACCGATAGAAAGAGTACAAGTGGTACTTGTCACATTCTCGGGAATGCACTAGTGTCGTGGGCATGCAATAAGCAAGCATGCGTTGCACTTAGCACGGTCGAAGCGGAGTACATTGCAGCAAGAAGTTGTTGTGCTCAAATCTTGTGGCTTAAGCAACAACTTCTCGATTTCGACATAGATCTCGGTTGTATCCCTCTCCGGTGTGACAACACAAGTGCCATCAATATCACGAAGAACCCGGTCATGCATTCAAGAACAAAGCACATTGATATCCGACACCACTTCCTTCGAGATCATGTTTTAAATGGAGATGTCGATGTTACATTCGTGGATACACACAATCAACTTGCCGACATATTCACAAAACCATTGGCTAAAGAGCAATTTTACAAGATTCAACGAGAACTTGGTATTCTCAATGAAGGTGACATCTAACCTTTACTTTAAAATTGCTTATTGTATGTCTTTATTGCTTTGTATGTATGTTTGTTCACTTTTTAGTCATAAAAGGCTAGCACACCCATTTCGCCGTTTTTCGTTTTTCTCACTTTCGTATACCCGAAAATAATCGGTTTCAAAAACTTTTTTTATCAAAAGTTGCGTTTTGATGAGTGCTAACACTTTATGAAAAATATTTTGTGAAAAAGTTATTATTTTTAGGCTAAAACATGCTGCTGGATTTTTTCAAAAATTCAAATTTTTTAACCGTTAACCGGTTAACCTATTACGTTAACCGGTTAACACATCCAAAACTTGGATTTCCAGCGCAGGTTTCAGCTTCTGTTTGTTTAATTTGTTTTTGTTTTATATGTTTTGCTATGTGTATGTGTTCATATATGCTTTCATAATACATTGCGTCATGCTGAATTTTATGCTGTATTTTTCATATCTATGTTGGTCCTCTCTTCCTTTTTGCTAATGACAAAGGGGGAGAAGAGCTTTGGTTTCTAATATCTCTCTATGCAGAATTTTGCCTCTGTTTTAGATAGGGGGAGCTCCTGAACATAGGGGGAGAAGCAAGTCTAGAACATGATTGATCGATCAAAGCTTGTACGCAAATTCTCTCGGTTGTCATCATCAAAAAGGGGGAGAATGTAGAAGCATACTTCAAGTTCTTTGTTTTGATGACGTCAACATTTTTTAAGCTCATTCCAGATTGCAAAAAGTCGAGATGACAACAAACGATCAAGACCATGGCTATGCATCATCAATGGAATGTTTCCGATCAATTCAAGATTCTGTGCTACTCTTTCAAGACTTGTCTCAAGACTTAGGTATATCAATAATTAACTCTTAAATATGATATACAAGTGTTCAACATAATCTTCATATTTTTATTGCATGTGCATAGTTTTTGAAAATGAAATTGGAACTGGTTTAACACTTTTAACAGAAATATTTTTCTGAATTTTAACAGTGTTAACCGGTTAACCATATGGGTTAACCGGTTAACGGCAGCAATTTTCAAATTCTGTGGTAACGTTCATAGGCGTTAACCGATTAACCTATTTGGTTAACCGGTTAACACTGAAGAAAGTTTGAAAATTTGTTTCTTTTTAAATTCAAATATTTTGTTAAAGTTACACCTCTTCATGATTTTCTTTCATAAGATTTAATACCTTTTCAAAAGAATTTGATTTCAAATTTTCATACCTTTTTGAATAGGTGTTTCATCTATTATAAATTCTAACACTTTCAAATTCAAAAACAACCTCCTAGAAAAATTTCAAATATTTTCATACAATCAAATTCACTTTATTCAAGTTATCTTCATCTTTCAAAAGTGTTCATAAGTTCATAATTTTCATATTTTGTCTTGAACACTTGTGTTGAATATTTATAGTGAATTCTTGATTATAGGAGAAGATCAATTTTATTGATATCATTTCATTGTACTCTCACTCAAAACAATATTATAGAAAGTGTCTTTCTATTGTGTGACTTGTGTTCCAAGGATTGTTTGGACATAAGGGTTAGTGTGGCAAGAGGATTGTTCTTGCACACTTGTTGTATAGTTTTGTTAGAAAGTAGGCCTCACCATTGAAGGTGTGATAGGTTGTACTGTTCTAAAGAAAACTAGTGGAAATCTCTTTCGGTTTGGAAAGGGGACTGGATGTACCTTCGGATTGTGAAGGGAACCAGGATAAACCTCCGTGTGTTCTTTACTTTTCTGCTTTGCAATTTTTATTCTTTAACCATAAAAGAAAAATCCATCCATCTAAGAAAAAGAATCGAGAAAATTTTGATAACACCTAATTCACCCCCCCCCCCTCTTAGGCGCATTCTGATCCTACAATTTCTACTACAATGTTCATTACCGGAATGAGAAAGGCAGAGGTGGACCGGTGGGTTGTTGTGCTTCATTATTTGCTGATTGGTTTGCTAGGCAATTGCCAAAGTCAGGCCCTTTCAAAGAGATGAGAGATGAATGGAGGTGGTCTAAGAGGCTAATGGGACTAACTTCTGAGGATATAGCTTGGGGTTATGACAGAGATTTGCTGGGGAAGGAGGTACTGGTTAGTTGTGGAAGATTTGCTAGTGTGCCTTTGCTAGGAAGAAAGGGTGTGATCAGTTACCATCCAGCCTTAGCCAGGAAGCAATTTGGCTATCCTCTGAGAGATCCACCAAGTATGGAGGAGTTTGCTGAGTCTTTGTACTTTTCTGTGGAGGGAAACAAAGAGTTGGTCATACAAGCATCTCAGGCTTGGACTCACAGGGTGAAGAAAGGAAAGAAGGATTTTGGAAGGGTAGATCCCAAGACATATCCTCCTTTTGCTACATGGTTGCAGAAACGTGTAGAAAAAATGTTCATGCCATTCTCAGTGGAAGCTCCATTGTATCCCAAAGAGGTGCCATGTCAGAATACTGTCTCTCTTGAAGAATATAAGAAATTGGAAGCTCAGTTGCACGAGGTCCGAGTAGAGAATGCTGAAATGGTTAACTTTTACCACCTTGCCAATCGTGCTAAAAATGAAGCAGAGGAAAAGCTACAGAAGATGCAGGTTACCTTAGGAGCTAAGGAAAAGGAGTTTGCTGGAAGAGAAGCTCACTTTTAGAGATTGGGTCTAATGGAATCAAAAAGAGAGGCGGAGCGTAAGAAGACTTTGAAGACTCTTAAAGAAGCTCGCCAGTCCATTGTTTAGTTGCAAGGCCAAAGGGAACAGGAGCAGAAGAAGTATAAAGAAAAGGAAGAGTTTTTCGAGGTACAGATGGCCTTCAAGAAAGAAGAAGTAGAACAAGTTCACAAGATACGAAGGGAAAAGACTCAACAGTTGGCACAGAGCTAGATGGCCTTGGAGGAGGCATTGAAAGAGATTGAAGAGCTCAAGCTGAGAGCAAGTGTGAAGAAGAACCGGACAGAGGTGATAGCTGCAGAAGAACCTGAGTCTTTAGTTTAGATTTTATTTATTGTTGTTCAGACTACCTACAGGCCTGTTGTAGGAGTCTTGCTTTATCCTTTTTGTTCATGTATTGACTTGTAACCCTCTGGGGATTTTGTTTGTGCTCTAACTTTGGTTGTTAGTGGGTTATCCATGTTATGCAATGTTAAATTCCAGTTACCATTTCTGGGTACGCGAAGCTTGTTTGTCTGATACTGCTAAGATCTGAACACTCTTCAAAAGGGAGAATTTGAAAATTAATGCTCAAAGTGGCTATCTGGAGCAAATACCAGAACTGGGGCATATAAATGCCTAAACTTGGAAACATGAATAGTTACATTGCATGCATATAACGTGTTTGTTTGTTTTGCAGGTAGTTCATCAGTTTCTAATGTTTATGTCCTTTCAGGCACTATAGCTCCCAGGAAGGTTCGAGAACAGCCAACTGTACACAGATATCCCACAAGAGTAAACATAGACAGAGTGATGGATCAAATGCAGGCAGATTTAGCTGACTTGAGATTGAGAATGGACAATTTCATGACCCTTATGGCAGGGATGGGTCAGACTCAGGAGCGCTTGCGCGAGATGGTGGAAAATCAGGCCAGGAACAATGGGACTGCTGATGGAGGTAATCGCAACGATGCTGGCGCCCGTCAAGTTGAAATCCCTGTGGCTCAACCAGGGATCACCATTATCAATGATGGACTGAACAACGTATAGATGGATGGTCAAGATGAACAGTTTACTTTGTTGGACGAGGCAGAAGGCCAAGGGGCTGAAATGAACAAGAAGTTTGAAGAGATGGCTGAGCAAATCCGTGCCATTCAATCTCAGAGCTCCCTGGGGTTTGATATTACTGACTTGGGCTTAGTGCCCGGGGTTAGAATCCCCTACAAGTTCAAAGTTCCTACTTTCGATAAGTACAACGGCACGGCTTGCTCGAAGACTCACCTTCAGTCCTTTGTAGGAAGAATTGTTGTCCATACTGATGACGAGAAGCTATGGATGTATTACTTCCAGGATAGCCTGGTGGGGGCTTCCTTGGAGTGGTATATGAAGCTAAGCAGGGTTAACATTCGGAGCTGGAAGGATTTAGCAGAGGCGTTCGTGAAGCAGTACCAGTACAATTTGGATATGGCTCCAAATCGCACTCAATTGCAGACCATGTCTCAAAATGCTAAAGAAGGGTTTAAGGAGTACGCTCAGAGGTGGCGTCAACTTGCTGCTAGGGTACAACCTCCCTTGCTGGAAAATGAGATGGCTGATATGTTCATGGGAACACTTCAGGGGGTGTTTATCGAGAGGTTGGCGTCTTGTTCAGCTACTAAGCTTAATGATATTGTGATAGCAGGAAAGAGGGTCGAAACTCTGTTGAAGATGGGGAAGATTCAGGACACCGGTGTGGGTAGCTCAAGCGGTGTAAGAAAAGCTTTTAATGGACCTCCGAGAAGGAGAGACGGTGAAACTAATGCTGTGTACGGCTGAGGACGGGGCCGAGGATACAGAAGATCATATGAGCATGTGGCAGTTGTCACTATTCTTTCAAGTCATGTGCAACAAACTCAACCCTCACAACAGCAACAACAACAACAGCCACAGCGTAACAATTTTCAGCAAAGACCTTATCAACCGAGACAAGCTCGTCCGGCTAATAGGGTGCTTGAAGCCATTCCGATGACGTATACGGCACTGCTGCAGAGGTTGTTGGACTTGAACTTGGTACAATTGAGGACACTAGCACCACCTCCACCTGGAAAGCTTCCAGTGGGGTACGATGCTAACGCAAGATGCGCGTTCCATTCAGGAGCACCCAGGCATTCAACTGAGAAGTGCAGGGCGCTACAACATAAAGTTCAAGATTTGATCGATTTAAAGGCGATTAACTTCGCACCGCCGCCTAATGTTACATCAAACCCTATTCCAAACCATGGAGGGGCGACGATAAATGTTATTGACGGTGGTGAGAAGTTAAGCTTGATTCTGAACGTAGAAGAGGTGAAGACTTCGTTGCTGGTGGTGAAAGACAAATTGTTGAAAAGACAAGTGTTCCTAGGGTGTGGTCATGATTGTGAGGGATGTTTGAGTTCAGTGAACGGATGTGAAGACTTGAAGGTTGGGCTGTAATATCTGATTTACGAGGGGTCACTGCAGTTTGATAAGGTTGATGATAGAAGTTATTGTGTGTCTACCATAACGATTTACTTTGATCCAGCTGAAGTACCTGCCCGGAGGGAGCCAGTGACTATATATGTTCCGGAAGTCAGTCCTGTTACTATTACTGTTCCAGGGCCTGTTCCTTATGCTGATGATAGAGCCATCCTGTGGCATTATGGCTGGGATGTGTATGTGGAAGGTCAGAAGGTGGAGAGTAAAACAGTAACAATTGACCCGACTGTGGTGAATGTCGGAGGAGTCGGTGGTTTTACAAGAAGTGGGCGTCTTTTTCCTCCTCAAGCTCTCAGAGGAGATCCTAAAGCTGAAGTTATTGCAAAGGCTAAAGGAAAATAGATAGTGACCGAAGAAATGACAACTCCAGCTGTTGGGCAAGGTACTTTTGAAAAAGAAGTTGAGGAGTTTATGAGGATAATAAAGAAGAGTGACTACAAAGTAGTTGAGCAGTTGAATCAAACTCCGTCCAAAATATCAATTTTGTCCTTGTTGATGTGTTCTCTAGCTCACAGAGAAGCTCTACTGAAAGTGTTGCAGATGGCATATGTTCCACAAGAGATAACTGTTAATCAATTGGAGGCTGTGGCAGGAAGTGTGAATGCTAGCCATGGGTTGGGCTTCACGGATAGAGATCTTACTTCAGAAGGCCGCAATCACAACAAAGCGTTGCATATTACCATGGAGTGTAAGGGTGTTGTCCTGTCGCATGTGTTGGTTGATACAGGTTCTTCTCTCAATGTGCTCCCTAAGAAGCCTTGATGAAGTTGAATGTTGATGGCATTGTCTTAAGACCTAGTGATTTAATCGTGAAAGCCTTTGATGGGTCCCGGAGGTCTGTGTTCGGGGAAGTTGAGCTGCCTGTGATAATAGGATCTCAAGTGTTCAAGAGCACGTTCTATGTCATGGATATTCAACATGCGTACAGTTGCTTGCTAGGACGTCCCTGGATCCATGCTGCAGGCACAGTGACATCCACGTTGCATCAGAAGCTGAAGTATGTGGTTGATGGCCAGGTGATCACTGTGTGTGGAGAAGAAGACATCTTTGTGAGTCACTTGTCAACTTTCAAATACGTGGAGATGGACGGAGAGATTCATGAAACGTTGTGTTAGGATTTTGAAGCGGTTAATGTTAGTACTTTGGCTCCGGTAGAGAGGAACAATGAGAAGGAAGGGACCTCTATTCACTCCTACAAGCAAGCCAAGGAAGTGGTTCAATCCGGAAGCGCCCAGGGCTGGGGCAAGTTGCTGGAATTGGAGAAGAAAGATGACAAGTTCGGTCTTGGTTACCAGCCCGGTGGGTCTAATTGGCCTCAGGGTAATAAGACTATAACTTTCACAAGCGCCGGAATGCTCGATCGCAACAATATATGTGCAACAAGTGAAGAAGGGGACAGTGACTGCGACTGGGATAGCTGGATTCACCCATGTACACCTGGGGAGGAGCTCAGGAACTGGTCTGCCGAGGATTTCGTTCAAGTTACCTGGCAATCAAAGTAATTTACTTGTTTCCTTTTTATCATGCTGCATGTCAATCCTGCACTCTGCCCAAGGTGCACGGATCCATTTGTAGGGCCACCATGCTTTCAATGCATTTATATTTTTCCATGAAATAAAGGACATTTTTCAAGCAAACTGTGTTCTCTTTCTTTCGTTTTAAATTTTTCACAAAAATAAAATGGCAATGTTTTTCCTTTTGTTTGTGTGCTTGCGTCTCTTGTGAAAAAGAACGGATTCTGAACTAAGCACATCATTTGTGCAGTGTTGATCATCCGGATTCTAGTGATAATGTTCCTGCTATGACCATGCATGACTTCGACAATCCTATCTACCAAGCTGATGAAGGGGTTGAGGAAGACTGTGAACTCCCCTAAGAATTGGTCAGGTTGTTGAAACAAGAGGAGAGGGTCATTCATCCTCATCAGGAAGAAATAGAGATCATCAACATCGGGACAGAAGATGTAAAGAAAGAGATAAAGATTGGGGCCAGTCTACAGGCCGAGGTAAAGAAGGAGTTGATTGGTATGCTACGTGAATATGTAGATATCTTCGCCTGGTCGTATCAAGATATGCCCGGACTAGATACTGACATTGTTGTGCATAAGTTACCACTAAGGGAAGACTGTCCTCTGGTGAAACAAAAGCTGAGAAGAACTCGTCCTGACATGGCGATGAAGATCAAGGAGGAAGTTCAAAAGCAGTGGGATGCCGGATTCCTTGTTGTAACTAGTTACCCGCCTTGGGTAGCTAACATCGTGCCTGTACCAAAGAAAGACAGAAAAGTTCGGATGTGCGTTGATTATCGGGATCTAAACAGAGCAAGTCCAAAGGATGATTTTCCATTGCCACACATTGATGTGCTGGTAGATAACACCGTTTAGTTCTCGGTATTTTCTTTCATGGATGGCTTCTCCGGGTATAATCAGATTAAGATGGCACCGGAAGACATGAAGAAAACAACGTTCATTACCCCGTGGGGTACATTCTGCTACAAGGTTATGCCCTTTGGATTGAAGAACGTCGGGGCAACGTATCAGCGGGCTATAGTCACATTGTTCCATGACATGATACACAAAGAGATTGAATGCTATGTGGATGACATGATTGCCAAGTCCCGAGACGAAGAATAGCATTTGGTCAATCTCAAAAAGCTGTTTGATAGACTGATAAAGTATAAGCTGAGGTTGAATCCAAACAAGTGTACTTTTGGAGTGCGTTCCGGAAAATTGTTGGATTTTATTGTTAGCCAGAAAGGAATTGAGGTGGATCCTACAAAAGTAAAAGCAATACAAGATATGCCTGCACCGAAAATAGAAAAATAAGTGCGCGGGTTTTTAGGGAGATTGAACTACATTTCACGGTTCATATCTCATCTAACTGCCACGTGTGAGCCAATATTCAAATTGCTGAGAAAAGAGCAAACGGTCAGGTGGAATGAGGACTGTTAAAGAGCCTTTGAAAAGATAAAAGAATATTTGCAGACACCTCCGATTCTAATGCCTCCAGTTCTAGAGCGGCCACTTATCATGTACTTGACTGTGTTAGAAGGGTCAATGGGGTGTGTTCTAGGCCAACATGACGAGTCTGGTCGAAAAGAGTATGCTATTTACTACCTTAGCAAAAATTTTACCGACTGTGAATCCTGTTACTCACTGCTCGAGAAAACTTGTTGTGCTTTGGTATGGGTTGCTCGCCGACTGAGACAGTATATGTTGACCCATACCACACTGCTAATTTCCAAAATGGATCTTGTCAAGTACATCTTCAAGAAACCAGCGTTAACCGGAAGGGTTGCAAGATGGCAGATGATCTTGACAGAGTATGATATATAGTATACTTCCCAGAAAGCCATCAAGGTAAGTGTATTGTCAGATTACCTTGCACAGCAACCTCTTGAAGATGACTATCAGCCAATGAAGTTTGATTTCCCTGATGAGGACATCATGTACCTCAAAGCAAAAGATTGCGAGGAACCACTTCCGGAGGAGGGGCCAGACCCTGAATCCAAATGGAAGTTGATGTTTGATGGGGCAGTCAATATCAACGGACGTGGAGTTGGTGTTGTACTTATCACTCCTGAAGGTGCTCACTTTCCCTTCGCTGCCAGAATTACTTTTGGCTGCACCAACAATGAAGCGGAGTACGAGGCATGCATAATGGGAATAAAGGAGGCTATTAATCTTCAAATTAAGACCCTCAATATATTCGGAGATTTAGCCCTCGTTATCAATCAGATTACCGGCAAGTGGTATACACATCAAGAACATTTAATTCCTTATAGGGATTATGCCAGAAGACTGTTGACGTTTTTCACAACGGTTAAGCTTCAGTATATACCACGAGATGAGAATCAATTTGCCGATGCATTGGCTACTCTTTCTTCGTCCATCAAAGTCTTGTGTTGGAATTATGTGCCCAGGATTGACATTTCCAGGCTCGATGCACCAGCTTATGCTTTCTCTGTAGACGCAGTGTCTGACGAGAAACCTTGGTACTTTGATATCAAGCTTTTCCTGGAAAAACAAGAATACCCAGCTGGGGCATCATCCAATTACAAGAAGACCTTAAGACAACTTGCTGCTAGTTTCTTCTTGAATACAGATGGGGTTTTGTATAAGAGGAACTTTGACATGGTCTTGCTCAGATGCGTGGATAGACACGAAGCAAGCCTGTTAATGCAAGAAGTCCACGAGGGATCTTTCGGTACTCATGCAGGAGGACACGCAATGGCTAAGAAGTTGTTGAGGTCGGGGTACTATTGGCTAACAATGGATGCAGACTGTTGTTCGTACGCCCGTAAGTGCCACAAGTTTCAAATTTATGCAGACAAGGTGCATGTTCCTCCAAGCCCGCTCAACGTCATGTCATCTCCTTGGCCCTTTTCTATGTGGGGCATTGACATGATCGGGAAAATAGAGCTTACTGCTTCAAATGGTCATCGTTTCATTTTGGTTGCGATCGATTACTTCACTAAGTGGGTCGAAGCAGCATCTTATGCCAATGTCACTCGTCAAGTGGTAGCCAGGTTTTTGAAAAGGGACATTATTTGCAGATATGGAGTGCCCGAGCGAATCATTACTGACAATGGTTCCAATTTGAATAACAAGATGATGGCAGAATTGTGTCGGGACTTCCAGATTCAGCATCACAATTCTTCTCCTTACCGACCAAAGATGAATGGTGCGGTAGAGGCGGCAAACAAGAATATTAAGAAGATTGTGCAAAAGATGGTTGTCACTTACAAGGATTAGCATGAGATGTTACCATTTGCGCTGCATGGGTATCGAACGTCAGTCAGGACGTCAACTGGGGCAACTCCTTTCTCATTGGTATATGGTATGGAGGCAGTCTTGCCTGTTGAGGTGGAAATTCCTTCATTGCGTGTGATGATGGATGTGAAGCTTGATGAGACTGAGTGGGTACGTGCCCGATACAATCAGCTATGTCTAATTGAGGAAAAGAGATTAGCGGTTATCTGTCATGATCATCTTTATCAGAGGAGAATGAAGAGAGCATTCGACCAACGAGTACGTACTCGGGAGTATCAAGTAGGAGAGCTTGTGCTCAAGAGGATCGTTCCTCCAGGTTCAGATCACAGGGGCAAGTGGACCCCAAACTACGAATGGACCATTCATAATGAAGAAAGTTTTCTCGGGTGGAGCGCTGATGCTCACCACTATGGATGGAGACGATTTCCAATCCCCTGTTAACTCGGACGCAGTTAAAAAATACTTCGCATAAAAAGACCCGCTGGACACAAAAACAGAATTAAAGTCCAGACAAAAAAGGGCATCCCGGTGAGCTAAAAACAAAATAAAAAGCTCGGGCAAAAGTTAGGGAAAATAAATATAAAAAAATAATATGTACACCCACTGAGTTGAAAAGCCATATCGGACAGCTCAGGCAAAAAAGGGTATCCCGGTGGATTGAAAACCCGAAAGGGCGATCCACGCAAAACAAGGGAATAAGTGAACGACTGATATCCAGGTAATCTGAACTAAATCATCGTTTCGTACAGCATGACAATATCAGAAGGATAGGAATCAGTCCCCTTGTCTTTTCAGAAAGTAAAGGCAAGAATGGAGAGTTTTGAAGACATGCTGGTCATAGCAAGAAGGAAACTCATTGGGATGTCGTTCCCATTGCCATTAGGATAGTTTATTTTCTCAATTTTATGGTAGCTACCTCTTTCCAGGTGGTTGCTTCCTGATGTAAAAACTTTGCCTATTCAGAGGCCTTTCAATAAAAGAATATCCAGTCAAAAAGTTGTGTTGTGTTTACTTTTGTTTGCAAAAATATCCTGAATTTTTGGCAAAAATAACATTGCATTTGAAACATGGTGTTTGTTTTCTAAAAGAAAAATGACAGTGCACGAAAACATTTAAAATCATCTTAGAGTGTCGGGTGACGATGGATGAACAGATCATACAACGCAAGTCCCCGGGGCACATATGTGTTTTCTGTTGTTGCAGGTTTTGCAGGATGGCGTCACATTTTCCCAAACAGATTTTCCCCAGCTGAGTCAGAGCAGGTGGAATCCCCAAGCAAATTATTTTTCCACAAGTGGAGTATGCCCAGCAGGCAGTGGGAGGTTCAATTCCCCACAGAGTTTATAACTGTCAAACTCTTTTCCTAAGCAAAGGATATTTGATGAAGCATCTCCCCAGCCGTGTCGGAAGATCGTCATTTCCCCACAGAGTTTCAGGAATTGGTATACAACCATCCTTGAAATATTCCCAGTTGGAATTAGGCATTTTCAAATCCTCTTGATCTGGTTCTCTCCTGCAGAGTTATGATTCTTGTTGCCAATCAGACATTTGTTTGATGCTCGTATGCATCTCCCAGCACTCGTCTGTGTTTGATAATTGTTGTTGCCTGTATGCATCTCCCAGCACTCGTCTGTGTTTGATAATTGATGTTGCTCGTATGCATCTCCCAGCACTCGTCTGTGTTAGCACTTTGATATTTCTCGTTTGCTCTCCCCAGCAGTCGCCCATGGTTGGCAGATTCTGTTGCTCGTCTGCACTCCCCATCACTCGTCTGTGTTTGATAATTGCAAGTGCTCGTATGCATTTTCCAGCACTCGTCTGTGTTTGTTATCTGTTTGAAGCTCGTTTGCATTGTTTGGATACTCGTCTGTGTCATCCCTCACACTCGTCTGTGTTAGCCTATATCCTTATGTGTTGATTTGATAATCATTCTGGTACTCGTGTGTATTTCTGCTCCAATTGCTCGTCTGTGTTGGATTTCTAGTACTCGTCGGTATTGCTGCTCCAAATGCTCGTCTGTGTTGAGTTTCTGGTATTTGTCTGTACCAGTGGCTGATATTTGTTTGTATCCTCGCCCGAGGCGCTCGTCCGTGTTTCTTAGATCATCGTCTGATATTCGTTTGTATCATTGACTTATGGTACTTGTTTGTGTTCTCTTGATGACCATCCAACGCTCGTCTGTGTTGAAGAGGTTTGAAGTCCTGACGGTGGGATTAAACGTCAAAATGGTTGCCAGTCCTGGCGTAACAGGTATATCCGAAGGAGATTCGTCTGTCTCAAGCACCGCTTATCTACGCAAGATTTGTGAAGAGGGTTCGTCTATCCTGATTATGCATGTCTATCCCACAGACTTAAGTGCATCACCAGTCCTGGCGTAAAGGTTTATCCGAAGGAGATTCGTCTGTCTCAAGTCATATATTGTTGTAAATGTATAAAGAGGGCTCGTATGTCCAGTTCCTGGCATAACAGATTTGCTTGAAGAAAGCTCGTATGTCCAGCACCTGGTGCAACAGGTTTGTTCGAAGAAGACTCGTCTGTCTAAGTATCCTTATCCAAAGTAACAGTTCAACTTGGAAGGAGCTCGTCTGCTTTTTCTCCACTTCAGTCACCAAAGCGTCATTTGGTTGGGTTTATTCCCCATTGCTTGCATTCTCCAACATATTGCAAATTTCAGGTTTTCTTGGTATTCAACCAGAGTTCATCTTGAACGGTCGATAGCCCGTGTTATCGTCCTTTTCAGATTAACAGTTGCTTGAATAGGGGAAGTTGTACACCCCAAATTTTCCCTCTTTTTTTTTAGCATCATCATCATATCATAATCATCATAAGCATATCATATCTTTGGCATTTTTGCATGGAAAAGTAAAGCATTATATTCTAATGTTCTAGCATTGAGCATATGATCAACTATTGGTGGATTTGAGACATTATAAGTTATAGCAAGAGGCCCAATGGACTTGTCCAAGTCCCATGAAGAGTCTACATGGCATTCACAAGCCCAAGATCCTTCACAAAAACCTAGGAGGATGAGAGATCATCAGTGAATTCAGGCTAGGGCAAGCTCCTACACAATGATCCCAAATTAGGGTTTCACTTTCAGGCTTGATTTCTTTGTGAATTTGGCCATTTAATGTGGGAAAAGTCTTTCATATGACAAGAGGATCCTAGGGATGAAATTTGGTGAGAAAATTCCTTGTGGAAGTCAGTTATTTCATCAGTTGCTTGCATAAGAAGAAAAAAGTCAATTGCGCAGTCAAAAAAGTCAACATGAAGATTTCAGAGTTTTTAATCAGGATCACCAATTTTTGAGGTCATATCATGTCAAGGAATAATACAGTTGAGCTTAAATGTCAAAAATCGGGAGTATGCAAAAAGTTGCTAAATTTGGAAGTTTAGAAATTTCCATTTTTGGAAATTATTTGTCCCAAGAGTTCAAGCTATTATTTCATGTACGAAAAAGCTCCGAATGATTTTCCGGTGAACACAAAAGTTGTAGAGCACGATTTTCCCTTTTCGAAAAGTCGTAGAATGCTTTCATAGCATTTTTAGAACTCAAGTTATGATTTTTTGAAGTTTGGAGCATTTTAGGGTTTTCTTGTGGTGGACATGTGTCAACTTGGGATTGGTCCCTTAATAAATGAAGTTATGTTGCGTGTCATGTTATTTTTTCACAAACTTTTTTAATAGGTCCATGTTGTTAGTTTGCATGACCAAATGCTAGAAGCAATGCAAGGTCATGGCACTTGGTGATGGTTTGTGTAGAAAACTAATGTGAAAAATAATGTGAAAAAATCAGCACATGGGTCTAGCTAATCACTGTAGGCCACGTAACTTTGGTGCTTCACCTATTTGCCTTGAGGTCACGCAGACTGCACCAAAGGTGGAAACCAAGTATTCACGTGTGACATTCCATGCAGTGTCATGTACGGGAGTTGATCACCACCACATGATTTTCATGACTCCTCATCATCAACCAATTTCATGCTGCCAAAGCACCAAGTTCATTGTAACTAATGTGAGTCCTCCTGCATGGGATTGGTTTCAAAAGCAAATGGAGGAAAAAAGCAAAGAAGAGCCTCACGCAAACTCTGTGTGTTGTGAAAGTGAGATAACAAATTTAGTTCACACACCACAACCAAATGCACCCTGCACCCTTGCAATATAAGAAGCACAATCACTATTCTTGCAGCTGATTATTCATCACACTCTTCAGCCTCTCTTTTTCTCTCATTGTGCTCTCAAATTGCATAACGAAAAAGAAGTTTCAGATCTGGATTTTGCACCTTGTTCTTCATCCTCAAGGTCTCTGAATCCTCACATTCACTCTCACATCACATACATAATCAGATTCTTGGAGCTTCGGGTAGAGGTTGGAGACTCAACATCATCTCTGATCTTGCATCATCTTCTACTATAAGCCTTTATTTGGCTTGAGAAAGATCCAAGGAAGCTTCAAGAAAGCAAGGAGATCTCTGGATTTCTCAACTTCTTCAAGAAGCTTCAATTTCAGGTTTGAGCTTCTCAATTAATTGCTTCTGTTTGGCTGTATTCTAGCTTGTTTTGTGTTGCTGTGGTTTAATCTGAATGATATGAAGTGATTAGAAACTTTGTATGGCACCAAATCGTGAATATCAGTTTTGATGTATGATCTTGTTTCGATCGATTTGTTCTGTGTGATGCTTGTTTGTGAAAACTATTGGCATATTCGTGTTCCTCTTGTTTCGGACTCCATTTTTGGCTTTTACATTTTTAATTTTCATTAAGAGTTGAAGGAGTTATGTTGATCTGAATTGGTGTTGATGATGTGGATAGTCGTATGCATGTTGCTCTGTTTTCTACATTTCTTTCGAATCTTTCATGAGCGGGAGGTAGGAGATGATATGGTGTTGCGTTGTGAGTGGCTATGCTGAGTTTTTGTCTTGTAGCGACTTAACCCTAAGTGGACCGGTTGATTTTAAGTTCACATAACTTTTGTGTCATTTTTGTTAAATAAATAAATATAATAGTAACAAGTTTGAGTTATTGGTAAGGTTTTTGGGAATTTCGGGTGGGCCTAAGGCCAGTTGCTAATTGCACCCCCGCTGTTTGGGACCAGGCTATATGAACTGATGCAGATTGCTGTTTGCACCTCTGGCTTCATTAATTCTTCTTTTTTATTTTATTTTGTTTTCAGTTTGATTCTTAATTTTTAAAATAGATATAAGTCATTAAAAATTCCAAAAAAAACTCATGGATGATCTTTTGAGTTTTCTTTAATTTTTGGCAATTTTATTTTCCATTTATTTTTATTTGCCACGCTGGAATTAATTTTCTCTTTTATTAATTGCTTTTATTTCACTTTTAATGCATGATGTCTTGTACAATTTCTATCTTGATCACTAATTGGAATTTTGAATTGTTCATTTTGCTTTGGATTCACATTGAAATGTAGTTTGTTGATGATTTTTCTCCTTATTTTTAGAAGTTGGCTTGACTACTTTTGGTCTTTAACTTGTGCATGAAGGTTCATAACCCTAATCCATGTTTGAGCCCATACTTGACTTGCTTAGGTTCTGATTTTGATTCTCTCCTTTTGGCATGTCAATATTGTATGTTTGAAAAGTCTTTGCGCAAGGTTGTGGAATTTTTGAATGTATGTGTGATTTGATTTGAATTTTGTTCCTTACTTGTCTTCTTTTGCATCCTTTTTGGTCATATGTTTAATCCTTAGGTTTGAAGGGCACTTGTGCCAACTTCTTTAGGTTGTTTAGAGCCCATTTAGGATGTTGATACCCCTCTAGTCTTGAGTTGATGTTTGTGCTTTGAAAAATTTTGTGTTTGTTTGCTTTTGAAGATCATTCACCTTTGTACATGCTCACCTCACTTCTTTTGCTTCTTTGCTTCTCATAATGTTAATACTTGAGTTTGTATGCTTCTTCTCTTCATCTCATATGATCCTTAGGCACATTCTTGACATGTTAGGGTTCTGGTCTTGAAGTTTGTGATGGTGTTTTGTTTAGTTTGCTTTGTGTTCTCTCAGGTTTGTTTTGCTTTGTCATGATAATCCATAATGTTTCATGTTGAGTTGTATAGTTCCTTTCTCATTCTTATGTTTTGTATTTGCATTTGACATTTGTGATTGAGATTCCACTTCTGATTGTGTGGCTTTGGTTTGATCTCATGCTTATTTTGTGTTGCATTTATTCTTATGATACTAACCATTTCAGGGGCTTTGGTAAGTGAGAGGTGTGGATGTGATTCCCACATCTCCAATTCTCATCTCTTCTCTTTTCATGATATTATCTTACTTGTGATTGTTGGGGCTTAGGCCTTACTTCCTCCTTCTTCTCTTCTTCATCCTTCTCTTTCTTTCCTTATCTTCTCCTTCTTTAGGATAGTAAACCTCACTAACCTAGGTACTCCTGTGCATAATAACATTAGGATTCATTAGTCCCCCATTAGACTTTTACCTTTAAGATCCTTTTGTTTCTCTTCTCATCTCAAGACCCTAAAAAACACCTTAATAAGGATTGGAGTGGTCTCCTGTGCAATAGCCTTATTCCATGAAACACTTGTAGTTTTCCCATCTTGGGATGGTACAAGCTTGTTCATCATGATGCACAAGTCTGATCAGGATACCATCTTCATCAAGAAAAACATAAAAAACACTTCTTCATCAAAAATACAAAAAAAAACACTTAATAAATTCAATGAGTTAGTGAGCTTAGGCCCTAATCTCTGGAATCAAGTTTTGGGGATCTTCTCCTTACTTGAGTGTGCTTGTTCTATTATTCCATCTTGGAATGTAGTGGCAAGTACACATTCCATGGAAAAGAGCTTGAATTCACTTCCTTGTGACACACTCATAAAAAGCTTCTAAAAAACACAAACAAACAATAATCGTCTCTCCTTCGGGACTTCTTTTCTCATCTCCTTCGCTCCTTCCGCGAACTTGCTCCTACTTGTCACTTTGCAAGACGGTAACGCACTCGTCGTCCGAGCCTGCAACACCTGAGCATTGACATAGGCAGTTCAAGCCTTAAGACACAAGCAATCTTTTCCACCCCTAGTTAGGGGAACTACGGCGACTCTGATCCTCATTGTCCAGATGAGGCACGTAGGCAGCGGGGTAGGGCCCGTTCGAGCACAATCTTTATTTTCCCTACATTTTTCCTTTTCATTTCTTTTTTAGTTCCCTTTTCTTTTCTTTTATCCAGTTCAGTTCATTTTCTTCACAACAGCTTTCATTTCCTCACCCTTTGAAACATATTTCTTTGCAAGCATGGATCCCGTCGGGTACGGCGGACGATCTGGGGTGCTAATACCTTCCCAGGTTGTAACCAACTCCCGAACTCAGTCTCTTTGGTTCGCAGGACCCGTGTCCTTCCTCTTCTTTCTTCTGGTTTGTGCAGCATTACCATTCCCGTTCCTTCGGGATAAAAATGCCTGGCTGGCGACTCTACCTCTTTCTGCGCCACTTTCGCGTTTGTACCAGGATGGAAATCCGAGGAGCGACAGGAAGCTTTGATATTTGTTGTGTCAAGAGCTCCACTTGTTGCGATAGAAGTTTATTTTGCGCAAGTATTGCTTCATTCATCCCTAGTTCAAGAACTTCGGGTTTATTCAAATAATTGTTGCAATTTTGACTTTGTAAATCGTTGAGAACCATGCAATTGATAATGTATGTCGCTTCCTCCGCACTCTTTGATAACAAAGCTCCATCCGCAGTAGCATCCAACAAAGTTTTACAATTCGGTTGGAGGCCATTTCTAAAAATGTAGATTTGTGTCAACTCATCGAACCCATGACCTTTGCACTTCCGGATCATAGATTTGAATCTCTCTCATTCTTCATTTAGGGACTCATTTGTACCTTGAGAAAACACGAAGATTACGATTTTAAATTCCATGAAACGGTTGTGCGAGAAGAATCTCTCAATGAACTTTTCTTCAAGAACATTTCAATCGGTCTTCACAACGGTACTTTGATTAAGGTACCAATCCTTTTCTTTGCCAATCAAAGCATGAGGAAATAGTCTTTTGAACAAAGCTAGCTCTTGTGTTGGATTTACTCCGACCGCCAACTCTATATCATAAAATTTTGTGAGAAAAGCGAAGGGGTCTTCGTGGTCCATTCCCGTGAATGGACTTCCGTACAATAAATTCAAAGTTCCCGTCTTCATCTTAGCTTGTCGGTCATTGTGGGTGTTGTTGGAAAACTAAGCCTTGTTGTGTTGGCTATTCACACATGGTGTAGAAGGTGGAGGTAGAGGTAGATCGCGGCCCGCCATGGTTGGCGTAAATTTTGGAGTGAGCAGTGTTGAGTAGAAGTTAAACTTTGTCCTTGTTCTCGCCTTTCTTTAGCGAGTTGCATCCTCCGTCGTGTCTTGCTATTCAATCTCCTTATGGTTCTCTCAATCTCAGGATAAAAAATAAGTTGGTCCGCAGGAAGTTTTTCTTGCATAAACAGAAGATGTACAAACTAACCAAACAAATTTTCAAGTTCAAGAAAAAGCTCAAACAAGTCTAAAACTTAAGCAACTATTACAATGCTTGCAATATCAATTAAAAATCCTCGGCAACGGCTCCAATTTGTTAGAGAACAAATAGAGTAGGGTTTTTGTTATCGATCCACAAAGATTGTTTTGTGATATTGTCATCGTTCTACAATCGCGCTAGTTTCGGACTTAATAGTAACAAAAGGGGTTTTGATTTTTAGTAACGTTTCCTTTCGTTTTCATAACAGATTAAAAAGCTAACAGTAAAAATTATCGGGATTTGAAAGTTTATAAAACACATACCAAGATTAGGGTTCGACAAACCATTTTACAATGATAGAATCGATCAGGTGGGTGAACTCGTTTAAAAGATAAACATAATCACAATATCCTCTCAAAATGTTTATTTCTAACACAAATTGTGAGTTTTACCATTTTGATCCATTGATGATCTCTCACTCAATATATCAAAATGGCAACATTCAAGATCAATACAAAATGAACATCAAGTCTCATAACTATCTCTAGCCTATGTTCTTTGATGGATGAAAAACCTAGATAAAGTGTGGAACACATTTCTCAATCATGAAGCAACACAAGGAATATATCATAAAAACAAAGTTTTTCACCATATATTTATCATCACAAGTTCATACATAATGATCAACACCTATACATACAAAGGAAAGACTTATCTACCTTCTAACCTTGACACAAAAGGAGCTTAGCTAGCCATAACAATGGTAGCTTCCATTACAAGAAATAGATGAAGAAGACAAAGCGTCAAAGACGATCTCCCAACTATTGATGCGTCGAATCTTCGAAAACAAGGAAATATATTGAGTTTTGGGTTTTAGGTCTAAGAAAAAGTGTAAAATCTACAAAAATTGTTGTTCAACCCATTATATAGGGGGCTAAAATGCGCAGAGCTCGCTAAGTGAGCAAGAGCTCATTAGCGAGCTATCATTTATTGATCAAACCGCCTTAACTCGCTAAGCGAGCGTCAGGCTTTGCTAAGCGATAAACTCTATGTATTATATTGTTGTTGGTCGCTAAGCGAGCTTCAAAAATGGACTTTCTTCAAAAGTCTTCAAAAGAGTGTCCCTTTGATATGTGCTCTCCAATCCAACGGCAAAACCTAAAAATATAAAAACAAAAGTTATATAAGTGATACTATTAAAGCATTTAAACGATACTACAAATATTTATCGGAAACAACAGGAAAAAGTATCGGATAACAATTTAAGATCATGAAAAATGGCAAAAACTAAACTACATATTAACACAATTTAACACTTATCAGGAGGTTCTCCTAAGCCCTTATTCTCCTAACCTCTTCTTTCTTCAAAATTAGTTTTCACGTACTAACCATAAAACTCTATATTGACATCTTTTTATTAGAAACCTAATTCTCCTAGCAATTCCTACAATACCCTCACTTATTCCCTTTTTTTTACCAAAATACTCTTTTTGAATCTAATTTTATTTTAATCATAATAATTCTCATTGTTCTCTAATATTTTTAATTCTATTTTTCTAATTAAATAACTAGAACTATGGCCCACCAACCTAACACATCATATACATCATATACGGATACTAACCCTTTAAACACCATCCAAATACATATATAACATGATTTAAACAATTAAATATACGCAAATTCAACTAATTAAAATAATTAGAAAAATGGAGTGTTACAGAATCTCTATCTTTTACTTGCACGAGTGGTTCTCTCCGATTTCAAGATCCCAGTGGAGAAGCGTCGAATCCAAACCTCGCACAAACACAAACAACAATACCTTAGCAGCATTGTACCAAAAGAACAAATAAATACGTAACAACTGAAAATTCATACTATACTACAAACATAAAATACTTAACACAAAACAAACAAAATTGGAAATAAATTAACTCGCGCACTATGCCTCATAGAAAATATCAACAATCCCCGGAAACGACGTAAAAAACTTGATGACAATTTACTAGAAAGTGTACTAGCATTGTAATTGAAGTAATAAAATAAATGTATCTCCATAGGGATTGCGAATTTAAAACAAGGAATGTTGTGTGATGTAAATAAAAAAAGTAAACGAGGTTCTTTTAGGTTGATTGGTCGAAAACACAAGTGGAAAGTTTTTAATATCAATGATGATAAATGCGAACATATCTTATTATCAGAATCCCTTATTTCTACTTGATTTATGAAACACACGTTAACAGATATGCAATAACTACAGAATTACACAACGAACTAACTCTACCACTTCACCCAATACCTTTATGTGTAGCTCACAAATCTAGGCGTCAACTCCCAAATTCCTCAGGCAAAATGTATCATTGGACTATGCAACAAAGCGCGTTAATCCGTAAGTCACAATTATTAATTATCCTACCCCTAGTCAATTAGTGAAGTCAACAGTTATAGTAGTTTAGATAAATAGCCATAGGGTCACTAGTCATTACTTATAAAAATCAAATCAAATTTCGTAACAAACAATTAGCAATGATCACAATCTATAACTGGAAAATACTAGAGAGTCAAAACAATACATTAACGTCATCTGATCATATGTCCCAGTCAAATACAAATCGGTTAATCATCAAATAAGACCTAACCTAAGAGAAATCTAGCTACTCATGTTGAAAATAGTCAATACCATAAGTGTAGATTTGAAGAGCATGAAGAATCACCAACGAAAACAATTATCCAATGGCTCCAACGGCCTCCCAAAGCTCCAAACTTGTCCAAATACATTATTTTTCTCTTTATGGAATTAAATCCTTTTTTCTCCCCCACTTTTAACATGGTAAACCATCAAAAGCGTGTCAGAAAAGTGTCTTAACATGACCGCGCTAAAAAGCAACGCGGGCACGTTGAGCAATGATGTCAGAAATACGGTCACATTATGAAGTATCGTGAGTATGCGAATTCCTGAAGATATTGCGTGTTTTAGTTCCATTTTCACAAATTTTCACACTAAGTCCTATTCTTCACCCTTTTTATTTTTCCACACTTTTGCTTCTAATTTGTTCATTTTTAATTTGATTTATCATATTTTTCTTGCTAAATGACTTGCATTGCATTGATAGCATGTCATCAGTTATATGTGTAATATTGTTTTACACTATGCATTCCCTTTAAACTCAACCAAATATATACTTAAATTGTTTCTCTAAGGTAGTTGATTTCATTTTTTATTTAATTTTATTTAATTTCAAACTTTCAAAAGTATTTTATTCATCATTTACATAACAAATATCAAAATAATTGAACAGAAAAGAAATTTTTAAAATTACAAATAAAACATTGTGTGATATTGTTTTAATTTAATAGTAAATTTTGATCTAAATAAATATGGTGTAAATTCTTCAATAAAAATATTATTTTAGTAATCACTTTTAAATTCAAATCAATATTATAAGACTATAAGAAAAAGATGAAGGAATATACGCGTATCATTAATATATTGAAGTGTTCAATTTTGTTCATTTATATATTAATTGAACGACAATATATGCTAAAAGAAAGGTTTCATTTAAGGTAGAAAAATACAAGATTGCCTTTGCCTTGCTTCTGAAGCAACTAACCTACTGCACTCTAAATCTTTTGGTGATAGTTTGGCTATCAAAATAGACATTGCTAAAGCCTTTGACACTCTTGACTAGTCTTTCTTGGACAAAGTCTTGAGGGCTTTTGGTTTCAGTCAGAAATTCTGCAAATGGGTGGACACAATTCTCAACTCAGCCAGACTATCTATTTTTATCAATGGGAAGCAACAGGGTTATTTCAAATGCAGCAGAGGGGTTAGGCAGGGGGACCCTTTATCCCCTCTTCTGTTTTGTATTGCAGAGGATGTTCTAAGTAGAGGCATCACTAAATTAGTGATTGAAGGAAATCTACAGTTGATCAAAGCATCTAAAAATCTCTTATTTCCATCTCACTGTCTCTATGTTTATGACATCATGATCTACTGCAATGGAAGATCTGAGAATTTGGAAAACCTAAAGAATCTGTTTACTGATTATGCATACACCTCAGTTTAGGTAGTCAATCCCAGTAAGTCTACTCTTTTCTCAGGGGCTATATCGCATTCTAGATTGAGCAATATTGTTGAATGGCTGGGTTTCAAGGTTGTTTCTTTCCCCTTCAATTATTTAGGTGTACCTATCTTTAAAGGTAAACCTAAGACCATTCATCTACAACCTATAGCTGACAAGATCAAAACCAAGCTGGCCAATTGGAAAGCCTCCCTTCTCTCAATGGCTGGAAGGGTTCAATTAGTCAAATCGGTGGTACAAGGCATGCTCACCCACTCTATGTCTATTTACTCATGGCCTAGTGGTTTGATGAAGCAGTTAGACCAATGGACTAGAAATTTCATTTGGTCTAGTGACACATCTCAGAGGAAGATTGTAAATGTGGCTTGGAAGAAAGTATGTTCACCTATGGCACGAAGAGGTCTTGGTCTTAGATCAACCACAACCCTCAATGTTGCCTCCAATCTAAAGCTATGTTGGGAGATGGTTTGCTCCCAGGAACCTTGGGCCCAAGTTTTGAGAAGTAGGGTTATGAAAAGGAATGCAGCTATTCAGTACCACATATCCTCTTCTATCCGGAGTAGCATCAAGGATGAGCTCATGGTCATTAATAAACATTCTAAGTTCCTACTGGGAAATGGGGTGGATATCAATATATGGGCTGATTGTTGGTGCTCAGATCAACCTTTAGAAGATTTGAAGGATCTCAGAGTTAGTGACCTTCTGGTCAACTTTCAGTGGTGTATACCTAATGCTATGGATAGACAACTTCCTTTGCTTAAAAACATGGTTCTACAAGTGCATATTCCTAGCTATTATTGTAAAGACAAATTATACTGGAAGCACACTGATAATGGAGACATCAATCTAAGGCATGCCTATAATTTCAAAGCAAACAATCACATTTCACTAGAATGGACAAAGTATGTTTGGAGCAAAGACATACCTCCATCCACTTCCTTTGTTGTTTGGAGATTGATGCATAACAAGCTCCCAACTGATGACAATTTGTGGGTCAGAGGCTTCAATCTCCCATTAATTTGCAATCTATGTGGGCAACATCAAGAAACCTCCCATCACCTCTTCCTGCATTGTTCCTTCTCATCAAGGTACTGGGATTGGTTGGCAAAGGTCGTGGACAAACCCATTGACATCTCTTCTTTGCACACCCTTTGGAAAGTTTGTGAAAGAGGTTGGACTCCCCAAGTTAAAATAATCATTCAATCCTGCATTGTAAACATTCTGCACTACATATGGATTACAAGAAATTCAATCAGATTCAACAATACAACGGTTAATTGGAAGGCTAGCATCAACAAAATCATTGGCAAAGTGAATCTTACCGGGAATTCGACAAGACTTACTTACAGTTCTTCCATGGCTGACTTCACAATCATCAAAAAGCTTGTATCACCCTCAATCCAAGGAGACCCCCACGATTTCTGAAGTCCTTTGGTGTCCTCCTCTCCCTGGTTGGTTGAAATGCAATACTGATGGAGCCAGAACAGACAATGCGGCGGCTTGCGGAGGGGTTTTCAGAAACAACCTTGGTGAGTTTGTTGAAGCTTTCACGGAAAGATTAGACTTAGTATCATCCTTAGCTGCAGAGATTTGTGGTGTGATCAGAGCTGTAGAATTTGCAAAACCTAACAACTGGCCTAATCTATGGATTGAATCCGATTCAACTCTTGTTGTCTCAGCCTTCAAGAATCATTCTTTGGTCCCTTGGTTTCTCAGATACTGGTGGGAAGCTTGTCAACATTCGATCAGTCATATGAACTTCTTTATCACACACATTTTTCGGGAGAGAAATACTTGTGCAGACCAACTTGCAAATCATGGATCGAAGATCTATGGAGTCTTGTTTTGGAACATTTTACCTGATTTCATTAAACATGTGGTTTCTAGGGAAATACTTAGTTTGCCAAGTTTTAGGTTCACTAACCACTAATATTCCTCTCTTTTGTAACCTTGCCCTTATTATCTATTAAATTGGAATAGCTATTGGCTACGCCCTTTGCCTTAAAAAAAATGCTAAAAGAAAATATTTAAGTGTAGTCAAAACATATGTATGTATCAGTGTTAACGTAGTGGACTTTATCAAACATATTTCAAAAATAAATTTGTCTAACAAATTTTTTTAATTTTCTGTATTTAAAAATAATTTTCAAAACTATAACTACCAAACAATATCATATGAAAATTAAAATCAAAATAAAATCAAACATATATGAGTTTACACTCAAAGTGTATATCACTCTCCTGTTTTATAATGTTCTCACATTTTCTCACTTTTTTTATGTAACTCAAGTTCTTCAAACTAAGAAAAAAAATCCCAATTTTGTGTTAAACCTTTAAACTTTTAGTTTTAAATACAACTAAAGGTTAATTTAGTCAATATAGAATTGAAAATCAATTTTTATTTAAACATTTCAACATAAATCGATTTATTTTACTCACTTCTAACAACAATCAATTTTGGTTATCCCCAAATCAAACTCACACTAAATGTGATTAACACAAATATGTAAGAGATAAAGTGCTAGAATAGAACTTGTAAATGACTAATAAAAACATCAATGATGCAAAAGTGATTGATGTATGAAATCTTATATGAGCACGAGCTTTTCTCGTCCTACAATTTGTTCGCCTTCAAGCTTTTCACTAATCCTTTGACGCCCACTTTCAAACCACACAGGATCCGACTTCCAATCCAAAGATTCACCTTCTCTCCAATATGGACTCAAAACTATCCGCTCAAGTTTGTTGGCATATTTCATTACATTCATAGCAAACTCAATTTCATACCAATTCCCAACACAGCCTCCCAGTTCGATAACTTTAACCTCCTCATGAGAGAACGCTTCAACATCCCTAATATCTTTCTGATTTTCAAAGAATTCTGGAGCTACAAACTGTCAAAATTAAAATCACAACAAGAATGGAATTAAAAATTGGCAAACATGTACACCAATGAATGCAAATCAGAACATCTAATAAAGCATGTGTGTTACCCATGTTCACTCACCATGACTGAAAATTTCTGCAAGAGAGGAGAAGCTTGAAGGATGCTTAAGATCCACAAAGGATCATACTTCACATCATCTAAGATGTATGAGTCCATGAAAACGATGAGGTTCAAATGTTTAAGATGTTTGAATGGTTGAGTAATTTGTAGAGAAGTTGTGACCTGAACAAAACATGTAAGATTCAAAAGACAGAAATGAATTAAAAAAACTCACTCTTAAAACACTTTATGACTAACCATTGAAAATGTGGTCATATGCATAGTCTCAAGTTCGGGAAAAAGAATTGCAGAGAGAGAAACAAATGTATTAAGCTCTTGTTTCAATGCAACGGAGAATTCGATGTTCTTCAGCATAGGAGTATTAAAGTTCAAGGTATCCAAACCGTCCTCGGATGAAGTGAGTTCAAGACAATCTAACTTCAATGAAATGAGTTTAAGACAATCCAGTAAATTCACGTTTAATCCCCGCTTGTAGTTATGGTGGGATACGAAATAGCACCCTCTGACCTTGAGATGACATAAGGACGAACTTACTATCGCCGGCATTGATGATTTGAATTCACAGTTAAGTAAGCAAAGCTCTGCAAGCTGTGAGCAACTACATAACAGACTTTCAATGAAAGATTCATCCAGTTTTACTTCTTCAAGCGATAAAGATCGCAAATTTTTCAATGGAATAAAGTCCCAACTGATGGGATGGCAAATAAGGCAATTTTCAAGAAGCATGTGGTTCAGAGTTGAAGCACTAGTCTCCAGAAATAAGGCAAAGTCAAATTTATAGCGGTTGCGTAGAGCAGTGAAACTGGGTGGTGCATAAGGTCTTCCTAAAAAAAGTAGATCAATTCTTCCAACTCTCCTTGCAATTGCAAAGCTTATCCATTGATCAATAGTGTTGCTTTGCGCATCATCTAAACAGAAGTTCACTATGAAAGAATCGATATTTTCCCCCTGAAAATTCTTGACAAATTTATCTACTCTTTCAACAAACTTACCTCTACTCAAATCCAAATTGACGTGTCTCTCCACCGGAGGGACATCAAAGAAAATAAAACCGGGATCTGTAAGAGATTTACTAAGGACATCAATGAGATACTGTTTTTGTAGTAGTTCCTTCTGGCTGCTTCCAAGCACATTGAAGATATCAAAGCAGAGATCTCTCCTTAGATTCCACAACTTGCACCACCTTTTAGACAGTACTCTGGTTTTCAACAAATCTTTGACGGGCAACTTTTTCAGAATATGAGACAAGATGCAGTCAGGCAATTGACTAATGCGATCATCCATTTTATCGTCCGAAAGAAAATAGTCTCAATGCCCCTGAAATATATCAGTAAAGTTTAATAATTTTCGCAACGGCAATGAAAAGATGCAAAGTGAAAAAGAAATTGATAATCATAGTGAAAATGGCTGCTTCTATGGAAATAAAATATTTGATTTTGAAGACTTGTTTTATTAAATTGATTTGACTCAATACAGTACATTATATGCGAGAATCATAACTGATATAAGAAACTAGGTAAGATTTTATGAAAATAAATAAAATTATGTGACACTCCCACTAATCCATCATGTTACTTGCAGGGCACTCCATCATCATCTGCTATTGAGTTTAACCTAACGGCGGAGAAACAAAATAAGCCAAGATTTAACACACCTAACGGCGGAGAAACAAAATAAACCAAGGTTAACACACCTAACGGCAGAGAAACAAAATAAACAAAGGTTAACACACCTAACGACGGAGAAACAAAATAAACCAAGGTTAACACACCTAACGGCGGAGAAACAAAATAAACCAAGGTTAACACACCTAACGGCGGAGAAACAAAATCAACCAAGGTTAACACACCACTTGTTCATCCATCAAGATTGTGTGAATTTTAACTTTAATAACATTCAGTTCACCTTATCATTCTGAGCCCACAGTTTGCTAAACACTAAAAATGACAACATAATCTAAGTAACTATCTGTATACAAAAAGATTTTCCTTTCCCTTTTCAAAGTAACCTAATTTAGAGAAATTGAACTATTGACATAAATCATACCAAGAAAGAACATGCAGCAAGAATGCTGGAATTCATGAAAACAAATCCAAATGTAACATAATCATTTCATTTGACCCATCAATTATCTTAGAAAGTTAGTGTGAGTTTGACTTGAATACTTTTTAGAAAAAGTAGAGTCATGATGTAGAAATTGAACTATAACATAACCATATAAGCAGCAAACATTCCAAAAATAACCTAATTTTGAAGGATGAGAAGTAACTCACCGAAGAAGAAGCTGTGCAACAAGTTTGGATTGGACTTGAGGGAGAGAGCGAAGAGTATCAGATTCTTGAAACGTATGGTACCACAGAACCGTCTAACAATATCAATTCTTGAAATCTTATTGTACCTAAAAAGAAGCTATGCAACAACAAGAAGAACTGCGATTTGAGAATCACACACCAAATAAGAGCGCGGATTCATTTTTAAATTGTAATATAAAAATCTTTTTTCTCCTTTGCGATAAAAATCAAACGGTTATGTGAATGTGTCAAAAAAATTTATGGGAATTTCTGTATAATCTTGATTATATACATTACTATTACATGCTTGACTAGTGAAAATAAAGCGTGCATTGATTTTATACCGGCAATCAATGAGCAAAATGTATTATGCCACTCACACTTATATTTTACTTACTGAAAAATTGGATAACTTACCTTCAATAAATCAACTATCGTATCATTTTATTATATTCTATTATTTATTTAATGGTTTAAATTTTATATATTTCCAATGCAATATAGATTAATTACATCATCAATTAATCTATTCACCTTTTATTTATATTAATTACATCATCAATTAATAGTTTTTTTTTTGAATATTATGTAAAATTATTTTACACTATATAATCCTTAGACTCTTTTAATTAATTAAATAGTTTTATTAAAACTAATATACCACTATGAATTAATAAAATTAATATTATTTTATTTAATAAATATTTTCAAACAAAAAGATAAAAATTATTTTTCTTAAAACGGTTTGTTTTGAGGTTGTAAAGATTATTCTCAGAAATATAGAAGTTATAAATATAGTGTTAAACTTGCATGCGGCCCATTAGAAAGAAGATCCAATATGTTTTGTTTAAAGATTTTATATTGGGTTGAATTGGTTAATTTAACTCTAACTTTTATTTAGTGTTTTTTTTAAGTGGTCTTTGGCCCAATCCTAGCTATATATTGCATTGTGCTTTTTAAATGAAGTAAGAAAGAAAAGTTGTTTTATTTTATTGTCTTTCAATGTAATTTTAGATCTAGGGTTTCCTAGCAAAAGTCTAACATTGGTGTTTTTATCTTGTGTTTTCATGGATCTTCTCAAATCCACCAACCGTCCTAAAAGAGAACTTGTTGAAGAAGCTGTCCAAACTACTCATTTTCACTTAAATAATGTTATGGAAGAAGTGCATCAATAAATGAATGAGCGATTTGACAAGGTTAATGCTGATATGGGACAAAATATAGGTGAGATTCACCATAGAACGAATGAAGAAAAACAAATTCATGATTCAAGACATGAATCTATGATGACAACTGTAACGCTCGTATTTAAATAATTAATTTAATTAAATGTTTTCGCGTATTTTTTCCGATTAATTGTTGTTAGGTGTTGTTTGTCGAGTATGTCGTTAAGTTGTTTAAGTTGGTATTAAGTTGATGGTTAAGTCGTGTTTGGGTTGGTCGGGTTAATTAAGTCGGAGTAATAATAGAATTATTAATGAAATAATATTAGTAAGTGAGCTTGGTTGTGGTATGAGAGTAGTAAAGGCGGGAGTGCTATTTTAGGCTCATTAGTAATTTGGTTAATTAGTGAAATTATAGTATTATTAAGTTGAAAACCTAATTAGAAGGATTAATCAGAATTTGGTGAAAGAACAAGTCTTGAGGAAGAACAAGGAGATTAGGATTGGATTTTCGTAGAGAACTTTTGTTGTGAATTCGAGTTGCCTTCAATCCAAGGTAATGGTGAGGTTCAAATTCTATAAACGAGAATAGGATAATTTGTATGTAGGTTGGGTATTTCATATGCTTGTTATTGTGATCTTGTATGATATGTTGTTGTTAATTTCGTATGGATCTATTGTAACACCCCAAAATAATTAGAATATTTATTTAATTGGTTTGTAATAAATATCCGGGATTTATCGGTGAACTTGGCGAAATATTATGGTGTAAGATGTGTTTATGACGATTGAGGTGTAATTTGATATTAAGTGATTATCCGGAATTATTTTAATAATGATAATAGAATAATATTATTCGGATTATTAATATATTGATTTAAAGTAAAAGGAAAACGATTAAGAGCAAAGTGGTATTTTTTGATGGATAAGTGAGGTTAAAATTGGAATAACATAATGAGGTCCAAGAGGGTAAAGGAAGAAACATAAAATCGGATTTTTGGGAGAATTCAGGGATCGATCGTATTTTGGAAAAAATAAACTGCTATGAGGAACGAAGGCAGAAAGGCGAGGACTCGGAGGTTTCTCGAAGACCTTGAGGAAAGGGAATTCAGAGTTCGACATCTAAGGTATGAGGAGTATTACCTTTCATTATAATTGATATAAGGTGTAGATTATATATATGAATGATTTCAAATTTTAGGGTTTATGAGAAACTATGATGAATTTGACGAATTCTTTGTTGTGTACGAAGTTGTTGTTACTTATATTGTTGTGGTATAATGGTTGCAATTATATTGGGTTTAATCAATCATTTACGATATCTTTATGAGTTTGATCTGATGAATGATTACGTTGAAGCTGAGGAGGAGTCGAAATTATAATCGTATTATGTTTGTAATTATCGTTATTATAATTGATTTATGAATGAGGTAGTGTCAGGTGGTGTGAATTTTGCATTGATAATGGAGGTTGGGAGAGTTTGATGAGATTTATGACGAAAATAGATAGAATCTGGAAAAAAAAATTGATCGTATTGTGGAATAGGATGTTTGGTCATGGAGATATGGCGAATTGAGTGTTGAAAAAAATCGTCTGAAACCGGAATTGAGATCGCGAACGGAAATCCTTCACAGGTAGGTGGCGAGGGCCACCATGCACCTGAGGTACTATGTGGCGCTTGCCACCATGAGAAATGAGACCAGGTGGCACAAGCCACCATTACTGGAGGTATATGGCGCAAGCCATAATACTTGTGCCAAAAGCCACTTAATTCTAGTGGCACATGCCACTAAAACTTAAAAGTGGCACTAGCCACCATAAAGATTAATGTGGCGGGTGCCACACTTTTGTGTGGGTGTGATGTGGCGCAAGCCACACTTTTGTGTGGTGTGAGGTGGCGCAAGCCACCAAGTGAAGGGGGGATTCTAGCCACACAATTTTAGAAGGAGGGACTCAGTAGTTCTTTTCAGGACTATAAGTTATAAACCGTAGGTCTGTTTCCTACGTGGTCTTAGGCAATGGATTGCTACTGTCATGAGCTATTATAGAAGATTGAAATTAGATATTTTTCAGTGATAGTGTGTAACACCCCAAATTTTCCCTCTTCTTTTTAAGCATCATATCATATCATATTCACCATGAACATATCATATTTCTTGGCATCTTAGCATGGAAAGACGAGGCATAACATTCTCATGACCTAGCATTAGGCATATGATCATCTATGGAGGTTTTTGAAGCATTTCAAGCTATAATAAGGGTCCCAATGGATTTGTTTAAGTCCTATGAGGGGTATATGTTGCATTCACAAGCTCAAGATCATCCACAAAAGCTCAGGAGGTTGGAAGATCATCAGGGAATTCAAGCTAGGGCAAAGCTCCTACACAATGATCCCAAATTAGGGTTTGAGTTTCAAGCATGAAAACCTTATGACTTTGGCCATTTCATTTGGGCAAAGTCTCTCATATGTTAAGAGGATCCTAGGGAGGAAATTTGGTGAGAAAATTCCTTGTGGAAGTCAAGTATTTCTTCAGTTGCTTGTAAATGAAGAAATTGGTCAACTGTGCATTCTAAAAGTCAACTGTGAGATTTCAAAGGGTCCAACCCCATTTTTCTAGCCAAGGGATGTTCTTATAACCTTAGAAGAGGTTTGGAAAGATCAAAGATCAAGGAATCATGAGGCTTTGAGGTGTTTTGCAAAATTGGCATATGGTTGGTAATGAGAATTTCCATTTTTAGTAAGTTTTTGCCCTAATTTTCAAGTAAACATAACTTGGTGAAAAAAAGCTTCAAATGGACCAAAGCCAAACATGAAAGTTTAAGATTAAAGGCTCCCATTTTTAAAAAGTACAAGAGCATTTTCATAGCCCTTATGGTTTAGGAGGAATGCCCTTCGAAAGTTGGTGAATTTTTAGGGCATGGCTTGATTTTCAAGTTCTTCACAAATGCAAAAAGTCATTTAAGTTACTTTCAAGTGATGTTATGAACAAAATAATGTCATAGTGTTTCAAGGAAATGTATGAGAAGGCTTTTTGCCCAATGAAGCAAGCAATTTCGTGCATGAGTGCATGCCATTTCATAAAATGCAATTTTTGCAAAGTCATGGGAAAAACATGATACAATCATCCAAGGGCCAGGATTAATGCAATGGTGAATGGGTGAACCAAATGAGATCAGCATGTGCAAAGTGGAATGAAGTGCACGAGCAAATTACCAATTATTCCTTTTCATGCAATTTTGCAAATTGATCCCTCTCACACTCCTCATGCCACCACTCAATGCAAACCTTAATCAGCAAGACAAACACCTCATATATAAGCTAAACATGCTCTAAATGCAGCAAGACTCTCTCTCATTTTCTAAAATCCAACTTTCCTCTGCATTGCTGCATTTCTCTTCGAAGCTCTCATCTCCCTCACTCATTGTCAAAACTATTTGCATATCCATCATCCTTGAGTCATAAGGATCACAAATCCATTACTTATTCAAGCTGAGAGTGAAAGATTAGAAAGGTGCCATTCAAAGGCAGGTTGCTTCGAAGCTTCAGATTCAAGCTCTCTCAAGCTTCCTCTTGCATTTATTTTGCAAGAGGATATCAAAAGGAGTAGATTTGCAGCATCTGGATCCTTATCTTGGTGATTTTGAAGTGTCTTCATCTCAGGTATGCTCTGAAATCCATGGATCTAGAAATGATTTTTGAGGTATGCATTATGATCTGTGAAGTATGCTGAGTATTCTGCACTTTTTAAATTTGAAAATGCTTGAGAATTGAAGTTGTATTGATGATTTGAAGTTTTGTGGTTGGATCTGTTTTGCTTCGATCCGTTTGATTCGGTTATCTATGGTGAATTTCATGGCCATTTTTGGATTCAGCGTGCCCTAATTATTCAATCTGGAGTGTTTGATTCATTTTAGTTGAGTTTTGTTCATAGTTTGTGTTTTCCGGTGCCGGAGCCATAGCTCCGGTCACCGGATTCTGGGTTTGTGTTCATTAGGGTTTCAATGAAGAAGACGACTCCACAGCCGTAGGATCTCTCATCTGAATGGATATCATGTTGACACCTCATAAATGAAGCCACCTCCCTTGCATGTATGTTTTATTTTTGATTTAATTAATTTTGTTTGTCACCACACAATAATGATGTGTTCCCTCACCTCCCAACCAATTAAGTTGATGACTTGTTTAAATGAGTGGACCAATCTCATGCGTCCAGTTGATCCATTGGTTTTTGTTTTTTCTGAATTTATTTGAATATCCATGATATTATTATATGCTGCGCTGACCTTTGACTGGGCCTGGGTTGATATTCGCACCCCCCCTTGCGTATAAGCCCATTAAATTTGAACTGGAAACTCTTGCTGTTTGCACCCCCTGGCCATCCATTTATTTTTATTTCTTTCTTTATTTTCATTTTAATTACAGTTTGATTTTTAATTTTTAAAATTAGTTTTAGGCTTCCAAAAATTCTAAAAAAATTCATGAATGATTGTTTGAGTTTTCTATAATTTTTTATTTTTTTATTTTTCATTTATTTTTATTTGACACGTGTAAATCAATTCTTTCTTTTAATTAATTCATTTTATCTCATTTTGAAGCATGCTGACTTGTCCATTTTCTATCTTGATCATCATTTTGAATTTTTGGTTGATTCTTTTTGCTCTGGATTCATGATAGGATGTAGTTTATTGGTGATTTTTGTTCTGATTTTTAGCATCTTGATTAATTGATTTTGGTCCTTAACTTGTGAGTGAAGCTTTTTAACCCTAATCCATGTTTGACCCCCCTTTTGACTTGTTTAGCTTCTGAATTTCTTTCCCTCCTTTTGGCATGTTATTATGTTATGATTGAAGGTCATTTGTGCAAGGTTGTGGAATTTTTTGAATGCTTACTTGATTTGATCTGAATTTTGGTTCTTGACTTGTCCCATTTTGCTTCTTTTGGATCATTTGCTCTCTCTTTAGCTTAGAAGGGCACTTGTGCCAACTTCTTCAACTTGTTTAGAGCCTTATTAGGATGTGGAGACCTCTCTGATCTTGAGTTTTGGTTGGTTCCTTTAGGAATTTTGTTTTTTTTGCCTTTGGAGTTCTTCCATACTTATGTATATCCACCTCACTTCTTTTGCTCATCTCTTCTCATAATGTAATTGCTTAGCTATCTGCATCTCTTCTCTTCATCTCTCTTGCTTCTTAGGCATTCTTCTAACATGAATAGGGTTCTGGTCTTGTACCTTGAGGGTGTGGTTTGTTCATTTTGCTTTGCATCTTACCATGTTTGTTTTGATTTGTCATAAGTGATTCATGTTGCCTCATCTTGGTTTATGTGTTTCTTTTCTCATTCTTGTGACTTGTGTTTGCATTTGACATTTATGTGTGTGACTTCAATTCTGGTTGTATGGTGTTGGTATGACATTATGTTCATTTTTTATTGCATTTATACTTGTGTTACTAACCATTTCAGGGGCTTTGGTAAGTGAGAGGTGTGGATGTGATTCCCACATCTCCAAATCTTATCTCTTTTCTTCTTGTTATTACTTGTTCTAACCTTGTGATTGTTGGGCTTAGGCCTTACTTCCTCTCCTCCTCCTCATCTTCTTCTTCTTCTTCTTCTTCTTCTTTTCTTTCCTCCTTCTTCATTAGGATAGAATTCAAACCTCACTAACCTAGGTTCATCCATGCATGACAACATCTAGGATTCTAGTCTCCCTTAGATTTTTCACCTTTTGAGATCCTTTTGGTGCTCTCTCTTCTCATCTTCAAACTTAATTCTAATCCACTCTAATAAAGGTTGAGTCTTCTCATGTGACATGAGACTTTGCTATGAGATACTTGCACGCGTTCCGTTTCGGGGCAAGGTGTAAGTTATCCCTCGTGGTGGATAGGTCTTAGCATGAGATTACCTCACAAAGAAAAGCATAAAAACTACTTCTTAACCAAAAATCCCAAAAACACTTAATAAATGTCAGTAGGTCAGTGTGTCTGAGCCTTCACTTGTGGGACTAGATTTGGGGATTTCCTCCATAGATAGGTGTGCCTCTTGCGCATTCCATTTCGGGATGATGTGAGACGTATACATCCCAATGAGTAAGACTTAGGTACACTTACCTATGCAAACTTCACTCCTAAAAAACTCTAAAAAACACAAACAAACAATAACCGTCTTTCCTTCGGGAATTCTTTTCTCATCTCCTTCGCTCCGTACGCGAACTTGCTCCTACTTGTCATTTTGCAAGACGATTACACACTCGTCATCCGAGCCTGCAACACCTGAGCATTGACATAGGCAGTTCAAGCCTTAAGACACAAGCAATTCCTTTCCACCCCTAGTTAGGGGAACTACGGCGACTCTGATCCTCATTGTCCAGATGAGGTACGTAGGCAGCGGGGTAGGGCCCGTTCGAGCACAATCTTTTATTTTCCCTACATTTTTTCTCTTTGTTTTCTTTCTTAGTTCCTTTTCCAGTTCCAGTTCCTTTTCTTTTGCAGCAGCTTTCTTTTCTTCACCCTTTGAAACAGTTTCTTTGCAAGCATGGATCCTGTCAGGTACGGCGGACGATTGTAACACGGTGGGAGAACTGACTTTAGTTAAATGTTGCGGATAGCAAGAGTCACCACCGACTAATATTTTATCCAAAGGAAAGGGCATAAAAGAACAGGAAAGACCTTAAAAGATTTTTGGGTTCGGGGGGTAGGTTATGTAAAGGGAAGGTGTTAGCACCCTTTACATCCATGGTTATCCATGGGCTCTTAGTTACTTAGCTCACTTTAAAATGTTTTTGAGAAGTGTAGTGTGTGATTAGAAATTTTCTTAAGTACTTTATAATGATCCATGTACGGATATATATAAAGACTTTGTTTTGAAAATTTGTTTGAAAATGTGGAGTGTTTGAAATGTTTTGAAAAGTGAGCAAGTACATAAGAGGAACCTACCCTAAGTTAAATCTTTTCTGTTCTTAAATATCCTTTAAATGGTAAGACTATCCCTATTATTAAGGAATATGTAGTCATTACCTTGGATGTTTGAGGGACAATTGAAGGGACAACTGTGATTAGGCAACTGTAAGGCGTATTTAGCAATTCGAAGGGACTTATCATCTTTATTCGAAAGGGACAAGATCATTTACGAAAGGCAACCATGAAGGGACTTGATCTTTTTATCTTTTAAGGGACTAGATGATATAAATAAATGAAGGGACTTTGCTTTACACCTTACTTGACCTTTTTCTTTAGGCAACATGAGAAGTATCCTTAAGAATGTGAGATGGCGATCCAGGATCGACTTACGTGTGTGCGTGTATAAATTCAAGTATTTATCTTACAAATTAGTGATCTAAATTCAATTTTAAATACAAACATGTTTACACTCCCTATTTTACTAACCATGGCAATTTAAATAAATAATAAAAGTAGTTCTACAACTATTACATAATTGGCACAATTACATTATAAGAATAATAAAAATAAAGAAGCATGTAAATCAATAAATAATTAGATTGGTTAGTAATAATAATAATAATAAAATAAATTAAATAAATAATCACATAATAAATAAATAAATAAAGGGGTTAATAATAATAAACAAAGTAAATATAAGAAGAAGAAATTAGCATAATAATATAATAATAAATTAAAATTTCAATTTTAAATAAATAATTATTTTTTTAAGATTTTTAATAAAAGAAATAAATAATAAATATTATATACTAATAAATGCGACTAATATTCTAATAATTTAATTTTATATACATATTATAAAAATATTTGTTAATTATAATTAAGTAAGCAAAAAAAATAATAAATTATATTCATAAGATAAAATTAGGATTTTTAATTATTTAGAAAAATAAATTAGGGTTAATTATTTAATATAATCCTAATTACATTATTTATATAAAACTACATGGAATGAACACCAATACATTTTGTTTCTTCACCTGTAAAAAATCATAAAAAAGTAAAACAATACAAAATGGCTTGGGGGGAATCGAACCCAGGACCATCATCCTCATATGCGCACACACAAACCAACTGAACCAAGCTAGCTTTCTGAAATAATAACAACAACAAAATCATAAAATATTATATCAAACTTTTAAATATGAATTCTGGCGCCAAACTTCATCTTCTTCATTTGAATCTCCTGCGAAATTTCCTAGGGTTTTTCTTACGCATTTACCTGCGAATCTTTCAATGTCCATAACCTGCGAAAATCAAACATCATCGAAACAGCAAAATTTCTTCCAATTGATTAGTGCATTATGATCCCCAGAGCTCATACAATCTTCCTATGTCCTTAAAAATCATTTATATTTGGTTTATAATGAAACCCTAAAAGCTTGGCCGAAACCCTAGCAATGGCTTCTCATGTTTCCTGCATCAAACCTTCAATCAAACCATCCAGAATTGTTCTAAACATCATTATAAACATTAATCAATCATCAAATATTATTTAAAACAAAGATATATAGGAAATTGAAAAATTCTAAACACAAGAACAAGTGTGGTTCGGTTTATGCAATATGGCATGATTATGATGCTTTTGAGGATTGAGAAAGCATCAGTGATGTCCAAGGAATGTTTTGCAACCTTTAGAATGCTTTGAGAGAGAGCCTCTAAGTCCAAAACCGAATCCCTCTTTTCTCTTGAAAATTTGAAATTTGTAATGTGTTCTTGAGGCAGCAATTTCGTGTCCTTATGCTTGCAATCTCTTCACCTATATGTAGTCAATGTAATTAGGTCATAACTTTGTGGATTTGTGGGCTTTTTGAATGCCTTGAGTGTGAAGGAATGTCATCATCAAAAAATATGAAAAAATCAAATATTTGTATTCCAATCTGGTCTAGCACGAATTTGCACAAGATTCAATCATGTTAAACAACATTGATGAATTTCTAGAAGAAGAATCATGTCCAAATATTGATTTTTAGATTTTATTTTGATTTAATTTGATTTAAAATGAATAAAATTCAAATAAATATCAAATAAAATATAAAAAATCAGAATTTCTTGTCATTGGGTCGTGTGGGATGATATCACAAGGATTGGGTTGTACAATGGTAGGCCCATTTGGAAAAAATTGATTCTAAGACCCCATTTGTTCAATATTCTTCTCAAAACTTTCCCAACTTTACAAAGACACAAATCCCTCAATTTTAAGGCTATGGAGGTGTTCTTGGACATTTTGGAAAGCTTAAAGATTCCCCTAACCAACTTCTTTGGTTTCATGTCCATATACTTTACCATTCTCAAGTTATGCTCTTTTGAAGTTGTTGACTTTTTGTTGACTTTCAAAAGGACCTATAAAGTCTTAGCTCATACCTTCCAAATGAAGCATTTTTGGGCTTGGCTTGTGAGACACAAAGTTGTAGAGAATTCAATTTCCTTCAAAATGAGATTTGGATGGGAAAAATTTGATGAAGCTTGTGAAAGTTATGGCTGGTCAAAGTTCAGTTGACTTTTCCTAAGGAAACCCTAATTTAGAAACTCCTGATTCTTGATGATCTGAAATCTCCTTGATGAATCATGATCAACCCTTGATCAAATGATGAATTTTACTTCATATACTTAATGTTGGCAAAAATCATGAAGTTTGACTTTGGTTTGACCACAGTTGACCTCAGTTTGACTTTTTAACTGCTTTGACTGATTTTGACCTATCTGATCATCTGACTGAGCAAACTTTTGGGGAAAGTCTTGAAGCTTGTCATGGGGATTCTTGAAGACATATAAGATTTTATGAAGCTCACTTGAAGTCTTGGAAGTCCATTTAGCCTGATTAAAGTCAAAACCCTAGTTTAGGATGCATTGCTTAGGAGGATGCATTGTCTGAGGGAAATATCAAATCTTCTGACTAATTGTGAACTTTGTGAACCTTGTGAACCTCATGAGATGTATTGTGAACCTTGTGAACCTTGTGAACCTCTTAGTACACAAATGCTTGTCTTGTGAGGGAAAATTTTAGGGTGCAACAGCTGCCCCTGTTCAATTTTCTAAAACCTGAGGGGTTAGATTGGTATCTGTACCATTCGTGACCTGGAAGGTTGAAGGGGATTGAACACAAAAGCCCAAAAATTTGCACTCACCAGTGCATAGAGTAATACTGATGATTAGCTGTGTATGCTTGAGTGGGCTTGAAGATTCCACTTGGAAGAACTGGAGATGGGCTTAAAGATGCCATCCAAGGTGAACTGGAGATGGGCTTAGAGATGCCATCAGGATGAACTGGATGTGGTGATGTTCTGATGTTGATACTGGATATCAGTACTAGGTCTTTGTATAAGCTGTCTCTGAATCATTTATACAACATGATTTGAGTTGTTGAATGGACCAGCAGAAATAAATCTTGTGATGATTATTTCTTCTGGAAGTATCTTGGATTAGGGAATGGATCTTTGTACAGACCGTTTGCATACTCTCCAAGGTCAAAAGAACGTCAGGATTAGTTCTTCTGAAAAATATATTGAACCAGGGAATGGATCTTTTTACAGACCGTTTGCCTGCTATTCAAGGGCCAAAAGAACGTCAGGATTTGTTCTTAAGGGTCAAAAGAACGTCAGGATTTGTTCTTCTGAAAAAGTCTTGAACAAGGGGTCAAAAGAGCGTCAGGATTTGCTCTTAAGGGTCAAAAGAACGTCAGGATTTGTTCTTATGAAAAAGTCTTGAACAAGGGGCCAAAAGAGCGTCAGGATTTGCTCTTAAGGGTCAAAAGAACGTCTGGATTTGTTCTTCTGAAAAAGTTTTGAACAAGGGGCCAAAAGAGCGTCAGGATTTTCTCTTCAGGGTCAAAAGAACGTCAGGATTTGTTCTTCTGAAAACGTCTTGAACAAGGAGCCAAAAGAGCGTCAGGATTTGCTCTTAAGGGTCAAAATAACGTCAGGATTTGTTCTTCTGAAAGAGTCTTGAACAAGGAGCCAAAAGAGCGTCAGGATTTGCTCTTAAGGGTCAAAAGAACATCAGGATTTGTTCTTCTGAAAAAGTCTTGAACAAGGGGCCAAAAGAGCGTCCGGATTTGCTCTTCTGACAAATGTCTTGAACCAGGGAATGGATCTTTTTACAGACTGTTTGCCTGCTATTCGAGGACATCTGGAGTAGTGTATGGATCATTTCTGACCTGTTGTAAGTTGTTGATATTGTTTTACCTGCATATAACTATCCTGCAAGAAAAATGTTAGTTTATGCAATGTGTATGCATGCATGTATGATGCACCTAAGTAAATGTATTATGTACTTATGGATATGTATGTTATGGTATGATGTAAATGATGTATGTATGTGTCGCTCCCACCAAAATGACATCTGGTCAGAAGGGGTACAGACGCGAACGGTCGGCGAAAGGAGAAAGAAATAGAGTCGCCAGCTAGGCATTTTTATCCCGAAGGAAAGGTAATACTGCATAAACCTAGAAAGATATGGATAAGACGGTTGCGAACCAAAGAGACTGAGAAAGGGGGTTGGTTACAACCTGGGAAGGTATTAGCACCCAGATTGTCCGTCGTACTCGACGGGATCCACGCTTAAAAGATTTGTGTTTTAAAGGGGTAGTGTCAGTGCAATCTGTGTATCAAAGCTGGAAAGAATGCAAGTGTCAGTGTAAAAGAAGTATGGAGTGTATAAGAGAAGTGTCAGTGTAAGAACAAGAATAAGATGCTCAAGATCATGAGGCTTAAAGAATAAAGCTGGAAGGAGGGGGAATATACAGAGACTTTTGTTCGATAACTGTTAAGTTATGCCTACGTATCCTCTCGTGCAATGAGGAAGTCAGAACACCGTAGTTCGACCCAAAGAGACTGAAAGAATGAATTGACTTGTGAACTGCTTGCTTGTCTATGCTCAAGTGTATGACCTGTCTGGCTCAGGTGCAAACTGTCTTGCATTAGACGGAAGAAGCATGTCCTCGTTTGTGAGTGAATGAGATGAGAAAAGAATCCCGAAGGAGACGATTATTGTTTGTTTTTTGTGTTTTCAATCTTTTATTGCTTTTGAAAGTTTGTCATTGATTAATGAGCTTAAGCCTAAACCAATGGGTTAGTAAACTCATCACATCTTCCCTCTGATTAGGGGTAATGAGAATACCTTAAGTGTAAAGTCAGAATCTCACACTTAATTACCATGGTGTAGGATTAATATCATTAACCTACTTGTGATTATTTAGATGTTTTGTGGTTTTTGTTTAGTGTTAAGTAATGAGATTAAGCCACAATCAAGGATTAAACAGACTCATTACACCATCCTAATAGAAGGATAACAGTGAGAGTGTTTAAGCTGAGGAAAGCTCCTCGACTTAATCCATGATTAGGGATTAACCTCATGACAAAACAAAGCCTTTATTAAAGTGGATTTTAGTTAATGATAAGATGAAGAAATGATTTTTATGGTTTGTAAGACAACTTGAGGAGGACTTGTCCATTAACACTAGGGTTAGTCCTTCTTAACCAATTAAGGAAGAATTAGAACCCTAATGCAAGGCCCAAGTTACAAGTTTGAAGTCTTGATGTTTATTAGATGGATTGATTAAAGGAGTTAAACACATTAAGGGTTTAACACTTAGGATTAAAGTTATACACTCCATCCTAATAGAAGGATGCAGGCATAACCCTAATCACAAAGCCTTAAAACCTTTAGGGTTTAGTCCCCGATTATGAGATGAGAAGAGAAGACTCAAGGATGACACAAAGGTAAAAGCTAAATGGGGGGGACTAATCAAGCCCTAATTATTATCATGCTTGGTTGTTCCTAGGGTTTATGAGGTTTGCAAGAAAGATCTCCAAAGAAACCACCAGGAAGCAGATGAAATGAGCAAAGAGAAGCAAAGTAACTTGCTTCATTTAAGAAGACAAGTCACTTGAAGAAAGAAAGTAAGATGAAGAAGAGTGAACAAGCTCAATCTCAAGCACAAGACAAAATGCAGCAATGATGCATAAGAGAGATGAAAAGAGGTTGTGAGAAGTGAAGGCAAATTCACTTCTCAAAGTAACTTACCACCTGAAAAGTTAGTGAAAGGAATGAAATGCAATGCAAATGAGATGAAATGGAATGATGCAAACCAAAACCAGAAGCATAAGTATGATGTTAATGATGCTATGGGATGATGCAAACATGAGACAAGGCATGAGAATGATCTTACAAACATATGGATGCAAAAGAAGCATGTTTAGAACCATGAACATACATGAAAAGTTATGAAATGCAAATGACATACAACATGGAAAATGGAAGATGCAATGATCACAAATGATTCTAATATGTCCTAAGATGTGTTATGAACCCAATGGATGCACAAAATGTCATGGCAAATCATAGTATGCAAGCAAATGGAAGATGGATGCAAATGAAAGCCCAAATTAGGGTTTATGATCAATGCACAAAACAAAATCCAAAACCAGAAGCAAACATCATGATAAAAATTTGGAAATGCATTCAAAGGAACCCTAAACCTATACAAACTCACTGCCCAAAGGAGGGGATCCAAATCTTATCCTAATGAGGGTTATGAATTTTCTAAGATTGCTAGGGTTTTAAGGTACCTCAGCAAGAAAAATGCAAAACAAATAGGAAATGCAAGATCAATTCATGCCAATTTAACCCTATAAACTACATGCTATACAAGATGCAATGCAAGAAGAATCATTGTCCAACTCTCAAAGGCTAGGCAGAAGTGAATTTTTGAAGATTGAATCAAAATAATGCCTTGAAATGAAATTAATTCCATTGAAAATTGTCAAAAGGCATCAAGATCAAAAAAGAAATTTGGTTTGAGAGTTGGACAATGTTTCTAAATGATTTTTAATGTTTCATGAATTTTTTTGTGATTTTTAAATACCTAAAAATATTTTTAATTAATTAATTCTCATTAATCAATTAAAAATAAACTTTTAAATGATTTAAAAAATAATTTTTGATGCAAAAAATAAAAATAAAAATATTTTTGTGCTCTGAAAATTAATAAAAGCTTGGATAAAAATTTTCAGAATTTTTGAACAATTTTTGCTATTTTTAATAAAATGAACAAAACAAATGAAATAAAATGAAAATAAATATGAATAAATGAGGAAGTAATCAGATCTGAGGGCTGGCATTCAAACTGGACGCGCGGGAGTTGACTGCGTGCGTCATCCAGTGGCTGAAATTCAAACTTGGTTAAAGCTGATTAATTAACTTAATTAAGTGGAATTAGGGCTTAATGACAAATCTGGACCACACACACGCGGGGGAGATTGACTTAGTCAACCAGATCAACGCTCCACATTCAAACCTGGACTAAAACCCTAATTAACACTAATGACCTTCAGACGGCCGGAACAGTGGTTCCGGTCGTCTTCTCCGACGAGCCATTTCTCTAACTCTCTCCAAACTCCATAAAAATGAAATCTAACTGCCCAGAATCAAACCCCATTCATCACTGAATCAAAACCCCCAAACAAAAACCATTTTTCATTCATCAATCATGCAAATCGAAACAAAACAAACTTAGGGCAGAAAGTTTCAGACAACTCATACATACTCAAAATTCCACCATTTTCATTTTTAAACACATCATGATGATCAGGATAACATGTAGAATCAATTTATAACAAGTAAATGAAGTTCTGGAAAATTTGTTCTTGATGGATACCTGAACTGAAGTTCTTCGAACAGGAGCTTTCTGAGCCTTTCTCTTGTGCAAACTGACTCCTTTGGTCCCCCTGAGCTCAATGAATGCTTCACAACTCTTGTTGATGGCTGGTTTGGGAGATTGCAGAAGTTCTGTTCAAGGGGGGTGGTGATCTTGTTTTGGTTTCAGTGACTTTCAGGCTGTTTTGATGGTTGGTTTGTGATCAGTGAGTCATGTTGAGATCAATGGTGGAGTTTGTTTGTGTGTTTGAAGCTTGTGGAGTCAGTTTCGAATGGTTTTGCAAATGAAGCATAAACTTGGAACTAGGGCCTTGGGTGTGTTTCAGCATGAATGGTTATGTGTTATGGCTTGCCTCTGGTCCACTTATCACTCATGGATAGGTCTGTGGAGTTGGTGTGCCCTATTGTGATTGGTATGGGTCTTTGGCCAAAATGTCAAACTTTGTGTAAGAGAGGTATGGGCTCATAGCTATCCAAGGACAAGAGGGGTGTCCTGCGCAGCAAGAAGTGTGGAGAGCCCTAGGATCAATTATGAAGTCAGCAAGCAAGTGGATTAGGGTTTGAATGAGGTTTTGCAACTTGGTTCATCTTTGGCCCTTTTGAAGTTTCTTTCCCCACAAGTCACAAAAATGAGTGATTCTTTGATGAAATATGAATTTTAGGCCTTGGTTCATGTTTGCATGAAGATTAGAAGTTCATTTGGTAGCACAATTTGCCTTGGCAAGTGATTTTGCAACTTTGCCTCTTTGGTAGAAAACTTCAAATTATGTGATTTTAGCCAACTTTGACAAGCCATAACTTTTGATCCAAAATGAATTAGGTAAAGTTCTTGTACTTTTTGAAAAGGGAATGATCCATTCTATAACTTTCATGACCAAAGTTTTTCCATTTGAAGCATTTTGAATCAAAAAGCAAGGGTTGAAAAAGTTTCCCAAAATGGCAATTTTCCATTATAAGTCATTTTCCCAAAAAGTCAACTTTGCAAATGGCTTGAAATTCTTCAAATTTGTGAACTTCCCACATCTTCTATGATCAAATAAAGATCATACACAATCAAAATGATGAAGAACACCCTTTGGTTGGGTCATTGGGGGCCTCAGATGCCCTGATTTTGCACTGGCTTGCTCAAAAAGTCAACTCTTGATCAGGTGACTTCCCCATGGAATTTCTTCATGAAAATTGATATGCATGATCCCTATACCATATAGAGACCAATAGAAACAAGAATGACCAAAAAATTGGAGTTATGGCCTTTGAAACCAAAACCCTAATTCTAGGTCATCTGTGCAGTCAAACCTGGCTCTGTTTCCATGCCTCTCTTAGTTCTTGTGATTTTTTGACATTCTTGACTTTGAGAGGATATAATATGATGATTGAACATACATGGACCCCTTTGAAGTGATTGATGACCTTTGGAGTGGCTCAAATGGCTCTTGGATTGCTCAGATCACAAACCCTAGATGTAGATGACTTAGAAACAATGTAGTGAATCAAAAATGCAATGTGAGATGCTATGATTGAACTTATTCATATGAAGAGATCACAAGCCATGGTGTGAATGGGTGAGGGAAAATTTGGGGTGTTTACAGTATGCATCATGCAGCCTGAAGCGTCTGGATATTTTTGTATAACAACTGCTGGCTAGGGAAAATAAATCCCGATTTGTTGCTGAAGAATATGAGGAACTCGTCTTGTTTTGATAATATAGTGAAGAATATGAGGAACTCGTTCCTGTATCGTTTGATAACATAGTATTCATAAACCTCCCGTCTTCGTTCGATAGTAAGGTATCCTTAACCTCCCGTCTTCGTTCGATAGTAAGGTATCCATAACCTCCCGTCTTCGTTCGTCGTACTCCTATTGAAAGAATAATTTCCTGAGTATCCCGACTGAGGATAAAAGAGATGGACATAAATTCCAGGGGAGATGTAACTCGAAGTATTTATGAAGATGGATTTGCCCTACTGGGGGATTTGTAGCTGTCTTGTGGGGATGAACCGGCGAAGCTTCGTTGAATTCCTTCCCTTGTTCGTCTTTAGTAAATACTATTACTGCATTTTCATGCATTTTTGGTAAACATCAATCATATTAAGCATTTTATGCATTTCTGGTAAATATCAATCATATTAAGCATTTTATGCATTTCTGGTAAACATCAATCATATTCAAAAGCATACATACATTCAAACACAACCAATGGACGTTTCGTTTATGTAAATAGGGTAAAAGTAAATCTGGATTCAAAGATGAAATTTTATTTATATCACAAAGTGGCCCATTCATAGGCAAGTTGGTACAAGGAGACAGAAATCCTAGTAAGAGGAATTCGTCATAAATTTTTTTTACAAAACAAAGAAAATCAGCTATGTGGGAAATAATCCTATTGAGTTTCAATTCTACTATTGCCATTATCTTCAAGTATCTCATCTTCTACTGTCGAGACGAAAACAATTAGATTGAGCTTTATCTGTTTGAGCTTGAGTTGTAGTTACATGGGTGATCCAAATGAGACATGGTTATACACTTTAATCCCTAACTTTTTCCTGGATTGCCCTTTCAGGTTTTCAATCCACCGGGATACCCTTTTTTGCCCAAGTCGCCTTTTCAGGTTTTCGACTTACCGGGTGTACATTTTTTTATATATATCCCTAATTTTTGCCCGAACCCTTTTGGTTCGCCGGGATGCCCTTATTTTTGCCTAGGCCAGTCAACCTAGCGGGTCTCTTTTTATGCGTAGTATTTTTTAACTATGTTTGCGTTTACAAGCTGTGGGAAGTCTTCACCATCCATAGTAGTAAGCATCATGGCACCTCCTGAGAATACTGTTTTGACCACAAATGGCCCTTCATATGTAGGATTCCACTTTCCCCTAGGATCACCCTGTGGTAATATGATACGCTTGATTACCAAGTCACCAGCCTGATATACCTTTGGCTTAACCTTCTTATTAAAAGCTTTGATCATCCGTTTCTGGTACATCTGGCCATGACAAACAGCTGCTAACCTCTTCTCATCAATCAAATTTATCTGGTCAAGTCGGGTCTGAATCCACTCATCTTCATCCAAGCCTGCATCCTTCATAATTCTTAAGGAGGGAATCTGAACTTAAATGGGTAGAACTGCTTCCATACCATATACTAAGGAGAATGGGGTTGCCCTTGTTGAAGTACGTATTGTAGTACGATAGCCATGAAGAGCAAATGGTAACATCTCGTGCCAATCTTTATAAGTGATAGTCATCTTCTGTATAATCTTCTTAATGTTCTTAGTAGCAGATTCTACTGCCCCATTCATCTTTGGACGATACAGAGAAGAGTTGTGATGCTTAATCTTGAACTGCGTGCATAGATCAGTAATCACAATGTTGTTCAGATTAGAGTCATTGTCAGTAATAATCCTTTCAGGGATGCCATACCTACATATGAGATTATTCTTAATGAATCGAGCCACAACATTCTTAGTAACAGATGCAAATGAAGCTGCCTCTACCCACTTCGTGAAGTAATCAATAGCAACCAGGATGAATCGATGTCCATTAGAAGCAGTAGGCTTGATCTCACCAATCATATCAATGCCCCACATGGCAAAAGGCCAAGGAGCAGTCAACACATTCAATGGTGATGGAGGTATATTCACTTTATCAGCATAGATTTGACACTTGTGACATGTTCTGGAATGTTGATAGCAGTCAGCTTCCATGGTAGACCAATAGTAACCTACTCTCAATATCTTCTTTGCCATAGTATGACCACTAGAATGAGTGCCAAAGATCCCATCATGCATATCTTCCATAATCTCTATTGCTTCCTTCTTATCCACACAATGAAGCAAAGTTGAATCATGATTGCGCTTGTACATAATGCCATTACTCAAAAAGAACTTAGCAGAAAACCTTCTCAGAAACTTCTTATCTTTGACAGATGCCCCTTCAGGGAACTCCTGGGCTTCAAGATATCTCTTTACTTCATAGAACCAAGGCTTCTCTTCTGCTTCTTCAGTGTCAATCTCATTGCAGTATGCAGGCTTCTCAAATCTATCAATAGTAATCTTGGGAGCTTCATCATCCCAGCTGATCTCAAACATGGATGCCATGGTGGCTAATGCATCTGCCAACTGATTCTCTCTTCGTGGAATATGTCCAAAGGTAATCTCTTTGAAATGTGGGATCAAAGACAACACATACTCTCTGTAAGGAATGAAGTTATCATGCTTGGTATCCCAATCTCCTTTGATCTGGCTTACTACCAGGGCTGAATCTCCATATACATCCAGGAACTGAATCTTCATATCAATGGCAGCTTTGATACCCAGGATACATGCCTCATACTCAGCCATGTTATTGGTACAATAGAAACAAAGTCTTGCAGTAATCGGGGTATGACAACCTTCAGGGGAACTAATCACAACACCAACACCATTACCAAGTGCATTAGAAGCTCCATAAAAAACCATAGTCCATCGGGATCCTTGTTCAGGTCCGTCATATTGTCCAGGTTCTTTAGTAATAATCATAATGTCTTCATCAGGGAACTCAAAACTCATTGACTGATAATCATCCACTGCTTGATGAGCCAAATGATCAGCTACAACACTTCCTTTAATGGCCTTCTGAGTAGTATACTGTATGTCATATTCTGTCAAGATCATTTGCCATCTTGCTATTCTTCCGGAGAGAGCAGGTTTCTCGAATATGTACTTGATTGGATCCATATTCGAAATCAACAAGGTAGTATGAGTCAACATATACTGTCTTAGTCGGCGAGCAGCCCATGCCAAAGCGCAGCAAGTTTTCTCGAGCAGTGAGTATCTTGTTTCACAGTCGGTAAACTTTTTGCTAAGGTAGTATATTGCCTGCTCTTTTCGACCAGACTCGTCATGTTGCCCCAATACACACCCCATTGAGTTGTCTAACACTGTTAAGTACATAATCAAGGGTCTTCCATCAACCGATGGCATCAAAATGGGAGGTTCTAGCAGATATTTCTTGATTTCATCAAAGGCAGTCTGGCATTCATCATTCCATTCCATCACCTGATCTTTCTTCAACAACTTGAAAATTGGCTCATAGGTAGCAGTTAATTGGGAAATAAATCTTGCAATGTAATTCAATTGTCCCAAGAAACCTCTAACTTCCTTCTCAGTACGGGGAGCTGGCATTTCTTGTATAACTTTCACTTTAGCAGGGTCTACTTCAATACCTTTTCCACTGACAATGAAACCCAAGAGCTTTCCAGATCTAACTCCAAAATTACACTTGTTTGGGTTCAATCTCAGCTTATATTTCTTCAACCTTTCAAACAACTTATGCAGATGATCAAGATGTTGCTCTTCATTCTGGGACCTGGCTATCATATCATCCACATACACCTCTATCTCATGATGAATCATATCATGAAACAAAGCCACCATACCACGTTGATATGTTGCCCCTGCATTCTTTAAACCAAATGGCATCACTTTATAGCAAAAGGTGCCCCACTGTGTAACAAATGTTGTCTTCTCCATATCTTCATGTGCCATCTTGATTTGATTGTAACCAGAGAAACCATCCATAAAAGAGAATACCTTATGCTGAGCAGTGTTGTCTACCAGAACATCAATACGAGGAAGTGGAAAGTCATCTTTGGGGCTGGCCTTGTTCAAATCCCTGTAGTCTACACACATACGTACCTTACCATCTTTCTTAGGTACTGGTACCACATTTGCAACCCATTGAGGATAAGAAGTCACAGCTAATAACCTTGCATCAAACTGTTTCATTACCTCTGCCTTAATCTTTTCTGACATCTCAGGATGCATGCGACGAACCTTCTGCTTCTTTGGACGACAATCTTCTTTTACTGGTAAACGGTGAACCACAATGTCTGTATCCAACCCTGGCATATCTTCATAGGACCAATCAAAGATCTCCACATAATCATGTAACATCTGAATCAATCTGCTCCTGACACTATCCTCTAATTCAGCCCCTATCTTGACCTCTTTCCTGTTTTCTTCAGTTCCCAAATTCACAACTTCGATTGGCTCTTCATGTGGCTGTATAGCTTTCTCTTCTTGTTGTAACAACCTAGCAAGTTCTACAGGTACTTCACAATCGTCCTCATTTCCATCTTCATCTTGATAGATCGGATTCTCGAAATTATAATTGGCAATAGTAGAACTGTTATCAACAGGATCCAGAGTGGATGAGGATCTGCATTTTAGTGATGTGGGTGTGTGTAAGAACACATAGCTGATAAAACAAAAATAAAAGAAAAGAAAGACAAGGAACCCAATATTTACGAAAACGAAACGTCCACTGATTTTTATTGAATGAAGTATGCAAATGAAATGACATCCCGAAATACGCATACCATTGTGTCCCGGGTAAGGCACAAGGCTTAAGAGTTTAATTATTCAAAAATTACAAACTTTAAAAGTAACAACATAGTAATAGTATTTACTCTTGACTAAAGGAGATAGGAATAACATCTTCAGCTTTCCAGTTGTTGAGCCCAGCACCCACAGTAGGAAAAATCCAAGCATCCAAGTTGTAGTCTTCATCATAGTCATTCACAGCATTGATCTGATCTTTCATAATCCCTTGATTAGTTATACGAACAGCACGAGCACGACGAACAGCCTTCTGGGACTCTGCAGTGAAACCCAAACCAAATTTGTCAGACTTGTAAGGAATGTCAGGAAGCTGACCCCAAATAGTACAACCACCTTCATCTACCATAGCTCTAGCATCTTTGAGGGAGGCAATTGTAGGAGGTACTCTGGTGACCACAAGAACTTTCTTGACAACAGGAGGAGCTTCATAATTATTAACAACCCAAGGAACCACTTCGAACGTCTGGCATGGAGTTTCAACATATTCACCTTCCACTTCAAGATATTTAAATGTGTTCACATGGCTAATCATATATCCTTCCTCTCCGTAAACAGTGACAACCTTTCCCTGTACTGGATATCTCAGCTTTTGATGTAAAGTAGAAGTTACAGCACCTGCCCCATGGATCCAAGGGCGCCCAAGCAAACAAGAATACGACGGACGAATATCCATTACATAAAAAGTAGCATTGAAGACCTGAGAACCTACTTTTATTGGGAGATCAATTTCTCCATGCACCACTCTTCTCGAGCCATCAAAAGCCTTCACCACTATATTACTGGGCCTCAACACAGCATCTTCAGGACTAAGTTTATTCAGAACTTCTTTGGGCAACACATTCAGCGAGGAACCGTTGTCTATTAACACATGAGACAGGGTAGTGCCCCTACATTCAATAGAGATATGTAGAGCTCTATTATGATCCCTCTTGGCAGGAGTTAAATCAGCATCGGAGAAACCTAACCCATTATCATAAGTCAAGTGTGCAACACAATTTTCAAACTGATCTACAGAAATCTCATTTGGTACGTGAGCAGTCTTCAAAAATTTAATCAAGGCTTTGGCATGAGCCTCAGAACACAACAGCAAAGACAACATGGAAATCTTGGAGGGAGTATGCCCCAATTGATCAACAACATCATAATCACTCTTGCGAATGATTTTTAGTACTTCTTCCATCTGCTTAGAAAGATCATCAGCAACTGGCACATCATTTTGTATAGGTTCAATAACAGGACCTTTGCCCCGAGCATCAGCAGTAGAGGTAGTAGTTGGAGTAACTATATTCTTGGAGGTAAATGGGGGAGAGAAAACTCTTCCACTTCGTGTGATCTTACTAGATCCAGCAATATTATCAACATCCAGATTTTCACCAACAACAGGTGCATCAGCTAAGGATTCCTGCTTAACACCATGAATATAAACATCAGACCCATAATGCCAAGGCACAGCTTTATCTGAAGTATATGGAATAGGGCCCGGAGTGGTAATGATCATAGGAGCCACTCTAGCTTCAACAACAATCTTCACAGGGCCTTCAGCAGTAATTTTAATTGGACCCTTACGAGTGATTTTTACAGGTCCCTTGGAAGTAATCCTTACCGGCACTTTATCAACCATATCCACCTCTTCAACCTTCGCACCTTTAGTTATATGTTCAACCATGCTCTCCACAGAAGGTGGTGTCCTCTCAAACAATATTGTGTAATTGTCCATGAGGCTTTGAATTCCGTCCTTCAACTTCCAGCAACTATCCGGCCTATAAGCACAATATAAACAATCTTCATGACAACCTGGAAAGAACCCAGCTTGTACCAACTTCTTCTTGATAACAGATAATTGTGTAGTCACGTCTGCAACTGATGAAATACGTGAAACGTCATCAATGGCATTGACAGTTTTTTCATGATTTGGCATGGGAGCAGTAATCACATTTGGAGTACCCGGAGGGTCAAACTCAATCTCTCCCGCATCAATCATGTCCTGAATTTTATTCTTCAATATCCAGCAACTATTGGTATCATGTCCCTGACAATTTGAATGATATGCACATCGTGCATTAGGATTGTACCTGGGAGAGGTAACATTGGGATTCTGAGGAGGGTCCCTCAAAGTGATGAGTTCACCCTTCAACAAGTGCTGCAAGGCTTGGGCCAGTGACATATTGAGCTTACTGAACTGCCTTCTAGGCCTCTGTTGATTGCCCTGTGGTGGCTCTGGTGTTGTAGGAGTAGGGTAGAGATATGAACTGCACTCACAGATTGGTGCCTCCTATTATGATCAGGTTGACCATAAACAGCATTCGGCTCTTTCTTCCCACTAGGGGGCTTCTTTGTAGTACTGGATGAAGAAGCGCCCACTGGGATCTTGCCACTCCTTATACCACTTTCTACACGCTCTCCTGTCATTATCAACTCAGTGAAGCCAGATGATGAGCTTCCAATGAGATGACTGTAAAAAGGACCATTCAACGTACACATGAACATATCCACTAACTCCCGGTCAGTTAGAGGGGGTTGCACTCTACCAGCCAAATCTCTCCACTTCTGGGCATACTCCTTGAAATTTTCTTTAGCACCCATAGACATGCTTTGTAGTTGCATGCGAGTAGGGGCTAGGTCAACATTGTATTGATATTGCTTATAAAAAGCCTCAGCAAGATCATTCCAATCACGGATGTTGACACTCTCCAACTGATAATACCATTCCAATTGAGCTCCAGACAAGCTCTCTTGGAAGAAATGGATCCACAACTTCTTATCAGCAGTATGGGGTTGGATTCTCCGGACATAAGACCTCAGATGCAGCTTGGGACAAGAGACACCATCATACACTACAAAAGCAGGAACCTTGAAACCAATGGGTATGACCACCCCAGATATCAAACTCAGGTCTTCAAAATCCAGCCCAAAAGACTTTTGCAATTCCATAGCATCCATTCTATCCACCAGCATTTTGAACTTATCTTCATTAGGATCATGATAGTAGTTAGCTTCAGAATCAGAATCCCCCATTGTATTATGGAGACTGCCTCCTTGTTTCTCAAACTCTTTAGACTCATAATCTTCAACCTATTCTTTGGTCTTGACAGGACCTCTGAACCTTCTTCCCATGTTGATGAGGCCTCCTGACCTTCTAGTCTTCTTAGTCTTCTTGGCTAGCAGTGTCTTTAATTCATCCTGCCCCTTGGACAAGTTCAGGATCAGCTCTTGGAACTGTGCATTTTGTTCCTGGAGATGTTTAACTGTTTGTTCAAGAGCCATTGCTGAAATAAACAGCAAGAAAATAAGAAACCTGTGCACAAGAAACCTGTGATGCAATGATATGGTGTATAAATGCGTATGCAATGTTTTCAAGGACCGCAAAATTTAAATTTGCTTAAACAATCAAGAAAGTAAACTTTTATTAGTAATAAATTTGTTTGCCTCTTGGGCTTACAATAAGAATGAAATGAAATAAATACAAAAGATGGGGTTTTAAGTCTCCCATGGACGTTTCCTCTTTGTGTTGAGGTATGAGTTGAGATTCCGCTCCTCGTGAGGTTGTTTTGTTAGCTCCAGGATTCTTTCTTGACTTGCATTGTAATGAGTCTCAAAAGTATCCCTTTGCTCCTTCAACTGGATCCAGGACCTCTGTAAGTCTTCCATGTCAGTGGGCATGTCTGGGTGAAGGATGGTATAAGAGGTATCTCCTTCAGCAACAGGCTCCATAGTAACTGGCAGGATGGTAGGATATGGCATCATGAGAGTCTGAGCACGAGATCGCACCCATCTGAGGTAAGCTTCCATAGGAATAGTGTACTTGGGCTCCAGAGTCTTGCTGTCAACCTTGTTCACTTTTCCCCATGCTCGTATGAACCTTTGATGGTAACCTTGAAGATCGTTGTCGTAGTCAAACACAATACCCTGAATCAACATGTCATGTGGACCATCACTCCGAGCGTAACCAAACTGTCGTAAAGCTAAGGAAGGGTTGTAGGTAATGCCTCCTCTTATGCCTAGAAGTGGCATATTAGGAAACTCCCCACAACGGTCAATGATAGTAACACTCTATATATATCTGGAGAACCAATGGATATCTGAATGAGAGAGTGACATGATCCTCTTGGACCACCTGAACCCTTGTTCATTCTTCATTATTGATCGAGGAAGGTGAGAAATAAACCACCTAGATAGCAAAGGGATGCAACACATCAGAGTTCCTCGTGCCTTTGTAGTACGAGTATGAAGAGAACGCAGAATGTCTCTAAGCAATGTAGGCACTGGATTGTGACTCAGAAATATGTTGATGGCGTGAATGTCTATGAACTGATCTGGATTGGGGAACAACACTAAGCCATAAATCAACAAGGCTAAGATCTCCTCAAAAGCATCATATCTCATAGCCTTCAAGAACACTTGAGCCTTCTCTATCAACACCTTAGCAAGAATACCCTTAACTCCGCTTCTCGTTTCTAGAACAATGTCTGACTTCTTCAGATGTAGAGCTGCAACAATAACCTCTGGTTTAAGCTCTTTTTCCAAGCCTGTGAAGGGTCTTTGATCAAGAACAGGTATACCCAGAAGTTTAGAGAACTCTTCCATTGTAGGAACCAGCTGATAGTCGGGGAATGTGAATCAATGGTGCTTAGGGTCAAAGAACTGAAACAGGACACTCATCATGTCTTCATTGAACCCTAAAGTGACTAGATCCAGTAAGTGACCATGTCTCTTGATGAACTGGGAGTTTTCAGAAACTTGAGAAACCAATTCCTTAAGCTTAAGAGGTATCCCTACGAAGTTGATCCTGATAGTGTTTCTACGAGCAGAAGCCATAACCTGCAACAAAGAACAAAGATAAATCCTTTGGTCCTTGAAATGGTTAGTGAAAATGCTATGCTTATGATGCATGATGATGCTATGATGTTATGCTCAATCACAAACTTGTGGCACACACAAACAAGTCACACCATAGCCCTAGGTTTAAAGGCTTGCATGAGGTTCAAAGGTAAGTACCCTCCCCTGAAGTTTAGATGGTTCATCCTGTCCTATAAAGTAACCAGGTTCTAAGGGATCTCAATATCATTGATCCTTCACAAGGGTGGTTGTTCAGTATGCAACTTACTTGCCAACCAAAACCCTCCAAGTTTAGAATCTCAATGAGCGTAGTATCGAGTATCAACCAACTTCAGTCTTCACCAAAGCCGGTTATCTCACTACTTTTCTAAAGGCCAAGATGGGATAACTAGGGTTCTAAAAGTTAGTTAGTGTATTGACAACATATGGCAGCCTCATATTATCCTCAACTTGACTTAAGGAACATAAGCACCAACCAAGAAGTCACACTAACTATGGCCACCAGATCAACCATATCGGTATACGCCGTACAATTTCCTTGGTCTATTGCCATTTACCTAAGGTACACTAGATCCGGGTTAGGATCTTTCACACATAAGAGCACCCAACAAGATAAGTATAAAGCAAACAAGGCAAACAAGTTTAAAGTGATCTAATTCCTAAGGGTACCCCTCTTTTATTAAATCCCCAGCAGAGTCGCCAGTTCTGTAACACGGTAGGAGAACTGACTTTAGTTAAATGTTGCGGATAGCAAGAGTCGCCACCGACTTTTATTTTATCCAAAGGAAAGGGCATAAAAGAACAGGAAAGACCTTAAAAGATTTTTGGGTTCGGGGGGTAGGTTATGTAAAGGGAAGGTGTTAGCACCCTTTACATCCATGGTTATCCATGGGCTCTTAGTTACTTAGCTCACTTTAAAATGTTTTTGAGAAGTGTAGTGTGTGATTATAAATTTTCTTAAGTACCTTATAATGATCCATGTATGGATATATATAAAGACTTTGTTTTGAAAATTTGTTTGAAAATGTGGAGTGTTTGAAATGTTTTGAAAAGTGAGCAAGTACATAAGAGGAACCTACCCTAAGTTAAATCTTTTCTGTTCTTAATTATCCTTTAAATGGTAAGACTATCCCTATTATTAAGGAATAGGTAGTCATTACCTTGGATGTTTGAGGGACAATTGAAGGGACAACTGTGATTAGGCAACTGTAAGGCATATTTAGCAATTCGAAGGGACTTATCATCTTTATTCGAAAGGGACAAGATCATTTACGAAAGGCAACCATGAAGGGACTTGATCTTTTTATCTTTTAAGGGACTAGATGATATAAATAAATGAAGGGACTTTGCTTTACACCTTACTTGACCTTTTTCTTTAGGCAACATGAGAAGTATCCTTAAGAATGTGAGATGGCGATCCAGGATCGACTTACGTGTGTGCGTGTATAAATTCAAGTATTTATCTTACAAATTAGTGATCTAAATTCAATTTTAAATACAAACATGTTTACACTCCCTATTTTACTAACCATGGCAATTTAAATAAATAATAAAAGTAGTTCTACAACTATTACATAATTGGCACAATTACATTATAAGAATAATAAAAATAAAGAAGCATGTAAATCAATAAATAATTAGATTGGTTAGTAATAATAATAATAATAAAATAAATTAAATAAATAATCACATAATAAATAAATAAATAAAGGGGTTAATAATAATAAACAAAATAAATATAAGAAGAAGAAATTAGCATAATAATATAATAATAAATTAAAAGTTCAATTTTAAATAAATAATTATTTTTTTTTAGATTTTTAATAAAAGAAATAAATAATAAATATTATATACTAATAAATGTGACTAATAATTCTAATAATTTAATTTTATATACATATTATAAAAATATTTGTTAATTATAATTAAGTAAGCAAAAATAATAATAAATTATATTCATAAGATAAAATTAGGATTTTTAATTATTTAGAAAAATAAATTAGGGTTAATTATTTAATCTAATCCTAATTACATTATTTATATAAAACTACATATAATAATATAAGCAAGTTATAAAATAAATATATATAAAAAATAAATAATTTAACATTTATATAATAATTAGGGTTTATAAAGAAAATTAGGTTTTATATAAAAATATTAGAGTTTATGAGTTAATATAATTAATTTATTTATACAAAAAACATATCATATTAATAATATACAATAAAATAAATATTAAATAATTTTACTAATAAAGTTTAAATTTTAACAATATAGGTTTTGAATTATATACAAGAAAATAAATAAACATTTTTTATTTTAACATTTATTATAAATTAAATCAATTATAATATATTATAAATAAAAACAAAATAAAAGAAAATATGAACAAAAAACATACATGGGGCTGGGATTCGAACCCAGGCCCTAAGCTTTCACACCCTCAAGACCAACAAACCAGCCACTGCGCTACGCACGCGCAGGTGATATGGAATGAACACCAATACATTTTGTTTCTTCACCTGTAAAAAATCATAAAAAAGTAAAACAATACAAAATGGCCTGGGGGGAATCGAACCCAGGACCATCATCCTCATACGCGCACACATATACCAACTAAGCCAGGCTAGCTTTCTGAAATAATAACAACAACAAAATCATAAAATATTATATCAAACTTTTAAATATGAATTCTGGCGCCAGACTTCATCTTCTTCATTTGAATCTCCTGCGAAATTTCCTAGGGTTTTTCTTACGCATTTACCTGCGAATCTTTCAATGTCCATAACCTGCGAAAATCAAACATCATCGAAATAGCAAAATTTCTTCCAATTGATTAGTGCATTATGATCCCCAGAGCTCATACAATCTTCCTATGTCCTTAAAAATCATTTATATTTGGTTTATCATGAAACCCTAAAAGATTGGCCGAAACCCTAGCAATGGCTTCTCATGTTTCATGCATCAAACCATTAATCAAACCATCAAGAATTGTTCTAAACATCATTATAAACATTAATCAATCATCAAATATTATTTAAAACAAAGATATATAGGAAATCGAAAAATTCAAAACACAAGAACAAGTGTGGTTCGGTTTATGCAATATGGCATGATTATGATGCTTTTGAGGATTGAGAAAGCATCAGTGATGTCCAAGGAATGTTTTGCAACCTTTAGAATGCTTTGAGAGAGCCTCTAAGTCCAAAACCGAATCCCTCTTTTCTCTTGAAATTTTGAAATTTGTAATGTGTTATTGAGGTAGCAATTTCGTGTCCTTATGCTTGCAATCTCTTCACCTATATGTAGTCAATGTAATTAGGTCATAACTTTGTGGATTTGTGGGCTTTTTGAATGCCTTGAGTGTGAAGGAATGTCATCATCAAAAAATATGAAAAAATCAAATATTTGTATTCCAATCTGGTCTAGCACAAATTTGCACAAGATTCAATCATGTTAAACAGCATTGATGAATTTCTAGAAGAAGAATCATGTCCAAATATTGATTTTTAGATTTTATTTTGATTTAATTTGATTTAAAATGAATAAAATTCAAATAAATATCAAATAAAATATAAAAAATCAGAATTTCTTGTCATTGGGTCGTGTGGGATGATATCACAAGGATTGGGTTGTACAATGGTAGGCCCATTTGGAAAAAATTGATTCTAAGACCCCATTTGTTCAATATTCTTCTCAAAACTTTCCCAACTTTACAAAGACACAAATCCCTCAATTTTAAGGCTATGGAGGTGTTTTTGGACATTTTGGAAAGCTTAAAGATTCCCCTAACCAACTTCTTTGGTTTCATGTCCATATACTTTACCATTCTCAAGTTATGCTCTTTTGAAGTTGTTGACTTTTTGTTGACTTTCAAAAGGACCTATAAAGTCTTAGCTCATACCTTCCAAATGAAGCATTTTTGGGCTTGGCTTGTGAGACACAAAGTTGTAGAGAATTCAATTTCCTTCAAAATGAGCTTTGGATGGGAAAAATTTGATGAAGCTTGTGAAAGTTATGGCTGGTCAAAGTTTAGTTGACTTTTCCTAAGGAAACCCTAATTTAGAAACTCCTGATTCTTGATGATCTGAAATCTCCTTGATGAATCATGATCAACCCTTGATCAAATGATGAATTTTACTTCATATACTTAATGTTGGCAAAAATCATGAAGTTTGACTTTGGTTTGACCACAGTTGACCTCAGTTTGACTTTTTAACTGCTTTGACTGATTTTGACCTATCTGATCATCTGACTGAGCAAACTTTTGGGGAAAGTCTTGAAGCTTGTCATGGGGATTCTTGAAGACATATAAGATTTTATGAAGCTCACTTGAAGTCTTGGAAGTCCATTTAGCCTGATTAAAGTCAAAACCCTAGTTTAGGATGCATTGCTTAGGAGGATGCATTGTCTGAGGGAAATATCAAATCTTCTGACTAATTGTGAACTTTGTGAACCTTGTGAACCTCATGAGATGTATTGTGAACCTTGTGAACCTCTTAGTACACAAATTCTTGTCTTGTGAGGGAAAATTTTAGGGTGCAACAACGATCTGGGGTGCTAATACCTTCCCAAGTCGTAACCGACTCCCGAACTCAGCCTCTTTGGTTCGCAGGACCCATGTCCTTCCTTTCTTTTCTTATGGTTTGTGCAGCATTACCATTCCCGTTCCCTCGGGATAAAAATTCCTGGCTGGCGACTCTATTCTTTTCTGCGCCACTTTCGCGTTTGTACCAGGATGGAAATCCGGGGAGCGACAACTGGTGACTCTGCTGGGGAGATGACCAGAATCTCTGGTTCCCTTGAGAGTCTCTCCTAGCGCTTGCGTGTTTCTGTCTCTTTGGGTGTTGATTGCTTGCTGTTGTGTGTTGTATTTTTACTGTTGTTTATTTACAGTTTTAGTTACAGCTTACAGTTTTCAGTATTTATTTTCCGCATCATATATCATACTGGACTGTCTGGACTGGTTTTCTGTTTGGTGGGCTCGGGTGATACTGTTTCTGAGAGATAAGCCAAGTACCCGGATTGAGTGCACTATAGGATTAGAGTGGACATATTGTACTCACATGTGGCATGATGAGTGGCAATGTGTTTCACGCCCAGATTGCGACCGTCTTGGAAATATCTTGTGTGGGGATTTCCTCCACTTCGGGATAGAACCTTGATAATTATGTGCATCTGGGGACCGATCATTGAGAACCTTTATGGAAACAAACCTCTCCAGTGGTGGCAGTGGCAGACCACATTTTGTGGCAAACCCATTCGCACCCAAGGGTCCACTGGGGACTCGCATAGGATGGCCTGGTTCTCTTATAGGAACTCAGTCAAAGCATCTGGTCGTATGACACTAGTACTGTATCCTACGGGCTGAATGTACTATTGTTTCTCGATTTTAGCACTCGAAGCTGGGGACTTATAAGGGATGCTTGTTTTTCCCGGACTCAACTGAGGCCTCCCTGCGTAGTACATAATGCCAAACCGATTCCCTGATTTGGTCATGAGCCATTTCTCAGAAATGGTGAAAGTATTATTGCTATTCGGCTTTGAGAGTTCGTGATGTTTGACCCGGAGCACACCCGTGAGATTGGGAGGGGTTTACAGGTTTGCAGGAACCCTTGACCTCATCATACCCTTGTTACCAGTGCAGTCTCATGATCTGATACAGTTACTTTGGTTCCGCAGTTCTTGAGTTTATCTGGTTCTTGATTGGGTGTATCTGAGATTATCTGAGTGCTTGTGGGTTGTTATCCAGAGGATTTGGGTTTCTGATCACTTGGCATTGGCATCCAGATTCCAGACAGTCCCAGATTGATCATATGTCTTTGCATTTGCATTGCATCATTTCATCATTAATCATGTTTTGTTTTCATTCACAGGTTCATATCCTTGCTTCCTGTTCCGGTATCCTGTTCAGAGATGGAAGATCCTCGCAAGCAGAATATTCATTTCAAGTTTTTCGACACTAAGGTTGGCCTGTTAAAGAAGATGGTGAAGCTGATCACACCCAATCATGTAGAGAGGTTCAGGAAGGCTTATGGGAGTATTCTGGATGTGGTGGTAGAGTTAGATCCTTCTGAGAGAAGTTCCATTCACACCCTGCTTCAGTACTATGATCCTCAGCTTTGATGTTTCACTTTTCCTGATTTTCAGTTAGGTCCTTTGCTGGAGGAGTATGCTTTGATCTTGGGAGTTCCTGTTCGAGACCAGATTCCGTTCAATGCTGAGATGGGTAGACCTGCACCTGAGGTAATTGCCAAAGCTCTTTATTTGAGCACTTCTGCTGTGAATTCTATGACTATCATTAAGGGATGTGTATCTGGGTTTTCTTTAGAGGCTTTAGTAAAGAAGGTGGAAGAGTTGGCTGTTGAGGAGGAGTGGGATTCTGTCTGTGCTATCCTGGCTCTTTCTATCTATGGCATTATTTTGTTTGCAGATATGGAGAAGTTCATAGACATGAATTCCATACATCTCTTCTTGCTGAAGAATCCTGTGCCTACGCTGCTCGGAGATTTGTATTACTCGGTGCACTACAAGACTGAGAAGAAAAGGGGAGGTTTAGTTCGTTGCTGCGCTCCTTTATTTCATATGTGGTTCATGAGGCACTTATCTAGTATTAGAGTGTTTAGTGACCATACCTTGGTATGGGCTCAGAAGCTGGAAAAGTTGCTTGCCAAGGATGTCAGGTGGATTACTCAGAGGCTTCAAGGTGCACGTTTCATCACTATCTGTGGGAGCTATCTTAGTGTACCTTTATTGGGAGTGACTGGAGGGATCAATTACAACCCGATCTTGTTGAGAAGACAGTTGGGTTATGCCTTGAGAGAAGTACCAGAAGAATTGAAGTTGACCCCTATTTTCTACTTCCCGGTAAAGGACAATATGCCTTTAGTGAGGAAAGCTGTTGGAGCTTGGAAGTGCATCAAGGGAGAAGGGATATCTAGCTTTGGAAAGTGCAACAATCAGACCTTCCTAGAGTATGAGGCTTGGTTGAAAGACAGAGCCAGAAGGGTATTGCTGCCATTCTCACCTCCAGTTCCTCCAGCTACTGAGTCTAATGATACTGTGTCTTTAGAAGAGTTCAAGAAGTTGGAAGCCCAGCTGCATGAAGTCAAGGTAGAGAACACTGAAATGGTTAATTTGTACCATCTTGCCAACCGGGCCAAGAATGAGGTAGAAGAGGAATTGCAGAAGATGCAGATCACCTTGGAGGCTAAAGAGAAAGAGTTTGCTGGAAAGGAAGCTCACTTTCAAAGACTAGGTCTGATGGAATCCAAAAGAGAAGCAGAACGAAAGAAGAATTCGAAGACTCTCAAGGAAGCTCGTCAGTCTATTGTCTGGTTGCAGGGCCAGAGAGAACAGGAGTTGAAGAGATATAAAGAAAAAGAAGAGTTTTTCGAAGTGCAAATGACTTTCAAGAAGGAAGAAGTGGAACAAGCCCACCAGATTCGAAGGGAGAAGACTCAACAATTGGCAGAGAGTCAACATGCCTTAGAAGAAGAACTTAAAGAAATTGAAGACCTCAAGTTGATGGCTGGAGTCAAGAAGGCTAGGTCTGAGTTGGGACTTAGTGAAGGAGGTTCAGGGTCCTCAGGAAGTGGTCTTGCTTCTTAGTTTGTTTCCCTTGTATTTGGATTACCTATAGACATGTTGTAGGAATCCTGGTTGTTTGTTTTTCTTCTTAGAAACTTGTACCCTACGGGGAATTCTGTTATTTTTGCCTAATAGGCTGATTTATGTTATGCAGTTTTTTTCAGTTCACCATTTTTTCTGTGCCTGCTGTTATGGTTTGAATGTGGTTTCCATGCGAAGGTTTCTGAAAGTCGAGGATCAGTATCCATCTGGTTTTCTTTGCTAAATACCGGAACCGGGGCATGAATGACCTGGGATTGAAAGCATAAACAACTGCATTGCATACATATCACCTGTTTTCTTGTTTTGTAGGTATGGCCACAAGTTCCTAATGTCTTTTTGTTTCAGGCACTATAGCTCCCAGGAAGGTTCGAGAATAGCCAGTCATACACAGATATCCCACAAGAGTCAACAGAGAAAGAGTCATGGATCAAATGCAGGATGATTTAGCTGACTTGAGACTGAGTATGGACAATTTTATGACCCTTATGGCAGGAATGGGTCAGAATCAGGAACGTCTGCGTGAGTTGGTAGAAAATAGTCAAGCCAGGAACAACGATACTGTTGATGGAGGTAATCGTAACGGTGCGGGCGCCCGTCAAGTTGAAATCCCTGTAGCACAACCAGGGGTTACCATTATCAATGATGGACTGAACAATGTACAAATGGACAGTCAAGACGAACAGTTTACATTGCTGGACGAAGCTGAAGGCCAGGGGGCTGAAATGAACAGGAAATTTGAAGAGATGGTTGAACAGATCAGGGTTATTTAATCCTAGAACTCCTTGGGGTTCGACATTACTGACTTGGGCTTGGTTCCAGGGGTTAGAATCCCTTACAAGTTCAAGGTCCCGACTTTCGAGAAGTACAACGGCACAGCGTGTCCAAAGACTCATCTTCAGTCCTTTGTAGGAAGGATTGCTGCCCACACTGATGATGAAAAGCTATGGATGTACTATTTCTAGGACAACCTGGTTGGGGCCTCCTTGGAATGGTATATGAAGCTAAGTAGAGTCAACATTAAGAGCTGGAAGGACCTGGCAGAGGCTTTCGTGAAGCAATACCAGTACAATTTGGACATGGCTCCAAATCGCACTCAATTGCAAAACATGTCTCAAACTGCTAAGGAGGGTTTTAAAGAATATGCTCAAAGGTGGCGTGAGCTCGCTGCTAGAATGTAACCACAATTTCTGGAGAACGAGATGGCTGATATGTTCATGGGGACATTGCAAGGGGTGTTTATCAAAAGATTGGCGTCTTGTTCGGCTACCAGGTTCAAAGATATAGTAATTGCAGGTGAGAGGGTCGAGACTCTGTTAAAGATGGGAAAGATTCAAGATACCAGTGCAAGCAGCTTGAGTGGCGTAAGAAAAGCTTTCAGCGGACCCCCGAGACGAAGGGAAGGTGAAACCAATGTTGTGTTTGGCCGAGGACGGGGCCGAGGATATAGAAGATCATATGAGCAAGTGGCAGCTATCACTATCCCTTCCAGCCCTGTGCAGCAGGTACAAACTTAACCTCAACAACAACAATAGCAGCCACAACGTAACAACTATCAACAAAGACCTTATCAGCCAAGACAAGCTCGTCCGGCTAATAGGGTGCTTGAAGCAATTCCCATGACATATACTGCATTGCTACAGAGATTGCTAGACCTGAATTTGATACAACTGAGGACCTTAGCACCACCACCACCTGGAGAGCTTCTAGTGGGGTATGATGCAAATGCTAGATGCGCTTTCCATTCAGGGGCACCCGGGCACTCAACTGAGAAGTGCAGGGCGCTACAACACAAAGTTCAAGATTTGATCGACTCCAAGGCGATTAACTTCGCACCACCACCGAATGTTACTTCAAACCCTATTCCGAACCACGGAGGGGCTAGAATAAATGTTGTTGATAGTGGTGAGAAGTTAAGTCTGATTCTGAGCATAGAAGAAGTGAAAACTCAGTTGTTGGTAGTGAAGGAGAGGCTGTTGAAAGGACAAGTGTTTCCGGGATGCAGTTCTGATTGTGAAAAGTGTGTGAATTCAGTAAACGGTTGTGAAGATCTGAAGATGGGGTTGCAGAATCTGATTGAAGAAGGGTCATTGCAGTTTGATAAAGTTGATAATGAAGGTGATGATGTGTCCACTATAACCATTTTCTATGATCCAACTGAGATGCCTGCTAGAAGAGAACCTGTGACTATTTATGCTCATGAAGTCAGTCATGTGACTATCACTGTTCCTTATACAGATGATAAAGCCATTCCATGGCATTACGGCTCAGATGTGTACGTGGAAGGACAGAAAGTGGAGAGTAAGTCAGTAGCTATTGACCCGACTGTAATGAACGTCGGAGGGGTTGGAGGTTTTACAAGAAGTGGTCGTTTATTTGCTCCCCCAGTTCTGAGAGGAGATCCTGAGGCTGAAGCTTTGGCAAAGGCTAAAGGAAAGCAAACAACGACTGAAGAAATAACAACTCCTGCTGCTGGACAGGGTACCTTTGAGAAGGAAGTGGAGGAATTTATGCGGATAATTAAAAAGAGTGATTATAAGGTGGTTGAACAGTTGAATCAGACGCCGTCCAAAATATCAATTTTGTCTTTGCTGATGTGTTCTCCAGCATATAGAGAAGCCTTGTTGAAAGTGTTGCAGATGGCCTATGTTCCTCAAGAAATAACTGTTAATCAACTGGAAGCTGTAGTGGGCAGTGTGAATGCAAGCCATGGGCTGGGCTTTACAGATAGAGACCTTACGTCAGAGGGCCGTAACCATAACAAAGCACTGCATATTACTATGGAGTGTAAGGGTGCTATTTTGTCGCATGTCCTGGTTGACACAGGCTCTTCTCTTAATGTACTCCCGAAGAAAGCATTAATGAAGTTGAATGTTGATGGAATCGTCTTAAGACCCAGTGATTTGATAGTTAAAGCCTTTGATGGGTCCAAAAGGTCTGTGTTTGGAGAAGTTGAGTTACCTGTGAAAATAGGGTCTCAAGTATTCAAAAGCACCTTCTACGTCATGGACATTCAGCCTGCGTACAGTTGCTTACTGGGACATCCTTGGATTCACGCTGCCGGAGCTGTAACTTCCACTCTGTATCAAAAGCTAAAATACGTGGTTGATGGCCAAGTAATCATTGTATGCGGAGAGGAAGACATCTTTGTGAGACACTTATCAACTTTTACATATGTGGAGATGGACGGAGAGATCCATGAGACTATGTGTCAGGCCTTCGAAGCAGTTAATGTCAGCATTTTTACTTCAGTAGAGAAGAACAGTGAGAAAGAAGGTACCTCCATTCACTCCTACAAGCAGGCGAAGGAAGTGGTTCAGTCGGGAAATGCCTAAGGCTGGGGCAAATTGCTGGAATTAGAGAAGAAATATGATAAGTTTGGTTTGGGTTATCAGCCTGGTGGGTCCAGCTGGCCTCAGAGTGGTAAAGCTATTACTTTTACAAGCGCTGGGATGCTCGACCGCAACCATATCTGTGTGACAAGCAAAGAAGATGACAATGATGGTGACCGGGACAACTGGATTCATCCGTGTGCACCCGGAGAGGAGCTAAAGAACTGGTCTGCTGAAGACATCGTCCAAGTTACCTGGAAATCAGAGTAATTTATTTGTTTCCTTTTCTTATCATGCTGCATTGTCAATCCTGCACTCTGCCCAAGGTGCAAGGATCCATTGTATGGGCCACCATGTTCGTTATGCACTTATTTTACCATGAAATAAAGGACATTTTCAGGCAAATTGTGTTCTTTTTCTTTTGTTTTAAAATTTTTCACAAAAAAAAATGGCAATGTGTTTTTCCTTTTTGTTTTTGTGTTTGCGTCTCTTTTGAAAAATAAGCAGATTCTGAAATAAGCACATCATCTGTGCAGTGTTGATCATCCGGATTCTATTGATAACGTTCCTGCTATGATCACGCATGACTTTGACAATCCTATCTACCAAGCTGATGAAGGGGTTGAGGAAGACTGTGAACTCCCTGAAGAATTGGTCAGATTGTTGAAACAAGAGGAACGAGTTATTCAGCCTCATCAGGAAGAAATTGAGATCATCAACATCGGCACTGAAGATGTGAAGAAAGAGATCAAGATTGGGGCCAGTCTGCAGGCCGAAGTAAAGAAAGAGCTGATTGGTATGTTGCGTGAGTATGTGGATATCTTCGCCTGGTCGTATCAAGATATGCCAGGGTTGGATACCGACATTGTTGTGCATAAGCTATCATTGAGAGAAGATTGTCCTCCTGTGAAACAAAAGTTGAGAAGAACTCGTCCTGACATGGCGATGAAGATTAAGGAGGAAGTTCAGAAGCAATGGGATGCCAGATTCCTTGCCGTAACTAGTTACCCACCTTGGGTAGCTAACATTGTGCTTGTACCAAAGAAGGACGGCAAGGTCCGGATGTGCGTTGATTACCGGGATCTAAATAGAGCGATCCCAAAAGATGACTTTCCATTACCTCACATTGATGTGTTGGTAGATAACATTGCTCAATTCTCGGTATTTTCCTTCATGGATGTCTTCTCCGGGTATAATAAGATTAAAATGGCGCCGGAAGACATGGAGAAAACAACATTCATTACCCCGTGGGGTACATTCTGCTACAAGGTGATGCCCTTTGGTCTGAAGAACGCCGGGGCAACTTATCAGCGGGCTATGGTCACATTGTTCCACGACATGATACATAAGGAGATAGAGTGTTATGTGGACAATATGATTGCTAAGTCCCGAGACGAAGAAGAGCATCTGGTCAACCTCAAGAAATTGTTTGATAGACTGATAAATTATAAGTTGAGGTTGAATCCAAACAAGTGCACTTTCGGAGTGCGTTCCGGAAAACTGTTGGGTTTCATTGTTAGTCAGAAGGGAATTGAGGTGGATCCTGCAAAAGTAAAAGCCATACAAGATATGCCGGCACCGAAAACAGAAAAAGAAGTGCACGGGTTTTTAGGGAGGTTGAACTACATTTCACGGTTCATATCTCATCTAACTACCACATGTGAACCAATATTCAAATTGCTAAGAAAAGAGCAAACGGTCAGGTGGAATGAGGACTGCCAAAGAGCCTTCGATAAGATAAGAGAATATTTGCAGACACCTCCGATTCTAATGCCTCCATTCCAGGACGACCGCTTATCATGTACTTGACTGTGTTAGAAGGGTCAATGGGGTGTGTTCTAGGCTAACATGACGAGTCTGGTCGAAAAGAGTACGCTATTTATTACCTTAGCAAACATTTTACCGACTGTGAATCCCGTTACTCACTGCTCGAGAAAACTTGCTGCGCTTTGGTATGGGCTGATCGCCGACTGAGACAATATATTTTGACTCATACCACACTGCTAATCTCAAAAATGGATCCTGTCAAGTATATCTTTGAGAAACCAGCGTTAACCGGAAGGGTTGTTAGGTGGCAAATGATCTTAACAAAATATGACATACAATATACTTCTCAGAAAGCCATCAAGGGAAGTGTATTGTCGGATTACCTCGCACAACAACCTCTTGAAGATGATTATCAGCCAATGAAGTTTGATTTCCCTGATGAGGACATCATGTACCTCAAATCAAACGATTGCGAGGAACCACTTCCGGAGGAGGGGCCAGACCCTGAATCCAAATGGAAGTTGATGTTTGATGGGGCAGTCAATATCAATAGATGTAGAGTTGGTGTTGTTCTTATCACTCCTGAAGGTGTTCACTTTCCCTTCGCTGCCAGAATTACTTTTGGCTGCACCAACAATGAAGCGGAATACGAGGCATGCATAATGGGAATAGAGGAGGCTATTAATCTTCGGATTAAGACCCTCGATATATTCGGAGATTCAGCCCTCGTTATCAACTAGGTTACAGGAAAGTGGTATACGCATCAAGAACACTTAATTCCTTATAGGGATTATGCCAGAAAACTGTTGACGTTCTTCACAACAGTTAAACTTCAGTACATACCACGTGATGAGAATCAATTTGCCGATGCATTGGCTACTCTTTCTTCGTCTATCAAAGTCTTGTGTTGGAATTATGTGCCCAGGATTGACATTTCCAAGCTTGACGCTCCAGCTCATGCTTTCTCTGTAGACGCCGTGTCTGATGAGAAACCTTGGTACTTTGATATCAAGCTCTTCCTGGAAAAGCAAGAATACCCAGCTGGGGCATCATCCAACAACAAGAATACCTTAAGGCGACTTGCTGCTAGTTTCTTCTTGAATACAGATGGGGTTTTGTATAAGAGGAACTTTGACATGGTATTGCTCAGATGCGTGGATAGACACGAAGCAAGCCTGTTAATGCAGGAAGTCCACGAGGGATCTTTCGGTACTCATGCAGGAGGGCATGCTATGGCTAAGAAATTGTTGAGATCGGGGTATTATTGGATGACAATGGATGCAGATTGTTGCTCATACGCCCATAAATGCCACAAGTGCCAAATTTATGCAAACAAGGTGCATGTTCCTCCAAGCGCGCTTAACGTCATGTCATCTCCTTGGCCCTTTTCTATGTGGGGCATCGACATGATCGAGAAAATAGAGCCTACTGCTTCAAATGGTCATCGCTTCATCTTGGTTGCGATTGATTACTTCACTAAGTGGGTTGAAGCAGCATCTTATGCCAATGTCACTCGTCAAGTGGTAGCCAAATTTTTGAAAAGAGACATCATTTGCAGATACGGAGTGCCCAAAAGAATCATTACTGACAATGGTTCTAACTTAAACAACAAGATGATGGCAGAATTATGTCGGGACTTCAAGATCCAGCATCACAATTCTTCTCCTTACCGACCAAAGATGAATGGTGCGGTAGAGGCGGCAAACAAGAATATCAAGAAGATTGTGCAGAAAATGGTTGTCACTTACAAAGATTGGAATGAGATGTTACCATTTGCGTTGCATGGGTACCGAACGTCAGTCAGGACGTCAACTGGGGCAACTCCCTTCTCATTGGTATACAGTATGGAAGCAATCTTGCCTGTTGAAGTGGAAATTCCTTCATTGCGTGTGATGATGGATGTGAAACTTGATGAGGCTAAATGGGTACGTGCTCGATACAATCAGCTATGTCTAATTGAGGAAAATAGATTAGCGGCTATCTGTCATGGTCAGCTTTATCAGAGGAGAATGAAGCGAGCATTCGACCAGCGAGTACGTACTCGAGAGTATCAAGTAGGAGAGCTTGTGCTCAAGAGAATTGTTCATCCAGGTTCAGATCACAGGGGCAAAGGGACCCTAAACTACGAAGGACCATTCATAGTGAAGAAAGTTTTCTCAGGAGGAGCACTGATGCTCACCACTATGGATGGAGAAGATTTCCAGTCCCCTGTTAACTCGGACGCAGTTAAAAAATACTTCGCATAAAAACGACCCGCTGGACACAAAAACAGAATTAAAGTCCAGGCAAGAAAAGGGCATCCCGGCGAGCTAAAAACAGAATAAAAAGCTCGGGAAAAAGTTAGGGAAAACAAATAAACAAAAATGTACACCCGCTGAGTTGAAAAGCCACATCAGACAGCTCAGGCAAAAAAGGGTATCCCGTTGGATTGAAAACCCGAAAGGGCGATCCACGCAAAACAAGGGAATAAGCGAACAACTGCGATCCGAGTAATCTGAACCAAATCTTCATTTCGTACAGCCTGAAAATTATCAGAAGGATAGGAATCAGTCCCCTCATCATCTCAGAAAGCAAAGACAAGAATGGCAAGTTTCGAAGACATGCTGGTCATAGTAGAAAGGGAACTCATTGGGATGCCGTGTCCATTGCCATTAGGATAATTTATTTTCTCAATTTTATGGTAGCTACCTCTTTCCAGGTGGTTGCTTCCGGATGTAAATCTTTTCCTATTCAGAGGCCTTTCAATAAAAAGAATATTCAGTCAAAAAGTCGTGTTGTGTTTATCCTTTGTTTGCAAAATGTCCTGAATTTTTGGCAAAAATAGCAGTGCATTTAAAACATGGTGATAATTTGAAACAATGACATTGCAGGGAAACACTTGAAATCTTCTTTGAGTGTCGGGTGACGATGGATGAACAGATCATACCATGCAAGTCCCCGGGGCACATTTGTGTTTTATGTTGTTGCAGGTTGCAGGATGGCGTCACATTCTCCCAAACAGAGTTCCCCCCAGCTAAGTCATGGCAGGTAGGATCCCCAAGCAGTTTATTTTCCCCAGTGGAGTATACCCAGCAAGCAGTGGGAGGCCCATTCCCCATAGAGTTTATCTATTAGAACTCTTGTCACCAACAGAGGATAATTGAGGAAGCATCTCCCTAGCCGTGTTGGAAGTTCGTCATTCCCCCCGCACTCGTCTATGTTCATACTTTATTGCCGCTCGTCAGTATTTTACAACACTCATCTGTGTTATCACTGTGGTTTTGCTCGTTTGCTTTCCCCAGTAGTTGCCCATGATTACTTTGCTGTTGTTTGCTCGTCTGCACTTTCCAACACTCGTCTGTGTTTGGTGCTTGTTATTTGCTGTTGCTCGACTACAATTCCCAACACTCGTCTGTGTGTGATATTTGCTGTTGCTCGTCTGCAATTCCCAACACTCGTCTGTGTTTTATATTTGATATTTGTGGTTGCTCGTCTGCATTCCCCAACACTCATCTGTGTTTATTATCTGTTTGAAGCTCATCTGCATTTGTTTGGATACTCGTCTGTATCATCCCTTACACTCGTCTGTGTTGGCCTATATCCGCATGTGTTGATTTGACAACTACCCTGGTACTCGTCTGTATTGCTACTCCAAATGCTCGTCTGTGTTTGAATTTCTGGTATTCGTCTATACCAGTGGCTGATATTCGTCTGTATCATCGCCAGAAGCGCTCGTCTGTGTTTCTCAGATCATCGTCTGATATTTGTTTGTATCATTGACTTATGGCACTCGTCTGTGTTTCTTTTGATGATCATCCAATACTCGTCTGTATTGAAGAGGTTTGAAATCCTAACTATGGGAATAAATGTCAAAATGGTTACCGGTCCTGGTGTAACAGGTTTATCCGAAGGAGGATCGTCTGTCTCAAGTACCACTTATTAAAGTTGCACCTGGCATAACAGGTTCGCTCGAAGGAGGCTCGTCTGTCTTATACCATATATCCACGAATAATATATGAGGAGGGTTCGTCTACCTTGATTATGCATGTCGATCCCACAGACTTAAGTGCATCACCGGTCCTGGCGTAACAGGTGTATCCGAAGGAGATTCGTCTGTCTCAAGTCATATGTTTTGCAAAGTATGTGAGGACTCGTATGTCCGGTTCCTGGCATAACAGGATTGTTCGAAGAAGACTCGTCTATCAAAGTATTCTGATTCCAAGTAACAGTTTCAACTTGGAAGGAGCTCGTCTGCTTTCTCTCCATTTCAGTCACCAAAGCGTTATTTGGTTGGGTTTATTTCCTAGTTTTTGCATTCTCCATCAGAGTGCAAATTTCAGGTTTTCTTGGTATTCAACCACAGTTTATCTTGAACGATCGATAGCCCGTGCTACCGTCCTTTTCAGATTAACAGTTGTTTGAATAGGGGCAGCTGTAACACCCCAAATTTGCCCTCTTCTTTTTAAGCATCATATCATATCTTATTCACCATGAACATATCATATTCTTGGCATCTTAGCATGGAAAGACGAGGCATAACATTCTCATGACCTAGCATTAGGCATATGATCATCTGTAGAGGTTTTTGAAGCATTTCAAGCTATAATAAGGGGCCCAATGGATTTGTTCAAGTCCTATGAGGGGTCTATGTTGCATTCACAAGCTCAAGATCATCCACAAAAGCTCAGGAGGTTGGAAGATCATCAGGGAATTCAAGCAAGGGCAAAGCTCCTACACAATGATCCCAAATTAGGGTTTGAGTTTCAAGCATGAAAACCTTATTACTTTGGCCATTTCATTTGGGAAAAGTCTCTCATATGTTAAGAGGATCCTAGGGAGGAAATTTGGTGAGAAAATTCCTTGTGGAAGTCAAGTATTTCTTCAGTTGCTTGTAAATGAAGAAATTGGTCAACTGTGCATTCTAAAAGTCAACTGTGAGATTTCAAAGGGTCCAACCCCATTTTTCTAGCCAAGGGATGTTCTTATAACCTTAAATGAGGTTTGGCAAGATCAAAGATCAAGAATCATGAGGTTTTGAGGTGTTTTGCAAAATTGGCATATGGTTGGTAATGAGAATTTCCATTTTTAGTAAGTTTTTGCCCTAATTTTCAAGTAAACATAACTTGGTGAAAAAACGCTTCAAATGGACCAAAGCCAAACATGAAAGTTGAAGATTAAAGCCTCCCATTTTTAAAAAGTACAAGAGCATTTTCATAGCCCTTATGGTTTAGGAGGAATGCCCTTCGAAAGTTGGTGAATTTTTAGGGCATGGCTTGATTTTCAAGTTCTTCACAAATGCAAAAACTCATTTAACTTACTTTCAAGTGATGTTATGAACAAAATAATGTCATAGTGTTTCAAGGCAATGTATGAGAAGGCTTTTTGCCCAAGGAAGCAAGCAATTTCGTGCATGAGTGCATGCCATTTCATAAAATGCAATTCTTGCAAAGTCATGGGAAAAGCATGATACAATCATCCAAGGGCCAGGATTTAATGCAATGGTGAATGGATGAACCAAATGAGATCAGCATGTGCAAAGTGGAATGAAGTGCACGAGCAAATTACCAATTATTCCTTTTCATGCAATTTTGCAAATTGATCCCTCTCACACTCCTCATGCCACCACTCAATGCAAACCCTAATCAGCAAGACAAACACATCATATATAAGCTAAACATGCCCTAAATGCAGCAAGACTCTCTCTCATTTTCTAAAATCCAACTTTCTTGCATTGCTGCATTTCTCTTCGAAGCTCTCATCTCCCTCACTCATTGTCAAAACTATTTGCATATCCATCATCCTTGAGTCATAAGGATCACAAATCCATCACCTATTCAAGCTGAGAGTGAAAGATTAGAAAGGTGCCATTCAAAGGCAGGTTGCTTTGAAGCTTCAGATTCAAGCTCTCTCAAGCTTCCTCTTGCATTTATTTTGCAAGAGGAGATCAAAAGGAGTAGATCTGCAGCATCTGGATCCTTATCTTGGTGATTTTGAAGTGTCTTCATCTCAGGTATGCTCTGAAATCCATGGATCTAGAAATGATTTTTGAGGTATGCATTATGATCTGTGAAGTATGCTGAGTATTCTGCACTTTTTAAATTTGAAAATGCTTGAGAATTGAAGTTGTATTGATGATTTGAAGTTTTGTGGTTGGATCTGTTTTGCTTCGATCCGTTTGATTCGGTTATCTATGGTGAATTTCATGGTCATTTTTGGATTCAGCGTGCCCTAATTATTCAATATGGAGTGTTTGATTCATTTTAGTTGATTTTTGTTCATAGTTTGTGTTTTCCGGTGCCGGAGCCATAGCTCCGGTCACCGGATTCTGGGTTTGTGTTCATTAGGGTTTCAATGAAGAAGACGACTCCACAACCGTAGGATCTCTCATCTGAATGGATTTGTGTTCATTAGGGTTTTAATTAATTTTTTTTGTCACCACACAATAATGATGTGTTCCCTCACCTCCCAACCAATTAAGTTGATGACTTGTTTAAATGAGTGGACCAATCTCATGCGTCCAGTTGATCCATTGGTTTTTGTTTTTTCTGAATTTATTTGAATATCCATGATATTATTATATGCTGCGTTGACCTTTGACTGGGCCTGGGTTGATATTCCCACCCCCTTGCGTATAAGCCCATTAAATTTGAACTGGAAACTCTTGTTGTTTGCACCCCCTGGCCATCCATTTATTTTTATTTCTTTCTTTATTTTCATTTTAATTACAGTTTGATTTTTAATTTTTAAAATTAGTTTTAGGCTTCCAAAAATTCTAAAAAAATTCATGAATGATTGTTTGAGTTTTCTCTAATTTTTGATTTTTTGATTTTTCATTTATTTTTATTTAACACGTGTAAATCAATTCTTTCTTTTAATTAATTCATTTTATCTCATTTTGAAGCATGCTGACTTGTCCATTTTCTATCTTGATCATCATTTTGAATTTTTGGTTGATTCTTTTTGCTCTAGATTCATGATAGGATGTAGTTTATTGGTGATTTTTGTTCTTATTTTTAGAATCTTGATTAATTGATTTTGGTCCTTAACTTGTGAGTGAAGCTTTTTAACCCTAATCCATGTTTGACCCCCCCTTTTGACTTGTTTAGCTTCTGAATTTCTTTCCCTCCTTTTGGCATGTTATTATGTTATGATTGAAGGTCATTTGTGCAAGGTTGTGGAATTTTTTGAATGCTTACTTTATTTGATTTGAATTTTGGTTCTTGACTTGTCCCATTTTGCTTCTTTTGGATCATTTGCTCTCTCTTTAGCTTAGAAGGGCACTTGTGCCAACTTCTTCAACTTGTTTAGAGCCTTATTAGGATGTGGAGACCTCTCTGATCTTGAGTTTTGGTTGGTGCCTTGAGGAATTTTGTTTTGCTTGCCTTTGGAGTTCTTCCATACTTATGTTTATCCACCTCACTTCTTTTGCTCCTCTCTTCTCATAATGTAATTGCTTAGCTATCTGCATCTCTTCTCTTCATCTCTCTTGCTTCTTAGGCATTCTTCTAACACGAATAGGGTTCTAGTCTTGTACCTTGAGGGTGTGGTTTGTTCATTTTGCTTTGCATCTTACCATGTTTGTTTTGATTTGTCATAAGTGATTCATGTTGCCTCATCTTGGTTTATGTGTTTCTTTTCTCATTCTTGTGACTTGTGTTTGCATTTTACATTTATGTATGTGACTTCACTTCTGGTTGTATGGTGTTGGTATGGCATTATGTTCATTTTGTATTGCCTTTATACTTGTGTTACTAACCATTTTAGGGGCTTTTGTAAGTGAGAGGTGTGGATGTGATTGTTGGTGTAAGCCCTAGAGGCCAATACTTTTTGGTACTTGTATCGGATTATTCGTTTAATAATAAAAGGCATTTCTTTATTATGTTTGTCTTTCAGAATAATAAAGTCCCTAGAATAGTTAGTCTGTTTAATGAAATGTTAAGTGTGACTTAATCATGAGATCCCATTAAACATAAAGACATTATTCTTAAAATATCCGTAGTCAAGCTTTATTGCAAAGTGGGATAACATTAAAGCATTGAGACTATTATGAAGATAGACTGATGATCACATCTCATGGATCATGGATAAAGGGTTATCAAGTCTTGACATAGGTATAAATATTAGGAGTAATATTTATACCGGATTGACCCGCTATGAGAATACTACATAGTATGTTATGCAAAGTGTCATAAGTTATTCTCATGGTGATAATGGTGTATTACCACCCTTCGACCTGAAACCACTATGGACCCTAGATGTAGAGTCGGGTGCTTTATTGCTGATCAAACATTATCCGTAACTGGATGATCATAAAGACAGTTGATGGGCACTCCACGAAGCATGCTGAGGGACATGAGTGTCCTAGATGGAATTTGCCAATCCTGCATAACAGGAGAAATGTCTAAGGGCCCAATATTGAACTGGACAAGGATGACACAGTGTATGCCTTGTGTTCAATATAGACATAGGGGCAAAAGGGTAATTGTACAAACATATATTATCACGAAAAAGGTTTTGTCAGATCACATGACATTTTCGTGACTTGGGTAGCAGTGATGTGTTGCTAGATACCGCTCACTGTTTATTATGTTAAATATATAATTTAATATAATTACCAACGTTACGAAATCCTACAGGGTCACACACATAAGGACAGTTTGATGAGAGATAGAGAAATCAAAGGAACACCGTAAGGTACGGTGCACTTAAGTGAAAAATAGAAATTCGGATAATATAATAATAATTATTGTTATTTTATAATGGTTATAAAATAATAATAAAATAAATATATTTATTATAATAATAGTTATTATAATAATATATAATATTATTATGGATCATGTGAATTGGGCTTTTAGCCCGCAGCCCACAAGAGAGTCTATAAAAGGAACCCTTGTGATGAAGCTTTTACTTGATGCAATTTCGTTTTTGATTCTCACTCAAATAATTCCGTTCGTAAGCAGCTAGCACTGTGACCGGAAGCTGTTCGTGTGGACTGAGTAGAGGCGTTGCACTTCATCAACGCTTGTGATCGCTGCATCAAAGATCTGAATCGCCACAAAGAGGTAACGATTCTATCACTGACCATGCTCATTCGTAAGGATCACTAAAGGAAAATTTTTGTTTTCCGCGGCGTTTAGATCGCAATTTTTCCTTCAGTGGTATCAGAGCCTGGTTACGAAACCATGGATCTGATAGCTGTTAAATTTCCGTTTTTTTTTCTGTATTTGATTCGATTAAAACACAGAACGAATTTAACAATAAACGATTAATTAAATTTGGCATCTGTTGTGTACGATTTGGATGATTGATGTTGATTATGCTTCGGAATCCGACATTAGTATGGTGAAGTTGTGCGATACATTGATCATCCATAGGTTACACAATTAGATCGATCACTTTTATATAAGATATAAGAAATTCTGATGCAAAGATGGTATATGGGATATACTGTTTTGATTTCATCCATTCAATCACATAAGGATTGTAATTCTTTTGAAAGATCATCATTTTCATTCGCTTCGGAATCCGACGTTAGTATGGTGAAGCAATGACATGTTGATCTATCATATTGAGTTATCAATCGAGTTGTGTTTGACGGCATGAAATTGTTGCATTAGGATTAATGGCAGTACAAGTGTTGTATTGCCGCAGACTTTTCCGGTTGGGGTTGTAAATGCACAAAAGTTGTGCAGGAAACGACGTGAAATACAATGAAGTGTTCATAAAATTTTTCGTTGGGGCGCTGCCCCTAACAACCCCGCAAGGAGGCGCTGCCCCATTGACCCCGTCCGCTGAACGGTCAGCGGAACCACCGTCCGCTGACCGGGCAGCGGAACCCCCGGCTAAGTCTGCAAAGTGTGATCAATCAGCCGAAATTTAATTTAGTTTATTTAATTATCGGAATTTTAAACTAATAATAAAAGTGTGTTTATTATTATTTATTTGTGGTGATCAGTTATGGCCTTAGTTTATCCTTTATTATTGTTTTGGGATTTTTAAATACGGCCTGCGTGTCGTGCCTCTCTCTCAATCTCTTTATGTAACTTCTTTTCTCATCTCACTCCCTCGTATGTAAAACGAGTTTTCTTATATGTAATGTAATATTATGTTATGAAGAAAAAAGAAGTATTCAATATTAAAGGAGGATAACCTTGGAGATCATGCTTGGAGAAGCTTAGATCGTTATTAGGTTAGCTTAGGTTCTCTCATTGGCTTGAGAGAACAATTGCGTTAGGGGCCATAATTGTATCTTTTTATATGTATGTTGATGCATGTAATTGTATGTTGATGCATGTGAGAGACGTTTTGCATGTTAAGACGGTGAGATCAAACTAATAACAAATTCCCTCAAAATTAAATATTAAGTTTATGCTTTCCAATTTTTAGCACTCATCAAGACTAGTATCGAGCATTGTAGGTTTCGCCTACGCGAGGTGCATGTTCTATATTAGTAAGGTGTGATGGGATAATTGTAATATCCAATTGCTAAAACAATGGGTCAAACTTAACTAAACAAATTATAATAAGATTATACATGTTTAGAAGCAAGAATTGGGAATGATTCATGTGATGGATCAGAATAAGGAGTTATTCACCCAATTGAAAATATTCGAGAGTTGTATGAGATACAATTGGAAGGAGTTCCTACCTAAATAACTTAGTTTTGTGTAATCAGCCTAACGCTGACTTAAAACAAAGTGAAACATGGATCTCGACCCACTAGAAAGTCTTCCAACGGGATTTTCCGAATCAAATGATGAGGGTCATTTGTTTTGAATAAAATAGTGGGAGCATATTTGATTAAAGGCCTAATTAAATATGTTGTTTTAATGATACTTATATTTTCATATTTCTCTTGTAGATTACCATGACAACAAACACATCGAACAATATTTTGCGATCCATCCTAGATAAGGAAAAATTGTCTGGGACAAATTTCCTGGATTGGCACCGTAATCTGAGGATTGTCCTCAAGCACGATAAGAAGCTGTATGTCTTGGAGACACCAGTTCCTGAGGAGGAACCTCCTAGTTCTGCATCAAAGGCAGAAAGAGATGCTTATAAGAAGCATTTCGATGATGCCAATGAAACCGCTTGCCTCATGCTTGCTACCATGAACTCTGAGTTGCAAAAGCAACACGAGAACATGTCTGCGTTCGATATGATCGGACATCTGAAAATGCTTTATCAAGAGCAAGCAAGAAATGAGAGGTTTCAGGTTTCAAAGTCCCTTTTTAACAGCAAGTTAGCTGAGGGAGCCCCTGTAAGTCCCCATGTACTCAAGATGATTGGGTATGTGGAGAACCTTGACAGATTAGGGTTTCCCCTTGGAAAAGAACTTGCGATTGATCTGATCTTGCAATCGTTGCCAGAGAGCTTCAGTCAGTTTGTCCTGAATTTCAATATGAATGACTTGGACAAAAGCCTTCCAGAACTGCTAGGCATGTTGAGAACTGCTGAGCAGAATATGAAGACAAAAGGGAAATCTATTCTGATGGTCAGTAATGGAAAGAAACAGAACAAGAGGCCCATCAAACAGGGTGGTAGAGGGAAAGGCAAGGAAGTTGCCAAACCCAAACCCACTCCTCCTGTTTTGAAGCCTAGTGGAGGAATAGCAAAGGAGGGCACTTGCTTCCATTGCGGTAAGACCGGACATTGGAAGAGAAATTGCCCAAAGTACCTGGAAGATAAGAAAAATGGAGTAGAGACTTCAAATTCAGGTATTTTTGTTATTGAAATTAATTTATCTACTTCTGCATCATGGGTATTAGATACTGGATGCGGTTCTCACATTTGTACTAATGTGCAGGGGCTAAAAAGGAGTAGAGATTTGGCAAAAGGTGAAGTTGACCTACGAGTTGGCAATGGAGCAAAGGTTGCTGCTTTAGCTGTAGGAACTTATGTTTTAACTTTACCTAGTGGTTTAATAATTCAGTTAGAGAACTGTTATTATGTACCTGCAATTAGCAGGAATATTATTTCCGTTTCTTGTTTGGACAAGTTTGGTTTTTCATTCATAATAAAGAACAATTGTTGCTCCATTTATTTGAATGATATATTCTATGCTACTGCAAAAATGAATAATGGACTATATGTCCTTGATCTTGAAATGCCAATTTATAACATTAATACTAAAAGGTTGAAACCTAATGAGTTGAATCCAACTTACCTTTGGCACTGTCGATTAGGCCACATAAATGAGAAACGCATTTCCAAACTCCATAAAGATGGACTCTTGGACTCTTTTGATTATGAATCATATGACACATGCAGATCTTGTTTAATTGGAAAGATGACAAAGTCCCCATTCACAGGAAAAGGTGAAAGGGCTAATGATCTTTTGGCACTCATACATACTGATGTATGTGGACCACTGAACATACCAGCCAGAGGAGGTTTTCAGTACTTCATCACTTTCACTGATGACTTCAGTAGATACGGATATGTGTATTTAATGAAACACAAATCTGAGTCCTTTGAAAAGTTCAAGGAATTCAAGAATGAAGTACAAAACCAACTAGGGAAGAATATTAAAGTTCTTCGATCAGATCGAGGCGGTGAATATTTAAGCCTAGAATTTGATGACCATCTAAAAGAGTATGGGATTCTATCCCAACTTACTCCTCCTGGAACACCACAATGGAATGGTGTATCTGAGAGAAGAAATCGAACCTTGTTAGACATGGTCCGATCCATGATGAGTCACGCCGATCTTCCAAACTCCTTTTGGGGACATGCATTATTAACAGCAGCTTACACACTTAACCGTGTTCCATCCAAAAAGGTTGATAAGACACCATATGAGATATGGAGTGGTAAGAAACCACATATGTCTTACATGAAGATTTGGGGTTGCGAAGTTTACGTCAAACGACAAATTTCAACCAAGCTTGAGCCCAAATCTGACAAATGCTTATTTGTGGGATATCCTAAAGAAACAAGAGGATATTACTTCTACAATCCTTCTGAGGGCAAAGTGTTTGTCGCTCGAACTGGAGTCTTTCTGGAAAGGGATTTTATTTCCAAAGGAAACAGTGGGAGGAAAATAGAGCTTGAAGAAATTCAAGAATCACAAAACATTGAAACACCTATGGAGGAACTAGAGCAGGAAACACAAGTAGTTGTGGAAGAGCAACCTGCTCAAGTAGAACAAGACCAGCGTAGGTCAAGCAGGACACGTCACCAACCTGAGAGATATGGATATCTCATAAGTGATCAGGGTGATGTATTACTCATGGATCAAGATGAGCCTGTGACCTACAAAGAGGCCATAACTGGTCCTGAGTCTGAGAAGTGGCTAGAAGCCATGAAATCTGAAATGGATTCCATGTACACAAACCAGGTTTGGACCTTGGTAGAACCTCCTATAGGAGTTAACCCTATAGGATGCAAGTGGGTCTTCAAGAAGAAGACTGACATGGATGGTAAGGTACATACCTATAAAGCAAGACTGGTTGCAAAAGGCTATAAAAAAATTCATGGGGTTGACTATGATGAAACCTTTTCACCAGTTGCAATGCTTAAATCTGTTCGGATTTTACTTGCCATCGCTGCATATCATGATTATGAAATATGGCAGATGGATGTCAAAACTGCTTTCCTTAATGGGAATCTTCTTGAGGATGTGTACATGACACAACCTGAAGGATTTGACATACCACAAGATGCCCAAAAGATATGCAAGTTACAGCGATCAATCTATGGATTAAAGCAAGCTTCCAGAAGCTGGAATCTTCGTTTTGATGAAACCGTAAAACAATATGGATTCATCAAAAATGAAGATGAACCTTGTGTCTACAAGAAGGTTAGTGGGAGCATGATCGTGTTTCTGGTATTATATGTAGATGACATATTACTCATTGGAAACGATGTCCCTACCTTGCAACAAGTGAAGACTTGGTTAGGGAATTGTTTTTCTATGAAAGACCTAGGTGAAGCAGCCTATATATTAGGAATTAGGATCTATAGAGATAGATCACAAAAACTGCTTGGCCTAAGTCAGAGTACATACATAGATAAAGTGTTGAGACGCTTTAATATGCATGATTCCAAGAAAGGATTCATACCTATGCAACATGGTCTGTGTTTATCAAAAACACAATCCCCTTCAACTAAGGAAGAAAGGGATCGCATGAATAAGATTCCATATGCATCTGCAATAGGATCTATCATGTATGCCATGTTATGTACTCGACCAGATGTCTCGTATGCATTAAGTGCAACGAGTAGGTACCAATCTGATCCCGGTGATGCTCACTGGGTAGCTGTCAAGAATATCCTTAAGTACTTGAGAAGGACTAAGGATTCATTCTTGATATATGGAGGTCAGGAAGAGCTTGATGTAATTGGTTACACTGATGCTAGCTTCCAGACAGATAAGGATGATTTTAGATCACAATCTGGTTATGTGTTCTGTCTCAATGGTGGCGCTGTGAGCTGGAAAAGTTCAAAGCAGGAAACAGTTGCTGATTCTACAACTGAGGCCGAGTATATTGCTGCCTCAAATGCAGCAAAGGAAGCTGTTTGGATCAAGAAGTTCATTAGTGAACTTGGCATAGTCCCTAGCATTGTGGATCCCATTGGTTTATATTGTGATAACAATGGTGCTATCGCACAAGCTAAGGAGCCTAGATCTCACCAACGATCCAAACACATACTTAGGCGTTATCACCTCATTCGAGAGATAATCGATCGGGGAGATGTGAAGATATGCAGAGTACCTACACTTGACAATATCGCTGACCCATTAACAAAGCCTCTTGCGCAACAGAAGCATGATGGTCATACTAGATCTATGGGTATTAAGGGTATGCCTAATTGGCTCTAGTGCTAGTGGGAGATTGTTGGTGTAAGCCCTAGAGGCCAATACTTTTTGGTACTTGTATCGGATTATTCGTTTAATAATAAAAGGCATTTCTTTATTATGTTTGTCTTTCAGAATAATAAAGTCCCTAGAATAGTTAGTCTGTTTAATGAAATGTTAAGTGTGACTTAATCATGAGATCCCATTAAACATAAAGACATTATTCTTAAAATATCCGTAGTCAAGCTTTATTGCAAAGTGGGATAACATTAAAGCATTGAGACTATTATGAAGATAGACTGATGATCACATCTCATGGATCATGGATAAAGGGTTATCAAGTCTTGACATAGGTATAAATATTAGGAGTAATATTTATACCGGATTGACCCGCTATGAGAATACTACATAGTATGTTATGCAAAGTGTCATAAGTTATTCTCATGGTGATAATGGTGTATTACCACCCTTCGACCTGAAACCACTATGGACCCTAGATGTAGAGTCGGGTGCTTTATTGCTGATCAAACATTATCCGTAACTGGATGATCATAAAGACAGTTGATGGGCACTCCACGAAGCATGCTGAGGGACATGAGTGTCCTAGATGGAATTTGCCAATCCTGCATAACAGGAGAAATGTCTAAGGGCCCAATATTGAACTGGACAAGGATGACACAGTGTATGCCTTGTGTTCAATATAGACATAGGGGCAAAAGGGTAATTGTACAAACATATATTATCACGAAAAAGGTTTTGTCAGATCACATGACATTTTCGTGACTTGGGTAGCAGTGATGTGTTGCTAGATACCGCTCACTGTTTATTATGTTAAATATATAATTTAATATAATTACCAACGTTACGAAATCCTACAGGGTCACACACATAAGGACAGTTTGATGAGAGATAGAGAAATCAAAGGAACACCGTAAGGTACGGTGCACTTAAGTGAAAAATAGAAATTCGGATAATATAATAATAATTATTGTTATTTTATAATGGTTATAAAATAATAATAAAATAAATATATTTATTATAATAATAGTTATTATAATAATATATAATATTATTATGGATCATGTGAATTGGGCTTTTAGCCCGCAGCCCACAAGAGAGTCTATAAAAGGAACCCTTGTGATGAAGCTTTTACTTGATGCAATTTCGTTTTTGATTCTCACTCAAATAATTCCGTTCGTAAGCAGCTAGCACTGTGACCGGAAGCTGTTCGTGTGGACTGAGTAGAGGCGTTGCACTTCATCAACGCTTGTGATCGCTGCATCAAAGATCTGAATCGCCACAAAGAGGTAACGATTCTATCACTGACCATGCTCATTCGTAAGGATCACTAAAGGAAAATTTTTGTTTTCCGCTGCGTTTAGATCGCAATTTTTCCTTCAGTGATTCCCATATCTCCAAATCTTATCTCTTCTCTTCTTGTTATTACTTGTTCTAACCTTGTGATTGTCGGGCTTAGGCCTTACTTCCTCTCCTCCTCCTCCTCTTTTTCTTCTTCTTTTCTTTCCTCCTTCTTCATTAGGATAGAATTCAAACCTCACTAACCCAGGTTCATCCATGCATGACAACATCTAGGATTCTAGTCTCCCTTAGATTTTTCACCTTTTGAGATCCTTTTGGTGCTCTCTCTTCCCATCTTCAAACTTAATTCTAATCCACTCTAATAAAGGTTGAGTCTTCTCATGTGACATGAGACTTTGCTATGAGATACTTGCACGCGTTCCGTTTCGGGGCGAGGTGTAAGTTATCCCTCGTGGTGGATAGGTCTTAGCATGAGATTACCTCACAAAGAAAAGCATAAAAAATACTTCTTAACCAAAAATCCCAAAAACACTTAATAAATGTCAGTAGGTCAGTGTGTCTGAGCCTTCACTTGTGGGACTAGATTTGGGGATTTCCTCCATAGATAGGTGTGCCTCTTGCGCATTCCATTTCGGGATGATGTGAGATGTATACATCCCAATGAGTAAGATTTAGGTACACTTACCTATGCAAACTTCACTCCTAAAAAACTCTAAAAAAACACAAACAAACAATAACCGTCTTTCCTTCGGGAATTCTTTTCTCATCTCCTTCGCTCCGTACGCGAACTTGCTCCTACTTGTCATTTTGTAAGACAGTTACACACTCGTCGTCCGAGCCTGCAACACCCGAGCATTGATATAGGAAGTTCAAGCCTTAAGACACAAGCAATTCCTTTCCACCCCTAGTTAGGGGAACTACGGCGACTCGGATCCTCATTGTCCAGATGAGGTACGTAGGCAGCGGGGTAGGGCCCGTTCGAGCACAATCTTTTATTTTCCCTACATTTTTTCTCTTTGTTTTCTTTATTAGTTCCTTTTCCAGTTCCAGTTCCTTTTCTTTTGCAGCAGCTTTCTTTTCTTCACCCTTTGAAACAGTTTCTTTGCAAGCGTGGATCCCGTCGGGTACGGCGGACGATCTGGGGTGCTAATACCTTCCCAAGTCGTAACCGACTCCCGAACTCAGCCTCTTTGGTTCGCAGGACCCGTGTCCTTCCTTTCTTTTCTTCTGGTTTGTGCAGCATTACCATTCCCGTTCCCTCAGGATAAAAATGCCTGGCTGGCGACTCTACTCTTTTCCGCGCCACTTTCGTGTTTGTACCAGGATGGAAATCCGGGGAGCGACATAGTGTTAGGACCATTGAGGTGTGATATACTAGGGAAATCAGTACGTGCGTGTTATTGTGTGAAGACAAGTTGTGAGTTTATACGGAAATGAATGGTTTGACGTCTGTTATGAAAATTGAAGAGGAGTTGTTGTGATTTATAAGTGGTTTATGTGTATGATGTTATGCTAAACAGGCGAGTACATTTTTCGGATGTAAGTTGGTTTTATATGTCGTTTGATGTGTTGGATAGATGTTGCAACGTTCGATAATTTAGTAAAATAACTTGAAGTATAGGATGTGATTATCTAGTGATCGTGTAGTAAATTAAGTGACGATATTACATGCCGAATAAATTATGTGTGCGTGGTTTATTATATAAATTGCTATGATGATGTTTTCGAAGTAAATTGCTTGGTGTTTGTTATGAAGAATGATGAGAAAAAACTATGATGTGTGTATAAGAAGTATATGAAGCGAGTATGATGATTTGCATGAATGATGATGTATTTTCTCTAAGGTGTGTATACATGAGGTGTGTGAAGAGAATATGTGACTATAATGTTTATGATGATTATGATGTTTATGATGACTATAATGTTTATGATGATTATGATGTTTATGATGACTATGATGTTTATGATGATTATGACGTTGATGATGAATATGATATTTATGATGGTTATGACAATTAGAATGATTAAGATGTCTATGAGATATATGATGATATTTTGATGAATGATGATGTGTTTTGACTAGTCGTGGTCATATCTTTGTGTTGTTGTGCATCATCCATTCATAGCATATGTTAGGATGAGATGTCTAGTGATGTTTTGCAGGATGAATATCCAATGACAAATTGTAGGATGTTCAGGTCCAGTGATGGCCTTAATCTCATTGTGTGGATTAAGTGCAAATGATGATGTGCTCTGGTTCCAAGCGGGAACCGATCCTATTGGTGGGGATCTTTGGAGAATAACGATGACTAAGTCATCAGTGATGTTTTTTGGTACCTCATGCATGAGTCCATATGATGTTGCATTTGCATTATTTGTGGCATTATATGATGTTTTGTGATAAGTGAATTATATGATTTAATTATTAGAGTATGACGTTTTATGATGAATATGATGTTGTTGTTTTGAGTGTGAAGCATATGGTCATTATGTTGTAGTGATTTAATTGTTATACATATGATATATATTTCTTATATCTCATATAATGATTTGTGATTACTTACCCTGCCTGTTTGAATGTTGCCTCTACGTGGGTAACATGCAAATATCCGAGATGAGTTCGCGGTGCGTGAAGTCTTAGCTGGAAGTTGTTTAGTTTAATTCTATAGTGCCTGGTCTCTTGCTCTAATAGATGTAACATCGGAGGAATAAAACGCTTATATGATTTAATTGTCGTTTTGTTAGTATGAGTTTTATGAGTTGTTAAATGTTGAATTGAGAATAATGATAATTGTTGACTTTGACCAAAAAGGTCTTTATGTTTTAATGAGATAAGGGGGAAATATTTTGAACATATGATTCCGCTGCGAAGTTTTGATTTTTAGAGAAAAGAATATTTTAATAAAATATTTTGGATTGATGTTTTATGAAGAAATATAACACCTTCTATGAGTTACTCTGATTATTTCAGTTTATTTATCAAGAATATTATATGGGGTTAGAAGGGTGTCACAAAAGTGGTATCAGAGCAGGTCAGTTCATCCGACCAATGTTGTCTAATATCGTTTATTCTTTAGTACTCGACATGTGTGTGAAACACTGTCGGTACTTGCTTGTTGGTTTTTAGTCGTTGTCTGCCGGTGTTGGTTTGGAATTAAGTGGTGGAGAGGCTTGCTCCCAGAATGCTGTTGGAATGTAGAAGTTGGATCAAAGCTGAGGTTGATTGCAAGAGTGTAAATGCTTTTGAAGTGATGTTGTTGCAAACCGGCGAGAGTTTAGACTCAGGAATTCGTATCGGTCAAGGTTGGGACGTGCGTAGATTATGGATGAGAGTTGTTAAGAAGGAGGATTTATCCTAAAGGAAGTCATAAGTTGATGGATCAAGTCGGTAGATTGCTATGCCTTGAGTATAGTTGGATTAAAGTCGTGAAATTTTCGAAGTTAGATGAAGAGCGAAGATTTTTGGTAGATCATGGAAGTAAGAGGGAGAGAGATGGAGCTTATGTTCATCAATCTCAAATTCTGATTTTTGTGATTTTGGAGCAGCTGTCAGAACAAGGGGCATAACGTTTTACTCGTAATTCTGATTGAAGCGATTCTGAACTTTTTGGAAAGATTACAAAATTCCCTACAGTTTGCTTATATCATTTGCCTTCAGGAGGTTTGTGAAGAGGGAGATAAGTGTGTTTTAATAGTTGGGTCTGATGATGATTTTTGGAAAATTCTGCATACATGAATTATGAACCAGTCCCATTGTAAAGAGGATAACTTTTTACTCGTGAGTCGGATTCAAGCGATTCTTGAAGTTTTGAAATCTGAACAAAATTATATTCACCTTGGAATATAATTTTGTGATTTGGAGGTCTTTATGGGAAGAGATAATTGTGTTTGAAGTTGAGCGTTTGTTGTTGAAAAGTTTGGAAGGAAGAAGACGAGTATGAAATATTTATAAGAATTAAAGTGTTGGTATTTGTAAGAATGTGATGGTATCATAAGATCAAAGAGATGCAATTTACATTGAAAAACTATTATTAGAGTGAAGATGTTATATGATGGTAGTGTTGAGAGAAAGACGAAGGTTTGGTGTGGCTAAAATTCTTAGTTTTGATGAAAGTTGTGATTGGAGCAAACCGAATTGGGTTGTATTCGATGTTGTAGAGATTCCGGTATTGGAAAGATATTTAAAGTTGTGTTGTACTACGAGCATGTATAAGAGACTGGGTAGTGGATTTTGGACGTTTTGGTATAATTGACGAAGTCGGAATTAAGGAAAGTAAGAAGACGTTGATAGGCCTTAGAGAGTTGGCGGAGCATTATGCTTACGGGCTTTGGGCACAAGTTGAAATATGCTATTGTGTTGGGTTATGATGATTTATGCCACCTTTATGGTTGCCGGATGTCTATTGACAAATTGAGAAACTGATCACTCTTAATCTATTGTTGATAGTAGACGAAATCATAATTGATGGATAGATGTGTCATGCCAACTAGTATAGTATGTACGTTTAATTGGTTGAAGTCAAGCCAAGCGCTTAAGGATTGTTTGATTTGTCGATGCAGATTCGTGTATAAGAATATTAGTTGGATTCGAGGATGATAGCATGAAGTTGCGTTTGGATTGAACAATAATATGAAAACTCATAGTTAGACTCTAGTTAATTTGAGTGTTGTTTTGTGTTGAGCCAATTAACTTGAGACTTGAAACTTTCTAGAGATGAGTCGAGGAGAAAGTAATGCAAATGTAAGACCGTGATTTGACAAGAATGTCAGATAGAGTTGAGTTGCAAGTATTAAAAGAAGTGAAATTATAAGTTGGTTTATTAAAGTGCGATTTTTTGGTTGGAACAAGAAGAGTTATTTGGTTGTGTTGATTCGGATAAGAATTTATGAAGAGTTGTGTTGATATGAGTAGGAATCGAGGATTCGATATGTTGAATTAGTTGGGAGTGAAGAATATGAGTTATCTTGTGGAAATTCGTTGGAACCTTGTACCTTATGTTGTTGTAATGATGTTGTGTGTTTAAGATGATTCTCGAGGGACATGCTATTAAAAGATGGTAATGTTGTAGTTGTGTTGATGATAATTGGGAATCCATGGGAAGTATAGGTATATCTTATCCAAGAATTGGAAGTAATCGCAGTTGTAAGTGTGTTGAACGTTCAGAAGCGTTGTCTTACGAATCTAAGTTTGAAGTATTCGGTAACTACAAAAGAGTTAGAATACCTATTGGAACGAGATTTCCAAAGGGTTAAGTTGAAAGTTTTATTGATATGTCGATTTTGATGATCGAAAGTTGGATTTAACCTCGGTAGACTTGGTAGTTGCAAGTAATAAGAGTACACAGCGAACGTAGGGTGTAGTGCAGTTGTTCGTATGTGAATAACAATGTTGTTGGTAGTTGGTTGCATTGATGTCGTGGTTAAGTTGTGTGTTCATATGTTGTTGTGTTCTAACTCTTCAATCATTGAATTCTCGAGTTGGGTACTATCTTGTATTGCGACGCTAGTTGTCAAGTGTATTATTTGTGTAGTATTCATATCGTTGTTGTCGTTAATGTTGTGATTTATGGTTTATATGTGGAGTTGTCTTTCTGAGTCGAGAGTTGATTAGTCGGATGGAATAAGTAGTTGGAGTAGTTGTATCGGATGAATTTTCGAGGACGAAAATATTCTAATTGGGGGAGAGTTGTAACTCCCCAAAATAATTAGAATATTTATTTAATTCGTTTATAATAAATATTCGAGATTTATCGGTGAACTTGGTGAAATATTATGGTGTAAGATGTGTTTATGACTAGTGAAGTGTAATTTGATATTAATTGATTATCCGGAATTATTTTAATAATGATATTAGAATAATATTATTCAGATTATTATTATTATTATTATTATTATTATTTAAAGTAAAAGGAGAACGATTAAGGGTAAAGTGGTATTTTTGGATGGATAAGTGAGGTTAAAATCGGAATAACATAATGAGGTCCAAGAGGGTAAAGGAAGAAACATAAAATCATATTTTTGGGAGAATTTTGGGATCGATCGTATTTTGGAAAAAATAAACTTCTCTGAGGAACGAAGGCGGAAAGGCGAGGACTCAGAGGTTTCTCAAAGACCTCAAGGAAAGGGAATTAAGAGTTCAACATCTCAGGTACGAGGAGTATTAACTTTCATTATAATTGATATAAGGTGTATATTATATATGTGAATGATTTCGGTTTTTAGGGTTTATGAGAAACTATAATGAATTTGACGAATTCTTTGTTGTGTACGAAGTTCCTGTTACTGATATTATTGTAGTATAATTGTTGCAATTATATTGGGTTTAATCAATCGTTTACGATATTTTGTATGAGTTTGCCCTGATGAAGGATTACGTTGAAGCCAAGGAGGAGTCAAAATTATAATTGTATTATGTTTGTAATCATCGTTATTATAATTGATTTAAGAATGAGGTAGTGTCAGGTGGTATGAATTTTGCATTTATAATGGAGGTTGGAAGAGATTGATGAGATTTGTGACGAAAATAGATAGAATCTGGAAATTTTTGATCGTATTGTAGAATAGGATGTTTGGTGATGGAGATAGGGCGAATTGAGTGTTGGAAAGAATCGTCTGAAATTGGAATTGAGATCACGGACATAAACCTTTTACAGGTAGGTGGTGAGGGTCACCATACACCTAAGGTACTAGGTGGCGCCTGCCACAATGAGAATTGAGACCAGGTGGCGCAAGCCACCATTACTGGAGGTATATGGCGTAAGCCATAATACCTGTGGCGCAAGCCACTTAATTCAAGTGGCACCTGCCACTAAAACTTAAAAGTGACACTAGCCACCATAAATATTAATGTGGCGGAAAGCTACACTTTTGTATGGATGTGATGTGGCACAAGCCACACTTTTGTATGGTATGAGGTAGCACAAGCCACCAAATGAAGGGGTGGAACTAGCCACCCATTTTTAGAAGGAGGGACTCGGTAGTTCTTTTCAGGACCATAAGTTATAAATCGTAAGTTTGTTTCCTATGTGTTATGAGGCAACGGATTGCTACTGTCATGAGCTATTATAGAAGATTAAAATTATATATGTTTCGGTGATAGTGTAAGGACCATTGAAGTGTGATATGCTAGGTAAATCAATACGTGCGTGTTATTGTGAGAAGACAAGTTGTGAGTTTATACGGAAATGAATGGTTTGACGTCTGTTATGAAAATTGAAGAGGGGTTGTTGTGATTTATAATTGGTTTATGTGTGTGATGTTATGCTTAAAAAGCGAGTACAGTTTTTGGATCGTAAGTTAGTTGTATATGTCATTTGATGCATTGCATAGATGTTGCAACATTTGATAATTTAGTAAAATAACATGAAGTATAGGATATGAATATCCAGTGATCATGTAGTAAATTAAGTGACGATATTACATGCCGAATAAATTATGTGTGTATGGTTTATTATATAAATTTCTATGATGATGTTTTGGAAGTAAATTGCTTGGTGTTTGTTATGAAGAATGATGAAGAGAAAACTATGATGTGTGTATAATAAGTATATGAAGCGAGTATGATGATTTGCATGAATGATGATGTATTGTCTCTGAGGTGTGTATATGTGAAGTGTGTGAAGAGAATATGTGACTATGATGTTTATGATGATTATGATGTTTATGACGACTATGATGTTTATAATGATTATGATGTTTATGATGACTATGATGTTTATGATGATTATGACGTTTATGATGACTATGATGTTTATGATGGTTATGACAATTAGAATGATTAAGTTGTCTATGAGATATATGATGATATTTTGATGAATGATGATGCGTTTTGACTAGCCGTGGTCATATCTTTGTGTTGTTGTGCATCATGCATTCATATCATATGTTAGGATGAGATGTCCATTGATGTTTAGCAGGATGAATATCCAATGAAGAATGGTAGGACATTCAGGTCCAGTGATGGCCTTAATCCCATTGTGTGGATTAAGTGCAAATGATGATGCGCTCTGGTTCCAAGCGGGAACCGATCCTATTGGTGGGGATCTTTGGATAATAAAAATTACTAAGTCATTAGTGATATTTTTCGGTACCGCATGCATGAATCCATATGATTTTGAATTTGCATTGTTTGTGGCATTGCATGATGTTTTGTGATAAGTGAATTATATGATTTAATTATTAGAGTATGACATTTTATGATGAATATGATGTTGTTGTTGTTTTGAGTGTGAAACATATGATCTTTATGTTGTAGTGATTTAATTGTTATACATATGATATTTATTTCTTATATATCGTATAATGATTTGTGATTACTCACCCTGCATGTTTGAATGTTGCCTCTACGTGGGTAACGTGCATATATTTGAGACGAGTTTATGGTGCGTGAAGTCTTAGCTGGAAGCTGTTTAGCTTAATTATAGAGTGTCTGGTGTCTTGCTCTGATAGATGTAACATCAGGGGGAATATAACACTTATATGATTTAATTGTCGCTTTGTTAGTATGAGTTTTATGAGTTGTTAAATATTGAATTGAGAATAATGATAATTGTTGACTTTGACCAAAAAGGTCTTTATGTTTTAATGAGATAAGAGAAAAATATTTTGAATATATGATTCTGCTGCGAAGTTTTGATTTTTAAAGAAAATAATATTTTAATAAAATATTTTGGATTGATGTTTATGAAGAAATGTGACACCTTCTATGAATTACTCTGATTATTTTAGTTTATTTATCGAGAATATTATATGGGGTTAGAAGGGTGTTACATCTGCCATGAAGAATATGTTGTGATCTGTTGTGTTGTTGTCATATATGTTGTTTATGTTGTTGTAAATATTGTTGTTGCTGGATTGGTTTTGGTTGCAGGAAATTTGTGTATAGATGATATTTAGGACTCGTAATCGAATGTAGTGTTGTTAGATGATGTATATACAAAAGATTATAGGTCTAAAATTAATGTAGAAACCCAATTAGGCTTGAATTAAGTGTTGAATTGGTGAATTTCGTAGCCGTAGTGTGATTGGTGTGAAGGACTAGGAATACCGTAATGGATATAGCATTACGCGTAACAGGGGAGGCCTTACGCGTAACATATGACTCTTACGTTGGGCATTACGCGTAAGGAAAAGGTTGTGGCACGGCCCTCTAGCCATTTACGTAAGCCACGCATAAGGGGTGCTGGCATTACGCGTAACGGGGGCGTAGGAAGAAGAGTGTTACGCGTAACAACAAGTTTATATGCGTATGAGCAGAGCTAAGCGCATAAAATGCAATTTTTGGCGATTCATCCAGTTTTCGTATCCGAGTCGAACTGAGTTGGTTCTAGAAATTAATTAGAGATATAATAAGTTGATTTTAGTATAGTTAAGGACTAAAGTAATTAATTTGAAATTTAATTAATTAGGTCGTAATTAGTTGGTTTTCTGTGTTGTAGTCGTATGAAGTCGATATAAGTTGTGTTGTTCCGATCTTGGGAAATATTAAGTTGGAGGTCGATTGACCAATGTTGATATACGTTGTTGTGTTATTAAGTTGTTGTTTATGTTGTTGTAGTATGCCATTCATAAGTCGCATACATTTGCGTATTTTCAAGTGGGAGCGAATGCTCAAATCAAGTTGGTCTGGATTGGCAAATATGGTGTTGCCTCGATAAACTGGCAAGATTTCAAGTTGTGAGTTTTACTCCAAATGGTACCACATGCATATACATTAGTTGAGTCACATTGAGTCTCATTATATACGTGTTGTTAATCGTTGTTGATTGTAGTTGTATGTTGATGTTACTTGTTGTGTGAAGTGGTGTGATTGTATGATGTCTCGTTTATGTATTGATTATCATAATCTTGCTTATATTGTTCGATATCTCATCCCTTATATTTGAATGTTGCTTGTATGTTGGTAACGTGCATGTAATCCAGAGTTGAGTACTTAGTAGCTTCGAGTTGGTGTTTATCGCTCTGATACGTAGCACTTCGGGGGACAAACGCATGTCTTATCTTTTATGTTGAATTATATTTTAGTCGATGAATTTTTAAGTTGTTCATTTTGAAGATTCTGTTTGGAGTTGTTTATTTTGAAAACCATGTTGAAGTAGCTTGATGTTGAAAACAAATGATGTTGTTTTAAAGTTGAAATTCGATGAATCCGCTGTGTAGTTTTTGAAGTATTTATATTAATGAAGTTTATGTTGTTTGGTTATAAAGTTGAAAAATGTGATATCCCATGTTTTTGGAGAATTTTTGTAACTCTGATTTAATTATAAAGTCGGGTAGAAGGGGGTGTTATAGCAACACTACACAAGTTGTTGTCCCAAAAGCAACAACACTTTGCTACTATTATTCATACAACAACCACTTCATTAAGTATTTCTCACCTTTCCTCTAAATCCATGGTTCCACCTCCTATTATCCCTATTGTTTCACCCAAAACTATCCCTTTAAGACAATCAACTACCTTTTCCAACTCACTCACACACCCTACTACTACATCTATGCTAAAAAATACAATAGCTCAGCCACCACCCCATTTTTCACCATATCCCCCCAAACAGCTTTTCCCATAAACCTTAATTTTAATTTCCCTTTTTTCCAGCAAAACTCTTACCCACAAATTCTCCATATTCTCCCTTTGCCACCTATGTGTACCCATATACTTGAACTCTCCATGTTTGATGGTTCAAATCCACTTGAGTGGTTGTTTCAAGCTGAACAATTTTTCAGTTTTTACAATATGCCACATGAAAATAAATTATCTTTAATTTCATTTTATATGAAAAATGATGATTTGGGTTGGTTTAAATAGAGAGCTTTGGAAATACGTTTTGGCCCTTCTAGTCATGAAAATCATCAAGTTGGGTTATTTAAGTTAAAACAAGAGGGGTCAGTTGTGGAATACCAAACTAAATTCGAAAATCTAGGCAACCAGGTTGTTGGTTTGCCTCCCGCTGCGATTTTAAATTGTTTCATTTTCGAGCTGACATTAGAGATTCATAATGAGATGGTTATTCTATTCATAAACCTACCTCAATTTCCCAAGCTATTGGGCTTTCTAATCTTATTGAATCTAAACTCAAAGATTCTAGACCATAATTTTCAAAACCTTACACTAACCCTTACCAAAAAAACAACACCACTTTTTCCGGCCCCCAAATCCCAAAAACTCCCAATTCTCATATACCACAAGGGGTAACCCTTCCCATACCCAAACCACCTTCTATTCCTATAAATTTTCCTATTTATCGTCTCTCACAAGGCCAACTTCAAGAACGAAGAGCCTAAGGATTATGTTTTAATTATGATGAGAAATTCATTTCGGGACACAAATGTTCCAAAAATTGATTCCTTCTTCTTTTGGTTAAAGATGAAGTCCATGCTCATGTTGAAGATATCATTGACCAACTTGATGAGCAAGATAAAAATGACACTAACTTTCAACTCTCAACCCAAGCTCCAGCCAATCAATTTTCACCACAAACACTCAAATTTAAAGGGTTGATTGGTGGATTATCTTGTATGGTACTTGTTGATACGGGAAGCACTCACAACACTCTTCAACCAAGAATTGCTCACCATGTCAACCTCAAAGTAACATGTAACGCCCCGATTCGATATTTCCCAATTTTGTTGAGTCTTTTATTTTATTTGTGTGATAATTATCTCATTTGTGAAATTGACATGAAAATATGATATGTTGATGTGTTAATGTGATATGTTGGTATGATATGTGATTTTACCGTTTTGGGAATTTTCAGGTAAAATTAGATTGGAGGGTATTTTAGACAATTGTTATTTAATGATAAGATTAGAATTTGTGTAGAATTATATTTTGTGAGAAAAGGATATTTAGTGAAAAAGAGAAGAAAATGAGTTAAGTGTAGAAATAGTTAGTAAGAGAGAAAGAATAGAAAAATAGAAAGAAAAGAATATAAGTTGTGAGAAAGAGAATAGAAAGGAAATAGAAGAGAAAGAAAGGAAGAGAAGAGAAAAGAGGAGAAAAAGAGGAAAACTTGGAAATTCATCAAGATTGCTCCTAGGAATCGAAATAATCGGGTAAGGGTGTGAAATCTTATTATCTTAACAATTGTGTATGATTATGCATGTGTTTGGTTTATTGAGTTTGTGATTTGGAGAAGTTTTAGAGAATGTTAGGTTTAGGGTTTTGATGAGAAAACTTGGAAATAGGTAGATTAATCGGTTGGAAATTGTTATAATTGAAGTATGATAGCTAGTATATGTTAATGATCATGTTTATGGAAGTATTTTGGAGGTTTAGAGGTGTTTGAGTGGTTTATTGCATAACTGAGTTTTGCTGGAATCACTGCTCTCACTCAGCGAGCTATCCCTCGCTCAGCGAGGTTTCTAGGAGTTTTTTCGCTCAGCGAGCTGGAGGGCGCTCAACGAGCCTGGGAAGATTTTTGGGATTTTGCGTTTTGTTTTGTAACTTGAGTTTCGGTTATTCGTTTTAGTGTTCTTTATATCGGTTCGAAGCTAGAAACGTGTAGAAACTAATGATGCTAAGAAAAGTAATTTTTAGCTGACTTTCACCCGACTTTTCCGATAAAACGTAAATGCGTTAGTTATAGAAATGTGGGTTTGATGTGATGTTGTGGCCGTTTGGAAAATGAATACATTGCTTGAATTGAATGTCAATGTATATTAATTGAATGAGTTGAGTGCATAATTATGTTGTGAATAATGTATGCATTTTCAAGAATGTTGTGTGTCATTTTGCATGTGAAGCATAATGTATGCATTCTTGTGTTGTGGGATTCTTTGTGAATCCGTTGTAGCATCATGTGCTCATGTGGAGTGTGAGCGATGACTATAACACGATTGTGTGCCCATGTGGGGTGTGAGAAATCGGCTTGCATGCCCGAGTGGGGTGTGAGCAATCCATAAACATTGTGTGCCCGTGTGGGTGTGAGCAATGGGTGATTTATTCACATTGAGTGTGTGCCCGTGTGGGGTGTGAGCAATCGGATTGTGTGCACGTGTGGGGTGTTAGAAATCCATAAACATTGTGTGCCCATGTGGGTGTGAGCAATGGGTGAACATCGTATGCCCGACGGGGAGTTACTTTAGGTAACGAGCGATGGTTCCAATTAGTTCCGGAGTGAACTTGATGATGATTGAGTCGGTACCGCATTTTCATCTTGTAACACCCCAAATTTTCCCTATTCTTTATAGCATCATCATCATATCATAAGCATCATAAGCATGGCATATCCTTAGCATTTTTGCATAGAAAAATGAAGCATAACATTCTCATGTTCTAGCATTGGGCATATGATCAATCATTGGTGCATTTGAAGCCTTACAAGTGAAAGAAAGAAGTCAAGTGACCTTGTCCAAGTCCTATGAAGTGTCTACATGGTATGTACAAGCTCAAAGTCCTTTTCAAGAACCCATAAGGTTAGGAGATTATCAGATGATCCAAGAAAGGGCAAGCTCCTACACAAATGGTCTTCAAATTAGGGTTTCATTTTCAAGCAGGGATTCTTTGTGACTTTGGCCATTTCATGTGGGAAAAGTCTTTCATATGATATGTGAATGCTATGGATTAAATTTGGTGAGAAAGTTCATTGAGTAGGCAGTCATTTCATCAGTTGCTTGCATAAGAAGAAACTGGTCAAACTGATGATTTGAAAAGTCAACTGTGACAATTCAAGGGTTCCAATCCTATTTTTCAAGCCAAGGGATGTTCTTAAGATCATAGAAGAGGTTTGGAAAATTCAAAAGTCAAGGATCTAGGGTTTTGGCAAGAGTTTCTATTTTTGGACATGTAGCATGTAACTAACTTTCTAAATTTGGCAAGTTTTGCCCTAATCTTCAAAGCTTTCTTTCATGACCAGAATGACTTCAAATGGAAATTTTTTGGACATGAAATTTGTAGGAAATTGTCTCCCATTTCAAAAAAGTACAAGAACATGATCATAGCCCTCATGGTTTGAAAGTTATGCTCATTTGAAGTTTGGTGATTTTTAGGGTTTTACCATATTTCCAAGTTTCCACAACTTTGCAAATTGTCATGTAATGCATTTTCAAGCCATTCTTTGTACCAATTATGGTCATAAACATAAAATACAATACATGAGAAGCATTTGGATCAAGAGAAATCAAGCAACCCATGGATTGAGTGAAGAATATTTCTCAAAATGCACTTTTGCAAAATCATGAGAAAAGCATGATCCCACTAATTCCAAGCCTCGGGATTAATCTAATGGTGATTAGGGACTCAAAAGGAATCAGAATGTGCACATGAATAGAAGGATGCACGCATAAATCATGAGGTCACACTCTTCATGCATTTTGGAATTTTTGCCTCTCTCACACTCTTCAAGCTGGCATTGCTCATAAAACCCTACACAGGTGTTCATGCTCACATATAAAAGAGAATTGTGCCTTTGAATCACGCAGACACACCCTCATTTTCCATATTCAAAATCTCTTGCACACTTTCATTTTCCTTCGAAACTCTCTCCTCCCTTACTCATTCTCAAAACTCTTTGCATATCATTTCTCCTTGAGGTGTAGGGAACCAGAATAGACCATTCATTCAAGCTATTGTGCAAGTTTAATACCGGTGCATATCAGTTGCAGTTAGTGTCGAATTTCTAGATCCAGGCCATTTCAAGCTCTATCTTGCATTTATTTTGCAAGAAGAGTTTAAAGCAAGTTGATCTGCAGCTTTTGGAAGGCATTCTTGACCTATTTCAAGTTCTGCAAGCTTCAAGTAACATCTCAATTCATAGATCTAGATCTTGATTTTTGTGTGTGTTTATTGATCTATAGGTTGCACTGTTCATTCTGATGTGTTTGCTTTTGAAAATGATTGAGAATTATGAGTGTATGATGGATATTAAGTTTTGAGGTCAGACATGTTTTGCTTCGATTCGTGCTTGGCTTTGCTTGATTGTGAATTTTGACATCATATTCTTGTTTACCATGAGAAATACTGTGGATCTGGATTTTTATATTCGTTTTTGTGCAATTATGTTCTTGAGTTTGAATATTCCGGTGCCAGAGCCCTAGCTCCGGTCACCGGATTCTGGAAATGGTTGAAATAAGTTGAATGAAGAAGATGATGTCTGGTGCGTTGGATGTTGTGATCTGGATGGATGAAAGGATGCCAGCACATTAAAAGGGGAGGGTGTCCCTCACGTGTTTCTGTTTTGCACAATAATGTTAGATGTGTGCCAGTCCACAGTAGTTGCCATGTGCGTATGCTGATGTTTATTGATTGTTTGACTTTATTTGATTAGTTGACTCAATCCTGTGCGTGAGATCAATTCTTTGGCTTGTGTATTTTCCAATTTTAATTTGAATTTCCACCATAATTTTGTGAACCTGCGCTGAGTCCATGGGCTTTTCATGCTATACACACCCCCTCTCTTTCTGGCCCAATATTTTGAACTGAATCCCTTGCTAGTTGCACCCCTGGCTTGTTTCCTTTTTATTTTTATTTCACTTTATTTTCAATTTGATTTCTAATTTTTAAAAATAGTTAGACACTTCTAAAATTCACCAAAAAATTCATGAATGATGCTTTGAGTTTTCTTTAATTTTTGACATTTTTATTTTCCATTTATTTTTATTTTCCACGCTGGAATTAATTTTCACTTTTATTATTTGTTTTTAATTCACTTTAATTACATGTTGACTTGTGGATTTTCTATATTGATCATTAATTTGAGTTTTGAGTTGGTTCTTTTTGCATCTGATTCATATCAGGATGTAGTTTGTTGATGATGTTTCTTCTAATTTTTAGAAACTTGCATGAATATTTAGGAAATTGACTTGAGCATGAAGTTTCAAAACCCTAGTTTGTGTTCATGAGGTCCTTTGACCTAGTTTGCTTTTGATTCTGACTTTTCTCTGTTGGCATGATGTTATCACTTGATTAATGAACACTTGTGTTTAGTTGTGGAATTTTTGAATGAGTTTTTGATTTTATTTGAATTTTCATGTGTGATTGCCCTAGTTTTTGTTTCTTATTGTTGCATGCTTAGCTCTTAGGCTAGGAGGGAACTTGTGTCAACTCCTATAGGATGTTTAGAGTTCTTTTTGTATGAGGATTGATCCCTGGACTTTGATTGGTGTTTGTGCTTTGGAAAGTTTTGTGTTACTTGTCTTTGAAGTTTCTCACAAATGTATGCATGTTCACCTCACCTTCTTTGTTCATTTGCTCTCCATGATGCCTATGCTTGAGTTTGTATGCTTCTTCCCCATGTTTGATCATGCTTCTTAGGCACATTGTAACATGATTAGGTCCCTGGTTTTTAGATGATGCTTATGTCTTGATTTGATGAGCATTTGTTTGTTCTTACACTTATGCACATGTTCACTTCACTTCTCATTCTTGTGATGATTATGATTGAACTTGTATGATCCTTTCTTTGGTATTTTTTGTTGCTTGTACTCATTCTTGTGGTGATGTGATTCTGGTCTTGAGATATATGATGGCTTGTTAGGCTTGAATGATGTGTTTAATCTCATGTATGCTTTCTTCTTTCATAAGTAGTTCATGTTGCCTTGAAATGTCATGCTTGTTCTACTTCCTCTTTGGTTTTGTTTGAGGTATTTTGGTATGTAAATGAGATGAATCACTTCTAGTTGTGGTGTGTGGGATTGATCCTTTGCTTTCTTATACCTCACTTGAGTTTGTTGGGTTTTATCTTGTCATATGTGATTAGTTCAAACCATTTCAGGGGCTCATGGTAAGTGAAGTGTGGATATTATCCACATTTCAATTCTTTATCTCCTCTCTTACTTTGCTTCCTATTTGTTGATATGCCTTATGCCATCTTGTGCTTTAGATCTTCATCTTCCCCCTTTAGAAGCAACTTATCTCCTTTAGAGGAGTAAGTTATTCTCTAACTTCCATCCTCCTCTTTTCTTCTTTTCTATTCTTTTTTCTTTCTTAGGATAGTTTAAACCTCATTAAACTTAGGATCACCTTTGCATGATAACTTTAGGTTTATACTTCCCCTTTAGTTTTTACCTTTGAGATCCTTTTGGTACTCTCTCTCTCATCTTCATACAAAATCATAAAAAACATTAATAATAGTTAAGGTGACCTCTCCCTTTTGTCACTCTCTCAAAGAAAAGCATAAAAAACACTTCTTCATTTTAATTCACAAAATCATTAAAAAATACAAAAAAGTTAGTGAATTTAAATCCCAATCTTAGGAAACAAGTTTGAGGATCTTCCTCGGTAATAAGAACATGTCCTTAGAAAAGGATTTGCCTTCACTTCCTTGTGCCACACTCTTTAAAAAGACTTCTAAAAAACACAATCAAACAATAAGCATCTTTCCATCGGGACTTCTTTTCTCATCACCCTCACTCTTTATGAACGAACTTGCTCTTACTTGTCACTTTGAAAGACGGTAACGCACTCGTCGTTCGAGCCTGCAACACCTGAGCATTGACATAAGCAGTTTAAGCCTTAAGACACAAGCAATATTTTCCACCCCTAGTTAGGGGAACTACAGCGACTCTGATCCTCATTGTCCAGATGAGGTACGTAGGCTGCAGGGTAGGGCCCGTTCAAGCACACTCTTTTATTTTCCCTACATTTTCCTCCTTTCTTTTCTTTTCTCCAGATCCAGTTTTCTTTTCTTTGCAACAACTTTCATTTCTTCACCCTTTGAAAAAATTTCTTTGCAAGCACGGATCTCGTCGGGTACGACGGACGATCTGGGGTGCTAATACCTTCCCAGGTCATAACCGACTCCCAAACCCAGTTCTTTGGTTCGTAGGACCTGTGTCCTTCCTTTTCTTTTCTTCTGGTCTGTGCAGCATTACCATTCCCGTTCCTTCGGGATAAAAATGCATGGCTGCACTACGCCAAAAAGGTTTTTTAACAGCGCATCTTAGACAGCGCTTTTAAAAGAAAGCGCTGTCTAAGGTTAAAATAAAAATAAAACACGGAAAATGTTAAAAAAATATAACGAAAGCGCTGTCTAAGGGGGGGTCTTAGACAGCGCTTTCTAAAAGCGCTGTCTAAGACCCCCCCTTAGACAGCGCTTTTAGAAAGCGCTTTTAAATATAGACCTTAGTCAGCGCTTTTGAGAAAGCGCTGTTTAATGTCTTTCAATTAAAAAAATATTTAAAACCAAAAGCGCTGTCTAAGGGGGGGTTTAGAAAGCGCTTTTGGAAAGCGCTGTCTAAGGCATATCTTAGAAAGCGCTTTCCACAAAAGCGCTGTCTAAGGTCTTATTAAAATTAAAATTCAGACTTCTATTTTCGTTCCTGTTCTTTCTGTTTTCCCTCTCCAGCGATTAAACCTCTCCAGCGAACCCTAACTGCGAACGAGAATACATTGAAAGCATTCAGTTTCAATACCAGAAAGTGTTTGTGTTTGAAGAATCGGTCTCAGTTCTTCAGTTCTACTGCGGTATGTTCATCTCATTCTGCGTTTTGTTCTTCATTTCTCTACTGCGTTTTGTTCTTCAAGCCATTTCAGATTTTGTTCGTCATTTCTATTTGCATATGGTTTCAGGCATTGCAAGGGTTTTTTGAGAATATTTCATTTCTGAAAGTGTTTGAAGAATCCTTCATTTCGGTATGTTCTGCATTTTTTCATTTTTTCATGCTCTGTTATTTAGGGAAATATCAGTATTTGTAAAATACACTGTTGATGCTCAATTGCCAATCCTAACTGAATGAGTAATAAAAATTCTTGTTCTTGTCTTTATGTAAGTGCAAGCATATTTCTTTATCATCTAATATATATGCAAATATGAATACCTTACAATGTCACATTAATTATGAGTACTATTTTTGTGGAATTATTCTACATGTACATCAAGTATTTTGTCCAAATATTTGAATATAAAGTTTAGGCAAGTAATGGGGTCCATTTATAGACTTTTAGATTGAACACATAAGATTTTGGACATGAAACATGGTTTTCCCACATAAAAAGGTAGGTAGGTAGTATTAAATTTCATACATTGTTTTGTTACAGTGTATGTGTCTACTTGACTTTAAACTCTAAATATCATTTTGGATTTAGATGTTCAATATTGTTCAAACTTCATGTTTCCTTAGTGATTATACTTGAAGATTGAATAGGTAGTTTTTTTTCTTTTTAACTGTGAAAGTGTTGTTCATCTCACTTTCATTCTATAGGTATAATTATAGGTATATTGTAATAGAAAAAGTTTGATTCTTGTAATATAAAAAATGAAAGTGATGAGGTAATTAAAGTTGGTATATTGGCGTATCGGATACGTTATTGAAGTTTATATTAACATTGGTTATGTATAGGTTTTTGAAGTTTAAAATGAATTGAACTTTAAAATTGTTAGGATATTCAATGATACTACCTTAGTTATGTATTTTCGTCTGGATTGATTGTTTACTTTAATAAGTAGGAAAACCATGGATAAAACATGGATCTGTGTCGATCGAATGACCAAAGAGTACGAGAGTGGGGTTGCGGAATTCGTTAAGTATGCTGTTCAACACGCTGAAAACCCCAGACGAATGCATTGTCCTTGCTTGCGTTGTTGTTATATTGGTAAGGTTGACGCACATGGATTGAAATCGCATTTGCTGAGGCATGGAATTGATCAAAGTTATCAGTGTTGGATATTTCATGGTGAGAAAATTAACGGGAATGTTGAATCGAGTGGAAAAAGAAATACGACCTATGCTTCATACGACAAAGACACGGAAACATATGATTGTGATCGAGTTGAAGAGATTGTAGAAGCACTGGAAGAAGATCTTCATGATTGTCCTGAAATGTTTGAGAGGATGGTAAGCGATGCAGAGAAACCGTTGTACAAAGGTTGCACTAAATTCTCAAGACTTTCTGCGGTATTAAAGTTGTACAACTTAAAGGCGGGCAATGGATGGTCGGATAAAAGTTTCACAGAGTTGTTGGCCCTTATGAGAGAAATGCTACCGGATGATAATGTTCTTCCTAATCGAACCTATGAGGCAAAAAAAATGTTGTGCTCTATTGGCATGAGCTATGATAAGATACATGCTTGTCCTAATGATTGCATTTTGTTTCGTAACGAATATGCAACGTTAACTGAGTGCCCCAAATGCGGTTTGTCTCGATATAAGAAAAGATTATCTCCCGCAAAAGTCTTATGGTATTTTCCGATAATTCCGAGATTTAGGCGCATGTTTCGTAGTGAAACCGATGCAAGACATCTTACTTGGCATGCAGATGAAAGAATTACCGATGGAAAGTATCGGCATCCGGCTGATTCACCACAGTGGTCGAAGATTGATAATGATTATCCTGAGTTTGGATCAGAAGCAAGAAACCTTCGATTGGCATTATCTACTGATGGAATGAACCCACATGGTCTTCAAAGTATTTCACATACCACATGGCCTGTGATTCTTATGATTTATAACCTACCTCCGTGGCTATGTATGAAGCGTAAGTACATGATGTTATCTATGTTAATCTCTGGGCCTAAACAACCAGATAATGACATAGACATATACTTGACACCTCTGATCGAAGATTTAAAGATTTTGTGGGAGAACGGTGTGGAGGTTTATGATGGATATAGGAAAGAAAGTTTCAATTTGAGGGCGATGTTGTTTGGCACAATTAATGATTTTCCAGCATACGGGAATCTATCTGGGTATAGCATTAAAGTTCAACGTGCGTGTCCTGTTTGTGAAGACGGAACCGATACGATCCGATTGGAACTTTTCCAGAAGAATGTGTTTCTCGGTCATCGTAGATTCTTACATTCTAAACATCACTACCGTGGGTGGAGAAAAGCATTCAATGGAGACACCGAACATCGTAGAGCTCCACCCGCATTGTCAGGTGAACAAGTTTTTGAAAAGGTGAAAGATGTGCGTACTGAGTTTGGCAAGCCTTTTGCACATAAGATTGTGAAAGGTGGGTGGAAGAAAAGGTCGATATTTTTTGAATTTCCATATTGGAAGTCTTTGTACGTGAGACATTTTCTCGATGTTATGCATATTGAAAAAAACGTATTTGAAAGTGTTATCGGTACATTACTCAATATAAAAGGCAAGTCTAAGGATGGCCTTAAAGCAAGGGAGGACATGTTAAAAATGGGAATGAGAACTGAATTAGCACCCGTGAAGAAAGGAAGACGAACATATCTACCACCTGCTGCTTTTACTTTATCTAGAAAGGAGAAAAATTTTTTGTGTAAGTCTCTGAGTGAAGTTAAGGTTCCAGAAGGATACTCATCTGATATCAGAAGACTTGTTTCTATGAAAGACCTAAAGTTGAAGAATTTGAAGACACATGATTGTCACGTTATAATGGAACATTTTCTACCGATCGGTATACGTTCTATTTTGCCAGAAAAAGTAAGAAGTTCCATAACTAAATTGTGTTTTTTCTTTAGGTCAATTTGTAGTAAGGTGATCGATCCCGAGATCTTACCAACACTACAAAAAGAGATTGTAATTACCTTGTGTGAGCTTGAAATGTATTTTCCTCCGTCTTTTTTTGACATAATGGTTCATTTAGTTGTTCATCTTGTGAAAGAGACACAGTTGTGTGGACCAGCTTATATGAGATGGATGTACCCTGCTGAACGGTATATGAAAATATTAAAAGGGTACGTGAAATCCCGAAGTCGACCAGAGGGTTGTATTGTTGAACGATACATTGTTGAAGAAGCTGTTGAGTTTTGTACTGAATATTTGTCTAACGTTCAATCGATTGGACTCCCCAGAGCTCAGATTTTCGACAAAATGGAAGGTAAAAAATTAATTGGGAATAAAATTGTGACAATATCAAGGGATGAACGGGATCAAGTTCATTTGTATGTTCTGCACAATAATAATGAGGTTGAGCCATATGTTGAAATGCACAAGGATGTACTCCGAAGGTTAAATCCGAACAGAAATGAAAATTGGATAGTTATAGAGCACAATCAAAGTTTCATACAATGGTTGAAGGATCATATTTATTTGAAGCGCTCTTCAGATCCTTCTTCGGTAACAGAAAGGTTGAGATGTTTGGCATATGGTCCAAGTTTGCATGTGTTTTCTCATAGCGCATATTCAATTAATGGATACACATTTTATACCAAAGAACAAGATGATAAGAGTACTATGCAAAATAGTGGTGTCACCGTGCTAGCTGAAGCAATGCATATATCAAGCATGAAGGACTTAAACCCCAAATATGCAAATTTGTCATATTTTGGAGTTATTGAGCACATTTGGGTGTTTGATTACGAGAAGTTTCAGATTCCCATCTTTGGTTGCAAGTGGGTGAATAGTAGTGGCATACGAATGGATAAGTCTGGATTTTTGCAAGTTGATCTTACTAGGGTGGGGTACAAAGATGAACCTTTTATTCTAGCATCTCAGGCTAAACAAGTGTTCTATGTGAATGACCCGAAGAGTACAAAATGGTTTATAGTGCTTTTCTCTAACAAAGTGACTGATGATAGCGGTGTCGATCAATGTGATATTGATGTTGAGAATGAGTCATGCATTAGACGGAATGAGTTGAATAGAAATGATGAAGTTGAGGATCTTATACCGGATGAGTCATATATAAGAAACGATCATAATGAGGGAATTTGGATAAATTCATCCGTACGCATTGCTAAGAAACAAGTGATTAATATTCCAACAAAGAAAAGAAAGAGATGTTAGTGACTTAGGTAAATTATCCATGGTTTCTTTATTTTATTTTTTCGATTGTTTTGATTATAAGTTATATGTGATAATGCATGATTTCTTTATTTTTTTGTTTTCAATTGCTTTGATTATAAGTTATATATGATAATGCATGATTTCTTTATTTTTTTGTTTTCAATTGCTTTGATTATAAGTTATATTTGATATTTGATGGTTTCCTTGGTTTATTACAGGTTAGACATGGCTGATGACCAACCTGAGGAAGTTCCTAAAAAAGTATCCGCGGAAGAAGAAATTCGAAGAGGCATCACAGTAATGAGAAGGGTGGTCCAAGGAAGATCTCGAGGCATCATACTAGATGTCTATTGGAGCACCCAGGGACAACTTATAGAACCTAATGGGCATACCTTAACTAGTTTTATCGGTGCACTAGTAAGGAATGAAATTCCCATTACATGTGATGATTGGAGAAACAAAGAGCTGAAAGAGTCCAAAGATAAAATTTGGAGTGAGATAAAGGTACAATCATTTGGCCCTTAATTATACGGTATCAATTATGTTTTTTCAATTACCGATACTAACTATCAATCTGTATGTTTTTCTTAGCGATGTTTTAACATCGAAGAAGAAAGAAGAGGCTTTTGTATGAAATTGGCCGGAAAGCTTCTAAGAGGGTTTCGGACATTTTTATCATCCAAGTTCCTTAAGGATGCGGATGGTAATTTTGTGGATGCGGAGCTTCCCAAAAAATATGAAAGTTTGATATCGGCTGAAGAATGGGAAGCGTTCAAATCCAAAAGACAAGACCCGGTTTTTCAAAGAATAAGTGCTACAAATCGGGAAAGAGCATCAAGTCCCGCATATCCGTACCGAAAAGGACGTGTCGGATATGGACGTTTAGAACAATCCATGGTACGTATTTTTAAATTGCGATAACAAATTTGTTTATCATATATTAGTTTTATCTGATCAAATTGTATGACTTAATGTGTAGCTGCAGAAGGAGGAAAGTTCAGAATCATCTCTTCCTGCACATGTTTTGTGGAAGGAAGCCCGTGTGGGCAAATCTGGGGTTCCTCAAGAAGAAGTTTTACAAGTATACCAGAAATGTGTAAGTATAACATTTTTTCATTAATTGAATAACATTTTTATACACAAATATTTGACAATTGTACGATATTCATTTGATTTTTCAGGAGGAGCTATCTCAGTCTTTATCTCCCGATGATACTAGGAGCATACTTGGTCGGGCATTAGATGTCCCTGAGTACTCTGGTCGGGTGAGGGGTAAGGGATTTGGAGTCACTCCGACCTCCATGAGTATTAAAAAAGGAAAGGCTCCTAGTAATCGGGAGCTTCATGCAAGAATGGAAGCCATGCAAGCTGAGCTTGATGCATTGAGGAGAGAAAGAGAGGCTAGCGCCTCAACAGTATACAGAGATGCTTCGGACAAAGACAGTATCAACTGTACCTTTCAGCCGAACATTCCAGAGGTAATTACATATAATTGTCTTAAATTGAACTATTTTCTTAAATTATGTATTTGACATATATACACATTAACGATTTCTTGTTATTATTGGTTTTAGGGCATTTCCCATTGTCAGCTGTATTTGTCGTCACCATACTATCGGATGGTTGGCAAGGGAAAAGTGCATAACGTTAGCGGAGTATTACTCCACACTAGAGAGCTCCCTGCTGGATGTTTGAAGGTATCAGTTGATATTGCAGTTGAGCCGAATGCAGCATTACCATATCCTAGCGATGATTCGGATGCAACAACGGTGCACGAAGCAGTAGGTTCGTTTGTTGCATGGCCGACAAACCTCATATGCGTAGGATATGAGGTATGATTAAAACTTATGTTAACTTTCCTTGGTATATTCAAAGTTTAAAATTTATGCTTAAAATTTTACTTACATATTTTCCTATGTTAAATAGACTCCCACACAATCCAAATCAAAAGAAACTGCGATTCCACGGCATACCGAGTCCACGGTTTCAAGAAAAGAGGTAATATACAATTATATGACATATATTCATGGAAGTTGTTACATTCTTAATTTTATCTAACTATTTATATGACATGTAGGTTCAAGAAAATGAGGCTAGCAATGCCTCCGCACAACAAAAAAAGGAGGTTAGCAACGCCTCCGCACGGGTACAAAGTTCTGGTGCTAAGAAGTCCGTAGCTAGGAAAAAACCTACCACCAAGTATAGGTCGTGCCTCAGGACATTTCTAGAGATGACCGATATACCGACCGGAGGTGTTCGGACTATACCTATGGAGGTAGGGATTTTCGGCTTTGATTACGAACAAATGATTGGTAATGAGGACTTCATGCAAGTTTTTGGTCGTGAAGAAATCGGCGTCAACGTTGTCAATACATATGTTAGGTAAATTCGGCATACTTTGTTTTATTAATTAAACAACTTATTTTAATGATGTTTACTTTATGTTAATGATGTTTTTATATTAGGTTTTTGTATGACAAATTGATGCGCCCCAATGGTTTGGACGTGTCATTCGGATTCTTAGCACCCGCGACCGTCAACTATACTTTAATGATAAGTAGACCGGATACCGTGACGGAGTACGTTCTTCGGATCCTCGTGGAGAATAAAAATGCGGAGAAGTTGTTTTTTTTACCGTTTAATACCGGGTTAGCATTTCATTCTAAATTCATCTATTATAATTATTTTCCAAGTTACCATCTAACATTTGCCTAATCATTACAGTGGACATTGGTTGTTGCTCGCAATCAATCCTATCCGAGAAATTGTGTATTGTAGACACCCTAAATTTGCCCTCTGGCTTTTCTATCTTTGTCAGCTTTTCGTTTTGCATTCATACGCATTTTGCATACCATTTGCATAAGCTCCTAAGACATGGGATCATGGTCATCAGAGAATTAGGGTTTCACATTCCTATTTGTGGTTATCAGACAAATCCAAGGCTTTGGCTTGCGGCCATCAGTGGTATCATTCTCCTCATGTCGCTGGCTTAGGGTTTATTTCCCTGAAATGGTGATCTTCGAGGATTTCCCGTCCGCAAGGATTATTCACTATGCATCTGGTCCATCATCAGACTATTCCCTCCTTCATCAAGTTATGAGGGTTGATTTCTCAGGCGGTGCATATCCAAAGTCAAATTGTTGTGTGTGTAATTCATCAGATTTATCATGTTGTGATTCATAAGGGGTTTTGGGTCATTTTGTTTGTTGAACAGTTCATTAGTGGCTCGTCTATGGATTTATTTTCCTAGTGTTGAATTCAGATATATTAAACGTGATCCAGGATTTATTCTGTCCGAGGAGGATTAATTCAGAAAGTTGTGTTGTGATTACAAGTTGTTCAGTTACTCAGAAATTTCATCAGAAAAGTTTCGAGAGTGCGTCAGTGACTTTTGATATTGGCTCATGTTCATATCCCCGTCTTTTATTTCTATCAATCTATACCAATTTTCCATAACCATTTCCTTATCCATAAATTCTTCATATTCACCTTTTCTCGTCATTTTCTAATCCAATTTTGATATATGACCATTTTCTTTATCCATTTCCAATCTTCATCCTTTATTTCTAATGTCCATAAACTATTAAACCAAAATAAGCCACCCAAAATTCCTTTTCAATAATCCAAATTCACTTATCCATTTTTGTCTAAAAAACCATTTTTCATTATCCATTACACTTAATTACTCATTTTTAAATATTCATGATTCTTTATCCATAAGCCATTACAATTTCATGTTTTGTTACAAGTTTACAAGATTCACATATTACACACAGAAGAATCCAATTAGAGGCCCATATCCATTTTATTACATCACTCAATTTGCAACACAAAAAGAAAGGCATAAGGACATTTCAATAAATAAATAAAAAAAACTTGCAGCAAGGAGTTTCCCCCATGTACACAACCCGCAATTTACACCAGCCAGAATTGGCCCCACACTATGTCCACACCAATTTCTCACTTCTCATAATTTTCCTGCTACAAACACTCACAAATACAACAAACTGACCCCACCTTAACCAATTTCACACCATACACATCCATAGGAATTTTTCGTACGACTTTTGCAACGCATAACCCGCACTCAATTTCCTCACACACCCGCAACAAACTTCTGGCAGATCACACACTCCAACCGTGACTCAATTCATCGCTCACTCCTCATAACAAACCCACAAAAAATCCACTCACAGCAAAAACCTCTGCATTTTTTCCTCTGCAAACCATTCTCAACAACATTTCTCCTCTTCACTTTTTCTGCGAACAAACACAACAATAACCTTTCTCTACACAAATCCCTTCAAGAAACCGAAACCTACCTATCACTGTTAACCACACCCCAACCTCACCAACAAAATACTCCATCACTCACCTTGATTCTCTCTTGCAAAAACTCACTATCTCATCACCACCGTTCTCTAGACAAACCTGAACCTCAACTCATTCAACCCTTCAATAACAATACAAACACCTCACTCGCCCTTACATCATCTTCATGCAATTCCCACAAGGCCGAACAACAGATAACAAACACACCAAAATCAATTTTTCGTAACAACTCTCACCGCCAGCCCACACACTCTCCAGCACCACATCTCAACGCTAACCTCTCATTCTTCTTGAACCCGCGCACAAAAACTCACACAGCATAAGCACGAATTCCACCTGCAAAACAAAATGGCAGTGTTCAACTTTTCCTTGACATCACACACAGCACCCACACTTTTCTTTCTGGAAAATACACCACACACAACAACATCCACCACCTCCATCTCACCTTCAACACAACCATAGCCCTCTTCATTTCACCACCAACAACAACACTCAGAATCATAAACAAAAGAAGATCTGAGACAGAGACGAAGAAAGTGAAACTCGAACATAACGAGATTGAAAGGTAGAACGAAACACAAACCGTAAGATCCACTTTTTTTTTCTTCAACTTCAATGTGAGCCTTGGAGCAAAAGACCGTTGAGAGATTCAAAGCAAACATACGGTTCTTCGGTTCACCGTAAAAAAAAAGAAGAAGTTGTTTGTGTGATGGTGTCGTAGTCGTCGCGGTCACCGTCGCGATTTCAAAAGCCGAAGAGAGGAGACCGGCGTTTTGCTTTCTCGATGCGAAGTCGAGTAGGAACCCAGAGGTGATCGAGGCTTTTGTTTTGACCAGAGAAGGAAAGGAAGCATCGTGAGAAGGACGTGTTTATGGCGATTGGGTTAGCGCCGTCGTAATGAAGGAGAGAACGAGTTGGGTCTCGTTTCTTTGTGAAGGCTGAGGGAGAAAGGCCATTTGGGAATTGTGAAGCAGAGGACCGTTTCCTCGTTTTTGTGCTTTTGTTTATATTTATTTTTATTTTTTTTTCTTTTTCTTTACTGATTTTCTTTTGTGGTTACTGTTGGGCTAGGCCCACTTGAAGTTGGTGATCAAACCGCAGGTTTGCTAGCATGCGCCCTCCTTGCTGTTGGTGTGGGCTTCCTTGGCCCTTTGAATTCCCCATAGCACCTTCCGATCCAGACTTGCACCCCCTCTCCTGGTGTTGTTGTTGAATTTGGGCTTGAGCCCACTATATTTCTGTTGCCACCCTGTTTTCAGGCGGCTTCTCCCCTTTTCTTTTGTTATTTTCCTTTTCTTTGAATTTATTTAGATTCTTAATATTTTCCATTATATTTTTATTTGTTAAAAATTCTATTATTTAGAATTTTATTAGTTTCATTTAGTTTCATTGTTAAGGTTAACATAACTTTGTTTAATTAATTTTGTGAATAGAATTTTGGATATTAATTTTGGCTAACTTTGATTTTTAATGTTAGCGTAGCTTTGATTTTAGTTTGTTTCGATTTATTTAAGTTTAATTAAATATAATTGTGTCAATTTTGGTTGTAGTTTGTGCTCGTTGTTTTGTAGGCTTATTGTTCGATTTCGGTGATAGCCTTGTGTTGGATTATTCCTTGGACTTGAAGACTTGTCCTGACATCTTGTTAATTTGGGTCCTCTTTATTGGTTGGTTTGAATGCTGGAAGTTTTATCTTGATCTTTATCTGATATCTTGATAATGGACAATTGCGCTCGACTTTTGAATCCGTTCTGGACTTGATACTTCTTCTTGTTTTTTCTTGCACGAATTGAAGAGGCAACGGACCTTCTCCGTTAGGTACCACTGAAACAATTATTTTTCGCACCTCATTCTAGTCCTAATGCTATGTTAGGAGCATGCTTCTGCATCTGGAAGTCCTACTGGTGTAGGCTCTGTTTGTGCATTGTTCGATTACTCCATGTTTCGCATTCCCATCGTCTTATCTTATTTCTTCTTCTTCTTATCTTATCCCTCATTTTCTTTCATTCTCGACTAGAGGTGTGCTTAGGCCATCGTGGAGCTTCTCCTTTCATCTTTCTCTTCTTCTTTTCTTCTCCTTCATTAGGATAGAAACCTCACTAACCTAGGACCATCCGAGCATGTGAATATTAGGATTAGACTTTTCCCGTTAGCTTTTCACCTTTTGTGATCCCTTTGGTGCTTTCTCTTCTCATCTTCAAACTCCATTCTAATTCACTTAATAAATGTTGAGTACTTTCATGTGACATGAGACTTTGCTATGAGATACTTGCACGCGTTCCATTTCGGGGCGAGGTGTGAGTCATCACTCGTGGTGGATAGGTCTTAACATGAGTACCTCACAAAGAAAAGCTAAAAAACACTTCTTAATCAAAACCACAAAAACACTTAATAATGATAATAGGTTAGTGTGCTTGAGCCTTCACTTGTGGGACTAGCTTTGGGGATTTCCTCCATAGATAGGTGTGCCTCTTGCGCATTCCATTTCGGGATGATGTGAGATGTACATTTCCCATTGAGTAAGACTTGGGTACACTTACCTATGCAAACTTTCACTCATAAAAGCTTCTAAAACACATAAAACAAACAGTAAGCGTCTTTCCTTCGGGAATTCTTTTCTCATCTCCTTCGCTCCGTACGCGAACTTGCTCCTACTTGTCATTTTGCAAGACGGTTACGCACTCGTCGTCCGAGCCTGCAACACCTGAGCAATGGCATAGGCAGTTCAAGCCTTAATCCACAAGCAATTTCTTTTTTACCCCTAGTTAGGGGAACTACGGCATCTCTGATCCTCATTATCCTGATGAGGTACGTAGGCAGCGGGGTAGGGCCCGTTCGAGCACAATCTTTATTTTCCCTACATTTTTCCTTTTCATTTCTTTTTCAGTTCCCTTTTCTTTTCTTTTATCCAGTTCAGTTCACCTCTTTTGCTGCAGTTTTCATACCCTCACCCTTTGAAACAGTTTCTTTTGCAAGCGTGGATCCCGTCGGGTACGGCGGACGATCTGGGTGCTAATACCTTCCCAGGTCGTAACCGACTCCCGAACTCAGTCTCTTTGGTTCGCAGGACCTGTGTCCTTCCTCTTTCTTTCTTCTGGTTTGTGCAGCATTACCATTCCCTTTCTTCGGGATAAAAATGCCTGGCTGGCGACTCTATTCTTTTTCCGCGCCACTTTCGCGTTTGTATCAGGATGGAAATCCTGGGAGCGACAGCTGGCGACTCTGCTGGGGAAAAAAAAAACCAGAATCTCTGGTTCCCTGTGAGTCTCTCCTAGCGCTTGTGTGTTGCTGTTTCATTGGGTGATGTTTGTTTGCTGTGGTTTGTTGTATATTATTGTTGTTTATTTACAGCTTTATTTACAGTTTTCAGTATTTATTTTCCGCATCATATATCATACTGGACTGTCTGGACTGGTTTTCTGTTTGGTGGGCTCGGGTGATACTGTTTCTGAGAGATAAGCCAAGTACCCGGCTTGAGTGCACCCTAGGATTAGAGTGGACATATTGTACTCACATGTGGCATGATGAGTGGCGATGTGTTTCACGCCCAGATTGCGACCGTCTTGGAAATATCTTGTGTGGGGATTTCCTCCACTTCGGGATAGGACCTTGATAGTTATGTGCATCTGGGGACCGATCACTGAGAACCTTGTGGAAACATCCCTCTTTAGTGATGACAGTGGCAGCCCACATTTTGTGGGAAACCCATTCGCATCCGAGGGCCCACTTGGGACTTGCATAGGATGGCCTTGTTTCCCGGACTCAGCTGAGGCCTCCCTGCGTAGTACATAATGCCAAACCGATTCCCTGATTTGGTCATGAGCCATTTCTCGAAAATGGTGAAAGTATTATTGCTATTCGGCTTTGAGAGTCCGTGATGTTTGACCCGGAGCCTACCAGTGAGATTGGGAGGGGTTTACAGGTTTGCAGGAACCCATGACCTCAACATACACTCATTACCAGTGCAGTCTTCTGTTTTGATCCGGTCACTATGATCCCGAAGTTCTTAATCTTTGGTTCTGGATTATCATCTATGGAGACCTTGTGGTTACAGACACTCGATTCTTGGCTCAGTATTCCAGATTCCAGGCAGTTTCCAGCTGTGGTCCCATGTCTTTGCATCTTTGCATCATCATATTGCATTTTGCATTTGCATCTGCATTGCATTTCCTTCTTCCAGTGAGCTCATCCTTCCTCTTTTGTCCATGACCAGCCAGCTGATTTCTCGGTACTCAGTTTGAACAAGTGGTGACCGTTGGAAGACGACAGTGTGTGAAGCTAGACTGAACAGTGTCAAGAACTAAGAAAGGGTCAGATTTGAAGCTGTCAGTAGCTATGTCAGAGAGCAACCGTCAGAGTGTTGAGTTTCCGCCTGGTTTCACTTCGATGACCAATCCTTTGTATGGTCTATCTCCTGATGAGGATCTTCCACAAGTGAACAACCTTACTCAAGCTCAGCCTGCACAAACCCCGATCGTGAATCAGAGTGTACCTGAACCATCTGTTGTCCGAGGTGGACCTTCATCTTCTTCTGATTCCACGGATTATCAGAGTTTCGCTTTCCCTATGCCGAACTTCCAAGGGGCAATCCCTCTTGTGAAAGCCAAGGATTCACAAGCTATTGATCCTGCTGAAAGGTTTCGTGTGTTGGAGGAGCAATTCAAAGCCTTAACGGATCCTGATGCCTTTGGTTTTGATGCTCTAAACCTGTGTTTGGTGCCTGGTCTTGTCATACCTCCAGATTTCAAAACTCCGAAGTTTGAGAAATACACTGGTGTCAGTTGCCCGAAGCGTCATTTGGTGATGTTCTGTAGAAAAATGACTTCTCATGCCCGCAACGATAAGCTGATGATTCACTGCTTTCAGGACAGTTTAAGTGGGGCATCTTTAAGTTGGTACATGGATTTGGAAAGTAGTCGTATCCGATCTTGGAATGATTTATCCAGAGCTTTCGTAAAGCAATACCAGTACAATGTGGACATGGCGCCCAGTCGCATGCATTTGCAGAACCTATCTCAGAGAACTGGTGAATCTTTCAGAGAATATGCACAACGGTGGAGAGAATTGGCAGCCCAAGTGCAACCACCACTTTCAGACAGAGAATTAGTGGACCTGTTCGTGGGCACGTTGCAAGGAACGTACTTGGAAAGAATGAGTAGTATTTGGACATCAAGCTTCTCTGATTTGATAAAAGTTGGAGTACGCATCGAAAGCCTGCTCAAAAGTGGAAAGATCCAAGACTCTTCGAATATCCCAGCTGGTGAATCTATTGTTAGCTCCCAAGAGGAAGAATGGTATGACGCCAGTGCAGTCATGGCTAATATCGAATATTCTAGACCAACATCTTCTCAGAGATCATTTATTCCCGTGTCTGGATACTCTTATGGGCATTCGGAAATGCTTGGAGCATCGTATCAGAAACCTTGGACCCCTCCTCGTCCAAATCTGCAAGCTCAAGGTCGAAGACCTCAGAATCAACTTCCGAGCCAGCCTAGGCCTCGCAACAATCTGGAAAGAAGGAATGCTCCTCTTCATCCAGTTCCCATGGCGTATAGTGAACTATTGCCACATCTAATTCAGAGCTCATTGGTGGTTCCTAAGCCTCTCAAGCCGTTTCCAGAACCGTACCCTCCAGGGTACAATCCTCATGAGCAGTGTGGGTATCACGGTGGATCGATGGGGCATTCAACTGAAGATTGCAAAGCTTTTCAGGCCAAAGTACAACAGTTGATCGATAAGGGCTACATATCCTTTCCAGAAGGAAGCTTGGTTGTGCACGTCAGCCTCTCACCTGATTGAGTTCAAAGACTTTGGAGGAGCGTCTCCTAATTTCAGTGGCTCAGACAAGAAGATGTCATCAGAGTTGGTGATCATTGTATCCTTTTATCATTTGCATTGTAGTTTCTTTCCTGTTAGCAGCTACTTGTCTTTTAAGCATTGTTGTTTTAAATGGTAATGTTAATGTAATGATCTTGCACTTTTTGAATCAATTATGTCGCATTCGCTCATGTTTCTTTACTTGCATTGAAAAAAAAAAAAAAAATATTGCATCCATTTACCTCCCATTTATTTCACTGTTGTTTAGCAGGTTTGAGGGAGGATGATGACAACTGAATACCCATAATTGTTCAAAGTATGCTTTCGGTTTAGAACCTGCTGACGATGTACAGGCATTGTTTAAATTCCCAAACACCGGAGATATAAGGGAGATAGACCCTCGTCAACCCCTTTGAGCCTTGAAGTAGGAGTTTCTTTTCTAAACGGAAAAAACCCTCACAATTCAACCGGGGCAGGGTAGTCATCAGTTAATTTGACTGAGCGTTCAAATTTCCAAAGGAGTGTGCATCCGAGGATCCATTACCTTTCATTCATTACACCTCAAGAGGTCAAGAGATGTGAAACCACAATGGTTATCCCTCACCATCAAAGGAATGAGGCAGTCACAACCCTTTCAGCAAGTCAGACAAACCAGTGTCACACGATTTGTTCAAAAAAATCAATAAAAAAAAAGAAATAAAGCCCGCTAAGTCGAAAAAAGTGAAAACAAATGACTTAGACAAAAGTTAGGGCATCCCGCTGGACTTCGAAATCGAAAAATTCAAAAAAAAAAAAGAATCAGTCCAGGCAAAAATTAGGGAGTAAAAAATCAGAAAGAAAAATCTTCCATTAGAACAAAGTCGTGTGACCAGACACAAAGTCAGAAGGGGTGGTTGTTACTCCAAGAAACCTCACGGGTGCTCAAAACGTCAACGTCATTGGTTCCTCAACCATTACAAAACCCTTCCGAGAAGCGAGCGCTTAGGACAAATTAGCTGAATATAGGACTGAAGAACATCAAGGAGAATGGGTGGGCACATATAAACTTTGAGCCATAAATCTTTCTTTCGAAAACCGTGAACCAGACCACGTCATAACCTTTGAAAGTCCTAATTGAATCAGGTTCAGTTCTGAAAGCATACTACGACAAGGTTGCGTAAACTGACTCCTAACGGTTTGCTAACTCAGCACTACGTTTGGATTAATCGTCCATTCGTCACACACTGTCACAACATTCAAAATAATAAATTTTCAAAACTTGCATGTGCACTGCAATTACCATTTGTAAATGAACAGTTTTAATTGCAAGTCAGTTTGTGACACCAGGGAAGTTCCTACAAAGAACAATCATGAGGGAACTTGATCATTCGACAATGATAGTCAGAAATCAAGAGCATCTTGTAGGCCTATGAATCAAGGGGCATGTTATCCGGTGGTTTTGTCGACCAAGGTATCCGTCAGACTTAAAGCAAGTTCCCATAGCATCAGTTGATTGAGGAACATCTTTCAAAATCAGTTGATCAGAGCTGAATCTACCAAACAGGGGCAGGCCACCCGGATTTCCTGTTGACCAAGGATATATTCTTCCAATCCTCAGTCAGAATGAGTCAAGTCGCTTTCACGCTCATACCGGGGCAAGACACTTCCAGAGATCACTAAGTGCAACTCTCCTCATGAGAGCATCCAAGTCCGCCATGATGGAAATTGGATAATCAGTGACAGTCTGTTCAGAGACTCACCCATACTGGGGTAACTTTAGCTACACAGAGCAAGTTATATCATTGATCTTCGAGTTCAAGATGAGTATCGGGAAATCGTGTTACCCACCGTCGCCTTTGTCACCCTTCTCAATCAGAAGCCTTGTCATAAGACCTTTCTTCCCAGCCTTGGGAGCATTTCTAGCTTTTCATAAGCATTGCATAAATAATTTGCATACGTTATTCATGCCGCATCTCTAGAGCATATGCATCATATTTGCATCAAGCATAACCCCCTACAACATCAGATCTCATCCAGGGCCCCGTAACCCTAACTTATCAACCTTTCAAAGTCCAGTTCTCGTCTGGCAAACCGTTTCTAAGTCCAGTTCTCGTCTGGCAAAACTTTTCAAAGTCCAGTTCTCGTCTGGCAAACCAACCCAAAGTCCAGTTCTTGTCTGGAAAACCAATTTCAAATACCAATTCTCGTTTGGTAGGCGAATCTTTTAACCAGTTCTCGTCTGGTCACCTTTTCATCTAACCTGTTGAACGCCAGTTCGCGTCTGACAGTCTTTCCTTTTTCAGAGTCAATTCTCGTTTGACAATGAACCCAAGGAGTCAGTTCTCGTCTGACGACTTATTCTTTGCCCATCAGTTCTAGTATGTTGGCCTACCTTCAATAAACCGGTTCTCGTCTGGTAATTCACCATTTAAGTCCAATTGATTGGCAACCAAAAACAAAATATCTCTTAACCCTGGCCTTACGCCTAACCATCCTTGTTTCATCTCCCGTGATTTTTATCATCATATCCTTAGCATCATGAACATACGTATGCATCTTGCATCGCATCTTCATACTGCATGGTTTCCGTTTCTTCATGTGGAGCAGAATTGTTACAAGACGTAATCTGGGGCAATTATCTCAAGACTTGTTGAATTTCTGCGAGAGTTTGAAGACACTGGGGCAATTTTGAACGCCAGGTCTTCTGTAAAATCCTCTGAAGAAATCTTTTTCATAGACGATGCAATCTGAGGAAATTTGAAGAGTAAAAGGATGCTTGTGCACTCTGGATAATCAGTATGCAACTGTTGAGCTCAGAAGTTTGAAACGTTGTGTTAATTCTCAGGGAATGTCTGGTATTTATTTTACCAGCAGGGCATTGGAAGTTTATTTCTTCCCCGAGCATAAAGATCTTCTTTCAGCCGACAAGGTTTGTTCGTGAGGATTTGGTTAATCTCATTCAGTCAAAATCAAATTTTCATTGGCATATCTTCCCAACACAGTCGTCATACTATACTTGGGGCATATTTTAACTTACTTGATTCTCCAGCAAAGTCTCTCCTCAGCAGAGCATTGCCAAATATGTTTCTCCGTCAGTCCAGAAGGTTGACACATCCCCAGCTGAGTTGGAACAGATGATAACCCTAGCAGAACTCCAAGGCTAATTGAATCGTTCTCATCCCCAAGCGGACTTATCTTTCCACAGTGAAGTTTTCCCAACAGGCAGCTGAAGGCCTTGCTTCCCCACAGAGTTAGAATTGTCAGAATTCTTTCCCCAGCTAAGGAATTGTCAGAGCATCTTTCCCAGCCAAGTCTGAAGATGATTCTTCCCCACAGAGTTCATATTGGATTTTCACTTCTGTCAGTGAAATGCTCCCCAGCAAAGTTGCCATACTGGTGGTCATTTGATGATGCAGTCAGGTATATATCACCCCAGTCAGAGATGGGTAGTCAGACCTCTAGACTTATCTTCCCCTGCAGAGTTGTAACTCTCGGTGGCCAATCAGGCATTTGTCTACCGCTCGTCTGCGTTTGTCAACACTCGTCTGTGTTATCTCTAAGCAGAGTTATCCCCAGCAGTGATATATCATGCTTTATTGCTGCTCGTCTGCATCTTTCAACACACGTCTGCGTTAGCTCTGTGGTATTGCTCGTTTTCTTTCCCCAGTAGAGTCTATATCTACTAACACTCGTCTGTGCTCGTATCTTTATTTGATGCTCATCCTCTTTCAGCACTCGTCTGTGCCTTTTCCTCAGCAGATTCCTCTTTATTTGAGGTATTCCCCAACACTCGTCCGTGCTAGCATTTTTATTTGATGACCGTCCGCAGCTCTCGGCACTCGTTCATGTTTATTAGTCTTTGAAGTTTTTTTCCCCAGCGAAGTTTCCTGTACTCGTCTGTGCGCGTATCTTCATTTGGTGCTCGTCCGCATCCCTGCAGCACTCGTCCGTGCATTTTATTTTCGATTCCTCTTTATTTGAGGCATATCCCCAAGAAAGTCGCCAGTACTCGTCCGTGCTCGCATCTTTATTTGATGCTCGACCGCATCTCTTAGCACTCGTACGTGCTTGTTACTCCTTTGAAGATTGCTCGTCCGCATCCTTCGACACTCGTCCGTGCCTAATACTTATCTAGTGCTCGTCTGCACGCCCCGACACTCGTCTGTGTTTGGAATTTTCTTTTGAAGATCGTCTGAAGTAAGCTGATACTCGTCTGTATCTTTTCTGACACTCGTCTGTGTTAGATTGTTCCCTATTGAAGATTCCAATGCTCGTCTGTGTTGGATTTCTGGTATTCGTCTATACCAGTGATTGATACTCATCCGTATCATTATTAGAAGCACTCGTCCGTGTTTCTTGGATCATCGTCCGGTACTCGTCTGTATCGTCGACTTATGACACTCGTCCGTGTTTCTTTGATGATCATTCCAATGCTCGTCCGCATTGAAGAGGTTGAAAACCCTGACGGTGGGATTAAAACGTCAAAACCATTTCCGGAACCTGGGTAAGGGTTATCCGAAGAAGACTCGTCCGTCTTATTCCAATTATCTGCGTAAGGATTCGTGACGAGGATTCGTCTATCCTAGTTGCATGTCTATCCCACAGACTTATATGCATTTCCGGAACCTGCGTAAGGGTTATCCGAAGAAGACTCGTCCGTCTTATTCCACTTATCTGCGTAAGGATTAGTGAAGGAGATTCGTCTATCTCAGGTTATTTTGAAGATTCTTAAGGGCTCGTCCGCTCTCTGCACCTGGCGTTACAAGTCATTTGAAGACTCGTCTGTCAAAGGGTTCTTATTACCAGATATCAGTTTCAGCTTGGAAGAAGCTCGTCTGCTTTTTCTCTTCTTCATATCCCCAGAGCGTCATCTGGTTGGGTTTATTTCCCATTTTTGCATTCTTCGTCAGAGTGCAAATTTTCGGGGTCTTTTTTGGTATTCAATCACTGTTTATCTCGAACGTCTGATAGTCGTTGCTCTCATCCTTTTCGGATTAACAGTTGATTGAATAGGGGCAGCTGTAGACACCCTAAATTTGCCCTCTGGCTTTTCTATCTTTGTCAGCTTTTCGTTTTGCATTCATACGCATTTTGCATACCATTTGCATAAGCTCCTAAGACATGGGATCATGGTCATCAGAGAATTAGGGTTTCACATTCCTATTTGTGGTTATCAGACAAATCCAAGGCTTTGGCTTGCGGCCATCAGTGGTATCATTCTCCTCATGTCGCTGGCTTAGGGTTTATTTCCCTGAAATGGTGATCTTCGAGGATTTCCCGTCCGCAAGGATTATTCACTATGCATCTGGTCCATCATCAGACTATTCCCTCCTTCATCAAGTTATGAGGGTTGATTTCTCAGGCGGTGCATATCCAAAGTCAAATTGTTGTGTGTGTAATTCATCAGATTTATCATGTTGTGATTCATAAGGGGTTTTGGGTCATTTTGTTTGTTGAACAGTTCATTAGTGGCTCGTCTATGGATTTATTTTCCTAGTGTTGAATTCAGATATATTAAACGTGATCCAGGATTTATTCTGTCCGAGGAGGATTAATTCAGAAAGTTGTGTTGTGATTACAAGTTGTTCAGTTACTCAGAAATTTCATCAGAAAAGTTTCGAGAGTGCGTCAGTGACTTTTGATATTGGCTCATGTTCATATCCCCGTCTTTTATTTCTATCAATCTATACCAATTTTCCATAACCATTTCCTTATCCATAAATTCTTCATATTCACCTTTTCTCGTCATTTTCTAATCCAATTTTGATATATGACCATTTTCTTTATCCATTTCCAATCTTCATCCTTTATTTCTAATGTCCATAAACTATTAAACCAAAATAAGCCACCCAAAATTCCTTTTCAATAATCCAAATTCACTTATCCATTTTTGTCTAAAAAACCATTTTTCATTATCCATTACACTTAATTACTCATTTTTAAATATTCATGATTCTTTATCCATAAGCCATTACAATTTCATGTTTTGTTACAAGTTTACAAGATTCACATATTACACACAGAAGAATCCAATTAGAGGCCCATATCCATTTTATTACATCACTCAATTTGCAACACAAAAAGAAAGGCATAAGGACATTTCAATAAATAAATAAAAAAAACTTGCAGCAAGGAGTTTCCCCCATGTACACAACCCGCAATTTACACCAGCCAGAATTGGCCCCACACTATGTCCACACCAATTTCTCACTTCTCATAATTTTCCTGCTACAAACACTCACAAATACAACAAACTGACCCCACCTTAACCAATTTCACACCATACACATCCATAGGAATTTTTCGTACGACTTTTGCAACGCATAACCCGCACTCAATTTCCTCACACACCCGCAACAAACTTCTGGCAGATCACACACTCCAACCGTGACTCAATTCATCGCTCACTCCTCATAACAAACCCACAAAAAATCCACTCACAGCAAAAACCTCTGCATTTTTTCCTCTGCAAACCATTCTCAACAACATTTCTCCTCTTCACTTTTTCTGCGAACAAACACAACAATAACCTTTCTCTACACAAATCCCTTCAAGAAACCGAAACCTACCTATCACTGTTAACCACACCCCAACCTCACCAACAAAATACTCCATCACTCACCTTGATTCTCTCTTGCAAAAACTCACTATCTCATCACCACCGTTCTCTAGACAAACCTGAACCTCAACTCATTCAACCCTTCAATAACAATACAAACACCTCACTCGCCCTTACATCATCTTCATGCAATTCCCACAAGGCCGAACAACAGATAACAAACACACCAAAATCAATTTTTCGTAACAACTCTCACCGCCAGCCCACACACTCTCCAGCACCACATCTCAACGCTAACCTCTCATTCTTCTTGAACCCGCGCACAAAAACTCACACAGCATAAGCACGAATTCCACCTGCAAAACAAAATGGCAGTGTTCAACTTTTCCTTGACATCACACACAGCACCCACACTTTTCTTTCTGGAAAATACACCACACACAACAACATCCACCACCTCCATCTCACCTTCAACACAACCATAGCCCTCTTCATTTCACCACCAACAACAACACTCAGAATCATAAACAAAAGAAGATCTGAGACAGAGACGAAGAAAGTGAAACTCGAACATAACGAGATTGAAAGGTAGAACGAAACACAAACCGTAAGATCCACTTTTTTTTTCTTCAACTTCAATGTGAGCCTTGGAGCAAAAGACCGTTGAGAGATTCAAAGCAAACATACGGTTCTTCGGTTCACCGTAAAAAAAAAGAAGAAGTTGTTTGTGTGATGGTGTCGTAGTCGTCGCGGTCACCGTCGCGATTTCAAAAGCCGAAGAGAGGAGACCGGCGTTTTGCTTTCTCGATGCGAAGTCGAGTAGGAACCCAGAGGTGATCGAGGCTTTTGTTTTGACCAGAGAAGGAAAGGAAGCATCGTGAGAAGGACGTGTTTATGGCGATTGGGTTAGCGCCGTCGTAATGAAGGAGAGAACGAGTTGGGTCTCGTTTCTTTGTGAAGGCTGAGGGAGAAAGGCCATTTGGGAATTGTGAAGCAGAGGACCGTTTCCTCGTTTTTGTGCTTTTGTTTATATTTATTTTTATTTTTTTTTCTTTTTCTTTACTGATTTTCTTTTGTGGTTACTGTTGGGCTAGGCCCACTTGAAGTTGGTGATCAAACCGCAGGTTTGCTAGCATGCGCCCTCCTTGCTGTTGGTGTGGGCTTCCTTGGCCCTTTGAATTCCCCATAGCACCTTCCGATCCAGACTTGCACCCCCTCTCCTGGTGTTGTTGTTGAATTTGGGCTTGAGCCCACTATATTTCTGTTGCCACCCTGTTTTCAGGCGGCTTCTCCCCTTTTCTTTTGTTATTTTCCTTTTCTTTGAATTTATTTAGATTCTTAATATTTTCCATTATATTTTTATTTGTTAAAAATTCTATTATTTAGAATTTTATTAGTTTCATTTAGTTTCATTGTTAAGGTTAACATAACTTTGTTTAATTAATTTTGTGAATAGAATTTTGGATATTAATTTTGGCTAACTTTGATTTTTAATGTTAGCGTAGCTTTGATTTTAGTTTGTTTCGATTTATTTAAGTTTAATTAAATATAATTGTGTCAATTTTGGTTGTAGTTTGTGCTCGTTGTTTTGTAGGCTTATTGTTCGATTTCGGTGATAGCCTTGTGTTGGATTATTCCTTGGACTTGAAGACTTGTCCTGACATCTTGTTAATTTGGGTCCTCTTTATTGGTTGGTTTGAATGCTGGAAGTTTTATCTTGATCTTTATCTGATATCTTGATAATGGACAATTGCGCTCGACTTTTGAATCCGTTCTGGACTTGATACTTCTTCTTGTTTTTTCTTGCACGAATTGAAGAGGCAACGGACCTTCTCCGTTAGGTACCACTGAAACAATTATTTTTCGCACCTCATTCTAGTCCTAATGCTATGTTAGGAGCATGCTTCTGCATCTGGAAGTCCTACTGGTGTAGGCTCTGTTTGTGCATTGTTCGATTACTCCATGTTTCGCATTCCCATCGTCTTATCTTATTTCTTCTTCTTCTTATCTTATCCCTCATTTTCTTTCATTCTCGACTAGAGGTGTGCTTAGGCCATCGTGGAGCTTCTCCTTTCATCTTTCTCTTCTTCTTTTCTTCTCCTTCATTAGGATAGAAACCTCACTAACCTAGGACCATCCGAGCATGTGAATATTAGGATTAGACTTTTCCCGTTAGCTTTTCACCTTTTGTGATCCCTTTGGTGCTTTCTCTTCTCATCTTCAAACTCCATTCTAATTCACTTAATAAATGTTGAGTACTTTCATGTGACATGAGACTTTGCTATGAGATACTTGCACGCGTTCCATTTCGGGGCGAGGTGTGAGTCATCACTCGTGGTGGATAGGTCTTAACATGAGTACCTCACAAAGAAAAGCTAAAAAACACTTCTTAATCAAAACCACAAAAACACTTAATAATGATAATAGGTTAGTGTGCTTGAGCCTTCACTTGTGGGACTAGCTTTGGGGATTTCCTCCATAGATAGGTGTGCCTCTTGCGCATTCCATTTCGGGATGATGTGAGATGTACATTTCCCATTGAGTAAGACTTGGGTACACTTACCTATGCAAACTTTCACTCATAAAAGCTTCTAAAACACATAAAACAAACAGTAAGCGTCTTTCCTTCGGGAATTCTTTTCTCATCTCCTTCGCTCCGTACGCGAACTTGCTCCTACTTGTCATTTTGCAAGACGGTTACGCACTCGTCGTCCGAGCCTGCAACACCTGAGCAATGGCATAGGCAGTTCAAGCCTTAATCCACAAGCAATTTCTTTTTTACCCCTAGTTAGGGGAACTACGGCATCTCTGATCCTCATTATCCTGATGAGGTACGTAGGCAGCGGGGTAGGGCCCGTTCGAGCACAATCTTTATTTTCCCTACATTTTTCCTTTTCATTTCTTTTTCAGTTCCCTTTTCTTTTCTTTTATCCAGTTCAGTTCACCTCTTTTGCTGCAGTTTTCATACCCTCACCCTTTGAAACAGTTTCTTTTGCAAGCGTGGATCCCGTCGGGTACGGCGGACGATCTGGGTGCTAATACCTTCCCAGGTCGTAACCGACTCCCGAACTCAGTCTCTTTGGTTCGCAGGACCTGTGTCCTTCCTCTTTCTTTCTTCTGGTTTGTGCAGCATTACCATTCCCTTTCTTCGGGATAAAAATGCCTGGCTGGCGACTCTATTCTTTTTCCGCGCCACTTTCGCGTTTGTATCAGGATGGAAATCCTGGGAGCGACATGTATTATCTTGACTCGTTAGGAAATGATTGGACAACATACCCGGTTATGAAGGACCTAATTGACACGTAAGTGAGAATGTTCAAAATTTTTCTTAGTTTATGTGAATTGTTCTAATTGCTTCATTTTTATTTTATTAGCGTCCTACAAGCTTTTCGTGCCCAACGAGTTATCCAGACCTCAAGGAGGGGCGCCAACTCCATTTCATGGATTAAAGTGGCGGTATATTTTTAATTACCGCGTTTTTTATTATATTAGTGATGACTACACTTGATAAAACTTAGGATTTATAATTCATATTTTTTTTTCATATGTAGTGTCCTCTTCAACGTAATGAAATAGATTGCGGGTATTTCATGTTGAGGTTTATGCGAGATACTCTCATGTTGGGCCGATTAGAGATTCCCACCGATGTATGTATTTCTAACTTATGAGTTATTTTTATATTTACACATATCTCATATAATTAAATAGTTGGAATTAATTCAAAATATGTTATATTATTATGTAGTACTTTGATGAATTCAAGTGTGCATCTTATACAAAGGATCAAGTGGACGAAATCAAAGAGGAGTGGTGTCAATACATGATAGAGCTCAAAGTGTGTAATTAATGTGTACATTTGTAGTAGTATATGTAATGACTTATAAATGTAAACATAAATTTGTATATATTTTGATACATTTATGGCAAATTTGGTTTGAATTGGTTTGAATTGGTTAGCCAAATTTTGGTAAAAAAAGGCCAAAATGGCATATATAAAATGTGATTATTGTCTGAAAAAATCTGGTTGAAAATAGGTACCAATTCTGGTTTATAAACCTGGAAAAAATGTGGTTACAAACAAATCCTACAAAAAATTTCGTATACCTTAGACAGCGCTTTTGGCAAAAGCGCTGTCTAAGGGGGGGATTAGAAAGCGCTTTAGGCAAAAGCGCTGTCTAAGGGGGGGCTTAGACAGCGCTTTGTGAAAAGCGCTGTCTAAGGTATACCTAAAAAAATTAAAATAGGAGGGGCTTAGACAGCGCTTTTGGCCAAAGTGCTGTCTAAGGTAGGGGGCTTAGACAGCGCTTTTGAAAAGCGCTGTCTAAGGTGTACCTAAAAAATTTAAATTAAGAGGGTCTTTTAAAGCGCTTTTGGCCAAAGCGCTGTCTAAGGGTGGGGGATTAGACAGCGCTTTTCACATTTTAAAAAGCGCTGTCTAAACCTTTAGCAGCGGAGGTTTAGACAGCGCTTTAAAGCGCTGTCTAAGGCTAAAAAAAGCGCTGTCTAAGGTCTTGTTTGTTGTAGTGATGGCGACTCTACCTCTTTTCCGCGCCACTTTCACGTTTGTACCAGGATGAAAATCCAGGGAGCGACAGCTGGCGACTCTGCTGGGGATCGAACCCAGAATCTTTGGTTTCCCCTTGAGAGTCAATCCTAGCGCTTGCGTGTTTCTGTTTCTTTGGATGTTGATTTTTTTGCTACTGTGTGTATATTTTGCTGTTGTTTATTTACAATTTTATTTACAGCTTTATTTACAGTTTTCAGTATTTTATTTTCATGCATCATATATTATACTGGACTGTCTGGACTGGTTTTCTGTTTGGCGGGACTTGGGTGTTACTTGTGTATGGTGAGATGAGACTAGCCAAATACCCGGCTTGAGTGCACCATAGGATTTAGCGTGGATAATCACTTTGGCCATATGTCATCTTGTCATGGGGTATTAGTGCGTTCACACCCAGATTCGCGACCGTCTTGGAAATGTCTTGATATAGGGATTTTCCCTACTTCATTTCATAACCTTGATAGTTATGTGCGGCAGGGGACCGATCATTGAGAACCTTTGCGGAAACAACCCTCTCCAATGGTGACAGTGCCAGACCACATTTTGTGACAAACCCATTCGCACCCGAGGGTCCACTAGGAACTCGCATAGGATGGCCTGGTTCTTTTATATGAACTCAGTTAAAAGCATATGGTCTTATGACGATAGTATTGTACCCTTCAGGATGAATGTACTATTGTTTCTCAATTTCAGTGCTTGAAGCTAGGGACTTATAAGGGATGCTTGTTTTCCCGGACTCGCGCTGAGACCTCCCTGAGTAGTACATAATGCCAAACCGATTCCCTGATTTGGTCATGAGCCATTTCTCGGAAATGCTGAAAGTATTATTGTTATTCGGCTTTGAGAGTTCGTGATGTTTGATCCGGAGCATACCCGTGAGATTGGGAGGGGTTTACAGGTTTGCATGAACCCTTTAACCTCATCATACCCACTGCTAGTACAATCTTATGTGTTAATCTGATATTTTGACCTTTGGAGTTCTTGATCTAGATGGTTTGGTAGTTCAATCTGAGGATATTTGTGACTCATCCAAGTTTATATGGGCTGTTATTCAGAGGACTTATAGTTTGTGATCACTTGACTCTTGCAAACAGTACCCAGACAATTCCAGATTGATCATATTTGCCTTGCATTTGCATCTGCATCATATCATAGCATCCTTAATATCTTAGTGTTTTCATTTTTCAGGTTATATTTACACACCATGTTCTGGTATCTGTTAGCTTCTCACATCCAGATGGCAAGCATCACAGCTCTCAAAAAGAACAATGCACATTACACATTTCCACAACCAGAGGTGAAGAAACTACACCAACTGAAGGGTCTGATGAATGACAAGATTCTAGGAGATTTCAGGGTCAGATTTGGGCAGATTCTCAGGTATATGGACAAGCCAACAGAAGACCAAAGGGATAGCATTCATACTCTACTTTAGTTCTATGATGCTCCATTGCGCTGTTTTGTATTCCAAGATTATGTCTTAGCACCTACATTGGAAGAAATTTCTAGCTTGTGGCATATCCCCCTTAGTGGAAGACATCCCTATTACAACTCAGGGAGAGTACTTCAGGAAGAGGAGATTGCTCAAAGGTGTCATTTGCCTCTAAGCAGGGTAGAGCAGGGCTTGAGTAGTAGAAAAGGTAAGGGGTTGTCTTGCAATATGCTGATTCAGGAAGCCCTGGCATATGCTCAAGATGATCAATGGGCACAGTTCAGTGTACTCATAGCTTTGATGGTCTATGGAATTAGTCTTTTCCCAAGTGATCAAGGGATGGTAAGTCTGGAGGCTATTGCCATTTTCTTCAGAAGGAATCTAACACCTACCTTGTTAGGTGAATTTTATTATGGGGTTCACTATTGGGATGATAAGAAGGGAGGTCATGTGAGCTGTTATGTGCCTCTGTTTGCTGACTGGTTTGCAAGACAATTGCCTAAAATGGGGCCCTTTAAGGATTTTAGGGGAGAATGGAAATGGTCTCGTAGATTGATGGGGTTGATTGCAGGTGATATAAGTTGGGGGTATGATACGAATGTGTTGGGAAAAGAGATGATTGTAAAGTGTAACTGGTTCCCCAATGTTCCTTTGATTGGAAGGAAAGGAATGATCAATTATAATCCAGTTCCGGCTAGAAGGCAATTTGGATATCCTTAGGGAGAATTCCCTTCTGATGAGGATGTGATAGAGTATTTGTATCTTCCTATTGAGGGGAATATTGACATGGCTATCCAGGTATTCCAAGCTTGGGATATCAGGACTCAAAAGGGAAAGAAGGAGTTTGGGAGAGTAGATCCCAACATGTATGAACCATTTGCATCATGATTGAAGAAGCGTGTCAGGATTACCTTATTGCCTTTTTCTTTGGAGCTTCCTCTATACCCAAAGGAAATAATTTCACAGATCCCTGTAGCACCAAGCACTATTCCTTTAGAAGATTATCAAAGACTTGAAGCTGAGCTGAAAGAATTGAAGCTGGAACATACATAAATGGTTAGCTTGCATCATCAGTTAGCTCTCTCCAAGTTGACTATAGAAGAGAAGTTACACAAAACTACAGGTAGAACAAGAGGCTAAGAACAAACAGTTGGCAGAAAGGGAGGCTTACTTCCAAAGAAGAGGGTTGATGGACATCAAGAGAGAAGAATAGTTCAAGAAAAACAAGAAAGCTCTCAGGGATGCTAGGAAATCTATCACCTGGGTACATGGGCAAAGAGAGCAAGATAAAGCAGAATACAAGAGGAAGGAAGAGATGTTCAAGCTGCAGATTGTTGCTCAAGGAGAAGAGTTAGAACAGGCTTATAGGAGGCAACATGAGGTGTCTCAGCAGCTGCATGAGGCTCTTGAAGAGATAGCAGATCTCAGAAGAAGAACAGATGTGAAGAGAACTCGAGTAGAGATGGGGCTTGCAAAGGAAGAGCCAGAGTCTTCTTATAGCTTGGAGTTTTAGATTCTTTCCTTTGTATTTTTGATTACCTACAGAATTATTGTAGGAATCTAATTTGGTTTCTATGCTTGGTAGTTTGTAAGACTTGAAACCCTATGGGGATGTTGTTTGTGCCTTAGGGCCTTTGATTTATGCATCTTTATTTTGTCAGACTCTTTGAGCTGTATTTTTCTTTTCCTAGTTTGGTTGTGGAAATGGTGTGGAAACAGTGAAAGAAATGTTCACAAAAGGTTACTCCCAAAGGCCATCTGGATTCCTCATGAGATACCAGAACTGGGGGGGGGGCAATGAAACCTTGACAATGAAAGCATGAAGATTGCATTGCATATAACGTGTTTGTTTGTTTTGCAGGTGATTCATTAGTTTTCTAAAGTTTATGTCAATTTCAGGCACTATAGCTCCCAAGAAGGTTCAGAGACAGTCAATTGTACACAAATACCCTACAAAGGTGAATAGAGAGAGAGCAATGGATCAGATGCAAGAGGATCTGGCTGACTTAAGGACAAGAATGGACAACTTCATGACCCTCATGACTGGGATGGCTCAAACGCAAGAGCGCTTGCGTGAACTGGTAGAGAACAATCAGGCCGGGAACAATGGGACAAGAGATGGAGGTAATCGCAATGGAGATGGCACCCGTCATGTTGAAATCCCTGTAGTGCAACCAGGGGTCACCATTATCAATGATGGAGTGCATAACATACAGATGGATGGAAGGGATTAACAATTCACTTTGCTGGATGAGGCAGAAGTCCAGGGGATTGACATGAATAGGAGATTCAAAGAAATGGCTGAGCAAATTCGCGCCATTCAATCTCAGAGTTCTCTAGGGTTTGACATCACTGATCTGGGCTTAGTGCCAGGTGTGAGAATTCCCTACAAGTTTAAGGTCCCTACTTTTGATAAGTATAACGGCACGGCCTGCCCAAAAACTCACCTTTAGTCTTTTGTGGGAAAGATTGCTGCACATACAGATGATGAAAAGATGTGGATGTATTACTTCCAGGATAGTCTTGTAGGAGCTTCCTTGGAATGGTACATGAAGCTGAGTGTTGTACCCCAAAATTTTCCCTCCCAAAATCAAGACAATCTCTCTCAAGACTTCTAAATAATCATAAGATCCTCAAGACTCCCAATTGGTCAAAAAGTGTGGAAGTTTCCTAAGCAAAGTGTCCAAAACTAGAGTTTTGTGTTTCTTCAGGTTAAAATGATTTTCAAGGCCTCAAGTGAGCTTCATAACATCCCAAATGTATTCAAGAATCCCCATGTCAAGTTTCAAGGCTTTCCCAATAAGTTTGCCCAGTCAGATGATCAGATAAGCAAAAATCAGTCAAAGTAGTTAAAAAGTCAAACTGAGGTCAATTGTGGTCAAACTAAAGTCAAACTTCAAGATTTTTTGCCAACATCAATTTTATGAAGTAAATTTCATCAATTGATCAAGGTTTGATCATGATTCATCAATAAAGTTTCAGATCATCAAGAATCAGGAGTTTCTAAATTAGGGTTTTCTTAAGGAAAGTCAACTGAACTTTGACCAGCCATAACTTTCACATGCTTCATCAAATTTTTTCCATACAAAGCTAATTTTGAAGGGAATTGAATTCTCTACAACTTTGTGTCTCACAAGCCAAGCCTAAAAATGCTTCATTTGAAAGGTATGAGCTAAAACATTATAGGTCATTTCAAAAGTCAACAAAAAGTCAATATCTTCCAAAGGGCATAATTTGAAAATGGTAAATGATATGGACATGAGAGCAAAGATGTTGGTTAGAGGACTCTTTAAGCTTTCAAAAATGTCCAAGAACACCTTCATAGACTTAAAATTGAGGGATTTATGCCTTTGCAAAGTTGGAAATTATTTTAGGGGTATATTGAACAAATGAGGTCTTAAAACCAAATTTTTCCAAATGGGCTTGCAATTTTGTAATCCAATCCTTACAATGACATCATGCACGACCCAATGATTATTTTTTCAGATTTTTATATTTTATATTTTATTTATTTGGATTTTATTCATTAAAATTCAATTTAAATATATATAAAATATGAAAAATCAAATGAAGCATGAAATCTTTGATTGAAAATCATTTGAGTTATATTTAGAATGATTGGAAATCAACTAAAGTCAGATTGGACCAAAAATAGAAAGGTTAGATGAGATATTTTGAATATTTGAAAGTGAGGAAACTTCATGATCAAGCAATCTTCACAAGCCCACAAATCCACAAGTTTCTGACCTAATTTGAATGACTACATATACACAAACAAAAGCATACACTAGGACACGAATTTTCTGCCTCCAAGAATACCATTCCATCTTCAAAATTTTCAAAGAAAATTCAAATTTGGATTCTCACTTTTTGTTGTTTTTCGGGCATTTTAAAGGTAGAGACATGATCCTGGATGGTCATTGAACCTATCCCAAGCATTTTCATCATCCAAAACACCACATAATCATCCAACCAAATAATCTTTTACTCTTGAATATGCATTTTTTCGATTTTGTATATTGTAAACACCCCAAATTTGCCCTCACCCATTCACACCATGGCTTGTGATCATTCTCATATGCATAAACACAATCATATCATCTCACACCTCATTTTTGATTCACTGCATTGGTTCTAAGTCATCTGCACCTAGGGTTTGTGATCTGAGCAATCCAAGAGCTTCTTGAGCCACTCCAAGGGCCACCAATCACTTCAAAGGGATCCACATGTGTTCTTATATCATATTACATCCTCTCAAAGTCAAGATTTCAAAAGAATCACAAGAACTAGGGTTTGAATGGATGCAGAGCCAGGTTTGACTGCACAGTTGACTGAAAATTAGGGTTTTGGTTTCAGAGGCCATAACCTCAATTTTTTTGGTCATTCTTGTTTCCATTGGTCTCTATATGGTATAGGGAGTATGCATATCAATTTTCATGAAGAAATTCCATGGGGAAGTCATCTGATCAAGAGTTGACTTTCTGGACAAGTCAGTGCAAAATCAGGGCATCTGAGGCCCCCAATGACCCAACCAATGGGTGATCTTCATCATTTTGAGTGTATATGATCTTTATTTGATCATAGAAGAAGGTTGAAGTTCATAAAAATCAAGAATTTGGAGTTTTTGCAAATGTTGACTTTTTGGGCATAGTTGACTTTTCAAGAATGCTTCATTTTAGGTCATTTTTCAAGCCTTGATTCTTGATCCAAAAATGCTTCAAATGGAAAAACTTTGGTCATGAAAGTTGTAGATCTCATCTTTCCCTTTTCAAAAAGTACAAGAACATGATCAAACTCTTCTTGGATCAAAAGTTATGGTGTGACAAAGTTAGCAAAAATCACTTATTTTTAAGATATGCACCAAGTGTGAAAATTGCAAAATCATGTACCAAGGCAAATTGCAACTTCTAATTGGCATCAAACCATCACATAAACATCATGTAAGTCCTAAAGTTCAGAATGGACTAGGCATTGCTCATGTTTCATGGCTTTTGGGACAAGATCTTTCCATGTGAACCAAAAAGCCACAACTTGCAAAATCATCATGATCACTTCACCAACTTGATGCATTGGATGCTGCACTTTGGCTAGCCTCTCACCTCATCTTGCTGCACCAGAACCAGCTCATGTACTAGCTATAGATCAACCCATACTTTCCTTACACAAAATTTGACTTTTTGCAAAAGTAGACTCACCAATCAAAAAAGCACATGTCTTGTCATCTGACCAATGAGAGAGGTTTATGTGGACAAAGAGCAAGCCATTCCATACATCTAGCAAGGCTGAAACACTTCATATGATCACATTCACAAAACACACCCTAGCTACAAATTGCTTCGAAACTCTTTGCCTAACACAAAAACATCCAAACCATTTCCACACTTCAACTCACCATACTTCATAGACCTCAAACCACCAAGAGCCAGGCCTGAAACAAGCAAGAACACCCCATTGCCATTTCTCACCTCAACTTGCAGTTTCATTCGAAACTCTCTCCATAGCTCACAAACATCCAAACAAACACCACAGACCTTCTCCACTCATTATTCTGATCACAAAGAACCATTCACAATGACCTGAAACTGCCTGAAACTCCATTGCCATTTTCAACTGAGTTGAAGCAGAAGCTGTCTAAACTCATCAACCAGCCAACATAAATTCCTCTTGGGCATTCAAACATCATCTGGGGATCAAGTGGAGTGGATTGCACTGAAGGAAGTGGCCAGAAAGTCATCAGAGTGAAAGCTTCGAATCTCAGGTAGCTTGAAAATTATTTTTCCAGAAATCGTTTTTCATGTTATAAACTTGTTCTCTATGCTTCACTGAGTATCCAGGTGCTTTTGGTTTTTGAAATGGTGTTGAAATGAGCATTTAATTGATCTCTGAAACTGGTTTGCCCTAAAAATTGTTTGTTTCGATTCGTGCTTCTGGGGAAAAATAAATGAATTTGAGCATGGGGTTTTGATTTAGTGGATCATGGGAATCATTTCCTTGTTTTTAGATTTTGTTTTTGTTACGTTTTGAAGGAGTTTGGAGTTTTTCAGGGGAGTTGCTGGCCGGAGAAGACGACCGGAAGTCTTCTCCGGCAGCCTGAAAGTGATTAAGCCCTAATTATGTAATTAATGGCCATTTGAATATTGAGCGTAGGATCAGTAGACTTGTTTGACTTGCCGCGCGAATAGATGGCCCAGATCAATCTGCTTAGCCCTAATCTCTTTCATTAGTTTTAATTAATTTTAATTAAGATAATTAAGTCAGAAGCCATCTGGACCCTCCACTAGCGCGCCAGTCAACGCATTTGAATCCAGGACTCATCTCCACCCTCCATTCTGATTACTTCCCCTTTTATTTATTTTTATTTCATTTTATTTCCACTTAACTTGCATAATTAATTTAAAATAGTAAAAAATTCCTAAAAATTATGAAACTTTTTCTCATGGGTTTTATTAATTTTTATAACACAAAAATATTTTCATTTTATTTTTTATCATTAAAAAAGTATTTTTAAATATTTAAAAGATTATTTTTAATTGATTAATGGAAATTAATTTATTAAAAATACTTTTAAGTATCTAAAAATCACCAAAAAATTCATGAAATGTTCTAAGACATTTAGAAACATTGTCCAACCTTCAAACCAAATTTCGTTTTTGATCTTGATGCATTTTGAGAATTTTCCTTTGAATTAAAATCATTTTTGTGCATTAATTTGATCCTAAGTTCAAAAATTCATTTCTGCCTTTCTAAGAAGAGTTGGACATTGATTCTTTTTGCATTGTGTTGTGTTTAGCATGTAGTTTCTAGGATTAAATGGCCATGATTTGATCTTGCATTTTTCATTTGTTTGGCATTTCTTTTGTTTAGGAACCCTAAAAACCCTAATAACTTAGAAAAAATCATAACTTAGGATTGGTTAAGAGTTGAGACCTCCCCTTTGGACCTTGGTTTAGTATAGGGTTAGGGATCCTTTGCATGGCATTTCCCATTTTTTATCTTAGGGTTTGCTTCTGTTTTTGGTTTTTGTTTGATGTTTGATCCATAAACCCTAATTTGGGCTTTCATTTGCATCCTTCTTGCATTCTCTTGCATAACATGACTTGCCTTAACATCTTGTGCATCCTTGTGATTCACTTAACATCATAAGACATGTAGAAAGTATGTTTGATCATTGCATCACATATTTTCCATGCCATTTTCCATGTATGTTTCATAACTTTTCATGTTCATTCATGCTCCTTAACTTGCTCCATTTGCATTCATGAACTTGTATGAACATCTCCATGCCTTGCCTCATGTTTGCAGCACTCCATAGCATCATTACCATCATGTGTTTGCTTCTGGTTTTGTTTAGCATCATGGCATTCCATCTCATTTTGCATTGCATTGCATTTCTTTCTAACATTTCAGGTGGTAAGTAAACTTGAGAAGTGAATTTGCCTTCACTTCTCATAACTTTTCTTTTCATCTCTCTTGCATCCTTTGCTGCATTTTTGTTTGTGTTTGAGAATGAGCTTGCTCATTCTTCTTCTTCCCACCTTCTTTCTTCAAGTGACTTGACTTCTTGAATGAAGCAAGTCACTTTGCTTCTTCTGATCTTGTTCATCTGCTTCCTGGTGGCTCCTTTGAAGATTGTTCTTGCAAACCACACAAACCTTAGGAACAACCAAGCATGACAATGAATTAGGGTTTTGATTAGTCTCCCCTCATAGTTTTACCTTTGTGTCTCTCTTTGAGTCCTCTCTTCTCATCTCATAATCAGGGACTAAACCCTAAAGGCTTTAAGGCTTTGTGATTAAGCTTATGCCTGCATCCTTCTATTAGGATGGAGTGTATAACTTTAATCCTAAGTGTTAAACCCTTAATGTGTTTAAATCTCTTAATCAATTCACATAATAATCATCAAGACATCACACTTGTAACTTGGGCCTTGCATTAGGGTTCTAATTCTTCCTTAATTGGTTAAGAAGGACTAACCCTAGTGTTAATGGACAAGTCCCCCTCAAGTTGTCTTACAAATCATAAAATTCACTTCATCATCATATCATTAGATAAAATCCACTTAATCAAAGGCTTGTTTTGTCATGAGTTTAATCCCTAACCATGGATTAAGTTGAGGAGTTTTCCTCAGCTTAAACATCCTCATCTATTATCCTTCTATTAGGATGGTGTAATGAGTCTGTTTAATCCTTGACTATGGCTTAATCTCATTACTTAACACTAAACAAAAACCACAAAAACATCTAAATAATCACAAGTAGGTTAATGATCTTAATCCTACACCAAAGGTGATTAAGTGTGAGAATCTGACTTCACACTTAAGGTACTCTCATTACCCCTAATCAGAGGAAAGATGTGATGAGTTTACTAACCCTTTGGTTTAGGCTTAAACTCATCAACTTATGACAAACTTTCAAAAGCAATAAAAGATTGAAAACACAAAAACAAACAATAATCGTCTCCTCCGGGATTCTTTTCTCATCTCATTCACTCACAAACGAGAACTTGCTTCTTCCGTCTAATGCAAGACAGTTTGCACCTGAGCCAGACAGGTCATACACTTGAGCATAGGCAAGTAAGCAGTTCATAAGTCAATTCATCTTTCAGTCTCTTTGGGTCGAACTACGGTGTTCTGACTTCCTCATTGCACGAGAGGATACGTAGGCATAACTTAACAGTTATCGAACAAAAGTCTCTGTACATTCCCCCTCTTTCCAGCTTCATTCTTTTAAGCCCCATAGTCATGAGCATTTCACTCTTATCCTTACACTGACACTTTCATATTACACTTTACACTTCACTTGCACTGACACCTGTACATTTTCTTCCAGCTATTCTATACACAGATTGCACTGACACTACCCCTTTAAAACACAAATCTTTTAAGCGTGGATCCCGTCGAGTACGACGGACAATCTGGGTGCTAATACCTTCCCAGGTTGTAACCAACCCCCTTTCTCAGTCTCTCTGGTTCGCAACCGTCTTATCCATATCTTTCTAGGTCTATGCAGCATTGCCTTTCCTCCGGGATAAAAATGCCTAGCTGGCGACTCTATTCATCTCCAGTGAGTTCACGGCTGTGTGTTCTCATTGTTCCTCTCGCCGACCGTTCGCGTCTGTACCCTATCTGACCCGGTTTCATTTAGCGGGAGCGACAGCTTGGCGACTCTGCTGGGGATATACTGCAACCAGGGCTTCTGGTTCTTTTTGTGGGTTCCTCCTAGCGCTTGTTTGATTTGTGTTTACTGGGGTGTTATGTGTTTATTTGTGTTTATATTTGTATTTATTTTGTTTTATGTACAGTTGTTTATTTGCTTTCTTTACTGCTTTACATATATCATACTGTCATGCTGTCTGGCTGGTTCTGGTTTTGTTTTCTTGGTGGGTGGGTGATTCATTGAGAGTTAAGATCCTATACCTGGGATCTGAGTGACACCTAGGCTAGAGTGAATCATATTCTTTCCCATTCCATTTCGGTCTGGTGCGGGAATATGAAACACGGTTCAGATGTGGGTTTCTTCTTGAGAACTCTGTGTTGCAGATTTCCTGCAACGCTAGGGCTATCTGGGAAGCCTGCTAAGTCTGGATGACCTTTTAGTATTGACCTTCAGAAACTGAGGTGAATTAGAGGAGGAATTGTTATGGTTATTGTAAACACTGTACCTCCGGGTTAGAAGTGTTTACACTTCTCATAACTGATCCAAGTCTGAGGATCCTTGTTTTAGAACACCACCTGTGAGGGGGTTGGGTTGTTTATAGGTTTGCAGGTACCTTGACCTCAGAATACCCTGTTACTTTGTTTGATTAAGAATACTCCATGTTGGGCAGTTCTTGTGATTCTAAACCCTAGACTTGTGGCTCTTTATTTGAGTCCCCCACCCTGGTTACTGGATTTATAGACCTCCACCTGGATTTCACACATGGACTTATATCAGAGCATTTGATCAGATCCAGCTCAGTCACAAACCCTTTGCATATCATTTGCATACATAACCATTGCATCATATTGACATTTGCTTATTTGTGTTTCAGGGTATCCATCTTCATTTGGCTTTGGTTTTTGACCCCATCTTCAGTATTGACCTATCTTCATCAGCACTTGCTATCTACTCCAGCCACTTGCACCAGCCAGTCAGTGGCCCACTCTTCAGCATCCTCATCAGCACTTGTTCCTGCTCAGTCTCAACATCATGGCTCCAAAGAAAAGCAACATCACCTATCACTTCTTCCAGCCAGATTTATCTGATATCAGGAGGGTTCAAACCCTGATCACCCCAGATCACATACCATTGTTCAGGGAACACCATGGAGACATACTTGATATGGTCATGGATCTGGACCCTTCACAGAGAAGCCTAATTCACACCTGCCTTCAGTTTTATGATCCCCCACTGAGATGCTTCACTTTTCAGGACTTTCAGTTGGGCCCTCTATTGGAAGAATACTCATCATTGGTTGGTATACCTATCAGGAGAGAAGTCCCTTTCAACCCTGAGATGGTTTTCCCAAGTAATGAGGAGGTAGCAAAGGCATTGCATCTGGAACCAGTCTTGGTTGGGCAACATATGACCTCTAAAGCAGGAATCCCTGGCCTGCACCTGGATTTCTTGATTTCTCAAGCTACTTTGAAAGCTTCTTCAGGAGATTGGAAAGCAGTCTGTGCTTTACTAGCCTTGAGCATCTATGGGATTGTGCTATTTGCAGATGAGCCTCGATTCATCAGTAAGAATGCAATCCACCTGTTCAGCCTGAAGAACCCAGTGCCAACTTTATTGGGTGATCTCTACTATTCAGTGCATCAGAGGAATGAAAAGCAGAGAGGGAGACTAGTGAGGTGTTGTGCTCCATTATTCCATACTTGGCTTCTCAGGCATCTACCCAGGACAGATGCATTTCTAAATCCTCATCAGCAGAAAAACTGGGCTGGAAGGCTTACTACTCTTACTTCAGCTGACATCAAGTGGTGCACTCAAAGCACAAAGGGCAGGGATATCATCACCAGCTGTGGGCATTTTCCCAATGTGCCTTTAATAGGAGTTAAGGGTAGTATTAATTACAACCCTCTGCTGTTTAAAAGACAACTGGGCTATGCACTGGTCCATACTCCTAAGGCACAGGACTTGGTTGAGACTCTTTACTGTGAGAACAAGATTAGTCTGACTATTGTTAGGCAGGCAGCCTGGGCCTGGGATAATGTTCAAACTAAGGGGATAACCATCTTGGGAAAATGTAACAATGTGGCATCAGCACAATACTATGATTGGTCCTATGCTAGGGCTCAATTCTCTGGGATGCCTTTTACTATTGAAGATGTGCCTGGACCTTCCACAGCACCACCTCCAGCAACTGTCAGTCTGGAGGAGTTTGAAAAGTTGAAGGAGAGAAATGAGAAGTTAACCCAAGCATTGCAGAAGACCCTCTATGAGAGGAGTGATGGAAGATTGGATATTGAAAGATTGGAGAAGCTGAAGAAAGAACATCTGGCTAAGATTGAGAGGTCTGAAGATTATATTAAGAAGTCTAGGGCCGGAGAGCAAATCCTGAAGAATGCTTGTAAGGAGGCCCAATTCCAGAAAGCTAGGACAGACTTGTATCTGAAGGAGAGTCAGGCTAGGTGGGTCCGGATCACTGAGGCTCGTACCCTGGAGGACAAGAGGGTCCAAGACAAGATGGGACAGATGGAGGAAGCCCTGGCAGCAGCCCAAAGGGAGATATCAGAGCTAAAGATCAGAGCAGGGGTGAAGAGGTCCAAGGACCAAAGTCAGAACAAGAAGTTGACTACAGCTGTTGCTACCCGGAACCTCCTTATCAGGAACCTTACGGAACGTCCGGCTGATCCTGTGACCGAAGCACTTCTCAAGGAAGTTCGTGAGGATGAGTTTGGCCTTGGTGTTTGACCATTTGCTTGTTGTTATTTTCCTTCCATGTACTTTTATTTTTCTTGTGATGTATTTTGACCCCCTAGAGGGCTTGTGTTGTAAAATGAACAAGTTGTATTATTTCCCCTTCTGTAATATATATTTGTGTTAGTTTGCTTCATCTGAGTTTTCTTCAAAAGCAACATCAACAGCATCTTCAAGGGTCTGGAAGGGTCAAAACTGAAAGCCAAGCCGGATACCTTGAGAACAAATAAGCATACTGCATTGCATGCTAACACTTTGCTTGTTTTGTAGGTTTTGTTTTTGTTGTTGCTAACTCTGTTGAGATGTTCAGGAATTATTGCTCGGCGACGAGGATTCCCACTCAGCAGGCCACACAGGTACCCAACTAGAAACAATCTTCCGGGCATCCAGATGGATCAGATGCAGCAAGACCTTACTGAGGTCAGAAACCAAATGGCCAACGAAAGGTTGGAGATGAGAACTCAGATAACACAGTTCATGGAAGTAATGAACAACTTAGCTCAAAGCCAGGAGAGGCTCAGAGCTCTGGTAGAAGGAAGAAATCAGGAAGATCATCAGCCTGGGACTGCTGGGACTAGTAACAATGAAAGGGTCCAACCACATGTCAATCCCCCTGTCTATGGTCCCCACCTCCATCCAGAGGCCAACATTCCAGTCAATATACCAGGGCCTGCTACAGCCGGGAGGGTACTGCAAGAAGATCCTCAAGAAGACCAGTTCACAGTAATGGGAGCTGGAGAAGAAGCTTATGATAGAAGATTGGATGAAATAGCTGAGAAGTTGAGATCACTGGAGTCTCAAAACTCTTTGGGGTTCGATGTCATGGATATGGGCTTGGTAGACGGGGTCAGGATTCCCCACAAGTTTAAGCCACCCTGCTTTGAAAAGTATAATGGGACTTCCTGTCCTCGGACTCATCTGCAATCTTTTCTTGGAAGGTTAAAGGCTTATACCATGGATGAGAAACTGTGGATGTTCTACTTCGAAGATAGCCTGACTGGAGCTTCTAGGGAATGGTATTCCCATCTGACAAGAGCAACTGTAAGATGCTGGAAGGACCTGGCAGAGGCCTTCATCAGACAGTATCAGTATAATCTGGATATGGCACCCAACAGGACCCTTCTAATGGGAATGTCACAATCATCTAGAGAGAGCTTCAGAGAATATGCTCAAAGATGGAGACAGCTTGCTGCTGTCCAGCCACCTATGTCTGAACGAGAAATGGCTGATATGTTCATGAATACTCTTCAGGGAACCTATATTGATAGGCTAGCAGCCTTCTCCTCCACCAGCTATGCAGATGTTGTCATAGCAGGGGAGAGAATTGAAAGCCTATTGAAGATGGGAAAGATTTCAGACAATGGTGCAAGCTCATCCAGTAATGCAAGAAAGCCTTTTGCAGGCCCGAGAAGGACTGGTGAGACTAATGCCATCCACACCAACAGGGGTAGGCCCCAATATGTTCACAGATCTGTGGCTGCAGTCACTATCCCTGCTCCAGCTCATCCACAACCTGTTTATCAACCTCCTCAGCAAAACTATCAGCCACAACCTCAGTACCATCAACAAAATCAGTACCCTCCAAGAAACTACAACAACAGCAACACCAACAACAATAACCAGCAAAGGCCATTCCAACAGAGGTCATCTCAAGCTAACAGAGTGATCGACCCGATCCCCATGCCATATGCTACATTGCTGCCACAGCTTCTGAAACTCAACCTAGTTGAGCTAAGAACGTTGGCACCTCCAGATCCCAATAGTCTACCCAGGAATTACGACTCCAACGCTAGGTGTGCCTTTCATTCAAACGCACCTGGCCATAGTACAGAAAAGTGTAGAGCCCTGCACATGAAGGTACAAGACCTGGTGGACTCAAAAGCTCTGAATTTTGCACCGCCACCCAATGTCAACAAAAATCCTATGCCAAATCATGGTGGTCCCCGAATTAACGCTATTGAAGAAGAAAAACCGTCTTATTTAATGACCAGTGTGGGACAGATCAGGACACCATTGGTAGAAATCAAGGCTCAGCTCTTGGAATGCAACATGTTCCCAGGATGCGAGTTAGGGTGTGCTTACTGCAATATCTCAGTAAATGGGTGCGATAATCTGAGGGATGGCATAGATGGCCTTATTCAGAGTGGCCAGCTTCAGATCACTACATCATTTCCAACAAATCCAGCAATCTCATCAGCAACGGCTTCAGAACCTCCTACAACTGCAGCAACCATTGTTCCCGACAATTCTTCGGCTTCATCAACAAGTACTTCATCAATTTTCTCAACTGATCAGTTTTCAACAAATTTTCCTGCTACAACTTCAGCTTCATTCCATTTCGAATCTCCTACAACAACAACATCCATCCTTCCGGCAATGTCTCCTACAACTCCAGCAACCAATCATGAAGATGTCTCTACTGTCACCATATTCTACGATCCCGAAAATAACTCTGCCTACAATTCAGAAGGTGCTGCTCCCATTAGAGCACCAGTTACAATTTATTACGATCCACAAACAATCACAGTCCCTTCAGCAGCTGCAATCAGTCCAGTCACTGTCACAGTGCCTGGACCTGTACCTTATGAAAGCAATAGGGCCATCCCTTGGCACTATGGCTCTGACGTGTACTGCGAAGGAAAAAGAATCACTCTTGAAACATCAACACCTGCACCACAGATAGATAATGTGGGAGGAGGCGGAGGCTTCACCCGAAGCGGACGTCTCTTTGCTCCACCAATTCAAAGACCCACTGCCGAGGCAGAAGCTGCTGCTAAGGCTAAAGGAAAGAGCCCGGTGCAGGAAGATCAAGCTGTTAAAGAAGCTTTGAAGACACCCTTCGATCAGGAAGTTGATGAGTTTATGAGGATCATCAAAAAGAGTGATTACAAAATTGTGGATCAGCTTCACCAGACGCCATCTAAGATCTCTATATTATCTCTGCTCATGTGCTCCGAAGCTCATCGGAATGCACTACTCAAAGTCTTACACGCAGCTTACGTGCCTGAAGAGATCACTGTCAATCAATTGGAAACCGTGGTTGGAAATGTTACTGCTAGCAATGGGCTAGGGTTCACCAATACTGACTTGACAACAGATGGCCGCAACCACAATAAAGCCCTGCACATCACCATGGAATGCAAAGGAGCAGTCCTTTCCCATGTGCTGGTGGACACAGGGTCATCCCTGAATGTCTTACCAAAGAAGGCCCTGGTGAAGCTAGAATATGAAGGATTAGCATTGAGACCCAGCAACCTGGTGGTAAGAGCCTTTGATGGTTCTAAGAGGTCGGTTCTGGGGGAAATAGAGCTGCCTGTGACAATTGGCCCGCAAACCTTTACAACTATCTTCTATGTGATGGACATTCAGCCCGCCTATAGCTGTTTGTTGGGTAGACCCTGGATTCACGCCGCTGGCGCAGTAACGTCTACCATTCACCAGAAGTTAAAATTTGAATGGGAAGGCCAAGTTGTTACAATCTGTGGGGAGGAGGATATATTTGTTAGCCATCTGGCTACTTATAAGTACATTGAGATGGATGGGGAGATCCATGAAACAATGAGCCAAGGTTTTGAGGCCTTGAATGTCAATGAAGCATCTGCTGTATCTGGTATCTCCATGTCGTCTTATCAACAAGCCCGGAAGGTTGTTGAAGAAGGAACTGCCCAAGGCTGGGGCAAGGTCGTATCTGTGGAGGAGAAGAAAGACAAGTTTGGGTTGGGTTACAGACCAACTCAACAGAATCAAGTGGAGGCTGCTGAGAAGCCTGGTTTCGTCAGTGGGGGGATGCTCATCCCCGATGCTATCAACAATTTGGAAGACGAGCTGGAAGAGGAGCGCAATCTGGAGAATTGGATTCGTCCAAAGATCCCGGGGAGCAGTATCTCGAACTGGTCTTCCCAGGAAATTATAAGAGTTACTCATGCAGAGTAATTATTATTTCCTGTATTTTTATAGCATGCATCAAAGTCTTGCATCTTGCCCAAGATGACAAGACTCATTTTGTAATCAGGGCCATCTGTACTTTTGTGCAAACAAGATTAAATTAATGAAATATCAGACATCTTTTTGCAAACGAGTCTTTTTCTTTTCTGCTCACTGTTTTTCCATTTTTCTTTTTTGTACAAAAATAAATGGCGGTGTTTTCAAAATGATAACTTCATTTCACTTTTTTCTAAAGCAAGATTAAAATCAATCACTAAAATGAACAAACTGAACCCTTGCAGAGAGTGCCTTCCAGACAGCACCGACAACAGCACGGCTATGACATCGTATGACTTTGACAATCCAATCAATCAAGCTGATGAAGGGGTTGATGAAGAATATGAGCTTCCTAAAGAGTTAGCCAGGTTGTTGAGACAAGAAGAAAAGGTTATTACTCCTCACCAGGAGGAGGTTGAAGTGATTAATCTTGGTACAGAGGAAGACGTGAAAGAGGTTAAAATCGGGGCCTGCCTGCAAGACTCAGTGAAGAGACAACTGATAGATCTGCTTCAAGAGTATGTTGATGTGTTTGCTTGGTCGTATCAAGACATGCCAGGGTTGGACACCGATATAGTTGTGCACAAGCTGCCTTTGAGAAAAGAGTGCCCACCGGTCAAACAGAAGCTGCGCCGTACTCGTCCAGACATGGCTATGAAAATCAAGGAAGAGGTACAAAAGCAATGGGACGCCGGGTTCCTTGCTGTAACTAGCTATCCGCCGTGGGTTGCTAATATAGTACCTGTACCTAAGAAGGACGGAAAAGTAAGAATGTGTGTTGACTACCGGGATCTGAACAGAGCCAGCCCGAAAGATGACTTCCCATTACCTCACATTGATGTATTGGTGGATAACACGACTCAGTTCTCGGTATTCTCCTTCATGGACGGATTTTCAGGGTATAATCAGATCAAGATGTCACCTGAAGACATGGAGAAGACAACATTCATCACGCCTTGGGGCACGTTCTGTTATAAAGTGATGCCATTCGGACTGAAGAATGCTGGAGCAACATATCAACGGGCTATGGTGACATTATTCCACGATATGATCCACAAAGAAATAGAATGTTATGTGGATGACATGATCGCCAAGTCCCTTACAGAGGAAGATCACCTAGTGAACCTGCTGAAATTGTTCAAGCGTCTGAGGAAGTACCAACTGAAACTGAACCCCAACAAATGCACATTCGGGGTACGATCCGGTAAGCTGCTGGGCTTTATTGTAAGCGAGAAAGGGATTGAAGTTGACCCTGATAAAGTCAAGGCTATTCAAGAGATGCCTGCACCGAAAACTGAGAAAGAAGTTCGAGGGTTCCTAGGTCGATTGAACTACATTTCACGGTTCATATCTCACCTTACAGCAACCTGTGAACCCTTGTTCAAGCTGTTAAGAAAAGAACAGACGGTCAGGTGGAACGAAGACTGCCAAAGGGCTTTTGACAAGATCAAGGAGTACTTACAAGAGCCTCCAATCCTTATGCCTCCAGTGGAAGGAAGACCTCTGATAATGTACTTAACAGTATTAGAAGAGTCAATGGGGTGTGTGCTGGGCCAGCATGACGAGTCTGGTCGAAAAGAGTATGCAATATACTACCTAAGCAAAAAGTTTACCGACTGTGAACAACGTTATTCACTGCTCGAGAAAACTTGCTGTGCTTTAGCGTGGGCTGCTCGCCGACTAAGACAGTATATGTTGACCCACACTACTTTGTTGATATCAAAAATGGACCCAGTTAAGTACATTTTTGAGAAGCCAGCTCTTACTGGACGGGTTGCAAGATGGCAGATGATTCTCACAGAATACGACATACATTACACGTCTCAGAAAGCCATCAAGGGCAGTGTACTATCTGAATATCTTGCTGAGCAACCCATTGATGACTACCAGCCTATGAGGTTTGACTTCCCTGATGAAGACATCATGTTCATTAAAGCAAAAGATCATGAAGAGCCTATTCACACTGAAGGGCCCGACCCAGAAGAAGAATGGACTATGATGTTTGACGGGGCTGTTAACATGAATGGTCGTGGTGTTGGTGCAGTACTCATTACACCCAAAGGAGTTCACATGCCTTTCTCGGCAAAAACTCACTTTCAACTGCACTAACAACGAAGCTGAATACGAAGCTTGCATTATGGGTCTTGAGGAAGCCATTGACCTCAGGATCAAAACATTGACTGTATTCGGAGATTCAGCTCTGGTAGTTAATCAAACCAACGGAAAATGGTACACCCACCAGGATCATCTGATACCTTACAGGGATTATACAAGGAGGTTACTGACTTTCTTTACAACAGTCAAGCTTGAGTATATCCCTCGGGACGAGAATCAGTTTGCAGATGCTCTTGCTACCATTTCATCCATGATCAAAGTTCAAGCTGCCAACTTTGTACCTCAAATTTCAGTGTCCAGGCTGGAAAGACCAGCATATGTATTTGTAACAGATGTTGTCAAAGATGATAAGCCTTGGTTCCATGACATTAAATGCTTCTTGGAGGATCAAACATACCCACCTGGGGCATCTTCCAATGATAAGAAGACTTTAAGAAGGCTTGCTGGAAGTTTCTTTCTGAACACTGATGGATCTTTATACAAAAGGAACTTTGATATGGTACTCCTCAGATGTGTTGACAAGACAGAAGCAGATTTGTTGATGCATGAAGTGCATGAAGGATCCTTTGGTACCCATGCAGGAGGGCATGCCATGGCTAAGAAGTTGTTAAGATCAGGCTATTACTGGATCACAATGGATGCAGACTATTGTACCTACGCCAGAAAATGCCACAAATGCCAGATATACGCAGATAAGGTGCATGTGCCTCCCAATCCTTTGAACATCATGTCTTCACCATGGCCCTTTGCTATGTGGGGCATTGATATGATTGGCAAGATTGAGCCAACTGCTCCAAATGGCCACAGATTCATCCTGGTCGCCATTGATTATTTCACTAAGTGGGTTGAAGCAGCCTCCTATGCCAACGTTACAAGACAAGTGGTAGCCAGATTTCTGAAGAGAGATATCATCTGTCGATATGGAGTTCTCGAACGAATCATTACTGATAATGGTTCTAACTTAAACAACAAGATGATGGCAGAACTGTGCCGGGACTTCAAAATTCAACATCACAATTCTTCTCCTTACAGGCCAAAGATGAATGGCGCTGTTGAGGCCGCAAACAAAAATATCAAGAAGATTGTGCAGAAGATGGTAGTCACATACAAAGACTGGCACGAAATGCTACCGTTTGCCTTGCATGGGTACCGCACGTCAATCAAGACATCTACTGGGGCAACACCGTACCAGCTTGTGTATGGTATGGAAGCAGTCCTACCTGTGGAAGTTGAATTACCCTCTTTACGAGTATTGATGGATGTTAAACTGAGTGAAGCAGAATGGGTTCGATCCCGGCTCGAACAACTGAGTTTGATCGAAGAGAAAAGATTGGCTGCAATCTGTCATGGGCAGTTGTATCAGAAGAGAATGAAGAGAGCCTTCGATCAGAAAGTCAGACATCGAGAGTACCAAGTAGGGGATCTTGTGCTGAAGAGAATCCTCCCTCCTCATACAGACCACAGGGGCAAATGGACTCCCAATTATGAAGGACCATTTGTTGTAAAGAAAGTTTTCTCCGGTGGAGCACTGATGCTCAGCACCATGGATGGTGAAGATTTCCCGTCCCCTGTGAATTCAGATGCAGTTAAAAAATACTTCGCATAAAAAATGACCCGCTGGACACAAAAACAGAATGTAAGTCCAGGCAAAAATAGGGCATCCCGGCGAGTCAAAAACAGAATAAAAGACTCGGGCAAAAGTAAGGGAAAATAAACAAAAAAATGTACACCCGCTGAGTTGAAAAGCCGCATTGGACAACTCAGGCAAAAACGGGTATCCCGATGGATTGAAAACCCGAAAGGGCGATCCATGCAAAATAAGGGAATAAGCGAGCAACTGCATTCTGAATTCGTCTGTATTACTTACGACTTGGAAAGCTTCAAAAGGATCAAGCTTCAATCAGAATTAGCTTCCTTCAGAAAGCAAGACGAGAAGAACGTCATTGTCATACGAGTCATAGCAGAAGAGGAAGCTCCTTGAAAGCATCGTCAACATCGCCGGCATTTTGTTTCTCAATTTGTAACAGTCTCTTCATTTTAGGAGATTTGTTTCTTTGACTGTATCTCGCCAATTCAGGGCGTTTGAATTAATAAAATCAGATTTGCAGTCATGTTTCGTCTTGTATACTTTATTTTGCAAAGAATGTCTGATGTCTCTAAAAAACTAATTGCATAAGTACAGATGCTTTTCAAGAGAAAAAATAATAAAAAGCACATGCTTGCAGGGAATATACTTACTCTCAAAAAGTGCTTAACTCCTATGACGGGATCCAGTAAAGGATACCTCGGGACCTTTTGTGCATTTCCTTACCTTTGCAGGATTGCAGGTATCAACAAACAGTCTTGGCACTCAGAGTGCATTCTCCCCAGCTGAGTTGTTTCTTCCCCAGCTGAGTTACCAACAACTTTCCCCAGCCATGGTGCCAACCATTTCCTCCTCAGCAGAATGCCGAGATCCAGGGAGCCGTCTCCCCACAGAGCTTCAAGCCTCTATCCAGAAGAGCAATGCATGAAGGAGTCACAACAGAGTACAGAAAGCTTCTACAAACCCCAGCTGGGTCCTATATTACAAGAGTCTGTCAACCAGTGACATGTATCCCCAAGCAAATTCATCTCATCAGATCTATCAATGATCTCATCCCCAGCTGGGATGTCCACTCCAACAGATCAACCAGAGATCTTCGCAGCAGCGGGATCCGAATCCCGGATCTTTACCTCTTTGCATAATCATAGCATTTGCATCATATTATCCCCTCAGAGCGTAGCATTCCGTCTAATACGGAGCATTACGGCAGAAATCAAATGCATAGCATAATCATAAGTCATGTTGTGAATCAAACACTTGTGAATAATAAACCATTCATCAGAATACAGAATACTTTCCCCAAAAATCCCCACCAGAGTTCCCAGCAAAAGCAGTTGCCTCACAAATCACCAAACACCAGTATATACTTCCTTTTGATACCCGTCCGTATCAACACTCCCCAGTAAAATCGCCTGAACACTCTTTACAACAAGATCACCCGTATCACGGATACTTCCTGACACCCGTCCGTGTCATCACCAGCAGAAAGCCAAAGACATCAGCTTTGCACTCACATATACCTCCTATACTTGTATACACTTTCTTGACACCCGTCCGTGTCATATCCCCAGCGCAGTCGCTTACACTTTCATCACCCACATACTTGTTATTATTATACTTTTCTCCTTTTGACACTCGTCCGTGTCACCTTCCCCCGCAGATAAACACTCATCTCACTACTCATGATACACTTATACAGATACTCGTCCGTATCTTGTATACACAACACTTATCTCCCCACAGACTCGACAGTAGTCCTTGTTCTTTGTTAACCAGTTGGTACTCATCCGTACCATCATCTCAGAACATTGCGTCTAATGTTTGTTTCTACATGATACTCGTCCGTATCATAGTCTTAAGGATGCTCGTCCGCATCTTTAATCCATACACTGTGTCAAACACTTTTGTCTTCTTGAATATAGACACTCGTCCGTGTCTACTATTCCCCAGAAGAGTCCCTTCAGATTCAACACTCGTCCGTGTTCTTTGTTAACCCGTTGATACTCGTCCGTATCATCATCTCTGAACATGTGTCAGCTTGTTTCTACATGATACTCATCCGTATCATAGTCTCAAGGATGCTCGTCCGCATCTCTGATCTATACACAACATCTAAACACTTATACCTTTTGTTTCTTGGATATGAACGCTCGTCCGTGTTCACTATATCCCCAGTAGATCGCCAACAAAGCATCTTCTTTTATCTGACACTCGTCCTGTGTTATGATAAACCTTGAGAGCAGCCGTACCCTGCTGAGTGGTCGTCCTCCACTTCTTGATGGTCGTCCTCCATCATGCTCATCCGATGGCCGTCCCCATCGTTGATATTTTCGGCAGCCGTACCCTGCCAAGTGGTCGTCCTCCACCTTTTGATGATCGTCCTTCATCACTTTATCCAATGGCCGTCCCCATTGTTGATTTTGGTTATCTGACATTCGTCCTGTGTCATGATAAACCTTGAGAGCAGCCGTACCCTACTGAGTGGTCGTCCTCCACTTCTTGATGGTCGTCCTCCATCATGCTCGTCCGATGGCCGTCCCCATCGTTGACCTTTTCTATCCGGCATTCGTCCTATGTCGCGATATTTTCGGCAGCCGTACCCTGCCAGGTGGTCGTCCTCCACCTTTGATGGCCGTCCCCATCATATTTCTTTTATTCCCAACAGAGCAGCCGTCCCCTGCTAGGTGATCGTCCTTCACCTTTGATGGCCGTACCCCATCATCTGTTTATTTCATTTATTCTTTAACCCGATGGCCGTCCCCGTCGTGGTCCCTTTTCCTTTTCAGCCCGATGGCCGTCCCCATCGTTGGTTACTTTGCTTTACGAACTTGATGGCCGTCCCCGTCATGATTCATCAATTTCCAGAGAATTTTACAGCTTTATCTTGATGGCCGTCCCCATCGTAATCTTATTTTCCCAGCTAGTCGGCCGTCCCCGTCTTAGCTTTACCTTTTATCCCCAGCATGTCGGCCGTCCCGTCATCGCTTTACTTCACACTTTTCCCAGCATGTCGGCCGTCCCCGTCATTGCTCCTTACCCAGCAGTCGTCCTCTGCTCGACGGTCGTCCTCCGTCGCTCACACTTTACAATATACTTTATTTTCCTTTTACAATCTATATCCCTTTTCTTCTTCATTCTGTGAGTGCAAATTTTGGACTGTCTTTGGTATTCAACCACAAGTTATCTTGTTTGCCTGTCAAGCCGTCGCTTACAACCTGCACAGCTAACTCATGTTTGAATAGGGGCAGCTGTAAACACCCCAAATTTGCCCTCACCCATTCACACCATGGCTTGTGATCATTCTCATATGCATAAACACAATCATATCATCTCACACCTCATTTTTGATTCACTGCATTGGTTCTAAGTCATCTGCACCTAGGGTTTGTGATCTGAGCAATCCAAGAGCTTCTTGAGCCACTCCAAGGGCCACCAATCACTTCAAAGGGATCCACATGTGTTCTTATATCATATTACATCCTCTCAAAGTCAAGATTTTAAAAGAATCACAAGAACTAGGGTTTGAATGGATGCAGAGCCAGGTTTGACTGCACAGTTGACTGAAAATTAGGGTTTTGGTTTCAGAGGCCATGACCTCAATTTTTTTGGTCATTCTTGTTTCCATTGGTCTCTATATGGTATAGGGAGTATGCATATCAATTTTCATGAAGAAATTCCATGGGGAAGTCATCTGATCAAGAGTTGACTTTCTGGACAAGTCAGTGCAAAATCAGGGCATCTGAGGCCCCCAATGACCCAACCAATGGGTGATCTTCATCATTTTGAGTGTATATGATCTTTATTTGATCATAGAAGAAGGTTTAAGTTCATAAAAATCAAGAATTTGGAGTTTTTGCAAATGTTGACTTTTTGGGCATAGTTGACTTTTCAAGAATGCTTCATTTTAGGTCATTTTTCAAGCCTTGATTCTTGATCCAAAAATGCTTCAAATGGAAAAACTTTGGTCATGAAAGTTGTAGATCTCATCTTTCCCTTTTCAAAAAGTACAAGAACATGATCAAACTCTTCTTGGATCAAAAGTTATGGTGTGACAAAGTTAGCAAAAATCACTTATTTTTAAGATATGCACCAAGTGTGAAAATTGCAAAATCATGTACCAAGGCAAATTGCAACTTCTAATTGGCATCAAACCATCACATAAACATCATGTAAGTCCTAAAGTTCAGAATGGACTAGGCATTGCTCATGTTTCATGGCTTTTGGGACAAGATCTTTCCATGTGAACCAAAAAGCCACAACTTGCAAAATCATCATGATCACTTCACCAACTTGATGCATTGGATGCTGCACTTTGGCTAGCCTCTCACCTCATCTTGCTGCACCAGAACCAGCTCATGTACTAGCTATAGATCAACCCATACTTTCCTTACACAAAATTTGACTTTTTGCAAAAGTAGACTCACCAATCAAAAAAGCACATGTCTTGTCATCTGACCAATGAGAGAGGTTTATGTGGACAAAGAGCAAGCCATTCCATACATATAGCAAGGCTGAAACACTTCATATGATCACATTCACAAAACACACCCTAGCTGCAAATTGCTTCGAAACTCTTTGCCTAACACAAAAACATCCAAACCATTTCCACACTTCAACTCACCATACTTCATAGACCTCAAACCACCAAGAGCCAGGCCTGAAACAAGCAAGAACACCCCATTGCCATTTCTCACCTCAACTTGCAGTTTCATTCGAAACTCTCTCCATAGCTCACAAACATCCAAACAAACACCACAGACCTTCTCCACTCATTATTCTGATCACAAAGAACCATTCACAATGACCTGAAACTGCCTGAAACTCCATTGCCATTTTCAACTGAGTTGAAGCAGAAGCTGTCTAAACTCATCAACCAGCCAACATAAATTCCTCTTGGGCATTCAAACATCATCTGGGGATCAAGTGGAGTGGATTGCACTGAAGGAAGTGGCCAGAAAGTCATCAGAGTGAAAGCTTCGAATCTCAGGTAGCTTGAAAATTATTTTTCCAGAAATCGTTTTTCATGTTATAAACTTGTTCTCTATGCTTCACTGAGTATCCTGGTGCTTTTGGTTTTTGAAATGGTGTTGAAATGAGCATTTAATTGATCTCTGAAACTGGTTTGCCCTAAAAATTGTTTGTTTCGATTCGTGCTTCTGGGGAAAAATAAATGAATTTGAGCATGGGGTTTTGATTTAGTGGATCATGGGAATCATTTCCTTGTTTTTAGATTTTGTTTTTGTTACGTTTTGAAGGAGTTTGGAGTTTTTCAGGGGAGTTGCTGGCCGGAGAAGACGACCGGAAGTCTTCTCCGGCAGCCTGAAAGTGATTAAGCCCTAATTATGTAATTAATGGCCATTTGAATATTGAGCGTAGGATCAGTAGACTTGTTTGACTTGCCGCGCGAATAGATGGCCCAGATCAATCTGCTTAGCCCTAATCTCTTTCATTAGTTTTAATTAATTTTAATTAAGATAATTAAGTCAGAAGCCATCTGGACCCTCCACTAGCGCGCCAGTCAACGCATTTGAATCCAGGACTCATCTCCACCCTCCATTCTGATTACTTCCCCTTTTATTTATTTTTATTTCATTTTATTTCCACTTAACTTGCATAATTAATTTAAAATAGTAAAAAATTCCTAAAAATTATGAAACTTTTTCTCATGGGTTTTATTAATTTTTATAACACAAAAATATTTTCATTTTATTTTTTATCATTAAAAAAGTATTTTTAAATATTTAAAAGATTATTTTTAATTGATTAATGGAAATTAATTTATTAAAAATACTTTTAAGTATCTAAAAATCACCAAAAAATTCATGAAATGTTCTAAGACATTTAGAAACATTGTCCAACCTTCAAACCAAATTTCGTTTTTGATCTTGATGCATTTTGAGAATTTTCCTTTGAATTAAAATCATTTTTGTGCATTAATTTGATCCTAAGTTCAAAAATTCATTTCTGCCTTTCTAAGAAGAGTTGGACATTGATTCTTTTTGCATTGTGTTGTGTTTAGCATGTAGTTTCTAGGATTAAATGGCCATGATTTGATCTTGCATTTTTCATTTGTTTGGCATTTCTTTTGTTTAGGAACCCTAAAAACCCTAATAACTTAGAAAAAATCATAACTTAGGATTGGTTAAGAGTTGAGACCTCCCCTTTGGACCTTGGTTTAGTATAGGGTTAGGGATCCTTTGCATGGCATTTCCCATTTTTTATCTTAGGGTTTGCTTCTGTTTTTGGTTTTTGTTTGATGTTTGATCCATAAACCCTAATTTGGGCTTTCATTTGCATCCTTCTTGCATTCTCTTGCATAACATGACTTGCCTTAACATCTTGTGCATCCTTGTGATTCACTTAACATCATAAGACATGTAGAAAGTATGTTTGATCATTTCATCACATATTTGCCATGCCATTTGCCATGTATGTTTCATAACTTTTCATGTTCATTCATGCTCCTTAACTTGCTCCATTTGCATTCATGAACTTGTATGAACATCTCCATGCCTTGCCTCATGTTTGCAGCACTCCATAGCATCATTACCATCATGTGTTTGCTTCTGGTTTTGTTTAGCATCATGGCATTCCATCTCATTTTGCATTGCATTGCATTTCTTTCTAACATTTCAGGTGGTAAGTAAACTTGAGAAGTGAATTTGCCTTCACTTCTCATAACTTTTCTTTTCATCTCTCTTGCATCCTTTGCTGCATTTTTGTTTGTGTTTGAGAATGAGCTTGCTCATTCTTCTTCTTCCCACCTTCTTTCTTCAAGTGACTTGACTTCTTGAATGAAGCAAGTCACTTTGCTTCTTCTGATCTTGTTCATCTGCTTCCTGGTGGCTCCTTTGAAGATTGTTCTTGCAAACCACACAAACCTTAGGAACAACCAAGCATGACAATGAATTAGGGTTTTGATTAGTCTCCCCTCATAGTTTTACCTTTGTGTCTCTCTTTGAGTCCTCTCTTCTCATCTCATAATCAGGGACTAAACCCTAAAGGCTTTAAGGCTTTGTGATTAAGCTTATGCCTGCATCCTTCTATTAGGATGGAGTGTATAACTTTAATCCTAAGTGTTAAGCCATTAATGTGTTTAAATCTCTTAATCAATTCACATAATAATCATCAAGACATCACACTTGTAACTTGGGCCTTGCATTAGGGTTCTAATTCTTCCTTAATTGGTTAAGAAGGACTAACCCTAGTGTTAATGGACAAGTCCCCCTCAAGTTGTCTTACAAATCATAAAATTCACTTCATCATCATATCATTAGATAAAATCCACTTAATCAAAGGCTTGTTTTGTCATGAGTTTAATCCCTAACCATGGATTAAGTTAAGGAGTTTTCCTCAGCTTAAACACCCTCATCTATTATCCTTCTATTAGGATGGTGTAATGAGTCTGTTTAATCCTTGACTATGGCTTAATCTCATTACTTAACACTAAACAAAAACCACAAAAACATCTAAATAATCACAAGTAGGTTAATGATCTTAATCCTACACCAAAGGTGATTAAGTGTGAGAATCTGACTTCACACTTAAGGTACTCTCATTACCCCTAATCAGAGGAAAGATGTGATGAGTTTACTAACCCTTTGGTTTAGGCTTAAACTCATCAACTTATGACAAACTTTCAAAAGCAATAAAAGATTGAAAACACAAAAACAAACAATAATCGTCTCCTCCGGGATTCTTTTCTCATCTCATTCACTCACAAACGAGAACTTGCTTCTTCCGTCTAATGCAAGACAGTTTGCACCTGAGCCAGACAGGTCATACACTTGAGCATAGGCAAGTAAGCAGTTCATAAGTCAATTCATCTTTCAGTCTCTTTGGGTCGAACTACGGTGTTCTGACTTCCTCATTGCACGAGAGGATACGTAGGCATAACTTAACAGTTATCGAACAAAAGTCTCTGTACATTCCCCCTCTTTCCAGCTTCATTCTTTTAAGCCCCATAGTCATGAGCATTTCACTCTTATCCTTACACTGACACTTTCATATTACACTTTACACTTCACTTGCACTGACACCTGTACATTTTCTTCCAGCTATTCTATACACAGATTGCACTGACACTACCCCTTTAAAACACAAATCTTTTAAGCGTGGATCCCGTCGAGTACGACGGACAATCTGGGTGCTAATACCTTCCCAGGTTGTAACCAACCCCCTTTCTCAGTCTCTCTGGTTCGCAACCGTCTTATCCATATCTTTCTAGGTCTATGCAGCATTGCCTTTCCTCCGGGATAAAAATGCCTAGCTGGCGACTCTATTCATCTCCAGTGAGTTCACGGCTGTGTGTTCTCATTGTTCCTCTCGCCGACCGTTCGCGTCTGTACCCTATCTGACCCGGTTTCATTTAGCGGGAGCGACATATATATGTATGTTTTAAATGATATTTGATGATTGTTTGATGTTTATGATAGTGCTAGGAACGTTTCTGGACCATTAAATGGAAGAATAGTGTCCTTATCCTCCAAACGCCATTGTTAGGTTTCTTGCTCCAAGTTTGGGGTTTTCTAAAGAAACAAATTTAAATGAATTCTAAACATATAAATGAATTGGCCTTGTTATGGGGAGTACAATGGTACCCTCAGTTTGATGAAATTTTGCAGGTTTGATGCTTTTGACATAAGGCTAGGAAATCCTACGAAACCAGGTTCATAGGAAATATTGCAGGAAAAATCGTATGGAAATTCGCAGGAAATTCAAATGAGGAAGATGAAGTCTTGGCGCCATCTGGAAATTCAACATTTGTTTTAATATTTTTACAATTGTTTTATATTTTATTTCAATAAACGTTGTTTGTCCCAGTGGTATCCTGCGCGTGCATGTATTGGCTAGGTCCTGAGTTCAAACCTGGGTGAGACCATTCTTTTTCTCATTTGTTTTCATTATTAAACAAATTTATTATATAATTGTTTGTTGTTGTTTATTACCAGATGCGCCCCATGTGGCTTAATGGCAAGGACTTAGCTTGGTAAAAGGAAGGGTTGGGGTTCGAATCCTAGTGCCCACCAATTTTTTTTTTCATTATATTTTGAAGGTTTAATATATAATCAAATGTTGCAAATTCCTATCACTAGTGTACACACAGCTCAGTTGGTCATTCTCCTCTTCATCTAGGTTAGGGACCTGGGTTCAAATCTCAGGTCCATCCTTTTTCTTCTTTTTTCTAATTTTCTTTGTTTTTTTATAAATAAACTTAATTAATATAATCAAAATATTTTCTAAATAAATAACAATTAATTGTTATAAATCTTTATATTTTTTTACTAAACTCATAACTTTTTATTTATTTTAATTAATCTTATAATATTTTTGTACCTAACTTTTATTATATATATATTTTGTAAATAAAAACTTATTTATTTTAATTAATTATGTTAAAAAACCATAATTTCTTTAACTAACCCTAATTTTTTCCATTAACCCTAAAAACTTAATTTATTTTCCTAAACCCTAATTAAAATGTTTTTTATAATAACTTTTTAATTTTATAAATTTTTAATACTTTATCCTTTTATTATTATTATTAAGTCATAAAAACTTATATTATTTTTATAAACTCTAAAAATTCTAACTTATTTAACTTAAAATAATTTCTTAAAAAATTCTAATTTTTCTTTATTGCTTCATTATTATTTTTCTAATATTTATTATTATTGCTTTATTTATTATTGCTTATATTTGCTTTATTATTTATTATTTATTTTTACGATTATATTGTAATTATCCCAAAGCCATGTAATAATTCTAGATTTATTTTCCGTCTTTATTTTATTATAAATATTTACCGCGTGGTTAGTAAATAGGGTGTGGAAACTATTCGTAATTAATTTAATTTAGATAACTAATTTAAAAAAGATAAATATTTGAAAATAAACACGCACACACGTAAGTCGATCTTTGATCGCCATCTTGCACTTCCTAGGGTATTCCTCTTGGTTGCCTTTAAATATGGTCAAGTCCCTCGAATATAGAGATGTCTTAAGCAAAGTCCCTTCAAGTATAAATTATCATAGTCCTTACAGTTTAAAAGATCAAGTCCCTTCGAGGTTGCCTACGAAATAATGATCTTGTCCCTTCGAATAAATGATGATAGTCCCAATGAATTGCTAAAGACATCCCTTAAGTTGTCTTCTATGACTATACGATGACCTTACGCTTGTCCCTTAACACATCCAAGGTAATGACTACCTATTCCTTAATAATAGGGATAGTCTTACCATTGAAAGAACATACGAGAACATGAAAGACTTAATCTAGGGTAGGTACCTCTTAGTTGCTTGCTCACATTTCAAATACTTTTTACACCTCACTTTCTTAAACATTTTTCAAAACAAGGCTTTGTATACATCCATACGAGGATCATTACAAAGTACTTAGAAAAATTTCTAATCACACACTACACTCTTCAAAAACAATTTAAGTGAGCTAAGTAACTAAGAGCCCATGGATAACCATGGATATAAAGGGTGCTAACACCTTCCCTTTATATAAATTACCCCCCGAACTCAAGTCTTTTAAAATAGGTCTTTCCTGTTCTTTTATGTCCTTTCCATTTGGATAAAATAAAAGTCGGTGGCGACTCTTGCTATCCGCAACATGACTAAAAGTCAGTTCTCCCACCGTGTTACAGAACTGTCTACTCTTCTGGGGAGTTACTAAGTAAAAGAGGGGTACCCTTAGGAATTAGATCACTTAAATTATTTGTCTTGTTTGCTTTATATTACTTGTTGGGCTTTATGTGTGAAAGATCCTAACCCAGATCTAGTGTACCCTAGGTAAATGGTAATAGACTAAGGAAACTATACAGCGTATACCGATATGGTTGATCTGGTGGCCATAGTTAGTGTGACTTCTTGGTTGGTGCTTATGTTCCTTAAGTAAGTTAAGGATAATATGGGGCTGCCATATGTTGTCAATACACTAACTGACTTTTAGAACCCTAGTTATCCCATCTTGGCATTTAGAAAGTAGTGAGATAGCCGGCTTTGGTGAAGACTGAAGTTAGTTGATACTCGATACTACGCTCATTGAGATCCTAAACTTGGAGGGTTTTGGTTGGCAAGTAAGTTGCCTACTGAACAACCACCCTTGGGAAGGATCAGTGATATTGAGATCCCTTAGAACCTGGTTACTTTTGTAGGACAGGATGAACCAACTAAACTTCAAGGGAGGGTACTTACCTTTAAACCTCATGAAAGCCTTCAAACCTAGGGCTATTGTGTGACTTGTTTATGTGTTCCACATGTTTGTGATTGAGCATAACATTATGACATCATGCATCATAAGCATAGCATTTTCACTAACCATTTCAAGGACCAAAGGATTTATCTTTGTTCTTTGTTGCAGGTCATGGCTTCTGCTCGTAGGAAGACTATCCGAATCAACTTTGTAGGAATACCTTCTAAGCTTAAGGAATTGGTCTCTCAAGTTTCTAAAAACTCCCAATTCATCAAGAGGCATGGTCACCTACTGGATCTAATCACTTCAGGGTTCAATGAAGACATGATGAGTGTCATGTTTCAGTTCTTTGATCCTAAACACCATTGCTTCACATTCCCCGACTATCAGTTGGTTCCTACAATGAAGGAGTTCTCCAAACTACTGGGTATACCTATCCTTGATCAGAGACCTTTCACAGGCTTAGAGAAGGAGCCTAAACCTGAAGTCATTGCTGCAGCCCTACATCTGAAGAAATCAAACATTGTCCTAGAAACGAGAAGCGGAGTTAAGGGTATCCTTGCTAAGGTATTGATGGATAAAGCTCAAGTGTTCTTGAAGGCTATGAGTTATGATGCTTTTGAGGAAATCCTAGCCCTATTGATCTATGGATTATTATTGTTCCCTAATCCAGACCAGTTCATAGACGTACATGCCATCAACATATTTATGACTCACAACCCATTGCCTACATTACTTGGAGATATCCTACATTCTCTTCACACTCGTACTACGAAGGCGAGAGGAACTCTGATGTGCTGCATACCTTTATTGTCTAGGTGGTTTATTTCTCACCTTCCTCGATCAGTGATGAAGAATGAACAAGGGTTCAGGTGGTCTAAGAGGATCATGTCACTTTCTCATTCAGACATTCATTGGTGCTCTCGATCTAGGGAGAATGTTACTATCATTGACCGTTGTGGGGAATTCCCTAATGTGGCACTCCTTGGTATAAGAGGAGGAATTACTTACAACCCTTCTTTAGCACTACGTCAGTTTGGTTATGCTCGGAGTAATAGTCCTCATGACATGCTTATTCAGGGTATTATGTTCGACTATGACAACGATCTTCAGGGTTACCATCAAAGGTTTATACGAGCTTGGAACAAGGTGAACAGGATTGACAACAAGACTTTGGAACCAAAGTATTCTATTCCTATGGAGCCTTATCTCAGATGGATGCGATCTCGTGCTCAGACTCTCATGATGCCGTATCCTGCTGTTCTACCAGTCACTATGGAGCCTGTTGCTGAAGGGGATGTTTCTTATACCATCCTTCATCCAGACATGCCCACTGATTTGGAAGAATTGCAAAAGTCCTGGATTCAGTTAAAAGAGCAAAGGGATACTTTTGAGACTCATTTCAGAGCTGGTCAAGAAAGAATTCTGGAGCTAACAAGGCAACTTCACAAGGAGAAAGACCTCAACAAGTACCTCCACGCAAAGAGGAAGCATCCATGGGAGACTTAAAACCCCATATATTTATCTTTTGTATCTTATTGTCATTTCTTTGTAAGCCCAAGGGGCAAAACTTATATTAAGTATTTACTAATAAAATTTTGTTTTTATTTTTCGTTTAAACAAATTTAAATCCTGCGGTCCTTGAAAACATTGCATATGCATCTACATACCATATCATTGCATCACAAGTTTCTTATGAACAGGTATCTTATCTTCTCGCTGTTTATTTCAGCAGAAATGGCTCTCGAACAAACTGTTAAGGATCTCCAAACTCAGAATGCACAATTTCAAGAAATGATCTTGAACTTGTCCAAGGGACAAGATGAGCTGAAGACACTTCTGACTAAGAAAAATAAGAAGACTAGAAAATCAGTGGACCTCATCAGCCTGGGTAGAAGATTCAGAGGTCCTGTCAAGACAGAAGAAGAGGTTGAGAATCTTGAGTCTGAAAATTCTGAGAGAGAAGGAGGCAGTCTCCATGGCACTGCGGAAGATTCTGATTCTGAGGAGAACTATTATCATGATCCTGATAGTGAGGAGAAGTATAAGATGTTGGTAGACAAAATGAATGTTATGGAACTACACAATAATTCTGGGTTTTATTTCGAAGATTTGAGTTTGATTTCTGCGGTCTCCATCCCTATGGGTTTCAAAGTTCCTACTTTTGTGGTGTATGATGGTGTGTCTTGCCTAAAACTGCATTTAAGGTCTTATGTCAGAAGAGAATTCAACCCCATACTCCTGATAAGAAGTTATGGATACATTTCTTTCAAGAGAGTTTTTCTGGATCCCAATTGGAATGGTATTATCAACTGGAGAGTACCAATATTCGCAACTGGAATGATCTTGCTGAAACTTTCTATAAGTAGTACCAATATAATTCTGATTTAGCGCCAACTCGCATGCAACTCCAAAGCATGTCCATGGATGCCAAAGAAAGTTTCAAGGAGTATGCTCAGAAATGGAGAGATCTGGAAAGTAGAGTTCAACCCCCTTTGACTGACAGGGAATTAGTTGATATGTTCATGAGTACGTTGACTGGTCCTTTCTATAGTCATCTCATTGGAAGCTCATCATCTGGTTTCACTGAGCTGATAATGACTGGAGAAGATGTGGAAAGTGGGATACGAAGTGGAAAGATTTAGCTAGTTGTTTCTTCAAGTATTACCAAGAAGCCCCCTCATGGGAAGAAAGAATCCAATGTTGTGTATAGCAAGCGTGGTCGTAATGATCGTAACCAATCTATGGGAGCTGTTTTGATTTCTAATCCTACACCTCCACCACAAGAGCAACAACAAAATAATCATCCCAAGCCTAGGAGACAGTTTACCAAGCTCAATATGTCATTGGCTCAGGCTTTGCAGCATATGTTGAAAGGAGAATTGATTACTTTGAAGGACCCACCATAGAATATCAATACTTCCTCTTCTTGTTACAATCCCAATGCAAGGTGTGCATACCATTCTAATAGCCCTGGCCATGATACTAACAATTGCTGGTCATTGAAGAACAAAATCCAGGATATGGTTGAGAATGGAGAAATTGAGTTTGACCCTCCGGAAACTCCTAATGTGATTACTGCTCCTATGCCCAAACATGAGAAGACCGTTAATGATGTTGATGAGATTGTTTATGTTCGTACTGTGGCTGAAATAACTACTCCTCTAGCTATTGTCAAGAAGAAACTTGTGCAAGCCAGTTTATTTCCGGGTTGCAGGGAAGATTGTTTTTACTACGCCTATAAACCTGATAGTTGTTGGAGGGTGAGGTCAGGTATTCAACGCCTGATAGATAACTATACTATACTATTTGAAAGAACCCCTTCTATAGAGAGTCTGTGTGGAGGTTTTGCTCAAGATTTGAAAATTGAAGATGTGGCTATGGTTAACAAGATTCTTGTGAAGATTATGTCCAATGGTCTAGTGAGGATCACTTCTAAAGGTCCTGTGAAGATTACTGCTGAGCCAAAGGTGGCTCCAATGATTATTACTACTCTTGGTCCTATCCCATACACTTCTGACAAAGCTATACCCTGGAATTATGGTTCTGATGTTTATATCCATGGTGTCAAACAAAAACCTTTGACTGATGTACCTGTTACTGATGTTAATCTTGATGTGGAAAATATTGTTGGATCCAGTAAGGTTACTAGGAGTGGAAGAATTTTCTCTCCAGAAGGCATCTCAAAAGCTGCTAACTCTGGGCCAAGTACTGAGGCTCGGGGCAAAGGACCATTGATTGAACCTATTCAAGCTGAGGCGCTAGTTAATGAAGATCTCTCTAAGCAAATGGAAGAAGTACTGAAGATTATCTGCAAGAGTGATTATGATATTGTTGACCAGTTGGGGCATACTCCCTCCAAAATCTCCATGCTATCTCCGCTATTATGTTCTGAAGCCTATGCTAAGGCTTTAATCAAATTCCTGAAGACTGCTCATGTACCACATGAAATCTCTGTGGACCAATTTGAAAATTGTGTTGCTCATCTAACTAGTGATAATGGCTTGGGTTTTAATGATGCTGATTTGACTCCTGCCGGCAGAAACCATAATAGAGCTCTGCACGTCTCTGTTCAGTGTAGGGGCACTACTTTGTCTCATGTATTGGTGGATAATGGTTCTTCATTAAATGTATTACCTAAGGAGGTTCTAGACAAAATCAATTTGAATGATGTAGTGTTAAGACCAAGTAATGTGGTGGTGAGGGCCTTTGATGGTTCAAGAAGAATGGTGCATGGAGAGGTGGATCTTCCAATTAAAGTAGGCTCTCAAGTTTTTGATTCCACTTTCTATGTGATGGATATTCGTCCTGCGTACTCCTGTTTGCTTGGGCACCCCTGGATCCATGGGGCAGGTGCTGTGACTTCCATTTTACATCAGAAGTTGATATATCCGGTGAAAGGAAAGATTGTCACTGTTTACGGTGAAGAAGAATACATGGTCAGTCATGTGAATACTTTTAAATATGTTGAGATGGAGGGTGAATTTGTTGAGACTCCTTGCCAGATATTTGAAGTAGTTCCTTGGGTCGTTCCTGCTACTAAAGCTCCCCCTGTTGTTAAAAGAGTTCCTGTGATTACTAGAGTACCTCCTACAATAGCCTCCCTCAAAGATGCTAGAGTTGTGGTTGAAGAAGGTGGTTGTACTATTTGGGGTCAGCTTCCTTACATTCCTTACAAGTCTGACAAGTTAGGTTTGGGTTTTACTGCAGAATCTCAGAAGGTTGTTCGCCGTGCTCGTGTTGCTCGTATCACTCATGGAGGGGTCATAAAATACCAAGTCAATGTTATGGAAGATTATGATGAAGGTTACAACCTGGACGATTAGATTTTTCCTACCATGGGGATGGACTCAACAATTGGAAGACTGAAGACGTTATTCCTATCTCCTTCAGTCAGGAGTAAATGCTATTTCATTTTTTCTAAATTTATTTTTGTAACTTTGAATAATTAAATACTTTTAAGCCTTGTGCCTTTCCCGGGGCACAATGGTATGCTTATTAGGGTTGTCATTTCATTTGCATATTTTAATTCAATAAAATCAATGGACGTTTCTCGCTTTCGTAAATATTGTGCTCTTTGTCTTTCTTTTATTTTTTCCTTTTATAAAAAAAAAGCTATGTGTTCTTACACACACCCACATCACTAAATGCAGATGTTCATCCACTCTGGATCATATTGATAATAATTCTGCTATTGCTAATTATGACTTCGAAAATCCGATCTATCAAGCCGAGGATGGAAAGGAGGAAGATTGTGAAGTACCTATAGAGTTGGCTAGATTACTACAACAAAAAGAGAAAAATATACAACCACATGAGGAACCAATTGAAGTCGTGAACTTGGGAACCGAGGAAAACAGGAAAGAAATCAAGATAGGTGCTAAACTAGAGGATGGTATCAAGGATAGGTTGATTCAGATGTTACATGACTATGTGGAAGTTTTTGCTTGGTCTTATGAAGATATGCCAGGGTTGGATACAAATATTGTGGTTCACCGTCTACCAGTGAAAGAGGATTGTCGTCCGATAAAGCAGAGAGTTTGTCGTATGCGTCCTGATATGTCAGAAAAGATTAAGGCAGAGGTGATGAAACAATTCAATGCAGGATTTCTAGCTGTTACTTCTTATCCACAATGGGTTGCAAACGTGGTGCCGGTGCCTAAGAAATATGGTAAAGTACGCATGTGTGTAGATTACAGGGATTTGAATAGAGCCAGCCCTAAAGATGATTTTCCACATATTGATGTTCTGGTAGACAACACTGCTCAGCATAAGGTGTTCTCTTTTATGGATGGTTTCTCTGGGTATAATCAGATTAAGATGGCACCTGAAGATATGGAGAAGACTACATTTGTTACACAATGGGGCACTTTCTGCTATAAGGTAATGCCATTTGGTTTGAAGAATGTTGGGGCAACATATCAGCGTGCTATGGTAGCTTTATTCCATGATATGATTCACCATGAGATAGAGGTATATGTGGATGATATGATAGCCAGATCTCAGAATGAAGAAGAGCACCTTGATCACCTGCACAAGTTGTTTGAGAGGTTGAAGAAATACAAGTTGAGGTTAAATCTAAACAAATGCACTTTCGGAGTTAGATCTGGTAAACTTCTGGGTTTTATTGTTAGTGGTAAAGGTATTGAAGTAGATCCAGCAAAGGTAAAAGTTATACAAGAGATGCATGCTCCTCGTACTGAAAAAGAAGTTAGAGGTTTCCTGGGACGATTGAATTACATTGCAAGATTTATTTTTCAGTTGACTACTACTTGTGAACCAATCTTCAAGTCGTTGAAGAAAAATCAAGTATTGGAATGGAATGATAAATGCCAGACAACTTTTGATGAAATTAAAAGATACTTACAGGAATCTCCTATATTGATGCCACCAGTTGAAGGAAGACCCTTGATTATGTAGTTGACAGTATTGGATAACTCAATGGGGTGTGTGTTGGGGAAACATGACGAGTCTGGTCGAAAAGAGCAGGCAATATACTACCTTAAAAAAAAGTTTACCGACTGTGAAACAAGATACTCATTGCTCGAGAAAACTTGTTGCGCTTTGGCATGGGCTGCTCGCCGACTAAGACAGTATATGTTGACTCATACCACTTTATTGATTTCAAAAATGGATCCAATCAAGTATATATTTGAGAAACCTGCTCTCTCCGGACGAATAACAAGATGGCAAATGATCTTGACAAAATATGACATACAATATACTACTCAGAAAGCAATCAAAGGAAGTGTAGTAGCTGACCATTTGGCTCATCAAGCAGTGGATGATTATCAATCTATGAATTTTGAGTTTCCAGATGAGGACATTATGATTGTTACTAAAGAACCTAGACAATATGAAGGACCTGGACAAGGATCCCGATGGACTATGGTTTTTGATGGAGCTTCTAATGCGCTTGGTAATGGTATTGGTGTTGTGATTATCTTTCCTAAAGGTTGTTATACACCAGTTACTACAAAGCTTTGTTTTAAATGTACCAATAATATGGCTGAGTATGAAGCATGCATCATGGGTATCAAGGTTGCTATTGAAATGAAGATCCAATTTCTGGATGTATATGGAGATTCAGCCTTAGTAGTCAGTCAGGTTAAAGGAGATTGGGATACCAGACATCCTAATCTCATCCCTTACAAAGAGCATGTGTTGTCTTTGATCCCGTACTTTGAAGATATTACCTTTGGACATATTCCACGAGAAGAGAATCAGCTGGAAGATGCATTAGCTACCATGGAATCTATGTTTGAAATCAGTTGGGAGGATGAAGCTCCGAGAATTACTATTGATCGATTTGACAAACCTGCATACTGCAATGAAGTGGGTACTGAAGGAGTAAAAGAAAAGCCTTGGTTCCATGAAGTGAAGAGGTATCTTGAAGCCCAGGAGTTCCCTGAAGGGGCATCTGTCAATGATAAGAAGTTTTTAAGGAGGTTTTCTGCTAAATTCTTCCTGAGTAATGGAATTCTGTACAAGCGAAACCACGATTCAACTTTGCTTCGCTGTGTGGATAAGAAAGAAGCAGTAGAGATTATGGAAGACATGCATGATGGGATCTTTGGTACTCATTCTAGTGGGCATACAATGGCTAAGAATATTCTGAGAGCAGGTTATTATTGGTCGACCATGGAAGCTGATTGCTATCAACATTCCAAAACTTGTCACAAATGCCAGATTTATGCTGATAAGGTTCATGTGCCTCCAGTTCCGTTGAATGTTCTAACTGCTCCATGGCCTTTTGCAATGTGGGGCATTGACATGATTGGTGAAATCAAACCTACTGCCTCTAATGGAAATTGTTTCATCCTTGTAGCTATTGATTACTTCACAAAATGGGTAAAGGCAGCTTCATTTGCTTCTGTTACTAAGAATGTTGTGGCTCGATTCATCAAATATAATCTTATATGCAGATATGGCATCCCTGAAAGGATTATCACAGATAATGGCACTAATTTGAACAACACTATAATTACTGATCTCTGCACGCAGTTCAAGATTAAACATCACAATTCTTCTCCATATCGTCCAAAGATGAATGGCGCAGTGGAAGCCGCCAACAAGAATATTAAGAAGATCTTGCAAAAGATGACAATTACATATAAGGATTGGCATGAGATGTTACCATTTGCTCTTCATGGTTATCGTACCACCATGCGTATTTCAACAGGGGCAACCCCATTTTCCCTTGTCTATGGTATGGAAGCAGTTTTACCCATTGAAGATCAGATTCCCTCTTTAAGAATTATGAAAGATGCAGGCTTTGATGAAGATGAATGGATTCAGACTTGACTTGACCAGATAAACTTGATTGATGAAAAAAGACTAGCAACCGTTTGTCATGGTCAGATGTATCAGAAGCGTATGATCAAGGCCTTCAATAAAAAAGTTAAGCAGCAAGTGTATCAGACTGGTGATTTAGTAATCAAGCGTATTATATTACCACAGGGTGATCCCAGGGGCAAATGGACCCCCACCTATGAAGGGCCATTTGTAATTAAGAGAATATTTTCTGGAGGTGCCATGATGCTTACCACTATGGATGGTGAAGATTTCCCGCAACCTGTGAATGCAGACATAATTAAAAAATACTACGCATGAAAAGAGACCCGCTAGGTTGACTGGCCTAGGAAAAAATAAGGGCAGACCGGCGAACCAAAAGGGTTCGGGCAAAAATTAAGGATATATATAAAAAAAATGTACACCCGGCAAGTCGAAAACCTAAAAAGGAGGCTTGGGCAAAAAAGGGTATCCCGGTGGATTGAGAACCTGAAAGGGAAATCCAGGCAAAAGTTAGGGATTAAAGCGTATAACTATGTCTCGTTAGATCACCCATGCAACCTCTACTAGTTGTGTTATCCACGTCAAGTTCAACAGATACCGATCAGTCCAATCGTTTCCTCTCCGATAGCTGAAGATGAGATAATTGAAGATAATGGCAATAACAACGTTGAAACTCAATAGGGTTATGTACACATAGCTATTTTTCCTTGTAAAAATTTCTTTGACGAATTCCTCTTAATAGGATTTCCGTCTCCGTATTAAAACATGTCTAGTTATAAGTTTATTTCTAAGAATAAAAAAAACTCTCCATTTTCTATATTCAGCTTTACTTTTCCCTCTTTATTCAGCTTTACTTTTCCCTTTTTTACTAAAGCGAAAAACGTCCATTGATTATGTTTGAATGTAAATATGACTTTGAATATGATTGATGTTTACCAGAAATGCATAAAATACAATAATAGCATTTACTAAGAATGAACGGAGGTAGGAATTCAACGAAGCTTCTCCGGTTCATCCCCACGGGGTAATCTTTACGGATATCCATACAAAATATCTCAAATAATATTTTATACTTCCCACTCGACGAAGTCTTCAAGAAGTTTCATATCCTCTGAAGAATTAAGTCTCCCGGATCTATGTCCATCTCTTTTATCCTTAGTCAGGATATTCAGGAACTTGTTCCTTCAATAAGAAGTACGTCGAACAAAAACGAGAAGGTTCTAAGTATAATGTTCTTAAACAAGACAGGAACGAAGTCTTCATACTCTTCAGCAACGAATCGGAATTTATTTTCCCCAGTCAGCAGTTGTTCTACGAAGCTACTTATACGCTTCAGCTACATAATTCATGCATACATCATATCATATCATACGCATTCTCATAAAATATTATCTTGCAGATTGTTATATATATCATTATATTTGCACCAAACTAACCTTGTTTTTCAGGTTAATTCTCCAGCAGACAAACTTCATCAACAACTTACCTTGGGCCGTCGTTTATTCCTCCCAATGGTTATCTTGTTACCTCGGGCCGTCGTTTATTCTTCCCGCAGGTTATCTCATTTTTGGGCCGTTGTTTATTCTTCCCAGAAATCAACTTACCTTGGGCCGTCGTTTATTCTTCCCAATGGTTATCTTGTTACCCCGGGCCGTCGTTTATTCTTCCCGTAGGTTATCTCATTTTTGGGTCGTCGTTTATTCTTCCCAGAAATCAACTTACCTTGGGTCGTCGTTTATTCTTCCCAATGGTTATCTTGTTGCCTCGGGCCTTCGTTTATTCTTCCCGCAGGTTATCTCATTTTTGGGCCGTCGTTTATTCTTCCCAGAAATCAACTTACCTTGGGCAGTCGTTTATTCTTCCCAATGGTTATCTTGTTACCTCAGGCCGTCGTTTATTCTTCCTGCAGGTTATCTCATTTTTGGGCCGTCGTTTATTCTTCCCAGAAATCAACTTACCTTGGGCCGTCGTTTATTCTTCCCAATGGTTATCTTATTACCTCGGGCCGTCGTTTATTCTTCCCGCAGGTTATCTCATTTTGGGCCGTCGTTTATTCTTCCCAAAAGTCAACTTACCTTGGGCCGTCGTTTATTCTTCCAATGGTTATCTTGTTACCTCGGGCCGTCGTTTATTCTTCCCGCAGGTTATCTCATTTTTGGGTCGTCGTTTATTCTTCCCAAAAATGTCATCTCCATATTTAAGAAGCATATCAGAAGACTCTTTATTCAAATGGCATCTTTAAGCCCATTCAAGCATCACAATCAACCAACAACATCAATCTACACACCAGGAAGTGCAATTTTTGGGTTTTTGTGTTCAATCCTCTTCAATCTTCAAAGTCACGAATGGCGTACATGCCAATCTAACTCCTCAGATTCCAGAAAATTGAACAAGGGGAAGCTGTTGTACCCCAAACTTTGCCCTTCCACAATCAAGACAATATCTCTCAATACTTCTAAATAATCATAAGATCCTCAAGACTCCCAATTGGTCAAGAAGTGTGGAAGTTTCCTCAGACAATGCCTCCTCCTAAGCAAAGTGTCCAAAACTAGAGTTTTGTGTTTCTTCAAGTTAAAATGATTTTCAAGGCCTCAAGTGAGCTTTATAACATCCCACATGTATTCAAGAATCCCCATTTCAAGTTTCAAGGCTTTCCCAATAAGTTTGCCCAGTCAGATGATCAGATAAGCAAAAATCAGTCAAAACAGTTAAAAGGTCAAACTGAGGTCAACTGTGATCAAACTAAAGTCAAACTTCAAATTTTTTTGCCAACATCAAGTTTATGAAGTAAAATTCATCATTTGATCAAGGGTTGATCATGATTCATCAAGAAAGTTCCAGATCATCAAGAATCAGGAGTTTCTAAATTAGGGTTTTCTTAAGGAAAGTCAACTGAACTTTGACCAGCCATAACTTTCACATGCTTCATCAAAATTTTTACTTCCTAAGCTCATTTTGAAGGGAATTGAATTCTCTACAACTTTGTGTCTTACAAACCAAGCCTAAAAAATGCTTCATTTGGAAGGTATGAGCTAAAACATTATAGGTCATTTCAAAAGTCAACAAAAAGTCAACATCTTCCAAAGGGCATAATTTGAAAATGGTAAAGGATATGGACATGAGACCAAAGAAGTTGGTTAAAGGACTCTTTAAGTTTTCCAAAATGTCCAAGAACACCTTCATAGCCTTAAAATTGATGGATTTATGCATTTGCAAAGTTGGGAAATTTTTGAGGGGTATATTGAACAAATGAGGTCTTAAAACCAAATTTTTCCAAATGGGCTTGCAATTTTGTAATCCAATCCTTACAATGACATCATGCACGACCCAATGATTATTTTTTCATATTTTTATAGTTTATTTTATATTTATTTGGATTTTATTCATTAAAATTCAATTTAAATATATATAAAATATGAAAAATCAAATGAAGCATGAATTCTTTGATTGAAAATCATTTGAATTATATTTAGAATGATTGGAAATCAACTAAAGTCAGATTGGACCAAAAATAGAAAGGATAGATGAGATATTTTGAAAATTTGAAAGTGAGGAAACTTCATAATCAAGCAATCTTCACAAGCCCACAAATCCACAAGTTTCTGACCTAATTTGAATGACTACATATACACAAACAAAAGCATACACTAGGACACGAATTTTCTGCCTCCAAGAATACCATTCCATCTTCAAAATTTTCAAAGAAAATTCAAATTCGGATTCTCACTTTTTGTTGTTTTTCAGGCATTTTAAAGGTAGAGACATGATCCTGGATGTTCATTGAACCTATCCCAAGCATTTTCATCATCCAAAACACCACATAATCATCCAACTGAATCATCTTTTACTCTTGAATATGCATTTTTTCGATTTCTTATATATGTCTGTTTTAAATGATATTTGATGATTGTTTGATGTTTATGATAGTGTTAGGAACGTTCCTGGACCATTAAATTGAAGAATAGTGTCCTTATCCTCCAAACGCCATTGTTAGGTTTCTTGCTCCAAGTTTGGGGTTTTCTAAAGAAACAAATTTAAATGAATTATAAATATATAAATGAATTGGCCTTGTTATGGGGAGTACAATGACACCCTCAATTTGATGAAATTTTGCAGGTTTGATGCTCTTGATATAAGGCTAGGAAATCCTACGAAACCAGGTTCGTAGGAAATATCGCAGGAAAAATCGCAGGAAAAATCGTATGGAAATTCGCAGGAAATTCAAATGAGGAAGATGAAGTCTTGGCGCCATCTGGAAATTCAACATTTGTTTTAATATTTTTAAATTTTTTTTCTATTTTATTTCAATAAACGTTGTTTGTCCCAGTGGTATCCTACGCGTGCATGTATTGGCTAGGTCCTGAGTTCAAACCTGGGTGAGACCATTCTTTTTCTCATTTGTTTTCATTATTAAACAAGTTTATTATATAATTATTTGTTGTTGTTTATTACCAAGCGCGCCCCATATGGCTTAATGGCAAGGACTTGGCTTGTTAAAAGGAAGGGTTGGGGTTCGAATCCTAGTGCCCACCAATTTTTTTTTTCATTATATTTTGAAGGTTTAATATATAATCAAATGTTGCAGATTCCTATCACCAGTGTACACGCAACTCAGTTGGTCATTCTCCTCTTCATCCAGGTTAGGGACCTGGGTTCAAATCCCAGGTACATCCTTTTTCTTCTTTTTTCTAATTTTCTTTGTTTTTTTTATAAATAAACTTAATTAATATAATCAAAATATTTTCTAAATAAATAACCATTAATTGTTATAAATCTTTATATTTTTTTACTAAACTCATAACATTTTATTTACTTTAATTAATCTTATAATATTTTTGTACCTAACTTTTATTATATATATATTTTGTAAATAAAAACTTATTTATTTTAATTAATTATGTTAAAAAACCCTAATTTCTTAAAATAACCCTAATTTTTTCCATTAACCCTAATTAAAATGTTTTTTATAATAACTTTTTATTTTTATAAATTTTTAATACTTTATCCTTTTATTATTATTATTAAGTCATAAAAACTTATATTATTTTTATAAACTCTAAAAATTCTAACTTATTTAACTTAAAATAATTTCTTAAAAAATTCTAATTTTTCTTTATTTCTTCATTATTATTTTTCTAATATTTATTATTATTTCTTTATTTATTATTGCTTATATTTGCTTTATTATTTATTATTTATTTTTCAGATTATATTGTAATTATCCCAAAGCCATGTAATAATTCTAGATTTATTTTCCGTCTTTATTTTATTATAAATATTTACTGCGTGGTTAGTAAATATGGTGTGGAAACTATTCGTAATTAATTTAATTTAGATAACTAATTTAAAAAAGATAAGTATTTGAAAATAAACACTCACACACGTAAGTCGATCTTTGATCGCCATCTTGCACTTCCTAGGGTATTCCTCTTGGTTGCCTTTAAATATGGTAAAGTCCCTCGAATATAGAGATGTCTTAAGCAAAGTCCCTTCAAGTATAAATCATCATAGTCCTTACAGTTTAAAAGATCAAGTCCCTTCGAGGTTGCCTACCAAATAATGATCTTGTCCCTTCGAATAAATTATGATAGTCCCTACGAATTGCTAAAGACATCCCTTAAGTTGCCTTCTATGACCATATGTAACACGGTGGGAGAACTGACTTTAGTTAAATGTTGCGGATAGCAAGAGTCGCCACCGACTTTTATTTTATCCAAAGGAAAGGCATAAAAGAACAGGAAAGACCTTTTAAAAGATTTTTGGGTTCGGGGGATAGGTTATGTAAAGGGAAGGTGTTAGCACCCTTTACATCCATGGTTATCCATGGGCTCTTAGTTACTTAGCTCACTCTAAAATGTTTTTGAAATGTGAAGTGTGTGAATAGAAATTTTCTTAAGTATTTTATAATGATCCATGTACAGATGTATATAAAACCTTTGTTTTGAAAATTGTTTGAAATGTATGAAGTGTTTGAAATGTTTTGAAGAGTTTGAAATGTTTTGAAGAGTGAGCAAGTATCTTAAGAGGAACCTACCCTAAATTTAAGTCTTTTCTGTTCTTAAATCCTTTAAATGGTAAGACTATCCCTATTATTAAGGAATATGTAGTCATTACCTTGGATGTGAGGGACAAGTAAAGGGACATCTGTTAGTTAGGCAACTGTGGGGTGTATAAGCAATTCGAAGGGACCTATCATCTTTATTCGAAAGGGACAAGATCATTACGAATGCAACATGTTATAAAAATTAGGTTAATTATAAACATATTATGAAAATAAATTATATTTACAAAATTAAATTAGTAAATTTTTAATTATTTTTAAGCATACACTAAAAATTATTTACATACAAACAAATTATAAAATATACACATATAATTAAAGTTATAATTAACAAATAAATTAATATTTATAATTAGGGTTTATAAAAAAAAAATTAGGTTTTACAAAATATTTTAGGGTTCTAGAAAATTAGGGTTTATATGTTTTTTAAAATAATAAATTAGGATTAATTTATAACTATATAAAATTATACAATATTAATAATTTACAAAAAATAAATAATTTTTCTAATAAGATTTAATTTAAAAAAAATGATGAGTTCTAAATTGTAATAAGAAAATAATAATATAAATATTCCATTTTTTCTATTATTTAAATTTTATTTAACTATAATTTAAATTAAATAAGAAAAACAGAAAAAAGAATGAAAAACAAAACTTACCTGGGCTGGGATTTGAACCCAGTCCCTAAGCTTTCAACCCTCAAGACCAACACACCAACCACTGGACCATGCGCGCGCAGGTGTTAAGGAAAGAACTCCATGAGGTTTTGTTGCTAACCTGGAAAAAACATGACAAAGCAAAAAAGAAATAACACAAAAGGCCTGGGGGGGATTCGAACCCAGGACCTTCTCACAACACGCAAGCATACTTACCATCCAGCCGGGAGGGTGCAACTGATAGTATAACCACCACAATCAATTATATATTAAGTCCTGTAATTAAATGGAAAAATAAGAAAAAAATTGTTGCATCCAGGATTCGAACCAAGGACCTAACCCTCATAAGAGCCAGCTTCTAACCATCAGGCCAACGCGCACGCTGTGTAATACAAATCAAACATAAATAATAAAAAATCAACAAACATTTGAATTCTGGAATTCGCGCCAGGGGTCTTCTTCCTCCTCCAGACCTGCGTTTTTTCCTGCGAATCTTCCTGGGCAATTTCCTACGAATTTTCAAAACCCTAAACCTGTGTTTTTCGAAACATCATGCAAACCGTCATGACAACCAAAATTAATAACCCAGATCAATTATACAAAGTCCATACATCACAGCCATGGTTTTAGAATTGATTTTAAGGTCTTGAATGTATGGTTCCCGTTTTGAACCTTCAAACCCTAATAATGGCAATCTTCAACACAGTCCACAATAATTCAATTAATCTATGCAAAAAGCTTCTAAACATCACAACAAACACAAATATATGATTAGTTTTCAATATTAATACATGAATCAATCAAATCGAAAAATTTCAAAATGTGAAAGGGATGCATTCGGTTTGTGCGATTTAGGTCATGAAGATGCAATGTTATGATCCAGAATTGATCTATGAACTCCAAGGAACAAGTTGCAACCTTTGGTTTGTCCTGAAAGAGCCTGAATTGTGAAATCCGAATTTGAATTTTGGTGAGTTTTTTGAATGTGTAAACTTACTCTTGAGGCTCTGAATTCGTCCCCTTATGCTTGTGTTCTCTTCATATACTTATAGTGAATGAATTAGGTCAGAAAGATTGGATCATTGTTTGGACTTTTTGATCTTTAGAGATTGAAAAAGATTATGGCTTAAATTTCATATATTTGTGAATAAGACCTTTCTATTTCAAGCCAATCATCATCAATTGTGAATCAATTCAATCCAAATCATGTTAATGACCTTCTAGAACCAAAAATATTTTAAATTTTTATATTTGATATTTTATTAAATTTAAAATGATTTTTAATATAAAAAATCATAATAAATAAAATAAATAAAATAAAATAATGAAAATATCAAATAAATTTCGTGCATGATGTCATGGAACACTTTGGGTCACAAAAAGTTCAGCCCATTTAGAAAAATTTGGTTTTAAGACCCTATTTTCCTCATAAACCACCCAAAAATTTCCCAACTTTGCAAGGGCAAAATCCTTCAATTTTAATGATATGAGGGTGTCCTTGGACATTTTGGAAAGCTTGAGGAGTCCTCTACCCAACCCCATTGGTTTCATGTCCATATCATTTACCATTCTCAAGTTATGCCCTTTTGAAGTTGTTGACTTTTTGTTGACTTTCAAAAGGACCTATAATGTCTTAGCTCATACCTTCCAAATGAAGCATTTTTGGGCTTGGCTTGTGAGACACAAAGTTGTAGAGAATTCAATTTACTTAAAAATGAGCTTTGGATGGAGAAAATGTGATGAAGCATGTGAAAGTTATGGCTGGTCAAAGTTCAGTTGACTTTTCCTGAGGAAACCCTAATTTAGAAACTCCTGATTCTTGATGATCTGAAATCTCCTTGATGAATCATGATCAACCCTTGATCAAATGATGAATTTTACTTCGTATACTTGATGTTGGTAAAAAATCATGAAGTTTGACTTTGGTTTGACCACAGTTGACCTCAGTTTGACTTTTTAACTGCTTTGACTGGTTTTGACTTATCTGATCATCTGACTGAGCAAACCTTTGAGAAAAGTCTTGAAACTTGTCATGGGGGTTATTAAACATATATAAGATGTTATGAAGCTCACTTGAAGTCTTGGAAGTCCATTTAGCCTGATTAAAGTCAAAACCCTAGTTTTGGATGCACTGCTTAGGAGGATGCATTGTCTGAGGGAATTGTCAAATCTTCTGACTAATTGTGAACTTTGTGAACCTTGTGAACCTCATAAGATGTCTTGTGAACTTCATGAACCTCATGAGAGGTCTTGTGAACCTTGTGAACCTCATAAGGTGTCTTGTGAACCTTGTGAACCTCATAAGTGTCTTGTGAACCTTGTGAACCTCATAAGGTGTCTTGTATTGTGAGGGCAAATTTTGGGGTGCAACACCATACGATGACCCTACACTTGTCCCTTAACACATCCAAGGTAATGACTACCTATTCCTTAATAATAGGGATAGTCTTACCATTGAAAGAACATACGAGAACATGAAAGACTTAATCTAGGGTAGGTACCTCTTAGTTGCTTGCTCACATTTCAAAATACTTTTTACACCTCACTTTCTTAAACATTTTTCAAAACAAGGCTTTGTATACATCCATACGAGGATCGTTACAAAGTAATTAGAAAAATTTCTAATCATACACTACACTCTTCAAAAACAATTTAAGTGAGCTAAGTAACTAAGAGCCCGTGGATAACCATGGATATAAATGGTGCTAACACCTTCCCTTTATATAACTTACCTCCCGAACTCAAGTCTTTTAAAATAGGTTTTTCCTGTTCTTTTATGTCCTTTCCATTTGGATAAAATAAAAGTTGGTGGCGACTCTTGCTATCCGCAACATGACTAAAAGTCAGTTCTCCCACCGTGTTATAGAAATGTCGACTCTGCTGGGGAGTTACTAAGTAAAAGAGGGGTACCCTTAGGAATTAGATAACTTAAATTGTTTGTCTTGTTTGCTTTATATTACTTGTTGGGCTTTATGTGTGAAAGATCCTAACCCGGATCTAGTGTACCCTAGGTAAATGGCAATAGACTAAGGAAAATGTACGGCGTATACCGATATGGTTGATCTGGTGGCCATAGTTAGTGTGACTTCTTGGTTGGTGCTTATGTTCCTTAAGTAAGTTAAGGATAATATAGGGCTGCCATATGTTGTCAATACAATAACTGACTTTTAGAACCCTAGTTATCCCATCTTGGCCTTTAGAAAGTAGTGAGATAGCCGGCTTTGGTGAAGACTGAAGTTGGTTGATACTCGATACTACGCTCATTGTGATCCTAAACTTGGAGGGTTTTGGTTGGAAAGTAAGTTGCCTACTGAACAACCACCCTTGGTGCAGGTAGCTCAAGTGGTGTCATAAAAGCTTTTAATGGACCTCCAAGAAGAAGAGAGGGAGAAACTAATGTTGTGTACGGCCGAGGCCGGGGCTGTGGATAAAGGGGATCTTATGAGTAGGTGGCAGTTGTCACCATTCCCACAAGCCCTGTGCAACAACCACAACAACAGCAACAGTCGCAGCGTAATAATTATCAGCAAATACCCTATTAACAGAGACAAGCTCGTCCAGCTAACAGGGTGCTATAGGCAATCCCTATGACATACACAACACTACTCCAGAGATTGTTAGATTTGAACTTGGTTCAGTTGAGGACATTAGCACCACCACCACCTGGAGAACTTCCAGTGGGATATGATGCTAACGCAAGATGCGCATTTCAGTCAGGAGCTCCCGGGTACTCAACAGAGAAGTGCAAGGCATTACAACATAAGGTTCAAGACTTGATTGACTCGAAAGCAATCAACTTCGCACTACCTCCAAATGTTACATCAAACCCCATTCTAAATCATAGAGGGGCCCGGATAAACGTTGTTGATGGTGGTGAGAGGTTGAACTTGATTTTGAACGTGGAAGAAGTAAAGACTTCGTTGTTAGTGGTAAAGGACAGATTTTGCTGAAAGGGCAGGTATTCCCAGGTTGTGATTTTGACTGCGAGGGTTGTATGAATTCAGTTAACGGTTGCGGAGATTTGAAAGCTAGGTTGCAGTGTTTGATTGATGAGGGGTCCCTACAGTTTGACAAGGTCGACAATAGAAGTGATTGTGTGTCTACAGTGACAATTTATTTTGATCCTATTGAAGTTCCTTCCCGGAGAGAGTCGGTGACTATCTATGTTCCAGAGGTGAGTCCAGTAACCATTACTGTTCTGAGGCCAGTTCCCTATGTTGATGACAAGGCCATTCCTTGGCACTATGGCTCAGACGTGTACGTAGAAGGACAGAAGGTGAAAAGTAAAGCAGTGACAATTGACCCGACTGTTGTGAATGTTGGAGGAGTTGGTAGGTTTACATGGAGTGGGCGTCTCTTTGCTCCTCAAGCTCTTAGAGGTGATCCTGAAGCTGAAGCTGCTGCAAAGGCTATGGGTAAACAGATAACAACTGAAGAGGTGACAACTCCTGCCGCTAGTCAGGGCACTTTTGAAAAGGAAGTTGAAGAATTCATGAGAATAATTAAGAAAAGTGACTATAAGGTGGTTGAACAGATGAATCAAACCCCATCCAAGATATCCATTTTGTCGTTGTTGATGTGTACCCAAGCTCACCGGGAGGCTTTGTTAAAATTTTTGCAAATGGCATATGTACCACAAGAGATAACTGTTAACCAGTTGGAAGCTGTGGTAGCCAGTGTGAATGCCAGCCATGGGTTGGGATTCACAGATAGAGATCTCACTTCTGAGGGACTGTAAACACCCCAAATTTTCCCTCACTAAGTCCACACCATGGCTTGTGATCTTTCATTTTTGCATTAGTATAAGCATGTCATCTCATATTGCATTTTTGTTTCATTTGCATAGTTCAAGTTCATCTGCATCTAGGGTTTGTGATCTGAGCAATCCAAGGATCCATCTGAGCCACTCCAAAGGTATCCAATCATTCCAGGAGGGTCCATGTGTGTTCTATCATCATATTATATCCATCAAAGATCAAGGAAGTCAAGAAATCACAAGAACTTGGAAAGCATGGAAGCAGAGCTAGGGTTTCACTACACAGATGACCTGAAATTAGGGTTTTGGTTTCAGAGGCCATAACCCCAAATTTTTTGGTCATTATTGTTTCTAATAGTCTCAATATGTTATAAGGATCATATTTACCAAGTTTTATGAAGAAATATATTGTGGAAGTCATTTGTTCACTAGGTAACTTCTTGAGCAAGTCAGAGCAAAATCAGGGCATCTGAGGCCCCCAACAATGGAACCAAAGTGGATTTTTCATCAAATTGAAGTTATATGATCTTTATTTGATCATTTAAGTTCTTGGAAGTTCACAAAATTGAAGAAAATTGAGCTAAGCCAAAAGTTGCCAAAAATGGAAATGACTTGTAATGGAAACTTTCCATTTTGGGAAAGTTTTTCAACCTCCTCTTTCTCAACCAAAAATGCTTCAAATGAAAAATTGTTGGTCATGAAAGTTGTAGATTGGGTCATTCCCTTTTCAAAAAGTACAAGAACAAGTTCTAATTCATTATGGAACTCAAGTTATGGCTTGGCAAAGTTGGCAAAAATCACATAATTTTCACTTTCACACCAAAGAGGATTTTTTGCAAATTCACAAACCAAGCCATTTTGTGACCTCTAATACACTTCTATGCATCATACAAACATAGTGTATTGCCTAAGAATCAGAATTGACCCAAAAATCACAAGTTTTTATGCCTTGCACATCAAGAAATCACAAAGGGGCCAAATTGAACAAAACTTGCAAAAACTCATACAATCATGCTTCCACTTGTGCCAGCTGAAAAATATGACTTCCATGGTCATCCTTGAACCAAGTTGACTTGAGCCATGCCTTGAAACAACCACTGAACCAGCCCATACCTCAAGTACAAGTTATATTGACATTTTGGCAACTTGCCCATACCAATCACCATAGGCCACAACAACTCCTCTGACCTATCAAAGCTTGTGATGTGGATCAAAAGCAACTCATAACATACATCACACAAAGGCTGAAACCTCAGAATCACCAAGTTCCTCAAAATCACCTCAAAAGCAAAAGCTTTCGAAACTCATAGCACACACACTCAAACTCAAAACTTCCTTCACCAATCAACTCAACATCACAAGAGGATCATTTCCCACCCTTCATTGCAGCCTAAAAACACCCAAAACTGAAACACGATTTTTGACCAGCTGAAGAACAATCACTCAAACCAGCCATTATAAACTCCTTCCAAGCATCAAAGCATCACCAGGAGGATCATTGGAGACATTTTGCACTAAAGAGGAGGCCAGATAGCTCAGATTGAGAAAGCTTCACTTCAGGTATCCTCAAGAACAAATTTTCCAGAAATGTAATTCTTGTTATAGAAATGTTCTTTATGCTTTGCTGATCATCATGATGTATTTACTTTTGAAAATGGTTGAGAAATAAGCTTGTATGCATGCTCTGAAACTTTTGTAGTTTTTAGGTTTTGATTCGTATCCTTTGATTCAACCATTAGAAATTAGTTTTGAGGTTAGATTCATGTTTAGGGAGGTGAGGAGATGTGATTTGGAGCTTTAGAGCTCCTGAAATGGCCTAGGGAAGGAGTTGACAATTTGGTCTCGCCGGAGAAGACGACCGGAAGTCTTCTCCGGCCACCTGAAACTGATTAGGGTTAATGACGTGTTTAGGGCTAAGTTTGAATTTGGGTCGTTGGATAAGGATTAGGGTTAGGCAGTGGATGGCTCAGATTAGCTCATTAAGTTTTTAATTAATTAATTAATTAGGATTTAGTCAGTTTGAATTGTGACCATTAAGATGCGCGCGTGGTCTTCCCTCCAAACCCCAGTTTGAATCTGATCCATTGGATCAGTTGACCAGCCTTTAATTCATTTTTATTTTCATTTTATTCCATTTATTTTGAGCAATTTATTTAAAATACTTAGAAAATCCCAAAAAATATTTTTCTTCTGCATTTTGGCTTCAAATATTTTTCCTCACCCAAAAACATTTTTATTTTTATTTTTTGCATTAAAAAATTATTTTAAAAATATTTAAATGTTTATTTTAATTAATTAATGAAAATTAATTAATTAAAATACCATTTAGGTTTCTAAAAATTCCAAAAAAATTCACATTGCATCTTAGGACATTTAGAAACATTTTCAAATGATTCATACAAATTTATTTTTGGTTTTGATCCAACTTTGACATTTTTCTTGAATTTAGGGTTCATAAAAATCCCTTTTTGGAACCCTAACTTTGAAAATTATTTTGTGCCTAACTATGAATGGTTTTACATTGGTTCTTTTTGCATTGTTCTTCATATAGCATGTAGTATCTAGCATATTTTTGTCATAAAATTATCTTGTATTTTCCATTTGATTTGCATTTTCCCTCTTAAGGTACCCAAAAACCCTAGTTAACTTAGGAAATTCACAACTTCCTTTAGGTTAAGAGTTAGACCTTCTCATTTGGGGTGTGAAATCATATGGGGTTAGGGTTTCGTTGAGTTCATTTGCAATTTTTTATCATGTGATTTGTTTCTGTTTTTGACATTTGCATCTCATCTTTTCATATAACCCTAATTATGTATCCATACTTGCATCTTACATTGCATTGCATGAACATGTGAACTTGCCATGACATTCTAAGAATTTGTATGCCATCTTAGACATCTTAATACATTGCTTGAACATTTCTTGGTCATTTATTCATACATTTTCCATGCTTTGCATCCATTTCATTTCATAAGTATACATGTGTTTTCATGCTTCCTACATGCTTCATTTGCATTCTTTCTCTTTGTATGAACATTCATAACACTTGACATGCTTTTGCATCATCTCATAGAATCATTTGCATCATGTGTTTGCTTCTGGTTTTGGTTTTACCTTTGCATATGTCTCATTTTCATTTCATTTCTTTCCTTTATGCTAACCTTTTCAGGTGGTAAGTAATTTGAGAAGTGAATTTGCCTTCACTTCTCATTTCTCTTCTCATTCTTCTTATGCATCCTTGCTGCATCTTCATTTGCCTTAGAGTGAGCTTTCTCATTCATGTTCATCATTCACTTTCTTTCTCCAAGTTACTTATCTTCTTCAGTGAACTAAGTAACTTGTTTCTTCTGCTTCTCCTCCTTTCATCTGCTTCTTCCATTGGTGGCTTCTCTGAAGATCTCTTTTAAGCCTTACAAACCATAGGAACATCCAAGCATGACAATAATTAGGGTTGTGATTAGTCCCCCTTTATCTTTTACCTGTGTGTCTTCTTCGTGTCTCTCTTCTCACCTCATCATTAGAAACTAAACCTTTAAGGTTTTAAGACTTTGTGATTAGGGTTATGCCTGCATCCTTCTCTTAGGATGGAGTGTATAACTTTAATCCTAAGTGTTAAACCCTTAATTTGTTTAAACCTCTTAATTAATCCATCTTAATAATCATTAAGACATTAGCTTGTAACTTGGGCCTTGCATTAGGGTTCTAATTCTTCCTTTATTGGTTAAGAAGGACTAACCCTAGTGTTAATGGACAAGTCCCCCTCAAGTTGTCTTACAAAACATAAAACTCACTTCTTAATCTCACCCTTAATTAAAATCCACTTTAATAAAGGCTTGTTTTGTCATGAGGTTAATCCCTAATCATGGATTAAGTTGAGGTGTCTTCCTCAGCTTAAGTGTGCTCATCTATTATCATTCTATTAGGATGGTGTAATGGGTTCACTAATCCTTGATTATGGCTTAAACTCATTACTTAACACTAAACAAAACTCAAAAACACCTAAATAATCATAAGTAGGTTAATGATCTTAATCCTACATCATTATGGTAATTAAGTTGAGATGCTTATCTCATACTTAAGGTATTCTCATTATCCCTAATCAAAGGGAGGATATGATGAGTTTACTAACCCTTGGTTTAGGCTTAAGCTCATTAACTTATGCAAAACACCAAAAGCAATAAAAAACTGAAAACACAAAAACAAACAATAATCGTCTCCTTCGGGATTCTTTTCTCATCACACTCATTCACAACCGAGAACTCGCTTCTTCCGTCTAATGCAAGACAGTTAGCACTTGAGCCAGACAAGTCATACACTTGAGCATAGACAAGCAAGCAGTTCACAGTCAATTTATCTTTTAGTCTCTTTGAGTCGAACTACGGTGTTCTGACTTCCTCATTGAACGAGAGGATACGTAGGCATAACTTAACTGTTATCGAACAAAAGTCTCTGTGTCATCCCCCTCTTTCAACATTCTTTTAAGCCTCATTCCTGAGCACCTCACTTCACTTTCTTGCACTGACACTTGTACATTCTTTTCCAGCTTTTGCACACAGATAGCACAAACACTACCCCATTTAAACACAATCTTTTAAGCGTGGATCCCGTCGAGTACGACAGAAAATCTGGGTGCTAATACCTTCCTAGGTTGTAACCAACCCCCTTTCTCAATATCTCTGGTTCACAACCGTCTTATCCATCTCTTTCTAGGTTTATGCAGCATTACCTTTCCTTCAGGATAAAAATGCCTAGCTGGCGACTTTATTCACTTCATCTTTCATCTTCTCCTCTCGCCTTCTGTTTGCGTCTGTACCCTATCTGACCAAGGTGTCTTTTCGGGGGAGCGACAGCTTGGCGACTCTGCTGGGGACCCTTATATTGCAACCAGGGCTTCTAGTTCTTTTTGTGGGTTCCTCCTAGCGCTTGTTTGATTTTTGTTTACGGGGGTGTTATGTGCTACTTGTGCTTATTTATTTGCTTTATTTATTACTTTCTGTACAGCTTTATTTATTGCTTTCTTTTACAGTTTTTATGCATTTCATACTGTCATTGTTATGTGCTGGATCTCTTGTCTGTTTTGGTGGGTAGGGTTTCATTGAGTGATTAAGGTCCTATACCTGGGACCTGAGTGACACATAGGCTAGAGTGGCTTCATATTCTTTCCCATTCCATTTCGGTATGGTGCAGGAATATAAAACACGGTTCAGACATGGGTTTCTTCTTGAGAACTCTGTGCTACAGATTTCCTGTAGTACTAGGGCTATCTGGGAAGCCTGCTAAGTCTGAATGACCTTTTTATGACCTTCAGCATCTGAGGTGAATTAGAGGAGGATCTTTTATGTTTATTGTAAACACTGTACCTCCGGGTTAGAAGTGTTTACACTTCTCATAACTGATCCAAGTCTGAGGATCCTTGTTCTAGAACATTACATGTGAGGAGGTTGGGTTGTTTACATGCTTGCAGGAACCCTTGGCCTCATCATACCTTGTTACTAGATTTGTTAAGGTTGTATTATTTGGACAGTTCTTGTGATTACCCTGGACTTGTGACTCTTTATTTGAGTCCCCCACCTGGTTACTGGATTTCTAAGCCTCCATCCGGACTTATGAACATACATGGACCTTTACCAAGACAGATAAACAGATCCAACACTTGATCACAAACCCCTTGCATATCATTTTGCATACATCATTTTTGCATCATTTAACATTTTCTTATTTGTTTTACAAGGTATCCATCTTGTTATCTTTGGTTTGGTTTTGACCTTTTCTGCTGCTTAGACTGCTTCAGTTGTCTTCTCCAGCATCTCCATCAGTTTTGTCAGTGATTCTCCTCCAGTTATATTCATCAGGGACTCACCTCCAGCATATCATTCAGTGAACTTCATCAACAGTCACCCTCAGTTTTTTCACCAGCATCCATCATCAGCATGGACACTTCCAGGAAGAGCAACATCACATACCACTTCTTTGAGCCCACCCTGACTGGCATCAGGCAGATCCAGTCTCTCATTACTCTTGACCATGTCCCACTATTCAGAGAGAATTATGGGGTCATATTGGACATGGTCATGGATCTAGATGCATCTCATAGGAGCATGATCCATACTTGCTTGCAGTTCTATGATCCTCCACTCAGATGCTTCACATTCCCTGACTTCCAGTTGGGACCTTTGCTAGAAGAGTTTTCCTTGTTGTTAGGAGTTCCTATCAGGAGAGGGATTCCTTTCAACCCAGAGATGGTGGCTCCTAAAAATGAAGACATAGCCAGGGCATTGCATTTGGAGCCTGCCCTCATTGATCAGAACATGACAACCAAGGCTGGGGTCCCAGGCCTTCACCTAGACTTCTTGATCTCCCAGGCTACCCTGCATGCTGCAATAGGAGAGTGGAAGGATGTCTGTGCACTTCTAGCCCTCAGTATATATAGGGTTATCTTGTTTGTAGATGAGCCAAAGTTTGTGAGCAAGAATGCCATCCACCTGTTCTTATTGAGGAATCCAGTTCCTACCTTACTGGGAGACTTCTACTACTCAGTACACCAGAGGAATGAAAAGCAAAGAGGAAGACTGGTCAGATGTAGTGCTCCTCTCTATTACTCTTAGCTGCTAAGACACTTGCCAAAGTCAGATACTTTCCTGAACCCTCATCAGCAAAAGAACTGGGCTAAGAGATTCATTGCTTTGACATCAGATGACATCAGATGGTGCACTCAGAGCACCAAAGGCAAGGACATCATTACTAGTTGTGGGCAATATCCTAATGTGCCTTTGATAGGAGTGAAAGGTTGCATCAACTACAACCCTTTACTCTTCAAGAGACAATTAGGGTATGCTTTGGTTCATCCTCCCATAGGGCAAGATTTGACTGAGACCCTTTACTGTGAAATCCAACCTAACTCTGCTGTTGTTAGACAAGCTGCCTGGGCTTGGGATAACATTCAGACCAAGTGTAACACGGTGGGAGAACTGACTTTTATAAATGTTGCGGATAGCAAGAGTCGCCACCGACTTTTATTTTATCCAAAAGCAAAGGACATAAAAGAACAGGAAAGACCTTAAAAAGATTTTGAGTTCGGGGAGTAGGTTATATAAAGGGAAGGTGTTAGCACCCTTTATATCCATGGTTATCCATAGGCTCTTAGTTACTTAGCTCACTTAAATTTTTTTTGAAAAGTGTAGTGTGTGATTTGAAATTTTTCAAAGTACTTTGTAATGATCCTCGTATGGATGTATACAAAGCCTTGTTTTGAAAAATGTTTAAGAAAGTGAGGTGTAAAAAGTAATTGTAGAAGTGAACAAGTAACTAGGAGGTACCTACCCTAGACTAAGTCGTTCATGTTCTTATATGTTCTTTCAATGGTAAGACTATCCCTATTATTAAGGAATAGGTAGTCATTACCTTGGATTTATTTAAGGGACAGACGTAGGGTCATCGTATGGTCAATGAAGGCAAGTTAAGGGATGTCTTTAGCAATTCGTAGGGACTATCATCATTTATTCGAAGGGACAAGATCATTATTCCATAGCCAACCTCGAAGGGACTTGATCTTTTAAATTTATAGGGACTTGATGATTTTATAAATGAAGGGACTTTGCTTCAGACACCCCTATATTCGAGGGACTTGACCATTTTATTTTAAGGCAACCAAGAGGAAAACCCTAGGAAGTGCAAGATGGCGATCAAAGACCGACTTACGTGTGTGAGTGTTTATTTTCAAATATTTATCTTTTAAAGTTAATTATCTAAATTAATTTTAATTATAAATAGTTTCCACACCCTATTTACTAACCACGCAGTTAATATGAAAAATAAATGGCAGAAATTAAAAGGCAGAAAATAAAATTCCTACACTATTACATGGCTTAGGGGCAGTTACATAATAATAATAATGGTGGAAAATAATAAAAAAACCAATTATTACAAAGGCGAAGCAGTTACATAATCAGGAAAACAATGAATGAATAACATAAAAATGAGTGAATAAATTAGAAGAAAAAAGTTTGCAAACTAGGTTAAGAAAACAATTAGGGTTAGGGTTTGAGAAAATATTTTAAGGTTTAAAAATATTTAAGGTTTAGGAAAAATTTTAGGGTAAAAATTAGGGCGAAATCTGGGTTTTAAGATAAAGATTAGGGCTAAATTTTTAGGGTTTAAAGTTTATGAAAAAAAAATTAAGACTTAGGTTTAAAATTAAGGTTTAGGGAAAAAATTAAGGTTTATGAAAAAAATTAAGGTTTATAATAAAAAATATAAGCTTTAAAAAAAAGATTTTGTTTTATATTTTAGAAATTAGTTTAATAATAATAATAAGGAAATTCAAAGAAAATACATAATTTGATGAAAAAGGGAAAAATAAAGTTAGAGATACCCAAAATATTGGGGGTTGGTGTTGAACCCCTAACTTTGCCTTTGCCAACAAAAACCTTCAGCCACTACGCTACGCCACGTTTCTTTGCCAAAATGTTGGGAATGAGTGTTGAACCCACGTTTCTTTGCCAAAATGTTGGGAATGAGTGTTGAACCCACACCCTCAGGCTTTCAACCTTAGGTCTTTGTCACTAGGCCAATCAGCGCACGCCACACACCATCTTCTTCCTCCCACCTGCATATTTTTGGTATATACTATTGGAAGAATAAAAAAAGAAATAAATAGGATCAAATAAAATCGCTGCAGATTTTAAAATAATGAAAAATAAGAAAAGCGATTAAAATAAAATCTAAAAAATATTAAAACGATGCTAAAAATCTAATAAAATCAAATAAAGAACGCACAATTTTTTTTAGAATATGAAAATAGAAAATAAATCAAATAAAATAGAAAAAAGAGGAATTTGCGATTTTGAGGGTCGAAATCTTTTATAATTCTATTCTAAAAGAGTATTGTTCGTCGATTTTTTTCTGAACTTCTGGAAAAAATTCGGAGTAAATCGAAACAGTAGTACTTACCTGACTTACCTGTCAGCCTGTAATGCTTATCACTATTGCAGTCTTCGAAGTATCGACGAAAACAAATTACAACAGATTAACCAATAGTTTAGTTCTCCATGGTGCCCTATGATTCCTGCATCGAAACTTAAATCCAACTATCCAAAAACCATCTACACAATCAAACAAACATATTATGTAATCAAAATCAATTAATCATGCATAAATCATTGAAATTAAAAAAAATCAAAAGAAAAGCAAGAATATGAATTTGGTTTGTATGATTTGGCATGAATTTGATGATGAGGATGATTGGAATAGGTTCAGGAAACCTCAAGGATTCATTTGCGGCCTTTAATCAACTTGTAAAAGTGGTGGATTGTGGAAACCTAATTTTGAATTATGTGAAATTTTAAAGTATGAATACCATCCTCTTGCTCTCTATCCTTTTTTTGTCTTGTGATGTTGTTGTGGTTATATAGTAATGTAATTAGGTTAAGAATTTGGGCCTTGGTTGGAGTTGTATAGGCTGCTTGAAGGTGAAGAAAGCTATGGTCAAAAATATAAAAAAAAACAAATGATATATTTCCAAATTGGTTGTGCACAAAATTGGAGAGTATCAAATCAACTTAAATGATGTTTAAGAGCTTCTAGAAGAAGAATCAAATAAAATATTTGTATTTTCATATTTTATTTTGATTTAAAATGAATTTTAATGAATAAAATCCAAATAAATAATAATAAAAATATAAAAATCAGAAATTGGTTGAATTGGGTCGTGCTTGATGTTATCATGAAGATTGGGTTGCAAAATGATAGGCCCATTTTGAAAAAAATTAGATTTAAGCCCTTATTTTCTTCATACACCCCTTGAAAATCTCCCAACTTTGACAAGGCACATCTCCCTCAATTTTATGGCTATGAAGGTGTTCTTGGATTTTTTAGAAAGCTTATAGAGTCCTATAACAAACAACTTTGGTCTCATGTCCATATCCTTTACCATTTTCAAGTTATGCCCTTTGGAAGATGTTGACTTTTTGTTGACTTTTGAAGTGACCTGTAATGTTTTGGCTCATACCTTTCAAATGAAGCAATTTTAGGATTGGCTTGTGAGACACAAAGTTGTAGAGAATTCAATTTCCTTCAAAATGAGCTTTGGATGATAAATTTTTGATGACGCATGTGAAAGTTATGGCTGGTCAAAGTTCAGTTGACTTTTCTTGTGAAAACCCTAATTTAGAAACTCCTGATTCTTGATGATCTGAAATCTCCTTGATGAATCATGATCAACCCTTGATCAAATGATGAATTTTACTTCATAAACTTGATGTTGGCAACAAATCATGAAGTTTGACTTTGGTTTGACCACAGTTGACCTCAGTTTGACTTTTTACCCACTTTGACTGATTTTTGTATATCTGATCATCTGACTGAGCAAACTTTTTGGGAAAGCCTTGAAACTTGACATAGGGATTATTGAAGACATTTGGGATGTTATGAAGCTCTCTTGAGGCATTGAAAGTCCATTTAGCCTGATGAAATTCAAAACCCTAGTTTAGGGTGCATTGCTTAAGAGGATGTTTTGTATGAGGGAACTGTCAAACTTTCTGACTAATTGTGAACCTTGTGAACCTCTTGGGAATCCTTGTGAACCTTGTGAACCTCTTGAGATACCTTGTGAACCTCTTGGGACACCTTAGTACACAATGTCTTGTCTAGGTGAGGGCAAATTTTGGGGTGCAACAGCTGCCCCTGTTCAATTTTCTGAAACCTGAGGAGTTAGATTGGCCTGTGTGCCATTCGTGACTTGGAAGGTTGAAGTGGATTGAGCACAAAAGCCCAAAAATTTGCACTCTTCGGTGCGTAAAGTAACACTGTTGATTGGTTGTATATGCTGGAATGGGCTTAAAGATGCCATTCAAAGGAACTAGAGATAGGCTTATAGATGCCATCCATAATATTAGAAGGTGATAGTATCAATAGGTTGTCATTGGATATCATTACTAGGTCTTCGTATATGTCGTCTCTGAATCATTTCTGTAACATGGTTTGAGTTGAATGCCAGCACTAGATCTTCGTATAGATCGTCTCTGCATTATCTCTGGGGGGAAAAATATCCTTCATTAGGTGTCATTACTTAGATCTTCGTATAGATCAGCTCTGAACCATCGCCACGAAGATTCTTCCAAGGACAAATTTTTGGATTGACCTTTTATATTTTATTTTCATTTAAATTGAATTTTATTAAATAAAATCCAAAATAATAAAATATAAAATATAAAAATATGGAAAAATAGTCAATGGGTCGTGCATGACCTTATCCTTGAGATTGGATTGGAATTTGGTAGGCCCATTTGGCAAAATTTGGTTTTAAGACTTCATTTGCTTCACAAACCTCCCAAAAATTTCCCAACTTTGCAAAGGCACAAATCTCTCAATTTTAAGGATATGAAGGTGTTCTTGGACATTTTGGAAAGCTTAGAGAGTCCTATAACCAACCTCTTTGGTATCATGTCCATATCCTTTACCATTCTCAAGTTATGCCCTTTGGAAGATGTTGACTTTTTGTTGACTTTTAAAATGACCTATAATGTCTTAGCTCATACCTTCCAAATGAAGCATTTTTAGGCTTGGCTTGTGAGACACAAAGTTGTATATAATTCAATTTACTTCAAAATGAGATTTGGATGGGAAATTTTTGATGAAGCATGTGAAAGTTATGGCTGGTCAAAGTTCAATTGACTTTTCCTGTGAAAACCCTAATTTAGAAACTCTTGATTCTTGATGATCTGAAATCTCCTTAATGAATCATGATCAACCCTTGATCAAATGATGAATTTTACTTCATATACTTTATGTTGGCAAAAAATCATGAAGTTTGACTTTGGTTTGACCATAGTTGACCTCAGTTTGACTTTTTAACTGCTTTGACTGATTTTAGCCTATCTGATCATCTGACTGAGCAAACTTTTTGGGAAAGCCTTGAAACTTGACATAGGGATTATTAAATACATATAGGATGCTATGAAGCTCACTTGAAGCCTTAGAAGTCCATTTAGCCTGATGAAATCCAAAACCCTAGTTTAAGATGCATTGCTTAGGAGGATGCATTGTCTGAGGGGATTGTCAAACTTTCTGACTAATTGTGAACCTTGTGAACCTTTTGAGATACCTTGTGAATCTTGTGAACCTCTTGAGATACCTTGTGAACCTTGTGAACCTCTTGGGACACCTTATTACACAATGTCTTGTCTAGGTGAGGGCAAATTTTGGGGTGCAACAGCTGCCCCTGTTCAATTTTCTGAAACCTGAGGGGTTAGATTGGCATATGTGCCATTCGTGACCTGGAAAGTTAAAGGGGATTGAACACAAAAGCCCAAAAATTTGCACTCGTCGGTGCGTAAAGTAACACTGATGATTAGTTGTATATGCTTAAGTGGGCTTGAAGATGCCACTTGGAAGAACTGGAGATGGGCTTATAGATGCCATCCATAATATCAGGAGGTGATAATATCTTTATGTTGATACTGGATATCAGTACTAGGTCTTCGTATAGGCCGTCTCTGAATCGTTTATGCAACATGGTTTGAGTTGAATGCTAGCACTAGAACTTCGTATAGATCGTCTCTGCATTATCTCTGGGGAAAAAGAATATCCTTCATTAAGTGTCAGGGTTTAGATCTTCGTATAGATCATCTCTGAACCATATCTAAGAACATACGTGGCAATCTTTTTCTGAATTAATTATCAGCACTAGATCTTCGTATAGATCGTCTCTGAACTGTTTTGAGTTGTTGAATAGACCAGTAGAAATAAATCTTCGTAACGATTATCTCTTCTGGAAATATCCTGGATTAGGTAATAGATCTTCGTATAGACCATTTACCTACCATCCAAGGATAAAAGAGTATCAGGATTAAATCTTCGTGACGATTATATCCCTTGGAAATATCCTGGATTAAGCACCAGATCTTCGTATAGATCATTTACGTACCCCTCAAAGTATAACTTGAGTATTGATCATCAGAAATGAATCTTCGTAGCGATCATCCCTGAATTAGGTATCAACACTAGATCTTCGTATAGATCGTCTCTGAACTGTTGTGAATTGTTGATAGTGTTTTATCTGCATGTAACTATCCTGCAAAGAAAAGGTTAGTTTATGCAATATGTATGCATGTATGGCATGATGTACTTAAGTAAATGTATTATGCGTTTATGGATATGCTATGTTATGGTGTAAATGATGTATGTATGAATCACGCATCCTGAAGTGTCTGGGTATCTCTGTATAACAACTGCTGGCTAGGGAAAATAAATCCCGATTCGTTGCTGAAGAATATGAGGACCTTGCTCCCGTCTTCGTTTGATAGTATAGTATTTATAACCTCCCGTCTTCGTTCGTTGCCCTTCTATTGAAGGAATAAATTCCCGAGTATCCTGACTGAGGATAAAAGAGATGGACATAAATTCAAGGGGAGATGTAACTCTAAGTATCTATAAAGATAGATTTGCTCTGCTGGGGATTTGTAGTTGTCTTGTGGGGATGAACCGGCGAAGCTTCGTTGAACTCCTCCCCTCGTTCGTCCTTAGTAAATACTATTACTGCATTTTGTGCATTTCTGGTAAACATCAATCATATTCAAAAGCATACATACATTCAAACACAACCAATGGACGTTTTCGTTTAGGTAAATAGGGTAAAAGTAAATCTGGATTCAAAGACGAAATTTTATTTATATTATAAAGTGACCTACATACAGGTAAATTTGTACAAGGAGACAAAAATCTTAGTAAGAGGAATTCGTCGTAAAAGTTTTACAAAACAAAGAAAACAGCTATGTGAGAAATAATCCTATTGAGTTTCAATTCTACTATTGCCATTATCTTCAAGTATCTCATCCTTTGCTGTTGAGACGGAAAAGATTGAATTGATCTTTATCTGTTCGAGCTTAAGTTAGGTAGCATAACTAGTTGGGGCTACATGAGTGATCCAACGAGACATAGTCATACGCTTTAATCCCTAACTTTTTCCTGGATTGCCTTTTCAGGTTTTCAATCCACCGGGATACCCTTTTTTGCCCAAGCCGCCCTTTCAGGTTTTCGACTTGTCGGGTGTATATATTTTTTTTATATATATCCCTAATTTTTGCCTGAACCCTTTTGGTTCGCTGGGATGCCCTTATTTTTGCCTAGGCCAGTCAACCTAGCGGGTCTCTTTTTATGCGTAGTATTTTTTAACTATGTCTGCGTTTACAGGCTGTGGAAAATCTTCACCGTCCATAGTAGTAAGCATCATGGCACCTCCTGAGAACACCCTCTTGACTATAAATGGTCCTTCATATGTAGGAGTCCACTTGCCCCTAGGATCACCCTGTGGTAGTATGATACGCTTAATTACCAAGTCACCAGCCTGATATACCTTTTGCTTAACCTTCTTATTAAAAGCTTTGATCATCCGTTTCTGGTACATCTGGCCATGACAAACAGCTGCCAGCCTTTTCTCATCAATCAAATTTATCTGGTCAAGTCGAGTTTGAATCCACTCATCTTTATCCAAGCCTGCATCCTTCATGATTCTTAAGGAGGGGATCTGAACTTCAATGGGCAGAACTGCTTCCATACCATAGACTAAGGAGAATGGGGTTGCCCCTATTGAAGTACGTATTGTAGTACGATAACCATGAAGAGCAAATGGTAACATCTCATGCCAATCCTTGTAAGTAACAGTCATCTTCTGTAGAATCTTCTTGATGTTCTTATTAGCAGCTTCTACTGCCCCATTCATCTTTGGACGATATGGAGAAGAGTTGTGATGCTTAATCTTGAACTGCGTGCAAAGATCAGTAATCATGGTGTTGTTCAGATTAGAGCCATTGTCTGTGATAATCCTTTCAGGGATGCCATACCTATGTCGCTCCCCGGATTTCCATCCTGGTACAAACGCGAAAGTGGCACGGAAAAGAATAGAGTCGCCAGCCAGGCATTTTTATCCCAAAGGAACGGGAATGGTAATGCTGCACGAACCAGAAGAAAGAAGAGGAAGGACACGGGTCCTGCGAACCAAAGAGACTGAGTTTGGGAGTCGGTTACGACCTGGGAAGGTATTAGCACCCAGATCGTCCGCCGTACCCGACGGGATCCACGCTTGCAAAAGAAACTATTTCAAAGGGTGAGGGTATGAAGACTACATCAAAAGAAAAGAAAATGAAAAGAAACTGGAACTGGAAAAGAACTGAATAAGAAACAAAGAGAAAAATGTAGGGAAAATAAAGATTATGCTCGAACGGGCCCTACCCCGCTGCCTACGTACCTCATCAGGATAATGAGGATCAGAGACGCCGTAGTTCCCCTAACTAGGGGTAACAAAAGGAAATTGCTTGTGAATTAAGGCTTGAACTGCCTATGCCATTGCTCAGGTGTTGCAGACTCGGACGACGAGTGCGTAACCGTCTTGCAAAGTGACAAGTAGGAGCAAGTTCGCGTACGGAGCGAATGAGATGAGAAAAGAATTCTCGAAGGAAAGACGCTTATTGTTTGTTTAGTGTTTTTTAGAAGCTTTTATGAGTGAAAGTTTGCATAGGTAAGTGTACCTAAGTCTTACTCAATGGGATGTGTACATCTCACATCATCCCGAAATGGAATGCGCAAGAGGCACACCTATCTATGGAGGAAATCCCCAAAGCTAGTCCCACAAGTGAAGGCTTAAGCACACTGGCCTATTACCATTATTAAGTATTTTTGTGGTTTTTTGATTAAGAAGTGTTTTTTAGCTTTTCTTTGTGAGGTACTCATGCTAAGACCTATCCACCACGAGTGATGACTCACACCTCGCCCCGAAACGGAACACATGCAAGTATCTCATAGCAAAGTATCATATCACATGAAAGTACTCAACCTTTATTAAGTGAATTAGAATTGAGTTTGAAGATGAGAAGAGAGAGCACCAAAGGATCACAAAGGAAAAATTCTAAAGGGGGACTAAATAATCCTAAGTGTTAACATGCATGGATGTCCTAAGGGTTAGTGAGGTTTCTATCCTAATGAAGAAGGAAAGAAGAAGATAGAAGAAGATAGAATAAGGGATGAGAAAGGCATAATCCCAACAAGAGAGTTAGCTCAATAATCAAAAGAAGAGGAGATGAGAATTGGAGATGTGGAACTCAATTCCCACACCTCACACTTACCAAGCCCCTACAAGGTTAGTATGCATATAAGTGAAACAAAATGAGTAAGATAACATGATAACATCACACAATCAGAAGTGAAATGGTATGTACACATGCTCAATGCAAATGCAACTTAAAAGAATGAGAGAAGAAGAAGTATGCAAGCTAAAGATGCAACATGAAACACTTATGAAAACAAATGCACACTTATGAATTATGCAAAGCAAAATGCACAAGATATGGACTCAAAGCTCACAACCAGAACCCAAAACAAGATGAAGAATGGCTTAAGAAGCCAACAAGATGAAGAGAAGAAAGGTACAAGACCAAACAATACCAAAATGGAAGCAAAAGAAACAATAAGATGAAGTGAACGCACTTAAGGAAACGAATGACTTAAGAAAGAAGCAAACACAAAAAATCAGAAGACACAAACCCTATCCTAGGACCAGGAAGGTACCCACACCCCAAAGGAACCCCAAATGAGAAGAAGAAACGGGCACAAGTGCCTTTCTAGGCTTGTAAGAGACCTAAAGGTTCAAAGGAAGCAAAATGGGACAAGGTTCAAGATAAAATCCACAACAAATCAAAAAACCATCTAAAAATTCCACAATTGAAACCAAATGATCCTCAAACATGTTATATCATCTAGCCAAAAGGATTTGAAAAGCTTCAGAAGCAAACTAGGTTTAATGGAGGCAAGAACACAAGTGAGGGTTACAAACTTACATCACAAGTTACAAGACCAAGACTCAAGAAATAAGTTTCTAAAAATCCAGAGAAAAATCACATGAAAAGGGAAATGTCTTAAGAAATCAAAGAAAAAATAATGGGATCAAAACTCAAAATATTGAAAACTATGGAAAATGAACAAGGAAGAGTGGTCAAGAAAGGATTCAAAAGAAGCTGTGTGAAATGGGGAATTAATTCAGCCAGTGGAAAAGGGAAAAAAATAAAATAAAAATATGTCAAAATAATAGAGACATAAAATAACACTCATGATTTTTTTTGGATTTTTTAAGTGAATAGAACTATTTTATAAAAAATTAAATGGAAACTGAATTAAAGAAAATAAAAGGGAGAAAAGAAATTAAAATGAAAGGAAGTGAGGTGTGATAAGCACGCTTTGTGCGTTGAAATGAATGGGCCAAGGGAGCTGGGGGTGCGAAAATCAACTTCTAAAGGCCCAGTCTGGGCGCTAGTTCATGTTGCTTATTGTGGATATTAAATGGATTAATAAGGAAAAGGCTGAAAAATAGAGAAACGCAGGATCTATCAAACGGCTATGGCTGCCAACCTCATTAATTGAGGTGGCGCTATGCTGCTTTATGACTGGCTGGCGTATCATAGTAAGTGTGGAACTCATCACACGCTGCATTAAAATGAAACAACAAAAAGACACATGAGACCAAAGGAGATTAGGGCTACGTGGCATTATTGTGATCGCAGGATGAGGAAATTGGACGGCTGTAGTTCATCTTCTTCGCATGAAAACCCTAATGCACACCAACAACTTTCCGGTGACCGGAGCTAGGGCTCTGGCACTGGAATCCATGACAGAGCAATAAACAACCATAATAAACAATCAAACAGTCCAGATCGGCTAATTAGACACTCCTCAACTCAAATATGGCATCAAAAACACTTAAAACTCAAAGAATTGGGCGGATCAAACAAAATAAAGATTGACCATCAAACTTGAAATGCACATAACTCATGATATAATGCACCAAATTCAATTCTACAAAGTGCAGAATCATCAGTGAAGATCAAAGAACACAAAGCAACAATCTAATTTCATTTTTAGAACATGCGATTTCAAGCCATACCTGAGATGGAGACCTTGAAATAGTGAGCTAGAAAACCAACCAATGCGTGCAAATCACTCCTCTTACTCCTTAGATGCAAAATAAATGCATCTAAGGTCTTGAAATGGACTGGATCTGAGGTTTCAAGACAATTTGCTTCTCAATGGCAAGCTTCTATTTCAGTGCTTTAAGCTCAAATGAGTGGTTGATTCTTGATCTATATGATTCACTGATCAAGAATATGGAAGAGTTTTGTGAAGAAAGTGAAGGAATCAAGAGATATGTGAAGAAATGCAAGGTTGCATGAAATTTGGAAATGAGAGGAATGAGAGAGATCTGAGATCTGATGAAACCCTAATTCTCTTTGTTGTGACCTCACAAAGCAATGCTGAAAGTGTGAGAGAAAGTGCACGAATCAGAAATGAGAAAAGTGTCATTTTGCATAATTTGAACTAAGTGGAATAAGCATGCTATGCTCATGATCTCTTGGGCATCTCATCATGTGTGGCTTTCATTTTCCACCCTTGATTCAAATCCAGTCATTCCTGGCCCTTAGATTCAAGTGTCACACTTGTTTCATGATTTTTGTTAATTTGCATGTTTTGGAGGGATTTTTTCAAAGTGCACGAAAATGACCATTTATTTGGAGCAAATTGGTCCTAATGCAATGCATTTTAAGTTGGAAACAAGATTGGGCATGTACCAAGTCACATAATTCAAGTTTGAGCCCTTTTGCATTTGGTGACTTTTTGAAAAGTTGAATTTGCCCTAGAAATGCAAGGATTTTCGAATGGCCCCTAGGGAGTTCTAGAAATCCAGTGAAAATGTACTTGTACTTTTTGAAAATGGGAGCCCTTACTCTTCATCATACAGTCATCGCATTTAGCAGAGAATTCCAGATTTATTTTCTGTTGCTTTCTTCTCATTTTCTAGCTATTTATAATTTTGATTCTTAATTTCTTTTCACTTACAAGCTTCCATTTTAATTTAATTTCTTTTTCTTGTTTATAAATTTTTAATTCATTTTCGTGTTTTTAATTTTAATTTCTATTTTCGTTCCTATTTTAAAATTTTATTTCAATTTCTACCTCTAATTTTTTTTTTAGTTCATTTTCAAATTTTTTTTCTAAAAAAACTTATTTGTTATTTCTATTCATTTTCAAGTTCTCATTTCTAAATTAATTTTTATTTCATTTTCAAGTTTTTTTTATTTTTATTTTTGAATTTATTTTCTATCCTTCAATTCTTAATTCTATTTCATTTTCAAGTTGTTACTTCTAAATTTAATGTCAATTTCTAATTCATGTATTTATTTTATAAACTCCAAAATTATTTCTTTAGTTCTAAGTCATTTTCGATTTCAAGTTTAATTATTTAGTTTCTAAGTTATTTTCAATTTTAAGTTTAATTCTTTTTTTTTATTCACTTCTAATTCAAGTTTTAATTTTTATCCCATTTTTCCATTTCAATTCATATCCACATATTTATTTTCTAAACTCTAAATTTATTTCTCAAGTTCTAAGTCAATTTTAATTCCAAGTTTAATTATTTAGTTTCTAAGTTATTTTCAATTTTAAGTTTAATTCTTTCTTTTTAATTCACTTCTAATTTAAGTTTATATTTAGATTCTAATTTAAAGTTCTCATTTCCAATATTAAGTGTCAATTTCAAATTATAACCATAGTATAAATATCCAACTTTTATTCCAAATATTTGTTATGTTACAACCACAAAAGTGTACAACAAAATAGCCCTCAAACAGAAAAATTCAGCAAGCAACAAAGCCACCCACAAAGCACCAAAATTCAGCAGGACCACAAGGCAATGCAGCCTGCTCCATACAGCCCCTCAACAGCAGCATGCAGCCACCAACAGCCTCTGCTCCACTACTCCATTGCAACAATTTCTCAGACTTTGTCCCCTTTTTTGAAACCCTTCACCTACAAGTTTTCATAGTACAAAATAAAATCAGAACAGCCATATAAACCACCCTGTTACATCCATAAAATCACAACACAAACAACCACTATTACATAAAAAAACACACAAAAAAAACACAAGACAACTCTCAAACACTACTGAAACAGCACCAAAAAACCACATCAAACAGCCACCAAACAGCCATAAATCACACACAAAATTCAGCAGAAGAACAACACAAAAAATCACATAAAACAGCCCCAAAAATCCTGTTACATCCATACAAAACAGTCCCAAAAACAACTCAAGATCACAACCAAATTAGCCACAAATTCAGCCAAAAACACACTACAATTCAGCCCTCAAATATACCAAAAACTCAGCCTCAAAACCCACTGAGAACAGCCCCAAAAGCCATCAAGCATACTACAAAACAGTCCCAAAAAACAGTCACCATAAAACTACTGTTACAGCCCTCAAAATCACATAAAAGAGCCCATATAACTCACTCAAAAACAGCCTCAAAAACACAAAATTCAGCCACATTCCACAACCAAAAAAAACCCACAAAAAGAAGAGGAAGAAAAGAGAGAACACAAAATTCAGCAACAACAACAAGGAGTGGATCACCAGCAAAAGAGGAGCAACACTTACCATCGCGGATTCTTCACCCCGATAACTTTCGGGTCGGTATGGTTCTCTTTCCCCTCACTTCTTTTCAGCATTTTGTCCATGGTTAGTTTCCTTTTTTTTCAGTTTCTTTTCATCACTCTTCATCCTGCACACACACAAAGCCATAAAAAGAAAATCTCAAAAAAAAAAAAAAACAATAGCAGCTATATAGAACTTCAAATTTGTTTACCTAAAACTTCAAAAAACAGACAGAGAAAACGACACCACAAATAAAACTTAGGTAGCCATACAAAAAACCAATAATAGCCATATAAACTTCAGTCACAACACCAACAAAACTCAGCAGCTACTTCAACCAAAAACTACATAAAACCACAAAAACCCAGCAGCCCCATCACAAGAAAAACAACAGTCACACAAACTTACATCAGCAGAAAAATATAGCAGTCATCATAAAATCCTAACCGCATACTAACCCTCCACTATCATCCATTAACAACAACAATCACACAAACTCACCAAGACAAAAATCATTGAACTGAACAAAGAAAAATAGTGAAGTCGTAAATTCACCTGCTGGCTCTTTATCATTCACAGTCAATCGACCTTTTCCGTCCTCACCACCAACTTTTCCATCTCAAACTCGGCCCTCCCTCGCGTCATACTCCCTCCAGCCTTCGACTCATATACAAATATGTAAATCATGCTTCAACTCAAACCTGAACCGCATATCAATTGTATCATCACTGTCAAAACCTTCACTTTTCATCCCCTCAACCATTTTCACCCTTTCACTAACCTTCACCCTCTTCATACAACACCCTTAACCATCAATAACAGCCATAACCTCCATTCCCGTAAACGCAAAAAAACAGTTTCCCTTTTCACAAAATCAAAACCATCACTGCAAACAAACAAAAACAACTTCACAGCCCTTTTCACAAAATCAAAATCGCATCAGAACCAAACCTGTTCATGAACCAACAACACCATTACAAAACTCTTCTTAAAAAAAAATTCACCACAAATCCGAAAAATAGATGCAGAGTGACTTAAGATGGAGAGAAATAGCAAAAAGCTGAAACTGTAACATATCAACAAATACCTTCACCGCAAGCCATCCCTTTTAACCGCCATATCATTGCCTTCATCATCAACACAGAACAACCAGGCCAATAAACCTTCACCTTCATTATCGTTCATCACTCGTATCCACGGACCTGCAAAAAACACATTCGCAGCAAACCCTCAATACAAGCCTTCAAACGTCCACCTTTCAAAATCCAGAAAAACAAAAAAATGAGATGAGAGGAACTTGAATAATAAACCGCATCCACCTTGCCAAACACACAAGCTGCAAAACAAAAACGACCAGACTTCCCCAAAGCCCCACACGCCCAGCCAATGCATCCGTACCAAGTCCCTTCCACAAGCCTGTAAGCAAACTTCCGCAACAATAAACAACTTCAAGCCAACTTGCGCATCAATCCTTCAACAACCACAACAAATCCAAACAGGCAGAACAAAAAGAAGAAGAATGAAATCAAACCACCGTGAATGAAAGAAACAGAAGCTTACTCACCTCAAAATTGAACTCACAAATCTGCAGAACCAACCTATCCAATACCACATAAACCTAGACACGAAAAATCCCCACAAACCGTTCACCCCCATCTGCCACCATCCGGACCACTATTCAAACCATCAAACACGCCCTTCGCCACTGTCCAAGCCGCGACCAAACTCTAACCTCACCATCAGCTCATCGTTTCAAGCTTCAAACACTCCCCTCCATCTTCACTGCATAACCATAACACAAAGACTTGAGTTGCGAAACCGAAACAAAGCCTCCGAAAACCGCATCCAAATCCGAACCAAACGCAATCATCCCAAACCTCCACCGCAAGCAGCCAAAACACAGACGTGGTAGATAGACGAGAGACGAGAGCGAGACTGAGTAGAGAGAAGGCCGTCGAGAGAACCGCGAGAAACCACCCCCAACACCGCCTTCAAAACTGCATGAAACCCCACTGTCGGCCGTGCCTCCACCAGACCACCAAAAGGTTGCCGACGAGAGTTGCGAAAAGGCCACCACTACATCACAAACCTCTTACCACCGCACAAACACACAGGACCGCCGCGAGAGGCTATTAGAGGAGAGATCATGAGATGAAAACGAGCCGTGTGAGAGCAAATTTGGGATTCTGGTTTTGGAGGTGGATCCCTTTTCTCTCTTATCATAATCGTGCCCCCTTTTGTTTATTTTATTTTGTTATTATTTTTCTTTTTTAATTCTAACAGTGTCTATTTTGTTTTTTTATTTTTTTATTATTTGTTTATTTAAAAATCCTGAGTTTTTTTGGGATGGACTAAGCCCATTAGCATCATAATCACACGACATACTTCCTTTATCCATTTTGTTTTTATATATTTCTTTTTGTGGCTTTGGTTTTGTTTTTAAATTCTTTTTAAAAAAATCTTATAGTTATTTTAAGTCCTTCTCTTTTGATTATTAGCTAACCCTATTTGTGTGTTTATTTTCCTAAACAAGAGTAACTCTTTTAAAATATAAAAAAAACTTAATGTTCATTTAGTCATTTTATTATCGTTTTTTGGGGCCGATGATATGACAAAAAGTCACGATAAATCGTTTCCGATTAATCGTGACCAATATGAGGCCATTCATTTATTTATTTTTATTCTATTTAATTTAATTTATTTAATTTATTCTACTTCACAATTTATTTCACTTTATTTGTTTTTATTATTTATTTCTCGCACTTTTACACCATATTAAATTTAATTTTCAAGATAATAAATCCTTGGTCCAACGCCAAGTCGAGTTCATACACACTTCACTCACACACGTAAGTCGGTCGTTTTACGATCGCCATCTGCACATTCCTTACACCTCACAGCTTTTCTAACTTAAACAAATTGACGCACTACGCTTGTCTTCCACCCCCGCATTCTCGATCCATATATCGAGTCATAGCCCAGTTACTAAGCCTTTGTCTTATATTTCTATTTATTTTATTCAATTTATTTTTGCAAGTAGCAACCTATGCCTTAGACTTAGGAGCTTGCACCCTCATTTATTTACTTTATTTTTTCGCATTTAAATCCAAAAGGGAAAGAACTCCTGCAGTTGACTCAATGTCATAGGAAGTTTAGCCATCCCTAGTTCCTTTTCAACCTTAGCCATTAGGAATTTTTATTTTACAACTTTTTGTGACTTTGCTAAAGTCACGTGAGTGTTTGCCATAACACTTACCTTCCCCGCGAACCTTGAGCGTAACCAAGTGTTCGTTAATCCTTAGGAGAACTACGAGTGCTCTGATTCTATACCCGATACATAGGCATCGATGCGATGTTGTGCGAGCACCATTAGAAATAAAAACCTTAGGTTCCCTTAATTTTAACAAGCAATAAACAACAATAATACAAATATTAACAAGAGGTTCCCGTAGGATACTGCGGATGCTTAGGATGCTAACACCTTCCCTAGGTATAATCAACCCCCGAACCTAGTTTCTCCTCATTTAGGGTTTTTACGATCTTTTTCCCTTTTCCCTTTGGATTAAATTAAATTCGGTGGTGAACATAAATGTTTTACGATTCAAGCTCACTTAATAGCTTGGTATCCGATTCTCACCGCGACAGAAATGGAGACTTCACTGGGGAGACTATTTTTTGAGGGTTAAGCCCACCTTGTATATTTATATATTTGTTATTGTATTGCTTGTTATTATTTTGGGATTTTTGTTGGGTGTTCCATGTGTGGTAAGATAAGTCCTAACCCGGACTTGAGTGCAAAATAAGTTAGGACGGTGGTATATTCAAGAAGGCTTGTAGGGAGTTGAGTCTCGACCAAGTTGACTTGAGACACCACCACTCAGCGGAGGCCTCCTCGGATGTAGTTTTGTTGATCGAGTTCAGTCGTGAAAGCATTACTATATTCGACCTGAGAGCCATTAATGCTGAGGACCATAGAACATTTACCCCCACTTGGCCTTTTAGGGATGTAGTGCGATGACTATGAGGGTGCAAATCCGAAATAGTTGATACGCGATACTACACTCGGATGAGACTCTCTTGAGAATATTATTGATTACCAAGTTGAGTTGGGAAGTCGGTAATATCCGAAAGATGGGACAATGATTCTGGGAACTTTTAGAACCCGTTGTACAGGTACAAATAAACTCATAGTACATACCTTTTGGGAGGGTTGAACCTTTGACCTCATGCAAGCTTTGAACCTAAGCCTTGTTTGTGTTTGTTGCATTCACGCATCATGAAGCATCATTTTTTTTACCAATTTATTCAAGGAACTCAAAAACTCTATCTTTGCAAATACCGTAGGTATCATCATGGACTTTGGAAGAAGAAAGACTGTCAAGTACACATTCAAAACTCCCAAACTCGAAGTTAAACTTTGTTTGAGATTTTTGAAGATGTACTCAAGACTTTGTATCAATTTTTGAATTTAATGAAATCATATCCTTTGGATTATTATGTGTTCCTTGGTATTTGCAAAGTGTTTCTTAAGTTCCTTGGATAAATTTTCGCATTGCACTCATACATTTGGCATTTCATTTGCATTTTTCACATAAAACTCATTCCCGTCATCTGCTCTCAATTCAGCTTTCACACTGAGGCTCTCACGCAAATACTACACTCGAGCTCAAGCCAGAAAGAGGATGGCTGAAAGAGACATAGAGATGGACAGAGTTAACGAGGAGCTTACTGAAATTCGTGGAAATATGGGTCAGATGATGGAAATGTTGCAGGTCATTCGAGCAAAGATGGATACCCAGCAGACTGTGGTGTCAGAAATTGTCACTGCAACGACTGAGCCTACGTCATCAGTCACTACCCCTGTGACCTGGCCTCCTTTTGGGCTTCCTCAGGGATTCATTCCTCCTCCGCAAGGGTTTGCTTCTCAGAGTGTTATACCTTCTTCCCAAGGACTTGCTACTCAGGGTTTCTTCCCTCCTTCTCAAGGTTTTGCTACTCAAATTTTCATTCCTTCTTCCCAAGGACTTGCTGCTCAGGGTTTCTTCCCTCCGTCCCAAGGTTTAGCTTCTCAAAGTTTCGCACCTCCTTCTCAGGGCATGGCATTTCCTTTCCAAGGTTTTGTGCCTCCTCCTCAAGGATTTGTTGCTCAACAAACTGTTCCTGTGACTAATGAAGAGAATCATGCAGTTGCTAATTTTACACAAGACATTGTGCACACCCGTGCCCAACCATACTTTAATGACCATCAGGCGTATGAAGCGCCGGATATGTCTGAAAACGGAGACGAGAAACATGAGAAAATGCAAGAGAATTTTGAAACCCTTGAAAAAAGGTTAAGAGCGATTGAAGGTGACCAGATCTTTGGGGCTGCTGCTAGAGAGATGTGTATGGTGTCTGGTTTGTTAATACCTCCAAAGTTCAAGATACCCACTTTTGATATGTATGAGGGTGCAACTTGTCCTAAGAACCATCTCTTGATGTACTATCGAAGAATGGCTGCGCAGGTGGACAATGATAAATTAATGATCCACTGTTTCCAGGACAGTCTGAAGGGAATCTCCTCCAAATGGTATCTAACGCTAGACCAGTCGAAGATTCGCAGTTTCCAAGACTTGGCAGATGCTTTCATCCAGCAATACAAATACAATATGGACCTTGCTCCCGATAGGAGGCAACTGTTGAGTATGTCACAAAAAGATTCTGAATCATTTAAGGAATATGCTCAAAGGTGGAGAGGGACCGCTTCTCAAGTAGAGCCCCCATTGACTGAAAGAGAATTAGCTGACTGGTTTGTTGACACTGTGCGACCAGAATTCTATGAGAGAATGGTGGGAAGCATAACTGCTAGTTTCTCTGATTTAGTGGCTGTGGGAATCAAGGTAGAACTTGGTTTGAAAAGTGGAAAGATGAGTGGTGCATCTGGCAGTTCCAGCAGTGGTAGTGGAAATGTTGGCAAGAAATTTACCAGTAATTTCCACAAGAAGAAAGAGGGTGAGACAAATGCAATAATGATAGGTCAAAGAAGAAATCCGCTTTGGCAGAGACCTCCACCTATGGCTCAACAGCAATATGCTCATTCACCGCAGTATGCCCAACATCCTTATGTAGCGGCGGTTCAACCGTCGTTTAATCCACAAGTCCCGATGTATCGGCCAACTCAAGCAGTACCGATGTATCAGCAGGCGGCTCCAATGATTCCACCTTATCAGCCAATTCTCAACAATCCAGGCTATCAAGAAGCGCCCAATGCTCCATCCTACCAGCAGAGGACTCCAGCTCCTCATCCGAATCCCAACTTTCAGAATAGAAGACCAGGAGGAAGGCCTCCTAATCCTCGAATCCCTATAACTTATACTGAATTATATCCTTCACTGCTGAAGAAAGGTTTGGTTACTCCAAGGCCTTTGGGTCCTCCACCAAATCCGCTCCCACCAAATTATAACCCAAATGCCCACTGTTTATTCCATGAAGGTTCCCCAGGGCACGATTTGGAGGGTTGTTATGCTTTGAAGTACATAGTGAAAGATTTGATGGAGAAGAACATTCTGTCATTTGGGAATACTGGTCCGAATGTCAAAGATAATCCTTTACCCAAGCATGGGTCCATAAATGCTATTGTTGACGAGTCTGATGAAGGTTTGATTTTCAACGCCTCAGAGATCAAAACCCCGCTTCGAGACTTCCATGCAAAATTAGTGGGGGCGGGTATACTAAAGAGTTGTCATAAGAATTGTGAAGGTTGTGTTGATAGTCCAAAGGGATGTGAATTGATCTTAAAAGATGTTCAAGATTTGATTGATGAAGGTGTCTTACAAGTGAGCGGTCATATGAGGGGGAATGAAGTGGCAGTGATTGAACCCATTTTCAACTTGCCTGAATCTGATTCTACCTTGGTGCCAGTGTTCAACCTGCCTGAATCTTCAGGAGTTCAACCTATCTTCAATATTCCAGAATCTGTGGTGCCAATTTTCAATATACCTGAGCCAAGGTTTGAACAAAGGAGTAACCATTTCCTTTATGAAGACACTAAAGCAGTTCCATGGAAGTATGATACAGGGAGAGTTCATCAGAAGATTGATAAAGCTAGTCGCCAGGAAGTTTCAAAAGTTGCAAGTGCTGACATAGCGGGTGCAGGTCGTTTAACTCGCAGTGGTCGTGTTTATCAGCAAGCCAATACGGCTCCGCCTAAAGAAGTTATTCCAGCTGTTGTCAACCAAGATAAAGGGGTAGCCTTGGGAGAAGAGGATGCAGAATTTCTCAGAATCATTAAGAAGAGTGATTATAAGGTTATTGATCAGCTACATCAAACGCCTTCCAAAATATCTATCCTATCACTTCTTATGCATTCTCCGGCTCATCGAAGTGCGCTCTAGAAATTACTAGCCCAAGCTCATGTTACGCATGATATAACAGTGAATCAGTTTGATGGAGTCATTGCCAATATCACTGCATGTAACAATCTCAGCTTCAGTATGGAGGATTTTCCAAAGGAGGGCTTGGACCATAACCGTGCTCTCCACATATCTGTGAAATGTCAAGAGGATACTTTAGCAAGAGTTCTTGTGGATACAGGATCTTCATTGAATGTTTTGCCGAAAAGAACGCTTGCAAAGTTATCTTATCAAGGGGCAGAGATGATGCCCAGTGCACTGATTGTGAAAGCATTTGATGGGTCAAGGAGAACCGTTATTGGAGAAGTAGACCTACCGATCTTGATTGGGCCACAGGTTTTCAAAATCACTTTCCAGGTTATGGACATCAATCCTAATTACAGTTGCTTGCTGGGAAGACCTTGGATTCATGCTGCTGGGGCAGTCACTTCTACCCTACATCAGAAGATGAAGTTTGTGGTCGATAATAAGCTGGTAACCGTGTCTGGGGAAGAAGATCTCATGGTTAGCAACCTTTCATCTTTTAGCTATATTGAGGCTGATGAAGATGCTTTGGAAACTTCTTTCCAAGCTCTTGAGATAGCCAATGCTGTCCTTTTGGAAGTAGAGGAACCAAAAGGGAAGGGTATCCCATCTTTTGCATCGCTGAAGAGTACCATTTCCACCATTGAAGAAAGAAGCTATGAAGGTTGGGGTAATGTCATTGAAGTTAAGCAGAAGCTAGATCGTTGCGGGTTGGGTTACAAACCAACTCATGTGAAGGAAGGAGCGTCAACCTCCGTTAAAGGACGTCTGAAGACCATTCAAGAGGTGTTTTCCAGTGCTGGTTATCAGGTCAATGCAATTAGTGGGGATAATGAAGATGAAGATGTGAATCATTTGGTGTATCAGTGTGAAGAAGCCTTGGGCAATTGGGAAGCAGTTGAGATCCCAGAAATTTTTCCATTGTCAAAGTAATTTATTGTTTTTTGAAGTGTTTTCAAAGTTCCCTAGCTCTGCCCAAGGCTATGGGAGTATTTTGTAGGGCCCCTTCTCATTTTTAAAGTTATTATCAATGAAGGCATTTTGTTAAACTCTTATTTTGATCATGTACTGTTTTTCTCTCTTTTCACTTTTAAAAGAAAATGGCAATCTTTCAAAACCAATAAAAAGCTTTTTCTCTTGCATTTCTCTATTTTCCACTTTTAATAAAAGAAAATCATTATCATATGCAGAATAAACGAAAACCTTGTTGAATCCAATGACTCTACATTCTCTCCTAACTTTGATTCGCCCATATACCAAGCGAAAGATGAAAGTGATGAAGATTGTGACATCCCCGAAGAACTGGCAAGATTAGTTGAGTATGAGCACACAGATCTTCAGCCACATAAGGAGCGGGTTGAGACCATCAACCTTGGCACTGATGAAGATGAGAAGGAAGTCAAGATTGGTACAACACTTGGGGCAGATGTCAGAGAAAGATTGGTCAAGCTTCTCAGAGAGTATGTAGATGTGTTTGCATGGTCATATCAGGATATGCCTGGTTTAGACACAGACATAGTGGTCCATAAGTTACCTCTTTGACCAGATTGTCTTCCTGTAAAGCAAAAGCTTCGAAGAACAAGACCAGACATGGCTCTGAAGATTCGAGAGGAGGTCAAAAGACAGTTTGATGCTGGATTCCTCGCAGTTGCAAAGTACCCTGAGTGGGTAGCTAATATTGTGCCAGTCCCTAAAAAGGATGGCAAAGTCAGAATGTGTGTGGACTATAGGGATTTGAACAAAGCCAGTCCGAAGGACGATTTCCCTCTTTCGCATATTGATACTTTGGTTGACAACACTGCTAAATTTGTTGTTTTCTCCTTCATGGATGGGTTTTCAGGATACAACCAGATCAAGATGGATCCTGACGATATGGAAAAGACTACATTCATCACACCATGGGGCACTTATTGTTACAAAGTTATTCCATTTTGTCTCAGAAATGCAGGAGCCACTTATCAGAGGGCAATGGTCACCCTTTTCCATGATATGATGCATAAAGAGATAGAAGTCTACGTAGATGATATGATTGCCAAATCACAGAGTGAGGAGGATCATTTGAATCATCTCCTAAAGTTATTTGAGCGCCTCAGAAAGTTTCAACTGCGTCTGAATCCAGCTAAGTGTACTTTTGGTGTCCGATCAGGGAAGTTACTTGGTTTTATTGTTAGTCAGCAAGGAATTGAAGTAGATCCAGATAAGGTCAGAGCAATTCAAGAGATGCCAGCTCCAAAAACAGAAAAGCAAGTCAGGGGTTTCCTCGGAAGATTGAACTACATCTCCAGATTCATCTCCAACATGACTGCTACTTGTGAGCCTTTATTCAAGTTACTCCGAAAGAATCAAGCAATTGAGTGGAGTCCTGATTGTCAACTGGCTTTTGAGAAGATTAAAGTTTATCTACAAGAACCCCCTATCTTGATCCCACCTACTCCAGGGAAGCCTCTTTTCATGTATCTGACTGTGCTCGAGAGATCTATGGGTTGCGTGTTAGGCCAACAGGACGAAACTGGTCGTAAGGAGCACGCTATTTATTACTTAAGCAAGAAGTTCACAGACTGTGAAAGCAGATATTCGCTTTTAGAGAAAACTTGCTGTGCTTTGGCGTGGGCGGCCAGACGCCTCAGGCAGTACATGATTTGTCACACTACTTTGTTGATCTCGAAAAATGGATCCAATAAAGTACATCTTTGAGAAGCCTGCTTTGACTGGAAGACTCGCCCGTTGGCACATGTTGTTATCCGAATATGATATCCAGTATGTAACCCAGAAGTCTATTAAAGGCAGTGTTTTATCTGAATACCTTGCTGATCATCCTGTCGAAGATTATGAACCTTTGAAATTCGATTTCCCGGACGAGGACATTATGTTGATAAAGGACTGTGAAGTTCCAGGTCCAGATGAAGGTCCCGAGCCAGGGTCTCGTTGGAAGATGATGTTTGATGGTTCCTCTAACTACATGGGGCATGGTGTAGGAGTTGTTTTGATGAATCCTGATGGTGGTTATACTCCCTTCACGGCAAGATTGTGTTTCGAATGTACAAATAACATCGCAGAGTATGAAGCCTGTGTTTTGGGTATCGAAGCTGCAATTGATACCATAATCAAGATCCTTGATGTATATGGAGACTCAGCCTTAGTAATCTACCAAGTCAAAGGTGAATGGGAGACCCGTGACGAGAAGTTGATCCCTTATCGGGCCCATATTGTGGAGTTGATCAAATACTTTGATGAAGTCTCTTTTCATCATGTTCCGAGGGAAGAGAATCAAATTGCAGATGCTTTGGCAATGCTGGCCTCTATGTTTCAAGTCAGATTTCTTAATGAAGCTCCACTCATTACAATCGAGCGAAGAACTGCACCCGCCTACTGTCTACTGGTCGAAGAAGAAGCTGATGATAAACTGTGGTTCTATGACATTAAGAACTACTTGCAAAATCAGGAGTACCCAGCGGATGCAACAAATCTAGACAAGAAGACTTTAAGAAGATTGGCGTCCAAGTTTTTCCTCAGCAACAATGTGCTTTACAAGAGAAATCATGATATGGTTCTGCTCAGATGTGTGGACAAACGCGAAGCAGACTTATTGATCAGGGAAATCCATGAAGGATCATTTGGAACACATGCCAATGGACATGCCATGTCCAGGAAGATTTTGAGAGCTGGATACTTCTGGTTGACCATGGAATCAGATTGTTTCAAGTATGCCAGGAAGTGTCATAAATGCCAGATTTATGCCGACAAGGTGCACGTACCTCCAACACTTTTGAATGTTCTGTCATCGCCTTGGCCTTTCTCAATGTGGGGCATTGACATGATAGGGGCAATTGAGCCTAAAGCTTCCAATGGTCACCGATTTATCTTGGTTGCGATTGATTACTTCACCAAATGGGTAGAAGCAGCTTCCTACGCCAACGTAACAAAGCAAGTGGTTGCCCGTTTCATCAAGAACCAAATTATCTACCGTTATGGAATCCCAAGCCGAATCATTACAGATAATGGGACCAATTTGAACAACAAAACAATGAAAGAGCTGTGTGAAACATTCAAGATTGAACATCGTAACTCTTCTCCGTATCGTCCGAAGATGAATGGAGCTGTTGAAGCTGCAAACAAGAACATCAAAAAGATTCTGCAGAAGATGGTAAAAACTTACAAAGATTGGCACGAGATGTTACCATATGCTTTACACGGATACAGAACATCAGTTCGCACTTCAACAGGGGCAACCCCTTTCTCTCTGGTGTATGGGATGGATGCAGTTCTCCCTATTGAAGTAGAGATACCATCTTTGAGAATCTTGATGGAAACCAAACTGGAGGAAGCTGAATGGGTCCAGAACAGGTTTGACCAACTGAACCTCATTGACGAGAAGAGAATGACCGCCATGTGCCTTGGCCAGATGTACCAGAAGCGCATCAAGAGAGCATTTGACAAGAAAGTCCGTCTCCGAGAATTCAAAGAAGGAGATCTTGTACTCAAGAAAATCTTGCCAGTCCACAAAGACATGCGTGGAAAATGGAGCCCCAACTATGAAGGCCCATATGTTGTGAAGGTGGCATTCTCCGGAGGTTCCTTAATCCTTACAACTATGGATGGTGAACAGCTGAAGCACCCGGTGAATTCTGATGCAGTCAAAAAATATTATGCCTAAATAAAACCCGATAGGTCGAAAACCATAAATGACGATCTAGGCAAAAATGGGTATCCCGGTGGATCAAAACCTCTGAAGGAGATCCAGGCAAAAGTAAGGGATAAAAATGAAAAAATAAGAGCTCGCTAAGTTGAAAACCCGAAAAGGCGGCTTAGGCAAAAAAGAGCGTCCCGGTGGATTGAAAACCCGAAAGGGCGATCCAGGCAAAAGTTAGGGACAAAGGCATTTGACTGTGTCAGATGGTGTTTACCATTACTGAAGAATCATAATGAAAAATCGGTCCATTTGCTTTTGTCAGAAGCAAGGTGTCGGGCAGTCTTGGTTATTAGGGATTGTAGTGGTCGTTGGATTCAATGTAGACCTTTCCCCATTGCCATTTTCAAACTGTAATTTTCCATGGAATTTTGCCATTGGCAAGCTACCATTCTTGAATAAAATACAAACTTTGCCTATGAATTTTGTTGTTCAACCTCTTATTTTCTTTTGTTATGCAAAATGCCATCACTTGATTACAATTTAACTCTGAAAATGACAAGTTTTTTTAAAGGAAATGTTTTTTTTGAAAACATACTGAAAAACTTTTAAGTTTCTTTGACTTTGGGAAAATTGGAAAAACCTGCTGTTTCCCCAAGAAGCCCTGGTTTGCAACAACACTTTTATACTATTATTGCAGAAATCCCCATAGAAGTTCAAAACTGATAACACTCTTGGATGGATCCTTGGACCAAGCTTGATTTCCAAGTTCGAAGACATCTCCCTAGTGTTTTTCATATTGCTCATCTAAGTATTGGTGTTGAGAGCCTACTCCTCATTGAGTCTTGTCAACTCTTTGTCTCTTTTGAGTCAACATTTGCATATCATGATCATTCGCATCATGCTCAATCATGCGCATTTGACATTAGCATTTGTCTTTCCCCAGTTGTCGTCTGTTTAACTCCAAGTCCAGATATCGTTAGTCTTCAATTTGAGAATTCATTGTTGTTGGTACCCGAAGTTTGGTTTACCAATGTTTTTGTCCCCAGTAATTGATGGTGTTCCTTGTGGAATTCTAATTGTGGTTGGTATTTGTCTTTATGACCACCATACCTCCTTGAAGTCCAATTGTCATTGGCACAAATCTTTTAAGCAGGTCCTGAAACCTTTTGCTTAAATCCAAGTCAATTTGATTTTGTACATACTTATACCCTTTCTCCTGACGGTTCCTGAAGGAATTTCCAGAGGTTGGATGTCTTATCTTATTTGAAAACTCCAACATATTTTGTTGTTACTTTTTCGTGTTAGCCGGTCGCTTAGAGCCGTTGACCTATCTTTGGGTGATCTGCATTCTATCCCGAATGCTAGCTTGGTCGCATAGAGCCACTACTAAATCACTGTGATTTCCTTCCTTATCCTCGGTGTCGGCAGTTACATTTGAACCTGCTAATTTACCATTTTGAATACTTTAACTACTTTGTCTTTATCATTCTTAGTGTCAACCGGTTTTTTTTAACTTGTTGCGCATCCACTTTGAGTGTATCTTGGCTTCCTTTTGTAGTGTCAATAGGTTTCGAACCTATTGTGCTTTCACTTCGAGTATTTTTGTTGTTATTCATGGTGTCAGTTGGTCGCATTGAGCCGCTGCGCATTCACCTTGAATAAGCTTGTTGTTATTTCCAATGACAGTTGGTCGCATCGAGCCGCTGTGCATTCACTTTGAATGTTTATTTTGTTGATTATTTTCCAGTGACAGTTGGTCGCATAGAGCCGCTGCACTTTCTCTTTGAATGTTTATTTTGTTGTATTCTTAGTGTCAGTTGGTCGCATCGAGCCGCTGCGCATTCACTTTGAATTTTGTGTCATTTCTATTCTTGGTGTCAGTTGGTCGCATCGAGCCGCTGCGCATTCACCTTGAATAAGTTTGTTGTCATTCTCAGTGACAGTTGGTCGCATCGAGCTGCTGCACATTCACTTCGAAGGTTTATTTTGTTGTTATTCTTAGTGTCAGTTGGTCGCATCGAGCCGCTGCGCATTCACTTTGAATATTATGTTTATCATTTCCAATGACAGTTGGTTGCATTGAGCCACTGCACATTTCTTTTTGGATGTTTAGTTCATTTCTATTCTTAGTGTCAGTTGGTCGCATCGAGCCGCTGCGCATTCACTTTGAATATTATGTTTACCATTTCCGGTGTCAGTTGGTCGCATCGAGCCACTGCGCTTTCATTTTGAATATTTTTGTTGTTATTTATGATGACAGTTGGTCGCATAGAGCCGCTGCGCATTCTCTCTGAATTTTGTGTCATTTCTATTCTTGGTGTCAGTTGGTCGCATCGAGCCCCTGCGCATTCACTTTGAATATTATGTTTATTATTTCCAGTGACAGTTGGTCGCATTGAGCCACTGCACATTTCTTTTTGGATGTTTAGTTTGTTGTATTCTTAGTGTCAGTTGGTCGCATTGAGCCGCTGCGCATTCACTTCGAATATTATGATTATCATTTTCAGTGACAGTTGGTCGCATAGAGCCGCTGCACTTTCCCTTTGAATGTTTATTTTGTTGTATTCTTAGTGTCAGTTGGTCGCATAGAGCCGCTGCGCATTCACTTTGAATATGTTGCCTTTTACTTCTCAAAGTCAGTTGGTCGCATGGAGCCATTGATCTACCACTTCGATTTATTTCCTTGTCTTGTTTGTATTCTTGGTGTCAGTTGGTCGCATCGAACCACTGTGCAGTCACTTTGAATTTTATTTTGTTTTGTCTGTGTTCGTTGATCCAAAGCTTTGGATTTCATTTTGTTCCCGTCTTTTGTTATTCTTAGTGTCAACAGTTACACTTAAACCTGTTGATTTGTCACTTTGAATACTTCCCGTTTTCGCTTCTTTATCCCCAGTGTTTGTCATTCCCAGTGAGTCTTGGCTTGTGGTCGTCGATATATCTCATTCTAATCATTCATACCATAAGCATCATTCATTGCATAGTTGTTACAAAGTTAGATAGTTTGTAGTCCAGCATAACATTGCATTTAGGGGCAAAATTTCCGGTTATTTCTGTATTTAAATACCTTTCACCCTGATCGCCTGAGTGTCTTTCGTCATTCATGCCATCTGGTAAAGTTATTTAAATAGGGGCAACTGTCACACCCCAAATTTTACCCTTAACTGCTCGCATCATACAGTCATCGCATTTAGCAGAGAATTCCAGATTTATTTTCTGTTGCTTTCTTCTCATTTTCTAGCTATTTATAATTTTGATTCTTAATTTCTTTTCACTTACAAGCTTCCATTTTAATTTAATTTCTTTTTCTTGTTTATAACTTTTTAATTCATTTTCGTGTTTTTAATTTTAATTTCTATTTTCGTTCCTATTTTAAAATTTTATTTCAATTTCTACCTCTAATTTTTTTTTAGTTCATTTTCAAATTTTTTTTCTAAAAAAACTTATTTGTTATTTCTATTCATTTTCAAGTTCTCATTTCTAAATTAATTTTTATTTCATTTTCAAGTTTTTTTTTTTTTTTTTTGAATTTATTTTCTATCCTTCAATTCTTAATTCTATTTCATTTTCAAGTTGTTACTTCTAAATTTAATGTCAATTTCTAATTCATGTATTTATTTTATAAACTCCAAAATTATTTCTTTAGTTCTAAGTCATTTTCGATTTCAAGTTTAATTATTTAGTTTCTAAGTTATTTTCAATTTTAAGTTTAATTCTTTTTTTTTTATTCACTTCTAATTCAAGTTTTAATTTTTATCCCATTTTTCCATTTCAATTCATATCCACATATTTATTTTCTAAACTCTAAATTTATTTCTCAAGTTCTAAGTCAATTTTAATTCCAAGTTTAATTATTTAGTTTCTAAGTTATTTTCAATTTTAAGTTTAATTCTTTCTTTTTAATTCACTTCTAATTTAAGTTTATATTTAGATTCTAATTTAAAGTTCTCATTTCCAATATTAAGTGTCAATTTCAAATTATAACCATAGTATAAATATCCAACTTTTATTCCAAATATTTGTTATGTTACAACCACAAAAGTGTACAACAAAATAGCCCTCAAACAGAAAAATTCAGCAAGCAACAAAGCCACCCACAAAGCACCAAAATTCAGCAGGACCACAAGGCAATGCAGCCTGCTCCATACAGCCCCTCAACAGCAGCATGCAGCCACCAACAGCCTCTGCTCCACTACTCCATTGCAACAATTTCTCAGACTTTGTCCCCTTTTTTGAAACCCTTCACCTACAAGTTTTCATAGTACAAAATAAAATCAGAATAGCCATATAAACCACCCTGTTACATCCATAAAATCACAACACAAACAACCACTGTTACATAAAAAACACAAAAAAAAACACAAGACAGCTCTCAAACACTACTGAAACAACACCAAAAAACCACATCAAACAGCCACCAAACAGCCATAAATCACACACAAAATTCAGCAGAAGAACAACACAAAAAATCACATAAAACAGCCCCAAAAATCCTGTTACATCCATACAAAACAGTCCCAAAAACAACTCAAGATCACAACCAAATCAGCCACAAATTCAGCCAAAAACACACTACAATTCAGCCCTCAAATATACCAAAAACTCAGCCTCAAAACCCACTGAGAACAGCCCCAAAAGCCATCAAGCATACTGCAAAACAGTCCCAAAAAACAGTCACCATAAAACTACTGTTACAACCCTCAAAATCACATAAAAGAGCCCATATAACTCACTCAAAAACAGCCTCAAAAACACAAAAAATTCAGCCACATTCCACAACCAAAAAAAACCCACAAAAAGAAGAGGAAGAAAAGAGAGAACACAAAATTCAGCAACAACAACAAGGAGTGGATCACCAGCAAAAGAGGAGCAACACTTACCATCGCGGATTCTTCACCCCGATAACTTTCGGGTCGGTATGGTTCTCTTTCCCCTCACTTCTTTTCAGCATTTTGTCCATGGTTAGTTTCCTTTTTTTTCAGTTTCTTTTCATCACTCTTCATCCTGCACACACACAAAGCCATAAAAAGAAAATCTCAAAAAAAACAAACAATAGCAGCTATATAGAACTTCAAATTTGTTTACCTAAAACTTCAAAAAACAGACAGAGAAAACGACACCACAAATAAAACTTAGGCAGCCATACAAAAAACCAATAATAGCCATATAAACTTCAGTCACAACACCAACAAAACTCAGCAGCTACTTCAACCAAAAACTACATAAAACCACAAAAACCCAACAGCCCCATCACAAGAAAAACAACAGTCACAAAAACTTACATCAGCAGAAAAATATAGCAGTCATCATAAAATCCTAACCGCATACTAACCCTCCACTATCATCCATTAACAACAACAATCACACAAACTCACCAAGACAAAAATCATTGAACTGAACAAAGAAAAATAGTGAAGTCGTAAATTCACCTGCTGGCTCTTTATCATTCACGGTCAATCGACCCTTTTCGTCCTCACCACCAACTTTTCCATCTCAAACTCGGCCCTCCCTCGCGTCATACTCCCTCCAGCCTTCGACTCAAATACAAATATGTAAATCATCCTTCAACTCAAACCTGAACCGCATATCACTTGTATCATCACTGTCAAAACCTTCACTTTTCATCCCCTCAACCATTTTCACCCTTTCACTAACCTTCACCCTCTTCATACAACACCCTTAACCATCAATAACAGCCATAACCTCCACTCCCGTAAACGCAAAAAAACAGTTTCCCTTTTCACAAAATCAAAACCATCACTGCAAACAAACAAAAACAACTTCACAGCCCTTTTCACAAAATCAAAATCGCATCAGAACCAAACTTGTTCATGAACCAACAACACCATTACAAAACTCTTCTTAAAAAAAAATTCACCACAAATCCGAAAAATAGATGCAGGGTGACTTAAGATGGAGAGAAATAGCAAAAAGCTGAAACCGTAACATATCAACAAATACCTTCACCGCAAGCCATCCCTTTTAACCGCCGTATCACTGCCTTCATCATCAACACAGAACAACCAGGCCAATAAACCTTCACCTTCATTATCGTTCATCACTCGTATCCACGGACCTGCAAAAAACACATTCGCAGCAAACCCTCAATACAAGCCTTCAAACGTCCACCTTTCAAAATCCAGAAAAACAAAAAAATGAGATGAGAGGAACTTGAATAATAAACCGCATCCACCTTGCCAAACACACAAGCTGCAAAACAAAAAAGGCCAGACTTCCCCAAAGCCCCACACGCCCAGCCAATGCATCCGTACCAAGTCCCTTCCACAAGCCTGTAAGCAAACTTCCGCAGCAATAAACAACTTCAAGCCAACTTGCGCATCAATCCTTCAACAACCACAACAAATCCAAACAGGCAGAACAAAAAGAAGAAGAATGAAATCAAACCACCGTGAATGAAAGAAACAGAAGCTTACTCACCTCAAAATTGAACTCACAAATCTGCAGAACCAACCTATCCAATACCACATAAACCTAAACACGAAAAATCCCCACAAACCGTTCACCTCCATCTGCCACCATCTGGACCACTATCCAAACCATCAAACACGCCCTTCGCCACTGTCCAAGCCGCGACCAAACTCTAACCTCACCATCAGCTCATCGTTTCAAGCTTCAAACACTCCCCTCCATCTTCACTGCATAACCATAACACAAAGACTTTAGTTGCGAAACCGAAACAAAGCCTCCGAAAACCGCATCCAAATCCGAACCAAACGCAATCATCCCAAACCTCCACCGCAAGCAGCCAAAACACAGACGCGGTAGAGAGACGAGAGACGAGAGCGAGACTGAGTAGAGACAAGGCCGTCGAGAGAACCGCGAGAAACCACCCCCAACACCGCCTTCAAAACCGCGTGAAACCCCACTGTCGGTCGTGCCTCCACCAGACCACCAAAAGGTTGCCGACGAGAGTTGCGAAAAGGCCACCACTACATCACAAACCTCTTACCACCGCACAAACACACAGGACCGCCGCGAGAGGCTATGAGAGGAGAGATCATGAGATGAAAACGAGCCGTGTGAGAGCAAATTTGGGATTCTGGTTTTGGAGGTGGATCCCTTTTCTCTCTTATCATAATCGTGCCCCCTTTTGTTTATTTTATTTTGTTATTATTTTTCTTTTTTAATTCTAACAGTGTCTATTTTATTTTTTTATTTTTTTATTATTTGTTTATTTAAAAATCCTGAGTTTTTTTGGGATGGACTAAGCCCATTAGCATCATAATCACACGACATACTTCCTTTATCCATTTTGTTTTTATATATTTCTTTTTGTGGCTTTGGTTTTGTTTTTAAATTCTTTTAAAAAAAATCTTATAGTTATTTTAAGTCCTTCTCTTTTGATTATTAGTTAACCCTATTTGTGTGTTTATTTTCCTAAACAAGAGTAACTCTTTTAAAATATAAAAAAAAACTTAATGTTCATTTAGTCATTTTATTATCGTTTTTTGGGGCCGATGATATGACAAAAAGTCACGATAAATCGTTTCCGATTAATCGTGACCAATATGAGGCCATTCATTTATTTATTTTTATTCTATTTAATTTATTTTATTTAATTTATTCTACTTCACAATTTATTTCACTTTATTTGTTTTTATTATTTATTTCTCGCACTTTTACACCATATTAAATTTAATTTTCAAGATAATAAATCCTTGGTCCAACGCCAAGTCGAGTTCATACACACTTCACTCACACACGTAAGTCGGTCGTTTTATGATTGCCATCTGCACATTCCTTACACCTCACAGCTTTTCTAACTTAAACAAATTGACGCACTACGCTTGTCTTCCACCCCCGCATTCTCGATCCATATATCGAGTCATAGCCCAGTTACTAAGCCTTTGTCTTATATTTCTATTTATTTTATTCAATTTATTTTTGCAACTAGCAACCTATGCCTTAGACTTAGGAGCTTGCACCCTCATTTATTTACTTTATTTTTTCGCATTTAAATCCAAAAGGGAAAGAACTCCTGCAGTTGACTCAATGTCATAGGAAGTTTAGCCATCCCTAGTTCCTTTTCAACCTTAGCCATTAGGAATTTTTATTTTACAACTTTTTGTGACTTTGCTAAAGTCACGTGAGTGTTTTCCATAACACTTACCTTCCCCGCGAACCTTGAGCGTAACCAAGTGTTCGTTAATCCTTAGGAGAACTATGAGTGTTCTGCTTCTATACCCGATACGTAGGCATCGATGCGATGTTGTGCGAGCACCATTAGAAATAAAAACCTTAGGTTCCCTTAATTTTAACAAGCAATAAACAACAATAATACAAATATTAACAAGAGGTTCCCGTAGGATACTGCGGATGCTTAGGATGCTAACACCTTCCCTAGGTATAATCAACCCCCGAACCTAGTTTCTCCTCATTTAGGGTTTTTACGATCTTTTTCCCTTTTCCCTTTGGATTAAATTAAAGTCGGTGGTGAACATAAATGTTTTGCGATTCAAGCTCACTTAATAGCTTGGTATCCGATTCTCACTGCGACAGACTTGATCTTGTAAATGGAGTGTAGACTCACCATATAACTTGTAAAAACTCATTGGGACCCTTGTCATGGCTTGAAATGCTTCTTGGACCTCCACAGATGACCATATGCTTGATGCTAGGACATGAGGGATGTTATGCTTCTTCTTTCCATGATATGATGCTGAGAAAATGATATGTTCATGATGAATATGATGTGATATGATGCTTAAAATGAAGAGGGAAAATTTGGGGTGTTACAACCTACATATGAGATTATTCTTAATGAATCGAGCCACAACATTCTTGGTAACAGATGCGAATGAGGCTGCCTCCACCCATTTTGTAAAGTAATCAATAGCAACCAGGATGAAACGATGCCCATTAGAAGTAGTAGGCTTGATCTCTCCAATCATATCAATTCCCCACATGGAAAAAGGCCAAGGAGCAGTCAACACATTCAATGGAGCTGGAGGTATATGCACTTTATCAACATAAATCTGACACTTGTGACATGTTCTGGAATGTTGATAACAGTCAGCTTCCATAGTAGACCAATAGTAACCTGCTCTCAATATCTTCTTTGCCATGGTATGACCACTAGAATGAGTGCCAAAGATCCCATCATGCATGTCTTCCATAATCTTTGTTACTTCCTTCTTATCCACACAACGAAGCAAAGTCGAATCATGATTGCGCTTGTACAAAATTCCATTACTCAAGAAGAATTTAGCAGAAAACCTCCTCAGAAACTTCTTATCTTTGACAGATGCCCCTTCAGGGAACTCCTGAGTTTCAAGATATCTTTTCACCTCATAGAACCAAGGCTTTTCCTCTCCTCTTCAGTATCAATCTCATTGCAGTATGCAGGCTTCTCAAATCTGTCAATAGTAATCTTGGGAGCTTCATCATCCCAGCTAATCTCAAATATAGATGCCATGGTGGCTAATGCATCTGCCAACTGATTCTCCCCTCGTGGAATATGTCCAAAGGTAATCTCTTCAAAATCTAGGATCAAAGACAACACATGCTCTCTGTAAGGAATAAGATTTTCATGCTTGGTATCCCAATCTCCTTTAATCTGACTCACTACCAGGGCTGAATCTCCATATACATCCAGGAACTGAATCTTCATCTCAATGGCAGCTTTGATACCCATGATACATGCCTCATACTCAGCCATGTTATTGGTACAATAGAAACCAAGTCTTGCAGTAATCGGGGTATGACAACCTTTAGGGGAAATGATCACAACACCAACACCATTACCAAGTGCATTAGAAGCTCCGTCAAAATCCATAGTCCATCGGGATCCTTGTTCAGGTCCGTCATATTGTCCAGGTTCTTTGGTAATAATCATAATGTCTTCATTAGGGAACTAAAAACTCATTGACTGGTAATCATCCACTGCTTGATGAGCCAAATGATCAGCTATAATACTTCCTTTAATGGCCTTCTGAGTAGTGTACTGTATATCATATTCTGTTAAGATCATTTGCCATCTTGCTATTCATCCGGAGAGAGCAGGTTTTTCGAATATGTACTTGATTGGATCCATCTTTGAGATCAACAAGGTAGTATGAGTCAACATATACTGTCTTAGTCGGCGAGCAGCCCATGCCAAAGCGCATCAAGTTTTCTCGAGCAGTGATTATCTTGCTTCACAGTCAGTAAACTTTTTGCTAAGGTAGTATAGTGCCTGCTCTTTTCGACCAGACTCGTCATGTTGCCCCAACACACACCCCATTGAGTTGTCTAATACTGTTAAGTACATAATCAAGGGACTTCCATCAACTGCTGGCATCAAGATTGGAGGTTCCAACAGATATCTCTTGATTTCATCAAAGGCTGTCTGGAACTCATCATTCCATTCCATCACCTGATCTTTCTTCAATAACTTGAAGATTGGCTCACAGGTAGCAGTTAACTGGGAAATAAATCTTGCAATGTAATTCAATCGTCCTAAGAAACCTCTAACTTCCTTTTCAGTACGGGGAGCTGGCATCTCTTGTATGGATTTCACTTTTTCAAGATCTACCTCAATACCCTTTCCACTGACAATGAAACCCAGGAGTTTACCAGACCTAACTCCAAAAGTACACTTATTTGGGTTCAATCTGAGCTTGTATTTCTTCAACCTTTCAAACAGATTATGCAGATGATCAAGGTGTTGTTCTTCATTCTGGGACCTAGCTATCATATCATCCACATACACCTCTATCTCATGATGAATCATATCGTGAAACAAAGCCACCATAGCACGCTGATATGTTGCCCCGACATTCTTCAAACCAAATGGCATCACTTTGTAGCAAAAGGTGCCCCACTGTGTAACAAACGTAGTCTTCTCCATATCTTCAGGTGCCATCTTGATTTGATTGTAACCAGAGAAACCATCCATGAAAGAGAATACCTTATGTTGAGCAGTGTTGTCTACCAAAACATCAATATGTGGAAGTGGAAAGTCATCTTTAGGGGTGGCCTTGTTAAAATCTCTATAATCCACACACATGCGTACCTTACCATCTTTCTTAGGTACTGGTACCACATTTGCAACCCATTGAGGATAAGAAGTCACAGCTAAGAACCCTGCATCAAACTGTTTCATCACCTCTGCTTTAATCTTTTCTGACATTTTAGGACGCATGCGACAAACCTTCTGTTTCTTTGGACGACAATCTTCTTTTACCGGTAAATGGTGAACCACAATGTCAGTATCCTACCCTGGCATATCTTCATAAGACCAAGCAAAGATCTCCACATAATCACGTAACATCTGAATCAGTCTGCTCTTAACACCATCTTCTAGCTCAACCCCTATCTTGACCTCTTTCCTGTTTTCTTCAGTTCCCAGATTCACAACTTCGATTGGCTCTTCATGTGGCTGTATATCTTTCTCTTCTTGTTGTAACAACCTAGCAAGCTCTACAGGTACTTCACAATCTTCCTCCTTTCCATCTTCAGCTTGATAGATCGGATTCTCGAAATTATAATTGGCAATAGTAGAACTGTTATCAACAGGATCCAGAGTGGATGAGGATCTGCATTTTAGTGATGTGGGTGTGTGTAAGAACACATAGCTGATAAAACAAAATTAAAAGAAAGACAAGGAGCACAATATTTACGAAAACGAAACGTCCATTGATTTTTATTGAATGAGGTATGCAAATGAAATGACATCCCATAATAAGCATACCATTGTGCCCCAGGTAAGGCACAAGGCTTAAAAGTTTAATTGTTCGAAATTACAAACTTAAAAATAAAAACACAGTAATAGTATTTACTCCTGACTAAAGGAGATAGGAATAACGTCTTCGGTCTTCCAATTGTTGAGCCCATCTGTTGCACCCCAAAATTTGCCCTCACAATACAAGACTTTGTGTTCCAAGAAGGTTCACAAGGTTCACAAGTTTCTCTACATTTACAAGACCTTTCATGAGGTTCATGAAGTCTACAAGTCACTTCTTGGAGGTTCACAAGGTTCACAAGTTTCTCTACATTTACAAGACCTTTCATGAGGTTCATGAAGTCTACAAGTCACTTCTTGGAGGTTCACAAGGTTCACAAGTTTCTCTACATTTACAAGACCTTTCATGAGGTTCATGAAGTCTACAAGTCACTTCTTGAGGGTTCACAAGGTTCACAAGTTTCTCTACATATACAAGACCTTTCATGAGGTTCATGAAGTCCACAAGTTACTTCTTGAAGGTTCACAAGGTTCACAAGTTTCACAATGATTACAAAGCTTTCCTGAGGTTCATGAGGTCTACAAAGCCACTTCATGAAGTTCACAAGGTTCACAAGTTTCACAATACCTCCCATGAGGTTCACAAGACAGTTTATGATGGTTCACAAGGTTCACAAAGTTCACAATTGGTCAAAGAAGTTGACAATTCCCTCAGACAATGCACCTCCTAAGCAGTGCATCCAAAACTAGGGTTTTGACTTTAATCAGGCTAAATGGACTTCCAATGCCTCAAGTGAGTTTCATAACATCTTATATGTGTGTAAGAACCCCCATGACAAGTTTCAAGACTTTTCTCAAAAGTTTGCTCAGTCAGATGATCAGATAAGTCAAAATCAGTCAATGCAGTTAAAAAGTCAAACTGAGGTCAACTGTGGTCAAACCAAAGTCAAACTTCATGATTTTTTGCCAACATCAAGTATATGAAGTAAAATTCATCATTTGATCAAGGGTTGATCATGATTCATCAAGGAGATTCCAGATCATCAATAATCAGGAGTTTCTAAATTAGGGTTTCCTCAGTAAAAGTCAACTGAACTTTGACCAGCCACAACTTTCACATACTTCATCACCAAGTCTCCATCCAAAGCTCATTTTGAAGGAAATTGAATTCTCTACAACTTTGATGTTGCAAGTTAATCCCAAAAATGCTTAATTTGAAAGATATGATCTAAGACATTATAGGTCATTTCAAAAGTCAACAAAAAGTCAACAACTTCAAAAGGGCATAACTTGAGATTGGTAAATGATATGGACCTGAAACCAATGGGGTTGTTTAGAGGACTCTTCAAGCTTTCCAAAAAGTCCAAGAACACCCTCATACCTTTAAAATTGAGGGAGATGTGCCCTTGCAAAGTTGGGAAATTTTGTGATGGTTTATGTTGAAAATGGAGGTTTAAAACCACTTCTTTCCAAATGGGCTGCCCAAGTTGTGATCCAATCCATACCATATCATCATGCACGACCCAAACCATTTAAAATCTGATTTTTATTATTTTTATTTCTATTTATTTTGATTTAAATCATTAAAAATCATTTTAAATAAAAATAAAATATGAAAATTAAAGATTTTAGTTGGATAATGCTTCTAGAAAGTCTTAATTGGTGATTGGAGTGAAGGAGGAAAGAAATCATAAGATTGATACAAGAATAGCAAGTCTTCATGAACAAATATTTGACTTTTACACCATGATCTTTTTCAATCTTTTTTGGATCAAATCTCCACACAACCAATGAGTTTTCTTAACCTAATTCACTCACATATATATATTAAACACAAACCTAACATTGATTCACGAATTCCAGCAGCCAAGGGTAAGTTTCAAAAATCAAAAATTCATCAAAAAAGTGAAATTCGGATTCCCTCTTCCAAGGCTCTAAAAGGTAAAATAAGAACATGGTTGGCTTCCTTGATCATCATGGAACATAACCAGATCATTACATTGCCTCATAGCATCACACATTGATGAACCCGAAGCTTGTTTATGCTTGATAAAGTTTTCTTCGATTGTAATGATTCACTGCATATTATTGAATTTTGTTCACATAACTGTGTTTGTTGATGACTATAGATGAAATCTGGAGCGATTGGTGAAGTTCCATAGCCTAAAACACGATCTACCATTTTTAGGGTTTATGGCTCCAATTAGGGTTCTTCAATCCAGCCCATATAAATGAATTCTAAGAACGTGGGATGATTGGAAAACTTGTTAGGAACTTAATGGACTGATCAATTTCATGAAACCATACTGTTTTGGCATTGTTTGATTTTTGTAGGTTTTCCTGGAAAACAAAATTCGCAGGTAATTCCCTAGCAGTTTTCGCAGCTGGTTTCGCAGGTCCAGAGGAGGAAGAAGGAGTTTTGGCGCGCTGCTGGAAATTCAAAAATAGTTTATAATATTTTATTAAATCGTTTCCATGTTTAATCACCAAAACAGGTTTGGTCCAGTGGTAAGATAAGTGCGTGCATGACCTGATGGTATGAGTTCGAGTCCTGCCTCCAGCAAATTTTTAATATTTTGTTCATATAAACTGCAGTTTTAATATATTATTATTTGAAGTGGTTTGCTTATCAGTTAGGCTCTCCCAGCCAGGCGGTAACGTATTAATGCTTGTAACCAAAAGGTCCTGGGTTCGATTCCCACCCCAGGCCTTTTTATTTCTTTTATTTCCAGGTTTTTTCAGGCAAAGCACAAAACAACTTGAACCTCCTTCATTGCTGCCTGCGCATGGGCAGCCCAGTGGTGTGTATTGTTGGCTGCAAGTTTAGGGGACTGGGTTCAAACCCCAGCCCCACCAGGTTTTTGATTTCTTTTTTTCTTCTTTTGCTTTATTTTCTTAATTCAATTATTATTTAAATTAAAAATTATAATTTTCTTATATTATATGTATATTATGTGTTATAATCCTTAAAATTATTTTCTAAAAAATCTAAATTCTTGTTTGTATCTCAATTTAAATTTTATTATTATTCATGAGGTTAAAATATAGACATATTAATTCACATATTTTTGTATATTATAAATTAAATCCTAAAACATTTTTCTAACAAAACCCTAGTTTATTTCCTAATAACTTATTAAAAACTTAATTTTTATTTTATAATTTTTGTACATATTTACTTAGTATAATTAATTTTAGTAAATATAAATATAATCAAACTTTTCTTTTGCAATATGTCTAAAAATAAATTAATAATTTGTACATTATTATAATTATTTAATTGTCCATATTCTTTCATAATATTAAATAATTGTTTATAATCTCACTTTTGTTTATTATTTTTTGTTCTTCTTATATTTGATTTATTTTGATTTATATTATTATTACTAACTTTTCTTTGATTAACCTTATTATTTTAACTAACCCTATTTCCTAATTTTTATCACTAACCCCTATTTATTTATTTATTGTTTACTTATTATTTATTGCTTATTTATTTATATTTTGCTTTATTATTTATTTTTGCTATTTATTTTATTTTGCTTATAATTATGTAATTGCCTCCTTGGTGTAATTTTGTAAATATTTAAAATGTTTAATTCTTGCTATGGTTAGTAATTTAGGGAGTGCAATAATATGTATTCTATTTAAAAATTAATTTAGATCACTTTAATCCTAAGATAATTAATATTAAACACTCACACACGTAAGTCGATTTTTAATCGTCGTCTCACTTTCTAAGGTTATCCCTCAAGTTGCCTATTAATAAGGTCAAGTGGGGTGTATAAAGCAAGTCCCTTTAAAAAGAGAAATCATCAAGTCCCTCATGGTTGCCTTTACGAATCGAGTCCCTACGAATAATGATGATAGTCCTTCCTATATGCTTATTACACCCCACAGTTGCCTTCAAAAAACAGATGTCCCTCTCATGTCCCTTACATCCAAGGTAATGACTACCTACTCCTTAATAGTAGGGATAGTCTTACCAAGGAAAGGATAAAGAACAAGAAAGACTTTAAACTTTAGGGTAGGTTCCTCTTATATACTTGCTCACTTCAAAAACTTTTCAAACTCTTAACAAATTTCAAACAAATTTTCAAAAACAAGTTTTTACGCATCCGTACATGGATCATTATCAACTATTCAGAAAATTTTTCTATTCACACACTACACTTTCAAAAACAATTCAAAAGTGAGCTAAGTAACTAAGAGCCCATGGATAACCATGGATGTAAAGGGTGCTAACACCTTCCCTTTACATAACCTACCCCCCGGACCCAAAATATTCTCTTAAGGTCTTTCCTGTTCTTTTATACCCTTTCCTTTTGGATAAAATAAAAGTCGGTGGCGACTCTTGCTATCCGCAACATAACTTAAAGTCAGTTCTCCCACCGTGTTACAGAACTGGCGACTCTGCTGGGGAGCTAAATTAAAGAGGGGTACCCTTAGGAATTAAGATCACTTAAATTGTTTGCCTTGTTTGCTTTATATTACTTGTTGGGGTGCTCTTATGTGTGAAAGGTCCTAACCCGGATCTAGTGTACCTTAGGTAAATGGCAATAGACCAAGGAAACTGTACGACGTATATCGATACGGTTGATCTGGTGGCCATAGTTAGTGTGACTTCTTGGTTGGTGCTTATGTTCCTTAAGTCAAGTTGAGGATAATATGAGGCTGCCATATGTTGTCAATGCACTAACTAACTTTTAGAACCCTAGTTAACTCATCTTGGCCTTTAGAAAGTAGTGAGGTAACCGGCTTTGGTGCAGACTGAAGTTGGTTGACACTCGATACTACACTCATTGAGATCTTAAACTTGGAGGGTTTTGGTTTGCAAGTAAGTTGCCTTCTGATCAACCACCCTTGTGAAGGATCAATGATATTGAGATCCTTTAGAACCTGGTTACTTTTTGTAGGACAGGATGAACCAACTAACTTCAGGGGAGGGTACTTACCTTTGAACCTCATGCAAGCCTTTAAACCTAGGGCTATGGTGTGACTTGTTTGTGTGTGCCACATGTTTGTGATTGAGCATAACATCATGACATCATCATGCATCATAAGCATACCATTTTCCCTAACCATTTCAAGGACCAAGGGATTTATCTTTGTTCTTTGTTGCAGGTCATGGCTTCAGCTCGTAGAAACACTATCAGAATCAACTTTGTGGGGATACCTCCCAAGCTTAAAGAGTTGGTTTCTCAAGTGTCTGATCATTCCCGGTTCAACAAGAGACATGGTCACCTATTGGATCTAGTCACTTCAGGGTTCAATGAAGACATGATGAGTGTCCTGTTTCAATTCTTTGACCCTAAGCACCATTGCTTTACATTCCCTGATTATCAGCTGGTTCCAACCATGGAGGAGTTCTCCAAACTTCTGGGTGTACCTATCCTTGATCAGAGACCCTTCACAGGCTTGGAGAAGGAGCTTAAGCCAGAGGTTATTGCTGCAGCTCTACATCTGAAGAAGTCTGATATTGTTCTAGAAACGAGAAGTGGAGTCAAGGGTATTCTTGCCAAGGTATTAATGGATAAAGCTCAAATGTTCCTGAAGGCCATGAGTCATGATGCTTTTGAGGAGATCTTAGCCTTGCTGATATATGGCTTAGTATTGTTCCCCAATCCAGATCAGTTCATAGACGTTCATGCCATCAACATTTTCCTGAGTCACAATCCAGTGCCTACATTGCTTGGAGACATACTACATTCTCTTCACACCCGTACTACAAGGGCAAGAGGAACTTTGATGTGATGCATACCTTTGCTTGCTAGGTGGTTTATTTCTCACCTTCCTCGCTCAGTAATGAAGAATGAGCAAGGGCTCAGATGGTCCAAGAGGATCATGTCACTTTCTCACTCAGATATTCATTGGTGCTCCAGATCTATGGAGAATGTCACTATCATTGACCGTTGTGGGGAGTTTCCTAATGTGCCACTTCTAGGCATAAGAGGAGGCATCACCTACAACCCCTCTCTAGCTTTACGACAGTTTGGTTACGCCCGAAGTGATGGTCCACATGACATGTTGATTCAAGGCATTGTGTTTGATTACGACAACGATCTTCAGGGTTACCGTCAGAGATTCATACGAGCTTGGGGAAAAGTAAACAGGGTTGACAGCAAGACACTGGAGCCTAAGTACACTATTCCTATGGAGGCTTATCTCAGATGGGTACGATCTCGTGCTCAGACACTCATGATGCCATATCCTGCCATCCTACCAGTTACCATGGAACCTGTTGCTGAAGGAGACACAGCTTATACCATCCTTCACCCAGACATGCCTACTGATATGGAAGACTTGCAGAGATCATGGATCCAATCGAAGGAGCAAAGGGATACTTTCGAGGCTCATTACAAAGCAAGCCAAGCAAGAATCCTAGAGCTAACAAAACAGCTTCACGAGGAACGAAACCTCAACTCATACCTCAATACAAAGAGGAAACGTCCATGGGAGACTTAAAACCCCATCTTTTGTACTTATTTCACTTTCATTTTTGTAAGCCTAAAAGGCAAAACAAGTTATTACTAATAAAAAGTTACTTTCTTGTTTGTTTAAGCAAATTTAAATTCTGCGGTCCTTGAAAACATTGCATATGCATTCCCATATCATTTCATTGCATCACAGGTTTATAATTGTGCACAGGTTTCTCATCTTCTCGCTGTTTATTTCAGCAATGGCTCTTGAACAATCAGTTAAGGATCTTCAGGCACAGAATGCACAGTTCCAAGAGCCGATCCTGAACCTATCCAAGGGGCAGGATGAATTGAAGACACTGCTGGCCAAGAAGACTAGAAGGTCTGCTGGTTTGATCAACATGGGAAGAAGGTTCAAAGGTCTTGCCAAGACCAAGGAACCAGCTGAGGACTATGAATCTGAGGAATCTGAGCAAGAGGTAGGCAGTCTCCACCATACAATGGGGGACTCTGATTCTGAGGCTGATTACTACCATGAGCCTAATGAAGACAAATTTAAGATGCTGGTGGATAGGATGGATGCTATGGAGTTACAGAAATCATCTGGGCTGGATTTTGAGGATTTGAGCTTGATATCTGGGGTGGTCATACCTGTGGGTTTCAAGGTTCCTACTTTTGTTGTCTATGATGGGGTCTCTTGTCCCAAGCTGCATCTAAGGTCTTATGTCAGAAGAATTCAACCCCACACTGCTGATAAGAAGTTGTGGATCCACTTTTTTCAAGAGAGCTTATCTGGAGCTCAGTTGGAGTGGTATTATCAGTTGGAGAGTGTCAACATCAGAGATTGGAATGATCTTGCTGAAGCTTTCTATAAGCAGTATCAATATAATGCTGACTTAGCCCCCACTCGCATGCAGCTTCAGAGCATGTCTATGGATGCCAAAGAAAGTTTTAAGGAGTATGCTCAGAAATGGAGAGATCTAGCTGGAAGAGTTCAACCCCCTTTGACAGACAGGGAATTGGTTGATATGTTCATGTGTACGCTGAATGGTCCGTTTTACAGTCATCTCATTGGAAGCTCATCATCTGGCTTCACTGAGTTGATCATGACAGGAGAGCGGGTAGAGAATGGTATCAAGAGTGGTAAGATCCAAGTGGGCACTTCTTCATCAGGTGCTGCAAAGAAGCCTCCCACTGGGAAGAAGGAATCCAATGCTGTTTATGGTCAACCTGATCGTAACAGAAGACATCAGTCTGTTAGTGCAGTTCATATTTCAAATCCAACTCCTGCAATAACAGAGCAGCCTCAAGGCAACCAACAGAGGGCTAGAAGACAGTTCACTAAGATCAACATGTCAATGGCTCAGGCATTGCAACACTTGTTGAAGGCTGAACTTATTACCCTGAGGGAGGCTCCTCAGAATCCCAATGTTACCTCTCCCAAGTACAATCCCAATGCACGATGTGCATATCATTCAAACTGTCCAGGACATGATACTAATAACTGCTGGGTCTTGAAGAACAAAATTCAAGATATGATTGATGCTGGAGAAATTGAGTTTGATCCACCAGGTACCCCAAATGTGATTACAGCACCAATGCCAAATCACGAGAAGACTGTCAATGCCATTGATGAAGACCTACATGTCTATTCAGTTATGGAGTTGACCACACCATTGTCTGTTATCAAAAAGAGGTTAGTACAAGCTGGGATCTTTCCAGGTTGTCGTGAAGATTGTCTGTATTGTACCTATAAGCCGGATAGTTGCTTCATGTTGAGAGATGGCATTCAACGTCTCATGGATAAGTATACTATAGTGTTTGAAAGAAGACCAGCATCTGTAGAAAGTATGGTGGATCATCTGACTCGGGGTAAGAAGATTGAAGAGGTTGACATGGTTGACAAAGTACCGGTAAGAATCACTTCAAAGAAGCCCATTAAAATCTCTCATCAGGGTCCAATCAAGATTACTACTGAAGGTCCTGTGAAAGTGGTTGCTGAAGCCAGAGTAGCTCCTGTGGTCATTACTACTCCTGGTCCTATTCCTTATACATCTGATAAAGCTGTGCCTTGGCACTATGGGTCTGATGTTTACATCCATGGTGTTAAGCAGGAGCCTTTACCTGACGTGCCTGCTGACATTGATAATATTGCTGGATCTAGCAAGATCACTCGTAGTGGAAGAGTCTTCTCTCCTCCAGTTGCTTCCAAGAATGCAGTTACTCCTGCTGCTACTTCCACCACTGATGCTCGGGGCAAAGGTCTTGTTATTGAGCCTGTATCTACTGATGTGCCAGCTGCTGATGATCTCTCTAGGCAGATGGAAGAAGTATTGAAAATCATTCGCAAGAGTGATTATGACATTGTTGATCAATTGGGGCATACTCCCTCAAAGATTTCTATGTTGTCCTTGTTGCTGTGTTCTGAGGCTCATGCCAAGTCCTTGATCAAGTTTCTGAAGTCTGCTCATGTGCCCAGTGCAATTTCTGTTGACCAATTTGAGAACTGTGTTGCTCACCTGACCTATGATAATGGGTTAGGGTTTTCTGATGCTGATTTGACCCCTGCCAAGAGGGATCATAACAGGGCTTTGCATATTTCAATTGAATGCAGGGGCACTACCCTGTCACATGTGCTGATAGACAATGGTTCCTCTCTGAATGTGTTGCCCAAAGAAGTCCTGAACAAGCTGAGTCCTGAAGATGCTGTGTTGAAGCCCAGTAATATTGTGGTAAAGGCTTTTGATGGTTCTAGAAGAGTAGTGCATGGGGAAATTGATCTTCCAATCAAAGTTGGCTCTCAGGTGTTTACTGCTACATTTTATGTGATGGATATTCGTCCTTCGTACTCTTGTCTGCTTGGTCGTCCCTGGATCCATGGGGCAGGTGCTGTAACCTCTACATTGCACCAAAAGTTGAGATATCCGGTGAATGGAAAGGTTGTTACTGTCTTTGGAGAAGAAGAATACTTTGTCAGCCATGTAAACACTTTCAAGTATCTGGAAGTGGAAGGTGAATACATTGAGACTCCGTGTCAGTCATTTGAAGTGGTTCCCTGGGTTGTTAATGATTGTGTAGCTTCTCCTGTTGTGAAGAAAGTTCCTGTGGTCACCAGAAAACCTCCAACAATGGCAATGGCCTCCCTCAATGATGCTAGAGCTGTGGTGGATGAAGGTGGTTGTACTATTTGGGGTCAGCTTCCTGATATTCCATACAAGTCTGACAAGTTTGGTTTGGGTTTCACTGCAGAGTCCCAGAAGGCTGTTCGTCGTGCTCGTGCTGCTCGTATCACCAATCAAGGGGTTATCAATGCTGTGGGAGACTATGATGAAGACTACAACTTGGATGCTTGGATTTTTCCTACTGTGGGTGCCGGACTCAATAATTGGAAAACTGAAGATATTATCCCTATCTCCTTTAGTCAGGAGTAAATACTATTACTGTGTTGTTGCTTTTAAGTTTGTAATTTCTTGAACAATAAAACTTTCAAGCCATGTGCCTTACCCGGGGCACAATGGTGTGCTTGTTACGGGCTGTCATTTCATTTGCATACTTCATTCAATAAAATCAGTGGACGTTTCGTTTTAGTAAATATTGTGTTCCTTGTCTTTCTTTTTCTTCTATTTTTACTTTATCAGCTATGTGTTCTTACACACACCCACATCACTAAATGCAGATCCTCATCCACTCTGGATCCTGTTGATAACAGTTCTACTATTGCCAATTATGATTTCGAGAATCCGATCTATCAAACTGAAGACGGAAATGAGGACGATTGTGAAATACCTGTAGAGCTTGCTAGGTTGTTACAACAAGAAGAGAGAGCTATACAGCCACATGAAGAGCCAGTCGAAGTTGTGAATCTGGGAACTGAAGAAAACAGAAAAGAGGTCAAGGTAGGGGCTGATTTAGAGGACAGTGTCAAGAACAGATTGATTCAGATGTTGCGTGACTATGTGGAGATCTTTGCTTAGTCTTATGAAGATATGCCAGGGTTGGATACAGACATTGTGGTTCACCGTTTGCCAGTGAAAGAAGATTGTCGTCCAAAGAAGCAGAAGGTTCGTCGTATGCGTCCTGAAATGTCAGAAAAGATCAAGGCAGAGGTAATGAAACAGTTCAATGCAGGGTTCTTAGCAGTGACTTCTTATCCTCAGTGGGTTGCAAATGTGGTGCCAGTTCCTAAGAAAGATGGTAAGGTACGTATGTGTGTGGACTACAGAGATTTGAACAAGGCTAGCCCCAAAGATGACTTTCCCCTTCCTCATATTGATATTCTGGTAGACAACACTGCTCAGCACAAGGTATTCTCTTTTATGGATGGTTTCTCTGGTTACAATCAAATCAAGATGGCTCCCGAAGATATGGAGAAGACAACATTTGTGACACAGTGGGGCACTTTTTGCTATAAGGTGATGCCATTTGGTTTGAAGAATGCAGGGGCAACATATCAGCGTGCTATGGTGGCTTTGTTTCATGATATGATTCATCATGAGATAGAGGTATATGTGGATGATATGATAGCCATATCTCAGAATGAAGAGCAACATCTTGATCATCTGCACAAGTTGTTTGAGAGGTTGAAGAAATACAAGTTGAGATTGAACCCAAACAAATGTACTTTTGGAGTTAGATCTGGTAAGCTCCTGGGTTTCATTGTCAGTGGAAAAGGTATTGAAGTGGATCCTGCAAAAGTGAAAGCTATACGAGAGATGCCAGCTCCCCGCACTGAGAAGGAGGTTAGAGGTTTCTTGGGACGATTGAACTACATTGCAAGATTTATTTCCCAGTTAACTACCATCTGTGAGCCAATCTTCAAGTTGTTGAAGAAAGATCAGGTGATGGAATGGAATGATGAGTGCCAGACCGCCTTTGATGAAATCAAGAGATACCTGCTAGAACCACCAATTTTGATGCCACCAGTTGATGGAAGACCCTTGATTATGTACTTAACAGTGTTAGACAACTCAATGGGGTGTGTGTTGGGGCAACATGACGAGTCTGGTCGAAAAGAGCAGGCAATATACTACCTTAGCAAAAAGTTTACCGACTGTGAAACAAGATACTCACTGCTCGAGAAAACTTGCTGCGCTTTGGCATGGGCTGCTCGCCGACTAAGACAGTATATGTTGACCCATACTACCTTGTTGATTTCGAAGATGGATCCAATCAAGTACATATTTGAGAAACCTGCTCTCTCCGGAAGAATTGCAAGATGGCAAATGATCTTGACAGAATATGATATACAGTATACTACTCAGAAGGCCATTAAGGGAAGTATTGTTGCTGATCATTTGGCTCATCAAGCAGTGGATGATTATCAGTCAATGAGTTTTGAGTTCCCTGATGAAGACATTATGACTGTTACCAAAGAACCTGGACAATATGACGGACCTGAACAAGGATCCCGATGGACTATGGTTTTTGATGGTGCCTCTAATGCACATGGTAATGGTGTTGGTGTTGTAATTAGTTCCCCTGAAGGTTGTCATACCCCGATTACTGCCAAACTTTGTTTCTATTGTACCAATAACATAGCTGAGTATGAGGCATGTATCCTGGGTATTAAAGTTGCTATTGATATGAAGATTCAGTTCCTTGATGTGTATGGAGATTCAGCCCTGGTAGTGAGTCAGATTAAAGGAGATTGGGATACCAAACATGATAATCTTATTCCTTACAGAGAACATGTGTTGTCTTTGATCTCACATTTCAAAGAGATTACCTTTGGACATATTCCACGAAGAGAGAATCAGTTGGCAGATGCATTAGCCACCATGGCATCTATGTTTGAGATCAGTTGGGATGATGAAGCTCCCAAGATTACTATTGATAGATTTGAAAAGCCTGCATACTGCAATGAGATTGACACAGAAGGGGCAGAGGAGAAGCCTTGGTTCTATGAAGTGAGAAGATATCTTGAAGCTCAGGAATTCCCTGAAGGGGCATCTGTCAAAGATAGGAAGTTTCTGAGGAGGTTCTCTGCTAAGTTCTTTTTGAGTAATGGGATTCTGTACAAGCGCAATCATGATTCAACTATGCTTCGTTGTGTGGATGAGAAGGAAGCAAATGAGATTATGGAAGAGATGCATGATGGGACCTTTGGCACTCATTCTAATGGTCATACCATGGCAAAGAAGATTTTGAGAGCAGGTTACTATTGGTCTACCATGGAAGCGGATTGCTATCAACACTCCAGGACTTGTCACAAGTGTCAAATTTATGCTGATAAAGTCCATGTACCTCCATCACCATTGAATGTGTTGACTGCTCCTTGGCCCTTTGCCATGTGGGGCATTGATATGATTGGTGAGATCAAGCCTACTGCTTCTAATGGGCATCGTTTCATCCTGGTGGCTATTGATTATTTCACGAAGTGGGTGGAGGCAGCTTCATTTGCATCTGTTACTAAGAATGTGGTGGCTCGGTTCATTAAGAATAATCTCATATGTAGGTATGGCATCCCTGAAAGGATTATCACTGACAATGGCTCTAATCTGAACAACACTATGATTACTGATCTCTGCACGCACTTCAAGATTAAGCACCACAACTCTTCTCCGTATCGTCCAAAGATGAATGGGGCAGTTGAAGCTGCTAATAAGAACATTAAGAAGATTGTACAGAAGATGACTGTTACTTACAAGGATTGGCATGAGATGTTACCATTTGCTCTTCATGGTTATCGTACCACAATACGTACTTCAACAGGGGCAACCCCATTCTCCTTAGTCTATGGTATGGAAGCAGTTCTGCCCATTGAAGTTCAGATTCCCTCCTTAAGAATTATGAAGGATGCAGGTTTGGATGAAGATGAGTGGATTCAGACTCGACTGGACCAGAAAAATTTGATTGATGAGAAGAGGTTAGCAGCAGTTTGTCATGGCCAGATGTACCAAAAGCGAATGATCAAAGCTTTTAACAAGAAGGTTAAGCCAAAGGTATATCAGGCTGGTGACTTGGTAATCAAGCGTATCATATTACCACAGGGTGATCCTAGGGGCAAGTGGACTCCTACTTATGAAGGTCCATTTGTAGTCAAGACAGTATTCTCAGGAGGCGCCATGATACTAACTACAATGGATGGTGAAGACTTTCCACAGCCTGTAAACGCAGACATAGTTAAAAAATACTACGCATAAAAAGAGACTCGCTAGGTTGACAGGCCTAGGCAAAAATAAGGGCATCCCGGCAAACCAAAAGGGTTTGGGCAAAAAATTAGGGATATATATAAAAAAGATGTACACCCGGCAAGTCGAAAACCTGAAAAGGCGGCTTGGGCAAAAAAGGGTATCCCGGTGGATTGAAAACCTGAAAGGGCAATCCAGGCAAAAGTTAGGGATTAAAGCGTATGACTATGTCTCGTTTGGATCACCCATGAAACTGCAACCAGTTGTACTACTTACTCAAGCTCGAACAGATAAAGCTCAATTCAATCGTTTCCGTCTCAACAGCAAGAAGATGAGATACTTGAATGGCAATAGTAGAATTGAAACTCAATAGGATTGTTTCCCACATAGCTGATTTTCTTTGTTTTTGTAAAAACTTTATGACAAAATCCTCTTACTAGGGTTTATGTCTCCTTGTACAAACTTACCCGTGTATGGGTCACTGTTTGATATAAATAAATTCCATCTTTTGAATCCAGATTTACTTTTACCCTATTTACATAAGAGAAACGTCCATTGGTTGTGTTTGAATGTATGTATGCTTTTGAATATGATTGATGTTTACCAAAAATGCATGTATGCTCTTAATATGATTAATGTTTACCAGAAATGCATGAAAATGCAGTAATAGTATTTACTAAGGACGAACGAGGGAAGGATTTCGACGAAGCTTCGCTGGTTCATCTCTAACAAGACAGTTACAAAACCCTCAGTAGGGCAAATCCATCTTCATAAGGTCTCATCTCCCCTGGAATTTATATCCATCTCTTTTATCCTCATACGGATATACGGGAATTTACTTTCCAATAAGGATACGATGAACGAAGACGGGATGTTATACTTATCCTACTACCAAACGAAGACGAAGGTTGTATATACCTTACCATCCTCAGCATACGAGAGATTATCTATACCCTGTTATCCCCAGCAGACGGAGGGTTATATATTCTTCAGCAACGAATCGGGATTTATTTTCCCTGGCCAGCAGTTGTTATACGAAGATATCCAGACGCTTCCGGCAGTATCATATCATACATACATCATTTACATCATACCATAGCATACATATCCATAGACACATAGTACATTACTTGAGTACATCATGTTATACATGCATACATAATGCATAAACTAATATCATTATACAAAAGCTACCTTGTTTCAGGTTAATTATCCAACAAACAAACTTATGATCTCCGGGACTGCTTTATCGTCACCTCAGGGTTACTTTATCCTCCTGATAAGCTTCTTATTTCTTCGGGACTGCTTTATCGTCACCTCAGGGTTACTTTATCCTCCTGATAACTTCTCATGACTTCAAGACTGCTTTAGAAGTTATCATTATTGATTGCTCTATCCTCCTGAAATCATATTATTACTTCAAGACTGCTTTAGAGTTATCATTATTGATTGCTCTATCCTCCTGAAATTATGACTTCAAGACTGCTTTAGAGTTATCATTATTGATTGCTCTATCCTCCTGAAATCATATTATTATTTCAAGACTGCTTTAGAGTTATCATTATTGATTGCTCTATCCTCCTGAAATCATTACTTCAAGACTGCTTTAGAGTTATCATTATTGATTGCTCTATCCTCCTGAAATCATATTATTACTTCAAGACTGCTTTAGAGTTATCATTATTGATTGCTCTATCCTCCTGAAATTATGACTTCAAGACTGCTTTAGAGTTATCATTATTGATTGCTCTATCCTCCTGAAATCATATTATTATTTCAAGACTGCTTTAGAGTTATCATTATTGATTGCTCTATCCTCCTGAAATCATTACTTCAAGACTGCTTTAGAGTTATCATTATTGATTGCTCTATCCTCCTGAAATCATATTATAATTTCAAGACTGCTTTAGAGTTATCATTATTGATTGCTCTATCCTCCTGAAATCATTACTTCAAGACTGCTTTAGAGTTATCATTATTGATTGCTCTATCCTCCTAAAATCATTACTTCAAGACTGCTTTAGAGTTATCATTATTGATTGCTCTATCCTCCTGAAATCATATTATTACTTCAAGACTGCTTTAGAGTTATCATTATTGATTGCTCTATCCTCCTGAAATTATTACTTCAAGACTGCTTTAGAGTTATCATTATTGATTGCTCTATCCTCCTGAAATCATATTATTACTTCAAGACTGCTTTAGGGTTATCATTATTGATTGCTCTATCCTCCTGAAACCATATTATTATTTCAAGACTGCTTTAGAGTTATCATTATTGATGGCTCTATCCTCCTGAAATCATTACTTCAAGACTGCTTTAGAGTTATCATTATTGATTGCTCTATCCTCCTGAAATCATCACTTCAAGACTGCTTTAGGGTTATCATTATTGATTGCTCTATCCTCCTGAAATCATATCATTACTTCAAGACTGCTTTAGAGTTATCATTATTGATGGCTCTATCCTCCTGAAATCATTACTTCAAGACTGCTTTAGAGTTATCATTATTGATTGCTCTATCCTCCTGAAATCATATTATTACTTCAAGACTGCTTTAGAGTTATCACTATTGATTGCTCTATCCTCATGAAGACATGCTGTTACATCAGGATTACTCCAGACTCCTGACAGCTTTCATTATACCTCCATATTTTGGACTGCTTTATATTCCAAGAAATATGTCTGAAGAACTTTCTCCTAGTGGCATCTTTAAGCCCACTCAATCATATTCAATTAGCCATCTGTACCACTCTAATGCACTGGTGAGTGCAAATTTTTGGGCTTTTGTGTTCAATCCCCTTCAACCTTCCAGGTCACGACTGGCAAATATACCAATCTAACCCCTCAGGTTTCAGAAAATTGAACAGGGGCAGCTGTTGCACCCCAAAATTTGCCCTCACAATACAAGACTTTGTGTTCCAAGAAGGTTCACAAGTTTCTCTACATTTACAAGACCTTTCATGAGGTTCATGAAGTCTACAAGTCACTTCTTGGAGGTTCACAAGGTTCACAAGTTTCTCTACATTTACAAGACCTTTCATGAGGTTCATGAAGTCTACAAGTCACTTCTTGGAGGTTCACAAGGTTCACAAGTTTCTCTACATTTACAAGACCTTTCATGAGGTTCATGAAGTCTACAAGTCACTTCTTGAGGGTTCACAAGGTTCACAAGTTTCTCTACATATACAAGACCTTTCATGAGGTTCATGAAGTCCACAAGTTACTTCTTGAAGGTTCACAAGGTTCACAAGTTTCATAATGATTACAAAGCTTTCCTGAGGTTCATGAGGTCTACAAAGCCACTTCATGAAGTTCACAAGGTTCACAAGTTTCACAATACCTCCCATGAGGTTCACAAGACAGTTTATGATGGTTCACAAGGTTCACAAAGTTCACAATTGGTCAAAGAAGTTGACAATTCCCTCAGACAATGCACCTCCTAAGCAGTGCATCCAAAACTAGGGTTTTGACTTTAATCAGGCTAAATGGACTTCCAATGCCTCAAGTGAGTTTCATAACATCTTATATGTGTGTAAGAACCCCCATGACAAGTTTCAAGACTTTTCTCAAAAGTTTGCTCAGTCAGATGATCAGATAAGTCAAAATCAGTCAATGCAGTTAAAAAGTCAAACTGAGGTCAATTGTGGTCAAACCAAAGTCAAACTTCATGATTTTTTGCCAACATCAAGTATATGAAGTAAAATTCATCATTTGATCAAGGGTTGATCATGATTCATCAAGGAGATTCCAGATCATCAATAATCAGGAGTTTCTAAATTAGGGTTTCCTCAGTAAAAGTCAACTGAACTTTGACCAGCCACAACTTTCACATACTTCATCACCAAGTCTCCATCCAAAGCTCATTTTGAAGGAAATTGAATTCTCTACAACTTTGATGTTGCAAGTTAATCCCAAAAATGCTTCATTTGAAAGATATGATCTAAGACATTATAGGTCATTTCAAAAGTCAACAAAAAGTCAACAACTTCAAAAGGGCATAACTTGATATTGGTAAATGATATGGACCTGAAACCAATGGGGTTGTTTAGAGGACTCTTCAAGCTTTCCAAAAAGTCCAAGAACACCCTCATACCTTTAAAATTGAGGGAGATGTGCCCTTGCAAAGTTGGGAAATTTTGTGATGGTTTATGTTGAAAATGGAGGTTTAAAACCACTTCTTTCCAAATGGGCTGCCCAAGTTGTGATCCAATCCATACCATATCATCATGCACGACCCAAACCATTTAAAATCTGATTTTTATTATTTTTATTTCTATTTATTTTGATTTAAATCATTAAAAATCATTTTAAATAAAAATAAAATATGAAAATTAAAGATTTTAGTTGGATAATGCTTCTAGAAAGTCTTAATTGGTGATTGGAGTGAAGGAGGAAAGAAATCATAAGATTGATACAAGAATAGCAAGTCTTCATGAACAAATATTTGACTTTTACACCATGATCTTTTTCAATCTTTTTTGGATCAAATCTCCACACAACCAATGAGTTTTCTTAACCTAATTCACTCACATATATATATTAAACACAAACCTAACATTGATTCACGAATTCCAGCAGCCAAGGGTAAGTTTCAAAAATCAAAAATTCATCAAAAAAGTGAAATTCGGATTCCCTCTTCCAAGGCTCTAAAAGGTAAAATAAGAACATGGTTGGCTTCCTTGATCATCATGGAACATAACCAGATCATTACATTGCCTCATAGCATCACACATTGATGAACCCGAAGCTTGTTTATGCTTGATAAAGTTTTCTTCGATTGTAATGATTCACTGCATATTATTGAATTTTGTTCACATAACTGTGTTTGTTGATGACTATAGATGAAATCTGGAGCGATTGGTGAAGTTCCATAGCCTAAAACACGATCTACCATTTTTAGGGTTTATGGCTCCAATTAGGGTTCTTCAATCCAGCCCATATAAATGAATTCTAAGAACGTGGGATGATTGGAAAACTTGTTAGGAACTTAATGGACTGATCAATTTCATGAAACCATACTGTTTTGGCATTGTTTGATTTTTGTAGGTTTTCCTGGAAAACAAAATTCGCAGGTAATTCCCTAGCAGTTTTCGCAGCTGGTTTCGCAGGTCCAGAGGAGGAAGAAGGAGTTTTGGCGCGCTGCTGGAAATTCAAAAATAGTTTATAATATTTTATTAAATCGTTTCCATGTTTAATCACCAAAACAGGTTTGGTCCAGTGGTAAGATAAGTGCGTGCATGACCTGATGGTATGAGTTCGAGTCCTGCCTCCAGCAAATTTTTAATATTTTGTTCATATAAACTGCAGTTTTAATATATTATTATTTGAAGTGGTTTGCTTATCAGTTAGGCTCTCCCAGCCAGGCGGTAACGTATTAATGCTTGTAACTAAAAGGTCCTGGGTTCGATTCCCACCCCAGGCCTTTTTATTTCTTTTATTTCCAGGTTTTTTCAGGCAAAGCACAAAACAACTTGAACCTCCTTCATTGCTGCCTGCGCATGGGCAGCCCAGTGGTGTGTATTGTTGGCTGCAAGTTTAGGGGACTGGGTTCAAACCCCAGCCCCACCAGGTTTTTGATTTCTTTTTTTCTTCTTTTGCTTTATTTTCTTAATTCAATTATTATTTAAATTAAAAATTATAATTTTCTTATATTATATGTATATTATGTGTTATAATCCTTAAAATTATTTTCTAAAAAATCTAAATTCTTGTTTGTATCTCAATTTAAATTTTATTATTATTCATGAGGTTAAAATATAGACATATTAATTCACATATTTTTGTATATTATAAATTAAATCCTAAAACATTTTTCTAACAAAACCCTAGTTTATTTCCTAATAACTTATTAAAAACTTAATTTTTATTTTATAATTTTTGTACATATTTACTTAGTATAATTAATTTTAGTAAATATAAATATAATCAAACTTTTCTTTTGCAATATGTCTAAAAAATAAATTAATAATTTGTACATTATTATAATTATTTAATTGTCCATATTCTTTCATAATATTAAATAATTGTTTATAATCTCACTTTTGTTTATTATTTTTTGTTCTTCTTATATTTGATTTATTTTGATTTATATTATTATTACTAACTTTTCTTTGATTAACCTTATTATTTTAACTAACCCTATTTCCTAATTTTTATCACTAACCCCTATTTATTTATTTATTGTTTACTTATTATTTATTGCTTATTTATTTATATTTTGCTTTATTATTTATTTTTGCTATTTATTTTATTTTGCTTATAATTATGTAATTGCCTCCTTGGTGTAATTTTGTAAATATTTAAAATGTTTAATTGTTGCTATGGTTAGTAATTTAGGGAGTGCAATAATATGTATTCTATTTAAAAATTAATTTAGATCACTTTAATCCTAAGATAATTAATATTAAACACTCACACACGTAAGTCGATTTTTAATCGCCGTCTCACTTTCTAAGGTTATCCCTCAAGTTGCCTATTAATAAGGTCAAGTGGGGTGTATAAAGCAAGTCCCTTTAAAAAGAAAAATCATCAAGTCCCTCATGGTTGCCTTTACGAATCGAGTCCCTTCGAATAATGATGATAGTCCCTCCTATATGCTTATTACACCCCACAGTTGCCTTCATAAAACAGAATGTCCCTCACATGTCCCTTACATCCAAGGTAATGACTACCTACTCCTTAATAGTAGGGATAGTCTTACCAATGAAAGGATAAAGAACAAGAAAGACTTAAAACTTTAGGGTAGGTTCCTCTTATGTACTTGCTCACTTCAAAAAACTTTTCAAACTCTTCACAATTTCAAACAAATTTTCAAAAACAAGTTTTTACGCATCCGTACATGGATCATTATCAACTATTCAGAAAATTTTTCTATTCACACACTACACTTTCAAAAACAATTCAAAAGTGAGCTAAGTAACTAAGAGCCCATGGATAACCATGGATGTAAAGGGTGCTAACACCTTCCCTTTACATAACCTACCCCCCGGACCCAAAATATTCTCTTAAGGTCTTTCCTGTTCTTTTATACCCTTTCCTTTTGGATAAAATAAAAGTCGGTGGCGACTCTTGCTATCCGCAACATAACTTAAAGTCAGTTCTCCCACCGTGTTACACCATCACCCATGGTAGGAAAGATTCAATCATCCAAGTTGTAGTCTTCACTATAGTCACCCACAACATTAATTTGATCTCTCATAACCCCTTGATTGGTGATACGAACAGCACGAGCGCGACGAACAGCCTTCTGGGATTCTGCATTGAAACCCAAACCAAACTTGTCAGACTTATAAGGGATGTCAGGAAGTTGACCCCAAATAGTACAACCACCTTCTTCAACCACAACTCTAGCATCTTTGAGGGAGGCCATTGTAGGAGGTACTCTGGTAACCACAAGAACTTTTTTAACAACAGGGGGAGCTTCAGTAATAGGAACGACCCAAGGAACTACCTCAAATGTCTGGAAAGGAGTCTCAACAAATTCACCCTCCATCTCAACATATTTAAAAGTATTCACATGACTGATCATGTATTCTTCTTCACCATAAACAGTGGCAAGCTTTCCTTTCACCGGATATTTCAACTTCTGATGTAAAGTGGAAATCACAGCACCTTCCCCATGGATCCAGGGGCGGCCAAGCAAAAAGGAGTATGCAGGACGAATATCCATTACATAGAAGGTAGAGTCGAAGACTTGAGAGCCTACTTTGATCGGGAGATCTACTTCTCCATGTACCACTCTTCTTGAGCCATCAAAGGCCCTCACCACTACATCACTTGGTCTTAACACAACATCTTCAGGATTGAGCTTGTCCAAAACCTCTTTGGGGAGCACATTTAATGAAGAACCATTGTCCACCAGCACATGAGACAAGGTAGTTCCCCTACATTCAATAGAGATATGCAAAGCTCTGTTATGGTTTCTCTTGGCAGGAGTCAGGTCAGCATCAGAAAAGCCTAACCCATTATCATAAGTCAGATGTGCAACACAATTCTCAAATTGATCCACAAAAATTTCATTTGGTACGTGAGCAGTCTTCAGGAACTTGATTAAGGCTTTAGCATGAGCCTCAGAACACAGCAACAAAGATAACATGGAGATTTTGGAGGCAGTATGCCCCAACTGGTCAACAATATCATAATCACTCTTGCGAATGATCTTCAGCACTTCTTCCATCTGTTTAGAGAGATTTTCAGCAGTCGGTGCCTCAGCTTGCACCGGTTCAACCACAAGACCTTTGTCCCGAGCATCAGTACTTGGCCCAGAATTGGAGGTAGTAGTTGGAGTAACTGCACCTTTGGAGGTAGCCTGAGGAGAGAAAATTCTTCCACTTCTGGTGATCTTACTAGATCCAGCAATATTGTCAACATCAAGACTAGTATCAGTAATAGGTGCATCAGTCAGAGGTTCTTGCTTGACACCATGGATGTAAACATCAGAACCATAATTCCAGGGTATAGCTTTATCAGAAGTATAAGGAACAGGGCCAGGAGTGGTAATAATCATTGGGGCCACTCTAACTTCAGCAACAGTCTTCACAAGGCCTTCAGCAGTAATCCTGACAGGTCCTTTAGGAGTGATCTTGACAGGACCCTTGGAGGTAATCTTTACTGGAATTTTATCAACCATGGCTACATCTTCAAGCTTCGTACTTCGAGTTAGATGTTCACACATACTTTCCATAGAGGGTGTCCTCTCAAACAATATAGTGTAATTGTCCATGAGGCGTTGAATACCATCTTTCACCTTCCAGCAACTATCAGGTTTGTAGGCACAACAAAAACAGTCTTCGTTGCAACATGGAAAAAATCCAGCCTGCACCAGTTTCTTCTTGATAATGGATAAGGGAGTAGTCACATCTGCTACTGAGGAAACATATGAAACTTCATCAACAACATTAACAGTCTTCTCATGATTGGGCATAGGAGCAGTGATAACATTTGGAGTCCCGGGAGGGTCAAATTCAATTTCTCCAGCTTCAATCATATCTTGAATATTGTTTTTCAACACCCAGCAATTGTTGGTGTCATGTCCCGGACTATTAGAATGATAGGCATATCTTGCATTAGGATTGTATCGAGGAGAGGAAGTATTAGGATTCTGAGGAGGGTCCTTCAAAGTAATGAGTTCCCCTTTCAACATGTGTTGCAAGGCTTGGGCCAGTGACATGTTGATCTTGGTGAATTGTCTTCTAGGCTTTTGTTGATTGTTTTGTTGTGGCTCTGGTGCTGCAGGAGTAGGATTGGAGATGTGAACTGTTCCCACAGATTGGTGACTCCTGTCACGACTATGTTGACCGTACACAACATTAGACTCCTTCTTTCCACTAGGGGCTTCTTAGAAGTGCTTGATGAAGAGACACCCACCTGTATCTTACCACTTCTTATACCACTCTCTACGCGTTCCCCAATCATTATCAGCTCGGTGAAACCAGATGATGAGCTTCCAATGAGGTGACTATAGAAAGGACCATTCAGCGTACTCATAAACATATCCACTAGCTCCCTGTCAGTTAGAGGAGGTTGAACTCTGCCAGCCAGGTCTCTCCATTTCTGGGCATACTCTTTGAAACTCTCCTTAGCACCCATTAACATGTTTTGGAGTTGCATGCGAGTAGGTGTTAAATCATCATTATATTGGTATTGCCTATAGAAGGCCTCAGCAAGATCATTCCAATCACGAATATTGACACTTTCCAGTTGGTAGTACCATTCCAATTGAGCTCTAGACAAGCTCTCTTGGAAGAAGTGAATCCATAATTTATTGTAAGCAGTATGTGGTTGAATCCTCCGGACATAAGATCTTAAATGCAGCTTAGGACATGAAACACCATCATATACCACAAAAACAGGAACCTTGAAACCAATAGGTATAACCACTCCAGAAACTAAACTCAGATCTTCAAAATCAAGCCCAGAAGATTTTTGTAGTTCCATAGCATTCATTCTATCTACCAACATATTGTACTTATCTTCACTAGAAGGATCATGATAATAATTTGCCTCAGAATCAGAATCTCCCACAGTATCATGGAGACTACCTCCCTCTTTCTCATAATTTTCAGACTCAGGATCCTCAATCTGTTCCTTTGTCTTGATAGGACCTCTGAACCTTCTTCCCAGATTGATAAGGCCTCCTGATCTTCTAGTCTTCTTCTTCTTCTAAGCCAGCAGTGTCTTCAGCTCATCTTGCCCCTTGGACAAGTTCAGAATCAACTCTTGGAATTGTGCATTCTGAGCCTGGAGATCTTTGACAGTCTGTTCAAGAGCCATTTCTGTTGAAATAAACAGCGAGAAGATAAGATACCTGTTCATAAGAAACCTGCGATGCAATGGCATGGTATGTAAATGCGTATGCAATGTTTTCAAGGACCGCATGATTTAAATTTGTTTAAACAATCAAAAAATAAACTTTTATTAGTAATCAATAAACTTGTTTGCCTTACAACAAAAATGAAATGAATACAAATATGGGGTTTTAAGTCTCCCATGGACGTTTCCTCTTTGTGTTGAGGTATGAGTTGAGATTCCGCTCCTCGTGAAGTTGTTTTGTTAGCTCCAGGATTCTTTCTTGACTTGCTTTGTAATGAGTCTCAAAAGTATCTCTTTGCTCCTTCAACTGGATCCAGGACCTTTGTAACTCCTCCATGTCAGTGGGCATGTCTGGATGAAGAATGATATAAGAAGTATCTCCTTCAGCAACAGGCTCCATGGTAACTGGCAGGATGGCAAGATATGGCATCATAAGAGTCTGAGCACGAGATCGCACCCATCTGAGATAAGGTTCCATTAGAATAGTGTACTTGGGTTCCAGAGTCTTGCTGTCAACCTTGTTCACTTTACCCCATGCTCGTATGAACCTTTGACGGTAATCTTGTAGATCGTTGTCATAGTCGAACCCAATACCCTGAATAAGCATGTCATGGGGACCATCACTCCGAGCATAACCAAACTGACGTAGAGCTAATGAAGGATTGTAGGTAATGCCCCCTCTTATGCCAAGGAGTGGCACATTAGGGAATTCCCCACAACGGTCAATGATAGTAACATTCTTCATAGATCTAGAGCACCAATGAATATCTGAATGAGAAAGTGACATGATCCTCTTGGACCACCTGAACCCTTGTTCATTCTTCATCACTGATCGAGGAAGGTGAGAAATAAACCACCTAGGCAATAGAGGTATGCAACACATTAGAGTTCCTCGTGCCTTCGTAGTACGGGTATGGAGAGAGTGTAAGATGTCTCCAAGTAATGTAGGCACTGGATTGCGAGTCAGAAATATGTTGATGGCGTGTACATCTATGAGCTGGTCTGGATTAGGGAACAACACTAGGCCATAGATTAATAAGGCCAAGGTCTCCTCAAAAGCATCATAACTCATAGCCTTCAAGAACACTTGAGCTTTCTCCATCAATACCTTAGCAAGGATACCCTTAACTCCACTTCTTGTTTCTAGGACAATGTCTGATTTCTTGAAATGTAGGGTTGCAGCAATGACTTCAGGTTTAGGCTCTTTCTCTAAGCCTGTGAAAGGTCTCTGATTGAGGATAGGTATACCCAACAGTTTGGAGAACTCTTCCATTGTAGGAACCAGCTGATAGTCGGGGAATGTGAAGCAATGATGTTTAGGGTCAAAGAATTGAAATAGGACACTCATCATGTCTTCATTGAACCCTGAAGTGACTAGATATAATAGATGACCATGCTTCTTGATGAATTGGGAGTTTTCAGAAACTTGAGAGAACAATTCCTTAAGCTTAGGAGGCATTCCTACAAAGTTGATCTGGATAGTGTTCCTACGAGCAGAAGCCATGACCTGCAACAAAGAACAAAGATAAATCCTATGGTCCTTGAAATGGTTAGTGAAAATGCTATGCTTATGATGCATGATGATTTCATGATGTTATGCTCAATCACAAACATGTGGCACACACAAACATGTCACACAATAGCCCTAGGTTTGAAGGCTTGCATGAGGTTTAAAGGTAAGTACCCTCCATTGAAGTTTAGTTGGTTCATCCTGTAGTATAAAGTAACCAGGTTCTAAGGGATCTCAATATCATTGATCCTTCACAAGGGTGGTTGTTCAGTAGGCAACTTACTTGCCGACCAAAACCCTCCAAGTTTAGAATCTCAATGAGTGTAGCATCGAGTATCAACCAACTTCAGTCTTCACCAAAGCCGGTTATCTCACTACTTTTCTAAAGGCCAAGATGGGATGACTAAGGTTCTAAAAGTTAGTTAGTGTATTGACAACATATGATAGCCTCATATTATCCTCAACTTGTTTAAGGAACATAAGCACCAACCAAGAAGTCACACTAACTATGGCCACCAGATCAACCATATTGGTATACGCCGTACAGTTTCCTTGGTCTATTTCCTTTTACCTAAGGTACACTAGATCTGGGTTAGGATCTTTCACACATAAGAACCCCAACAAGTAAAGTAAAGCAAACAAAGCAAACAAATTTAAAGTGATCTAATTCCTAAGGGTACCCCTCTTTTATTAGTCCCCAGCAGAGTCGCCAGTTCTGTAACACGGTGGGAGAACTGACTTTAGTTAAATGTTGCGGATAGCAAGAGTCGCCACCGACTTTTATTTTATCCAAAAGGAAAGGACATAAAAGAACAGGAAAGACCTTAAAAAGATTTTGAGTTCGGGGGGTAGGTTATATAAAGGGAAGGTGTTAGCACCCTTTATATCCATGGTTATCCATGGGCTCTTAGTTACTTAGCTCACTTTAAATTGTTTTGAGAAAAGTGTAGTGTGTGATTAGAAATTTTCTAAGTACTTTATAATGATCCTCGTATGGATGTATATAAAGACTTTGTTTTGAAAATTTGTTTGAAATGTGAAGTGTAAAATGTATTTTGAAATGTGTAAGCAAGTAATTAAGAGGAACCTACCCTATATTAAGTCTTCATTGTTCTTATGTTCTTTCAATGGTAAGACTATCCCTATTATTAAGGAATAGGTAGTCATTACCTTGGATGTGAGAAGGGACATGTGTAGGGTCATATGAATATAGGCAACTGTAAGGTATCTTTAGCAATTCGTAGGGACTTATCATCTTTTATTCGAAGGGACAAGACCATTTATCGTAGGCAACCTCGAAGGGACTTGGTCTTATAAACTGAAGGGACTAAATGATATTTATGAAGGGACTTTGCTTAAGACACCTTACTTGACCTTAGAAATAGGCAACATGAGAGGTAACCCTAGAAAGTGCAAGATGGCGATCAAAGATCGACTTACGTGTGTGTGTTTATATTCAAATATTTATCTTTTTAAATTAGTTATTCTAAGTCAATTTTAATCACAAGCATGTTATGCACACCCTAGAATTACTAACCATACAGTTAATATATTCACAATAAAAATAAAAAGAATATAAACCTAAACTATTACAAAGCTTCGGGACAATTACAATATAATCGAGAAATATAATAATGATAGATAGGCAATAATAAACAATAATAATAAGAGTGAATATAAATGGTTAGAAAATAAAATAAGAGGAAATAAGAAATTAGCAAAATAAATTAATATTAGGAGGTATTTTAAATATTTTAATAAGGAAAATAGTATTTTAATAATAATAATTAAATTATATACATATTTAATAAATAATAATAATTAAATTATATACATATTTAATAAATAATAAATAATTAATTATGATTTTCAAAAATATTAAGTTAAATTCTAAAGTTAAGAAAACATTAGGGTTAGGGTTAGAAAAAATTAGGGTTAGAGTTATAATTATGAGAATTATGGTTTTACTTATTAATTTATAAAATAAATCAATTTATTTACAAAATATATATATTTAATAATATGAACATATAATATAATAAATATAATAATTAGGGTTTTTTAAGAAAATAATTTGAATTACAAAAAAATACAAGTTTTTATATAAAAGAAAATAATATATATATTTATTTTATAAATTATTATTTAAAGAATTAATTGAATTAAATAAATAAAACAAAAAAAAATAGTGAAAATAATGGAAAAAAACATACCTGGGGCTGTGATTCGAACCCAGGCCCTAGGCTTTCCACCCCCAAGACCAACAGCATCACCACCAGGCCAAGCACGCGCTTGTGTTATCATTATGAGTTTAATTTGTTTTATTGTTAACCTGCAAAAATCAAAATAAATGCAAAAAAACAAAATGGCCTGGGGGGAATCAAACCCAGGACCATTACATTCACACACCAACACACAAACCAACTGAGCTAATACTGCGCATTCAACATACAACCAACAAACAAACATTATATTTTAAAACAACTTTTTGAATTGAATTTTGGCGCCACTGACTTCATCTTCCCCAATTTTCCTGCGAACATTCCTGCGTTTTCTTCTACGCATTTACCTGCGAATCCAGTTTCGTAGGTTTTCCTAGCCAGCTTCAATGATCATCAAACCTGTATCAATTCATCAAATTGAAAGCACTAATGCACTCTATACAACAAACCCAGTTCAATTATGTTTTCAGAATTCATTTATATTTGGTTAATCGTGAAACCCTAAATGAGGGACATAAACCCTAGCTATGGCCGTTTACGATTTAGGTCATGAACCTTCAATCTAAATTTCCAGAAAGCTTGCAAACTTCATTCTAAACACAAATCAACAACCAAAATTAGTAAATGATGCATAAATAATGAAAATTGAAAATCACAAGTTCAAGAACAATCTTGATTCAGTTACGGCTTATGATCATGCTTTTGATGTATATGATGATTGAAATATGTTTAGTGAGCCTCAAGGAAGCTAAAGCAACCTTCAAAAGTTGTTGAAATTGCTTGAAGGTATGAAACCGAATTTGGAATTTTCTTGAGATTTTTTGAAGTTTGATTCTTGTTCTTGGCTGCCAAATTTTCGTGTCGCAGCATTGCTTTATGTTATACATATATAATAGGACCTAATTAGGTCAAAAAATCAAATCCCACTTTGGACTTTTGGATAACTTGAGATTGAAGAAAGATATGCTTCAAAATATTGTATTTTTTTTATATCTTCTTACTATTTTTGGTTGATCTGATCTTATGTGATTTCAATCATCTTTAATTGTCCTTTAAGAATTTCTAGAACAAAAATCAAATTTTTGGATTGACCTTTTATATTTTATTTTCATTTAAATTGAATTTTATTAAATAAAATCCAAAATAATAAAATATAAAATATAAAAATATGGAAAAATAGTCAATGGGTCGTGCATGACCTTATCCTTGAGATTGGATTGGAATTTGGTAGGCCCATTTGGCAAAATTTGGTTTTAAGACTTCATTTGCTTCACAAACCTCCCAAAAATTTCCCAACTTTGCAAAGGCACAAATCCCTCAATTTTAAGGATATGAAGGTGTTCTTGGACATTTTGGAAAGCTTAGAGAATCCTTTAACCAACCTCTTTTGTCTCATGTCCATATCCTTTACCATTCTCAAGTTATGCCCTTTGGAAGATGTTGACTTTTTGTTGACTTTTAAAATGACCTATAATGTCTTAGCTCATACCTTCCAAATGAAGCATTTTTAGGCTTGGCTTGTGAGACACAAAGTTGTAGAGAATTCAATTTCCTTCAAAATGAGCTTTGGATGGGAAATTTTTGATGAAGCATGTGAAAGTTATGGCTGGTCAAAGTTCAGTTGACTTTTTCTATGAAAACCCTAATTTAGAAACTCCTGATTCTTGATGATCTGAAATCTCCTTGATGAATCATGATCAACCCTTGATCAAATGATGAATTTTACTTCATATACTTGATGTTGGCAAAAAATCATGAAGTTTGACTTTGGTTTGACAACAGTTGACATCAGTTTGACTTTTTAACTGCTTTGACTGATTTTAGCCTATCTGATCATCTGACTGAGCAAACTTTTTGGGAAAGCCTTGAAACTTGACATAGAGATTCTTAAAGACATATAGGATGCTATGAAGCTCACTTGAAGCCTTAGAAGTACATTTAGCTTGATGAAGTCCAAAACCCTAGTTTAAGATGCATTGCTTAAGAGGATGCATTGTCTGAGGGGATTGTCAAACTTTCTGACTAATTGTGAACCTTGTGAACCTTGTGAACCTTTTAAAATACCTTGTGAATATTGTGAACCTTGTGAACCTCTTGGGACACCTTAGTACACAATGTCTTGTCTAGGTGAGGGCAAATTTTGGGGTGCAACACACTCAATAAATGAATATTCAGTCAAATGTTGTGTTATGTTTTGTTTACTTTGTTTGCAAAAATGTCCTGAATTTTTGGCAAAAAAGAAAATTGCATTTGAAACATGTTGATTTTTCTAAAAAAATGACATTGCAGGGAAACATTTAAAACTAAATTTGAGTGTCGGGTGAATATGGATGAACATATCATACCATGCAAGTCCCCGAGGCACATGTGTGTATACTGTTGTTGCAGGTTTTGCAGGATGGTGTTATATGTCCCCAAGTAGAGAATGCTCACCAACTGAGTTAGAGCAAGTGGAATCCCCAACAAGACTCCAAAGTTGATTGAAGAGGTTTCTTCCCCAAGTGGATTATCTTTCCACAAGTGAAGTGTTCCCAGCAAGCAGCTGAATGCCTGATTTCCCCACAGAACTCATGATGGGGTCCCACCATTGAAATATTCCCTAGAGAACTCGCCAATTTATTTTTGGACATTGTGATGACACAGACAGTTATTCATTTCCCCAAACCAGAGTTAAGTGTCAAATTCTCTTGACCGGGTTCTCCCCTGCAGAGTTGTGATTTTTGTTGCCAATCAGGCATTTGTTATTGCTCGTCTTCACTCCCCAACACTCGTATGTGTTTGATATTTGTTTGTCGCTCGTCTGCATTCCCCGGCACTCGTCTGTGTTTGTTATCTATTTGAAGCTCATCTGCATTGTTTGGATACTCGTCTGTATCATCATCCATACTCATCTATGTTGGTTTATATCCATATGTGTTGATTTGATAGTTACTCTGGTACTTGTCTGTATTGCTACTCCAAATGCTCGTATGTGTTGGATTTCTGGTACTCGTCTGTATTTCTACTCCAGACGCTCGTTTGTGTTTCTTAAATCATCGTCTGATATTCGTTTATATCATTGACTTATGGCACTCGTCTGTGTTTCTTAAATCATCGTCTGATATTCGTTTATATCATTGACTTATGGAGCTCGTCTGTGTTCTCTTGATGATTATCCAATAGTCGTCTATGTTGAAGAGGTTTGAAGTCCTGACAGTGGGATTAAACGTCAAAACGGTTACTGGTCCTAGCGTAACAGGTTATCCGAAGGAGGTTCGTTTGTCTCAAGCACCACTTATCTACGTAAGATTTGTGAAGAGGGTTCGTCCAATCCTAATGTTGCACCTAGCATAACAGGTTATCTGATGAAGGCTCGTTTGTCTTAGACCATATATTTACGAAGGATATATGAAGAGGGTTCGTCTGTCCTGATTATGCATGTTTATCCCACAGACTTAAGTGCATCATCGGTCCTGGCATAACGGGTTATCCGAAGGAGGTTCGTCTGTTTGAAGTCATATATTTTTGTAAAATGTATAAAGAGGGCTTGTATGTCCAGTCCTTAGCGTAACAGGTTTACTTGAAGAGGGCTCGTATGTCCAGTTCCTGGCATAACAGGTTAGCTTGAAGAAGACTCGTCTGTCTAAGTTTTTCTTATCCGGTGTAACAATTCAATTTGGAAGGAGCTCGTCTGCTTTATCTGCACTTCAGTTACCCAGAGAGTTATTTGATTGGGTTTATTTCCCGTTTCTGCATCCTCCAACAGAGTGCAAATTTTAGGTCTTCTTGGTATTCAACCACAATTTATCTTGAATGGTCGATAGCCCATGTTATCGTCCTTTTCAGATTAACAGTTGCTTGAATAGGGGCAGCTGTAACACCCCAAATTTGCCCTATTCTTTCTAGCATCAGCATCATATCATAAGCATCATAAGCATGGCATATCCTTAGCATTTTTGCATAGAAAAATGAAGCATAACATTCTCATGTTCAAGCATTGGGCATATGATCAATCATTGGTGCATTTGAAGCCTTACAAGTCAAAGAAAGAAGTCAAGTGACCTTGTCCAAGTCCTATGAAGTGTCTACATGGTATGTACAAGCTCAAAGTCCTTTGCAAGAACCCAGAAGGTTGGGACATTATCAGATGATCTAAGAAAGGGCAAGCTACTACACAAATGGTCTTCAAATTAGGGTTTCATTTTCAAGCAGGGATTCTTTGTGACTTTGGCCATTTCATGTGGGAAAAGTCTTTCATATGATATGTGAATGTTATGGATGAAATTTGGTGAGAAAGTTCATTGAGGAAGGCAGTCATTTCATCAGTTGCTTGCATAAGAAGAAACTGGTCAAACTGATGATTTGAAAAGTCAATTGTGACAATTCAAGGGTTCCAATCCTATTTTTCAAGCCAAGGGATCTTCTTAATTTCATAGAAGAGGTTTGGAAAAGTCAAAAGTCAAGAATCTAGGGTTTTGGCAAGAGTTTATATTTTTGGACATGTAGCATGTAACCAACTTTCTAAATTTGGCAAGTTTTGCCCTAATCTTCAAAGCTTTCTTTCATGACCAGAATGACTTCAAATGGAAATTTTTTGGACATGAAAGTTGTAGGAAATTGTCTCCCATTTCCAAAAAGTACAAGAACAAGATCATAGCCCTCATGGTTTGAAATTTATGCTCATTTGAAGTTTGGTGATTTTTAGGGTTTTACCATATTTCCAAGTTTCCACAACTTTGCAAATTGTCATGTAATGCATTTTCAAGCCATTCTTTGTACCAATTGTGGTCATAAACATAAAATACAACACATGAGAAGCATCTGGCTCAAGAGAAATCAAGAAACCCGTGGATTGAGTGAAGAATATTTCTCAAAATGCACTTTTGCAAAATCATGAGAAAAGCATGATCCCACTAATTCCAAGCCTCAGGAATAATCTAATGGTGTAGGGACTCAAAAGGAATCAGAATGTGCACATGAATAGAAGGATGCACGCACAAATCATGAGGTCACACTCTTCATGCATTTTGGCATTTTTAACCCTCTCACACTCTTTAAGTTGACATTGCTCATAAAACCCTACATAGGTGTTCATGCTCACATATAAAAGAGATTTGTGCCTTTGAATCACGCAGACACACCCTCATTTCCCAGATTCAAAATCTCTTGCACACTTGAATTTTCCTTCGAAACTCTCTCCTCCCTCGCTCATTCTCAAAACTCTTTGCATATCCTTTCTCCTTGAGGTGTAGGGAACCAGAATAGACCATTCATCAAGCTATTGTGCAAGTTTTATACCAGTGCATATCAGTTGCAGTTAGTGTCGAATTGCTAGATCCAGGCCATTTTAAGCTCTATCTTGCATTTATTTTGCAAGAAGAGGTTAAAGCAAGTTGATCTGCAGCTTTTGGAAGGCATTCTTGACCTATTTCAAGTTCTGCAAGCTTCAGGTAACATCTCATTTCATAGATCTAGATCTTGATTTTTGTGTGTGTTTATTGATCTATAGGTTTTCACTAATCATTTTGATGTGTTTGCTTTTGAAAATGATTGAGAATTGTGAGTGTATGATGGATATTAAGTTTTGAGGTCAGATATCTTTTGCTTCGATTTGTGCTTGGCTTTGCTTGATTGTGAATTTTGACATCATATTCTTGTTCACCATGATTTTCCACGCTGGAATTAATTTTCACTTTTATTATTTATTTTTAATTCACTTTAATTACATGATGACTTGTGGAGTTTCTATCTTGATCATTAATTTGAGTTTTGAGTTGGTTCTTTTTGCATCTGATTCATATTAGGATGTAGTTTGTTGATGATTTTTCTTCTGATTTTTAGAAGCTTGCATGAATATTTTTGGCAATTGACTTGAGCATGAAGTTTCAAAACCCTAGTTTGTGTTCATGAGGTCCTTTGACCTAGTTTGCTTTTGATTCTGACTTTGATCTTTTGGCATGATGTTATCACTTGATTAATGAACACTTGTGTTTAGTTGTGGAATTTTTTAATGAGTTTTTGATTTTATTTGAATTTTCATGTGTGATTGCCATAGTTTTTGTTTCTTATTGTTGCATGCTTAGTTCTTAGGCTAGGAGGGCACTTGTGCCAACTCCTATAGGATGTTTAGAGTTATTTTTATATGAGGATTGATCCCTGGACTTTGATTGGTGTTTGTGCTTTGGAAAGTTTTGTTTTACTTGTCTTTGAAGTTTCTCACAAATGTATGCATGTCCACCTCACCTTCTTTGTTCATTTGCTCTCCATGATGCCTATGCTTGAGTTTGTATGCTTCTTCCCCATGTTTGATCATACTTCTTAGGCACAGTTTAACATGATTAGGTCCCTGGTTTTTAGATGATGCTTATGTCTTGATTTGATGAGCATTTGTTTGTTCTTACACTTATGCACATGTTCACTTCACTTCTCATTCTTGTGATGATTATGATTGAACTTGTATGATCCTTTCTATTGTATTTTGTGTTGCTTGTACTCATTCTTGTGGTGATGTGATTTTGGTCTTGAGATATATGATGATTGTTAGGCTTGAATGATGTGTTTAATCTCATGTATGCTTTCTTCTTTCATAAGTAGTTCATGTTGCCTTGAAATGCCAAGTTTGTTCTACTTCCTCTTTGGTTTTGTTTGAGGTATTTTGGTATGTAAATGAGATGAATCACTTCTGGTTGTGGTGTGTGGGATTGATTTTTTGCTTGCTTATACCTCACTTGAGTTTGTTGGGTTTTATCTTGTCATATGTGATTAGTTCTAACCATTTCAGGGGCTCATGGTAAGTGAAGTGTGGATTTTATCCACATTTCAATTCTTCATCTCCTTTCTTACTTTGCTTCCTATTTGTTGATGTGCCTTATTCCATCTTGTGCTTCAATTCTTCATCTTCCCCCTTTAGAAGTAACTTATCTCCTTTAGAGGAGTAAGTTGTTCTCTAACTTCCATCCTCCTCTTTTCTTCTTTTCTATTCTTCTTTCTTTCTTAGGATAGTTTAAACCTTATTAACCTTAGGACCACCTTTGCATGATAACTTTAGGTTTAGACTTCCCCTTTATTTTTTACCTTTGAGATCCTTTTGGTGCTCTCTCTCTCTCTCTCATCTTCATACAAAATCATAAAAAACATTAATAATAGTTGAGGAGACCTCTCCCTTTTGTCACTCTCTCAAAGAAAAGCATAAAAAACACTTCTTCATTTTAATTCACAAAATCATTTAATAATACAAACAAGTTAGTGAATTTAAATCCCAATCTTAGGAAACAAGTTTGAGGATCTTCCTCATTCTTGATGGACTTGTTACTCATTCTATTTTGGGATGTGATAATAAGAACATGTCCTCAGAAAAGGATTTGCCTTCACTTCCTTGTACCACACTCTTTAAAAAGACTTCTAAAAAACACAAACAAACAATAAGCGTCTTTCCTTCGGGACTTCTTTTCTCATCACCCTCACTCTTTACGAACGAACTTGCTCTTACTTGTCACTTTGCAAGACGGTAACGCACTCGTCGTTCGAGCCTGCAACACCTGAGCATTGACATAAGCAGTTCAAGCCTTAAGACACAAGCAATCTTTTTCACTCCTAGTTAGAGTAACTATGACGACTCTGATCCTCATTGTCCAGATGAGGTACGTAGGCAGCGGGGTAGGGCCCGTTCGAGCACACTCTTTTGTTTTCCCTACATTTTCCCCATTTCTTTTCTTTTCTCCAGATCCAGTTTTCTTTTCTTTGTAGCAGTTTTTATTTCTTCACCCTTTGAAACATTTTCTTTGCAAGCGTGGATCCCGTCGGGTACGGCGGACGATTTGGGTGCTAATACCTTCCCAGGTCGTAACCGGCTCCCGAACCCAGTTCTTTGGTTCGCAGGACCTGTGTCCTTCCTTTTCTTTTCTTCTGGTATGTGCAGCATTACCATTCCCGTTCCTCCGGGATAAAAATGTCTGGCTGTCGACTATACCTCTTTTCCGCGCCACTTTCGCGTTTGTACCAGGATAAAACTCCAGGGAGCGACACATCTGCATAGAGTCGTGCGTCGATCTCTATGATTTTCATTTATCATCTATTTGTGAAACGAAGGAATAAACATGAATATATATATATATATATATATATATATATATATATATATATGTTTATGTGGTGATTGTCGCTCCCACCAAATGACACCTGGTCAGAAGGGGTACAGACGCGAACGGTCGGCGAAAGAGAAGAAAGAAAAGATTCGCCAGCTAGGCATTTTTATCCCGAAGGAAAGGTAATGCTGCATAAACCTAAGAAAAGATGGATAAGACGGTCGCGAACCAGAGAAACTGAGAAAGGGAGTTGGTTACAACCTGGGAAGGTATTAGCACCCAGATTATCCGTCGTACTCGACGGGATCCACGCTTAAAAGATTTGTCTTAAAGGGGTAGTGTCAGTGCAATCTGTGTATCAAAGCTGGAAAGAAAGCAAGTGTCAGTGCTGGAAGAAAGTGAAGTGAAATATGTGAAGTGTCAGTGCAAGAACAGGAGTGCAAAGCTCAAGACTATGAGGCTCAAAGAATAATGCTGGAAGAGGGGGGAATATACAGAGACTTTTGTTCGATAACTGTTAAGTTATGCCTACGTATCCTCTCGTGCAATGAGGAAGTCAGAACACCGTAGTTCGACTCAAAGAGATTGAAGGATAAATTGACTATGAACTGCTTACTTGTCTATGCTCAAGTGTATGACCTGTCTGGCTCAGGTGCAAACTGTCTTGCATTAGACGGAAGAAGCAAGTTCTAGTTTGTGAGTGAATGAGGTGAGAAAAGAATCCCGGAGGAGACGATTATTGTTTGTTTTTGTGTTTTCAATCTTTTACTGCTTTTTTGGATTTGTCATAAGATAATGAGCTTAAGCCTAAACCAATGGTTAGTAAACTCATCACATCCTCCCTCTGATCAGGGGTAATGAGAATACCTTAAGTATGAAGTAAGCACCCCATACTTAATCACCATGATGTAGGATTAAGATCATTAACCTACTTGCATTTCATTTAGATGTTTTTAGAGTTTTTGTCTAGTGTTAAGTAATGAGTTTAAGCCATAATCAAGGATTTAATGGACCCATTACACCATCCTAATAGAAGGATAATAGATGAGAACATTCAAGCTGAGGAAGGCTCCTCAACTTAATCCATGATTAAGGATTAACCTCATGACAAAACAAAGCCTTTATTAAGTGGATTTTAGTTAATGGTAGGATTAAGAAATGGATTTTATGGTTTGTAAGACAACTTGAGGGGGACTTGTCCATTAACACTAGGGTTAGTCCTTCTTAACCAATTAAGGAAGAATTAGAACCCTAATGCAAGGCCCAAGTTACAAGCTTGGTGTCTTAGTGATTATTAAATGGATTGATTAAAGGATTTAAACACATTAAGGGTTTAACACTTAGGATTAAAGTTATACACTCCATCCTAATAGAAGGATACAGGCATAACCCTAATCACAAAGCCTTAAAGCCTTAAGGGTTTAGTCCTTGATTAAGAGATGAGAAGAGAAAACACAAAGATGACACAAAGGAAAAACTAATGGGGGACTAACCAAACCCTAATTGTGATCATGCTTGGATGTTCCTAGGGTTTATGAGGCTTGCAAGAAGATCTTCAAGAGAAAAGCCACCAAGGAAGAAACAGATGAAAGGAGGAAAAGCAGAAGAAACAAGACAACTTACTTCACTTAAGAAGGTAAGTTGCTTGAGGAAAGAGAGAGAGGGAGGAGCATGAATGAGCAAGCTCACTCTAATACACAAGCAAAATGCAGTAAATGATGCATAAGAGGGATGAGAAGAGGTTGTGAGAAGTGAAGGAAAATTCACTTCCCAAACACTTACCACCTGAAAAGTTAGCAACAAGAAATGAAATGAAATGAAAATGAGATGAAATGCAAAGATGAAAGCCAAATCCAGAAGCATATTCATGATGCAAATGATGCTATGAGATGGTACAAAAGCATACCAAGAGATGTGGATGATCATACAAGCAAGGAAGGTGAAAATGAAACATGTAAGAACCATGAAAGTATATGAATGCATATGACATGAAATGGAAGCAAAAGCATGGAAAATGGATGATGCAATGATCAATCATGATTTCAATATGTCTTAAGATGTCTTGTATGTCATGAGGATGCACAAAGTGTCATGGCAAGTTCATGTATGCAAACTGCAAACACCCCAAATTTTCCCTCACCCATTCACACCATGGCTTGTGATCTTTTCATATGCATAAGTTCAATCATAGCACCTCATATTGCATTTTTGATTCACTGCATGGGTTCAAAGTCATCTGCATCTAGGGTTTGTGATCTGAGCAATCCAAGAGCCATTTGAGCCACTTCAAAGGTCTTCAATCACTTCAATGGGGTCCATGTATGTTCAAGCATCATATTATATCCTCTCAAAGTCAAGAATGTCAAAAAATCACAAGAACTAAGAATGGCATGGAAACAGAGCCAGGTTTAACTACACAGATGACCTAGAATTAGGGTTTTGGTTTCAAAGGCCATAACTCCAAATTTTTTTGGCCATTCTTGTTTCTATTGGTCTCTATATGGTATAGGATCATGCATATCAAGTTTCATGAAGAAATTCAATGGGGAAGGAATTTGATCAAGAGTTGACTTCTTGAGCAAGTCAGTGCAAAATCAGGGCATCTGAGGCCCCCCATGACCCAACCAAAGGGTGTTCTTCATCATTTTGATTGTGTATGATCTTTATTTGATCATAGAAGGTGTTGGAAGTTCACAAAATTGAAGAATTTCAAGCCATTTGCAAAGTTGCCTTTTTGGGAAAGTGACTTGTAATGGAAACTTGCCATTTTGGGAAACTTTTTCAACCCTTGATTTTTGATTCAAAAATGCCTCAAATGAGAAAACTTTGGTCATGAAAGTTGTAGAATGGATCATTCCCTTTTCAAAAAGTACAAGAACTCATTCTAATTCATTTTGGATCAAAAGTTATGGCTTGTCAAAGTTGGGAAAAATCACATAATTTGAAGTTTTCTACCAAAGAGGCAAAGTTGCAAAATCACTTGCCAAGGCAAATTGATACCTCAAAGTGACTTCTAAACTTTACACAAACATAAATCAAGGCCTAAAATTCAGATTGCACCAAGAGTTTGTCCATTTTCATGACTTATGGATCAAGAAACTTCAAAAGGGCAAAAGTGGGACAAAGTTGCAAAACATCCTTCAAACCCTAATCCATTTGCTGGCTGGCTTCAAAACTGATCCTATGGCCCTCCTCATTCCTTGCTGCGCAGGACACCCCTCTTGTCCTTGGCTAACTATTGGCCCATACCTCTCTTACACAAAGCTTGACTTTCTTGCAAAAGACCCATACCAATCACAATAGGGCACAACCACTCCACAGACCTATCCATGAGTGATAAGTGGACCAAAGGCAAGCCATAACACACAACAACTCATGCTGAAACACACTCCAAGCCATAGTTATCAAAAATCCTCCAACTTGCAAAACCATTCGAATCTCTCAGCTCACCCAACCATTCTTCAAACCAACTTCACCATTGCTCTCAAAATGACTCACTGACCCAAAACCATCCATCAAAACAGCCAAGAGCCTCACATAAACCAAATACGATTTCTTCCCCTCTCTGAACAGAACTCAATCAATCTCACAAACTAGCCAAAATAAACTCCAGATAAGCTTTGCAAACACTTGAGGAAGGTCAGTAGAGTTGATTGGAAGCAAGGAACTGGTCCAGAAGCTCTTGGGTTGAAAACTTCGATTCAGGTAGCCATTGAAATTCATTTTTCCAGAAGCTCTATTTTAAGTTGTTGAATGGTTAAGTTTGATTCCCTGAGTTCAATGAACCTTTTATTTTTGAAAATGATGAAGAAATGAGTGTGTATGATTTGACTGAAATTTCTGCCATTTTTGAACTTTGCTTCGAATCTTGTTAATGGTGAGGAATAAATTCCATTTGAGGGCAGGGATGAGCTTAGGGAAGTGAGAGGAAGTGATCTAGAGCTTTAGAGCTCCAGAAATGACCTAGGGAGTGAGTTTGAGTTTTTCAGGGAAGGGGGTCACCGGAGAAGACGACCGGAGCTCGTCTCCGGTGACCTGAAAATAATTAGGGTTAATTAATTAGGGTTAGCCAAGTTTGAATGTGGACCCTTGATCTGGTTGACTAAGTCTGACCCCCGCGCGTTTCAATGGCCTGGATCTATCATTAAAGCCCTAATCCCATTTAATTAAATTAATTAATTAGGTTTAGTCAGTTTAAATTCCAGCCGTAGCATAGCGCGCGCAGTCAACCCTGGACTCTCAGCTTTGAATCTCAGCCTTCAGATCTGCTTACTTTCATTTATTTTCATTTTAATTCATTTTCTTTTGATTTATTTTGCACGAATTAATTAAAATAGCAAAAATTGTTTAAAAATTATGGAAATTTTTGTCAAGGTTTTCATTATTTTTCAGAACACAAAAATATTTTTATTTTTATTTTTTGCATTAAAAATTATTTTTAAATCATTTAAATGATTATTTTTAATTAGTTAATGAAAATTAATTAATTAAAAATACATTTAGGTATTTAAAAATCACAAAAAAATTCATATAGCATTTGGGAACATTTAGAAACATTTTCCAACTCTCAAACCAAATTTCTTTTTTAATCTTGATGCCTTTTGATAATTTTCTTTGGATTTAATTTCATTTCAAGGCAATATTTTGTTTCAAACTTCAAAAATTCATTTCTGCCTAACCATTGAGAGTTGGATGATGATTCTTTTTGCATTGCATCTTGTATGGCATGTAGTTTATAGGATAAAATTGGCTTGAATTGTTCTTGCATTTTCATTTTGTTTTGCATTTTTCTTAACAAGGTACCTTAAAACCCTAGTAATCTTAGGAAATTCATAGCTCTCACTAGGTTAAGAGTTGGATCCCCTCCTTTGGTCAGTGAGTTTGTGTATGTTTATGGTATCTTTGATTGCATTTTCAAATTTTTATCATGCCTTTTGCTTCTGGTTTTGGATTTTTCTTTGTGTGTTGATCATAAACCCTAATTTATGCCTTCCTTTGCATCCATCTTCCATTTGCTTGCATACCATGACTTGCCATGACATTTTGTGCATCCATTTGATTCATAATACATCTTAGGACATATTAGAATCATGTTTGATCATTGCATCTTTCATTTGCCATGTTTTATGTCCTTTGCATTCCATAACTTTCCATGTACATTCTTGGTCCAATACATGCCTCATTTGCATCCTTGTGTTTACTTAACCATTCTCATTGCCTTGCCTCATGTTTGTATCATCTCTTAGCATCATTAACTTCATGATCTTGCTTCTGGTTTTGGTTTTCATCATCACATTTCATCTCATTTGCATTGCATTCCATTTTTTATGCTAACATTTCAGGTGGTAAGTTGTTTGAGAAGTGAATTTGCCTTCACTTCTCATAAGCTCTTTTCATCTCTTTCATGCATCATTGCTGCATTTTTGTATGTGTATTGGATTGAGCTTGCTCATTCTTGTTCTCTTATTTTCTTTCTTCAAGCAACTTGTCTTCTTAAGTGAAGCAAGTTGTTTTGCTTCTCCTTTCTTCTCCTCATTTCATCTTGTTCCTCCTTGGTGGCCTTTGAAGATCTCTTTCTTTCTTAAGCCTCATGAACCCTAGGTATAACCAAGCATGATAACATTTAGGATTGGATTAGTCCCCCACTTAGCTTTTACCTTTGTGTCATCATTGAGTCTTCTCTTCTCACCTCATAATCAAGGACTAAACCCTAAAGGCTTTAAGGCTTTGTGATTAAGCTTATGCCTGCATCCTTCTATTAGGATGGAGTGTATAACTTTAATCCTAAGTGTTAAACCCTTAATGTGTTTAAATCCTTTAATTAATTCACTTAATAATCATCAAGACATCAAGCTTGTAACTTGGGCCTTGCATTAGGGTTCTAATTCTTCCTTAATTGGTTAAGAAGGACTAACCCTAATGTTAATGGACAAGTACCCCTCAAGTTGTCTTACAAATCATAAAATCCACTTCTTAATCTTACCATTAACTAAAATCCACTTAATAAAGGCTTTGTTTTGTCATGAGGTTAATCCCTAATCATGGATTAAGTTGAGGTATCTTCCTCAGCTTAAATGTTCTCATCTATTATCCTTCTATTAGGATGGTGTAATGAGTCCATTAAATCCTTAATTATGGCTTAATCTCATTACTTAACACTAAACAAAAACAACAAAAACATCTAAATAATCACAAGTAGGTTAATGATCTTAATCCTACATCATGGTAATTAAGTGTGAGATGCTGACTGCACACTTAAAGTATTCTCATTACCCCTAATCAGAGGGAGGATGTGATGAGTTTACTAAATCCATTGGTTTAGGCTTAAGCTCATTAACTTATGACAAACTTTCAAAAGCAATAAAAGACTGAAAACCCAAAAACAAACAATAATCGTCTCCTCCGGGATTCTTTTCTCATCTCATTCACTCACAAATGAGAACTTGCTTCTTCCGTCTAATGCAAGACAGTTTGCACCTGAGCCAGACAGGTCATACACTTGAGCATAGCCAAGCAAGCAGTTCACAAGTCAATTTTATCTTTCAGTCTCTTTGGGTCGAACTACAATGTTCTGACTTCCTCATTGCACGAGAGGATACGTAGGCATAACTTAATAGTTATCGAACAAAAGTCTCTGTATATTCCCTCCTCTTCCAGCTTTATTCTTTAAGCCTCTTTGTCTTGGGCTTTGCACTTCTGTTCTTGCACTGACACTTTCATACTTCACATCACTTATACACTACACACTGACACTTGCATTCTTTCCAGCTTTGATACACGAATTGCACTGACACTACCCCTTTAAAACACAAATCTTTTAAGCGTGGATCCCGTCGAGTACGGCGTAAAATCTGGGTGCTAATACCTTCCCAGGTTGTAACCAACCCCCTTTCTCAGTCTCTCTGGTTCGCAACCGTCTTATCCATATCTTTTCCTAGGTTTATGCAGCATTACCTTTCCTTCGGGATAAAAATGCCTAGATGGCGACTCTATTCATTTCTTCCTCATTTTCGCCGACCGTTCGCGTCTGTACCCCATTTGACTTAGCCTCATTTGGTGGGAGCGACAACTTAGCGACTCTGCTGGGGACCCTTATACTGTAACCAGGGCTTCTGGTTCTTTTTATGGGTTCCTCCTAGCGTTTGTTTGATTTGTGTTTACTGGGGTGTTATGTGCTAATTGTGCTTATATATTTGCTTTATTTACTGCTTTATGTACAGTTATTTATTGCTTTCTTTACAGCTTTATATATTATACTGTCATACTGTTATCTGGCTGGATCTGGTTTTTGTTTTGGTGGGTGGGGTTCACTGAGAGTTTAAGGTCCTATACCTGGGACCTGAGTGATACCTAGGCTAGAGTGGTTCATGTTCTTTCCCATTCCATTTTGGTCTGGTGCGGGAATATGAAACACGGTTCAGATGTGGGTTTCTTCTTGAGAACTCTGTGCTACAGATTTCCTATAGTGCTAGGGCTATCTGGGAAGCCTGCTAAGTCTGGATGACCTTTTTTTATGACCTTCAGAAGCTGAGGTGAATTAGAGGAGGATCTTTTATGGTTATTGTAAACACTGTACCTCCGGGTTAGAAGTGTTTACACTTCTCATAACTGATCCAAGTCTGAGGATCCTTGTTTTAGAACACTACCTGTGAGGGGGTTGGGCTGTTTACAGGTTTGCAGGAACCCTTGGCCACATCATACCCTGATACTTGTTTTGTTTAAGAAATGCTTCACTTTGGACAGTTCTTGTAATTTAACCCTGGACATGTAACTCTTTATTTGAGTCCCCCACCTTGGTTACTGGATTTCTGAACCTCCATCTGGACTTCTTAAAACATACATGGACTTATATCAAGACAGATAATCAGATCCAGCTTGATCACAAACCTTTGCATATCATTTGCATACTCATCATTGCATCATTTAACATTTGTTTATTTGTTTTTCAGGGTATCCATATTACATCTGTCTTGGTTTTGACCCCTTCATCTGCATAGACCCTTGTTCATCAACTATTTGCTTCAGCTATCTTCATCAGTTGCCTGCTTCAGCTACTTCCATCATCAGCCTCATCATATCAGTGGCTCATCTCCAGTATCAGTCTTCATCATCAGCACTTGTCTTCAGCTCTTCATCAGCAGTCATGGCACCCAAGAAGAGCAACATTTCATACCATTTCTTTGAGCCTGTGCTGGCTGGCATCAGGCAGGTCCAGGCACTTATCACTCCAGACCACATCCCATTATTCAGAGAGCATTATGGAAGCATCCTTGATATGGTTATGGACCTGGACCCTTCTCAGAGGAGTTTGATCCACACTTGCCTAAAGTTTTATGACCCTCCTTTGAGATGCTTCACTTTCCAGAACTTTCAGTTAGGACCTCTGATGGAGGAGTTCTCATCATTGATTGGAGTACCTGTCAGGGGTGGGATCCCCTTCAACCCAGAGATGACTTCTCCCAGTAATGGAGAAGTGGCAAAAGCACTATACCTGGAGCCTTCTTTGATTGAACAGAACATGACAACAAAAGCAGGAATCCCTGGTTTGCACTTAGATTTTTTGACTTCTCAGGCTATCCTGAAGGCCTCCTTGGGAGAATGGAAGGCAGTTTGTGCATTGTTAGCCCTCAGTATATATGGGGTTATACTTTTTGCAGATGATCCCAAGTTTATCAGCAAGAATGCCATTCATCTTTTCCTTTTGAGGAACCCAGTACCCACATTGTTGGGGGATTTCTATTATTCTGTTCACCAAAGAAATGAGAAACAGAGAGGGAAGTTGGTGAGATGCTGTGCTCCTCTATTTCACACTTGGCTGCTCAAACACTTACTTAGGACTGATGCCTTCTTGAATCCTCACCAACAGAAGAATTGGGCTAAGAGACTTATTACTTTGACTTCAGACGACATCAGATGGTGCACCCAGAGCACCAAAGGCAGAGACATAATCACTAGCTGTGGGCAGTACCTCAATGTACCTCTAATAGGAGTGAAGGGTTGCATCAACTACAATCCTTTGCTGTTTAAAAGACAATTGGGCTATGCTCTGGTCCACCCTCCTAGAGTGCAAGATCTAGCTGAAACCCTGTATTGTGAGATAAAGCCTAATCTAGCTGTTGTCAGACAAGCATCCTGGGCTTGGGACAACATCCAGACCAAAGGGATGGCCATTCTTGGGAGATGCAATAATGTGGCCTCAGCTCAGTATTATGACTGGTCTCATGCTAGGGCTCAGATTTCTGGGATGCCCTTCACCATTGGGGATGCACCTGGACCATCCACAGTACCACCTCCAACCACTGTCAGCCTGGAAGAATTTGAGAAGCTGAAGGAAAGGAATGAGAATCTGTCTCAAGCTCTGAAGAAGACCCTCTGAGAGAGGAGTGATGGTCGTCTAGACATTGAGAGGTTGGAGAAGCTTAAAAGGGAGCATCTGGCCAAGATTGAGAAAGCAGAAGACTACATCAAGAAATCAAGAGCTGGAGAGCAAATATTGAAGAATGCCTGTAAAGAGGCCCAGTTTCAGAAGGCTAGGACTGATCTCTATCTAGAGGAAAGTCAGGCTAGGTGGGTTAGGATCACTGAAGCTTGCACTCAGGAAGATAAGAGAACTCAAGCCAGGATTGAGCAGTTGGAGGCCAATGAAAAGAAACAGCAGGAAGATTTGCTGGCATCCCAAAAGGAGATTTCAGAATTGAAGCTTAGGGCTGGTGTGAAGAGGTCAAAGGACCAGGACAGACACAAGAAGCTGACCACTGCTATTGCCACCAGAAACCTTCTCATCAGGAACATCACAGAGCATCCGGCTGGTCCTGTAACTGAAGCACTTTTGAAGGAGGTCAAAGAGGATGAGTTTGGCTTAGATGTTTGACTACTTTGCTTGTTGTTATTTCCATTTGATGTACTTTTCTTTTATGTTGTATTTTGACCCCTCAGGGACATGTGTTGTAAAAACAAACTATGTATTGTTCAGTATTTGTAATATACTTTTGTTTGTTTCCATTTTGGGTTTTCTTTTCTCAACAAAGTCAAAAGCATCTTCCTCGGGGTCTGGAAAGGTCAAAACCGAGAGCCAAGCCGGATACCTTGGAAAATAAATAAGCATACTGCATTGCATACTGACTGTTGTGTTGTTTTGTAGGTTTGTCTCTACTTTATTTTGTTTCTAACTCTGTTGTGCTTCAGGAATTATTGCTCGCCGTCGGGTGTTCCCTCTCAACCGTCCGCACCGGTATCCTACTCGCAACAACCTTCCTGGTATCCAAATGGATCAAGTACAGCAAGATCTGACAGAGGTCAGAAATCAGATGGCTAATGAAAGGCTGGAGATGAGAAACCAAATGACCCAATCCATGGAAGTAATGAATGGCTTGGCTCAAAGTCAAGAAAGGTTGAGGGCATTGGTAGAAAGACAAACCCCGGAGGAACCCCATCTGGGAACTGGAGGAACAAGTAACAATGAGAGGGGTCAGCCTCATGTTAATCCACCAGTATATGGGCCTCATCTACATCCGGAAGTCAACATCCCGGGTAATGTGCAAGGAAATACTATTGGGGGAAGGATCTTACAGGAAGACCCCCAAGAAGAGCAGTTTACTGTGATGGGAGTTGGGGATGAAGTTTATGATAGGAGGTTTGATGAAATTGCTGAGAAGTTGAGATCTCTGGAGTCTCAAAATTCCCTAGGCTTCGATGTAATGGATATGGGGTTAGTGGATGGGGTAAGGATTCCCCACAAGTTTAAACCCCCGTGCTTCGAGAAGTACAATGGAACTTCCTGTCCACGAACTCACTTACAGTCCTTTTTGGGGAGGCTTAAGGCATACACCATGGATGAAAAACTGTGGATGTTTTACTTTGAAGACAATTTGACCGGGGCTTCCAGGGAGTGGTATTCACACTTAACCAGAGCTACTATCAGATGCTGGAAGGACCTAGCTGAAGCCTTCATCAGGCAGTACCAATACAATTTAGACATGGCTCCTAACAGAACCCTTCTGATGGGAATGTCTCAGTCCTCCAGAGAAAGCTTCAGGGAATATGCCCAAAGGTGGAGACAGCTTGCTGCTGCTGTCCAGCCACCCATGTCGGAAAGAGAAATGGCCGACATGTTTATGAACACTCTGCAAGGAACATATATTGATAGGCTAGCTGCCTTTTCTTCCACCAGTTTCGCTGACTTAGTCATAGCTGGAGAAAGAATTGAAAGCCTTCTGAAGATGGGTAAGATTTTTGATAATGGTGCAAGTTCGTCAAGTAATCTCAGGAAGCCTTTCGTGGGACCTCGAAGAACCAGTGAGACAAATGCCATTCATGCCAGCAGGGGCAGACCTCAGTATGTCCACAGATCAATAGCAGCTGTCACTATTCCAGCTCCGATCCCTCAACAACCAGCATATCAGCAACCACAACAATCACATTATCAGCAGCAAGTTCAGTATCCACCACAGAGGACTTACAATAACAATAACAGCAATCAACAGCAAAGACCCTTTCAGCAAAGACCAGCACAGGCAAATAGGGTGATTGACCCTATCCCTATGCCTTATGCCGCTTTATTGCCCCAACTCCTGAAACTCAACTTGGTTGAATTAAGGACATTGGCACCACCAGATCCTTCCAATCTCCCAAGGAATTACAATGTCAACGCCAGATGTGCTTTCCACTCCAATGCGCCTGGCCACAATACTGAGAAATGCAGGGATTTACAAATGAAGGTACAAGATCTGGTGGATTCTAAAGCCCTCAACTTTGCACCCCCGCCAAATGTCAACAAGAATCCCATGCCCAATCATGGAGGACCAAGAATTAATGCCATTGAGGAAGACAAGCCATCTTTCTTGATAACCAGTGTTGGACAGATTCGAACACCTCTGGTAGAAATTAAAGCTCAGCTTCTAGAGTGCCAGATGTTCCCCGGGTGTGAGCTCGGTTGTGGTTACTGTAACATTTCGGTCAACGGGTGTGATAACTTGAGAAGCGGCATAGATGGTCTTATCAAAAGTGGTATACTCCAGATCATAACAATGGCGCCTACAAATCCAGCAATCCCTTTGACAACAATTCCTGACTCTCCTACAACTGCAACAACAATCATTCCGACCAATTCATCAATATCATCAACAATGGCTCCATCCATCACTTCAACAAATCAAATGTCATCAACCATTCCTTCTACAACATCAGCACCCATTTATTTAGCAGAATCTTCTACAACGCCAACAGAAACTAATGAAGATATCTCAGCAGTCACCATCTACTATGATCCATCAAATGTTCCTCCAAACAACAACTTTCAACAACAAACAGTGGAACCTCCTTCCAGGTCACCAGTCACCATTTACTATGATCCGCACACCATTTCAGTACCTTCCTCTGCAGCAGTCAGTCCAGTTACCATCACGGTGCCTGGACCAGTTCCATATGAAAGAAGTAATGCCATACCCTGGCATTATGGCTCTGATCTTTACTGCAACGGGGAGAAAATCACTTTGGACTCTTCAACTTCTTCTCCACAGATTGATAATGTTGGGGGATGCAGAGGCTTCACCAGAAGCGGACGCCTTTTTACCTCACAATTGCAAAGACCTAATGCCGAAGCAGAAGCTGCTGCCAAAGCAAAGGGAAAGAGTGTGGTGCTTGAAGAGCCAGCTATCAAGGAAACTCAGAAGACATCTTTTGAACAAGATGTAGACGAGTTTATGAGGATTATAAAGAGAAGTGATTACAAGGTGGTGGATCAGCTTCACTAAACTCCCTCAAAGATCTCCATATTATCCCTGTTGATGTGTTCTGAAGCTCACAGGAATGCATTATTGAAAGTCTTGCACGCAACATACGTGCCAGAGGAGATCACTGTTAATCAGCTAGAAACTGTGGTGGCAAATGTCAACACCAGTCATGGACTGGGCTTTACCAATGTTGATTTAACGACTGAGGGACGTAACCACAACAAGGCTTTACACATCACTCTAGAATGTAAGGGTGTTGTTCTATCCCATGTACTGGTGGACACTGGATCTTCACTCAATGTTCTACCAAAGAAAGCCTTGGTGAAGCTGGAGTATGATGGCTTGGCACTGCGTCCAAGTAATTTAGTGGTGAGAGCATTTGATGGCTCTAAAAGATCAGTGCTAAGGGAGATTGATCTGCCTGTGATGATTGGCCCGCAGACCTTCAAAATTACCTTCTATGTGATGGACATTCAGCCGGCCTACAGCTGTTTGTTGGGTAGACCCTGGATCCATGTCGCTGGCGCTGTTACGTCTACCCTTCACCAGAAGCTGAAATTCGAGTGGGAAGGCCAGATCATCACCATCTGTGGTGAAGATGACATCTTTGTTAGCCATCTGGCTACGTATAAGTACATTGAAATGGATGGAGAAATCCATGAAACCATGAGCCAGGGATTTGAGGCCCTGAACATAAATGAAGCATCTGCTGTACTGGGAACCTCCATGACGTCTTATCAGCAAGCCAGGAAGGTTGTTGAAGAGGGTACTGCCCAAGGCTGGGGCAGGCTGTTGCCTGTGGAGAAGAAGGAGGACAGATTTGGGTTGGGTTACAAACCAACTCAACAAGATCAATCAGAGGCTGCTAAGAAGCCCAATTTTGTCAGCGGGGGGATGCTCACCCAGATGCAGTGAACAACTTGGAAGATGAGTCGGAAGATGAGCGCAACCTGGAGAGCTGGATACGTCCAAGGATCCCGGGGAGCCATATCTCAAAGTGGTCTTCCCAGGAAATTATAAGGGTTACTCCTGCAGAGTAATTATTATTTCCTGTATATTTTAAGCATGCATCAAGTCTTGCATCTTGCCCAAGATGACAAGACTCATTTTGTAATCGGGCCATCTTGTAATTTTGTGCAAACAGATCAATCAATGAATATCGGACATCTTTTGCAAATGAGTCTTTTTCTTTTCCGCTCACTGTTTTCCATTTTTCTTTTTGTACAAAAATAAAATGGCAATGTTTTCAAAATGATAACTTCATTTCACTTTTTCTAAACAAGATTAAAATCGATCACTAAAATGAACAATCTAAACCCTTGCAGAGAGTGCCTTTCAGACTACACCGACAATAGCACGACTATGACTCTGTATGACTTTGACAATCCAATCAATCAAGCTGATGAAGGGGTTGAAGAAGATTATGAGCTTCCTGAAGAGCTAGCCAGGTTGTTAAGACAAGAGGAGAAAGTTATCACTCCTCATCAGGAGGAGGTCGAAACGGTTAATCTTGGTACAGAAGAAGATGTGAAAGAGGTTAAGATCGGGGCCTGCCTACAAGACTCAGTGAAGGAACAACTGGTTGACATGCTTCGGGAATATGTAGATGTCTTTGCTTGGTCTTATTAGGATATGCCAGGGTTGGACACCGATATTGTCATGCACAAGCTGCCTTTGAAAGAAGATTGTCCACCGGTAAAACAGAAATTGTGCCGAACTCGCCCAGATATGGCAATGAAGATCAAAGAAGAGGTACGAAAGCAGTGGGACGCCGGTTTCCTTGCTGTAACTAGCTATCCACCGTGGGTTGCTAATATTGTACCTGTGCCTAAGAAAGATGGCAAGGTGAGGATGTGTGTGGACTACCAGGATCTGAACAGAGCCAGCCCGAAAGATGACTTCCCTTTACCTCACATTGATGTATTGGTTGATAATACGGCTCAGTTCTCGGTATTCTCCTTCATGGACGGATTTTCAGGATACAATCAGATCAAGATGTCACCTGAAGACATGAAGAAGACAACTTTCATCACACCCTGGGGCACGTTCTGTTACAAGGTGATGCCATTCGGGCTGAAGAATGCTGGTGCAACTTATCAACGGGCTATGGTAACATTATTCCATGACACGATCCATAAAGAAATTGAATGTTATGTGGATGACATGATTGCCAAGTCCCTCACAGAAGAAGACCACCTGGTAAATCTGTTGAAGTTATTCAAGCGTCTGAGGAAGTACCAACTGAAGTTAAACCCCAACAAATGCACATTCGGGGTGCGATCTGGTAAGCTGCTGGGATTTATTGTAAATGAAAAAGGGATTGAAGTTGACCCCGATAAAGTTAAAGCCATTCAAGAAATGCCTGCGCCGAAGTCATAAAAAGAAGTTCGGGGGTTTCTAGGTAGATTGAACTACATTTCACGGTTCATATCTCACCTTATAGCAACCTGTGAGCCTTTGTTCAAGCTGTTAAGAAAAGAACAAACGGTCAGGTGGAATGAAGACTGCCAGAGGGCTTTTGACAAAATCAAGGAATACTTACAAGAGCCTCCGATCCTTATGCCTCCAGTTGAAGGAAGACCTCTAATCATGTACTTGACAGTATTAGAAGAGTCAATGGGATGCGTGTTGGGCCAGCATGACGAGTCTGGTCGAAAAGAGTATGCAATATACTACCTAAGCAAAAAGTTTACCGACTGTGAACAACGTTATTCACTGCTCGAGAAAACTTGCTGTGCTTTAGCGTGGGCTGCTCGCCGACTAAGGCAGTATATGTTGACCCACACCACCTTGTTGATTTCAAAGATGGACCCAGTTAAGTACATTTTTGAGAAGCCAGCACTTACCGGACGGGTTGCAAGATGGCAAATGATTCTCACGGAGTATGACATTCAATACACATCCCAAAAAGCCATCAAGGGCAGTGTATTGTCTGATTATCTTGCTGAGCAACCCATTGATGATTACTAGCCTATGAGATTTGACTTCCCTGATGAAGACATCATGTTCATAAAAGCAAAAGATCATGAAGAGCCTGTTCACATTGAAGGGCCTGACCCGGAAGAAGAATGGACCATGATGTTTGATGGGGCTGTTAATATGAATGGTCGTGGTGTTGGTGCAGTGCTAATTACACCTAAGGGAGTTCACATGCCTTTCTCGGTGAAGCTCACCTTCAACTGCACTAACAACGAAGCTGAATACGAAGCTTGTATTATGGGTCTTGAGGAAGCCATTGACCTCAGGATCAAGACTTTGACTGTGTTCGGAGATTCAGCTCTGGTAATTAATCAAACCAACGGCAAATGGTACACCCACCAGGATCATCTGATACCTTATAGGGACTATACAAGAAGGTTATTGACTTTCTTCACAATAGTCAAGCTTGAGTATATCCCTCGAGATGAAAATCAGTTTGCAGACGCTCTGGCTACCATTTCATCCATGATCAAAGTTCAAGCTACCAACTTTGTACCTCGGATCTCAGTATCCAGACTTGACAGACCAGCATATGTATTCTCGGCAGAAGTTATTAAAGATAATAAGCCTTGGTTCCATGACGTTAAGTGCTTCTTAGAGGATCAAACATACCCACCTGGGGCATATTCCAATGATAAGAAGACATTAAGAAGGCTAGCTGGTAGTTTCTTCCTGAATACTGATGGTTCCCTGTACAAGAGAAACTTTGATATGGTACTTCTCAGATGCGTTGATAAGACAGAAGCAGACCTGTTAATGCACGAGGTGCACGAAGGATCCTTTGGTACCCATGTTGGAGGGCATGCAATGGCTAAAAAGTTGTTAAGATCAGGCTACTACTGGATCACAATGGATGCCGATTCTTGTGCCTATGCCAGAAAATGCCATAAATGCCAGATCTATGTGAATAAGGTGCATGTGCCTCCAAATCCTCTGAATGTGATGTCTTCACCCTGGCCCTTTGCCATGTGGGGCTTTGATATGATTGGCAAGATTGAACCGACTGCATCAAACGGCCACAGATTCATCTTGGTTGCTATTGACTATTTCACCAAGTGGGTTGAAGCAACTTCCTATGCAAATGTTACAAGGCAAGTGGTAGCCCGATTTCTGAAGAGAGATATCATTTGTCGGTACGGAGTTCCCGAGCGAATCATTACTGATAATGGTTCCAACTTAAATAACAAAATGATGGCAGAACTGTGCCGGGACTTCAAGATCCAACATCACAATTCTTCTCCTTACAGGCCAAAGATGAATGGCGCTGTTGAAGCGGCTAATAAGAATATCAAGAAGATTGTGCAGAAGATGGTAGTCACCTATAAAGACTGGCATGAAATGCTACCGTTTGCCTTGCATGGGTACCGCACGTCAATCAGAACATCCACCGGGGAAACACCGTATCAGCTTGTTTATGGTATGGAGGCAGTCCTACCTGTTGAAGTTGAATTGCCCTCCTTTCGGGTACTGATGGATGTTAAGCTAAACGAAGCAGAGTGGGTCCGATCCCGATACGAACAACTGAGTCTGATTGAAGAGAAAAGATTGTCTGCAATCTGTCATGGGCAGCTGTATCAGAAAAGAATGAATAAAGCCTTCGATCAGAAAGTCAGGCTCCGAGAATACCAAGTAGGAGATCTTGTGCTGAAAAGACTCCTCCCTCCTCATACAGACTACAGGGGCAAATGGACTCCAAACTATGAAGGGCCATTCGTAGTAAAGAAAGTTTTCTCTGGTGGAGCACTCATGCTCAGTACTATGGATGGTGAAGACTTCCCATCCCCTGTGAATTCAGATGCAGTTAAAAAATACTTCGCATAAAATGACCCGCTGGACATAAAAACAGAATGTAAGTCCAGGCAAAAATAGGGCATCCCGGCGAGTCAAAAACAGAATAAAAGACTCGGGCAAAAATAAGGGAAAATAAACAAAAAGATGTACACCCGCTGAGTTGAAAAGCCGCATTGGACGACTCAGGCAAAAAAGGGTATCCCGATGGATTGAAAACCCGAAAGGGCGATCCATGCAAAAATAAGGGAATAAGCGAACAACTGTACTCTGAATTCATCTGTATCACTTACAACTTGGTAAGCTTCTTTCAGAATCATCCTTCTTCAGAAAGCAAGACGAGAAGAACGTCAAATGTCATACGAGTCATAGCAAAGGTAAGCTCCTTGAAGCGTCATCAGCATTGCCAATACCTTTTATTTCTCAATTTGTAACAATCTCCTCATTTTAGGGGATTTGTTTCTTTGACAGTATCTTGCCGATTCAGGGCACATGAATTAATAAAATCAGATTTTCAGTCATTGTCTTGTCTCGTACATTTTATTTTCGTTTGCAAAAATGTCCGATGTCTTTAAGGTATTGATTGCATAAATACAGATGCTTCCTTTCTAAAGAATACATGCTTACAGGAAATATGTTTTCTCCTAGGATTGCCTGAATTCCTATGACGGAACCCAACAAGGGATACCTCGGGGTACTTGTGTGTTTCTTTGTCTTTACAGGAATGCAGGTATTCAAAGCACAGCATGGGGCATAAAAGCTCCACCCCAGCAAGCTGGCAAATCATTATCTACTCAGTCTTAGCACCGGAGGTGCTTTCTCCCCAGCTGAGTTTCCATTTATTTTTCCTCCTCAGCCAAGTACAAAAGCCAGGGAACCATCTCCCCACAGAGTTTCAGCCTCTATCTAGAAGAGCAACGCCTGGAGATCTCACAACAGGGTGAAGGAAGCTACTACAAACCCCAGTTGGGTCCCTCATTACTAAAGAGAGGTCTATCAGTGACCTATTTTCCCCATGCAGAGTCATATATGTCAGATCCACCAATGATCTCATCCCCAGCTGGGATGTCCACTTCAAGCAGATCAACCAGAGATCTTCGCAGCATTGGGATCCGAATCCCGGGTCGTTATCTTTGCATAATCATAGCATTCGCATCATATTTTCCCCACAAAGCGTAGCATTCCGTCTAATACGGAGCATTACGGCAAAAATCAAACATATTGCATAATCATAAGCCATGTTCTGAATCAAGCACTTGTAAATACTGGCAATCCATCAAGATATATAGAGGAACTCCCCGGATTCTCCGGCAGAAAGCCAAGGCATTGGCCTTACACTCATAAATACAAATGAACACTCCTTTTGGCACCCGTCCGTGTCATGTTTCCCCAGTAAAGTCGCCCGAGTTTTCTCTACAAACAAACACTTATATATATCACAGATACTTCCTGACACCCGTCCGTGTCATATCCCTAGTAGAAAGCCAAGGCATCCCCTTTTGCACTCACATATACATATACTTATACAAATTCCCTGACACCCATCTGTGTCACTTTCCCCAACATAGATACCTGAAACATTTTGTAAATCATACTTGTTTATAATATGCTTTTTCCGACACTCGTCCGTGTCACTCTCCCCAGCAAGTTAAACACTCACTCATACTTGTTACTCCTGTTTTGCTCATACAGATACTCGTCCGTATCTTTTATACACCGCTTATACCCCTTCGGATTCGACACTCGTCCATGTTCTTTGTTAACCAGTTGATACTCGTTCGTATCATTATCCCAAAACATGCGTCAAGCGTTTGTTTCTACCTGATACTCGTCCGTATCGTAGTCTTAAGGATGCTCGTCCGCATCTTTAATCCATACACAATTTCAAACACTTGTGCCTTCTTGAATTTAGACACTCGTCCGTGTCTACTATTCCCCAGAAGAGTCCCCGCAGAATCAATACTCGTTTGTGTTCTTTGTTAACCAGTTGATACTCGTCCGTATCATCATCTTCGAACACGCGTCAGCGTTTGTTTCTACCTGATACCCGTCTGTATCATGGTCTCAAGGATGCTCTTCCGCATCTTTAGTCTATACCCAATACCCAAACACTTATACCTCTCATTCCTTGGATATAGACACTCGTCCGTGTTTACTTGTCCCAGCAAATCCCAGTGAACTGTTTCTTTTCTATCTGACATGATACTTTCGGCAGCCGTACCCTGCCAGGTGATCGTCCTTCACCTTTGGATGACCGTCCCTCATCCTTTCCCCAACGGAGTCTCTATTTCATTAGAACCCCTTCCTATCCGACATTCGTCCTATGTCGTGATATTTGCAGCAGCCATCCCCTGCTAGGTGATCGTCCTTCATCATTTTATCCGATGGCCGTCCCCGTCGTTGATCTGGTTATCTGACATTCGTCCTATGTCATGATGCCTTCAGAGCAGCCGTACCCTGCTAGGTGATCGTATTTTACCTCTTGATGATCATCCTTCATCATGCTTATCCGATGGCCGTCACCATCGCCGACCTTTTTATCCGGCATTCATCCTATGTCGCGATACTTTTGGCAACCGTACCTTGCCCGGTGATCGTCCTTCACCTTAGATGACTGTCCCTCATCTTACCCCCCAACAGAGCAGCCGTCCCCTGCTAGGTGATCGTCCTTCATCTTTGATGATCGTACCTCATCATTTATTTCATTCACCTATAATCCCCAGATAATCTTACTTGATGGTTGTCCCCATCACAATCTCTTATATCCCTAGCATGCCGGTCGTCCCCGTCATCGCTTTATTCCCAGCAGTCGTCCTCTGCTCGACGGTCGTCCTCCGTCGCCCGCACCTTATAAATATACTTTATTTTTCTTTTACAATCTATGTCCCTTTTCTTCTTCATTCTGTGAGTGCAAATTTTGGACTGTCTTTGGTATTCAACCACAAGTTATCTTGTTTGCCTGTTAAGCCGTTGCTTACATTCTACACAGCTAACTCATGCTTGAATAGGGGAAGCTGTAAACACCCCAAATTTGCCCTCACCCATTCACACCATGTCTTGTGATCTTTTCATATGCCTAAGTTCAATCATAGCACCTCATATTGCATTTTTGATTCACTGCATGGGTTCAAAGTCATCTGCATCTAGGGTTTGTGATCTGAGCAATCCAAGAGCCATTTGAGCCACTTCAAAGGTCTTCAATCACTTCAATGGGATCCATGTATGTTCAATCATCATATTATATCCTCTCAAAGTCAAGAATGTCAAAAAATCACAAGAACTAAGAATGGCATGGAAGCAGAGCCAAGTTTAACTACACAGATGACCTAGAATTAGGGTTTTGGTTTCAAAGGCCATAACTCCAAATTTTTTTGGCCATTCTTGTTTCTATTGGTCTCTATATGGTATAGGATCATGCATATCAAGTTTCATGAAGAAATTCAATGGGGAAGGCATTTGATCAAGAGTTGACTTCTTGAGCAAGTCAGTGCAAAATCAGGGCATCTAAGGCCCCCCATGACCCAACCAAAGGGTGTTCTTCATCATTTTGATTGTGTATGATCTTTATTTGATCATAGAAGGTGTTGGAAGTTCACAAAATTGAAGAATTTCAAGCCATTTGCAAAGTTGCCTTTTTGGGAAAGTGACTTGTAATGGAAACTTGCCATTTTGGGAAACTTTTTCAACCCTTGATTTTTGATTCAAAAATGCCTCAAATGAGAAAACTTTGGTCATGAAAGTTGTAGAATGGATCATTCCCTTTTCAAAAAGTACAAGAACTCATTCTAATTCATTTTGGATCAAAAGTTATGGCTTGTCAAAGTTGGGAAAAATCACATAATTTGAAGTTTTCTACCAAAGAGGCAAAGTTGCAAAATCACTTGCCAAGGCAAATTGATACCTCAAAGTGACTTCTAAACTTTACACAAACATAAATCAAGGCCTAAAATTCAGATTGCACCAAGAGTTTGTCCATTTTCATGACTTATGGATCAAGAAACTTCAAAAGGGCAAAAGTGGGACAAAGTTGCAAAACATCCTTCAAACCCTAATCCATTTGCTGGCTGGCTTCAAAACTGATCCTATGGCCCTCCTCATTCCTTGCTGCGCAGGACACCCCTCTTGTCCTTGGCTAACTATTGGCCCATACCTCTCTTACACAAAGCTTGACTTTCTTGCAAAAGACCCATACCAATCACAATAGGGCACAACCACTCCACAGACCTATCCATGAGTGATAAGTGGACCAAAGGCAAGCCATAACACACAACAACTCATGCTGAAACACACTCCAAGCCATAGTTATCAAAAATCCTCCAACTTGCAAAACCATTCGAATCTCTCAGCTCACCCAACCATTCTTCAAACCAACTTCACCATTGCTCTCAAAATGACTCACTGACCCAAAACCATCCATCAAAACAGCCAAGAGCCTCACATAAACCAAATACGATTTCTTCCCCTCTCTGAACAGAACTCAATCAATCTCACAAACTAGCCAAAATAAACTCCAGATAAGCTTTGCAAACACTTGAGGAAGGTCAGTAGAGTTGATTGGAAGCAAGGAACTGGTCCAGAAGCTCTTGGGTTGAAAGCTTCGATTCAGGTAGCCATTGAAATTCATTTTTCCAGAAGCTCTATTTTAAGTTGTTGAATGGTTAAGTTTGATTCCCTGAGTTCAATAAACCTTTTATTTTTGAAAATGATGAAGAAATGAGTGTGTATGATCTGACTGAAATTTCTGCCATTTTTGAACTTTGCTTCGAATCTTGTTAATGGTGAGGAATAAATTCCATTTGAGGGCAGGGATGAGCTTAGGGAAGTGAGAGGAAGTGATCTGGAGCTTTAGAGCTCCAGAAATGACCTAGGGAGTGAGTTTGAGTTTTTCAGGGAAGGGGGTCACCGGAGAAAACGACCGGAGCTCGTCTCCGGTGACCTGAAAATAATTAGGGTTAATTAATTAGGGTAAGCCAAGTTTGAATGTGGACCCTTGATCTGGTTGACTAAGTCTGACCCCGCGCGTTTCAATGGCCTGGATCTATCATTAAAGCCCTAATCCCATTTAATTAAATTAATTAATTAGGTTTAGTCAGTTTAAATGCCAGCCATAGGATAGCGCGTGCAGTCAACCCTGGACTCTCAGCTTTGAATCTCAGCCTTCAGATCTGCTTACTTTCATTTATTTTCATTTTAATTCATTTTCTTTTGATTTATTTTGCACGAATTAATTAAAATAGCAAAAATTGTTTAAAAATTATGAAAATTTTTGTCAAGGTTTTCATTATTTTTCAGAACACAAAAATATTTTTATTTTTATTTTTTGCATTAAAAATTATTTTTAAATCATTTAAATGATTATTTTTAATTAGTTAATGAAAATTAATTAATTAAAAATACATTTAGGTATTTAAAAATCACAAAAAAATTCATATAGCATTTGGGAACATTTAGAAACATTGTCCAACTCTCAAACCAAATTTCATTTTTGATCTTGATGCCTTTTGATAATTTTCTTTGGATTTAATTTCATTTCAAGGCAATATTTTGTTTCAAACTTCAAAAATTCATTTATGCCTAACCATTGAGAGTTGGATGATGATTCTTTTTGAATTGCATCTTGTATGGCATGTAGTTTATAGGATAAAATTGGCTTGAATTGATCTTGCATTTTCAATTTGTTTTGCATTTTTCTTAACAAGGTACCTTAAAACCCTAGCAATCTTAGGAAATTCATAGCTCTCACTAGGTTAAGAGTTGGATCCCCTCCTTTGGGCAGTGAGTTTGTGTAGGTTTAGGGTATCTTTGATTGCATTTTCAAATTTTTATCATGCCTTTTGCTTCTGGTTTTGGATTTTGCTTTGTGTGTTGATCATAAACCCTAATTTATGCCTTCCTTTGCATCCATCTTCCATTTGCTTGCATACCATGACTTGCCATGACATTTTTGTGCATCCATTTGATTCATAATACATCTTAGGACACATTAGAATCATGTTTGATCATTGCATCTTTCATTTGCCATGTTTTATGTCCTTTGCATTCCATAACTTTCCATGTACATTCTTGGTCCAATACATGCCTCATTTGCATCCTTGTGTTTACTTCACCATTCTCATTGCCTTGCCTCATGTTTGTATCATCTCTTAGCATCATTAACTTCATGATCTTGCTTCTGGTTTTGGTTTGCATCATCACATTTCATCTCATTTGCATTGCATTCCATTTTTATGCTAACATTTCAGGTGGTAAGTTGTTTGAGAAGTGAATTTGCCTTCACTTCTCATAAGCTCTTTTCATCTCTTTCATGCATCATTAATGCATTTTTGTATGTGTATTGGGTTGAGCTTGCTCATTCTTGTTCTCTTATTTTCTTTCTTCAAGCAACTTGTCTTCTTAAGTGAAGCAAGTTGTTTTGCTTCTCCTTTCTTCTCCTCATTTCATCTTGTTCCTCCTTGGTGGCCTTTGAAGATCTCTTTCTTTCTTAAGCCTCATGAACCCTAGGTATAACCAAGCATGATAACATTTAGGATTGGATTAGTCCCCCACTTAGCTTTTACCTTTGTGTCATCATTGAGTCTTCTCTTCTCACCTCATAATCAAGGACTAAACCCTAAAGGCTTTAAGGCTTTGTGATTAAGCTTATGCCTGCATCCTTCTATTAGGATGGAGTGTATAACTTTAATCCTAAGTGTTAAACCCTTAATGTGTTTAAATCATTTAATTAATTCACTTAATAATCATCAAGACATCAAGCTTGTAACTTGGGCCTTGCATTAGGGTTCTAATTCTTCCTTAATTGGTTAAGAAGGACTAACCCTAATGTTAATGGACAAGTCCCCCTCAAGTTGTCTTACAAATCATAAAATCCACTTCTTAATCTTACCATTAACTAAAATCCACTTAATAAAGGCTTTGTTTTGTCATGAGGTTAATCCCTAATCATGGATTAAGTTGAGGTATCTTCCTCAGCTTAAATGTTCTCATCTATTATCCTTCTATTAGGATGGTGTAATGAGTCCATTAAATCCTTGATTATGGCTTAATCTCATTACTTAACACTAAACAAAAACAACGAAAACATCTAAATAATCACAAGTAGGTTAATGATCTTAATCCTACATCATGGTAATTAAGTGTGAGATCCTGACTTCACACTTAAAGTATTCTCATTACCCCTAATCAGAGGGAGGATGTGATGAGTTTACTAAATCCATTGGTTTAGGCTTAAGCTCATTAACTTATGACAAACTTTCAAAAGCAATAAAAGACTGAAAACCCAAAAACAAACAATAATCGTCTCCTCCGGGATTCTTTTCTCATCTCATTCACTCACAAACGAGAACTTGCTTCTTCCGTCTAATGCAAGACAGTTTGCACCTGAGCCAGACAGGTCATACACTTGAGCATAGCCAAGCAAGAAGTTCACAAGTCAATTTTATCTTTCAGTCTCTTTGGGTCGAACTACGGTGTTCTGACTTCCTCATTGCACGAGAGGATACGTAGGCATAACTTAATAGTTATCGAACAAAAGTCTTTGTATATCCCCCCCTCTTCCAGCTTTATTCTTTAAGCCTCTTTGTCTTGGGCTTTGCACTCCTGTTCTTGCACTGACACTTTCATACTTCACATCACTTATACACTACACACTGACACTTGCATTCTTTCCAGCTTTGATACACGAATTGCACTGACACTACCCCTTTAAAACACAAATCTTTTAAGCGTGGATCCCGTCGAGTACGGCGGACAATCTGGGTGTTAAGACCTTCCCAGGTTGTAACCAACCCCCTTTCTCAGTCTCTCTAGTTCGCAACCGTCTTATCCATATCTTTTCCTAGGTTTATGCAGCATTACCTTTCCTTCGGGATAAAAATGCCTAGCTGGCGACTCTATTCATTTCTTCCTCCTTTTCACCGACCATTCGGGTCTGTACCCCATTTGACTTAGCCTCATTTGGTGGGAGCGACACAAACATATGAAGGATGAATGCAAATGAAGATGCAATTTAGGGTTTATGTACAATATGCAATGCAAAATTCAAAATCAGAAGCAAATGACAAGACAAAAAATTGAAAATGGGATCAAAGGTACCCTAAACCTATACAAGTTCACTGCCCAAAGGGGAAGACCTAACTCTTAACCCTAAAGAAGTTATGATTTTCCTAAGTTTACTAGGGTTTTAAGATACCTCACAATAAAAAATGCAAAACAAATTGAAAATGAAAGATAAATTCAAACCAATTTTATCCTAGAAACTACATGACATGAGGGATGTAATGCAAAAAGAACCATCATCAAACTCTTCATGGTTAGGCAGAAAGGATTTTTCTAAGTTAGGGTAAAAAATATTGACTTTTAAGAACCCTAAATCCAAAGAAAAATGTCAAAATAGGTCAAGAACCAAAAAGAAATTTGTTTGAAGGGTTTGATAATGTTTCTAAATGTGTCAAGATGCAATGTGATTTTTTTGGTGATTTTTAGAAACTTAAATGGTATTTTAATTAATTAATTCCCATTAATCAATTAAAATAAACATTTAAATATTTTAAAAATACGAATTTTATGCAAAAAATAAAATAAAAATTGTTTTCAGAATGAGAAAATATTTTAAGTCATGATGCAAAAAATGAAATTTTTTAGAAGTGTTTTGCTATTTTTAATAAAATGCTAAAGAAAATGCAAATAAAATGAAAATTAAATGAATTTAATGAAAGTCAACTGATCCAGTGGTCCAGATTTGAATGAGAAAGGGAGGGAATTGACCAGCGCGCATCTGGATGGCTGAGATTCAAACTTCACTAATTACACAATTAAGCCCTAATCTGAACCCTAATCACTTTCAGGTGACCGGAACAGTGTTCCAGTCATCTTCTCCGGCTATCCCCTCATGCTATCTCAATCTATACGCAACCCCAAGCCCTTAAACTCTCCAGAAATGATCCCCACCCCATTCTAAACAAGAATCAGCCAACAAACAGAATTTATTTCACATGAACAGAGAGATTCGAATCAAAACGGAAAATTTCACAGAAATTTCAGAAGCTTCATACATGCTTAAAACTGAATCATTTTCAAAACTAAAAGGTGCAGTGTGATCAGTGAAGCATGGAGAACAATCTAAGAACTTAAGAAATCATTTCTGGAAAAAATGTTCTTGATGATACCTGAACTGAAGCTTTCGAAAATGGCACTGGATGGCTGCTTCTTTGCTTCAAATCAGCTCCAATGATCCTCCTGAAGAGTTTGTGATGCTTGGTTGGAGTTGAAATGGCCTCTAAATGGAGTTGGCAGAAATTCAGTTCAAGCAATGTCAAAATCATGTTTTTGATTCAGGGTCTTTTAGGGGAAAATGAAGGGTGGGAAATGATCAGCAATGGATATGGAGTTGAATGGTGGAATTTGTTTTGAGGTTTGATGGATGAGCTATGAGTTTCGAAGGCTTTTGCATAAGAGGGAGTTTTTGTGATTGATGAGTTCTTGGAGGTTTCAGCTTGTGTTATGTTATGGAATGGCTTGCTTTTGGTACACATAGTAAGTTGTGATAGGTCAGAGGGTGGGTGGTGGCCCATGTTGATTGGTATGGGCAAGTTGCAAAAATGTCAACATGACTTGTACTTGAGGTATGGGCAAGAACACAACTGGCCCTTGGGCATGTCCATGCGTAGCTGACTTCATGGAGGTCCACAAATCCATTCTTGAGGCAATTCAGCAAGAGAGAAGAAAGTTATGGGGTGTTTTGCAAATATGTGATGTTTTGGCCCCTTTAAGAAATCTTGATGTTCAAGGCATGAAACTTGGGATTTCTTTGTGCAATTCTGAATTATAGGTCATGTGTGATGTTTGTGCAATGCTTAGAAGTCAATTAGAAGTCACATTTGGCTTTGGCAAGTGTTTTTGCAAACTTCCCTCTTTGGTGCATAAGTGAAATTTTGTGATTTTTCCCAACTTTGCAAGGCCATAACTTGAGTTCTATGATGAATTAGATCAAGTTCTTGTACTTTTTGGAAAGGGAATGATCCAATCTACAACTTTCATGACCAAGAATTTTTCATTTGAAGCCTTTTTGAATAAAAAAGAGGAGGTTGAAAAAGTTTCCCAAAATGGCAATTTTGCATTATAAGTCACTTTCCCAAAATGACAACTTTGCAAATGGATTGAAATTCTTCAATTTTGTGAACTTATAACTTCTTATAAGATCAAATAAAGATCATATACACCCAAAATGATGGATAAGACCCTTTGGTTGGATGATTGGGGGCCTCAGATGCCCTGATTTTACAATGACTTGCTCAAGAAGTCATCTATTGATCAGATGCCTTCCCCATTGTATTTCTTCATGAAAATTGGTATGCATGGTCCTCATACCTTATAATGACCAATAGAAACAAGAATGACCAAAAAATTTGGAGTTATGGCCACTGAAACCAAAACCCTAATTTTAGGTCATCTGTGCAGTTAAACTTGGCTCTGCTTCCATGCCTTCCTCAGTTCTTGTGATTTTCTGACTTCTTTGATCTTGGGAGGATATAATATGATGCTTGAAGATACATGGACCCTCTTGAGATGATTGAAGACCTTTGGAGTGGCTCAGATAGCTCAGGGATTGCTCAAATCACAAACCCTAGATGCAAATGACCTTGAAACCATGCAGTGAAGCAAAAATGCAATATGAGATGATATGATTGAACTTATGCAAATGAAAGGATCACAAGCCATGGTAAAATGAGTGAGGGCAAATTTGGGGTGTTTACAGCTGCCCCTATTCAAGCATGAGTTAGCTGTCCAGGATGTAAGCAACGGCTTAACAGGCAAACAAGATAACTTGTGGTTGAATACCAAATACAGTCCAAAATTTGCGCTCATTGAATGAAGAAGAAAAGGGATATAGATTGTAAAAGAAAATAAAGTATGATTATAAAGTGCGGGTGACGGAGGACGACCGTCGAGCAGAGGATGACTGCTGGGGACAAAGCAATGACGGTTACGACCGACATGCTGGGGAAATAAAGGATCATGATGGGGACGACCATCGAGTAAAGAACAAAAACTCTCTGGGGATTAATGATAAAGGTAATGATGGGGACGACCATCAGGTTAAAACATAAATGAAATAAATGATGAGGTACGGTCATCAGAGGTGAAGGACGATCACCTAGCAGGGGACGGCTGCTCTGTTGGGGAGAAAGATGAGGGTCGGTCATCTAAGGTGAAGCACGATCACCTGGCAAGGTACGGTTGCCGAAAATATCACGACGTAGGACGAACGCCGGATAAAAGGAGTCAACGATGGGGACGACCATCGGATAAGCATGATGAAGGACGATCATCAAGAGGTGAAGGACGATCACCTAGCAGGGCACGGCTGCTCTCGGGGTTTACCATGACATAGGATGAATGTTTAGATAACAAAGTCAACGATGGGGACGGCCATCGGATAAAATGACGAAGGACGGTCATCAAAAGGTGAAGGGCGATCACCTAGCAGGGGACGGCTGCTAAGATATCACGACATAGGACGAATGTCAGATAGGAAGGGGTTCCGATAATGGAGACTCCGCTGGGGGAATGATGAAGGACGATCATCAAAAGGTGAAGGACAATCACCTGGCAGGGTACGGCTGCCGGAAGTATCATGACATAGGACGAATGTCAGATAGAAAGGAAATTTTTCCAAGAATTTGCTGGGGACTCTTCTGAGGAATGGTAGACACAGACGAGTGACTACATTCAATGAAAGAAAGGTATAAGTGTTTTGACTCTGTGTATAGATTAAAGATGCAGACGAGCATCCTTAGGACCATGATTCGGACGAGCATCGGTAGAAACAAACGTTGACGCATGTTCAGAGATGATGATACGGACGAGTATCTGTATGAGTAAGAAAGTATGAGTGAGTCACAGACGAGTGCTCAACATACTGGGAAGAGTATGATACAGACGAGTATCATAAAAGGAAGTGTACAAGCTATGAATTCATAAATATAAAAGGTGTTTGACGACCTGTGGGGATAGGATGACACGAACGAGTGTTAGGAAAGTATAATAAGCAAGGGTTTAGGCAACTGTGCTGGGGATAGGTGACACGGACGGGTGTCAGGAGAGTGTATTAATATGTTTTTTTGAGTGCAAAGGGGACGCTTTGGCTTTTTGCTGGGGATATGACACAGACGAGTGTCGAGGATTATCTGTAATGTATAAGTATCTGTTTGTGGAAAGTGTTCTGGCGACTTTATGGGGAAAGATGACACGGGCGTGTGTCAAAAAGGAGCATGTGTCTGTATTGCAAAGAAAATGCTTTGGCGTTCTGCCGGGGAATTTGAGAGGTATTCTGTATGTTGTTGATGGTATGTCAATATTCACATGTGACTAATTCAAAACACGGCTTGTGATTATGCAACATGTTTGATTTTTGCCGTAATGCTCCGTATTAGACAGAATGATACGCTCTGGGGGAAGATATGATGCGAATGCTATGATTATGCAAAAGATACAGATCCGAGATTCGGGTCCCGTTGCCGTGAAGATTTCCGATTGATCTGCTTGCAGTGGTACCCCAGCTGGGCATGAGTTTATTGGTAGATCTGATATACGATTCTGCTTGGGGAAATAAATCACTGATAGACCTATCTTGGTAATGAGGAGCCCAGCTGAGGTCCGCGGAAGTTTCTGTCACTTTGTTGTGAGATCTTCAGACATTGTTCTTCTGGATAAAGGCTGGAGCTCTGCGGGGAGATAGTTCCCTGTCTTTGCACTTGGCTGGGGAGGAATGATCATTGAACGATCTTCTGGGAGATGTCTATGAGGATCCTTCTGAGGATGGGGAGACCTGACCATTCAGCCGGGGAGTAAGCATCTCTGGTGCTGTTTGGAAGATGTGCTGAGTAAGTAATGATTGGGGGAGAAGCCTTCATGCCCCGCATTGCACTTTGAATACCTGCAATCCTGTTATGTACAAGTATCCCGAGGCGTCCCTTACTGGGTTCCATCATAGGAGTTTTAGACACTCTTAGGAGTATGAAATATACTTCCTGCAAGCATGTAATTTAGAAAAGACGCATCTGTATTTATGCAACCATTATATCAAAGACATCAGACATTTTTTGCAAATAAAAATAAAATGTACGAGACGAAATGCGACTGAAAATCTGATTTTATTAATTTGTGTGCCCTGAATTGGCAAGTACAGTCAAAGAAACAAATCCCCTGAAATGAGGAGATTGTTACAAATTGAGAAACAAAAAGGTGCTGGCAATGTTGATGACGCTTCAGTGTTCTTCCTTTTTGCTATGACTCGTATGACTTTTGACGTTCTTCTCATCTTGCTTTTGAAGAGGCTGATTCTGACCGATGCCTGAATTCTTCGAGGCTTGCCATGTTGTAAGTGATACAAACAAATTCAGAATGCAGTTGTTCGCTTATTCCCTTATTTTGCGTGGATCGCCCTTTCGGGTTTTCAATCCACCAGGATACCCTTTTTTGCCTGAGCTGTCCAATGCGGCTTTTCAACTCAGCGGGTGTACACATTTTTATTTATTTTCCCTTATTTTTGCCCGAGTCTTTTTATTCTGTTTTTGACTCACCGGGATGCCCTATTTTTTCCTGGACTTACATTCTGTTTTTATGTCCAGCGGGTCATTTTATGCGAAGTTTTTTTTAACTGCATCTGAATTCAAAGGGGACAGGAAGTCTTCACCATCCATAGTACTGAGCATTAATGCTCCACCAGAGTATACTTTCTTCACTATGAACGGACCATCGTAATTCGGAGTCCACTTGCCCTTGTGGTCTGTATAAGGAGGAAGGAGTCTTTTTAGCACAAGATCTCCTACTTGGTACTCTCGAAGCCTGACTTTCTGATCGAAGGCTTTCTTCATTCTTTTCTGATACAGCTGCCCGTGACAAATTGCAGTCAATCTCTTCTCCTTAACCAGGCTTAGTTGTTCGTATCGGGATCGGACCCATTCTGTTTCGTTCAGTTTAACATCCATTAGTACCTGCAAGGAGGGTAATTCAACTTCAACAGGTAGGACTGCCTCCATACCATAAACAAGCTGATACGGTGTTGCCCCAGTGGATGTTCTAATTGACGTACGGTACCCATGCAAGGCAAATGGTAGCATTTCATGCCAGTCTTTATATGTGACCACCATCTTTTGCACAATCTTCTTGATATTCTTGTTAGCTGCCTCAACAACGCCATTCATCTTTGGCCTGTAAGGAGAAGAATTGTGGTGTTGGATCTTGAAGTCCCGGCATAGTTCTGCCATCATTTTGTTGTTTAAGTTGGAACCGTTATCAGTAATGATTCGCTCGGGCACTCCATACCGACAAATGATGTCTCTCTTTAGGAATCGGGCTACCACTTTCCTAGTAACGTTTGCATACGAGGCCGCTTCGACCCACTTGGTAAAATAGTCAATGGCTACCAGGATGAATCTATGGCCATTCGAGGCAGTCGGCTCAATCTTTCCAATCATATTAATGCCCCACATGGAAAAGGGCCACGGTGAAGACATCACATTCAAAGGGCTTGGAGGTACATGCACTTTGTCTGCGTAGATCTGGCATTTGTGGCATTTTCTGGCATAAGCACAACAATCTGCATCCATTGTGATCCAGTAGTAGCCTGATCTCAACAACTTTTTAGCCATTGCATGCCCTCCCGCATGGGTACCAAAAGATCCTTCGTGCACCTCGTGCATTAACAAGTCTGCTTCTGTCTTATCAACGCATCTGAGAAGTACCATATCGAAGTTCCTCTTGTACAAAGATTCATCAGTATTCAGGAAGAAACTACCAGCTAGCCTTCTTAATGTCTTCTTATCATTGGATGATGCCCCAGGTGGGTATGTTTGATCCTCCAAGAAGCATTTGATGTCATGGAACCAAGGCTTATCATCTTTTGCAAGGTCTGTAGAGAATACGTATGCTGGTCTATCAAGTCTGGATACTGAAATCCGAGGCACGAAGTTGGCAGCTTGAACTTTGATCATGGATGAAATAGTAGCCAAAACGTCTGCAAACTGATTTTCATCTCGAGGGATATACTCAAGTTTGACTGTTGTGAAGAAAGTAAGCAACCTTCTTGTATAATCCCGGTAAGGTATCAGATGCTCCTGGTGAGTATACCATTTGTCGTTGGTTTGATTAATTACCAGAGCTGAATCTCCAAATACCGTTAAAGTCTTGATCCTGAGGTCAATGGCTTCCTCAAGACCCATAATGCAAGCTTCGTATTCAGCTTTATTGTTAGTGCAGTTAAAGGTGAGTTTTGCCGAGAAAGGCATGTGAACTCCCTTTGGTGTAATGAGTACTGCACCAACACCACGACCATTCATATTAACAGCCCCATCAAACATCATAGTCCATTCTTCTTCTGGGTCAGGCCCTTTAGTGTGAACAGGCTCTTCATGATCTTTTGCTTTTATGAACATGATGTCTTCATCAGGGAAGTCAAATCTCATAGGCTGGTAATCATCAATGGGTTGCTCAGCAAGATAATCAGACAACACACTGCCCTTGATGGCTTTCTGAGATGTGTATTGAATGTCATATTCTGTGAGAATCATTTTCCATCTTGCAACCCATCCGGTAAGCGCTGGCTTCTCAAATATGTACTTAACTGGATCCATCTTTGAGATCAATAAGGTAGTGTGGGTCAACATATACTGTCTCAGTCGGCGAGCAGCCCACGCTAAAGCACAACAAGTTTTCTCGAGCAGTGAATAACGTTGTTCACAGTCGGTAAACTTTTTGCTTAGGTAGTAAATTGCATACTCTTTTCGACCAGACTTGTCATGCTGACCCATCACACACCCCATTGACTCTTCTAATACTGTCAAGTACATTATTGGAGGTCTTCCTTCAACTGGGGGCATAAGGATTGGAGGCTCTTGTAAGTATTCTTTGATCTTGTCAAAAGCCCTTTGGCAGTCTTCATTCCACTTGACCGTTTGTTCTTTTCTTAATAACTTGAACAAGGGCTCACAGGTTGCGGTAAGGTGAGATATGAACCTCGAGATGTAGTTCAATCTGCCTAGGAACCCCCAAACTTCTCTTTCAGTCTTCGGTGCAGGCATTTCTTAAATGGCTTTAACTTTATCATGGTCAACTTCAATCCCTTTCTCACTTACAATAAATCCCAGCAGCTTACCAGATCGTACCCCAAATGTGCATTTATTGGGGTTTAACTTCAATTGGTACTTCCTCAGACGCTTGAATAACTTCAACAAATTCACCAGGTGGTCTTCTTCTGTAAGGGACTTGGCAATCATGTCATCCACATAACATTCAATTTCTTTATGGATCATGTCATGGAATAATGTTACCATAGCCCGTTGATAAGTGGCACCAGCATTCTTCAGTCCGAACGACATCACCTTATAACAGAACGTGCCCCAGGGTGTGATGAAAGTTGTCTTCTCCATGTCTTCAGGTGACATCTTGATCTAATTATATCCTGAAAATCCATCCATGAAGGAGAATACCGAGAACTGAGCCGTATTGTCGACCAATACATCAATGTGAGGTAATGGGAAGTCGTCTTTCGGGCTGGCTCTGTTCAGATCCCGGTAATCCACACACATCCTCACCTTTCCATCCTTCTTAGGCACAGGCACAATGTTAGCAACCCACGACGGATAACTAGTTATAGCAAGGAAACCAGCGTCCCACTGTTTTTGTACCTCTTCTTTTATCTCCATTGCCATATCTGGGCGAGTGCGGCGCAACTTCTGTTTTACTGGTGGACAATCTTCTTTCAGAGGCAGCTTGTGCACAACAATGTCGGTGTCCAACCCTGGCATATCCTGATAAGACCAAGCAAAAACATCCACATACTCCCGAAGCATGTCAATAAGTTGTTCTTTTACTGAATCTTACAGACAGGCCCCGATCTTAACTTCTTTCGGGTCTTCTTCTGTACCAAGATTAACCGTTTCAACCTCCTCCTGATGAGGAGTTATAACCTTCTCCTCTTGTCTCAACAACCTGGCTAGTTCTTCAGGTAGTTCATAATCTTCTTCAACCCCTTCATCAGCTTGATTAATCGGATTGTCAAAGTCATACGAAGTCATAGCAGTGTTGTTGTCGGTGCAGTCTGGAGGGCACTCTCTGCAAGGTTTTAGATTTGTTCATTTTAGTGATCAATTTTATCTTGCTTAGAAAAGGTGAAAATGAAGCTATTATTTTGAAAAACATTGCCATTTTATTTTTGTACAAAAAATGAAAAATGAAAAACAGTGAGCGGAAAAGAAAAGACTCATTTGCAAAAGATGTCCTGATATTCATTAATTGATCTTTGCACAAAATACAAGATGGCCCGATTACAAAATGAGCCCTGACATCTTGGGCAAGATGCAGGACTTGATGCATGCTTTAAAGACAGGAAATAATAATTACTCTGCAGGAGTAACTCTTATAATTTCCTGGGAAGACCAGTTTGAGACACGATTCCCCGGGATCTTTGGACGTATCCAGCTTTCCAGGTTGCGCTCGTCTTCTGACTCATCTTCCAAACTGTTCACAGCATCCGGGGTGAGCATCCCCCCGCTGACAAACTTGGGCTCTTTTGCAGCCTCTGGTTGATCTTGTCGAGTTGGTCTGTAACCCAACCCGAATCGGTCTTCTTTCTTTTCAACTGGCAACAGCTTGCCCTAGCCTTGAGCAGTACCCTCTTCAACAACCTTCCGGGCTTGTTGGTATGAGGTGATGGAAGTTCCCAGCACAACAGATGTTTCATTAATATTGAGGGCCTCAAACCCCTGACTCATTATTTCATGGATCTCCCCATCCATTTCAATGTATTTGAAAGTAGCCAGCTGGCTAACGAAGATATCCTCCTCCCCACAGATGGTAATGACTTGGCCCTCCCACTCGAATTTTAACTTCTGGTGAAGGGTTGACGTCACGGCGCCAGCGGCGTGGATCCATAGTCTACCCAATAGACAGTTGTAGGCAGGCTGTATATCCATCACAAAGAAGGTCGTTTTGAAAACCTGTGGGCCAATCATTATAGGCAACTCTATCTCTCCCAGAACTGATCTCTTAGAACCGTCAAAGGCTCTCACTACCAAGTTGCTTGGGCGTAGTGTAAATCCATCATATTCCAGCTTCACAAGGGCTTTCTTGGGCATGACATTGAGGGATGACCCTGTGTCCACTAGTACGTGAGAAAGAACTGCACCCTTACACTCCAAGGTAATGTGCAAAGCCTTGTTGTGATTGTGACCTTCCGTTGTCTGATCAGTGTTGGTAAATCCTAGCCCATGACTAGCGTTGACATTTCCAACCACAGCCTCTAACTGATTGACAGTAATCTCCTCCGGCACATAAGCTACATGCAGGACTTTTAATAGTGTGTTCCGATGAGCCTCGGAGCATATTAGCAATGATAGTATGGAGATTTTGGAAGGTGTTTGGTGAAGCTGGTCCACCACCTTGTAATCACTCTTCTTGATGATCCTCATGAATTCATCAACCTCTTGATCAAAAGGAGTCTTCAAAGTTTCTTTAGCGACTGGTTCTTCTTGCACCATGCTTTTCCCTTTTGCCTTAGTAGTAGCTTCTGCTTCAGCAATAGGTCTTGGTATTTGCGAGGCAAAGAGACGTCCGCTTCTAGTGAAGCCTCCGCCTCCCCCCATATTGTCTATCTGAGGTGAAGAAGTTGACGAATCTAGAGTGATTTTCTGCCCCTCGCAGTATAGATCTGAGCCATAATGCCAAGGGATGGCATTATTGCTTTCATAAGGAACTGGCCCAGGCACTGTGATAGTGACCGGGCTGATAGCAGCTGCAGAGGGGACCACAATGGAGTGTGGATCATAATATATGGTAACCAGAGTTTTGACGGGAGCAGTAATTTGTTGTGAGTTGTTGGTAGGAACATTTACAGGATCGTAGTATATCGTAACCGTTGAGATGCTTTCATTAACTGTTGTTGATGTTGTAGAAGGTGTTGAAATTGTAGCAGGAACTGATGGAATAATGGGTGTTGTCGTTGTAGAAGGAATGGTGACTGAACTTGTATCCGTTGAAGTGATTGATTGAGCAATTGTTGGAGTTGTAGTAGAATCTGTTGGAACAATGGTTGCTGACGTTGTAGGAGTATCTGTGATTGTTGATGAAGGAATCATTGGAGTTGTAGTTGTTGTTGTTGTAATCTGAAGGATGCCATCCTTAATAAGACCATTTATGTCGTTTCTCAGTCTTTCACACCCATTAACGGCAATGTTGCAGTATCCACAGCCGAGCTCACATCCAGGGAACACTTGGCATTCTAACAGCTGAGCTTTGATTTCAACCAGAGGTGTTCGGATTTGTGCAACACTGTTGATTAATGTGGATGGTTTTCCCTCCTCAATAGCATTGATCCTAGGCCCATTGTGACTAGGTATTGGATTTCTTGTAACATTTGGAGGAGGTGTAAAATTGAGAGCTTTTGAGTCTACCAAATCCTAAACTTTCATCTGTAAGGCCCTGCATTTTTCAGTATTATGCCCCGGTACGTTTGAGTGGAAAGCACACCTGGCATTTGCATCATAGTTCTTTGGCATATTAAGAGGATCTGGAGGAGCCAATGTCCTTAACTCAACTAGGTTGAGCTTTAGGAGTTGTGGCAAGAGAGCAGCATACGTCATTGGGATTGGGTCAATTACCCTGTTTGCTTGTGATGGCCTTTGTTGGAAAGGACGCTGCTGTTGACTACCGTTGTTGTTGTTATACGACCTTTGTTGCGGATAATGAACTTGTTGTTGATATTGTGGTTGTTGTTGTTGTGGAGCTGGGATGGTAACAGCTGCTACTGACCGATGAGCATACTGAGGCCTGCCCCTGCTTGCATGAATGGAATTAGTTTCACCTGCCCTTCGGGGTCCTGCAAATGGTTTTCTTGGATTTCTAGAAGAACTAGCACCACTGTCGGAGATATTACCCATCTTTAAGAGGCTTTCAATTCTTTCACCAGCTATGACTACGTTAGCAAAACTGGTAGAGGAGAAAGCAGCCAGCCTATCAATATAAGTCCCTTGCAATGTATTCATAAACATGTCATCCATCTCCCTCTCTGACATGGGTGGTTGAACAGCAGCAGCAAGATGTCTCCATCTTTGAGCATATTCCCGAAAGCTCTCTCTAGAAGATTGAGACATTCCCATTAAGAGGGTCCTATTGGGAGCCATGTCCAGGTTGTATTGATACTGACGGATGAAAGCCTCGGCCAAATCCTTCCAACATCTTATAGTAGCTCTAGACAAATGCGAATACCATTCTCTCGAAGCCCCAGTCAGACTGTCCTCAAAGTAGAACATCCACAACTTTTCATCCATAATATAAGCTTTGAGCCTTCCCAAGAAAGACTGCAGGTGAGTGCGTGGACAGGAGGTACCATTGTATTTTTCAAAGCATGGGGGTTTGAATTTGTGGGGAATTCTCACCCCATCTACCAAACCCATGTCCATTACATCGAAGCCCAAGGAATTCTGAGATTCCAAAGATCTTAACTTTTCAGCAATCTCGTCCAATCTTTTGTCATATACCTCATCCCTAGCTCCTATAACAGTAAATTGTTCTCCTTGAGGGTCCTCCTGCAATATTTGGCCCCCAGCAGTGTTACCTTGAACATTCCTTGGGATATTAACCTTAGGATCCAGATGAGGTCCATATATTGGTGGATCAATACGAGGCTGGCCCCGTTCATTGTTGCTAGTTCCTCCTGTTCCAAGATGAGGCTCCTCGGGAGTTTGTCTTTCCACCAGCTCTCTTAACCTTTCTTGACTCTGGGCTAAGCCAGTCATCACTGCCATAAACTGAGACATCTGATTTCTCATCTCCACTCTCTCATTGGCCATCTAGTTTCTGACCTCAGATAGGTCCTGTTGTACTTGTTCCATTTGAATACCGGGAAGGTTGTTACGAGTTGGGTACCGGTGCGCGCGGTTGACAGGGAACACTCGGCGACGAGCAATATTTCCTGAGATCACAACAAAGTTAGAGAAGATAATAATAACAAAACCTACAAAACAAAAACAAAGTTAGTATGCAATGCAGTATGCTTATTTGTTTTCCAAGGTATCCGGTTTGGTTCTTGGTTTTGACCTTTCCAGGCCTCGAGGAAGATGCTTGATGTTGTTGAGAGAAAGCCCAAATGAAAAACAAACTAAAATATATTAAAAATGGTGAACAATACATTGTTTGTTTTACAATACCTGTCCCTGAAGGGTCAAAACATAACAAAAGAAAAGTACATCAAATGGAAACAAACAACAAGCAAAGGATCAGACATCCAGCCCAAACTCATCTTCTCTGACCTCCTTCAGGAGTGCCTTAGTCACCGGACCAACTGGGTGCTCTGTAATGGTCCTGATAAGGAGGTTCCTGGTGGCAATAGCAGTGGTCAGCTTCTTGTGCCTGTCCTGGTCCTTTGATCTCTTCAATCCTGCTCTGAGCTTCAACTCTGAAATCTCCTTCTAGGCTGCCAACAAAGCTTCCTGCTGCTTCTTCTCATTGGCCTCTAGCTATCCAATCTTGGCTTGAGTCTTCCGGTCTTCTTGTGTACGGGCTTCAGTGATCCTGACCCACCTAGCCTGACTCTCTTGCAGATAGTACTCAGCCCTAGCTTTCTGAATCTTAGCCTCCTTGCAGGAATTCTTCAATATCTGTTCCCCAACCCTTGCTTTCCTTATGTAGTCTTCTGTCCTTTCAATTTTGGTCAGATGCTCAACCTTGAGTTTCTCCAATCTCTCAATGTCCAAACGACCATCACTCCTCTCCCAAAGAGTTTTCTTTAAAGCTTCAGATAACTTCTCATTCCTTTCCTTTAGCTTCTCAAATTCTTCTAGGCTGACAGTTGATGCTGGCTGTACAGTAGATGGTCCAGGCATGTCCTCCAAGGTGAAAGGCATTCTGGTAATATGAGCTCTAGTACGGGACCAGTCATAATACTGAGCTGAAGCAACATTGTTACATCTTCCAAGAATAGCAATCCCTTTTGTTTGGATTTTTTCCCAAGCCCAGGATGCTTGTCTGACAACAGCTGAATTAGGTTGAACTTCACAATACAGGGTCTCAGCTAAATCTTGTCCTCTAGGAGGGTGAACTAAGGCATAACCCAGTTGTCTCTTAAACATTAAAGGATTGTAGTTGATGCAACCCTTTACTCCTATCAGAGGCACATTTGGGTACTGTCCACAGCTGGTGATGATGTCTTTGCCTTTGGTGCTCCGGGTGCACCATCTGATATCATCTGAAGTCAAAGCAATGAGCCTCTTGGCCCAATTCTTCTGCTGGTGTGGGTTCAGGAAGGCATCTGACTTAGGCGGGTGTCTGAGCAGCCAGGTGTAAAACAAAGGAGCACAACATCTTACCAACTTCCCCCTTTGTTTCTCATTCCTCTGATGGATGGAATAATAGAAATCTCCCAGCAATGTAGGTGTAGCGGTAAAATCGTGAGTGTAAGTTATTGATTAACTTAACTCGATGTACACAGAGTCGCCACCGCACTTTTGTTTATTTCCAAAAGGAAAAAGGTAAAAGAACGAATAAAAACCTAAGGATCTAAAAGCAAAAGCTAAAAGAAATAAACAGAGAATGGGTAAGGGGATTGGTTATAAACAAGGAAGGTTTTACGCACCCGGCTTGTCCGTGGTACTCCACGGGAGCCCTTTGAAATATTTATTGCTTTTTTGGTTTGAAATTGGTTTGCTTGAAAATGATTGGAGAGATGAGGAGAAGAATGTTTTTTAATGATTTTGTGTTTGATGAGGTTTTAACGCCTCATGCCTACGTACCCACAAAGTGCAATGCGAGATCAAAACCTCGTAGTTCGTGGTACAAAATTTGAAAAGAAATAATGAGTTGAATTGATTTTAAAATGTAGAGATAAGTTGTCATTCCTTAGCGAATAATTCCGCTAGAAAGAATGAATCATATCTAAACATATGAAAAGAAAAAGTGCACAAAAGGCACAAAAACATTTGAATGAGTTTTTGGATTTTTTAAAGTATGTAAAAAAATGGTTTCGATATATTTAAATGAATTAACATTTATTAAGAAAACAAAGTGAAAAGATTAAAATCGCTTGACCTAAGTCAAGGTTTGATTATGAAAGCATTTGAAGTTTAAAAACAAAGAAGATTTTTGAAATAGGGAGAAGTTTTGAAAATTTAAGAATGGGGAGAAGATGAAGGGACTATCCTAATACTTGAATTAAAAGTTAAGAGAAGAAGCTATCAAACCGAATTATGCACAATCCTTCAAAGTAACCGGAAATCCATCTTCAAAGACCAATGAAATAACTTGAGGCCAAAGTTTCCAATCCATCACCACTTGAGCAAGGGTAGAGATCCTAAAATCTAAGTCCATACTCCAAAGCTAAGGATAGTAACCATAGTCCGAAATTAAAGTCACCAATCTTTTTAATGTTTAGTCCTTTATTAGTGTTTTGGTATCCAAATGGACAAAATAAAAATCACAAGCAACAATATAAACATAAACAAAAATGATATATGATATAATATGATAAAGCATAATAAATAGATAAGGAACAAGAAATTGAAATAAAAGGATAAGGTGCGAGAGATTAAATTTAAATGGATTATTATATTCACATTATTATAATATATACAATATAAGTGGTATGATGAACTTAATCAAGCACAACCACGAAAAGAATAAAATCGAGGCAACCGGATCCAAGTGGATCTTAATCCGAATCGGGACAACTTTAGGTCTATGTTAAGCAATCGCCGAGTAATTTACGAAGTAATTACCCTACAAATGAGGCCGGCCACCACTAATTAAAGTGGAAAATATTCGTGTTAATACATGTTAGAGAAACGATATTATGGATCGTTCTCCGAAAACATGCCACACTAAAAGAAAAAAGAATGGTCTAATCTTAATCGAGATTTTCGTTGAATTTATCGAAGGCAATCTATCACGATCTCAAAGTATGGAGAACGATCCAAATGATCATTCGTCCATAGATTTGAAATAATGAAGATTAAACCTATCGGAAATCAACAATCTACGAATCGGAGATTGTCATCGACCAAAAAGAAAAAGATGAAGAAAAATGGAACTAAAATCAATCCATAAAAGAAATTAGAATATTTTTTTAAATTCTTTTTCTAATAATCTCTTTTCTAAACATCTTTTTAAAATACTTTTCTAAAATATAATTTCTAAAATACTTTTCTAAAACATTTTTCCTAAAATCTTTCTAAAGAAATTTCTTATATCAAAATAAGCTATATAGCAAATAAAATATTAAGAACATAAAGAAAACTATAGAAATAAAAAAAATAAAAAAATAAATAGAAAATGGAAGGGGAGGGGGACACGCAGGTCAGGTGTGGTGGATATCAGAAACGGATCCAGTAAACTCCACTAAGGCCCAACAACAACTCTTTCTTTAACAAAACAGAAAGCAAATTAATGAAAAAACTAAAAAAGAAAGAGCAAATCTCTTCTTCTCCTTCTGCGCAAACAGAGAGACGGAAACAGGGGAGGCACTCCTCTTCTCACCTTCAAAATCAGATCAACCGAAGTGCTTCTTCTTCCTTCTCTTACGCGATTCCTCTTCTCTCTCCTTTTTCGAATTTCTCTTATTATTCTTCTTTTCAGATTTTTCTTTTGAATCAAGTAGATTTAGGGATTTTAAGAAGTTAATTGAAGGAATAGAAATTGAAGGTTGAAGGGAGGACGAAACGAGGTGAGAATTTTAAAGCTAGGGATGGATTTGGGAACGGATTTGGAAGGCTTTTTGAAGCTTATTTTGAAAGAGGTGAAGATGATTGAGGTTGGATTTTGGCAGAATGTTTTTGGCTCTTGAAGCTTGGATTTGGAGGGAGTGAAGGGTTCTTTAAATAGAAGAAATTGGTGAGTTTTTGAGATGAAATGGAGGTGCCGTTTTGAATTGATTTCAATTGCGTTTTGGCTCACGCAGTTCTCGTGCTTGCTTTGCTTCTGTTTTCGTTTTTCATTCTGAGTTTTTGCGTTTCATCTGCTTTTGGTGTGCGTTTTGATATGTGGCTTACGTGTTTGTTGGATGAACTTGCGTTTTAATTGCGTGCGGAATCCGTGACTTGGGCTTTGGGTGCGTGCGTATGAGGAAGGCTGGGAATTTGGAAATGTTAGGGGCTGCGGCTTGTTTGTTGTTGCTTTATGTTGAGCTGAAGGCTTCAGCTGTTTGTGAGAAGTCTTGCGGGATGGCTGGGCGAAGTGAAGCTGGGTGTATTGCGGGATGCGTGATTTGAAGTTTGGCTTGCTGTGTTGTTTGGCAGGCTTGTACGGCATGACGTATTGAGGGCGTGCGGCTTGCTGCTGTTGTGTTGAAGTGAAAATATGAGGCTGGGCGTGTGGATGCTAGGCTGATAGCTTGAGCTTGGGAAAGTATTTGGGAAATGCTTGGAAGCTCACGTGTGCGGCTTTGTTTTACAGCTTGTTATTGAGTGTGAGCCTCACGTGGGGGCTTGGGAGAGCATGTGAAGGCTGCTGGAAAAGGCTATGGGCTTGAAAGTCACGTGGACTGATGTGAAGTGAAGGTGTGGATTGGCTTGAGCTGGGCAGCTTGTGACATTTTATTATTTATTTCTCAAACTTTGCTATAGGAAACAAAAAGCAATGGGCCTTTTTTTGTATTTTCTTATGACCTGATTTATTTTTTTTGTACAAATGGTATGAAAAATTATAAACTTAGGTATATGATAAATGGGCTTAAAAAATGATAATGGGTCTTATCTTTTTTTTTTGATAATTTTTGTAGAGAATTTTGGTAATGTAGAATGAGATAACAATAAAAAATATATGAATTAAAAAAATAGAAATGTGTAATGAAATTGGATAAGAAATAATAAAAATGGTTAATGAATACGGATAATCGAAGGAAGAAAAAAAAGAATGGAAAATGGTTATTGAAAAGGGAATGGTTCAAACGGAAATGGATAATGGATGTATGGATAATCTGGTTTTAAGCCCACAACCAACTCATGATTTTTCACAAGCCTCTGATAAAAAATGAACACAGCCCTCACTAAACCACTAAACAGCTGAATAATTCACAACTTGCCATTCAAGCCACAACCATTTACTTCTGAACCTCTGAACATTTTCAAATACTTCTGAATCGATCTCTTGGAAAATAAATCTACAGATGATCTGATGACCACTCAATCAAGCCAATCTGGATCGCACTTCTCACAAACCACAGCTCAATAAACCAGAGAATTTCCGCAATCACCACAACTTATCATTGAATACGCATCGCCTGAGAAATAAACCACTGGCACACATAATTTGCAGTCGAAACAATCTTTGATAGTTTGACCAAATTAGGTCAAACATCCATCTGTCCTGAATCGTGACTGAACCAACGCTTCTGAATTGAAATTAACTGTCTTATCTTTGCAAACCTGCAACACAGAGAAGAAGAAGAACACTGCAACATATTTTTTGGTATTTTGGTTAGAAGTCAGTAAATATAAACAAATATAAAGAAGTAAAAACAATGGTGATCCCCTGCGAAGCATAGACCCTACATCCGAGTAGAAACTCGAAAGCCAGTGCGATCTTGTTTGTATGCAAAATGCAGATGATATGCGAAGAAATCTTAGGGCAAAAATCAGGGTGTTACAGCTGCCCCTATTTAAGTTTCTTCAATCCGGAGATATGAAGATTGACATCTTCGTCTCTACAAGATGGGAGAGACTTAAATACAGAAAACCCAATTTTTGTCCTAAGAGAAAATGATATGATATGAATATGAAATGCAAACCCAAGATCTCTGTGGGGAAAATATGACCACCAGAGGGAAACAAAAACTTGGGGACACAGAAGAAAATCCCGTTGGGGAAACAATCAACAGACAAACACAGAGTTACCAGGAAAATAAATCACTAGATAGCTGACTCCACTTGGGAAAAGATATGATATAATCAGAGAACAGATTCAACCAAGGAAAAATAAACAACCTGCCAGGAATATCAATCAAACAAAGTAATCGAATCCAAGAATGGAGAAATATTGTGTTGGAAAAGAATCATCAACTACCTGTTTACTGGGTAGGAAATACAACAGACTCGACTATCGATTTACTGGATAGGAGCAAAATACAGAGAGATAATCCCTACTACCTTTTTACTGGGCAGAAAAATTCTCAACTACCTGATTTACTGGGTAGGAGTATATAAAGGACTCGACTATCGATTTACTGGATAGGAGTATAATCCACTACCTGATTTACTGGGTAGAAAATATTAAGGACTCGACTATCGATTTACTGGATAGGAGTATGATCAACTACCTGATTTACTAGGTAGGAACTCAATCAAAGGGGAACAACTTCTGTTACCTTTTTACTGGGTAAGAGGAAGAAATCTCGACTACCTGATTTACTGGGTAGGAGTACAAGCAAGAGAACTTGATCAATTTGGTAATATTACCCACTATCGATTACTGATAGCTTAATTCCAAAGTAATATATCTACAAAAGGGAACCAAAGTTCAATCCAAGAACAAATTGGAAAGAAACGGTCAAACAAGACTCATCCCGAGGAGGAAATATCTCAACTGGGGAAAGTTCCATCCAGATAATAAACTGGGGAGGAAGATGAATCAACATCATCCACGAGAAACAAACTCAGTGGGGAATTAGAAAGGATTAACAATTTCTGCTTAATGGTCGACACTCTAAACTTGAGAGGAAGACAACACACATACTCTGTGGAGAAAGGCCACGCCAAAGAGCAGATAACAATGATAAACGCAAGAATGCAAGCAAACAAATGCTATGCTTATGCGTATGAATATGCTTATGAATATGCTGACAAAACAGACATAAAGATAAGAAACGGGTGACATGAACACCACAACAATCAGATACTCGGCTAATCCCAAGGCAACAATGCAGGGAAACATGCTGAAGATTCAACTTGAAATCTTGCAGGGGAATATCATAAGCCATCAAAGGAATAAAATCCTACTACAAGGCTTAAATCATGATGAGACAGCATCTGCTAGGGATATCATCCTGCTGAGGAAAGGTAATAATCTGCTGAGGATGTAAGTATTCTTGATAAAAATCAAACTTCACGAGGAATAACTGTCATAACACTCCTGCTCCACCTAGGGATAGAGTGAAAGACCTGTTAAAAATCACATAGGAATCTGCTGGAAATCAACACATGCAGACCTACTGGGGATTCATATGGGAATATCAGAAGTTAACATCATAGCCAAAACACAATTACAAGGGATTTTAAATCAATACCCACCATCAGGTAAAAGAAAACCTCTAAACTGACTGCTATATCAATACTTCTATATTCAAGGATGCAAACGAATCAAGCTGAGGAACATGAGCTCAGCTGGGGATTCCCAATGCTTCTCAAGTCAACGATAACTTGCTGAGGAAGAGATCAAAACTCAGCTAGGGATTCTTAAGAACATCCTTTCCAACAACTCTTCTAGGGAATACATACAATCTCCATTCATGCTTATTGTTGGGGAACAAAACAACATTAACATCAACCTGTCAAGACTATCCAGGAACTTCGCATGGCCACAACCGAATCAAACCCTGCTATGGGAGAGACGAGTTACACACATCCAGACTTTACCATTCTCGGAAGCACTATTGATATCCTTTCTTTGTTCATATATCAAAAGAAAAATGTTTTTAAAATCTTCAAAGATTAAATTTATTAAATTTGTTTCAAAAATCATCATCAACAATAAATTGAAATTTTCTAAACAGAAACAAAATAAAGAATTGCAAACAAATGGATAAAAGCTCAAATTCATTGATAGAATGGTAGTCTACAAATGGCATGACTCCATGGATCATTACAAGTTTGAAAATTGGTAAATACATGGAAAAGGGCTACATTGAAATACAATGATCACTATTCTCCCTATCAACTTTGAACTCCACTGTGTCCGAAACTTCAGTCAAGGATGAGTGAATAAGAATCTTTGATGGGAAATACTTCTGAGGGATAGAATCTGAAATCTTCGGTTGCTACAAGTGATTCAGTCTGTCGACGCAGTTACTTGCCGTGATCCCTAACTTTTGCCTAGATTGCCCTTTCGGGTTTTCAATCTACCGGGATAATTATTTCTGTTTATGTCTCTAATTTTTGCCTGGACCGCCCTTTCGGGTTTTTAATCCACCGAGACGCTCATTTTTGCCTAAGACGCCCTTTCGGGTTTTCAACTTAGCGAGTTGTTCTTTTATTTTTTTAGGCGAAGTATTTCTTGACTGCATCCGCATTCACAGGGCGAGTGATCTCCTCACCGTCCATAGTTGCAAGAATTAATGAACCGCCAGAGAAGGCTTTCTTAACAACATATGGGCCATCATAGTTCGGAGTCCACTTGCCCCGAGAATCTTTAAGGAAAGACTGAATCTTTTTGAGCACGAGGTCGCCTTCTCTGAATACACGAGGTTTGACCTTCTTGTCAAAAGCTTTCTTCATCCTTTGCTGGTACAACCGACCATGACACAAAGTTGTTATTCTCTTTTCTTCAATCAAATTCAACTGATCAAATCTACTCTGACACCATTCAGCCTCAGTCAACTTGGCTTCCATCAGAACTCTCATTGATGGGATCTCAACTTCAACGGGGAGCACTGCTTCTGTACCATAAACAAGTGAGAAAGGGGTTGCCCCTGTTGAAGTGCAGACAAATGTACGATACCCATGCAAAGCAAAAGGGAGCATCTCATGCCAGTCCTTGTACGTCACAACCATCTTCTGAATGATCTTCTTAATGTTCTTATTCGCAGCTTCAACAACCCCATTCATCTTCGGTCTATAAGGAGAAGAATTATGGTGTTGAATCTTGAATTCTTCACAAAGCTCTTTCATCATCTTATTATTCAAGTTCGAACCATTATCAGTAATGATTCTATTCGGAACACCATATCTGCAGATAATGTTGTTCTTGATAAACCGAAACACAACTTGCTTGGTCACATTAACATACGATGCCGCTTCAACCCACTTGGTGAAGTAGTCAATTGCCACGAGAACAAAACGATGTCCATTCGAAGCCTTGGGTTCAATCATACCAATCATATCAATTCCCCACATGGAGAAAGGCCATGGGGAAGAAATCACATTGAGATAAGCTGGTGGCACATGAATCTTATCAGCATACACTTGACACTTATGGCACTTTTTCACATACTTGCAACAATCAGATTCCATTGTCAGCCAATAGTAACCTGCTCTCAACATCTTTTTAGCCATTGCATGCCCATTAGCATGAGTGCCAAAAGATCCTTCATGAAGCACATTTCCATTCAAGAAGAAATTTCTTGGCAATCTCCTCAAAGGCCTCTTATCTTTATCAGATGCCCCAAGCGGGTATTCTTGACTCTGGAGAAAACATTTAATATCATGATACCAAGGCTTGTCATCATGGACCTCTTCAACTGCAAACACATGAGTTGGTCTTTCAATTCACATCACACTGATCATGGGAACATCATTCCACTGGTGCACCTTTATCATAGAAGCTATAGTTGCTAAAGCATCTGCCATCTGATTCTCATCACGAGGGACATAATGAAACTCAACTTTAGTGAAGAAAGTTAATATCTTCCTGGCATAATCTCTATATGGGATCAAGTGGGGTTGATGAGTTACCCACGTACCCTAGATCTGATTAATTACCAAGGCAGAATCTCCATACACATCAAGATGCTTAATCCTCAGATCAATAGCTTCTTCAAGACCCATAATGCAGGCTTCATACTCAGCTTCATTATTGGTGCAAGGAAAAGTCAACCTTGCGGCAAAAGGAATATGTGAACCATGGGGAGTAATGATCATTGCCCCAATTCCTCTTCCGCGTGCATTCACAGCACCATCAAAAACTAAACCCCATCGAGATCTAGGCTCTGGCCCTTCTTCAATCAAAGGTTCATCACAATCTTTCACTTTTAAAAACATCACGTCCTCATCTGGAAAATCAAACTTGATAGGTTGGTAATCATCAATCGGTTGATGTGCCAAATGGTCAGCCAATATACTACCTTTTATAGCTTTTTGAGTTCGGTACTCGATATCATATTCTGATAATAACATTTGCCAACAAGCAATCCTCCCAGTCAAAGCAGGCTTTTCAAAGATATACTTGATTGGATCCATTTTAGAGATCAACCAAGTTGTATGATTCAACATATACTGGCGAAGACGCTTTGCAGCCCAAGCTAAGGCACAACAAGTTTTTTCAAGCATGGAGTATCGAGACTCACAATCAGTGAATTTCTTACTCAAGTAGTAAATTGCATATTATTTTCTTCCCGATTCATCTTGCTGACCAAGCACACAACCCATGGAATCTTCCAACACAGTCAAGTACATGATCATCGGTCTACCTTCCACCGGAGGAGACAAGATAGGAGGTTCAAGCAGATATTCTTTGATACTTTCGAACGCTTTCTGACAATCATCTGTCCAGACACAACCTTTGTCTTTCCGAAGCAACTTGAAGATCGAAGCACATGTGGCAGTCATGTGAGAGATAAACCTCGAAATATAATTCAAACGGCCCAAGAATCCTCTTACTTGCTTTTCGGTTCTTGGAGCAGGCATTTCCTGAATAGCTTTTACTTTATCAGGATCAACTTCAATGCCTCTTTGGCTGACAATGAAACCTAGCAACTTTCCAGAACGTACACCAAATGTGCACTTGTTCGGATTCAAACGAAGCTTATACTTCCTTAACCTCTGAAACAACTTCAGCAAATGTTCAACATGATCCTCTTCAGTCTTCGACTTAGCGATCATATCATCAACATATACCTCGATTTATTTGTGCATCATATCATGGAAAAGTGTGGTCATAGCTCTTTGGTATGTCGCACCAGCATTCTTCAATCCAAAGGGCATCACTCTGTAGCAGAATGTTCCCCATGGTGTAATAAATGTGGTCTTTTCCATGTCCTAGGGTGCCATCTTTATTTGATTATAACCGGAAAATCCGTCCATAAAAGAGAACACATCAAACTTAGCTGTATTATCTACCAACATATCAATGTGTGGCAATGGAAAATCATCTTTCGGACTGGCTTTGTTCAAGTCTCTGTAATCAACGCTCATTCAGACTTTTCCGTCTTTCTTCGGAACAAGCACAATATTGGCCACCCGTTCAGGATAAGTTGATGTCACAAGAAAACCTGCATCAATCTGCTTTTGAACCTCCTCTTTGATCTTTACTGCCATGTCAGGATGAGTTCTTCTCAGCTTCTGCTTTACAGGTGGACATTCAGGCTTCAACGGCAATCTATGCTCCACAATATCAGTATCAAGACCTGGAATGTCTTGATAAGACCAAACGAATACATCAACATACTCTCTGAGAAGCTCTACAATCCTCTTCTTAATATCAGGACCAAGCAATGCTCCAACTTTGACTTCTTTCTTTTCATCTTCAGAACCCAAGTTGACCATCTCTATAGACTCTCCATGAGGCTGAATAATCTTCTCCTCGTGCTCAAGCAACCGAGAAATTTCATCAGGAATCTCTTCATCATCTTTTTCCTCAGCTTCAAACACAGGGAATTCAAAGTTGGGAGAGGGCATAGGATCATTGTTTTCAATGGGTTTATCAATCAATCTGCACAATGATTTTATTTTTATTTTAGAGTATGAACAAAAGTGCAAACATTATGCAGATAAACAATTATTATATTTTTGGGTTTTTTATGTTACCATTTTTCAAAATAAAGCAAAAAGGAAAAACACCTATGGAAATAACAAAATAACTTTTTATTGATGATGATAAATTTTTTGAAACAAAGCCCGACAAACATCACTTTCACCTTGGGCAGAGTGAAAGGATTTTTGAAAGAAATTAAAACAAATTACTTTGAAGAATGAACGATAAAAGGAACATCAATAGCAATCCAGTTCTGGCAAATCTTTCCATGCGTAACAAAGTCAGGCATTTCTTCGTCTTCATCATCTTCGACGATGGCAGTAGCGGAATGATCGTTGATAAATCCAGCACTTCGGAAACCTTCTTGAATAGTCTTTGGATCATTGAGAACTGCACCAGGTGCAAAGCCGATACCGAAACCTTCCTTGTTGTCGACAGCATCAATAATTCGTCCCCAACCATCAGACTGACCAGCTTCCAGCACTCGCAAAGCATCCTTGAAAGAGGACATGGGCATGGCATTCTTCTTAGCAGCATTATCCACAACAGAAAGAGCTTGAAACGAAGTTCCCACCTCTTCCTCAGCATCGATATAGGAGAAAGAAGACAAATTGCTCACAAGCATCGCTCTTTCACCTTCAATGGTCACCAATTTCCCCTCTCTCACAAACTTCAACTTCTGATGAAGAGTGGATGTCACAGCTCCTGCCTCATGGATCCATGGTCTTCCGAGGAGACAACTGTATGCGGGACGTATATCCATTACTTGAAAAGTAATCTTGAATATAAACGGTCCAATAAGAATAGGAAGATCCACTTCACCAATCACTGTCTTCTTCGACCCATCAAACGTTTTTACAATAATCCCACTATGTCTCATGGGAGCACCTTGAAATGCAAGCTTTGACAATGTCAATTTTGGCATAACATTCAGAGACGAACCGGTATTAACTAGCACCTTGGACATAGCATCTTCCTGACAATTCACCGAGATATGCAACGCCAAGTTATGATTCCTTCCTTCTTCAGGAAAATCATCATCACAGAAGCTCAAATTGTTGCATGATGTGATATTAGCCACAATACTATCAAACTGATCAACGGTCACATCATGGTCAACATAAGCTTGATCAAGAATCTTCTGCAAAGACTGCCTATGAGCCTCAGAACACATCAATAGTGATAAAACCGATATCTTCGATGGAGTCTGCAACAACTGCTCAGTAATGTTGTACTCACTCTTCTTTATCAATTTTAACACATCATCTTCACTATTACCAGATTGGCTTGATTGGGCAACAACATCCATAATCTGCTTACTCGCACTTGTATCTTCAACTCTCTTCGGAGGATCTGAAGCATACACTCTACCACTTCGGGTAACCTTTGTCACATCAGCAATTCTAACCACAGACTTTGGAGTAGGAATAGGAACTTCCCTACCATTTTCTATCATCGTAGCATTATACCGATACGGAACAGCTTTATCAGATTCATATGGCATTGGACCAGGCAAATTGATCTCCAATGGAGTAACAACATTCTTGCGACTATCAAAAGAAATAACCACTCTCTCAGGAGCAACTCTCTTAGGAAGATTGAACTGAGGCATAATAACATTCACTTCATTTTCATATTCATCCCTTTTTGCTATCACTTCAATCAACTTATCATCCATCATCTTTTGAATGTCTCTCTTAACAATCACGCAACCACGAGGATTCACCAAGCAAATACAACATCCAGCATAGTCGTGATCAATATCATGATATTCACTTAAGAAAGCATGCATCTCAACCAAAGACCTTCGAATATGACGGACCTCATAGATTTTGAACAAACCAGGACAACCATCAACCATATTCACAGACGCATTACCATGCTTCGGCAACGGATTTTTCTGCACATTTGGATTAACATCATTGAAATACAGAACATTGTTCCTCATCAATTTATGTACTTCGAACTTCAATGGATAACAATTCTCAACATCATGCCCCAGGGCACCTTGATGAAAATCACAGCGAGCCTCTGGCTTATACCACCATGGAATAGTCTCTGGAACTGGAGGTGGAGGACGGGTTTGCACAAGATTCTTTGCAATCAAAGATGGAAGCAGGTCCGCATACGTCATCGGAATAGGATCAAAACTTGGCTTAGCCCGAGCCTGTTGATTACCACCTTGTTGCACAGAAGGTTGTTGATAACGAGGTTGATACTTTGGAATTGCTGGCACAGTTGGAGCCACATTAATCATCGGTGTTACCGAAGCTACATGCTGCGAATAGAGATTCCCCCGACTGTGAGGTCTTCTATAACTTTCACGGGATACTACATTAGTCTCATTTTCTTTCTTTTTCCCAAAGTTGAACCTTCTAGAGCTTGAGCCATTACTATTCTCTTGACTTAACCGTCCCTCATGGACACCTTCTTCTAAACGCATCCCCATACTCACCATTTCAGTGAAATCAGAAGGAGCGCTTGCTATCATCCTCTCATAATAAAAAAAACCAACGTCTTCAAGAAAATCTTGGTCATTTCTTTTTCTTCCAGTGGAGGAACAATCTGGGCTGCCAGCTCGCGCCATCTCTGCGCATATTCTTTAAAAGTCTCTTTGTCCTTCTGGGACATAGCACAGAGTTGATCTCTATCTGGTGCCATATCAACGTTATACTTGTACTGCCTCACAAAAGCTTCTCCCAAATCATTGAAGATCTTGATCTGGCTATTATCCAAGCTCATATACCACCTCATGGGTGCACCGGTCAAACTGTCCTGGAAATAGTGAATCAGCAGCTTATCATTATCTGTCTGAGCATACATCTTCCTTGCATACATAGTCAAATGACTCAACGGACAAGTGTTGCCTTTGTACTTCTCAAACTCAGGAAATTTGAATTTGTAAGGAACTTTAACATTTGGGACCAGACAAAGGCCATAAGCATCTTTTCCGAACAAATCTTTATGCTTCAAGGCTCTCATCTCCCTCTGTATCTCAACAAAGTGTCCCTGGAAATCATCAAGTCTTTCAGCCAATCCAGCACCTTCACTGGGCTCAGCATGGTAAATCATTTCATCATGATGCAGAATAGTGTGCACCACAGGCGGTGCAGTAGTCACAACTGGAGGAAGAGTAGTCCACACTGGTGGTGGGAGAGTATTAAATGCAGCAGTCTCCGGATGATGAGGAGGACGGTATCCAACAGGAATAAAATCAACTGGCATGCCCAAGGTGTGCTAGCAGGCATACGATAACGAGGAGAAATTACGGTTTCAACAGGAATTGATGCGGTAACAACCTCGGAGATGACAGTATTCTGAACAGGAGAATTAGGAGGTGGCTGATTCTGAGCAGCCACCAAACTTTCCATCATAGCAGAAACTCTTTCCATGCTTTCCCTCAGATAAGTAACCTCTTCGCACAGCTCGCGATTCTCTTGTTGTAAAGTTTCCATCACCCTTCTCCGATTAGCTCGAGTATCAAATCGGTGAGTCAGCTTGACAGGAGAACTGAATGAAGATCAAGAAACAACATAAGATCCCTGGAGAACACTCAAAAAAACAAGACAAATGCGGGTATGATGCATGCTATGCATATGCAAATGCAAAGATTTCAAAGGACTATAAGATAACTTGCAATATTTATAAAGAGACATTTTTGAAATACTTAAAAACTCATTCTCATTAAGATCAAAGTGAGGATTACAAGTGAAGTACAAACATCAATAATCCTAATACATGAGAGGAAAAATAAACTAGGCCTAGGGAATCAAATCCGAAGAAGTCCCGAATCCTGGCTGATACTTCATGCGAATTCTCTTGATCTCATTCTTGTACCGATCTTCCATATCTTCCTTATCCTTCACCAACTTGTCGACAATGGCCTTCCAAGCACCGGAAGTAGGAGGAATAGTAGATGGAGTACTAGAGGAAAATAAATCCTCTCTCGGCCTCTTCGTGACGTGCCGCTCAAGTAGCTCAATGAGATCATCCTTCTCCTTCAGCTGCTCCTGCATCATAGTCTTCTCAAGTAGCCATTCTTCTTTTTCTTTCTTCATCTTGTCTAACTCTTCTTGAAGATCCACCTTCTCATCAACGGGAGGTAGAAAAGCAGACAAAGGTAATATGGGAAACAGAAGCTCCTCAGGTGGATAAGGCATCTTGAGCTTGGAAGCCCTAGATCGAACCCACTGAATATAACATTCGGAAGGAGGAAGGTGATGTCTTCCCAATTGACCTTTCTCTTTCCTATGAACCGCATGCCAAGAATGAGCAATCCTTTTCGTCATCTCTATATGATCAGCACCATTAAGAAAGAAGAAACGGGATAAGGAAAGATTGTTTGGTATGTCCTTCAAACAATATCCGAACTGTCGTCTAGCCAAAATAGGGTTGTAGCTAATTCCCCCACGTGTACCAAGAAGAGGTACATTAGGAAATTCTCCACAACTATCAATAAGCACTCCAGTGTCATAATGAGAACTATACCATGTCATGTCCTTATCAGAAAGTGACATCAACCTTTGAGACCATCTTCGGTTCTCTCTATTGTCCTTGAAGACATCCGACTTCAGTAGGTGCGAAATAAACCACCTATAAAGAAGAGGCGCACAACATACAATCTCTCCATCACCTTTGGAGGTCCTATAGTGAAAAGCATGATACATATCTCCAAGCAAAGTAGGCACCGGATTTTTCTTCAAGAAGATCTGAATAGCATTCTCATCCACAATACCATCCAAGTTCGGAAATAAGACAATCCCGTAAATAAGCAAAGCAAGAATAGCCTCAAATGCATCCTTATGACCCAAAGTAAGTGAAGTAGAAGTCTTTCCCATCAAGAACTTAGCATTAATACCACGAACACTCCCCTTTGGAAGAAACTTCCCATTAAGATCGGACTCCTTAAGAAAAAGTGCTTTAGCGATGACCTTGATAGTAAGCTCCTTCTCTAGACCACTGAAAAGAAACTCCTTGTCCAGAATAGGCAAACCTAACCAATGAGAATACTCCTCCAAAGTCGCCACAAGCTGATAATCCGGAAAAGTGAAACAGTGATGCAACGGATCATAAAACTGAGCTAAAGTAGGGAGAATCCCCTCAGGTACATCGTTATCCAACATATACAAAAGATTCCCATGACATCTTCGGAACTCTTGGGTATCAACAACCAAAGCTCCTAGCTTCTTGAAGGTGTACTTCTTTGTGTTCCTCCTTTCAAAAGTCATAGCCATGGACATCTGAAATTTTGCAAAAGTTCCTTATAAGTCCTTTGAAATCTTACAACACAATGCTCATGAATGTATGATGGCATGTATGCAACAAACACAAACAAGATCACACAAGGCACACGGGCTTAGGTTCCGAGTCACGAGCATGAAGTCAAGGTAACAGAACACCAACCCACACAGGTAAGTACTAAGGTTTTGTCTTCATTGTACCTGCAGAAAACCAAAAGGGTGCTAACAGAGGTGCCCGGAGTTAACAACCATCTTTAGAATATCATCGGTACGTTGGATTACTCCCCAACCGATAACATTCTTAAAATAGACCTCGTCCGAGTGTAGTATCGCGTGACAACCGCCTTAGGTTTACACCCAGACAATTTCCGCACTACGTTCCTAAATTGGCTTGGATGGGATAAGGGTTCTAAGGTCCTCAGTATGACCAGCTCAAGGTCGGAAAATAATGCCACGTACGATTACTCGTCATGACATTGATAGTCCAAGAGAGCCTAACCGAGTGGAGATTATCAAATTGATATTGCTTTGGACTACTCCATCGCATATCGTTGTCCTATCATAAGTTTCAACTCAGATCCGGGTTAGAATCTATCTCACACAGAGGATCACCAACCGAAACAGAACAACCAAATAACAAACAAGTCAAACTAAAGCAGTAAATAAATCAAAGTAGGCTGAATCCGCTTAGAGATTACTCCCCAGCAGAGTCGCCACTTTTCTGTAGCGGTAAAATCGTGAGTGTAAGTTATTGATTAACTTAACTCGATGTACACAGAGTCACCACCGCGCTTTTGTTTATTTCCAAAAGGAAAAAGGTAAAAGAACGAATAAAAACCTAAGGATCTAAAAGCAAAAGCTAAAAGAAATAAACAGATAATGGGTAAGGGGATTGGTTACAAACAGGGAAGGTTTTACGCACCCGGCTTGTCCGTGGTACTCCACGGGAGCCCTTTGAAATATTTATTGCTTTTTTGGTTTGAAATTGGTTTGCTTGAAAATGATTGGAGAGATGAGGAGAAGAATTTTTTTTAAGATTTTGTGTTTGATGAGGTTTTAACGCCTCATGCCTACGTACCCACAAAGTGCAATGCGAGATCAAAACCTCGTAGTTCGTGGTACAAAATTTGAAAAGAAATAATGAGTTGAATTGATTTTAAAATGTAGAGATAAGTCGTCATTCCTTAGCGAATAATTCCGCTAGAAAGAATGAATCATATCTAAACATATGAAAAGAAAAAGTGCACAAAAGGCACAAAAACATTTTTGAATGAGTTTTTGGATTTTTTAAAGTATGTAAAAAAAATGGTTTCGATATATTTACATGAATTAACATTTATTAAGAAAACAAAGTGAAAAGATTAAAATCGCTTGACCTAAGTCAAGGTTTGATTATGAAAGCATTTGAAGTTTAAAAACAAAGAAGATTTTTGAAATAGGGAGAAGTTTTGAAAATTTAAGAATGGGGAGAAGATGAAGGGACTATCCTAATACTTGAATTAAAAGTTAAGAGAAGAAGCTATCAAACCGAATTATGCACAATCCTTCAAAGTAACCGGAAATCCATCTTCAAAGACCAATGAAATAACTTGAGGCCAAAGTTTCCAATCCATCACCACTTGAGCAAGGGTAGAGATCTTAAAATCTAAGTCCATACTCCAAAGCTAAGGATAGTAACCATGGTCCGAAATTAAAGTCACCAATCTTTTTAATGTTTAGTCCTTTATTAGTGTTTTGGTATCCAAATGGACAAAATAAAAATCACAAGCAACAATATAAATATAAACAAAAATGATATATGATATAATATGATAAAGCATAATAAAGAGATAAGGAACAAGAAATTGAAATAAAAGGATAAGGTGCGAGAGATTAAATTTAAATGGATTATTATATTCACATTATTATAATATATACAATATAAGTGGTATGATGAACTTAATCAAGCACAACCACGAAAAGAATAAAATCGAGGCAACCGGATCCAAGTGGATCTTAATCCGAATCGGGACAACTTTAGGTCTATGTTAAGCAATCGCCGAGTAATTTACGAAGTAATTACCCTACAAATGAGGCCGGCCACCACTAATTAAAATGGAAAATATTCGTATTAATACATGTTAGAGAAACGATATTATGGATCGTTCTCCGAAAACATGCCACACTAAGAGAAAAAAGAATGGTCTAATCTTAATCGAGATTTTCGTTGAATTTATCGAAGGCAATCTATCACGATCTCAAAGTATGGAGAACGATCCAAATGATCATCCGTCCATAGATTTGAAATAATGAAGATTAAACCTATCGGAAATCAACAATCTACGAATCGGAGATTGTCATCGACCAAAAAGAAAAAGATGAAGAAAAATGGAGCTAAAATCAATCCATAAAAGAAATTAGAATATTTTTTTAAATTCTTTTTCTAAGAATCTCTTTTCTAAACATCTTTTTAAAATACTTTTCTAAAATATAATTTCTAAAATAATTTTCTAAAACATTTTTCCTAAAATCTTTCTAAAGAAATTTCTTATATCAAAATAAGATATATAGCAAATAAAATTTTAAGAACATAAAGAAAACTAAAGAAATAAAAAAAATAAAAAAAAGGAATATAAAATGGAAGGGGAGGGGGACACGCAGGTCAGGTGTGGTGGATATCAGAAACGGATCCAGTAAACTCCACTAAGGCCCAACAACAACTCTTTCTTTAACAAAACAGAAAGCAAATTAATGAAAAAACAAAAAAAGAAAGAGCAAAGCTCTTCTTCTCCTTCTACGTAAACAGAGAGACGGAAACAGGGGAGGCACTCCTCTTCTCACCTTCAAAATCAGATCAACCGAAGCGCTTCTTCTTCCTTCTCTTACGCGATTCCTCTTCTCTCTCCTTTTTCGAATTTCTCTTATTATTCTTCTTTTCGGATTTTGCTTTTGAATCAAGTAGATTTAGGGATTTTAAGAAGTTAATTGAAGGAATAGAAATTGAAGGTTGAAGGGAGGACGAAACGAGGTGAGAATTTTGAAGCTAGGGATGGATTTGGGAACGGATTTGGAAGGCTTTTTGAAGCTTCTTTTGAAAGAGGTGAAGATGATTGAGGTTGGATTTTGGCAGAATGTTTTTGGCTCTTGAAGCTTGATTTGGAGGGAGTGAAGGGTTCTTTAAATAGAATAAATTGGTGAGTTTTTGAGATGAAATGGAGGTGCCGTTTTGAATTGATTTCAATTGCGTTTTGGCTCACGCAGTTCTCGTGCTTGCTTTGCTTCTGTTTTCGTTTTTCATTCTGAGTTTTTGCGTTTCATCTGCTTTTGGTGTGCGTTTTGATATGTGGCTTACGTGTTTGTTGGATGAACTTGTGTTTTAATTGCGTGCGGAATCCGTGACTTGGGCTTTGGGTGCGTACGTATGAGGAAGGCTGGGAATTTGGAAATGTTGGGGGCTGCGGCTTGTTTGTTGTTGCTTTATGTTGAGCTGAAGGCTTCAGCTGTTTGTGAGAAGTCTTGCGAGATGGCTGGGCGAAGTGAAGCTGGGTGTATTGCGGGATGCGTGATTTGAAGTTTGGCTTGCTGTGTTGTTCTTTGGCAGGCTTGTACGGCATGACGTATTGAGGGCGTGCGGCTTGCTGCTGTTGTGTTGAAGTGAAAATATGAGGCTGGGCGTGTGGATGCTAAGCTGATAGCTTAAGCTTGGGAAAGTATTTGGGAAATGCTTGGAAGCTCACGCGTGCGGCTTTGTTTTACAACTTGTTATTGAGTGTGAGCCTCACGTGGGGGCTTGGGAGAGCATGTGAAGGCTGCTGGAAAAGGCTATGGGCTTGAAAGTCACGTGGACTGATGTGAAGTGAAGGTGTGGATTGGCTTGAGCTGGGCAGCTTGTGGCATTTTATTATTTATTTCTCAAACTTTGCTATAGGAAACAAAAAGCAATGGGCCTTTTTTTGTATTTTCTTATGACCTGATTTATTTTTTTTGTACAAATGGTATGAAAAATTATAAACTTAGGTATATGATAAATGGGCTTAAAAAATGATAATGGGTCTTATCTTTTTTTTTTTGATAATTTTTGTAGAGAATTTTGGTAATGTAGAATGAGATAACAATAAAAAATATATGAATTAAAAAAATAGAAATGTGTAATGAAATTGGATAAGAAATAATAAAAATGGTTAATGAATACGGATAATCGAAGGAAGAAAAAAAAGAATGGAAAAATGGTTATTGAAAAGGGAATGGTTCAAACGGAAATGGATAATGGATGTATGGATAATCTGGTTTTAAGCCCACAACCAACTCATGATTTTTCACAAGCCTCTGATAAAAAATGAACACAGCCCTCACTAAACCACTGAACAGCTGAATAATTCACAACTTGCCATTCAAGCCACAACCATTTACTTCTAAACCTCTGAACATTTTCAAATACTTCTGAATCGATCTCTTGGAAAATAAATCCACAGATGATCTGATGACCACTCAATCAAGCCAATCTGGATCGCACTTCTCACAAACCACAGCTCAATAAACCAGAGAATTTCCGCAATCACCACAACTTATCATTGAATACGCATCGCCTGAGAAATAAACCACTGGCACACATAATTTGCAGTCAAAACAATCTTTGATAGTTTGACCAAATTAGGTCAAACGTCCATCTGTCCTGAATCGTGACTGAACCAACGCTTCTGAATTGAAATTAACTGTCTTATCTTCACAAACCTGCAACACAGAGAAGAAGAAGAACACTGCAACATATTTTTTGGTATTTTGGTTAGAAGTCAGTAAATATAAACAAATATAAAGAAGTAAAAACAATGGTGATCCCCTGCGAAGCATATACCCTATATCCGAGTAGCAACTCAAAATCCAGTGCGATCTTGTTTGTATGCAAAATGCAGATGATATGCAAAGAAATCTTAGGGCAAAAATTAGGGTGTTACAGTAGGTATTGGGTTCTTCAGGAGAAACAAATGGATGGCATTCCTGCTGACAAATTTGGGCTCATCTGCAAACAATATAGCCCCATATATGCTGAGGGCTAACAGTGCACAGACTGCCCTCCATTCTCCCAATGAAGCCTTCAAGATAGCTTGAGAAATCAAAAAGTCCAAGTGAAAACCAGGGATCCCAGCCTTTGTTGTCATACTTTTCTCAATCAGGGCAGGCTCCAAGTACAGTGCCTTTGCTATCTCTTCATTCTTGGGAGAAGTCATTTCTGGGTTGAAGGGGATTCCACCTCTGACAGGCACTCCAATCAACAAAGAAAATTCTTCCAGTAGAGGCCCTAACTGGAAGTCTGGAAAGGTGAAACATCTCAAAGGAGGGTCATAGAACTGTAAGCATGTGTGGATCATGCTCCTCTAGGAGGGGTCAAAGTCCATAACCATATCCAAGATACCTCCATAGTGTTCTCTGAATAGTGGGATATGGCCAGGTGTGATGAGTGACTGGACTTGCCTGATACCAGTCAACACAGGCTCAAAAAAGTGGTAGGATATGTTGCTCTTCCTGCGAGTAGTCATGAGTGCTGCTGAAGAAAACTGAAGATAAGTGCTGATGAAGAAGCTGAAGATGAGTGCTGATGAAGATCACAGACTAAGACTGGAGATAGACTGATGGTGGTGAGGGTGGAGATATCTGAAGCAGATAACTGATGAAGACAGCTGAAGCAGTGGTCTATGCAGATGAAGGGGTCAAAACCAAAACCAAGATACAATGAAATGGATACCCTGAAAAGAAAATAAACAAATGTTAAATGATGCAATGATGAATATGCAAATGTTATGCAAGGGTTTGTGACCAAGCTGGATCTGACTATCTGTCTTGATATAAGGCCCATGTATGTTCAAAAAGTCCAGATGGAGGTTTAAGAATCCAGTAACCAGGGTGGGGGACTCAAATAAAGAGTCACATGTCCAGGGTTAATCACAAGAACTGTCCAAAGTGGAGTGTTCTTAAACAATACAGTAACAGGGTATGATGTAGCCAAGGGTTCCTGCAAGCCTGTAAACAACCCAACCCCCTCACATGTAGTGTTCTAGAACAAGGATCCTCAGACTTGGATCAGTTATGAGAAGTGTAAACACTTCTAACCCGGAGGTACAGTGTTTACAATAACCATAAAGGATCCTCCTCTAATTCACCTCAGTTTCTGAAGGTCATAATAAAAGGTCATCCAGACTTAGTAGGCTTCCCAGATAGCCCTAGCACTACAGGAAATCTGTAGCACAAAGTTCTCAAGGAGAAACCCACATCTGAACCGCGTTTCATATTCCCGCACCAGACCGAAATGGAATGGGAAAGAACATGAACCACTCTAGCCTAGGTGTCACTCAAGTCCCAAGCATAGGACCTTAAACTCTCAATGAAACCCCACCCACCAAAGAAAACCAGATCCAGCAATGACAGTATGAAATATGCATAACTGTAAAGAAAGCAATAAATAAAGCTATACATAAAGCAATAAATAAAGCAAAATAAATAAACACAATTAGCACATAATACCCTAGTAAACACAAATCAAACAAGCGCTAGGAGGAACCCACAAAAAGAACCAGAAGCCCTGGTTGCAATATAAGGTTCCCCAGCAGAGTCGCCAAGTTGTTGCTCCCACCAAATGACACCTGGTCAGAAGGGGTACAGACGCGAACGGTCGGCGAAAGAGAAGAAAGAAAAGAGTCGCCAGCTAGGCATTTTTATCCCGAAGGAAAGGTAATGCTGCATAAACCTAAGAAAAGATGGATAAGACGGTCGCAAACCAGAGAAACTGAGAAAGGGGGTTGGTTACAACCTGGGAAGGTATTAGCACCCAGATTGTCCGTCGTACTCGACGGGATCCACGCTTAAAAGATTTGTGTCTTAAAGGGGTAGTGTCAGTGCAATCTGTGTATCAAAGCTGGAAAGAAAGAAAGTGTTAGTGCTGGAAGAAAGTGAAGTGAAATATGTGAAGTGTCAGTGCAAGAACAGGAGTGCAAAGCTCAAGACTATGAGGCTCAAAGAATAATCCTGGAAGAGGGGGGAATATACAAAGACTTTTGTTCGATAACTGTTAAGTTATGCCTACGTATCCTCTCGTGCAATGAGGAAGTCAGAACGCCGTAGTTCGACTCAAAGAGACTGAAGGATAAATTGACTATGAACTGCTTACTTGTCTATGCTCAAGTGTATGACCTGTCTGGCTCAGGTGCAAACTGTCTTGCATTAGACGGAAGAAGCAAGTTCTCGTTTGTGAGTGAATGAGGTGAGAAAAGAATCCCGGAGGAGACGATTATTGTTTGTTTTTGTGTTTTCAGTCTTTTACTGCTTTTTTGGATTTGTCATAAGATAATGAGCTTAAGCCTAAACCAATGGTTAGTAAACTCATCACATTCTCCCTCTGATCAGGGGTAATGAGAATACGTTAAGTATGAAGTAAGCACCCCATACTTAATCACCATGATGTAGGATTAAGATCATTAACCTACTTGCATTTCATTTAGATGTTTTTGGAGTTTTTGTCTAGTGTTAAGTAATGAGTTTAAGCCATAATCAAGGATTTAATGGACCCATTACACCATCCTAATAGAAGGATAATAGATGAGAACATTCAAGCTGAGGAAAGCTCCTCAACTTAATCCATGATTAGGGATTAACCTCATGACAAAACAAAGCCTTTATTAAGTGGATTTTAGTTAATGGTAGGATTAAGAAATGGATTTTATGGTTTGTAATACAACTTGAGGGGGACTTGTCCATTAACACTAGGGTTAGTCCTTCTTAACCAATTAAGGAAGAATTAGAACCCTAATGCAAGGCCCAAGTTACAAGCTTGGTGTCTTAGTGATTATTAAATGGATTGATTAAAGGATTTAAACACATTAAGGGTTTAACACTTAGGATTAAAGTTATACACTCCATCCTAATAGAAGGATACAGGCATAACCCTAATCACAAAGCCTTAAAGCCTTAAGGTCCTTGATTAAGAGATGAGAAGAGAAAACACAAAGATGACACAAAGGAAAAACTAATGGGGGACTAACCAAACCCTAATTGTGATCATGCTTGGGTGTTCCTAGGGTTTATGAGACTTGCAAGAATATCTTCAAGAGAAAAGCCACCAAGGAAGAAACAGATGAAAGGAGGAAAAGCAGAAGAAACAAGACAACTTACTTCACTTAAGAAGGTAAGTTGCTTGAGGAAAGAGAGAGAGAGAGAGAGAGAGAGAGAGAGAGAGAGAGAGAGGAGCATTAATGAGCAAGCTCACTCTAATACACAAGAAAAATTCCGTAAATGATGCATAAGAGGGATGAGAAGAGGTTGTGATAAGTGAAGGCAAATTCACTTCCCAAACACTTACCACCTGAAAAGTTAGCAACAAGAAATGAAATGAAATGAAAATGAGATGAAATGCAAAGATGAAAGCCAAAGCCAGAAGCATATTCATAATGCAAATGATGCTATGAGATGGTACAAAAGCATACCAAGTGTCGCTCCCACTAAATGAAGCCGGGTCAAATAGGGTACAGACGCGAACGGTCGGTGAAAGGAGGAATGAGAACACACAGGAGTGAACTCAAAAGAAAGAAAGAGTCGCCAGCTAGGCATTTTTATCCCGAGGGAAAGGTAATGCTGCATAAACCTAAGAAAAGATATGGATAAGACGGTTGTGAACCAGAGAGACTGAGAAAGGGGGTTGGTTACAACCTGGGAAGGTATTAGCACCCAGATTGTCCGTCGTACTCGACGGGATCCACGCTTAAAAGATTTGTGTTTTAAAGGGGTAGTGTCAGTGTAATTTGTGTGTAAAATAGCTGGAAAAAGATGTACAGGTGTCTGTGTAAAAGAAGTGTAAAGTGTATAAATGATGTGTCAGTGTAAGAACAAAAATGGAATGCTCATGATAATGAGGCTAAAGAATAAGGCTAGAAGGAGGGGAATATACAGAGACTTTTGTTCGATAACTGTTAAGTTATGCCTACGTATCCTCTCGTGCAATGAGGAAGTCAGAACACCGTAGTTCGACCCAAAGAGACTGAAAGATGAATTGACTTGTGAACTGCTTACTTGCCTATGCTCAAGTGTATGATCTGTCTGGCACAGATGCAAACTGTCTTGCATTAGACGGAAGAAGCAAGTTCTCGTTTGTGAGTGAATGAGATGAGAAAAGAATCCCGGAGGAGACGATTATTGTTTGTTTTTGAGTTTTCAGTCTTTTATTGCTTTTGAAAATTTGTCATAAGTTGATGAGCTTAAGCCTAAACCAATGGGTTAGTAAACTCATCACATCTTCCCTCTGATTAGGGGTAATGAGAATACCTTAAGTGTGAAGTCAGCATCTCACACTTAATCACCATGGTATAGGATTAAGGTCATTAACCTACTTGTGATTATTTAGATGTTTTTGTTGTTTTTGTTTAGTGTTGAGTAATGAGGTTAAGCCATAATAAAGGATTAAACAGACTCATTACACCATCCTAATAGAAGGATAATAGATGAGAATGTTTAAGCTGAGGAAGGCTCCTCAACTTAATCCATGATTAGGGATTAAATTCATGACAAAACATGCCTTTGATTAAGTGGATTTTAATTAATGATATGATGATGAAGTGAATTTTAGGGTTTGTAAGACAACTTGAAGGGGACTTGTCCATTAACACTAGGGTTAGTCCTTCTTAACCAATTAAGGAAGAATTAGAACCCTAATGCAAGGCCCAAGTTACAAGCTTGATGTCTTGATGATTATTAAGTGAATTGATTAAAGGAGTTAAACACATTAAGGGTTTAACACTTAGGATTAAAGTTATACACTCCATCCTAATAGAAGGATGTAGGCATAAGCTTAATCACAAAGCCTTAAAACCTTTAAGGTTTAGTCCCTGATTATGAGGTGAGAAGAGAAGACTCAAAGAGACACCAAGGTAAGAAACTAAGTGGGGGACTAGTCAATATTCACATGCTCGGATGGTCCTAAGTTAGTGTGGTCTACTATCCTAAAGGAGGAGAAGAAATAATAAGAGAAAGGAGAAGCTCCATGGTGGCCTAAGCACACCTCCAGTCGAGAAAGAAGGAGAGAAGATGAGGAAGAAGAATAAGATAAGAAGAAGAATGCAATGGAGATGAACAATGAATAAGATAAGGAGATGAGAATGCGAAATGGAGATAAGATGAATAATGAACAAACAGAGCCTACACCAGTAGGACTTCCAGATGCAACAACATGCAATAAGTAAAACTGGTTCTCAGTGGTACCTAACGGAGAAGGTCCGTTGCCTCTTCAATACGCGCAAGAGATAATCGAGAAATAATATGAAGTCCAAAATGATTTCAACAGTCAGGCACAAGTGTCCATTATCAGGATATCAAACAAAAGTCAAATATAAACTTCCAGCATCCAAACTGAGCAATCAGAGAGAAACAAGGATTAACATTAAAAATCGGTTTGTGAAATGTCAAGGCCTAAATGCAACAAGATCACAAGAAAGAATTAATCATAAGGTCATCGTCAAGCTACATCCGCCATCATTGAAATTGGACAATGAACCTACAAAATATCAAGCGCAAACTAGAACCAAGATTAAACACAAATTCTAATAAACCAAATTAAATCAAAATCATAATTAAAGTCAAAAGATAAATTAGAATTAATAAACAAAATTAACTAAACAAAAATATAATAAAATTCTAAAATTAACTTAAACAAAAATATAATAAAATTCTAAAATTAACTTAAACAAAATTAAGAAACTAAATTAATCAAGGTTATATTAACATAAATAACAGAATTTAAACAAAAAAAACTAATAAAATTCTAGATTAATAAAAATCTAACAAACAAACATTATAATTGAAAATGTTAAGAGAAAAATAACAAAATATGAGGGGGGGTCATGGCTGGACAATGGTGTGGATATAAAAACAGACGCGGGCCGAATGGCCTAAAGCCCACCGATCAACAACCTAATAATAATAGAAGCAAAAAGAAAGAAAGAAAGAATAACAAATAAACAAAACAATTTTATCAGTCAGAACAAAATTCAACTCCAACGCAAACACGGTTAAACAACAAACACCACCAAAAGCCTCTTTCTCCATCAAGAACCGTCACCACTGCCTTTGCAAAGAACGCGAATCGCCGCCTAAACAACCACTCGCGGCTCTCTGTTGAAGGTATTTCTCCGGAAGCACAATCATTACCGCGCAGGAATGGCTCTCTCTCTTCGTTCAAAATCGCATCCGACGATCTTCTTCTCCCTCGCGAGCCGCCGCTAAAGCAAAAGATGCGTTGCTCCTCAAGATCGTCGGTGTAGAAACGGAAACGGCCCTCTCCTTCATCCAAAATCCGCCGTCGCCGGTGTTCACGCGGTTAACTCCTTTTTCCGATTCAAATCGCGGTAACCCTTTCTCTTCTTCGGTGAGCTTCAGTTTCGATTTCGCTCTCTTTCTTCTATTTCTGTTTTTTGTGATGGTTATTGTTGTGATGGTTGTGAGACAGATTCGGTGGTGATTTGAAGATGAGACGGAGGTTTGGTTGTGAAGCGGAAAAATGTGTTGGTGTGGTGGTGATGAAGTTGCGGCTTGATGTGGTTCCTTTTATGTGTTGCTGTTGGAAGCTTATTGAAGATGTTGATGAGGTTTGTCGGTTGTTGTTTGCGAAACAGGGGCGGCGAGTTGAAGGAGAGGTGGTTGAAGTTTTGTTGTGGGGCCTGCCAGTTTTAAATGGAGACAAGTGATGGCATATGCAATATGGAATACGTGAGAAAAATTGGTTAAGAATCAAGTGGGACTTGGGTGTTGGTAATGTGGCATTTTGAATTGTATAAAATAAAATGGTTAAGGAAAAAAATAAATGTGAATAATGGTTATATAAATGGATAATAAGAATAATAATGGATATTTGGATAATAAAATGTGATTTATAAAATGAAATGGATTAAAGAAAAAAATAAAATAGTGAATGGATAAAAAATCGAAAAAAGGGGTTATAGTTAAAACGAATATTGAAAATAATGGTTTTATATAGATAAATGGATGTGAATAAATAGGGTAAGGAAATGGTTTTAAATAAAAATGGATAAAAAAAAGAAAATGGTTTATGGAATTTAAGTGATAAATACAATGAATGTGGACGAGAATTAGGCTAGAAAAAATGGAAGCAGATAGATATTTGAAATCGAGTTGGAAACTGAATGTTGAGAAGTCCACATGTCCAAACTCAAACTTGCACTTTTTCACCAACCACTAAATAAATGAACACAATTATCACCAGACAACTCGCAACTGAAATGAATAACTCTCTGAATTAATCATCCTCTGACAAAATAATTCTTGGATCACTTTGAATAATCTGAACTAACCTCTTAAAAATAAATTCACAGAAGAAGCATAGAATAACTGACAGTCTAATTTCCTGAACCAAACTTCTCATGAATCACAACTTGATAATTTGATAAATTCAGCACACAACACAACTTGACTTGAACATGCACTGTTCGAGAAATCAACCACTGAATTGATAACGGCCCAGATGCATAGCAAATAGTCCTTTCAGACGTGAAATCCTTGACTACCGCTAAACCAGGGAAATAAACCCTAATTTAGTGACAGAAACAATAAGAGAATGATACCAATGAAGCGGCATAGCCAAGACCTTGAATTCTTCTGATAACCGCAAATAAAACGCGAGACCCTAGTCCTGATGAAAATTGATCCCATACCTCAGAAGCTTATGCAAATGATATGAATTCTAAATGTTAATGACCAAATGGAAATGCAAATGAGATGCAAATGAAAGACAGGCGAAGAAAGAAAATCAGAGGGCAAATTTGGGGTGTTTGCAGCTGCCCCTATTCAAACATGAGTTAGATGTGCAGGATGTAAGCAACGGCTTAACAGGCAAACAAGATAACTTGTGGTTGAATACCAAAGACAGTCCAAAATTTGCACTCACAGAATGAATAAGAAAAGGGATATAGATTGTAAAAGAAAATAAAGTATATTATAAAGTGTGGGCGACGGAGGACGACCGTCGAGCAGAGGACGACTGCTGGGTAAAGAGCAATGACGGGGACGGCCGACATGCTGGAAAAGGTGCGGGAAATAAAGCAATGACGGGTACGGCCGACATGCTGGGGATAAAAGGGATTATGATGGGGACGACCATCAAGATAAAGTTGTAAGATTCTCTGGGGATTAATGAAAAATGATGGGGACGGCCATCAAGTTCATAAAGTAATGTAAACAACGATGGGGACGGCCATCGGGCTTAACTGATGAAGGACGATCATCAGGAAAAGGAAAAGGGACCACGACGGGGACGGCCATCGGGTTAAAGAATGAATGAAATAAACAGATGATGAGGTACGGTCATCAACGGTGAAGGACGATCACCTAGCAGGGGACGGCTGCTCTATTGGGGATAAGATGAGGGACGGTCATCTAAGGTGAAGGACGATCACCTGGCAGGGTACGGCTGCCGAAAATATCGCGACATAGGACAAATGTCGGATAAAAGGTCAACGATGGGGACGACCATCGGACGAGCATGATGAAGGACGATCATCAAGAGGTGGAGGACGACCACCTAGCAGGGGACGGCTGCTCTGTTGGGGATAAGATGACATATGACGAATGTCAGATAAAAAGAAAATTCGCTTTGCTGGCGATCTACTGGGGAATAGTAAACACGGACGAGTGTTTATATCCAAGAAACAAAAGGTATAAGTGTTTAGGCGTTGTGTATAGATTAAAGATGCGGACGAGCATCCTTAAGACTATGATACAGACGAGTATCAGGTAGAAACAAAACTGACGCGTGTTCAGAGATGATGATACGGACGAGTATCAACTGGTTAACAAAGAACACGGATGAGTGTTGAATCTGCAGGGACTCTTCTGGGGAATAGTAGACACAGACGAGTATCTATATTCAAGAAGACATGAGTGTTTGACACGGTGTATGGATTAAAGATGCGGACGAGCATCCTTAAGACCATGATACGGACGAGTATCAAGTAGAAACAAACGCTTGACGCATGTTCTGAGATGATGGTACGAACGAGTACCAACTGGTTAACAAAGAACAAGGACTAGTGTCGAATCTGTGGGGATATAAATGGTATATACAAGATACGGACGAGTATCTGTATAAGTAAGTATGAGTAGTAAGTATGAGTGATGTATAGATGAGTATTCAAACTGCTGGGGAGAGCGACACAGACGAGTGTCAAAAGGAGAAGGGTATAGTATAAACAAATATCTGGTATACAAAGTGTTTAGGTTACTGTGCTGGGGAAGGTGACACGGACGAGTGTCAAGAAAGTTATATATATACAAGTATCTGTGAGTGCAAAGGGGACGCTTTGGCTTTATGCTGGGGATATGACACGGACGGGTGCCACAAGGAGTATATACTGATGTTTGTGAATGTGAGGCAACTGTTTTAGCTTTAACTCTCCGCTGGGGAATTTGGGAAGCATTCTGTATACTGCTGACGGGTTGAAAGCTTTTAACTCTGATGGGAACGAAGTGTTGGCAACCTGATGCTTGTTGGAGAGGTTTTCACTGGAGGAAAGACGACTCTGCGTGAGGTATACTTCGTTTAACTGCTTTGAACATCTGCTGAGGATCTGATCATCCTGCTCTGACTCCACTGGGGAGAATTTCTTCTTGCTCTGCTGGGGAAATCCCTTGGAAATGAGAATCCCGATGACTCTATGGGAAAAGATCATCTTTAGACTTGGCTAGGGAAGATGCTTCGCCAGATAACTCTTGTTGGGACCCTTGCTGGAGAGAGAGAGCTCTGACAATTCTAACTTTGTGGGGAAACAAGGCCTTCAGCTTCCTGTTGGGAAAACTTCACTGTGGACAGATAAGTCCGCTTGGGGATGAGAACGATTCAGTTAGCCTTGAAATTCTGTTGGGGTTATCATCTGTTCCAACTCAGCTGGGGATGTGTCAACCCTCTGGCATGGTTGAGAAAAGATTTGACAATGCTCTGCTGAGGAGAGACTTTGTTGGAGAATTAGAGATCGAAATAAGCCAAATTAAGCCCCATGTATAGCATGACGACTGTGCTGGGAAGATGTGCCAATGAAAATTGGCTTTGACTGAATGCGAATAACCAACTCCTCATGAGGGAATCTTGTCGGCTGAAAGAGGATCTTTATGCCCGGGGAAGAAATAAACTTCCAACGCCCTGCTGGTAAAATAAATACCAAACATTCCCTGAGAATTAACACAGTGCTTCAAACTTCTGAGCTCAACAAAAGCATTACTGATCATCCTGAGTGAACTATTATTCCCTTAACTCCTCAATTATACCATACTGCATCATCCATAAAAAGATCGTCTTCAGAGGATTTTACAGAAGACTTGGCATCCAGAATTGCCCTAGTATCTTCAAACTCTCGCAGAAATTCAACAAGTCTTGAGATAACTGCCCCAGATTACGTCTTGAAACGATTCTTGCCCCACATCAGAGCTAAAACAGAAACCATGCGGTATGAAGATGCAATGCAAATGATGCACAATGCAGACGTATGCTCATAACCAAAGATATGAAACAAGGATGGTTGGGCGCTAGGTCCAGGTTGATAGATTTATATTTTTTTGGTTGCCAAGCAATTGGACTTTTGAAGGTGAATTACCAGACGATAACTGGTTTATTGAAATTAGGCCAACAGGCGAGAACTGATGGGAAAAGAATAGGTCGTCAGATGAGAACTGACTCCTTAGGTTCATTGTCAAACGAGAATTGACTCTGAAAAAGAATGACTACCAGACGGGAACTGGCGTCCAAAAGGTTAATAAAAAGGTGACCAGACGAGAACTGGTAAAAGATTCGCCTACCAGACGAGAACTGGTATTTGAAGTTGGTTTGCCAGACGAGAACTGGACTTTGGGTTTGTCTGCCAGACGAGGACTAGACTTTGAAAAGTTTTACCAGACGAGAACTGGACTTTGGATTGATTTGTAAGCTGGGGTTACGGGGCCCTGGGTGTGAGATTGATGTTTGGGGGGTAGGATGCCCAATGCACTTATGATGCGTATGCTCTAGAGATGCGACATGAATAACATATGCAAATAATTTATGCCATGATTATGAAAGGCCAGAAATGTTCCCGAGAATGGGAAAAAAGGTCTTAGTGACAAGGTTTCTGGTTGAGAAGGGTGACAAAGGCGACGGTGGGTAGCATGATTTCCCGACACTCGTCTTGAACTCTGAGATTACTGATACACTTGCTCTGTGTAGCTAAATTTTGCCCCTGTTGGGTAAGTCTCTGAACAGATTGTCACTGAATATCCAATTCTTGGCATGGCGGACTTGGATGTCCTCTCGAGGAGAGTTGCACTTAGTGAGCTCTGGAATTATTCTGCCCCGGTATGAGCGTGAAAGCGACTTGACTCATTCTGACTGAGCATTGGAAGATTTCATCCTTGGACAACAGAAATTTCGGGTGGCCTGCCCCTGTTTGGCAGATTCAGCTCTGATCAACTGACTTTGAATGACGTTCCTCGATCAACTGATGCTTGGGAACTCTCTTTACCCTGACAGATTCCTTGGTCAACAAAACCACTGGATAACATGCCCCTGATTCATAGGCTAGCACGATGCGCTTGATTCCGGTCATCATTGTTGAATAATCAAGTTCCCTCGCGATTGCCTTTTGTAGGAGCTTTCCTGATGACACAGGCTGACTTGCAATTAAAACTGTTCATTTACAAATGGTAATTTTAATGCAGTACACATGCAAGTTTTTGAAAATTTATTTATTTTGATGTTGTGACTGTGTGTGACGAATGGACGATTAGTCCAAACGTAGTGCTGAATTAGCAAACCTTTAGGAGTCAGTTTACGCAACCTTGTCTTAGTATGCTTTCAAAATTGAACATTATTCAATTAGGACTTTCAAGGGTTATAACGTGGTCTGGTTCACGGTTTTTAGAAAGAAGGATTTATGGCTCAAAGTTTATTTGTGCCCACCCATTCTCCTTGATGTTCTCCAGTCCTATGTTCAGCTAATTCGGCCTGAGTGCTCGCCTCTCGAAAGGGTTTTGTAATGATTGAGGAACCAATGACGTTGACAGTTTACGCACCAATGAGGTTTCTTGGAGTAACAGTCGCCCCTTCTGACTTCGTGTCTGGTCACACGACTTTGTTCTCATGGAAGATTCTCTTTCATTTTTTTACTCCCTAACTTTTGCCTGGACTGGTTCTTTTTTTTTTTTTTTTTTGAATTTTTCGATTTTGAAGTCCAGCGGGATGCCCTAACTTTTGCCTAAGTCATATGTTTTCACACATTTTTTCGACTTAGCGGGATTTATTTCTCTTTTTTTTTCTTTGATTTTTGTTAAACAAATCGTGTGACACTGGCTTGTCATGACTTGCTGAAAGGGTTGACTGCATCATTCCTTTGTGGGTGAGGGATAACCATTGTGGTTTCACGTCCCTTGACCTCTTGAGGTGTAATGAATAAAGGTAATGGATCCTCGGATGCACACTCCTTTGGAAATTTGAACGCTCGGTCAAATTAACTGATAACTACCCTGCCCCGGGTTGAATGTGAGGGTTTTTTCGTTCAGAAAAGAAACTCCTGCTTCAAGGCTCAAAGGGGTTGACGAGGGTCTATCTCCCTTATATCTCCGGTGTTTGGGAAATGAAACAATGCCTGTACATCGTCAGCAGGTTCTACTCTGAAAGCATACCTTCAACAGTTATGGGTATTCAGTTGTCATCATCCTCCCTCAAACCTGCTAAACAACAGTGAAATAACTGGGAGGTAAATGGATGCAATTTTTTTCTTTTCGTTTTTGATGCAAGGAAAGAAAAAATGAGCGAATGCGACATAATTGATTCAAAAATGCAAGATCGCTACATTAACATTACCATTCAAAAATAACATTGCTTAAAAGACAAGTAGCTGCTAACAGGAAAGAAACTAAAATGCAAATGATAAAAGGATACAGCGATCACCAACTCTGATGACATACTGTTGTCTGAGCCACTGAAATCAAGATATGCTTCTTCGAAGTCTTTGAACTCAATCAGGCGAGAGGTTGACGCACAACCAAGCTTCCTTCTGGAAAGGAGATGTAGCCCTTGTCGATTAACTGTTGGACCTTGGCTTGAAAAGCTTTGCAATCTTCAGTTGAATGCCCCATTGATCCACCATGATACCCACACTTCTTATGAGAATTATACTCTGGAGGGTACGGCTCTGACAACGGCTTGAGAGGCTTAGGAACCACCAAAGAGCTCTGAATTAGATGTGGCATGAGTTCACTGTATGCCACGGGGACTGGATGAAGAGGAGCAATCCTTCTTTCCAGATTGTTATGAGGCCTAGGCTGGCTCTGAAGTTGATTTTGAGGTCTTCGACCATGAGATTGCAGATTTGGACGAGGAGGAGCCCAGGGCTTCTGATATGGTGTTCTAAACATTGCCGAATGCCCATAAGAGTAACCAGACACAGGAAAAGATGATCTCTGAGAAGATGTTGTTCTAGAATATTCGATATTTGCCATGACTGCACTGACGTCATTCCATTCTTCCTCTTGGGAGCTAACAACAGACTCACCTTCACTAGCTGGGATATTCGAAAAGTCCTGGATCTTTCCACTTTTGAGCAGGCTCTCAATGCGCACTCCAACTATCATCAAATCAGAGAAGCTTGTCATCCCAATGCTACTCATTCTTTCCAAGTATGGACCCTGCAAGGTGCCCACGAACAGGTCAATTAATTCTCTGTCTGAAAGTGGTGGTTGCACTTGGGCTGCCAATTCTCTCCACCGCTGTGCATATTCTCTGAAAGATTCACCACTCCTCTGGGATAGGCTCTGCAAGTGCGTGCGATTGGGCGCCACGTCCATATTATACTGGTATTGCTTTACGAAAGCTCTGGATAAATCATTCCAAGATCAGATATGACTGCTTTCCAAATCCATGTACCAACTTAAAGATGCCCCACTTAAACTGTCCTGGAAACAGTGAATCATTAACTTATCATTGCAGGCATGAGAAGTCATTTTTCTACAGAACATCACCAAATGACGCTTCGGGCAACTAACACCAGTGTATTTCTCAAACTTCGGAGTTTTGAAATCTGGAGGAATGACAAGACCAGGCACCAAACACAGGGTTAGAGCATCAAAACCGAAGGCATCAGGATCTGCTAAGGCTTTGAGTTGCTCGTCTAACACACGAAACCTTTCAGCATGATCAATAGCTCGTGGATCCTTGGTTTTCACAAGAGGGGTTGCCCCTTGGAAATCTGGCATAGGGAAGGCAAAACTCTGATAATCTGTAAAATCAGAAGAAGATGAAGGTCCACCTCGGGCAACAGATGGTTCAGGTACATTCTGATTCACGATCGGGGTCTGTGCAGGCTGAGCTTGAGCAAGATTGTTCACTTGTGGAAGATCCTCATCAGGAGAAAGACCATACAACGGATTGGTCATTGAAGTGAAACCAGGTAGAAACTCAACATTCTGACGGTTATTCTCTGACATAGCTACTGATGGCTTTCAAACTGACCCTTTACCTCTTGACACTGCTCAATCTTCCTTCAAACACTGTCGTCTTCCAACAATTTACACTTGTTCAAACTGAGTACCGGGAAATCAACTGGCTGGTCATGGACAAAAGAGGAAGGATGAGCTCTCTGGAGGAGGAAAATGCAATGCAGATGCAAATGCAAAATGCAATATGATGATGCAAAAGATGCAAAGACATGGGATCACAACTGGAAACTGCCTGGAATCTGGAATGCCGGACCAAGAATCGAGTGTCTGTAACCACAAGATCTCTGTATAGTAACCCGAAATAGTAACTGAAAACCAGAGGTCAATAACTTCAGGATCATAGTGACCGGATCAAACAATTGTACTGGTAATGAGGGTATGTTGAGGTCAAGGGTTCCTGCAAACCTGTAAACAGCCCAACCCCCTCACAGGTAGTGTTCTAAAACAAAGATCCTCAGACTTGGATCAATTATGAGAAGTGTAAACACTTCTATCCCGGAGGTACAGTGTTTACAATAACCATAAAAAAATCTTCCTCTAATTCTCCTCAGTTTCTGAAGGTCATAAAAAAGGTCATCCAGACTTAGCAAGCTTCCCAGATAGCCCTAGCACTACAGGAAATCTGTAGCACAGAGTTCTCAAGAAGAAATCCATATCTGAACCGTGTTTCATATTCCCGCACCAGACCGAAATGGAATGGGAAAGAACATGAACCACTCTAGCCTAGGTGTCACTCAGGTCCCAGGTATAGGACCTTAACTCTCAATAGAACACCCACCCACCAAAGCAACAAACCAGATCCAGCCAGCATAGTATGACAGTATGATATATGTAAAGCTATAAAGAAAGCAATAAAACAACTGTACATAAAGCAATAAACAAAATAAATATACAAGCACAAATAGCACATAACACCCCAGTAAACACAAATCAAACAAGCGCTAGGAGGAACCCACGAAAAGAACCAGAAGCCCTGGTTGCAGTATAAGGGTCCCCAGTGAAGTCGCCAAGCTGTCGCTCCCACTAAATGAAGCCGGGTCAAATAGGGTACAGACGCGAACGGTCGGCGAAAGGAGGAATGAGAACACACAGGAGTGAACTCAAAAGAAAGAAAGAGTCATCAGCTAGGCATTTTTATCCCGAGGGAAAGGTAATGCTGCATAAACCTAAGAAAAGATATGGATAAGACGGTTGCGAACCAGAGAGACTGAGAAAGGGGGTTGGTTACAACCTGGGAAGGTATTAGCACCCAGATTGTCTGTCGTACTCGACGGGATCCACGCTTAAAAGATTTGTGTTTTAAAGGGGTAGTGTCAGTGTAATTTGTGTGTAAAATAGCTGGAAAAAGATGTACAGGTGTCTGTGTAAAAGAAGTGTAAAGTGTATAAATGATGTGTCAGTGTAAGAAATAAAATGGAATGCTCATGATAATGAGGCTAAAGAATAAGGCTAGAAGGAGGGGGAATATACAGAGACTTTTGTTCGATAACTGTTAAGTTATGCCTACATATCCTCTCGTGCAATGAGGAAGTCAGAACACCGTAGTTCGACCCAAAGAGACTGAAAGATGAATTGACTTGTGAACTGCTTACTTGCCTATGCTCAAGTGTATGATCTGTCTGGCACAGATGCAAACTGTCTTGCATTAGACGGAAGAAGCAAGTTCTCGTTTGTGAGTGAATGAGATGAGAAAAGAATCCCGGAGGAGACGATTATTGTTTGTTTTTGAGTTTTCAGTCTTTTATTGCTTTTGAAAATTTGTCATAAGTTGATGAGCTTAAGCCTAAACCAATGGGTTAGTAAACTCATCACATCTTCCCTCTGATTAGGGGTAATGAGAATACCTTAAGTGTGAAGTCAGCATCTCACACTTAATCACCATGGTATAGGATTAAGGTCATTAACCTACTTGTGATTATTTAGATGTTTTTGTTGTTTTTGTTTAGTGTTGAGTAATGAGGTTAAGCCATAATCAAGGATTAAACAGACTCATTACACCATCCTAATAGAAGGATAATAGATGAGAATGTTTAAGCTGAGGAAGGCTCCTCAACTTAATCCATGATTAGGGATTAAATTCATGACAAAACATGCCTTTGATTAAGTGGATTTTAATTAATGATATGATGATGAAGTGAATTTTAGGGTTTGTAAGACAACTTGAAGGGGACTTGTCCATTAACACTAGGGTTAGTCCTTCTTAACCAATTAAGGAAGAATTAGAACCCTAATGCAAGGCCCAAGTTACAAGCTTGATGTCTTGATGATTATTAAGTGAATTGATTAAAGGAGTTAAACACATTAAGGGTTTAACACTTAGGATTAAAGTTATACACTCCATCCTAATAGAAGGATGTAGGCATAAGCTTAATCACAAAGCCTTAAAACCTTTAAGGTTTAGTCCCTGATTATGAGGTGAGAAGAGAAGACTCAAAGAGACACCAAGGTAAGAAACTAAGTGGGGGACTAGTCAATATTCACATGCTCGGATGGTCCTAAGTTAGTGTGGTCTACTATCCTAAAGGAGGAGAAGAAATAAGAAGAGAAAGGAGAAGCTCCATGGTGGCCTAAGCACACCTCCAGTCGAGAAAGAAGGAGAGAAGATGAGGAAGAAGAATAAGATAAGAAGAAGAATACAATGGAGATGAACAATGAATAAGATAAGGAGATGAGAATGCGAAATGGAGATAAGATGAATAATGAACAAACAGAGCCTACACCAGTAGGACTTCCAGATGCAACAACATGCAATAAGTAAAACTGGTTCTCAGTGGTACCTAACGGAGAAGGTCCGTTGCCTCTTCAATACGCGCAAGAGAAAATCGAGAAATAATATGAAGTCCAAAATGATTTCAACAGTCAGGCACAAGTGTCCATTATCAGGATATTTAAATGTTTATTTTAATTAATTAATTCCCATTAATCAATTAAAATAAACATTTAAATATTTTAAAAATACGAATTTTATGCAAAAAATAAAATAAAAATTGTTTTCAGAATGAGAAAAATATTTTAAGTCATGATGCAAAAAATGAAATTTTTTAGAAGTGTTTTGCTATTTTTAATAAAATGCTAAAGAAAATGCAAATAAAATGAAAATTAAATGAATTTAATGAAAGTCAACTGATCCAGTGGTCCAGATTTGAATGAGAAAGGGAGGGAATTGACCAGCGCGCATCTAGATGGCTGAGATTCAAACTTCACTAATTACACAATTAAGCCCTAATCTGAACCCTAATCACTTTCAGGTGACCGGAACAGTGTTCCGGTCATCTTCTCCGGCTATCCCCTCATGCTATCTCACTCTATACGCAACCCCAAGCCCTTAAACTCTCCAGAAATGATCCCCACCCCATTCTAAACAAGAATCAGCCAACAAACAGAATTTATTTCACATGAACAGAGAGATTCGAATCAAAACGGAAAATTTCACAGAAATTTCAGAAGCTTCATACATGCTTAAAACTGAATCATTTTCAAAACTAAAAGGTGCAGTGTGATTAGTGAAGCATGGAGAACAATCTAAGAACTTAAGAAATCATTTCTGGAAAAAATGTTCTTGATGATACCTGAACTGAAGCTTTCGAAAATGGCACTGGCTGGCTGCTTCTTTGCTTCAAATCAGCTCCAATGATCCTCCTGAAGAGTTTGTGATGCTTGGTTGGAGTTGAAATGGCCTCTAAATGGAGTTGGCAGAAATTCTGTTCAAGCAATGTAAAAATCGTGTTTTTGATTCAGGGTGTTTTAGGGGAAAATGAAGGGTGGGAAATGATCAGCAATGGATATGGAGTTGAATGGTGGAATTTGTTTTGAGGTTTGATGGCTGAGCTATGAGTTTCGAAGGCTTTTGCATAAGAGGGAGTTTTTGTGATTGCTGAGTTCTTGGAGGTTTCAGCTTGTGTTATGTTATGGAATGGCTTGCTTTTGGTACACATAGTAAGCTGTAATAGGTCAGAGGGTGGGTGGTGGCCCATGTTGATTGGTATGGGCAAGTTGCAAAAATGTCAACATGACTTGTACTTGAGGTATGGGCAAGAACACAGCTGGCCCTTGGGCATGTCCATGCGCAACTGACTTCATGGAGGTCCACAAATCCATTCTTGAGGCAATTCAGCAAGAGAGAAGAAAGTTATGGGGTGTTTTGCAAATATGTGATGTTTTGGCCCCTTTAAGAAATCTTGATGTTCAAGGCATGAAACTTGGGATTTCTTTGTGCAATTCTGAATTATAGGTCATGTGTGATGTTTGTGCAATGCTTAGAAGTCAATTAGAAGTCACATTTGGCTTTGGCAAGTGTTTTTGCAAACTTCCCTCTTTGGTGGATAAGTGAAATTTTGTGATTTTTCCCAACTTTGCAAGGCCATAACTTGAGTTCTATGATGAATTAGATCAAGTTCTTGTACTTTTTGGAAAGGGAATGATACAATCTACAACTTTTATGACCAAGAATTTTTCATTTGAAGCCTTTTTGAATCAAAAAGAGGAGGTTGAAAAAGTTTCCCAAAATGGCAATTTTGCATTATAAGTCACTTTCCCAAAATGGCAACTTTGCAAATGGCTTGAAATTCTTCAATTTTGTGAACTTATAACTTCTTCTAAGATCAAATAAAGATCATATACACCCAAAATGATGGAGAAGACCCTTTGGTTGGATGATTGGGGGCCTCAGATGCCCTGATTTTACACTAACTTGCTCAAGAAGTCATCTATTGATCAAATGCCTTCCCCATTGGATTTCTTCATGAAAATTGGTATGCATGATCCTCACACCATATAATGACCAATAGAAACAAGAATGACCAAACAATTTGGAGTTATGGCCTCTGAAACCAAAACCCTAATTTTAGGTCATCTATGTAGTTAAACTTGGCTCTGCTTCCATGCCTTCCTCAGTTCTTGTGATTTTCTGACTTCTTTGATCTTGGGAGGATATAATATGATGCTTGAACATACATGGACCCTCTTGAGATGATTGAAGACCTTTGGAGTGGCTCAGATAGCTCAGGGATTGCTCAAATCATAAACCCTAGATGCAGATGACCTTGAAACCATGCAGTGAAGCAAAAATGCAATATGAGATGATATGATTGAACTTATGCAAATGAAAGGATCACAAGCCATGGTGAAATGAGTGAGGGAAAATTTGGGGTGTTTACAGTGATGAAAGTGTGTATTGATGAAAACATGCTTGTTTATATGTATTTATGCTAGTGTGAATATATATATATATATATATATATATATATATATATATACATTATGATATATATAGATGATGAGAAGTGATTGTGGTGAGAACATGCTTTATGTGTATTTTATATGTTGAGATATATAATTATATGCAATTTTATTATGATAATGTTTCTCACCCTTCTGCTGTTTTATGATGCTCTATGAGGCATTGTAGAGTAGGTTGCTGGAGGTCTTTTTGTGAAGCTTGTCTTCATCTTTTTGGTCGGTCGGCTCTGATATGTAGCATCGGGTAGCTAGGGTTGGCATTAATGCCTTTTGTGATACCTTGTGTATATGTATTTTTGGTGATGAATATGTTTTATGTAAACATGAAATATTTGGTGAATTAAACTTGTGGATATATTTATGATAAGTATATAAGTTTGAATTGTTATGTTTGTTTCCGTTGTTATTTGAATTAAATGAATATGGGTGTAAGGATGAAATCCTTCTTTTGCAAGTTACCCCGTTTTGTTGCATATCTTTATTGAGCAGGTGTTGTATGTTTTAATTTCAAGTATAATGTGGCATGCCCCTTTTATTCCATGTTTCAAATATACTCTGATGAAAATTTTATTATGTGCCTAAATGATTTAACTGTTTATTTTGGGGTATAGAAAGGGGGTGTTACATTAAGTGGTATCAGAGCCAGTGTTCGAGTCAGTTGTGTCTGTCTTGTTGTTGTGATGATTGAACTTTTGTTTAATCTTGTTGTTGTATTTGGGAATGATCAGAATATGGCTGATAGAAATGACAATGTGATGGCTGCTGCTTTGGAAGCAATGACTAGGGCGGTGCAGGGAGCGCCGAATATGAGTGCTAATGATGAGTTCAGGAAGAATCAACCGTCGGTCTTCAAAGGAAGATTTGATCCAGATGGTGCTCAAAATTGGTTAAAGGAGATTGAAAGAATCTTCAGAGTCATGGACTGTGCTGAAGAGTGTAAGGTGAGGCTTGGTTCTCACACGCTGAAGGAAGAAGTTGATGATTGGTGGGTCGGTAGGAGTCAAGCTCTTGAGGAGGAGGATGAAGAGATAACTTGGGAAGTTTTTCGTGCCGAGTTATTGGGGAAGTACTACCCTGAGAGTGTGAAGGGAAAGAAGGAGATGGAATTCCTTGAGCTGAAGCAAGGTAGTATGTCAGTGGTTGACTATACTGCTAAGTTTGTGGAGTTGGTTCAGTTTCATCCTCATTATGCTGCTGCTGCTGCTGAGTTTTCGAAGTGTATTAAGTATGAGAATGGTTTGCGTCCTAGGATTAAGCAAGCTGTGGGATATCAAAGAATTAGAAGGTTTTCATATTTGACGGAATGTTGTAGAATTTTTGAAGAAGATAGCAAAGCTCGTTCTACACATTACAAGAGTTTGAATGAGAGGAAAGGGAAGAAACAAGCTAGAAGTTGACCTTATGTGACACCCGCTGATAAGGGCAAGCATAGGGGAAACTTTGATAAGAGATCTGGTGGAGGGAGTTCTGGTCCCGTTAAGTGTTACAAGTGTGGCGATTTAGGCCATAAGTCTTTTGAGTGTGGGAAGAATATTGTGAAATGTTCAAACTGTGGAGGCCTTGGAAATGCTACTACCGAGTGTAAAAGGAATTTTGTGAAGTGTTTCAATTATGGAGAAGTTGGTCACATTAGTACTAAGTGTACTAAGATGAAGCAAGCTCAGGCGGGCGGAAAGGTGTTTGCATTAGCAGAGAAGGATACTACTAGTGTAGACCATTTGATTAAAGGTACATGCTTTATTAATAGTACGCCTTTAGTTACTATTATTGATACGGGAGTGACTCATTCATTCATTTCTCTTGAGTGCACTAAGCGTTTGAAATTGTTTTTTGACTTCTTGGGGGTGGTGAGATGGTTATTGAGACTCCTGCTTCAGGGTCGGTAACTACTTCCTTGGTGTGTGTAAGTTGTTCTTTGACCATGTATGGTAAAGATTTTGTTATGGATTTAGTTTGTTTACCGTTGGAGGGTTTGGATGTGATCTTGGGTATGAACTGGTTGCAATTTAATCGAGTTCATATAGATTTCTATCATAAGTTAGTAAGATTTCCTTCTTTGAATGATGATAAAGATGAGAGTTTCCTATCCACGAAAGAGTTAAAGAAACTTTTAGTGGACGAAGCTCAATTGTTCGGTTTGTTTGCATCGTTGTCGGTGGAGAGAGAAGTGGAGATCAGTAGGTTTCCAGTGGTGTGTGATTTTCCAGAAGTGTTTCCGGACGATATTAAGGATGTACCGCCGGAAAGAGAAGTTGAGTTTTCTATTGATCTAGTTCCGGGTACTAGACTGATATCAATGGCACTGTATCGTATGTCAGCTTCAGAGTTGGTAGAATTGAAGAAGCAGTTGAATGACTTGTTGGACAAGCGGTTTGTTAGGCCGAGTGTTTCTCCTTGGGATACTCCAATATTGTTGGTAAAGAAGAAGGATGGGAGTATGCTGTTGTGTATTTATTATCGACAGTTGAACAAGGTGACAATTAAGAACAAGTATCCACTACTGAGGATTGATGATTTGATGGACCAATTGGTTGGTGCGCGTGTTTTTAGTAAGATTAATTTGAGATCAGGATATCATCAGATTCGTGTGAAAGAAGAGGATATTCAAAAGACGGCTTTTAGAACACGATATGGTCATTACGAGTATTCTGTGATGCCATTCGGAGTTTCTAATGCGTCGGGTGTGTTTATGGAATACATGAATTGTATTTTTCATGAATAGTTGGATCGTTTTGTGGTTGTGTTCATCGACGAAATTTTGATTTATTCTAAGTCTCAAGAGGAGCATGAAGAACATTTAAGAATTGTGTTACGGATTTTGAAAGAGAAATAATTGTATGTTAAGTTGTCTAAGTGCGAGTTTTGGTTGTCGAAGGTAAGTTTTCTTGGACATGTTATTTCCAATGGTGGTATTAGTGTGGATCCATCCAAGATTGATACGGTAATGCAATGGGAAGTTCCTAGATCGGTTACGGAGATTCGAAGCTTTTTAGGCTTGGCGGGTTATTATCGGAGGTTTATCGAAGGATTTTCAAAGTTGGAACTTCCGTTAATGCAGTTGACTTGTAAGGGAAAGGCTTTCATTTGGGATATTCAGTGTGAAGAAAGTTTCATGGAACTTAAGAGAAGGTTAACAACGACTCTGATCTTGATTTTGCTGAATCCGACATAACCATTTATGGTGTTTTGCGATGCTTCATTGTTTGGGTTAGGTGGTGTTTTGATGCAAGATAGAAAAGTTGTAGCTTATTCTTCAAGACAATTGAGGGTGCATGAAAAGAATTATTCTATGCATGATTTAGAATTAGCGGATGTGGTGTTTGTTTTGAAAATTTGGAGGCATTATCTTTATGGTGTGAGATTTGAAGTTTTTAGTGATCACAAGAGTTTGAAGTATTTATTCGATCAAAAGGAATTGAACATAAGGCAAAGGAGGTGGTTAGAGCTTTTGAAGGATTATGATTTTGGTTTGAATTATCATCTGGGTAAGGCAAATGTGGTGGTCGATGCTTTAAGTCGTAAGTTGTTACATATGTCCGCATTGATGATAAGAGAATGGGAACTTTTGGAGGATTTTAGAGACTTGAGTTTGGTTTGCGAGATGACACCGAGGAGTGTGAGACTTGGTATGCTACATGTTACAAATGATTTTCTTGCAACCGTTTGTGAAAAGAAAAAGTTGGATTTGAAATTTGTCGATTTGATGATGAATGAGAATGAGGATTTCAAGGTTGATAATTTTGGGGTTTTGAGATTTTGTGGTCGGATTTGTATTCCCGATGATATGGAGTTGAAAAAGATGATATTGGAAGAGGGACACCGAAGTAATTTAAGTATTCATCCGGGAGCGAATAAGATGTATCAAGATTTGAAGAAGATCTTTTGGTGGTCCGGATTGAAGAGAGATGTAGCTCATTTTGTGTATGTGTGTTTGACTTGTCAGAAGTCTAAGGTGGAACATCAGAAGCCTAGTGGTTTGATGCAACCGTTAGATATTCCAGAATGGAAATGGGATAGTATATCGATGGATTTTGTTATGGGATTTCCGAATACGCAAAGAGGTCATAATGCTATTTGGGTGATTGTGGATAGGCTTACTAAATCTGCTCACTTTATTTCGATTGATATTAGTTATCCTTTGGAGAAGTTAGCCGAGATTTATGTTTTTGTGATTGTGAAGTTACATGGAGTTCCTAAGAGTATTGTATCGGATAGAGATCCTAGATTTACATCGAGGTTTTGGGAAAGTTTGCAAAAGGCTTTGGGTTCTAAGCTAAGATTGAGTTCGGCTTACCATCCGCAAATGGACGGTCAAATCGAAAGGACAATTCAATCGTTGGAGGATTTGTTGCGTGCTTGTGTGCTAGAACAAGGTGGTATTTGGGATAGTTATTTAGCGTTGATTGAGTTCACCTACAATAATAGTTTTCACTCGAGTATTGGTATGTCACCATTTGAGGCTTTATATGGTCGGAGGTGTCGAACACCTTTGTGTTGCCATGAAACCGGAGAAAGAACGGTAGTTGGACCGGAGATGGTATAACAAACGACAAAAAAAGTGAAGTTTATTCGGGAGAAGATGAGAGCTTCTCAAAGTAGACAAAAGAGTTATCATGACAAGAGAAGGAAGGATCTTGAGTTTCAGGAAGGACACCATGTGTTTTTTAGAGTTACACCAATTACGGGTGTGGGTCGTGCTTTGAAATCAAAGAAGTTAACTTCTTGTTTTATTGGGCCGTATCAGATTACTGCACGAGTTGGTGTTGTGGCTTACCGTGTGGCGTTGCCTCCGAATATTTCGAATTTTCATGATGTGTTCCATGTTTCGCAACTTCGGAAGTATGTTCCGGATCTGTTGTGTGACATGGCATGGTTTTAATGTGTCAAAAACTTGGCATGTTTTGAAAGCTTGAGAGGTTCAAAATGAAAAAGAAAGGATTGGCATTTTTGGAAAAACATACTGAATGAGCCGACTCAAATTCATCAATGAGCCGACTCATCCAATGTTAAATTGATGAAAAAGGCACGGTTCCAAACAGGCTACCTGATGCATCATTTTTGGTCGACTCATGAGTGTGGATGAGTCGACTCAAAACCCTTTATGAGCCGACTCATTCAATTGTAAATTGGTGGCAAACGCACGGGTCCAAACAGGCTGTCTGATGCATTATTTTGGTTGACTCATGTGTAAGGATAAGCCGACTCAAAACCCTTCATGATTCGACTCATCAAGAAGTGTTTTCTTCTCATTTTCCACGGGTCTCATTAGGCTGCCTCTCTGTTGATTTTGGTCGACTCATTTGTAAGTTTGAGCCGGCTCATTTAATAATTTGAGTCGACTCATTACTGTGCTGACTCATTTTTTCATTTATTTTTTCCCTCTCTTATGTTCATTTTCTCTAACCAATATAAATAGCTGCTTAATTTCTTTTGAGAAGTTTGAACAAGGAAAGTGAAAGATATACACATAGCTCTCTTCATCTTCTTCATTCTTGCATCAATCAAACAATTACACACAAAAATATTTGTTTGATCTTGGTGTACGCTTTGAAGATAACGTTCAATCGTGAATCAGAATTTCAGATTGGGTTTAGAGTGTGTGGGTTTTCCTTGGAAAATTTCGAAGGGTTTTATCCTCCAAGATCATTGAAGATTTGGGGGTTTTGCACACATTAACTGTTCGTAGATTCAGCCGAGTGAAGATCAAGTGGATCGTTCTCTCATATCACGGTAGACGGAGGATTGCGAAAGTCTTTGTGGGTTCACAAGTGTGGGAGAAACTCAGTCGTGCTCAAAGTTTGAAGAATCGTGTATTCTTGCAATAAGGGAGCAATTAATCGGAGGCTTTCTCGACACGCGTGGAAGACTTGATTCTACTTTGAATCAAGGGACAAGAAGAAGATTTGACAGCACATTCAACGTGGTTTGGTTTGTTGGTTAATTCATTTCTCTTCTTGTAAAACAATTGCAATTTAATAAAATTGCCCAATTCAATTTTGAATTGGGGGAAGAGTACTTCGAGCGAGGACGACGAAGGAATTGACTCAACAAATTCCTTGTGTTCTTTTCATTTCTCACATTTTACTTTTATTCATATTGATATTGTGTGCTTGAAAATTCTGGTGTATCAAATTAGTGCATTTAAAGTGTTTGATAAATTGCTTCACTCAAAAGTGTTAACTAGAGTGGGTAAAATTCTGCACTAGTTGATACAACAAAATTGCCTTTGGAGAGTGCACTCCAAGTGTTTGATAAAAAGCCCAATCACACAAAATCAATATCTTTGTGCTTGATTTCTTCTACAATCATTGTTAAGAATAGTTTTATCAAGTGTTGAATATTCAAGTGATTCATTTGTAAAATATTAATTCATCTAGTCATCATTTCATTCCAATTGAGTTTTACGCATATCCGATCTCCGGTGACTTCTAATTTGAACTAGACGATTTTCTGGGAAACTTCCGCTATTCTCTTTCAACTTAATTTTGAAAAGCTAAATTTTAAAAAGGGAACTATTCAACACCCCTTCTAGATCCACGCTATCGTCTAACAAGTGGTATAAAGAGCACTGGTTCATCTAGTTCTTCACATACAACTTATTGGAAAATGGACAACGATCCAACAGGGGCGTACAATAGAGCTCCAGTTTTTACCGGAGAAAACTATAGTCACTGGAAAGATTGTATGCGCATCCATATCAACTCTATTGATAGAAAAATTTGGAAATTTATCCAAGAAGGCCCTTTTCAAATAACCATGGCCGGACCGGATAATGTCCAAATTGAAAAACCGGAAGCACAATGGGATGATAATGATGAAAAGAAATATAGCTACGATTGGAAAGCTCGAAACATACTCATAGCTTCCTTGGGAGCTGTAAACACCCTAAATTTTCCCTCACTAAGTTCACACCATGGCTTGTGATCTTTCATATTTTTCATTAGTTTAAGCATACCATCTCACATTGCACTTTTGTAGTTCAAGTTCATCTGCATTTAGGGTTTGTGATCTGAGCAATCCAGGATCCATCTGAGCCACTCAAAAGGTCTTCAATAATTCCAAGAGGGTCCATGTATGTTCAATCATCATATTACATCCCTCAAAGATCAAGGAAGTCAAAAAATCACAAGAACTGGCAAAGCATGGAAGCAGAGCTAGGGTTTCATTGCACAGATGACCTAAAATTAGGGTTTTGGTTTCAGAGGCCATAACTCCAAATTTTTTGGTCATTATTGTTTCTAATGGTCTCAATATGTTATAAGGATCATGTGTACCAAGTTTGATGAAGAAATTCATTGTGGAAGTCATTTGTTCACTGGGTAACCTCTTGAGCAAGTCAGAGCAAAATCAGGGCATCTGAGGCCCCCAACAATGGAACCAAAGTGGATTTTTCATCAAATTGAAGTTATGTGATCTTTATTTGATCATTGAAGTGCTTGGAGTTCACAAAATTGAAGAAAATTGAGCTAAATCAAAAGTTGCCAAAAATGGAAATGACTTGTAATGTAAACTTTCCATTTTGGGAAAGTTTTTCAACCTCCTCTTTCTCAACCAAAAATGCTTCAAATGAAAAATTGTTGGTCATGAAAGTTGTAGATTGGATCATTCCCTTTTCAAAAAGTACAAGAACAAGTTCTAATTCATTATGGAACTCAAGTTATGGCTTGACAAAGTTGACAAAAATCACATAACTTTCAAGAATGCACCAAAGAGGGATTTTTGCAAAACCACTTGCCAAGGCATTTTGTGACTTCAAACACACTTCTAAGCATCATAGTAACATAACACATTGCCTAAAAGTCAGAATTGGCCCAAGAATCATCACATTCCATGTCTTGCACATCAAGAATTTCAAAAGGGGCCAAAACTTCATGAAATTGCAAAATGACATAGAACCTTTCACAAACTTGCTGAATTGCCACAAAATGGATTCTATGGACCTCCTTGATCTCAGCTGCACCAAGACAAGCCACAAAGCCAGCTGCACAAGAGCCCATACCTCAAGTACACAAGTTGGTGACCTTTTGCAAGAAGCCCATACCAATCAGCTGCAGCCACCACCCACTCTCTGGCCTATCACAACTTATTATGTGGATCAAACCCAAGCCATAACACATAACATTGCAGCCTGAAACCTCAGAATCCTCAAGTTCCCAAAATCACTCCATTTTGCAAAAGCTTTCGAAACTCATAGATCACTGACTCAAACTCAAAACTACCTTCACCAATCAACTCAGCATCACTAAAGGACCCTTTCCCACCTTTCAAACAAGCCTCAAACACCCCACAACCAAAACACGATTCTGGTGCAGCAAGGCTTCATTATCTCAAACCAACCCATTTCAGCTTGTTCTAGGCATTACAACATCACTAGGAGGATTATTGGAGACTTTTTGCATCAAAGAGGAGGCTTGAAAGCTCAGAACCAGGAAGCTTCACTTTAGGTAACCTCAAGAACAAATTTTCCAGAAATGAAATTTTAAGTTCTTAGATTGTTCTTTATGCCTTGCTGATGATCCTGATGTATTTAGTTTTGAAAATGATCAAGTATTGAGCATGTATTGAATGTCTGAAATTTCTGTGTTATTTTCCGTTTGCTTTCGATTCTTGATTTTGAGTGAAAATAAATGGATTTTGATGGCTGAATCTTGTTTAGAATTGTTAGAGGAGTGTTTCTGGAGAATTTGGTGAATTTTCTTTGCATATTGAGAGAGATAGGGTGAGGAGGCTGCCGGAGAAGACGACCGGAGCTCTTCTCCGGTGGCCTGAAAGTGATTAGGGCAAAACCTCATTAATTAGCCAAGTTTAAACCTGGACCGTTTGATGTAGGTTTGGCACGTGTTTTAGAGGGCTGAGATCTTTTCATTAAACCCTAATCCTGATTTAATTGAGTTTAATTAATTATTTAATTTAAATTAGCCCAGAGTGAATCTTGTCCATCCATTTGCGCGCTGGTCAAACCAAATCCCTTAAGTTCAAATGTGAACCATCGGATCATCATACTTCTGTTTTAATTCATTTTTAATTCATTTTTTCTCATTTATTTTGCATCATTTGTTAAAAATAGTTAGAAAATCATAAAAATATTTTCCTTTTGTATTTTCATTACAAATATTTTTCTCAACCAGAAAACATTTTTATTTTTATTTTTTGCATTAAAAAATAAATTTTAAAACATTTAAATGTTTATTTTAATTAATTAATGGAAATTAATTAATTAAAATATCATTTAGGTTTCTAAAAATTCCAAAAAAAAATCACATTGCATCTTAGGACATTTAGAAACATTGTCATTCCATTCATACAAATTTCTTTTTGGTTTTGAATCATCTTGACATTATTTCTTGAATTTAGGGTTCATAAAATTCCCATTTTTGAACCCTAACTTCAAGAATTCTTTTCTGCCTAACCATGAATGGTATGACATTGATTCTTTTTTGCATTGTTATTCATTTGACATGTAGTATATAACATATGTTTTTCATAAATTTCTTTTGCATTTTTGATTTGATTTGCATTTTCCCCTTTAGGTGCCTTAAAACCCTAGATAACTTAGAAAAATCATAATTTTCTTTAGGTTAAGAGTTAGGTCTTCTCCTTTGAGGTGTGATATCATATGGGGTTAAGGTTCCTTTGAATGCATTTTAAATTTTTTATCTTGTCATTTGCTTCTGTTTTTGACTTTTGCATCTCATGTTGCATTAAAACCCTAATTTCTCATCTTCATTTGCATACATCTTGCATATACATTCATTCATGAACTTTCCATGACATTTCTTGCATTCACATGACTTCTAAGACATCATAGGACACATTAGAATCATACTTGATCATTTCTTCATCCATTTTCCATGATATACATTCATTTCATTCCATGAACTCTCATGTACTTTCATGCTTCCTACATGCTTCATTTGCATTCTCATCTCTTGTATGATCATTCATAACTCTTGACATGTCTTTGCATTATCTCATAGCATCATTAACATCATGTTTATGCTTCTGGTTTTGGTTTTCATCCTTGCATTTGTTTTATTTTCACTTCATTCCTTCCTTTGTGCTAACTATTTCAGGTGGTAAGTACTTTGAGAAGTGAATTTGCCTTCACTTCTCATTTGTCTCCTCTTTCTTTTTATACATTCATTGCTGCATTTTGCTTTTGCTTTAGAGTGAGCTTTCTCATTCATGTTCTTCATTCACTTTCTTTCTTCAAGTAACTTATCTTCTTAAGTGAAGTAAGTTAACTTGTTTCTTCTGCTTCTCCTTCTTTCATCTGCTTCTTCCTTGGTGGCTATTCTTGAAGATCTCTTGCAAGCCTTACAAACCATAGGAACATCCAAGCATGACAATAATTAGGGTTTTGACTAGTCCCCCTTTAGTTTTACCTTTTTGTTTTCTTTTGTGTCTCTTTTCTCATCTCATAATCAGATACTAAACCTTTAAAGTTTTAAGGCTTTGTGATTAAGGTTATGCCTGCATCCTTCTCTTAGGATGGAGTGTATAACTTTAATCCTAAGTGTTAAACCCTTAATTTGTTTAAACCTCTTAATTAATCCACCTTAATAATCATTAAGACAATAGCTTGTAACTTGGGCCTTAAATTAGGGTTCTAATTCTTCCTTAATTGGTTAAGAAGGACTAACCCTAGTGTTAATGGACAAGTCCCCCTCAAGTTGTCTTAAAAACCATAAAATTCACTTCTTAATCTTACCATTAACTAAAATACACTTTAATAAAGGCTTTTTTTTTGTCATGAGGTTAATCCCTAATCATGGATTAAGTTGAGGTATCTTCCTCAGCTTAAATGTTCTCATCTATTATCCTTCTATTAGGATGGTGTAATGAGTCCATTAAATCCTTGATTATGGCTTAAACTCATTACTTAACAATTAACAAAAACTCCAAAAACATCTAAATAATCACAAGTAGGTTAATGATCTTAATCCTACATCATGGTAATTAAGTTTGAGGTGCTTACTTCATACTTAAGGTATTCTCATTACCCCTAATCAAAGGGAGGATGTGATGAGTTTACTAACCCTTGGTTTAGGCTTAAGCTCATTAACTTATGACAAACACAAAAAAACAATAAAAGATTGAAAACTCCAAAAACAAACAATAATCGTCTCCTTCGGGATTCTTTTCTCATCATCTTCACTCACAAACGAGAACTCGCTTCTTCCGTCTAATGCAAGACAGTTAGCACTTGGGCCAGACAAGTCATACACTTGAGCATAGACAAGTAAGCAGTTCATCATTCAATTTATCTTTCAGTCTCTTTGAGTCGAACTATGGTGTTCTGACTTCCTCATTGCACGAGAGGATACGTAGGCATAACTTAATTGTTATCGAACAAAAGTCTCTGTCTCTTCCCCCCTCTTCTAGCATTATTCTTTTAAGCCTCATTCCTGAGCATTTCACTTCACATCTCTTTTGCACTGACACCTGTACATTCTTTTCCAGCTTTTGCACTGACACCTGTACATTCTTTTCCAGCTTTTGCACACAGATAACACTGACACTACCCCTTTAAACACAAACTTTCAAGCGTGGATCCCGTCGAGTACGACGGACAATCTGGGACCTAATACCTTCCCAGGTTGTAACCAACCCCCTTTCTATGTTTCTCTGGTTCGCGATCGTCTTATCCATCTTTTCTTAGGTTTATGCAGCATTACCTTTCCTTCGGGATAAAAATGCCTAGCTTGCGACTCTATTCATTTCACCGTCATCTTCTCTGACCGTTCGCACTTGTACCGGGATGCAAATCTTTGGGAGCGACAGCTTGGCGACTCTGCTGGGGACCCTTATATTGCAACCAGGGCTTCTGGTTCCTTTTGTGGGTTCCTCCTAGCGCTTGTTTGATTTGTGTTTACGGGTGTTATGTGCTACTTGTGCTTATTTATTTGCTTTGTTTATTGCTTTATGTATAACTTTATTTACTGCTTTCGTCTATATTTTAATGCATTTTCATACTGTCATTATCACTGTGTTGGATCTGGTTTTCCTTGGTAGGTGGGGTTTCATTGAGTGATTAAGGTCATATACCTGGGACTTGAGTGACACCTAGGCTAGAGTGGCTTCATTTTCTTTCCCATTCCATTTCGGTCTGGTGTGGGAATATGAAGCACGATTCAGATATGGGTTTCTTCTTGAGAACTCTGTGCTATAGATTTCCTGTAGTGTTAGGGCTATCTGGGAAGCCTGCTAAGTCTGGATGACCTTTTTATGACCTTCAACATCTGAGGTGAATTATAGGAGGATCTTTTATGGTTATTGTAAACATTGTACCTTCGGGTTAAAAGTGTTTACACTTCTCATAATTGATCCAAGTTTGAGGATCCTTGTTCTAGAACATTACATGTGAGGGGGTTGGGATATTTGCAGGTTTGCAGGAACCCTTGGCCACATCATACCCTGTTACTGTATTGTTTAAGAATTCATCATTTTGGACAGTTCTTGTGGTTAATCCAGGACTTGTGACTCTTTATTTGAGTCCCCCACCTGGTTATGGGATTTCCAAGCCTCCATCCGTACTTTTGAACATACATGGACTTTTACCAAGGCAGATAAACAGATCCAGCTCTTGATCACAAACCCTTTGCATATCATTTGCATACATCATTTTTGCATCATTTAACATTTGCTTATTTGTTTTACAGGGTATCCATCATTTCAACTTTGGTTTGGTTTTGACCCCTTCTGCTGCTTAAGACCTCTGCTTCAGGTATCTTCTTCAGACTGCTTCATTTTTCTTCTCCAGCACCTCCATCAGTCTGCCAAAGACTCACCTCCAGCTTCTCAGTCAGTGATCTTCATCAGCGGTTATTCTCATCTTCTTCATCAGCACTCATGGACACTTCAAGAAAGAGCAACATCACATACCACTTCTTTGAGCCCACCCTGACTAGAATCAGGCAGGTCCAGTCCCTTATCACACCTGATCATATCCCACTATTCAGAGAGCACTATGGGGGCATATTGGACATGGTCATGGATCTAGATGCATCTCTGAGGAGCATGATCCATACATGCTTGTAGTTTTATGACCCTCCACTCAGATGCTTCACCTTTCTTGATTTCCAGTTAGGACCTTTGCTAGAAGAGTTTTCCTTGTTGATAGGAGTTCCTATCAGGAGAGGGATTCCTTTCAATCCAGAGATGACTGTTCCCAGAAATGAAGACATAGCCAGGGCATTGCACTTGGAGCCTGCCCTCATAGAACAGAACATGACAACCAAGGCTGGGGTTCCAGGTCTCCACCTAGACTTTTTTATCTCTCAGGCTACCCTAAAGGCTGCAGTAGGGGAATGGAAGGCTATTTGTGCACTTTTAGCCCTCAGTATATATGGGGTTATCTTGTTTGAAGATGAGCCCAAGTTTGTGAGTAAGAATGCCATCCACCTGTTCTTGCTGAGGAATCCAGTTCCCACATTGCTAGGAGACATCTACTACTCAGTCCATCAAAGGAATGAAAAGCAAAGAGGGAAGTTGGTCAGATGTTGTGCTCCTCTTTATTACTCTTAGCTGCTCAGTGTAACACGGTGGGAGAACTGACTTTAGTTATGTTGCGGATAGCAAGAGTCGCCACCAACTTTTATTTTATCCAAAGGAAAGGGCATAAAAGAACAGGAAAGACCTTAAAAGATTTTTGGGTTCGGGGGTAGGTTATGTAAAGGGAAGGTGTTAGCACCCTTTACATCCATGGTTATCCATGGGCTCTTAGTTACTTAGCTCACTTTAAACTGTTTTGATAAGTGTAGTGTGTGATTGAAAATTTTCTTAAGTACTTTATAATGATCCTTGTGCGGATATATATAAAGACTTTGTTTTGAAAATTGTTTAAAATGTGAAGTGTAATGAAGTAATTTGATGAAAAGTGAGCAAGTACTTAAGAGAAACCTACCCTATGTTTAGATCTTTACTGTTCTTGAATGTTCTTTCAATGGTAAGACTATCCCTATTATTAAGGAATAGATAGTCATTACCTTGGATGTGTTAAGGGACAGGCGTAGGGTCATCGTATGGTCATAGAAAGCAACTTGAGGGATGTCCTTAGCAATTCGTAGGGACTATCATCATTTATTCGAAGGGACAAGATCATTATTCCGTAGGCAACCTCGAAGGGACTTGATCTTTTAAACTGTAGGGACTATGATGATTTATATTTGAAGGGACTTTGCTTAAGCCATCCCTATATTCGAGGGACTTGACCATGTTTAAGGCAACTGAGAGGGGTAACTTAGGAAGTGCAAGATGGCGATCAAAGATCGACTTACGTGTGTGAGTGTTTATATTCAGGTATTTATCTTATTTTAATTATCTAAGTTCAATTTAATTACATATAAGTTATACACACCCTAAGGTTACTAACCATATAGTTAAATATTTACAAAGAAAATAAAGACGGAAAAATAAATCTACAAATTATTACAAGGCTTTGGCAGATACATAATAGTCGGATAAGAATAAATTATAAAGCAAGAATAATAGATATAATAAAATAATAAATAAGCAATAATAATAATAATAATAATAATAATAATAATGAAGCAAAAATAATAAAGCAATATTAACAATAAAGCAATAATAATAATAATGAAGCAAAAATAATAAAGCAATATTAACAATAAAGCAATAATAATAATAATAATAATAATAATAATAATAATAATAATAAAGTAATTATAATAATAATAAAGTTAAAATAAATTAAAGAAATAACAATTAAACATTTAATTAAAAAGAAAAAGTTTAAGTTAGACAAGTTAGATTTTTTAGAAGTTATTAGAATTAGTAAAAAGAAAAAGATTAAGTTTAGAGAAAAACAATTAAAGATTATTAAGAAAACTTTTAATTATTTACATTATATGATTATTACTATTATAGTACAATTAAGAAAATAATATTATTAATATACAAAACATAAAGTAAAAGAATTATTGAAATTAAAATAATATTTACAAATTAAATAAATATCATAGAAAACTATTAAATTATTAAGTTAGTAGGTTATTTATAAATTATATACAATATTTTAGAATCATAATTATTTAATTATAAAAAAAGAGTCAATTAGATTTTATTTACAATTGTATAAAAGAATGACAAAAATTTTAGAAGTTAAAAGAAGAATTAGAAAATTTGATTATTTGATTATTTACTTACAAAATATAATTATGATAAAAATTATATACAAAATACTATTATTATTATAAGAAAATGTTTATTGATTAATTAGTCTTTTTTTTATAATTAATGATCTAAGTCCATATTGATTTTCATTCAGTTCTTGGCACGCGCTAAATTACTAACCACGCAGGGAATAATAAAAATAAATAAAGGCAGAAAAAAAATTCCTACACTATTACATGGCTGAGGCAGTTACATAATTATTTGGCGAAAAGTAAAACTGAAAATATTAGAAGTTAAAACTTAAAATATTACAAGGGCGAAGCAATTACATTGTATGAATAACATAAACATAAGCAAAAATAAAAAATAATAACAGGGTTGTTAAGGTTTGTGAAAATGTTTATGGTTTAAAGGAAATAATACGGTTAAACACGGTTAAAGTTTTAGGTTTGAAATTTAGAGTTTGTGGTGGAATTTTCAAGGTTTAGGAAAAAAAATCAAGGTAGTTAGTTATCTGTACAGATCTAAATATATAACATAAAAGAAAATGGAAAAAACAAAAACGTCGTTGCTAACGCAAAAAATGCGATCATCGCAATTGGATCGGATCAACATAAGTGTCACGCCTCATACACATAAAATGTGCGAACAGCGTATCGACACGATCCGATCTGAACATAATCAAATAATTATTACAAAAATTAGAATTAACAATATTAAAACAAAACTGTAAAAACAAAATAAATAAAAACTTTATATATATATATATATATATATATATATATATATATATATATATATATATATATATATATATATAACGAATATGCAGCCAATTCTATATATGTATACATAAAAACAACGTTTTACATTCTTTGTTACCTGTGATGTATTAACAAAATAAAATATAATAAGAGCAACAAATATATATATTAACAAAAGCAACGTTAGTTAGGATATTAACAAAAGTATAACAAAAGCAACAAATATATATATTAACAAATATATATGTATATATAAAACATATGAATGTTATATGAATATATATATATATATATATATATATATATTACGTACCAATCAAAGTGTGATTGGAAAGTAAAGTTGTTGCAGGAATGTTTTTTTTTTCTCTTTTCCGTCTTTCTTCGGTCTCCTCTTAACAGCAATAACACGTTAGGTATATATAGGGACCAATTAGGGTTAATGTAAATGGGCCTAAATATTTATTTTGGAACCCAATAAAATATTAATATAAATAATTAAATAAAGTTTAATAAAAATAGTTAAAACTAAAATAAAAACTAATTAACCTATTTATTTATTCTAGACCCAATAAAATATTAGTTTAAAAAACAAATAAAGTTTTAATAATTAAATTAGTTAAAATAAAATAAAAAACTAATAATCCTATTTATTTATTCTAGATCCAATAAAATATTAATTTAAAAAACAAATAAAGTTTTAATAATTAAATTAGTTAAAATAAAATAAAAAACTAATAATCCTATTTATTTATTCTAGACCCAATATAAAAATAAATAGACTCAAAAAAATAAAATTTGGGCACCAAAATGCTCGAAAAAATAAAATGAATACGTCAAAATAATCAGCGCGAAATAAATGACTCGGAAAAATACAGCGTTTGGTCGGATTTTGAAATAAAAATTATGACCGTTTAAACTGCTCAGACTGATCAACATATGACCAAAAATAGTCGTAAGAATATTTTTAGCATGTCAAATTAAACCACGTGAACAGCAGATTAATGTTATCGACATTTGCAAACTTAAACTTGACATTTTTTCGTCGACTAATTTTAGGCATAGTTAAAAAGTTAATTTGACCAGTCTGTTTGTAAATTCCGAGAAATTATTCCGGCTAATATTAAGACAGAAAAAAAATGTTATGCTATGACGATGATGCAAATGAATGTGAAACAAAAAAAATTGGTTAGAGTTAAAAAATAGAGGGCAAATTTTGGGGTGCAACAGCTGCCCCTGTTCAATTTTCTGAAACCTGAGGGGTTAGATTGGTATATGTGTCAGTTGTGACCTGGAAGGTTGAAGGGGATTGAACACAAAAGCCCAAAAATTTGCACTCACTGGTGCGTAAAATAACACTGATGATTATTTGTATGTGCTTGAGTGGGCTTGAAGATGCCACTTGAAGGAACTAGAGATGGGCTTAGAGATGCCATTCGGAGAAAAGTTCTTCATATATATTTCTTTGAGAGGAAGGCAATGCCAAATATGAAGATCTAGCCTTTGGGTGGATAAACAACGGTCCCCGGGAAGATAAACGACATCCCAAGATAATGAGATAACCTTTGGGTAGATAAACAACGGCCCAAGGTACCAATATGGCTTTTGAGAAGATAAACGACGTCTCAAGATAGCCCTCGGGAGGATAAACGACGTCCCAAGATAATGAGATAACCTTTGGGTAGATAAACAACGGCCCAAGGTAACAATATGGCTTTTGAGAAGATAAACGACGTCTCAAGATAGCCCTCGGGATGATAAACGACGTCCCAAGATAATGAGATAGCCTTTGGGTGGATAAACAACGGCCCAAGGTAACAATACGGCTTTTGAGAAGATAAACGACGTCTCAAGATAGCCCTCGGGAAGATAAACGACGTCCCAAGATAATGAGATAACCTTTGGGTAGATAAACAACGGCCCAAGGTAACAATATGGATTTTGAGAAGATAAACGACGTCTCAAGATAGCCTTCGGGAAGATAAACGACGTCCCAAGATAATGAGATAGCCTTTGGGTGGATAAACAACGGCCCAAGGTACCAATATGGCTTTTGAGAAGATAAACGACGTCTCAAGATAGCCTTCGGGAAGATAAACGACGTCCCAAGATAATGAGATAACCTTTGGGTAGATGAACAACGGCCCAAGGTAACAAGTTGTTGATGAAGTTTGTCTGCTGGAGAATTAATCTGAAAAACAAGATTAGTTCGATGCAAATATCATGATGTATATAACATTCTGCAAGATAATATTAATTTATGCATTATGTATGCATGTATAGTATAATGCACTTAAGTAATGTATTATGTACTTATGGATATATATGTTATGGTATGATGTAAATGATGTATGTATGCATCATGCAGCTTGAAGCGTCTGGATATCTTCGTATAACAACTGCTGGCCAGGGAAAATAAATCCCGATTTGTAGCTGAATATGAGGAACTCGTTCCCGTCTCGTTTGATAATATAGTACTCATAACCTCCCGTCTTCGTTCGATAGTAAGGTATCTATACTTTCCCGTCTTCGTTCGATAGTAAAGTATCTATACTTTCCCGTCTTCGTTCGTCGTACTCCTATTGAAAGAATAAATTCCCGACTATCCGTCTGAGGATAAAAGAGATGGATATAAATTCCAGGGGAGATGTGACTCGAAGTATTTATGAAGATGGATTTGCCCTACTAGGGGACTTGTAGCTGTCTGGTGGGGATGAACCGGCGAAGCTTCGTTGAATTCCTTCCCTCGTTCGTCCTTGGTAAATACTATTACTGCATTTTCATGCATTTCTGGTAAACATCAATCATATTAAGCATTTTATGCATTTCTGGTAAACATCAATCATATTCAAAAGCATACATACATTCAAACACAACCAATGGACGTTTCGCTTATGTAAATAGGGTAGAAGTAAATCTGGATTCAAAGATGGAATTTTATTTATATCACAAAATGACCTATACATAGGCAAGTTTGTACAAGGAGACAGAAATCCTAGTAAGAGGAATTTGTCGTAAAATATTTACAAAACAGAGAAAATCAGCTATGTGGGAAATAATCCTATTGAGTTTCAATTCTACTATTGCCCTTATCTTCAAGTATCTCATCTTCTGCTGTTGAGACGGAAACGATTGGATTGAGCTTTATCTGTTCGAGCTTGATTAAGTAGCACAACTGGTTGTAGTTACATGGGTGATCCAAACGAGTCATAGTCATACGCTTTAATCCCTAACTTTTGCCTGGATTGCCCTTTCAGGTTTTCAATCCACCGGGATACCCTTTTTTGCCAAAGCCGCCTTTTCAGGTTTTCGACTTGCCGGGTGTACATTTTTTATATATATCCCTAATTTTTGCCCGAACCCTTTTGGTTCGCCGGGATGCCCTTGTTTTTGCCTAGGCCAGTCAACCTAGCGGGTCTCTTTTTATGCGTAGTATTTTTTAACTATGTCTGCGTTTACAGGCTGTGGGAAGTCTTCACCGTCCATAGTAGTAAGTATCATGGAACCTCCTGAGAATACTGTCTTGACTACAAAAGGTCCTTCATATGTAGGGGTCCATTTTCCCCTAGGATCACCCTGTGGTAATATGATACGCTTGATTACCAAGTCACCGGCCTGATATACCTTTGGCTTAACCTTCTTATTAAAAGCTTTGATCATTCGTTTCTGGTACATCTGGCCATGACAAACTGCTGCTAACCTCTTCTCATCAATCAAATTTATCTGGTCAAGTCGAGTCTGAATCCATTCATCTTCATCCAAGCCTGCATCCTTCATAATTCTTAAGGAGGGAATCTGAAATTCAATGGGCAGAACTGCTTCCATACCATATACAAAGGAGAATGGGGTTGCCCCTGTTGAAGTGCGTATTGTAGTACGATAACCATGAAGAGCAAATGGTAACATCTCATTCCAATCCTTGTAAGTAACAGTCATCTTCTGTATAATCTTCTTAATGTTCTTATTAGCAGCTTCAACTGCCTCATTCATCTTCGGATGATACGGAGAAGAGTTGTGATGCTTAATCTTGAATTGCGTACAGAGATCAGTAATCATAGTGTTGTTCAGATTAGAGCCATTGTCAGTAATAATCCTTTCAGGGATGCCATACCTACATATGAGATTATTCTTAATGAATCGAGCCACCACATTCTTAGTAACAGATGCAAATGAAGCTGCCTCCACCCACTTTGTAAAGTAATCAATAGCAACCAGGATGAAACGATGCGCATTAGAAGCAGTAGGCTTGATCTCACCAATCATATCAATGCCCCACATGGCAAAAGGCCAAGGAGCAGTCAACACATTCAATGGTGATGGAGGTATATGTACTTTGTCAGCATAGATTTGACACTTGTGACATGTTCTGGAATGTTGGTAGCAGTCAGCTTCCATGGTAGACCAATAGTAACCTGCTCTCAATATCTTCTTTGCCATGGTGTGACCACTAGAATGAGTGCCAAAGATCCCATCATGCATGTCCTCTATAATCTCAGTTGCTTCCTTCTTATCCACACAACGAAGCAAAGTGGAATCATGATTGCGTTTGTACAAAATCCCATTACTCAAAAAGAACTTAGCAGAAAACCTCCTCAGAAACATCCTATCTTTGACAGATGCCCCTTCAGGGAACTCCTGGGCTTCAAGATATCTTTTTACTTCATAAAACCAAGGTTTCTCCTCTGCTTCTTCAGCTTCAATCTCATTGCAATATGCAGGCTTCTCAAATCTATCAATAGTAATCTTGGGAGCTTCATCATCACAGCTAATCTCAAACATGGATGCCATGGTGGCTAATGCATCTGCCAACTGATTTTCTCGTCGTGGAATATGTCCAAAGGTAATATCTTGGAAATGTGGGATTAAAGACAACACATGCTCTCTGTATGGAATGAGATTGTCATGCTTGGTATCCCAATCTCCTTTGATCTGACTCACTACCAGGGCTGAATCTCCATACACGTCAAGGAACTGAATCTTCATATCAATGGCAGCTTTGATACCCAGGATACATGCCTCGTACTCAGCCATATTATTAGTACAATAGAAACAAAGTCTGGCAGTAATCGGGGTATGACAACCTTCAGGGGAACTGATTACAACACCAACACCATTACCAAGTGCATTAGAAGCTCCATCAAAAACCATAGTCCATCGGGATCCTTGTTCAGGTCCGTCATATTGTCCAGGTTCTTTGGTAATAATCATAAAGTCTTCATCAGGGAACTCAAAACTCATTGACTGATAATCATCCACTGCTTGATGAGCCAAATGATCAGCCACAACACTTCCTTTAATGGCCTTCTGAGTAGTATACTGTATATCATATTCTGTTAAGATCATCTGCCATCTTGCTATTCGTCCGGAGAGAGCAGGTTTCTCGAATATGTACTTGGTTGGATCCATCTTTGAAATCAATAAGGTAGTATGAGTCAACATATACTGTCTTAGTCGGCGAGCAGCCCATGCCAAAGCGCAACAATTTTTCTCGAGCAGTGAGTATCTTGTTTCACAGTCGGTAAACTTTTTGCTAAGGTAGTATATTGCCTGCTCTTTTCGACCAGACTCGTCATGTTGCCCCAACACACACCCCATTGAGTTGTCTAACACTGTTAAGTACATAATCAAGGGTCTTCCATCAATTGGTGGCATCAAAATTGGAGGTTCTAGAAGATATCTCTTGATTTCATCAAATGTTTTCTGGCACTCATCATTCCATTCCATTACCTGATCTTTCTTCAACAACTTGAAAATTGGCTCACAGGTAGCAGTCAATTGGGAAATAAATCTTGCAATGTAATTCAATCGTCCCAAGAAACCTCTAAATTCCTTCTCAGTACGGGGAGCTGGCATCTCTTGTATAGCTTTCACTTTTTCAGGATCTACTTCAATACCTTTTCCACTGACAATGAACCCAAGGAGTTTACCAGACCTAACTCCAAAAGTACACTTGTTTGGGTTCAATCTCAACTTGTATTTCTTCAACCTCTCAAACAACTTATGCAGATGATCAAGATGTTGCTCTTCATTCTGGGACCTGGCTATCATATCATCCACATATACCTCTATCTCATGATGAATCATATCGTGAAACAAAGCCACCATAGCACGCTGATATGTTGCCCCTGCATTCTTCAAACCAAATGGCATTACTTTATAACAAAAAGTGCCCCACTGTGTAATAAATGTAGTCTTCTCCATATCTTCAGGTGCCATCTTGATTTGATTGTAACTAGAGAAACCATCCATGAACGAGAATACTTTATGTTGAGCAGTGTTGTCTACCAGAACATCAATATGAGGAAGTCGAAAGTCATCTTTGGGGCTGGCCTTGTTCAAATCCCTGTAATCTACACACATACGTACCTTACCATCATTCTTAGGTACTGGTACCACATTTGCAACCCATTGAGGATAAGAAGTCACAGCTAAGAACCCTGCATCAAACGGTTTCATCACTTCTGCTTTAATCTTCTCTGACATTTCAGGACGCATGCGACGAACCTTCTGCTTCTTTGGACGTCAGTCTTCTTTTACTGGTAAACGGTGAATCATAATGTCTGTATCCAACCCTGGCATATCTTCATAGGACCAAGCAAAGATCTCCACATAATCATGTAACATCTGAACCAATCTGCTCTTGACACCATCCTCTAATTCAGCCCCTATCTTGACTTCTTTCCTGTTTTCTTCAGTTCCCAGATTCACAACTTCGATTGGCTTTTCATGTGGCTGTATAGCTTTCTCTTCTTGTTGTAACAACCTAGAAAGCTCTACAGGTACTTCACAATCGTCCTCATTTCCATCTTCAGCTCGATAGATCGGATTCTCGAAATTATAATTGGCAATAGTAGAACTGTTATCAACAGGATCCAGAGTGGATGAGGATCTGCATTTTAGTGATGTGGGTGTGTGTAAGAAAACATAGCTGATAAAACAAACATAAAAGAAAAGAAAGACAAGGAACACAATATTTACGAAAACGAAACGTCCACTGATTTTTATTGAATGAAGTATGCAAATGAAATGACATCCCGAAACAAGCATACCATTGTGCCCCGGGTAAGGCACAAGGCTTTAAGAGTTTAATTGTTCAAAAATTACAAACTTTAAAAGTAACAACACAGTAATAGTATTTACTCCTGACTAAAGGAGATAGGGATAACATCTTCAGCTTTCCAATTATTGAGCCCATCACCCACAGTAGGAAAAATCCAAGCATCCAAGTTGTAATCTTCATCATAGTCACCCACAGCATTGATCTGATCCTTCATGATCCCCTGATTGGTGATACGAACAGCACGAGCACGACGAACAGCCTTCTGGGATTCTGCAGTGAAACCCAAACCAAATTTGTCAGACTTGTAAGGAATGTCAGGAAGCTGACCCCAAATAGTACAACCACCTTCATCCACCACAGCTCTAGCATCTTTAAGGGAGGCCATTGTAGGAGGTACTCTGGTGACCGCAGGAACTTTCTTGACAATAGGAGGAGCTTCATAATCATTAACAACCCAAGGAACTACTTCAAACGTCTGGCATGGAGTTTCAACATATTCACCTTCCACTTCAAGATATTTAAATGTGTTCACATGGCTAATTATATATCCTTCCTCTCCGTAAATAGTGACAACTTTTCCTTCTACTGGGTATCTCAGCTTCTGATGTAAAGTAGAAGTTACAGCACTTGCCCCATGGATCCAGGGACGCCCAAGCAGACAAGAATATGAAGGACGGATATCCATTACATAAAAAGTAGCATTGAAGACCTGAGAACCTACTTTTATTGGGAGGTCAATTTCTCCATGCACCACTCTTCTTGAACCATCAAAAGCCTTCACCACTACATTACTGGGCCTCAACACAGCATCTTCAGGACTAAGCTTATTCAGAACTTCCTTGGGCAACACATTCAGCGAAGAACCATTGTCTATTAACACATGTGACATGGTAGTGCCCCTACATTCAATAGAGATATGTAGAGCCCTGTTATGATCCCTCTTGGCAGGATTTAAATCAGCATCGGAGAAACCTAACCCATTATCATAGGTCAAGTGTGCAACACAATTTTCAAACTGGTCTACAAAAATCTCATTTGGTACGTGAGCAGTCTTCAAGAATTTAATCAAGGCTTTGGCATGAGCCTCAGAACACAACAATAAATACAGCATAGAAATCTTGGAGGGAGTATGCCCCAATTGATCAACAATGTCATAATCACTCTTGCGAATGATCTTCAATACTTCTTCCATCTGCTTAGAAAGATCATCAGCAGCTGGCACATCAGTTTGTATAGGTTCAATAACAGGACCTTTGCCCCGAGCATCAGTAGTAGAGGTAGTAGCTGGAGTAACTGTATTCTTGGAGGTAACTGGAGGAGAGAAGACTCTTCCACTTCGTGTGATCTTACTAGATCCAGCAATATTATCAACATCCAGATTTTTACCAACAACAGGTGCATCAGCCAAGGATTCCTGCTTAACACCATGAATATAAACATCGGAGCCATAATGCCAGGGCACAGCTTTATCAGAAGTATATGGAATAGGACCCGGAGTGGTAATGATCATAGGAGCCACTCTAGCTTCAACAACAATCTTCACAGGGCCTTCAGCAGTAATTTTAATTGGACCCTTACGAGTGATTTTTACAGGTCCTTTGGAAGTAATCCTTACCGGCACTTTATCAACCATATCCACCTCTTCAACCTTCGCACCTTTAGTTATATGCTCAACCATACTCTCCACAGAAGGTGGGGTCCTCTCAAACAATATTGTGTAATTGTCCATGAGGCGTTGAATTCCGTCCTTCAACTTCCAGCAACTATCCGGCCTATAAGCACAATATAAACAATCTTCACGACAACCTGGAAAGAACCCAGCTTGTACCAACTTCTTCTTAATAACAAACAATGGTGTAGTCACGTCTGCAACTGAGGAAATATGTGAAACTTCATCAATGGCATTAACAGTCTTTTCATGATTTGGCATGGGAGCAGTAATCACATTTGGGGTACTCGGAGGGTCGAACTCAATTTCTCTAGCATCAATCATATTCTGAATCTTATTCTTCAATACCCAGCAACTATTGGTATCATGTCCCTGACAATTTGAATGATATGCACATCGTGCATTAGGATTGTACCTGGGAGAGGTAACATTGGGATTCTGAGGAGGGTCCCTCAAAGTGATAAGTTCACCCTTCAACAAGTGTTGCAAGGCTTGGGCCAGTGACATGTTGATCTTAGTGAACTGCCTTCTAGGCCTCTGTTGATTGCCCTGTAGTGGCTCTGGTGCTGCAGGAGTAGGATTGGAGATATGAAATGCACTCACAGATTGATGCCTCCTTTTACGATCAGATTGACCATAAACAGCATTCGACTCTTTCTTCCCACTAGGGGGCTTCTTTGTAGTACTGGATGAAGAAGCACCCACTTGGATCTTGCCACTCCTTATACCATTTTCTACGCGCTCTCCTGTCATTATCAACTCAGTGAAGCCAGATGATGAGCTTCCAATAAGATGACTGTAAAAAGGACCATTCAACGTACACATGAACATATCAACTAACTCCCTGTCAGTTAGAGGGGGTTGTACTCTTCCAGCCAAATCTCTCCACTTCTGAGCATACTCCTTGAAGTTTTCTTTAGCACCCATAGACATGCTCTATAGTTGCATGCGAGTAGGGGCTAGATCAACATTGTATTGATATTGCTTATAAAAGGCTTCATCAAGATCATTCCAATCACGGATGTTGACACTCTCCAACTGATAGTACCATTCCAATTGAGCTCCAGACAAGCTCTCTTGGAAGAAATGGATCCACAACTTCTTATCAGCAGTATGGGGTTGGATTCTCCGGACATAAGACCTCAAATGCAGCTTGGGACAAGAAACACCATCATACACTACAAAAGCAGGAACTTTGAACCCAATGGGTATAACCACCCCAGATATCAAACTCAGGTCTTCAAAATCCAGCCCAGAAAACTTTTGCAATTCCATAGCATCCATTCTATCCACCAACATCTTGAACTTATCTTCATTAGGCTCATGATAGTAATTAGCTTCAGAATCAGAGTCCCCCATAGTGTTGTGGAGACTGCCTCCCTCTTTCTCAGACTCTTCAGACTCATAATCTTTAACCTATTCTTTGGTCTTGACAGAACCTCTGAACCTTCTTCCCATGTTGATTAGGCCTCCTGATCTTCTAGTCTTCTTGGTCTTTTTGGCCAGTAGTGTCTTCAATTCATCCTGCCCCTTGGATAGGTTCAGGATCAGCTCTTGGAACTGTGCATTTTGTGCCTGGAGATCTTTAACTGTTTGTTCAAGAGCCATTGCTGAAATAAACAGCGAGAAGATAAGAAACCTGTGCACAAGAAACCTGTGATGCAATGATATGATGTATAAATGCGTATGCAATGTTTTCAAGGACCGCAGGATTTAAATTTGTTTAAACAATCAAGAAAGTAAACTTTTATTAGTAATAAGTTTGTTTGCCCCTTGGGCTTACAATAAGAATGAAATAAATACAAAAGATGGGGTTTTAAGTCTCCCATGGACGTTTCCTCTTTGTGTTGAGGTATGAGTTGAGGTTCCGCTTCTCGTGAAGTTGCTTTGTTAGCTCCAGGATTCTTTCTTGGCTTACTTTGTAATGAGTCTCTTACAAAGTTGGTCCTGATAGTACTCCTACGAGCAGAAGCTATGACCTACAACAAAGAACAAAAATAGATCATTTGGTCCTTGAAATGGTTAGTGAAAATGCTATGTTTATGATGCATGATGATGTTATGATGTTATGCTCAATCACAAACATGTGGCACACACAAACAAGTCACACAATAGCCCTAGGTTTGAAGGCTTGCATGAGGTTTAAAGGTAAGTACCCTCCCCTAAGTTTAGATGGTTCATCCTGTCCTATAAAGTAACCAGGTTCTAAGGGATCTCAATATCATTGATCCTTCACAAGGGTGGTTGTTCAGTAGGCAACTTACTTGCCAACCAAAACCCTCCAAGTTTAGAATCTCAATGAGCGTAGTATTGAGTATCAACCAACTTCAGTCTTCACCAAAGCCGGTTATCTCACTACTTTCTAAAGGCCAAGATGGGATAACTAGGGTTCTAAAAGTTAGTTAGTGCATTGACAACATATGGCAGCCTCATATTATCCTCAACTTGACTTAAGGAACATAAGCACCAACCAAGAAGTCACACTAACTATGGCCACCAGATCAACCATATCGGTATACGCCGTACAGTTTCCTTGGTCTATTGCCATTTACCTAAGGTACACTAGATCCGGGTTAGGATCTTTCACACATAAGAGCACCCAACAAGTCAAGTAAAGCAAGCAATTTTAAAGTGATCTAATTCCTAAGGGTACCCCTCTTTTATTAAATCCCCAGCAGAGTCGCCAGTTCTGTAACACGGTGGGAGAACTGACTTTAGTTATGTTGCGGATAGCAAGAGTCGCCACCGACTTTTATTTTATCCAAAGGAAAGGGCATAAAAGAACATGAAAGACCTTAAAAGATTTTTGGGTTCGGGGGGTAGGTTATGTAAAGGGAAGGTGTTAGCACCCTTTACATCCATGGTTATCCATGGGCTCTTAGTTACTTAGCTCACTTTAAACTGTTTTGAGAAGTGTAGTGTGTGATTGAAAATTTTCTTAAGTACTTTATAATGATCCTTGTGCGGATATATATAAAGAATTTGTTTTGAAAACTGTTTAAAATGTGAAGTGTAATGAAGTAATTTGATGAAAAGTGAGCAAGTACTTAAGAGAAACCTACCCTATGTTTAGATCTTTACTGTTCTTGAATGTTCTTTCAATGGTAAGACTATCCCTATTATTAAGGAATAGGTAGTCATTACCTTGGATGTGTTAAGGGACAGGCGTAGGGTCATCGTATGGTCATAGAAAGCAACTTGAGGGATGTCCTTAGCAATTCGTAGGGACTATCATCATTTATTCGAAGGGACAAGATCATTATTCCGTAGGCAACCTCGAAGGGACTTGATCTTTTAAACTGTAGGGACTATGATGATTTATATTTGAAGGGACTTTGCTTAAGACATCCCTATATTCGAGGGACTTGACCATGTTTAAGGCAACTGAGAGGGGTAACTTAGGAAGTGCAAGATGGCGATCAAAGATCGACTTACGTGTGTGAGTGTTTATATTCAGGTATTTATCTTATTTTAATTATCTAAGTTCAATTTAATTACATATAAGTTATACACACCCTAAGGTTACTAACCATATAGTTAAATATTTACAAAGAAAATAAAGACGGAAAAATAAATCTACAAATTATTACAAGGCTTTGGCAGATACATAATAGTCGGATAAGAATAAATTATAAAGCAAGAATAATAGATATAATAAAATAATAAATAAGCAATAATAATAATAATAATAAAGCAAAAATAATAAAGCAATATTAACAATAAAGCAATAATAATAATAATGAAGCAAAAATAATAAAGCAATATTAACAATAAAGCAATAATAATAATAATAATAATAATAAAGTAATTATAATAATAATAAAGTTAAAATAAATTAAAGAAATAACAATTAAACATTTAATTAAAAAGAAAAAGTTTAAGTTAGACAAGTTAGATTTTTTAGAAGTTATTAGAATTAGTAAAAAAAAAATTAAGTTTAGAGAAAAACAATTAAAGATTATTAAGAAAACTTTTAATTATTTACATTATATGATTATTACTATTATAGTACAATTAAGAAAATAATATTATTAATATACAAAACATAAAGTAAAAGAATTATTGAAATTAAAATAATATTTACAAATTAAATAAATATCATAGAAAACTATTAAATTATTAAGTTAGTAGGTTATTTATAAATTATATACAATATTTTAGAATCATAATTATTTAATTATAAAAAAAAGAGTCAATTAGATTTTATTTACAATTGTATAAAAGAATGACAAAAATTTTAGAAGTTAAAAGAAGAATTAGAAAATTTGATTATTTGATTATTTACTTACAAAATATAATTATGATAAAAATTATATACAAAATACTATTATTATTATAAGAAAAAGTTTATTGATTAATTAGTCTTTTTTTTTAATTAATGATCTAAGTCCATATTGATTTTCATTCAGTTCTTGGCACGCGCTAAATTACTAACCACGCAGGGAATAATAAAAATAAATAAAGGCAGAAATTTAAAGGCAGAAAAAAAATTCCTACACTATTACATGGCTGAGGCAATTACATAATTATATGGCGAAAAGTAAAACTGAAAATATTACAAGTTAAAAATTAAAATATTACAAGGGCGAAGCAATTACAGTGTATGAATAACATAAACATGAGCAAAAATAAGAAATAATAACAGGGTTGTTAAGGTTTGTGAAAATGTTTATGGTTTAAAGGAAATAATACGGTTAAACACGGTTAAAGTTTTAGGTTTGAAATTTAGAGTTTGTGGCGGAATTGTCAAGGTTTAGGAAAAAAATCAAGGTAGTTAGTTATCTATACAGATCTAAATATATAACATAAAAGAAAATGGAAAAAACAAAAACGACGTTGCTAACGCAAAAAATGTGATCATCGCAATTGGATCGGATCAACATAAGTGTCACACCTCATACACATAAAATGTGCGAACAGCGTATCGACACGATCCGATCTGAACATAATCAAATAATTATAAAAAAAATTAGAATTAACAATATTAAAACAAAACTGTAAAAACAAAATAAATAAAAACTTTATATATATATATATATATATATATATATATATATATATATATATATATATATATATATATATATATATATATATATATAACGAATATGCAGTCAATTCTATATATGTATACATAAAAACAACGTTTTACATTCTTTGTTACCTGTGATGTATTAACAAAATAAAATATAATAAGAGCAACAAATATATATATTAACAAAAGCAACGTTAGTTAGGATATTAACAAAAGTATAACAAAAGCAACAAATATATATATTAACAAATATATATATGTATATATAAAACATATGAATGTTATATGAATTTATATATATATTACGTACCAATCAAAGTGTGATTGGAAAGTAAAGCTGTTGTAGGAATGTTTTTTTTCTCTTTTCCGTCTTTCTTCGGTCTCCTCTTAACAGCAATAACACGTTAGGTATATATAGGGACCAATTAGGGTTAATGTAAATGGGCCTAAATATTTATTTTGGAACCCAATAAAATAATTAAATAAAGTTTAATAAAAATAGTTAAAACTAAAATAAAAACTAATTAACCTATTTATTTATTCTAGACCCAATAAAATATTAATTTAAAAAACAAATAAAGTTTTAATAATTAAATTAGTTAAAATAAAATAAAAAAACTAATAATCCTATTTATTTATTCTAGACCCAATAAAATATTAATTTAAAAAACAAATAAAGTTTTAATAATTAAATTAGTTAAAATAAAATAAAAAACTAATAATCCTATTTATTTATTGTAGACCCAATATAAAAATAAATAGACTCAAAAAAATAAAATTCGGGCACCAAAATGCTCGAAAAAATAAAATGAATACGTCAAAATAATCAACGCGAAATAAATGACTCGGAAAAATACAGCGTTTGGTCGGATTTTGAAATAAAAATTATGACCGTTTAAACTGCTCAGACTGATCAACATATGACCAAAAATAGTCGTAAAAATATTTTTAGCATGTCAAATTAAACCACGTGAACCGCAGATTAATGTTACCGACATTTGCAAACTTAAACTTGACATTTTTTCGTCGACTAATTTTAGGCATAGTTAAAAAGTTAATTTGACCAGTCTGTTTGTAAATTCTGAGAAATTATTCCGGCTAATATTAAGACAGAAAAAAAATGTTATGCTATGATGATGATGCAAATGAATGTGAAACAAAAAAAATTGGTTAGAGTTAAAAAATAGAGGGCAAATTTTGGGGTGCAACACTCAGACACTTGCCAAAATCAGATGCCTTCTTGAACCCCCATCAGCAGAAGAATTGGGCTAAAAGGTTCATTGCCTTGACATTAGATAACATTAGATGGTGCACTCAGAGCACCAAGGGCAAGGACATTATTATCAGTTGTGGGAAGTATCCTAATGTGCCTTTGACAGGAGTGAAGGGTTGCATCAACTACAACCCTTTACTGTTTAGAAGACAATTGGGATATGCTTTGGTCCATCCTCCCAGAGAACAAGATTTGGCTGAGACTTTCTACTGTGAAATTCAACCCAACTCTGCTATTGTCAGACAAGCTGCCTGGGCTTGGGACAACATTCAAACCAAAGGGACAACCATCCTTGGAAAGTGCAACAACATTGCTTCAGCCCAATATTCTGATTGGTCCCGTACTAGAGCTCAGATGACCCGGATGCCTTTCACCTTGGAAGATACACCTGGACTTTCTACAGTACAGCCTGCAACAACTGTCAGCCTGGAAGAGTTTGAAAAGTTGAAAGAGAGGAACACTCAGCTAGCTGAAGCCCTGAAGAAGACTCTCTGAGAGAGAAATGACAGTCGTCTGGACAATGAGAAATTGGAAAAGCTCAGGATTGAACACTTGGCTAAAATTGAGAAGACAAATGACTACATTAGGAAGGCAAGAGCAGGGGAGTTAGTGCTGAAGAATGCCTGCAAGGAGGCAAAGACTCAGAAGGCTAGGGCAGAGCATTATCTGGAGGAGAGCCAGGCTAGGTGGATCAGGATCACTGAAGCCCGTGCACAAGAAGACCAATGGACCCAGGCTAAGATAGAGCAGTTGGAGGCTAGTGAGAAGAAGCATCAAGAGGCTTTGTTGGCAGCTCAAAAAGAGATATATGAATTGAAACTTCGGGCGGGGTTAAAGAGGTCAAAGGATCAGGATAAACATAAGAAGCTAACCAGTGCCATTGCTACAAGGAACCTCCTCATCAGGACTATCACAGAGCACCCAGTGGGGCCAGTGACTGAGGCCCTCCTGAAGGAAGTCCGGGAGGATGACTTTGGATTGGATGTCTGATCCTTTTGCTTGTATTTCTTTCTTTTGATGTACTTTTCTTTCGTTGTTGTATTTTGACCCACCATGGGGATGTATTGTAATCAAACTATGTATTTTCACTTTTTTTGTAATATATGTGGTTTGTTTTATTGGTGAGCTTAATATCTCAACATCATCAGCATTTCCTCGAGGTCTGGAAAGGTCAAAACCAGAACCAAACCGGATACCCTTGAAAGACAAATAAGCATGATGCATTGCATACTAACATTTTCTTTGTTTTGTAGGTTTTTGTTTTATTGTTGTTTCTCACTTTGTTGTGGTTTCATGAAACATTGCTCGCAGAAGAGTGTTCCCTGTCAACAGAATACACCGGTACCTGACGAGAAACAACCTTCCGGGCATTCAGATGGATCAAGTGCAGCATGAATTGAATGAAGTAAGGACCCAAATGGCAAATGAAAGGGTTGAGATGAGGAATCAAATGACCCAATTCATGGTTGTGATGACTGGCTTAGCTCAGAGCCAGGAAAGGCTAAGGGAGTTGGTGTAAAGACAAACTCCTGATGAACACCATCCCGGTACAGGAGGTACTAGTAACAATGATCGCGGGCAGCCTCACATTGATCCACCAGAGTTTGGGCCTCATCTAAACCCAGATGTTAATGTCATAAGGAATACTCAAGGTAACACTGCTGGAGGCAGGATCTTGCAAGAGGATCCTGAAGAAGAGCAATTCACAGTTATTGGAGTTGGGGATAAAGTTTACGACCGAAGGCTGGATGAGATTGCTGAGAAACTGAGGTCTCTTGAATCCCAAAATTCGCTAGGCTTTGATGTAATGGACATGGGGCTGGTGGATGGGGTGAGAATTCCTCACAAGTTCAAACCCCTGTGCTTTGAAAGATATAATGGTACCTCCTGCCTACGTACTCATCTGCAGACTTTCTTAGGGAGACTCAAAGCACAATGGACGAGAAGTTATGGATGTTCTATTTTGAGGACAACCTGACTGGAGCATCAAGAGAATGGTATTTGCATCTGACCAGGGCCACTATAAGATGTTGGAAAGACTTGGTCGAAGCCTTCATCCGTCAATACTAGTACAATCTGATTTCTTCCATGGAGATAAGATTACCAGAACTGGGAACAAATATGAGCAATGACCTGAAAAATGGGAAACATAAACAGTTAATGCAAAGAATGATGCAAATGCAATGCAATGCAAGCACATGATCAACTGGGACCATCTGAACTGGATCACTGACAAGGGCCCCTCTGAATAACTGGCAAACCAAAAGTCCTCTGAGTCACACTCTCTGATAATCACAACCCTCTGATAGAAGATCTCAGGACCACCGTATCAAGAATACCAGAACAAAAACTCCGGAACTCCAGAAAACCAGAACTCCAGAACCATAGAACCAAAGATCACAATCATAGAACCACAAATCATGACAAGAACCACTGAACAAATGAGTGTATGTTGAGGTCATGGGTTCCTGCACACCTGTAAACACCCCCCAATCTCACTGATAAAAGGCTCCGGGTCAGACATCACGGACTCTCAAAGCCGAATAGCAATAATACTGTCACCATCTCCGAGAAATGGCTCATGACCAAATTAGGGAATCGGTTTGGCATTATATACTACGCAGGGAGGCCTCAGCTGAGTCCAGGACACAAGGTCATCCTATGTGATCCCTAGGTGGGCCCTCGGATGCGAATGGGTTTGCCACAAAATGTGGGTTGCCACTGTCATCACTAAAGAGGGATGTTTCCACAAGGTTCTCAAAGATCGGTCCCCAGCTGCACATAACTGTCAAGGTTATGTAATGAGAGAGGAAGATCCCCAAATCAATACATTTCCAAGACAATCGTAACCTGGGTGTGGAACTCACTACTACCCCCATGACAAGATCTCATGAGGCCAAAGTGGAACCACTCTAAGTCCTATGGTGCACTCGAGCCGGGTACTTGGCTCATCCTCTCAAGAACAAGTAACACCCATCCCACCAAACAGAAAACCAGTCCAGACAGTCCAGTATATATACATGATGCATAAAATAAAGACTGAAAACTGTAAATAAAGCTGTAAATAAAGTCGTAAATAAACAACAATAAAATACAACAAGCCACAGCAAAACAAACATCACCCAAAAAAACAGCAACAAACAAGCGCTAGGAGAGACTCACAGGGGAACCAGAGATCTCTGGTTTTAGTCCCCAGCAGAGTCGCCAGCTGTCGCTCCCCGGATTTCCATCCTGGTACAAACGCGAAAGGGGCGCGGAAAAAGAATAGAGTCGCCAGCCAGGCATTTTTATCCCGAAGAAAGGGAATGGTAATGCTGCACAAACCAGAAGAAAGAAAAAGGAAGGACACAGGTCCTGCGAACCAAAGAGACTGAGCTCGGGAGTCGGTTACGACCTGGGAAGGTATTAGCACCCAGATCGTCTGCCGTACCCGACGGGATCCACGCTTGCAAAAGAAAACTATTTCAAAGGGTGAGGGTATGAAAACTGCAGCAAAAGAAATGAAAATGAAAAGAGACTGGAACTGGAAAAGAACTTAAATAAGAAACAAAGGGAAAAATGTAGGTGTCGCTCCCAAAGATTTGCATCCCGGTACAAGCGCGAACGGTCGGCGAGAGGGACAGTGAGAACACACAGCCGTGAACTCACTGGAGATGAATAGAGTCGCCAGCTAGGCATTTTTATCCCGGAGGAAAGGCAATGCTGCATAGACCTAGAAAGATATGGATAAGACGGTTGCGAACCAGAGAGACTGAGAAAGGGGGTTGGTTACAACCTGGGAAGGTATTAGCACCCAGATTGTCCGTCGTACTCGACGGGATCCACGCTTAGAAGATTTGTGTTTTAAAGGGGTAGTGTCAGTGCAATTTGTGTATAAAATAGCTGGAAAAGAATGTACAGGTGTCAGTGCAAGAGAAAAAGTGAAGTGTGATATATACAGTGTCAGTGTAAGGAAAAAGAATGAATTGCTCAAGATCATGAGGCTTAAAAGAATGATTCTGGAAGGAGGGGGAATGTACAGAGACTTTTGTTCGATAACCGTTAAGTTATGCCTACGTATCCTCTCGTGCAATGAGGAAGTCAGAACACCGTAGTTCGACCCAAAGAGACTGAAAGATGAATTGACTGATGAACTGCTTACTTGTCTATGCTCAAGTGTATGACCTGTCTGGCTCAGGTGCGAACTGTCTTGCATTAGACGGAAGAAGCAAGTTCTCGTTTGTGAGTGAATGAGATGAGAAAAGAATCCCGGAGGAGACGATTATTGTTTGTTTTTGAGTTTTCAATCTTTTATTGCTTTTGGAAGTTTGTCATAAGTTAATGAGCTTAGGCCTAAACCAATGGGTTTGGTAAACTCATCACATCATCCCTCTGATTAGGGGTAATGAGAATTACCTTAAGTGTGAAGTCAGATTCTCACACTTAATCACCTTTGATGTAGGGTTAAGATCATTAACCTACTTGTGGTTATTTAGATGTTTTTGGTGTTTTTGTTTAGTGTTAAGTAATGAGGTTAAGCCGTAATCAAGGATTAAACAGACCCATTACACTATCCTAAAAGAAGGATAATAGATGAGAGTGTTTAAGCTGAGGAAAGCTCCTCAACTTAATCCATGATTAGGGATTAAACCCATGACAAAACAAGCCTTTTGATTAAGTGGATTTTATTAATGATATGATGATGAAGTGAATTTTATGGTTTGTAAGACAACTTGGGGAGGACTTGTCCATTAACTCTAGGGTTAGTCCTTCTTAACCAGTTAAGGAAGAATTAGAACCCTAATGCAAGGCCCAAGTTACAAGTGTAATGTCTTGATACTTATTAAGTGGATTGATTAAGAGATTTAAACACATTAAGGGTTTAATGCTTAGGATTAAAGTTATACACTCCATCCTAAGAGAAGGATGCAGGCATAAGCTTAATCACAAAGCCTTAAAGCCTTTAGGGTTTAGTCCCTGATTATGAGGTGAGAAGAGAAGACTCAAAAGAGACACAAAGGTAAAACTATGAGGGGAGACTAATCAAAACCCTAATTCATTATCATGCTTGGTTGATCCTAAGGTTTGTGAGGTTTTCAAGAACAATCTTCAAAGGAGCCACCAGGAAGCAGATGAACAGGATCAAGAGAAGCAAAGTGACTTGCTTCATTAAAGAAGTCAAGTCACTTGAAGAAAGAGAGTGGGAAGAACAAGAATGAGCAAGCTCAATCTCAAACACATATAAGAATGCAGCAATGGATTCAAGAGAGATGAAAAGAAAAGTTATGAGAAGTGAAGGCAAATTCACTTCCCAAAATTACTTACCACCTGAAATGTTAGAAAGAAATGCAATGCAATGCAAGATGAGATGAAATGGTATGATGCTTAGCAAAACCAGAAGCATGTTGATGATGATTATGATGTTATGAAGTGCTATGAACATGAGACAAGACAAAGAGATGCTCATACAAGATTATGAATGCAAATGATGCAAGTTAAGGAGCATGAACAGACATGAAATGTTATGAGGCATACAAGACAAATGACATGGCAAATATGCAATGCAATGATCAAACATGTTTCCTATATGTCTTAAGATGTCAAATGAATCATAAACATGCACAAAATGCAAAGACAAGTCAAGTTATGCAAGGAAATGCAAGAAGGATGCAAAAGAAAGCCCAAATTAGGGTTCATGGATCAAACATCAAACACAAACCAAAAACAGAAGTAAAACCCCAAGATGAAAAATGGAAAATGGCACCCAAAGAAACCCTAAACCTATAATGAACCACTGCCCAAAGGAGAGCTCTCAACTCTCAACCAAACTCAAGATATGGATTTTGCAAGCTATTAGGGTTTTTTAGGGTTCCTAACAAAAGAAATGTCAATCAAATGGAAAATGCAAGAACAATTCATGGCCTTTTTACCTAGAAACTACATGCCAAATAGAAAACAATGCAAAAAGAATCAATGTCTCAACCTTCACCAATAGGCAGAAATGATTTTTTGAACTCATGATCAAAATAATGCACAAAATGAGATTTAATTCAATGAAAAATTCTTAAAATGCATCAAGATCAAAAAAGAAATTTGGTTTGAAGGTTGAACAATGTTTCTAAATGTCTTAGAACATTTCATGAATTTTTTTGTAATTTTTAAATACCTAAAAGTATTTTTAATTAATTAATTCCTATTAATCAATTAAAAATAATCTTTTAAATATTTAAAAATACTTTTTTAATGATGAAAAATAAAATAAAAATATTTTTGGGTCTTAAAAATTAATAAAACTTTAAAGAAAAAGTTTCATAATTTTTAAGAATTTTTTGCTATTTTTAATTAAATATGCAAGTTAATGAAAGAAAATGAATTAAAAATTAAGTAAAATGGAAGTAATCAGAAGGAGAGGTTGAGATTGATTCTGGGCTCAAAGGGTTTGACTGGGCGCGCATCTGGACGGCCCAGATTCAAACCTCCCTAATTCTAATTAATTAATTATTAATCCATAATTAAACCTTAATGAAATGATCTGAACCACTCATATGCGCGCGGGAAACACAATCCAAGGGCTCAAATTCAAACCTTGCCCTAATTAATTACACTTAACCCTAATCACTTTCAGGCTGCCGGAGAAGACTTCCGGTCGTCTTCTCCGGCCAGCTCTCACCTGAGAAACCTCAAACTTCCTAAAAACGCATCAAAAATGAAAAATAGAAACTGGGAAATGATCCTTACACTCTCACGAATCAAACCCCTCTCTCAAAACAAATTTATTCTTCATCAATCACATGAATCGAAAGCAAACATTTTTAGGGCAAACCAGTTTCAGAGTCAAATTAAATGCTCAAATCACAACCATTTTCAAAACCAATGGTACCAGAATGATCAGTGAAACAAATGGAACAAGTTTGTAACAAGAAACATGATTTCTGGAAAAATTATTTTCGAGCTACCTGAGATTTGGAGCTTTCAACTTAGGAACTTTCTGGCCACTTCCTTTGATGCAAACTGCTCCACTTGATCCCCCAAAGATGTTTGGATGCTCAAAATGAATTTAAGCTGGCTTGATGATGAGTTTCGAAGGCTCCTGCTTCAGTTCAGTCACAAATGGCTATGGAGTTTCTGGAGGTTTCAGGCCATGGTGAGTGATTGTTTGAGGTCCAAATGATGTATGGAGAAGCTTTGCAAGGTTTGTTTGGCTGTTTGTGACTTGTAGAGAGAGATTCGATAGAAAATGCAGGCTGAGGTGAAGAATGGTTATGGAGTTTTCTGGTTGTTTCAGGCTTATGCTTTGGGTGGTTTCTACTCAATGGTACATGGTGAGTTGAATGGAGGGAAAGGTTTTTGTGTTTGCAGGCTGTGGAGAGGAATTCGAAGCAAGTTGCAAATGGGAGTGTTTTTGTGAATGTGTTGAGTGAGGATGTTTCAGCCTTGCTTCTTGTTATGGCTAGCTTGCAAATTGATAACATAAACAAATCTGATTGGCTGGATGATGTGACTTGTGCTTTTGTGATTGGTAAGTTTGCTTTTGCCAAAAGTCAAAAATCTTGTAAGAGAAGCATGGGCTTGATACTAGCTTGGTACAAAGCTAGGTCTGGCGCATCATGGTGTGGTGAGAGAGCCAGCAAGGTCCAAAGGCCAAGGCAGCAAGTTGAGGGAGCATGATCATGAGTTTTGCAACTTGTTGCTTTATGGTTCACATGTGATAAAGTCTTGTTACACAAACCAAGCCATGAGCAAACTTGATCCAATTCTGATTTTTAGCACTTAGAGAATGTTTATGTGTTGGTTTGAAATGAATTAGAGGCTGCATTTGGCTTTGGTTCAAGACTTTGCAAAGTTTCCATTTGAAGCATGCCTTAGAAATTAATGATTTTTGCCAACTTTGCATTGCCATAACTTTTGATCCAAGAAGAGTTTGATCATGTTCTTGTACTTTTTGAAAAGGGAAAGATGAGATCTACAACTTTCATGACCAAAGTTTTTCCATTTGAAGCATTTTCGGATCAATAATCAAGGCTTGAAAAATGACCTAAAATGATGCATTCTTGAAAAGTCAACTATGCCCAAAAAGTCAACCTTTGCAAAAACCCTAAATTCTTGATTTCCATGAACTTCAACCTTCTTCCATGATCAAATAAAGATCATATACACTCAAAATGATGAAGATCACCCATTGGTTGGGTCATTGGGGGCCTCAGATGCCCTGATTTTGCACTGACTTGTCTAGAAAGTCAACTCTTGATCAGATAACTTCCCCATGGAATTTCTTCATGAAAATTGATATGCATACTCCCTATACCATATAGAGATCAATGGAAACAAGAATGGCCAAAAAATTTGGGGTTATGGCCTCTGAAACCAAAACCCTAATTTTCAGTCAACTGTGCAGTTCAACCTGGCTCTGCATCCACTCAAACCCTAGCTCTTGTGATTCCTCTGCATTTTTGACTTTGAGGAGATAGAATATGATGTAAGAACACACATGGACCCCTTTGAGCTGATTGGTGGCCTTTGGAGTGGCTCAAGAGGCTTTGAGGTTGCTCAGATCACAAACCCTAGGTGCAGATGCCTTGAAAACTATGCAGTGAATCAAAAATGAGATATGAGGTGATATGATTATGTTTATGCATATGAGAATGATCACAAGCCTTGGTGTGAATGGGTGAGGGCAAATTTGGGGTGTTTACAGCTGCCCCTATTCAAACATGAGTTAGCTGTGCAGGATGTAAGCGACGGCTTAACAGGCCAAACAAGACAACTTGTGGTTGAATACCAAAGACAGTCCAAAATTTGCACTCACAGAAATGAAGAAGAAAAGGGATATAGATTGTAAAAAGCAAAATAAAGTATATTGTAAAGTATGGGCGACGGAGGACGACCGTCGAGCAGAGGACGACTGCTGGGTAAATGGCAATGACGGGGACGGCCGACATGCTGGGAAAAGTGTATGAAAATAAAGCAATGACGGGGACGGCCGACATGCTGGGGATAAACAAGTAAAGCTAAGACGGGGACGGCCGACTAGCTGGGGAAAATCAAGTAAAGCTAAGACGGGGACGGCCGACTAGCTGGGGAAAATAGGATATTATGATGGGGACGGCCATCAAGATAAAGCTGCAAAGTTCTCTGGGGATTAATGAAACATGACGGGGACGGCCATCAAGTTCATAAAGGTCAAGTAACCAACGATGGGGACGGCCATCGGGCTAAAAAGGAAAAGGGACCACGACGGGGACGGCCATCGGGTTAAAGAATAAATGAAATAAACAGATGATGGGGTACGGCCATCAAAGGTGAAGGACGATCACCTAGCAGGGGACGGCTGCTCTGCGGGGAATAAAAGAAATATGATGGGGACGGCCATCAAAGGTGAAGGACGATCACCTGGCAGGGTACGGCTGCCGAAAATATCAACGATGGGGACGGCCATCGGATAGCAAAGGTCAACGATGGGGACGGCCATCGGACGAGCATGATGGAAGACGACCATCAAGAAGTGGAGGACGACCACTCAGCAGGGTACGGCTGCTCTCAGGGTTCATCATAACACAGGACGAGTGTTAGATAACCAAAATCAACAATGGGAACGGCCATTGGATAAAGTGATGAAGGACGATCATCAAAAGGTGGAGGACGACCACCTAGCAGGGGACGGCTGCTAAAAATCAACGATGGGGACGGCCATCGGATGAGCATGATGGAGGACGACCATCAAGAAGTGGAGGACGACCACTCAGCAGGGTACGGCTGCTCTCAGGGTTATCATGACACAGGACGAGTGTCAGATAAAAGGAAAAAAGCTTTGTTGGTGATCTACTGGGGATATAGTGAACGCGGACGAGCGTTCACAACCAAGAAAGGAAAGTATAAGTGTTTGGTATTGTGTATAGATTAAAGATGCGGACGAGCATCCTTAAGACCATGATACGGACGAGTATCATGTAGAAACAAACTGACACATGCTCAGAGATGATGATACGGACGAGTATCAACTGGCTAACAAAGAACACGGACGAGTGTTGCATCTGAAAGAATACTTCCGGGGAATAATAGACACAGACGAGTATCTATATTCAAGAAGACACAAGTGTTTGACACGGTATATGGATTAAAGATGCGGACGAGCATCCTTAAGACTATGATACGGACGAGTATCACGTAGAAACAAACATTAGACGCAATGTTCTGAGATGATGGTACGGACGAGTACCAACTGGTTAACAAAGAACAAGGACTACTGTCGAATCTGTGGGGATATGAGTGATGGTGTATACAAGATACGGACGAGTATCTGTATAAGTGTACCATGAGTAATGAGTATGATGTATAGATGAGTGTTTATCTGCTGGGGAGGGTGACACGGACGGGTGCCAAGAGAGAAAAGTGTAATATGAACAAGTATCTGCTATACAAAGTCTAGGCGACTGCGCTGGGGATATGACACGGACGGGTGTCAAGAAAGCGTATATATAAGTATATGTGAATGCAAAGAGGATGTCTTTGGCTTTCTGCTGGTGATTTGACACGGACGGGTGTCGGGAAGTATCTGTAATACGGGTGATATTGTTCGTAAAGAGTGTTCAGGTGACTTTACTGGGGAGTGATGACACGGACGGGTATCAAAGGGTGTATATGGTAGTGTTTGTGATTTGAGAGGCAACTGCTTTGCTGGGACTCTGGGGGATTTTGGGGGGAAGTATTCTGTATTCTGATGAATGGTTATTATTCACAGGTGTTTGATTCACAACATGACTTATGATTATGCTATGTGTTTGATTTTTGCCGTAATGCTCCGTTTTAGACGGAATGCTACGCTTTGAGGGGATAATATGATGCAAATGCCATGATTGTGCAAAGAGGCACCGATCCGGGATTCGGATCCCGTTGCTGTGAAGATCTCTGGGTGATCTGCTCGAAGTGGACATCCCAGCTGGGGATGGGATCATTGGTAGATCCAATAAGATGATATTTGCCTGGGGATATAGGTCACTGGTTGACATATCCTCATAATGGGACCCAGCTGGGGTTTGCAGAAGCTTTCTGAGCTCTGTTGTGACTTCGTCGTGCGCTGCTCTTCTGGACAGAAGCTGGGGCTCTGTGGGGAGATGATTCCCTGATTCTTGTACTCGGCTGAGGGTGAGATGACAACTCGGCTGGGGAGAGAGAGAGGCATCACTGAAAGACCTCCCTAGAAATTCTGTTACAGTGACTTCTTGACTCAGCCGGGGATATGGGCATCTTCTGTGATACCCGCCCATTCTGATGGGATAAGTAATAAGTGGCCAACTCAGCTGGGGAATTATGAGAGGCAACTCAGCTGGGGATAGCAACAAGAAGCAACTCAGCTGGGGATAGAGCGTCTCCGATGCTGTATGTTGATTTGGCAGCTTTGCTAGGGAAGTGGGCACCTCCCAGTGCCATGTGAGTTGATAATGATTCGCCAGTTTGCTGAGACGTAACTTGCATGCCCCAGGTTGCGTTCTGGATGCCTGCAATCCTGCAAAGATAAGGAAACGCACAAAAGGGTCCCGAGGTATCCTTTACTGGATTCCGTCATTGGAGATAAGTACTTTCGAGAGTAAGTATATTCCCTGTAAGCATGTGTTTTATTTTTAGAGAAAGGCATCTGTACTTATGCAATTGTATTTTTAGAGATATCAGACAATTCTTTGCAAAACATAAATGTAAAAGCGAAACATGACTGAAAATCTGATTTTATTAATTCATGTGCCCTGAATTGGCAAGATACAGTCAAAGAAACATATCTCCTGAAATGAGGAGATTGTTATAAATTGAGAAACAAAGTGCTGGCAGTGTTGACGACGCTTTAAGGAGCTTCCTCCTCTGCTATGACTCGTATGACAATGACGTTCTTCTCGTCTTGCTTTCTGGAGAGAGTTGATTCTGATTGAAGCTTGATCCCTTGGAGCTTACCCAGTTGTAGATAATACAGACGAATTCAGAATGCAGTCGTTCGCTTATTCCCTTATTTTGCATGGATCGCCCTTTCGGGTTTTCAATCCATCGGGATACCCATTTTTGCCTGAGCTGTCCAATGTGGCTTTTCAACTCAGCGGGTGTACATCTTTCATTTATTTCCCTTATTTTTGCCCGAGTCTTTTATTCTGTTTTTGACTCGCCGGGATGCCCTATTTTTGCCTGGACTTACATTCTGTTTTTATGTCCAGCGGGTCATTTTTATGCGAAGTATTTTTTAACTGCATCTGAATTCACAGGGGACGGAAAATCTTCTCCATCCATAGTGCTGAGCATCAGTGCTCCACCAGAGAAAACTTTCTTTACAACGAATGGTCCTTCGTAATTTGGAGTCCATTTGCCCCTGTGGTCTGTATGAGGAGGGAGGATTCTTTTCAGCACAAGATCTCCTACTTGGTACTCTCGATGCCTGACTTTCTGATCGAAGGCTTTCTTCATTCTCTTCTGATACAATTGCCCATGACAGATTGCAGCCAATCTTTTTTCTTCAATCAGACTCAGTTGTTCGAATCGGGACCAAACCCATTCTGCTTCATTCAGCTTAACATCCATCAATACTCGTAAGGAGGGCAATTCAACTTCAACAGGTAGGACTGCTTCCATACCATACACAAGCTGATACGGCGTTGCCCCAGTGGATGTCCTGATTGACGTGCGGTACCCATGCAAGGCAAATGGTAGCATTTCATGCCAGTCTTTGTAGGTGACTACCATCTTCTGCACAATCTTCTTAATATTCTTATTTGCTGCCTCAACAGCGCCATTCATCTTTGGCCTGTAAGGAGAAGAATTGTGATGTTGGATCTTGAAGTCCCGGCACAACTCAGCCATCATTTTGTTGTTCAAGTTGGAACCATTATCAGTAATGATTCGCTCGGGAACTCCATACCGACAGATGATATCTCTTTTCAGGAATCGGGCTACCACTTGCCTGGTGACGTTTGCATATGAGGCTGCTTCAACCCACTTTGTGAAATAGTCGATGGCGACCAGGATGAATCTGTGGCCGTTTGAAGCAGTTGGCTCGATCTTGCCAATCATATCAATGCCCCACATGGCAAAGGGCCAGGGTGAAGACATGATGTTCAAAGGATTGGGAGGTACATGCACTTTATCTGCGTAAATCTGGCATTTGTGACATTTCCTGGCATAGGCACAACAATCTGCATCCATTGTGATCCAGTAATAGCCTGATCTTAACAACTTCTTAGCCATTGCATGTCCTCCAGCATGGGTACCAAAAGAGCCTTCATGCACTTCATGCATCAACAAATCTGCTTCCGTCTTGTCAACACATCGGAGGAGTATCATATCAAAGTTCCTCTTGTATAAAGACCCATCAGCGTTCAGAAAGAAACTCCCAGCAAGCCTTCTCAAAGTCTTCTTGTCATTGGAAGATGCCCCAGGTGGGTATGTCTGATCCTCCAAGAAGCATTTAATATCATGGAACCAAGGCTTATTGTCCTTGACAACATCTGCCGCGAACACATATGCTGGTCTATCAAGTCTCGACACTGAAATCTGAGGTACAAAGTTAGCAGCTTGAACTTTGATCATGGACGAAATGGTAGCAAGAGCATCTGCAAACTGATTCTCGTCCCGAGGGATATACTCAAGCTTGACTGTTGTGAAGAAAGTCAATAACCTCCTTGTATAATCCCTGTAAGGTATCAGATGATCCTGGTGGGTGTACCATTTCCCATTGGTCTGATTGATTACCAAAGTTGAATCTCCGAATACGGTCAATGTCTTGATCCTGAGGTCAATGGCTTCCTCAAGACCCATAATGCAGGCTTCGTATTCAGCTTCGTTGTTAGTGCAGTTGAAAGTGAGTTTTGCCGAGAAAGGCAGGTGAACTCCTTTGGGTGTAATGAGTACTGCACCAACACCACGACCATTCATGTTAACAGCCCCATCAAACATCATAGTCCATTCTTCTTCCGGGTCGGGCCCTTCAGTGTGAATAGGCTCTTCATGATCTTTCGCTTTAATGAACATGATGTCTTCATCAGGGAAGTCAAATCTCATAGGCTGGTAATCATCGATGGGTTGCTCAGCAAGATATTCAGATAGTACACTGCCCTTGATGGCTTTCTGAGATGTGTACTGTATGTCATATTCTGTGAGAATCATCTGCCATCTTGCAACCCGTCCGGTAAGAGCTGGCTTCTCGAAAATGTACTTAACTGGATCCATCTTGGATATCAATAAAGTAGTGTGGGTCAACATATACTGTCTCAGTCGGCGAGCAGCCCACGCTAAAGCACAGCAAGTTTTCTCGAGCAGTGAATAACGTTGTTCACAGTCGGCAAACTTTTTGCTTAGGTAGTATATTGCATACTCTTTTCGACCAGACTCGTCATGCTGGCCCAGCACACACCCCATTGACCCTTCTAATACTGTCAGGTACATTATCAGAGGTCTTCCTTCAACTGGAGGCATGAGGATTGGAGGTTCTTGTAAATACTCCTTGATCTTGTCAAAAGCCTTCTGGCAATCTTCGTTCCACCTGACCGTTTGTTCCTTTCTTAACAGTTTGAACAAGGGTTCACAGGTTGCTGTGAGGTGAGATATGAATCTTGAGATGTAGTTCAATCTACCCAAGAACCCTCGAACTTCTTTCTCAGTTTTCGGTGCAGGCATCTCTTGGATGGCTTTGACTTTATCAGGGTCAACTTCAATCCCTTTCTCGCTTACAATAAAGCCCAGCAGCTTACCGGATCGCACCCCGAATGTGCATTTGTTGGGGTTTAGCTTTAGTTGATACTTCCTCAGACGCTTGAACAACTTGAGCAGATTCACCAGGTGATCTTCCTCTGTAAGGGACTTGGCAATCATGTCATCCACGTAGCATTCTATTTCTTTGTGGATCATATCGTGGAATAATGTCACCATAGCCCGTTGATATGTGGCACCCGCATTCTTCAGTCCGAATGGCATTACCTTGTAGCAGAACGTGCCCCAAGGTGTGATGAATGTTGTCTTCTCCATGTCTTCAGGTGACATCTTGATCTGATTATATCCTGAAAATCCGTCCATGAAGGAGAATACCGAGAACTGAGCCGTGTTATCCACCAATACATCAATGTGAGGTAAAGGGAAGTCATCTTTCGGGCTGGCTCTGTTCAGATCCCGGTAGTCAACACACATCCTAACTTTGCCGTCTTTCTTAGGCACAGGTACTATATTAGCAACCCACGGCGGATAGCTAGTTACAGCAAGGAACCCGGCGTCCCATTGCTTTTGTACCTCTTCTTTGATTTTCATAGCCATGTCTGGGCGAGTTCGGCGCAGTTTCTGTTTAACTGGTGGGCATTCTTCCCTCAAAGGCAGCTTGTGCACAACTATATCAGTATCCAACCCTGGCATATCTTGGTATGACCAAGCAAACACATCGACATACTCTTGAAGCAGATCTATCAATTGTCTCTTCACCGAGTCTTGCAGGCAGGCCCCGATTTTAACCTCTTTCACGTCTTCGTCTGTACCAAGATTAATCACTTCAACCTCCTCCTGGTGAGGAGTAATGACCTTTTCCTCTTGTCTCAACAACCTGGCTAGCTCTTCAGGAAGCTCATATTCTTCATCAACCCCTTCATCAGCTTGATTGATTGGATTGTCAAAGTCATACGATGTCATAGCCGTGCTGTTGTCGGTGCTGTCAGGAAGGTACTTTCTGCAAGGGTTAAGTTGGTTTATTTTAGTGATTGATTTTAATCTTGCTTTAGAAAAAAAGTGAAATGAAGTTATCATTTTGAAAACACCGCCATTTATTTTTGTACAAAAAGAAAAATGGAAAAACAGTGAGCAGAAAAGAAAAAGACTTGTTTGCAAAAAGATGTCTGATATTTCATTAATTTAATCTTGTTTGCACAAAAGTACAGATGGCCCTGATCACAAAATGAGTCTTGTCATCTTGGGCAAGATGCAAGACTTTGATGCATGCTATAAAAATACAGGAAATAATAATTACTCTGCTCGAGTAACACTTATAATTCCCTGGGAAGACCAGTTCGAGACACTGCTCCCCGGGACCTTCGGACGAATCCAATTCTCCAGGTTGCGCTCCTCTTCCAGCTCGTCTTCCAGACAGTTGATAGCATCGGGGGTAAGCATCCCCCCACTGACAAAACCGGGCTCTCCAGCAGCCTTTGCTTGATGTTGAGTCGGTCTGTAACCCAACCCAAATTTGTCTTTCTTCTCCTCCACAGCTAAAACTTTGCCCCAGCCTAGGGCAGTTCCTTCCTCAACAACCTTCCGGGCTTGTTGGTAAGATGACATGGAGATACCTGACACAGCAAATGCTTCATTGACATTCAAGGCTTCAAAACCTTGGCTCATTGTTTCATGGATCTCCCCATCCATCTCAATGTATTTATAGGTTGCCAGGTGGCTGACAAAAATGTCCTCCTCTCCACAGATTGTGACAACTTGGCCTTCCCACTCATATTTTAACTTTTGGTGAAGGGTAGACGTTATTGCGCCGGCGGCGTGAATCCAGGGTCTACCCAACAAACAGCTGTAGGCGGGCTGAATGTCCATCACATAAAAGATAGTTTTAAAGGTTTGCGGGCCAATTGTCACGGGCAGCTCGATCTCTCCCAGAACTGATCTCTTCGAACCATCAAAGGCTCGTACCACCAGGTTGCTGGGTCTCAATGCCAATCCATCATATTCTAACTTCACCAGAGCCTTCTTTGGTAAGACATTCAGGGAAGAACTTGTGTCCACCAGCACATGAGAAAGGACAGCTCCTTTGCATTCCACGGTTATGTGCAAGGCTTTGTTGTGGTTGCGGCCATCCGCTGTCAAGTCAGTATTGGTAAACCCTAGCCCATTGCTAGCAGTAACATTTCCAACCACGGTTTCCAATTGGTTGACAGTAATCTCCTCGGGCACGTAAGCTGCGTGCAAGACTTTGAGTAATGCATTCCGATGAGCTTCGGAACACATAAGCAGTGAGAGGATGGAGATTTTGGATGGCGTCTGGTGAAGCTGATCCACAATTTTATAATCACTCTTTTTGATGATCCGCATAAACTCATCAACTTCCTGATCAAATGGAGTCTTCAGGGTTTCTTTGGCAGCTGGATCTTCCTGCACCGGGCCTTTTCCTTTTGCCTTGGCAGCAGCTTCTGCTTCGGCAGTAGGTCTTTGAACTTGTGAAGCAAAGAGACGTCCGCTTCGAGTGAAGCCTCCGCCTCCCCCCACATTATCTACTTGTGGTGCAGGTGCTGTTGTTTCAAGAGTGATTCTTTTCCCTTCACAGTATATGTCAGAGCCATAGTGCCAAGGGATGGCCCTATTGCTTTCATATGGTACTGGTCCAGGCACCGTGACAGTGACTGGACTGATTGCTGCTGCTGAAGGGACTGTAATTGTGTGTGGATCATAAAAGATTGTAACTGGTGCTCTGACGGGAGCAGCACCTTCTGAATGATAAGCAGAATTGTTTTCAGGATCGTAGAATATGGTAACAGTGGAGACATCTTCGTGATTGATTGCTGGTGTTGTAGGAGGTTCTGTTGGAAGGACTGTTGTTGTTGTTGATGGAGAGTCGAAATGGAATGAAGCTGAAGTTGTAGCAGGAGAAACTGTTGAAAACTGATCAATTGGAAGGACAGGTGAAGTACTTGTTGATGGTGCTGATGAATTGCCGGGAACAATAGTTGCTGCAGTTGTAGTAGGGTCTGAAACCGTTGCTGATGACGTTGTCAGATTTGCAGGAAATGATGTAGTGATCTGGAGTAGGCCACTCTGAATAAGACTGTCAATGCCATTCCTCAAGTCTTCACACCCATTCCATGAAATATTGCAGTATGGGCACCCTAGTTCACACCCCGGAAATATATTGCTTTCACGGAGTTGAGCTTTGATTTCCACCAATGGTGTCCTGATCTGATCCACACTAGTTATCAAATAAGACGGTTGGTCTTCTTCAATAGCATTAATTCGGGGGCCACCATGGTTTGGCATAGGGTTTTTATTGACATTGGGCGGTGGTGCAAAATTCAGAGCCTTGGAGTCTACCAAGTCTTGTACCTTCATATGCAGAGCCCTGCATTTTTCTGTACTGTGACCAGGCGCGTTGGAATGAAAAGCACACCTAGCATTGGAGTCATAGTTTCTTGGTAGACTGTTGGGATCCGGAGGTGCCAACGTTCTTAGCTCAACTAGGTTGAGTTTCAGAAGTTGTGGCAGCAAGGCAGCATATGGCATCGGGATCGGGTCGATCACTCGGTTAGCTTGGGATGGCCTTTGTTGGAATGGCCTCTGTTGATTGTTGTTGGTGTTGTTGTTGAAGTTCCTTGGAGGGTATTGATTCTGATGATACTGAGGTTGTTGTTGGAAGTTTTGTTGAGGAGGTTGATAGACCGGCTGAGGATGAGCTGGAGCAGGGATAGTGACTGCTGCTATTGACCTCTGAACATATTGGGGCCTACCCCTGCTGGTGTGAATGGCATTGGTCTCGCCAGTTCTTCTCGGGCCTGCAAAAGGCTTTCTTGTACCACTGGACGAACTAGCACCATTATCAGAAATTTTACCCATTTTCAATAGGCTTTCGATTCTCTCCCCGGCTATAACAACATCTGCAAAGCTGGTGGAGGAGAAGGCAGCTAGCCTATCAATATAGGTTCCCTGAAGGGTATTCATGAACATATCAGCCATTTCTCTTTCAGACATAGGTGGCTGGACAGCAGCAGCAAGCTGTCTCCATCTTTGAGCATATTCTCTGAAGCTCTCTCTTGATGATTGTGACATCCCCATTAGGAGGGTCCTATTGGGTGCCATATCCAGATTATACTGATACTGTCTGATGAAGGCCTCTGCCAGGTCCTTCCAGCATCTTACAGTTGCTCTCGTCAGATGGGAATACCATTCCCTCGATGCTCCAGTCAAGCTATCTTCAAAGTAGAACATCCACAATTTCTCGTCCATGGTATAAGCTTTTAATCTTCCGAGAAAAGATTGCAGATGAGTTCGGGGACAGGAAGTCCCATTATACTTTTCAAAACATGGAGGCTTGAACTTGTGGGGAATCCTAACCCCGTCTACCAACCCCATGTCCATGACGTCGAAACCCAAAGAATTCTGAGATTCTAAGGACCTCAACTTCTCAGCTATTTCTTCCAATCTCCTATCATAAGTTTCCTCTCCAGCACCCATTACTGTAAATTGGTCCTCCTGAGGATCTTCTTGAAGTACTCTGGCTGCAGTAGCTGTTCCTTGAACGTTTACAGGAATATTGGTCTCAGGATGTAGATGTGGACCAAACACAGGGGGGTTAACATGTGGTTGTACCCTTTCATTGTTACTTGTGCCTGCAGTCCCCACATGAGGTTCATCTTGGTTCCTCCCTTCTACCAAAGCTCTGAGCCTCTCCTGGCTTTGAGCTAGGTTGTTCATCACTTCCATGAACTGCGTTATCTGGGTTCTCATCTCCAACCTTTCGTTGGCCATCTGGTTTCTGACCTCCGTAAGGTCTTGTTGCATCTGATCCATCTGGATTCCCGGAAGGTTGTTTCTAGTTGGGTACCTGTGTGGCCTGTTGAGAGGAAATACCCGGCGGCGAGCAATAATTCCTGAGCATCACAACAGAGGTTAGCAACAACAAAACAAAAACCTACAAAACAAACAAAGGGTTAGTATGCAATGCAGTTATGCTTATTTGTTCTCAAGGTATCCGGTTTGGCCTTCAGTTTTGACCCTTCCAGACCCTCGAAGATGCTGCTGTTGAAGTTGCTTTTGAAGTGGACTCAGATGGAAACCAACACAAATATATTACAGAAGGTGAAATAACACAATTTGTTCATTTTACAACACAAGCCCTCTAAGGGGTCAAAATACATCATAAAAAGCAAAAGTACATGGAATAGGAAAAACAACAAGCAAATGGTCAAACTCCAAGGCCAAACTCATCCTCACGAACTTCCTTAAGAAGTGCTTCGGTCACAGGACCAGCCGGATGCTCTGTGAGATTCTTGATGAGAAGGTTTCTTGTTGCAACAGCTGCAGTCAACTTCATGTTCTGACTTTGATCTTTGGACTTTTTCACTCCAGCTTTGATTTTTAGTTCTGAAATTTCCTCCTGGGCTGCTGCCAGGGCTTTTTCCATCTGCTCCATCTTGTCTTGAACTCTCTTGTCTTCTAGAGTACGGGCCTCAGTGATCCGGACCCACCTGGCCTGACTCTCTTTCAAATACAAGTCTGTTCTTGCTCTTTGGAACTGGGCTTCTTTACAAGCATTCTTCAGAATCTGCTCACCAGCTTTAGACTTGTTGATATAATCCCCAGACTTCTCAATCTTAATCAAGTGTTCTACTCTCAACTTCTCCAATCTCTCTATCTCCCTTACACCTTCACTCCTCTCCCGGAGGGTCTTCTGCAAGGCTTGAGTTAGCTTCTCATTCCTTTCCTTCAAGCTTTCAAACTCTTTCAAACTGATAGTGGCAGGGGGTGGTGCTAAAGATGACTCAGGCATGTCTTCTATGGTGAAGGGCAATCCAGAGAATTGGGCCCTAGCATGGGACCACTCATGATATTGGGCTGATGCCACATTATTGCACTTCCCCAAAATGGTGATTCCTTTGGTTTGAACATGATCCCAGGCCCAGGCAGCCTGCCTAACAGTTGCCAGACTAACCTTGTTCTCACAGTAGAGGGTCTCAACCAAGTCCTGTACCCTAGGAGTGTGGACCAGTGCATAACCCAATTGCCTCCTGAACAGCAGAGGGTTGTAATTGATACTTCCCTTAACTCCTACTAAAGGCACATTAGGAAAATGCCCACAGCTGGTGATTATATCTCTGCCCTTGGTGCTTTGAGTACACCATCTGATATCTGCTGAAGTTAGGACAGTGAGTCTTTTAGCCCAGTTGCTTTGCTGATGAGGATTTAGAAATGCATCTGTCCTGGGTAGATGCCTGAGAAGCCAAGCATGGAATAATGGAGCACAACACCTCACTAACTTACCCCTCTGCTTCTCATTCCTCTGATGTACTGAGTAGTAGAGATCTCCTAACAAGGTTGGCACTGGGTTCTTCAGGATGAACAAATGGATTGCATTCTTGCTGATGAATCGAGGCTCATCTGCAAACAACACAATTCCATATACACTCAAAGCCAATAAAGCACAAACAGCTTTCCAATCCCCCAGGGAGGCCTTCAGACTAGCTTGAGAAATCAGGAAGTCCAGATGAAACCCAGGGATCCCAGCTTTAGAGGTCATATGCTGCTCTATCAAGGTAGGCTCCAAGTGCAAAGTTTTTGCTATCTCTCCATTGCTGGGAAAGACCATTTCAGGGTTGAAAGGGATTTCCCTCTTGATAGGCAATCAAACCAAAGATGAGTATTCTTCTAAGAGAGGCCCCAACTGAAAGTCTTGAAAGGTGAAACACCTCAACGGGGGGTCATAAAATTGAATGCAGGTGTGGATCAAACTCCTCTGAGATGGGTCCAGATCCATGACCAAGTCGAGTATATCCCCATAATGCTCCCTGAACAAAGGTATGTGCTCTGGAGTGATCAGGGTTTGGGTCCTCCTGATGTCTGATAAGTCTGGTTGGAAGAAATGATAGGTGATGTTGCTTTTCTTTGGAGCCATGAGTACTGAAGACTGAGTTGAATAAGTGCTGATGAAGATGCTGAGAAGAGAGCCACTGATTGGCTGGTGCAAGTAACTGGAGTATATGGCTGACAAGCTGAAACAAGTGCTGGTGGAGACAGGTCAAAACTGCAGATGGGGTCAAAACCAAAACCAGATGAATATGGATACCCTGAAACACAAATAAGCACATGTTAATATGATGCAATGAGTATGTATGCAGATGATATGCAAGGGTTTGTGACTGAGCTGGATCTGATTAACTGCCTTGATATAGATCCATGTGTGTTTAAGAATTCCAGATGGAGGTCTAAAAAATCCAGTAACCAGGGTAGGGGACTCAAATAAAGAGCCACATGTCCAGGGTTTTAGAATCACAAGAACTGTCCAACATGGAGTATTCTTAACAAAGTCAAAGTAACAGGGTATTCTGAGGTCAAGGTACCTGCAAACCTGTAAACAGCCCAACCCCCTCACAGGTGGTGATCTAGAACAAGGATCCTCAGACTTGGATCAGTTATGAGGAGTGTAAACACTTCTAACCCGGAGGCACAGTGTTTACAATAACCATAACAATTCCTCCTCTAATTCACCTCAGTTTCTGAAGGTCAATACTAAAAGGTCATCCAGACTTAGCAGGCTTCCCAGATAGCCCTAGCATTGCAGGAAATCCGCAACACAGAGTTCTCAAGAAGAAACCCATATCTGAACCGTGTTTCATATTCCCGCACCAGACCGAAATGGAATGGGAAAGAATATGATTCACTCTAGCCTAGGTGTCACTCAGGTCCCAGGTGTAGGACCTTAACTCTCAATGAAACACCCACCCACCAAAGAAAAACCAGATCCAGCCAGCACAGTATGACAGTATGAAAAATATAAAGCTATAAAGAAAGCAATAAATCAACTGTACATAAAGCAATAAACAAAACAAATATACAAGCACAGATAGCACATAACACCCCAGTAAACACAAATCAATCAAGCGCTAGGAGGAACCCACAAAAAGAACCAGAAGCCCTGGTTGCAGTATAAGGGTCCCCAGCAGAGTCGCCAAGCTGTCGCTCCCAAAGATTTGCATCCCGGTACAAGCGCGAACGGTCGGCGAGAGGGACAGTGAGAACACACAGCCGTGAACTCACTGGAGATGAATAGAGTCGCCAGCTAGGCATTTTTATCCCGGAGGAAAGGCAATGCTGCATAGACCTAGAAAGATATGGATAAGACGGTTGCGAACCAGAGAGACTGAGAAAGGGGGTTGGTTACAACCTGGGAAGGTATTAGCACCCAGATTGTCCGTCGTACTCGACGGGATCCACGCTTAGAAGATTTGTGTTTTAAAGGGGTAGTGTCAGTGCAATTTGTGTATAAAATAGCTGGAAAAGAATGTACAGGTGTCAGTGCAAGAGAAAAAGTGAAGTGTGATATATACAGTGTCAGTGTAAGGAAAAAGAATGAATTGCTCAAGATCATGAGGCTTAAAAGAATGATTCTGGAAGGAGGGGGAATGTACAGATACTTTTGTTCGATAACCGTTAAGTTATGCCTACGTATCCTCTCGTGCAATGAGGAAGTCAGAACACCGTAGTTCGACCCAAAGAGACTGAAAGATGAATTGACTGATGAACTGCTTACTTGTCTATGCTCAAGTGTATGACCTGTCTGGCTCAGGTGCGAACTGTCTTGCATTAGACGGAAGAAGCAAGTTCTCGTTTGTGAGTGAATGAGATGAGAAAAGAATCCCGGAGGAGACGATTATTGTTTGTTTTTGAGTTTTCAATCTTTTATTGCTTTTGGAAGTTTGTCATAAGTTAATGAGCTTAGGCCTAAACCAATGGGTTTGGTAAACTCATCACATCATCCCTCTGATTAGGGGTAATGAGAATTACCTTAAGTGTGAAGTCAGATTCTCACACTTAATCACCTTTGATGTAGGGTTAAGATCATTAACCTACTTGTGGTTATTTAGATGTTTTTGGTGTTTTTGTTTAGTGTTAAGTAATGAGGTTAAGCCGTAATCAAGGATTAAACAGACCCATTACACTATCCTAAAAGAAGGATAATAGATGAGAGTGTTTAAGCTGAGGAAAGCTCCTCAACTTAATCCATGATTAGGGATTAAACCCATGACAAAACAAGCCTTTTGATTAAGTGGATTTTATTAATGATATGATGATGAAGTGAATTTTATGGTTTGTAAGACAACTTGGGGAGGACTTGTCCATTAACTCTAGGGTTAGTCCTTCTTAACCAGTTAAGGAAGAATTAGAACCCTAATGCAAGGCCCAAGTTACAAGTGTAATGTCTTGATACTTATTAAGTGGATTGATTAAGAGATTTAAACACATTAAGGGTTTAATGCTTAGGATTAAAGTTATACACTCCATCCTAAGAGAAGGATGCAGGCATAAGCTTAATCACAAAGCCTTAAAGCCTTTAGGGTTTAGTCCCTGATTATGAGGTGAGAAGAGAAGACTCAAAAGAGACACAAAGGTAAAACTATGAGGGGAGACTAATCAAAACCCTAATTCATTATCATGCTTGGTTGATCCTAAGGTTTGTGAGGTTTTCAAGAACAATCTTCAAAGGAGCCACCAGGAAGCAGATGAACAGGATCAAGAGAAGCAAAGTGACTTGCTTCATTCAAGAAGTCAAGTCACTTGAAGAAAGAGAGTGGGAAGAACAAGAATGAGCAAGCTCAATCTCAAACACATATAAGAATGCAGCAATGGATGCAAGAGAGATGAAAAGAAAAGTTATGAGAAGTGAAGGCAAATTCACTTCCCAAAATTACTTACCACCTGAAATGTTAGAAAGAAATGCAATGCAATGCAAGATGAGATGAAATGGTATGATGCTTAGCAAAACCAGAAGCATGTTGATGATGATTATGATGTTATGAAGTGCTATGAACATGATACAAGACAAAGAGATGCTCATACAAGATTATGAATGCAAATGATGCAAGTTAAGGAGCATGAACAGACATGAAATGTTATGAGGCATACAAGACAAATGATATGGAAAATATGCAATGCAATGATCAAACATGTTTCCTATATGTCTTAAGATGTCAAATGAATCATAAACATGCACAAAATGCAAAGACAAGTCAAGTTATGCAAGGAAATGCAAGAAGGATGCAAAAGAAAGCCCAAATTAGGGTTCATGGATCAAACATCAAACACAAACCAAAAACAGAAGTAAAACCCCAAGATGAAAAATGGAAAATGGCACCCAAAGAAACCCTAAACCTATAATGAACCACTGCCCAAAGGAGAGCTCTCAACTCTCAACCAAACTCAAGATATGGATTTTGCAAGCTATTAGGGTTTTTTAGGGTTCCTAACAAAAGAAATGTCAATCAAATGGAAAATGCAAGAACAATTCATGGCCTTTTTACCCTAGAAACTACATGCCAAATAGAAAACAATGCAAAAAGAATCAATGTCTCAACCTTCACCAATAGGCAGAAATGATTTTTTGAACTCATGATCAAAATAATGCACAAAATGAGATTTAATTCAATGAAAAATTCTTAAAATGCATCAAGATCAAAAAAGAAATTTGGTTTGAAGGTTGAACAATGTTTCTAAATGTCTTAGAACATTTCATGAATTTTTTTGTAATTTTTAAATACCTAAAAGTATTTTTAATTAATTAATTCCTATTAATCAATTAAAAATAATCTTTTAAATATTTAAAAATACTTTTTTAATGATGAAAAATAAAATAAAAATATTTTTGGGTCTTAAAAATTAATAAAACTTTAAAGAAAAAGTTTCATAATTTTTAAGAATTTTTTGCTATTTTTAATTAAATATGCAAGTTAATGAAAGAAAATGAATTAAAAATTAAGTAAAATGGAAGTAATCAGAAGGAGAGGTTGAGATTGATTCTGGGCTCAAAGGGTTTGACTGGGCGCGCATCTGGACGGCCCAGATTCAAACCTCCCTAATTCTAATTAATTAATTATTAATCCATAATTAAACCTTAATGAAATGATCTGAACCACTCATATGCGCGCGGGAAACACAATCCAAGGGCTCAAATTCAAACCTTGCCCTAATTAATTACACTTAACCCTAATCACTTTCAGGCTGCCGGAGAAGACTTCCGGTCGTCTTCTCCGGCCAGCTCTCACCTGAGAAACCTCAAACTTCCTAAAAACGCATCAAAAATGAAAAATAGAAACTGGGAAATGATCCTTACACTCTCACGAATCAAACCCCTCTCTCAAAACAAATTTATTCTTCATCAATCACATGAATCGAAAGCAAACATTTTTAGGGAAAACCAGTTTCAGAGTCAAATTAAATGCTCAAATCACAACCATTTTCAAAACCAATGGTACCAGAATGATCAGTGAAACAAATGGAACAAGTTTGTAACAAGAAACATGATTTCTGGAAAAATTATTTTTGAGCTACCTGAGATTTGGAGCTTTCAACTTAGGAACTTTCTGGCCACTTCCTTTGATGCAAACTGCTCCACTTGATCCCCCAAAGATGTTTGGATGCTCAAAATGAATTTAAGCTGGCTTGATGATGAGTTTCGAAGGCTCCTGCTTCAGTTCAGTCACAAATGGCTATGGAGTTTCTGGAGGTTTCAGGCCATGGTGAGTGATTGTTTGAGGTCCAAATGATGTATGGAGAAGCTTTGCAAGGTTTGTTTGGCTGTTTGTGACTTGTAGAGAGAGATTCGATAGAAAATGCAGGCTGAGGTGAAGAATGGTTATGGAGTTTTCTGGCTGTTTCAGGCTTATGCTTTGGGTGGTTTCTACTCAATGGTACATGGTGAGTTGAATGGAGGGAAAGGTTTTTGTGTTTGCAGGCTGTGGAGAGGAATTCGAAGCAAGTTGCAAATGGGAGTGTTTTTGTGAATGTGTTGAGTGAGGATGTTTCAGCCTTGCTTCTTGTTATGGCTAGCTTGCAAATTGATAACATAAACAAATCTGATTGGCTGGATGATGTGACTTGTGCTTTTGTGATTGGTAAGTTTGCTTTTGCCAAAAGTCAAAAATCTTGTAAGAGAAGCATGGGCTTGATACTAGCTTGGTACAAAGCTAGGTCTGGCGCATCATGGTGTGGTGAGAGAGCCAGCAAGGTCCAAAGGCCAAGGCAGCAAGTTGAGGGAGCATGATCATGAGTTTTGCAACTTGTTGCTTTATGGTTCACATGTGATAAAGTCTTGTTACACAAACCAAGCCATGAGCAAACTTGATCCAATTCTGATTTTTAGCACTTAGAGAATGTTTATGTGTTGGTTTGAAATGAATTAGAGGCTGCATTTGGCTTTGGTTCAAGACTTTGCAAAGTTTCCATTTGAAGCATGCCTTAGAAATTAATGATTTTTGCCAACTTTGCATTGCCATAACTTTTGATCCAAGAAGAGTTTGATCATGTTCTTGTACTTTTTGAAAAGGGAAAGATGAGATCTACAACTTTCATGACCAAAGTTTTTCCATTTGAAGCATTTTCGGATCAATAATCAAGGCTTGAAAAATGACCTAAAATGATGCATTCTTGAAAAGTCAACTATGCCCAAAAAGTCAACCTTTGCAAAAACCCTAAATTCTTGATTTCCATGAACTTCAACCTTCTTCCATGATCAAATAAAGATCATATACACTCAAAATGATGAAGATCACCCATTGGTTGGGTCATTGGGGGCCTCAGATGCCCTGATTTTGCACTGACTTGTCTAGAAAGTCAACTCTTGATCAGATAACTTCCCCATGGAATTTCTTCATGAAAATTGATATGCATACTCCCTATACCATATAGAGATCAATGGAAACAAGAATGGCCAAAAAATTTGGGGTTATGGCCTCTGAAACCAAAACCCTAATTTTCAGTCAACTGTGCAGTTCAACCTGGCTCTGCATCCACTCAAACCCTAGCTCTTGTGATTCCTCTGCATTTTTGACTTTGAGGAGATAGAATATGATGTAAGAACACACATGGACCCCTTTGAGCTGATTGGTGGCCTTTGGAGTGGCTCAAGAGGCTTTGAGGTTGCTCAGATCACAAACCCTAGGTGCAGATGCCTTGAAAACTATGCAGTGAATCAAAAATGAGATATGAGGTGATATGATTATGTTTATGCATATGAGAATGATCACAAGCCTTGGTTTGAATGGGTGAGGGCAAATTTGGGGTGTTTACAGTAGGGAAAATAAAGATTGTGCTCGAACGGGCCCTACCCCACTGCCTACGTACCTCATCAGGATAATGAGGATCAGAGACGCCGTAGTTCCCCTAACTAGGGGTACTAAAAGTAAATTGCTTGTGAATTAAAGCTTGAACTGCCTATGCCATTGCTCAGGTGTTGCAGACTCGGACGACGAGTGCGTAACCGTCTTGCAAAGTGACAAGTAGGAGCAAGTTCGCGTACGGAGCGAATGAGGTGAGAAAAGAATTCCCGAGGGAAAGACGCTTATTCTTTGTTTGTGTTTTTTAGAAGCTTTTATGAGTGTGTCACAAGGAAGTGAACTCAAACTCTTTTCCATGGAATGTGCACTTGTCACTACATTCCAAGATGGAATAATAGAACAAGCACACTCAAGTAAGGAGAAGATCCCCAAAACTTGAACCCAAAGATTAGGGCTTAGGCTCACTAACTTGTTTAATTATTAAGTGCTTTTGGTATTTACAAATGAAGAAGTGTTTTTTATGCTTTTCTTTTATGAAGAAAATACCTTGATCAGACTTGTGCATCACAAGGTAAACTTGTAATATCCCAAGATGGGAAGACTACAAGCATACCTCATGGGATAAGGCTATGGATCAATGAATCATTTCAAACTTATTAAAGATGTTTTTTATGGTTATGAGATGAGAAGAGAAGAAGAACCAAAAGGATCATAAAGGAAAAATTCTAAAGGGGGACTAAAATAATCCTAAGTGTTAACATGCATGGATGTCCTAAGGGTTAGTGTGGTTTCTACCCTAATAAAGAAGGAAAGAAGAAGAGAAGAAGAAGATAGAAGAAGGGATGAGAAAGGCCTAAGCCCAACAACAAAGAGTTAGTTCACATAAACATAAGAGGAAGAGATGAGAATTGGAGATGTGGAACTCAATTCCCACATCTCACACTTACCATAGCCCCTGCAAGGTTAGTATGCATATAAGTGAAACAAAATGAAGCAAATGGCATGCTAATATCAAACAATCAGAAGTGAAATGGTATGAACATATGAAAAATGCAAATGCAACTCAAATAAATGAGGAGAAGAAGTATGCAACTCAAAATGATGCAACATGCAAACATATGAAAACAAATGCACACTTATGAAATATGCAAAGCAAAATGCACAAAAAAGGGATACAATGCCCACAACCAGAACTAAAACAAGATGAATAATGGCTTAGGAAGCCAACAAGATGAAGAGAAAAGAGGTACAAGACCAAACAATGCCAAAGTGGAAGCAAAAGAAACCATAAGATGAAGTGACAACATTTAAGGAATCAAATGACTTAAGGAAGAAGCAAACTCAAAAATTCAAAAGACAAAAACCCTATCCTAGGACCAGGAAGTTACCCACACCCCAAAGGAACCCCAAATGAGAAGAATAAAAGGGCACAAGTTCCATTCTAGGCTTATGAGAGGCTTAAAGGTTCAAAGGAAACAAAACGGGACAAGGTTCAAGATAAAATCCACAATAAATCAAACAGCCATCTAAAACTTCCACAACTGAAACCAAATGATCCTCAAACATGTTATATCAACTAGCCAAAAGGATTTGCAAAGATTCAGAAGGAAACTAGGTTAAATGGAGGCAAGAACACAAGTGAGGGTTACAAACTTACATCACAAGCTACAAGACCAAGACTCAAGAAATAAATTTCCAAAAATCCAGAGACAAATCACATGAAAAGAAAAATGTCTTAAGAATACAAAGCAAAAAGAATGGGATCAAAACTCAAAATATTGAAGACTATGAAAATTAGACAAGGCAGATTGGTCAAGAAAGACTTAAAAAGAAGCTAGATGCAATGGTGAATTATTTCTGACACGTGGATAAATGAAAAAAATAAAATAAAAATATGATAAAAAACTAGAGACAAAAAATAAGACACATGATTTTTTTGGGATTTTTTGGATGATTATAACTATTTTATATGAATTAAAATGAAACTGAATAAAAAAGAAATTAAAGTGGAAAAAGAAAATTAAAAGAATTGAAAGAGGTGTATGAAGTAATGGTTGTGAACTGAATTTGGAATGGGCTGGAACAAGTGAGGTGCGAACAACAACTGTCTAGGCCCAGTATGCGCTGAAGTACATGGCTGTTACTATGGAATTTAATTGGAATTAAATAGAAATGCTGGAAAAACAGTGGGACGCACGATGAATCTGATGGCTGGAGAAGACCACCTCATTAATTGAGGTGGCATCTTGCTGAGATGTGATTGGTGGACGCACGGTAATTAAAATAGACTATTCCACACGCTGTATTAAAATTGAAACAAAATTAAAACATGAAATGGAAGACTAAAGAGGGACATGTGGCGCGCTATGGACGGCTGGATGAGGCAATCTGACGGTTGTTGTTCATCTTCTTCCATGAAACCCTAATATGAACACAAGACAAATTCCGGTGACCGGAGCTAGGGCTTCGGCACCAGAGACCAAACCAGAACCAAAAATTCACCAAAAAATGAAAATGAATAACCTAGACTGACTAATTAGACATCACTGAACTCAAATATGGCATCAAAAATAGCTAAATCTCAAAGAATTGGCCGGATCGAGCAAAATAAAGTGTCACCATGAAACTTAAAATGCACATATCTTTCACTACAATGCACTAAAATCAAATCTACAAAGTGCAGCATGACCAGGGAAGATCAGAGAACACAAAGCAACCATTCAATTTCATTTCCAGAACACGAATTTTCAAGTCATACCTGAGATGGAGACCTTGATATATTGAGCTAGAAAACCAACCAATCCGTGCAAATCACTCCTCTTGCTCCTTAGATGCAAAATAAATGCATCTAAGGTCTTGAAATGGACTGGATCTGAGGTTTCTCAACAAGTGGCTTTGAAATGGCAAGCTTCCAATTATGTGCTTTAAGCTTAAATGAATGGATGATTCTTGATCTATATGATTCACTGATCAAGAATATGGAAGAAGTTTGTGGAGAATGTAAGAGAATGGAGAGATATGAGGCAAAATGCAAGGATGCAAGAAAGTTGAGAATGAGAGAATGAGAGAGATTTCAGATCTGGTTCAGCCCTAATTCTCTTTGTTATGATGTCAAAAAGCAATGCTGAAAGTGTGATAGAAAGTGCACGAAAATCAAATGAGAAAAGTGTGATTTTGCATCATGTGCACTTGGTGGAATAAGCATGCCATGCTCATGCTCTCTTGGGCCTCTCAGCATGTGTGAGTTTCATTTCCCACCCTTGATCCAAATCCATTCATTCATGGCCCTTAGATTCAAGTGTCACACTTGTTTCATGATTTTTGCAAATTTGCATGTTTTGGAGGGATTTTTTCAAAGTGCACGAAAATGACCATTTCTCTTGAGCAAATTGGTCCTTATGTAATGTATTTTAAGTTTGAAACAAGTTTGAGCCTGTACCAAGTCACAAAAATAAGATTGGAGCCTTCTTGCATTTGGTGCATTTTCGAAAGTTGAATTTTTGCCCTAGAGAGAGGAAATTTTCGAAAGCCTTATAGAAAGATCTAGGAATCCAGTGAAAAAGTACTTGTACTTTTTGAAAATGGGAGCCCTTACTCTCCAACTTTCATGTTTGACTTTGGTCCATTTGAAGAATTTTTTATCATGTTAAGGCCACTTGAAAATTAGGGCAAAACTTGCAAATTTTGGAAAACTTCAAAAACCAACTTTGTACCATTTTTGCAAAACCCCTCAAATCTCCATGATTCTTGAACTTTGGGCATTCCAAACCTCTTAAAAAATTGTAAGGACCCCTCTTGGCCAAAAAATTTGGGTTAGACCCCTTGAAATTGCACAGTTGACGTTTTATGGGCTCCGTTGACTTTCTGCTTCATCTACAAGCAACTGAGGCATTGACTGACTTCCACATGGAATTTTCTCATGAAATTTGACACATAGGATCCTCTTAACATATGGAATACTTGGCCCACAAGAAATGGCCAAAGTTGTGAGATCTTGGTGCTTGAATCTTAAACCCTAATTTGGGTGCATTGCATAGGAGCTTTGCCTTGTCCTGAGATCTCTGATGATCATGCAATCTTCTGAGCTTTTGTCAATGGACTTGATCTTGTAAATGGAGTGTAGACTCACCATATAACTTGTACAAACTCATTAGGACCCTTGTCATGGCTTGAAATGCCTCTGGGACCTCCACAGGTGACCATATGCTTGATGCTAGGACATGAGGGATGTTATGCTTCATCTTTCCATGATATGATGTTGAGGAAATGATATGAATATGATGAACATGATGTGATATGATGCTTAAATGAATAGGGCAAATTTGGGGTGTTACACCCTGCAATGAAGCAATGACTCTAAATTCACAATTACCATCTGACAATACATTGACTACATCATCAATAAATGACCTAATATGATTAGGAAATTGAAGGATGAACCGCTTAGATGATTTTGAAGATTGTGATAATTTCAACTTCTTTTTCACAGGTTGTGATGGTTGAGATTTCCTTTGAATTTTGTGATGGTTGAGATTGTCGTTGTGAAGATTGAGATGCTTGATCAACATACTTATGATACGAAGGGTCTCTATAAACATCATACCCTACAAGTTTTTTGTCTTTCTTCTTGACTCCACCTTTTGTTTTTATTTTTTTAGGTGGTGGTAACAAAGAAGTCGTTGTGGGGAATGCAAGTTTATAAACCCTACTTTGTAATGCCCTTCTTCCAACAACATTTTGTGACCTATACCTTTTCCATAACTCATCCATTGCACATTTCATACCCACCTCTGATTACTCATCTAAGTCTTCTTCCAACTTAATTTCCATGCTTAGTTTCCTCCAATGAACATGTACAGTGTCAATTGGTATCAGAGTACCACTAATTATATACCCTGCCAACTCACACGCGCAAGGTAATCCATATGTTTCTCTAAGAGTACAACGATATTTGTCCTTGTTCGTTCTAACATAATCAATTCTTGTTAACTCTTCAGCAATGCGCCTCAATGCAGCTCGCGACACTGAAGTACATAAATATGTGTAAAATGGACTTAAATGCACATACGCAACTTCATAGACACTCTTTTGAAAAGAAGCTCTAATGTTGCCAATTTGTATCTTTAAGTTGTCATTCATGGCCTCCCAACATTTGACCATGTCACCAATACTGTTACCCAACATCTGCTTCAATTTCCAGTGAGCAGACTCAACCCTAAAATAATACATATTTAAAATAATTAACAAAAATACAAAATATGCAATAATTAAATTTTGGGATCTAAAACAAAACATACCGATTAGTCGTCGTGTTACCCATATGTAGGACTCGATTAATCCATGCGCAAACAAATCTCTGTCTATATGGTGTCAACCATGTGTCATTCATGTACTTAAAAAATCTAGGACAATCAGCACACGCCTGCTCAAGTTCTTTTAAATGTTGAGCATACTCAACCTCATCACTAGCCCATACAACATCCTTCCATAATTTGCCAATTGACACTTGCATATCACGAGCCACTAATAGTTTCATTTTTGCACCAACGTTTTTGTTTATGTGAAACTGACATAGCAAATTATTCGTCCTTGGAAACACGGTCTCAACGGCTTTCATCAAAGCAAGATCACTATATGTCATCATCACTTGTGGAAACAAATCTTTCTTCACAAACAATTGTTTAAGCTTATCTAACACCCAACAAAAAGTCCCAGTCTGCTCAGACTCAATATACGCAAATGCGACAGGAAAAGTCAACTCGGTTGATGTCATGCCAACAATTTCAAACAAAGGTTGCCTATATTTGTTTGTCTTTTAAGTGTTATCCATAACTAACACAATAGGAAAAATATTCAACAACTTAATTGAATCTGGATGAGCCCAAAATATATCTTTAATAACTTCAGAGTCGTCTCTTTTTCTACTCCAATAAACATAACCTGCAGCCTCGATAAGCTTAAACAAATGTTGTATCTCACTTCTAGGACCTTTTATCTATTTTTCTATCATACTCTTCTGCTTTTATATTTGCGTGATCCGAGTGACACAATCTGGATCTTGCTCGTGCAAGGAATGCAATATATTTCTAGGTGCAACCTTTCTCTTTGCTAAATCAGCAACATGTTGCTTCTGATCCGCTGTCAACCTACCAACAAATGAGTGGCCTTTTAATCTATCAGGTAAATCATGGTTATGAACCCCACATTTTACATCAATCTTCCATCCAGATCCATCTTTCGCCGGAGTCGACCTGATCTTAAATGGACATCCACATTTTTTCGTCGCACTTTCGATTCCACTATGAATATCCTTGTATTTCCCACCTTTATCACAACCAAATATTATTTTGTTACTTCTTCCTCTCTTGCATATTTGTGTATCTGAAAGAGTGATGATAATCGTCACTTTATTACGTAATCCGGTGTCTTTAATCCATCTTATCACCTCCTTTCGTGTACCAAATCTTTCTGACGTTGTAAACACATCTGACGTATTCACACATATCGGTTCTTTTTCGTATATAGCTATTTCTGCACCTGCACAATAAAAATATTTTTAATATCAAATTATAAAGAAAATTATAAAATTATAAAATTATAAAAAAAACATCAAATCGGAACACTTCAAGTAAATCTTTCGGTAGTGTATATAATACAAACCAGAACTCTTACATGAAGTATTCCGGTACATGCAAACTTCGAAACCGGAAGACTTATTTTGTTCCGAACCGGAACACTTCCCCTAAGTCTTCCGGTGATCAAAAATTTATAAACCAGAACACTTTTCCTAAATCTTCCGGTTTGAGAAAAAAACATACCGGAAGTCATATCTAAAGTCTTCCGGAACGTGGCTTTTTGGGTAAATTTTTCGGAACACTGACGGTCTGACACGAATTGTAAAAATCAACATAATAAAATAATATCAGGATTATATTTGGCATTTTGAAAATTTTGTAGGGGTATAGGTCAAAGAGTAGGGGTATATGGTACAATCTTTTCAATTTACAATACACATGATCACGATAATTTAGGTCATGATCCCATAATATATTAGGTGAAACATGTATTATCACACTACAAAATAAAAAATGCTTCTTTGTAACAAAAGGATTACGAGAGTTGTTGCACAACTGCCTCCACTTATAACTTGAGGATGTTGCCAAAAATGTTTTACTTAACCGCCTCATATCAAAATCAAAACCGAGAACCAAATCCCACCTTGCACTTAGGATATTTCATTATTTTCTATTGTGCACTTGCTTACCAAATTTCATTTTGTGTTTCATAAAAACCCTATTCTTTTTTAATAACTAAATCCCTAAACCCTACTCTATTTTGGGGTTTGAATATTTCACCATTCTTAATCCAATCTAGCCAATGGTCTATGATGATCGATCCAACCTATAAGTTCAACCTAATAAGAGTGTGAAAATAATTTGAAGCATAGGTTGACATGTAACATCTCTAAATTTAATCAGCTTGTTCCATTATGGAATTTGAATTGATCGGAGACAGGAGGTTGCAGGATGCAATGATAGGCTTGAGCTTCCAATGCAATAAGAGAGGAGTTGGTCTCTAAGATTATCACTCTAACACTCAAGTCAGTATGTGAGTAAGATTAGTGAATGAAGTTTGAATTTGAATTATGTATTTGAGAAATGACGTGTTTCCCCTTTATATAATAGAGAGTTTATAACAACATGTTAATCTTTAGGCATAGAATGTGTAGAGCCGTTGGATGGATCCTGGATCCATTTCTCATGAGTTATAGCCCAAGATAGCGTTTTATCCATCGGGTGACATAACAAATTAATGCTTTTCTTGGGCCATGGAGACACGGTCTTCTAGTTGTCCCAGAACAGTATCCTCTCAAGCATTTGCTCTCCTTGTAGTGCGAGGGATTTTGCATATTCACCATTGGAAATCTACGCCTTAAATGCACCCCATGCTACATATGTCTTTTCGAGTTCTATATAATGATCTTTGGAAACTGAAATTCTTTATTGTTTTCTGAGGCGGTCTAGGATGTTGATAATGCTTCTTACTTTTCGTAAGTCACCACACGATCTCTACAGAGTCAGTTATATAGTTTCTTGAGATGTTACCCTTGCTTCTTTGTCATATGTGTTTCCACAACAACTATCTTTTTGTAGTCGGATGAAGTAGTTCATATCATGAGTCAAAAATTAAAAGAAGATGTTTCTACTTCTTGGGTTAATCATATCATTTCATTGATTATCTCTTCCTTTCACTACTACAAATATACTCATTTTACCTTGGGTGCGAAAGGAATTTTACCTAGGTTAGATAAGCAAGGTAACGAATGGCGGCATGAAAACCTACCATTTTACCTCATTAGTTTCTGAATAACCGATGGAATAGTTGAAATGGTTATTGGTTCGATCCCCAATAATTTTTTTTTAAATTTTCAAAACTATGTTGCATGCGCTATTATTTATGTCGATTTTGATATAATAACCGAGCGGGTATTGTTCATACCCAATATATTTTAAGTTGGGCTATGTAGTCGGATTTAATGAGGCGTGAACTAAACTACTAAAAATGGAGGAAATTGAGCTAACACAAGGGTAAGATCATCAATCATCACAACCCGGATCAGTCTCACACCCGGATTAGACATCCTACTAAGCCCGCCTCCTACGAGGCCTAGTATCGTATCTCCACAACCCGACTTCCGGGTACATATTCATCGTGCAACCAAAGGTCGTAACAGTTCTGGCGCATCAATACAAACTATTACCAAGCCTTCATGGCAAGCAATGATGAAGGAGAGTTACACATTGAAGGCTCTACAATGGTAGAAAGTCAAGGGACTCCCCTTAAATGACTTCTCTTAATGCAGACTATTAAGTCGAATATAAAAGGGGCTCCCCACTACTACAAAACACGTTAACAACGATGCCATGATCCCCACGGATCATGCCTACACCGTTGTGAAATCTCTAAACTAAGGCACTATTCTATTATTTTATTTTTTGATTATGAAATTTAATTAAAAAAGTAATGTATCATGTCGGTTGTGGTATAGACAGTCATATTATATTCATAACTTGATACTTATGACTACGGTTTTTATATCCACTGTTGTGATATGTATCAAACTTCGATTCCCAACAACTATATCTTTTTTTTTTCATTTTAAACATATATTTTAGAATTTGTGGTAGCAAACTGATGTATAATTAGATTTGATTCCCATCAACTACATTTTTTAAAATTTACTTTCCATTTTAAACATGTACTCCCTCCATTCACTTTTATAAGAAACTTTTACTTTTTAGATTCATTCAATAATTAATGTATCTAATCTATAAATAGTACAAATACATCATTTATTCAATGAACCTAAGAAGTAAAATTTTCTTATAAATGAGAATGAAGGGAGTATTTTATTTCATTTTTTTAGCATTTTCATGTTAATTATATAAAATGGAAAAAATGTTGTAGCAAGGATTCGAACCTTGTACCAATTAAAGGGGTAACACTACAGTTAATATAGATAATTGTTGTGATATATTTATAATAAATATATACCTATCATGACAGTTATATTCGTTAACCGTTGTTAAATATTTACCATATAAGCGAACTAAGTTTCCTTTATTTATATGTAGCGTCGTTTCCTTCACAGCGAAACCCTAGTACCCATTTTTTATCTACATTTTTGGCAACATACTTCATATAGTTTTAGAATTTGCGAAAAGAAATATAAGAAGTTTGAAGAACCTTTTGATTTAAGCTTCTTACTCATTGTATTACTTCTTGTAGAGTCTAAAACTAGATGAACATTAAGGTATTCTTCTTCTTCCATATTTTGTTAGATATTTTCCATTATATCTTTTGTTGCATTTTGTTTATTATTATTTTTCTTCCATCTTTTGTTTAAGTTTTTTCCTCCTAGTATTTCTTCTCCATTATTTCACAAACTAGATGAACATGGTGATGATGCTATGGAAAATAAGGTATCCTTCTACTTCAATCTTCTTGTTAGATAGTTCTCATTATCTTGTTTGCTTCATGTTGGTTGTGTTGATTGTTCTCATTATTTCAGATTCATCTTTAATGGACCATACTTTGGCTATGGGACATATTGTTTGTTACATATGCTAACAATGTATCTTGTTTTGTTACAGTCCCACTTAGAGTTTTGTTTCAACTTTTGTTGGTTTTGTTTTGAATACTAACTAATTTTCCTTTATTTGAAATAGTTGAAGCTGTTTAGTGAAGATGATACATGGTGATGATGATGGTGGTAGCAAGCATATAACATGGGTTTATAAGGTATATATATATATATATATATATATATATATATATATATATATATAGTTTGTTTGTTTCACTGTCCTTTTGATATTGTATTTGAAATTTATTTTATTATATACTATGTATATTGTTTGTTTCACTATCCTTTTATTGAAAATGCAATCATTTAAATTGACATAGAACCCTATAATCTGAAAATTAAGATGTATTTGAAAACCATCCTAAATCGATCAATGTTTTCCGAAAAGCTTCCATCTCATTTCATCACATTTTATGTTCCTCTTTAACTCATAATATATGTTTCAATGGTTCGTTTGCTTCAATTCATCTATATCTACATTTCTATTTTACCCCATCCTTGTCACTTATCATGATGATGGTTATGATAAGTCATCATAACAATCTCCATGATAAGCGGCGATGATGAGGTACTACAATGAAAGATATAGATGTATTAAAGGAAACAGATCATCGATACATTTTTGTGTTAAAGAACATAAAATATGTTGAAAAAGATTGATGCAATTCGGAAAATAGTGGTTTGTTTATGTTGGTTTTCAAAAATAGTTTAATTTTCAGATTATATAGTTTACCAATTTAAATGGTTGTAGTTCTTTAATTAGTATATGATTAAACAAGAAATATATATATATATATATATATATATATATATATATATATATATATATATATATATATATATTTGTTTATAATAAACTAAAGGTATATTCCACGACACTCTACATTATAATGCCATCGCCCGTGTCATTATATGTTATTCCCAATCGTTGTTAAATGGATTTTTCGTAGTAGTGCCTGCCAGAGGGATAAGCAAGACACATACATTTTGAGACTTACTACCTCAGTACAACTCTAGAATCCTCCTACGTATTTGTAACACGGTGGGAGAACTGACTTTAGTTAAATGTTGCGGTTAGCAAGAGTTGCCACCGACTTTTATTTTATCCAAAAGGAAAGGGCATAAAAGAACAGGAAAGACCTTAAAAGATTTTTGGGTTCGGGGGGTAGGTTATGTAAAGGGAATGTGTTAGCACCCTTTACATCCATGGTTATCCATGGGCTCTTAGTTACTTAGCTCACTTTAAACTGTTTTGAGAAGTGTAGTGTGTGATGAAAAATTTTCTTAAGTACTTTATAATGATCCATGTACGGATATATATAAAGCCTTTGTTTTGAAAATTGTTTGAAAATGTGAAGTGTTTTTGAAATGTTTGAAAAGGTGAGCAAGTACATAAGAGGAACCTACCCTATGTTAAATCTTTTCTGTTCTTAAATATCCTTTAAATGGTAAGACTATCCCTATTATTAAGGAATAGGTAGTCATTACCTTGGATGTGTGAGGGACCAATGAAGGGACAATTGTGATTAGGCAACTGTAAGGGGTATTTAGCAATTCGAAGGGACTTATCATCTTTATACGAAAGGGTCAAGATCATTTACAAAAGCAACCATGAAGGGACTTGATCTTATTATCTTTTAAGGGACTAGATGATATGAGAGAAGGGACTTTGCTTTACACCTTACTTGACCTTTTTTCTTTAGGCAACATGAGAGGTATCCTTAAGAATGTGAGATGGCGATCAAAGATCGACTTATGTGTGTGCGTGTACAAATTCATATATTTATCTTGAGATTAATGATCTAAATTCAATTTTAAATACAAACATGTTTTACACTCCCTATTTTACTAACCATGGCAATTAAAAATAAATAATAAAAATAATACTACAATTATTACATAAATTGCACAATTACATAATAATAATAATAAAATAAATTAAATAAATAATCACATAATAAATAAATAAATAAAGAGGTTAGTGATAATAAACAAAATAAATAAGTATAAGATGAAGAAATTAGCATAATAATAAATCAAAAGTTCAATTTTAAAGAAATAATTATTTTTTAAGGGAATTTTAAATAAAAGAAATAAAAAATAACAATTATATACTAATAAATATAACTAATAGTTCTAATATTTTAAATTTATATACATACTATAAAAATATCTAATTATAATTAAATAAGCATATAAAAAATAATAAATTAAATTCATAAAATAAAGTTAGGTTTTTTTTAATTTGTTTAGAAAATAAGTTAGGGTTAATTACTTAATCTAATCCTAATTACATTATTTATATAAAAAAAACTACATATAATAATATAAACAAATTATAAATAAATATATACAATTAAAATTTTCAAATAAACATAATTAGGGTTTATATAAAAATAATTAGGTTTTTTTACATATGAATTAATCTAAATGTAATTAAATTATTTATACAAAACATATAATATTAATAATAATAAATATTAAATAATTTTATTAATAAAGTTTAATTTTAAAAAAAATATAAATTTGAAATTATATACAAGAAAATAATATAAACATTTTTTTATTTCAACATTTATTCATTAAATTAATTAAAATATAAACAAATTAAATAAAAACAAGAAAAAAGTGAGAAAAAGAACTGACCTGGGGCTGGGATTCGAACCCAGGCCCTAGGCTTTGCAATCTCCAAGACCAGCAAGCTCTCCACCAGGCCAGCGCGCGTTTGGTGATAATAAAGGGATACGAATCATTATATTTTTAACCTGGAAAATAAATGGATAAAAAACCAAAAATTGGTGAAGCTGGGATTTGATCCCTTGACCTTTGCCTCACACGCGCATGACTCTTACCACTGGGCCAGGCAACATCAATTGAAATAATACAGAAACATAATAATAAAATATTAATCTAAGTTTTGAATTCCAGCTTTGGCGCCATCGTCTTCAACCTCCCGACCTGGGGATTTTGCTGCGAATTTTATTACAAATTTTCCTGCGAATTCAAACTTGTAGCAAAACCTACGAATCTCAACCATCATCAAAACAGTAAAATTGCATCAAATTAAAAGTACAAACAAGATCCAGAGGTTAATTAGAATTGATCTATGGTTTTAGATTCCATTTATCCTTGATGAACCATGAAACCCTAAACCTTGGCCGAAACCCTAAAAATGGTGGATCTCATTCTAGTCCATAAAACCAAATCAAACTGTCCAGAAAGCTTCTACATCATCATACAAACAAGATTAATCAATCAAAAAAAACAAAGCATTATGAATAATTGTAATCGAAAATTGAAAATTTTGAACAAATGTTGATTCGGTTTGTGCATATGGACATGATTATGATACTTTTGAGGATTGGAATAGTTTCAGTGATGTCCAAGGAATGTTTTGCAACCTTTAGAATGCCTTGAGAGAGCCTCTAAGTGAGAATCCGAATTGAGATTTTTTGATGAATTTTGAAAGTTTGAAACTTGTTCTTGAGGCTGCAAATTCGTCTCCTTTTGGTTGTGATAAGTTCTATACTTATAAGTGAACAAAATTAGGTCAAGAAAAGCTAGCACTCTTTGGACTTTTTGGATCATTGAGATTGAGAAAGATCATGCCTTAAAATTTAAATATTTCTTGATATAACATTGCTATTTTAGGACAATCATCATAATTTTCATATCAATCTGATCCAAACAATGTTTATGACTTTCTAGAAGCAATATCCCTTTTAAATTTTTGATTTCATATTTTATTTTAATTTAAATGATATTTTAATGAATAAAATTCAAATAAATAAAAAATAAAAAATAAAAATTCAGAAAATAAGTGGGTTGGGTCGTGCTTGATGTTTTCATAAAGATGGGATGGCAATTTGGAGGGCTCATTTAGCAAAAATTTGATTTTAGGCCTTATTTGCTTCATAAACTTCCCTAAAATTTCCCAACTTTGCAAGGGCACAAATCCTTCAATTTTAATGCTATGAAGGTGTTCTTTGACATTTTGGAAATCTTAAAAAGTCCTCTAACCAACCCTATTGGTTTTATGTCCATACCTTTTACCATTCTCAAGTTATGCTCTTTTGAAGTTGTTGACTTTTTGTTGACTTTCAAAAGGACCTATAATGTCTTAACTCATACCTTCCAAATGAAGCACTTTTGGGCTTGGCTTGTGAGACACAAAGTTGTAGAGAATTCAATTTCCTTCAAAATGAGCTTTGGATGGAAAATTCTTGATGAAGCATGTGAAAGTTATGGCTGGTCAAAGTTCAGTTGACTTTTCCTGAGGAAACCCTAATTTAGAAACTCCTGATTCTTGATGATCTGAAATCTCCTTGATGAATCATGATCAAATGATGAATTTTACTTCATATACTTGATGTTGTCAAAAAAAATCATGAAGTTTGACTTTGGTTTGACCACAGTTGACCTTAGTTTGACTTTTTAACTGCTTTGACTGATTTTAACCTATCTAATCATTTGACTGAGCAAATCTTTTGGGAAAGTCTTGAAACTTGACATGGAGATTATTAACCACATATAAGATGCTATGAAGCTCACTTGAAGCCTTGGAAGTCCATTTAGCCTGATTAAAGTCAAAACCCTAGTTTAGGATGCATTGCTTAGGAGGATGCATTGTCTGAAGGAAATGTCAAATCTTCTGACTAATTGTGAACTTTGTGAACCTTGTGAACCTCATGAGATGTCTTGTGAACCTTGTGAACCTCTTAGTACACAAAGTCTTGTCTTGTGAGGGCAAATTTTGGGGTGCAACAGCTGCCCCTGTTCAATTTTCTGAAACCTGAGGGGTTAGATTGGTATTTCTGCCAGTCGTGACCTGGAAGGTTGAAGGGGATTGAACATAAAAGCCTAAAAATTTGCACTCACCAGTGCATAGATTAATGTTGATGATTATCTGTATATGCTTGAGTGGGCTTGAAGATGCCACTTGGAAGAACTGGAGATGGGCTTAGAGATGCCATCAGGAAGAACTGGTGATGGGCTTAGAGATGCCATCTAAAGTATCAGAATATGATAATGTTGATACTGGATATCAGTACTAGGTCTTTGTATAAGCCGTCTCTGAATCATTTATGCAACATGATTTGGATTGTTGAATGGACCAGTAGAAATAAATCTTGTGATGATTATCTCTTCTGGAAATATTTTGGATTAAGGAATAGATCTTTGTACAGACCGTTTGCCTACTTTCCAAGGTCAAAAGAACGTCAGGATTAGTTCTTCTGAAAAATATCTTGAACCAGGGAACCAAAAGAGCGCCAGGATTTGCTCATAAGGGTCAAAAGAACGTCAGGATTTGTTCTTCTGAAAAAGTCTTGAACAACAGGCCGAAAGAGCGTCAGGATTTGCTCTTAAGGGTCAAAAGAACGTCAGGATTTGTTCTTCTGAAAAAGTATTGAACAAGGGGCCAAAAGAGCGTCAGGATTTGTTCTTAAGGGTCAAAAGAACGTCAGGATTTGTTCTTCTGAAAAAGTCTTGAACAAGGGGCCAAAAGAGCGTCAGGATTTGCTCTTAAGGGTCAAAAGAACGTCAGGATTTGTTCTTCTGGGTCAAAAGAACGTCAGGATTTATTCTTAAGGGTCAAAAGAACGTCAGGATTTGTTCTTCTGAAAAAGTCTTGAACAAGGGGCCAAAAGAGCGTCAGGATTTGCTCTTAAGGGTCAAAAGAACGTCAGGATTTGTTCTTCTGAAAAAGTCTTGAACAAGGGGCCAAAAGAGCGTCAGGATTTGCTCTTAAGGGTCAAAAGAACGTCAGGATTTGTTCTTCCGAAAAAGTCTTGAACAAGGGGCCAAAAGAGCGTCAGGATTTGCTCTTAAGGGTCAAAAGAACGTCAGGATTTGTTCTTCTGAAAAAGTCTTGAACAAGGGGCCAAAAGAGCGTCAGGATTTGCTCTTAAGGGTCAAAAGAACATCAGGATTTGTTCTTCTGGGTCAAAAGAACGTCAGATTTGTTCTTCTGAAAGATGTCTTGAACCAGGGAATGGATCTTTTTACGGACCGTTTGCCTGCTATTCAAGGACATCTGGAGTAGTTAACCCGTTGTAAGTTGTTGATATTGTCTTACCTGCATATAACTATCCTGCAAGGGAAATATTAGTTTATGCATTATGTATGCATGCATGGTATGATGCACTTAAGTAATGTATTATGTACTTATGGATATGTATGTTATGGTATGATGTAAATGATGTATGTATGAATCATGCAGCCTGCGGTATCTGAATATCTTTGTATAACAACTACTGGCTAGGGAAAATAAATCCCGATTCGTTGCGGAAGAATATGAGGACCTCGTTCCCGTTTTGTTTGATAGTAAAGTATTTATAACCTCCCGTCTTTGTTCGTCATACTTTTTATTGAAGGAATAAGTTCCTGAGTATCCTGACTGAGGATAAGAGAGATGGACATAAATTCAAGGGGAGATGTAACTCGGAGTATCTATCAAGATAGATTTGCCCTTGCTGGGGATTTGTAGTTGTCTTGTGGGGATGAACCGGCGAAGCTTCTTTGAACTACTACCCTTGTTTGTCCTTAATAAATACTATTACTGCATTTTATGCATTTCTGGTAAATATCAATCATATTCAAAAGCATACATACATTCAAACACAACCAATAGACGTTTTTCGCTATAGTAAAAGAGGAAAAGTAATCCTGAATAAAGAGGGAAAAGTAAAGCTGAACTCGAAAACAAAATCGTTTCAACTTTGAGAGTGTATAACCAATTGGATTTAGAGCTCCTGAGATTCTTAACTTTCCTGACTACCTTCCCAGAAATCCTCATAGCTGGATCTGAAGACATGATACTGACATCATCTGATACTACTAGCGTAGACAATTAATTTCCACAATGGCTTCTGCTGAGAATCCAATATCAAGGTAATACAATGAGAGGAACGTGTCTTCAAATTGTGATGGACCATATACGCTCCGGGTATTAGATTTGAAAAGAAAGCATTGCCCCTTGGTTGAGGATGAATTGTCCCATAATGGAAGTATCTGAATGTAGTTACCTCAAGAGAAATAAGCAGAACGCCCTACAATAATATTCCCCTGACATCATGAACTTTATAATGTTACCCTTGGTAATTCAAATATATGAGGAGAGCTACCCCTGGCTATTAAGCATTGTTGAATCTGGACTTGATTGCCCCGAATGAATTGAACAGTAAGTTGGTATGCTCCTTATTGGGAAATAGTGACTATGCCCCTGGCATTATGAACTCTGTAATGTTACCCTTGGTAATTCAGGTGGATGAGGAGATCTTCCCCCTGGCTACTTAAACATAATTGAATCCTGTCCTGATTGCCCCAAATGAGTTAGGAAGTATCATGGCCTGCCCCCTTGATTGGGAGATAATGACTATGCCCCTTTGTATACATGGACTTTGATCCAGGAAGCAACTTTATTTATCGGAAGGACTTTGGTTTATTGAACATTCATCCTGTAAGTTTCTCTGTTTATCAAACATTCAGGTATATGCAAACAAATATATTCAAAAATGAAATGCTTATGTCTGTCTTGAAGTTTTGAAAAAGAGTTATTTTAGAAAAACAATTTTTGTGAAAACTGTGATATTAACTCAAGTTTTATAATAAGCCCTAAAGGAGTCAGGATACCTTTTTGTGGCAGTACGCTTTCGAACTAACCATGCTTCAGTTAGGACTTTTAAAGGGTTGTAACGTGGCCTGGTTCACGGTTTAAGAAACAAAGGATAAAGGCTCAAATTTTATTTGTACCCAACCCAATCTCCATGATGTTCTTCAGTCCTATGCTCAGTTAACTTATGCATTGAGGCTCAAAGGAGTTTGGAATTGTAACACTGACATTTATGATGGTTCAGAAACCAAAAATTTATTTGAACATTCAATCATCTTTCTTTGTTGAGGATTCATAGTGACGTTTTTTTTTTACTTTGTTATCCCTTCTTTTTGTCTGAACTGTTTATTTTAAGGTTACAGTCAGCGGGATGTCTTAATTTTTTATTAAGTCTCCTTCATAGGTTTTGACTTAGTGAGCTTTTTTTTTGCTAGATATTGGATGTCAGGTTTAATGATTACAGAGAACCATCATTAGTTGTGTACAACACAGATAATTGGCATATTTGAGTTAATCGAGTAACTACCCTACCCCGGGTTATGAATAAGGGTTTTAATTTGTGCGAGAATAAAAACTCCTACTTCATAGGCTCAAAAGGGTTGACTAGGGATTAACTTCCTTATATATCCACTGTTTAGGAATTGAAACAATGCATGTACATCGTTAGCATAGTCTGTTCAAAAGCATACTGCCTAATATTATGGTATTGTTTTCGTCATCCTCCCTCTACAGGCTTATAGCTTTATCAGGAGTTAAATATCACAAAATAGAAATATGAAGCATAGTTCAAAATATAGTGAAACGGATGGATTAATTCAAGACCAACATATGCAATGCATTAATGAAAACAAAAGTTTAACATAGTAATAAGTGTTTAAACAAACAAAAGAAATTACAAATGAAAATTCAAATGTTGTCCCATCCAGTTGGCTGAATGTCTTCAATTGCAATCTGTGAACTTTCAGGAGCAGTATATTTCACTATGAAATCAAATTTACCATTTGGATGTCCCAAGGTGCCCCATATCTCAACAGGAATAGGTAAGCTTTCTTTCTTGATAATTTGGGCAATTTGTCTTGCAACTTCGACGTTTGATGGACGATAGTAGAATGCAATTTGACCTTCTGGTGTAACCTCGAGGATTCCTTCGTCAGTTAGGTCTTGAATCTTATTCTTCAGTGCCCAACAGTTATTAGTGTCGTGTCCGGGACTGTCGGAGTGATACTCACACCTTGCCTTGGAATTATAGTGAGGAGAGGAAGTATTAGGATTTTGAGGAGGACTTTTCAAAGAAATTAGCTTCATCTCCAACAAGCATTGCAGAACTTGTGACATTGGAGTGCTGAATTTGATAAACTGCCTTCTACATTCCTTGTGTTGAGGTGGATTAACCTTATCAGGTCTTTTTTCTTCAACTAAAGAACAATCAGTGGCAATCTGTCTCTTACCTTCTTTTATCTTCCTCTTCCTTTCAACATAGTCAGCTTGTTTTAACGGAGGTTGACTGACAATTAGGTTCCTAACTTCATTACTTTGAAATTTATGGACAAAGGCTCTTAACTCTTCTTGCCCCTGAGCTAAACTTTGAATAAGAGCCACCTGGTCATTCATCTGGATCCTCATTTCTGTCATCTCAGCTTGTAGTTGTTTCAGATGATCACCCTTGTTGTCCTCAGGATTCTTCTTCTTAGCCAGCAGTGTCTTCAACTCATCTTGTCCCTTGGACAAGTTCAGAATCAACTCTTGGAATTGTGCATTCTGTGCCTGGAGATCTTTGACAGTCTGTTCAAGAGCCATTTCTGCTGAAATAAACAGCGAGAAGATAAGATACCTGTTTATAAGAAACCTGTGATGCAATGATATGGTATGTAAATGCATATGCAATGTTTACAAGGACCGCAGGATTTAATTTTGTTTAAACAACCAAAAAGTAAACTTTTATTAGTAATCAATAAACTTGTTTGCCCCTTGGGCTTACAATAAAAATGAAATGAATTCAAAAAATGGGGTTTTAAGTCTCCCATGGATGTTTCCTCTTCGTGTTGAAGTATGATTTGAGATTCCGCTCCTCGTGAAGTTGCTTTGTTAATTCCAGGATTCTTTCTTGACTTGCTTTGTAATGAGCCTCGAAAGTATCCCTTTGCTCCTTCAACTAGATCCAGGACCTCTGTAAATCTTCCATGTCATTGGGCATGTCTGGGTTAAAGATGGTATAAGAAGTATCCCCTTCAGCAACAGGCTCCATAGTAACTGGCAGGATGGCAGGATATGGCATCATAAGAGTCTGAGCGCGGGCTTGTACCCATCTGAGATAAGCTTCCATAGGAATAGTGTACATGGGCTCTAGAGTCTTGTTGTCCACCTTGTTCAATTTTCCCATGCTCGTATGAACCTTTGATGGTAACCTTACAGATTGTTGTCGTAGTCAAACACAATACCCTGAATCAACATGTCATGAGGACCATCACTCCGAGCGTAACCAAACTGTCGTAAATCTAAGGAAGGGTTGTAAGTAATGCCTCCTCTTATGCCTAGAAGTGGCACATTGGGAAACTCCCCACAACGATCAATGATAGTAACATTCTCCATAGATCTGGAGCACCAATGGATATCTGAATGAGAGAGCGACATGATCCTCTTGGACCACCTGAACCCTTGTTCATTCTTCATTACTGATCGAGGAAGGTGAGAAATAAACCACCTAGATAGCAAACGTATGCAACACATCAGAGTTCCTCGTGCCTTTGTAGTACGAGTATGAAGAGAGTGCAGAATGTCTCCAAGCAATGTAGGCACTGGATTGTGACTCAGAAATATGTTGATGGCATGAACGTCTATGAACTGATCTGGATTGGGGAATAACACTAAGCCATAAATCAGCAAGGCTAAGATCTCCTCAAAAGCATCATAACTTATAGCCTTTAAGAACACTTGAGCCTTCTCTATCAACACCTTAGAAAGAATACCATTAACTCCACTCCTTGTTTCCAAGACAATGTCTGACTTCTTCAGATGTAGAGCTGCAGCAATAACCTCAGGTTTAGGCTCCTTTTCCAAACCTGTGAATGGTTTCTGATCAAGGACAGGTATACCCAGAAGTTTGGAGAACTCTTCCATTGTAGGAACCAGCTGATAGTCAGGGAATGTGAAGCAATGGTGCTTAGGATCAAAGAACTGAAACAGAACACTCATCATGTCTTCATTGAACCCTGAAGTAACTAGATCCAGTAGGTGACCATGTCTCTTGATGAACTTGGAGTTTTCAGACACTTGAGAAACCAACTCCTTAAGCTTAGCAGGTATCCCTACAAAGTTGATCCTGATAGTGTTTCTACGAGCAGAAGCCATGACCTGCAACAAAGAACAAAGATAAATCCTTTGGTCCTTGAAATGGTTAGTGAAAATGCTATGCTTATGATGCATGATGATGTCATGATGTTATGCTCAATCACAGACATGTGGCACACACAAACAAGTCACACAATAGCCCTAGGTTTAAAGGCTTACATGAGGTTCAAAGGTAAGTACCATCCCTTGAAGTTTAGATGGTTCATCCTGTCCTATAAAATAACCAGGTTCTAAGGGATCTCAATATCACTGATCCTTCACAAGGGTGGTTGTTCAGTAGGCAACTTACTTGCCAACCAAAACCCTCCAAGTTTAGAATCTCAATGAGCGTAGTATCGAGTATCAACCAACTTCAGTCTGTACCAAAGCCGGTTATCTCACTACTTTTCTAAAGGCCAAGATGGGATAACTAGGGTTCTAAAAGTTAGTTAGTGCATTGACAACATATGGCAGCCTCATATTATCCTCAACTTGACTTAAGGAACATAAGCACCAACCAAGAAGTCACACTAACTATGGCCAACAGATCAACCATATCGGTATACGCCGTACAGTTTCCTTGGTCTATTGCCATTTACCTAAGGTACACTAGATCCGGGTTAGGATATTTCACACATAAGAGCACCCAACAAGTAAAGTAAAGCAAACAAGGCAAACAATTTTAAAGTGATCTAATTCCTAAGGGTACCCCTCTTTTTTTAAATCCCCAGCAGAGTCGCCAATTCTGTAACACGGTGGGAGAACTGACTTTAGTTAAATGTTGCGGTTAGCAAGAGTCGCCACCGACTTTTATTTTATCCAAAAGGAAAGGGCATAAAAGAACAGGAAAGACCTTAAAAGATTTTTGGGTTCGGGGGGTAGGTTATGTAAAGGGAAGGTGTTAGCACCCTTTACATCCATGGTTATCCATGGGCTCTTAGTTACTTAGCTCACTTTAAACTGTTTTGAGAAGTGTAGTGTGTGATGAAAAATTTTCTTAAGTACTTTATAATGATACATGTACGGATATATATAAAGCCTTTGTTTTGAAAATTGTTTGAAAATGTGGTGTTTTTGAAATGTTTGAAAAGGTGAGCAAGTACATAAGAGGAACCTACCATATGTTAAATCTTTTCTGTTCTTAAATATCCTTTAAATGGTAATACTATCCCTATTATTAAGGAATAGGTAGTCATTACCTTGGATGTGTGAGGGACCAATGAAAGGACAACTGTGATTAGGCAACTGTAAGGTGTATTTAGCAATTCGAAGGGACTTATCATCTTTATACGAAAGGGTCAAGATCATTTACAAAAGCAACCATGAAGGGACTTGATCTTATTATCTTTTAAGGGACTAGATGATATGAGAGAAGGGACTTTGCTTTACACCTTACTTGACCTTTTTTTCCTTAGGCAACATGAGAGGTATCCTTAAGAATGTGAGATGGCGATCAAAGATCGACTTATGTGTGTGCGTGTACAAATTCATATATTTATCTTGAGATTAATGATCTAAATTCAATTTTAAATACAAACATGTTTTACACTCCCTATTTTACTAACCATGGCAATTAAAAATAAATAATAAAAATAATACTACAATTATTACATAAATTGCACAATTACATAATAATAATAATAATAATAAAATAAATTAAATAAATAATCACATAATAAATAAATAAATAAAGAGGTTAGTGATAATAAACAAAATAAATAAGTATAAGATGAATAAATTAGCATAATAATAAATCAAAAGTTCAATTTTAAAGAAATAATTATTTTTTAAGGGAATTTTAAATAAAATAAATAAAAAATAACAATTATATACTAATAAATATAACTAATAGTTCTAATATTTTAAATTTATATACATATTATAAAAATATCTAATTATAATTAAATAATCATATAAAAAATAATAAATTAAATTCATAAAATAAAGTTAGGGTTTTTTTAATTTGTTTAGAAAATAAGTTAGGGTTAATTACTTAATCTAATCCTAATTACATTATTTATATAAAAAAACTACATATAATAATATAAACAAATTATAAATAAATATATACAATTAAAATTTTCAAATAAACATAATTAGTGTTTATATAAAAATAATTAGGTTTTTTTACATATGAATTAATCTAAATGTAATTAAATTATTTATACAAAACATATAATATTAATAATAATAAATATTAAATAATTTTATTAATAAAGTTTAATTTTTTAAAAAAAAATATAAATTTGAAATTATATACAAGAAAATAATATAAACATATTTTTTATTTCAACATTTATTCATTAAATTAATTAAAATATAAACAAATTAAATAAAAACAAGAAAAAAGTGAGAAAAAGAACTGACCTGGGGCTGGGATTCGAACCCAGGCCCTAGGCTTTGCAATCTCCAAGACCAGCAAGCTCTCCACCAGGCCAGCGCGCGTTTGGTGATAATAAAGGGATACGAATCATTATATTTTTAACCTGGAAAATAAATGGATAAAAAACCAAAAATTGGTGAAGCTGGGATTTGATCCCTTGACCTTTGCCTCACACGCGCATGACTCTTACCACTGGGCCAGGCAACATCAATTGAAATAATACAGAAACATAATAATAAAATATTAATCTAAGTTTTGAATTCCAGCTTTGGCGCCATCGTCTTCAACCTCCCGACCTGGGGATTTTGCTGCGAATTTTATTACAAATTTTCCTGCGAATTCAAACTTGTAGCAAAACCTACGAATCTCAACCATCATCAAAACAGTAAAATTACATCAAATTAAAAGTACAAACAAGATCCAGAGGTTAATTAGAATTGATCTATGGTTTTAGATTCCATTTATCCTTGATGAACCATGAAACCCTAATCCTTGGCCGAAACCCTAAAAATGGTGGATCTCATTCTAGTCCATAAAACCCAAATCAAACTGTCCATAAAGCTTCTACATCATCATACAAACAAGATTAATCAATCAAAAACAAACAAAGCATTATGAATAATCGTAATCGAAAATTGAAAAATTTGAACAAATGTTGATTCGGTTTGTGCATATGGACATGATTATGATACTTTTGAGGATTGGAATAGGTTCAGTGATGTCCAAGGAATGTTTGGCAACCTTTAGAATGCCTTGAGAGAACCTCTAAGTGAGAATCCGAATTGAGATTTTTTGATGAATTTTGAAAGTTTGAAACTTGTTCTTGAGGCTGCAAATTCGTCTCCTTTTGGTTGTGATAAGTTTTATACTTATAAGTGAACAAAATTAGGTCAAGAAAAGCTAACACTCTTTTGACTTTTTGGATCATTGAGATTGAGAAAGATCATGCCTTAAAATTTAAATATTTCTTGATATAACATTGCTATTTTAGGACAATCATCATAATTTTCATATTAATCTAATCCAAACAATGTTTATGACTTTCTAGAAGCAATATCCCCTTTTAAATATTTGATTTCATATTTTATTTTAATTTAAATGATATTTTAATGAATAAAATTCAAATAAATATAAAATAAAAAATAAAAATTCAGAAAATAAGTGGGTTGGGTCGTGCTTGATGTTTTCATAAAGATGGGATGGCAATTAGGAGGGCTCATTTAGCAAAAATTTGATTTTAGGCCTTATTTGCTTCATAAACTTCCCTAAAATTTCCCAACTTTGTAAGGGCACAAATCCTTAAATTTTAATGCTATGAAGGTGTTCTTGGATATTTTGGAAAGCTTAAAGAGTCCTCTAATCAACCCTATTTGTTTCATGTCCATACCTTTTACCATTCTCAAGTTATGCTCTTTTGAAGTTGTTGACTTTTTGTTGACTTTCAAAAGGACCTATAATGTCTTAACTCATACCTTCCAAATGAAGCACTTTTGGGCTTGGCTTGTGAGACACAAAGTTTTAGAGAATTCAATTTCATTAAAAATTAGCTTTGGATGGAAAATTCTTGATGAAGCATGTGAAAGTTATGGCTGGTCAAAGTTCAGTTGACTTTTCCTAAGGAAACCCTAATTTAGAAACTCCTGATTCTTGATGATCTGAAATCTGCTTGATGAATCATGATCAACCCTTGATCAAATGATGAATTTTACTTCATATAATTGATGTTGGAAAAAAAATCATGAAGTTTGACTTTGGTTTGACCACAGTTGACCTTAGTTTGACTTTTTAACTACTTTGACTGGTTTTAACCTATCTAATCATTTGACTGAGCAAATCTTTTGGGAAAGTCTTGAAACTTGACATGGAGATTCTTAACCACATATAAGATGCTATGAAGCTCACTTGAAGCCTTGGAAGTCCATTTAGCCTGATTAAAGTCAAAACCCTAGTTTAGGATGCATTGCTTAGGAGGATGCATTGTCTGAGGGAAATGTCAAATCTTCTGACTAATTGTGAACTTTGTGAACCTTGTGAACCTCATGATATGTCTTGTGAACCTTGTGAACCTTGTGAACCTCTTAGTACACAAAGTCTTGTCTTGTGAGGGCAAATTTTGGGGTGCAACAGTATTGCTCAATCCAAACGACGTGGCCCTCCTTGCTCAGAAGGAGGGGAGCTAGCACCTTTGGTGTTCTAACCTAATTTGGCTATAACAGGTATTGTTCTGGCCAAATTTGGTCATATACACCAAATGTTCTAGCCCTCCCCCCACTGAGCAGGGAGAGATACGTCATCTATTGATTTTTATAAGTTTGAGGATTTGAGATTAGTGTTATAGAAGCAACTCTCAAAAGAAAAGTGCCTTGCTTACCCCTCAATTGGGAGCCCCTTATATAGTTATCCTCCTTCTAGCTCGAAGACCACCAGACATGCTCCTCTGCCTCATTATACTTCATAACTATTCATTGTTACTTGACATAAAGATTTGGTAACAACTCTTATTGTTGTACTAGAACTGTTACATCCCTTGGATTTCCTTCTGTGTTGTTCCCATATGATGAGTTGGATGATCATACCCGGTGGAAATAGTGTCGGACCTTGCAGTTATGCTATATCCGGGTAGGTAACTGTCCAAGCCATGTTAATAAGTCTGACCTCCCTTTGTTTCAGTAACTCCACTCATGACCCAGTGTTTTGGCCTCGTAGCCCGATCCATAATATATTTTGGTATGAACATAAGCCCCTCGAGCTCTGTTCCTGTTTCAATGGGTATAGGGTTCGATCATATCTAACACCAACATGTATTATGGATGACCTACTACCCGGCTATTACGTGGCCTGAGGGTTGTCTCTTCATTTCTCCCAGCATAATGAGATATCTATAAAGCCTACCCTCCAAATATTATTTTAACTCTCACTACATTTAAAGTTTCCAACAACTTCACTCCCTATCCCAGTTCTTACCCGTATTCCGTATTCAGAGAAGCAACTTCTTCTCATTCCTCAGTACTTCCTCAATCCCATGTAACACTTCTCTACCTCTCTCAACTTTATTCTTGCGACACAATTTTTTTAGGTACCACAGTAGTTGTAGCTTTTAGACGATAGGGTTTATACTCATGAACTCCTTGGAAAGAAAAAGATTGTGGGATGAGTGCATATGAGAGATGGAAATTTCTTTAGGTTCACTGGAATTTAGGCGTGTTATAAACGAGGTTTATGGTGACCTTACCATAACTGAGAGTAATTTAACTTCTGGCTCTTCTTCCCCAGGTTTACCAGACGCTTCAATGTCCTCTACCATAGACTTTGAGTCGGACATTATCAACCACAAGTAGAGTATTATGGATAAAAAAGGTATCACTAGTTTACGAATGCGAAAACAGGTGTCCTCAATCAGTTCGAGGATGACGTTATTTTAGATGCATGCATATTTTTCGTACCTAGAAAAATATGATCCTCGCGATGGACGCGGAAAAAATAAACAACAGAGTCACCACCTAATTCTTTTTATTCTAACTAAAGAAAAGGGAGATATAGAAACAACCTAAATAAAGGATAAGAAATGGTCAACGAAACCACTAATCTAAGTTCAGGAGTCAGTTACGCAAGAGGAAGGTATTAAGCACCCCTCACGTCCGTTGTACTCAACGGGAACCTCTTAGTCTAATTTGTACTTAAATGTTTATTTATGTTATTGTCTTCTTTTTGTTAAGATTGCTTTTAAGGAAATATTTTAGTTACTATTTGTTATGGGGAAAGGTTAATTTTTTTTTATTATTGTGCTCGCGAAGGATGAAAATCCCCGTGCCTATGTATTCCCTTGTGCAATGAGAAAGTCAGAGCTTCGTAGTTCGTGCAACTACGGTTTGTGGTTTTTAATGGAACGATTGCTTGAAAATGCTTTCTAATTTGCTAAGCATTGGCATTTACTCGCGGCGGAGGTTGAAGCGCTAGCTTGTTTTCGAGATAGAAAGATGTAAACAATGTTCGTTTAGAGAAAAGATGTTTGACCTTTGTTAAGGTGTTTTAAACAAAAGGGCGAATGAACCACAACGCGTGGGGCTAGCCCAGGAGTGATTGCATTCAAGAATTATGTGGAGTGCTAGACTCCAGAATTCAGTTCCTTGGCTGATTGATTATAAAAATGATTTGCATTTGTTGGTAAGTTTTAAGTTGTATTAGAAAAGAAAGAGACAAGTCGTCATCTTTAAGGGAGATGTCTCGCTTATTCTACCACAAACATTTGAGGAATGAAATATAAAGAAGCTTTAAACTTGGATACGAGGATCGACAAGCAATGCCACATTCTTTCTTTGAGAAATAAAATCGGAAGAAGCTTTAAACATGGATATGAGTATCGACAAGCAATGCCACATTCTTCCTCTAAGAATAATTGTTTGTAAGATTTGATTTGTGTTTGTGGATATAGAAGAGATACCTTTCCTATGGAGATGAATTCATCCTTTGAGTTGTTAAGTGTTTTGAATACAAAAGGGTGAATGAATTACAACCCGAGGGCTAGCCTCATGAGTAATTCAATTCAAGAACCCTAGGAATGCTAGATTCCTGAGTTCAGATCTTCGTATAATTAATTGTACGATTAGGTATTTTAGGAACGAGAGGGAGAATAAACCACGTCGCGTAGGCCTAGCCCAGGAGTGATTTAATTCAAGGACTATGTGGAGTGCTAGACTCCAGAATCTAGTTCCTCCGTTATTTGATTTGTGAATTAAGTGTTGCGTTTGCTTTTGGATGTTTTAAGGTTTAATGCTTTTTAGGAACAAAAGAGAGAATGAGACACAACCCGAGGGCTAGCCTCAAGAGTGTCTCACTCAAGACCTTGAGGAATGCTAGATTCCTGAGTTCAGTTCTTCCGTTAATTAATTATGTGAATTAAGATGTTTTGAAATGCAAAAGGGTGAATGAACCACGTCGCGTGGGGCTAGCCCAGGAGTGATTTACTCAAGAACTCATGGAGTGCTAGACTCCAGGGTTCAGTTCTTTTGTACTTAACTTTATAAAATGATTTGTATAAGATTTGTGTTTAAATGTTTTAGAAACGAAGGAGTAAATGAAACACTACGCGTGGGGTTAGCCCAGGTGTGGTTCATTAAAGAACTCGTGGAATGCTAGACTCTAGGGTTCAGTTCCTCATTAATTAATTGTAAAAATGATTTTGATGTTTTAATAAAAGGGCGAGATCACATTTGTTTTAAGTGATTTAGGGTTTATGATCGGTGGTGAGGTACGAGTAGACAACGAAACACCAACATGACATCAAGACTATGATGAGGCACAAAAGATATAAAATCGAATTTTTTGGTACCTAACAGAGAAGGTCCGTTACCTCTTCAATACGCGCAAACAATCTCAAGAATAAGCATCGAGGAGAAACTTCACATAATCAATCTTCAAGTGTTCAATATCACAACTCCACATCAGATCCAGCTACCCAACACTCAAACTCAATCAGAGTTAACAATTAAAATCAAAAGTAGCATTTAATTTAAAAGAAAAAGAAAGTTAATCAACAATTAACACTTAGATCTAACAATTAATCCCAAAACAAAATAATTAATAAATTAATCAATAATTAACAATTTCTAATTAAATTCTAAAACATAATAACCAAATAAAATTCTAAGTAACAATCAATCTAAATTCATGTTAATTATCAAGACAAATATTATAAATTAATTAAAAATAATGCTGAAAGATTAATTAAGAATAAATAAAATAACAAGAACCATTAGTAACGACCAATTAACAAGTCGGGGTGCAGAGTTGAAACCAAATGTGTAAGAAGAAATTCAAACGGGCTAAACCCAAAACAACAATCAACAAATAATAAAATCAGTAAAGGTTTTTTGTTGTTTTTCTTTTAAAACAAAATAAAATAAAATAAAATAAATAATAAAACAATAAAATAAATAGATAAAGGAAAGCGAAATGAAAACACGATATTCTTTTCCAAAGGGGATCCTCTTCTTCTCAAAACAAACGCCGGCTACTTTGCATCTTCTCAAAATTGCGATCTACAAATAAAGCTTTCGCCGTCGTGGATTCATCGTCTTCATTCGTGAAAAACGGCGCTGTGAAGTTTGTGATTTGATATTTTTAGGAGGGTGGTAATGTTTCAAGGTTTTATAATTCGCGGATTTCAACGGTGGTTTCCGTCAGTGAAGGGTTATATTCGGATCTGAGCATTTTGTGGTTCAGTTTTTGTGTTGATTTCGACGATGCGGTGGTGAAGTTGAAGGAAGCGAACGGTTTTATGGCTTGTGATTGAGGTGGTTTCCGCGGTGGTTATAGGTTTGTGAGCGGCGGCGATGGTTCCGTGTTTTGGTGTTCTAACGTTTCTGCGGTTTTTGGGCGGAGGTTTATTTGTTCCATCTGGTTTTGCGGCGGTGATGGTGCTGGGGTTAATGGTGGAGAGGTTTTTTCGAAGTTGAGGAAGAGTGGCGTCGAACATTTCTTTTCGCGACGGTTTAAGATTTCTCGCGTTTGGTTTCAACTCAGAATCTCATAACGACGGTGGATCTCTCGATTTCTTTTTCATCTATTTTCTCTAAACGGTTTTTGTGCGTTCCGGATTTGAGTGGGTTATGTGAGTTCTGTATATTTCTATTGCAGGTTAGTGGTGGTCAATTGCGGAGGAAGTTTAGGAGGTGGCAGTGGTGAGGGTTTGCGGGTCTGACGTGTTTGCGGTGGCGCCGACGGTTATGGGTGCATGAAGGGGTTGAACCGGTGAGTTGGTGAAGATTTGTTGATGATGATGGTCGGCGAGATGGTGATTTCAACTCACAAGTTTCTCATTTTTTTTATTTTTCTTTTGTTCTACCTTCTGTTTTTCTTATGGCAGAGGTTTATTGTTGCCTTTTTTTTTCTCCGGTTCCCCCCTCTCCTCTTCTTTTATTAACAAAAATTAGATTTCTATCCTTTAATTCTTGCTGAGGAATCTTGAGTTCTGTATGTCTGCTTTAACTTTCTTGTGTTCAAATTTTTTTTCCAAATTGGTGAAATTTCTTGGTCCTACAACCCTGCTGCATTTCTGAATACTTCTCTACCTATTTTTGTTTACCTTACTGCAAAATTTTGACTCGGTTTCCCTTTGTTTGAAATGAACTAAATAGGTTGAGTTTGAATTAAATTGTGGTTTTGTGCAGGTCTGACCTTTGGGCTTGTACAGTTTCGTTATGTGGTTGGCTATGGCGTGTTGATGGTTTTGTGTAGGGTCGCCATCACTTTGCAGAAGGTTTTGGCGTGTTGGTGGTTTGTGTGTATGGAATGTGGTTAAATTGATTAAAATATTAACTAATTAAAAAGTAAACTTAGCATAGGATAAACTAATTAAATTAGTTAAACTAACTAAAAAAATTAAACTGATTAAACATTAAAAATAAGACTAAATAAATTATGAATTAATGAAAAATTAAACTAAAAAATGTAAAATCTAAATATATTTAAGCTAAGTTAAAAAATGCATTAAACTAAATTAAATAGAATTTTAAAAATAAATCTTAAATAATCTAAAATAAATATGTAACTAAAAATTCAAATAAAGATAAATAATTTACAAAAAAAGACAAATATAATTTTAAATCGAGATAAATTCTAAAAATCAAGAACAAATTTAAAAGTGAATAAAAATGTATGGAAGAATGCAATGATTAATGAGATGTTTAACTAAAAATGCAAAAATGATTGATTTTTGATATATCGACAAAAATGCGTCAAATGAACAAAAATTTGAAAAATTTCTGGTCAAAATTTAGGGTATGACAGCTGCCCCTATTTAATCATCTTGAACCTGAATGTACGAGTAACAAAGATTTTTTTTGGACATTCAAGGTGGAAGAGGATTAAATATTAGAATACCTAAAATTTTGACCGAAAATGTAGATGGAATAATATGATGTGCAATGTAAAATGCAAGACAAAGGCTACAACGCTATTGGGAAAGAAAATTGACACTATTGGGGATTAGACACACGTGACTAGAGTATAATCCACACGAGGGATTTTCTCGAGCGAAGCCAGACGATAACTGTCTACAAGTCCCAAGATGAAGTCCTTGGACAAATCCCATCGGAGAAGTCTTATGTTGAAATTTAGAACATCATTTGGAAATACCTTATGTCGAGGTATCAAAACGAAACAGAAATCTACTGTCGAGATCCTGGAAGGAAAACATCTTATGTCGAAGTCTGCTAAAGATCTACTGTCGAGATTTTCTAGAGAATCTAAGGATGAAATACCTTATGCCGAGGTATACTGGAAATCTTCTGTTGAGTATTAACCGAGGACACACCTATTGTCAAATCTTCTGTCGTGATTTAACTAAGGATGCAACTGTCGAGATTATAAAAAGTAAATACTTTCTGCCTAGGTAGACTGCAAATCATTTGTTGAGACTTACCAGAAAATAAAAGGAAACACCTTTTGTCGAGGCTTGGAAAGATATTATTTTGATAATAAATAAGGATTCACAGCAAACTTCTCACCATGTCTTGGAGAGATGCCGTTTGCTTGAAAAAGTAAATTCATACCAAACTTCTAGAGATGCCATTTGATAGAACCCTCATCATACTTCCCTTCCTCTGAAAGAGAAGCCATATGATGTAGAACAACTTCACACTCAAACTTCTCACCTTGTCTGGGAGAGATGCCATTTAACAGAAATTGGAAATTCACAACAAACTTCTCACCTTGTCTAAGAGAGATGCCATTTGCTTGAAAAAAAGGAGATTCGTACCAAACTTCTCAACGTGTATTGGAGAGATGTCATTTGATAAAACCCTCATCATACTTCCCTTCCTCTGAAAGAGACGCCATATAATGGAGAACAACTTCACACTCAAACTCCTTACCTTGTCTGGGAGAGATGTCATTTGACGGAAATTGGAAATTCACAACAAACTTCTCACCTTGTCTAGGAGAAATGCAACTTGCTTGAAAAAAAAGGAGATTCGTATCAAACTTCTCAACGTGTATTGGAGAGATTCCATTTGATAGAAACCACATCATACTTCCCTTCCTCTGAAAGAGACGCCATATGATGGAGAACAACTTCACACTCAAACTTCTCACCTTGTTTGGGAGAGACGCCATTTGACGGAAATTGGAAATTCACAACAAACTTCTCACCTTGTCTAAGAGAGATGCCATTTGCTTGAAAAAATATAAGTTCATACCAAACTTCTCTGTCGAACAGGGGAGATTCCATTTGATAGAACAATAACCTTGTTGGGGATGAACAAACTGCTCGAAAAGAGGATGCCATCCGCTGATTTAATGGGAAATCCATGGACAAAACAAGCTTCTCAGATAAAGAGACTGCCACTTGTAGTCAGGTATAAGTACTCCAAGAGAATGTTGCAACAACACTGCTGGAGAACAAAGTTCGTCTTCATTGGGGGAATCTTTAATAAATTCTTTCTGGGAGACAAAGTATTCAAAGGTGCAAAATAAATGCACTTTCCATCTGGAAATTCAATCATCGAAACTGTCAAAGACCAAATTCAATCCAGGAACAAGTTGGAGAGAAACTGTCAAGAAAGACACTAACCCATGAGGAATGAACTCAACTGGGGATTTATCATATCCAAGTGTGGAAAGGAGAACTAAAGCAAAAATCTTCCACGAGGGTAAAAACTCAGTGGGGAATTAGAAAGATCGTACATTTTCTGCCTAAGGCTGACAACCCTATTGGAGGGGAAACTCATCGCTTGGGGATAAACACGACCAAGGTGGATGAAATATGCATCAATGAATGCAACATGGATATGAATTCATTTATGATGTACATGTATGTATATGTGTTATGTATATGTTGACAAACAGACAAAACAGACACAAGAAATAAACTGGTGACAAAATAAACATCACAACAAACGGATACTCAACCAATCTCGTCAAAGTGTACGCAATCACTGAAGATAGGGTAGAGAGCCATCCATGGAATAAAGTCCTGCTAGAAAGCTCAAATCTCTTTGAGGAGAGAAAGATACTTCAATCGGGAAATAAACCCAAGCAAATCTTCTAACTTCAATGTCCATCAGAAGGAAACAAACATACAAACTATGTTTGCTTAAGATGAAGTAAATTTGTACTCCGTTGGGGAAGAAAATCACATTCAGCTGGAGAAGCTTGAATCAAGGCTCAATTGGGGATACTAGACTTAGTATCTCACTAGAAGCACTAAGTAGTAAAAGGAATTCACCAGAAAATACCGAGGCATGCACCTAACATATCATACCAACTTGGCGTAAGGACCCTTTCATCTAGAGATACTTGCAAGGTAGATCACAAGAGCGTCTTGCTTAGGGAAACATGTGGTCATGCATCCACGAAATGGTTTGTGAAAAGAGATCATCTCAAGAGGATTTTATAGAAGACCTGACATTCAAAATTCCCTAGTGTCTTCAAACTCTTAGAGAGATTTGTCAAATCTTGACGTAACTGTCTCAGATTAACTGTATTTGGCACAAATAAGTCTTCAATACTTATCCTTTTAGGGATGATCAGAATGTGTAAGTAATAAATTGGGAAACAACTTGCCCCTATTTAGCAAAGTCTTCAAGCAACCTGCCCCTGTCTAGCAAAGTCTTCAAGCAACATGCCCCTGTCTGGAAAAGTCCTCAAGCAACATGCCCCTGTATGGAAAAGTCTTCAAGCAACATGCCTCTATCTGGAAAAGTCCTCAAGCAACATGCCCTTATCTGGCAAAGTCTTCAAGCAACATGCCCCTGTCTGGCAAAGTATTCAAGCAACATGCTCCCAGGGATGATCATTCTCTGAAATGGTTGTTCAACTACTCATCAGAGTTTTAAATCTCAAGAGATTAAGCTCATCACTGGTACTCATACATAGGCTTCTATGATATCCAGCAAATGCTAACAAGAAAAATGTCAATGTTGAGACTGCTAATGCAATAAACATGTTTGTCTCGAAGTTTTTTTATTGTTTTTTTATTTTCACAATAGCCTGTGACCGAATCACTAGCTAGGATGCGACATTAATTTTATTTTATAAAGCCAACACAAATTTTGAGCATAGCTCATAGGAGTCAGGAGACACTATCTCATTGAGTATGCTTTCGAAATAAACCCCACTTCAATTAGGACTTTTGAGGGTTATAATGTGGTTGGGTTCACGGTTTTAAAAACAAAGGATAAAGGCTCAAAGTTTATTTGGTGCCCACCCATTCTGCGTGATGTTCTCCAATCCTAGGTTCAACTAAATTTACACATACATTTGTCTTGATAACTTAGAGATGATGCTCCAAGGTCCGCTTGAAATGACAGTCATCTTATTTGTCCCCTATGGATATCAGTGACCCTTTTGACTTTGATATGGTGGTCACTAAATCTTATCTTCTTGAAGTTGAGGATTTGAGGACCTCTCATGATTGACTTATTCTATTGATCTTTTTTTTGTCTGTCTTTTTGTAGGTTTGACTTAGTGGGATTTTCTTTTCTTTTTTCTTTTTCTTTTTGGAAGGCTGCAAGTTGTGACTGTCAAGTCATTAGTTGTAGTGGATTCTCAAATGGAATGTTTCATATTATGATTTGAATGTGTAGTCAGACTAACTGAACAACTACCCTTCCCCAGGTTAAGCATGAGGGTTTTGAAATATCCAAACGAAACTCCTACTTCTAGGCTCGAAGTGGTTGACAATAGATTAACTCCTTATTCCTCCAGTGTTTGGGGATTTGAAACAATGCATGTACGTCATTAGTAGGGTTTTAATCAAAAGCTTTCAACTAGAGAGTTTGCATTTTAATTTCGTCATCCTCCCTCCAATTCCCTGCCTAGGCAAGAGAAGGGATAATGTTGGCATTATAAAAGTATAAAAAGCATTATGAGTGAATAAGAATGGACTACTTCGAGACAAACATATTCATTGCATTAATCATTCAAAACAAATAAGTTCTTACATGCCAAAAACAAATGCATTAACAAACAAATAAAAATACATATAAAAAGTAGTGAGCGAGCTAAACATCTGAGAAGATAAACTCCAAAGCATCGAAGGATCATGTGCATTGAGGAACTGGTCCCATGTTCCACCAACAAACTGACTTGGACAGGACTCCCTTGAGTTTTTATCAGCACAAAGGCACTCCGTCCATAAATGGGATTCCTCCATTGAAGGTTAACACCTCATAATCGATCATCTCTTGAACCTTTTCCTGGAAAACTTTGCACTTTTCAATCGGATACCCTAGTACTCCACTATGAAACTCACAACTAGTATCTGGATTGAACCAACGGGGGCGAGACCTCATGGCTCTGGTCTTTCTGGGTGTCATTATTGAGTTCCGGGAAAAATAAGACCACAATTGACTGTAAGTCATTGGGATTGGGTCAAACTTGTGGGTTGCTCCTTCAGGACTGTTTGGAGTTCTTCACTGATTTTGACGTTGCTGACGAGTAGAAGTAGAATTTGGCTGACACTGAGAAATGACCAGATCTTTGATCAAAGAAATCAGTTATCCTTTGCCAACCTTCAAACTGTGAATCTCTTCATTAAGTTCATTATTCTCTTGCACAAGATTGTCTACTAGAGTTTTCATTGTAGTTGAGAATATTCCCATATGGTTTCTCAAAGTAGTGACTTATTCTCTAAGCTCTCTGTTTTCCTGCTCAACTTGGTCCATCTTTCTATGGTGACTGGTCGAGTATAGTTGAATGTCGGAGAATAAGACATGTGTGAGTTGGAATGTTGGGAGATGATATGCAATGAAAATGCAAATGATATGCGAATGAATACAATGTTCAGCACCACAAATACAATCAGTTCCAGCATGAAGGCAAGATGTTGGATCCAAGGTATCACGAGCAGCTCGAGATCTCCTAACTGGTAGGCCTTAAGAGGAGAGTTCTAAGTTCTTTCACCCAAAAATCCCACTCACAAGATAGCTTCTATGGAGATGGTATTAGGAAACTCAAGGTCACGGACGTTTATCGTACTAACACCCCGCCGCAGGCTGGCTGCATTGTGACGATAATGACGATAAGGTCTACCTTGAGTGGAGTTCTCATGCTAGGCCCAAAAAAGGGCGAGCCCTCGGAGAGTAACACTACACAACTTCCAATTTTGAAACTGGTTCTAGGGGTCCCAGAGTCACAACCCTTTCGCGAATCAAGTCACGTGACAGGCTAGCTGCGTTGCGACAAGATCTACGAAAAGTCTAACTATCTGGGGGAGCTTTCATGCTAGGCATGCAAGGAGCGAGTCCTTGGAGACTAACACTAATAACTACCAATTCTAACTTATGTGTTCCCTCTTCTTTTTCCACAACTCAGATTTTACTTGTGATGTCACCCCCAAGATCCCACAGACAAGTATAATAATAAGCAGTAAGAGAAAGCGAATAAAAGAACAAATAGACAAAACATAAATAACAAACATAGAGAAGACAAAAGACAAGATCAAACAAAAAACATATAAACCTAAGTTAGGCTCGACTCTCTCTAGCACAAGGTCATCCCCAGCAGAGTCGCCAGCTGTCGTACCTCAAAAAATACGATCCTCACGATGGACGCGGAAAAAATAAACAACAGAGTCACCACCTAATTCTATTTATTTTAACTAAATAAAAGGGAGATATATATACAACCTAAATAAAGGATACAAAATGGTCAACGAAACCACTAATCTAAGTTCGGGAGTCAGTTACGCAAGAGGAAGGTATTAAGCACCCCTCATGTCCGTTGTACTCAACGAGAACCTCTTAGTCTAATTTGCGCTTAAATGTTGATTTATGCTATTGTCTTCTTTTTGTTAAGATTTCTTTTAAGGAAATATTTTAGTTACTATTTGTTATGGGGAAAGGTTAATTTTTTTTATTATTGTGCTCGCAAAGGATGAAAATCCCCATGCCTATGTATTCCCTTGTGCAATGGGAAAGTCAGAGCTTCGTATTTCGTGCAACTACGGTTTGTGGTTTTTAATGGAACGATTGCTTGAAAATGATTTCTAATTTGCTAAGCGTTGGCTTTTACTCACGGCGGAGGTTGAAGCGCTAGCTTGTTTGCAAGATAGAAATATTTAAACAATGTTCGTTTAGAGAAAAGATGTTTGACCTTTGTTAAGGTGTTTTAAACAAAAGGGAGAATGAACAACAACGCGTGGGGCTAGCCCAGGAGTGATTGCATTCAAGAATTATGTGGAGTGCTAGACTCCAGAATTCAGTTCCTTCGCTGGTTGATTATAAAAATGATTTGTATTTGTTGGTAAGTTTTAAGTTGTATTAGAAAAGAAAGAGACAAGTCGTCATCTTTAAGGGAGATGTCTCGCTTATTCTACCACAAACATTTGAGGAATGAAATCTAGAGAAGCTTTAAACTTGGATACGAGGATCGACAAGCAATGCCACATTCTTTCTTTGAGAAATAAAATCGGAAGAAGCTTTAAACTTGGATATGAGTATCGACAAGCAATGCCATATTCTTCCTTTTAGAATAATTGTTTGTAAGATTTGATTTGTGTTTATGGAGATAGAAGAGATACCTTTTCTATGGAGATGAATTATGTCTCATCCTTTGAGTTGTTAAGTATTTTGAATACGAAAAGGTGAATGAATTACAACCCAAGGGCTAGCCTCAGGAGTAATTCAATTCAAGAATCCGAGGAATGCAAGATTCCTGAGTTCAGTTCTTCGTATAATTAATTGTACGATTAGGTATTTTAGGAACGAGAGGGCGAATAAACTACGTCGCGTGGGGCTAGCCCAAGAGTGATTTAATTCAAGGACTATGTGGAGTGATAGACTACAGAATCCAGTTCCTCCGTTATTTGATTTGTGAATTAAATGTTGCGTTTGCTTTTGGATATTTTAGGGTTTAATTTTTTTTAGGAACAAAAGAGAGAATGAGACATAACCCGAGGGCTAGCCTCAAGAGTGTATAGCTCAAGAACCCGAGGAATGCTAGATTCCTGAGTTCAGTTCTTCCGTTAATTAATCATGTGAATTATGCTAGACTCCAGGGTTCAGTTCTTTCGTACTTAACTTTATAAAATGATTTTGTATAAGATTTTATTTAAATGTTTTAGAAACGAAGGAGTAAATGAAACACTACGTGTGGGGCTAGCCCAGGTGTGGCTCATTAAAGAACTCATGGAATGCTAGACTCCAGGGTTCAGTTCCTCGTTAATTAATTGTAAAAATGATTTTGATGTTTTAATAAAAGGGCGAGATCACATTTGTTTTAAGTGATTTAGGGTTTATGATCGGTGGTGAGGTACGAGTTGACAACGAAACACCAACATGACATCAAGACTATGATGAGGCACAAACGATATAAAATCGAATTTTTTGGTACCTAACGGAGAAGGTCCATTACCTCTTCAATACGCGCAAACAATATCAAGAATAAGCATCGAGGAGAAACTTCACACGATCAATCTTCAAGTGTTCAATATCACAACTCCACATCAGATCCAGCTACCCAACTCAAACTCAATCAGAGTCAACAATTAAAATCAAAAGTAACATTTAATTTAAAAGAAAAAGAAAGTTAATCAACAATTAACACTTAGATCTAACAATTAATCCCAAAACAAAATAATTAATAAATTAATCAATAATTAACAATTTCTAATTAAATTCTAAAACATAAAAACCAAATAAAATTCTAAGTAACAATCAATCTAAATTCATGTTAATTATCAAGACAGATATTATAAATTAATTAAAAATGATGCTCAAAGATTAATTAAGAATAAATAAAATAACAAGAACCATTAGTAATGACTAATTAACAAGTCGGGGTGCAGAGTTGAAACCAAATGTGTAAGAAGAAATTCAAACGGGTTAAACCCAAAACAACAATCAACAAATAATAAAATCAGTAAAGGTTTTTTGTTGTTTTTTGTTGTTTTTCTTTTAAAACAAAAAAAATAAATAAAATAAATAATAAAACAATAAAATAAATAGATAAAGGAAAGCGAAATGAAAACACAATATTCTTTTCCAAAGGGGATCCTTTTCTTCTCAAAACAATCGTCGGCTACTTCGCATCTTCTCAAAATCGCGATCTACAAATAAAGCTTCTGCCGCCGTGGATTCATCATCTTCATTCGCGAAAAATGGCGCCGTGAAGTTTGCGATTTGAGGTTGTTAGGAGGGTGGTACTGTTTCAAGGTTTTACAATTCGCGGTTTTCAAGGTGGTTTCCGTCGGTGAAGGGTTATATTCAGATCTGAGCGTTTTGTGGTTCAGTTTTTGTGTTGATTTCGACGATGCGGTGGTGAAGTTGAAAGAAGCGAACGGTTTTATGGCTTGTGATTGAGGTGGTTTCCGCGGTGGTTAAAGGTTTGTGAGCGGTGACGATGGTTCCGTGTTTTGGTGTTCTAACGTTTCTGCGGTTTTTGGGCGGAGGTTTATTTGTTCCATCTGGTTTTGCGGCGGTGTTGGTGTTGGGTTAATGGCGGAGAGGTTTTTTCGAAGTTGAGGAAGCGTGGCGTCGAATGTTTCTTTTCGCAACGGTTTAAGATTTCTCGCGTTTGATTTCAACCCAGAATCTCATAACGGCGGTGGATCTCTCGGTTTCTTTTTCATCTATTTTCTCTAAACGGTTTTTGTGCATTCCGTATTTGAATGGGTTATGTGAGTTTTGTATATTCGATTGCAGGTTAGTGGTGGTCGATGGCAGAGGAAGTTTAGGAGGTGGCGGTGGTGAGGGTTTGCGGGTCTGAGGTGTTTGCGGCGGCGCCGACGGTTATGGGTGGATGAAGGGGTTGAACCGGTGAGTTGGTGAAGATTTGGTGATGATGATGGCCGGCGAGATGGTGATTTCAACTCATAGGTTTCTCTTTTTTTTTCTTTTGTTCTGCCTTCTGTTTTTTTGATGGCAGAGGTTTATTGTTGCCTTTTTTTTTTCTCCGGTTCCCCCCTCTCCTCTTCTTTTATTGACGAAAATTAGATTTTTATCCTTTAATTCTTGCTGAGGAATCTTGAGTTCTGTATGTCTGCTTTAATTTTCTTGTGTTCAAAAGTTTTTTTTCCAAATTGGTGAAATTTCTTGGTCCTGCAACCCTGTTGCATTTCTGAATACTTCTCTACCTATTTGTGTTTACCTTACTGCAAAATTTTGACTCGGTTTCCCTTGGTTTGAAATGAACTAAATAGGTTGAGTTTGAATTAAATTGTGGTTTTGTGCAGGTCTGGCCTTTGGGCTTGTACAGTTTCGTTATGTGGTTGGCTATGGCGTGATGATGGTTTTGTGTAGGGTCGCCATCACTTTGCATAAGGTTTTGGCGTGTTGATGGTTTGTGTGTATGGCATGTGGTCAAAGGACAAATGCAACAAAATCAACACAAATAAGCATTGAATCACTAAACATATTATTTGGACTTATCTTTCTTTTTTAAAAAAAGGAAGCAAATAATAAAATTAAATTAAATTGATTAATATACTAACTAATTAAAAAGTAAACTTAGCATAGGATAAACTAATTAAATTTGTTAAACTAACTAAAAAAATTAAACTGATTAAACATTAAAAATTAGACTAAATAAATTATGCATTAATGAAAAATTAAACTAAAAAACGTAAAAATTAAATATATTTAAGCTAAGTTAAAAAATGCATTAAACTTATTTAAATAAAATTTTAAAAATAAATCTTAAATAATCTAAAATAAATATGTAACTAAAAATTCAAATAAAGATAAATAATTTACAAAAAAGGACAAATATAATTTTAAATTGAGATAAATTCTAAAAATCAAGAACAAATTAAAAAGTGAATAAAAATGTATGTAAGAATGCAATGATTAATGAGATGTTTAACTAAAAATGCAAAAATGATTGATTTTCGATATATCAACAAAATTGCGTCAAATAAACAAAACTTTAAAAAATTTCTGGTCAAAATTTAGGATATGACACTACCGGGAGAACCGATTTGCCTTCTCCGTCCCAAGGGCGTTGGAGAAGACACCTTCTATTTTTAAGTGAGGGGTTTTGGAGGATTTTGACATCAAGATCCCTTTCTCTAACTTTGAGTCAGACATGTTGAAAACCATTAACATAGCTCCTTCACAACTTCACTCTAATAGTTGGGGCTTTATAAAAGCCTTCGAAAGAATTTGTGAAGCTCTAAAATTACACCCACACTGAGTTTATTCTTTTCCCTTTTTGAAGTGAATAATGCTGATAAGGGAAGCTGGGTACAAATGAGTGGGATACTCGGCCGAAGTTTTCTTCAACCATTTTCTTCCAACTACAAACATTATAAAATCGATTCGTGAGAGTGAGAAGCGGACCGAGGTGTCCACATGTGCTTCACTCCTCAGACAGATCACCTCGCTTTCCATTTTATTGGGTTGGGAATCTTGTCGATGTCACTGGGTTTAATCCTGATAAACTGAGCGAGTTGGAGATTTTGGCGTTAAAAATCCTTAGCTCCTTTCGCTTGATGAAAGTTAAGGAACTTTTGATTTTTGATAATGAGTGATTATTCGCCTTCCTGGGTAACCGTCTTTCTTTTGCTTTGTCTGTTTAAGTTTGTTACAATTCTCATTTGTATGGTCTATTTTGCATAGACAATGAATCAAATCTCTTTGGCTGATAAGAAAAAAATGATGCAAGCTGCTTGCGAGGCTATGAAAGGTGCTAGAAGCGTTGTATCCAAGTCGGATATGTCCGGGATAGAGTCGAGGTAATCAAAACGTAACCAATTTCCATTCCTAATATATTGAACCAGGAGTCCGATAATAACAAACATAGCAAAAACCTTATTCTTTTGAACAAAAACAACCAGAACCATACATTATCCAATCCATGCATTTTCACTGCTACGAAAGTGAAAAACAGTGATAAACAAAGTTGCATGGATGTTCAGTTGGAATGGAAATGGAGGAGGGATAATGATAAGAATATCGAGGAAAGCAATAAAGATATAATGCACCATTTTTTATCCGCAAGTCCTAGAAGTCAAGACTCCCGAGACCAATGATAATTTTAAGTTGGAATTGTCGGGGTGTGAGCAGCTCGAGTACAATTGCCAACTTGCGTAGCTTGGCTCAAAAACATCGACCATATATTATATTCTTGTCGGAGACGTTAGAGAAAGCTATAACGATGGAACAAATTTTTGTTGCTCTTAGTATGATACTTGTCTGTCGATCGGTGTTGAAGGAAGGAGTGACAGATTAGCGGTGTTACGGAATAATCAAATCAAGTGTAGTGTGTTGAATTTTTCTAGAATATTTGTTAACCTGATGGTATAAGACATATGGAATTCCTAGTGGGGACTCACTTTCTATTACGGATATCCCAAACAAGGTATAAGAAGACAAACATGGAACTTACTTCGTGATATTCGTGACATGGTCAGCGGTTTGCGGTGCATCATTGGTGACTTTAACGACTTCTTATCGCAGGAAGATAAACCGGATATTCATCTGTACCCTAATCGGCTATGCACAAGGTTTTAAAAAATAGTCCGCGGTCGCGAATACCGCCGCGACAAAACGGTTTTGGAGCCTTACGATACCGTTATTCACTGTTTTAAGCTTGAGAAAAAAAATCATTCTAATATATTTACATTCAAAATGGATATAATATTTTTTTTTAAATGACCTATTCCTTAAACAAACTACATTTCATTGTTTTTCACTCTCTTTTTAGTTTTCTTATTCCACAATCTTGCTAAAATTGAGAACTTGATTTGAGAAGGGATGACAAGATTAAAACATAATAAGTTCACAACAAAAATTTAAGATTTTACTCAATAAATAATATGATATCAAGAGATACTAATCTTTATTAAAAAAATCATAATATTTATAAAATAAATAATAAATCATAAAATCATAATGTGTTGGATATGTGGTTTGATAATCTTGGATTTCTTGAAGGATCGTGTTCGTTCACTTTCCGAACAAAGTATTTCGACCCTATTATGCCTGGGTTCACGAAATCTTTGTGGGGATAATTCTACAAGAACAAATAGTTTCTTGGCACAAGAAATTATTCGGAATGTTAGAAGGTATGTGTTTGTTATGCGTGTGGAAAAAGAGGCCAAACGACTCCTTATATAGGAGTTCAATAATTCAAACGAAAAGACACACCAGTTCGGAAATGGCTCTGCCCCTTGGAACCCCACGGGGCGCTGCCCCGTACCCCGCCTACGGGGCGCTGCCCCGCACCCCGCCAGGGGCGCTTCCCCTTGGAACCCCGTTTAAATTATTAGCATTCAATTATATGTTGGCTTGACGAGCGTGCACTCCGCACTATCCTAACTCGTTTCCAAGCTTTAACGTATAATTGCTTTGGCCTGTAGTAAATCCCATTACTACTAAAATGCATTGATGACACTAAAATCACCAACAAATCCCCCCCATTTTAGTGTAATCTTTGATTTACTCAGTATATACAATAATATACATAAGAATATAACACACAGATATAACAATCAAACAAATGCATAAATGAAAATGTCTTGCGATTGAATTTTCATCTTAGTACAAATACACATTTCAAATACTCGAATATCGGGGTGTCATAGCGATTGAACCCGTCAATCCATTTGAATATCTGAAGATATAATACACATATGTTTCTCACAATACTCTACTATTCATACTTGACACTTTACAAGCCATGTGTCCTAATCCATTAATAAGCATATAGGAAGCCAAGTCCAAGCTTCTTGAAGCGGAAAAACTTCATACTTATATAGGTGATTCTTTTAATCTTGCACCTGCATTTGCAATTTTCCAAAAGAAACATTAAGAAGATATACTTCAACCTATCCATCACTTGCAGGTCTGAGCACATACCTTGGGAAGACAAATACAATTGCTCCAATCTCTAACTATGATCTTTCCACATTGAATTCTGCTTCTAACGTTGTATTAGAAGGGAATTGGGTATACCGTAGCTAATAGATTTAAATGGACTTTAATCCCATCCCAATTACCGACTTCTTTACTAAGTCTCTAGCTAACCCCTTCGTCAAGTGGTCAACTAAGTTTTGTTGCGACCGAACAAACTCAATAGATATCACCCCATTCATGATTAATTCCCTAATCATACTATGTCTAACACCCAAATGTCTAGACTTTCCATTGTATATTTGACTATAAGCTTTAGCCAATGTGGCAGTACTATCACAACGGATAGATATTGGTGATATCGGTTTAGGCCATATCGGAATCTCATATACCAAGTTTCTTAGCCATTCCGCTTCTTTACCAGCAGCAGCTAATGCTACAAACTCAGATTCCATTGTGGAACCAGTTATACATGTTTGCTTCTTGGAAGCCCACGAGATGGCACCTCCCCCAAGCAAGAACACCCATCCACTTGTAGAGGATGAATCTTCAGCATTATTTATCCAACTAGCATCCGAATAACCCTCTAATACCGAAGGAAATCCCATATATGACAATCCATAATTCATTGTACCCTTCAGGTACTTGAATACCCTAGTTATCGCATGCCAATGATGTCTACTAGGATTACTAGTAAATCTGCTCAACTTTCCAACCGCATAAGCAATATCCGGTCTAGTGCTAATCATAGCATACATCAAAGAGCCTATACCTTTTGAATATTCGAGTTGATCCACAGGTTTACCTGTATTTGGCATAAGTTTTTCTCCTGGATCCATAGGAGTACTTACTGGAGAACAACTTTCATAATTGAACTTCTTGAGTATTTTCTCAATGTAATGAGATTGCGTAATTACAATCCCCTTATTCTCCCGTTTAATCTTAATACCAAGAATAACGTCTGCTTCTCCCATATCCTTCATGGAGAATTTTGATGACAAGAAATTCTTCGTTTTATCAATTTGATTTTGGTCGGTGCCAAAGATCAACATGTCATCAACATATAGACAAATGAAAACTCCTTTACCGGATGTATCAAATTTACTATATACACATTTGTCAGCTTGGTTTAGAATGAAACCATTAGACAAAACAACCTCATCAAACTTTTGATGCCACTGCTTCGGAGCTTGTTTCAGCCCATACAATGACTTAACTAGTTTACACACTTTATGCTCATTACCAGGCATTACAAATCCTTCAGGTTGCTTCATATACACTTCTTCTTCCAAATCACCATTTAGAAATGCTGTTTTGACATCCATTTGATGAATCACTAAATTATGAATGACCTCCAAGGCAATCAACAATATAATAGTAGTGATACGGGCAACATGAGCATAGGTATCGAAATAATCAATTCCTTCCTTTTGTCTGAAGCCTTGGATAACTAGTCTTGCTTTAAACTTGTCAATTGTACCATCGACTTTCATCTTCCTTTTGAAGATCCATTTGCAACCCAATGGTTTGCAACCTGGTGGTAAATCAGATAATACCCAAGTATTATTTTCCATGATAGAACCAATCTCTTCATCAATTGCTTCTTTCCAAAAAACAGAATCTCGAGATTTCATAGCTTCATCATACGTTCTTGGATCCTCCTCTATACTATAGCAATAATAGTATTGAGTGTCAATCTGATCCTTTGATCCCTCAACTAAATATAGTTGAAAATCAGATCCATAAGATCTAGATTTTCTAGCTCGTTTGCTCCTACGGGGTTCAAGTGTCTCACTTGGCACATCATTTGAATGATCATCCCTCAGAGATTCATCTGAATTAGGTACAGAGTCCTTTGGTCTAGGTACAGAGGAGAAACAATTCTCATCAAATATGGCATCTCTTGATTCTATAATAGTGTTAATAGAAATCGAGTCATTAGGTTCTATAACATAAAACCTATAGGCCTTGGAGTGCTCAGCATATCCAACAAAGATGCAAGCCACACCCTTTTCGCCCAAAGTTTTCCTTTTTGGGTCCGGGAGTCTAACCACGGCCCTACAACCCCAAACACGTAGAAATGTTAAGTTGGGTCGTTTCTTATACCAAAGTTCATATGGGGTAGTCTTGTTCCTTTTATTAGGAACCCTATTTAACAAATAGCAAGCCGTTAACATAGCTTCTCCCCAAAACCCGTCACTTAAACCAGAGTAAGATAACATGGCATTTACCATTTCCTTAAGAACTCTATTTTTCCTTTCAGCCACACCATTTTGTTGAGGTGTATAAGGCGCCGTAGGCTCATGAATAATTCCTACGGATTGGAAAAATACAGGATCATAATATTCACGACCTCTATCTGTACGTAATGTTTTAATCAACACATTTTGTTGTACTTCAACTTCAGTTTTATAAATTTTGAATTTATCTAATGCTTCGTCCTTAGCATGCAACAAATAAACAGAGCAAAATCTAGATGCATCATCTATGAAAGTGACAAAGTATTTTTTATGTCCTAATGATGGAGTAGCATGCAAATCACATAAATCACTATGTATTAACTCTAGAATGACAGATTTCCTTGTTATACTTTTAAAAGGTTGCCTAGTGATCTTGGTTAACATGCAAGTTTTACAATTTTCTACATTTTTATCAAAAACAGGAATTAACTCATTTTTAGACATTTCATGCATTCTTTTATAGTGTACATGTCCTAGATGAGCATGCCATAACGATGAATTGATAACATTCGAAGAAGACATAAATACATAACCAGAATATTTAGGAACTCCATTCAAATTCATCATAAACATACCATTATTATAATATCCAAATCCTACAAACACACCAGACTTTGATAATACATATTTATCAGATTCACACACTTGCTTGTATCCAAGCTTATTTAATACAGGACCAGAAATTAAATTCTTACGTAATTTAGGAACATACAAAACATTAAACAAAGTAATAGTCTTTCCAGAACTGAATTCTAGCACCACGTTTCCTTTGCCTTCAACGGGAGCGAAGTGATCATCTCCCATGTAGAGGACATAACCATCTTCCACTGGAACAAGAGTCTTGAACCAGAAACGATCCTTGCAAACATGTGTTGTGGCGCTAGAATCAATCCACCACGCGATAACATCATCCTGCACATAAAATGCTTCAGAATTTAGTGAAACCGAATGTTTAATCAAACTATTCAAATCATGAATTAATTTCTGACCTTGGTTTTCGGATTGGTCCTTAGACCCCTTTCCTGAACCACTTGCATTCGCGTTATCGTGCTTTTTGCCGAAACGACAATCCTTCTTGAAGTGGCCTGTTTTGCCACACTTCCAGCATTCTAGTTTTGGTTTCTTGTTAGCACCGAAACTGCCCTTTTTGTTCTTGAAAGCACGTTTCTTTCCTTTGTTTTTGTTGTTATCGTACTTACCACCCTCTTCGACCATATTAACCGAGGGTCCAGCAATTTCCTTGCCTTTTCCTTTGTCATCCTCATGCGCTCTTAGAGATTCTTCTATGCGCAAGTGACTTCCAAGTTGGACCAAAGACAATTCGTCTTTTCCATGTTTCAGATTGTGTTTGAAATCCTTCCACGAAGGAGGCAACTTGTCTATGATGCTTGAGAAAGATATTGTTTCATCCATCTTCAATCCATGTTGTGTGAATTGTCCAAGGATTCGGAGGAGTTCATTGAATTGTTCCATGACAGACCTCGATTCAACCATTTTGTAATTGTTGAAGTCGGTTACCAGGAATTTCTTACTGGATGAGTCCTCTGCCATGTACTTGGATTCAAGACAATCCCACAATTCCTTAGCAGATTCCACGTTTTGATAAATATCAAATAAGGGATCAGACATACCGTTAAGAATGTGCCCTCTGCATATGTAGTCGTCGTTCTCCCATTTTGATCTGCGTCTCAGATTTTCAACCGTGTCGTCCTCCAGAAGTTCAGGAATCGGTGTGGACAGGACGTGCACCACCTTCAACGTTGTCAACATGAAATGCATCTTCTTCTGCCAGCGCCTGAAGTCTTGTCCTTGGAACTTGTCCAATTTTCCGAAGTTTGTAGTCATCTCCTTGACGGTGCTTCCTCCAGCCATGATTATCAAAAGAATACTTTGTTCGTTTGTTGGATATGTGGTTTGATAATCTTGGATTTCTTGAAGGATCGTGTTCGTTCACTTTCCGAACAAAGTATTTCGACCCTATTATGCCTGGGTTCACGAAATCTTTGTGGGGATAATTCTACAAGAACAAATAGTTTCTTGGCACAAGAAATTATTCGGAATGTTAGAAGGTATGTGTTTGTTATGCGTGTGGAAAAAGAGGCCAAACGACTCCTTATATAGGAGTTCAATAATTCAAACGAAAAGACACACCAGTTCGGAAATGGCTCTGCCCCTTGGAACCCAACGGGGCGCTGCCCCGTATCCCGCCTACGGGGCGCTGCACCGCACCCCGCCAGGGGCGCTGCCCCTTGGAACCCCGTTTAAAATATTAGCATTCAATTATATGTTGGCTTGACGAGCGTGCACTCCGCACTATCCTAACTCGTTTCCAAGCTTTAACGTATAATTACTTTGGCCTGTAGTAAATCTCATTACTACTAAAATGCATTGATGACACTAAAATCACCAACATAATGCAAGACTCTACTAAAATAAAAAGTATCGTGATATCAACGGAGAATAATGAGATCATAATGTAAGATTTTATTAATATTAAATCTATTTTGAGAGAATAATGAGATTCTATTTTGATTTTAAAAAAGAATAATAAAATAAATTTATTTTGATACGGCATTTACGGAGTATTTGAAAATAAATTTATTTTGATACGGCATTTACGGAGGATTTGAAAATAAATTTATTTTGATACGGCATTTACGGAGGATTTGAAAATAAATTTATTTTGATACGACATTTACGGAGGATTTGTTATTGAGTCAGGCCTATTTAAAGTGAGTAGAGTAACCCTAATTATTGTATCAAAAAGAAAGAAGAGATTTTGCCTTCACTTCCGAGATATAAGAGATGCGAGAGATTCAATTAAACTTGACACAAACTCAAAAGATTCGTTTTCACAAAGCGTTGGAATCTTTATCTTCCAACATCAACACGGATGCTTTGGTTACCATAGCTGATTCTGTCCATGTCATCCCTGAAGACGGTGGTGAACTTAAGGGTCACGGAACTGCTGAACTAAATGGTCAAGTTGTATGATGTGGTAAATTGAATATTATTTAAGAGATTAATAAGACATACTTTTTCTATATGTATTTAATACACTGAAAATAGAAATAATCATTTTTCTAAAAAAATATCGTATGTATTAAAAAAACTTAATATAACATGTTTTTTTAATTTGAATTCTTAATCATGTCCTAGGGGCACTAGTCAAAATGATCCTATTACAAGTTTCTATTCTCTAACACTTTGGTGCTAGTAAAAAGGAAAAAAATTTAAATATAAATCTAATTAGATTTTTGGATTTCGAGAAACTAATATCTATTTTAAATATAAATAAATAGTTTTTAAATCATTCTAATATATTTACATTCAAAATGGATATAATATTTTTTTTAAATGACGTATTCCTTAAAAAAAACTACATTTCATTGTTTTTCACTCTCTTTTTAGTTTTCTTATTCCACAATCTTGCTAAAATTGAGAACTTGATTTGAGAAGGGATGATAAGATTAAAACATAATAAGTTCACAACAAAAATTTAAGATTTTACTCAATAAATAATATGATATCAAGAGACACTAATCTTTATTAAAAAAATCATAATATTTATAAAATAAATGATAAATCATAATATTTATAAAATAAATAATAAATCATAAAATCATAATGCAAGACTCTACTAAAATAAAAAGTATCGTGATATCAACGGAGAATAATGAGATCATAATGTAAGATTTTATTAATATTAAATCTATTTTGAGAGAATAATGAGATTCTATTTTGATTTAAAAAAAGAATAATAAAATAAATTTATTTTGATACGGCATTTATGGAGTATTTGAAAATAAATTTATTTTGATACGACATTTAAGGAGGATTTGTTATTGAGTTATACCTATTTAAAGTGAGTAGAGTAACCCTAATTATTGTATCAAAAAGAAAGAAGAGATTTTGCCTTCACTTCCGAGATATAAGAGATGCGAGAGATTCAGTTAAACTTGACACAAACGCAAAAGATTCGTTTTCACAAAGCGTTGGAATCTTTATCTTCCAACATCAACACGGATGCTTTGGTTACCATAGCTGATTCTGTCCATGTCATCCCTGAAGACGGTGGTGTACTTAAGGGTCACGGAACTGCCGAACTAAATGGTCAAGTTGTTGCCACTCTATGTGGTACTGTGGAGCGTGTTAACAAGCTAGTATATGTGCGTGACTTGTGTTCAAGGTAATTTTTTTTAATAAACAATCTGTGACCTTGAGTGGAGCACACTCTCATGATCCAAACCTTCACGCTTATTTTTTTGCCAACTTTTAGGTACAAGCCCGAGGTCGGTGACATTGTTATAGGGCGTGTTATTGAGGTACTAGTACTTATTATTTACTTTGTAATTGTCTAGTTTTTTTCAAAATGTTTTTTCTATTTGGAATATCTCACTATTTGTTATTGTCTAGGTTTCTCAAAAATCTTGGAGATTAGATATTAATTGCAATCAAAATGCTTATTTGATGCTTTCTGCTATGAATATGCCCGATGGTGTTCAGGTATTTTGGAACTCTTTTTGTGGAGATATATTAATTCCAGCTTTTGCACATATCATATTGTTGTATTTTTCGCCCAATTATGCTTACTCTCCACTCACAGAGGCGAAGGACAGCTCTGGATGAGTTAAACATGCGCAGTATCTTTGAAGAGACTGATCTTATTTGTGTAAGTCATGTTATCTTATTTTTCAAAATTTACTTACATTTTATGAATGAAAATGTTATAAATGATCCTATCTGTCCCTACAGGCTGAAGTTCGTGATTTTCAGCATGATGACATACACCTTCACGCAACAAGTCAAAAATATGGAAAGGTTTGTAGTCTTGAAACATTTGTAAATATTATGAATTGCATTTTTTTAGTTCTCTTGCTATAGTTACCAATGGTTTAATGTTGAATTGCAGCTTAGTACCGGTCAGTTACTTAAGGTCACTCCTTTTTTAATAAAGAGACAGAAACAACATTTCCACCATCTGAAGCAGTATGATATTGATATAATAATTGGCTGCAATGGTTTCATATGGATTGGGGAACACAATTTAGTTAATCCAAAAGAATCACATATTTTAATTCCCCATAAAAATTGTACAAGAAAATACATATGTAGAGCTGCTAATGCGGTTAGAGTATTGTCTATCTTAGGATTTACCATTACATTGGAAGTTATCTACCAAGTTATAGAACTAAGTCTTTCATTGAATCTTGAAACACACGATATGCTTGCTTCAGACTTCTCTATTCTGGTGGCTGAAAAGGAGGTACAGAGAAGAATTTTTAAAAAAAGGAAGCGCTAGATTATAAAAATTTAAGAATTTTTCATCTTACATTCAAGTTCCATGTATTTTTTAAAACCTTAAATACTGTTTCACATTGTTTAAGAACTTGCAAACTGGAGCAAGTGACTTTGTATCCCACTATGATACTAGATTATGTCTTAAAACTTATTAATAATTAATCTATTTCTTTATTTCTTTTGTTATATTTAATTCGTTTATATTTATTTTGAGTATATTTAAATAAGTAGTTTCACTTATATTTTAAAAAATTAATGAGCTTATCAACTCATAACTTCATTTTTTTTAATGGAGAGAACCAAAGGCATGGAAAAAGAAACAACTACAAGGAAATCTCCCTACGGAAATAATCCCCCATAATGTCTTCAATATATTCCTTTTTCCAAACATTGATTCTATGGGAAGCATCTCAAGCATTGATTCTATGACCATCACCCATTCTCCAACTCCCAGCATTCATCAAAATCGGAATATATTTGTATATGATCCTCGACCATGTTATGATCCTCCAAAGACTCGATCATGTTAACTGCTTTATAGTATGTCTGTCCATATGCATCTCCAAAGACCCAGGAAGATATCGACGTCTAGTAGGTAGACTCAATTATCTTATCGTCACCAGACCAGATATTACTTTTGCAGTGAGCATTGTGAGTCAATTTCGGAATGCTCCTTGTGATACTCATTGGAATGCAATTATTCAGATTCTCATATATATAAAGAATTCACATGGTGATGCTAAAATCACGTGTTATTCAGATGCAGATTGGACAGGATCACCGTCAGATATAAGATCCACTTCTAGATATTGTGTTCTTATTGGAGGAAATATAATCTCATAGAGAAACAAGAAACAAAACACAATTGCACTATCTAGTGCTAAAGTTCATTATCATTATTGCTACAAACACTTAGTATGCTATATGTTTAGAAATGTACATAAAATAAAAATGATTTTTTGTTCTAGTTAGTTATTTTCATAATTTAATTTTATCTAGTTATTATGTAGAAACCTAAAAATAGAAGCCTTTTTAGACCCCTGTTGTTATTTCCTTTGTCATTAAGTTGTTATTTTCTTGGCTCCATAGGTGTGGAGATGGTGAGGTGACCAGTGGCCACAGTTCATCAATCCTTTGCTTTCGTATTCTGCGAATACGCGCCTTCGAATATTGTCTCAAGATTCCATTGACAGCTTTAAGGTAGTTGCTTGAGTCATGATCTCTTAGAATTGTGCCTTCTGATCCATATGCTGTTGGATCACTCAGTGTTTCAATAGGGTGTGGTTGATTGAGAAATGTGCTGAGAACTCTTGAAGAGTATCCGCATAAAGTACTATCGAGCTCGTAGAACGCACTTTCGGAAGGAAGTAAAGGATGCGGAGGCGATGTCTTCTCGTCCGGTTGGAGAATGAATACTTTTCCCAATGGTGAGTACAATAGCTTCTGAAAAACATCAAATGAAGTATATATGAGACAAGAACTTACTAGCTAAATGATGTATATGAACACGAATATAACGATAGAACAATGATACTTGACACTTACATTTTTCGTTAGACACGGATGTGACCGAAAAGTGCGGTTTAAGCGCTTAAGGACAACAGCTACATGATCAGGATAGTTACAAGAGAAGGCCCTTGGAACAATATCTCTATGCATCATCACACAGTGGATCTGGCTCTCGTCCACGCCTAGTTCATCGATTAATTTTTGGCCTCCGCAGAATACAAATGGCGAGCCAAACGTCACTACTGGTTTAAGAGTTGAGGGACTGACAACTTTCCTAGACAATAGCATCAAATGAACCAAAAGAGAGAGACTTCCCCCGAGAGAATGTCCGGTGAATTGAAGCTTTGCGCGATCCCCGTGTCTTTTCAAATGGTCCATTATTTCCGGCATGAATTGCTCGTATATTCCTTTTGCAGCTTCATATATTCCTCTATGAACAAGTACATCTGTGTTCTGTAAGAGGATAATATATTATGAGTACTTGTCTGCTTTGTTTTTTCTTATCAAATCATCTTGCACCATAACAATGGTTCATACCTCAAATTTGGTTGGCTCAAAGAAGAGATTTGCTTGCCAAGATGCTAAGGAATCTGAACCCTGCAACACAAAATGAAACAAAATTATTTGTCGAATTTCATCGTTATATAGCTTTATTGTAGAACTAAATACAAAATATTAGTTAAGGAATTACCTGAATTACAAAGCATCTAGTGTAATTACTGAAATCGTCACAAACAAACCATTCACAAGGTGAAGAATGAAGCGACTGAAGACTCTTCGCTGCTTCGTGCCTCTCCCTATCTCCAGCTGCAACCACAGAAGTCACGGTTGATGCGGTTATATAAGCTGCAACCTCCGATTTATAATCTCGTGAAATTCCTTCTTCTTCTTCTTCCTGTTCTGCAGAATCCTCTCTTCTATTTGAATCTTCATTATCACTTTGCTGTGACTTAGCAGCAAGGGTCAAGAGATTCTTAGCTCGCAGTTGGACATAGGACGCGGCCGAGGCAGCAATGTCATAAGCAAGCCGAATTCGAGGCGTCTGTTCATTATCTTTTCCTTCCTCAAACCGGTCTTGGGAGACTACCGAATCATCTATAGGAACACGCGGTAAGTCCTGATTAAGTTTTGCTGTTAGCTTCGCCACCGCAGCTTTCTTCTCTAAAGAAGATGTAACAAACTGAAGACTGTGGTGTTTCCTCAACTCCTGAGCCTGCAAATCGATTCGAAAGAAAAGTTTTATGTTCTTGTTTGTCTTCCGGCATACAAGAAAAACGAAAAGCACGACACATATACGGAATATAAATACCATTGGTGCTTACCTTGATTTGAGGTATTTCATAAGCCATGTTACAAAGAAAAGCTAGCTGAGAGTAAAGTTTGGTATCAAACCATGGAACTTGAACAAGAAATTTCGAGAACAATTCACGATCATACGTCACTTCTTCTTCTTCGTCATAATCAACCATACAAACACCGTCATCATCCTCATCACACTCAAATTCGCCCGATGTATTATCATCGCGCATCATATCCATATCCACGCTTTCTATCGGTAACCTGTTTCTCCAATGTTTCTTAATTTCCAAAAGCCTCTCTATCCAATTAGCTCTATCCACTCTCTCTTCTATACAACTCTCCACCATGTTTTCCTCAGTAACCATATCCTTCTCCCTTTTATTCATATCCTTACCAATTTGTTTATCAAATAACAACGAACGAAGCGAACTCGGGAGAACAGAACCTGAAAACTTAAACGGCGAAGTTCCAGTTCCCATCGATCCATTATCCTTAAGCTTCGGTTGAACCGACGCACCATGTATACGGTTGAGTGAGCAACATAGATAGTTATCAGAATATGATCTATGCATAATGGAACGTTTACACATGTCTACGCTGGATCGCGACCGGCGAAGACCGCTCTTCGCTTTCGTAATGTCGTTAGTCACAGACGATGTTGGAGATGTAGCCATGCCAACTGCTGTATAAGCCATAGCTTATTATAATCTGTAAACTACAAATTATGAAACCTCAAAACATAACATGTTGTGTTTTTTGTTTGTTTTGGTTCATGAAACAAAACTAACATAAGAAGATGGTTTTTATAAGAAAAATTACAAAAACTATGTATTTAGTTTCTTGGTATCATCGATAGGTTTCTTAAAGATGTTAAAAACATGTTATAGTTAAACTAATTTACTCATCAATGAACGAAACTTCTACTAGTATATATTATAAAACAAAAACAACATTGTAAAACAAAAACATCATTGTAAATAGGTTCAAGACCACACTTGTGGCTAAAGTTTGACGATTGAAACCATTTTTTCGGATCAAACATTAACTTGGATTTAGAAAGTGATGAGAGAAAAACATGCAAAGTTCGTTGAATTCTATAATTGTGAATAAGAATATGGTGAAATTAAAAATGTCACATTCTTTATTCTTTCATTAATTTAGTAGTTAGTAAAGGTTACGTCTAAATTGTCTATTATTTTTCTTGGAATTGTCGCATATTTAAGAGATCTAACTTTAAACCGATATGTTAGGAAGGAAAATTGAGAAGACTAGTAGTAGTATTAAATTCTACCAAATTAATACTACCCAAAATATATACCAAACTAAACAAAAACTGCATAAACTAAAAAGTAAGGACATTGGAATTTCCAATATAATATTCTTATCATACTTATATTCTTTTGAGAGTACAATGTCTATTTCAAAAAGTATACATCATTTTATAAATTTCTTACATAAATTCAAAAATTATCTTATACTTACTAGTTTGTCAATGAAATAGAAATAGAAATTATTTGGTCTCTAAATTCTATTTCAATGGTCAAATATTGATATTATTGAGCACTTTGTTTTTTATTCGAAACCAAAACCTTTTATTTTGAATTTAAATTCAAAATCTATTTGTATGAATTTTTGATAATTTGTTATTTTTTCTATATATAAGAAATTAAAATCATTTAAAAAAACAAAGTAGACATCTTGAAATATGAGTTTTAAGTTCTATATTGTTTGACAATATGAAGGTTGAATACTTCATAACTGAAAGACCTTATACATGTCACTTTATTCTTTTTTGTGAATGTGATCTAGAAGGCCGATTGTGCGTATCGAAGAAAAAGTCGCACGTCAAAAAGATTTGGTGGTGTTGTGAATTGGATACCTAAGAAATAAGTATAATAAGTTTCTTTATGATCAAGAAACACACAAGGGTTAGGGTTTAGGATAACCACAGATAAAATGATTGACTATAAACTATTATTCTTTCATTTCTCTTCAAACAAGATTACAATATACAAGAATAACAAATAACCTCTCTCACTTTTGAATTAGGGTTTTATCTTCCTATTTTCCCTTATTCTAAAAGATGAGAGACTAGTATGTTATTTATAAGAAAACTAACATACTAACCTAATGGACTTTTTAAGAATTACCCATTACAAACTAACTTAGGGTACAAGTTAACTTAAACAATTGGATCCATAACACAATACCCAATTTGACAACAGCATATGAGCAGGCTTCGATTGCATACTAAACCTAGAGTTTGTTCCAATATTTCACAGGTGGAATTTATGCAAGTTTGGCATCCAATGTCATAATGACTCTTATTATATCATTCTATATAAGGAATTGACTCATCCAAGTTCATTTCAGACCCCGAACACAACATTTTAATAATTTTCACAATTTTAGATATTTCTGTTTTATTTATATTTTTCAATATTTTTAGCATTAGGGTTTCTTTTCAGTATTTAAATATATTTTAGTGTGGTCGTAAAAGTTATCTTTTATCATAATAAAATTCAATAATTTTCTCTTTCTGATGGATCATAGAGTTTTATATGATATGTTGTCAATTGCAAAGTTGTATTTTGTAATATGATTTAGCGTTTCCTAATGCTTCTTGATTTCGAATACGTCAAGTGGCATTAAAGCAGATTTTATCCTGTTTCATTTCATAGCTTTGTTAAACCTTAAGGGAATTACCGTGACTTTAACCATAACCCTAATTGCTTTGACTGGATATATAGAAACTTTAACAACTCAAATGAACAACGCAACAACAATGAGAACCAACAAAGAGATAGAAAAAGAGAATTTCTTAGTGTTCCGTGGGGTGGAAACAATTGTGTTGTTATTATTGAAAATTCGAGTTCCGTATAAGAAGAACTCGATGAGGAAGAGATAGTTGATCATGAGAATCTAAATAACCGTGACTATCGAGTGAAGGGTATTATTCAATTATTATGTGGAACAATGAGAGTGGAGGAGTTTCTGGACTGTCAATTTGACATTGATATATCCATCGACGTTATGGGTGTCCTTGATAACAAACAAGTTAAGATGGTGGCGATAAGGCTGGAGAGTACCATTGTTGTCTGGTGGGATAAGTTTGTTGTTTAGAGGCAGAGACAAAGGAAGGGGTCAGTCAGAACTTGACGAATAATGAAATAGTTGATACTGAGCGATATTTACCGGATGATTATGAGCATATTCTTTATAAGATGTATATTGAGTGTGTTCAAGGCACGGGAACTCTAATAGAATATACAATTGAGTTCCCTTGTTTTTCTGGGCGTAATAAATTAAGATTATCTAAGATCTAGAAAGTCGTTTGATACATCAATGGCTTAAAGAGATCTCTACAAGAGAAGACGAGTTTACATATTGTTGGACCATGGCTAAAACATCCAATCTAGCTTTGAAGGTAGAATTGATGGAGAAATCCCCTCAAAATATCTCATCTTTTTAGGTATTTATCCCAAAATAACTTTGAATCGGTAGGCAACAAGAAGAATACCGCAACAATCAAGGATTCCACCCCTCAGAATAAGGGAACTAGCAGCCCTAGTGGTGTGTAGCATAGTAAAACATCAATTTTGAGGCAAATGATCCATATGTTAAGCCCACTAGAGACATGTGTTATCGTTATAATGGAAGAGGTCACATATCAAATGTTTGTCCAACAAGGAGAATCGTTGTTGTTGCGGAAGAAATGGAAGAGGAAGAGAAAAGAGAAGAACATACAGTCGAGAACGATGAATATGCAAAGGTTGAGTTTGCAGAGGAAGAATCTAATGAGAGGATAAATTTTGTGTTGCAGATAATTTTACTAGTATCCAACGATGAATGACAGTGGAAGAATTTGTTTAAAACACATTGTTCTATTAAGAACAAGTTGTGTAATCTGATCGTGGATAGTGACAACATAGAGAATTTGGTGTCACAGAAATTGATAAATTATTTGAAGTTGTCCACGGAACCCCATGAGAAGCCATACACCCTCAGTTGGGTAAGAAATTACTCTCAAGTCCGAGTAACACTGGCCTGTAGAGTTTTATCTCCATCGGAAAACATTATAGAGATGTATTTTGTGATGTATTTGATATGGATGTTTGTCATATTTTATTTGGTAGACCTTATTTGATAGTGATATCACTTATCGAGAATGAGATATTGTGATGATGTTTTCATGTGACACACATAAAATTATTATGGCTCTTGTTTTGCATTTTGATAAGAATCAATGATTAAAAAGTTTAATTTTTTTTGGCTATGATGCAAAGTGAAAATGAGTTTGATAAAGCGGTTAAAGAAACCAAAATTTTCTATCTATTGCTTATTAAAAGGCTGATTATTGTTGTAAGGGATCCTAGAGGACTTGACCGCAGATCAAGTATCAAATGATTTGTCTTGTATGCGAGAAAAACGCATGAAAGTGAAAGTTTTCAATGTGGGAGACATAATAATTTAGTAAGAAAAACTCGAATTTTAAGTTGATTACATAGAAAGTCACTCCTTCATTTTACAAGAGTTTATTTATTCATTCCCGTTGGTCTACCCACTTTTTAGCCCCACCTCATTCAGATATTTTTGAAACTGACAAAATGCTTTACAATAAAAAACATTGAGAAGAAACATAAAAATCCAAAAAAAGAAAAGAAGTATATAAAGCTTAAAGACGAAAGGAGCAAAAAAAACACAAGTAAAGAAAAATAAAGAATATGTAAATGAATGAATGCATACCTTGATGAGGCAGAAACAGAAGCAGTATCCCACCAAATGAACAGAACATTGAGAGAGGAAGAATACGATGAAGGTTTGACAATGGTTTTGGTGTGTATATAACAAGAGATGAGATTGAAATGCAAAAGGACGAAAATAATAATGTAATGCAAGTGACAACACCCAGCGAAACCTCGCTCTCTCTGTCTCTGAAACTTTTCAGTTTATATTTATAGTAATAATAATAATAGAGAAATGGAAGCATAGAACTAAAAAAACAGAAATGTTAAATGAATTGCAAACTTCGGTGGAAACACCTGTGAAAGAATGTGAGAGTCATGTGGGGTGCCCAAACTTTTAACACGAACTCATATTTTATAATCTAACGTCTTTCCTATTTCATAAAACTATAAGTCATTCTAATGGGTCTCCAAAATTCCAAATATAGAAAACTTTTTTATTTTCAATATAAAATCATTTCATCTTTGATACTAAATCATATATCTTTATAAATTTCTTTAAGAAATTCATGTGTTAATTTTAAGTGAATTCATCTTAGCTATTAAATTGATAAAAATAAAAAAATAGAATTTAATATCAAAATTAATATTTTGACACCGTGTCAAATGATCTTCTCTTATTAAATATATATATATATATATATAATTTTTAGACTAATAATTAATTAAATTTATTTTAATAATAAAACAAATATTATTTATTGAAATATATTTATTAATAATAGATAATAAAATATTTATATGATTAAAATACAAGGGTAATTAATAGAAAGAAAACAAAATTATATTAATATTTAAAAGATAAATAATTTAATACAAATAAAAAAAATATTTATTATATGATGGAGGGAGTACTCAACTTACATTTTTAAATTTTTAATAGCATTCATTAGTATTTTTTATCAAAAATTATTTAATTTTTAAAGGTCAAATCTCGATTTTTTATGTAAATATCTATATTTTTCAAAAATATTCCTCAAATAATCCATTTTTAAAATAATTTTCCAATCTATCCCATTTTTAGACAATTTAAGAGGAGTCGTCAATCCAATTGATAATCATGTATAAAATTAAAGAGGTGTCGACAATTGGTTTGGCGACTGCTATTTAATTTTGTACATGGTTGTCAATTGGATTGACGACTCCTTCTAAAATTGTTTAAAAATGGGATAGATTAAAAAATTGTTTTAAAAATAGGTTATTTAGGAAATATTTTGAAAAATAGGATATTTACATTAAAAGAAAATCTAAAATCTCTGTAAAAAAACTGTCAAATCATTTTTCTTTATATTTAATAATTTTAGAAAATAGAACATGCAAGCTCAAATATTATCGAATTAATAATATGACATATTAGAGTGATACACTTTTATTATACAAGAATATAAAATTAATTTTTACTGTTAGTATATTCATTAAACTCATGACTAAATGTATTAGTAAAAAATTATACAAAAATATAATAAAAAAGGACAGTTTTTTTTCTTTTTAAAATTATTTTTATTTAATTTTATAATATTTATGTTAGACTCTTGTGAAGCAAAACAAAAAACAAAAGTAGGCAACTATAAATTTGATGACGATGAATTACAATAAGTATGCATTGTATTTATAACTAAGTGGGTGAACAGAAGAGAAAAGATAGACGCCTCCGTTTATACTGGAGAGAGACGTGGGGTCCTTATAATCTGTTGATCACCACCGTGTCGCACGGGTGCATTTACGCTCACTCTTTCACAAGATAGATTAAAACAATACAAAACTAATTCATACTATAGAAAATCTAGAACATAATAATAACAAAATAAAAATAAAAATTGGTATTGTATTGTTATGGCCAAATGTCCTGTTGCATGAAGCCAGAGAAGCCACTTGCCGCCACATTCTCTGCTCCACTGACGCCTGCGGTTCAATCAACCACCTCATGCCATTTTTCTCATCATCAACATTCAACACTACTTTCCTTCCATTCTTTTTTTATCTATTTAAATAAGTAATAATTACTACTATTCGGTGTATTTTGGAGTAATTATCAATTCAGTATAAACTACTTATCAATTCTAATTTCTTTATTTTGGTGACATATCAATTCTAATTTTAATTCATTAGGTAGAGGTGCCAAATCCATAAGTGCTTAGGAATTAGGATTGTATTTATGTTATTATTACATCACCCGTTATCAGTCTTATCAACATAAATGTTTATTATGTTTCGTCCATAATTAATTAGAATACAATATTTATTTATCCACATGAATTAAAAAATCAATAATTTAGACATATTATAACTTTGTTCTTTATTTATTAAACGTTCCATATTATTCTTTAAAATGCGTTATGTTAATGGAATTGATATTTTTCTATTAAATTTTGTAAAAAAACACGTTAAATTGTGCTAATGTAAATGCAAGACAAAAGTCAAAAGTGAGTCACAAATTTTGTTAAGAAATTAAATTAAAATCATATAATTAGTTAAAATGCAAGAGAGTTTCTTTGAAATGAACATGAGACTTAGGTAAAAAACACAACAATTCTTCGTCATCAACATTGACTTTGATATTCTCAAGATCAATAATCAACTTGTTGAACACATCCAGATGCTCAGCCAAAGCTTTATCTTCACTCATCTTGAATGAATACAAAGCTTGCTTCGGGTAAATACGATTAACCAACGATTTCAGCTGCATTTTTCTCCTTTAAAACGTGACAGAGAACCTTATCACTAAGGTTTAATACAATGGCATTTTTGGTTTTTTCGACCATCATTGTATTCTCCTTATCCAACAGGGCAACACTCATCTTCTCTGATCCTTTCAACGCTTATAACAAACTATGTTGAACAAGAAGGGTTTGCATATTCAAGCGGGGAAACTGTAATCATTCACACCAGTGAATTTCTCAATTTCATACTTTGTTAACGACATATTCTCCTCCACCCTCACCACACCAGTTTGTTGTGAAACAATGTCGTCAAGAACAAACAAAAATATGAGAAAGATTTAGTTTCTTGAACAAACACAAGAAATCTTATTTGGTTTTATGAGAGAGAGAGAGAAGAAGAAGAAGAAGAAGAAGGAAGAAAAATAAACCATTATTGATTAAAATTATTTTACTATTCACTTATTCAATAAGGTTTCAAAGATTACATGTGAATAACAAGTAACCTCTATCAAAAACCTGAGAGAATTAGTCTATTATAGACTACTTGATAGTATGAGTTACACCTAAGACAGAGTGAATTAGGTTCTTTAAATTTTTTTGGTTTTTTATCGATGAAGGATATTAATTTTTTGATTTGTGAAGATGTTATGAAAGCAATAAAGTGCAGTAAAAGAGACACAAAGGTTTATTCTGATTCCCTCTACAAACTGAAGTTACATACAGTCCCTTTTTCAACCAAAAGAGATTTCACTATAGTTAGAATGATTGTATAACCTATTCACACCAATGGTGATGCTTACTATCTAACTTATAGGGGAATCAAAGGTTCTTAACACCTTTAAAATCTTAACACTAAGTGCAAGAAGAACAATTATCTTCAATGCACACACTTGCCTTCAACGATCTTGAATAACAAGAGAAATAAAGATAAATTTTGATTTTTACAAAGAGTTTGAAGTATGTATATACAATGTTATCAATGCCAAGATTGATCTTCTCTTTCAATGATAATTCCACAAGTATTTAAGACTTTGTTGCTCAAGAATTTTCTTTCAAAAGATATGAAAATGTGTAGAAAATTTTGTATAAAAATGACTTGAATAAGATGTGGATAATGGAAGTTTTATGCAAGAATTTTTGAAAGAGGTGATTTTAAAAATTGTAAGTTTATGTATTTATAGATCATAGACACCTCTTTGAATCATCATGCAATTCTTCAGAAAATGTCATGAACAATTGTCATGATTCATTGGAGTCATTTCATGAAAGAATGAATGAAGAGGTGCAATTTTTCAAAGCAATTTTTTAGATTCAAACAGGGAGCAATCGATTGCTCTAGGGCTGCAATTGATTGCACCACAAACAAAAACACTTGAAATTTGAATTTTGAACAGGTGCAATCGAGTGCTCTAAGGCTACAATCGATTGTACCATAAACAGAAGCAACAAAAACAAAAGTTTTTCAACATGTAATTGATTGCTCTAAGAGTGCAATCGATTGTACTGGCCAAAACTTGCAAAATTTGATTTTCAAACTTTGCGAAAGTGATTGTGCAATGCAAATGACCTTTGAGTAACTTGAACTTAAATATTTTATGAAGATTATCATTATACCTTCTGTCGTACCTCGAAAAATACGATCCTTGAACGAACAACAGAGTCGCCACCTAATTCTATTTATTCTACGAGAGAAAATGGAGATATAGATACAACCTAATAAAGGATAAGAAATGGTTTACGAAACCAAATTCTAAGTTCGAGAGTCGGTTACGCAAGGGGAAGGTATTAGCACCCCTCACGTCCGTTGTACTCAACGGGAACCTCTTAGCTTAACTATGCGATTAAATGTTTCATCTTAAGTTTTTGTCTTCTAAATGATTGTTAATATGTTTGTTTAAAGTTTTAAATTATTATTAATATTATGGAGAACATATTAAATTTTTTATTATTGTGACGGAGATTCAGTTAATTTTTTATTATTGTGCTCGCGAAGGATTAAAATCCTCGTGCCTACGTATTCTCTTGTGCAATGGTAAAGTCAGAGCTTCGTAGTTCGTGCTACTACAGTTTGTGATTTATTGAACAGTTGTTTAAAACACATTCTACTGCTAAGCGTTGGCTTATACTCGCGGTGGAGGCTGAAGCGCTAGCTTGTTTGCGAGATAGAATGATTTAAATAATGTTCGTTTTAGAGAAAAGTGTTTGACTTTTGTTAAGGTGTTTTGAACAAAAGGGCGAACGAATCACGTCGCGTGGTGCTAACCCAGGAGCGATCTATTCCAGAACGTGCGGAGTGCTAGATTCCGGAGTTCCGTCATTCGCTGATTAATTATGAAAATGATTTAAATTGATTGGTATGTTTTAGGTTGTTTTAAGATATGAAAGAGCGAATGAATCACGTCGCGTGGGGCTATCCCAGGAGCGATTCATTCTAGAACGTGCAGAATGCTAGACTCCGGAGCTCCGTTCTTTCGTATTTGAGATTATAAAATGATTAAGATATTTTGGTATACGAACGGTGATTGAACCACGTCACATGGGGCTAGCCCAGGAACGATCCAATCCAGAATGTGTGGAGTGCTAGACTCCGGAGCTCTGTTTTCGTAGGTTAATTTGTGCGATTAGATATTTTGAAATACGAAAGACGAATGGACCACGTTGCGTGGGGCTAACCCAGTAGCGGTCCACTCCAGAACGTGCGGAGTGCTAGACTCCGGAGTTCTATTCCTTGTTAAGTTAATTAGGATACGCGATAAGTCGTGCAGATGGAGATCACTTGGTAATCGACTTACGTGCGTGCAAAGTGTAGGCGAGAATTGTTTAAGAAGTGGATTCGAATCCTAATTCCTAAAGGTGATCTTAGCAAAGCGAAACTGTAAAAATAAAGACGGAAAATCGCGTTCCAAAACAAACGGGAGGGGAACACATGGTAATTTAGTAAATGTCCCCTTTCCTTTGGATAATAAAGTCTAAGCGTCATAAAACTAAATCTCCAAGCACACCCTAAATATAAATGAAAGATTGAAAGAAATACCTTTTTTGAATTGATCCTTTTTTATTTATTTTTTGAAATGTTAGAAACAAAAACTAAAATAACAAAAAAACTTTTTTGGAACTTTAATAATAAAATGAAACAAAAAAACTTTTTTGGAACTTTAATAATAAGATGAAATACTTGAATAAAATGATTGGACATTTTCTTTTGATAAGAATGTTTTTTAATGTGTTTTAATAAACTTAAATCTAAAGAGAAATCTAAACTTATACTAATAAATAAAAAAATAAATAAATAATGAGACATGGGGTTAACAATGAAATATAGGGTGTGCTGAAGTAAACTCCGATGGTTCAAACAGAAGTTCACATGAACCTGTTGAAACCCAGTAACAACAAAAAATACAATGGAGGAGGTGTTGTCTTAATAGTGATGGTGCAAACAAAATACAAATTGGGCTAAGCCCAGAAATATGGCATAATAAATAAATAAGTAAAAGCTCAGCAATATATGTTGTTATGACTTCAAACAAAATGCAAACAACGATTTCAGAAACGAATAAGAAAGAAAAAAGAAAAAAAACCTACCCTTGCAAACAGTGACGGCGCAAGCTCCAGGTGGTGATTCTCGCTGAAGTTTCTCTCAATCGCTTCTGGGAAAAGTGACGGTGGAAGATTGCTTGTGCCCTCATGAATCCTGGTTTGAAATCGCCGGTAACTCTCTCTCTCTCTCTCTCTCTCCGACCTATCTCAGCTGATTATCTCTCTCGCTCATCTTCATCCCCATCGATTCGCGGCCAATCAGTGGTGGATAACGAGTTCGGATTGGGATTTCTAGTCGGGTCTGGGGTTTTGAGCGGCGGCGAGGGGAGTTTTGGCGGTTGGATTAACGGTGGAGGTTTATGAGGGTTGAGCGATGGATCTATTTGTCAGATGGTTTAGATGTGCGATTCGGTTCGCGAAGGTTACATGTTTTGGTGCGATGCAGGTCGATGGTGGGGATGATTTTGGTTTCAACTTTGCATAGCCGAATTTGTTTATTTTTGTGTCTCACAAAAACATATGTTTCTCCTTCGCGTTTGGTCTATGGGCGGAAATGAAAACGATCATTGCCATGTAGAATCGTTCCAAGATGGAAGAAGGTCCGTTCTCTTCTTCTCGTTAGTCTTTTGTTGTTGTTGATTTTTTTTTTTGGTTTTTTGCTTGCTGCTTTTTTTTTGGTTTTTTTTTTGGTGTATCCTATTGTGGTTTAGTATGTTTCCCTATATGTTGTGTTTTTCAGTCCTTTTATCACCAATTCCAACTTCTTTGCTAAGTTTTTAAAAAAATGATAAGTTGCTTTCAATGCAGGTTCATTTGTTTTCTTGTGTTGTTGCAGATGTGTAGATGATAACAATGTTTTTGGCTTTGCTGGAATTTGGCCATTTTGGTGAAAGTTTTTGGATGAAGTGTTGTAGAGTTGTGTATTGTCCCAGGATTTGGTCAAAGGGACGCAGAGGGATGCAGGTGTGAGTTGATTGGTTGTAACAGATCAAGGACAAAATTTTGCTTTAGTTAAAAATAATAATAATAATAAAATCTAATTAACATAAAACAAAAGAAACCATAAACTTAAATCTTGAAATTAACTAATAAACTATAAATTCTAATAAAAAATTAAACTAAACTTAAAAATTTAAAAGAATAAAATAAAGTAAAACTAGTTTTTAAATCAAAATAAATCAAAATTAGATATACATTAAAACTAAAAGAAACTTAATTAAACTAAATAATAAAAATAAAAGTAAAATTATGGACATGGACATGGACTAAGTCTAATGATGACAGGAAGTTGTTTCTCTCCTTTTTTGAAATAAAATAATAATAATAAAAAAAGAAACGAAAACAATAATAATAATATTAATAATAACAATAATAAATTCTAAAAATTTAAAGTCGGAATAAGGAGAAACAAAACTTCAAATTTTAGTTGATCAAAATTTCTAAAAATTAAGATTGAATCAAACTCAAAAAAAAAATAGGGATTAAAATATAGACAAAATATTTCAAGTTCCAAAATCGAATAGAATAAGAATTTAAGAATAAAATACGACTAAATGAAAAAAAATATATGATCAATGAAATGTTTAATGAAAAATGCGGGCATGACTGACTAATGATATTGCGATAAAATGCGTTAGATGAATGAAACTATTTAGAGAGAGCGAAAAAAAAAGAGGTCGGTCAAAATTTAGGGTGTGACAGATGCCCCTATTTAATCTTCTTGGACCTGAATGTAAGAATAACAAAGTTTTTGGACATTCGAGGTAGAAAAGGATTAAATATTAAAATACCTAAAATTTTGACCGAATGCAGATGAAATGCAATGATACGTAATGTTATGAACTCATGAGAGACTCTCCTATGCTGGGGATATGACATGCAAAATGCAATGAAACCTAACACATTGATTTCTTTTAAAATGAAGAATATGTTGAATATGGTATGATGCAGATAAATGCAACGACGATCCACAGAAATACAAACTGAGGGTGAAGACTCACTAGGGATAACAATATGTTGGGGATGTCAAAACAGGAATAGGATGTATTCAAAGTGGTAAATCAACAGGTTCAAGTGTAACTGCTGACATTAAGAATAAAAAAAGATGGAAACAAAAGCAAATTCAAAGCGTTGGTTCAACTAACACAGGTAAAGTCTAGTTGACACCTAGGATGACAAGAGAATATTCAAAGTGAATGCGCAGTGGCACGATGTGACCAACTGACACTAAGAATAATAACAAAGAAGAAGTAACGTCCGTGGATTGTATTGGATAAATATCACCATTCAGGGATGACACTGAAGGTAAATGCACATCACTATATTTAGGAATTGCACTGAATATACAAATAAAACTTTCAGGAATGACACTGAAGGTAAAGGCAAATCCCTGTATCCAGGAATGACACTGGATACGCAGATGAAGATTTCAGGAATGGCACTGAAGGTAAATTAAAATCACTATATTCAGGAATGGCACTGAATATACAGATAAAACTTTCAGGAATGACACTGAAGGTAAGGGCAAATCCTTGTATCCAGGAATAGCATTGGATACGCAGATGAAGATTTCAGGAATGGCACTGAAGGAACAAAAATATCTAAGAAAGGCATTGGAGGAAGAGTATATATCCAGGAATGGCATTGGAGTGGAAGAATAAATATCCAGAAATGGCACTGGAGGAACACAGAGACCCAAGAATAGCACTGGAGTGAACATAAAAAATCCAGGAATGACACTAGAGGAACTCAGAGACCCAGGAATAGCACTGGAGGAATAAAATAATCCAGGAATGACACTGGAGGAACGCAGAGGCCCAGGAATAACACTGGAGGAATAAAATAACCAGGAATGGCACTGGAGTGAAAGAAAGGTAAGTTTGGTAGGCGCCAAGAAGTTGGACTTTCAAAGTGAGGTAAATATTTGACCACAACATGACATACGGTAAGTGAAAATGAGGATAAAACACTCTTGTTATGCATATTATATGAACTTGTTATGATGTATGATCAAATACATGTGATGCATATGATGACAACAAGGCTTGACTCTTTTGTGGAGATGACAAGATTGGAAGGTTGATTCTTCAACACTGTGAGATCAATGTTATTCCTCTCGGGGACTATGGATGCTGATGTTGAACAGACCTTCACCACTAATAAAATGTACCAAGGTGATGATCCTTGGAGAAGGGATGAAAAGTTTCTTTAGGGATTCTTCCAATGAATTGCCCCAGATAAGCTGATTGTTGCTTCAACTTGACTGACTCTGAATATGATTTCCTTATGATGCGCTTGGAAGCCTGCTTCAGTATAAGTTTTGTAAATTCTTTTGTATAAACCAATTCTGAGATGTACTTTCACCGAACAACAACCTTGCCCTAATTCTCAATGTGTTATGGAAGGAACTTGCCCCTGATAGGATCACCAGGCCAGTTCTTAACTGTTTGAAAATTCCTTGCTAGAAAAGATAGTTTGCAAACAAAAACATTTATACAACCATGGTAATTAAAAGCAAATGCAACTTTTGAAATCAAAATTATTGTTGGAAGAAAAGCAAATGAATCACTAGTCAAAACACGATGGTTTATAACGTTCAAAGTGAAAGGTAAAGTGAAAATATGTACAAAACAAAATGACTTGCAAAGATCTTTTTGGAGTCAGTTTACACAACCTTACTGTAGTAAGCTTTTAGAATAAATTTTGCCTCAATTAGGTCTTTTAAGGATTGTATTGTGGCCTGGTTCACGGTTTATGAAACAAAGGATAAAGGCTCAAAATTGTGTTTGTACCCAACCTTCTTCGTGATGAATCTCCAATCCTACATTCAATTAAATCTACACACATTTATCTTGACAACGTAAGGGTAAAAATGATGATTTGAGGTTCACTGGAAATGGCAATCATTTTATTTGGCTTTGATGGATGTTTGTAGTGACCCAACGATTTTGGGCATGGTGGTCACTAAATCTTACTTGTTTGATGTTGACGGTTTGAAGGCCTCTTCTTGATTTTCTTTTTGAACTGATCCCTAACTTTTTCCTAAGTCCTTTTTTTTTACTTAGCGGGATTTATATATTTTTTGTACTTTTGAAATTTTGAAGGCTATGATTGCCAAACCATTGGTCATAATGGATCATCTTGTAATTTGAATGTGTAATCAAAATAATTGAACAACTACCCTGCCCCAGGTTAAACATAAGGGTTTAAATCCGAAAGAAACTCCTACTTCTAGGCTTGAAGTGGTGAACTAAAGATTAACTCCTTATCTCTCCAGTGTTTGGTAATTGAAACAATGCATGTACATCACCGACAAGATTTTATCCGAAAGCAAACCACAAAAGCTATAGGTATTTTTCATCATCCTCCCTTAAACATTTGCATAATCAAAAGTTTTGAACAAAAGGTATATATGTATTTTTTGAAATAGAAAGTGTAAGGACATAAATAAACAGATGAACTGAATTAAAAAGATTGCAAATGCTCATTTCATTAATCAAAGAAGTACAAACATAATTGATAGGCAAACAGTTGATACAATTAAAGGAAAATGCAAACAGAAAAGAAACAAGGCCTAGTGACTAATCAGTTACAAGGATGAGTTGTCCTGTCTTGAAACACTAGCTTTTAGGGAGAACTGGTTGAAGTTGATTGAAGCTTCAAGTGGCATGCCTTGGCAAAGGATTGTCCTTGACACTTGGATTAGTATCACTGAAGGAAAGGACCTTGTCTCTGATCAACTTTTTCACTCTTGTCTTCAAAGCAAAACAATGTTCCAAATCATGGCCCGCTCCACCCTGATGAAATTCGCAACAAAGATCTGCCCTATAGCTTGGTGGGAGAGGATCTTGAGGAGGAGGCATAGGTCTAGTGGTTATCAAACCTTTCTGAACCAAACCAGGATATAACTTAGTGTACGTCATGGGAATAGGGTCAAAGTGAACCCTATCACGATTCTGAGTTTGTCCAAAAGTCGGACGTTGAGGAGCTCTAGTTGGTTGAGCGACAATCACAAGAGTAACAACAACAACATAAGCTTGATTATCATGTTGGGCCCTGTATTGAGGTCTTCTACCCACTTCGAAAATAACATTGGTCTGATCTTTCCTCTTCCTTTGGAAATTCCCAAAAGGTTTCTTAGCAACATTGGAAGACTCAATAACTATGGACACTTTTCCATTCTTAATTCCTTCTTCAAGCCTCTGTCCAATGGTAACCAGATCAGTGAAACTGGAAGAGACACTTTCGATCATAGTTTCCCAATAGAAGGGAGCCAAAGTATCCATGAACATACTAGTCATTTCTTTCTCAGCTAGAGGAGGTTCAACCTGAGATGCCAACTCTCTCCAACGTTGAGCATATTCCTTGAAGGATTCCCTCTCTTTCTGAGACATATTCTGCAGTTGACGGCGATCAGGTGCCATGTCCAAGTTGTACTTGTATTGTTTCACGAAAGCATCACCCAAATCTGCCCAGCTATGGATACGATCTTTCTCAAGGCCCATGTACCACTTCATAGAGGCACCGCTCAAACTGTCTTAAAAACAATAAATAAGTATCTTGTCGTTCTTGGCGTAAGCAGCCATCTTGCGACAGTACATCGTTAAATGGAGCTTTGGACAGGTGTGCCCCTTGTACTTCTCAAATTCTGGAATCTTAAACTTGGAAGGGACGATGAGATCGGATACCAAACACATATCACTTGCATCAACATTGAAGAAGACATTACCCTCCACAACCCTTAATCGTTTGTCAATAGCTCGATACTGCTCACGACCAACTTCAGGTTCAACATAATCTCCAAGCTCATCACCCTGAGCGCTAGCAGCATTGTGTTCATAGGGAAATTGGCCAGTATGAATCACAGGTCTGGATTCAGTGAAAATAGGAACTTGAAAAGCGGGTCTAGACGCCTGACCGACCATAGAAGTAGTAACTTGAGGTGGAGAGTAGTTGTGTGGCAAACCAAACTCCGGCCAAGTTGAAGGTGGCAACTGGGTAGACTAAGGTTCGACAATAGCGTTTTCAACCTCTTGGTGTAAACACCCCAAATTTGCCCTCACCCATTCACCATGGCTTGTGATCATTCTCATATGCATAAACACAATCATATCATCTCATATCTCATTTTTGATTCACTGCATAGCTTTCAAGTCATCTGCACCTAGGGTTTGTGATCTGAGCAATCCCAAAGCATCTTGAGCCATTCCAAAGGCCACTAATCAACTCAAAGGGGTCCATGTGTGTTCTTATATCATATTCAATCTCCTCAAAGTCAAAGATGCAGAGGAATCACAAGAGCTAGGGTTTGAGTGGATGCAGAGCCAAGATGAACTGCACAGTTGACTGAAAATTAGGGTTTTGGTTTCAGAGGCCATGACTCCAATTTTTTTTGGTCATTCTTGTTTCCATTGGTCTCTATATGGTATAGGGAGCATGCATATCAATTTTCATGAAGAAATTCCATGGGGAAGTCATCTGATCAAGAGTTGACTTTTCAGACAAGTCAGTGCAAAATCAGGGCATCTGAGGCCCCCAATGACCCAACCAATGGGTGATCTTCATCATTTTGAGTGTATATGATCTTTATTTGATCATGGAAGAAGGTTGAAGTTCATAGAAATCAAGAATTTAGGGTTTTTGCAAATGTTGACTTTTTGGGCATAGTTGACTTTTTCAAGAATGCATCATTTTAGGTCATTTTTCAAGCCTTGATTCATGATTCAAAAAGGCTTCAAATGGAAAAACTTTGGTCATGAAAGTTGTAGATCTCATCTTTCCCTTTTCAAAAAGTACAAGAACATGATCAAACTCTTCTTGGATCAAAAGTTATGGCAATGCAAAGTTGGCAAAAATCATTGATTTTCAAGGCATGCCTCATTTGGAAATTTTGCAAAGTCATGGACCAATGCATATTGTGACCTCTAATTCATTTCAAACCATTACATAAGCATTCTCTAAGCCCTAAAAATCAGAATTGGATCAAGTTTGCCCATGGTTTGGTTTGTGTAACAAGACTTTATCACATGTGAACCAAAGTTGCCACAAGTTGCAAAACACTCATTTCACTTCACCAACTTGTTGCATTGGTCCTTGAATCAAGCCAGCCTCACACACTCACCATGCTGCGCCAGTCCTAGCTCTTGTACTTGCCTAGAGTCAAGCCATGCCTCACTTACACAAAAGGTGGACTTTATGCAAAAGTAGACATCCCAATCACGGCAGGCCATGTCACATCCCCCATCCACTTGCATTTGTTTATTGTATCAATTTGCAAACCATAACACTAAGAAGCAAGGCTGAAGCTAACAGATTCACCACATTCACAAAAACACTCCCATTTGCAAGTTCCTTCGAATCTGCTTGCACAGCCACCAAACACTCAAACTATCTTCATCAATCATCTCACCACACTTCATAGATCGCCCAGCACCAAGAACCAAAGCCTGAAACAGCAAGAACACTCCATAACCATTTCACACCTCAAGCTGCATTTCTCTTCGAAACTCCCACCACAGCTTGCAAACACACCAACAAACACCACAGACCTTCTCCATTCATCATCAGGACCTCAAACCTTCATTCACCATGACCTGAAAGTGCCAGAATCTCCATTGCCATTTTTGACTGAACTGAAGCAGGAGCTTTCGAAACTCACCATCAAGCCAACTTAAACTCCATTTGAGCATTCAAACATCTTCTGGGGACCAAGTGGAGCAGCTTGTACAAAGAGAGGTGGCCAGAAAGTTCCTAAACTGAAAGCTTCGAATCTCAGGTAGCCTGAAATTTATTTTTCCAGAAGTTGTTTTTCTTGTTACAAACTTGTTCTTTGTGTTGTGCTGATCATTCTGGTACCATTGGTTTTGAAAATGGTTGTGATTTGAGCATTTAATTTGTTTCTGAAGCTTGCGTGACCTAGAATTTCTTCTCTTCGATTCAGCTTATTTAGGAAATATAAATTTGTTTTGAGAGAGGGGTTTGATTCGTGAGAGGCTGGAGATCATTTCCCAATTCATAGATTTTGTTTTTGTTACGTTTTGAGAGGTTTTGAGGTTTCTCAGGTGAGAGCTGGCCGGAGAAGACGACCGGAAGTCTTCTCCGGCAGCCTGAAAGTCATTAATTATTAATTAGGGTTAGGGCACTGAGTTTGAATCTGGGCCTTTAGATCCTGTTTCCCGCGCGTGAATGAAAGGCCTGGATCATTTCATTAAGTCTTAATTTTGGATTATTATTTAATTAATCAGGTTTAAGTTAGTTTGAATTATGACCCTTAGATGACGCGCCAAGTCAATGCTATCCTGCCCAGAATCAATCTCAACCCTTCATTGTGCATACTTCAGTCTTATTTAATTTTTAATTCATTTTCTTTCATTTAAATTGCATAATTAATTTAAAATAGCAAAAAATTCTTAAAAATTATGAAACTTTTTCCTTAAAGTTTTATTAATTTTTAAGACCCAAAAATATTTTTATTTTATTTTTTATCATTAAAAAAGTATTTTTAAATATTTAAAAGATTATTCTTAATTGATTAATGAGAATTAATTAATTAAAAATACTTTTAGGTATTTAAAAATTACAAAAAAAATCATGAAATGTTCTAAGACATTTAGAAACATTGTCCAACCTTCAAACCAAATTTCTTTTTTGATCTTGATGCATTTTAAGAATTTTTCATTGAATTAAATCTCATTTTGTGCATTATTTTGATCATGAGTTCAAAAATTCATTTCTGCCTATTGGTGAAGGTTGAGACATTGATTATTTTTGCTTTGTCTTGTGTTTTGCATGTAGTCCCTAGGATAAAAAGGCCATGATTTGATCTTGAATTTTCTAATTGATTGGCATTTCTTTTGTTAAGAACCCTAAAAAACCCTAGTAACTTAGGAAATTCATATCTTGAGTTTGGTTGAGAGTTGAGAGCTCCCCTTTGGGCAGTGGTTTATCATAGACCTAGGGTTTCTTTGGGTGCCTTTTTCCATTTTTTATGTTAGGGTTTACTTCTGTTTTTGGTTTGTGTTTGATGTTTGATTCATGAACCCTAATTTGGGCTTTCTTTTGCATCCTTCTTGCATTTCCTTGCATAACTTGACTTGTCATTGCATTTTGTGCATTATTATGATTCATTTGACATCTTAAGACATATAGGAAGCATGTTTGATCATTGCATCCCATGTTTGCCATGTCATTTGTCTTGCATGCTTCATAACTTTTCATGTTCATTCATGCTCCTTAACTTGCATCATTTGCATTCATAATCTTGTATGAACATTCCCATGTCTTGCCTCTTGTTTGCAGCACCTCATAACATCATGTTCATCATCAACATGCTTCTGGTTTTGCTTAGCATCATACCATTTCATCTCATCTTGCATTGCATTGCATTTATTTCTAACATTTCAGGTGTTAAGTAAACTTGGGAAGTGAATTTGCCTTCACTTCTCATAACCTTTTCTTTTCATCTCTCTTGCATACATTGCTGCATTTCTATTTGTGTTTGAGTTTGAGCTTGCTCATTCTTGCTTCTCCCACTCTCTTTCTTCAAGTGACTTGACTTCTTGAATGAAGCAAGTCACTTTGCTTCTCTTGATCTTGTTCATCTGCTTCCTGGTGGCTCCTTTGAAGATTGTTCTTGGAAACCTCACAAACCTTAGGATCAACCAAGCATGATAATGAATTAGGGTTTTGATTAGTCCCCCTTCATAGTTTTTTTTACCTTTGTGTCTCTCCTTGAGTCTTCTCTCCTCATCTCATAATCAGGGACTAAGCCCTAAAGGCTTTAAGACTTAGTGATTAAGCTTATGCCTGCATCCTTCTCTTAGGATGGAGTGTATAACTTTAATCCTAAGCATTAAACCCTTAAGGTGGTTAAATCTCTTAATCAATTCACTTAATAAGTATCAAGACATCACACTTGTAACTTGGGCCTTGCATTAGGGTTCTAATTCTTCCTTAACTGGTTAAGAAGGACTAACCCTAGAGTTAATGGACAAGTCCTCCTCAAGTTGTCTTACAAATCATAAAATTCACTTCATCATCATACCATTAAATAAAATCCACTTAATCAAAGGCTTGTTTTGTCATGGGTTTAATCCCTAATCATGGATTAAGTTGAGGAGCTTTCCTCAGCTTAAACACTCTCATCTATTATCCTTCTTTTAGGATAGTGTAATGAGTCTGTTTAATCCTTGATTATGGCTTAACCTCATTACTCAACACTAAACAAAAAAACACCAAAAACATCTAAATAATCACAAGTAGGTTAATGATCTTAATCCTACACCATAGGTGATTAAGTGTGAGAATCTGACTTCACACTTAAGGTATTCTCATTACCCCTGATCAGAGGGAAGATGTGATGAGTTTACTAACCCATTGGTTTAGGCTATAGCTCATTGTCTTATGACAAACTCTCAAAAGCAATAAAAGACTGAAAACACAAAAAAAAAACAATAATCGTCTCCTCCGGGATTCTTTTCTCATCTCATTCACTCACAACCGAGAACTTGCTTCTTCCGTCTAATGCAAGACAGTTTGCACCTGAGCCAGACAGGTCATACACTTGAGCATAGACAAGTAAGCAGTTCACAAGTCAATTCACCTTTCAGTCTCTTTGGGTCGAACTACGGTGTTCTGACTTCCTCATTGCACGAGAGGATACGTAGGCATAACTTAACAGTTATCGAACAAAAGTCTCTGTATATTCCCCCTCTTTCAGTTTTATCATTTAAGCCTCACGATCTTGAGCAATTCATTCTTGTTCCTTACACTGACACTGTATATATTACACTTCACTTCTCTCACACTGACACCTGTACATCCTTTTCCAGTTCGTTTATACACAAATTGCACTGACACTACCCCTTTAAAACACAAATCTTTTAAGCGTGGATCCCGTCGAGTACGACGGATAATCTGGGTGCTAATACCTTCCCAGGTTGTAACCAACCCCCTTTCTCAGTCTCTCTGGTTCGCAAACCGTCTTATCCATGTCTTTCTAGGTCTATGCAGCATTGCCTTTCCTCCGGGATAAAAATGCCTAGCTGGCGACTCTATTCATTCTCCAGTGAGTTCACGGCTGTGTGTTCTCACTGTCTCCTTCGCCGACCGTTCGCGTCTGTACCTTCATCTGGACCCGGTGTCATTTGTCGGGAGCGACAGCTTGGCGACTCTGCTGGGGACCCTTATACTGCAACCAGGGCTTCTGGTTCTTTTTGTGGGTTCCTCCTAGCGCTTGTTTGATTTGTGTTTACTGGGGTGTTATGTGCTATCTGTGCTTGTATATTTGTTTTGTTTATTGCTTTATGTACAGTTGATTTATTGCTTTCTTTATAGCTTTATGTTTTTCATACTATCATACTGTGCTGGCTGGATCTGGTTTTTTTCTTTGGTGGGTGGGTATTTCATTGAGAGTTAAGGTCCTACACCTGGGACCTGAGTGACACCTAGGCTAGAGTGAATCATATTCTTTCCCATTCCATTTCGGTCTGGTGCGGGAATATGAAACACGGTTCAGATATGGGTTTCTTCTTGAGAACTCTGTGTTGCGGATTTCCTGCAATGCTAGGGCTATCTGGGAAGCCTGCTAAGTCTGAATGACCTTTTAGTATTGACCTTCAGAAACTGAGGTGAATTAGAGGAGGAACTTTTATGGTTATTGTAAACACTGTACCTCCGGGTTAGAAGTGTTTACACTTCTCATAACTGATCCAAGTCTGAGGATCCTTGTTCTAGATCACCACCTGTGAGGGGGTTGGGCTGTTTACAGGTTTGCAGGTACCTTGACCTCAGAATACCCTGTTACTTTGACTTTGTTAAGAATGCTCCATGTTGGACAGTTCTTGTGATTCTAAAACCCTGGACATGTGACTCTTTATTTGAGTCCCCCACCCTGGTTACTGGATTTATAGACCTCCATCTGGAATTCTTGAACACACATGGATCTATACCAAGGCAGTGAATCAGATCCAGCTCAGTCACAAACCCTTGCATATCATTTGCATTCATACTCATTGCATCATATTAACATGTGCTTATTTGTGTTTCAGGGTATCCACCTTTATCTGGTTTTGGTTTTGACCCCATCTGCAGTTTTGACCAGCACTTGCTTCAGCTTGTCAGCCATATACTTCAGTTACCTGTACTAGCCAGCCAGTGGCCCACTTCTCAGCATCTTCATCAGCACTTATTCTACTCAGTCTTCAGCACTCATGGCTCCAAAGAAAAGCAACATCACCTATCATTTCTTCCAACCAGACTTATCAGACATCAGGAGGGTCCAAACCCTGATCACTCCAGAGCACATTCCTTTGTTCAGGGAGCATTATGGAGATATACTTGACTTGGTCATGGATCTGGACCCCTCTCAGAGGAGTTTGATCCACACCTGCATTCAGTTCTATGACCCCCCTTTGAGGTGCTTCACCTTTCAAGACTTTCAGTTGGGGCCTCTGTTAGAAGAATACTCATCTTCGGTTGGTTTGCCTATCAAGAGGGAAATCCCTTTCAATCCTGAGATGGTCTTTCCCAGCAATGGAGAGATAGCAAAAGCTTTACACCTGGAGCCTGCCTTGATAGAGCAGCATATGACCTCTAAAGCTGGAATCCCTGGTCTTCATCTTGATTTCCTGATTTCTCAAGCCAGTCTGAAGGCCTCCCTGGGGGATTGGAAAGCTGTTTGTGCTTTGTTGGCTTTAAGTGTATATGGAATTGTGTTGTTTGCAGATGAGCCTCGATTCATCAGCAAGAATGCAATCCATTTGTTCATCCTGAAGAACCCAGTGCCAACCTTGTTAGGAGATCTCTATTATTCAGTGCATCAGAGGAATGAGAAACAGAGGGGTAAGTTAGTGAGGTGTTGTGCTCCATTATTCCATGCTTGGCTTCTCAGGCATCTACCCAGGACAGATGCATTTCTAAATCCTCATCAGCAAAGCAACTGGGCTAAAAGACTCACTGTCCTAACTTCAGCAGATATCAGATGGTGTACTCAAAGCACCAAGGGCAGAGATATAATCACCAGCTGTGGGCACTTTCCCAATGTGCCTTTGGTAGGAGTTAAAGGGAGTATTAACTACAATCCTCTGCTGTTCAAGAGGCAATTGGGCTATGCACTGGTCCATGCTCCTAGGGTACAGGATTTGGTTGAGACCCTCTACTGTGAGAACAAGATTAGTCTGGCAACTGTTAGGCAGGCTGCCTGGGCCTGGGATCATGTTCAAACCAAAGGAATCACCATTTTGGGGAAGTGCAATAATGTGGCATCAGCCCAATATCATGAGTGGTCCTATGCCAGGGCCCAATTCTCTGGATTACCCTTCACCATAGAAGACATGCCTGAGTCATCTTCAGCACCACCCCCTGCCACTATCAGTTTGAAAGAGTTTGAAAGCTTGAAGGAAAGAAATGAGAAGTTAACTCAAGCCTTGCAGAAGACCCTCCGGGAGAGGAGTGAAGGTGTGAGGGAAATTGAAAGATTGGAGAAATTAAGGGTAGAACACTTGACTAAGATTGAGAAGTCTGGGGAGTATATCAACAAGTCTAAAGCTGGTGAACAGATTCTGAAGAATGCTTGTAAAGAAGCCCAGTTCCAAAGAGCAAGAACAGACTTGTATTTGAAAGAGAGTCAGGCCAGGTGGGTCCGGATCACTGAGGCCCGTACTCTAGAAGACAAGAGAGTTCAGAACAAGATGGAGCAGATGGAAAAAGCCCTGGCAGCAGCCCAGAGGGAGGTATCAGAACTAAAAATCAAAGCTGGAGTGAAGAAGTCCAAAGATCAAAGTCAGAACAAGAAGTTGACTGCAGCTGTTGCAACAAGAAATCTTCTCATCAGAAATCTTACGGAGCGCCCGGCTGATCCTGTGACCGAAGCACTTCTTAAGGAAGTTCGTGAGGATGAGTTTGGCCTTGGAGTTTGATCATTTGTTTGTTGTTGTTTCTATTCCATGTACTTTTGCTTTTTGTGATGTATTTTGACCCCTTGAAGGGCTTGTGTTGTAAAAAGAACAAGTTATATTATTTCACTTTTGTAATATATTTGTGTTGGTTTCCATCTGAGTTCACCTCAAAAAGCAACTTCAGCAGCATCATCTTCAAGGGTCTGGAAGGGTCAAAACTGAAGGCCAAACCGGATACCTTGAGAACAAATAAGCATAACTGCATTGCATACTAACCCTTTTGTTTGTTTTGTAGGTTTTGTTTTGTTGATACTAACCTCTGTTGTGATGATCAGGAATTATTGCTCGCCGCCGGGTATTTCCTCTCAACAGGCCACACAGGTACCCAACTAGAAACAACCTTCCGGGAATCCAGATGGATCAGATGCAACAAGACCTTACGGAGGTCAGAAACCAGATGGCCAACGAAAGGTTGGAGATGAGAACCCAGATAACGCAGTTCATGGAAGTGATGAACAACTTAGCTCAAAGCCAGGAGAGGCTCAGGGCTCTGGTGGAAGGGAGGAACCAAGATGAACCTCATGTGGGGACTGCAGGCACGAGTAACAATGAAAGGGTGCAACCACATGTTAACCCCCCTGTGTTTGGTCCACATCTACATCCTGAGATTAATATTCCTGTAAACGTTCAAGGAACAGCTACTGCAGCCAGAGTACTTCAAGAAGATCCTCAGGAGGACCAATTTACAGTAATGGGTGCTGGAGAGGAAACTTATGATAGGAGATTGGAAGAAATAGCTGAGAAGTTGAGGTCCTTAGAATCTCAGAATTCTTTGGGTTTCGACGTCATGGACATGGGTCTGGTAGACGGGGTTAGGATTCCCCACAAGTTCAAGCCTCCATGTTTTGAAAAGTATAATGGGACTTCCTGTCCCCGAACTCATCTGCAATCTTTTCTCGGAAGATTAAAAGCTTATACCATGGACGAGAAATTGTGGATGTTCTATTTTGAAGATAGCTTGACTGGAGCATCAAGGGAATGGTATTCCCATCTGACGAGAGCAACTGTGAGATGCTGGAAGGACCTGGCGGAGGCCTTCATCAGACAGTATCAGTATAATCTGGATATGGCACCCAATAGGACCCTCCTAATGGGGATGTCACAGTCATCAAGGGAGAGCTTCCGAGAATATGCTCAAAGATGGAGACAGCTTGCTGCTGCTGTCCAGCCACCTATGTCTGAAAGAGAAATGGCTGATATGTTCATGAATACCCTTCAGGGAACCTATATTGATAGGCTAGCTGCCTTCTCCTCCACCAGCTTTGCAGATGTTGTTATAGCCGGGGAGAGAATCGAAAGCCTATTGAAAATGGGTAAAATTTCAGATAATGGTGCTAGTTCGTCCAGTGGTACAAGAAAGCCTTTTGCAGGCCCGAGAAGAACTGGCGAGACCAATGCCATTCACACCAACAGGGGTAGGCCCCAATATGTTCAGAGATCAATAGCAGCAGTCACTATCCCTGCTCCAGCTCATCCTCAGCCCGTCTATCAACCTCCGCAACAAAACTTCCAACAACAACCTCAGTATCAACAGAATCAATGTCCTCCAAGAAGCTTCAACAACAACAACAACAACAATCAACAGAGGCCATTCCAACAAAGGCCATCCCAAGCTAACAGAGTGATCGACCCGATCCCAATGCCATATGCTGCCTTGCTGCCACAACTTCTGAAACTCAACCTGGTTGAGCTAAGAACGTTGGCACCTCCGGATCCCAACAGTCTACCAAGAAACTATGACTCCAATGTTAGGTGTGCTTTTCACTCAAACGCACCTGGTCACAGTACAGAAAAATGCAGGGCTCTGCATATGAAGGTACAAGACTTGGTAGACTCCAAGGCTCTGAATTTTGCACCTCCGCCCAATGTCAACAAAAACCCAATGCCAAACCATGGTGGTCCCCGAATTAATGCTATTGAAGAAGACCAACCGTCTTATTTGATAACTAGTGTGGATCAGATCAGGACGCCATTGGTGGAAATCAAAGCTCAACTCCGTGAAAACAATATATTTCCGGGGTGTGAACTAGGGTGTCCCTACTGCAATATTTCATGGAATGGGTGCGAAGACTTGAGGAATGGCATTGACAGCCTTATTCAGAGTGGCCTACTCCAGATTACTACATCATTTCCGGCAAATCCGACAACTTCATCAGCAACGATTTCAGACCCTCCTACAACTGCAGCAACTATTGTTCCCGATAATTCATCAGCAACATCAACAAGTACTCCACCTGTCCTTCCAGATGATCAGTTTTCAACAGTTTCTCCTGCTACAACTTCAGCTTCATTCCATTTCGACTCTCCATCAACAACAACAACAGTCCTTCCAACAGAACCTTCTACAACACCAACAATCAATCACGAAGATGTCTCCACTGTTACCATATTCTACGATCCTGAAAACAATTCCGCTTATCATTCAGAAGGTGCTGCTCCCACTAGGGCACCAGTTACAATCTTTTATGATCCACACACAATTGCAGTCCCTTCAGCAGCAGCAATCAGTCCGGTCACTGTCACGGTGCCTGGACCCGTACCATATGAAAGCAATAGGGCCATCCCTTGGCACTATGGTGTCGCTCCCGACAAATGACACGGGGTCACATGAAGGTACAGACGCGAACGGTCGGCGAAGGGAACAGTGAGAACACACAGCCGTGAACTCACTGGAGAATGAATAGAGTCGCCAGCTAGGCATTTTTATCCCGGAGGAAAGGCAATGCTGCATAGGCCTAGAAAAAGATGGATAAGACGGTTTGCGAACCAGAGAGACTGAGAAAGGGGGTTGGTTACAACCTGGGAAGGTATTAGCACCCAGATTGTCCGTCGTACTCGACGGGATCCACGCTTAAAAGATTTGTGTTTTAGAGGGGTAGTGTCAGTGCAATCTGTGTGTAAAATAGCTGGAAAAGAATGTACAGGTGTCAGTGTATAAGTGATGTGTATAAATGAAGTGTCAGTGTAAGAACAGAATGAAATGCTCAAGATCATGAGGCTAAAGAATGAAGCTGGAAGGAGGGGGAATATACAGAGACTTTTGTTCGATAACCGTTAAGTTATGCCTACGTATCCTCTCGTGCAATGAGGAAGTCAGAACACCGTAGTTCGACCCAAAGAGACTGAAAAGATTGACTGGTAAACTGCTTGCTTGTCAGTGCTCAAGTGTGACCTGTCTGGCTCAGGTGCTTACTGTCTTGCATTAGACGGAAGAAGCAAGTTCTCGTTTGTGAGTGAATGAGATGAGAAAAGAATCCCGGAGGAGACGATTATTGTTTGTTTTTGAGTTTTCAGTCTTTTATTGCTTTTGAAAGTTTGTCATAAGTTAATGAGCTTAAACCTAAATCAATGGATTTGATAAACTCATCACATCATCCCTCTGATTAGGGGTAATGAGAATTACCTTAAGTGTGAAGTCAGATTCTCACACTTAATCACCTTTGATGTAGGGTTAAGATCATTAACCTACTTGTGATTAATTAGATGTTTTTTGGTGTTTTTGTTTAGTGTTAAGTAATGAGGTTAAGCCATAATCAGGGATTTAACAGGCTCATTACACTATCCTAAAAGAAGGATAATAGATGAGGGTGTTTAAGCTGAGGAAGGATCCTCAGCTTAATCCATGATTAGGGATTAAACCCATGACAGAACAAACCTTTGATTAGGTGGATTTTATTAATGATATGATGATGAAGTGTTTTTTATGATTTGTAAGACAACTTGAGGGGGACTTGTCCATTAACTTTAGGGTTAGCCTTTCTTAACCAATTAAGGAAGAATTAGAACCCTAATGCAAGGCCCAAGTTACAAGTGTAATGTCCTGATGATTATTAGATGGATTAATTAAGAGAGTTCAACACCTTAAGGGTCCAAGACTTAGGATTAAAGTTATACACTCCATCCTAAAAGAAGGATGCAGGCATGATCTTAATCACAAAGTCTTAAAGCCTTGAGGGTTTAGTCCCTGATTATGAGGTGAGGAGAGAAGACTCAAAGAGAGACACAAAGGTAAAAACTATGGGGAGACTAATCAAAACCCTAATTCATTATCATGCTTGGTTGGTCCTAATGTTTGTGAGGTTTTCAAGAACAATCTTCAGATGAACCACCAGGAAGCAGATGAACAAGATCAAGAGAAGCAAAGTGACTTGCTTCATTCAAGAAGTCAAGTCACTTGAAGAAAGAAAGTGGGAGAAGCAAGAATGAGCAAGCTCAAACTCAAACACAAGTATAAATGCAGCATGGTATGCAAGAGAGATGAAAAGAGAAGGTATGAGAAGTGAAGGCAAATTCACTTCCCAAGTTACTTACCACCTGAAATGTTAGAAACAAATGCAATGTAATGTTAGATGAAATGAAATGACATGATGTTAAGCCAAACCAGAAGCATACACATGATGATTATGATGCTATGAGGTGCTGCAAACATGAGGCAAGGCATGGGGATGTTCATACAAAATCAAGGGTGCAAATGATGCAAGCTGAGGAGCATGAACAAACATGAAATGTTATGAAGCATACAGGACAAATGACATGGCAAATATGCAATGCAATGATCAATGATGCTTTCTACATGTCTTAAGATGTCAAATGAATCATAAGAATGCACAAAATGCAATGGCAAGTCAAGTCATGCAAGGAAATGCAAAAAGGATGCAAGGGAAAGCCCAAATTAGGGTTCATGGACAATACATCAAACATAAACCAAAAACAGAAGCAAACCTTAACATAAAAAATGGAAAATGGTACCCAAAGAAACCCTAGGCCTATAATGAACCACTGCCCAAAGGGGAGCTCTCAACTCTCAACCAAACTCAAGTTATGAATTTTGCAAGCTATTAGGGTTTTTTAGGGTTTGTAACAAAAGAAATGCCAATCAATTAGAAAATGTAAGATCAAATCTTGGCCTTTTTATCTTTGAAAGCTCATGCTAAATGGAAAACAATGCAAGAAGAATCAATGTCTCAACCTTCACCAATAGGTAGAAATGAATTTTCAAACTTGTGATCAAAATAATGCATAAAATATGACTTAATTCCATGAAAAATTCTTAAAATACATCAAGATCAAAAAAGAAATTTGGTTTGAAGGTTGGACAATGTTTCTAAATGTCTTAGAACATTTCATGAATTTTTTTGTAATTTTTAAATACTTAAAAGTATTTTTAATTAATTAATTCTCATTAATCAATTAAAAATAATCTTTTAAATATTTAAAAATACCTTTTTAGTGATAAAAAATAAAATAAAAATGTTTTTGTGTCATAAAAATTAATGAAACCTTAAAGAAAAAGTTTCATAATTTTTATGATTTTTTAGCTATTTTAAATAAATTGATACAAATTAAATGAAAATAAATGAATTAAAAATTGAATAAAAAGAGAAGTAATCAGATTGGACGCGTGAGATTGATTCTGGGGATAAATTCATTGACCACGCGCCACATCCAATGGTCCACGTTTGAACTGACTAAATTAAATAAATTAAGATTAATTAACCCTAACACGTGGATTAGGGTTAATCAAACACATCTGGGCCACTCAATCTGGAGGGAAGTCAACAAGTCAGCGCATATCCACGGCCAGCATTCAAACTGTCATTAATTATGGGATTAAACCCTAATTACATTCAGGTGGCCGGAGAAGACCTCCGGTCATCTTCTCCGGCCAGAGGGTCACCTGAAAATCTTCAAGATCTCTCAAAACGCATCATAAATGAAAACTAAGCTATGGGAAATGATCTCCAACACCTCACGAACTAAACCCCTAACCTAAAACAAATTTATCTAACCTAAACAGGCTGAATCGAAGAAAACAAATTCTAGGGTTCGTGAGCTTCAAACAGCAATTAAATCCTCAAAACACATCCATTTCAAAAACTAAAAGCATCAGCATGATCAGGAGAGTATAAGGAACAAGTTTGTAACTAAAAAAGAGATTTCTGGAAAAAATTATTTGGAGCTACCTGAGATTTGCAACCTCTGATTTAGGAACTTTCAGGCCCTTTCTTTAAGTGCAAGCTGCTCCTCTTGGCCTTTCAAAGATGTCTGGATGCTCAAATGGAGTTTAGATTTGCTGGATGATGAGTTTCGAAGAGAACTGCTTCAGTTCAGTCAACAATGGCAGTTGAGATTCTGGCACTTTCAGGCTATGAGAGATGGTTGTTTGTGATCTATGAAGTGTGTTGAGAAGTTTGGCAAAGTTTGTTTTGATGTTTGTGGGCTATGGTGAGAGTTGCAAGTGAAACTGCAAACTGAGGTGAGAGATGGCAGTGAGAGTTTCTGGTTGTTTCAAGCTCTGGTTCTTGATGCTTTGTGTTCTATGGATCAAGGTGAGATGAATGGAGGAAAAAGATTTTGTGTTTGCAGGCTGTGTAGAAGAATTCGATAGAACTTGCAAGTTGGGAGTTTTTTGTGTAAGTGATGAGTGGTATGTTTTCAGCCTTGGTTGCTATGTGATATGGCCAGCAAAATGAATGAATAAACAATTCTGATTGGCCTCTTGATGTGACATGGCCTGCTATGATAGGTGAGTTGCTTTTTGCTCAAAGTCCACTTTTGTGTAAGATAGGGCATGGCATGATACTAGGCAAGGACAACTTGGGTTCTGGTGCAGCATGGTGAGTGTGAGAGGTTGGCTTGACCCAAGGCTCAATGCAGCAAGTTGGTTGAAAGCTCATGAGTGTTTTGCAACTTGGTTAGCTTTATGGATTTCCATGAGAAAAAATCAAGTTTCATGAACCAAACCATGAGCAAACTTGGTCCATTTCTGATTTTTGTGACTTAGAGGATGTTCACATGCTGGTTTGACATGAATTTGAGGCAGCAATCATGCATTGATTCAAGACTTAGCAAAATTTCCACTTGGTGCATAACTTGAAAAACAATGATTTTTGGCAACTTTGCATGGCCATAACTTTTGATCCATGAAGAGTTAGATCATGTTCTTGTACTTTTTGAAAAGGGAAAGATGAGATCTACAACTTTCATGACCAAAGTTTTTCCATTTGAAGCCTTTTTGGATCATGAATCAAGGCTTGAAAATTGACCTAAAATGGTGCATTCTTGAAAAGTCAACAAAACCCAAAAAGTCAACTTTTGCAAAAACCCTAAATTCTTGATTTCCATGAACTTCAAACTTCTTCCATGATCAAATAAAGATCATATACACTCAAAATGATGAAGATCACCCATTGGTTGGGTCATTGGGGGCCTCAGATGCCCTGATTTTACACTGACTTGTCTGAAAAGTCAACTCTTGATCAGATGACTTCCCCATGGAATTTCTTCATGAAAATTGATATGCATACTCCCTATACCATATAGAGACCAATGGAAACAAGAATGACCAAAAAATTTGGAGTTATGGCCTCTGAAACCAAAACCCTAATTTTCAGTCAACTGTGTAGTTCATCCTGGCTCTGCATCCACTCAAACCCTAGTTCTTGTGATTCCTCTGCATTTTTGACTTTGAGGAGATGTATTATGATGATTGGGCACACATGGATCCCTTTGAATTGAATGGTGGCCTTTGGAATGGCTCAAGATGCCTTGAGGTTGCTTAGATCACAAACCCTAGGTGCAGATGCCTTAGAAACTATCCAGTGAATCAAAAATGTACTATGAGATGATATGATGGTGTATATGCATATGAGATGATCACAAGCCATGTGTGAATGGGTGAGGGCAAATTTGGGGTGTTTACAGCTGCCCCTATTCAAACATGAGTTAGCTGTGCAGGATGTAAGCAACGGCTTAACAGGCAAACAGGATAACTTGTGGTTGAATACCAAAGACAGTCCAAAATTTGCACTCACAGAAAGAAGAAGAAAAGGGATATAGATTGTAAAAGGAAAATAAAGTATATTGTAAAGTGTAAGCGACGGAGGACGACCGTCGAGCAGAGAACGACTGCTGGGTAAGGTGGTATGTGAAGCAAAGCGATGACGGGGACGGCTGACATGCTGGTAAAGTGTATAAAGCAATGACGGGGACGGCCGACACGCTGGGGATAAAAGGTAAAGCTAAGACGGGGACGGCCGACTAGCTGGGAAAATAAAATATCATGATGGGGACGGCCATCAAGATAGAGCTGCAAAATTCTGAGGATTAATGAAACATGACGGGGACGGCCATCAAGTTCATAACGGTAAAGTAACCAACGATGGGGACGGCCATCGGGCTAAAAAAAGAAAAGGGACCACGACGGGGACGGCCATCGGGTTAAAGAATGAATGAAATAAACAGATGATGGGGTACGGCCATCAAAGGTGAAGGACGATCACCTAGCAGGGGACGGCTGCTCTGTTGGGCATAAAAGAAATATGATGGGGACGGCCATCAAAGGTGGAGGACGACCACCTGGCAGGGTACGGCTGCCGAAAATATCAACGATGGGGACGGCCATCGGATAGAAAAGGTCAACGATGGGGACGGCCATCGGACGAGCATGATGGAGGACGACCATCAAGAAGTGGAGGACGACCACTCAGCAGGGTACGGCTGCTCTCGAGGTTCATCATAACACAGGACGAGTGTTAGATAACTAAAATCAACAATGGGGACGGCCATTGGATAAAGTGATGAAGGACGATCATCAAAAGGTGGAGGACGACCACCTAGCAGGGGACGGCTGCTAAAATCAACGATGGGGACGGCCATCGGATGAGCATGATGGAGGACGACCATCAAGAAGTGGAGGACGACCACTCAGCAGGGTACGGCTGCTCTCAAAGGTATCATAACACAGGACGAGTGTTAGATAAAAGAAAATTTGTTGGCAATCTACTGGGGAGAGTAAACACGGACGAGCGTTTACATCCAAGAAACAAAAGGTATAAGTGTTTAGTATTGTGTATAGATTAAAGATGCGGACGAGCATCCTTAAGACTATGATACGGACGAGTATCATGTAGAAACAAACTGACACGTGCTCAGAGCTGACGATACGGACGAGTATCAACTGGTTAACAAGGAACACGGACGAGTGTTGTATCTGAAAGTATCCTTCTGGGGAATAGTAGACACAGACGAGCATCTATATTCACGAAGACATAAGTGTTTGACACGGTGTATGGATTAAAGATGCGGACGAGCATCCTTAAGACTATGATACGGACGAGTATCATGTAGAAACAAACATTAGACGCAATGTTCTGAGATGATGGTGCGGACGAGTACCAACTGGTTAACAAAGAACAAGGACTACTGTCGAATCTGCGGGGATATACATGGTGTATATAAGATACGGACGAGTATCTGAGTAGGTGTACCAATGAGTAGTGAGTATATAATGTATAGGTGAGTGTTTATCTGCTGGGGATATGACACGGACGGGTGTCAGGAAAGTGTATATACAAGTATAGGCGACCACGCTGGGGATATGACACGGACGGGTGTCAAGAAAGTGTATAGGTATATGTAAGTGCAAAGAGGATGTCTTTGGCTTTCTGCTGGTGATATGACACGGACGGGCGTCAGGACGTATCTGCAATACTGGTGATCTTGGTTTGTAAAGATGTATTCAGGCAACCTGCTGGGAAATGATGATACGGACGGGTATCAAAAAGGAGATATGCACTGGTGTTTGTGATATGGGGCAACTGCTTTTGCTGGGACTCTGATGGGGATGTATTCTGTATGCCGACAAATTGTCAATATTTACAAGTGTTCAAATCACAACATGACTTATGATTATGCTATGCATTTGATTTTTTTTTTTGCCGTAATGCTCCGTATTAGACGGAATGCTACGCTCTGGGGGTGAATATGATGCGAATGCTATGATTATGCAAAGAGGCACCGATCCGGGATTCGGATCCCGTTGCTGCAAAGATCTCTGATCGATCTGCTTGAAGTGAACATCCCAGCTGGGGATGAGATCATTGATAGATCTGTAGTTGTATCTGCTTGGGGATATACGTCATCGATTGACATATTCTTATAATACGGGACCCAGCTGGGGTTTGTAGAAGCTTTCTCTCTCTCTGTTGTGACTTCTTCGTGCGCTGCTCTTCTGAATAGAGGCTGGAACTCTGTGGGGATGATTCCCTGATTTGTACTCAGCTGAGGGCGAGATGACAACTCGGCTGGGGAGAGAGAGAGGCATCACTGAAAGATCTCCCTAGAAAATCTGTTACGGTGACTTCTTGACTCCGCCGGGGATAAGGGCATCTTCTGTGACACCTGCCCATTCTGATGGGGATAAGTAATAAGCGGCCAACTCAGCTGGGGAATTGTGAGAGGCAACTCAGCTGGGGATAGAGCATTCCCGATGCTGTATGTTGATTTGGCAACTTGCTGGGGAAGTGGGCACCTCCCAGGGCCATGTGAGTTGACAACGATTCGTCAGTTTGCTGAGACGTAACTTGCATGCCCCAGGTTGCATTCTGGATACCTGCAATCCTGCAAAGATAAGGAAACGCACGAAAAGGTCCCAAGGTACCCCTTACTGGATTCCGTCATAGGAAATAAGTACTTTCGAGAGTAAGTATATTCCCTGCAAGCATGTGTTTTATTTTCAGAGAGAGGCATCTGTACTTATGCAATTGTATTTTTAGAGACATCAGACAACTCTTTGCAAAACATAAATGTAAAAAACGAGACATGACTGAAAATCTGATTATATTAATTCGTGTGCCCTGAATTGGCAAGATACAGTCAGAGAAACATATCCCCTGAAATGAGGAGATTGTTACAAATTGAGAAATAAAGTGCTGGCGGTGTTGGCGATGCTTTCAAGGAGCTTCCTCTTCTGCTATGACTCGTATGACAATGGCGTTCTTCTCGTCTTGCTTTCTGGAGAGAGTTGATTCTGATTGCAGCTTGATCCCTTGGAGCTTACCAAGTTGTAGGTGATACAGACGAATTCAGAATGCAGTTGTTCGCTTATTCCCTTATTTTGCATGGATCGCCCTTTCGGGTTTTCAATCCATCGGGATACCCATTTTTGCCTGAGCTGTCCAATGCGGCTTTTCAACTCAGCGGGTGTACATTTTTTTATTTATTTTCCCTTATTTTTGCCCGAGTCTTTTATTCTGTTTTTGACTCGCCGGGATGCCCTATTTTTGCCTGGACTTACATTCTGTTTTTATGTCCAGCGGGTCATTTTATGCGAAGTATTTTTTAACTGCGTCTGAATTCACAGGGGACGGGAAATCTTCACCATCCATGGTGCTGAGCATCAGTGCTCCACCAGAGAAGACTTTCTTCACAACAAATGGTCCTTCGTAATTGGGAGTCCACTTGCCCCTGTGGTCTGTATGAGGAGGGAGGATTCTCTTCAACACAAGATCTCCCACCCGGTACTCTCGGTGCCTGACTTTCTGATCGAAGGCTTTCTTCATTCTTTTCTGATATAGCTGCCCGTGACAGATTGCAGCCAATCTTTTCTCTTCGATCAGACTTAGTTGTTCGTATCGGGCCCGAACCCATTCTGCTTCGTTTAGCTTAACATCCATCAGTACCCGTAGGGAGGGTAGTTCAACTTCAACAGGTAGGACTGCTTCCATACCATATACAAGTTGATACGGTGTTGCCCCAGTGGACGTTCTGATTGATGTGCGGTACCCATGCAAAGCAAATGGTAGCATTTCGTGCCAGTCTTTGTATGTGATTACCATCTTCTGCACAATCTTCTTGATATTCTTATTTGCTGCCTCAACAGCGCCGTTCATCTTTGGCCTGTAAGGAGAAGAATTGTGATGTTGGATCTTGAAGTCCCGGCATAGCTCTGCCATCATCTTGTTGTTCAAGTTGGAACCATTATCAGTAATGATTCGCTCGGGCACTCCATACCGACAGATGATATCTCTCTTCAGAAATCGGGCTACCACTTGTCTTGTGACATTTGCATATGAGGCTGCTTCAACCCACTTGGTGAAATAGTCAATGGCAACCAGGATGAATCTGTGGCCATTCGAAGCAGTTGGCTCAATCTTGCCAATCATATCGATGCCCCACATAGCAAAGGGCCATGGTGAAGACATTATGTTCAGGGGATTGGGAGGCACATGCACCTTGTCTGCATAAATCTGGCATTTATGGCATTTTCTGGCGTAAGCACAACAGTCTGCATCCATTGTGATCCAGTAATAGCCTGATCTTAACAACTTCTTAGCCATGGCATGCCCCCCTGCATGGGTACCAAAAGATCCTTCGTGCACTTCATGCATCAACAAATCTGCTTCTGTCTTGTCAACACATCTGAGGAGTACCATATCAAAGTTCCTCTTGTATAAAGATCCATCAGTGTTCAGAAAGAAACTCCCAGCAAGCCTTCTTAAAGTCTTCTTATCATTGGAAGATGCCCCAGGTGGGTATGTCTGATCCTCCAAGAAGCACTTAATGTCGTGGAACCAAGGCTTATCATCTTTAGCAATATCTGCTGCAAATACATATGCTGGTCTATCAAGTCTCGATACTGAAATCTGAGGTACAAAGTTAGCAGCTTGAACTTTGATCATGGATGAAATGGTAGCAAGAGCATCCGCAAACTGATTCTCGTCCCGAGGGATATACTCAAGCTTGACTGTTGTGAAGAAAGTCAATAACCTTCTTGTATAATCTCTGTAAGGTATCAGATGATCTTGGTGGGTGTACCATTTTCCGTTGGTCTGATTGATTACCAAAGCTGAATCTCCGAATACGGTCAATGTTTTGATCCTGAGGTCAATGGCTTCCTCAAGACCCATAATACAAGCTTCGTATTCAGCTTCGTTGTTAGTGCAGTTGAAAGTGAGTTTTGCCGAGAAAGGCATGTGAACTCCTTTGGGTGTAATGAGTACTGCACCAACACCACGGCCATTCATATTAACAGCCCCGTCGAACATCATAGTCCATTCTTCTTCTGGGTCAGGCCCTTCAGTGTGAATAGGCTCTTCGTGATCTTTTGCTTTAATGAACATGATGTCTTCATCGGGGAAGTCGAACCTCATAGGCTGGTAGTCATCAATGGGTTGCTCAGCAAGATATTCGGATAGTACACTGCCCTTGATGGCTTTCTGAGATGTGTACTGTATGTCGTATTCTGTGAGAATCATCTGCCATCTTGCAACCCGTCCGGTAAGAGCTGGCTTCTCAAATATGTACTTGACTGGGTCCATTTTTGAGATTAACAAAGTAGTGTGGGTCAACATATACTGCCTCAGTCGGCGAGCAGCCCACGCTAAAGCACAGCAAGTTTTCTCGAGCAGTGAATAACGCTGTTCACAGTCGGTAAACTTTTTGCTTAGGTAGTATATTGCATACTCTTTTCGACCAGACTCGTCATGCTGACCTAGTACACACCCCATCGATTCTTCTAATACTGTCAAGTACATGATCAGAGGTCTTCCTTCAACTGGCGGCATGAGGATTGGAGGTTCTTGCAGATATTCCTTGATCTTGTCAAAAGCTTTCTGGCATTCTTCGTTCCACCTGACCGTTTGCTCCTTTCTTAACAGCTTGAATAAGGGTTCACAAGTTGCTGTAAGGTGAGATATGAACCGTGAAATGTAGTTCAATCGACCTAAGAACCCTCGAACTTCTTTCTCAGTTTTCGGTGCAGGCATTTCTTGAATAGCTTTGACTTTATCAGGGTCAACTTCAATCCCTTTCTCACTTACAATAAAGCCCAGCAGCTTACCGGATCGCACCCCGAATGTGCATTTGTTGGGGTTCAACTTTAGTTGGTATTTCCTCAGACGCTTGAATAACTTGAGCAGATTTACCAGGTGATCTTCCTCTGTAAGGGACTTGGCGATCATATCATCCACGTAACATTCTATTTCTTTGTGGATCATATCGTGGAATAATGTCACCATAGCCCGTTGATACGTTGCACCAGCATTCTTCAGTCCGAATGGCATCACTTTATAACAGAACGTGCCCCAAGGTGTGATGAATGTTGTCTTCTCCATGTCTTCAGGTGACATCTTGATCTGATTGTAGCCCGAAAATCCATCCATGAAGGAGAATACCGAGAACTGAGCCGTGTTATCCACCAATACATCAATGTGAGGTAATGGGAAGTCATCTTTCGGGCTGGCTCTGTTCAGATCCCGGTAATCAACACACATTCTTACTTTTCCATCCTTCTTAGGCACAGGTACTATGTTAGCAACCCACGGCGGGTAGCTAGTCACAGCAAGGAACCCGGCGTCCCATTGCTTTTGTACTTCTTCCTTGATTTTCATAGCCATGTCTGGGCGAGTTCGGCGCAACTTCTGTTTGACTGGTGGGCATTCTTCCCTCAAAGGCAGCTTATGCACAACAATATCGGTATCCAACCCTGGCATATCTTGGTAGGACCAAGCAAACACATCAACATACTCTTGAAGCAGATCTATCAGCTGTCTCTTCACTGAGTCTTGCAGGCAGGCCCCGATTTTGACTTCTTTCACGTTTTCCTCCGTACCAAGATTAATCACTTCAATCTCCTCCTGATGAGGAGTAATAACTTTTTCCTCCTGTCTCAGCAACCTGGCTAGCCCTTCAGGAAGCTCATATTCTTCATCAACCCCTTCATCAGCTTGATTGATCGGATTGTCAAAGTCATACGATGTCATAGCTGTGCTGTTGTCGGTGCAGTCTGGAAGGCACTCTCTGCAAGGGTTAAGTCGGTTCATTTTAGTGATTGATTTTAATCTTGCTTTAGAAAAAAGTGAAATGAAGTTATCATTTTGAAAACACCGCCATTTATTTTTGTACAAAAAGAAAAATGGAAAAACAGTGAGCAGAAAAGAAAAAGACTCGTTTGCAAAAAGATTGTCTGATATTTCATTAATTTAATCTTGTTTGCACAAAAGTACAGATGGCCCTGATTACAAAATGAGTCTTGTCATCTTGGGCAAGATGCAAGACTTTGATGCATGCTTATAAAATACAGGAAATAATAATTACTCTGCTCGAGTAACACTTATAATTCCCTGGGAAGACCAGTTCGAGACACTGCTCCCCGGGATCTTCGGACGAATCCAATTCTCCAGGTTGCGCTCCTCTTCCAGCTCGTCTTCCAGGCAGTTGATAGCATCGGGGGTAAGCATCCCCCCACTGACAAAACCAGGCTCTCCAGCAGCCTTTACTTGATGTTGAGTTGGTTTGTAACCCAACCCAAATTTGTCCTTCTTCTCTTCCACAGCTAAGACCTTGCCCCAGCCCAGGGCGGTTCCTTCCTCAACAACCTTCCGGGCTTGTTGGTATGACGACATGGAGATCCCCGACACAGCAGAAGCTTCATTGACATTCAAGGCTTCAAAACCTTGGCTCATGGTTTCAACGATCTCGCCATCCATTTCAATATATTTGTAAGTAGCCAGGTGGCTAACAAAGATATCCTCTTCTCCACAGATTGTGACAACTTGACCCTCCCACTCAAATTTTAACTTTTGGTGAAGGGTAGACGTTATAGCGCCAGCGGCGTGAATCCAGGGTCTACCCAACAAACAGCTGTAGGCGGGCTGAATGTCCATCACATAAAAGATAGTTTTAAAAGTCTGCGGGCCCATTGTCACGGGCAGCTCAATCTCTCCCAGAACCGATCTCTTTGAGCCATCAAAAGCTCTAACCACCAGGTTGCTGGGTCTCAATGCCAATCCATCATATTCTAATTTCACCAGAGCCTTCTTTGGTAAGACATTCAGGGAGGAACCTGTGTCCACCAGCACATGAGAAAGGACAGCTCCTTTGCATTCCATAGTTATGTGCAAGGCTTTGTTGTGGTTACGGCCATCCACTGTCAGGTCAGAATTGGTAAACCCTAGCCCATTGCTAGCAGTAACATTTCCAACAACGGTTTCCAGTTGGTTGACAGTAATCTCCTCGGGCACGTAAGCTGCGTGCAGTACTTTCAGTAGTGCATTCCGATGGGCTTCGGAGCACATGAGCAGTGAGAGGATGGAGATTTTGGATGGAGTCTGATGAAGCTGATCCACAACTTTATAATCGCTCTTCTTGATGATTCGCATAAACTCATCAACTTCCTGGTCAAATGGAGTCTTCAGGGCTTCTTTGACAGCTGGATCTTCCTGCGCCGGGCCTTTCCCTTTTGCCTTGGCAGCAGCTTCCGCTTCGGCATTAGGTCTTTGGACTTGTGAAGCAAAGAGACGTCCGCTTCGGGTGAAGCCTCCGCCTCCGCCCACATTATCAATTTGTGGTGCAGGTGCTGACGTTTCCAGAGTAATTCTTTTCCCTTCACAGTATACGTCAGAGCCATAGTGCCAAGGGATGGCCCTATTGCTTTCATATGGTACAGGTCCAGGCACCGTGACGGTAACTGGACTGATTGATGCTGCTGAAGGGACTGCAATTGTTTGTGGATCATAAAAGATTGTAACTGGTGCTCTAGTGGGAGCAGCACCTTCTGAATGATAGGCGGAATTGCTTTCTGGATCGTAGAAGATGGTAACAGTAGAGACATCTTCATGATTGTTTACTGGTGTTGTAGGAGGTCCTGTTGGAAGAACTGTTGTTGTTGTTGATGGAGAGTCGAAATGGAATGAAGCTGAAGTTGTAGCAGGAGTAACTGTTGTAAGCTGATCATTTGGTAGGACAGATGGAGTACTTGCTGATGTTGCTGATGAATTGCTGGGAGCATTAGTTGCTGCAGTTGTAGGAGGGTCTGAAACCGTTGCTGATGAAGTTGTCGGATTTGCAGGAAACGATGTAGTGATCTGAAGTAGGCCACTCTGAATAAGGCTGTCAATGCCATTCCTCAAGTCCTCACACCCATTCCATGAAATATTGCAGTAGGGACATCCCAGTTCACACCCCGGAAATATATTGTTTTCACGGAGCTGAGCTTTGATTTCCACCAACGGTGTCCTGATCTGATCCACACTAGTTATCAAATAAGACTGCTGGTCTTCTTCAATAGCATTAATTCGGGGACCACCATGGTGTGGCATTGGGTTTTTATTGACATTGGGCGGAGGCGCAAAGTTCAGAGCCTTGGAGTCTACTAAGTCTTGTACCTTCATATGCAGAGCCCTGCATTTTTCTGTACTGTGACCAGGTGCGTTTGAATGAAAAGCACACCTAGCATTGGAGTCATAGTTTCTTGGTAGACTGTTTGGATCCGGAGGTGCCAACGTTCTTAGCTCAACTAGGTTGAGTTTCAGAAGTTGTGGCAATAAGGCAGCATATGGCATTGGAATCGGGTCTATCACCCTGTTAGCTTGAGAGGGCCTCTGTTGAAATGGCCTCTGTTGATTGTTGTTGTTGGAGCTGTTGTTGTAGTTATTTCTTGGAGGATATTGATTCTGCTGATATTGAGGTTGTTGCTGGAAATTTTGTTGAGGAGGTTGATAGACTGGTAGAGAATGAGCTGGAGCAGGAATTGTGACTGCTGCTATTGTTCTGGGAACATACTGGGGTCTGCCCCTGTTGGTGTGAATGGCATTGGTCTCGCCGGATCTTCTTGGGCCTGTAAAAGGCTTTCTTGTACCACTGGACGAACTAGCACCATTATCGGAAATTTTACCCATTTTTAACAGGCTCTCAATTCTCTCCCCTGCTATAACAACATCAGCGAAGCTAGTGGAAGAGAAAGCAGCCAACCTGTCAATATACGTTCCCTGGAGAGTGTTCATAAACATGTCTGCCATTTCTCTCTCAGACATTGGTGGTTGAACGGCAGCAGCCAATTGCCTCCATCTTTGGGCGTATTCTCGGAAACTTTCCCTTGACGACTGCGACATTCCCATTAGGAGAGTCCTATTGGGTGCCATGTCTAAGTTGTATTGATACTGTCGGATGAAGGCCTCTGCCAGGTCCTTCCAGCATCTCACGGTTGCCCTTGTCAAGTGGGAATACCATTCCCTTGATGCTCCAGTCAAACTGTCTTCGAAGTAGAACATCCAAAGTTTCTCATCCATCGTATAGGCCTTCAGCCTTCCCAGAAACGACTGTAGGTGAGTCCTGGGGCATGAAGTCCCGTTATACTTTTCGAAGCATGGAGGCTTGAACTTGTGGGGGATTCTGACCCCGTCTACCAGCCCCATGTCCATGACGTCAAAGCCCAGAGAATTTTGAGACTCCAGTGATCTCAACTTTTCAGCTATCTCATCCAAACGCCTATCATAGGCCTCCTCTCCTGCACCCATGACTGTGAATTGATCCTCCTGAGGATCCTCTTGAAGCACTCTGGCTGCAGTGGCAGTGCCCTGAACATTTGCGGGAATGTTAATTTCGGGATGCAAATGTGGGCCAAACACAGGGGGATTAATATGGGGTTGCACCCTTTCATTATTACTGGTGCCAGCAGTCCCCACATGAGGCTCCTCTTGATTCTGTCTTTCAACCATGGCCCTCAGCCTCTCCTGGCTCTGAGCCATGTTGTTCATGACCTCCATGAACTGCGTCATTTGGGTCCTCATCTCCAATCTTTCATTGGCCAGTTGATTTCTAACATCAGCAAGATCTTGTTGAACTTGATCCATCTGGATGCCCGGAAGGTTGTTCCTAGTTGGGTACCTGTGTGGCCTGTTGAGAGGAAACACCCGGCGACGAGCAATACTGCCTGAGATTCACAACAGAGGTTAGCATCAATAAAACAAAACCTACAAAACAAACAAGAGGGTTAGTATGCAATGCAGTATGCTTATTTGCTATCAAGGTATCCGGCTTGGTCTTCAGTTTTGACCCGTCCAGACCCTTGAAGATGATGCTGTTGAAGTTGCTTTTGAGATGAACCCAGATGGAAACAAACACAAATATATTACAAAAGTGAAATAATACAAATTGTTCTTGTTTTACAACATAAGCCCTCAAAGGGTCAAAATACATTACAAAAAGCAAAAGTACATGGAATAAGAATAACAACAAGCAAAATGATCAAACTCCAAGGCCAAACTCGTCCTCGCGAACTTCCTTAAGAAGTGCTTCGGTCACAGGATCAGCCGGGCGCTCCGTGAGACTTCTGATGAGAAGGTTCCTTGTTGCAATAGCTGCAGTCAATTTCTTATTCTGACTTTGATCTTTAGACTTCTTCACTCCAGCTTTGATTCTTAGCTCTGAAATTTCCTCCTGGGCTGCTGCCAGGGCTTTTTCCATCTGCTCCATCTTGTCCTGGACTCTCTTGTCTTCTAGAGTACGGGCTTCAGTGATCCGGACCCATCTGGCCTGACTCTCTTTCAAGTACAAGTCTGTTCTCGCTCTCTGGAACTGGGCTTCTTTACAAGCGTTCTTCAGAATCTGCTCACCAGCTTTAGACTTGTTGATGTACTCTCCAGACTTTTTAATTTTAGTTAAGTGCTCAACTCTCAGCTTCTCCAATCTTTCAACCTCCCTCACACCTTCACTCCTCTCCCGGAGGGTCTTCTGCAAGGCTTGGGATAACTTCTCGTTTCTTTCCTTCAGACTTTCAAACTCTTCCAGACCAACAGTGGCAGGGGGTGGTGCTGATGATGACTCAGGCAAGTCCTCTATGGTGAAAGGTAAACCAGAGAATTGGGCTCTAGCATAAGACCATTCATGATATTGGGCTGATGCCACGTTATTGCACTTTCCCAAAATGGCGACTCCTTTGGTTTGAACATGATCCCAGGCCCAGGCAGCCTGCCTAACAACGGCCAAGTTAACCTGGTTCTCACAGTAGAGGGTTTCAACCAAATCTTGCTCCCTAGGAGCATGGACCAATGCATAGCCCAATTGCCTCTTAAACAGCACAGGATTGTAGTTGATACTCCCCTTAACTCCTACCAAAGGCACATTGGGAAAGTGCCCACAGCTTGTGATAATATCTCTGCCCTTGGTGCTCTGAGTGCACCATCTGATATCTGCTGAAGTGAGAGTAGTGAGCCTCTTAGCCCAGTTGCTTTGCTGATGAGGATTCAGGAATGCATCTGTCCTGGGTAGATGCTTGAGAAGCCAAGCATGGAATAGTGGAGCACAACACCTCACTAGCTTACCCCTCTGTTTTTCATTCCTCTGATGTACTGAGTAATAGAGGTCACCCAACAAGGTTGGCACTGGGTTCTTCAGGATGAACAGGTGGATGGCATTCTTGCTGATGAATCTGGGCTCATCTGCAAACAACACAATTCCATATACACTCAAGGCCAACAATGCACAAACAGCTTTCCAATCCCCCAGGGAGGCCTTCAAACTAGCTTGAGAAATCAGGAAGTCCAGATGAAAACCAGGGATCCCAGCTTTAGAGGTCATATGCTGCTCAATCAAAGCAGGTTCCAGGTGCAAAGCTCTTGCTATCTCTCCATTGCTGGGAAAGACCATTTCAGGGTTAAAAGGAATTTCTCTCTTGATAGGCAAACCAACCAAAGATGCATATTCTTCTAAGAGAGGTCCCAACTGAAAGTCTTGAAAGGTGAAACACCTCAATGGGGGGTCATAGAACTGGATGCAGGTATGGATCAGGCTCCTCTGAGATGGGTCCATGTCTATAACCAAGTCAAGTATATCCCCATAATGCTCCCTGAACAGAGGTATGTGATCTGGGGTCATCAGGGTTTGGACCCTCCTGATGTCTGACAAGTCTGGTTGGAAGAAATGATAGGTGATATTGCTTTTCTTTGGAGCCATGATGCTGAAGACTGGGTAGAGTGCTGATGACAATGCTGAAGTAGAGAAAACCACTGACTGGCTGGTGCTGAAGCAGACAGCTAAACTGAAGCAGATGCTGGTGAAGATGGGTCAAAGCTGCAGATGGGGTCAAAACCAAAACCTGATGAAAATGGATACCCTGAAAAACAAATAAGCACATGTTAATATGATGCAATGAGGATGTATGCAAATGACATGCAAAGGGTTTGTGACTGAGCTGGATCTGATTAACTGCCTTGGTATAGATCCATGTGTGTTCAAGAATTCCGGATGGAGGTCTATAAATCCAGTAACCAAGGTGGGGGACTCAAATAAAGAGCCACATGTCCAGGGTTTTAGAATCACAAGAACTATCCAACATGGAGCATTCTTAACAAAGTCAAAGTAACAGGGTATTCTGAGGTCAAGGTACCTGCAAACCTGTAAACAGCCCAACCCCCTCACAGGTAGTGATCTAGAACAAGGATCCTCAGACTTGGATCAGTTATGAGAAGTGTAAACACTTCTAACCCGGAGGTACAGTGTTTACAATAACCATAACAATTCCTCCTCTAATTCACCTCAATTTCTGAAGGTCAATACTAAAAGGTCATCCAGACTTAGCAGGCTTCCCAGATCCCCCTAGCACTACAGGAAATCCGTAGCACAGAGTTCTCAAGAAGAAACCCATATCTGAACCGTGTTTCATATTCCCGCACCAGACCGAAATGGAATGGGAAAGAATATGATTCACTCTAGCCTAGGTGTCACTCAGGTCCCAGGTATAGGACCTTAACTCTCAATGGAACACCCACCCACCAAAGAAAAACCAGATCCAGCCAGCACAGTATGACAGTATGATATATAAAAGCAGTAAAGAAAGCAGTAAAGTAACTGTACATAAAGCAATAAACAAAAATAAATACAAGCACAAACAAGCATATAACACCCCAGTAAACACAAATCAATCAAGCGCTAGGAGGAACCCACGAAAAGAACCAGAAGCCCTGGTTGCAGTATAAGGATTCCCCAGCAGAGTCGCCAAGCTGTCGCTCCCGACAAATGACACGGGGTCACATGAAGGTACAGACGCGAACGGTCGGCGAAGGGAACAGTGAGAACACACAGCCGTGAACTCACTGGAGAATGAATAGAGTCGCCAGCTAGGCATTTTTATCCCGGAGGAAAGGCAATGCTGCATAGGCCTAGAAAAAGATGGATAAGACGGTTTGCGAACCAGAGAGACTGAGAAAGGGGGTTGGTTACAACCTGGGAAGGTATTAGCACCCAGATTGTCCGTCGTACTCGACGGGATCCACGCTTAAAAGATTTGTGTTTTAGAGGGGTAGTGTCAGTGCAATCTGTGTGTAAAATAGCTGGAAAAGAATGTACAGGTGTCAGTGTATAAGTGATGTGTATAAATGAAGTGTCAGTGTAAGAACAGAATGAAATGCTCAAGATCATGAGGCTAAAGAATGAAGCTGGAAGGAGGGGGAATATACAGAGACTTTTGTTCGATAACCGTTAAGTTATGCCTACGTATCCTCTCGTGCAATGAGGAAGTCAGAACACCGTAGTTCGACCCAAAGAGACTGAAAATATTGACTGGTAAACTGCTTGCTTGTCAGTGCTCAAGTGTGACCTGTCTGGCTCAGGTGCTTACTGTCTTGCATTAGACGGAAGAAGCAAGTTCTCGTTTGTGAGTGAATGAGATGAGAAAAGAATCCCGGAGGAGACGATTATTGTTTGTTTTTGAGTTTTCAGTCTTTTATTGCTTTTGAAAGTTTGTCATAAGTTAATGAGCTTAAACCTAAATCAATGGATTTGATAAACTCATCACATCATCCCTCTGATTAGGGGTAATGAGAATTACCTTAAGTGTGAAGTCAGATTCTCACACTTAATCACCTTTGATGTAGGGTTAAGATCATTAACCTACTTGTGATTAATTAGATGTTTTTTGGTGTTTTTGTTTAGTGTTAAGTAATGAGGTTAAGCCATAATCAGGGATTTAACAGGCTCATTACACTATCCTAAAAGAAGGATAATAGATGAGGGTGTTTAAGCTGAGGAAGGATCCTCAGCTTAATCCATGATTAGGGATTAAACCCATGACAGAACAAACCTTTGATTAGGTGGATTTTATTAATGATATGATGATGAAGTGTTTTTTATGATTTGTAAGACAACTTGAGGGGGACTTGTCCATTAACTTTAGGGTTAGCCTTTCTTAACCAATTAAGGAAGAATTAGAACCCTAATGCAAGGCCCAAGTTACAAGTGTAATGTCCTGATGATTATTAGATGGATTAATTAAGAGAGTTCAACACCTTAAGGGTCCAAGACTTAGGATTAAAGTTATACACTCCATCCTAAAAGAAGGATGCAGGCATGATCTTAATCACAAAGTCTTAAAGCCTTGAGGGTTTAGTCCCTGATTATGAGGTGAGGAGAGAAGACTCAAAGAGAGACACAAAGGTAAAAACTATGGGGAGACTAATCAAAACCCTAATTCATTATCATGCTTGGTTGGTCCTAATGTTTGTGAGGTTTTCAAGAACAATCTTCAGATGAACCACCAGGAAGCAGATGAACAAGATCAAGAGAAGCAAAGTGACTTGCTTCATTCAAGAAGTCAAGTCACTTGAAGAAAGAAAGTGGGAGAAGCAAGAATGAGCAAGCTCAAACTCAAACACAAGTATAAATGCAGCATGGTATGCAAGAGAGATGAAAAGAGAAGGTATGAGAAGTGAAGGCAAATTCACTTCCCAAGTTACTTACCACCTGAAATGTTAGAAACAAATGCAATGTAATGTTAGATGAAATGAAATGACATGATGTTAAGCCAAACCAGAAGCATACACATGATGATTATGATGCTATGAGGTGCTGCAAACATGAGGCAAGGCATGGGGATGTTCATACAAAATCAAGGGTGCAAATGATGCAAGCTGAGGAGCATGAACAAACATGAAATGTTATGAAGCATACAGGACAAATGACATGGCAAATATGCAATGCAATGATCAATGATGCTTTCTACATGTCTTAAGATGTCAAATGAATCATAAGAATGCACAAAATGCAATGGCAAGTCAAGTCATGCAAGGAAATGCAAAAAGGATGCAAGGGAAAGCCCAAATTAGGGTTCATGGACAATACATCAAACATAAACCAAAAACAGAAGCAAACCTTAACATAAAAAATGGAAAATGGTACCCAAAGAAACCCTAGGCCTATAATGAACCACTGCCCAAAGGGGAGCTCTCAACTCTCAACCAAACTCAAGTTATGAATTTTGCAAGCTATTAGGGTTTTTTAGGGTTTGTAACAAAAGAAATGCCAATCAATTAGAAAATGTAAGATCAAATCTTGGCCTTTTTATCTTTGAAAGCTCATGCTAAATGGAAAACAATGCAAGAAGAATCAATGTCTAAACCTTCACCAATAGGCAGAAATGAATTTTCAAACTTGTGATCAAAATAATGCATAAAATATGACTTAATTCCATGAAAAATTCTTAAAATACATCAAGATCAAAAAAGAAATTTGGTTTGAAGGTTGGACAATGTTTCTAAATGTCTTAGAACATTTCATGAATTTTTTTGTAATTTTTAAATACTTAAAAGTATTTTTAATTAATTAATTCTCATTAATCAATTAAAAATAATCTTTTAAATATTTAAAAATACCTTTTTAGTGATAAAAAATAAAATAAAAATGTTTTTGTGTCATAAAAATTAATGAAACCTTAAAGAAAAAGTTTCATAATTTTTATGATTTTTTAGCTATTTTAAATAAATTGATACAAATTAAATGAAAATAAATGAATTAAAAATTGAATAAAAAGAGAAGTAATCAGATTGGACGCGTGAGATTGATTCTGGGGATAAATTCATTGACCACGCGCCACATCCAATGGTCCACGTTTGAACTGACTAAATTAAATAAATTAAGATTAATTAACCCTAACACGTGGATTAGGGTTAATCAAACACATCTGGGCCACTCAATCTGGAGGGAAGTCAACAAGTCAGCGCATATCCACGGCCAGCATTCAAACTGTCATTAATTATGGGATTAAACCCTAATTACATTCAGGTGGCCGGAGAAGACCTCCGGTCATCTTCTCCGGCCAGAGGGTCACCTGAAAATCTTCAAGATCTCTCAAAACGCATCATAAATGAAAACTAAGCTATGGGAAATGATCTCCAACACCTCACGAACTAAACCCCTAACCTAAAACAAATTTATCTAACCTAAACAGGCTGAATCGAAGAAAACAAATTCTAGGGTTCGTGAGCTTCAAACAGCAATTAAATCCTCAAAACACATCCATTTCAAAAACTAAAAGCATCAGCATGATCAGGAGAGTATAAGGAACAAGTTTGTAACTAAAAAAGAGATTTCTGGAAAAAATTATTTGGAGCTACCTGAGATTTGCAACCTCTGATTTAGGAACTTTCAGGCCCTTTCTTTAAGTGCAAGCTGCTCCTCTTGGCCTTTCAAAGATGTCTGGATGCTCAAATGGAGTTTAGATTTGCTGGATGATGAGTTTCGAAGAGAACTGCTTCAGTTCAGTCAACAATGGCAGTTGAGATTCTGGCACTTTCAGGCTATGAGAGATGGTTGTTTGTGATCTATGAAGTGTGTTGAGAAGTTTGGCAAAGTTTGTTTTGATGTTTGTGGGCTATGGTGAGAGTTGCAAGTGAAACTGCAAACTGAGGTGAGAGATGGCAGTGAGAGTTTCTGGTTGTTTCAAGCTCTGGTTCTTGATGCTTTGTGTTCTATGGATCAAGGTGAGATGAATGGAGGAAAAAGATTTTGTGTTTGCAGGCTGTGTAGAAGAATTCGATAGAACTTGCAAGTTGGGAGTTTTTTGTGTAAGTGATGAGTGGTATGTTTTCAGCCTTGGTTGCTATGTGATATGGCCAGCAAAATGAATGAATAAACAATTCTGATTGGCCTCTTGATGTGACATGGCCTGCTATGATAGGTGAGTTGCTTTTTGCTCAAAGTCCACTTTTGTGTAAGATAGGGCATGGCATGATACTAGGCAAGGACAACTTGGGTTCTGGTGCAGCATGGTGAGTGTGAGAGGTTGGCTTGACCCAAGGCTCAATGCAGCAAGTTGGTTGAAAGCTCATGAGTGTTTTGCAACTTGGTTAGCTTTATGGATTTCCATGAGAAAAAATCAAGTTTCATGAACCAAACCATGAGCAAACTTGGTCCATTTCTGATTTTTGTGACTTAGAGGATGTTCACATGCTGGTTTGACATGAATTTGAGGCAGCAATCATGCATTGATTCAAGACTTAGCAAAATTTCCACTTGGTGCATAACTTGAAAAACAATGATTTTTGGCAACTTTGCATGGCCATAACTTTTGATCCATGAAGAGTTAGATCATGTTCTTGTACTTTTTGAAAAGGGAAAGATGAGATCTACAACTTTCATGACCAAAGTTTTTCCATTTGAAGCCTTTTTGGATCATGAATCAAGGCTTGAAAATTGACCTAAAATGGTGCATTCTTGAAAAGTCAACAAAACCCAAAAAGTCAACTTTTGCAAAAACCCTAAATTCTTGATTTCCATGAACTTCAAACTTCTTCCATGATCAAATAAAGATCATATACACTCAAAATGATGAAGATCACCCATTGGTTGGGTCATTGGGGGCCTCAGATGCCCTGATTTTACACTGACTTGTCTGAAAAGTCAACTCTTGATCAGATGACTTCCCCATGGAATTTCTTCATGAAAATTGATATGCATACTCCCTATACCATATAGAGACCAATGGAAACAAGAATGACCAAAAAATTTGGAGTTATGGCCTCTGAAACCAAAACCCTAATTTTCAGTCAACTGTGTAGTTCATCCTGGCTCTGCATCCACTCAAACCCTAGTTCTTGTGATTCCTCTGCATTTTTGACTTTGAGGAGATGTATTATGATGATTGGGCACACATGGATCCCTTTGAATTGAATGGTGGCCTTTGGAATGGCTCAAGATGCCTTGAGGTTGCTTAGATCACAAACCCTAGGTGCAGATGCCTTAGAAACTATCCAGTGAATCAAAAATGTACTATGAGATGATATGATGGTGTATATGCATATGAGATGATCACAAGCCATGTGTGAATGGGTGAGGGCAAATTTGGGGTGTTTACATATGGCTCTGACGTGTACTGTGAAGGAAAAAGAATCGCTCTTGAAACAACAGCACCTGCACCACAAGTAGATAATGTGGGGGGAGGCGGAGGCTTCACTCGAAGCGGACGTCTCTTTGCTTCACAAGTCCAAAGACCTACTGCCGAAGCAGAAGCTGCTGCCAAGGCAAAAGGAAAAGGCCCGGTGCAGGAAGATCCAGCTGCCAAAGAAACCCTGAAGACTCCATTTGATCAGGAAGTTGATGAGTTTATGCGGATCATCAAAAAGAGTGATTACAAAATTGTGGATCAGCTTCACCAGACACCATCCAAAATCTCCATCCTCTCACTGCTTATGTGCTCCGAAGCCCATCGGAATGCACTACTCAAAGTCCTGCACGCAGCTTACGTGCCTGAAGAGATTACTGTCAACCAATTGGAGACCGTGGTTGGAAATGTTACTGCTAGCAATGGGCTAGGGTTTACCAATTCTGACCTGACAGTGGATGGCTGCAATCACAACAAAGCCTTGCACATAACCATGGAATGCAAAGGAGCTGTCCTTTCTCATGTGCTGGTGGACACAGGTTCTTCCCTGAATGTCTTACCAAAGAAGGCTCTGGTGAAGTTAGAATATGATGGATTGGCATTGAGACCCAGCAACCTGGTAGTACGAGCTTTCTATGGTTCGAAGAGATCGGTTCTGGGAGAGATTGAACTGCCCGTGACAATTGGCCCGCAGACCTTTAAAACTATCTTTTATGTGATGGACATTCAGCCCGCCTACAGCTGTTTGTTGGGTAGACCCTGGATTCACGCCGCCGGCGCAATAACGTCTACCCTTCACCAAAAGTTAAAATTTGAGTGGGAAGGCCAAGTTGTCACAATCTGTGGAGAGGAGGACATTTTTGTCAGCCACCTGGCTACCTATAAGTACATTGAAATGGATGGAGAGATCCATGAAACAATGAGCCAGGGGTTTGAAGCCTTGAATGTGAATGAAGCATCTGCTGTATCTGGTACTCCAATGACGTCTTACCAACAAGCCCGGAAGGTTGTTGAGGAAGGAACTGCCCTAGGCTGGGGCAAGGTCTTAGCTGTGGAGGAGAAGAAGGACAAATTTGGGTTGGGTTACAGACCAACTCAACATCAAGCAAAGGCTGCTGCAGAGCCTGGTTTTGTCAGTGGGGGGATGCTTACCCCCGATGCTATCAACTGTCTGGAAGACGAGCTGGAAGAGGAGCGCAATCTGGAGAATTGGATTCGTCCAAAGATCCCGGGGAGCAGTGTCTCGAACTGGTCTTCCCAGGAAATTATAAGAGTTACTCATGCAGAGTAATTATTATTTCCTGTATTTTTATAAGCATGCATCAAAGTCTTGCATCTTGCCCAAGATGACAAGACTCATTTTGTAATCAGGGCCATCTGTACTTTTGTGCAAACAAGATTAAACTAATGAAATATCAGACATCTTTTTGCAAACGAGTCTTTTTCTTTTTTTTGCTCACTGTTTTTCCATCTTTCTTTTTGTACAAAAATAAATGGCGGTGTTTTCAAAATGATAACTTCATTTCACTTTTTTCTAAAGCAAGATTAAAATCAATCACTAAAATGAACCAACTTAACCCTTGCAGAGAGTGCCTTCCTGACAGCACCGACAACAGCACGGCTATGACATCGTATGACTTTGACAATCCAATCAATCAAGCAGATGAAGGGGTTGATGAAGAATATGAGCTTCCTGAAGAGCTAGCCAGGTTGTTGAGACAGGAGGAAAAGGTTATTACTCCTCACCAGGAGGAGATTGAAGTGATTAATCTTGGTACGGACGAAGACGTGAAAGAGGTTAAAATCGGGGCCTGCCTGCAAGACTCAGTGAAGAGACAACTGATAGATCTGCTTCAAGAGTATGTTGATGTGTTTGCTTGGTCGTATCAGGATATGCCAGGGTTGGATACCGATATAGTTGTGCACAAGCTGCCTTTGAGGGAAGAATGCCCACCGGTCAAACAGAAGCTGCGCCGAACTCGCCCAGACATGGCTATGAAAATCAAGGAAGAGGTACAAAAGCAATGGGACGCCGGGTTCCTTGCTGTAACTAGCTATCCGCCGTGGGTTGCTAACATAGTACCTGTGCCTAAGAAAGACGGCAAAGTAAGAATGTGTGTTGACTACCGGGATCTGAACAGAGCCAGCCCAAAAGATGACTTCCCTTTACCTCACATTGATGTATTGGTGGATAACACGGCTCAGTTCTCGGTATTCTCCTTCATGGATGGATTTTCAGGATATAATCAGATCAAGATGTCACCTGAAGACATGGAGAAGACAACATTCATCACACCCTGGGGCACGTTCTGCTACAAGGTGATGCCATTTGGGCTCAAGAACGCCGGTGCAACATATCAACGGGCTATGGTGACATTATTCCACGATATGATCCATAAGGAAATCGAGTGTTATGTGGATGATATGATTGCCAAGTCCCTTACTGAAGAAGACCACCTGGTGAATCTATTGAAGTTGTTCAAGCGTCTGAGAAAGTACCAACTGAAGTTGAACCCCAACAAATGCACATTTGGGGTGCGATCCGGTAAGCTCCTGGGCTTTATTGTAAGCGAGAAAGGGATTGAAGTTGACCCTGATAAAGTCAAAGCCATCCAAGAGATGCCTGCACCGAAAACTGAGAAAGAAGTTCGAGGGTTCTTAGGTCGATTGAACTACATCTCACAGTTCATATCTCACCTCACAGCAACCTGTGAACCCTTGTTCAAACTGTTAAGAAAGGAACAGACGGTCAGGTGGAACGAAGACTGCCAGAAGGCTTTTGACAAGATCAAAGAGTATTTACAAGAACCTCCAATCCTTATGCCTCCAGTTGAAGGAAGACCTCTGATTATGTACTTGACAGTATTAGAAGAGTCAATGGGGTGTGTGTTGGGCCAGCATGACGAGTCTGGTCGAAAAGAGTATGCAATATACTACCTAAGCAAAAAGTTTACCGACTGTGAACAGCGTTATTCACTGCTCGAGAAAACTTGCTGTGCTTTAGCGTGGGCTGCTCGCCGACTGAGACAGTATATGTTAACCCACACTACTTTATTGATATCCAAAATGGATCCAGTTAAGTACATTTTCGAGAAGCCAGCTCTTACCGGACGGGTTGCAAGATGGCAGATGATTCTCACAGAATACGACATACAGTACACATCTCAGAAAGCCATCAAGGGCAGTGTACTATCTGAATATCTTGCTGAGCAACCCATTGATGATTACCAGCCGATGAGGTTTGACTTCCCTGATGAAGACATCATGTTCATTAAAGCAAAAGATCATGAAGAGCCTATTCACACTGAAGGGCCTGACCCGGAAGAAGAATGGACTATGATGTTTGATGGGGCTGTTAACATGAACGGCCGTGGTGTTGGTGCAGTACTCATTACACCTAAAGGAGTTCACATGCCTTTCTCGGCAAAACTCACTTTCAACTGCACTAACAACGAAGCTGAATACGAAGCTTGCATTATGGGTCTTGAGGAAGCCATTGACCTCAGGATCAAGACATTGACCGTATTCGGAGATTCAGCTTTGGTAGTCAATCAGACCAACGGAAAATGGTACACCCACCAAGATCATCTGATACCTTATAGGGATTATACAAGGAGGTTATTGACTTTCTTCACAACAGTCAAGCTTGAATATATCCCTCGGGATGAGAATCAATTTGCAGATGCTCTTGCTACCATTTCATCCATGATCAAAGTTCAAGCTGCTAACTTTGTACCTCAGATTTCAGTATCGAGACTTGATAGACCAGCATATGTATTTGCAGCAGATGTTGTCAAGGACGACAAGCCTTGGTTCCACGACATTAAGTGCTTCTTGGAGGATCAAACATACCCACCTGGGGCATCTTCCAATGATAAGAAGACTTTGAGAAGGCTTGCTGGTAGTTTCTTTCTGAACACTGATGGGTCTTTATACAAAAGGAACTTTGATACGGTACTCCTCAGATGTGTTGGTAAAACGGAAGCAGAGTTACTGATGCATGAAGTGCACGAAGGCTCTTTTGGTACCCATGCAGGAGGGCATGCCATGGCTAAGAAGTTGCTAAGATCAGGTTATTACTGGATCACAATGGATACAGATTGTTGTGCTTACGCCAGAAGATGCCACAAATGCCAGATCTACGCAGATAAAGTGCATGTGCCTCCCAATCCTTTGAACATCATGTCTTCACCATGGCCCTTTGCTATGTGGGGCATTGATCTGATCGGCAAGATTGAACCAACTGCTTCAAACGGCCACAGATTCATCCTGGTCGCCATCGACTATTTCACCAAGTGGGTTGAAGCAGCCTCATATGCAAATGTCACAAGGCAAGTGGTAGCCAGATTTCTGAAAAGAGATATCATCTGTCGATACGGAGTGCCCGAGCGAATCATTACTGACAATGGTTCCAATCTGAACAACAAAATGATGGCTGAGTTGTGCCGGGACTTCAAGATCCAACATCACAATTCTTCTCCTTACAGGCCAAAGATGAATGGCGCTGTCGAGGCGGCAAATAAGAATATTAAGAAGATTGTGCAAAAGATGGTAATCACATACAAAGACTGGCACGAAATGCTACCATTTGCCTTGCATGGGTACCGCACATCAATCATAACATCCACTGGGGCAACACCGTATCAGCTTGTGTATGGTATGGAAGCAGTCCTACCGGTTGAAGTTGAATTACCCTCCTTGCGAGTTTTGATGGATGTTAAACTGAATGAAGCGGAATGGGTTCGGTCCCGATTCGAACAACTGAGTCTGATCGAAGAGAAAAGATTGGCTGCAATCTGTCATGGGCAGTTATATCAGAAAAGAATGAAGAGAGCCTTCGATCAGAAAGTCAGCCATCGAGAGTACCAAGTGGGAGATCTTGTGCTGAAAAGAATCCTCCCTCCTCATACAGACCACAGGGGCAAATGGACTCCTAACTATGAAGGACCATTCGTTGTAAAGAAAGTTTTCTCTGGTGGAGCACTGATGCTCAGCACCATGGATGGTGAGGATTTCCCGTCCCCTGTGAATTCAGATGCAGTTAAAAAATACTTCGCATAGAAATGACCCGCTGGACATAAAAACAGAATGTAAGTCCAGGCAAGAATAGGGCATCCCGGCGAGTCAAAAACAGAATAAAAGACTCGGGCAAAAATAAGGGAAAGTAAACAAAAATATACACCCGCTGAGTTGAAAAGCCGCATTGGACAACTCAGGCAAAAATGGGTATCCCGATGGATTGAAAACCCGAAAGGGCGATCCATGCAAAATAAGGGAATAAGCGAACAACTGCATTCTGAATTCGTCTGTATCACTTGCAACTTGGTAAGCTCCAAAGGATCAAGCTTCAGTCAGAATCAACTCTCTCCAGAAAGCAAGACGAGAAGAACGTCATTGTCATACGAGTCATAGCAGGAGAGGAAGCTCTTCAAAGCGTCGTCAGCATCGCCAGCACTTTGTTTCTCAATTTGTAACAATCTCCTCCTTTCAGGAGATGTGTTTCTTTGACTGTATCTCGCCAATTCAGGGCACATGAATTAATAAAATCAGATTTTCAGTCATGTTTCGTTTTACATTTATGTTTTGCAAAGAGTTGTCTGATATCTCTAACAATACAACGGCATAAGTACAGATGCCTTTCTCTGAAAATAAAAACACATGCTTACAGGGAACGTGATTACTCTCGAAAGTACTTATCTCCTATGACGGAATCCAGTAAAGGATACCTCGGGACCCTTTTGTACGTTTCCTTATCTTTGCAGGATTGCAGGTATCCAGAACGCAACCTGGGGCATGCAAGTTACTTCAGCAGACTGGCGAATCATTATCAACTCACATGGCACCGGAAGATGCCCACTTCCCCAGCAAAGTTGCCAAATCAACATACAGCATCGGAGACGCTCTATCCCCAGCTGAGTTGCTTCTTGTTGCTACCCCCAGCTGAGTTGCCCCTCATAATTCCCCAGCCGAGTTGCCACTTCATCCTCAGTTGATTGTAGGAGTCAGGGAATCGTCTCCCCACAGAATCTTCAGCCTCTATCCAGAAGAACGGCACATAGAAGATCACAACAGAGTGAAGAAAGCTTCTGCAAACCCCAGCTGGGTCCCATATTATAAGGATATGTCAATCAGCGACCTATATCCCCAAGCAAATATCATCTTATTAGATCTACCAATGATCTCCTCCCCAGCTGGGATGTCTTCCTCAGCAGATCAGCCAGAGATCTTCGCAGCAACGGGATCCGAATCCCGGATCTGTGCTCCTTTGCATAATCATAGCATTCGCATCATATTATACCCTCAGAGCGTAGCATTCCGTCCAATACGGAGCATTACGGCAAAAATCAAATACATAGCATAATCATAAGCCATGTTGTGAATCGAACACCTGTGAATAATAACCATTCATCAGAATACAGAATATATACAGCAAAAATCCCCACCAGAGTCCCAGCAAAGCAGTTGCCTCTCAAATCACAAACACTACCATATACACCCTTTGATACCCGTCCGTATCATCACCCCCCAGTAAAGTCGCCTGAACACTCTTTACAAACATGTCACCCGTATTACAGATACTTCCTGACACCCGTCCGTGTCATATCACCAGCAGAAAGCCAAAGACACCCTCTTTGCACTCACATATACTTATATATACACTTTCTTGACACCCGTCCGTGTCATGTCCCCAGCGCAGTCGCTTACACTTTCATCACCCATATACTTGTTCATATTACACTTTTCTCTCTTGGCACCCGCCCGTGTCATTCTCCCCAGCAGATAAACACTCATCTATACATCATACTCATTACTCATGGTACACTTATACAGATACTCGTCCGTATCTTGTATACACCATCACTTATATCCCCACAGATTCGACAGTAGTCCTTGTTCTTTGTTAGCAAGTTGGTACTCGTCCGTACCATCATCTCAGAACATTGCGTCTAGTGTTTGTTTCTACATGATACTCGTCCGTATCATAGTCTTAAGGATGCTCGTCCGCATCTTTAATCCATACACCGTGTCAAACACTTGTGTCTTCTTGAATATAGATACTCGTCTGTGTCTATTATTCCCCGGAAGTATTCTTTCAGATGCAACACTCGTCCGTGTTCTTTGTTAGCCAGTTGATACTCGTCGTATCATCGTCTCTGAGCATGTGTCAGTTTGTTTCTACATGATACTCGTCCGTATCATAGTCTTAAGGATGCTCGTCCGCATCTTTAATCTATACACAATACCAAACGCTTATACTTTCCTTTCTTGGTTGTGAACGCTCGTCCGTGTTCACTATATCCCCAGTAGATCACCAACAAAGCTTTTTTCCTTTTATCTGACACTCGTCCTGTGTCATGATAACCCTGAGAGCAGCCGTACCCTGCTGAGTGGTCGTCCTCCACTTCTTGATGGTCGTCCTCCATCATGCTCATCCGATGGCCGTCCCCATCGTTGATTTTAGCAGCCGTCCCCTGCTAGGTGGTCGTCCTCCACCTTTTGATGATCGTCCTTCATCACTTTATCCAATGGCCGTCCCCATTGTTGATTTTGGTTATCTAACACTCGTCCTGTGTTATGATAAACCTTGAGAGCAGCCGTCCCCTGCTGAGTGGTCGTCCTCCACTTCTTGATGGTCGTCCTCCATCATGCTCGTCCGATGGCCGTCCCCATCGTTGACCTTTTCTATCCGATGGCCGTCCCCATCGTTGATATTTTCGGTAGCCGTACCCTGCCAGGTGGTCGTCCTCCACCTTTGATGGCCGTCCCCATCATATTTCTTTTATTCCCCACAGAGCAGCCGTCCCCTGCTAGGTGATCGTCCTTCACCTTTGATGGCCGTACCCCATCATCTGTTTATTTCATTTATTCTTTAACCCGATGGCCGTCCCCGTCGTGGTCCCTTTTCCTTTTTTTAGCCCGATGGCCGTCCCCATCGTTGGTTACTTTGCTTTATGAACTTGATGGCCGTCCCCGTCATGTTTCATTTAATTCCCAGAGAACTTTGCAGCTTTATCTTGATGGCCGTCCCCATCATGATTTTACTTTTCCCAGCTAGTCGGTCGTCCCCGTCTTGGCTTTACCTTTTATCCCCAGCATGTCGGCCGTCCCCGTCATTGCTTTATTTTCCTGCACCTTCCCCAGCATGTCGGCCGTCCCCGTCATTGCTATTTACCCAGCAGTCGTCCTCTGCTCGACGGTCGTCCTCCGTCGCCTACACTTTACAATATATTTTATTTTGCCTTTACAATCTATATCCCTTTTCTTCTTCATTCTGTGAGTGCAAATTTTGGACTGTCTTTGGTATTCAACCACAAGTTATCTTGTTTGGCCTGTTAAGCCGTTGCTTACAACCTGCACAGCTAACTCATGTTTGAATAGGGGCAGCTGTAAACACCCCAAATTTGCCCTCACCCATTCACCATGGCTTGTGATCATTCTCATATGCATAAACACAATCATATCATCTCATATCTCATTTTTGATTCACTGCATAGCTTTCAAGTCATCTGCACCTAGGGTTTGTGATCTGAGCAATCCCAAAGCATCTTGAGCCATTCCAAAGGCCACTAATCAACTCAAAGGGGTCCATGTGTGTTCTTATATCATATTCCATCTCCTCAAAGTCAAAGATGCAGAGGAATCACAAGAGCTAGGGTTTGAGTGGATGCAGAGCCAAGATGAACTGCACAGTTGACTGAAAATTAGGGTTTTGGTTTCAGAGGCCATGACTCCAATTTTTTTTGGTCATTCTTGTTTCCATTGGTCTCTATATGGTATAGGGAGCATGCATATCAATTTTCATGAAGAAATTCCATGGGGAAGTCATCTGATCAAGAGTTGACTTTTCAGACAAGTCAGTGCAAAATCAGGGCATCTGAGGCCCCCAATGACCCAACCAATGGGTGATCTTCATCATTTTGAGTGTATATGATCTTTATTTGATCATGGAAGAAGGTTGAAGTTCATAGAAATCAAGAATTTAGGGTTTTTGCAAATGTTGACTTTTTGGGCATAGTTGACTTTTTCAAGAATGCATCATTTTAGGTCATTTTTCAAGCCTTGATTCATGATTCAAAAAGGCTTCAAATGGAAAAACTTTGGTCATGAAAGTTGTAGATCTCATCTTTCCCTTTTCAAAAAGTACAAGAACATGATCAAACTCTTCTTGGATCAAAAGTTATGGCAATGCAAAGTTGGCAAAAATCATTGATTTTCAAGGCATGCCTCATTTGGAAATTTTGCAAAGTCATGGACCAATGCATATTGTGACCTCTAATTCATTTCAAACCATTACATAAGCATTCTCTAAGCCCTAAAAATCAGAATTGGATCAAGTTTGCCCATGGTTTGGTTTGTGTAACAAGACTTTATCACATGTGAACCAAAGTTGCCACAAGTTGCAAAACACTCATTTCACTTCACCAACTTGTTGCATTGGTCCTTGAATCAAGCCAGCCTCACACACTCACCATGCTGCGCCAGTCCTAGCTCTTGTACTTGCCTAGAGTCAAGCCATGCCTCACTTACACAAAAGGTGGACTTTATGCAAAAGTAGACATCCCAATCACGGCAGGCCATGTCACATCCCCCATCCACTTGCATTTGTTTATTGTATCAATTTGCAAACCATAACACTAAGAAGCAAGGCTGAAGCTAACAGATTCACCACATTCACAAAAACACTCCCATTTGCAAGTTCCTTCGAATCTGCTTGCACAGCCACCAAACACTCAAACTATCTTCATCAATCATCTCACCACACTTCATAGATCGCCCAGCACCAAGAACCAAAGCCTGAAACAGCAAGAACACTCCATAACCATTTCACACCTCAAGCTGCATTTCTCTTCGAAACTCCCACCACAGCTTGCAAACACACCAACAAACACCACAGACCTTCTCCATTCATCATCAGGACCTCAAACCTTCATTCACCATGACCTGAAAGTGCCAGAATCTCCATTGCCATTTTTGACTGAACTGAAGCAGGAGCTTTCGAAACTCACCATCAAGCCAACTTAAACTCCATTTGAGCATTCAAACATCTTCTGGGGACCAAGTGGAGCAGCTTGTACAAAGAGAGGTGGCCAGAAAGTTCCTAAACTGAAAGCTTCGAATCTCAGGTAGCCTGAAATTTATTTTTCCAGAAGTTGTTTTTCTTGTTACAAACTTGTTCTTTGTGTTGTGCTGATCATTCTGGTACCATTGGTTTTGAAAATGGTTGTGATTTGAGCATTTAATTTGTTTCTGAAGCTTGCGTGACCTAGAATTTCTTCTCTTCGATTCAGCTTGTTTAGGAAATATAAATTTGTTTTGAGAGAGGGGTTTGATTCGTGAGAGGCTGGAGATCATTTCCCAATTCATAGATTTTGTTTTTGTTACGTTTTGAGAGGTTTTGAGGTTTCTCAGGTGAGAGCTGGCCGGAGAAGACGACCGGAAGTCTTCTCCGGCAGCCTGAAAGTCATTAATTATTAATTAGGGTTAGGGCACTGAGTTTGAATCTGGGCCTTTAGATCCTGTTTCCCGCGCGTGAATGAAAGGCCTGGATCATTTCATTAAGTCTTAATTTTGGATTATTATTTAATTAATCAGGTTTAAGTTAGTTTGAATTATGACCCTTAGATGACGCGCCAAGTCAATGCTATCCTGCCCAGAATCAATCTCAACCCTTCATTGTGCATACTTCAGTCTTATTTAATTTTTAATTCATTTTCTTTCATTTAAATTGCATAATTAATTTAAAATAGCAAAAAATTCTTAAAAATTATGAAACTTTTTCCTTAAAGTTTTATTAATTTTTAAGACCCAAAAATATTTTTATTTTATTTTTTATCATTAAAAAAGTATTTTTAAATATTTAAAAGATTATTCTTAATTGATTAATGAGAATTAATTAATTAAAAATACTTTTAGGTATTTAAAAATTACAAAAAAAATCATGAAATGTTCTAAGACATTTAGAAACATTGTCCAACCTTCAAACCAAATTTCTTTTTTGATCTTGATGCATTTTAAGAATTTTTCATTGAATTAAATCTCATTTTGTGCATTATTTTGATCATGAGTTCAAAAATTCATTTCTGCCTATTGGTGAAGGTTGAGACATTGATTATTTTTGCTTTGTCTTGTGTTTTGCATGTAGTCCCTAGGATAAAAAGGCCATGATTTGATCTTGAATTTTCTAATTGATTGGCATTTCTTTTGTTAAGAACCCTAAAAAACCCTAGTAACTTAGGAAATTCATATCTTGAGTTTGGTTGAGAGTTGAGAGCTCCCCTTTGGGCAGTGGTTTATCATAGACCTAGGGTTTCTTTGGGTGCCTTTTTCCATTTTTTATGTTAGGGTTTACTTCTGTTTTTGGTTTGTGTTTGATGTTTGATTCATGAACCCTAATTTGGGCTTTCTTTTGCATCCTTCTTGCATTTCCTTGCATAACTTGACTTGTCATTGCATTTTGTGCATTCTTATGATTCATTTGACATCTTAAGACATATAGGAAGCATGTTTGATCATTGCATCCCATGTTTGCCATGTCATTTGTCTTGCATGCTTCATAACTTTTCATGTTCATTCATGCTCCTTAACTTGCATCATTTGCATTCATAATCTTGTATGAACATTCCCATGTCTTGCCTCTTGTTTGCAGCACCTCATAACATCATGTTCATCATCAACATGCTTCTGGTTTTGCTTAGCATCATACCATTTCATCTCATCTTGCATTGCATTGCATTTATTTCTAACATTTCAGGTGTTAAGTAAACTTGGGAAGTGAATTTGCCTTCACTTCTCATAACCTTTTCTTTTCATCTCTCTTGCATACATTGCTGCATTTCTATTTGTGTTTGAGTTTGAGCTTGCTCATTCTTGCTTCTCCCACTCTCTTTCTTCAAGTGACTTGACTTCTTGAATGAAGCAAGTCACTTTGCTTCTCTTGATCTTGTTCATCTGCTTCCTGGTGGCTCCTTTGAAGATTGTTCTTGGAAACCTCACAAACCTTAGGATCAACCAAGCATGATAATGAATTAGGGTTTTGATTAGTCCCCCTTCATAGTTTTTTTTACCTTTGTGTCTCTCCTTGAGTCTTCTCTCCTCATCTCATAATCAGGGACTAAGCCCTAAAGGCTTTAAGACTTAGTGATTAAGCTTATGCCTGCATCCTTCTCTTAGGATGGAGTGTATAACTTTAATCCTAAGCATTAAACCCTTAAGGTGGTTAAATCTCTTAATCAATTCACTTAATAAGTATCAAGACATCACACTTGTAACTTGGGCCTTGCATTAGGGTTCTAATTCTTCCTTAACTGGTTAAGAAGGACTAACCCTAGAGTTAATGGACAAGTCCTCCTCAAGTTGTCTTACAAATCATAAAATTCACTTCATCATCATACCATTAAATAAAATCCACTTAATCAAAGGCTTGTTTTGTCATGGGTTTAATCCCTAATCATGGATTAAGTTGAGGAGCTTTCCTCAGCTTAAACACTCTCATCTATTATCCTTCTTTTAGGATAGTGTAATGAGTCTGTTTAATCCTTGATTATGGCTTAACCTCATTACTCAACACTAAACAAAAAAACACCAAAAACATCTAAATAATCACAAGTAGGTTAATGATCTTAATCCTACACCATAGGTGATTAAGTGTGAGAATCTGACTTCACACTTAAGGTATTCTCATTACCCCTGATCAGAGGGAAGATGTGATGAGTTTACTAACCCATTGGTTTAGGCTATAGCTCATTGTCTTATGACAAACTCTCAAAAGCAATAAAAGACTGAAAACACAAAAAAAAAAAACAATAATCGTCTCCTCCGGGATTCTTTTCTCATCTCATTCACTCACAACCGAGAACTTGCTTCTTCCGTCTAATGCAAGACAGTTTGCACCTGAGCCAGACAGGTCATACACTTGAGCATAGACAAGTAAGCAGTTCACAAGTCAATTCACCTTTCAGTCTCTTTGGGTCGAACTACGGTGTTCTGACTTCCTCATTGCACGAGAGGATACGTAGGCATAACTTAACAGTTATCGAACAAAAGTCTCTGTATATTCCCCCTCTTTCAGTTTTATCATTTAAGCCTCACGATCTTGAGCAATTCATTCTTGTTCCTTACACTGACACTGTATATATTACACTTCACTTCTCTCACACTGACACCTGTACATCCTTTTCCAGTTCGTTTATACACAAATTGCACTGACACTACCCCTTTAAAACACAAATCTTTTAAGCGTGGATCCCGTCGAGTACGACGGATAATCTGGGTGCTAATACCTTCCCAGGTTGTAACCAACCCCCTTTCTCAGTCTCTCTGGTTCGCAAACCGTCTTATCCATGTCTTTCTAGGTCTATGCAGCATTGCCTTTCCTCCGGGATAAAAATGCCTAGCTGGCGACTCTATTCATTCTCCAGTGAGTTCACGGCTGTGTGTTCTCACTGTCTCCTTCGCCGACCGTTCGCGTCTGTACCTTCATCTGATCCGGTGTCATTTGTCGGGAGCGACACTTGGATCACTGTCCTCTGAGGTGGCTCTCCTCTGGCAATCAAAACTTGAAGCATTTCAGTCAGCTTCGTCACACTCGTCTTCAACTCCTCAATTTCCATTCGGACCTCAGCATTATGAACCTCTTGTTCTGACATCCTGCGTCTGCGGTAAGCTCGGGTTCTGTATTGGCTATGAAGCTTCAGTTTGACGATTTACAGACAACTGGAATACAGAGACAACTTGAATGAATTGACGAACAACCCGGGTGTGTACAAAAAATTGCAAATGATGCAAATGGTATGCGACACCATGCAATGCAGATATGCTTAGGGTCACAGGTACAAACAGACTTGGAAACTGGAAATAAACTTGAAACTTCCTAATTGGTAGACTGCAAGAGATTGGTTGTATATTTTGTACCCATAAATACCCCCTCACAGGATAATTTCTACGGTGGTGGTATTAGGAAACCCAAGGTCACAGACGCTTATCGTACCAACGTTCCGCTGCAGGCTAGCTGCATTGTAACGATAATAACGATAAGGTCTACTTTGAGTGGAGTTCTCATGCTAGGCTGGTAAAGGGGCGAGCCCTCGGAGCCTAACATTACACAACTACCAAAATTGAAACAGGTCCTAGGGGGTCCCAGAATCACAGCCCTTTCGTGAATCAGGTCACGCGACAGGCTAGCTGCGTTGCGACAAGATCTACGAAAAGTCTAACTATCTGGGGGAGCTTTCATGCTAGGCGTGCAAGGAGCGAGTCCTTGGAGACTAACACTAATAACATCCAACTCTAAACTTAGGTGTTCCCTCTTCTTTTTCCACCACTCAAATTTTACTTGCAAAGTGACCCCAATATCCCACAGACAAGTAATATAATGAGCAATAAAGGGAAAACGGTAAAAGAATAAACAAACATAAATAACACACATAGAGAAGACAAGAAAAGATAAGATCCAACAAATAATCACACAAAGCTAGGTTAGGCTCGACTCTCTCTAGCATGGAGCTATGTCCCCAGCAGAGTCGCCAACTGTCGTACCTCGAAAAATACGATCCTTGAACGAACAACAGAGTCGCCACCTAATTCTATTTATTCTACGAGAGAAAAGGGAGATATAGATACAACCTAATAAAGGATAAGAAATGGTTTACGAAACCAAATTCTAAGTTCGGGAGTCGGTTACGCAAGGGGAAGGTATTAGCACCCCTCACGTCCGTTGTACTCAACGTGAACCTCTTAGCTTAACTATGCGATTAAATGTTTGATCTTAAGTTTTTGTCTTCTAAATGATTGTTAATATGTTTGTTTAAAGTTTTAAATTATTATTAATATTATGGAGAACATATTAAATTTTTTATTATTGTGACGGAGAGACAATTAATTTTTTATTATTGTGCTCGCGAAGGATTAAAATCCCCGTGCCTACGTATTCTCTTGTGCAATGGGAAAGTCAGAGCTTCGTAGTTCGTGCTACTACGGTTTGTGATTTATTGAACAGTTGTTTAAAACGCATTCTACTGCTAAGCGTTGGCTTATACTCGCGGTGGAGGCTGAAGCGCTAGCTTGTTTACGAGATAGAATGATTTAAATAATGTTTGTTTTAGAGAAAAGTGTTTGACTTTTGTTAAGGTGTTTTGAACAAAAGGGCGAATGAATCACGTCGCGTGGGGCTAGCCCAGAAGCGATCCATTCCAGAACGTGCGGAGTGCTAGACTCCGGAGTTCCGTCTTTCGCTGATTAATTATGAAAATGATTTAAATTGATTGGTAAGTTTTAGGTTGTTTTAAGATATGAAAGAGCGAATGAATCATGTCGCGTGGGGCTATCCCAGGAGCGATTCATTCTAGAACGTGCGGAATGCTAGACTCCGGAGCTCCGTTCTTTCGTATTTGAGATTATAAAATGATTGAGATATTTTGGTATACGAACGGTGATTGAACCACGTCACGTGGCGCTAGCCCAGGAACGATCCAATCCAGAACGTGTGGAGTGCTAGACTCCGGAGCTCTGTTTACGTAAGTTAATTTGTGCGATTAGATATTTTGAAATACGGAAGGCGAATGGACCATATTGCGTGGGGCTAGCCCAGTAGCGGTCCACTCCAGAACGTGCGGAGTGCTAGACTCCGGAGTTCTATTCCTTGTTAAGTTAATTAGGATACGCGATAAGTCGTGCAGATGGAGATCACTTGGTAATCGACTTACGTGCGTGCAAAGTGTAGGCGAGAATTGTTTAAGAAGTGGATTCGAATCCTAATTCCTAAAGGTGTTCTTAGCAAAGCGAAACTGTAAAAATAAAGACGGAAAATCGCGTTCCAAAACAAACGGGAGGGGAACACATGGTGATTTAGTAAATGTCCCCTTTCCTTTGGATAATAAAGTCTAAGCGTCATAAAACTAAATCTCCAAGCACACCCTAAATATAAATGAAAGATTGAAAGAAATACCTTTTTTGAATTAATCCCTTTTTTTTTTTTTTGAAATGTTAGAAACAAAAACTAAAATAACAAAAAAACTTTTTTGGAACTTTAATAATAAAATGAAACAAATTTTTTTTTTTGGAACTTTAATAATAAGATGAAATACTTGAATAAAATGATTGGACATTTTTTTTTATAAGATTTTTTTTAATGTGTTTTAATAAACTTAAATCTAAAGAGAAATCTAAACTTATACTAATAAATAAAAGAATAAATAAATAATGAGACATGGGGTTAACAATGAAATATAGGGTGTGCTGAAGTAAACTCCGATGGTTCAAACAGAAGTTCACATGAACCTGTTGAAACCCAGTAACAACAAAAAATACAATGAAGGAGGTGTTGTCTGAATAATGATGGTGCAAACAAAAAACAAATTGGGCTAAGCCCAGAAATATGGCATAATGAATAAATAAGTAAAAGCTCAGCAATATATGTTGTTATGACTTCAAACAAAATACAAACAACGATTTCAGAAACGAATAAGAAAGAAAAAAGAAAAAAAAACCTACCCTTGCAAACAGTGACGGCGCAAGCTCCAGGTGGTGATTCTCGCTGAAGTTTCTCTCAATCGCTTCTGGGAAAAGTGACGGTGGAAGATTGCTTGTGCCCTCATGAATCCTGGTTTGAAATCGCCGGCAACTATCTCTCTCCGACCTATCTCAGCTGATTATCTCTCTCGCTCATCTTCATCCCCATCGATTCGCGGCCAATCAGTGTTGGATAACGAGTTCGGATTGAGATTTCTAGTCGGGTCTGGGGTTTTGAGCGGCGGCGAGGGGAGTTTTGGCGGTTGGATTAACGGTGGAGGTTTATGAGGGTTGAGCGATGGATCTATTTGTCAGATGGTTTAGATGTGCGATTCGGTTCGCGAAGGTTACATGTTTTGGTGCGATGCAGGTCGATGGTGGGGATGATTTTGGTTTCAACTCTGCAGAGCCGGATTTGTTTATTTTTGTGTCTCACAAAAACATTTGTTTCTCCTTCGCGTTTGGTCTGTGGGCGGAAATGAAAACGATCATTGCCATGGAGAATCGTTCCAAGCTGGAAGAAGGTCCGTTCTCTTCTTCTCGTTAGTCTTTTGTTGTTGTTGATATTTTTCTTGGGTTTTTGCTTGCTGCTTTTTTTTTTTGGTTTTTTTGTGTGTATCCTATTGTGGTTTAGTATGTTGCCCTATATGTTGTGTTTTTCAGTCCTTTTATCACCAATTCCAACTTCTTTGCTAAGTTTTAAAAAAAATGATAAGTTGCTTTCAATGCAGGTTCATTCGTTTTCTTGTGTTGTTGCAGATGTGTAGATGATAGAAGTGCTTTTGGCTTTGCTGGAATTTGGCCATTTTGGTGAAAGTTTTTGGATGGAGTGTTTTAGAGTTGTGTATTGTCCCAGGATTTGGTCAAAGGGATGCAGAGGGATGCAGGTGTGAGTTGATTGGTTGTAACAGATCAAGGACAAAATTTTGCTTTAGTTAAAAATAATAATAGTAAAAAAATCTAATTAACATAAAACAAAAGAAACCATAAACTTAAATCTTGAAATTAACTAATAAACTATATATTCTAATAAAAAATTAAACTAAACTTAAAAATTTAAAAGAATAAAATAAAGTAAAACTAGTTTCTAAATCAAAATAAATCAAAATTAGATATACATTAAAACTAAAAGAAACTTAATTAAACTAAATAATAAAAATAAAAGTAAAATTATGGACATGGACATGGACTAAGTCTAATGATGACAGGAAGTTGTTTCTCTCCTTTTTTGAAATAAAATAATAATAATAATAAAAGAAACGAAAACAGTAATAATAATATTAATAATAACAATAATAAATTCTAAAAATTTAAAGTCGGAATAAGGAGAAACAAAACTTCAAATTTTAGTTGATCAAAATTTCTAAAAATTAAGATTGAATCAAACTCAAAAAAAAAAATAGGGATTAAAATATAGACAAAATATTTCAAGTTCCAAAATCGAATAGAATAAGAATTTAAGAATAAAATACGACTAAATGAAAAAAAAAATATGATCAATGAAATGTTTAATGAAAAATGCGGGAATGACTGACTAATGATATTGCGATAAAATGTGTTAGATGAATGAAACTATTTAGAGAGAGAGAAAAAAAAGGTCGGTCAAAATTTAGGGTGTGACACCTTCCAATGAGCATGTTCTTCATATAAAATTTTTGTCTGATTCTTTTATCATGATGCTCTGACAATGGATGATCATTTTTTTCGTCTTGCCACATGATTTGTCTTCATCAAAACATATTCTCCCCCTTTTTGATGATGACAAAGCATTCTCTTTTGTTGCGAAGTTCTTTCCGATAAAATTCTCCCCCTGAGATATAGAACTCCCCCTCAAAGTGTGAAATGTTGAACAATTCTGATTATTGTATTGAGGTTTGGAGTAGTCTTGAATTTATACCTTAAAGATCAAGGAAAAGAGAACAAAAACAAAATAGTAACATCCTTCTCCCCCTTTTGACATTATCAAAAAGAAGAGAAAGATGGGTAAGGTAATAACATATGCACAAGAGACAATGTTCCATAATAACTTATCATATAAGATTCAAATTACAATAACTTAGAAAACATAAATGCATAATTTCCAAATAGTACAATAATTAAAAACTGAAGCAAATGCAGAGTTAGAAAAGTACATAATTATGCAAAAGTACATATACGTAACATTTGAAATATTAAAAGCATGTTATATAAGAATATTTTGAGTAGAGAAAAGATAACATGTACCATGGTTGATGATCTCTCATAATTAAACATCGTTTTCATCCAAAATTTCGAGTTCTCTCCAAATTTTGAAGAAAGGTTCCTTTGCCAAAGGCTTTGTGAAAATATCTACAAGCTGATTGTGAGTATCCATGAAGTCTACCTCGACATCTCCTTGAAGTACATGATCTTGTAGAAAATGATGTTGTATGTTAATATGCTTGGTCCTTGAATGCATGACCGGATTCTTTGTAATGTTGATCGCACTAATGTTATCACAACATAGAGGAATGCATCCTAGATGTAGTTTGTAGTCACGAAGTTGTTATCTGAGTCAAACGATGAGCATATTCGGATGGACATAAAGAACCTCTCCATCGATATTGTATCATCCCTAGCTCATTCCGAGGAATCATCGTCAGAGAGGAGTTCCTCGTCTTCTGGTGATTTAGAGGAAACTACTTCGGCAAGAGCCAACCCTGCTCATTCCGAGGAAGGTGATGAAGATGAAAATGAAATTCCTATTGAGGAGTGGGCTGCCGAGGAGCCAGTGAGCATTCAGTTTGTCTATTCCAAGGATCTGAAAGGACCAGATCCCATGGTCGGGGATCCCAAAGACTGGGTTGTGAGGTATCCGGGCGTGGGTGACCGTATTTGCTGGTCGTACGAGCCCAACAGATTCCCATTATACGGTATATTGTTTAAAGAGCTTAAGTTCAGACTTTTGTTCTCAGATTTTCAGCAATCTGTGTTCGTACACTTGAAGCTTTCCCCTTCCCAACTACATCCGAACTCGTTCGCCTTCATTCGGGCCTTTGAGATGACGTGTGGGTACTTGAAGATAGGGGCGACGCTTCCTTTATTCTTTCATATCTTCCACCTCCAACGACAAGTTGTACAGGGGAGGTTTGGTTGGGTCTCCCTTAAGTAGAAGAAGAAAATCTTTAAGGTGTTCTCTAAATCGATCAGAGATTTCAAAGACCGTTATTATTTGGTCGAGCCAATCTCTGAACATGCTCTAAATTCCTGCAAATTATGGGAAATGGATATGGATGACGAAGGAAACGTCTTGCTGGACGAGGAGGGGAAAGAGGTCCCTCATTTGATGTTAAGGTTTCACTTTTCCTGGTCGCGTGACCATTTTTTGCGCGGGACATACGAGTTCCTGACAATTTCTTCCAAGCTGAGTGAGGGCGATCAGACTAGCTACGAAGACCTTATGAATTATGTTTCACGGATTACCATGATCGGGCATGTTGATGAACATGGTCATGCGATCCTGGACAAGGACGGGGGCGCCAAGGTGACCCCTAGATTCATAGAGGTGTCTAAACTCCTCGCTTGCGAAAGAGACGAGGATGTTACTGATTACCTTGGTAGTTTTAATATTTATCTGCTTGTATTTACGTTATGCTCGTTTATCCTTCATGCTCTGACCATTTTAACTTTTTCCTGTCTATTTCAGATTCAATGGTGGATGTACAAGACAAACTGATGAACCTGAGGAGCTGAAGTCCCTGAAGACCCGAGCCGAATTGATTTTGAAAATCATAGAGGGGGAGGAAGACCTCGAGGAAATGGCGGGTGCAAAGTTCAAAAATGCGGTGAACCAGCTGAAGATTGTTAACCTCGGGTTGACATTTAACGTAGGGCATCAATTTTCTATATAAGGCCAAGAACGGGGTTATCCTCATCCCGGATTTCCTCAAACAACCAGAGCAAGACGACATAGCCATGGAGGAGGACCAAGGGACCCCCACTGATACCTAGCCAGAAGCTAATGCCAACCCGTGAAGACTTAGTCCGTTTTGGTATTTTGTTAGTCGACATGTGTGTCGTGGACTTTTAATTTGTGATGGGGGGTTTGTCCCCCCTTTTATGAGAACAAGTCGGTCCTTGTGGCCGCATATTTTAATGTGATATGTTTCACGACCTTGGTGGTCATTTCTGTACTTCTTGTTATGCATGCATGTATGTCCAGCGGAGGACATACTTTGTATAATATTTTTGCTAAGTGTTTTACGATGCTCGATCGCTCGATGTTTTCTCAATAGATGTGTGAGATGTTATTTTTGGGTTACATTTATATGTTTGGGAAACTGTGCTTGATTTGTATGTTTGTAGATTTGGGGCACTGGGCAGGATGCCAAAAGGTATTCGGCTAGGAAACGATGCTCAAATCAGGGTAATGATTTGTGCTTCGCGGCGTGAATATCCCATCACGAGATGGGTGTTCTGTCTTGTCATGGTACGAAGACAATGATGAAATCGATTGAGGATCCAATCGTGTGATGGTGATCTTCCTCGTTCATGAGGGGGATCCCATCGAAAGATAAGTTTGGTATGCAATACTTGTACCTAGGTATGCATGTTCAGTCGATGCTGATGCTTCGTCGTTTAAATTTGAGCATGCTGATAGAGCCTTAACTGTAGTATTATTTAAGTTTCTCAGCGTTCCAAGGACGAGCAAGTTCTTCCCCATTTAGATTTTCAAATTAGCAGGCCCCGTTCTCCGTTTTTGCTCGGATACGGTATGGACCCTCCCAGTTTGTGGCTAGTTATCCTTCTCTGAAGTCTTTGTGGTTTCTCCTGAGGACGAGGTTGCCGACCTCAAACGCCCGTTTTATGACTTTAGAGTCATGTCTGATGGCGATTTTTTTGCTTAAGTGATGCCTCACGTAGGGTTGATCCTGATCGAACTTCCTCGACCAAATCGAGCTCCTCGTGCAATGTTTCCGAATTGGTATACTCATCCATCAGAGCTTTTGTCCATCTGAATGGTATATGCATTTCTATGGGAACAACGACATATGTTCCGTATGCTAGTTGAAAAGGGGTTTTCCTAGTTGTAGAATAGGGCGTAGTTCGGTATGCCTATAAAACACTGTGTAACTCCTCGACCCATTGTTTCTTGATCTCATCCAGTCTTCATTTGAATCCCCGGAGGATGACCCTGTTTGCCGTTTCGGCCTGCCTGTTGGTTTGTGGATCCTCGACTGAAGCGAAGTGTTGTTTAGTCCCGACGTTCGCGACGAATTCCTGGAAGTTTTTATCTGTGAATTGGGTGCCATTGTCGGTAACGATGGCCTAAGGTACCCCGAAACGAGCAAGGATGTTACGCTTGAAGAAACAGACAATGTTGAGAGTTGTGATTTTGGCTAGAGGCTCAACTTCTATCCATTTCATGTAGTCTACTCTGACAATCAAATACTTATTGTGGTTTGAACCGACGACAAAAGGACCGAGGATATCTAGGCCCCACCATGCGAATGGCCACGGGGAGGACAATGTCTTAAGCTCGCTTGGAGGTGCCAAGTGCATGTCCCCGTTTCGTTGGTATTTATCGCATTTCTTCACGTGTTCTTTGGCGTCATTCTCTATTGTTGGCCAACAATATCCTGCCCGGAGAGCTTTCCTTGTTAGGGATCTTACGCCCAAATGTTGGGTGTTGATACCCTCGTGGATTTTGCATAGGATATGTGGGATTAATTCATCCTCGACGCACTTGAGGAGGAGAATCTAAAATCCTCGCCGATAGAGTTTTCCTTCGACTAATACGTATGAGCAGGCTTGTCACTTGACTATACTATCCTCCTTTGGGTCGTCGGGAAACTCGTCACGGTTAAGTATTTGTAGACTGGGGTCATCCAACAGTTAGCGTCGCCGATGACGTTTACGTCTATTGTCGAGGAGATCTTCTTTATAGAAGGAGATGGGAGCAGATCCTCCACAGGGAGGGTCAATGGTTGAGCTTTGGTTCGAACTGGTGTTAATCAGTTGATCAAAGCGTCGCTTTACTGATCCTACCGTGGCTTTGTTGGGCCCACCCCCTGAGATGAGCATTGCGGACGAGAAAGACTCCCACAGGCTATAGGCGGTGAAGTACGCAGGGCCAATGTATGGTTCAAGGATGTAGAAGTCTTTCGGTCGTGTGATGTTAAGAGTGACCTGAAGGTTTGCTTATGCGGCTGGTGGGGCAGTTTCTTCTGCCTTTCGGGCTTTTTGTACTTCTTGTCGAGGAGCCTCCTTATTCTTAGTGAATTTTTTTAGATGACCATCCCGAATGAGGATTTCAATGGCGTCTTTCAAGTGGATGCAATCCTCGGTGTTATGCCTTGTGAAACTGACAATATTTTGTCTTGTCCGTGTTGGGATTGTTTGGCAACTGTTTAGGAATCTAACACCAGCTTGGAGGAACTCGGAGTTAGCACACTCGGAGAGGATCTTCTCCCTGGTCGTTGTAAGGGGCGTGTAATCGTGAAACCTCCCGATTGGGCCCTTGTGCTCCCACGGTTCACGGGAGCGATCTTCCTTTCATTTTTCTTTTCCCCAAAGAGATGTCGAGGAGTCATCATGCTTAGAAGGTTTATCGTCTTCATTACGCCTAGTATCGCGGACAGTGTTGGCTGCCTTTTTTTCCTCGTATTGAATGTATGCTTGTTCCTTGAGGAGAAATGTGTTAAGCGTGGCTGGTGTCTCGATACCCATGGTCCTTCTGAAGTCACTCTGAGGACAGAGTCATCGCTCTAGAAGGTATTTCTTCATATCGTTTGTGGTTGAAACCTGGACGACCTCTTTGTTGAACCTTTCAATATATGCTCGCAGAGGTTCGTCTTTGACTTGGATAATTGCTTCCAGAGAAGCCTCAATCTTCGGATGACGTCGTGAAGCGATGAAGTGTCGGGAGAATGTTATTCCCAGTTACCTCCAAGACGTGATGGACTCGTGAGGAAGGCTCTTGTACCAGGCCATAGCTCTTTTCCTTAGCATCGTAGGGAAGAGGCGACACTTAATTGCTCCTTGGATGCCCCTGTAATCAAGTAGGACGTCGAAGTTCTCAATGTGTTCATCCGGGTCTGTTGTTCCATCATAGGTTCCCAAGGGTGGGGGTTTCTCAAGCCCCTTTGGGAGCCTAGTAAACATGATCTCTTCTGAGAGGGGGCCACGGGGCTCATCCTTGTCACTGGAAAACGGGGAGGCGGAGCGGGAGCGGTCGTTCTCATGTCTGCGAGGAGGGGGAGATCTTGAGCAATTTCTCGCGCCTTCTGGAGACGGGCGCGGTCCTGGTTGGAGAATCATTCGAGTTTTCTTTGTTTGCGGGGACTTATTTCATCGAGGAGACAAATGTGTCCTATTTTTTATAAACCCAACGACCTCAGGATGGTGATGGTCCTTCTTTTTCCCAGTGACCTGCTGCGGGATCAACGAGGCCTCCTCGTAGGTGAGGGTGATCTGGAGCATTTCGCTTCTTCCAGGACATCCAGTGTTTCACCCTAGTGCAAGAGGATGAGGTTAATGTTGTTGGTCATTTCAACCAAAGTCGATAGTGTTGGATTCGTCCCCTCAGGGATGAGAATCAGGGGGAGATCAGCGGGTGTGATATCAGGCTACATAGATGGCTCCGGTGACGGGGAGGCAGTACGCCCGTCCTGGAAACAATCAGGCTCCCCAAGGGGAGGGTTGGTTCCATCGCTTTCCCGTTGCTTGACGGGGATGTTGGAGAGGACTCGAGCATTGACGAAGTCATCCTTGTGAACCATCTAGAGAGATTGAACGATGATGTTTTTGTTTTCACGATCCGACGATGAGAAAACGGGGCAACATTATTCCCACGGACGACGCCACTGATCGTAACAATGATCAGAATCTTCAACGGTTGTTGATGCTGACGTGATCCTTGAAGTCTTTGCTCGGTCGTTGAGTCGAACGGTGGGTGTACCTGCAAGGTACTCCGTTGTCAAAGTAAGAATGGTCAAGAGAGTGAGCAGGTACTAGTAAAAGTGTTTAGAAAGTGAATATTTGATACCTGATCCTCTTAAGTGAGATGGTTTATATAGAGAACCCTCAGCGCGTGGCTAACAGTTCCTATTTTGGGTCTGGATCGCGAATCTCCCGAAAATAGGTAACTGCCAGAAACTAACGTGAGACGAGCAGCCCTGGTCGGCAAAAGGATGTTGCGAGCACATAAATACACGAGCAGGAAACGTGTTGGCCGAATCTTGGTGACTTTTACCAGTGTCGAGTAGATGTCAAGAATGAGCAGGAGAGAACCGACAACGGGTAAATGTGGTCGACGAGTTCAAACCATCTATGGAGCATGGATCTGGTGGATCCCTTTGACATTTGGGCTATTGGGTCGTCCCATGAGCGTGAGAGGATTAGGTCATGCCTAGTCATTGGGCCAATCCAGAACAGATATTATTGGCTTTCAAAATATATTTCTTAGTTATCGGGCAAGCGAGAGTAAAATCTTGGGAGTAGGAAACATGACTTTAGTTAATACCACGAAAGCATGAGACATAGTCTTTAAGTCGTTATATACTACAGAACTAAGTTATAATTGTAATTAGTAATCAAATCCTACAAAATCCTTTAGGAACGTGGAATCCATATTCCGACCTCTCTTTATTATCTTATTTTCTAAATTCATTTTTAGTTTTAGTCATAGTTTCCTCTTAATCAAATATTCATCAGCCTTAGCTTTACAAAGCAATGATAGATTACAGTAGGTTGACATTGGTCTCTGTGGGTTCGACAATATTTTATATTACTTCGATATTTTCGTGCACTTGCGGACGCATCACTAAGCTTAACTTGTGATGAAATTTCAAACTTTCTACCTATATGAAAAACCTGGATTCAAAAGCAATTCACCTGGTATTCACAAGTCACATTCTTCACTCATGCCTAGTAGTCTTTTACCTCTGTTTTTTTATCTACTCCTTACTCAGTAGTTTGATCAACACATCTTGCAACAACACACATGATTCACCTCAATTTCTACAATACAACATAACAACCTATAACAACCACCATGTACACAATATTCGTAAGGGAATCAGCTAGCACTTAGGGTTTGTTTGGTTGGGGGTAAATGGAGGGGAGGGGAGAGAATATTTAATAGTTTTTGTGTTTGGTTCAAATTTTAAGAGGGGGAGGGAAGGTAGATGGAGGAGACCAAAATCCCTCTTGGACCACTTTTTGCTCCCCTCCGATTTGGAGAGATTTGGAGGGGAGGTATTCCATTTTAATTATAATTATAATTACATTTTTATCCTTATTTATTTATTTAAATATAAATTAATTAATTAAAATGTTAAAAGTTATATTTTGAACAAATTATCTTCCTTTTATATTTTTTATATCTTCATCTTATACTATTATATGTGTTTAAATTATTTTATTTTATTTTTATATTTTAATGTTACTTTTTAATTATCATAATATTTTTTGTTTATAATAATTTTTGTTAAATTTTATTGTATTTGATAATTTTTTTTGAAATTATATATTATCATCGTTATATCTTTATAAAATTTGTCATGATGTTCTCTGATTGAATGTTTATATTTCGTCAATGAATTTATATTTGAATTATAAACAGTAAATATCATGATTCTTATAGTAAAATTATAAGGATAAAAAAAAAATATTTTTAAAATACCTCTCATCCCTCTGTGAACCAAACATATTTGTAAATAAAATGACTCCCCTTTCATATTTTGAACAAAACATATATGTTATTAAAATCCCTCCCCTCACTTCCCCTCCCCCCGATAAAATTCCCTCCCCTCTCCTTAATTGAACCAAACAGACCCTTAGAAAATTGGATAGATTACACTAAACATGTTACATTTATTTCATCACATATGCAAAACTCTGGCATAGATGATCATCGATGTAAATGTTTCAACTCTGAGAAATCTATATAAACAAGATATGCAGCAACAAATATAAGTTTCAAGGATAATACCTACTTAGAAGCATTAATCTATTGTAGAGTAAAGCAGGCAGCAGATATAGTCATCTAAATCAGTTGGACATTTTGATATGATTTCGACATAATATCTACTTTGTTGTTTACATAGAAAATTCAAGAACCATGGATGCTCATATTCTTCCTAGATAGTGGAGCAAAACTCACTCCCTAAAATACCATCGGCCTAATGCTTTCTTTCAAGAAAAATGCCGACCACGAGCTTGAAATTTTTTTCAAGATTACCACTGTTCTCTGGGGCGACCATCAGGGAATGATGGAGTAAGGACCTTTTCATTATTCTGTCTTGTGTCTTGAACGCGTGTAATTGTCTTTCGCTTTTCAAACTCCAATGTTTCAGCCTCCCCCTCATCAAAATCTGGTGGTGTATCATCATCTTCTTCATCAATCCAGTCATCATCAATATCATCATCGTCATCACTTTCATCGTTCCAGTCAGTAACATCACCACCTTCTGACCGTTCTTGTTCCTCATCACCACTTTCATCTTGACTGTTATCAATATCATTCTCTTCCGTGCCATCTCCAATTCTAGTGTAGGCAGCACCTCTACCTTTACGATATGGTCGAATATCAACCAGAGAGCGAAGTTTCTCCTTTATAACTAACAATCTGTTCTGGTCTACCAGTTGAGAATCTCGATAAGCTTCCCTAAGAAACACAGAATCCCTATCTCCTTTCAAAGAGATATAAAACATATCGGGATGTCTTATCAACATCCCTCTCAATTGCTGAGAGAATCTAAACTCTTCACGGAAATGGGTCAAGTGGTCAACAAGAGTTCGCTTCTCAAGTGTGAGACTCAAAATCTCATGAATAACTCCACAAGCATGTTTCTCTTTCTCCGGCGTTCCCGAACCAAGCTTTGAGAAATCCGAGTAAGGCGATATGTAAGGAATGTCTCTAAACTGCATTATCTTCCTCATCTCACCTTTGGAAAGATTAAGACCCTTAGGAAGCTTTACTCTATTGAATTTGGGAGCCCTATCTATAATCAAATTCTGCTCTTTCATTTCTCTAATTCGATTATCTTCCGCAGATAGCTCGGCCGCCGAAACCGCAAGCTCAGGATCCCAACATGTTAATTCAAGCGCATCACCTCTTTCCGTCTCAACAACTATGAAAAACTCCGGATACCTACGACAAACCGTGTCGCGGAATTCTCTCGGAAGTCCCAAATCAGCCGCCAAATGAGCAATTTTCTCTATCAAAATCCTCTTTTCCAAAGACATCATCAACAATTTCCTAAGCCTAGAAACTACAATATCTTCCATTCCATTCCTAACCCTCAACTCCTCAAGATAAAGCTTTTCAGCCTCAGAAGTCATTTTGAACTTAAGAGAAAAACACCCTTCTTCCATAATCTCAAAAACACCAGGAAACCTCCTCAAAACTGCAATCAATCTCCTCTTTCTATCTAACCCTAATTCCTTTTTAAACTTACCTAATTCCTGAAGAGACATAACCCTATTAGGCTGATTGACTAGATATTTCCTCACCTTGAGAACAAATTTAAGCTTCTTATCTTTCTGAATCACATTATCAAAAGGCATCTCTTTTCTTCTCTTCACAGCAGCTCTAATAGGCCCAATTGGAAACCTAGGTCTACCAACATGTGATGGAACAAACAACCCTAAATTTGTTCCCAAAAATTGAGATTTTTGAAGGGAATAATTGAGTTTAACGGAAAGATTAGGTTTTTTCAGAAATTGAAGTTTGTTTGAGACGATAAAAGATAAAGGGGTAGAAGAAGATGATAAAAAAGAGAGTTTGGGTGAAGTAAGGGATAATTGTTTAGGGTCCATGGTTTTTGTTGAGATAAAAGCAAACAATTAAGAATAGCGAAAAGGAAAATAGACTCACCAGATTGTTCTTTGTTTGTGATGCTGAATCTGAAAGGTGGTGATTGGGATAATGTTGGTTAAGAGAAAGGGTTCTGTTTATGATTGGGATAATGCAAAGAAGAAGACACTTCAACTTTAAGGTGCAGTTGCCATTTGCAAAACCCCAACCAAAACCCTCTCACACTAGATATTAGTATTATCTCTTTGTTTTTATTTGTATTTTCCTGTTTTTTTTTCTTCTTTTTTTTTTTTATGTTTTTATTTATTGTTATTATTACAAAAAATAATAATTTGCTTAAAAAAATTACAAGAAATAGTCTGTAGTTTAAAAGATTTTAACTTGTCACCCCTAATTGGTATCTCCCATAATTTTATTTGGTTGGTTGAAAATTGAATAAATTTTGTTTTAAATTTTCGATAGACAACGAAATTTTCGAAAATTAAAATTTTCGATAGTGTATTGTAAATTTCTGGTATATCGGAAATTTCAAAATTTCTGATATGTTTCAATAAATTTTGGAAATTTAAAATTTATCAATTGATACCAGAAATTCAATATAAGTGAAATTTACAGTAGTGTTATTTATTTGAAATTTTAAACATTCGAGATTTTGGCGACAATTTTGGTTGGTTGTGATTTCACCGACAGTTTTGTGTGGTCCAAAGTAAATGCAAAGTTGTATAAATAAGGGGGCACATGTTGTTTGATAAAAACATCTCAAAAAATGTCTCTTCATTGATTTTTGATTAAGGCAGAAGTGTACTTCAGCAGAGCTTCACCTCCTGTAAAGTTCCGACTTCTGGATGATACCACTGTTGGTGTAAGCCCTAGAGGCCAATACTTTTTGGTACTTGTATTGGATTATTCGTTTAATAATAAAAGGCATTTCTTTATTATGTTTGTCTTTCAGAATAATAAAGTCCCTAGAATAGTTAGTCTGTTTAATGAAATGTTAAGTGTGACTTAATCATGAGATCCCATTAAACATAAAGACATTATTCTTAAAATATTCGTAGTCAAGCTTTATTGCAAAGTGGGATAACATTAAAGCATTGAGACTATTATGAAGATAGACTGATGATCACATCTCATGGATCATGGATAAAGAGTTATCAAGTCTTGACATAGGTATAAATATTAGGAGTAATATTTATACCGGATTGACCCGCTATGAGAATACTACATAGTATGTTATGCAAAGTGTCATAAGTTATTCTCATGGTGATAATGGTGTATTACCACCCTTCGACCTGAAACCACTATGGACCCTAGATGTAGAGTCGGGTGCTTTATTGCTGATCAAACATTATCCGTAACTGGATGATCATAAAGACAGTTGATGGGCACTCCACGAAGCATGCTGAGGGACATGAGTGTCCTAGATGGAATTTGCCAATCCTGCATAACAGGAGAAATGTCTAAGGGCCCAATATTGAACTGGACAAGGATGACACAGTGTATGCCTTGTGTTCAATATAGACATAGGGGCAAAAGGGTAATTGTACAAACATATATTATCACGAAAAAGGTTTTGTCAGATCACATGACATTTTCGTGACTTGGGTAGCAGTGATGTGTTGCTAGATACCGCTCACTATTTATTATGTTAAATATATAATTTAATATAATTACCAACGTTACGAAATCCTACAGGGTCACACACATAAGGACAGTTTGATGAGAGATAGAGAAATCAAAGGAACACCGTAAGGTACAGTGCACTTAAGTGAAAATAGAAATTCGGATAATATAATAATAATTATTGTTATTTTATAATGGTTATAAAATAATAATAAAATAAATATATTTATTATAATAATAGTTATTATAATAATATATAATATTATTATGGATCATGTGAATTGGGCTTTTAGCCCGCAGCCCACAAGAGAGTCTATAAAAGGAACCCTTGTGATGAAGCTTTCACTTGATGCAATTTCGTTTTTGATTCTCTTTTCTCACTCAAATAATTCCGTTCGTAAGCAGCTAGCACTGTGACCGGAAGCTGTTCGTGTGGACTGAGTAGAGGTGTTGCACTTCATCAACGCTTGTGATCGCTGCATCAAATATCTGAATCGCCACAAAGAAGTAACGATTCTATCACTGACCATGCTCATTCGTAAGGATCACTAAAGGAAATTTTTGTTTTCCGCTGCGTTTAGATCGCAATTTTCCTTCAGTGGTATCAGAGCCACTTACGAAACCATGGATCTGATAGTTGTTAAATTTCCGTCTTTTCTGTATTTGATTCGATTAAAACACAAAATGAATTTAACAATAAACGATTAATTAAATTTGGCATCTGTTGTGTATGATTTGGATGATTGATGTTGATTATGCTTCAGAAACCGACATTAGTATGGTGAAGTTGTGCGATACATTGATCATCCATAGGTTACACAATTAGATCGATCACTTTTATATAAGATATAAGAAATTCTGATGCAAAGATGGTATATGGGATATACTGTTTTGATTTCATCCATTCAATCACATAAGGATTGTAATTCTTTTGAAAGATCATCATTTTCATTCGCTTCGGAATCCGACGTTAGTATGGTGAAGCAATGACATGTTGATCTATCATATTGAGTTATCAATCGAGTTGTGTTTGACGGCATGAAATTGTTGCATTAGGATTAATGGCAGTACAAGTGTTGTATTGCCGCAGACTTTTCCGGTTGGGGTTGTAAATGCACAAAAGTTGTGCAGGAAACGACGTGAAATACAATGAAGTGTTCATAAAATTTTTCGTCGGGGCGCTTCCCCTAACAACCCCGCAAGGAGGCGCTGCCCCCTTGACCCCCGTCCGCTGAACGGTCAACGGAACCACCGTCCGCTGACCGGGCAGCGGAACCCCCGGCTAAGTCTGCAAAGTGTGATCAATCAGCCGAAATTTAATTTAGTTTATTTAATTATCGGAATTTTAAACTAATAATAAAAGTGTGTTTATTATTATTTATTTGTGGTGATCAGTTATGGCCTTAGTTTATCCTTTATTATTGTTTTGGGATTTTTAAATACGTCTTGCGTGTCGTGCCTCTCTCTCAATCTCTTTATGTAACTTCTTTTCTCATCTCACTCCCTCGTATGTAAAACGAGTTTTCTTATATGTAATGTAATATTATGTTATGAAGAAAAAAGAAGTATTCAATATTAAAGGAGGATAACCTTGGAGATCATGCTTGGAGAAGCTTAGATCGTTATTAGGTTAGCTTAGGTTCTCTCATTGGCTTGAGAGAACAATTGCGTTAGGGGCCATAATTGTATCTTTTTTATATGTATGTTGATGCATGTAATTGTATGTTGATGCATGTGAGAGACGTTTTACATGTTAAGCCGGTGAGATCAAACTAATAACAAATTCCCTCAAAATTAAATATTAAGTTTATGCTTTCCAATTTTTAGCACTCATCAAGACTAGTATCGAGCATTGTAGGTTTCGCCTACGCGAGGTGCATGTTCTATATTAGTAAGGTGTGATGGGATAATTGTAATATCCAATTGCTAAAACAATGGGTCAAACTTAACTAAACAAATTATAATAAGATTATACATGTTTAGAAGCAAGAATTGGGAATGATTCATGTGATGGATCAGAATAAGGAGTTATTCACCCAATTGAAAATATTCGAGAGTTGTATGAGATACAATTGGAAGGAGTTCCTACCTAAATAACTTAGTTTTGTGTAATCAGCCTAACGCTGACTTAAAACAAAGTGAAACATGGATCTCGACCCACTAGAAAGTCTTCCAACGGGATTTTCCGAATCAAATGATGAGGGTCATTTGTTTTGAATAAAATAGTGGGAGCATATTTGATTAAAGGCCTAATTAAATATGTTGTTTTTAATGATACTTATATTTTCATATTTCTCTTGTAGATTACCATGACAACAAACACATCGAACAATATTTTGCGATCCATCCTAGATAAGGAAAAATTGTCTGGGACAAATTTCCTGGATTGGCACCGTAATCTGAGGATTGTCCTCAAGCACGATAAGAAGCTGTATGTCTTGGAGACACCAGTTCCTGAGGAGGAACCTCCTAGTTCTGCACCAAAGGCAGAAAGAGATGCTTATAAGAAGCATTTCGATGATGCCAATGAAACCGCTTGCCTCATGCTTGCTACCATGAACTCTGAGTTGCAAAAGCAACACGAGAACATGTCTGCGTTCGATATGATCGGACATCTGAAAATGCTTTATCAAGAGCAAGCAAGAAATGAGAGGTTTCAGGTTTCAAAGTCCCTTTTTAACAGCAAGTTAGCTGAGGGAGCCCCTGTAAGTCCCCATGTACTCAAGATGATTGGGTATGTGGAGAACCTTGACAGATTAGGGTTTCCCCTTGGAAAAGAACTTGCGATTGATCTGATCTTGCAATCGTTGCCAGAGAGCTTCAGTCAGTTTGTCCTGAATTTCAATATGAATGACTTGGACAAAAGTCTTCCAGAACTGCTAGGCATGTTGAGAACTGCTGAGCAGAATATGAAGACAAAAGGGAAATCCATTCTGATGGTTAGTAATGGAAAGAAACAGAACAAGAGGCCCATCAAACAGGGTGGTAGAGGGAAAGGCAAGGAAGTTGCCAAACCCAAACCCACTCCTCCTGTTTTGAAGCCTAGTGGAGGAATAGCAAAGGAGGGCACTTGCTTCCATTGCGGTAAGACCGGACATTGGAAGAGAAATTGCCCAAAGTACCTGGAAGATAAGAATAATGGAGTAGAGACTTCAAATTCAGGTATTTTTGTTATTGAAATTAATTTATCTACTTCTGCATCATGGGTATTAGATACTGGATGCGGTTCTCACATTTGTACTAATGTGCAGGGGCTAAAAAGGAGTAGAGATTTGGCAAAAGGTGAAGTTGACCTACGAGTTGGCAATGGAGCAAAGGTTGCTGCTTTAGCTGTAGGAACTTATGTTTTAACTTTACCTAGTGGTTTAATAATTCAGTTAGAGAACTGTTATTATGTACCTGCAATTAGCAGGAATATTATTTCCGTTTCTTGTTTGGACAAGTTTGGTTTTTCATTCATAATAAAGAACAATTGTTGCTCCATTTATTTGAATGATATATTCTATGCTACTGCAAAAATGAATAATGGACTATATGTCCTTGATCTTGAAATGCCAATTTATAACATTAATACTAAAAGGTTGAAACCTAATGAGTTGAATCCAACTTACCTTTGGCACTGTCGATTAGGCCACATAAATGAGAAACGCATTTCCAAACTCCATAAAGATGGACTCTTGGACTCTTTTGATTATGAATCATATGAGACATGCAGATCTTGTTTAATTGGAAAGATGACAAAGTCCCCATTCACAGGAAAAGGTGAAAGGGCTAATGAACTTTTGGCACTCATACATACTGATGTATGTGGACCACTGAACATACCAGCCAGAGGAGGTTTTCAGTACTTCATCACTTTTACTGATGACTTCAGTAGATACGGATATGTGTATTTAATGAAACACAAATCTGAGTCCTTTGAAAAGTTCAAGGAATTCAAGAATGAAGTACAAAACCAACTAGGTAAGAATATTAAAGTTCTTCGATCAGATCGAGGCGGTGAATATTTAAGCCTAGAATTTGATGACCATCTAAAAGAGTATGGGATTCTATCCCAACTTACTCCTCCTGGAACACCACAATGGAATGGTGTATCTGAGAGAAGAAATCGAACCTTGTTAGACATGGTCCGATCCATGATGAGTCACGCCAATCTTCCAAACTCCTTTTGGGGACATGCATTATTAACAGCAGCTTACACACTTAACCGTGTTCCATCCAAAAAGGTTGATAAGACACCATATGAGATATGGAGTGGTAAGAGACCACATATGTCTTACATGAAGATTTGGGGTTGCGAAGTTTACGTCAAACGACAAATTTCAACCAAGCTTGAGCCCAAATCTGACAAATGCTTATTTGTGGGGTATCCTAAAGAAACAAGAGGATATTACTTCTACAATCCTTCTGAGGGCAAAGTGTTTGTCGCTCGAACTGGAGTCTTTCTGGAAAGGGATTTTATTTCCAAAGGAAACAGTGGGAGGAAAATAGAGCTTGAAGAAATTCAAGAATCACAAAACATTGAAACACCTATGGAGGAACTAGAGCAGGAAACACAAGTAGTTGTGGAAGAGCAACCTGCTCAAGTAGAACAAGACCAGCGTAGGTCAAGCAGGATACGTCACCAACCTGAGAGATATGGATATCTCATAAGTGATCAGGGTGATGTATTACTCATGGATCAAGATGAGCCTGTGACCTACAAAGAGGCCATAACTGGTCCTGAGTCTGAGAAGTGGCTAGAAGCCATGAAATCTGAAATGGATTCCATGTACACAAACCAGGTTTGGACCTTGGTAGAACCTCCTATAGGAGTTAACCCTATAGGATGCAAGTGGGTCTTCAAGAAGAAGACTGACATGGATGGTAAGGTACATACCTATAAAGCAAGACTGGTTGCAAAAGGCTATAAACAAATTCATGGGGTTGACTATGATGAAACCTTTTCACCAGTTGCAATGCTTAAATCTGTTCGGATTTTACTTGCCATCGCTGCATATCATGATTATGAAATATGGCAGATGGATGTCAAAACTGCTTTCCTTTATGGGAATCTTCTTGAGGATGTGTACATGACACAACCTGAAGGATTTGACATACCACAAGATGCCCAAAAGATATGCAAGTTACAGCGATCAATCTATGGATTGAAGCAAGCTTCCAGAAGCTGGAATCTTCGTTTTGATGAAACCGTAAAACAATATGGATTCATCAAAAATGAAGATGAACCTTGTGTCTACAAGAAGGTTAGTGGGAGCATGATCGTGTTTCTGGTATTATATGTAGATGACATATTACTCATTGGAAACGATGTCCCTACCTTGCAACAAGTGAAGACTTGGTTAGGGAATTGTTTTTCTATGAAAGACCTAGGTGAAGCAGCCTATATATTAGGAATTAGGATCTATAGAGATAGATCACAAAAACTGCTTGGCCTAAGTCAGAGTACATACATAGATAAAGTGTTGAGACGCTTTAATATGCATGATTCCAAGAAAGGATTCATACCTATGCAACATGGTCTGTGTTTATCAAAAACACAATCCCCTTCAACTAAGGAAGAAAGGGATCGCATGAATAAGATTCCATATGCATCTGCAATAGGATCTATCATGTATGCCATGTTATGTACTCGACCAGATGTCTCGTATGCATTAAGTGCAACGAGTAGGTACCAATCTGATCCCGGTGATGCTCACTGGGTAGCTGTCAAGAATATCCTTAAGTACTTGAGAAGGACTAAGGATTCATTCTTGATATATGGAGGTCAGGAAGAGCTTGATGTAATTGGTTACACTGATGCTAGCTTCCAGACAGATAAGGATGATTTTAGATCACAATCTGGTTATGTGTTTTGTCTCAATGGTGGCGCTGTGAGTTGGAAAAGTTCAAAGCAAGAAACAGTTGCTGATTCTACAACTGAGGCCGAGTATATTGCTGCCTCAAATGCAGCAAAGGAAGCTGTTTGGATCAAGAAGTTCATTAGTGAACTTGGCATAGTCCCTAGCATTGTGGATCCCATTGGTTTATATTGTGATAACAATGGTGCTATCACACAAGCTAAGGAGCCTAGATCTCACCAACGATCCAAACACATACTTAGGCGTTATCACCTCATTCGAGAGATAATCGATCGGGGAGATGTGAAGATATGCAGAGTACCTACACTTGACAATATCGCTGACCCATTAACAAAGCCTCTTGCGCAACAGAAGCATGATGGTCATACTAGATCTATGGGTATTAAGGGTATGCCTAATATGCTCTAGTGCTAGTGGGAGATTGTTGGTGTAAGCCCTAGAGGCCAATACTTTTTGGTACTTGTATTGGATTATTCGTTTAATAATAAAAGGCATTTCTTTATTATGTTTGTCTTTCAGAATAATAAAGTCCCTAGAATAGTTAGTCTGTTTAATGAAATGTTAAGTGTGACTTAATCATGAGATCCCATTAAACATAAAGACATTATTCTTAAAATATCCGTAGTCAAGCTTTATTGCAAAGTGGGATAACATTAAAGCATTGAGACTATTATGAAGATAGACTGATGATCACATCTCATGGATCATGGATAAAGAGTTATCAAGTCTTGACATAGGTATAAATATTAGGAGTAATATTTATACCGGATTGACCCGCTATGAGAATACTACATAGTATGTTATGCAAAGTGTCATAAGTTATTCTCATGGTGATAATGGTGTATTACCACCCTTCGACCTGAAACCACTATGGACCCTAGATGTAGAGTCGGGTGCTTTATTGCTGATCAAACATTATCCGTAACTGGATGATCATAAAGACAGTTGATGGGCACTCCACGAAGCATGCTGAGGGACATGAGTGTCCTAGATGGAATTTGCCAATCCTGCATAACAGGAGAAATGTCTAAGGGCCCAATATTGAACTGGACAAGGATGACACAGTGTATGCCTTGTGTTCAATATAGACATAGGGGCAAAAGGGTAATTGTACAAACATATATTATCACGAAAAAGGTTTTGTCAGATCACATGACATTTTCGTGACTTGGGTAGCAGTGATGTGTTGCTAGATACCGCTCACTATTTATTATGTTAAATATATAATTTAATATAATTACCAACGTTACGAAATCCTACAGGGTCACACACATAAGGACAGTTTGATGAGAGATAGAGAAATCAAAGGAACACCGTAAGGTACAGTGCACTTAAGTGAAAATAGAAATTCGGATAATATAATAATAATTATTGTTATTTTATAATGGTTATAAAATAATAATAAAATAAATATATTTATTATAATAATAGTTATTATAATAATATATAATATTATTATGGATCATGTGAATTGGGCTTTTAGCCCGCAGCCCACAAGAGAGTCTATAAAAGGAACCCTTGTGATGAAGCTTTCACTTGATGCAATTTCGTTTTTGATTCTCTTTTCTCACTCAAATAATTCCGTTCGTAAGCAGCTAGCACTGTGACCGGAAGCTGTTCGTGTGGACTGAGTAGAGGTGTTGCACTTCATCAACGCTTGTGATCGCTGCATCAAATATCTGAATCGCCACAAAGAGGTAACGATTCTATCACTGACCATGCTCATTCGTAAGGATCACTAAAGGAAATTTTTGTTTTCCGCTGCGTTTAGATCGCAATTTTCCTTCAACCACATCTCTCGCTAGTTTGATGTCCAAGTTGAATGAATTGTTGTCTGATACCGAAAACCAAAAGGTGAGAAAGATCGAATTTCATGAAGATTGGATAGATATTGACGAAATGGTGAAATACAACCTTATTGAGTTAAAGACTGACGAAGATGTGAAAGATACGTGGAGATCATTTCGCCCGAGGATAACAAAGTCGCTAACAACATAATTAAGATGATGAAACATTCAGAATCATCTGGTAGTGTCTAAGACACCCTACTTGACCATTTGAATAAGGCAACAGAGAGGGATACCCTAGGAAGTGAAGACGATGATCTAGGATCGACTTACGTGTGTGAGTGTTTTTAATTATTTATCTTATTAAATTAATTTTCTAAATTTATTTAATTACAATTAATTATGCACTCCCTAAATTACTAACCACGCAATTAAATATTTACAAAATAAATAAAAAACTGAAACATAAATCTCTAAGCTATTACAAGGCTTATGGGCAAATACATAATAATCAGATAAAAATAACTTATGATAAGAATATATAATAAAGCAATAATAATAAATATAATAATAGCAAGAATAATAAAGCAATAATAATAAGGTTAAAGAAAAAATAAATAATAAACAAGATTAGAAATTTAATTAGAAGAATAATTGAGGGTTAATTAGAAGTTATTAGAAAAATATAAATTGAATTAATTAATTATTATTAATCAAAAGAATTTAATTATAGAAAGAAAATAGCAAATATTAAATTATTAAGTTAATAGGTTATTAGAATTATTATTATATAAAAAAATATAAAAATAGTCAATTATATATAAACTATAAACAAAATATATAAAAAAAAAGTTGATGAATTCATAAATAAATTATATAAGAGAAAAAAAGTTATTAATATATTTTTATTATAAATCATTTAAAAAAGAAATAATTGATTATATAAAAATATTAGTGAGTTATTTACTATAATGAATAATTATAATATAATAATCAATTAAAATATAGAAAAAAAAGATAAGAAAACAAAATACTAAAAAAAAAAATGGGGTGGAGGGATCAGCCAAGGATCGAACCCACCCAAGTTACCTCATATGCTTCAAGCTTAACCACTGGGACAAGCGCGCGCTTGTGTCAACTACATGGATCAGAATCCTTATGTTTTCAACCTGCAAACCAAAATAATAGTGTAAAAAAAAACGCTGGAACTAGGGATCGAACCCAGTCCCTTATGCTCATCCGCGCGCGTACATTACCACTGGGCCACCTGCATAGTTTGTAACATAAACACACAGAATAATTAATAAAATAAATCCAATTTTAAAAATCAGTTTGCGCGCCCACTTCATCTTCAACCTCCGTCTGTTGGTTTAGATTTATACCCACGGTTTTCCGTCACTAGAGGTTCTAGTGACGGATTTTTGTCGTCACTACAAAGCCTGGTTATTAAAACATGAAAAATACAAACAATAAATTTTTTCTAATTGTCCAGATCGATTAAAAGAAGATCACTGATTCCAAATACATCACTAATTTGGTTTAAAATAGGCTTTTAATCGAGTTCCCAATTCACGATTTCTTTGAACCCTAACATGGCATCTTGTTGAATCGTCATCGAAATCCAAATTAATCCATCCAGAATTGTTCTACACATCCAACCAAACGTTATTATGCAAACAAAAACGATTAATCATTCATGAATATATGAAAACGAAAAAAAAAGAATAAAATGCAATCGGTTATGGCATTTTGGTGCATGAATGGATGAGCTGATGATTGGTTTACGTTCAGTGATGTTCAAGAAAGACAATGCAACCTTAAAATTGCCTTGAAAGTGCCTGCAACTTTGAAACCGAATTTTAAATTTTCTTTATATTTTTGAGCTTTGATACGTGTTCTTGGCTGTAGAAAAATCTCCCCTTGTGTGTTGGTCTTGTTGTCCTTATATCATAGAGTGAATTAGGTCAAAAATCTTATGGATTTGTGGGCTTTTTGATGTAGCTTGATCATGAAGAAATCAAATATTCAAAAAATCAAAAAAATCATATCCAACCTTGGTAATCTGGTCATGCACGAATTTGGATGGTTTGTAATCAACTTAATTACCATTTAAAAGCTTCTAGAAACAAAATCCAATCCAATAATTGTATTTTCATATTTTATTTTGATTTAAAATGAATTTTAATGAATAAAATCCAAATAAATAATAATAAAAATATAAAAATCAGAAATTGGTTGAATTGGGTCGTGCATGATGTCACCTTTGAGTTTGGATTGGAATTTGATGGGCCCATTTGGAAATATTTGGATTTGAGACCCCATTTGCTTCATACACTCCTAAAAAATTTCTCAACTTTAACAAGGCACATCTCCCTCAATTTTAAGGATATGAAGGTGTTCTTGAACTTTTTAGAAAGCTTAGAGAGTCTTCTAACAAACCCTTTTGGTCTCATGTCCATATCCATTACCATTTTCAAATTATGCCCTTTGGAAGATGTTGACTTTTTGTTGACTTTTGAAATGACCTGTAATGTTTTGGCTCATACCTTCCAAATGAAGCATTTTTAGGCTTGGCTTGTGAGACACAAAGTTGTAGAGAATTAAATTTCCTTAAAAATGAGCTTTGAATGGGAAATTTTTGATGAAGCATGTGAAAGTTATGGCTGGTCAAAGTTCAGTTGACTTTTCCTATGAAAACCCTAATTTAGAAACTCCTGATTCTTGATGATCTAAAATCTCTTTGATGAATCATGATCAACCCTTGATCAAATGATGAATTTTACTTCATAAAATTGATGTTGGCAAAAAATCATGAAGTTTGACTTTGGTTTGACCACAATTGACCTCAGTTTGACTTTTTAACCACTTTGACTGATTTTTGCATATCTAATCATCTGACTGAGCAAACCTTTTGGGAAAGGCTTGAAACTTGACATAGGGATTCTTGAAGACGTGTAGGATGTTATGAAGCTAACTTGAGGCCTTGAAAGTCCATTTAGCCTTGTCATACCCTAATTTTTTACCCTAAGATTTTTCGCATCTCATCTACATTTTGCATACAAACAAGATCACGCACTGGTTCGTTTATCCTTCTCAGTTGCAGGTCTTTTGCTTCGCAGGGGATCATCATGTTTTTACTTGCTTTATTTGTTTATATTTGCTAACTTCTAACCAAAATACCAAAAATATGTCGCAGTTTGCTTCTTCTTCTCTGTGTTGCAGGATTTCAAAGACAGGACAGTGATTTCAAGTCAGATGTGGTTGTTCAGTTATGATTCGATTCAGATGGACGTTTGACCTAATATTGGTCAAACTATCAGAAGATTGTTCAACTGCAAGTTATTTGTGCCAGTGGTTCATTTCTCAGACAGTACGAATTCAAAAGTTTAAGATGTGTCGCGTGCTAAGATCTTCGGTTTATCAGGCAGTGTTCTGTTTGAAGTTTGGTTCGAATCTTCAATGTTCATCAGTTCATCAGTGATTCGTTTGTGGATTTATTTTCCTCAAATTTATCAGGGCAATTTTCAGACGATTTCAATGATTGTGGTTGAAGTGGCAAGTTGTTCAGTGGTTTAGTGATGGGTGTGTTCATTTTATCAGAGGCTTGTGAAAGAGGAATCGAAATTTGGTCATGGGCTTAAAATATAAAAAAAATCATCACTTTATATCCCTTATTCATTTTTTTTCCGGATTAAACCATTTCCTTTTCAATAACCATCTCCAGTTATCACTTAAATCCAATTCCCGATTATTTCATCCCATTTTTATTTTAATATTTCAATTTCCATTATTGTTCTATCCAATTCTTCTTCCAATTTCTAAATCACATTATATTACCCATTAAATCCATATTTTAATTTTCTATACCATTTTCAATTTTTAGTCAATATCCCTCAAACTTCTAAATACCACAATTAATGTCCATTTTTATTATTATCATAAAAAAAAAACTTTTATTACTATTTCCAAATTTTCAAATCCAATTTTATATTCATTACTATTTTTAATTCCCATTTTTTTATCCATTTCAAATACTCTTTTCATAATCAATTTTTTTAAATTTTTCTTAAGCCCACATTCCCAAGTAAGCCCATTACCAACCCATGTCACGTTATTTTTTAATTGAACAAAAATAGAAAAAGCTGATTTTTCCAACTTTCCATCCACACTCAATCAGCTTTCACGTTGGCCCATCCATTCATCACAGTTTTTCAGCTTCTAACTTTATCACGTGCCATTTTTTCCAGCTAGCCAGCTCAACATCACGAAGCCACTTTCCCAGCTAGCATCACCGAAACGCAACACTCTCAGCCTCACATACATCACAAAAACGACTTGCACACGAGCAAAACGCTGCAAAACAGCCAAGCCATCAAAACACATCACTTCAGCTGCTCTTCCACACACTTGCAAGCATCACGCAAGCCCAGCCGAGCCGTCACACCTGAACAAGCCACACGAGAAAATCACACTTCCAAAACGCTGCAAGGTTCAAATGAAATGCAGCAACACGTCACCGAAACACAGCAGCACAAGCGGGACCAAAAATGTAACTTGAAAGCACATAAAATGCAAGAAATAAGAAGTGAAAACTCAGCAGCTAGCACGCTTCCCTCATGACTCCAAACGCGTCTACACAAGCCTCAAAACGCAGGCTGAACAGAAAGCAAAGCATCAAAACGCACACGAAAAACACAGTACCAAAACACAACGTCATCATCAAAATGCAGCGTCATCATCAAAACGCAATGAACGAAGACATAAAACGCATATGAGAACTTCGCAACATCAAAAACGCAATCCGAGCAACACTCAAAACGGCATCTGTTTCTCAGCCCTTCCCTCTATAAATAGAGCTTAATTCCCTCTTCAAATCCAAGCTTTGAAAGCCTCCATATACCCTGCACAAAAATCCATCAAAGCTTCAATTCTTTCACCGTCAATAATCACTTTTCATCTTCAATTTTCACAAATTCAACAACAATAACAACTGAATCAATAACCACGACTCAGAAGCAAGGAAGAAAAGAGAAGAAGATTAGAATCAATTCTTTCCATTCCGAAGGTATTTCGGAGATTTCCGTCGAATCTTCGTGTTTCGAATCCGTTCTTCAGTAGCGTTATTAGTTGTAATTGGAGGCATATTTGAGATCTACTTTACATTTAGATCACAACCACACAATGATTAAGCTCCGCCGTTGCTCGGATGCGTTGAAGCTAGCTATGGCAGTGCCGGCGTTTTCCCCTTTCTGCGAAGAAGAAGAAGTTGTTCGCTGCATTTTTTTCATTTTTATTATTTTTGTTTTATTTCAATAAACTTTGTGTTTAAAAAAGAACTTTGGATTGGGCTTACTGGTTTTGGATCTGATCCTTTCTAATCACCACTTCTCAAATTCAGCGTATCACTCCCCCTTTCCTTATAATGTCTTTGTTAAATTTTTTTTATTATTATTTGTATTGATTTTCTTTTTTTTAAAGAAATTTTGTTTATCATTTTTCTCATTTTTGTTGTTAGGTCATTTGAAAGAAAAAGTCTAAAAAGAATTTTTTAAATAATATTTTTTATTGAACCTTTTATTTCGTTGGTTGGTTTTTGTATGGATTCTATTTTAGATTCATTTCTTCTTGATCTTATTTTTCTTTTTGGTCGATGAGATCTCCGATTCGTGATTATTGGTTTTCGAAGTTGTTTAATCTTCATTATTCCAAATCTATGGATGAATGATCATTTGGATCATTCTCCATACTTTGGGATCGTGATAGGTTGCATTCGATAATCCAATGTGAAATCTTGATTAAGATTAGACCGTTACCTTTTTTTTCTTTTCGTGCGACATGTTTTCGGAGAATGATTCATCATATCATTTCTCTAACATGTATTAGCACAAATATTTTCCACCTTAATTGGTGGTGGCCGACCTCATTTGTAGGTTAATTACTTCGTAAATTACTCGGTGATTGCTTAACATAGACCTAAACTTGTCCCGAATTCGGAATAAGATCCCATTGGATCCGTTTGCCTCTCGATTTTGGTTATCTTTTTGTGGTTGTGTTTGATTAAGTTCATCATACCATTTCTATGTAAATATTATTATACTATCAATATACTAACATTTTAATTCAATCTCTCGCACCTTATCCTCTTTATTTCAATCTCTCGCTCCTTATCTCTTTTATTATGCTTTTATTATACCATATCATCCATCATATTGTTTATGTTTATATTTTTATGCTTTTGATTTTTCTTTTGTCCATTTGGACACAAAAACATTAATAACGGATTAAACGTCTAAAAGATTTGTGACTTTAATTTCGAACTATGGTTACCATCCTTAGCATTGGACTTGGAGTTTGGACTTAGACCTTAGGACCTCTCCCTTTGCTCAAGTTATTATGGATTGAAGACTTTGGCTCCGAGTGAGTTCACTTGTTGATGAAGATGGAAGTCCGTTTGTTTCGAAGGATGTTTACCATACGGTTTGATCGTTCTTCCTTTAACTTTTACGTTCAAGTCTTAGGATAGTCCCTTCATCTCCTCCCACTTCTTAAATTTTCAAATCTCCTTCCTATTTTCAAAAACTTTCTTTGTTTTCAAACTTCAAACATTTTCGCAATCAAACCTTGACTTAGGTCAAGCGGTTTTACCTTTTCATTTCATTTCTTAATAAATGCTAAACCACATAAGCATATCGAAACTTTCTTCTCAAAAAAAAATTTTAAAAAAAAACATTCAAAACTCATTCAATTGATTTTGTGACCTCGTGCACGTTTCTCTTCAACCATTTTCATGTTTAGATATGATTCATTCTTTCTAGCAGAATTATTCGCTAAAGAATGACGACTTATCTTGACATTTTAAAATCAATTCAACTCATTTGTTTCTTTTCGCATTTTGTACCACGAACTACGAGTTTTTGATCTCGCATTGCACTTTGTGGGTACGTAGCCATGAGACAATCGTCTCTTCAAACACAAAAATATTAAAAAATGTTTCTCTTCTCATCTCTCCAATCTCTTTCAAACAAACCATTTTCAAACCAAAAAAAGCAATAAATATTTCAAAGGGCTCCCGTGGAGTACCACAGACATTTTGGGTGCGTAAAACATTCCCATTGTGTAACCTATCCCTTTACCCGTTCTCTGTTCGATTCTTTTAACTTTTTGCTTTTAGATTCATTAGGTTTTATTCGCTCTTTTTTCCTTTTCCATTTGGAATAAAATAAAAGCGCGGTGGCGACTCTGTTTACCTTGAGTTAAGTTAGCTAATAACTTACACTCATGATTTTACCGCTACAAGCCTGATGAAATCCAAAACCCTAGTTTAGGGTGCATTGCTTAGGAGGATGTTTTGTCTGAGGGAATTGTCAAACTTTCTGACTAATTGTGATCCTTGTGAACCTCTTGGGACACCTTGTGAACCTTGTTAACCTTTTGGGACACCTTGGTACATAATGCCTTGACTAGGGGAGGGCAAATTTTGGGGTGCAACAGTACCGAAGGAGCCTTCATGAACCTCTTGCATCAACAAGTATGCTTCGTGTCTATCCACGCATCTTAGCAGAACCATGTCGAAGTTTCACTTATATAGCACACCATATTGATTCAAGAAGAAACCACCTGCTAGTCTTATGAGGGTCTTCTTGTCTTTACTGGATGCCCCAACCGGGTACTCTTGAGTCTTCAAGAAGTGCTTGATATCATGATACCAAGGTTTGTTATCTTCACCACTGTCAACTGCAAAGACATAGGCAGGTCTTTCAAGACGGGAGACCATGATTTGAGGCACGAAATTATCTTGACAAACTTTAATCATAGATGATAAAGTTGCTAGAGCATCAGCGAACAGGTTTTCATCTTGAGGAATATAATTCAGCTTGACTTTGGTGAAGAAAGTTAGCAGCCTCCTGATGTAATCCTTGTAAGGAACCAAGTGAGGTTGGTGAACTAACCATTTTCTATTGACTTGGTTCACCACCAGAGCAGAATCTCCGAAGATTTCGAGGTTCTTGATTCGCAAGCCAATTTCCTCTTCAACCCCCATGATGCAAGCTTCATACTCTGCCTCATTGTTAGTGCATTCGAAAGTCAACCGAGCAGCTAAAGGTGTATGGACCCCTTCTGGTGAGATAATGACAACACCTACTACACTTCTGTTCATGTTCACAGCTCCGTCAAACATCAACTTACATTTGGATTTAGGGCCTGGCCCCTCCTCTGGAAGTGGTTCTTCACAGTCTTTCAACTTGAGGAACATGATGTCCTCATTTGGAAACTCGAATTTCATGGGTTGATAATCGTCAATTGGCTGATGAGCCAGGTATTCTGACATTACACTCCCTTTGATTGCTTTTTGCAATGTGTAATGGATATCATACCCCGTTAGAATCATCTGCCATCAGACTACCCTTCCTGTTAGAGCTTGCTTCTCGAAGATATACTTTACAGGATCCATCTTGGAAATTAGGAGAGTGGTGTGAGTCAGCATGTACTGTCTTAGTCGGCGAGCAACCCATGCCAAAGCACAACAAGTTTTCTCGAGTAGTGAGTAGTGTGTCTCACAATCGGTAAACTTTTTGCTAAGGTAATAAATGGTGTGCTCTTTTCGACCAGACTCGTCCTGCTGACCCATCACACATCTCATTGATCCTTCGAGTACAGTAAGGTACATTATTAAGGGTCTCCCTGGCACTGGAGGCATGAGAATCGGAGGTTCTAGCAAGTACTCCTTGATTAATTCGAATGCTTGTTGACAGTCTTCATTCCATTTGATGGCCTAATTCTTCCTCACAAGCTTAAAGATGGGCTCACATGTGGCTGTTAGGTGAGAGATAAACCGTGCAATGTAGTTTAGTCTCCCTAAGAAACCACGCACTTGCTTTTTAGTCTCTGGCTCAGGCATCTCTTGGATGGCTTTTACTTTGGTTGGGTCAACCTCAATTCCCCGCTCACTAACAATGAAATCCAATAACTTGCCGAAATGTACCCCAAAAGTGCATTTGTTCGGATTCAACCTCAATCTGAACTTCCGGAGTCTGTCAAACAACTTTGCTAGATTGACCAAGTGCTCTTCTTCTGTTTGGGATTTTGCTATCATATCATCAACATAGACCTCAATCTCATGATGAATCATGTCGTGAAATAGCGTCACCATTTCCTGTTGGTAAGTGGCTCCAACGTTCTTCAGACTAAACGACATTACTTTATAACAGAAGGTGCCCCAAGGCGTGATGAAGGTAGTCTTTTACATATCACCGGGAGACATCTTAATCTGGTTATAACCTGAAAACCCATCCATGAAAGAGAACACAGAAAAATGAGCAGTATTATCAACAAGCACATCTAGTTGAGGTAGAGGGAAATCATCTTTAGGGCTGGCCCTGTTCAAATCCATGTAGTCTACACACATCCTGACTTTACCGTCTTTTTTAGGGACCAGTACAATATTAGCAAACCATGGAGGGTAACTGGTCACAACCAAGAAACCAACATCAAATTGCTTATGTACTTCCTCTTTAATTTTGATTGCCATATCATGGCGTGTGTGCCTCAACTTTTACTTCACTGGCGGTCAGTCTTCTCTCAAAGGCAGCTTGTGTACCACAATGTCAGTGTCTAAACCAGGCATGTCTTGATAAGACCAAGCGAAGATATCGACATATTCTCGAAGCATGGCAATTAGACTAGTCTTGATAGATTCCTCTAACGTGGCCCCGATCTTGACTTTTTTCTTATCCTCTTCGGTACCCAGGTTTATCTTCATGCGGCTGAATCATCTTTTCCTCCTGTTTCAGTAATCTGGCTAACTTTTCAGGTAGTTCACAATCTTCTTCACCTTCCTCATCGGCTTGGTAAATCAGTTTGTCAAAGTCATACTTAGCCATAGCAGGGTCGTCGTTGATAAGATCCAGTGACGAGCACCTGCATGAATGATGATTCATGCAAGGCTTTAGAAAGAGTTTGAGAAAATGAGAAACACTGCCATTTTAAAACTTTTCTTTCTTTTTTTTTAAAACAAAAGCAAAAAATGAAGGACAAGGAATAACATGGATGAATGCAAAATGTCATCTTTATTAATGATTATAGTATTTTTTTAGGAACAAACGAACCCTTACAATAAGCTATTATGCCCCGGGCAAGACATAGTGCTTGAGTACAGGAAGGACAAAAGCAAAAATCATTACTCTTCAAGGAGGTGACTGAGATGAGCCTTTCAGATGACCAATTGCTAAGCTGAGTCTCTGGAGCACAAGGTCTGATCCACTCGTCTAAGTCACAACCATTATCAACTGTGTCGTCTTGCACTGCACTGATACTCCCATAATCAACCCATCCTGCACTTGTGAAAGTAATCGGGCCTTAACGACCTCTGGCGCTCTGTTCAGATGACGATTGCCCAGGATGGTAGCCAACACTAAACATGTCCTTCTTTTCTTATACTTCCATTGGATTGCCCTAACCTTCTCGCATTCCTGACTCCACCACCTTCAGAGCCTATTTGTAAGAGGTTATGGAAACCCCTTTATTTGATTCTTCAGAAGAAGCTACCAATTCAGTCTTCAAGGGCTCAAAAGCCTGACACGGAGTCTCAACTATCTCACCGTCCATATCTACATATTTAAATGAAGCCAGATGACTGATAAAGATATCCTCTTCTCCATAAACTGTTACAATTTGCCCTTACCAGACGAATTTCAATTTCTGATGAAGCGTAGACGATACTGCCCCTGCCGAATGTATCCAGGGCCTCCCCAGTAAACAATTATATGCAGGCTGTATGTCCATTACATAGAATGTGGTATTGAAGACTTGCGGGCCTACCTTGATTGGCAAGTCCACTTTCCCAAACACTGATCTTCTCGATCCGTCAAACGCTCAAACCACCAAGTCACTGGGCTTCAGAATAACTCCGTCATAATCCAACTTCATTAATGCCTTCTTGGGAAGAACATTCAGAGATGATCCTGTGTCCACCAACACATGGGATAACACCGCACCCTTACACTCCAAAGAAATATGCAATGCCCGATTATGGGCACGACCCTCAGATGTTAGATCCATGTCAGTAAAACCCAATCCATGATTGGCGTTGACACTGGATACCACAGTTTCTAATTGGTTCACCGAGATATCCTGAGATACATAAGCTTTGCTCAGGATGTTCAGGAGAGCTTTCCTGTGAGATTCAGAACACATTAACAGAGACAAAATGGAGATCTTTGATGGTGTCTGTTGCAAATGGTCCACGATCTTATGATCGCTCTTTTTGATGATTCTCAAAAACTCTTCAGCTTCTTTATCAAATGTAATTTTTGGATCAGTCACTGGTGTGGGCTCATTAGCAGTTACTAGTTGCTTCCCTCTGGCTTTAGCCTGGGCTTCTGCAGTGTCTCTGGATGGTATTACACAATTTCTCAGTGTCTCTGGCACGAACAATCTTCTACTCCTAGTAAAACCTCATACTCCAACATTCTCTACTTGAGCTGGAGATATACTAGGTGTGGCCAAATCTTGCTTCTGGCCATTACAATACACTTCACCTCCGTAATGCCATGGGATGGACTTATCACTTTGGTACATCACTGGCCCTGCAGTAGTGATATTTATTGGTGTTACTCTGGCTTGAGGAGGAACTTGTGATGGATCATAGAAAATGTTCACCGTAGAGACTTCTTTTTCTTTTGTAACATTGTCAAACTATAGGACCCCTTCGTCAATCATACCATGTATCCCCTTTTTCAACTGCTCACAACCATCGGGAACTTCAGCACACTCTGGACAATCATTTTCACAACATGGAAAGATACCCTTCTGGGCCAAACAAGCTTTGACAGTGCTCAACGGAGTTTGCAAGTTATTGACATCATACACCAAATTCAGATTCTCTCTATCATCAATTGCCCCAATAGTACCTCCATGAGGAGGCATGGGGTTTTGTATCACATTCTGAGTAGGAGCGAAATTAGTCGCTTTGGACTCTATTAAATCCTGAACAACGTGCTTCAGGGCTTTGCAGTTTTCTGTAGTGTGACCGAGGGCTCCGGAATGGAATTCACACCGGGCGTTTGTATCATAACCTTCAGGGATTTGCCCCGGCCTCAGAGGTTGTAAAGTTCTGAGCTGGACCATCTGGAGCTGGACCATCTGGAGCTGGAGAAGATTCTTCAAGAGTTGTGAATAAGACATAGGTGGAGTATCAAACTGCCTGTCTTGAGCCTTCTGAGAATAATAGGGACGAGTAGCCCTCTGTTGTTGATAACCTTGTTGGCACTACCGTTGCGGTTGTTGAGCTTGTTGTTGATTAGGCTGAGCTGAAATAGTAACAGGAGCCACTTACTGATAAACACCTTCATTGCCTTTGTTTCTCTGTGCATACACTGCTCCAGTTTCTCCTTCCCTCCTTTTCACGAAAGGTTTCTTGATACTGGAAGCTGAAGCATCACCATTCTGGATCTTTCCCTGCTTAATCCAACTCTCTATCCTCTCACTAGTTAAGATAATATCTGAAAAACCGCTTGAAGAACATCCAACCAACCTTTCCATAAAGTGCCCAGGAAGGGTGTCCAGGAAAAGTTCTACCATTTCTCTTTCTAGCAAGGGTGGTTGCACCCTGGCGACCACTTCACGCCATCTCTGTGCGTAATCTTTGAAGCTCTCTGAATTTTTCTGTGTCAAACTTTGGAGCTGAGTGCGGCTAGGCGCCATGTCAATGTTATATTGATATTGTTGAAGAAAAGCTTCCCCCAAATCCTTCCAACTTCTAACAGATCTCCTCTCCAACTTCATATACCATTCCAAGGATCCTCCTGAGAGACTATCCTGGAAATAGTACATCCAGAGCTTCTCGTCCCTAGTGTGGGCAGCAATCTTTCGGTAAAAGGCCTGCAGATGAGTTTTAGGGCAGGAATTACCGTTATACTTGTCAAAAGTAGGTGGCCTGAACTTGTGAGGAATGACCACCCTAGGGACTAGGCCCATGTCAGATACATCTATCCCAAGAGTGTCTCTACACTCAATGGCTTTGACCTTCTCAGCTAGCAGCAAAAAGTCTTGAAAATTTCCTTCCACACCAAATCCCATATCATTATTAAAGGAAGGAAACTGATCCTCTTGTCGGTCTTGCACAGGGATGAAGGTTGGTGTGCCAGTCTCTGGAACTGGAGCTCCACCTGTTCCATTGTTGGTGTTGGGAGGATTTACTTGAACTTCTGGAGTGACTACAGGAGGATTAGTCTGAGGAGGGTTAAGTCCCTGGATTGCAGTCCTCAAGTCTTGTTATCCTTGGGCCATCCCTTGCATCATAACCATAAACTCCCTCATCCTGGTGCGGAGTTCATTGAGCTCAGTTTGCATAGCGTCCATGATGGTCCTCTGGTTGTTGCGTGTTGCATAACGATGAGGAATATTTTGTCGGAGGTGTCGGGTCTTAGCAGCTCTCGCAATCTTTGCCTGAAGAATATATAAGTTAAGTAACCTGGAGAAACATGCAAGAGAAAGAAAATGCAAATGATATGTATACAATGCAATGTGTTCCCTTTATCATCAAGGTTTTTCTTACTTTCCCATTCCGGTGTTGAGAGAAATAGCCTTTGCAAAAAGACCTTGTGTGACAATCAGATGTGAAGTGGCAGTATTCAATATCTTGTGTCCGTATAACAGATAATCAACCAGAGAATTCAGGTGAATCAAAAGAAAACTGTAATAGAAAAACCCTCAATGGGTATAAGTTCATACATCAAAGGGAAAAAGTACATCAAGAGAGAGGATTCCCATAATAAGCCTGTGGGTAATCCAAATCACATGAATACAAGACTAAAGCCTAGGAAGATCTACATCCTGCAACCTCCAACTAAGGCGCTTGACACCTTGCAGCAGCTGAGCTATATCTGGATGTGATAGTTCTTGTATGAGCTTTTGAATCAGGATGTCCCTAAGGTCAAAGGAGGCATGCAATTCCTCTATTTGTTGTAGGAACACCTTTTCACTTTCCTGGCTTGTGATGGAATCAGTCTTGGTCCTCTTGACATCAGCTCTCACTTTCAACTCTTCTATCTCTTTCTGAGCTTCCTCCACTGCTTGCTAACTCTTTGCAATTTCTTGAAGGTGACTCTCCTCCTAGTGATAGGCCTTTTGAAGGAGCTTTCCCTGCCCAGCTAAATAATCTTGAAGGCCTTTTATCTCTAACTTGTACTTGACTTCCAACTCTTTCTGCCTCTTCAAGTTGTCTTACCATTTCTCTTGCCATAAGGTGATAGCTTCATTATCTTCATTCAACGCTTTCTTACCTTTCCGGCGCTAGACCGCCTTGTGAGTTTCAACTAATCCCCTCTTCTTGAAATAGAGCTTTCTCTCTTGAAAGTCTTGCTGCTTGAGCCTGGCCATTTCTTCAGGTTTGTGAGCCCTTTCCTCCAATTTTTGGTTTTGCATTTTCAACTTCTGGCATGAATTGTTGGCTTCTTGATTCTCCAACTTGAGTTGTTTAACCAAAGCTTCCAATTTTTGATACTCCTGAAGAGGAAATGAAGTTGTGGGTGCTACCTCCTTAGGGTAGAAAGGTGGTTCCTTAGAGAATGGGAGCAACAAAGTCTCTACACGATCTTCCAACCAGGTGGCAAAAGGATCATAAGTCTTGGGATCTACTCTCCTAAAGTCTTTCTTCCCCTTCATCACTCTAACTTCCCAAGATTGGGATGCTAGCAAACTCATCTTCAGGTTACCTTCTGCTGGAAAGTATAATGACTCATTCATCTCTTCAATCAAAGGTACAACTCTTAAAGGGTAGCCAAATTATTTCCTGGATAAGATAGGATTATAGCTGATCCCACCTTTCCTTCCTATCAAGGGCACATTTGGGAAACTCCTACAACTGACCAAGATCTCTTTGCCTACAAGATCCCTATTGTATACCCAATCAATGTCAACTGAGGTTAAGCCCATCAATCTTTTGGACCACTTCCAAAAAAATTTCAAATCCTGGAAAGGCCCTGATTTAGGGAGTTTCCTTACAAACCGGTCAGCAAACAAGGGAGCACAACAATTCACATGTCCCTTCCTCTTTTCATTCCTGTGGTGAACCCTATAGAAAAAGTCACCCAACAAGGTAGGCACTGGGTTTCTTCTGACAACTATGGTGATAGCCTTCATGCTAACTAACCCTTTCTCACCTGGAAACAAGCTAATTCCATACATTATCAAAGCAAGCAAGGTGCTGAACTTAGCCCATTTGTTTTCAGAGGCTAGATCCTGAGCTTCTTGGATAAGAAAGTCTAAGAGAAGTCCTTTACCTTTGCTAGCATCCAGCCCTCTACTGACCTTGGATAAATCCAAATGAAAGGAATCAAATATGTCTTTGCATGAAGGCACCTTCTCTAAACTATAATAATGAATACCATCCTTGATGGGAATCCTGAGGATGCTGGATATCTCTTCTAATGTAGGAGCCAAGATGTAATTAGGGAAAACAAAGACCCTAAGTTGTGGATCATAGAAATGCAACAGAGAATGCAAGCTATCCCTCTGGTCAATTGTTGGTTTGCTCACGTAATCCAGGATCTTTCCAAACTCCTTCCTAAAATCATCAAGAACTTTGTCACCCATCAAACTAATCAACTTCTGAATACCCTCTGTCTCTGGTTGTGGGAAAGTATAGTGGACATTTCTCTTCCTTGGAATCTCCATTTTGAAGCAGCAGTATGACCGGGAATAGGAAGTAATATGGACCCTGAGAATAAAAAGAACACAAATGATTAATGATGTTATGATGTTATGCAAGGCAAGGCAAGTGATCAGTGATGTGTCTGTGATGTGTCGATCATATAATCAGGTGTCAGTGCATGGTCACAATGTCAACATATCACAATAACAATACCTCTGATCCGGGTTCCATATCTCAGAATCAAGGTACAAGAGAAACAAATCACAAAACTGAACCATACTGGCAAAGCGGGTATGTTGAAGGTCTTAGGGTTCCTGCAAACCTGTAAAACCCTTCCAATCTCACGGGTGTGCTACTCGGGTCAAACATCACAGACTCTCAAAGCCGAATAGCAATAATACGTTCACCATTTCTGAGAAATGACTCATGACTAAATCAGGGAATCAGTTTGGAATTATGTACTACTCAGGGAGGTCTCAGCTGAGTCCGGAAAAAACAAGCATCCCTCATAAGGCCTCAGTTTCAAGCACTGAATCGAGAAACAATAGTACATTCATTCTGAAGGGTAAAATACTATCGTCATATGAACAGTTTGCTTTAACTGGATTCCTATGAGAGAACCAGTCCATCCTATGCGAGTCCCCAGTGGGCCCTCTGTAAACACCCCAAATTTGTCCTCACCCATTCACACCATGGCTTGTGATCATTTCATATGCATAAACACAATCATACCATCTCATATCACATTTTTGATCCACTGCATTGTTTCTAAGTCATCTGCATCTAGGGTTTGTGATCTGAGCAATCCAAGAGCTTCTTGAGCCACTCCAAAGGCCACCAATCACTTCATTGGGGTCCATGTGTGTTCAAACATCATATTATATCCTCTCAAAGTCAAGAATGTCAAAGAATCACAAGAACTGGGATTGGTGTGGAAGCAGAGCCAGGCTTGACTGCACAGTTGACCTAAAATTAGGGTTTTGGTTTCAGAGGCCATAACTCCAAATTTTTTGGTCATTCTTGTTTCTATTGGTCTCTATATGGAATAGGGAGTATGCATATCAATTTTCATGAAGAAATTCCATGGGGAAGTCATCTGATCAAGAGTTGACTTTTCAAGCAAGTCAGTGCAAAATCAGGGCACCTGAGGCCCCCAATGACCCAACCAAAGGGTGTTCTTCATCATTTTGATTGTATATGATCTTTATTTGATCATGGAAGATGTTGGAAGTTCACAAAATTGAGAAATTTCAAGTCTTTTGCATAGTTGACTTTTTGGGCAAGTTTGACTTTTAATGAAAATGTCATTTTATGTAACTTTTTCAACCCTCACTTTTTGATTTAAGAAAGCTTCAAATGGAAAAACTTTGGTCATGAAAGTTGTAGAATATATCTTTCCCTTTTCAAAAAGTACAAGAACATGACCTAATTCATTTTGGATCAAAAGTTATGGATTGTCAAAGTTGGCAAAAATCACTAAATTTCAAGTTATGCACCAAATGGGAAACTTGCAAAATCTTGTACCAAGGCAATTTGTGACTTCAAAATGGTCTCTAATCTTTACACAAACATCACACATGACTCAAACTTCAGATTTGCCCAAGAATTTCTTAAGTTCTATGCCTTAATCTTCAAAAATCACAAAAAGAACCAAAAGCAAGCCAAGTTGCAAAACACATGATAACTTCTCATCCACTTGCTAGCTACTTTGCTGATCAACCCTAGCCTTTTCCCTCACCATGCTGCGCAGCACACCCACCTTGTACTTGGCTAGAGATTGACCCATGCTTCTCTTACACAAAAGTTGACAATTTGCAAAAGCAACCATACCTATCACAAAAGGACATGTCATGTCATCTGACCAATAGCATTTGTTTATACAAACAAAATGCAAGCCAAACCACACAAGAGGCAAGCCTGAAGCACACTAGAACTCAGCATTCACAAAATCACTCCAACTTGCATTTTCCTTCGAAACTCTCTCCACAAGCCTCAAACACAAAAACAAACTTCACAAACAATCTCAACTCACTTCACTGATCACAAACCAACCATTGTTTTGGCCTGAAACCTCCCACATCACAAATACGATTTTCTCTTTCCCTTGGCCTGAGCTTCTGCCAACTTGCTCTAGAGGCTACATAAACTCCAACTAAGTGTCAAAAGCTTCAAAGGAAGATCATTGGGATTTGTTTGAGCCAAAGAACAAGCCAGAAAGCTCCTGAATCGAAAGCTCAATCTCAGGTAGCTTCATGAACTTTTTTTTCCAGAACTTGCTTTTTAAGTTTCTAAATGATTAAGCATGCTTCACTGATCACACTGAACTTGGAATTATTGAAAATGGTTGAGAAATGAGACTGTATTGGTTGTCTGAATTTTTTTCCATATTTATGTTCTTCTTCGAATCATGGGATTGAGTGAAAAGAAATGAGTTTTGAGAGTAGATTCAGGTTCAGGGGGATGAGGGGAGTTGATCTGGAGCTTTAGAGCTCCAGAAATAACCTAGAGAAGGAGTTGGCCATTTTCAGGTGAGAGGGTCACCGGAGAAGACGATCGGAGCTCGTCTCCGGTGACCTGAAAGTCATTAAAGGCTAATTAGGGTTAGGGCTAGGTATAAACGTGGACCATTGGATCTGTCTCTCCCGCGCATGTTGTGTGGTCCAGATTAGATCATTAGTTGTTAATTAGGATTTTAAAATTAATTAATTAGGTTTAACTCAGTTTGAATTCCAACCACTAGATCTGGCGCGCAGTCAACAACTTCTTTGCCAGATTCAATCCAGGCCTCTCATTCAGCATACTTCCCTTTATTTCATTTTATTTTTCTTTTTATTCCATTTAATTTGTCCATTTAATTTAAAATAGAAAAATCATTTTAAAAATTCTGAAATTTTTTATGTAAACTTTTATTTAATTTCAGAACACAAAAACATTTTTATTTTTATTTTTCGCATTTTAAAAGTATTTTTAAATATTTAAAAGTTTATTTTTAATTAATTAATGAGAATTAATTAATTAAAAATGCTTTTAGGTATTTAAAAATCACCAAAAAATTCATGAAACATTTAAAAACATTTAGAAACATTGTCCAACCCTCAAACCAAATTTCTTTTTTGATCTTGATGAATTTTGAGAATTTTTCATGGAATTAAAATCATTTTAATGCATTATTTTGATCCAAACTTCCAAAAATCATTTCTGCCTAACCATTGAGAGTTGGACCTTGATTCTTTTTGCATTGCATTGTGTTTAGCATGTAGTTTGTGAGATTAAATTGGCATGAATTGATCTTTCATTTTCCATTTGTTTGACATTTTTCTTGTTAAGGAACCCTAAAACCCTAGAAAACTTAGGGAAATCATAACTTGAAATAGGTTAAGAGTTGGAACTTCTCCTTTGGGCAGTGAGTTAGTATAGGATTAGGGATCCTTTGAATGCATTTTCAATTTTTTATATTGATGTTTGCTTCTGATTTTGGTTTTTGTTTGATGCTTTGATCATAAACCCTAATTTGGGCTTCCATATGCATCCATCTTGCATTTGCTTGCACACCTTGACTTTCCATTACATTTTGTGCATCCATTTGATTCATTTGACATCTTAAGACATATTGGAAGCATGTTTGATCATTGCCTCTTGCATTTGCCATGTTGTATGCCATATGCATTTCATAACTTTTCATGAATATTCATGGTTCTTAACTTGTTTCATTTGCATCCATAAGCTTGTATGATCATCACCATGCTTTGTTTCATGTTTGTATCATCCCATAACATCATTATCATCATGAATGTGCTTCTGGTTTTGATTTTCATCATGCCATTTCATCTCATTTTTGCATTGCATTTCATTTCTTTCACTAACATTTCAGGTGGTAAGTTGTTTGAGAAGTGAATTTGCCTTCACTTCTCATAATCTCTTTTCATCTCTCTTATGCATCATTGCTGCATTTTATCTTGTGCTTTGGATTGAGCTTGCTCATTCTTCTTCTTCTTACTTTCTTTCTTCAAGAGACTTGTCTTCTTAAATGAAGCAAGTTACTTTGCTTCTCCTGATCCTTTCATCTGCTTCCTGGTGGTTCTTCTGAAGTTAAACCTCACAAACCTTAGGAACAACCAAGCATGACAATGATTAGGGTTTTGATTAGTCCCCCACTTAGTTTTACCTTTGTGTCTCATTGAGTCTTCTCTTCTCACCTCATAATCAGGGACTAAACCCTAAAGGCTTTAAGGCTTTGTGATTAAGTTTATGCCTGCATCCTTCTATTAGGATGGAGTGTATAACTTTAATCCTAAGTGTTAAACCCTTAATGTGTTTAAATCTCTTAATCAATTCACTTAATAATCATCAAGACATCACACTTGTAACTTGGGCCTTGCATTAGGGTTCTATTTCTTCCTTAATTGGTTAAGAAGGACTAACCCTAGTGTTAATGGACAAGTCCCCCTCAAGTTGTCTTACAAACCCTAAAAATCACTTCATCATCTTACCATTAAATAAAATCCACTTAACCAAAGGTTTGTTTTGTCATGAGTTTAATCCCTAATCATGGATTAAGTTGAGGAGCTTTCCTCAGCTTAAACATTCTCATCTATTATCCTTCTATTAGGATGGTGTAATGAGTCTGTTTAATCCCTGATTATGGCTTAATCTCATTACTTAACACTAAACAAAAACACCAAAAACATATAAATAATCACAAGTAGGTTAATGATCTTAATCCTACACCAAAGGTGATTAAGTGTGAGAATCTGACTTCACACTTAAGGTATTCTCATTACCCCTAATCAGAGGGAAGATGTGATGAGTTTACTAACCCATTGGTTTAGGCTTAAGCTCATTAACTTATGACAAACCTTCAAAAGCAATAAAAGACTGAAAACACAAAAACAAACAATAATCGTCTCCTTCGGGATTCTTTCATCATCTCATTCACTCATAAACGAGAATTTGCTTCTTCCGTCTAATGCAAGACAGTTTGCACCTGAGCCAGACAGGTCATACACTTGAGCATAGGCAAGTAAGCAGTTCACAAGTCAATTCATCTTTCAGTCTCTTTGGGTCGAACTACGGTGTTCTGACTTCCTCATTGCACGAGAGGATACGTAGGCATAACTTAACAGTTATCGAACAAAAGTCTCTGTATATTCCCCCTCCTTCTAGCTTTATTCTTTAGCCTCATTATCATGAGCATTTCTTCTTTGTTCTCACACTGACACTGTACATTTACACACCTCACATTCTTCTTACACTGACACCTGTACATCTTTTTCCAGCTATTTTATACACAGATTGCACTGACACTACCCCTTTAAAACACAAATCTTTTAAGCGTGGATCCCGTCGAGTACGACGGACAATCTGGGTGCTAATACCTTCCCAGGTTGTAACCAACCCCCTTTCTCAGTCTCTCTGGTTCGCAACCGTCTTATCCGTTTCTTTCTAGGCCTATGAAGCATTGCCTTTCCTCCGGGATAAAAATGCCTAGCTGTCGACTCTTGTCTTTCTGAGTTCACTCCTGTGTGTTCTCACTTATTTCGCCGACCATTCGCGTCTGTACCCCATTTGACCCGGCTTCATTTGGTGGGAGCGACAGCTTGGCGACTCTGCTGGGGACCCTTTATACTGTAACCAGGGCTTCTGGTTCTTTTTTGTGGGTTCCTCCTAGCGCTTGTTTGATTTGTGTTTACTGGGGTGTTATGTGCTATTTGTGCTCGTATTTGTATTTATTTTTGCTTTGTGTACAATTGTTTATCTGCTTTCTTTTTAGCTTTACATATATATCATACTGTCATACTGTGCTGGCTGGATCTGTTTTGTTGCTTTGGTGGGTGGGTGTTTTATTGAGAGTTGAGGTTCTACACCTGGGACCTGAGTGACACCTAGGCTAGAGTGGTTCATGTTCTTTCCCATTCCATTTCGGTCTGGTGCGGGAATATGAAACACGGTTCAGATATGGGTTTCTTCTTGAGAACTCTGTGCTGCAGATTTCCTGTAGTACTAGGGCTATCTGGGAAGCCTGCTAAGTCTGGATGACCTTTAGTATTGACCTTCAGAAACTGAGGTGAATTAGAGGAGGATCTTTTATGGTTATTGTAAACACTGTACCTCCGGGTTAGAAGTGTTTACACTTCTCATAACTGATCCAAGTCTGAGGATCCTTGTTTTAGAACATCACCTATAAGGGGGTTGGGCTGTTTACAGGTTTTGCAGGTACCCTTGACCTCAACATACCCTGTTACTGTGTTTTGATTAAGAGTACTCCATTTTGGAACAGTTCTTGTGATTTTTAACCCTGGACATGTGACTCTTTATTTGAGTCCCCCACCTTGATTACCGGACTTATGAACCTCCATCTGGATTTCTTGAACATACATGGACCTTTATCAAGGCAGTTAATCAGATCCAGCTCTGTCACAAACCCTTGCATATCATTTGCATACATCCTCATTGCATCATTTTAACATGTGTTTATTTGTTTTTCAGGGTATCTGATCTTACCTGATCAGAAGGGCCTTCCAAGGTCTTGGTGAATGGGCCAGAGAATGAAATGAGGAGGGGGGTGTACCTGCAAGGTGCTCCAATGCTTAAGTCAGAAGAGGTACAGAATAAGGTTATCAGAGTGTAAGTAAGAATACCAGTCCCTTTGCCATGAAAGGGGTATTTATATTGAGCCCCCAGCGCTGGGCCAAGGCTCCTAATGGGCTGGATTAGCTAGGCCCAAGGAGGAGCTGCCAGGGGACGCGTAAGAAGCGTTAAGACCTAGACCAAGATCTGCCCCCTGGTCCAACTGCCCCTATCCCTAAGGAGACAATATAGGGGAGTTGGGTGACGTGGTAAGTGAGGTGCTGTTATGGTTCTGCCCGACACAAGCTAGATGCCCGCGATGTGGGTCGATGATGCATGGACGGAGACCATGGGACGGGCAACTCGCTCTTTGCCCGACACGTAGTTAGAGACCCGAGGAAACATCCCTCGGGTGAATGGTCCTACGTCTGACGTGTCCTCGTGCTAGGTCGTTTGGAAATGGGCCTGACGAGCACTGGGCCATGTCGTGCATAATGCCCTGGCCCAGTCCAGAACAGGAGCCCCCCAAGTCGAGTCTCTGAGCCAGAGCGATGACTTATGTTTCAACTTGTGGTTCCCCGAGCTGACGGGGAAGTGTGATCGTCCGACAGATGGGGTTGTAACAGACTTGTTCGTGACTGATCCTTTCGCCGGAAATGTCGGGGATGGAGGTGATCGGTTGGCCTGCACCTCTTTTGTGGCAGACGAGGGTATGACGTGGGGATGTGGCGACTAGGTGAGTCGGGGAGACGGATAGGTGCCCGGGTCGTTTCAGTTTCTTATTTTGGAGAGACGTGTCTCAGACTTAATGGTGTCGCTTCGTTTAGTGTGCAAAGGCGGCGTAGGCAGGATAGGTAATGATGGCCTAGCGCGTTGGTCCACGCGCCAGGCAATATAAAAAGGGGTTGAGTAACTTCATTTCTACTTTTTTCGTTCACACGTTCACCGGAGTTCTCCACATCCTCTATTGTTTGCTCGCTCATCCGTCTGAACCGCCGTCTCCGCCCGTCCTCCTATCTGAACCACCGTCTGCTGCTCGTGCGCCACCGTACCCTTTTCAACTTAACTATGTCAGGTATGATTTTTCTTGTGATCCACTGTTTTTCCTTGTTGTTTTCCGTCAAATGTACGTTATCTTTGTAGAAATGTGGTTAGGTTTGACTTAGGAATAGTGTATTGGACCGTAGATGTACAGTAGATGGTAGAAAATAGGGTTAGGATCATACTGTACCGGGCATAAATTTCATGTGCCGGGCAATATTTGCATAGGTTGTATGAAATTTCTGCCCGGCCTCCATAGAATGCGCGTGTCGCTGAGTTGAGCATAGTTAGTGTCCGTCGCCGTTACGCCCTTTCACTTGACCTGCGGTGGAAGGGTGGATTTGATATGACGTCGAATTCACTCTTTCTGTCTGCGTTTCAGGTGCTACCGGGCGTTTACGACCGAGGAGGGAAGATTCCGGGTCCTCGACCGAAGATGCGACAATCGCTCGTCTCCCTGTCGGGGATGGGAGTGTCCGAGATGGTACCGAACACGCCTCATCTTCCGGGCAGGCTGACTTCTCCTGGGTTGCGGACGAGCCTTTGGAGGAGGAATCAGACTTTTGCGATGAGGCCATCACTGCTTACGCTATGGTCGAGACCATAGGTCGGGAGGATCCACCAAACTGGTACTGCTTCGCCCCCAAGGAAGAAGATCGCATTTGTCATCATTTCCCGGGGAAGCAGTTCACCATGTATGAATTTGCTTTCCGTGAAGTGGGGATTAGACTGCCCTTCAACTCCTTCCAGATGTCGGTCTTCAAGTGGCTTCGGCTGGCGCCGTCCCAACTGCATCCTAATGCTCTCGCATTTATGCGGGCATTTGAGTTAGTCTGCCAGTTCCTCGGCATTGGTTGCACCCGGGCTCTCTTCTTCCACGTCTTCCATCTCCAGCGATCTGGCTCCCGTGGGCGTCACAGTTGGGTTTCTTTCAAGCAACCCGTGCGTCTGTTCAAGGCGTACGAGGATTCTGTTCGTCACTTCAAAAACCGATGGTATGTGGTGATGCCGATCACCCGTGCTGCCCTTCACTCTCTATACTACTATCAACGGAAGCCAAACGGGGAGGAGACGCTGATGTCGAAGATACCGCTGAGGTGGCAGCGTGATCATTTCGATCTCTCCACGGCCCATTACCGGATCAAATATGCGATGCTCGACCAAGAGGATAGGCTCGCGTATAAGAAGTTGGTTGATTACGTGCAGAGCTTCAGCTTGGGGTTCTGGGCGAATCGACAGGGCGTGCCCTATCTGGATGAGGCCGGGGAACTAATCACCGAGACGCGCTATATTAATACGAAGGCTCTGCTCGAGTGTGATACCGAGGAGGAAGCTCTAGCGTTATTGAGTATGTAGACTTTGTTTAGCTTTTTGGTTAATGTCTTCGCTCGCTAATGTTTGTGTGTAATATTTTGCAGGTGCCATGCCCAGTGCCCGTGATCGGATGTTGAAGTTAGCGAATCAGGTCGGTGCGGCTGACCGGGTGCCTAAGAAGAAGAAGAAGACTGTGGCCTGTGTCTTGGAGACCGCTGGTGATGCTGGGGCCGGTCCTTCGAATGTGGCGGGCGTGACTCCTTCCTCTCCTCCTCGGGCGATAGATATACCTGACAGCCCGCCGCCATCTGCCTCTCCCCTCCACAAACGGAAGCGTCCGTCGGGGACTCTTTCGAGGTCGTCGCTGGGAAGCCCGAATGGACCGGGCAGCTATCTGCTACCTCCTTGTTATGTGGAACGGTCGTTTTTCAAGGCCGAGGAGGCGATTGCGGTGCCGGCGCCCGAGGCCAAGGCTATTCTGGATCAAGACGCTGGTGCTCGGCGCAAAGATCTGGCTAGGGACATTGCCGCTGTCATCCGGGTGATGGAGACGGCCATGGTCTTGACCGACACTTCGGTCTCCACTGCCTCGCTGGAGGATGCTCTTTTGCAGGTCCGATCGGAGAAGGACAAACTGTCCAAAGACCTGTCGGACTACAAAGAGGAGCATCAGCTGCAGGAAGGGCTGAGCCAGAAGCTGGATGAGGTGGAGAAGGAGCGAGACCAGTTGAAGGCTGCTAAGGCGAGCTTGGAAGAGCAGGTGGCCGATCATCAAAAGTTGACCGAGGACAATGCTGGCCTGAGGGCTCAGATTGAATCTCTCGAAGAAAAGGTCCGTTCTCTGGCCGACGAGACCGAGGAGGAGCGTGCCCTTGGTTCGCGCGGTGAGCTGCTGGGGCATATCCGCACTCTCAATCAAGAGCTGGTGGCCGTTTTCAAAGAGGGTTTCGATAATGCTGTCGAACAACTTGGGCTTCTGAACCCCGAGTTGGTGACGGCGGGGTCGGCCCATAACTACTGTGTCAGGGATGGTGAGATCGTCTTCCCGTTCGAAGCGGAGGAAGAGCTGGGTGGTGAGGAAGAGGAGGAGGAAGAAGAAGTGCTCCGAGCGGAGTCTTAATTATGTAATTTTAATTTGTAGCTTTATTATGGCCTGCGTGCCTGTTATGTACTTTGGCCTTCGGGCATTTGTAATCTGGCCTTCGGGCGTACTTGGCTTCGGCCGTTGTTATTATTTTTAATATATGAATGTTTTTGTTGTCATTCATTGTGTTCGTTTATGTTTGATATTTGCTTTTATGAATTCGTACTCTGCTCGACCTCGTTAATCTCCTCGGTTTAGGGAACCGATGAAGTGTCGGGCTTTGTGCCCGTTGGGATCGAAACCCGGGTCCGTTGTTCGAACCCTGGTCTCGAGGCTTGGGCTTTCCCATCGCGAGCTGGGTGCCCTGCCTGTCCTGGTACTTCGACGTTGAGTCTTGGTCAAGATCCCACGCGTCGGGAAGGGTTGTGTTCGCTATGTGACCCCGGCTCGTTCCCGGGTCTCGCGGTTCCTCTCTGGGGTTTTGGAGACGAAGAGCGTGGTCGTACCACCCACGTTTCCCCGTGATACATTTAACTGTAATATTGTCTAAGTTTTTCTGCGTTCCATGGTCGAGCGAGTTGTTCTCCTTGTAGGTTTTCTAGGTAATAGGCCTCGTTGCTCGTCTTGTCGCGGACGCGGTAGGGGCCTTCCCAGTTGGCCGCCAGTTTGCCCTCTCTTGGGTTTTTCTGGTTTCTTCTGAGGACCAGGGTGCCGACCTGGAACTCTCTTCTTATGACTTTCGCGTCGTGGCGTAGTGCTATTTTTTGTTTGAGGGTCGTTTCCCTGAGGGCTGCTTCGGAACGTATCTCCTCGACCAGGTCGAGCTCGGCTCTGAGGGTTTCATCGTTCATTTCCTCGTCTAGGGGTTCTTCTATCCTCCTCGTCGGTGTCCGTATTTCCACCGGGATGACTGCTTCGGTGCCGTAAGTCAGTCGGAATGGGGTTTCCCCGGTGGTAGAATGCGGTGTCGTGCGGTAAGCCCATAGGACGCTGTGTAGCTCCTCGACCCATGCCCTTTTCGCCTCGCCGAGTCTGCGTTTGAGGCCACGTAAGATTACCCTGTTGGCCGCCTCTGCTTGCCCGTTCGTCTGCGGATGTTCGACAGATGTGAAATGCTGTGTGGTGCCCAGGCTTGCGACGAAGTCCTGGAATCCTCCGTCCGTGAATTGTGTCCCGTTGTCTGTGACAAGTGCCTGGGGTATACCGAACCGAGCGAGGATGTTGCGTTTGAAGAACCGGAGAATGTTCTGCGCGGTTATTTTAGCCAGTGCCTCTGCCTCGATCCATTTGGTAAAGTAATCCACCCCGACGATGAGGTATTTATTCTGATTCGATCCGGTTACGAAGGGTCCGAGGATGTCCATGCCCCACCACGCGAAGGGCCATGGGGAAGACAGTGATTTGAGGTCGTTTGGGGGTGTGAGGTGCATGTCGGCGTGTCGTTGGCATTTGTCACATCTTTTGACGTGCTCTTTCGAATCGCTTTGCATGGTCGGCCAGTAGTAGCCTGCTCGAAGGGCCTTTCGTGCGAGCGATCGCCCGCCGAGGTGTTGAGCGTTGATTCCCCGGTGTATCTCTCCAAGGATGTCGGGGACTTTCTCTTCCTCGACGCATTTAAGTAACGGGACGGAGAACCCTCTCCGGTAGAGTTTTCCTTCGAGGAGTACGTACGAGCATGCTCGTCGTTTGACAGTGGTCGCCTCTTTCGGGTCGGCTGGGAGCTCGTCTCTTGTGAGGTAATTGTAAATGGGTGTCATCCAACAGTGAGCATCCCCGATAGCGTTGACCTCGAGTGGAGGAGGAAGTTTGTCGATGCTGGGTCGAGGAAGGATTTCCTGAATTACTGATTTATTCCCACCCTTTTTCCTCGTGCTGGCTAGTTTCGAGAGAACGTCTGCCCGTGTGTTGTGCTCGCGGGGTATGTGTTGAACTTCCCACCTTTCAAATTTGTCAAGCTTTTCTTTGACAAGGGACAAGTACTCGAGGAGGTTGTCGTTCTTGGTTTGGTACTCTCCTCGCACTTGTGAGGCCACGAGCTGGGAGTCAGTGGATATCTTTACCTCTTTTGCTCCCAGGTCTTCGGCTAACCGTAGGCCTGCGAGGAAGGCTTCGTATTCGGCTTGGTTGTTCGATGTCGGGAACGCTAGTGCTAATGATACCTCTATCAGGATCCCTTCTTCATTTTCGAGGATGATCCCGGCCCCGCTGCCTGATGTGCTAGAGGCGCCGTCGACGAAGATCGTCCATTTGTGGGCGCTCTCTGCTGGTGTCGGGCAATGGGTCATTTCCGCGACAAAGTCGGCCAGTGCCTGGGCTTTCAAGGCTTTCCTACTTTCGTATTGTATGTCGAATTCGGAGAGTTCCAGTGACCACTTGAGCATCCTCCCGGCCATATCCGGACGCCCGAGCAGCTGTTTGATTGGCTGGTCGGTCCTCACCTTTATCGTGTGTGCGAGGAAGTAATATCGTAGTCTCCTCGCTGTATTGATGAGGGCCAGGGCGACCTTTTCGATTTGCTGATATCGGAGCTCGGGGCCTTGGAGTGCTTTGCTCGTAAAATAGACGGGTTTTTGTCCTTCGTCGGTTTCTCTTATTAGGACGGCGCTGACGGCCTTGGTTCCCACGGACAGGTATAAGTATAGGGTTTCTTTTTCTAATGGTCGTGATAAGACCGGGGGTTCGGACAGAACCTTCTTTAGATGGAGTAATGCTTGCTCGCATTCATCGGTCCAGTCGAAGGTAGCCTCTTTGCGAAGGAGTCTGAAGAATGGCAATGCGTGCTGGGCAGACTTGGCGATGAAACGGGAGAGTGAGGCGAGCACTCCATTGAGTGACTGGATCGATTTCTTGGTCCTCGGGGTCGGAAATTCCGAGAATGCCCGGCATTTGTCGGGGTTGGCCTCTATTCCTCTTTCGGTGAGATAGAAACCGAGGAACTTTCCTGCCCGTACGCCGAACGTGCACTTTTCGGGATTGAACCTCATTTTACACTGTCTCGCCTGCTCGAACACCTTTGTTAGGTGTCGAGCATGGGTAACCTCCTCGTGTGATTTGACGATCATGTCGTCCATGTATACCTCGAGCATATCCCCTATTTCATCCTTGAAGACTTTGTTCATCATGCGTTGGTACGTAGCGCCAGCGTTCTTGAGCCCGAACGGCATCACATTGTAATAGTAATTGCCCGTTGGGGTCATGAACGCTGTGTGTTTCTTGTCTGTGGGCGTCATGGGGATCTGGTTATATCCACTATATGCGTCCATGAAGGACAAGAGTTTAAAACCTGCAGAGTTATCGACGAGCATATCTATATTAGGGAGGGGGAAAGCATTTTTCGGGCAAGCCCTATTAAGATCAGTATAATCAACACACATACGCCATTTTCCATTATTTTTCTTAACAAGGACTACATTTGAGAGCCAGGTTGTGTACTGGGCTTCAGAAATAAAATTTGCCTCTAAGAGGTCTTTTACAGCTCGCTCGGCAGCCTCTGCCTTTTCGGGCGACTGCTTGCGCCTACGCTGTGCTATGGGCTTGGCTGCCCGGTCTAACGCTAGCTTGTGACACGCGATCTCGGGGTCCAGCCCGGGCATTTCTGCGGCGTTCCATGCGAAGAGGTCGGAGTTCTCCTTGAGGCATGCCACGAGTTCTTCTCTTGTTTCCTCGGGTAGTCCCTTACCTATCTTCACCGTCCTTTCTGGATCGTCCCCGAGGGGAATGAGCTCGAACTCTCCGTCGGGGATTGGTCGAACCGGGTGTTCAAGAGATCGATCCTTGGCGAACTTCCCTTCTTCGGTCTCGTCCAGCCCGATGCGACAGTCGAGGTCGACGGCATTAACTCCCCGGGGAGGATCCTCGGTCCTGAGTTTTTTGTTGTTGCAGTTGCTCTTCGTGCTGACCACGGCCTGTCCTTTCACTGCGGCGTCGTAGCATCGCCGGGCTGCTTCGATGTCACCGTGGATGGTGACCACACGTCCCAATTTGGTGTAGTATTTCATCTTTAGGTGGACGGTGGATGGGACCGCGGTGAGTTCGGCCAGTGTCGGGCGTCCGAAGATGCAATTGTAGAGGGACGGACAGTCTACGACCAGGAATTGGATTTTGACTTCCCTGGCCGTTTCTTGTTCGCCGAAAGTGACTAGGAGCTCGACATATCCCCACGGTCTGGTTGTTGCTCCGTTGAATCCTTGGAGATCTGATCCAACGTAGGGGGCTAAGTTGGTCTTGTCTAGCTTCAGAGTCTTGAAGAGATGGACGTACATGATATCCACTGAGCTGCCTTGGTCGACCAGGATGCGTCGGACGTCGAACTGGGCCATCTTTGCCCTTATCAATAGTGGGATGCCCGAGTTCGGGGATCTGCCCGGGAGTTCCTCCAGGAAGAAGGATATTGGGTTGGATTTTCCCCGGTACTTTGTCAATGTCGCTTTCTGCTCGGGGGCAGTCAGTAGGAGTTCGTCGAACTTGCGTTTGACGGAGAGGGCAGCGGCTTCCCCGTTAATTCCCCCTCCCGATATCACCAGTGCGGTTGGGAAGTCTTCCCAAGGGCTGAGTGCAGCGATTCTGCCTTCGGGCAGTGGTCCGGGGAGGAAGAAATCTTCCGGGCGTGACACGCAGAGGGCCACTTGGTAAGGAGAGTTGTCAGGGGGTGTTTCTTCCCGGGGTCTCTTCTTTTCTGGCTCGTCATGTCTGGGAGCTTCGTTCTTCTTCGTATACTGCTTTAGGTGTCCCTCTTGGATTAAAATCTCTATTGCATCCTTTAGGTGGACACAGTCTTCGGTCACGTGCCCGTGACTTCTGTGGAACCGGCAGTACTTGGATTTGTCGGTGTGGGGCTTTGGCGCAGATGGTTTTGGGAACCTGACCCTGCCCTGCTTAAATTCAGAGTTGATACATTCTGCAAGGATACGCTCTCGAGGAGCTGTTAGTAAGGTGTACTCGCTATATCTGCCCGCGGGGCCTCTTCCTTCTCGGAGCTCGCGAGGTCTTTCCTCTCTTCGCTTGTCCCCGTTGCGACGGGGGATACTCGTGTCCTCGCATTTGGAGTGCTCGGTATCGCCGGCGTTACGTCCGCTGCGGGCATTGTGTGCCACCTGTTTTTCCTCGTATCTGATGTAGGCCTGGGCCTTATGCAGGAGTTCGTTCAAGGTGCGGGGAGGCTCGATTCCGACGGCTCTGCTAAGCTCACTGCCGGGCAAGAGACCTCTTTCGAGGAGATACTTCTTCATGTGCTCGGTGGTATCCACCTCGACAGCTTCCTGGTTGAATCGCTCGATGTATGAGCGTAGTGTTTCATTCTTCTTCTGCACTATGGCTTCGAGGGTCGCCTCAGTCTTGGGGTGACGACGGGAGGCTGTAAAGTGCCTGGTGAACATGGACCTCATGACTCTCCATGACGTAATGGACTCAGGGGCCAAGCTTTTGTACCAAGCCATGGCCCCTTTCCTGAGGGTCGTTGAGAACAGTCGGCATTTGAGGTGCCCGGTTATATCATTGCGGTAGTCGAGCATCGCGTTAACGTTGTCGACGTGGTCGTCTGGATCGGTAGTCCCGTCGTACACAGCCAGATTGGGCGGTTTCTCCATGCCTCTGGGGAGCGGAGCCTCCATTATTGCCCGGGATAGGGGATAGTGCAGGTCCTCCTCGTCGCTCCTTAAGGGAGATAGTTCGTTGTTGTCGGGGCTGTGCCCGTGCCTTGGTGATGCTCCTGCTCGGCCCCCGTCACGACGGGCGCGTGCTCTGCTGACGTGAGGTTCTGGGGAGCGACGTCCTCGCTTCTTTGTTGGTTCTGAACGTTGCTGTGTCCTCCCCTCCGGTTGGAGTCGGGCCTCTTGGCGCTCGGCTTCGAGGGCCATGATTCGTTCGTGCTGTTGATAGAGCATAGAACCGGCCTAGTTGAGGGCATTTACCATGGCAATCATTGTGGCGTCTCCTTCGACGGGAACGGGAATGGGGTGAAATGTCTTTGCCCCTGAGTTGTGAACATGAGGGGCATCCCCGTTGTTTTGTGGCTCTGGAGACGGGGTGGATGGACGACCGTCTCGAGCGTCTGTTTCGCGGGATGGTGGGTCGTCGTCCATAGTGTAGTCGACGAGGGGACGGCTGCGCTCGCTAGGTTGTTCTCCGGCCATGTTGGAAGGACAGAAATAAATGAGCTTTGATCCTCTTTTGATGAAGATGGGGATAGCTAGATTCCCACAGACGGCGCCACTGATCTTACCTGATCAGAAGGGCCTTCCAAGGTCTTGGTGAATGGGCCAGAGAATGAAATGAGGAGGGGGGTGTACCTGCAAGGTGCTCCAATGCTTAAGTCAGAAGAGGTACAGAATAAGGTTATCAGAGTGTAAGTAAGAATACCAGTCCCTTTGCCATGAAAGGGGTATTTATATTGAGCCCCCAGCGCTGGGCCAAGGCTCCTAATGGGCTGGATTAGCTAGGCCCAAGGAGGAGCTGCCAGGGGACGCGTAAGAAGCGTTAAGACCTAGACCAAGATCTGCCCCCTGGTCCAACTGCCCCTATCCCTAAGGAGACAATATAGGGGAGTTGGGTGACGTGGTAAGTGAGGTGCTGTTATGGTTCTGCCCGACACAAGCTAGATGCCCGCGATGTGGGTCGATGATGCATGGACGGAGACCATGGGACGGGCAACTCGCTCTTTGCCCGACACGTAGTTAGAGACCCGAGGAAACATCCCTCGGGTGAATGGTCCTACGTCTGACGTGTCCTCGTGCTAGGTCGTTTGGAAATGGGCCTGACGAGCACTGGGCCATGTCGTGCATAATGCCCTGGCCCAGTCCAGAACAGTATCCATCCTATCATTTTGGCTTGGTTTTGACCCCTTCTTCAGCTTAGACCTATCTTCATCAGTATCTTGCTTCATCTGCCAGCTACCTACTTCAGTCACCTGCATCACCAGTCTCAGCTTGTCAGTGGCTTATCTTCAGTATTATTCTCAGCATCTGTCTCAGTAACATGGCACCTAAGAAGAGTAACATCTCCTATCATTTCTTTGAGCCTGAGTTGGCTAGCATCAGGAAGATTCAGACCCTGATTACTCCAGACCATATACCACTTTTCAGAGAACATTATGGAGGAATCCTTGATGTGGTTATGGATTTGGACCCTTCACAGAGGAGCTTGATACATACTTGCCTGCAGTTCTATGATCCCCCTCTGAGGTGCTTCACCTTCCAGAATTTTCAGTTGGGACCCTTGTTGGAAGAATATTCATCATTGGTTGGTGTGCCTATCAGGGGTGGAATTCCCTTCAACCCTGAGATGGCTTTCCCTAGTAATGAGGAGATAGCAAAAGCATTATATCTGGAACCAGTTCTGATTGGGCAGAATTTGAAAGCTAAAGCTGGAGTCTCTGGTTTTCATCTGGATTTCTTGACTTCTCAGGCTATTCTTAAGGCCTCCTTGGGGGAGTGGAAGGCAGTCTGTGCTCTGTTGGCCCTTAGCATATATGGGGTCATACTTTTTGCAGATGAGCCTAGGTTTGTTAGCAAGAATGCAATCCATCTTTTCATCCTGAGAAACCCAGTACCCACCTTACTGGGAGATCTTTACTACTCTGTTCATCAAAGGAATGAAAAGAAAAGGGGGAGATTAGTGAGATGCTGTGCTCCTTTGTTCCATACTTGGCTGCTTAAGCATTTGCCAAAGACTGATGCATTCTTGAACCCTCACCAGCAAAAGAACTGGGCTAGGAGGCTTGTTGCTCTAACCTCAGATGACATCAGGTGGTGCACTCAGAGCACCAAGGGCAGAGACATCATTACAAGTTGTGGGCAGTTTCCCAATGTGCCTCTGATAGGAGTGAAGGGTTGCATCAATTACAACCCTCTGCTATTCAAAAGACAACTGGGCTATGCATTAGTCCATCCTCCTAGAGCACAGGATCTGACTGAGACCCTTTATTGTGAGATCAAGCCTAATCTGGCTATTGTCAGGCAAGCATCCTGGGCTTGGGACAATGTTCAGGCTAAGGGGGTAACCATTCTTGGGAGATGCAATAATGTAGCCTCAGCCCAGTACTATGAGTGGTCTCATGCCAGGGCTCAAATTACTGGAATGCCCTTCACTATTGAAGATGTGCCTGGACCTTCCACAGCACCACCTCCAGCAACTGTCAGCTTAGAGGAGTTTGAGAAATTGAAGGAGAGAAATGAGAAGCTGACTCAGGCTTTACAGAAGACCCTCTGGGAGAGGAGTGATGGTCGGCTGGACATTGAAAGGTTAGAAAAGCTAAGGGTGGAGCATCTGGCCAAAATTGAGAAGTCAGAGGATTACATTAAGAAGTCTAGGGCTGGAGAACAGATCTTGAAGAATGCCTGCAAGGAAGCTCAGTTCCAGAAGGCCAGAACTGATTTGTATCTAAAGGAGAGTCAGGCAAGGTGGGTCAGGATCACCGAAGCCCGTACTCAGGAGGACAAAAGGACTCAGGATAAGATTGAACAGATGGAAGCTAGTGCAAAAGAATAACAGGAAGCCCTGGCAGCAGCCCAGAGGGAGATCTCAGAGTTGAAGATCAGAGCTGGTGTGAAGAGGTCAAAGGACCAGAGTCGACACAAGAAGCTAACTGCAGCTGTCACTACAAGGAATCTCCTTATCAGAAACCTCATAGAGCGTCCAGCTGATCCTGTGACTAAAGCACTTCTCAAGGAAGTTCAGGAGGATGAATTTGGTCTTGGTGTTTGACTTTTGCTTGTTGTTGCTTTCATTTTATGTACTTTTCTTCATGTTGTATTTTTGACCCCTCAGAGGGCATGGATTGTAAGAAACAAACTATGTATCATTTACTTTTTGTAATATATGTGTTGGTTTGTTTTATCTGATTTCTTCCAAAGCAACATCACAAGCATCTTCTTCAAGGGTCTGGAAAGGTCAAAACCAAATGCCAAGCCGGATACCTTGGAAACAAATAGACATACTGCATTGCATGCTAACCCTTTGTTTTGTTTTGTAGGTTTTTGTTTTATTGTTACTAACTCTGTTGTGACTTCAGGAACTATTGCTCGACGTCGAGGGTTTCCACTCAACCGTCCACACAGATATCCCACCCGCAACAATCTTCCGGGCATACAAATGGACCAGGTACAGCAGGACCTTACAGAGGTCAGGACTCAAATGGCAAATGAAAGGCTAGAAATGAGGAATCAGATGACACAGTTTATGGAGGTGATGAATAATATGGCTCAAAGCCAAGAGAGGTTAAGAGCACTGGTAGAGGGGAGGAATCAGGAAGACCATCATCCAGGGACTGCTGGGACAAGCAACAATGAGAGAGTCCAGCCTCATGTTAATCCCCCAGTCTTTGGACCCCACCTGCATCCAGAGATCAACATCCCTGCTAATGTGCAAGGGACTGCCACTGCAGGTAGAGTGCTGCAAGAAGACCCCCAGGAAGATCAGTTCACAGTGATGGGAGCTGGGGAGGAAGCCTATGACAGAAGGCTAGATGAGATTGCTGAGAAACTAAGATCCCTGGAGTCCCAGAATTCTTTGGGCTTTGATGTTATGGACATGGGTCTAGTGGACGGGGTCAGGATTCCCCACAAATTTAAACCACCATGCTTTGAGAAGTATAACGGGACTTCCTGTCCCCGGATCCATTTACAGTCTTTTCTGGGGAGGCTGAAGGCATATACCATGGACGAAAAGCTATGGATGTTTTATTTTGAGGATAGCTTAACAGGAGCTTCAAGGGAATGGTACTCTCATCTGACTAGAGCAACCATTAGATGCTAGAAGGACCTGACAGAGGCCTTTATCAGACAGTATCAGTACAATTTGGATATGGCTCCCAACAGAACCCTCCTGATGGGAATGTCGCAATCATCCAGGGAAAGCTTCCGGGAGTACGCTCAAAGGTGGAGACAGCTTGCTGCTGCTGTCCAGCCACCCATGTCAGAGAGGGAGATGGCTGATATGTTTATGAACACCCTCCAAGGAACATACATTGACAGGTTGGCTGCCTTTTCTTCCACTAGCTTTGTTGATGTAGTCATAGCCGGGGAAAGGATTGAAAGCCTATTAAAGATGGGTAAGATTTCTGACAACGGTGCCAGCTCATCCAGCAACTCAAGAAAGCCTTTTGTAGGCCCAAGAAGAACTGGTGAAACCAATGCTATCCATACCAGCAGGGGCAGGCCCCAGTATGTGCATAGGTCTGTGGCAGCAGTCACCATTCCCGCTCCAATTCATCCTCAACCAGCTTATCAACCACCGCAACAAAATTACCAGCAACAAACTCCTTATCCTCCTCAGAGAAATTACAACAACACCAGCAACAACAATCAGCAAAGACCATTTCAACAGAGACCTTCTCAGGCCAATAGGGTGATCGATCCGATCCCTATGCCTTATGCCACATTATTGCCGCAACTCTTGAAACTCAACCTGGTTGAGCTAAGGACGTTGGCACCTCCGGATCCTAACAGTCTGCCCAGAAATTATGACGCCAGCGCCAGATGTGCTTTTCACTCAAATGCACCTGGCCATAGTACGGAGAAGTGCAGAGCCTTGCACATGAAGGTACAAGACTTGGTAGACTCCAAAGCTCTGAACTTTGCACCACCACCAAATGTTAACAAAAACCCTATGCCACACCATGGTGGTCCCAGAATCAATGCTATTGAAGAAGACAAGCCGTCTTACTTGATAACCAGTGTGGGTCAGATTCGGACACCCTTGGTGGAGATTAAAGCTCAACTCCTTGAATGTCAAATATTCTCGGGATGTGAGTTAGGGTGTGCTTATTGCAACATTTCAGTGAATGGTTGTGATAACTTGAGGGATGGCATAGATGGTCTCATCTAGAGTGGCCTGCTTCAAATCACAACGTCGGTACCTACCAATCCAGCAATCTCTTTAACCACAGTTCCAGAACCTCCTACAACTGCAACAACCATTGTTCCAAACAACTCTTCAATCTCGTCAACGAATGCTTCATCTATTACTTCAACGGACCAAATATCAGCAAACATCCCTTCTACAACTTCAGCACCCCTTCATTCAGAGTCTCCTACAACAACAACACCCATCCTTCCAACAATGTCCCCTACAACATCAGCAGCAAACAACGCAAGTGTTTCAACAGTTACAATCTATTATGATCCTGCCAATGATTCTGCCTACAACTCACAAAATCCCACTCCTACCAGAGCACCAGTCACAATATATTATGATCCACAGACTATCATGGTTCCTTCCGCAGCTGCCATCAGTCCAGTCACTGTCACAGTGCCTGGGCCAGTACCTTATGAAAGCAGTAATGCCATCCCTTGGCATTACGGCTCCGACCTATACTGCGAAGGACAGAAAATCACTTTTGAATCATCAACTTCTTCACCACAAATAGACAATGTGGGGGGAGGCGGAGGCTTCACTCGAAGCGGACGTCTCTTTGCCCCGCAAATTCAAAGACCCACTGCTGAAGCAGAAGCTGCTACCAAGGCAAAAGGGAAGAGCATGGTGCAAGAAGAACAGGTTGTTAGAGAAGCTTTAAAAACACCTTTTGATCAAGAAGTTGATGAATTCATGAGAATCATCAAGAAAAGTGATTACAAGATAGTGGACCAGCTTCACCAGACGCCTTCCAAGATCTCCATTCTATCATTGCTTATGTGCTCCGAGGCTCATCGGAACGCACTACTCAAAGTTTTGCACGCAGCTTATGTGCCAGAAGAGATCACGGTCAATCAGTTGGAAGCTGTGGTTGGAAATGTTAATGCTAGTAATGGACTAGGATTCACCAACACTGATTTGACTACGGAAGGCCGCAATCATAACAAGGCTTTGCACATTACCATGGAATGTAAAGGTGCAGTTCTTTCCCATGTGCTGGTAGACACAGGATCATCCCTCAATGTCTTACCTAAAAAAGCCCTTGTGAAGCTGGAATATGAAGGATTGGCATTACGTCCCAGCAACTTAGTGGTGAGAGCCTTTGACGGCTCTAAGAGATCAGTTCTGGGAGAAATTGAGTTGCCTGTAACGATTGGCCCACAAACTTTCAAAACGACCTTCTACGTGATGGACATTCAGCCTACCTACAGCTGTTTGTTGGGTAGACCATGGATTCATGCCGCTGGCGCAGTTACGTCTACCCTTCACCAGAAGTTAAAATTCGAGTGGGAGGGCCAAGTCGTTACTATCTGTGGGGAGGAGGATATTTTTGTTAGCCACCTGGCTACATACAAATATATTGAAATGGATGGGGAAATCCACGAGACGATGAGTCAAGGGTTTGAGGCCCTGAATATTAATGAAACCTCTGCTGTACTTGGGACTTCCATGACATCCTACCAGCAGGCCCGGAAGGTGGTGGAAGAAGGAAACGCTCAAGGCTGGGGCAAATTGTTGCCTGTGGAGAAGAAAGAAGATAGATTTGGGTTGGGTTACAAACCAACTCAAGAAGATCAAATAGAGGCTGCTAAGAAGCCCAACTTTGTTAGTGGGGGGATGCTCACCCCCGATGCTGTCAACAACTTGGAAGATGAGTCGGAAGATGAACGCAACCTGGAAAGCTGGATTCGTCCAAAGGTCCCAGGGAGCAGTATCTCAAACTGGTCTTCCCAGGAAATTATAAGGGTTACTCCTGCAGAGTAATTATTATTTCCTGTATATTTTAAGCATGCATCAAGTCTTGCATCTTGCCCAAGATGACAAGACTCATTTTGTAATCGGGTCATCTGTAATTTTTGTGCAACAAGATTAATCAATGAAATATCAGACATCTTTTGCAAACAAGTCTTTTTCTTTTCCGCTCACTGTTTTTCCATTTTTTCTTTTTGTACAAAAAATAAATGGCAATGTTTTCAAAATGACAACTTTATTTCACTTTTCTAAACAAGATTAAAATCAATCACTAAAATGAACAAACTGAACCCTTGCAGAGAGTGCCTTCCAGACAGCACCGACAACAACACGGCTATGACTTCGTATGACTCTGACAATCCGATCAATCAAGTTGATGAAGGGGTTGAAGAAGGTTATGAGCTTCTTGAAGAGCTAGCCAGATTGTTGAGACAAGAGGAGAAGGTTATCACTCCTCATCAGGAGGAGGTCGAAACGATTAATCTTGGTACAGATGAAGATGTGAAAGAGGTTAAAATCGGGGCCTGCTTACAAGACTCAGTGAAGAAACAACTGATTGACCTGCTTCAAGAATATGTGGATGTGTTTGCTTGGTCTTATCAAGATATGCCAGGGTTGGACACCGACATTGTTATGCACAAGCTGCCTTTGAGGGAAGAATGCCCACCGGTCAAACAGAAACTACGCCGGACTCGCCCAGACATGGCAATGAAAATCAAAGAAGAGGTACAAAAGCAGTGGGACGCCTGATTCCTGGCTGTAACTAGCTATCCGCCGTGGGTTGCTAATATAGTACCTGTGCCTAAGAAAGACGACAAAGTAAGGATGTGTGTTGACTACCGGGACCTGAACAGAGCCAGCCCGAAAGATGATTTCCCATTACCTCACATTGACGTATTGGTCGATAATACGGCTCAGTTCTCGGTATTCTCCTTCATGGACGGATTTTCAGGATACAATCAGATTAAGATGTCACCTGAAGACATGGAGAAGATGTAATACCTCAAAATTTGCCCTCATATTTATTCCCTCTACTGGTGTATCATTTCGCATTCATCTGCATTTCTCATCAGTTCATTAATATCATAATAGTGCATTTCATTGGTTCATAAGGCATAGGATCAAAGTGTTTCCTCGTGATAGGAATTGTGGTATTCAGAGGTGAGTTATCGGGCTGTTAGGGTCGAGGCAAAGGATGAACTCTCGTCTTGGTAAGTGTCTTTTTATCACGGGTCTTGCAGGTTGTCAAGTGATCGCGACATTTAATTCCAATTCAGAATGGTTATGTAACTATAACTCAATTCAGACGGAAGATTGACGTGAACTTGGTCAAGCCGTTATGTGTTTACTTAAGTTACAAGTCATCCACATCAATGGTTTATTTCTCAGAGTTGTAGTTCTTACTTCACATTCTGATTCTTGGGCTTTAAAGATGTATGCAATTGTTCATTTGAATTATGGTAAAGACCCGGATTTCTCGAGTGTTCAGGCGGCCAAATTTGAAGGGTTATTAATTCCAAGCACCAATCCATTGTTCAAGATTAATTCGAGATCTTAGATGTTCTAAGAGAAAAATTTGAGAATGGTATAAGAACTTGGGTGGGTTTTGGATCAAAAGGGAATACTTCATCAAGAACCAAAATCTTATATCAGTAAATGAGAGAAGTTCACAACTGAAAAAAAATTCTAACGGTTTTTCTTGGGAACTGATATAACAGTTACAAAATTAATAGAATCAGTTACAGTTACATATAGGGATAACAAGAAAAGGGAGGATTACAAGGGATACAGTTCCAAGAACAATTCAGTCATAGAATAATTGAACACAAAAAAAAAGGAGAGCTTCATCAATCTTCTTCTGAGTTTCACTTCCTCACTTTCATTAATCTCCAAAGTTCATAATACATAGCATGAAAAATCACCAAATCTCTTCAAGGAGGATCACTTCAATCTCCTTCACTTTCTCAACATCAATCTTTGCATACTAAAAAAAAACCTCTACCCTCACTGACCTTCAACGAGTTCCATCGCCATATCCTTCGATCAAAAAAGACACATCCACAGATCTGCAATTAGAACAACAAATTAACACCAACAATGAAATCCCATATGGTACTTTTATCTGCCTATTCTAAAATGGAAGTCATGCTGAATTTGTATGGAAGACTAAGCCAATCTAGAAAATGGAAGAAGATTTTAACAGTGGTTGAAAGAGGGTCATGTAGGGTCAATATTAGCACAGTTAACATCTCGATAACTAGTCGAATTGGTGCTTACCCGAATCACTTGCATCGATCAAATGTCAGCCACATGAAGCATAATGATAACAACAAGTCTGCAACAACAACAAAAAGCTCTATTTTTAGTCAGAATTAATAAGCGGTTTGCGGCGGAAAACAGAAAAAAGCCAATGGTTTACAAGCTGACAGTTAAGAGAAAATCAAAAGAAAGGAAAATTCGCAGCAGGACTTCTCTCGTTCAATCCTAGTATTCATCAATTTCCGACCTCGCATCAACCTGCAATAACAAGAGTTGGAGGGAGTGAAGACTAGAGAATAATGAGATAGGCCTTATGATGGAGAATCAGTTATGACAAAGTTGGCCAAGTGAAACAGAAAAAACGAAAATCAAAACTAACTTAAAAAAAAAGGGGAAGAAGAAAATTCAGTCAAATTCACAACAGTTCATAACAGATTCACAGCTGGGAATAAGTTAACTGAATTCCAACAAACTTTTAACTGATTCTAACAGAAATGCTAACTGAATTTTACCTGAAGAATCTTCTAGATCAATCTCTGAATTCCAGCTCTATAAATCAAGATCAAATCCTTCACAATCACTTCTTCCACCATTTTTTTTCAGAACCATTCACTTCACCTCTCTCAACCTCTTCTAATCTTCATCTCCTTCCTCAACTTCACCCCTTCTTCAACCTCTCCGAGCCAACTCTGCATCTTCAAGGGTTTGCAAAACGGTGATAGAACACTCCATCACCAAGACCTCAACAATCCTCAGCAGTATTACAAATTCACGGATCCCGCGCGCACAACTCCTGCAACTTCACGACGAGCTTCAACTTGGATTCACGTCGTCACCATCACGCCTTGATACCTTCATTGTTCTCACAACAACAACGAAACCATTCAAGAAAAGGTAACACTGCATTGAAGTCGTAGAATCACGCATCAAACAGAAGTACGAGAAGTATAAGAAACGGGCTTACCAAAAGAAGTATAGTCTCGCTGGTCAATAGAGCTTTGTGCATCGTCGTTTTCGATTAACCAAGGTACGAGCTGCTTTGCTTTGCATTCAAATATTCTTGAGGTGTTAGCTTCGTTTTGCTACTGTTCCCGTCCTGGTTTTGATTTCGAGAATCGCAATGAGAGGCAAAAGCCGTTGGGGTTAGCGGTGGTGTGAGGAAGACGGAGGAGGGCATAGAGTTTTGTTTAGAGGTCAGACGGTTTATGAATTCGAACAGAGGAGGAGTTTGAGGTGGTGATGACCGCATAGGGTTTCGGAAAAGGGCAAGGGATGAAGGCGTTGGTATGTTGGTTTTGCGAAGGAGGTGGAATCGGTGGTTAATGGCGGAGAGGAGGAGTGGGAGAAGAAGAAAGAGAAGATGGAGGGATGGTGGCGAAACGAAGAAGAAGAGAGGATGGAGGTGTTGGCGGTGGAAAAGATGAGTCTGAAGCTTAGGGTTTCTGTTCTTTGCATTTCCCTATGTTTTTTTATTTAATTTGGATGGAGATTAATATGAATTGATGGAGATTAATATGAATTAACTGTGTTAATACGAATTAATTCCCCATAAAGCCATAAGAATGCACCATTAAGAAACATTAAGACTCATAAAATCTGATTATTCCCTTCTCATTTTCCAGCACGCATGGGCTTACCCCATTGCTATTCAAACCCCTTTTTTAAGCCCATTTAGAAAATAGTATAAAAAAAACGATTTTGGCACCCCCTCAGTTATTCCTGTGTTTTGGGTCTTGTCTGGGCTCTATTCGCACCTCCCATTCTCAAGGCCCGTATAAAAACAAACTGAAAAAGCATGCTAGCTGCACCTCCCCAGGGCCTGCGCATTTGGGCTTGATTACCTTGCTATCTGTACCCCTCTTTTAAAGCCCATGCATAAAAATAACTAAAAAATATGTTTAATCCACCCCCATGTTATTTTGTTTAGAATTTAATTTTTAGTTTCCATTAGGTTAGAAATAATTCCAATAAAAATAGTAAAAATCATTAGAAAATTCCCCAAAAATTACAGTAGCTTAATAATTGAATTTAGAAATTTGTGACACTTTTATTTTCTGGATTTGGCATTATTTTCAATTTAATTCTGAATTTTCTTTTAATTAGCTTTATTGGATTTCTTTTAATTGTGCTGAATTTTGTTCATTTTATTTTTATAACTTCCAGTAGGATTTTTGAGCCATTCTTTTTTCTGTAAGTAGAGGACTCATGATAGTTCTTAGGATATTTTTAGTGGATTTTTTAGGAGCTTTTATTTTAGGTTTTAGTGATGTAATCTTTAGGAATTAGTAGTTAATTCTTAGCTGGAATTAATTAATTGCTAGGCATAGAAAAATAAGATTTTTTAGAATCCCTCTTAGTATAATATTTTAGATAGTGGTAAGACCCTATAGTTTAAGTTTCACAATTTTTCTAGAAGTCTTGGTATTTTTTTAGAATATTAGTTTTAGGCCTAGTTATGCATAATTCCCATTAGTTTAGGTCATTAAAAAATAATAAAGTTCAATATAAAAAAATGATAGCTTAGTTTAAGTTTAGTCATAGAATTTAATTTAGACTTAGGCTAGTTAAAACTTGATTTTTTTAGAATGAATATTGAGTTTAGATTAGTTTAGTACTTAGGCTTGAAGTTCCATGGTCATTAGAATTAGAATAAATAAAATAGACTATTTTTTAGTTCATGCCTTTAATTGCATTTTTAGAAGTTTATTGCTTTTTTCAATTCTATTATTTTTGCCTTATCATTTGGATCTTACAACTTGTATAGGCTTTCCCATTGTTCTTAGAATCAACTTAACTTCATTAGGAAGTAAGTTGAATTCTAGTAGTTTCTAGTTTTTTAATTAGGCTTAGAAACCTCACAAACCATTAGGACCACTTGTAAATGAATAAAAATTAGGGTTGTGTCTTAGTCCCTTAGTTTTTCCCTTTTTGCAATATGAGTCATTCTCTTCTTATCTTCAAACAAAATCCAAAAACACTTAACAAATAAATGAAAGGATTCCTTGTGTATAGCCTTATTCCATGAAGCACTTGCATTCATTCCATCTTGGAGTGGTGTAAGCTTGTCTATCATGATGCACAAGTCTCATCAAGGAATTGTTCACAAAGAAAGCTTAAAAAATACTTCTTCACAAAAGCAACAAAAAACACTTAATAAAGTTCAACAAGCCAGTGAACTTAAACCCTAATCCTAGGAAACCAGTCTTGGATAAATTCTCCTTGCTGGGTATGCTTGTTCTATTATTCCATCTTGGAATGTAGAGCCAAGTGTACATTTCATGGAAAAGAGTTTGAATTCACTTCCTTGTGCCAAATTCATACAAAACTCATAAAAGACAAAAACACAATAAGCGACTATCCTGAGGGAACTTCTTTTCTCATCTCATTCACTCACAACGCGAACTCGCGACGACTTGTCACACATGCAAGACGGTAAACGCACTCGTACCAGACGAGCCTGCAGCACCTGAGCATAGACATACGCAGTTCCAGCTGTAAAAAACACAAACAAATAGTTCCCGCCTTAGTTAGGCGAACTACGTCGACTCTGATCCTCATTATCCCGATGAGGTACGTAGGCAGCGGGGTAGGGCCCGTTCGAGCACATTCTTTATTTTCCCTACATTTCTCCCTTTCTTTCCATTTTCTTATTTCAGTTCTTTTCTCATTTCTCATCCTCATTCCAGTTAGCGGTTTTATTCAGCAGCATCTTATTTTCTCACCCTTTGAAACAAACAAGCAAGCGTGGATCCCGTCGGGTACGGCGGACGATCTGGGGTGCTAATACCTTCCCAGGTCGTAACCGACTCCCGAACTCCGATCTTTGGTTCGCAAGGCCTTGTCCTTTCCTTATTCCTCAGGTTTGTGCAACATTACCTTTCCCATTCATTCGGGATAAAAATGTCTGGCTGGCGACTCTAACCTTTCCGCGCCACTTTCGCGTTTGTACTAGGATGAAAATCCCGGGAGCGACAACTGGCGACTCTGCTGGGGAATTAACCTGATTCTTCCGGTTTCCCTTTGTAGAGTCAATCCTAGCGCCTATTTGGTTTTGTTTCTTTGGGTGTTTATATGTTTGTTGCCGTGTGCTTTAGTTTAGCTTTATTGTTTTCATTTATAGTTTTACTTTACAGCTTTACTTTACCGCATTTATTTACCGCTTACAGTATTTTATTTCCCATGCATCATATTATACTGGACTGTCTGGCTGTGCTGGTTTTCATTTTTTCAGTGGGATGGGGTTACTGTGAGATGAGCTCGTAACCGGGGCTCGAGTGCACCCTAGGACTTAGAGTGGTTCCACTTTGGCTTCATGGCATCTTGCTATGTTGGTAGTAGTGAGTTCCACACCTTGACTTGCGACCTTCTCGGGAATGTATTGATACCAAAATCTTTCTGGGTTAATGCGCTACCTTGATAGTTATGTGCAGTCAGGGGACCGATCATTGAGAACCTTTTTGGAAACATCCCTCTCCAGTGATGACAGTGGCAGACCACATTTGTTGGCAAACCCACTCGCATCTGAGGGTCCACTGGGAACTCGCATAGGATGGCCTAGTTCTCTCATAGGAATCCAGTCAAGGCAAACTGTTCGTATGACGATAGTATTGTACCCTTCGGGATGAATGTATTATTGTTTCTCGATTCAGTGCTTGAAGCTGAGGACTTATGAGGGATGCTTGTTTTTTCCGGACTCAGCTGAGACCTCCCTGAGTAGTACATAATGCCAAACCGATTCCCTGATTTGGTCATGAGCCATTTCTCGGAAATGGTGAAAGTATTATTGCTATTCGGCTTTGAGAGTCCGTGATGTTGACCCGAGTAGCACACCCGTGAGATTGGGAGGGGTTTACAGGTTTGCAGGAACCCTAAACTTCAACATACCCGCTTTGCCAGTATTGTTTTGTGATATTATCTGGGGCTATATGGTTATTTGATTCTGAGATCTGGGATTTCTATTCAGAGAGATTGTTACTGTGATTACCATTATGACCTTGATATTGTGACTCTCCACAGACACTTGGCTCGTTGTTCAGCTTCAACACCATCAGTGACTATTTAATTATGTGATCCACTTCTACAGTTATTGGGTTCTCAGTTATGGGGTTCTATACAGAGATGGTGCCGCTATTGTGATTCTATACAGACAGTTGGTTCACTGCTCAACACCATCATCAGACTATTGATCACATGCCTGTTGCATACATGACATCATAGCATTTCTGCACACATGTTCAGTTATTTCCGAGGATCACATATCTGAATCATGCCATTGGACTTTGTCTGTGTCAAAACTTGAATCAAAGTAGATAGATTCCTCAGAAATAATTGAACATGGCATTTGCATACATCCTTGAATTCTTGACAGGTGTTCAGAGACAAATTCTTTTCCTGACTTGATTTCTCATCAGAATGGACAACTTGAATCATAGTCATTAAGGTATATATTTGAAGTAACTTCGGGCGGAGGTAACCGAAAGGAAGACCCAACTGGGGCAATTCAGGGTAGAGGTATAAGCTTTATTTCAGAACCAGAAACTGTTGAAAGAGGAAGGCAACCAGATAAAGACTCAGATGAGCTTGGTTATGGAAATTTTGAACGAACCTATTTTCATCCCTACTGAGGGGAACTACGCTGCTCTGATTCTCCATTGGTCAATGGAGATACGTAGGCAGGAGATCACATGAGATCTTTCCGAGCAACCTTATTTATTAACTGTATTAACCTCTTCCCTCCATATGTCATTTGTCGGCATCCAATCTCAGCTTCCTAAGAGAATCCTTGGGGAAGAGCATATGGGTAAAGGCCAGAGAAGCTTGAGAAGAAGTTTGATCATATTCCGAGGTCGCACGTGTAACAAGTTTCCTCATTTGCTCAAATTCGAACTGGTTGAGCTAGACGCATCAGGATCATCTCTGACAAAGCTTCCTTTGGGGTTTCAATTCCAAGTATAATTACCATTCTGGGTCACCTGGCCATTTAATTGAAGATTTCAAGTTTTTCAGAGACAAAGGTAAATACAAGGTCGCGAATTTGATTGACTCCAAGACTATTGTGTTCACACCAAGTAAACATGGGAATATGGCACCGAATCAGTAATAGATTGAACATCCAGACTGCTGACTGCTGAAAGCCTCCAAAAGCAATAAATCCAGACGGAGTTAGGCCTCCTCAATAATGGAAACCACGATGTGAATGCTAGATGCAAGTACCACTCAGGGGAATTTGGGCATACCATTGACAATTGTGAGGTGTTCAAGTACAAGGTGCAAAGGTCATCATGCCAGAAATTTTGCCCAGATATTGAAGTCTCCTCATCAAATTAACCTCCCAGTTTGTAAGGGCATCTTCAGAAGCGATAAGTCCAGACGGAGTCAAGTCTCCTCAATGACGGCAATGTTCAGCTTCTTTACTGCATTTTCATTTGTAGTTTATATTGTTTGTTTAAACATTTGTATGCATGCATGAAACTTATTTGTTTTTGAATGATAGCCATAATAAAATGCACATGTTTTTCTTGAAGTAATCCTTTCGTATTCACTCATGATTTTGTATATGTGCATTGCAATACCAACTATTGTGCTTAAACTCTATTAAGGAGGATGACGAAATGAAAACGCAAAAATCTCTAATTGTGTGCTTTTGAGAAAGACCATGTTGATGATGTACAGGCATTGTTTCAAATCCTAAACACCGGAGATATAAGGGAGATAGACTCTCGCCAACCCATTTGAGCCTTGAAGTAGAAGTTTGTTTTTTCATGAAAAAACCCTTGCACTTAACCTAGGGGCAGGGTAGGCGTCAGTTAGTTTGACCGAGTGTTCAAATTTCAAAAAGGGGTGCAAACCTGAGGATCCATTATCTTTCGTTGTACCAAACTAAGAGGTCCAATGACCAGAAACCACAATGGTTATCCCAAGCAAGAGGTCCAGAGACCGGAAACCACAAGGGTTATCCTTCGTCAACCAAGAAGTGAAATAGTCATGACCCTTTCAAAGCAATCAAGACAACCAGTGTCACACGATTTGTTCAAAAAAGAATTAAAAAAAATGAATGAGAGAGCCCGCTAAGTCGAAACTTGAAAACAAGCGACTTAGGCAAAAATAAGGGCATCCCGCTGGACTTCACAAGCAAAGATTCACAAGAATCAGTCCAGGCAAAAGTTAGGGATAAGAAAAATAATGCAAAAGCGAAAGACGAAAAGGATTTCACAAGAAAGATCCTTAAAACAAGAACAAAGTCGTGTAGCACAGAAACCAATGATAAGAAGGGTGACTGACTCCAAATGACAACCTAATTGGTGCTTAAACCGTTAGCGTAATTGGTTCCTCAACCATCACAAAACCCTTTTTGAGAGGTGAGCGCTTGTGAAAGCTAGCTGAACATAGGAATGGAGAACATCACGAAGATGGGTGGGCACAAATAAATTTCGAGCCTATATCCTTTGTTTCTATAACCGTTAACCAGGCCACGATACAACCCTCAAAAGACCTAACTGAAACAGGGTTATCTTGAGAGCGTACTACCACAAGATTGTGTTCCTGACTCCTATGAGTTGTGCTAAAAGTTCTTTGTTGGTGTTGCATGTGCAGGCTTTCATTCATCAAAAATCAATGTCGTATCTTAACCAGTGATTCACTCACAAGGGTTGGCGACATCTTTTTACAGTAAAACTTCAGGATTAACATGTGTGTTGCATTAGAATTTTCATTCTTAAAATAAACATTTTCTGCTTACATACATTTGTTTGGCATCATAAAAGTTTACATATGGAATCTCAGTACAGAAGCTTAATCTTGCCAAGTTGAGAATTCTGAAACTTCCGAAGGACAATCTATCGAGGTGCACTTTTCAAGAAAACTCCATTGAGTAGGGACTTTCCCAACAGTCGTGGTAAGAGCCAACTAATCTGGGGAAATCATGTCGAGCAATCTCTTCAAAGTTCAACCAAACTGGGGCAATTACTTCGAGATCCAATCTCTCAAAGAACAATTGGCATGGGTGTTTTCTTCAAAACACAGTCATTCAGGGGTGATCACTTCAAGACTTGTACCGGGGCAGGCCATCCTAAGAGCATGAGAAGTACTTTCTCCCGAAGACGGTAAATCCAAAGCACCTATCCAAAGGTCAAAATACTGGGGCATAATATTTCACGGTGATATGAGGTTTTTCATTAATCTTCGTGAGGCAAATTTCTCTCATAGACCATGCAGTCTGGGGCAGTTATTTCGAGATCCGACGAATCTCTCCAAGAGTTTGAAGACACTGAGGCATTTCGTATGCCAGTTTTCTGTAAAATCCTCTTGAGACATTTTCTTCCGATGGACCTTAATCTGAGGCGAGTTGAAAATTGCAAAGAATCATTGTTCACTCATGATTAGTCGGCAACCTAGCAACCCAGGGCTAGGGGCAAAGCCATTTTCGGCACAGTACTTCAAGAGTTGTTTCGTCGGCGGACTTCATTGATTAGAATTCCTTAGCAAGTCTCATTAGACAATCCCTCCTCCAGTAGTGCGGCAAATGGAAGGTTACTTCTTAAGCAGAAGGATATCATCATCTCTCATCCCCGGCATGAGACGCCTTACATCTCTCATTCCCAACATGAGAGGATTTATCTCTTATCCCCCAGCAAGTGGCAACTTGAGCTCTTATCTTCAGCGGGAAGCTTTATCATTGACATTATCTGTCATCCCCAGTAGAGGTGGAAGTTGAAATCTCTCAATAAGGCAACAGAAAGTTGGTATCCTCCCCAAGAAGAGACTTCCCTTCAATACATGGGCAATTCTTAGCAGTATAAGGAGTGTCATTCCTCCCCAGCAGTTTGCTCCCTCAACGGTGTCATGCCTTTGGTTCCCAGCCAAGTCAGGAGGTCCTCACCTCCCCACCAGAGTACAAGAAGGGCCCATCTCCAGCAGGGTCTTGGCTCTCTAATCTCAAAGTCCAATTTATTTTTAGCAGTGGCGGCTGTTCCGAGCCGGTGAATTATTAACAGTTTTCCCCGCAAAGTTGTTTCCTCCTCATCAGGATGAACCAGATCAATGCAATGATCATCAGTTCTCCCCAGTCAAGCCATCTGGGATGCTTGCAGTCTCCTTTCTGGGAGATCTTTTGCATTTGCATCTAGTACTCATCATTACATCTGCATCCTCCAAAGCGTAGCATTTCCATCGTCATGGAGCATTACGCCATAAATCCAAACATATGCATGCCAGCATGGGCCAGTTTTGAGGTATATTACGTACGACTTATAATATCTTTTCAACCTGAAGTACTCCGCACAGAGGTTACGATTATCACTTCTCAGACATCCTTGTCTTTTCAAGTCAATGTTTGTCACTTATTCCGCGTCTTGTTTGATACAACAGTCGCGTCGCAGGTTCCCGTTTTGTACAATGGTCCTGTTTGCTTGGGCTCTCGTTTATGTACAACGATCCCGTTCCATCTTGCCCTATTTTCTTTGTTTCGGGTTACCGCCTGCGGCCGGTATACCTTCGCGTCTCCATTCGAGGATGGTTTCGTGTTAGATCCGAGGATCTTTTGATTTGTCATTCGAGGATGGCATTTCTTTTCTTCAAGTCCTTCTGCGGTTGGTCTTGTTGTTGGGGCTATTATTCGAGGATAGTAGTTCACTTTTTGAGCTTATTGATCGAGGTCAGTTTGTCTCTTTTGCAAAGTCTGTCTGAGGTCAGCTTTGTGTTTGGTTATCAGTCGAGGCTGGTATACCTTTACGTCTCCATTCGAGGATGGTTTCGTGTTAGATCCGAGGATCTTTTGATTTGTCATTCGAGGATGGCATTTCTTTTCTTCAAGTCCTTCTGCGGTTGGTCTTGTTGTTGTGGCTATTATTCGAGGATAGTAGTTCACTTTTTGAGCTTATTGATCGAGGTCAGTTTGTCTCTTTTGCAAAGTTTGTCTGAGGTCAGCTTTGTGTTTGGTTATCAGTCGAGGCTGGTATACCTTTACGTCTCCATTCGAGGATGGTTTCGTGTTAGATCCGAGGATCTTTTGATTTGTCATTCGAGGATGGAATTTCTTTTCTTCAAGTCCTTCTGCGGTTGGTCTTGTTGTTGTGGCTATTATTCGAGGATAGTAGTTCACTTTTTGAGCTTATTGATCGAGGTCAGTTTGTCTCTTTGGCAAAGTCTGTCTGAGGTCAGCTTTGTGTTTGGTTATCAGTCGAGGCTGGTATACCTTGGCGTCTCCATTCGAGGATGGTTTCGTGTTAGATCCGAGGATCTTTTGATTTGTCATTCGAGGATGGCATTTCTTTTCTTCAAGTCCTTCCGAGGTTGGTCTTGTTGTTGTGGCTATTATTCGAGGATAGTAGTTCACTTTTTGAGCTTATGGATCGAGGTCAGTTTGTCTCATTTGCAAAGTCTGTCCGAGGTCAGTCTTTGTTGTTGATGGTTATCGCCTGCGGCCGATATACTATCATGTTTCTATTCCAGGATGGTTTTAGTATTGGATCCGAGGATCCCTTGTGAGTTGTCGTTCGAGGATGGCATTCTTCCTAGCATATTTTCACCTGGTTCTATTTTCGCTACCTATTCAGAGGTCAAAAACAAAAAAGATATAAATAAATAAATGGGCAGATAGCATTTCCATTACCCTCAGTGTGCAAATTTTCAGGTTTTGTTCGAATATTCAATCACTCCACACCTTGAACGTCTAAAAGCTATTGCAATTATTCATTCAGGTCTGCAGATGATTGAATAGGGGCAGCTGTAATACCTCAAAATTTTCCCTCATATTTATTCCCTCTACTGGTGTATCATTTCGCATTCATCTGCATTTCTCATCAGTTCATTAATATCATAATAGTGCATTTCATTGGTTCATAAGGCATAAGATCAAAGTGTTTCCTCGTGATAGGAATTGTGGTATTCAGAGGTGAGTTATCGGGCTGTTAGGGTCGAGGCAAAGGATGAACTCTCGTCTTGGTAAGTGTCTTTTTATCACGGGTCTTGCAGGTTGTCAAGTGATCGCGACATTTAGTTCCAATTCAGAATGGTTATGTAACTATAACTCAATTCAGACGGAAGATTGACGTGAACTTGGTCAAGCCGTTATGTGTTTACTTAAGTTACAAGTCATCCACATCAATGGTTTATTTCTTAGAGTTGTAGTTCTTACTTCACATTCTGATTCTTGGGCTTTAAAGATGTATGCAATTGTTCATTTGAATTATGGTAAAGACCCGGATTTCTCGAGTGTTCAGGCGGCCAAATTTGAAGGGTTATTAATTCCAAGCACCAATCCATTGTTCAAGATTAATTCGAGATCTTAGATGTTCTAAGAGAAAAATTTGAGAATGGTATAAGAACTTGGGTGGGTTTTGGATCAAAAGGGAATACTTCATCAAGAACCAAAATCTTATATCAGTAAATGAGAGAAGTTCACAACTGAAAAAAAATTCTAACGGTTTTTCTTGGGAACTGATATAACAGTTACAAAATTAATAGAATCAGTTACAGTTACATATAGGGATAACAAGAAAAGGGAGGATTACAAGGGATACAGTTCCAAGAACAATTCAGTCATAGAATAATTGAACAAAAAAAAAAGGAGAGCTTCATCAATCTTCTTCTGAGTTTCACTTCCTCACTTTCATTAATCTCCAAAGTTCATAATACATAGCATGAAAAATCACCAAATCTCTTCAAGGAGGATCACTTCAATCTCCTTCACTTTCTCAACATCAATCTTTGCATACTAAAAAAAACCTCTACCCTCACTGGCCTTCAACGAGTTCCATCGCCATATCCTTCGATCAAAAAAGACACATCCACAGATCTGCAATTAGAACAACAAATTAACACCAACAATGAAATCCCATATGGTACTTTTATCTGCCTATTCTAAAATGGAAGTCATGCTGAATTTGTATGGAAGACTAAGCCAATCTAGAAAATGGAAGAAGATTTTTAACAGTGGTTGAAAGAGGGTCATGTAGGGTCAATATTAGCACAGTTAACATCTCGATAACTAGTCGAATTGGTGCTTACCCGAATCACTTGCATCGATCAAATGTCAGCCACATGAAGCATAATGATAACAACAAGTCTGCAGCAACAACAAAAAGCTCTATTTTTAGTCAGAATTAATAAGCGGTTTGCGGCGGAAAACAGAAAAAAGCCAATGGTTTACAAGCTGACAGTTAAGAGAAAATCAAAAGAAAGGAAAATTCGCAGCAGGACTTCTCTCGTTCAATCCTAGTATTCATCAATTTCCGACCTCACATCAACCTGCAATAACAAGAGTTGGAGGGAGTGAAGACTAGAGAATAATGAGATAGGCCTTATGATGGAGAATCAGTTATGACAAAGTTGGCCAAGTGAAACAAAAAAAACGAAAATCAAAACTAACTTCAAAAAAAAGGGGAAGAAGAAAATTCAGTCAAATTCACAACAGTTCATAACAGATTCACAGCTGGGAATAAGTTAACTGAATTCCAACAAACTTTTAACTGATTCTAACAGAAATGCTAACTGAATTTTACCTGAAGAATCTTCTAGATCAATCTCTGAATTCCAGCTCTATAAATCAAGATCAAATCCTTCACAATCACTTCTTCCACCATTTTTTTCCAGAACCATTCACTTCACCTCTCTCAACCTCTTCTAATCTTCATCTCCTTCCTCAACCTCACCCCTTCTTCAACCTCTCCGAGCCAACTCTGCATCTTCAAGGGTTTGCAAAACGGTGATAGAACACTCCATCACCAAGACCTCAACAATCCTCAGCAGTATTACAAATTCACGGATCCCGCGCGCACAACTCCTGCAACTTCACGACGAGCTTCAACTTGGATTCACGTCGTCACCATCACGCCTTGATACCTTCATTGTTCTCACAACAACAACGAAACCATTCAAGAAAAGGTAACACTGCATTGAAGTCGTAGAATCACGCATCAAACAGAAGTACGAGAAGTATAAGAAACGGGCTTACCAAAAGAAGTATAGTCTCGCTGGTCAACAGAGCTTTGTGCATCGTCGTTTTCGATTAACCAAGGTACGAGCTGCTTTGCTTTGCATTCAAATATTCTTGAGGTGTTAGCTTCGTTTTGCTACTGTTCCCGTCCTGGTTTTGATTTCGAGAATCGCAATGAGAGGCAAAAGCCGTTGGGGTTAGCGGTGGTGTGAGGAAGACGGAGGAGGGCATAGGGTTTTGTTTAGAGGTCGGACGGTTTATGAATTCGAACAGAGGAGGAGTTTGAGGTGGTGATGACCGCATAGGGTTTCGGAAAAGGGCAAGGGATGAAGGCGTTGGTATGTTGGTTTTGCGAAGGAGGTGGAATCGGTGGTTAATGGCGGAGAGGAGGAGTGGGAGAAGAAGAAAGAGAAGATGGAGGGATGGTGGCGAAACGAAGAAGAAGAGAGGATGGAGGTGTTGGCGGCGGAAAAGATGAGTCTGAAGCTTAGGGTTTCTGTTCTTTGCATTTCCCTATGTTTTTTTATTTAATTTGGATGGAGATTAATATGAATTGATGGAGATTAATATGAATTAACTGTGTTAATACGAATTAATTCCCCATAAAGCCATAAGAATGCACCATTAAGAAACATTAAGACTCATAAAATCTGATTATTCCCTTCTCATTTTCCAGCACGCATGGGCTTACCCCATTGCTATTCAAACCCCTTTTTTAAGCCCATTTAGAAAATAGTATAAAAAAAACGATTTTGGCACCCCCTCAGTTATTCCTGTGTTTTGGGTCTTGTCTGGGCTCTATTCTCACCTCCCATTCTCAAGGCCCGTATAAAAACAAACTGAAAAAGCATGCTAGCTGCACCTCCCCAGGGCCTGCGCATTTGGGCTTGATTACCTTGCTATCTGTACCCCTCTTTTAAAGCCCATGCATAAAAATAACTAAAAAATATGTTTAATCCACCCCCATGTTATTTTGTTTAGAATTTAATTTTTAGTTTCCATTAGGTTAGAAATAATTCCAATAAAAATAGTAAAAATCATTAGAAAATTCCCCAAAAATTCCAGTAGCTTAATAATTGAATTTAGAAATTTGTGACACTTTTATTTTCTGGATTTGGCATTATTTTCAATTTAATTCTGAATTTTCTTTTAATTAGCTTTATTGGATTTCTTTTAATTGTGCTGAATTTTGTTCATTTTATTTTTATAACTTCCAGTAGGATTTTTGAGCCATTCTTTTTTCTGTAAGTAGAGGACTCATGATAGTTCTTAGGATATTTTTAGTGGATTTTTTAGGAGCTTTTATTTTAGGTTTTAGTGATGTAATCTTTAGGAATTAGTAGTTAATTCTTAGCTGGAAATAATTAATTGCTAGGCATAGAAAAATAAGATTTTTTAGAATCCCTCTTAGTATAATATTTTAGATAGTGGTAAGACCCTATAGTTTAAGTTTCACAATTTTTCTAGAAGTCTTGGTATTTTTTTAGAATATTAGTTTTAGGCCTAGTTATGCATAATTCCCATTAGTTTAGGTCATTAAAAAATAATAAAGTTCAATATAAAAAAATGATAGCTTAGTTTAAGTTTAGTCATAGAATTTAATTTAGACTTAGGCTAGTTAAAACTTGATTTTTTTAGAATGAATATTGAGTTTAGATTAGTTTAGTACTTAGGCTTGAAGTTCCATTGTCATTAGAATTAGAATAAATAAAATAGACTATTTTTTAGTTCATGCCTTTAATTGCATTTTTAGAAGTTTATTGCTTTTTTCAATTCTATTATTTTTGCCTTATCATTTGGATCTTACAACTTGTATAGGCTTTCCCATTGTTCTTAGAATCAACTTAACTTCATTAGGAAGTAAGTTGAATTCTAGTAGTTTCTAGTTTTTTAATTAGGCTTAGAAACCTCACAAACCATTAGGACCACTTGTAAATGAATAAAAATTAGGGTTGTGTCTTAGTCCCTTAGTTTTTCCCTTTTTGCAATATGAGTCATTCTCTTCTTATCTTCAAACAAAATCCAAAAACACTTAACAAATAAATGAAAGGATTCCTTGTGTATAGCCTTATTCCATGAAGCACTTGCATTCATTCCATCTTGGAGTGGTGTAAGCTTGTCTATCATGATGCACAAGTCTCATCAAGGAATTGTTCACAAAGAAAGCTTAAAAAATACTTCTTCACAAAAGCAACAAAAAACACTTAATAAAGTTCAACAAGCCAGTGAACTTAAACCCTAATCCTAGGAAACCAGTCTTGGATAAATTCTCCTTGTTGGGTATGCTTGTTCTATTATTCCATCTTGGAATGTAGAGCCAAGTGTACATTTCATGGAAAAGAGTTTGAATTCACTTCCTTGTGCCAAATTCATACAAAACTCATAAAAGACAAAAACACAATAAGCGATTATCCTGAGGGAACTTCTTTTCTCATCTCATTCACTCACAACGCGAACTCGCGACGACTTGTCACACATGCAAGACGGTAAACGCACTCGTACCAGACGAGCCTGCAGCACCTGAGCATAGTGTAACATGGTGGGAGAACTGACTTTAGTTATGTTGCGGATAGCAAGAGTCGCCACCGACTTTTATTTTCTCCAAAGGAAAGGCATAAAAGAACAGGAAAGACCTTTAAAAGATTTTTGGGTCCGGGGGGTAGGTTATGTAAAGGGAAGGTGTTAGCACCCTTTACATCCATGGTTATCCATGGACTCTTAGTTACTTAGCTCACTTTGAATTGTTTTTGAAAAGTGTAGTGTGTGAATAAAATTTTTTCATAATAGTTAATAATGATCCATGTACGGATGCGTAAAAACTTGTGTTTGAAAATTTGTTTGAAATTTGTAAAGTGTTTGAAAAGTTTTGAATGAAGTGAGCAAGCAACTATGAGGTACCTACCCTAAAGTTTTTAAGTCTTTCTGTTCTTTATCCTTTAAATGGTAAGACTATCCCTATTATTAAGGAATAGGTAGTCATTACCTTGGATGTAAGGGACAAGTGAGGGACAACTGTTTAATGAAGGCAACTGTGGAGTGTATTAAGCACTTAGGAGGGACTGTCATCATTATTCGAAAAGGGACTTGATCTTTAAAGGCAACCATTAAGGGACTTGATGACTTTATTTTCGAGGGACTTGCTTTATACACCCCACTTGACCCTTTTGAATAGGCAACAATAAGAGGCAACCCTAGAAAGTGAGATGGCGATTAAAAATTGACTTACGTGTGTGAGTGTTTAATTTTATTTATCTTTAATTAAAATGATCTAAATTTAATTTTAAATATAATACATGTTTACACTCCCTATTTTACTAACCATGGCATGATAATTAAATAAATTAAATATTTACAAAAATTTACACCGAGGAGCAATTACATAATAATTATAATAAGCAATTAAAAATAAATAGCAAAAAAATAAATATATAAGCAAAATATAAATAAATAAGCAAAATAAATAAATAGACAATAATATAATATAATAAGGGTTAGTAATAATAAAAATTAAAAATAAATAAGGTTAGTGAAATAATAATAATAAGTATAATAATAAAATAAATAGATTAGTAATAATATGGTTAGTAATAATAATAAACAAAATAAAATAATAAATAAGAATTAGAAATTATTAAAGCAATATGAACAATTTAATTATAAAATTTAAGATTATAAATTATAAACATATAAAAAAAAATTATAATTACAATATTAGCATAAATTTAATTATTTTTTAAACATATATATTTTTGTTAAAAGAATAAAGTTTGGATTATGAACAAAATTATAGAAACAATTACTAATTATAAAAATTAAGATTTAATTATGTTAAATATTATATTTACAAAAAAGATTAGAAATTTAAATCATAAAAATAAAATTAGTTTGTTATTATTTAGAAAATAAATTAGGGTTTTCAAAATTAGGGTTTGTTTAGAAAATATTTTTTAAGGTTTAATTTAATATACAAAATTAAATAAACATACATATATTATAATTTAATTACATAAAAAAAAATAATTTTTTGAATTAAGAAAAGAATTTTAGAATTTTTTAAGATCATTGAATATATACAACATTGTTTAATTATATGATTTATTAATAAAAACCTAAACTAATTAAACAAAATAAAATAAAAGAAAGCAACAAAACAAACCTGGCTGGGATTTGAACCCAGGAGGCTTTGTTCACCAGCAACAACACTCACCACTAGGCCATCATGCGCAGGCAGCAAGCAAAGAGGAAGAATTGGTTTTATGCCTTGCCTGGAAAAATCAGCAAAATAATAGAAGCAAAAAGGCCTGGGGGAGGATTGAACCCAGGACCTTTCAACCAAACGCATGTGCACATTACCAACCAAGCTAGATGAGCGAACTTGTTAGTTATCCAACAACAATTGATAATATAATATACCTAGTAAATAAACTAAAAAATAAACAAAAGTTGGAGAACCAGGATTCGAACCCAGGTTCATGAATAACATGCATGCGCGTCTTACCACCAGGACAAGCGTGTGCTTGTGATAACAAACCAGCAACAAAACAAAAAATATTAAAAATACAATTTTGAATTTTTGAAACGCGCGCAAACAGCTTCTTCTTCAACATCGTGACCTGCGATTTTACTTGCGAATTTTGCTTCCATTTTTCCTGCGATTTCTAAACTGCAGCAAGACCTACGAAAATCAATAACCAACAAAACCATATAATTTCATAAAATTGGACATATCAACATGATCCAGGCATTCATACGAATCATTCTACGGTTTTAGAATCCATTTAAATTCCACAAATCAGAAAACCCTAATCTTTGGTCCAAACCCTAATAATGGCCGATTCTGATTTAGGTCACGAAACTCCAATTTCTTTGTCCAGAAACCTTCACAAGCTCAATACAAATGTCATGAACCAAACAAAATTCATTGAGATACATTAAATTAGTGAAACCGAAAAAAATATATTCAAGAACAAGTAGAATTCGGATTATGCATTATGGAGTGATTTTGATGCATATGAGGGATGATAATGCTTCAGTGAGGTCCAAGGAACATTGCTATGTTCTTATTTTACCTTCAAAGGTCCTGCAAATTGAAAACCGAATATGAGTTTTGGAAGGGATTTTTGATTTTGTGAACTTACTCTTAGGGCAGAAAATTTGTGTCTTTGCAATGGCAATGAGTTATGCACTTATAGGAGAGTGAATTAGGTCAAAAAGATTGATTGTTTGTGTGGAAAAATTGATATGAAAAGATCCAAATTGATCATGCCTTTAAAATCCAATATTCTTGTATGAAGGCTTGCTATTTTTGGACAAATCTTATGATTTCATTCCTCTTCAATTCCAATCAACATTTAAGACTTTCTAGAAGCTTAATCTCCATCAAATCTTACATTTTCATATTTTATTTTTATTTAAAATGATTTTTAATGAATTAAATCAAAATAAATAAAAATAAAATAATAAAAATTCTGATTTTTAATGGTTTGGGTCGTGCATGAAGTCATTGTATGGATTGGGTCATCATTTGGCAAGCCCATTTGGAAGAAATTGGTTTTAGACCTCCTTTTTCATCATAAACCAACTCAAAATTTCCCAACTTTGCAAGAGCAAATATCCTTCAATTTTAATGCTATGAGGGTGTTCTTGGACATTTTGGAAAGCTTGAAGAGTCCTCTAACCAACCCCACTGGTTTCATGTCCATATCATTTACCAATCTCAAGTTATGCCCTTTTGAAGTTGTTGACTTTTTGTTGACTTTCAAAAGGACCTATAATGTCTTAGCTCATACCTTCCAAATGAAGCATTTTTAGGCTTGGCTTGTGAGACGCAAAGTTGTAGAGAATTCAATTTCCTTCAAAATGAGATTTGAGTGGAGACTTGGTGATGAAGTATGTGAAAGTTCTGGCTGGTCAAAGTTCAGTTGACTTTTACTGAGGAAACCCTAATTTAGAAACTCCTGATTCTTGATGATCTGGACTCTCCTTGATGAATCATGATCAACCCTTGATCAAATGATGAATTTTAATTCATATACTTGATGTTGGCAAAAAATCATAAAGTTTGACTTTGGTTTGACCACAGTTGACCTCAGTTTGACTTTTTAACTATATTGACTGATTTTGACTTATCTGATCATCTGACTGAGCAAACTTTTGAGAAAAGTCTTGAAACTTGTCATGGGGGTTCTTAAACATATATAAGATGTTATGAAGCTCATTTAAAGTCTTGGAAGTCCATTTAGCCTGATTAAAGTCAAAACCCTAGTTTTGGATGCACTGCTTAGGAGGTGCATTGTCTGAGGGAATTGTCAACTCTTCTGGCCAATTGTGAACCTTGTGAACCTTGTGAACCATCATAAAATGTCTTGTGAACCTTATGGGAGGTATTGTGAACCTTGTGAACCTTGTGAACCTCATAAAGTGACTTGTAGACTTCATGAACCTCATGAAAGGTCATGTAAACATTGTGAATCTTGTGAACCTTGTGAACCTTCATAAAGTGGCTTGTAGACTTCATGAACCTCATGAAAGGTCTTGTAAATGTTGTGAATCTTGTGAACCTTGTGAACCTTCAAGAAGTGACTTGTAGACTTCATGAACCTCATGAAAGGTCTTGTAAATGTTTGAGAAGCTTGTGAACCTTGTGAACCTTCATAAAGTGGCTTGTAGACTTCATGAACCTCATGAAAGGTTTTGAAAGCATTGTGGAACTTGTGAACCTTGTGAACCTTCTTAGAACACAAAGTCTTGTATTGTGAGGGCAAATTTTGGGGTGCAACAGCTGCCCCTGTTCAATTTTCTGAAACCTGAGGGGTTAGATTGGTATGTTTGCCAGTCGTGACCTGGAAGGTTGAAGGGGATTGAACACAAAAGCCCAAAAATTTGCACTCACCAGTGCATAAACTGATACAGATGGCTAGTTGAATATGATTGAGTGGGCTTAAAGATGCCACTTGGAGGAAAGTTCTTCAGATACATGTCTTGGAGGATAAAGCAGTCCAAAATATGGAGGTATAATGATAGCTGTCAGGAGGATGGAGCAGTCCTGAGGCAATGATATGATTTCAAGAGGATGAAGCAATCCTGAAGTAAAGAAGCTGTCAGGGGGATAAAACAACCCTGAGGTATTGATAATATGTTTTTAGGAGGATGAAGCAATCCTGATGTAGAAAGAAGCTGTCAGGGGGATAAAGCAACCCTGAGGTATTGAAGCTGTCAGGGGGATAAAGCAACCCTGAGGTATTGATAATATGTTTTCAGGAGGATGAAGCAATCCTGATGTAGTAAGAAGCTGTCAGGGGGATAAAGCAACCCTGAGGTAAAGAAGCTATCAGGGGGATAAAGCAACCCTGAGGTAAAGAAGCTGTCAGGGGGATAAAGCAACCCTGAGGTAAAGAAGCTGTCAGGGGGATAAAGCAACCCTGAGGTAAAGAAGCTGTCAGGGGGATAAAGCAACCCTGAGGTAAAGAAGCTGTCAGGGGGATAAAGCAACCCTGAGGTATTGATAATATGCTTTTAGGAGGATGAAGCAGTCCTGGTGTAATAAAAGCTTTCAGGAGGATGAAGCAGTCCTGATGTAATAACAAGCTTGTCAGGAGGATAAAGCAATCCTGAGGTAGTAATGTGATTTCAGGAGGATAAAGCAATCCTGATGTAATAGGAATTTTCAGGAGGATAGAGCAATCCTGAAGTAATGATGATAGCTGTCAGGAGGATGAAGCAATCCTGATGTAGTAATATGTTCCCAAGAGGATGAAGCAGTCTTGAGAGATGATAAGTCTTCAGGAGGATAAAGCAGTCATGATGGATGATATGCTTTCAGGAGGATAAAGCAATCCTGATAATCATAAATTTGTTTGCTGGATAATTAACCTGAAACAAGGTAGCATTTGTATAATAATATTAGTTTATGCATTATGTATGCATGTATGATATGATGTACTTAAGTAATGTATTATGTATCCATGGATATGCATGCTATGGTATGATGTAAATGATGTATGTATGATATGACACTGCCTGAAGCGTCTGAATATCTTCATATAACAACTGCTGGCCAGGGAAAATAAATCCCGATTCGTTGCTGAAGAATATGAGGAACTCGTTCCCGTCTTGTTTGATAATATATTATACATAACCTTCCGTCTGCTGGGAATAGTAAGGTATATGTAACCTCCCGTATGCTGGGGATAGTAAGGTATATATGACCTCCCATATGCTGGGGATAGTAAGGTATATATGACCTCCCGTCTGCTGGGGGATGGCAAGGTATATATAACCTCCCGTCTTCGTTCGATAGTAGGGTAGATATCCCGTCTTCGTTCGTCGTACCTTCTTTGGAAAGTAAATTCCCGAATATCCGTATGAGGATAAAAGAGATGGATATAAATTCCAGGGGAGATGAGACTTTATGAAGATGGATTTGTCCTACTGAGGGTTTTGTGATTGCCTTGTAAAGATGAACCGGCGAAGCTTCGTTGAAATCCTTCTCTCGTTCGTCCTTAGTAAATACTATTACTGCATTTTTATGCATTTCTGGTAAACATCAATCATATTAAAAGCATACATGCATTTTTGGTAAACATCAATCATATTCAAAAGCATACATACATTCAAACACAACCAATGGACGTTTCGCTTATGTAAATAGGGTAAAAGTAAATGGATTCAAAAGATGGAATTTATTTATATCAAAAAGTAACCTATACACGGGCAAGTTTGTACAAGGAGACATAAACCCTAGTAAGAGGATTTTGTCATAAAACTTTACAAAACGAGGAAAATCAGCTATGTGGGAAACAATCCTATTGAGTTTCAATTCTACTATTGCCATTATCTTCAAGTATCTCATCTTTTGCTGTTGAGACGAAAACAATTGGATTGAGCTTTATCTGTTCGAGCTTGAATAAGTAGTACAACTGGTTGCAGTTTTATGGGTGACCCAAACGAGACATAGTCATACGCTTTAATCCCTAACTTTTGCCTGGATTGCCCTTTCAGGTTTTCAATCCACCGGGATACCCTTTTTTGCCCAAGCAGCCTTTTCAGGTTTTCGACTTGCCGGGTGTACATCTTTTTATATATATCCCTAATTTTTGCCCAAACCCTTTTGGTTTGCCGGGATGCCCTTATTTTTGCCTAGGCGTGTCAACCTAGCGGGTTTCTTTTTATGCGTAGTATTTTTTAACTATGTCTGCGTTTACAGGTTGTGGGAAGTCTTCACCATCCATAGTAGTAAGTATCATGGCACCTCCTGAGAACACTGTCTTGACTACAAATGGTCCTTCATATGTTGGAGTCCACTTGCCCCTAGGATCACCCTGTGGTAATATAATACGCTTGATTACCAAGTCACCAGCCTGATATACCTTTGGCTTAACCTTCTTGTTAAAAGCTTTGATCATTCGTTTCTGGTACATCTGGCCATGACAAACTGCTGCTAACCTCTTCTCATCAATCAAGTTTATCTGGTCAAGTCGAGTCTGAATCCACTCATCTTCATCCAAGCCTGCATCCTTCATAATTCTCAAGGAGGGGATCTGAACTTCAATGGGCAAAACTGCTTCCATACCATAGACCAAGGAGAATGGGGTTGCCCCTGTTGAAGTGCGTATTGTGGTACGATAACCATGAAGAGCAAATGGTAACATCTCATGCCAATCCTTGTAAGTCACAGTCATCTTCTGTACAATCTTCTTAATGTTCTTATTAGCAGCTTCCACTGCCCCATTCATCTTTGGACGATACGGAGAAGAGTTGTGATGCTTAATCTTGAACTGCGTGCAGAGATCAGTAATCATAGTATTGTTCAGATTAGAGCCATTGTCAGTAATAATCCTTTCAGGGATGCCATACCTACATATAAGATTATTTTTAATGAATCGAGCCACCACATTCTTAGTAACAGATGCAAATGAAGCTGCCTCTACCCACTTCGTGAAGTAATCAATAGCAACCAGGATGAAACGATGCCCATTAGAAGTAGTAGGCTTGATCTCACCAATCATATCAATGCCCCACATGGCAAAGGGCCAAGGAGCAGTCAACACATTCAATGGTGATGGAGGTATATGTACTTTATCAGCATAAATTTGGCACTTGTGACATGTTCTGGAGTGTTGATAGCAATCAGCTTCCATGGTAGACCAATAGTAACCTGCTCTCAATATCTTCTTTGCCATAGTATGACCACTAGAATGAGTGCCAAAGGTCCCATCATGCATCTCTTCCATAATTTCTGTAGCTTCCTTCTTATCCACACAACGAAGCATAGTTGAATCATGATTGCGCTTGTACAGAATCCCATTACTCAAAAAGAACTTAGCAGAGAACCTTCTCAGGAACTTCCTATCTTTGACAGATGCCCCTTCAGGGAACTCCTGAGCTTCAAGATATCTTTTCACTTCGTAGAACCAAGGCTTCTCCTCTGCCCCTTCAGTGTCAATCTCATTACAGTATGCAGGCTTTTCAAATCTATCAATAGTAATCTTAGGAGCTTCATCATCCCAACTGATCTCAAACATGGATGCCATGGTGGCCAAGGCATCTGCCAACTGATTCTCTCTTCGTGGAATATGTCCAAAGGTAATTTCTTTGAAATGTGGGATCAAAGACAACACATGCTCTCTGTAAGGAATGAGGTTATCATGCTTAGTATCCCAATCTCCTTTAATCTGAATTACTACTAGGGCTAAATCTCCATACACATCTAGGAACTGAATCTTCATATCAATAGCAGCTTTAATACCCAGGATACATGCCTCATACTCAACCATGTTATTGGTACAATAGAAACAAAGTCTGGCAGTAATCGGGGTATGACAACCTTCAGGGGAAATAATCACAACACCAACACCATTACCAAGTGCATTAGAGGCACCATCAAAAACCATAGTCCATCGGGATCCTTGTTCAGATCCGTCATATTGTCCAGGTTCTTTGGTAATAATCATAATGTCTTCATCAGGAAACTCAAAACTCATTGACTGATAATCATCCACTGCTTGATGAGCCAAATGATCAGCCACAACACTTCCCTTAATGGCCTTCTGAGTAGTATACTGTATATCATATTCTGTCAAGATCATTTGCCATCTTGCAATTCTTCCGGAGAGAGCAGGTTTCTCAAATATGTACTTGATTGGATCCATCTTCGAAATCAACAAGGTAGTATGGGTCAACATATACTGTCTTAGTCGGCGAGCAGCCCATGCCAAAGCGCAGCAAGTTTTCTCGAGCAGTGAGTATCTTGTTTCACAGTCGGTAAACTTTTTTCTAAGGTAGTATATTGCCTGCTCTTTTCGACCAGACTCGTCATGTTTCCCCAAAACACACCCCATTGAGTTGTCTAATACTGTTAAGTACATAATCAAGGGTCTTCCATCAACTGGTGGCATCAAAATTGGAGGTTCTAGCAGATATCTCTTGATTTCATCAAAGGCAGTCTGGCACTCATCATTCCATTCCATCACCTGATCTTTCTTCAACAACTTGAAGATTGGCTCGCAGATGGCAGTCAATTGGGAAATAAATCTTGCAATGTAATTCAATCGTCCCAAGAAACCTCTAACTTCCTTCTCAGTACGGGGAGCTGGCATCTCTCGTATAGCTTTCACTTTTGCAGGATCCACTTCAATACCTTTTCCACTGACAATGAAACCCAGGAGCTTTCCAGACCTAACTCCAAAAGTACACTTGTTTGGGTTCAGTCTCAACTTGTATTTCTTCAACCTCTCAAACAATTTATGCAAATGATCAAGATGTTGCTCTTCATTCTGGGATCTAGCTATCATATCATCCACATATACCTCTATCTCATGATGAATCATATCATGAAACAAAGCCACCATAGCACGCTGATATGTTGCCCCTGCATTCTTCAAACCAAATGGCATCACCTTATAGCAAAAAGTGCCCCACTGTGTCACAAATGTTGTCTTCTCCATGTCTTCAGGAGCCATCTTGATTTGATTGTAACCAGAGAAACCATCCATAAAAGAGAATACCTTATGCTGAGCAGTGTTGTCTACCAGGATATCAATATGAGGAAGTGGAAAGTCATCTTTGGGGCTAGCCTTGTTCAAATCTCTGTAGTCCACACACATACGTACCTTACCATCTTTCTTGGGAACTGGTACCACATTTGCAACCCACTGAGGATAAGAAGTCACTGCTAAGAACCCTGCATTGAACTGTTTCATTACCTCTGCTTTGATCTTTTCTGACATTTCAGGACGCATACGACGAACCTTCTGCTTCTTTGGACGACAATCTTCTTTCACTGGTAAACGGTGAACCACAATGTCTGTATCCAACCCTGGCATATCTTCATAAGACCAAGCAAAGATCTCCACATAGTCACGTAACATCTGAATCAATCTGCTCTTGACACTGTCCTCTAAATCAGCCCCTATCTTGACCTCTTTTCTGTTTTCTTCAGTTACCAGATTCACAACTTCGACTGGCTCTTCGTGTGGCTGTATAGCTTTCTCTTCTTGTTGTAACAACCTAGCAAGCTCTACAGGTATTTCACAATCGTCCTCATTTCCGTCTTCAGTTTGATAGATCGGATTCTCGAAATTATAATTGGCAATAGTAGAACTGTTATCAACAGGATCCAGAGTGGATGAGGATCTGCATTTTAGTGATGTGGGTGTGTGTAAGAACACATAGCTGATAAAGCAAAAGTAAAAGAAAAAGAAAGACAAGGAACACAATATTTACTAAAACGAAACGTCCACTGATTTTATTGAATGAAGTATGCAAATGAAATGACAGCCCGTAACAAGCACACCATTATGCCCCGGGTAAGGCACAAGGCTTAAGAGTTTTAATTGTTCAAGGAATTACAAACTTAAAAGCAATAACACAGTAATAGTATTTACTCCTGACTAAAGGAGATAGGGATAACATCTTCAGCTTTCTAATTATTGAGTCCAACACCCACAGTAGGAAAAATCCAAGCATCCAAATTGTAGTCTTCATCACAGTCCCCCACAACATTGATCTGGTTCTTCATAACCCCTTGATTGGTGATACGAACAACACGAGCACGACGAACAGCCTTCTGGGACTCTGCAGTGAAACCCAAACCAAATTTGTCAGACTTGTATGGGATATCAGGAAGCTGACCCCAAATAGTACAACCACCTTCATCTACCACAGCCCTAGCATCATTGAGGGAGGCCATTGCCATTGTTGGAGGTTTTCTGGTTACCACAGGAACTTTCTTCACAACAGGAGGAGCTACATAATCATTAATAATCCAGGGAACCACTACAAATGTCTGACACGGAGTTTCAATGTATTCACCTTCCATTTCCAGATACTTGAAAGTGTTTACATGGCTGACAAAGTATTCTTCTTCTCCATAGACGGTAACAACCTTTCCTTCCACCGGATATCTCAACTTTTGGTGTAATGTAGAGGTTACAGCACCTGCCCCATGGATCCAGGGACGACCAAGCAGACAAGAGTATGAAGGACGAATATCCATCACATAAAATGTAGCAGTAAAAACCTGGGAGCCAACCTTAATTGGAAGATCAATTTCCCCATGCACTACTCTTCTAGAACCATCAAAAGCCTTTACCACAATATTACTGGGCTTCAACACAGCATCTTCAGGACTCAGCTTGTTCAGGACTTCCTTGGGCAATACATTCAAAGAGGAACCATTGTCTATCAGCACATGTGACAGGGTAGTGCCCCTGCATTCAATTGAAATATGCAGGGCCCTGTTATGATCCCTCTTGGCAGGGGTCAAATCAGCATCAGAAAATCCCAACCCATTATCATAAGTCAGGTGGGCAACACAATTCTCAAACTGGTCAACAGAAATGGCATTGGGCACATGAGCAGTCTTCAGAAACTTGATCAAAGCTTTTGCATGAGCTTCAGAACATAACAACAAGGACAGCATAGAAATCTTTGAGGGAGTATGCCCCAACTGATCAACAATGTCATAATCACTCTTGCGAATGATTTTCAATACTTCCTCCATCTGTTTGGAGAGGTCATCAGCAGCCGGCATATCAGCAGATATAGGCTCAATAACAGGACCCTTGCCCCGAGCATCAGTGGTAGAGGTAACAACAGGAGTAACTGTATTCTTAGAAGTAACTGGAGGTGAGAAGACTCTTCCACTACGTGTGATCTTACTAGATCCAGCAATATTATCAATATCAACAGGTACATCAGCTAAGGGCTCCTGCTTAACACCATGGATGTAAACATCAGACCCATAGTGCCAAGGCACAGCTTTATCAGATGTATATGGAATAGGACCAGGAGTAGTAATGATTAGAGGAGCCACTCTGGCTTCAGCAACAACTTTCACAGGGCCTTCAGCAGTGATCTTGATTGGACCCTGATGGGTGATTTTAACAGGTCTCTTTGAAGTGATTCTTACCGGTACTTTGTCAACCATATCAACCTCTTCAATCTTCCTACCTCAAGTAAGATGATCCACCATACTTTATACAGATGATGGCGTCCTCTCAAACACTATAGTATACTTATCCATGAGACGTTGAATTCCATCTCTCAATCTGAAGCAACTATCTGGCTTATAGGTACAATACAAACAATCTTCACGACAACCTGGAAAGATCCCAGCCTGTACTAACTTTTTCTTGATAACAGACAATGGTGTGGTCAACTCCATAACTGAATAGACATGTAGATCTTCATCAATGGCATTGACAGTCTTCTCGTGATTTGGCATTGGAGCAGTAATCACATTTGGAGTACCTGGAGGGTCAAACTCAATTTCTCCAGCCTCAATCATATCTTGAATTTTGTTCTTCAAGACCCAGCAGTTATTAGTATCATGACCCTGACAGTTTGAATGATATGCACATCGTGCATTGGGATTGTACCTGGGTGAGGTAACATTAGGATTCTGAGGAGCCTCCTTCAAAGTAATGAGTTCAGCTTTCAACAAATGTTGCAATGCCTGAGCCAGTGACATGTTGATCTTTGTGAACTGCCTTTTAGCCCTTTGTTGGTTGCCCTGTGGCTGCTCTGTTGTTGCAGGAGTTGGATTTGAAATATGAACTGCACTAACAGACTGATGCCTTCTATTACGATCAGGTTGACCATAAACAGCATTGGATTCTTTCTTCCCAGTGGGAGGCTTCTTTGCAGCACCTGATGAAGAAGTACCCACCTGGATCTTGCCATTCTTTATACCATTTTCCACTCGCTCTCCTGTCATAATCAACTCAGTGAAGCCAGATGATGAGCTTCCAATGAGATGACTGTAAAACGGACCATTCAGCGTACACATGAACATATCAACCAATTCCCTGTCAGTCAAAGGGGGTTGCACTCTTCCAGCTAAGTCCCTCCATTTCTGAGCATACTCCTTAAAACTTTCTTTGGCACCCATGGACATGCTTTGCAGCTGCATGCGAGTGGGAGCTAAGTCAGCATTGTATTGATACTGCTTATAGAAAGCTTCAGCAAGATCATTCCAGTCTCTGATGTTGACACTTTCCAATTGATAATACCACTCCAACTGAGCTCCATATAAGCTCTCTTGGAGAAAGTGGATCCACAACTTCTTGTCAGCAGTGTGAGGTTGAATCCTTCTGACATAAGACCTCAAATGCAGCTTGGGACAGGAGACCCCATCATAAACAACAAAGGTAGGAACCTTGAAACCAATGGGTATGACAACCCCAGATATCAGACTCAAATCTTCAAAATCTAGCCCAGAAGATTTCTGCAACTCCATAGCATCCATCCTATCCACCAGCATCTTGAATTTGTCTTCATTAGGATCATGGTAATAATTGGCCTCAGAATCAGAGTCCCCCATAGTGTTGTGGAGACTGCCCCCCTCTTTCTCAGATTCCTCAGATTCATAGTCTTCAACCTGTTCTTTGGTCTTGACAGGCCCTCTGAACCTTCTTCCCATGTTGAGCAGGCCACCTGACCGTCTAGTCTTCTTAGTCTTCTTGGCCAGCAGTGTCTTCAATTCATCCTGCCCCTTGGATAGGTTCAGGATCAGCTCTTGGAACTGTGCATTCTGTGCCTGGAGATCCTTAACTGATTGTTCAAGAGCCATTGCTGAAATAAACAGCGAGAAGATGAGAAACCTGTGTACAAATAAACCTGTGATGCAATGATATGATGTTTTAATGCGTATGCAATGTTTTCAAGGACCGTAGGATTTAAATTTGCTTAAACAAACAAGAAAGTAAACTTTTATTAGTAATAAATTTGTTTTGCCTCTTGGGCTTACAAAAATGAAAATGAAATAAGTACAAAAGATGGGGTTTTAAGTCTCCCATGGACGTTTCCTCTTTGTGTTGAGGTATGAGTTGAGGTTCCGTTCCTCGTGAAGTTGCTTTGTTAATTCTAGGATTCTTTCTTGGCTTGCTTTGTAACGAGCCTCGAAAGTATCCCTTTGCTCCTTCAGTTGGATCCATGATCTCTGCAAGTCTTCCATATCAGTAGGCATGTCTGGGTGAAGGATGGTATAAGCTGTGTCTCCTTTAGCAACAGGTTCCATGGTAACTGGTAGGACGGCAGGATATGGCATCATGAGAGTCTGAGCACGAGATCGTACCCATCTGAGATAAGCCTCCATAGGAATAGTGTACTTAGGTTCCAGTGTCTTGCTGTCAACCCTGTTTACTTTTCCCCAAGCTCGTATGAATCTCTGACGGTAACCTTGAAGATCGTTGTCGTAATCAAACACAATGCCCTGAATCAACATATCATGTGGACCCTCACTCCGAGCGTAACCAAACTGTCGTAAAGCTAGAGAGGGGTTGTAGGTGATGCCTCCTCTTATGCCTAGAAGTGGCACATTAGGAAACTCCCCACAACGGTCAATGATGGTGACATTCTTCATAGATCTGGAGCACAAATGGATATCTGAGTGAGAAAGTGACATGATCCTCTTGGACCATCTAAATCCTTGCTCATTCTTCATTACTGAGCGAGGAAGGTGAGAAATAAACCACCTAGAAAGCAAAGGTATGCAACACATCAAAGTTCCTCTTGCCCTTGTAGTACGGGTGTGAAGAGAATGTAGAATGTCTCCAAGCAATGTAGGCACCGGATTGTGACTCAGGAAAATGTTGATGGCATGAACATCTATGAACTGATCTGGATTGGGGAACAATACTAAGCCATAAATCAGCAAGGCTAAGACTTCCTCAAAAACATCATAGCTCATGGCCTTCAAGAACATTTGAGCTTTATCCATTAATACCTTAGCAAGAATACCCTTAACTCCGCTTCTCGTTTCTAGAACAATATCAGACTTCTTCAGATGTAGAGCTGCAGCAATAACCTCAGGTTTAAGCTCTTTTTCCAAGCCTGTGAAGGGTCTTTGATCAAGAATAGGTATACCCAGAAGTTTAGAGAACTCTTCCATTGTAGGAACCAGCTGATAGTCGGGGAATGTGAAGCAATGGTGTTTAGGATCAAAGAACTGAAACAGGACACTCATCATGTCTTCATTGAACCCTGAAGTGACTAGATCCAATAGGTGACCATGTCTCTTGATGAACTGGGAATGATCAGCTACTTGAGAAACCAACTCTTTAAGCTTAGCAGGTATGCCCACAAAGTTGATCCTGATGGTGTTTCTACGAGCAGAAGCCATGACCTACAACAAAGAACAAAGATAAATCCCTTGGTCCTTGAAATGGTTAGTGAGAATGCTATGCTTATGATGCATGATGATGTCATGATGTTATGCTCAATCACAAACATGTGGCACACACAAGCAAGTTACACAGTAGCCCTAGGTTTAAGGGCTTGCATGAGGTTCAAAGGTAAGTACCCTCCCCTGAAGTTAGATGGTTCATCCTGCCCTACAAAAGTAACCAGGTTCTAAGGGATCTCAATATCATTGATCCTTCACAAGGGTGGTTGATCAGAAGGCAACTTACTTGCCAACCAAAACCCTCCAAGTTTAAGATCTCAATGAGTGTAGTATCGAGTGTCAACCAACTTCAGTCTGCACCAAAGCCGGTTACCTCACTGCTTTCTAAAGGCCAAGATGGGATAACTAGGGTTCTAAAAGTTAGTTAGTGCATTGACAACGTATGGCAGCCTCATATTATCCTCAACTTGACTTAAGGAACATAAGCACCAACCAAGAAGTCGCACTGACTATGGCCACCAGATCAACCGTATCGATATACGTCGTACAGTTTCCTTGGTCTATTGCCATTTACCTAAGGTACACTAGATCCGGGTTAGGACCTTTCACACATAAGAGCACCCCAACAAGATAATATAAAGCAAACAAGGCAAACAATTTAAAGTGATCTAATTCCTAAGGGTACCCCTCTTAAATATAAATCCCCAGCAGAGTCGCCAGTTCTGTAACACGATGGGAGAACTGACTTTAGTTATGTTGCGGATAGCAAGAGTCGCCACCGACTTTTATTTTATCCAAAGGAAAGGCATAAAAGAACAGGAAAGACCTTTAAAAGATTTTTGGGTCCGGGGGGTAGGTTATGTAAAGGGAAGGTGTTAGCACCCTTTACATCCATGGTTATCCATGGGCTCTTAGTTACTTAGCTCACTTTGAATTGTTTTTGAAAAGTGTAGTGTGTGAATAAAAAATTTTCATAATAGTTAATAATGATCCATGTACGGATGCGTAAAAACTTGTGTTTGAAAATTTGTTTGAAATTTGTAAAGTGTTTGAAAAGTTTTGAATGAAGTGAGCAAGCAACTATGAGGTACCTACCCTAAAGTTTTTAAGTCTTTCTGTTCTTTATCCTTTAAATGGTAAGACTATCCCTATTATTAAGGAATAGGTAGTCATTACCTTGGATGTAAGGGACAAGTGAGGGACAACTGTTTAATGAAGGCAACTGTGGGGTGTATTAAGCACTTAGGAGGGACTGTCATCATTATTCGAAAAGGGACTTGATCTTTAAAGGCAACCATTAAGGGACTTGATGACTTTATTTTCGAGGGACTTGCTTTATACACCCACTTGACCCTTTTGAATAGGCAACAATAAGAGGCAACCCTAGAAAGTGAGATGGCGATTAAAAATCGACTTACGTGTGTGAGTGTTTAATTTTATTTATCTTTAATTAAAATGATCTAAATTTAATTTTAAATATAATACATGTTTACACTCCCTATTTTACTAACCATGGCATGATAATTAAATAAATTAAATATTTACAAAAATTTACACCGAGGAGCAATTACATAATAATTATAATAAGCAATTAAAAATAAATAGCAAAAAAATAAATATATAAGCAAAATATAAATAAATAAGCAAAATAAATAAATAGACAATAATATAATATAATAAGGGTTAGTAATAATAAAAATTAAAAATAAATAAGGTTAGTGAAATAATAATAATAAGTATAATAATAAAATAAATAGATTAGTAATAATATGGTTAGTAATAATAATAAACAAAATAAAATAATAAATAAGAATTAGAAATTATTAAAGCAATATGAACAATTTAATTATAAAATTTAAGATTATAAATTATAAACATATAAAAAAAAATTATAATTACAATATTAGCATAAATTTAATTATTTTTTAAACATATATATTTTTGTTAAAAGAATAAAGTTTGGATTATGAACAAAATTATAGAAACAATTACTAATTATAAAAATTAAGATTTAATTATGTTAAATATTATATTTACAAAAAAGATTAGAAATTTAAATCATAAAAATAAAATTAGTTTGTTATTATTTAGAAAATAAATTAGGGTTTTCAAAATTAGGGTTTGTTTAGAAAATATTTTTTAAGGTTTAATTTAATATACAAAATTAAATAAACATACATATATTATAATTTAATTACATAAAAAAAAAAATTTTGAATTAAGAAAAGAATTTTAGAATTTTTTAAGATCATTGAATATATACAACATTGTTTAATTATATGATTTATTAATAAAAACCTAAACTAATTAAACAAAATAAAATAAAAGAAAGCAACAAAACAAACCTGGCTGGGATTTGAACCCAGGAGGCTTTGTTCACCAGCAACAACACTCACCACTAGGCCATCATGCGCAGGCAGCAAGCAAAGGGGAAGAATTGGTTTTATGCCTTGCCTGGAAAAATCAGCAAAATAATAGAAGCAAAAAGGCCTGGGGGAGGATTGAACCCAGGACCTTTCAACCAAACGCATGTGCACATTACCAACCAAGCTAGATGAGCGAACCTGTTAGTTATCCAACAACAATTGATAATATAATATACCTAGTAAATAAACTAAAAAATAAACAAAAGTTGGAGAACCAGGATTCGAACCCAGGTTCATGAATAACATGCATGCGCGTCTTACCACCAGGACAAGCGTGTGTTTGTGATAACAAACCAGCAACAAAACAAAAAATATTAAAAATATAATTTTGAATTTTTGAAACGCGCGCAAACAGCTTCTTCTTCAACCTCGTGACCTGCGATTTTACCTGCGAATTTTGCTTCCATTTTTCCTGCAATTTCTAAACTGCAGCAAGACCTACGAAAATCAATAACCAACAAAACCATACAATTTCATAAAATTGGACATATCAACATGATCCAGGAATTCATACGAATCATTCTACGATTTTAGAATCCATTTAAATTCCACAAATCAGAAAACCCTAATCTTTGGTCCAAACCCTAATAATGGCCGATTCTGATTTAGGTCACGAAACTCCAATTTCTTTGTCCAGAAACCTTCACAAGCTCAATACAAATGTCATGAACCAAACAAAATTCATTGAGATACATTAAATTAGTGAAACCGAAAAAAAATATATTCAAGAACAAGTAGAATTCGGATTATGCATTATGGAGTGATTTTGATGCATATGAGGGATGATAATGCTTCAGTGAGGTCCAAGGAACATTGCTATGTTCTTATTTTACCTTCAAAGGTCCTGCAAATTGAAAACCGAATATGAGTTTTGGAAGGGATTTTTGATTTTGTGAACTTACTCTTAGGGCAGAAAATTTGTGTCTTTGCAATGGCAATGAGTTATGCACTTATAGGAGAGTGAATTAGGTCAAAAAGATTGATTGTTTGTGTGGAAAAATTGATATGAAAAGATCCAAATTGATCATGCCTTTAAAATCCAATATTCTTGTATGAAGGCTTGCTATTTTTGGACAAATCTTATGATTTCATTCCTCTTCAATTCCAATCAACATTTAAGACTTTCTAGAAGCTTAATCTCCATCAAATCTTACATTTTCATATTTTATTTTTATTTAAAATGATTTTTAATGAATTAAATCAAAATAAATAAAAATAAAATAATAAAAATTCTGATTTTTAATGGTTTGGGTCGTGCATGAAGTCATTGTATGGATTGGGTCATCATTTGGCAAGCCCATTTGGAAGAAATTGGTTTTAGACCTCCTTTTTCATCATAAACCAACTCAAAATTTCCCAACTTTGCAAGAGCACATATCCTTCAATTTTAATGCTATGAGGGTGTTCTTGGACATTTTGGAAAGCTTGAAGAGTCCTCTAACCAACCCCACTGGTTTCATGTCCATATCATTTACCAATCTCAAGTTATGCCCTTTTGAAGTTGTTGACTTTTTGTTGACTTTCAAAAGGACCTATAATGTCTTAGCTCATACCTTCCAAATGAAGCATTTTTAGGCTTGGCTTGTGAGACACAAAGTTGTAGAGAATTCAATTTCCTTCAAAATGAGCTTTGAGTGGAGACTTGGTGATGAAGTATGTGAATGTTATGGCTGGTCAAAGTTCAGTTGACTTTTACTGAGGAAACCCTAATTTAGAAACTCCTGATTCTTGATGATCTGGACTCTCCTTGATGAATCATGATCAACCCTTGATAAAATGATGAATTTTAATTCATATACTTGATGTTGGCAAAAAATCATAAAGTTTGACTTTGGTTTGACCACAGTTGACCTCAATTTGACTTTTTAACTGTATTAACTGATTTTGACTTATTTGATCATCTGACTGAGCAAACTTTTGAGAAAAGTCTTGAAACTTGTCATGGGGGTTCTTAAACATATATAAGATGTTATGAAGCTCATTTAAAGTCTTGGAAGTCCATTTAGCCTGATTAAAGTCAAAACCCTAGTTTTGGATGCACTGCTTAGGAGGTGCATTGTCTGAGGGAATTGTCAACTCTTCTGGCCAATTGTGAACCTTGTGAACCTTGTGAACCATCATAAAATGTCTTGTGAACCTTATGGGAGGTATTGTGAACCTTGTGAACCTTGTGAACCTCATAAAGTGACTTGTAGACTTCATGAACCTCATGAAAGGTCATGTAAACATTGTGAATCTTGTGAACCTTGTGAACCTTCATAAAGTGGCTTGTAGACTTCATGAACCTCATGAAAGGTCTTGTAAATGTTGTGAATCTTGTGAACCTTGTGAACCTTCAAGAAGTGACTTGTAGACTTCATGAACCTCATGAAAGGTCTTGTAAATGTTTGAGAAGCTTGTGAACCTTGTGAACCTTCATAAAGTGGCTTGTAGACTTCATGAACCTCATGAAAGGTTTTAAAAGCATTGTGGAACTTGTGAACCTTGTGAACCTTCTTAGAACACAAAGTCTTGTATTGTGAGGGCAAATTTTGGGGTGCAACACATAGACATACGCAGTTCCAGCTGTAAAAAACACAAACAAATAGTTCCCGCCTTAGTTAGGCGAACTACGTCGACTCTGATCCTCATTATCCCGATGAGGTACGTAGGCAGCGGGGTAGGGCCCGTTCGAGCACATTCTTTATTTTCCCTACATTTCTCCCTTTCTTTCCATTTTCTTATCCTCATTCCAGTTAGCGGTTTTATTCAGCAGCATCTTATTTTCTCACCCTTTGAAACAAACAAGCAAGCGTGGATCCCGTCGGGTACGGCGGACGATCTGGGGTGCTAATACCTTCCCAGGTCGTAACCGACTCCCGAACTCCGATCTTTGGTTCGCAAGGCCTTGTCCTTTCCTTATTCCTCAGGTTTGTGCAACATTACCTTTCCCATTCATTCGGGATAAAAATGTCTGGCTGGCGACTCTAACCTTTCCGCGCCACTTTCGCGTTTGTACTAGGATGAAAATCCCGGGAGCGACAGAAGACAACATTCATCACACCCTGGGGCACGTTCTGTTACAAGGTGATGCCATTCGGATTGAAGAATGCTGGTGCAACATATCAACGGGCTATGGTAACATTATTCCACGATATGATCCATAAGGAAATCGAGTGTTATGTGGACGACATGATTGCCAAGTCCCTTACAGAGGAAGACCACCTGGTAAATCTGCTGAAGCTATTCAAGCGTCTGAGGAAGTACCAACTGAAGCTGAACCCCAACAAATGCACATTCGGGGTGCGATCCGGTAAGCTGCTGGGTTTTATCGTAAGTGAGAAAGGGATTGAAGTGGACCCTGATAAAGTCAAAGCCATTCAAGAAATGCCTGCGCCGAAGACCGAGAAAGAAGTTCGGGGGTTTCTAGGTAGATTGAACTACATTTCAAGGTTCATATCTCACCTTACGGCTGTAACACGGTGGGAGAACTGACTTTAGTTATGTTGCGGATAGCAAGAGTCGCCACCGACTTTTATTTTATCCAAAGGAAAGGCATAAAAGAACAGGAAAGACCTTTTAAAAGATTTTTGGGTCCGGGGGGTAGGTTATGTAAAGGGAAGGTGTTATCACCCTTTACATCCATGGTTATCCATGGGCTCTTAGTTACTTAGCTCACTTTGAATTGTTTTTGAAAAGTGTAGTGTGTGAATAAAAAATTTTCATAATAGTTAATAATGATCCATGTACGGATGCGTAAAAACTTGTGTTTGAAAATTTGTTTGAAATTTGTAAAGTGTTTGAAAAGTTTTGAATGAAGTGAGCAAGCAACTATGAGGTACCTACCCTAAAGTTTAAGTCTTTCTGTTCTTTATCCTTTAAGTGGTAAGACTATCCCTATTATTAAGGAATAGGTAGTCATTACCTTGGATGTGAGGGACATATGAGGGACATCTGTTTATGTAGGCAACTGTGGGGTGTATTAAGCATTTAGGAGGGACTGTCATCATTATTCGAAAAGGGACTTGATCTTTAAAGGCAACCATTAAGGGACTTGATGACTTTATTTTCGAGGGACTTGCTTTATACACCCCACTTGACCTTTTTGAATAGGCAACAATAAGAGGCAACCCTAGAAAGTGAGATGGCGATTAAAAATCGACTTACGTGTGTGAGTGTTTAATTTAATTTATCTTATAATTAAAATTATCTAAATTCAATTTTAAAATAGAATACATGTTTACACTCCCTAAATTACTAACCATAGCATAAAAATTAAAAATTACAAAAATTTACACCAAGGAGCAATTACAATAATTATAATAAACAATTAAAATAAATAGCAAATAAATAAATATAAATACTAAGCGAAAATAAATAAATAGGCAATAATAAATATAATAGGGGTTAGTAATAATAATAATAAAAAATTAGATAAGGTTAGAGAAATAATAATAATAAGCATAATAAAAAAATAAATGGATTAGTAATAATAAGCAAAATAAATAATGAATAAGAATTAGAAATTATTAAGAAATATAAACAATTTAATTATAAAATTTAAAAAAAATTATAAATTATAAACATAAAAGGAATTACAATTACAATATTAGCATAATTTTAATCATATATATTTTTTTTAAAAGAATAAAGTTTGGATTATGAACAAAATTCTAGAAACAATTTCACATTATAAAATTTTTTTTTGGTTATAAGCATATTTACAAGATTCAATTATACTACATATTATATTTACAAAAAATTATATAATTATATTTACAAAATTAAAAAAAATGAAAATTAGGTTTTTAATAATCATTTAGGAAAAGTAAACTAGGGTTTCTTAAAATTAGGGTTTGTTAGAAAAATATTTTAGGGTTTTGTTAAAAAATATTTAAGAGTTTATAATATAATATACAAAATTATTTTAATTAATATATATATATATATATATATATATATATATTATAATTATATAATAAAAGAAATAATTTTTTGAATTATGAAAATAAGATTTTAGAATGTTAGAAACTATTAAACATGTATTTGTAAGATTATTTAATTACATATATGTTTATTAATAAAATCTAAATCAATTAAACAAATTAAAAATAAAAATACAACAAAACATACCTGACTGGGATTTGAACCCAGGTCATCAGGTTTACCAGCAACAAGACACACCACTAGGCCAGGGTACACGCAGGCAGCAAAGAAGTGAGTTCCATTGGTTTTGTTCTTTGTCCCAAAAAAATCCAGGAAAATAAAAGAAACAAAAGGCCTGGGGGAGGATTGAACCCAGGACCTCTCAGCCAAACGCATGTGCACATTACCAACCAAGCTAGATGAGCGAACCTGTTAGAGTATTGGCTATAAACAATAATATATTAAAACTGCAAATTAAGTGGAAAAATGTCAAAATAATTGGCTGGAGGCAGGATTCGATCCCTGGCCCTTTCACAATACACCTGCCTGACTTTCCACTGGGACAAACGCGCGTTTGTGAAATATAACCAGGATTAATACATAATATTTTTAAACGAAATTTAAATTTCCAGAACACGCGCGAACTGGCTTCATCTTCCTCAGGATACCTGCGAAAATACATGCCATTTTTCCTGCGAAATTTGTTGCGAGTTCTTCCATATTCAAACCTGCGAAAATCAAACATCCACAAAACAATACGATTTCTTTCAATTGATCAGTGTTTTATGATCCTCATGGTTCACACAACATCCCTATGTTCTTAAAATTTATTTTTATTGCCTAAATTGTATAACCCTAATTCGGCCATTCAAACCCTAGCCATGGTGAAACATGATTGAGGATACCAAGCTTCAATGTAACTGTCCAGAATCATTCCTATCATCATCACAAACATCATTAAACAGTCAAAAGCAAGTTAAACACAGTCAATCAATGAAATCGAAAAGTCACATTCAAGAACAAGGTTTGGCTCGGGTTATGCAATTCATGAGGCTTTTGATGCAAATGGTGATTGATTCATGATCAGTGATGTCCAATAGTCACAGCTATGTCTTCAAAATACCTTCTAAAGCCCTGGAAATCCAAAACCGAGTGTGAGTTGTGGAGAGGTTTTTGAACAAGGTGAACTTACTCTTGAGCTGTGGGATCCGTGGCTTGGTGATTGAGTTGTGTTTAGTACTTATAGGTGAGTGAATTTAGGTCATAAAATTGAATGGTTGTGTGGAAGAATTGATATGAAAAGATCCAAGTTGATCATGCCTTGAAAATCAAATATTCTTGTATGATGGCTTACTATTTTTGGACAAATCTTATGATTTCATTCCTCTTCAATTCCAATCAACATTTAAGACTTTCTAGAAGCTCAATCTCCATCAAATATTACATTTTCATATTTTATTTTTATTTAAAATGATTTTTAATGAATTAAATCAAAATAAATAAAAATAAAATAATAAAAATTCTGATTTTTAATGGTTTGGGTCGTGCATGAAGTCAATGTATGGATTGGGTCATCATTTGGCAAGCCCATTTGGAAGAAATTGGTTTTAGACCTCCTTTTTCATCATAAACCAACTCAAAATTTCCCAACTTTGCAAGGGCACATATCCTTCAATTTTAATGCTATGAGGGTGTTCTTGGACATTTTGGAAAGCTTGAAGAGTCCTCTAACCAAACCCACTGGTTTCATGTCCATATCAATTACCAATATCAAGTTATGCCCTTTTGAAGTTGTTGACTTTTTGTTGACTTTCAAAAGGACCTATAATGTCTTAGCTCATACCTTCCAAATGAAGCATTTTTGGGCTTGGCTTGTGAGACACAAAGTTGTAGAGAATTCAATTTCCTTCAAAATGAGCTTTGAGTGGAGACTTGGTGATGAAGCATGTGAAAGTTATGGCTGGTCAAAGTTCAGTTGACTTTTACTAAGGAAACCCTAATTTAGAAACTCCTGATTCTTGATGATCTGGAATCTCCTTGATGAATCATGATCAACCCTTGATCAAATGATGAATTTTACTTCATATACTTGATGTTGGCAAAAAATCATGAAGTTTGACTTTGGTTTGACCACAGTTGACCTCAGTTTGACTTTTTAACTACTTTGACTGATTTTGACTTATCTGATCATCTGACTGAGCAAACTTTTGAGAAAAGTATTGAAACTTGTCATGGGGGTTCTTACACACATATAAGATGTTATGAATCTCACTTGAAGTCTTGGAAGTCCATTTAGCCTGATTAAAGTCAAAACCCTAATTTTGGATGCACTGCTTAGGAGGTGCATTGTCTGAGGGAATTGTCAACTCTTCTGACCAATTGTGAACTTTGTGAACCTTGTGAACCATCATAAAATGTCTTGTGATACTCATGGGAGGTATTGTGAACTTTGTGAACCTTGTGAACCTTCATGAAGTGACTTGTGGACTTCATGAACCTCATGAAAGGTCATGTAAACATTGTGAATCTTGTGAACCTTGTGAACCTTCAAGAAGTGACTTGTAGACTTCATGAACCTCATGAAAGGTCTTGTAAATGTTTGAGAAGCTTGTGAACCTTGTGAACCTTCATAAAGTGGCTTGTAGACTTCATGAACCTCATGAAAGGTCTTGAAAGTGTTGGGAAACTTGTGAACCTTGTGAACCTTCTTAGAACACAAAGTCCTGTATTGTGAGGGCAAATTTTGGGGTGCAACAGCTGCCCCTGTTCAATTTTCTGAAACCTGAGGGGTTAGATTGGTATATTTTCCAGTCGTGACCTGGAAGGTTGAAGGGGATTGAACACAAAAGCCCAAAAATTTGCACTCACCAGTGCATAGAGTGATACAGATGGCTAGTTGAATATGATTGAGTGGGCTTAAAGATGCCACGTGGAGAAAAATTCTTCAGATACATGTCTTGGAGAATGAAGCAGTCCAACATATGGAAGTATAATGATAGCTGTCAGGAGGATGGAGCAGTCCTGAGGCAATGATAGGATTTCAGGAGGATGAAGCAATCCTGAAGTAAAGAAGCTGTCAGGAGAATAAAGCAATCCTGAGGTATAGATAATATGTTTTCAGGAGGATGAAGCAATCCTGATGTAGTAAGAAGCTGTCAGGGGAATAAAGCAACCCTGAGGTAAAGAAGCTGTCAGGGGGATAAAGCAACCCTGAGGTAAAGAAGCTGTCAGGGGGATAAAGCAACCCTGAGGTATTGACAATATGTTTTCAGGAGGATGAAGCAATCCTGATGTATTGATAATATGTTTTCAGGAGGATGAAGCAATCCTGATGTAGTAAGAGCTTTCAGGAGGATAAAGCAGTCCTGATGTAAAGAAGCTGTCAGGGGGATAAAGCAACCCTGAGGTAGTAATGTGATTTCAAGAGGATAAAGCAATCCTGATGTAATAGGAATTTTTCAGGAGGATGAAGCAGTCCTGATGTAATAAAAAGCTGTCAGGAGGATGAAGCAGTCCTGGTGTAGTAATATGTTCCCAAGAGGATGAAGCAGTCTTGAGAGATGATAAGTCTTCAGGAGGATAAAACAGTCCTGATGGATGATATTCTCTCAGGAGGATAAAGCAATCCTGATAATCATAAGTTTGTTTGCTGGATAATTAACCTGAAAACAAGGTAGCATTCTGTATAATAATATTAGTTTATGCATTATGTATGCATGTATGATATGATGCACTTAGGTAATGTATTATGTATCTATGGATATGTATGGTATGGTATGATGTAAATGATGTATGTATGATATGATACTGCCGGAAGCGTCTGGATATCTTCGTATAACAACTGCTGGCCAGGGAAAATAAATCCCGATTCGTTGTTGAAGAATATGAGGAACTTGTTCCTGTCTTGTTTGATAATATATTATACATAACCTTCCGTATGTTGAGGATAGCAAGGTATGGATAACCTCCCGTCTGCTGGGGATAGCAAGGTATATATAACCTCCCGTCTGCTGGGGATAGTAAGGTATACATAACCTTCGTCTTCGTTTGATAGTAGGGTAGATATAACCTTCCGTCTTCGTTCGTCGTACCCTTATTGGAAAGTAAATTCCCGAATATCCGTATGAGGATAAAAGAGATGGATATAAATTCCAGGGGAGATGAGACTTTATGAAGATGGATTTGTCCTACTGAGGGTTTGTAACTGTTTTGTAGAGATGAACCGGCGAAGCTTCGTTGAAATCCTTCCCTCGTTCGTCCTTAGTAAATACTATTACTGCATTTTCATGCATTTCTGGTAAACATCAATCATATTAAAAAGCATACATGCATTTTTGGTAAACATCAATCATATTCAAAAGCATACATACATTCAAACACAACCAATGGACGTTTCGCTTATGTAAATAGGGTAAAAGTAAATCTGGATTCAAAAGATGGAATTTATTTATATCAAAAAGTGACCCATACATGGGCAAGTTTGTACAAGGAGACATAAACCCTAGTAAGAGGATTTTGCCGTAAAGTTTTTTACAAAAGAAAGAAAATCAGCTATGTGGGAAACAATCCTATTGAGTTTCAATTCTACTATTGCCATTATCTTCAAGTATCTCATCTTCTGCTGTTGAGACGAAAACAATTGGATTGAGCTTTATCTGTTCGAGCTTGAGTAAGTAGTACAACTGGTTGCAGTTTCATGGGTGATCCAAACGAGACATAGTCATACGCTTTAATCCCTAACTTTTGCCTGGATTGCCCTTTCAGGTTTTCAATCCATCGGGATACCCTTTTTTGCCCAAGCCGCCTTTTCAGGTTTTCGACTTGCCGGGTGTACATCTTTTTATATATATCCCTAATTTTTGCCCAAACCCTTTTGGTTTGCCGGGATGCCCTTATTTTTGCCTAGGCCTGTCAACCTAGCGGGTCTCTTTTTATGCGTAGTATTTTTTAACTATGTCTGCGTTTACAGGCTGTGGGAAGTCTTCACCATCCATTGTAGTCAGTATCATGGCACCTCCTGAGAACACTGTCTTGACTACAAATGGTCCTTCATATGTTGGAGTCCACTTGCCCCTAGGATCACCCTGTGGTAATATGATACGCTTGATTACCAAGTCACCATCCTGATATACCTTTGGCTTAACCTTCTTGTTAAAAGCTTTGATCATTCGTTTCTGGTACATCTGGCTATGACAAACTGCTGCTAACCTCTTCTCATCAATCAAGTTTATCTGGTCAAGTCGAGTCTGAATCCACTCATCTTCATCCAAGCCTGCATCCTTTATAATTCTCAAGGAGGGAATCTGAACTTCAATGGGCAGAACTGCTTCCATACCATAGACTAAGGAGAATGGGGTTGCCCCTGTTGAAGTACGTATTGTAGTACGATAACCATGAAGAGCAAATGGTAACATCTCATGCCAATCCTTATAAGTAACAGTCATCTTCTGTACAATCTTCTTGATGTTCTTGTTAGCAGCTTCGACTGCCCCATTCATCTTTGGACGATACGGAGAAGAGTTGTGATGCTTAATCTTGAACTGCATGCAGAGATCAGTAATCATGGTATTGTTCAGATTAGAGCCATTGTCAGTAATAATCCTTTCCGGGATGCCATACCTACATATGAGATTATTCTTAATGAATCGAGCCACAACATTCTTAGTAACAGATGCAAATGAAGCTGCCTCCACCCACTTCGTGAAGTAATCAATAGCAACTAGGATGAAACGATGTCCATTAGAAGCAGTAGGCTTGATCTCACCAATCATATCAATGCCCCACATGGCAAAGGGCCAAGGAGCAGTCAACACATTCAATGGTGATGGAGGTATATGTACTTTATCAGCATAAATTTGGCACTTGTGACAAGTTCTGGAGTGTTGATAGCAATCAGTTTCCATAGTAGACCAATAGTAACCTGCTCTCAATATCTTCTTTGCCATAGTATGACCACTAGAATGAGTGCCAAAGGTCCCATCATGCATCTCTTCCATAATTTCTGTAGCTTCCTTCTTATCCACACAACGAAGCATAGTTGAATCATGATTGCGTTTGTACAGAATCCCATTACTCAAAAAGAACTTAGCAGAAAACCTTCTCAGAAACTTCCTATCTTTGACAGATGCCCCTTCAGGGAACTCCTGAGCTTCAAGATATCTTTTCACTTCATAAAACCAAGGTTTCTCCTCTGCTCCTTCAGTGTCGATCTCATTGCAGTATGCAGGCTTTTCAAATCTATCAATAGTAATCTTGGGAGCTTCATCATCCCAACTGATCTCAAACATGGATGCCATGGTGGCTAATGCATCTGCCAACTGATTCTCTCTTCGTGGAATATGTCCAAAGGTAATCTCTTTGAAATGTGGGATCAAAGACAACACATGCTCTCTGTAAGGAATGATGTTATCATGCTTGGTATCCCAATCTCCTTTAATCTGACTTACTACCAGGGCTGAATCTCCATATACATCAAGGAACTGAATCTTCATATCAATAGCAGCTTTAATACCCAGGATACATGCCTCATACTCAGCCATGTTATTGGTACAATAGAAACAAAGTCTGGCAGTAATCGGGGTATGACAACCTTCAGGGGAACTGATCACAACACCAACACCATTACCAAGTGCATTAGAGGCACCATCAAAAACCATAGTCCATCGGGATCCTTGTTCAGGTCCGTCATATTGTCCAGGTTCTTTGGTAATAATCATAATGTCTTCATCAGGGAACTCAGAACTCATTGACTGGTAATCATCCACTGCTTGATGAGCCAAATGATCAACAACAACACTTCCCTTGATGGCCTTCTGAGTAGTATACTGTATATCATATTCTGTCAAAATCATTTGCCATCTTGCAATTCTTCCGGAGAGAGAAGGTTTCTCAAATATGTACTTGATTGGATCCATCTTCGAAATCAATAAGGTAGTATGAGTCAACATATACTGTCTTAGTCGGCGAGCAGCCCATGCCAAAGCGCAACAAGTTTTCTCGAGCAGTGAGTATCTTGTTTCACAGTCGGTAAACTGTTTGCTAAGGTAGTATATTGCCTGCTCTTTTCGACCAGACTCGTCATGTTGCCCCAACACACACCCCATTGAGTTGTCTAACACAGTTAAGTACATAATCAAGGGTCTTCCATCAACTGGTGGCATCAAAATTGGAGGTTCTAACAGGTATCTCTTGATTTCATCAAAGGCAGTCTGGCATTCATCATTCCATTCCATCACCTGATCTTTCTTCAACAACTCGAAGATTGGCTCACAGATGGCAGTCAATTGGGAAATAAATCTTGCAATGTAATTCAATCGTCCCAAGAAACCTCTAACTTCCTTCTCAGTGCGGGGAGCTGGCATCTCTCGTATAGCTTTCACTTTTGCAGGATCCACTTCAATACCTTTTCCACTAACAATGAAACCCAGGAGCTTACCAGATCTGACTCCAAAAGTACACTTGTTTGGATTCAATCTCAACTTGTATTTCTTCAACCTCTCAAACAACTTATGCAAATGATCAAGATGTTGCTCTTCATTCTGCGACCTGGCTATCATATCATCCACATATACCTCTATCTCATGATGAATCATATCATGAAACAAAGCCACCATAGCACGCTGATATGTTGCCCCTGCATTCTTCAACCCAAATGGCATCACCTTATAGCAAAAGGTGCCCCACTGTGTCACAAATGTTGTCTTCTCCATGTCTTCAGGAGCCATCTTGATTTGATTGTAACCAGAGAAACCATCCATAAAAGAGAATACCTTATGCTGAGTAGTGTTGTCTACCAGAATATCAATATGAGGAAGTGGAAAATCATCTTTGGGGCTAGCTTTGTTCAAATCTCTGTAGTCTACACACATACGTACCTTACCATCTTTCTTAGGAACCGGTACCACATTTGCAACCCACTGAGGATAAGAAGTCACCGCTAAGAAGCCTGCATTGAACTGTTTCATTACCTCTGCCTTGATCTTTTCTGACATCTCAAGACGCATACGACGAACCTTCTGCTTCTTTGGACGACAATCTTCTTTCACTGGCAAACGGTGAACCACAATGTCTGTATCCAACCCTGGCATATCTTCATAAGACCAAGCAAAGATCTCCACATAGTCACGTAACATCTGAATCAATCTGCTCTTGACACTGTCCTCTAAATCAGCCCCTATCTTGACCTCTTTTCTGTTTTCTTCAGTTCCCAGATTCACAACTTCGACTGGCTCTTCATGTGGCTGTATAGCTTTCTCTTCTTGTTGTAACAACCTAGCAAGCTCTACAGGTATTTCACAATCGTCCTCATTTCCGTCTTCAGTTTGATAGATCGGATTCTCGAAATTATAATTGGCAATAGTAGAACTGTTATCAACAGGATCCAAAGTGGATGAGGATCTGCATTTAGTGATGTGGGTGTGTGTAAGAACACATAGTGTCGCTCCCGAAGATTTGCATCCCGGTACAAGCGCGAACGGTCGGCGAGAGGGAACAGTGAGAACACACAGCCGTGAACTCACCGGAGAATGAATAGAGTCGCCAGCTAGGCATTTTTATCCCGGAGGAAAGGCAATGCTGCATAGACCTAGAAAGATACGGATAAGACGGTTGCGAACCAGAGAGACTGAGAAAGGGGGTTGGTTACAACCCGGGAAGGTATTAGCACCCAGATTGTCCGTCGTACTCGACGGGATCCACGCTTAAAAGATTTGTGTTTCAAAGGGGTAGTGTCAGTGCAATCTGTGTATAAAATAGCTGGAAGAGATGTACGGGTGTCAGTGTAAAAGAGAGTGAAGTGTATAAATGAAGTGTCAGTGTAAGGAAAAGAGTATGCTCAAGACCATGAGGCTTAAAGAATGATACAGGAAGGAGGGGGAATGTGCAGAGACTTTTGTTCGATAACTGTTAAGTTATGCCTACGTATCCTCTCGTGCAATGAGGAAGTCAGAACACCGTAGTTCGACCCAAAGAGACTGAAAGGTGAATTGACTTGTGAACTGCTTGCTTGTCAATGCTCAAGTGTATGACCTGTCTGGCTCAGGTGCTACTGTCTTGCATTAGACGGAAGAAGCAAGTTCTCGATTGTGAGTGAAGATGATGAGAAAAGAATCCCGAAGGAGACGATTATTGTTTGTTTTTGAGTTTTCAGTCTTTTATTGCTTGTGAAGTTTGTCATAGGATAATGAGCTTAAGTCTAAACCAATGGGTTAGTAAACTCATCACATCTTCCCTCTGATTAGGGGTAATGAGAATACCTTAAGTGTGAAGTCAGATTCTCACACTTAATCACCTATGGTGTAGGATTAAGATCATTAACCTACTTGTGATTATTTAGATGTTTTTGTGGTTTTTGTTTAGTGTTAAGTAATGAGGTTAAGCCATAATCAAGGATTAAACAGACTCATTACACCATCCTAATAGAAGGATAATAGATGAGAATGTTTAAGCTGAGGAAGATTCCTCAACTTAATCCATGATTAGGGATTAAACCCATGACAAAACAAGCCTTTGATTAAGTGGATTTTATTTAATGGTATGATGATGAAGTGAATTTTATTGTTTGTAAGACAACTTGAGGGGGACTTGTCCATTAACATTAGGGTTAGTCCTTCTTAACCACTTAAGGAAGAATTAGAACCCTAATGCAAGGCCCAAGTTACAAGTGTAATGTCTTGATATTTATTAAGTGAATTGATTAAGAGATTTAAACACCTTAAGGGTTTAATACTTAGGATTAAAGTTATACACTCCATCCTAAAATAAGGATACAGGCATAACCCTAATCACAAAGTTTTAAAACCTTTAGGGTTTAGTCTCTGATTATGAGATGAGAAGAGAAAACTCAAAGGGAGACACAAAGGTAAAAACTATGGGTGAGACTAATCAAAACCCTAATTTATTGACATGCTTGGTTGTTCCTATAGTTTGTGAGGTTTTCAAGAACAATCTTCACAGGAGCCACCAGGAAGCAGATGAATAAGATCAAGAGAAGCAAAGTGACTTGCTTCATTCAAGAAGTCAAGTCACTTGAAGAAAGAAAGTGGGAGGAAGAAGGATGAACAAGCTCAAACTCAAGCACAAGTGAAAATGCAGCAATGGATGCAAGGGAGATGGAAAGAAAAGGTATGAGAAGTGAAGGCAAATTCACTTCCCAAGTTTACTTACCACCTGAGATGTTAGAAAGAAACACAATGCAATGCAAGATGGGATGAAATGGCATGATGCTAGACCAAACCAGAAGCATGCACATGATGATTATGATGTTATGAGGTGCTGCAAACATGAGGCATGACATGGGGATGTTCATACAAGACCATGAATGCATATGATGCAAGCTAAGGAACATGAACAAGCATGAAATGTTATGAAGCATACAAGGCAAATGGCATGGCAAAGATGTAATGCAATGATCAATGATGCTTCATACATGTCTTAAGATGTCAAATGAACCATAAGAATGCACAAAATGCAATGGCAAGTCAACTTATGCAAAAGAATGCAAGAAGGATGCAAGAGAAAGCCCAAATTAGGGTTTATGAAACAAACATCAAACAAAAACCCAAAACAGAAGCAAACCTCATGATAAAAAATGGAAAATGGCACCCAAAGAAACCCTAGGCTTATGATGATCTACTGCCCAAAGGGGAGCTCTCAACTCTCAATCAAACTCAAGTTATGGATTTTGCAAGTTTTTTAGGGTTTTTTAGGGTTCTCATCAAAACAAATGCCAAACAATTTGAAAATGCAAGAACAATTTATGGCCTTTTTATCCTTGAAAATACATGCAAAATGGAAAACAATGCAAGAAGAATCAATGTCTCAACCTTCACCAATAGGCAGAAATGAATTTTTAAACTTGTGATCAAAATAATGCATAAAAAATGATTTAATTCCAAGAAAAATTCTTAAAATGCATCAAGATCAAAAAGAAATTTGGTTTGAAGGTTGGACAATGTTTCTAAATGTCTTAGAACATTTCATGAATTTTTTTGTAATTTTTAAATACCTAAAAGTATTTTTAATTAATTAATTCCCATTAATCAATTAAAAATATTCTTTTAAATATTTAAAAATACTTTTTTAATGATAAAAAAATAAAATAAAAATATTTTTGTGTCATAAAAATTAATAAAACCCTAAAGAAAAAGTTTCATAATTTTTATGAATTTTTAACTATTTTTAATAAATTATGCAAGTTTAAAATGAAATAAAATGAAATAAAACAAATAAAATGAGAAGTAATCAGATTGGATGGCTGGGATTGAAGCTGGGTTCAAACATGTTGACTGCGCGCGCTAGTGGAGGGCCAGGATTGCTTCAGACTTAATTAAATTAATTATGGATTAATTAGACCTAACACGTGGATTAGGGCTAATGGGATTGATCTGGGCCATCGAAACTGGAGGGAAGTCAAACATTCAACGCTCATCTACGCTCAGCATTCAAACTAAAGTTAATGACTGTAATTAGGGCAAATCACTCTCAGGTGGCCGGAGAAGACTTCCGGTCGTCTTCTCCGGCCAGAAGCTCACCTGAAAATTTCAAAACCTCTCAATACGTACCAAAAATGAAAACCAAGAACATGGGAATGATCCTTATCCTCTCACGAATCAAACCCCTAACCTAAAGCAAATTTATTCTACCTAAATAAGCTGAATCGAAAGAAAGAAAAACTAGGGTTCGTGAGCTTCAAACACAAATTAAATGCTCAAAACAAAACCATTTCAAAAACTAAAGGTACCAGAATGATCAGTGCATCATGAAGAACAAGTTTGTAACATAAAAAACCATTTCTGGAAAAATTAATTTCGAGCTACCTGAGATTTGGAGCTTTCAGTTTAGGAACTTTTTGGCCACTTCCTTTGATGCAAGCTGCTCTACTTGATCCCCCAAATGTGTTTGAATGCTCAAAATGAGTTTGTGTTGGCTGGAGAAGGAGATTCGAATGGAACTGCTTCAGTTCAGTCAACAATGGCCATGATGATTTTGGCACTTTCAGGCTGTGAAAAGGAGTTGTTTGTGATCTATGAAGTGTGTTGAGAAAGTTTGTGGTGTTGGTTGATGTGTTTGTGGCTTGTGGAGAGAGATTCGATAGAATCTGCAGCTTGAGGTGAATAATGGCAATGGAGTTTTCAGGCTTGATTTAGGCTTGAGCTTTGGTGGTTTCTTGTCTATGAGATGTGGTGAGTTGAATGATGATGAGAGTTTGAGTGTTTTATGGCTGTGGACAGAATTTCGAAGGAACTTGCAATGAGGTGAGTTTTTGTGAATGTGATGAGTGTGTGTGTTTCAGCCTTGGCTTGTGTTATGTTCAACTTGCAAATTGAAATCATAAACAATTCTGATTGGCTGGCTGATGTGACTTGTGCTTTATGGATTGGTAGATCACTTTTTGCTCAAAAACCACTTTTGTGTAAGATAGGGTATGGCTCCAAATCTAGGCAAGGACAAAGCATGGCTGGCGCAGCAAAAGGTGAGGGAGAGGCTAGCCAAAGTCAGCTTCCCATGTCATAAGTTGTAGGAAGTGAAATGAGTGGTTTTTGCAAGTTGGCTAGCTTTTGGTTCACATGTGAAAAATTCAAGTTACATGAACTAAACCATGGGCAAACTTGATCAAAAATCTGATTTTATGACTTAGGGAAATGTTTGTGTAATGGTTTGTAGTGAACTAGAGGCTGCAATGTGTTTTGATCCAAGACTTTGCAAAATTTCCACTTGGTGCATAACTTGAAAATAAGTGATTTTTGGCAACTTTGCATGGTCATAACTTTTGATCCAAGAAGAATTTGATCATGTTCTTGTACTTTTTGAAAAGGGAAAGATGAGATCTACAACTTTCATGACCAAAGTTTTTCCATTTGAAGCCTTTTTGGATCATGAATCAAGGCTTGAAAATTGACCTAAAATGGTGCATTCTTGAAAAGTCAACTATGCCCAAAAAGTCAACATTTGCAAAAACTCCAAATTCTTGATTTTTATGAACTTCAACCTTCTTCCATGATCAAATAAAGATCATATACACTCAAAATGATGAAGATCACCCATTGGTTGGGTCATTGGGGGCCTCAGATGCCCTGATTTTGCACTGACTTGTCTAGAAAGTCAACTCTTGATCAGATGACTTCCCCATGGAATTTCTTCATAAAAATTGATATGTATACTCCCTATACCATATAGAGATCAATGGAAACAAAAATGACCAAAAAATTTGGGGTTATGGCCTCTGAAACCAAAACCCTAATTTTCAGTCAACTGTGCAGTTCATCCTGGCTCTGCATCCACTCAAACCCTAGTTCTTGTGATTCCTCTGCATTTTTGACTTTGAGGAGATGGAATATGATATAAGAACACACATGGATCCCTTTGAGTTGATTGGTTGCCTTTGGAATGGCTCAAGATGCTTTGGGATTGCTCAGATCACAAACCCTAGGTGCAGATGCCTTGAAAGCTATGCAGTGGATAAAAAATGAGGTGTGAGATGACATGATTGTACTTATGCATATGAGAATGATCACAAGCCATGGTGTGAATGGGTGAGGGCAAATTTGGGGTGTTTACACATAGCTGATAAAACAAAAATAAAAGAAAAGAAAGACAAGGAACACAATATTTACGAAAACGAAACGTCCACTGATTTTATTGAATGAAGTATGCAAATGAAATGACATCCCGTAACAAGCACACCATTGTGCCCCGGGTAAGGCACAAGGCTTGAAAGTTCAATTGTTCAAGAAATTACAAACTTAAAAGCAACAACACAGTAATAGTATTTACTCCTGACTAAAGGAGATAGGGATAACATCTTCAGCTTTCCAATTATTGAGCCCAGCACCCACAGTAGGAAAAATCCAAGCATCCAGATTGTAGTCTTCATCATAGTCTCCCACAGCATTGATCTGATCTTTCATAACCCCTTGATTGGTGATACGAACAGCACGAGCACGACGAACAGCCTTCTGGGACTCTGCAGTGAAACCCAAACCAAACTTGTCAGACTTGTATGGAATATCAGGAAGCTGACCCCAAATAGTACAACCACCTTCATCCACCACAGCTCTAGCATCATTGAGGGAGGCCATTGCCATTGTTGGAGGATTTCTGGTGACCACAGGAACTTTCTTCGCAACAGGAGGAGCTACATAATCATTAACAACCCAGGGAACCACTTCAAATGTCTGACACGGAGTTTCAATGTATTCACCTTCCATTTCCAGATACTTGAAGGTATTCACATGGCTGACAAAGTATTCTTCTTCTCCGTAGACAGTAACAACTTTTCCCTCCACCGGATATCTCAACTTCTGATGTAGCGTAGAGGTTACAGCACCTGCCCCATGGATCCAAGGACGACCAAGCAGACAAGAGTACGAAGGACGAATATCCATCACATAAAATGTAGCATTAAAAATCTGAGAACCAACTTTGATTGGGAGATCAATTTCTCCATGCACCACTCTTCTAGAACCATCAAAAGCCTTCACTACTATATTACTGGGCTTTAGTGCAGCATCTTCAGGGCTCAGCTTATTCAGGACTTCCTTGGGCAACACATTCAGAGAGGAACCATTGTCTATCAGCACATGTGACAGGGTAGTGCCCCTGCATTCAATTGAAATATGCAAGGCCCTGTTATGATCCCTCTTGGCAGGGGTCAAATCAGCATCAGAAAACCCTAACCCATTATCATAAGTCAGGTGGGCAACACAATTTTCAAACTGGTCAACAGAAATGGCATTGGGCACATGAGCAGTCTTCAGAAACTTGATCAAGGACTTGGCATGAGCCTCAGAACACAGCAACAAGGATAACATAGAAATCTTTGAGGGAGTATGCCCCAATTGATCAACAATGTCATAATCACTCTTGCGAATGATTTTCAATACTTCTTCCATCTGCTTAGAGAGATCATCAGCAGCTGGCACATCAGTAGATACAGGCTCAATAACAGGACCTTTGCCCCGAGCATCAGTGGTGGAAGTAGCAGCAGGAGTAACTGTATTCTTAGAAGCAACTGGAGATGAGAAGACTCTTCCACTACGAGTGATCTTACTAGATCCAACAATATTATCAATGTCAACAGGCACATCAGCTAAAGGCTCCTGCTTAACACCATGGATGTAAACATCAGACCCATAGTGCCAAGGCACATCTTTATCAGATGTATAAGGAATAGGACCAGGAGTAGTAATGATCAGAGGAGCCACTCTGGTTTCAGCAACAACTTTCACAGGGCCTTCAGCAGTAATCTTGATTGGACCCTGATGAGTGATTTTAATAGGTCTCTTTGAAGTGATTCTTACCGGTACTTTGTCAACCATATCAACCTCTTCAATCTTCCTACCTTGAGTCAGATGATCCACCATACTTTCTACAGACGATGGAGTCCTCTCAAACACTATAGTATACTTATCCATGAGACGTTGAATTCCATCTCTCAATATGAAGCAACTATCCGGCTTATAGGTACAATACAAACAATCTTCACGACAACCTGGAAAGATCCCAGCTTGTACTAACCTCTTTTTGATAACAGATAATGGTGTGGTCAACTCCATAACTGAATAGACATGTAGATCTTCATCAATGGCATTGACAGTCTTATCGTGATTTGGCATTGGAGCAGTAATCATATTTGGAGTACCTGGTGGGTCAAACTCAATCTCTCCAGCCTCAATCATATCTTGAATTTTGTTCTTCAAGACCCAGCAGTTATTAGTATCATGACCCTGACAGTTTGAATGATATGCACATCGTGCATTGGGATTGTACCTGGGTGAGGTAACATTAGGATTCTGAGGAGCCTCCTTCAAAGTAATGAGTTCAGCTTTCAACAAATGTTGCAGTGCCTGAGCCAGTGACATGTTGATCTTTGTGAACTGCCTTCTAGCCCTCTGTTGGTTGCCCTGTGGCTGCTCTGTTGTTGCAGGAGTTGGATTTGAAATATGAACTGCACTAACAGACTGATGCCTTCTGTTACGATCAGGCTGACCATAAACAGCATTGGATTCTTTCTTCCCAGTGGGAGGCTTCTTTGCAGCACCTGATGAGGAATTACCCACTTGGATCTTACCATTCTTTATACCATTCTCTACTCGCTCTCCTGTCATGATCAACTCAGTGAAGCCAGATGATGAGCTTCCAATGAGATGACTGTAAAACGGGCCATTCAGCGTACACATGAACATATCAACCAATTCCCTGTCAGTCAAAGGGGGTTGTACTCTTCCAGCTAAATCTCTCCACTTCTGAGCATACTCCTTAAAACTTTCTTTGGCACCCATAGACATGCTTTGCAGCTGCATGCGAGTGGGAGCTAAGTCAGCATTATATTGATACTGCTTATAGAAAGCTTCAGCAAGATCATTCCAGTCTCTGATGTTGACACTCTCCAACTGATAATACCACTCCAACTGAGCTCCAGATAAGCTCTCTTGAAAAAAGTGGATCCACAACTTCTTGTCAGCAGTGTGAGGTTGAATCCTTCTGACATAAGACCTCAAATGCAGCTTGGGACAAGAGACCCCATCATAAACAACAAAGGTAGGAACCTTGAAACCAATGGGTATAACAACCCCAGATATCAGACTCAAATCCTCAAAATCCAGCCCAGATGATTTCTGCAACTCCATGGCATCCATTCTATCCACCAGCATCTTGAATTTGTCTTCATTAGGCTCATGGTAGTAATTAGCCTCAGAATCAGAGTTCCCCATAGTGTTGTGGAGACTGCCTCCCTCTTTCTCAGATTCCTCAGATTCATAGTCTTCAACCTGCTCTTTGGTCTTGACAGGACCTTTGAACCTTCTTCCCATGTTGAGCAGGCCACCTGACCTTCTAGTCTTCTTGGCCATCAGTGTCTTCAATTCATCCTGCCCCTTGGATAGGTTCAGAATCAGCTCTTGGAACTGTGCATTCTGTGCCTGGAGATCCTTAACTGATTGTTCAAGAGCCATTGCTGAAATAAACAGCGAGGAGATGAGAAACCTGTGCACAAATAAACCTGTGATGCAATGAAATGATATGTGAATGCATATGCAATGTTTTCAAGGACCGCAAGATTTAAATTTGCTTTAAACAATCAAGAAAGTAAACTTTTATTAGTAATAACTTTGTTTTGCTTTTTAGGCTTACAAAAAATGAAATAAGTACAAAAGATGGGGTTTTAAGTCTCCCATGGACGTTTCCTCTTTGTGTTGAGGTATGAGTTGAGATTCCGTTCCTCATGAAGTTGCTTTGTTAGTTCCAGGATTCTTTCTTGGCTTGCTTTGTAATGAGCCTCGAAAGTATCCCTTTGCTCCTTCAGTTGGATCCATGATCTCTGCAAGTCTTCCATATCAGTAGGCATGTCTGGGTGAAGAATGGTATAAGTAGTGTCTCCTTCAGCAACAGGTTCCATGGTAACTGGTAGGATGGCAGGATATGGCATCATGAGAGTCTGAGCACGAGATCGCACCCATCTGAGATAAGCTTCCATAGGAATAGTGTACTTAGGCTCCAGTGTCTTGCTGTCAACCTTGTTTATTTTTCCCCATGCTCGTATGAATCTCTGACGGTAACCTTGCAGATCGTTGTCGTAGTCAAACACAATACCCTGAATCAACATGTCATGTGGACCATCACTCCGAGCGTAACCAAATTGTCGTAAAGCTAGAGAGGGGTTGTAGGTGATGCCTCCTCTTATGCCTAGAAGTGGCACATTAGGAAACTCCCCACAACGGTCAATGATAGTGATATTCTCCATAGATCTGGAGCACCAATGAATATCTGAATGCGAGAGTGACATAATCCTTTTGGACCATCTGAACCCTTGCTCATTTTTCATTACGGAGCGAGGAAGGTGAGAAATAAACCACCTAGATAGCAAAGGTATGCAGCACATCAAAGTTCCTCTTGCCCTTGTAGTACGGGTGTGAAGAGAATGTAGGATGTCTCCAAGTAATGTAGGTACTGGATTGTGACTCAGGAAAATATTGATGGCATGAACATCTATGAACTGATCTGGATTGGGGAACAATACTAAGCCATATATCAGCAAGGCTAAGATCTCCTCAAAAGCATCATGACTCATAGCCTTCAAGAACATTTGAGCCTTCTCTATCAAAACCTTATCAAGAATACCCTTGACTCCACTTCTCGTTTCTAGAACAATATCAGACTTTTTCAGATGTAGAGCTGCAGCAATAACCTATGGTTTAGGTTCTTTCTCCAAGCCTGTGAAGGGTCTTTGGTCAAGAACAGGTATACCCAGAAGTTTAGAGAACTCCTCCATGGTTGGAACCAGCTGATAATCAGGGAATGTAAAGCAATGGTGCTTAGGGTCAAAGAACTGAAACAGGACACTCATCATGTCTTCATTGAACCCTGAAGTGACCAGATCCAATAGGTGACCATGTCTCTTGATGAACTGGGAGTGATCAGACACTTGAGAAACCAACTCTTTAAGCTTTGGAGGTATCCCCACAAAGTTGATCCTGATGGTGTTTCTACGAGCAGAAGCCATGACCTACAACAAAGAACAAAGATAAATCCCTTGGTCCTTGAAATGGTTAGTGAAAATGCTATGCTCATGATGCATGATGATGTCATGATGTTATGCTCAATCACAAACATGTGTTACACACAAACAAGTCACACCATAGCCCTAGGTTTAAAGGCTTGCATGAGGTTCAAAGGTAAGTACCCTCCCCTGAAGTTAGATGGTTCATCCTGTCCTACAAAAGTAACCAGGTCCTAAGGGATCTCAATATCATTGATCCTTCACAAGGGTGGTTGATCAGAAGGCAACTTACTTGCCAACCAAAACCCTCCAAGTTTAAGATCTCAATGAGTGTAGTATCGAGTGTCAACCAACTTCAGTCTGCACCAAAGCCGGTTACCTCACTACTTTCTAAAGGCCAAGATGAGTTAACTAGGGTTCTAAAAGTTAGTTAGTGCATTGACAACATATGGCAGCCTCATATTATCCTCAACTTGACTTAAGGAACATAAGCACCAACCAAGAAGTCACACTAACTATGGCCACCAGATCAACCGTATCGATATACGTCGTACAGTTTCCTTGGTCTATTGCCATTTACCTAAGGTACACTAGATCCGGGTTAGGACCTTTCACACATAAGAACACCCAACAATTAAGTATAAAGCAAACAAGGCAAACAATTTTAAAGTGATCTAATTCCTAAGGGTACCCCTCTTTAATATTAAATCCCCAGCAGAGTCGCCAGTTCTGTAACACGGTGGGAGAACTGACTTTAGTTATGTTGCGGATAGCAAGAGTCGCCACCGACTTTTATTTTATCCAAAGGAAAGGCATAAAAGAACAGGAAAGACCTTTTAAAAGATTTTTGGGTCCGGGGGGTAGGTTATGTAAAGGGAAGGTGTTAGCACCCTTTACATCCATGGTTATCCATGGGCTCTTAGTTACTTAGCTCACTTTGAATTGTTTTTGAAAAGTGTAGTGTGTGAATAAAAAATTTTCTTAATAGTTAATAATGATCCATGTACGGATGCGTAAAAACTTGTGTTTGAAAATTTGTTTGAAATTTGTAAAGTGTTTGAAAAGTTTTGAATGAAGTGAGCAAGCAACTATGAGGTACCTACCCTAAAGTTTAAGTCTTTCTGTTCTTTATCCTTTAAGTGGTAAGACTATCCCTATTATTAAGGAATAAGTAGTCATTACCTTGGATGTGAGGGACATATGAGGGACATCTGTTTATGTAGGCAACTGTGGGGTGTATTAAGCATTTAGGAGGGACTGTCATCATTATTCGAAAAGGGACTTGATCTTTAAAGGCAACCATTAAGGGACTTGATGACTTTATTTTCGAGGGACTTGCTTTATACACCCCACTTGACCTTTTTGAATAGGCAACAATAAGAGGCAACCCTAGAAAGTGAGATGGCGATTAAAAATCGACTTACGTGTGTGAGTGTTTAATTTAATTTATCTTATAATTAAAATTATCTAAATTCAATTTTAAAATAGAATACATGTTTACACTCCCTAAATTACTAACCATAGCATAAAAATTAAAAATTACAAAAATTTACACCAAGGAGCAATTACAATAATTATAATAAACAATTAAAATAAATAGCAAATAAATAAATATAAATACTAAGCGAAAATAAATAAATAGGCAATAATAAATATAATAGGGGTTAGTAATAATAATAATAAAAAATTAGATAAGGTTAGAGAAATAATAATAATAAGCATAATAAAAAAATAAATGGATTAGTAATAATAAGCAAAATAAATAATGAATAAGAATTAGAAATTATTAAGAAATATAAACAATTTAATTATAAAATTTAAAAAAAATTATAAATTATAAACATAAAAGGAATTACAATTACAATATTAGCATAAATTTAATCATATATTTTTTTTTAAAAGAATAAAGTTTGGATTATGAACAAAATTCTAGAAACAATTTCACATTATAAAATTTTTTTTTGGTTATAAGAATATTTACAAGATTCAATTATACTACATATTATATTTACAAAAAATTATATAATTATATTTACAAAATTAAAAAAAAATGAAAATTAGGTTTTTAATAATCATTTAGGAAAAGTAAACTAGGGTTTCTTAAAATTAGGGTTTGTTAGAAAAATATTTTAGGGTTTTGTTAAAAAATATTTAAGAGTTTATAATATAATATACAAAATTATTTTAATTAATATATATATATATATATATATTATAATTATATAATAAAAGAAATAATTTTTTGAATTATGAAAATAAGATTTTAGAATGTTAGAAACTATTAAACATGTATTTGTAAGATTATTTAATTACATATATGTTTATTAATAAAATCTAAATCAATTAAACAAATTAAAAATAAAAATACAACAAAACATACCTGACTGGGATTTGAACCCAGGTCATCAGGTTTACCAGCAACAAGACACACCACTAGGCCAGGGTACACGCAGGCAGCAAAGAAGTGAGTTCCATTGGTTTTGTTCTTTGTCCCAAAAAAATCCAGGAAAATAAAAGAAACAAAAGGCCTGGGGGAGGATTGAACCCAGGACCTCTCAGCCAAACGCATGTGCACATTACCAACCAAGCTAGATGAGCGAACCTGTTAGAGTATTGGCTATAAACAATAATATATTAAAACTGCAAATTAAGTGGAAAAATGTCAAAATAATTGGCTGGAGGCAGGATTCGATCCCTGGCCCTTTCACAATACACCTGCCTGACTTTCCACTGGGACAAACGCGCGTTTGTGAAATATAACCAGGATTAATACATAATATTTTTAAACGAAATTTAAATTTCCAGAACACGCGCGAACTGGCTTCATCTTCCTCAGGATACCTGCGAAAATACATGCCATTTTTCCTGCGAAATTTGTTGCGAGTTCTTCCATATTCAAACCTGCGAAAATCAAACATCCACAAAACAATACGATTTCTTTCAATTGATCAGTGTTTTATGATCCTCATGGTTCACACAACATCCCTATGTTCTTAAAATTTATTTTTATTGCCTAAATTGTATAACCCTAATTCGGCCATTCAAACCCTAGCCATGGTGAAACATGATTGAGGATACCAAGCTTCAATGTAACTGTCCAGAATCATTCCTATCATCATCACAAACATCATTAAACAGTCAAAAGCAAGTTAAACACAGTCAATCAATGAAATCGAAAAGTCACATTCAAGAACAAGGTTTGGCTCGGGTTATGCAATTCATGAGGCTTTTGATGCAAATGGTGATTGATTCATGATCAGTGATGTCCAATAGTCACAGCTATGTCTTCAAAATACCTTCTAAAGCCCTGGAAATCCAAAACCGAGTGTGAGTTGTGGAGAGGTTTTTGAACAAGGTGAACTTACTCTTGAGCTGTGGGATCCGTGGCTTGGTGATTGAGTTGTGTTTAGTACTTATAGGTGAGTGAATTTAGGTCATAAAATTGAATGGTTGTGTGGAAGAATTGATATGAAAAGATCCAAGTTGATCATGCCTTGAAAATCAAATATTCTTGTATGATGGCTTACTATTTTTGGACAAATCTTATGATTTCATTCCTCTTCAATTCCAATCAACATTTAAGACTTTCTAGAAGCTCAATCTCCATCAAATATTACATTTTCATATTTTATTTTTATTTAAAATGATTTTTAATGAATTAAATCAAAATAAATAAAAATAAAATAATAAAAATTCTGATTTTTAATGGTTTGGGTCGTGCATGAAGTCAATGTAAGGATTGGGTCATCATTTGGCAAGCCCATTTGGAAGAAATTGGTTTTAGACCTCCTTTTTCATCATAAACCAACTCAAAATTTCCCAACTTTGCAAGGGCACATATCCTTCAATTTTAATGCTATGAGGGTGTTCTTGGACATTTTGGAAAGCTTGAAGATTCCTCTAACCAACCCCACTGGTTTCATGTCCATATCATTTACCAATCTCAAGTTATGCCCTTTTGAAGTTGTTGACTTTTTGTTGACTTTCAAAAGGACCTATAATGTCTTAGCTCATACCTTCCAAATGAAGCATTTTTGGGCTTGGCTTGTGAGACACAAAGTTGTAGAGAATTAAATTTCCTTCAAAATGAGCTTTGATTGGAGACTTGGTGATGAAGCATGTGAAAGTTATGGCTGGTCAAAGTTCAGTTGACTTTTACTAAGGAAACCCTAATTTAGAAACTCCTGATTCTTGATGATCTGGAATCTCCTTGATGAATCATGATCAACCCTTGATCAAATGATGAATTTTACTTCATATACTTGATGTTGGCAAAAAATCATGAAGTTTGACTTTGGTTTGACCACAGTTGACCTCAGTTTGACTTTTTAACTACTTTGACTGATTTTGACTTATCTGATCATCTGACTGAGCAAACTTTTGAGAAAAGTCTTGAAACTTGTCATGGGGGTTCTTACACACATATAAGATGTTATGAAGCTCACTTGAAGTCTTGGAAGTCTATTTAGCCTGATTAAAGTCAAAACCCTAATTTTGGATGCACTGCTTAGGAGGTGCATTGTCTGAGGGAATTGTCAACTCTTCTGACCAATTGTGAACTTTGTGAACCTTGTGAACCATCATAAAATGTCTTGTGATACTCATGGGAGGTATTGTGAACTTTGTGAACCTTGTGAACCTTCATGAAGTGACTTGTGGACTTCATGAACTTCATGAACCTCATGAAAGGTCATGTAAACATTGTGAATCTTATGAACCTTGTGAACCTTCAAGAAGTGACTTGTAGACTTCATGAACCTCATGAAAGGTCTTGTAAATGTTTGAGAAGCTTGTGAACCTTGTGAACCTTCATAAAGTGGCTTGTAGACTTCATGAACCTCATGAAAGGTCTTGAAAGTGTTGGGAAACTTGTGAACCTTGTGAACCTTCTTAGAACACAAAGTCCTGTATTGTGAGGGCAAATTTTGGGGTGCAACAACGGCAACCTGTGAACCCTTGTTCAAGCTGTTAAGAAAAGAACAGACGGTCAGGTGGAATGAAGACTGCCAAAGAGCTTTTGACAAGATCAAGGAATACCTGCAAGAACCACCAATCCTTATGCCTCTAGTTGAAGGAAGACCTCTGATAATGTACTTAACAGTATTAGAAGAGTCAATGGGGTGTGTGTTGGGCCAGCATGACGAGTCTGGTCGAAAAGAGTATGCAATATACTACCTGAGCAAAAAGTTTACCGACTGTGAACAACGTTATTCACTGCTCGAGAAAACTTGCTGTGCTTTAACGTGGGCTGCTCGCCGAATGAGACAGTATATGTTGACCCACACTACTTTATTGATATCCAAAATGGACCCAGTCAAGTACATTTTCGAGAAGCCAGCTCTTACCGGACGGGTTGCAAGATGGCAAATGATTCTCACGGAATATGACATCCAGTACACCTCTCAGAAAGCCATCAAGGGCAGCGTACTATCTGAATATCTTGCTGAGCAACCTATTGATGACTACCAGCCTATGAGATTTGACTTCCCTGATGAATACATCATGTTCATAAAAGCGAAAGACCGTGAAGAGCCTATTCACACTGAAGGGCCTGACTCAGAAGAAGAATGGACTATGATGTTTGATGGGGCTATTAACATGAACGGTCGTGGTGTTGGTGCAGTACTCATTACACCTAAGGGAGTTCACATGCCTTTCTCGGCAAAACTCACTTTCAACTGCACTAACAACGAAGCTGAATACGAAGCTTGTATTATGGGTCTTGAGGAAGCCATTGACCTCAGGATCAAGACATTGACTGTATTCGGAGATTCAGCTCTGGTAGTTAATCAGACCAACGGCAAATGGTACACACACCAGGACCATCTGATACCTTACAGGGATTATACAAGGAGGTTATTGACTTTCTTCACAACGGTCAAGCTTGAGTATATCCCACGGGACGAGAATCAGTTTGCAGATGCTCTGGCTACCATTTCATCAATGATCAAAGTTCAGTCTGCCAACTTTGTACCTCAGATTTCAGTGTCCAGACTTGACAGACCGGCATATGTGTTCGCAGCAGATGTTGTCAAAGATGATAAGCCTTGGTTCCATGACATTAAGTGCTTCTTGGAGGATCAAAGATACCCATCTGGGACATCTTCCAATGATAAGAAGACTCTGAGAAGGCTTGCTGGTAGTTTCTTTCTGAACACTGACGGATCCCTGTACAAGAGAAACTTTGATATGGTACTCCTCAGATGCGTTGATAGAACAAAAGCAGACTTGTTGATGCACGAAGTGCACGAAGGATCCTTTGGTACCCATGCTGGAGGGCATGCCATGGCTAAGAAATTGCTAAGATCAGGTTATTATTGGATCACAATGGATGCAGACTGTTGTGCCTACGCCAGAAAATGCCATAAATGTCAGATCTATGCGGATAAAGTACATGTACCTCCCAATCCTTTGAATATAATGTCTTCACCCTGGCCCTTTGCCATGTGGGGCATTGATATGATTGGCAAGATTGAGCCAACTGCTTCAAACGGCCACAGATTCATCCTGGTCGCCATTGACTATTTTACCAAGTGGGTGGAAGCAGCTTCCTATGCCAATGTTACAAGGCAAGTGGTAGCCAGATTTCTGAAGAGAGATATCATCTGTCGATACGGAGTGCCCGAGCGAATCATTACTGACAATGGTTCCAACTTAAACAACAAAATGATGGCTGAGCTATGCCGGGACTTCAAGATCCAACACCACAATTCTTCTCCTTACAGGCCAAAGATGAACGGCGCTGTTGAGGCAGCTAATAAGAATATCAAGAAGATTGTGCAGAAGATGGTAGTCACCTACAAAGACTGGCATGAAATGCTACCATTTGCCTTGCATGGGTACCGCACGTCAATCAGGACATCCACTGGGGCAACACCGTATCAGCTTGTGTATGGTATGGAGGCAGTCCTACCTGTTGAAGTCGAATTACCCTCTCTACGTGTATTGATGGATGTTAAGCTGAACGAAGCAGAATGGGTTCGGTCCCGATACGAACAAATGAGTCTGATTGAAGAGAAAAGATTGGCTGCAATCTGTCATGGGCAGTTGTATCAGAAAAGAATGAAGAGAGCCTTCGATCAGAAAGTCAGACACCGAGAGTATCAAGTAGGAGATCTTGTGCTGAAGAGAATCCTCCCTCCTCATACAGACCACAGGGGCAAATGGACTCCAAACTATGAAGGACCATTCGTGGTAAAGAATGTTTTCTCTGGTGGAGCACTGATGCTCAGCACCATGGATGGTGAAGACTTCCCGTCCCCTGTGAATTCAGATGCAGTTAAAAAATACTTCGCATAAAAATGACCCGCTGGACACAAAAACAGAATGTAAGTCCAGGCAAAAATAGGGCATCCCGGCGAGTCAAAAACAGAATAAAGGACTCGGGCAAAAATAAGGGAAAATAAACAAAAAAATATACACCCGCTGAGTTGAAAAGCCACCTTGGACAACTCAGGCAAAAATGGGTATCCCGATGGATTGAAAACCCGAAAGGGCGATCCATGCAAAATAAGGGAATAAGCGAACAACTGCATTCTGAATTCGTCTGTATCACTTGCAGCTGGGTAAGCCTCAAAAGGATCAAGCTTCTGTCAGAATCAGTCTCCTTCAGAAAGCAAGACGAGAAGAACGTCAAAAGTCATACGAGTCATAGCAAGAGGAAGCTCCTTCAAAGCGTCGTCAACATTGCCAGCATTTTGTTTCTCAATTTGTGACAATCTCCTCATTTCAGGAGATATGTTTCTTTGACTGTATCTTGCCAATTCAGGGCACATGAATTAATAGAAACAGATTTTTCTCAGTCACATAATGTCTCGTATATTTTTATTTGCAAAAATGTCTGATATCTTAAAGGAAACTGATTGCATGAATACAGATGCCAAATCTTTAAAAATAAAGAAAATAAAACACGTGCTTACAGGGAATATACTTACTCTCAGAAGTGTCTCACTCCTATGACGGAACCCCGTAAGGGATGCCTCGGGATTACTTGTACGTTTCTCTGTCTTTGCAGGATTGCAGGTATTCAAAAGCGCAACATGGGGCATAAAAGCTTCATCCCCGCAAGCTGGCAAATTAACACTCACTCAGCCTTGGCACTCAAGTTGCTTTCTCCCCAGCTGAGTTGCCGCTTGTTGTTTCTCCCAACCGAGTTGCCAATCATTCTTCCTTAGTCAAATACAAAAGCCAGGGAATTGTCTCCCCACAGAGTTTCAGCCTCTACCCAGAAGAGCAACGCACGAAGGAGTCACAACAGAGTGACGAAAGCTTCTACAAACCCCAGCTGGGTCCCTTATTACTAGGATGGGTCTATCATTGACCCATTTCCCCAAAGCAGAATCATCTCCTCAGATCTACCAATGATTTCATCCCCAGCTGGGATGTGCACTTCAAACAGATCGACCAGAGATCTTCGCAGCAATGGGATCCGAACCTCGGATTAGTATCTTTGCATAAACATGGCATTCGCATCATATTCACCCACAAAGCGTAGCATTCCGTCTAATACGGAGCATTACAGCAAAAATCAAACATATTACATAATCATAAGTCATGGTCTGAATCAAACACTTGTGAATATTATCAACTCATCAAAAATATGCAGAATCCATCCCTGATTCCCCAGCAAAAGCAGTTGCCTCACATTCACCAATACAAATACATACTCCTTGTGGCACTCGTCCGTGTCATATCCCCAGCAGAAAGCCAAAGACATCCCCTTTGCACTCACAGATACAGATATATATATAACTTTCTTGACATCCGTCCATGTCGTTTTCCCAGCACAGTAACATAAACACTTTGTATACCAGATATTTGTTCATACTATACTTGACACTCGTCCGTGTCACACTCTCCCCAGCAGGTGAAGTACTTAAATATACATTACTCATACTTACCTTATACAGATACTCGTCCGTATTTTGTATACACCATTTACATCCCCGCAGATTCGACACTCGTCCGTGTTCTTTGTTAACCCGTTGGTACTCGTCCGTATCATCATCTCAGAACATGCGTCAAGCGTTTGTTTCTACATGATACTCGTCCATATCATAGTCTTAAGGATGCTCGTCCGCATCTTTAATCCATACACTGCGTCAAACACTTGTGTCTTCTTGAAAATAGATACTCGTCTGTGTCTACTATTCCCCAGAAGGGTCCCTTCGGATACAACACTCGTCCGTGTTTCTTGTTAACCAGTTGATACTCGTCCGTATCATCATCTCGGAACACACGCCAGTATTTGTTTCTACCTGATACCTGTCCGTATCATAGTCTTAAGGATGCTCGTCCGCATCTTTAATCTGTACACAATACCAAACACTTATACCTTTTATTTCTTGGATGTAAACACTCGTCCGTGTTTACTTTTCCCCAGTAAAGCAATTTCTTTTTATCTGACATTCGTCCCATGTCATGATAAACCCTGAGAGCAGCCGTCCCCTGCTAGGTGGTCGTCCTCCACCTCTTGATGGTCGTCCTCCATCATGCTCATCCGATGGCCGTCCCCATCGTTGACTTCTATCCGACATTCGTCCTATGTCGTGATATTTTAGCAGCCGTACCCTGCTAGGTGGTCGTCCTCCACCTCTTGATGATCGTCCTTCATCATTTTATCCAATGGCCGTCCCCATTGTTGATTTTGGTTATCTGACATTCGTCCTATGTCATGACAAACCCTGAGAGCAGTCGTCCCCTGCTAGGTGGTCGTCCTCCACCTCTTGATGGTCGTCCTCCATCATGCTCATCTGATGGCCGTCCCCATCGTTGACCTTTTATCCGGCATTCGTCCTATGTCGCGATATTTTCGGCAGCCGTACCCTGCCTGGTGGTCGTCCTCCACCTTAGATGACCGTCCCTCATCTTAACCCTTACAGAGCAGCCGTCCCCTGCTAGGTGATCGTCCTTCACCTTTGATGATCGTACCTCATCATCTGTTTATTTCATTTATTCTTTAACCCGATGGCCGTCCCCGTCGTGGTCCCTTTTCTTTTTTAGCCCGATGGCCGTCCCCATCGTTGGTTACTTTGCTTTATGAACTTGATGGCCGTCCCCGTCGTGTTTCATTTAATCCCCAAAGAATCTTACAACTTTTACCTTGATGGCCGTCCCCATCATGATTCTTTTTATCCCCAGCATGTCGGCCGTCCCCGTCATTGCTTTATTTCCCGCACTTTTCCCAGCATGTCGGTCGTCCCCGTCATTGCTCTTTACGCAGCAGTCATCCTCTGCTCGACGGTCGTCCTCCGTCGCCCATACTTTACAATATACTTTATTTTCCTTTACAATCTATATCCCTTTTCTTCTTCATTCTGTGAGTGCAAATTTTGGACTGTCTTTGGTATTCAACCACAAGTTATCTTGTTTGCCTGATAAGCCGCTGCTTACATCCTGCACAGCTAACTCATGTTTGAATAGGGGCAGCTGTAAACACCCCAAATTTGTCCTCACCCATTCACACCATGGCTTGTGATCATTTCATATGCATAAACACAATCATACCATCTCATGTCACATTTTTGATCCACTGCATTGTTTCTAAGTCATCTGCATCTAGGGTTTGTGATCTGAGCAATCCAAGAGCTTCTTGAGCCACTCCAAAGGCCACCAATCACTTCAAAGGGGTCCATGTGTGTTCAAACATCATATTATATCCTCTCAAAGTCAAGAATGCCAAAGAATCACAAGAACTGGGATTGGTGTGGAAGCAGAGCCAGGCTTGACTGCACAGTTGACCTAAAATTAGGGTTTTGGTTTCAGAGGCCATAACTCCAAATTTTTTGGTCATTCTTGTTTCTATTGGTCTCTATATGGAATAGGGAGTATGAATATCAATTTTCATGAAGAAATTCCATGGGGAAGTCATCTGATCAAGAGTTGACTTTTCAAGCAAGTCAGTGCAAAATCAGGGCACCTGAGGCCCCCAATGACCCAATAAAAGGGTGTTCTTCATCATTTTGATTGTATATGATCTTTATTTGATCATGGAAGATGTTGGAAGTTCACAAAATTGAGAAATTTCAAGTCTTTTGCATAGTTGACTTTTTGGGCAAGTTTGACTTTTAATGAAAATGTCATTTTATGTAACTTTTTCAACCCTCACTTTTTGATTTAAGAAAGCTTCAAATGGAAAAACTTTGGTCATGAAAGTTGTAGAATAGATCTTTCCCTTTTCAAAAAGTACAAGAACATGACCTAATTCATTTTGGATCAAAAGTTATGGATTGTCAAAGTTGGCAAAAATCACTAAATTTCAAGTTATGCACCAAATGGGAAACTTGCAAAATCTTGTACCAAGGCAATTTGTGACTTCAAAATGGTCTCTAATCTTTACACAAACATCACACATGACTCAAACTTCAGATTTGCCCAAGAATTTCTTAAGTTCTATGCCTTAATCTTCAAAAATCACAAAAAGAACCAAAAGCAAGCCAAGTTGCAAAACACATGATAACTTCTCATTCACTTGCTAGCTACTTTGCTGATCAACCCTAGCCTTTTCCCTCACCATGCTGCGCAGCACACCCACCTTGTACTTGGCTAGAGATTGACCCATGCTTCTCTTACACAAAAGTTGACAATTTGCAAAAGCAACCATACTTATCACAAAAGGACATGTCATGTCATCTGACCAATAGCATTTGTTTATACAAACAAAATGCAAGCCAAACCACACAAGAGGCAAGCCTGAAGCACACTAGAACTCAGCATTCACAAAATCACTCCAACTTGCATTTTCCTTCGAAACTCTCTCCACAAGCCTCAAACACAAAAACAAACTTCACAAACAATCTCAACTCACTTCACTGATCACAAACCAACCATTGTTTTGGCCTGAAACCTCCCACATCACAAATACGATTTTCTCTTTCTCTTGGCCTGAGCTTCTGCCAACTTGCTCTAGAGGCTACATAAACTCCAACTAAGTGTCAAAAGCTTCAAAGGAAGATCATTGGGATTTGTTTGAGCCAAAGAACAAGCCAGAAAGCTCCTGAATCGAAAGCTCAATCTCAGGTAGCTTCATGAACTTTTTTTTCCAGAACTTGCTTTTTAAGTTTCTAAATGATTAAGCATGCTTCACTGATCACACTGAACTTGGAATTATTGAAAATGGTTGAGAAATGAGACTGTATTGGTTGTCTGAAATATTTTCCATATTTATGTTCTTCTTCGAATCATGGGATTGAGTGAAAAGAAATGAGTTTTGAGAGTAGATTCAGGTTCAGGGGGATGAGGGGAGTTGATCTGGAGCTTTAGAGCTCCAGAAATAACCTAGAGAAGGAGTTGGCCATTTTCAGGTGAGAGGGTCACCGGAGAAGACGACCGGAGCTCGTCTCTGGTGACCTGAAAGTCATTAAAGGCTAATTAGGGTTAGGGCTAGGTTTAAACGTGGACCATTGGATCTGTCTCTCCCGCGCGTGTTGTGTGGTCCAGATTAGATCATTAGTTGTTAATTAGGATTTTAAAATTAATTAATTAGGTTTAACTCAGTTTGAATTCCAACCACTAGATCTGGCGCGCAGTCAACAGCTTCTTTGCCAGATTCAATCCAGGCCTCTCATTCAGCATACTTCCCTTTATTTCATTTTATTTTTCTTTTTATTCCATTTAATTTGTCCATTTAATTTAAAATAGCAAAATCATTTAAAAAATTCTGAAATTTTTTATGTAAACTTTTATTTAATTTCAGAACACAAAAACATTTTTATTTTTATTTTTCGCATTTTAAAAGTATTTTTAAATATTTAAAAGTTTATTTTTAATTAATTAATGAGAATTAATTAATTAAAAATGCTTTTAGGTATTTAAAAATCACCAAAAAATTCATGAAACATTTAAAAACATTTAGAAACATTGTCCAACCCTCAAACCAAATTTCTTTTTTGATCTTGATGCATTTTGAGAATTTTTCATGGAGTTAAAATCATTTTAATGCATTATTTTGATCCAAACTTCCAAAAATCATTTCTGCCTAACCATTGAGAGTTGGACCTTGATTCTTTTTGCATTGCATTGTGTTTAGCATGTAGTTTGTGAGATTAAATTGGCATGAATTGATCTTTCATTTTCCATTTGTTTAACATTTTTCTTGTTAAGGAACCCTAAAACCCTAGAAAACTTAGGGAAATCATAACTTGAAATAGGTTAAGAGTTGGAACTTCTCCTTTGGGCAGTGAGTTAGTATAGGATTAGGGATCCTTTGAATGCATTTTCAATTTTTTATATTGATGTTTGCTTCTAATTTTGGTTTTTGTTTGATGCTTTGATCATAAACCCTAATTTGGGCTTCCATATGCATCCATCTTGCATTTGCTTGCACACCTTGACTTGCCATTACATTTTGTGCATCCATTTGATTCATTTGACATCTTAAGACATATTGGAAGCATGTTTGATCATTGCCTCTTGCATTTGCCATGTTGTATGCCATATGCATTTCATAACTTTTCATGAATATTCATGGTTCTTAACTTGTTTCATTTGCATCCATAAGCTTGTATGATCATCACCATGCTTTGTTTCATGTTTGTATCATCCCATAACATCATTATCATCATGAATGTGCTTCTGGTTTTGATTTTCATCATGCCATTTCATCTCATTTTTGCATTGCATTTCATTTCTTTAACTAACATTTCAGGTGGTAAGTTGTTTGAGAAGTGAATTTGCCTTCACTTCTCATAATCTCTTTTCATCTCTCTTATGCATCATTGCTGCATTTTATCTTGTGCTTTGGATTGAGCTTGCTCATTCTTCTTCTTCTTACTTTCTTTCTTCAAGAGACTTGTCTTCTTAAATGAAGCAAGTTACTTTGCTTCTCCTGATCCTTTCATCTGCTTCCTGGTGGTTCTTCTGAAGTTAAACCTCACAAACCTTAGGAACAACCAATCATAACAATGATTAGGGTTTTGATTAGTCCCCCACTTAGTTTTACCTTTGTGTCTCATTGAGTCTTCTCTTCTCACCTCATAATCAGGGACTAAACCCTAAAGGCTTTAAGGCTTTGTGATTAAGTTTATGCCTGCATCCTTCTATTAGGATGGAGTGTATAACTTTAATCCTAAGTGTTAAACCCTTAATGTGTTTAAATCTCTTAATCAATTCACTTAATAATCATCAAGACATCACACTTGTAACTTGGGCCTTGCATTAGGGTTCTATTTCTTCCTTAATTGGTTAAGAAGGACTAACCCTAGTGTTAATGGACAAGTCCCCCTCAAGTTGTCTTACAAACCCTAAAAATCACTTCATCATCTTACCATTAAATAAAATCCACTTAACCAAAGGTTTGTTTTGTCATGAGTTTAATCCCTAATCATGGATTAAGTTGAGGAGCTTTCCTCAGCTTAAACATTCTCATCTATTATCCTTCTATTAGGATGGTGTAATGAGTCTGTTTAATCCCTGATTATGGCTTAATCTCATTACTTAACACTAAACAAAAACACCAAAAACATATAAATAATCACAAGTAGGTTAATGATCTTAATCCTACACCAAAGGTGATTAAGTGTGAGAATCTGACTTCACACTTAAGGTATTCTCATTACCCCTAATCAGAGGGAAGATGTGATGAGTTTACTAACCCATTGGTTTAGGCTTAAGCTCATTAACTTATGACAAACCTTCAAAAGCAATAAAAGACTGAAAACACAAAAACAAACAATAATCGTCTCCTTCGGGATTCTTTCATCATCTCATTCACTCATAAACGAGAATTTGCTTCTTCCGTCTAATGCAAGACAGTTTGCACCTGAGCCAGACAGGTCATACACTTGAGCATAGGCAAGTAAGCAGTTCACAAGTCAATTCATCTTTCAGTCTCTTTGGGTCGAACTACGGTGTTCTGACTTCCTCATTGCACGAGAGGATACGTAGGCATAACTTAACAGTTATCGAACAAAAGTCTCTGTATATTCCCCCTCCTTCTAGCTTTATTCTTTAGCCTCATTATTATGAGCATTTCTTCTTTGTTCTCACACTGACACTGTACATTTACACACCTCACATTCTTCTTACACTGACACCTGTACATCTTTTTCCAGCTATTTTATACACAGATTGCACTGACACTACCCCTTTAAAACACAAATCTTTTAAGCGTGGATCCCGTCGAGTACGACGGACAATCTGGGTGCTAATACCTTCCCAGGTTGTAACCAACCCCCTTTCTCAGTCTCTCTGGTTCGCAACCATCTTATCTGTTTCTTTCTAGGCCTATGCAGCATTGCCTTTCCTCCGGGATAAAAATGCCTAGCTGGAGACTCTTGTCTTTCTGAGTTCACTCCTGTGTGTTCTCACTTCTTTCGCCGACCGTTCGCGTCTGTACCCCATTTGACCCGGCTTCATTTGGTGGGAGCGACACCCTCGGATGCGAGTGTGTTTGCCAACAAATGTGGTATGCCACTGTCATCACTGGAAAGGGATGTTTCCACAAAGGTTCTCAATGATCGGTCCCCTGTCTGCATATAACTATCAAGGTTGTGTATTGCCCCAGAAAGATTTCGGTGTCAATACATTTCTGAGAAGGTCGTAAGTCAAGGCGTGGAACTCACTAATACCAACATAGCAAAATGCCATGAGGCCAAAGTGGAACCACTCTAAATCCTAGGTGCACTCAAGCCGGGTATTTGGCTTATCTCACAGTAACTCCCATCCCACAGAAAAAATGAAACCAGCACAGCCAGACAGTCCAGTATAATATGATGCATGGAAAATAAATACTGAAAGCAGTAAATAAATGATGTAGAGTAAAGTTGTAAAATAAATCTGTAAATGAAAACAGTAAAGCTAAACTAAAGTACACAGTTGCAAACAGATAAACACCCAAAGAAACAAAAACAAATAAGCGCTAGGATTGACTCTACAAGGGAAACTAGAGATTCTGGGTTCAATTCCCTAGCAGAGTCGCCAGCTGACGCTCCCAGGATTTTCATCCTAGTACAAGCGCGAAAGTGGCACGGAAAAGGTAGAGTCGCCAGCCAGGCATTTTTGTCCCGAAGGAACGGGAAAGGTAATGCTACACAAACCGGAGGAAGAAGGAAATGACAAGGTCCTGCGAACCAAAGATCTGGGTTCGGGAGTCAGTTACGGACTGGGAAGGTATTAGCACCCCAGACCGTCTGCCGTACCCGACGGGATCCACGCTTGTTTGTTTGTTTCAAAGGGTGAGAAATAAAATGCTGAACTAATGAACTGCTACTAGAAACAGAATAAGAACTGAACTAGAAAAGAGATCGAAAAGAAAAAATGGGGAAAATGTAGGGAAAATAAAGAATGTGCTCGAATGGGTCCTACCCCGCTGCCTACGTACCTCATCAGGAAAATGAGGATCAGAGTCGACGTAGTTCGCCTAACTAAGGCGGGAACTATTTGTTTGTGTTTTTTATGGTTGGAACTGCTTATGTCTATGCTCAGGTGTTGCAGGCTCCTCTGGTACGAGTGCATTTACATCTTGCATACGAAACAAGTCGTCGCAAGTTCGCGTTCAGAATGAGTTAGATGAGAAAAGAAGTTCCAGTAGAAAGTCGCTTATTGTTTGTCGTTTTCTTTTTTAAGAGTTTTGTATGAATTTGGCACAAGGAAGTGAATTCAAACTCTTTTCCATGGAATGTGTACTTGCTACTACATTCCAATATGGAATAATAGAACAAGCACACCAAGTAAGGAGAATTTATCAAAGACTTGTTTCCAAGGATTAGGGTTTAAGTTCACAAGCTTGTTGAACTTTATTAAGTGTTTTTGTTGCTTTTGTAAAGAAATGTCTTTTAGATTTTCCTTTGTGAAACAACCCCTTGATAAGACTTGTACGTCATGTTAGACAAGCTTACACCATTCCAAGATGGAATGAATGTAAGTGCCCCATGGAATAAGGCTATACACAAGGAATCCTTTCATACATTTATTAAGTCTTTTTGGATTTGTTTGAAGATGAGAAGAGAAAGAATCAAAAGGAGAAAGGTAAAAGCTAAGGGGGACTAAGACACAACCCTAAGTTATCTTATTATGTATAAAATGTGGTCCTATGGTTAATGAGGCATTCTAACCTAAGGAAGAAAAGAGAATTAGAACTCAACTTACTTCCTAAGGAAGTTAAGTTGGTTCTAAGAAAATGGGGAAGCCTATACAAGTGGAAATACAAATATTAAGGCAAAAAACATAAACATGAAATGAAGAAGTATTAATTCAAAAATGCATATTAAAGCATAAAACTAAAATAAGGCTAAACTTCTCATGTAAGCACACTTAATGAGAATTCTAAGCCTAAGTCCTAAAACTAAAGGAATTTACTTAATATCAATATTTTAAAAGCAGTTGCTAAACTATACTAAGTCATCCTAATATCTTAAGATTAAGCCTAATTAAACTAAATCTTAATGAACCATAAAATCCTAAGTTAAACTAGGGATTTACAATGTAAAATGGACTAAAACCAATGCACTGAAAAAATAGTAAAAGTTATGGAAAAAATATGGAATTAAATTCCTAAGGTCTCTAACCTGAACCTAATATTGTGTTAAAAATCTCCTAAAAATTCCTAGCCTAACTATATCAAATAGCCACTTAAATCTACCTAAGAACTATTCACAATTTTACATCAACTAAGTTACCAAAACAGTGGATAAAATGGCCTAAACAATATAAAAAAAATTATCCCAGGTCTTATTATTAGTCCTCTAATCATAGCAAAAATAATGGACCAAAAATCATACAAGAGGGAGGAGAAATAAAATGCACAAAATAAAGTGTAGAAGAAAGAAATCAATATAACACTAATTAAATGGAAAATCAAAATTAAATTGAAAAATGCCAAAATTCAGAAAGTAAAAATGTGGAAAAGTTCTAAATTGAGTCAATAGGCTTATGTAATTTTTGAGGAATTTTATTGAGTGTTTTAGTATTTTTTAAGGATTAAAATCAAAATCTATACAAAACAAAAATAAAAATAAAAATAAAAAACTAATGAGAGGGGTGCAGGAAGCAATTTTTGTAGTTAAAACGCAAATGGGCTTGGTTAATGGGGGTGCAAAAAATGAAATTCTAAGGCCCAGTTGCGCAAGAAATTGAGGGTCCAGCACATGAATCTTCAGTCAACCTTTGACTTCACTATGGGCCGTTTGATCTTAAGGTCTTCTAAAGTAATCTAATTCAACGCTCACCACTGCAGGCTTACGAAAACTTATGGTGTGCTTCCTACACATGACCGACCGCGCAAAGTGCCAACTGAACGTTGACACGTGTCACAGCCGGTGTTGTCGGGAATCCACAAAAATCTTCAATCTAATCACAATTCTTGGAAAAAAAACAAACGGTGGATTAATTTGGTGGTTTATGATTGTTTATTTTTATTTATTCCTCATTAACTTCCTAATATCTCTTTAATTCCTTCATTAAATTAACTTATCAATTAAAATTATAAAACCTAAGAAACTAAAGGGGCTGAGCAAACACGTTACAATAAAACCCTAGTTCTTCTTCTCCTTCTCTCCGCCGCCATCGTCCTCAAGCCCATCCACCATCTTTATCTTCTTCTTCTCTCTGCCACCATCTCGCCGGAGAATTATTCCAAACATCGTGCCACCTACACAACCCTAACCTAATTTATATCCTCTATCCATATCCATAACAAAATTCTTCAAACTATCAGATATGATATTCTCAGCAACGAAAACCGAATTAGCAAACAAACATGAACCACAACCTATTTCTAAATCTAAGGCAATATCCATCAGATTATGGATCGAGATATGTGTACCTGCAACTGATGAGGAGGATGGTATAGTCGATACAATTCGTCTAAGGATCTGTGACATTCGTAATTGATACGCGTCCTTGCTGGAAACAGATATGAACCATTGATAAAGACGATAACCAACGCGCGATGAAGTTGATGTCACGGTTGTAGAAGAATGACGAAGTTTGAGGAAATTTCATTCCAATTCCGCTCACAGGTTTCTTTCGGTCGATGCATTCAATGATGAAGTAGGGCGCAACTTCAATCTTGATGATGAAGAGTAACTGTCTCAATGATGAAGAGCGATGCACTGTGGTTCGTGATGATGAATGATGAATTCGCGATTCGGTTGATGACTAAGAATCCGATTGAAGCCGATAATGATGCTTGATGAAGGTTGAGTTTTTGTTGAAGCAGAGAGCGATGAAGGTTCAGATTGTGGTTTGAAGAAGTATGAAGATGTGGTGATTCAAGCACGGGAATTACATTGATGAATATGGAGTTTTGTGGAAGAAAATGTAAGAGTGGAGAAGAAGGAGGTTGAAGATCAGAAAAAAAATGGAGAGGATTGAAGAAATGTGTGTGCTCTATGAAAAATGGTGAAGAAGGGATTGGAGGAGTGATGTTGAAGGAGAGAAAGATTGAGAAGAAAAAGTTGTGAGAGAGAGGTGAATGAAGTGAAGTTGTGAATAAGCTTGAGGGAAGAAGAAGATTCTGCTTTATAGAAGTGAAGATTAAGGCTTGTGTAGAACTTTTCAGGTGAACTTTCTAGAAGAAATCGTTTAGGAAGTTTGTTATCTTCTGTTATGAGTTAGTTATAGGTTAATCATTTTGTTTTGTTTTTGTTTATGAATTTGCAACTGGAAACTAAGTTATGAGGATTATGAGTTGGTTACCAAGTTTATTTGCAATCCTGTGACCGAATTTGATTCTGTATTTTTTTTAAATTTGTTTTATGATTTGCCAAGAACCCTTTATTTATTCTGATATGAATTTCTTGATTTTGTTGCTGTTAGAAACTGAACTACAGGCCGGGTTATTGTCTTCCACTTCTTGCGCGACTTACATTCTCGGTTGGACTTACAGGTTTTGTTTGAAAATGATGATGAAGGATGCGGTTTCGGTTTTGTAGAGAGGGCTCTTGTTGATTGAAAGTGATGAATCGAGGAGATACCGATCGGTAATAGTGAGAAGTATGAAAGGCGATTCCGAAGAGAATTATGCAAATTAATCAAGTAAGAGTTATTATTCTATTATCTTTCCTTTTTTTCCAGCTCCTGTTTCTTTTTCTTGTTATGATTGATTCCTCCCTTCTCTACGATTCGTTTTCCTCGCCAATCATGTCGTGGTTGTAGTGTCGTTGATGATTTATCGTGTTGATACAAGTGTATTCTTGAAGTGTGGATGAAGGTCGAAGAAAATGGCGTCAAATATTCAGCTAGGGAATGGTGATGATGAAGATGCCAAGCGTGAGGTTTCTTATTGGTGGTGAAGAGTTGGCAAAGATTGATGAAAAGTTTGAAGAATCTTATTGAAGACGTGCACCCGAGAAATTCTCGCTTCTGCATTATGTATTAACCTGTAGAATTTCTCTGTAATATATAACTCTGAATTTATGTGAATTTATGTTATGATGATTTTTTTCTCATCCTGAATTTCTCTTCCTTGATGTAACTGAATCTCCTCCTCTCCATAAATATCCTTTAAATGTTCTCCTAAAAAGGCTTGCGGTTTTCCTTCATGTTGTCCCGAAACATGCTTTAAATTTGTCACCGCTTGGCATTGGCAAGGAGAAGTAAATGTTTACCTCATCCCCTTTGACTTGGACCACTGAGTTCAAGCAGTTCAAGCTTGACACATTTGGAGCTAACGTAGCAAATGGGGTAAGAGAGTGAACTTATCAACAATGGGCCTATCAATTACAAATGGGCCCAAGAAATTAATGGTAATAAAACAAGTCAACGGGTTTTAACCTTGGTATGAAGTAAAATAGCTTATATATATGTTTGAAAATGGTCTCTAAAAATGTATGAGCTTGGATTTGAAGAGGCGGTTTCTTGACAATAGAAAAATGGGCTAATGATTTATCTAATGACTCATGAATGTCAATTCAGAAACTTGGATAACGGAATATCAAATATGAACATGGGCTTTGGTAATTAAAATGAGTTTCGGATATCTAAGAGAGGATAGATAAACGAAAAAGTGAATTGAAATAGTTCCGTTGAGTTTATCCTTGAAATTGAATTATGGCTTTTTCCTTATAGAAAAGATGGATGACGAGATATGATCCAGAACTCCATGAAAATCGAATTTTGAATCCAAAGCAAACTTTCTCAATCAAACATCCAACATGAATTGCGCGTAACAAACAACAAGCCCTGATCAATTGATACTCTGAGGATCGCGTGGTGTAACACGGTGGGAGAACTGACTTTAGTTATGTTGCGGATAGCAAGAGTCGCCACCGACTTTTATTTTATCCAAAGGAAAGGGTATAAAAGAACAGGAAAGACCTTAAAAGATTTTTGGGTTCGGAGGGTAGGTTATGTAAAGGGAAGGTGTTAGCACCCTTTACATCCATGGTTATCCATGGGCTCTTAGTTACTTAGCTCACTTTAAAATGTTTTTGAAAAGTATAGTGTGTGATTAGAAATTTTCTTAAGTACTTTATAATGATCCATGTACGGATATATATAAAGCCTTTGTTTTGAAAATTGTTTGAGATGTGAAGTGTTTTTGAAATGTTTTGAAAAGGTGAGCAAGTACATAAGAGAAACCTACCCTAAGTTAAATCTTTTATGTTCTTAAATATCCTTTAAATGGTAAGACTATCCCTATTATTAAGGAATAGGTAGTCATTACCTTGGATGTTATGAGGGACAAATGAAGGGACATCTGTGATTAGGCAATTGTAAGGTGTATAAGCAATTCGAAGGGACTTATCATCTTTTATTCGAAAGGGACAAGATCATTCGTGAAGGCAACATCGAAGGGACTTGATCTTATAATCGTAAAGGGACAAGATGATGTGAGATGAGGGACTTTGCTTTATACACCCTACTTGACCTTTTGTTTAGGCAACATGAGAGGCAACCTTAGGAAGTGAGATGGCGATCAAAGATCGACTTACGTGTGTGAGTGTACAATTTTAAATATTTATCTTTAAGATTAAATGATCTAAATTAATTTTTAAATACAAACATGTTTCACTCCCTATTTTACTAACCATAGCATTTAAAATAAATAATAAAAATTAATACTACAAATATTACATAAGGGATACAATTACATAATAATAATAATTAAAACAAATTAAATAAATAAACAAGATAAATAATAATAAATAATTTGGGTTAGTAATAATAATAAAAATAATATATTAACAATGGGGTTAGTAATAATTAATAAGAACAAAATCAAGAAATTAATATAATAATGAATAATAAATTTAAAAATGCAATATTAAATGGATAATTATTTTTTAAGGTTTTTTAAGAAGAAAAATAAACAATTTATGCTTTATACTTAATTATTATAAAAAATTTAAATTTATATACATGTTATAAAAATAAGGTTAATTATAAACATATTATGAAAATAAATTATATTTACAAAATTAAATTAAGAGTTTTAATTATTTTAAGCATAATCTAGAATTATTTACATACAAGAATTATATTAAATAATAACTATACACAAATTATAAAAATATACACATAATTAAAGTTTATAAATAAATAAATTAAAAGTTATAATTAACAAATAAATTAATATTTACAATTAGGGTTTATAAAAATAATTAGGTTTTTTTAAAAAATATTTTAGGGTTTTAGAAAATTAGGGTTTATATGTTTTTTAGAAAAAATAAATTAGGATTAATTATCTAATATAAATTAATTATACAAAATTATTAATAATATACAACAAGATAAATTTTAAATAACTTTTACTAATAAAGTTTTATTTTTGAAAAGATGAATTTTAATTATAGAAAAGAAAATAGTACAAATATTTTATTTTTATCATTTTTGAATTTATCTAATTATAATATAAACTAATTAAACAAAAAAAACAAGAAGAAAAAGAATGAAAAAAAACTTACCTGGGCTGGGATTCGAACCCAGCCCCCTGAGCTTTCACAACCTCAAGACCAATACACCAGCCACTGGGCTACGCGCGCGCAGGTGTTAGCGATGCACTCCATGGGGTTTTGTTGTTAACCTGGAAAAACCATGACAAAACAAAAAGAAATAGCACAAAAGGCCTGGGGAGGGATTCGAACCCAGGACCTTCTCACAACACGCAAACACACTTACCATCCAGCCGGGAGGGTGCAACTGATTGTATAATCACCACAATCAATTATATATTAAGTCCTGTGATTAAATGGAAAAATAAGAAAAAGGTTGCTGCATCCAGGATTCGAACCAAGGCCTTCAAGCATAACACACGCATCCCTCACCACTGGGCCAACTCTGCAGTTGTGAAACAAATTAACAATAACATAATAAAATATTAAAACAATATTTGAATTCCAGAATGCGCGCCAGGAACTTCATCTTCTTCCTTGGACGCTGCAAATTTTCCTGCGAATTCTTCTACAAATATACCTGCGTTTTTCATTCCTGCGAATCACAAACTTCAACCAAACAACAAAATTTTACAAAATTATTTATGCCATTGAGTTCCTACTGAGATTTGCAATTGCCCTATGTCTTTAGAATTCATTTATCATGATTAAACCATGAAACCCTAAAAGAGGCCGTGAACCCTAATCATGGTGAAATTCAATACCTGCATATAAAACTCAATTGAATAGCCCAGAATCAATCTAGGGTTCATCACAAACATCATCAAACAATCAAAAACAATTTAAGTCCAGCCAATCAATGGAATCGAAAATCAACAATTTCTTGAAGAACATGATTCGGTTTATGCATTATGTCATGTTTTAGAAGCATGTGAGTATTGGTTTCGATTCAGGGAAGCTTAATGAAGCTTGTAGTGTCTTCAAAATACCTTGAAAGGCTTGGTAATGAGGAATCCGAATTCAAGTTTTTGGTGACTTTTTTGAATGTGAAAACTTACTCTTGAGGCAGAAGATTCGTCCCCTATGCATTGTGATAGTTTGTATACTTATAGTAGAGTGAAGCTAGGTCAAAAGATTGGATCATTGTTTGGACTTTTTGATTTTTAGAGATTGAAAAAGATTATGGCTTAAATTTCATATATTTGTGAATGAGACCTTTCTATTTCAAGCCAATCATCATCAATGGTATATCAATTTAATCCAATTCATGTTAATGACCTTCTAGAACCAAAATATATTTTAAATTTTCATATTTGATATTTTATTTAAATTTAAAATGATTTTTAATATAAAAAATCATAATAAATAAAGTAAATAAAATAAAATTATGAAAATATCAAATAAATTTCGTGCATGATGTCATGGAACACCTTGGGTCACAAAAAGTTCAGCCCATTTGAAAGAATTTGGTTTTAAGACCCTATTTTCTTCATACACCACCCAAAAATTTCCCAACTTTGCAAGGGCACATATCCTTCAATTTTAATGCTATGAGGGTGTTCTTGAACATTTTGGAAATCTTGAAGAGTCCTCTAACCAACCCCATTGGTTTCATGTCCATATCATTTACCATTCTCAAGTTATGCCCTTTTGAAGTTGTTGACTTTTTGTTGACTTTCAAAAGGACCTATAATGTCTTAGTTCATACCTTCCAAATGAAGCATTTTTGGGCTTGGCTTGTGAGACACAAAGTTGTATAGAATTCAATTTCCTTCAAAATGAGCTTTGGATGGGAAAAATGTGATGAATCATGTGAAAGTTATGGCTGGTCAAAGTTCAGTTGACTTTTCCTAAAGAAACCCTAATTTAGAAACCTCTGATTCTTGATGATCTGAAATATCCTTGATGAATCATGATCAACCCTTGATCAAATGATGAAGTTTACTTCATATACTTGATGTTGGCAAAAAATCATGAAGTTTGACTTTGGTTTGACCACAGTTGACCTCAGTTTGACTTTTTAACCGCTTTGACTGATTTTGACTTATCTGATCATCTGACTGAGCAAACCTTTGAGAAAAGTTCTGAAATTTGTCATGGGGATTCTTAATCATATATAAGATGTTATGAAGCTCACTTGAAGTCTTGGAAGTCTATTTAGCCTGATTAAAGTCAAAACCCTAGTTTTGGATGCACTGCTTAGGAGGATACATTGTCTGAGGGAATTGTCAAATCTTCTGACTAATTGTGAACTTTGTGAACCTTGTGAACCTTATAAGATGTCTTGTGTACCTTGTAAGATGTCTTGTAAACTTCATGAACCTCATAAAAGGTCTTGTGAATCTTGTGAACCTCATAAGGTGTCTTGTGAACCTTGTGAACCTCATAAGGTGTCTTGTAAACTTCATGAACCTCATGAGAGGTCTTGTGAACCTTGTGAACCTCATAAGGTGTCTTGTGAACCTCATGAACCTCATGAGAGGTATTGTGAACCTCATAAGGTGTCTTGTGAATCTTGTGAACCTTGTGAACCTCTTAGCCCACAAAGTCTTGTACTGTGAGGGCAAATTTTGGGGTGCAACAGCTGCCCCTGTTCAATTTTCTGAAACCTGAGGGGTTAGATTGGTATATTTTCCAGTCGTGACCTGGAAGGTTGAAGGGGATTGAACACAAAAGCCCAAAAATTTGCACTCACCGGTGCATAGAGTGATACTGATGACTAGTTGTATATGCTTGAGTGGGCTTAAAGATGCCACTTGGAGAAAAGTTCTTCAGATACATTTCTTGGAGGATAAAGCAGTCCAAAATATGAAGATAAAATGATAGCTTTCAGGAGGATAAACAACATCCTGAGAAAATGATAACTTTCAGGAGGATAAACAACGTCCTGAGGTGATAATATGCTTTCAGAAGGATAAACAACGTTCTGAGGTATAAGTATAACTTTTGGGAGGATAAACAACGGCCCAATAGTCATGATATGCTTTCAGGAGGATAAACAACGTCCTGAGGAAATGGTGTGACCTTTGGGAAGATAAACAACGACCCAAGGTAATAATATGCTTTCAAGAAGATAAACAACGTCCTGAGGGAATGAGTATAACTTTTGGGAGGATAAACAACGGCCCAATAGTCATGATATGCTTTCAGGAGGATAAACAACGTCCCGAGGAGATAATATGCTTTCAGAAGGATAAACAACGTTCTGAGGTAATAATATGCTTTCAGGAGGATAAACAACGTCCTGAGGTAGTGATGACCTTTGGGAAGATAAACGACGACCCAAGGTAATAATATGCTTTCAGGAGGATAAACAGCGTCCCGAGGAAATGATGATAGCTTTCAGGAAGATAAACAACGTCCCGAGGAGATAATATGCTTTCAGAAGGATGAATAACATTCTGAGGAAATGATAACTTTTGGGAAGATAAACAACGGCCCAATAGTCACAAGTTGTTAATGAAGTCTGTCTGCTGGAGAATTAATCTGAAAAACAAGATTATAACATTCTGTGTGATAATATTAGCTTATGCATTATGTATGCATGTATGATATGATGCACTTAAGTAATGTATTATGTATCTAGGTATATGTATGATATGATGTAAATGATGTATGTATGCATCATGCAGCCTGAAGCGTCTGGATGTCTTCGTATAACAACTGTTGGCCAGGAAAAATAAATCCCGATTCGTTGCTGAAGAATATGAGGAACTCGTTCCCGTCTTGTTTGATAATATAGTATATATAACCTTCCATCTTCGTTTGATAGTAAGGTATACATAACCTCCCGTCTGTTGGGGATAGTAAGGTATACATAACCTTCCGTCTTCGTTTGATAGTAGGGTATACATAACCTCTCGTCTTCGTTCGTCGTACCCTATTGGAAAGTAAATTCCCGAATATCCGTATGAGGATAAAAGAGATGGATATAAATTCCAGGGGAGATGTGACTTGAAGTACTTATGAAGATGGATTTACCCTACTGGAGGTTTTGTAACTGTTTTGGAGAAGCTTCGTTGAAATCCTTCCCTCGTTCGTCCTTAGTAAATACTATTACTGCATTTTCATGCATTTCTGGTAAACATCAATCATATTAAGCATTCGTGCATTTTTGGTAAACATTAATCATATTCAAAAGCATACATACATTCAAACATAACCAATGGACGTTTCGCTTATGTAAATAGGGTAAAAGTAAATCTGGATTTAAAGATGGAATTTTATTCATATCAAAAGGTGACCCATACATGGGTAAGTTTGTACGAGGAGACAGAAATCCTAGTAAGAGGAATTTGTCGTAAAAAATTTTACAAAGAAAATCAGCTATGTGGGAAACAATCCTACTGAGTTTCAATTCTACTATTGCCATTATCTTCAAGTATCTCATCTTCTGCTGTTGAGACGGAAACGATTGGATTGAGCTTTATCTGTTCAAACTTGAGTAAGTAACACAACTGGTTGCAGTTTCATGGGTGATCCAAACGAGACATAGTCATACGCTTTAATCCCTAACTTTTGCCTGGATTGCCCTTTCAGGTTTTCAATCCACCGGGATACCCTTTTTTGCCCAAGCCGCCTTTTCAGGTTTTTGACTTGCCGGGTGTACATCTTTTTATATATATCCCTAATTTTTGCCCAAACCCTTTTGGTTTGCCGGGATGCCCTTATTTTTGCCTAGGCCTGTCAACCTAGCGGGTCTCTTTTTATGCGTAGTATTTTTTAACTATGTCTGCGTTTACAGGCTGTGGAAAGTCTTCACCATCCATAGTAGTGAGTATCATGGCACCTCCTGAGAATACTGTCTTGACTACAAATGGTCCTTCATATGTAGGAGTCCATTTGCCCCTAGGATCACCCTGTGGTAATATGATACGCTTGATTACCAAGTCACCAACCTGATATACCTTTGGCTTAACCTTCTTGTTAAAAGCTTTGATCATCCGTTTCTGGTACATCTGGCCATGACAAACTGCTGCTAACCTCTTCTCATCAATCAAATTTATCTGGTCCAGTCGAGTCTGAATCCATTCATCTTCATCCAGGCCTGCATCCTTCATAATTCTTAAAGAGGGAATCTGAACTTCAATGGGCAGAACTGCTTCCATACCATATACTAAGGAGAATGGGGTTGCCCCTGTTGAAGTGCGTATTGTAGTACGATAACCATGAAGAGCAAATGGTAACATCTCATGCCAATCCTTGTAAATAACAGTCATCTTCTGTACAATCTTCTTAATGTTCTTATTAGCAGCTTCTACTGCCCCATTCATCTTTGGACGATACAGAGAAGAGTTGTGATGCTTAATCTTGAACTGTGTGCAGAGATTAGTAATCATAGTGTTGTTCAGATTAGAGCCATTGTCAGTAATAATCCTTTCAGGGATGCCATACCTACATATGAGATTATTCTTGATGAATCGAGCCACCACATTCTTAGTAACAGATGCAAATGAAGCTGCCTCTACCCACTTTGTGAAGTAATCAATAGCAACCAGGATGAAACGATGCCCATTAGAAGCAGTAGGTTTGATCTCACCAATCATACCAATGCCCCACATAGCGAAAGGCCAAGGAGCAGTCAACACATTCAATGGTGATGGAGGTGTATGCACTTTATCAGCATAGATTTGGCACTTGTGACATGTTCTGGAGTGTTGATAGCAATCAGCTTCTATGGTAGACCAATAGTAACCTGCTCTCAATATCTTCTTTGCCATGGTATGACCACTAGAATGAGTGCCAAAGATCCCATCATGCATATCTTCCATAATCTCTGTTGCTTCCTTCTTATCCACACAACGAAGCAAAGTTGAATCATGATTGCGCTTGTACAAAATCCCATTACTCAAAAAGAACTTAGCAGAAAACCTTCTCAGAAACTTCCTATCTTTGACCTCTTTCTTGTTTTCTTCAGTTCCCAGATTCACAACTTCGACTGGCTCTTCATGTGGTTGTATAGCTTTCTCTTCTTGTTGTAACAACCTAGCAAGCTCTACAGGTACTTCACAATCATCCTCATTTCCGTCTTCAGCTTGATACATCGGATTCTCGAAATTATAATTGGCAATAGTAGAACTGTTATCAACAGGATCCAGAGTGGATAAGGATCTGCATTTTAGTGATGTGGGTGTGTGTAAGAACACATAGCTGATAAAACAAAAATAAAAGAAAAGAAAGACAAGGAACACAATATTTACGAAAACGAAACGTCCACTGATTTTTATTGAATGAAGTATGCAAATGAAATGACATCCCGTAACAAGCACACCATTGTGCCCCGGGTAAGGCACAAGGCTTAAGAGTTCAATTGTTCAAGAAATTACAAACTTAAAAGCAACAACACAGTAATAGTATTTACTCCTGACTAAAGGAGATAGGAATAACATCTTCAGCTTTCCAGTTGTTGAGCCCAGCACCCATAGTAGGAAAAATCCAAGCATCCAGGTTGTAGTCTTCATTATAGTCACCCACAGCTTTGATCTGGTTCTTCATAACCCCTTGATTGGTGATACGAACAGCACGAGCACGACGAACAGCCTTTTGGGACTCTTCATCCACCACAACTCTAACATCTTTAAGGGAGGCCATTGTTGGAGGTACTCTGGTGACCACGGGCACTTTCTTGACAACAGGAGGAGCTTCATAATCATTAACAATCCAAGGAACCACTTCAAATGTCTGACACGGAGTTTCAACGTATTCACCTTCCACTTCCAGATACTTAAAAGTGTTTACATGGCTAACAAAATATTCTTCCTCTCCATAGACAGTAACAACTTTTCCTTCCACCGGATACCTCAGCTTCTGATGTAATGTAGAGGTTACAGCACCTGCCCCATGGATCCAGGGACGACCAAGCAAACAAGAGTACGAAGGACGAATATCCATCACATAAAATGTAGCATTAAAAACCTGGGAACCAACTTTGATTGGGAGATCAATTTCTCCATGCACCACTCTTCTCGACCCATCAAAAGCTTTCACCACTATATTACTGGGCTTCAGCACAGCATCTTCAGGACTCAGCTTATTCAGGACTTCTTTGGGCAACACATTCAGAGAGGAACCATTGTCTATCAGTACATGTGACAGGGTAGTGCCCCTACATTCAATTGAGATATGCAGAGCCCTGTTATGATCTCTCTTGGCAGGAGTCAAATCAGCATCAGAGAAACCTAACCCATTATCATAAGTCAGGTGGGAAACACAATTCTCAAACTGGTCAACAGAAATTGCATTGGGTACATGAGCAGTCTTCAGAAACTTAATCAAAGCTTTGGCATGAGCCTCAGAACATAACAACAAGGACAGCATAGAAATCATGGAGGGAGTATGCCCCAGTTGATCAACAATGTCGTAATCACTCTTGCGAATGATTTTCAATACTTCTTCCATTTGCTTAGAGAGATCATCAGTAGCTGGCACATCAGTAGGTATAGGTTCAATAACAGGACCTTTGCCCCGAGCATCAGTGGTGGAGGTAGCAACTGGAGTAACTGCATTCTTGGAAGTAACTGGAGGAGAGAAAACTCTTCCGCTTCGCGTGATCTTACTAGACCCAGCAATATTATCAACAGGCATATCAGCTAAGGGTTCTTGCTTAACACCATGGATATAAACATCAGACCCATAGTGCCAAGGCACAACTTTGTCAGATGTATACGGAATAGGACCAGGAGTAGTAATGACCATACGAGCCACTCTGGCTTCAGCAACAATCTTCACAGGGCCTTCAACAGTAATCTTAATTAGACCCTTATGAGTGATTTTAACAGGTCCTTTTGAAGTGATCCTTACTGGTACTCTATCAACCATATCAACCTCTTCAGTCTTCCTACCTTTAGTAATATGATCCACCATACTCTCTACAGAAGATGGAATCCTCTCAAACACTATGGTATATTTATCCATGAGACGTTGAATTCCATCTCTCAATCTCCAGCAACTATCCGGCTTATAGGTACAATACAAACAATCTTCACGACAACCTGGAAAGAACCCAGCTTGTACTAGCTTCTTCTTGATAACAGACAATGGTGTGGTCAACTCTGCAACTGAATAGATATGTAAATCTTCATCAATGGCATTGACAGTCTTCTCATGATTTGGCATGGGAGCAGTAATCACATTTGGAGTACCCGGAGGGTCAAACTCAATTTCTCCAGCCTCAATCATATCTTGAATTTTGTTCTTCAAGACCCAGCAACTATTAGTGTCATGTCCCTGACAATTCGAATGATATGCACATCGTGCATTGGGATTGTACCTGGGAGAGGTAACATTAGGATTCTGAGGAGCCTCTTTCAGAGTGATAAGTTCAGCCTTCAACAAGTGTTGCAATGCATGAGCCATTGACATGTTGATCTTTGTGAACTGCCTTCTAGCCCTCTGTTGGTTGCCCTGTGGCTGCTCTGGTGTTGTAGGAGTTGGATTTGAGATATGAATTGCACTCACAGACTGATGCCTTCTGTTACGATCAGGTTGACCATAAACAACATTGGACTCTTTCTTTCCACTGGGAGGCTTCTTTGCAGCACCTGATGAAGAAATACCTACTTGAATCTTGCCACTCTTTATACCATTTTCCACGCGCTCTCCTGTCATTATCAACTCAGTGAAGCCAGATGATGAGCTTCCAATGAGATGACTGTAAAAAGGACCATTCAACGTACACATGAACATATCAACCAACTCCCTGTCAGTTAAAGGGGGTTGTACTCTTCCAGCTAAATCTCTCCACTTCTGAGCATACTCCTTGAAACTTTCTTTGGCACCCATAGACATGCTTTGCAGCTGCATGCGAGTGGGAGCTAAATCAGCATTGTATTGATACTGCTTATAGAAGGCTTCAGCAAGATCATTCCAATCCCGGATGTTGACACTCTCCAACTGATAGTACCACTCCAATTGAGCTCCAGATAAGCTCTCTTGGAAAAAATGGATCCACAACTTCTTATCAGCAGTGTGGGGTTGAATTCTCCTAACATAAGACCTCAAATGCAGCTTGGGACAAGAGACCCCATCATAAACAACAAAAGTAGGAACCTTGAAACCAATGGGTATGACTACCCCAGATATCAGACTCAAATCTTCAAAATCCAGCCCAGAAGACTTCTGCAACTCCATAGCATCCATTCTATCCACCAGCATCTTGAATTTGTCTTCATTAGGCTCATGGTAGTAATTAGCCTCGGAATCAGAGTCCCTCATAGTGTTGTGGAGACTGCCTCCCTCTTTTTCAGACTCTTCAGACTCATAATCTTCAACTGGTTCTTTGGTCTTGGCAAGACCTTTGAACCTTCTTCCCATGTTGATCAGGCCACCAGACCTTCTAGTCTTCTTAGTCTTCTTGGCCAGCAGTGTCTTCAATTCATCCTGCCCCTTGGACAGGTTCAGGATCAGCTCTTGGAACTGTGCATTTTGTGCCTGGAGATCCTTAACTGTTTGTTCAAGAGCCATTGCTGAAATAAACAGCGAGAAGATGAGAAACCTGTGCACAATTATAAACCTGTGATGCAATGATATGATATGTGAATGCGTATGCAATGTTTTCAAGGACCGCAGGATTTAAATTTGCTTAAACAAACAAGAAGGTAAACTTTTATTAGTAATAAATTTGTTTTGCCTCTTGGGGCTTACAGAAAATGAAATGAAATAAATACAAGGGATGGGGTTTTAAGTCTCCCATGGACGTTTCCTCTTTGTGTTGAGGTATGAGTTGAGATTCCGTTCCTCGTGAAGTTGCTTTGTTAATTCTAGGATTCTTTCTTGGCTTACTTTGTAATGAGCCTCGAAAGTATCCCTTTGCTCCTTCAACTGGATCCAGGATCTCTGCAAGTCTTCCATGTCAGTAGGCATGTCTGGGTGAAGGATGGTATAAGAAGTATCTCCTTCAGCAACAGGTTCCATGGTAACTGGCAGGATAGAAGGATATGGCATCATGAGAGTCTGAGCACGAGATCGCACCCATCTGAGATAAGCCTCCATAGGAATAGTGTACTTAGGTTCCAGAGTCTTGCTGTCAACCTTGTTTACTTTTCCCCATGCTCGTATGAATCTCTGACGGTAACCTTGAAGATCGTTGTCGTAGTCGAACACAATGCCCTGAATCAGCATGTCATGTGGGCCATCACTCTGAGCGTAACCAAACTGTCGTAGAGCTAAGGAAGGGTTGTAGGTAATGCCTCCTCTTATTCCTAGAAGTGGCACATTAGGAAACTCCCCACAACGGTCAATGATAGTGACATTCTCCATAGATCTGGAGCACCAATGAATATCTGAATGCGAGAGTGACATGATCCTTTTGGACCACCTGAACCCTTGCTCATTCTTCATTACTGGGCGAGGAAGGTGAGAAATAAACCACCTAGAAAGCAAAGGTATGCAGCACATCAAAGTTCCTCTTGCCCTTGTAGTACTAGTATGAAGAGAATGTAGGATGTCTCCAAGCAATGTAGGTACTGGATTGTGACTCAGGAATATGTTGATGGCATGAACGTCTATGAACTGATCTGGATTGGGGAACAACACTAAGCCATAAATCAGTAAGGCTAAGATCTCCTCAAAAGCATCATAGCTCATAGCCTTCAAGAACACTTGAGCTTTATCCATTAGCACCTTAGCAAGAATACCCTTAACTCCGCTTCTCGTTTCTAGAACAATGTCAGACTTCTTCAGATGTAGAGCTGCAGCAATAACCTCTGGTTTAAGCTCCTTCTCCAAGCCTGTGAAGGGTCTTTGATCAAGAATAGGTATACCCAGAAGTTTAGAGAACTCTTCCATTGTAGGAACCAGCTGATAGTCAGGGAATATGAAGCAATGGTGCTTAGGATCAAAGAACTGAAATAAGACACTCATCATGTCTTCATTAAACCCTGAGGTGACTAGATCCAATAGGTGACCATGTCTCTTGATAAACTGGGAATGATCAGACACTTGAGAAACCAACTCTTTAAGCTTAGCAGGTATGCCTACAAAGTTAATCCTGATAGTGTTTCTACGAGCAGAAGCCATGACCTGCAACAAAGAACAAAGATAAATCCTTTGGTCCTTGAAATGGTTAGTGAAAATGCTATGCATATGATGCATGATGATGTCATGATGTTATGCTCAATCACAAACATGTGGCACACACAAACAAGTCACACAATAGCCCTAGGTTTAAAGGCTTGCATGAGGTTTAAGGTAAGTACCCTCCCCTGAAGTTAGTTGGTTCATCCTGTCCTACAAAAGTAACCAGGTTCTAAGGGATCTCAATATCATTGATCCTTCACAAGGGTGGTTGTTCAGTAGGCAACTTACTTGCCAACCAAAACCCTCCAAGTTTAGAATCTCAATGAGCGTAGTATCGAGTATCAACCAACTTCAGTATGCACCAAAGCCGGTTATCTCACTACTTTCTAAAGGCCAAGATGGGATAACTAGGGTTCTAAAAGTTAGTTAGTGCATTGACAACATATGGCAGCCTCATATTATCCTCAACTTGACTTAAGGAACATAAGCACCAACCAAGAAGTCACACTAACTATGGCCACCAGATCAACCATATCGGTATACGCCGTACAGTTTCCTTGGTCTATTGCCATTTACCTAAGGTACACTAGATCCGGGTTAGGATATTTCACACATAAGAGCACCCCAACAGATAAATATAAAGCAAACAAAGCAAACAATTTAAGTGATCTAATTCCTAAGGGTACCCCTCTTTAATTTAAATCCCCAGCAGAGTCGCCAGTTCTGTAACACAGTGGGAGAACTGACTTTAGTTATGTTGCGGATAGCAAGAGTCGCCACCGACTTTTATTTTATCCAAAGGAAAGGCATAAAAGAACAGGAAAGACCTTTTAAAAGATTTTTGGGTCCGGGGGGTAGGTTATGTAAAGGGAAGGTGTTAATACCCTTTACATCCATGGTTATCCATGGGCTCTTAGTTACTTAGCTCACTTTAAAATGTTTTGGAAATGTGAAGTGTGTGAAAAAAAATTTCTTAAGAGTTTAATAATGATCCATGTACGGATGCGTAAAAAACTTTGTTTTGAAAATTGTTTGAAATGTGTGAAGTGTTTGAAAAGTTTTTGAATAGTGAGCAAGTATCTAGGAGGAACCTACCCTAAGTTTTAAGTCTTCTCTGTTCTTGAATCCTTTAAATTGTAAGACTATCCCTATTATTAAGGAATAGGTAGTCATTACCTTGGATGTGAGGGACAAGTGAAGGGACATCTGTTTATTTAGGCAACTGTGGGGTGTATAAGCAATTTTGAAGGGACTATCATCTTTATTCGAAAGGGACAAGATCATTACGAAGGCAACATTCGAAAGGGACTTGATCTTTTATCTGTTAAGGGACTAGATGATGTTAAACTGAGGGACTTTTGCTTTATACACCCTACTTGACCTTTTGATTAGGCAACATGAGAGGTATCCCTAAGGAAGTGAGATGGCGATCCAGGATCGACTTACGTGTGTGAGTGTACAATTTTAATATTTATCTTTAAATTTGTGATCTAATTCCAATTTTTAAATACAAACATGTTTTTGCACTCCCTATTTACTAACCATAGCATAAAATATAAATAATAAATATTATTACTAAATATTACACCAAGGAACAATTACAAAATTAAATATAATAAGCAAAATAAATAAATAATTATAATTGGGTTAGTGAAAGTAAAAATAATAAGAATAATACCAAATTAAATGGGGTTAGTAATAAATAAATATCACAAGAATATAATTAATAATAATAATGAAATAAACAAGCATATTATAATAATTAAAAATTCAATTTTATAAACAATTATTATTTAATATGAAAATATAAACAATTATTATAAAGTTTTAAGTTATGTGCAAATTATAAAAATTAAATTAATTATGAAAATATTATGAAAATAAAATTATAATTACAAAAAATTAAATTAGCAATTTTTAAACATGTAATAAAAATTATTTATATACAAAATTAAATTATGAACAATTTATGAAATATTTACATATTATAAAAATAGGATTAATTATAATTATATTTACAAATTTAATTATATTAAATAAAATATATACATGATTTAAATAAAATATGATCATACTATTATATTTACAAAATTAAAGATTATAATAAAATTATATTTTTAATAGTGGTAAATTATGGTTTGATTTAAAAAAAATATTAAGATTTATTTACTAATTAAAATATAAGCAAGAATAATATTCACAATTAAGTTTTTAGAAAAATATTTTTAGGGTTAATATTAGTTTATGAAAATATATTAGAATTAATTGAATTATGATTATAATTTTAATTAATATTAATAATAAGTAAAACAAATAATAGAAAGAAAAAGAAAAAAGAGAACTTACCTTGGTTGGGAATTGAACCCAGCCCCTCTTGCTTTCAAGCACTCAAGCCAGCAACAACAACCACTGGGCCAGCGCGCGCCTGGTGCTAAAGAAAAGAGTCCAATTGCTTTTGTTGTGTAATCCTGGAAATATCATGAAAAAATAAAACAACACAAAAAGGCCTGGGGGGATCGAACCCAGGACCTTCGCAATGCACACAAACACACTTTCCATTCCAGCCGGGAGGGCGCATCTGTCCATATGGTGACTACAGTTCATAATATATTAAGATTAATCATTAAACAAGAAAATAAGAAAAAATTGGCTGAATCCAGGATTCGAACCAAAGACCTCCAGGTATAACACATGCGCTTCCTACCACTGGGCCAAGCACAACGCTTGTGAAACAAAACAGAAACAAAACATAAAATATTAAAACAGATTTCAAATTCCAGAAAGCGCGCGCTGGGGATCATCTTCAACCTCTGGCACTGCGAAATTTGCTGCGAAATTATCCACCAGTTTTCCTGCGAATTCCAAACTTGCAGCAAAACCTATGAATCTTATACACCATAAAAGCTGTAAAATTTCATCAAATTAATTGTTCAAACATGATCCGGAGACGAATTGGAATTGATCTATGTTTTTAGAATGGATTTATATTAGCTTGAGAGTGAAACCCTAATGGAGGCCGAAAACCCTAGCCATGGTGGAATTCACCCCAGTTCATGAAAATCGAATTAAACTATCCAGAATTCATCACAAACTTCAAACAATCACAAATCAATAAACAAAATTAATTAATAATAGCTGAATAATCAAAATCGAAAAATTTAAATTCAAGAACAAGAGAGATTCGGTTTATGTGATATGAGATGTTTTGGATGCAAATGATCATTGGGAATGATTCAATGATGTCCAGGGATCATTCTCATGTCCTTAAAATACCTTCAAATGCCTTGTAGTATGGAAACCGAATTTGAGTTTTGGAGAGGTTTTTGAAAATTGCAAACTTACTCTTGGAGGCTGAATCTCGTGTTCTATGATTAGGTTTGAGTTATGTACTTATAGTGGAATGAATCTAGGTCAAAAAACTTGATCATTGTATGAAAAAATTGATTGAAAAAGATTGAGAAATATTAAGCTTTAAAATTCAAATATCCTTGCATAAACCCTTTCTATTTTAGGCCAATCACCATTATTTTTGTATCATTCTGATCCATATTGAATTCATGACCTTCTAGAACAAAAAATAATTTTAAATCTTCACACTTGATATTTTATTTAAATTTAAAATGATTTTTAGTATAAAAAATCATAATAAATAAATAAAATAAAATAAAAATTATGAAAATATCAAATAATTTTCGTGCATGATGTCATGGATTACTTTGGGTCATTAAAAGTTCAGCCCACTTAGCAAAATTTGGTTTTAAACCTCCATTTGCTTCATAAACTTCCCTAAAATTTTCCAACTTTGCAAGGGCACACATCCTTCAATTTTAATGCTATAAGGGTGTTCTTGGACATTTTGGAAAGCTTGAATAGTCCTATAACCAACCCCACTGGTTTCATGTCCATACCATTTACCATTCTCAAGTTATGACCTTTTGAAGTTGTTGACTTTTTGTTGACTTTCAAAAGGACCTATAATGTCTTAACTCATACCTTCCAAATGAAGCATTTTTGGGATTGGCTTGTGAGACACAAAGTTGTAGAGAATTAAATTTCCTTAAAAATGAGCTTTGGATGGAGAATTGGTGATGAAGTATGTGAAAGTTATGGCTGGTCAAAGTTCAGTTGACTTTTCCTAAGGAAACCCTAATTTAGAAACCTCTGATTCTTGATGATCTGAAATATCCTTGATGAATCATGATCAACCCTTGATAAAATGATGAATTTTACTTCATATACTTGATGTTGGCAAAAAATCATGAAGTTTGACTTTGGTTTGACCACAGTTGACCTCAGTTTGACTTTTTAACTACTTTGACTGATTTTGACTTATCTGATCATCTGACTGAGCAAACCTTTGGGAAAAGTCTTGAAACTTGTCATGGGGATTCTTAAACATATATAAGCTGTTATGAAGCTCACTTGAAGTCTTGAAAGTCCATTTAGTCTGATTAAAGTCAAAACCCTAGTTTTGGATGCACTGCTTAGGAGGTGCATTGTCTGAGGGAATTGTCAACTCTTCTGACCAATTGTGAACTTTGTGAACCTTGTGAACCATCATAAGATGTCTTATGAACCTTGTGAACCTCATGGGAGGTCTTGTGAACCTTGTGAACCTTGTGAACCTCATAAAGTGTCTTGTAAACTTCATGAAACTCATGAAAGGTCTTGTAAGCATTGTGAACCTTGTGAACCATGTGAACCTTCTTAGCACACAAAGTCTTGTATTGTGAGGGCAAATTTTGGGGTGCAACAGAGAGGAACCATTGTCTATTAATACATGTGACAGGGTAGTGCCCCTGCATTCAATGGAGATATGTAGAGCCCTATTATGATCTCTTTTGGCCGGAGTCAAATCAGCATCGGAGAAACCTAACCCATTATCATAGGTCAAGTGTGCAACACAATTTTCAAACTGGTCAACAGAAATTTCATTTGGTACATGAGCAGTCTTCAAAAATTTAATCAGGGCCTTGGCATGAGCCTCAGAGCACAACAATAAAGACATCATAGAAATCTTGGAGGGAGTATGCCCTAATTGATCAACAATGTCATAATCACTCTTGCGAATGATTTTCAATACTTTTTCCATCTGCTTAGAAAGATCATCAGCAGCTGGCACATCAGTTGGTATAGGTTCAATAACAAGACCTTTGCCCCGAGCATCAGTGGTGGAGGTAGTAGCTGGAGTAACTGTATTCTTGGAGGTAACTGGAGGAGAGAAAACTCTTCCGCTTCGTGTGATCTTACTAGATCCAGCAATATTATCAACATCTAGATTTCCATCAACAACAGGTATATCAGCCAAAGGTTCCTGCTTAACACCATGAATATAAACATCAGACCCATAATGCCAAGGCACAGCTTTATCAGAAGTATACGGAATAGGACCAGGAGTGGTAATGATCATAGGAGCCACTCTAGCTTCAGCAACAATCTTCACAGGGCCTTCAGCAGTAATCTTAATTGGACCCTTATGAGTGATTTTGATAGGTCCCTTAGAATTGATCCTTACTGGCACTTTATCAACCATATCCACCTCTTCAACCTTCGCACCTTTAGTTATGTGATCAACCATACTCTCCACAGAAAGTGGTGTCCTCTCAAACACTATGGTGTAATTATTCATGAGGCGTTGAATTCCGTCCTTCAACCTCCAGCAACTATCCGGCTTATAAGCACAATAGACATAATCTTCACGACAACCTGGAAAGAACCCAGCTTGTACTAACTTCTTCTTGATAACAGACAATGGTGTAGTCAAATCTGCAACTGAGGAAATATGTGAATCTTCATCAATGGCATTGACAGACTTCTCATGATTTGGCATGGGAGCAGTAATCACATTTGGAGTACCCGGAGGGTCAAACTCAATCTCTCCAGCCTCAATCATATCTTGAATTTTGTTCTTCAATACCCAGCAACTATTGGTATCATGTCCTTGACAATTCGAATGATATGCACATCGTGCATTAGGATTATACCTGGGAGAGGTAACATTGGGATTCTGAGGAGGATCTTTCAGAGTGATAAGTTCAGCCTTCAACAAGTGTTGCAAGGCTTGGGCCATTGACATATTGATCTTAGTGAACTGCCTTCTAGCCCTTTGTTGATTTCCCTGGGACTGCTCTGTTGTTGTAGTAGTTGGATTGGAGATATGAACCGCACTCACAGATTGATGCCTTCTATTACGATCAGGTTGACCATAAACATCATTTGACTCTTTCTTCCCACTGGGAGGCTTCTTTGCAGTACTTGATGAAGAAGCACCCACCTGGATCTTTCCACTCCTTATACCACTTTCTACGCGATCTCCAGTCATTATCAACTCAGTGAAGCCATATGATGAGCTTCCAATGAGATGACTGTAAAAAGGACCATTCAACATACACATGAACATATCAAATAACTCCCTGTCAGTTAGAGGTGGTTGCACTCTTCCAGCCAAGTCTCTCCACTTCTGAGCATACTCCTTTAAGCTCTCTTTAGCACCCATAGACATGCTCTGAAGTTGCATGCGAGTAGGGGCTAAATCAGCATTATATTGATATTGTTTATAGAAGGTTTCAGCAAGATCATTCCAATCGCGGATGTTGACACTCTCCAACTGATAGTACCATTCCAATTGAGCTCCAGATAATCTCTCTTGGAAGAAATGGATCCACAACTTCTTATCAGCAGTATGGGGTTGGATTCTCCTGACATAAGACCTCAAATGCAGCTTGGGACAAGAAACACCATCATAAACTACGAAGGTAGGAACCTTGAAACCAATGGGTATGACTACCCCAGATATCAAACTCAGGTCTTCAAAATCCATCCCAGAAGACTTTTGCAACTCCATAGCATCCATTCTATCCACCAGCATCTTGAACTTATCTTCATTAGGCTCATGATAGTAGTTAGCTTCAGAATCAGAGTCCCCCATTGTGTTGTGAAGACTGCCTCCCTCTTTCTCAGATTCTTCAGACTCATAGTCTTCAACCTGTTCTTTGGTCTTGACAGGACCTCTGAACCTTCTTCCCATGTTGATCAGGTCTCCTGACCTTCTAGTCTTCTTAGTCTTCTTGGCCAGCAGTGTCTTCAATTCATCCTGCCCCTTGGACAAGTTCAGGACCAGCTCTTGGAACTGTGCATTTTGTGCCTGGAAATCTTTGACTGTTTGTTCAAGAGCCATTGCTGAAATAAACAGCAAGAAGATAAGAAACCTATGCACAATAAACCTGTGATGCAATGATATGATATGTGAATGCGTATGCAATGTTTTCAAGGACCGCAGGATTTAAATTTGCTTAAACAAACAAGAAGGTAAACTTTTATTAGTAATAAATTTGTTTTGCCTCTTGGGCTTACAGAAAATGAAATGAAATAAATACAAGAGATGGGGTTTTAAGTCTCCCATGGACGTTTCCTCTTTGTGTTGAGGTATGAGTTGAGATTCCGTTCCTCGTGAAGTTGCTTTGTTAGTTCCAAGATTCTTTCTTGGCTTGCTTTGTAATGAGCCTCGAAAGTATCCCTTTGCTCCTTCAATTGGACCCAAGATCTCTATAAGTCTTCCATGTCAGTGGGCATGTCTGGCTGAAGGATGGTATAAGAAGTATCTCCTTCAGCAACAGGTTCCATGGTAACTGGCAGGATAGCAGGATATGGCATCATGAGAGTCTGAGCACGAGATCGCACCCATCTGAGATAAGCCTCCATAGGAATAGTGTACTTAGGCTCCAGAGTCTTGCTGTCAACCTTGTTCACTTTTCCCCATGCTCGTATGAATCTTTGACGGTAACCTTGAAGATCGTTGTCGTAATCAAACACAATACCCTGAATCAACATGTCATGTGGACCATCACTCCGAGCGTAACCAAACTGTCGTAAAGCTAAGGAAGGGTTGTAAGTAATGCCTCCTCTTATGCCTAGAAGTGGCACATTAGGAAACTCCCCACAACGGTCAATGATAGTGACATTCTCCATAGATCTGGAGCACCAATGAATATCTGAATGCGAGAGTGACATGATCCTTTTGGACCACCTGAACCCTTGTTCATTCTTCATTACTGAGCGAGGAAGGTGAGAAATAAACCACCTAGATAACAAAGGTATGCAACACATCAAAGTTCCTCATGCCTTTGTAGTACGGGTATGAAGAGAATGTAGGATGTCTCCAAGCAATGTAGGCACTGGATTGTGACTCAGGAATATGTTGATGGCATGAATGTCTATGAACTGATCAGGATTGGGGAACAACACTAAGCCATAAATCAACAAGGCTAAGATCTCCTCAAAAGCATCATAGCTCATAGCTTTCAAGAACACTTGAGCCTTCTCTATCAACACCTTAGCAAGAATACCCTTAACTCCGCTTCTCGTTTCTAGAACAATGTCTGACTTCTTTAGATGTAGAGCTGCAGCAATAACCTCTGGTTTAAGCTCTTTCTCTAAGCCTGTGAAGGGTCTTTGATCAAGAATAGGTATACCCAGAAGTTTAGAGAACTCTTCCATTGTAGGAACCAGCTGATAGTCGGGGAATGTGAAGCAATGGTGCTTAGGGTCAAAGAACTGAAACAGAACACTCATCATGTCTTCATTGAATCCTGAAGTGACTAGATCCAGTAGCTGACCATGTCTCTTGATGAACTGGGAGTGTTCAGACACTTGAGAAACCAACTCTTTAAGCTTAGAAGGTATGCCTACAAAGTTGATCCTGATAGTGTTTCTACGAGCAGAAGCCATGACCTGCAACAAAGAACAAAGATAAATCCTTTGGTCCTTGAAATGGTTAGTGAAAATGCTATGTTTATGATGCATGATGATGTCATGATGTTATGTTCAATCACAAACATGTGGCACACACAAACAAATCACACAATAGCCCTAGGTTTGAAGGCTTGCATGAGGTTTAAAGGTAAGTACACTCCCCTAAAGTTTAGTTGGTTCATCCTGTCCTACAAAAGTAACCAGGTTCTAAGGGATCTCAATATCATTGATCCTTCACAAGGGTGGTTGTTCAGTAGGCAACTTACTTGCCAACCAAAACCCTCCAAGTTTAGAATCTCAATGAGCGTAGTATCGAGTATCAACCAACTTCAGTCTTCACCAAAGCCGGTTATCTCACTACTTTCTAAAGGCCAAGATGGGATAACTAAGGTTCTAAAAGTTAGTTAGTGCATTGACAACATATGGCAGCCTCATATTATCCTCAACTTGACTTAAGGAACATAAGCACCAACCAAGAAGTCACACTAACTATGGCCACCAGATCAACCATATCGGTATACGCTGTACAGTTTCCTTGGTCTATTGCCATTTACCTAAGGTACACTAGATCCGGGTTAGGATCTTTCACACATAAGAGCACCCAACAAGTAAGTATAAAGCAATCAAGGCAAACAATTTTAAAGTGATCTAATTCCTAAGGGTACCCCTCTTTTATTAAATTCCCCAGCAGAGTCGCCAGTTCTGTAACACGGTGGGAGAACTGACTTTAGTTATGTTGCGGATAGCAAGAGTCGCCACCGACTTTTATTTTATCCAAAGGAAAGGGTATAAAAGAACAGGAAAGACCTTAAAAGATTTTTGGGTTCGGGGGGTAGGTTATGTAAAGGGAAGGTGTTAGCACCCTTTACATCCATGGTTATCCATGGGCTCTTAGTTACTTAGCTCACTTTAAAATGTTTTTGAAAAGTATAGTGTGTGATTAGAAATTTTCTTAAGTACTTTATAATGATCCATGTACGGATATATATAAAGCCTTTGTTTTGAAAATTGTTTGAGATGTGAAGTGTTTTTGAAATGTTTTGAAAAGGTGAGCAAGTACATAAGAGAAACCTACCCTAAGTTAAATCTTTTCTGTTCTTAAATATCCTTTAAATGGTAAGACTATCCCTATTATTAAGGAATAGGTAGTCATTACCTTGGATGTTATGAGGGACAAATGAAGGGACATCTGTGATTAGGCAATTGTAAGGTGTATAAGCAATTCGAAGGGACTTATCATCTTTTATTCGAAAGGGACAAGATCATTCATGAAGGCAACATCGAAGGGACTTGATCTTATAATCGTAAAGGGACAAGATGATGTGAGATGAGGGACTTTGCTTTATACACCCTACTTGACCTTTTGTTTAGGCAACATGAGAGGCAACCTTAGGAAGTGAGATGGCGATCAAAGATCGACTTACGTGTGTGAGTGTACAATTTTAAATATTTATCTTTAAGATTAAATGATCTAAATTAATTTTTAAATACAAACATGTTTCACTCCCTATTTTACTAACCATAGCATTTAAAATAAATAATAAAAATTAATACTACAAATATTACATAAGGGATACAATTACATAATAATAATAATTAAAACAAATTAAATAAATAAACAAGATAAATAATAATAAATAATTTGGGTTAGTAATAATAATAAAAATAATATATTAACAATGGGGTTAGTAATAATTAATAAGAACAAAATCAAGAAATTAATATAATAATGAATAATAAATTTAAAAATGCAATATTAAATGGATAATTATTTTTTAAGGTTTTTTAAGAAGAAAAATAAACAATTTATGCTTTATACTTAATTATTATAAAAAATTTAAATTTATATACATGTTATAAAAATAAGGTTAATTATAAACATATTATGAAAATAAATTATATTTACAAAATTAAATTAAGAGTTTTAATTATTTTAAGCATAATCTAGAATTATTTACATACAAGAATTATATTAAATAATAACTATACACAAATTATAAAAATATACACATAATTAAAGTTTATAAATAAATAAATTAAAAGTTATAATTAACAAATAAATTAATATTTACAATTAGGGTTTATAAAAATAATTAGGTTTTTTTAAAAAATATTTTAGGGTTTTAGAAAATTAGGGTTTATATGTTTTTTAGAAAAAATAAATTAGGATTAATTATCTAATATAAATTAATTATACAAAATTATTAATAATATACAACAAGATAAATTTTAAATAACTTTTACTAATAAAGTTTTATTTTTGAAAAGATGAATTTTAATTATAGAAAAGAAAATAGTACAAATATTTTATTTTTATCATTTTTGAATTTATCTAATTATAATATAAACTAATTAAACAAAAAAAAACAAGAAGAAAAAGAATGAAAAAAAACTTACCTGGGCTGGGATTCGAACCCAGCCCCCTGAGCTTTCACAACCTCAAGACCAATACACCAGCCACTGGGCTACGCGCGCGCAGGTGTTAGCGATGCACTCCATGGGGTTTTGTTGTTAACCTGGAAAAACCATGACAAAACAAAAAGAAATAGCACAAAAGGCCTGGGGAGGGATTCGAACCCAGGACCTTCTCACAACACGCAAACACACTTACCATCCAGCCGGGAGGGTGCAACTGATTGTATAATCACCACAATCAATTATATATTAAGTCCTGTGATTAAATGGAAAAATAAGAAAAAGGTTGCTGCATCCAGGATTCGAACCAAGGCCTTCAAGCATAACACACGCATCCCTCACCACTGGGCCAACTCTGCAGTTGTGAAACAAATTAACAATAACATAATAAAATATTAAAACAATATTTGAATTCCAGAATGCGCGCCAGGAACTTCATCTTCTTCCTTGGACGCTGCAAATTTTCCTGCGAATTCTTCTACAAATATACCTGCGTTTTTCATTCCTGCGAATCACAAACTTCAACCAAACAACAAAATTTTACAAAATTATTTATGCCATTGAGTTCCTACTGAGATTTGCAATTGCCCTATGTCTTTAGAATTCATTTATCATGATTAAACCATGAAACCCTAAAAGAGGCCGTGAACCCTAATCATGGTGAAATTCAATACCTGCATAAAAAACTCAATTGAATAGCCCAGAATCAATCTAGGGTTCATCACAAACATCATCAAACAATCAAAAACAATTTAAGTCCAGCCAATCAATGGAATCGAAAATCAACAATTTCTTGAAGAACATGATTCGGTTTATGCATTATGTCATGTTTTAGAAGCATGTGAGTATTGGTTTCGATTCAGGGAAGCTTAATGAAGCTTGTAGTATCTTCAAAATACCTTGAAAGGCTTGGTAATGAGGAATCCGAATTCAAGTTTTTGGTGACTTTTTTGAATGTGAAAACTTACTCTTGAGGCAGAAGATTCGTCCCCTATGCATTGTGATAGTTTGTATACTTATAGTAGAGTGAAGCTAGGTCAAAAGATTGGATCATTGTTTGGACTTTTTGATTTTTAGAGATTGAAAAAGATTATGGCTTAAATTTCATATATTTGTGAATGAGACCTTTCTATTTCAAGCCAATCATCATCAATGGTATATCAATTTAATCCAATTCATGTTAATGACCTTCTAGAACCAAAATATATTTTAAATTTTCATATTTGATATTTTATTTAAATTTAAAATGATTTTTAATATAAAAAATCATAATAAATAAAGTAAATAAAATAAAATTATGAAAATATCAAATAAATTTCGTGCATGATGTCATGGAACACCTTGGGTCACAAAAAGTTCAGCCCATTTGAAAGAATTTGGTTTTAAGACCCTATTTTCTTCATACACCACCCAAAAATTTCCCAACTTTGCAAGGGCACATATCCTTCAATTTTAATGCTATGAGGGTGTTCTTGGACATTTTGGAAAGCATGAAGAGTCCTCTAACCAACCCCATTGGTTTCATGTTCATATCATTTACCATTCTCAAGTTATACCCTTTTGAAGTTGTTGACTTTTTGTTGACTTTCAAAAGGACCTATAATGTCTTAGCTCATACCTTTCAAATGAAGCATTTTTGGGCTTGGCTTGTGAGACACAAAGTTGTATAGAATTCAATTTCCTTCAAAATGAGATTTGGATGGGAAAAATGTGATGAAGCATGTGAAAGTTATGGCTGGTCAAAGTTCAGTTGACTTTTCCTAAAGAAACCCTAATTTAGAAACCTCTGATTCTTGATGATCTGAAATATCCTTGATGAATCATGATCAACCCTTGATCAAATGATGAATTTTACTTCATATACTTGATGTTGGCAAAAAATCATGAAGTTTGACTTTGGTTTGACCACAGTTGACCTCAGTTTGACTTTTTAACTACTTTGACTGATTTTGACTTATCTGATCATCTGACTGAGCAAACCTTTGAGAAAAGTTCTGAAATTTGTCATGGGGATTCTTAATCATATATAAGATGTTATGAAGCTCACTTGAAGTCTTGTAAGTCTATTTAGCCTGATTAAAGTCAAAACCCTAGTTTTGGATGCACTGCTTAGGAGGATACATTGTCTGAGGGAATTGTCAAATCTTCTGACTAATTGTGAACTTTGTGAACCTTGTGAACCTCATAAGATGTCTTGTGAACCTTGTAAGATGTCTTGTAAACTTCATGAACCTCATAAAAGGTCTTGTGAATCTTGTGAACCTCATAAGGTGTCTTGTGAACCTTGTGAACCTCATAAGGTGTCTTGTAAACTTCATGAACCTCATGAGAGGTCTTGTGAACCTTGTGAACCTCATAAGGTGTCTTGTGAACCTCATGAACCTCATGAGAGGTCTTGTGAACCTCATAAGGTGTCTTGTGAATCTTGTGAACCTTGTGAACCTCTTAGCCCACAAAGTCTTGTACTGTGAGGGCAAATTTTGGGGTGCAACACGTGGTCATGTGAATAAAACCTAATTCCTGTTGCGAGAAGAGGTAGGATTGAAATATAGAAGATCACTAAGGCCCTTTTTTAGAGATCAAATCCCACGAAGCTCTGATGAACCCATAAACACTTGACAATCCTTGAAAATCCTGGGGAAATAACCCTGATGCTTTGATAGGAAAATAAGCATGACGTTGATGGCTCAACCTTTTATCTCACCTTGAATGCAATGGCCAGATAAGTCACCATTGGATAGGAAACCTCCCCCCACAAGAAAATGCTTCAGTCCCATGCCTTAGGAGCTTAATGAAATGAATGATTGCGATGTTTTTACCTAATGGAGAATGCAGATGAATGTGAAACATAAAGCCAGTTAGTGATAATAAATAAAGGGGGCAAATTATGAGGTATTACAGATTGAACACTAAAGCCCAAAGTTTTGCACTCGCCGATGCGCAAAAGTAATAATGTTGGTTGATTTTATTGCTTGAATGGGCTTAGAGATTCTATTCGGAGTATCTGGAGATGGGCTTGTAGATGCCATCCAAAGTATTTGTTGGTAGAAGTATCAGAATGTTGTTACTGCATTAAGTATCAATATTAGATCTTCGTATAGATCGTCTCTGAACTATCTTTGTAACACATCTGAGCTAAATATCAACACTAGATCTTCGTGTAGATCTTCTCTGAATTATATCTAGGGGAAAGATACTCCGAACTAAGTATTAGCACTAGATCTTCGTCTTGATCGTCTCTGAACTGTCTCTGGGAAAATATCTTGATTTAAGCATCAGAAATAAATCTTCGTTTCGATTATCTCTAAAAATATCCTGCACTAAGTATCAGAACTAGATCTTCGTATAAATCGTCTCTGAACTGTCTCAGGGAGAAAAATGTATCATGTACTAAGTATCAACACTAGATCTTCGTATAGATCGTCTCTGAACTGTCTTAGGGAGTTGGTAATGTTTATCTGACTATGAACTATCCTGAAAAGGAAAGGTTGGTTTATGCAAGATTATTTGATGTAGGCATGTATGACATGATGTCCTTAATATAGGTAAAAATTTTGTATGCGTTACAGATGTGTATGCCATGATATAATGTGAAAGATGTATGTATGAATTATGTAGTTAAAGCACACTAGCATCTTCATGTAACAACTGCTGGCTGGGGAAAATAAATCTCGATTCGTTTGTTGAAGAGTATGAAGACATCATTCTCGTCTTGTTTCTGAATATTGTATTTAAGATCTTTTGACTTCAGTTCGTCGTACTTCTTATTGGAAGATTAAATTCCTAAATACCCTGACTGGGGATAAAAGAGACGGACATTCCCCTGAGAGACTTATTCGACCAAGTGTCAATTCTTCGGAGGATATCAGGCTTGAGAGAAATCTGCTTGGGGATCTCGTAAAGTTGGACGTTTAAGAGGCTGCTTGGAATACTTCGTAAAGATTACTCTGTGGGGATGAACCTGCGAAGATCCGTTGGATATGAACTATAATGGGGATTCCTACCTCCGATCGTCCTTAGTAAATGCTATTATTGTAATTTTATATTATTTTATGCATTTCTGGTAAACATCAATCATATTCAAAAACATATATACATTCAAACATAATCAACAGACATTTTTCGTTTAAGTAAAGAGGGAAAAGTAAACATGTATTTGAAAATAGAATTGTATTAATTTTTGAAAGTGGCCTATAAACAGGCAAGTTTGAACAAAGAGACGGAAATCCTAGTAAGAGAAATTCGTCGTAGAAAATTTAAAAGAGTACAAAAACAAGGAAAAATAGCTATGTGTAAGTAATTCCATCGAGTTTCAACTCCGCTATTTCCATTATCTTCAAGTATCTCATCTTTTGTTGTTGGAAGAGAAACGATTTGACTGATCTGCACCTGTTTGAACTTGATATTGGTAGCACAACTAGTTGAGGTTACATGGGTGATCCAACGAGACATAGTCGTACGCTTTAATCCTATATTTTGCCTGGACTGCCCTTTCAGGTTTTCAGTCCACCGGGATACCCTTTTTTGCCCAAGCCGCCTTTTCAGGTTTTCGACTTGCCGGGTGTAAATTTATATATATATATATATATATATATATATATCCCTAATTTTTTCCCAAACCCTTTTGGTTCACCGGGATGCCCTTATTTTTGCCTAGGCCAGTCAACCTAGCAGGTCTCTTTTTATGCGTAGTATTTTTTGACTATGTCTGCGTTCACAGGTTGTGGGAAATCTTCACCACCCATAGTAGTAAAAATCATAGCACCTCCATAAAATACCCTTTTGACCATAAATGGCCCTTCATATGTGGGAGTCCATTTGCCCATAGGATCACCTTGTGGTAATATAATACGCTTGATTACCAAGTTTCCTTTCTGGTATGCTTGATGTTTGGCCTTCTTATTAAAGGCTTTGATCATACGCTTCTGATACATCTGACCATGACAGACAGCTGCAAGCCTTTTTTCATCAATCAAGTTTATCTAGTTGAGTCGAGTCTGAATCCATTCATCTTCATCTAAACCTGCATCTTTCATAATTCTCAAGGAGGGAATCTGAACTTCAATGGGTAAAACTGCCTCCATCCCATTGACAAGAGAGAATGGGGTTGCCCCGGTTGAAATACGTATTTTGGTACGGTAACAATGAAGAGCAAATGGTAACATCTCATGCCAATCTTTGTATGTCACTGTCATGTTCTGCAAGATCTTCTTAATACTCTTGTTGGCGGCTTCCATTGCACCATTCATCTTTGGTCGATATGGAGAAGAATTGTGATGCTTAATCTTGAACTGCGTGCAGAGTTCAGTAATCATAGTATTATTCATATTAGTACCATTATCTGTGATAATCCTTTCAGGGATGCCATACCTACATATAAGATTATGCTTGATTAATCGAGCCATAACATTCTTGGTAACAGAAGCAAACAAGGTTGCCTCTACCCACTTTGTAAGGTAATCAATATCAACGAGAATGAAACGATGTCCATTGGAAGCGGTAAGTTTAATCTCACCAATCATATCAATGCCCCACATGGAAAAAGGACAAGGAGCAGTCAGAACATTCAATGGAACTTGAGTCACATGTACTTTATCAGCATAAATCTGGCACTTATGACAAATTTTGGAGTGTTGATGGCAATCAGTTTCCATAGTAGACCAATAGTAACCTGCTCTCAGAATTTTCTTAGCCATAGTATGCCCACTAGAATGAGTTCCAAAGATTCCATCATGCATGTCTTCCATAATCTCTCTTGCTTTCTTCTTGTCCACACAGCGAAGCAAAGTCGAGTCGTGATTGCACTTGTATACAATTCCATTACTCAGGAAAAACATGGCAGAAAATATCCTCAGAAACTTCTTGTCATTGATAGATGCCCCTTCAGAATATTCCTGAGCTTTGAGATATCTTTTCACTTCATGGAACCAAGGTTTCTCTTCTACTCCTTCAGTATCAACCTCATAACAGTATGCTAGCTCATCTAATCGATCAATAGTAATTTTAGGAGCTTCATCATCCCAACTGATTTCAAACATAGATGACATAGTGGCTAATGCATCTGCCAATTGATTATCTTCTCGTGGAATATATTCAAAAGTAACCTCTTCAAAGTATGGAATCAAAAACAACACATGCTCTTTGTAAGGAATGAGATTTGGGCAATGATGTAATTACCGACAATGAGGATATCGCAGATCATGTAGTGCAACATTACCATGGTTTATTTAACACTTCTTCTATTTTGTAAGATTTCTCTTTGGTTGATGAGGTTATTCCAAAGCTGGTGAATGATCAAACTAACAATATTTCCAACTGAAGATGAAATTTATAGTGCAATTTTCAGTCTTAACAGAGATAGCATTGTTGGTCCCGACAGTTTCAGTCCCAAAATTTTCTAAACTTATTGGAAGATTATTAAAGATGATGTAATTAAGGCTACTCTTGAATTCTTCAAATATGGTTGGATTTATCCTAATTATAACACGAACACGTTGGTTCTTGTTCCGAAGGTTAAGGAGGCTGAAAGTTTAGACCAGTACAGACCAATTGCTTTAGCGAATTTCAAATTCAAAATCATATCGAAAGTTCTGGCTGACAGACTAGCTTAGGTTCTCCCGCATATTATTTCGAAGAAGCAAAAAGGGTTTGTTAAAGATATAAGCATAAAGGATAATATTTGTTTAACGTCAGAGGCAACAAATATTATGCACAGAAAAATGATTGGTGGGAATATAATGCTGAAGGTTGATATTTCTAAGGCTTTTGATACACTTGATTGAAATTTTCTTTTGAAGGTGCTTGCAAAGTTTGGTTTCAATGACACTTTCTATAGGTTGATTGACATAATTTTGCATTCTGCTAAAATGTCAATCTCTATAAATGGTGAGCTTCATGGTATTTTCAATTGCAATCGAGGTGTTCGTCAAGAAGACCCGCTGTCTCTGTTACTATTTTCCATTGTTGAGGATGTGTTGAGCATAGGATTGTCCCAACTGGTTGGTAATGGTACTCTTAAGCGTATGCAAGCCTGTAGAGGAGTTGAGGTTCCCTCTCATGTTTTATACGCTGACGATATAATGTTATTCACTAAGGGGAGTGTTAGTTCTCTTGATGCGATTACAACTCTTTTCGAAAGATATGCTGAATGTTCTGGGCAGGTTTGCAACCCTGCTAAGTCCTTTTTGTTCGCTTGTTCTATGGCAGCTTCTCGGAATACTATGCTTGTGAATAAAATCAGTTTTCTTGTTGGCCAATTTCCTTTCACTTATTTGGTAGTTCCTATCTTTAAAGGTAGGCCTAAGATGGTTTATTTCATGCCAATTCTGGATAAAGTTAGGAGTAAGTTTGCTTCTGGAAGGTTAGTCTTTTATCGCTTGTCGAGAGAATTCAACTTGTCAAATCGGTAATTCACAGTATGCTTTTGTATTCATTGCAAATTTAATTTTGGCCTACTAGTCTCATTCACTTGATTGAAAAGTGGTGCAGAAATTTCATTTGGAGCGCTGATATAGAAACTCAGAAAGTTGTGACAATGTCGTGGAAAACTTGTTGTACTGATTTTAAGTGTGGCGGTTTTGGTCTTCGTTCTATTTGGTCTATTAATGAGGATGCAAATATGGTTCATTGCTGGTCCATTTTTAATGAATCCGATATTTGGAGCAAACTTTTAAAAGCCAGAATTTTTAAGAACGGACGTCCTGTAAGGTATCATGTTTTTCCTCTATTTGGACGAGTGCTAAGAATAGTTTGACTATTCTTTTAGATAACTCGATCTGGAATGTCGGTAATGGTGAGAATATTAATTTTTGGTTGGATAATTGGTGTGGGAAGGCATTGATTTCTTTGATGCAGGATTAAAAGGTTTCTGCTCTGGATGTCACAGTGCCACTGAGTAGGTTCATTGTCAGAGGAAAAGTTCTTTTACCGGCTGTTCTTATGGGCTTGGATCCGATGTTATAGAATTATACTGATGAGTATTTCCATAGCGTTTCGCAGAAGGATAAGCTTGTGTGGCTTCGAACAGACAGTGGGCATATTATCTTGAAAGATTCCTACTCTTTTATAAATGGTTGCAATTCTGTTTCAAATTGGGGAAAACATATATGGAACCAATTTATCCATCCTTCTCATTCTTTGGTTTTTTGGAGACTTACTCATTCTAAATTACCTATTGTTGTACCCCAAAATTTTCCCTCCCACAATCAAAGCAACGTGTCTCAAGAGTTAAATCAAAGGTTCATGGCTTAACTTGTGAAACGCCATTATTAGGGTTTCCACCTCCGATTTAGGGTTTCGTTATGTAGGCCATTTAAATGCCTTTAAAGAACATATTTGAACTGTATAAACTATGAGGATCATGTTGGCATAATCAATTTGATGAAATTGTAAGTGTTCTGGATAATATGATATTTGCAGGTTTTTGTGCGCAAGAAAAATCGCAGGAAAATCGCAGTTGATATTGCAGGAAATCTCGAAGGAAAAAGGAAGAAGATGACTGGTCTTGGCGTCAGTCAGAATTTCAAATTCAAACTTAATATTTTTTTGATTATTTGTTGGTTATTTATCACTAACATACAGTCGGTCTGGTGGTGGTATGCGCATGTTGGGAGCGAAAGGGGCTGTGTTCGATCCCAAATTCCCCATTCTTTTTTTTATATATTTTGTTTTGTGTTTGGATTTAACATATAATGGATTTTGTTCAGGTTATACATCAACTGCGTGCGTAGCCTTGTGGTTAAAGCTGAGGTTGTGAAGGCAAGGTCATGGGTTCAAACCCTACCCTCAAACATTTTAGTTTGATTTCTCTTATTTTCTTCAAATTCTATATTTTCTTTAGTTAAATTTCTAATTTATTTTCAATTTAATATTTTTATAAAAAAATAATAATAACTTTTTTTTCTTTCTTTTCTCATACCTTTTTTTTACTATTATTAAAAATTTTAGGTTAACTTTTTTTTAAAATGTCATTTAGAATTTAATTTAACCCTAATTATTAATGTTTTTTTTATATAAACCTTAATTGTTTCTCTAAACCAATTATATATTTTCTTTGTAAATTTAGTACATTTAACCTTAGATATTTCTTTTAAAACACTAAAATATTTCTTTTAAACCCTAAATTTTTTTTTATATAAATGTTGAAACCTCAAGTCTAATTTTTTCCCTTAAACCATAAACCTTTTTCACTAATTTCTATGTTATTCATTTATTGTTCATATTATTATTGTAATTGCCTCTCATATGTAATATTTTATATTTTTATGTTTCGCCTTATAATTATGTAACTGCCCCGAAGCCGTGTAATAGCGTAGGATTTATTTTCTTGCATTTTATTTATTTTTATTTAATTTGCGTGGTTAGTAATAATAGGGAGTGTGAAACATAATTGAAAATAAATTGGACTTAGATAATTAAAAAATAAGATAAATACTTGAATATAATCACTCACACACGTAAGTCGATCGTCTTACGATCACCATCTGCACCTCCTAGGGTTACCCCTCTTAGTTGCCTTAAACAAATGGTAAAGTCCCTCGAAAGTGGGGGGTGTCTTAAGCAAAGTCCCTTCGTAGATGAATCACCAAGTCCCTTCTAGTTTAAAAGATCAAGTCCCTACGAGGTTGCCTACGATATAATGATCTTGTCCCTTCGGTAAATATGATGATAGCCCATTCGAATTGCTAAAGACACCCCTTAAGTTGCCTTCATTGACCATACGATGACCTACACCCGTCCCTCAAATAAATCCAAGGTAATGACTACCTATTCCTTAATAGTAGGGACAATCTTACCCTTGATAGAAAATAAAAGAACATGAAAGACTAGTCTAGGGTAGGTACAACTTAGTTACTTGCTCACATTTCAAAAATACTTTTCACACCTCACTCTTTTCAAATATCTTCAAAAACAAGGCTTTGTATACATCCATACGAGGATCACTACAAAGTACTTAGACAAATTTCTAAACACACACTACATTTTCCTTTTTCAAATGAATAAGTGAGCTAAGTAACCAAGAGCCCATGGATAACCATGGATATAAAGGGTGTTTACACCTTCCCTTTATATAACCTACCCCCTGAACTCAAGTCTTTAAAAATAGGTCTTTCCTGTTCTTTTATGCCCTTTCTATATGGATAAAATAAAAGTCGGTGGCGACTCTTGCTATCCGCAACATAAATAAAAAGTTAGTTCTCCCACCGTATTACAGAACTGGCGACTCTGCTGGGGACTACTTAAAGAGGGGTTACCTTAGGAATTAGGATCACTCACTGTTTGACTTGCTTGCTTTATTTTTATTGGGCTTATGTGTGAAAGATCCTAACCCGGATCTAGTGTATCCTAGGTAAATGGTAATAGAAAAAGGAAATTGTACGACATATACCGATATGGTTGATCTGGTGGCCATAGTTAGTGTGACTTCTTGGTTGGTGCTTATGTTCCTTAAGTAAGTTGAGGATAATATGGGGCTTCCATACGTTGTCATTAACACTAACTACCCTTTAGAACCTTAATTGACCCATCTTGTCCTTTAGAAAGTAGTGAGATAGTCGGCTTTAGAGAAGTCTAAAGTTGGTTGATACTCGATGCTACGCTCATTGAGATCCTAATCTTGGGGGGCTTTGGTTGGAAAGTAAGTTGCCTACTAAACAACAACCCTTGAGAAGGATCAATGATATTGAGATCCCTTAGAACCTGGTTACTTTTGTAGGATATGATGAACCAACTAAACTTCAAAGGGAGGGTACTTTCCTTTAAACCTCATGCAAGCCTCTAAACCTAGGACTATTGTGTGACTTGCTTGTGTGTGTCACATGTTTGTGATTGAACATAACATCATAACATCATGACATCATAAGCATATCATTTTCACTAACCATTTCAAGGACCAAAGGATTTATCTTTGTTCTTTGTTGCAGGTTATGGCTTCCACTCGTAGGAACACTATCCGGATCAAATTTGTAGGGATACCTCTCAAGCTTAAGGATTTGGTCTCAAAAACTTCCTGAAACCTCCCAGTTCATCAAGAAGCATGGTTATCTACTTGACTTGGTTACCTCAGGGTTTGATGAAGATATGATGAGTGTCTTATTCCAGTTCTTTGATCCTAAACATCATTGTTTCACGTTCCCCGATTATCAGCCGGTGCCTACAATGGAAGAATTCTCCAAGCTATTTGGGGTACCTATCCTTGATCAGAAACCCTTCACAGGCTTAGAGAAGGAGCCTAAACCTGAAATCATTGTTGCAGCCCTACATTTGAAGAAATCAAACATTGTCCTAGAAATAATAAGTGGAGTTAAGGGTATCCTTTCCAAAGTATTGATAGAGAAAGCTCAGGTGTTCTTGGACGCTATGAGTTACAATGCTTTCAAGGAGATCCTAGCTTTGTTAATTTTTGTTTGGTACTATTCCCTAATCCAGACCAGTTCATAGATGTACACGCCATCAACATATTTCTGACTCACAATCCAATACCTACCTTACTTGGAGATATCTCACACTCTCTTTATACTCGTACTACGAAGGCGCGAGGAACTTTGATGTGTTGCATACCTCTACTATCTGGGTGGTTTATTTCTCACCTTCCTTGATCTGTGATGAAGAATGAGCAAGGGTTGAGGTGGTCTAAGACGATGATGTCACTTTCTCATTTAGATATTCACTAGTGTTCCCGATCTATGGAAAACGTCACTATCATTGACCGTTATGGGGAGTTCCCTAATGTGCCACTCCTTGGCATAATAGGGGCATTACTTACAACCCTTCTTTAGCTCTACGTCAGTTTAGTTATGCTCGGAGTAATGGTTCCCATGACATGCTTATTCAAGGTATTGTGTTTGACTACGACAACGATCTTCAAGGTTACCGTCAAAGGTTTATACGAGCTTGGAGTAAAGTGAACAGGGTTGATAGCAAGACTCTGGAACCAAAGTACTCCATTCCTATGGAACCTTACCTCAGATGGGTGCGGTCTCGTGCTCAGACTCTTATGATGCCATATCTTATTGTTCTTCCAATTACTATGGAGCCTGTTGCTGAAGGAGATGTTCCTTATACTATCCCTCATCCAAATATGCCCACTGATTTGGAAGAGCTGCAGAAGTCCTGGATCCAACCAAAGGAGCAAAGAGATACCTTTGAAGCTCAATTTAGGATTAGCCAAGAAAGAGTGTTAGAGCTGACAAAACAACTTCACAAGAAGCGGAATCTCAACACCTACCTCAACACAAAGAGGAAGCGTCCATGGGAGACTTAATTCTCAAACATTTTATTTTTTTATAAATTTTGTTTATTTTAATTCGTAAGCCCAATGGGATATGCTATTTCAAGCCTACTAATAAGAATTTTGTTTTTGTTTATTTTAACAAATTTAAATTCCGCGGTCCTTGAAAACATTAAATATGCATCTACATACCATATCATTTTATAACAGGTTTCTCATCTTCTCGCTGTTTATTTCAGCAAAAATGGCTCTCGAACAATCTGTCAAAGAAATTCAGATTCAGAATGCCCAGTTTCAAGAGATGATCCTGAACTTGTCCAAGGGATAAGAAGAGCTGAAGGCACTATTGACCAAGAAGAAGAAGAAGAAGACCAAGAAACCAGTTAGCTTCATCAGTTTGGGGAGAAGATTCAGAGCTCTAATCAAGACAGATGATAAGGTGGAAAACCCTGGAGATAAAAGTTCTACAGAAGATGAAGGAAGTCAACATGGTACTACTGTGAATTTTGATTATGAGGAGAATTATTATCATGATTCAACTGGTGATGAGAAGTATAAGTTGTTGGAAGATCGTGTGAATGCTATGGAATTACAGAAGACTCCTGGGTTGGATTTTGAAGATCTGAGTTTGATTTATGGAGTTGTCATTCCTGTTGGTTTCAAGGTTCCTACTTTTGTGGTGTATGATGGTGTGTCTTGTCCTAAGCTGCATCTGAGGTCTTATGTCCGGAGAATCCAGCCAAATACCGCTGACAGGAAGTGTGGTTTCATTTCTTTCAAGAGAGTTTATCAGGAGCTCAATTGGAATGGTACTATCAACTGGAGAGTATCAATATTCGTACTTGGAATGATCTTGCTGAGGCCTTCTATAGGCAATATCAATATAACTCTGATTTATCACCAACTCGCATGTAACTCCAAAGCATGTCAGTGGGTTCTAAAGAAAGTTTCAAGGAGTATGCCCAGAAATGGAGACATCTTGCAAGCAGAGTTCAACCACCTTTGACTGGCAGGGAATTGGTTGATATGGTTATGAGTACATTGACTGGTCCTTTCTACAGTCATCTCATTGGAAGTTCATCATCTGGTTTCACTGAGCTGATAATGACTGGAGAACAAATGGATAGTGGAATACGAAGTGGTAAGATACAAGTGGTTTCCTCTTCAAGTACTACCAAGAGCCCTCTAATGGGAAGAAAGAATCTAATGTTGTGATTGGCCAACAAGGTCGTAATAGAAATAATCAATCTATGGGAGCAGTCCTAATCTCTAATCCTACACCTACACCACAAGATCAACAACAAAATAGTCAGCCTAAACCTAGGAGGCAATTTACAAAGATCATTATGTCGTTGGCTCAGGCTCTGCAACACATGTTGAAAGGAGAATTAATTACTTTGAGGGATCCTCCTCAAAACCTCAATACTACCTCTCCTCGTTTCAATCCCAATGAAAGATGTGCATATCACTCTAATTGCCCAGGCCATGATACTAATAACTGTTGGGCATTGAAGAATAAGATCCAGGATATGATTGATGCTGGAGAAATTGAGTTTGATCCTCCTGAGAATCCTAATGTGATTACTGCTCTTATGCCCAAGCATGAGAAGACTGTTAATGCTATTGATGATGTTTCTTATGTTTCTATAGTGACTGATTTGACTACTCCTCTATCCGTTATTAAGAAGAAGCTGCAGCAAGCCAGTTTATTTCCAGGTTGCAATAAAGACTGTTTTTATTGTGCCTCTCAACCTAATGACTGTTGGAAGCTGAAAGAAGGTATTCAGCGTTTAATGGACAACCATACTATATTGTTTAAAAAGACCCCTTTTGTAGAAAGCTTATGTGAAGGTCTATCCCAAGATCTGAAGCTTGAAGATGTGTCTATGATTACTGGTACTCCTGTGAAGATCACCTCTAAGGGTCCTGTGAGGATCACCTCTAAAGGTCCTGTGAAGATTACTATTGAGCCAAAGGTGGCTCCCCTGATTATTACTACTCCTGGTCCAATTCCATATTCTTTTGACAAGGCTATCCCTTGGAATTATGGTTCTGATGTTTATATCCATGGTATCAAGCAAGAGCCTCTAACTAATACACCTGTTGCAGATACTAATCCTGATATTGACAATATTGTTGGGACTAGTAAGGTTACTAGGAGTGGAAGAATTTTCTCTCCAGAGGACACCTCAAAGACTGCTGCTGCTCTAGTTCATATCTCCAACCCTAGGCTAAGTACTGAAGCTCGGGGCAAATGACCATTGATTGAGCCTGTTCAGGTTGAAACTCCAGTTACTGAAGACCTCTCTAAGCAAATGGATTAAGTATTGAAGATTATTCGCAAGAGTGATTATAATGTTGTTGAACAGTTGGGGCATACTCCCTCTAAGATCTCTATGTTGTCTTTGTTTATATGTTCTGAAGCCCATTCCAAGGCTTTAGTGAAGTTCCTGAAGGTTGCTCATGTACCACATAAAATCTCTGTGGACCAGTTTGAGAATTGTATTGCCAACTTGACTACTGATAATAGCTTGGGTTTTTCTGATGCCGATCTAACTCCTGCCAAAAGAAACCACAATAGAGCTCTGCACGTCTCCATTGAGTGTAGGGGCACAACTCTGTCTCACGTTTTGGTGGATAGTGGTTCCTCTTTGAATGTGTTACCGAAGGATGTTCTGGACAAACTCAACTTTGAAGATATTATGTTAAGACCCAGTAATGTTGTGGTGAAAACCTTTGATGGATCAAGAAGAATGGTGCATGGAGAAGTTGAACTCCCAATCAAAGTGGGATCTTAGTTATTTGATTCTACATTCTATGTGATGGATATTCGTCCCTCTTATTCCTGTCTGCTTGGGCGTCCCTGGATACATGGGGCATGTGCTGTGACTTCCACTTTGCACCAGAAGTTGAAATATCCAGTGAAAAGCAATATTGCCACTGTTTATGGTGAGGAAGAATATATGGCCATTCATATAAACAATTTCAAGTATGTTGGGATGGAGGGTGAATTTGTTAAGACTCCTTGCCAGACATTTGAAGTAATTCCTCAAGTTATTCCTACTGCTGAATCCATCCCTGCTGCTAAACCAGTTCCTGATGTTACTAGAGTACCTCTTGCAATGGTTTCTCTGAAGGATGCAAAAGTTGTAGTTGAAGAAGGTGATTGTACTATTTGGGGTCAACTTCTTGACATTCCTTACAAGTTCGACAAATTTGGTTTGGGTTTTACTGCAGAGTCTCAAAAGGTTGTTCGTCGTGCTCGTGCTATTCGTATCACCAACAAAGGAGTTCAGAGGAACCAAGTCAATGTTGTGGAGGATTCTGATGAGGACTACGACTTGAATAGCTGGATCTTTCCTACCATTAGAAGTGGGCTCAATAATTGGAAGGTTGAAGATGTTATTCTATCTCCTTTAGTCAGGAGTAAATATTATTATTGTGTTTCTTATTTTTTAAGTTTGTAATTTCAAACAATTAAACTTTTAAGCCTTGTGCCTTACCCGAGGCACAATGGTATGCTTGTTAGGGATGTCATTTCATTTGCATATTTTCATTCAATAAAATCAATGTATGTTTTTTCTTTCGTAAATATTGCGCTCTTTATCTTTCTTTTATTTTTCTTTATCAAAGTTATGTGTTCTTACACACACCCACGTCACTAAAATGCATATCCTCATCCACTATGGATTCTGTTGATAACAATTCTGCTATTGCCAATTGTAACTTCGAGAATCCGATCTATCAAGCCGAGGGTGGAAAGGAGGAAGAATGTGAAGTGCCTGTAGAGCTTGCTAGGTTGTTACAACAAGAAGAGAAAGTTATACAGCCACATGAAGAACCAATTGAAGTTGTGAATTTGGGAACTGAGAAAGACAAGAAAAAGGTCAAGATAGGAGCTGAATTAGAAGACAATGTTAAGAACATGTTGATTCAGATGTTACATGACTATGTGGAGATCTTTACTTGGTCCTATGAGGAAATGCCAAGACTTGATACTGATATTGTGGTTCACCGTCTGCCAATGAAAGAGGATTGTTGTCCAATAAAGCAGAAAGTTCGTCGTATGCGTCCTGAGATGTCAGAAAAGATTAATGAAGAAGTAATGAAACATTTCAATGCAGGGTTCCTAGCTGTTACTTCTTATCCTCAGTGGGTTGCAAATTTGGTATCGGTGCCTAAGAAAGATGGTAAAATACGCATGTGTGTAGATTACAAGGATTTGAACAAAGCCAACCCCAAAGATGATTTTCCACTTCCACACATTGATGTTCTGGTAGACAACACTGCTCAACATAAGGTATTCTCTTTTATGGATGGTTTCTCTGGTTACAATCAGATTAAGATGGCACCTGAAGATATGGAGAAGACTACGTTTGTTACACAGTGGGGCACCTTCTGTTATAAGGTAATGCCATTTGGTTTGAAGAATGCTGGGGCAACATATCAGCGTGCTATGGTAGCTTTGTTCCATGATATGATTCACCATGAGATAGAAGTATATGTTGATGATATGATAGCCGGATCTCATACCGAAGAAGAACATCTTGATCATCCGCAAGAGTTGTTTGAGAGGTTGAAGAAGTACAAGTTGAGATTAAATCCAAACAAGTGTACCTTTCGAGTTAAATCTGGTAAACTTTTGGGTTTCATTGTCAGTGGTAAAGGTAATTGAAGTTGACCCTGCAAAGGTAAAAGCTATACAAGAAATGCCCGCTCCCCGTACTGAGTAAGAAGTCAGAGGTTTCTTGGGACGACTGAATTATATTGCAAGATTTATTTCCAATTAACCGCTACTTGTGAGCCAATCTTCAAGTTGTTGAAGAAAGATGAACTAATGGAATGGAACAAAGAATGCCAGATAGCTTTTGATGAGATCAAGAAGTACCTACAGGAACCTCAAATATTGAAGCCACTAGTTGAAGGAAGATCCTTGATTATGTACCTGGCAGTATTAAACAACTCAATGAGGTGTGTGTTGGGGAAACATGATGAGTCTGGTCGAAAAGAGCATGCAATATACTACATTAGCAAAAAGTTTACCGATTGTGAAACAAGATACTCACTGCTCAAGAAAACTTGTTGCGATTAGGCTTGGTCTGCTCGCCGACTAAGACAATATATGTTGACTCATACCACCTTATTGATTTTAAAAATGGATTCCATTAAGTACTTATTTGAGAAACCTGCTATCTCCGAACGAATAACAAGATGGAAAATGATTTTAACAGAATATGACATACAATATACTACTCAGAAAGCTATTAAGGGAAGTGTGGTAGCTGATCATTTGGCTCATCAAGCAGTGGATGACTATCAGTCAATGAACTTTGAGTTTCCGGATGAAGATATTATGCTTATCACTAAAGAACCTAGACAATATGAAGGACCTGAACAGGGATCCCGATGGACTATGGTTTTTGATGGAGCTTATAATGCACTTGGTAATGGTGTTGGTGTTGTGATTATCTCTCCAGAGGGTTATTATACACCATTTACTACTAGACTTTGTTTTGATTGTACCAACAATATGGCTGAATATGAAGCATGTATTATGGGTATCAAGGCTGCCATTGAGATGAAGATCCAGTTTTTGAATGTATATGGAGTTTCAGCCTTGGTAGTTAGTCAGGTTAAAGGTGAATGGGACATGAAACATCCAAATCTCATTCCTTACAGAGAGCATGTGTTATCTTTAATCCCATACTTTGAAGAGATTACTTTTGGACATATTCCACGAGAAGAGAATCAATTGGCAGATGCTTTAGCCACTATGTCATCTATGTTTGAAATTAGTTGGGAAGATGAAGCGCCCAAAATTACTATTGATCGGTTAGATGAACGAGCATACTGTTATGAGGTTAATACTGAAGGTGTGGAAGACAAATCTTGGTTCCATGAAGTGAAAAGATATCCCGAAGCTCAGGAATATCCTAAAGGGGCATCTATCAATGACAAGAAGTTTTTGAGGAGATTTTCTGCCAAGTTTTTCCTGAGTAATGAAATTTTGTACAAGCGCAATCACGATTCGACTTTGCTTCATTGTATGGACAAGAACAAAGCAATGGAGATTATGGAAGACATGCATGATGGGATCTTTGGTACTCATTCTAGTGGGCATACAATGGCTAAGAAGATTTTGAGAGCATGTTAGTATTGGTCTACCATGGAAGTTGATTGTTATCAACACTCCAAGACTTGTCATAAGTGTCAGATCTATGCTCATAAAGTACATATACCTCCAGTTCCATTGAATGTTTTGACTGCTCCTTGGCCTTTTGCCATGTGGGGAATTGATATGATTGGTGAGATTAAACCCACTGCTTCCAATGGACATCATTTCATCCTTGTTCTTATTGATTACTTCACGAAGTGGGTGGAGGCAGCTTCGTATGCTTCTGTTACCAAGAATGTTGTGGCTTGATTCATCAAGCATAATCTTATATGTAGGTATGGCATCCCCGAAAGGATTATCACAGACAATGGTACTAATATGAACAATACTATGATTACTGACCTCTTCACGCAGTTCAAGATTAAACATCACAATTCTTCTCCATACCGACCGAAGATGAATGGCACAGTGGAAGCCGCCAACAAGAATATTAAGAAGATCTTGTAGAAGATGACAATTACGTATAAAGATTGACATGAGATGTTACCATTTGCTCTTCATGGTTATCGTACCACAATACGTACTTCAACTGGGGCAACCCCATTCTCTCTTGTCTATGGTATGAAAGCCTTTTACCTATTGAAGTTCAGATTCCTTCCCTAAGAATTATGAAGGATGCAGACTTAGATGAAGATGAATGGATTAAGACTCGACTTGACCAGATAAACTTGATTGATGAGAAGAGGCTGGCAGTTGTTTGTCATGGTTAGATGTATCAGAAGTGTATGATCAAAGCCTTTAATAAGAAGGCTAGGCAACAAGTATATCAGGCTGGAGACTTGGTAATCAAGCGTATCATATTACCACAGGGTGATCCTAGGGGAAAATGGACTCCCACATATGAATGGCCATTTGTAGTCAAGACGGTATTTTCAGGAGGTGCCGTGATGCTTACTATTATGGATGGTGAGGATTTCCCGTAGCCCATGAACGCAAACATAGTTAAAAAATACTACGCATAAAAAGAGACCCGCTAGGTTGACTGACCTAGGCAAAAATAAGGGCATCCCGGCGAACCAAAAGGGTTTGGGCAAAAATTAGGGATATATATATATATATATATATATATATATATATATATATATATATATATATATATATATATATATATATATATATATATATAATTGTACACCCGGCAAGTCGAAAACTCGAAAGGGAGGCTTGGGAAAAAAGAGTATCCCGGTGGATTGAAAACCTGAAAGGGAAATCCAGGCAAAAGTTAGGGATTAAAGCGTATGACTATGTCTCGTTGAATCACCCATGTAACCTCAACTAGCTATACTACATATATCAAGTTCAAACATGTGCAGATTAATCCAATCGTTTCTATTCCAACAACAAGGGATGGGATACTTGAAGATAATGACAATAGCAGAGTTGAAACTCAATAGGATCATTTACACATAGCTATTTTTCCTTGTTTTTGTACTCTTTTAAAATTTATTCGACGAATTCCTCTTACTAGGATTTCCGTCTCCGTGTTAAAACTCGCCTGTTTATAGGCCACTTTCTAAATAAATAAAATCCTATTTTCGATTTCAGGTTTACTTTTCCCCTTTTACTTAAAAGAGAACGTCCGTTGATTATGTTTGAATGTATATATGCTTTTGAATATGATTGATGTTTACCATAAATGCATAAAATACAATAATAGTATTTACTAAGGATGATCGGAGGTAGGAATCCAATGAATCTTCGCCGATTAATCCCCACAGAGTAATCTTTACGGATATTCTTATGGAATATTTCAAGTAGTATCTTGTGTTTCCAACTCTACGAAGTCTTCAATTAGTTTCCTTTCAAATATAAGATATCCTCCGAAGAATTGATACTTGACCGGATAAGTCTCCTGGAGGAATGTCCATCTCTTTTATCCTCAGTCAGGATATTCAGGAACTTAATCCTTCAATAAGAAGTACGACGAACGAAAACGGGAGGTTCTAAGTACGATATTCCAAAACAAGACCGGAACGAAGTCTTCATATTCCTCAACAACAAATCGAGATTTATTTTCCCCAGCCAACAGTTGTTATATGAAGCTACTCATGCGCTTCAACTACATAATTCATACATACATCATTTACATAATATCATATCATATCATACACATACAACATTCTCATAAGAATATCATCATGCAAAGTGTTATATACATCATGATATAGAACTAACCTTGTTTTTCAGGTTAATTCCCCAGTAGACAAACGTCATCAACAACTTATTCTTGGGTTGTTATATCCCCCCAAAGGTTCACTTAAAACAATATCTTGGACTGCTCCATCCTCCAGGAATACATATCATAATATCTTGGATTGATCTATCCTCCAGGAGTACATGTACCAATACCTTGGGCTGCTACATCCCTCAAGATTAAATCCAACAATGTCTTGGGCTGCTATATCCTCCAGGACCACAAAAACCAATATCTTAGGCTGCTACATCTCCTGAGATTATATCTATATCCATTTTGGGATGTTATATCCCCCTAAGGGCTATCTAAAACAATATCTTGGGCTGCTATAAACCACCAGGATAACATCTTGGACTTCTCTATCCTCCAGGATCACACATAACAACATTTTGGACTGCTCTATCCTCCAGGACCATACCAAACAATCTCTTGGCCTGCTACACCCCCAGGATTATATCAATCTACATTTTGGACTGCTTTATCCTCCAAGAGGTATATCTGAAGAACATTTTTCCGAATGACATCTTTAAGCCCACTTAAGCAATACAATCAACCAACAACATTATTCTGCGCACCGACGAGTGCAAATTTTTGGGCTTTAGTGTTCAATCCCCTTCAACCTTCAAGTCACGAATAGCGTACATGACAATCTAACTCCTCAGGTTTCAGAAAATTGAACAGAGGTAGCTATTGCACCCCAAAATTTTCCCTCCCACAATCAAAGCAATGTGTCTCAAGAGTTCTCTCAATATTCACAAGGTTCACAAGGTTCTCAATTGGTTAAAAAGGTTGAAGGTTTCATCAGACAAAACCTCCTCCTGAACAATGGATCTAAAACTAGGGTTTTGAATTTATCCAAGCTAAATGGACTTCCAAAGCCTTAAGTGATTTTCATAACATCCCACATACCTTAAATAATCCTCATGTCAAGTTTCAAAGCTTTCCCAATAAGTTTGACCAGTCAGAGGCTCAGATATCCAAAAATCAATTAACTTGGCAAAAAAAGTCAACTGAGGTCAACTGTGGTCAACTTAAAGTCAAACTTAAAGATTTTTTGTCAACATAAAAGGTAAAAGGTTAAATTCATCATTTGATCAAGGGTTGATCATGATTCATCAAGGAAATCTCAGATCATCAAGAATCAAGAAGTTTCTAAATTAGGGTTTCTACAGTAAAAGTCAACTAAACTTTGACCAGTCATAACTTTCACATAATTCATCAAAAATTTCCCATCCAAATCTCATTTTGAAGGAAATTTAATACTCTACAACTTTGTGTCTCACAAGCCAAGCCTAAAAATGCTTCATTTGGAAAGTATGAGCTAAAACATTATAGGTCCTTTTGAAAGTCAACAAAAAGTCAACTTTTTCCAAAGCTTATAATTTGAAAATGGTAAAAGATATGGACATGTGACCAAAATGGTTGGTTAGAGGACACTCTAAGATTTATATAAAGTCCAAGATCACCTTTATAGCATTCAAATTGAGGAATTTGTGCTTTGTCAAAATTGGTTGATTTTTAAGGGGTGTATGAAGCAAAAAAGGCCATAACTTCATTCTTTTCCAAATGGACCCATGAAATTGCAACCCAGACTCAAAGATAAAGTCATGCACGACCCAATGACCATTTATTCTGATTTTTATAATTTATTTTATATTATTTTGGATTTTATTTGTTAAAATTCAATTTTAATAAAAATCAAATATAAAAAATAAAATATTGGATCAATTCCTTGTTCTAGAATCATTTATACAACATTTAAAGTGATTGGATACCATCCAAATCCGTGCAAAGCCAATTTGGTAAGATCTAATATGATTTTTGAACAAATTATGAGTGATTGGTTTCTTCAACTCCAAGTAATCTCAATCCATGATCTAAAAGCCCAAATTTTAACCTAATTCTCCTCATTATATGTACACAAACCTAACACAAGCTGTAGGACGATTTTTGCAGGCCAAAGCATAGTATTCACACTTCAAAATTTTGTCAAAAAATCCACATACGGTTTTGAAGATTAAAGCAATTTCAAGACCTAATCAAGGTTGCAACACCTTCTGGGATGTTCATTGAACGATTCCCAACTCTTTGCATCATCAAAATCATCCTCATATGCATTAACCAAACCTCTCTTATCCTTGCTTTCAAATTTTTTCGATTTCATATATTTAACCATTATAAGTTGAATTTGATGCTTGTTTGTGTTTGTTATGTTACCAAGATGCTTTCGGGACAGTTAAATTAAAGGTTCATGGCTTAACTTGTGAAACGCCATTATTAGGGTTTCCACCTCCGATTTAGGGTTTCGTAATGTAGGTCATTTAAATGCCTTTAAAGAACATATTTGAACTGTATAAACTATGAGGATCATGTTGGCATGATCAATTTGATGAAATTGTAAGTGTTCTGGATAATATGATATTTGCAGGTTTTTGTGCGCAGGAAAAATCGCAGGAAAAATCACAGCTGATATTGCAGGAAATCTCGCAGGAAAAAGGAAGAAGATGACTGGTTTTGGCGCCAGTCAGACTTTCAAATTCAAACTTAATATTTTTTTTTATTATTTGTAGGTTATTTATCACTAACATACAGTCGATCTAGTGGTGGTATGCGCATGTTAGGAGCGAAAGGGGCTGGGTTCGATCCAAGATTCCCCATTCTTTTTTATTTTATTTTGTGTTTAGAGTTAACATATAATGGATTTTGTTCAGGTTATACATCAACTGCGCGCGTAGCCTAGTGATTAAAGTCGAGGTTGTGAAGGCAAGAGGGTTTAAACCCTGCCCTCCAACATTTTGGTTTGATTTCTCTTATTTTCTTTAAATTCTATATTTTCTTTAATTAAATTTCTAATTTATTTTCAATTTAATATTTTTCTAAAAAAATAATAATAACTTTTTTTCTTTCTTTTCTCATACCCCTTTTTTTTTACTATTATTAAAAAATTTAGGTTAACTTTTTTTTTAAAACGTCATTTAGAATTTAATTCAACCCTAATTATTAATGTTTTTTTTATATAAACCTTAATTGTTTCTCAAAACTAATTATATATTTTCTTTGTAAATTTAGTACATTCAACCTTAGATATTTCTTTTAAAACCCTAAAATATTTCTTGTAAACCCTAATTTTTTTAAAATAAATGTTGAAACCTCGACCCTAATTTTTTTTCCCTTAAACCATAAACCTTTTCACTAATTTTGATGTTATTCATTTATTGTTCATAATATTATTGTAACTGCCTCTCATATGTAATATTCTATATTTTTATGTTTCGCCCTATAATTATGTAACTTCCCCGAAGCCGTGTAATAATGTAGGATTTATTTTCTCACATTTTATTTATTTATATTTAATTTGCGTGGTTAGTAATAATAGGGAGTGCGAAACATAATTGAAAATAAATTGGACTTAGATAATTAAAAAATAGGATAAATACTTGAATATAATCACTCACACACGTAAGTCGATCGTCTTACGATCGCCATCTGCACCTCCTAGGGTTACCCCTATCAGTTGCCTTAAACAAATGGTCAAGTCTCTCGAAAATGGGGGTGTCTTAAGCAAAGTCCCTTCATAGATGAATCATCAAGTCCCTTCCAGTTTAAAAGATCAAGTCCCTACGAGGTTGCCTACGATATAATGATTTTGTCCCTTCGGTAAATATGATGATAGCCCCTTCAAATTGCTAAAGACACCCCTTAAGTTGCCTTCATTGACCATACGATGACCCTACGCCCGTCCCTAAAACAAATCCAAGGTAATGACTACCTACTCCTTAATAGTAGGGACAATCTTATCCTTGGAAGAAAATAAAAGAACATGAAAGACTAGTCTAGGGTAGGTACAACTTAGTTACTTGCTCACATTTCAAAAATACTTTTCACACCTCACTCTTTTCGAATATCTTCAAAAACAAGACTTGGTATACATCCATACGAGGATAACTACAAAATACTTAGACAAATTTCTAAACACACATTACACTTTCCTTTTTCAAACGAATAAGTGAGCTAAGTAACTAAGAGCCCATGGATAACCATGGATATAAAGGGTGCTTACACCTTCCCTTTATATAACCTACCCCCTGAACTCAAGTCTTTAAAAATAGGTCTTTCCTGTTCTTTTATGCCCTTTCCATATGGATAAAATAAAAGTCGGTGGCGACTCTTGTTATCCGCAACATAAATAAAAAGTCAGTTCTCCCACCGTGTTACACCTACCGATGAAAATATGGGCGCTCGAGGTTTTCTTATGCCTTCCATGTGCAGTCTCTGTTTTAAAGAGAAAGAGAATTTACACCATATGTTCTTCTCTTGCGAATATGCCCGTAAAATCCGGAATTGGTTAAATAGCATGCTTGATGTTAATACTTCAATTTCTTGTTTGAATGATTGTTTACAGATTATGAACGGATTTTTGTCCCCTCAATGCAAGTTAGTGTTGATTGCTGCAATTATTTGTGCGGTTAACTCTATTTGGCATACGAGGAAACAATTCAGATTTTATAATATCACGGTTCATTGGAAATTTTCTTGCTCCTCCACTGTTTCATATACGCGTTTGGCTGGGAATTTATGCAAGCTTCCTTCTAGCTCTGCAATGGCAGATTTTGTGATTTTAAAAAATTTCTCCATCAATATTCATCCTTCCATTCCTAAGTGTTTGAAGGAAGTTTTGCGGTGTCCTCCTCAACTTGTCTGGATAAAGGTTAATATTGACGGGGCTTCGGCTGATAATCTCGTTAGAGCTGCCTGTGGTGGGATGTTTAGAAATAATCTTGGAGAGCATATTGGTAGTTTTGCTTGTAATTTGCCTCAGGAAAATGCGTTGTTTGCGAAAATGATGGGAGAAATTCTTGCAATGGAGTATGCAGTTGGTAGTAATTTGACAAATTTGTGGTTGTAGACAAACTCTTTGTTGCTTGTTAAAGCTTACAGTAAACTATTTGTGCTGCCTTAGAAGTTAAAGAACAGATGGGACCACTGTATGATCAAGATTAGGGATTTCAACTTTTTGGCTACTCATATTTATCGGGAGGGTAATCATTGTACAGATAAGTTAGCTAATTTAGGATTTTTAGTTACTAATTTAACGTGGTGGTCGGATATACACACTGAAGTAAGACTTGATTTTAATCGAAACAAACTTAATATCTCTAATTTTAAAATTAGATGGGTTTGAGGTTTCGGCTTAATATCCCCCTCATTTTTGTACCTATTCTTTCATCTTTATTAATTTATTCAGACTTTTGCCCTTTTCAGTTAAAAATAATCCCTAGTTTAAACAATGTGTTTGGTCTCTTTGTCTTTGATGAATTTCGTGTTGTCTCATCTGAATTCTTTGTAAATATATCAGAAGTAAAATTTAAAATTAATCAATTTACGAATAACCATTACAAAATAAAATGTCTTTTGGATATAGTTAGTAAAAAAAAGCTTTAAAGTAAATATATTTTACCAAGTTATTTTTACAATATTAAACAAACATAAATATTAAATACATTCATATAATTAATTAAGTTTGTCCCGGATTAATTAGTTGAAAAACTACTCGATATAATTAATACTAAGGCCAAAGCTCAAAATAAGAACACCAATGACCATCACTAGTGTTTTGCGGCATATAAGTTTTATTTTTCCATGGTATTTTTATTTATAGAAATATTATCTAGTCTTTACTATTTTTTTAATATGATGCATCGACCGAATGAGTAGACTGTTAAACGATTGTCAGATCCATTTAATTTAATATCTCAACCAGTATAGTCTCAAATTAATTGCAAATTCAAAGACTGACTTTTATTTAATCATCTATCTTATCACATTATTAATAGTGACTAAAGTGATTCAATATTATTAATATTCGTTAGGGGTGTAAGCGAATCAGAAAAAATCAATTAAATCGATAATTCAAATTCAATCAAATCGAAAAAATCAATTGTTTTTGGTTCGGTTCAAAAATCGAACCAAACCAATAAAAACCGAGATTCTCGGTTTTAAGTTTTAGGAACCGTTAAAATCGACCACTATAACGTTTAGTGACCAATAAAGCAGATTCAAGAATTGAACTAATGCCCTTACGTTTGAGAAATTTTTGCGCAGCCACTAGACTATTATGTTTTATATGTATTATTTTCTTTAAGAATGTATGTATTATAAACGAAATTCAAATTTTAAATATTATTTAAAAAAATTATTAAACTAATTATTATTTAAATTATATTTTTTTAATTAATAAATTTGTATGAATATATAATTTATTTGTTAAAATAATAAAAAACAATCTGAAACTTCCACTATATAATAAAAATTGAAAAAAGAATTAAAATATTAGTGATCGAATTTTTGGTCACTAAAAGTTTTTATAAATTAATTTTTTATACAAACACTTATTTGAGACTAAAAATAACGGTCACAAAATTTCAGTCACTAATTCGGTGACTAATTTTATTTAGTGACCGATTTAGTGACCTTTAAAATTTTATTAACTTGATGTCCAATTTCGGTGGCTAATTCAGTGGCTATGGTGACTGAAAATTTTCAGTCTCTAATTCGGTTACTAAAAGCGAATTTTCTAGTAGTGACTTTCAAATTCCTTCCCAACCTTCTCATGTCAAGTGTCAACTTTTGTATTCGATAGTAAACTTATTTCATAATGCAATGAAAAGTATGTAAATGTTTCGTATAGATTAAGAACAACTTGTAAGTTGTTTGAAAAGTAGAGTATGAAATATATCATATAAACTATATTATTTTAAAAAATAATAACATAAAATAAATCAAACAATATTAGAGCAAATTATACAAAAAGGAATATGATCTTTAGAAAAAAGTGTTGTAAACCGATCAACCAAATCAAACCGAACTGAATCAAAATGGTTAGTTTGATTTGGTTCCATTTTTAATAAACACTAAAAATCGATCCAAACCAAACTGATGGAGATATCATCGGTTTGGATAATTTTTTGAGTAAAAAACGGTCCAAATCGAACCGATTACACCCCTAATCTTCATACAGTGATCATTGAGGCTGAATTTGATAGGAAGTATTATGATTCGATCCTTTATAATTGTAATTAAGAGAAGATTAAAACCACTTAATTATAAAATTGATCCGGAGGGACCAGATTAATCCGTCTAATAAACATAAGAAAATTTTATCCTATACTCCTACATTTAGCCATATGCCCCTACATATTTTTAAAAGTTCCAATTTTATCCTTTTAATTTTTTATTGAATTATTTTTACCGCAAAATTGGATGAGTCCAAAAACACTTATTGACAGTACACGACAAGAACTGAAAGTAGCAAGGTAAGGATTTCCGGAATGTAAAATTTTTCAAATCGAAACTAGCAAGCATAGGTTTTCCGGTTTATATTTTTGCTACACCGGAAGTAGCTTTATTGGGTTATCCGATTTGTGATTTTTGCTACACCGGAAGTAGCACTTTTGTGTGTTTCGGAGCGTGTTTTTATTTTTATTTTTTATTTATTTTTGTTTATAATATTACTTTTGTTAGGAGACATGTATGTTTCTTTAATGATATGCGACAAAAATCAGACAAGTGTAGATACAACATAAATATTCTCTACTATAGAAAACATTTCCTACAAAAAAGAGACTCCTAGATGGACTAAGAATGTTGGACTCAGAAACAGAGTCACTGTTATAATTACCGTTCGAACACAAATACCGAAAAGAGAGGAAGAAACGAGACACTGAAAAAAAATTAATTAATTTATAAAACACATATCGGAAATAACACACTAGCTAGTTCCGGTGTGAAAATAAAAAACAACATGAATCAGAAATAGCAAGAAAACTAGTTATGGTGTGTAAATTTAAAAACACAACAAAATCAGAAGTAGCACCAATGCTAGTTCCGCAGTGTAAAATTTTTAAATTAAAACTGGAAATAACATACTTCTGTTTTTCGGAGTGAAAAAAATTCTGAAGCGGAAGTAGTGTTGATGGGTGTTCCGGGAGCGAAATTCACCGGAGTAACAAGTTATCCTTCGTACGATGGAAAAATGAGAAAAAAAAATAAAATTTTGAAATATACATTATTTATACAAGAATATTTTCGTAAAAAAGAAATTATTTATAAAGATATGAGAATAAATATATGGTACATGATAAAATTTTCTAAGCATAATTCAAAAAAAAATTATTCAATATAAAATTAGCTGTAATAATTTTGTAGCATGATGTTTTGCAAAAGCAACAAATTTCATCAGGAGTAGGAAGCATTAAAAACAAAACTATCCTTCTAAGTGGTTTCTCAAGTCAAGTCAATTCAATTCAATGTGAACTTTCCTATTTTTATTTTTGAATTCGTCAAAGGAGTATTTTTTTTTTATATATTTTAAATCTTGATATTTATGAGTTTGAATTGGTCTAAAAATAAAATAAGAGGTCATAAATTAAACATCAATATTCAAAATATATGAATAAAACAGAAAATAATAATTTTATTACTAAATTGTTTTTATTATGTGATAATATTAAATTTTAAATTTCAATGAAAAAATATCAAATTTAAAATAATGCAAGTAGTATTAATTAAATTTATAATTAAAAATAAATAAATGATATTGTATTAAAAGTAAATAATAATAATTTATTTTAAAACTCTTATGAAGTAGGAATCAAAAGAATATAATATATCATATAATCAACTATCCCACAAAGATTAAGACATGCTTAGGGAACCCCTAAATTACCTTTTTTTCAAAAAAAATTTACACTACCAAATACCCTTTTTGGTAATTCAATAAACCAATAATCCATGACAAATCAAAATCCTTTTTTTGTCCACATGGCACGGTTTTTTCAAACTACTTTCCCCCTCTATCTCTCTCTCATCTACTTCCTCCCTCTGTCTCTCTCTCATCTACTTTTCCCCTCTGTCTCTCTCTCATCTACGTTTTTCTCCTTTCCCTTTTTTCATTACAACCCTAGCGCCGCCGTCCCATTCTCAGGCCACCACCACCTGCAATGCAAAAACTAAATTCATTTTTGTATTCCTCAGCTCATTGACTTCCTAATGAACCAGTTTGATTTTTTTCCGAGATAACTCGTCCGCAACTACCGTTCCTTCTTCTCCGATTGTCACTACTTAATGAATACAGTAAAATCACTATCTCTTTCCCTTAGTCTGATTAGTTGATTTCTTATTGTTTCTGGATTTGATTTAAAGAATTTAATTTTCTGGTCTTGGTGTTGTTGTTGTTAAGAGTTTTGAAGTTTAAAGTTTATGTTATTGTTTTTGTTTCTGGTATTTCCGTTAATGTTGTTGTGGTTGAGTTTAAATTTTTTTGTGGCTGTTGGTTTTTGTAGGTGTTATTGATAGAGATATTCTTCTTATTATTATTGGGTGTTTTCGTGTTCATGTTGTTGTTCTTATATTTGAATCCGGTTTAGGGTTTGGGAAAAGTGTTGATTTTGTGAGAGTTTCTGATTTGAAAAGTACAAAATCTGCATGGACAAAGGTATCAGAACTACAACCCTTTCTTTTTGCTCAAATTGCTACTATATTATAGGTATTTGGATAAAAAAGTTTTGATTTTTAGCTGAATGTATTCAAATTTTTGTGTTGTTTTGGGTTCTACTTTGTATTGCATGGAGTGCTAGATTATTCATGGTTTAGTGGGTTAGTAATAAATCTCTGATTTAAATGGTGAACGTATGGATGAAATGGAGTTCATAGAAGATGAAAGCAACATCAACAACCTTGTGTCTGAAAAAGAACCCAATCTGCTAAGTCTTATCTATGTTTATCTGATTTTTTTTTTTATTTTTATACTAGGGTTTGTGTTTTCAGTTTAAAAATCATTGTTTCTGATTAAGTCACATTGTTTGCTCGTGAAGATCGAAGATACTGAAATTCATCTGCTGTTGAAGTGTCTGGTGGAAGGGGAAGACCATCAACAATGCAGCTTGTCCCTGCAACCAGAGGACTGTGAAGGATTTAGAGTATCACATCCTTTTTGTTTTTGTTTCGGTTTTAAGTCAAATAAGTTATATTGTTTTCTATTTTCAGTTGGTAATAAATGGTACTATGAGCAAGATTAACAATCGAGCTTTTCCTATCTGTTCCGACAATAACATTATTAATTGTTCACTTTACTGAAGTGCTTGCACGGTCAGATGGCGGTAAAGTTTAGAAAGATAGCAATGAATAAACCATGTACAACTGACATGTTTATTAATGGATTTCAAATTATTTTTATGCAGGTATCATGAGGTTATTCTTACAACTTTGTAATGGTTTTCATTTAGATCATGAAAGATTTCTACTAATCTGGTTTTGTACTTGGAGGTTTCCTTGACAAGGGTATGAAAGATCTCTTTGGTTGATGCAAGGAATCTTCGAAGCGAATGGATATTGTGGTTTATTTAAAGAAAACTCGGTTTTCTAGCTTGTAAGGTTTTGCGCAGAAGTGTCTGTTAAGCAACAATGCATTGGCAGTTAAAGAAAAAGCAACATTGTATTTCCCTAGGTATGTTGTAAGACTAAACTGTATTTAGATGCATGTATAGCCTCCTCTAAGTTAGTATCTTGATTATTAAATGATGTACATAGTATGTTCTCCATTGTATTATGCTCATTTACTAACTTCTTAATTTTGTTATGATAGTTGTAATGTTATATCTCAAGCAGCTATTCTTTCAAATTTTCTAAATTGCAACTCTTAATTGCAGCGATTGGAAAGTTTAACCTCTCCCTCAATCTGGTTAGGTTTTCGACTCAATTCGGCTTCCATAGGGTAACCATTCATACCAATTATAGGTACTTGTATCTGAGTAAATTGGTTGCACTTCCTGGAACATCAGGTGCACTTTTGCAGCTTGTACTTGATCAGGTGAGTTACTGTTTCTTTATGTCAACCATTGGTTATGTCCTTGTATGTTATTCAATTTTTTGGTGATGAAATATGATTGCAGTTCTTATTTTCTCCCATATCCATTGGATTTTTCTTAGCTACATTGGTGACCTATCTTCTTTGACCATTTTGTTTAGGGTATGGTTGCAAGAGGACATCTTGGTGCAGAAGTCCCGATTGAGGAGGTTCGGTTTTTGCAGGTAAAATTGTTTTTAAACAAATTTAACTTTGGAAACAATGTGAATAAAGTTTCTTCTATAATTGTGTTTGTTTATACTATGGAGGGTAAGACCATCAACAATGCAGCATGTCCCTGCAATCAGAGGACTGTGAAGGATTTAAAGCATCACATCCTTTTGTTTTTGTTTCGGTATTCAGTGCGCGATGATTATGATATTTATGAGTCCTATTTTTAATGCATTCAAAATCTATTGGTACCATTTGTTGTTGGTTGTTGCATTATGTTTGTTATATTATAGATTTTACGGTTTTGTCTCTCATGTTACTCTATTGTCGTTAGTATATTGACTTACAAAAGTTGGAAGAAAACTTGCAGGGATGGTAACCCCATATAAGTGTCAAAATTTATATTTAGTTATTAACAAATACCATAGGTTTAGCAACAATACACTCTCGATAACTGATATTTTTTGGCTTTGCAGGGGTTGATGGTGATGAGTGTTTGCAGGTGTTGATGGTAAGCCCACGTCTAAATTTTCCTGGATGTTATTTCTTTATCTTGAGGGTTAAATTTATGTTGATTAAATAGAAATTTGTTTTGAATAGATACATAGAAAATTGATGATAGAAAATGGATGTAATTACTCATAATGTGTATTGATTACGAAATACAAAAGGGTTGAAAATTCATAATGTTTTTAGTTCCCAATTCTTTAACTGTTCATTTTTTAATTGTAATATACATAATTTCAATATTAGTCATAATTATTTACCTTCCTAATTAATTATTGGCTTTATTTTTCATAGTGGATAGTAGTTGAAAAGGCAGAAGGTGGAGTATAAAACCATGACATAACATATCTCTTCATAGATTAAAAGTAAGAGATGTCTTCAAAGAACATTCTCCAGGATGCAGTCAGTCTTCAAGTTGGAGCATGTACAGTGGTCCAACAACCCTCAAGAACAGATCAACCGTCCAATTCCAACACATGCAAAAGAACTGCATCATCAGGAGAGACTCATGGTTTTGTATACACATCTTTCTATTTTTTTCTTTTAAGTTTCTCCCCCTCTCTCTCTTTCTCTGTTCTTGCTTTAAAGTTGGTAATTCTTGTATCCACAACAATTTTTAAAATGCAGAAGTAGATGAAATTGTACTGGCATCGGAAGTTCAACAACACCTACCCGAACAACAACCTCAGCCTGTTGTTCTCCAAGAAATTCAAGAGCTTCCTGATCAGGTTAATTCGAAAACGATAAATATTTGTCATATTTTTTAACTTTTTAATCTTTTTGATAGATACATAACATTTTATTTGCATGTACAGAGAAATGAAGAAACCGAAAACAGACATCGGGTAAGAGATGCATTGGTTGTTCGATGAAGAAGAGTGAAGAAAAGAAGAAGGGTTATAAATGTAGAATATTTCAATTCCTCTGATGATGATGAAGCAAATTGGGACTGGGGTAATTTTATTTATGCTAGGGGTTATCAGTATGACAATTAGAGAATTGTAGATCCTTTCTAAGTTTATGTTTTAGGGTTGTTTTGGTTCCTCTTAGTTTGGATGTTATTGGGATATTGATTTTGGTTTTGTTATTGTTTTTTGGTTTAGTTTGGTTGTTTTTGGTTCTGTTAGCATGTTAAACAAGTTACTTTGAATGTTATTATGAATATTATTAATTTTAGTATGAATGTGATGAATTTTATCAGTAAATGATTTCAGTTCTATAAGACTTTTATCATTCAATATATTTACGAGATCAAGTTGGAAAATGAGATAAAATATAAAATACTTTAAATTAATTTATTATAATCAAGTCTTAAGAATTAACATATTTTTATTTTTTGCACTAATATAATTGTAAGAATAAACATACATAAATTTATAAAGTCACACTTAAAGAAATTTATTTTAAAAAATAAGATTACTTTTAGAAAAAAGATTTTATAAAGTCACACTTAAAGAAATTTATTTTAAAAATTCAATGGTCTTAATATCATTTATTTGTAATTGTTTTTATATAATATTTAAATTTCTTAAAAAATTTAATGTATTATTTCTATAAGACTTTTATCATTCAATGTATTTATGAAATCAAGTTGGAAAATGAGATAAAATAATAAATACTTTAAATTAGTTTATTATAATCAAGTCTTAAGAATTAACATATTTTTATTTTTTTGCACTAATATAGTTGTAAGAATAAACATACAGAAATTTATAAAGTCACACTTAAAGAAATTTATTTAAAAAAATAAGATTACTTTTAGAAAATAAGATTACTTTTAGAAAAAAGATTTTATAAAGTCTGACTTAAAGAAATTTATTTTAAAATTTTCAATGGTCTTAATATCATTTATATCTAATTGTTTTTATATAATATTTATTTATTTTTAAAAATAATTTAAATAGCTCATAAAGAATAATATTTAGATTCTTTTTATATAATTTTTATATAATTCTTTTTAAAGTTATATTTAAAAGTCTAGAATGTACAATATTATTATTCATAAATTTTTAGATTCTATGTAAAATATTAATTATTTTAAAATATTTCAAATTCATAAAGAATAATTTCTACCAAAAGTAGGATAGGTATTATATATGAAATTATAACACGGGACACTACCTAATGATATCCATTGCGCATTTGAATGATTACTTACGAAATGAACTATTACTCTTAATTATATATGAATTTAAATTATAACACGGGACAATACCTGTTATATTCAGGTAAAAAACATGCATAAATTTTGCTATCAATCTGCATTTCAATTGTTGTGCATGAAATTAAATTATAACATAGGACACTACCTAATGATATCCATTGCGCATTGGAATCATTACTTACGAAATGAACTATTACTCTTAATTATATATGAAATTAAATTATAACACGGGACACTACCTATTATATTCAGGTAAAAAACATGCATAAATTTTGCTATCAATGTGCATTTCAATTGTTGTGCATGAAATGAAATTATAACACGAGACACTACCTAATGATATACATTGCGCATTGGTATGATTACTTATGAAATTAACTATTACTCTTAATTATATATGAAATTAAATTATAAGACAGGACACTACCTGTTATATTCAGGTAAAAAACATGCATAAATTTTGCTATCAATGTGCATTTCAATTGTTGTGCATGAAATGAAATTATAACAAGGGACACTACCTAATGATATCCATTGTGCATTGGTATGATTACTTACGAAATTAATTATTACTCTTAATTATATATGAAATTAAATTATAACACATGACACTACTTGTTATATTCAGGTAAAAAATATGCATAACTTATGCAATCAATGTGCATTTGAATTGTTGTGCATGAAATGAAATTATAACACGAGACACTACCTAATGATATCCATTGCGCATTGGAATGATTACTTACGAAATTAAATATTACTCTTAATTATATATGAAATTATATTATAACACAGGACACTACCTGTTATATCCAGGTAAAAAACATGCATAAATTTTGCTATCAATGTGCATTTGAATTATTGTGCATGAAATGAAATTATAACACGGGACACTACCTAATGATATTCATTCCTCTCATTGCGCATTTGAATTATTACTTATGAAATGCAATTATAACACGTCACACTAGCAATCATATCAAACCTAAACATCATTATAAGATAATTTGCTATGTTTCATAAATTCCTAATTTCAACTTATATAAATTATAGAATAAAATTGTTCTATATTTATTATTCTTTTTATATTTATTTAAATCTTTTAAATCAAACAACTTTAACCCGTGCGGACGCACGAGTCATCTACTAGTTATTTTTATATATTAAGAGTGTTAGTGCATAAACGTTTTGGGCAGGGAAGAAATGAGAGATTGAGAGGATAAAAAGTATTTCTGTTATTGAATTATAAAATTGAATTATATTATTAGTGTTTATATACAAGTAACTTACATGCTAAGTAGCTGACTAATTAATAATTTGGGTTATATATCACAACATACCTCTTTATAGTGCAAGTTATTAAACACAAGCTAATCATAATCGATTTGAATTATTCCTAATTTCTTTTTCAAAATTAAAAATTTATTGATTTTCAATCCTTTAGTGAATATGTCGATCAACTGTGCTTCACTCGAACAATGTCTCACTTCAAGTTAACCTTGATTTACCTTCTCCCTTAGTAAGTGAAATATAGTCTCAATGTGCTTATTTCTTCCATGCAGAACTTAATTATTTGGAAGATTAATAGCTGACTTGTTGTCGATCTACAGTACTAGAGATTTTTTCACTTCGACCTCCAACTAATCCAACACAGATCTGACCCAGATTGCTTGACAAACAAAATATAATTCTGCTATATACTCAGTCTCACAAGATGATAATGCCACCATTTGTTGCTTTCTCGAGTACCATGAGATTGAGGCACCAAATACTTGAAAGAAATAACCAATTGTGCTTCTTCGATATTCCTTATCTCCACACCGATCAAAATATTTAACTTGTCACCCCCTCTTTTGTACCTGACACTTTACATAATTTCATAATTCTAAAAATGCCCCTACTAAAAATTTAAATCAAAATTGTGTACAAAGTTTTTGATAGGCCATTTAAAAATTCCGATAAATCCAAAATGACACATTTCTTAAAAAAGTGTTTCTGTCAAAATATTTAACATTTTATTGTATAATATTAACCTTTATTTTCAATAAAATATTTTTATTGTACATTTTTTTTTCCTGAATATAGTAGATTAAAATCAACGAGTAAAAATGTTCAAAATATGAATGTAAAGTTTGATATAATAATACGATAAAAAAATAATTTTTGATTGTTTGCAGGGTGCATATATTCATGATTTTCTCCTAACTATTTTTATTAATAGATTAGGCTAGTATAAGTCATTGAATAAATATCATACTATTCTTAGATATTGTTTATCATTCCTTAATTTTTTGTTGATAGAGTTGTTTTTATTTGCTGTAAGAGTTGCTTGAATATCTTTGATGAACACACATTTCATTATAGGGAGCTTTAATGGATCAAATACAAACATTAATTTCTTATAGATGTTTGTTAGATATATTATTGCAGATAAAAATATTTGTAAAAAAAGAGAGACCCTGTGAATTTTTTGACCGAAACGCTAGACAAAATATTACACTTAGGTCAACTAATATTTTGATATATGAGTAGGTAGGATGTAAGTATACATGTGTGAACTTGAGTGAGGTTCGTCACTTTTTTTAAACTGAAACTTAAGGTTTTACTTTAGGATAAACCATTTTCAAAACTGCCTCAAGTAAAATGATCAAATATGATAAATATATTCGGATAATCGACACACATATTTTTATTGTTGGAATTCTCCCAAAACCTATGGGAATTCCGTAGCTATCACGCAGTATAAACGTTAAAAGAAAGAAGAAGACAAATAGAGAAAAAAATTAGGGTTCTTGAGAAAATTGAAAAAAGATGAATGTTGTTGCCCAAAAATTGTGGGACTTTCTTTCTCTTATTGCTACTCACTCTGTAACTGCAAAACTGTGAGTGAAATAAAGTTGTGATATTTTATAATGAGGAAAACTCCCTATTTATAGAATTAGCTTTGCTTGCATCTCAAGACAAATCCCAGAACTATAAAAGCCCAAAATATCTATTTGAATTAAATCTAATCTAGATCAAATCAAATCTTTCCTTCTGTCGAGCAACCTGCTTCGACACAAGGAATTACAATTTAACACTCCACCTAATTCATTGTGTCTCAACTATATACGTTCATCATAGACCTTAGCTTCTTGAATACTTCGACCTACACTCCTTTTTTCATGATATCTGCAATCTGATTCTCAGTTCTTTAGTGTTCCATATTCATCTTCCCATCTTCTACCTGCTCTCGAAGATAATGGAACCTCATTTCGATGTGCTTACTTCAACCATGTGCTATCGGATTCTTCGCCAAATTGATAGCTGACATATTGTCGATCTTCATGGTAATTGTTCCATGACTCTTTGTTGTAATCTCTTCGACCAGATTCACCATCCATGTTGCTTGACATGCATAGATAGAAGCAACTATATACTCTGCTTCGCATGATGATAATGCCACTACTGACTCCTTTCTCGAACTCCAAGAAACTGGTGCACCACCTAACATAAACACATATCTAGTTGTGGATTTTCGATCCTCAACATCACTACACCAACTGGAATCTGTGTATCCCACTAACTTACATTCTTTTCCTTCATCAGCTGCTGGAAAAAAATGCCATAGTCGAGAGTTCCTTTCAAATATCTTAATATCCTCTTCGCCGCTGCTAGGTGTGATACCTTTGGCTTCTGCATGAATCTACTCACCATACCAACACTGTATGCTAAGTCAGGCCTTGTGTGATAAAGGTATCGAAGTGACCCAATAAGTCTTCTGTATTGGGTTGGGTCGACATCATCTTCTTCTGAATCCTTCGACAATTGCAATCTGGGCTCAACTGGAGTCGAAGTTGGGTTGCAATCTTGCATTTCAAATCTCTTAAGTATTTCTCCTGCATATCTTCTTTGATGCATCATTAAACCTCTACCACTCTTGTAGAATTCGATGCCAAGGAAATATGAAAGATTTCCCAAGTCTGACATTTCAAATTCCTCACTCAGGTCACGTTTGAAATCTTCGATCTCCTTCTTGCAACTTCTTGTTATCAATAGGTCATCAACATAGAGAAATAGTATAAGCAATTCACCATTGCTTCTTCTTACATATACTCCATGCTCAATTGTGCACTTCACAAATTCCTTCTCCCTTAAAAAGTTGTCTATCTTCTTATTCCAAGCTCTTGAAGTTTGCTTCAGTCCATACATGGCTTTATGCAGCCTGTACATCTTTTTCTCTTTGTCTTGTTTCACAAATCCAGCTGGTTGTGCAACATAAACTTCTTCGTCTAATGGGCCATTTAAGAATGCACACTTCACATCCATCTGACACATCTGCCAGTTGTTCATGTTTGCTAGACCAACAACCAACCTGATTGTTTCAATCCTAGCAACAGGAGCAAATACTTTGTCGAAGTTGATTCCTTCCTTCTGAAGAAAACCTTTCGCCACGAGTCTTGCCTTGTGTCGAGTCACTTCCCCTCTGGGATTTAGCTTCACCTTGTATACCTACTTCACATCAATTGCCTTCTTGCCTTGAGGAAATTCGACAAGTGACCAAGTGTTGTTGACTTTGATTGACTTTATCTCCCCATTCATTGCTTTCACCCACTTCGATTCTTTCAATTCCTCAGCTGCATTGACGAGTTCGACATCTACATAGAAAGCATAATGTACCAGCTCACCTTCTTCATCGACCACATCATCTGATGTAATCACACATTCTTGCAACCTTGCAGACATGTGTCTTGTTCTTTGAGGTCTTCTTGGGTCTGCTTCACCTCTAACATATTCTCGTCGAATATCTCTTTCGACTTCACTAGCTGGTTCTTCACATAAGATTTCAACTAATTCTTTCTTGACATTTTCAGTCCAATCCCATTCTTTAAGCTCATCTATGATCACATCCCTGCTGATCACAACTTACTTGTTTACTGGGTCGAACAACTTGTAACCTCCAGTCGAATGATATCCTATCAAAATCATTTCACTAGACTTGTCATCAAGCTTCATTCTCAACTGATATGGCACATGCATATGTGCTATAGATCTAAATATATGTTGCTTTCATCTCAAGACAAAACACAAAACTATAAAAGCCCAAAATATCTATTTGAATTAAATCCAATCTAGGTCAAATCAAATATTTCCTTCTGTCGAGCAACATGCTTCAACACAAGGAATTACAATTTAACACTTATATCATTTGAATTCTACACTTTTGACTTTCTAACAATAGAGATAGTTAATCTTTTACATAGAATTTAAATACTCATGCATAAAAATGTTAGGTTTAATAAACAATTTTTTAGATGATATATATATATATATATATATATATATATATATATATATATATATATATATATATATATATATATATATATATATATATATATATATATATATATATATATATATATATATATATATATATATATATATATATATATATATCGAAATGAACATTATTTGATATTATTGTCTATAATAAAACCATGGTCCAAAAGTCAAAGTACATTGATGACCCACATTGTAGAAAACTCCTTATGTTTGCCCAGTCAAATTTGATCTGATTTCCACTCAACTTAATTATATTTATAGCACTATATATCATATATCTTCCCATTGATCTCATCTTCTCCAACCAACATCCACTGTCTATTATCACTCCACTCACTAGTCACTAATATGGAAGACACCACTAAGAGGAAACATGTTCATCTCATCAATGAATTAATCCAAGGAAAAGAGCTAGCAAAACAACTCAGTAATCATGTGGTTTTATCATCCCATGAAACCAATGAATTCTTGCTTGACAAAATAATTTCAACCTATCACAAAGCACTTACTATGTTGAATGTGGGAGGACAAACTAAACCCATCATTGATGAACACATCATAGACCATGAGCTTAAGCACAAAGCTCTAATCAAGAAAAGGTAATAAATCTCTTATTGTCTATCTTATCATAGAATTTAGTAAAATATACATTACCTTAATTCTTTGTTTTAATAATTGGATGTCAACGACTCATAATAATTTGAATGTGTGGGGTGCAGAAAGAGTATGTCAAGGTGGAAAGAGCAAGTGAAGATTTGCACAAACACTGGATTATTTAAAGGGTCTTTGGATGATGAATATAGCTGGAGAAAATATGGTCAAAAAGATATTCTTGGAACTAAGTTTCCCAGGTTAGAACCTTTCAGTTTCCCAATTTTATTTATTTTTTAGGTAAAAAACGGATATGCTCGAGTTGAAAAGAACCACAAAGAATTACTTTCCCTCAAGAGAATTTAACACTTCTGTATACTCAGAACTAAGTTCGAACCTAAGAACTCAGATTGAGCTGAAAGAGATCAATTATCATCTCATCCAAATGCTATTGAGTTACTCATCTCATTTAACTTCATGTTTGTAAAACAATATTATGAAAAAAATCTAAAAGCTAGTAGTGGTTTGGATTGCAGAGGATATTACAGATGCACACATAGAAATGGACAAGGGTGTTTAGCAACAAAGCAAATTCAAAGATCAGATGAAGATCCAACAATAATTGAGGTTACTTACAGAGGAAGACACACATGCTCTCAATCTAAGCCTTCAAAAAAGGATCAAAAGAATCAACTACAAACTCATGAAGCTAGTTTAACTTGGAAAGCAGAACACGATGAAACCAAAAAGGATATTTTCCATTGGTTTTCTTTTCCTTCTCTATTAATTGGATCAGAAAATGAGCCAATGATGGAAAGTTTTTCTGATGCATTCATATCACCAGAAACTTCTGAATCAAACTTTTTTGGTTTGTCAGAATACCATTTTGGGTATAATGCACAAACTTCAGAATCTGATATGAATGAGACAGTTTCAACCACGACTTCAGATACCAATTCAACAATACTTGATTTAGATATCTTGCTACATAGAGGGAATTTTGACACTGATTTCCCTTTCAACACACCTGAATATGGGGTTTTAGATGAGGCTAAAGACAACCCATCCTTCTAGCACATTTGATACAATCATCCAATATCATCTTAGCATCATATTTATATACAAATCCTTTGTCACATAGTTTTGTTGACCCCCATTTCATATCCCTTTTGGCTTCATCTGCATATCTGCAATGTAATTTTCAAATGAAAACCATACGGTTTAATATAAAAAGGTTGAATTAATAGCAAGCACAAATAACCGGCCACTTACTCTCGATTAACAGTGAATTCTGGATAATGAACAACATAATGATCAGCGATCTCTTTTAACGAAACATAAGAACTAGCACATAAGAATCTTCCATTGATTGAGCTACTTTCCATGCAAAATATATGAGCTTCACAAACATCATCAACATGTACAAGAGGAATTTTCCCAAGAAATTTTTGTACAAACTCCAATGATTTGCATCCCTTGGCATTTTCTGTAATCTGTGAGATGCATATTTCCACACTACTAGGTGTGAAGAATTGAAGAGTGTCCCCTCCGACAACCCCACATAGGAGACTAACCACCTCCAACCCTCCACCGTTTTCATCGTTACCGAAACTCGACATATATTTCTCTGTCACTGTCTTTGAATAAACATAATCCTTATACAAAAAACAAGACCATTTCAAAAAACTTGTAGTCTCACAAAGTTGATTCAAGAATAAGAGTTGGAAAGTTACCTTAACATAAACATCATGGTATAAATATGACAGTGAATCATTGAGAGGTGTCCAACAAGTTTCATCCATTACATCATTGAAACCAGTTCCATCTTCTTTCATGGGAGAAGCAGATGCGACTGATCCTGTGTAAATGAGACGCTTCACCGTTCCTGCTTTCTTACAAAACATTGCAATGTTTTTTGACCCAGCAAGTGATGCTTCAGTAATGTCCTTGAACTGCTATGCGTATTATATGATTCATTCTTCAAACTTACAACTTATAACTATATAAATAAGCTGAAAACAACGTATAAAGATCTATATCGTAAGAAATAATCAAAAGGTACCTGAGATCCAGGTTCATGTATCAAGGGTGTGGCAACATGAAAGACAAATTGACAGCCCTTGATTGCAGGCTGAAAGTCAACTGAGTTGTAAATATCTGCTTCAAACAAGCGCAGGTTTTGTTGAGATTTTGGAAAGCTTTTTAAGAAGTCCACCTTAGATTGATCCTCTGCAATTATGATTGGAAATTCTACATCAAAGTTGACAAGAAAGAGAAAGATGTGTGTATGCAGAGAAAGTAAGAGTACTTAAGCTTCTGAGAGTTGCATGGACAGTGTAGCCTTTAGCTAAGAGCTTGTTGATGAGGAAGGAAGCAATGTAACCAGAAGCACCTGTGACACATACCTTGATGCTTGCATCCATCCCCTTCGTTTTGGAGGTCAAAAGGTAGAAACACCAATAATTGTGTGTTTGATATAACCGTATCTTACATGATCTCCTTCTTGTCTTTTCTTTTCTTTCTTAATATTTTATCAACTTTTCAACTCTTAGATCACATAAAGAATATTTGAATAATAAAGGGCGAGACCATGTTATCTATCTCGCATGAGAATGTGTCAAACCACATGACAAAACTCTCTAGTTGTGATCCTCAGCTGACCCTTTTCTCCTACATTAAAGGCATGATTCTCCATAGCCCGTTCACTAGTTGATTAAAGCTCAGGAATGTGTAGTCCAATTTGTAGGTATTAGATTTGGTCTATCCACTCACTCATCTACTAGACCAATGCATCTATAAATACCCAACTAGACAGATGGATAGGTTCATTCAATTTTGACAAAACAGAGCATGAAGAAGCATTTAAAGGTGAGACATTGGTGTCAATGAGCCTCATAAGAGCATAGAAGACTAAGATGGTGGATAAGACGACAAGTGTCTTTATCTTGTGCCTTAGAGACAAAGTTTTAAGGGAAGTTATAATGGAGAAGATTGTAGTGAAAATGTGGGTGAAGCTAGAATCTTCGTTTACAACCAAGTCTTTATTAGTCATTTGGGACGGTGGAGAACAAATCCCTTTAAAATAATTGACAGAATTTTGCAAAAATATTGAGGTCAATTTTTTTTTATGAGAACAAGACTCTACTCTTGTTAAGTTCATTTAGATTTGTTGAGAACTGAATATCAAATATACCCTTATTTACGATAAGGAAGACATTGTCACCTTAGAGGAAGTCCAATCGTCTATAAAAACCAAGGAGTTAATTAAGACGAAAGAGTTGAGGTTGATGATAATTGAGTGAACTTGATTGTTATAAGGGGGGAGAGTGAGAATAAAGTAAATGAAAATGGAAATAAATTTAAGTCTAAGTCCAAATTCAAGGGGTTTAACGAGTTGAAGCACAATTTTTTAATTTGTTATAAATAAACTCACTCCAAGAAGAATTGTTGAGAGAGAGAGAGAGAGAGATTTTAAGGGTGATTTTGTTTAGATTGTGGTTTCCTCAAATTAGGACGGTTATGAAAGAGTTGATATGCTAGTGGTAACGAGTTCCGAGACATAAAATAGTTGTGGATGAAACTGTGGATGCACTAATGATATGTGTTCCAAGAAGGAATACTTTGAGACTTTGGAGTTAAAAGAAGTTGTAGTCATTCAAATCGTTAATAAAAAGGATTTTGTAGAAGTATGCTTCAAAATATTAAGTGATGAAGATAATAACATGTTTTGTGACTGTTAGAAAATCAAAATCTCGAAAAGCAACAAGAAAATCAAAGGAGGTGTTAGAGACGTGGATCAAAGGGTTGTGGCTGAAAGCGACACCGGAGTTACAAGGCAAAGGTCAAGACAGAGTCAATGGAGAAACCGCAAGCAAAAATGTAAAGGAAGAGCTACAATTGGAAATTTGGCAACAACCAGACGTTGTAGATGATCCAAGGTAATGTAGAGAGGCAGTTAAAGTTTGGATTGTGGTAGTGGAGGAAGATGACCATAAATATACGATGGCCAACCGATGGATTGTGCGTTCAGATGATAATATGTCAGACCAAATTTCGGGAGCGTCATGAGTCTAAGGCTGGGTTGGTTTGGTTTGTATATTAGTTATGTGATGGGACATATTTATGGTCTATTTCAAATCTTTTGGATTTCCGCATTGATGAATATGTATCTTTATCACTTTATTAGTTAAGGAGAAGAAGATAGATGAAATATGTGATAATCCTAGTTAGAGAGGCAACATGAAATTGCTTAGAGTTCTATGAATTTGGGATACCTTTGGAGGTATTTAATAGGATTAAGAAACTTACTACACAAATTAGTTTTTTATGATTCATATATAAAGAGTTAGAGAGATTTGAAATCACTTAAGTAGAAAATAGGGTTTGTTCTTGGGAATTTGCGTGACTATTTTCTTGTAATTCATATTTAATTTTTTGTAACTTTTGGAAGTATAGTAAATTAGAGAGTTCTTTTTACAATAGAAGATTGTTTTGATCAAATTGAGTACTCACGTTCTTTGTGTACTCGTCTTTTATATTGCTTTTAATTGCTGTGGATTTTATACACTAATTGAAAGATTATTTTTTTACTTGAGGCTATTTAGTTGGTTTCCATTGTTTTTCGTCCCACAGATCTTCATTCTCAACGAAGTTAACATTATTGCTAGATTTTTAATGATACGGTATTAGTGTAGTTGAATCTTTCAATTTCACAATAAGTAGCACCCACCATAGGGAGAATGGGGTTATGTTTACAAGTGTACATCACGGGTTCTAAATGGGATATCAAATAGCTTTTCTGAGACAACAGATTTGGGTAGTGAAAAGTTAAAATACAAGCAATCTTAACTCAACAGAAGTGTGTTGAAATCTTTACTCAACAAAAGTGTGTTGAAGCATTATAGTTTTCTTTAGTTAAAATGACCACAAATAATGTTGGTCTTATAGTTGTACATACAGTAACATCGACCTGAATAACTCTTAAAGCCTTACTTGTTTTGCCTTCGTAGTTAGACAAAACTATATAATCATGTATTAAATCAGTATCATTACTTGCCAATTTTCTTCAATAAAGAATTTGGCATCAAGTTAATTGTTGCTCCTTCATCCACTAAAACTTTGTTAACACTTATATTATTAACGTTATCCCAGATGAATAGAGGTTTTAGGTGTTGTTTCATCCCTTCATCAGACCTTTTATAAAATGGACTTTTCTTCCAATACACACCCATTATTAATTAAATAATAACATAGAGGCTTATGAGTTGCCATTTCTGCATAATCATCCCCTTCTTCAGTCACCTTAATAATATGCTTCAGTTCTATAGGTAAAACACAAACCATATTTCATATCATGTCCATTTCACCTTCTTGTCCATAATCAAAATCATCAGTCAATATGTCATCATCTTCATTCTGCATGGTGTCCTTCCCCTTAGGTTTAACTACTGGTGGAAAAGAAGGAAACAATCTTTCCCTCATAGGTTTCTTCGCCATTTGAGCATCTATCTTCGCCTAAGATATGCCACTATTACTCGACTCTATAGCCTCAAAAGCCGCCTATTTTTAAGATGGTGCCTTCTCCCTTAGGTCTTAGTCATAGTCTTGTCAACCAAGTAATTCTTAGAAGCATATGAATAATTTTTCGACACATGGGAGTTATCATGGTACGATGAACCTGCATCAATTTCAATAAACTTTCATTTTTGTTGATCAATATTTGTTTTACCTAGAGGTCTAATCGACTCACCAAGAGGTACATTAGTAGGTGGAAAATAGGTCTTACTATGGCAATTCCAATCTCATGAAGGCCCTTGGTATTTCTTGTAAGTGACTTCCCTCTTTTCGAAAGCAAATGTAGGCCTTATGTCTTCCTACATATTGCTCTTAGGTATATGAGGCTTAATATTATCATGGCTTTTAGTTGCCTCTTTGTCAAAAACATCACTATAACGAGGGCATAACATTACCTCAGACCCCTTGAGTTTGCATCAGTTCAAAAAGTCAATCAATTCTTCCTCAGCCTTGGGTAAACCACTTTCATTTTCTTAGTGTAATGAGCGTAGTCACCTTTTTGGCCTCTGTGTTGAGACCTTCAATAGTATTTACCATCATGATTTCCACAGGTTCATAAAGTTTATTTCCTCGACCTGTAGAGGATCCAAATCAATTGTCTTTTGTGGCCACTATTTGTCCTCAAACTTTACCCTGCCATCCTTTAATGCAGTTTGCACCCAATCCCTAAAAGTAACACATTGAGACATTTTATGACCAACAAAATTATGATATTTTACAAAAATATTTTTTCTTCCTTTGTTTTAATGATGGTGTCTTTAAGCCTTTCGGCATTATGATTTGACCATCAGTAGTTAGAAGATAACAAATTTCATCATATTTGGTTACATAAAATGCATATGATTTCGTAATAAACCTCTCATTTTTACTTGATTCAACATGATTTTTCCCATTCGAAGTCCTTAAGACCTTACAAACATATGGAGGCCCTGGATGTAATTCTGCCAGATTAATTTCATTCTCTTTAAAATATTCAAAAACTACATCGAGTTCTTGATTATTATCATATGCCTCTACATCAACAATCTTTTCTTTCCTAGTGTGTCGACTTGTTCTAGCCATTTCTAATTTAGCCTTTTCCTGCTTCAGATGTTCGACTTGTCTAACCCCATATGCTAACTGGGCCATATCCCTTAGGTATTGGGTATCTAACTTATTCCTAATGGAATAATCTAAATCACCTACAACCATTTCAACTAACTCACGTTCGGGAAACTGATTAAAGCACCTTGAATTCATCAATCTCAACCTATTGAGGTAATCATCTATTGGTTCAAATGATTCTCATTTCACATTGGCTAATTCTTTCTGACTGATTTTTTTACTATCCCATATAAAATTGCTTATGAAACACTCTCTATAGTTGATTCCAATTATGGATGGAATTTTGGGGGAAGAGTAGTAAACCATGTGAAGACATTCTTTGTTCAAAATTTAGGGAAGTATTTCATCTTTAAGTTTTTTTCATTTTCCATATCACCAACCTCTGTCTGGTATCGAGCAATGTGTTCAACAATAGACTCACTAATGTCTCCTGGAATTTTAGTAAACTTAGGGATTTTCCAACCCTTAGGAAGTCCAGTTTACACGACATATTCAGATAGTGGAGAAACAAAATTTGGCCTATGAAGACAATTATTAAGACCACTTTGAGTTAGGATTTATTCAACAATATTGGTTATATTACTTTTCCCCCAAAACGGTTTTCTTGGACTCTACCAAATACTTGTTATGCATCTTCGTTTCTGTTTACTAACACCATGTTTTCGACTAACCTGGATCTAGGCTGTTCGATTGGTTGGGGTGTAAATTGTTGTTGCACTTGGTTATTAGGAACTGACTGAATGGGTATTGGGGATCACCAACAAATAAACAATTCGACTCATTTGATGTGCTAATTGTTGGTAATTATGAATGGTATTTTGGATCAAAGAATTGAACACCGTACAAATTTGTTGAGTAAGCATATTAACCATATCATGGTTACTATCATCCATTTGTTGCCTTACAACCATAAAAGAATTGTTAGTTAAAGGGGGGGATAACCTGAGTGATCTATTCCAATCCTTGCTGGGATTGTCCCATTCGACCAAGGTTATTTATAGAAGACGCTAATGCTAAGTACAGATTTAAAGGAGAGGCAATAGTCATTGCATTATATGCATACATCAACATGTTAATCTGCAAGCCTATTGTTCCGGTCTGGGCCTCCAGACTGTATTGGGCTACGGCCCAATACGTCGGGCAGATGCCCATACGCTCGGGAAAGTAAACTTGTAGACGGGCGGAGTTGCTTAATGGTCGGGCATACGTTCCATGTGTCGGGCACACACTCAAAAAGGGCAAAGAACAGGTCTGTCAATTCACTTGCCACGTCACCCAACTGTCCCCCATTATCTCCTAAAAGATAGGGGCAGTTGGACCAAGGACCGGACCACTTAGCTAGGTCTTCACGCTTCTCACGCGTTCCTTGGCAGTTCTTCCTTGGGCCTAGCTGATCCAGCCCAAAGAAGGACCTTGGCCCAGCGCTGGGGGCTCACTATAAATACCCTTTTTTCACTAAAAGGTCAGGTATTCTAATTCTTACTCTTCTAACTTACAACTTTCTGTACCTCTATTGACTTTGGCATCGGAGCTCCTTACAAGTACACCCCCTCCATTTCATCCATTTGTTGTTCGCACCCAATTGCTGGAAGGCCTTCCTGATCAGGTAAGATCAGTGGCACCGTCTGTGGGAATCTAGCTTCCCCTTCTTCCACAACAGAAGATCATAGCTCAAAACTAATCCATCCTTTCAGTATGGCCGGAGAGCAGCCCAACGACCGTAACCGTCCCCTCGTCGACTACACGATGGAGGATAATTTGAACTACCATGAAACTGACGCCCGAGACGAGCATCCCTCCACCCCGTCTCCTGACCCGAAAACAATGGGAACCAACCTCAACCTCAAAACCCACTGGTCACCACGTTCCAGCCCATCCCCGTGCCCGTCGAAGGAGACGCCACCATGATTGCTATGGTGAACGCCATCAATCAGGCCAGCTCCATGCTCTACCAGCAGCACGAAAGGATCATGGCCCTGGAGGCTATCCGACAGGAGAATCGATCTCAACAAGAAGGAAGGGCGCTGCAACGTCCAGAAGCTGCGAAGAAGCGGGGACGCTCCCATCTACGTCGAGGACGACGCTCCCCCAAACCCAACAAAAGTAGGTCGAGGGCGCGCCGTGAGACTGACCGATCAGGGGCCTCACTGAGACATGACCAGAGCCCTGGTAATGATGAGCTCTCCCCATTGAGGAGCGAAGAGGAGGACCCACATTGCCCCCTCTCACGAGCAATTATGGAGGCTCTACTCCACAAGGGCACGAAGAAGCCCCCAAATATGGCCATCTAAGATGGGACCACTGACCCCGACGATCACGTCGGCAACATTAATGCAATGCTCGACTATCGCAACGACATCACCGGGCATCTCAAGTGCAGGCTGTTCTCAACAACTCTCAGGAAAGGAGCCATGGCCTGGTACAAAAGTTTGGCCCCAGAGTCCATCACATCCTGGAGGGTCATGAAATCCATGTTCACGGGACATTTCATAGCCTCCCGACGCCATCCCAAGACTGAGGCGACCCTCGAAGCCATATTGCAAAGAAAGAATGAAACGTTGCGCTCGTATATCAAGAGGTTCAACCAAGAGGATGTCGAGGTGGACACTATGGACCATTTGAAGAAATAACTCCTCGAGAGAGGACTCTTGCCCGGAAGTGAACTCAGTAGGGCAGTCGGGATAGAACCTCCCCGCACCCTGAACGACCTCCTGCACAAAGCCCAAGCTTACATTAAATATGAGGAAAACCAGGTCGCACACAATGCTCGAAGCAGTCACAACACTAGGGAGATCGACCATCCCAAGCGCGAGGACCCCAACATTCTCTGCCGCAACGGAGATAGGAGGAGGGAGGAGAAGCCCCGCGAGCCTCACGAAGGAAGAGGACCCGCGGGCCGCTATAGCGAGTAAATATTTATGACGGCTCCGCGCGAGCGCATCCTCGCTGAGTGCATCAACTCCAACTTCAAACAGGGCAGAGTGAGGTTCCCCAAACCTTTTGCACCCAAACCCCACATGGACAAATCCAAATACTGTAGGTTTTACAGAAGCCATGGGCACGTCACTGAAGACTGCGTCCACCTGAAGGATGCAATAGAGATATTGATGCAAGAGGGCCATCTTAAATAGTACACTAAGAAGAACGAAACTACCAGACACGAAGAGCAAGAAAAGAAGAGGCCTCGCGAGGACACACCGCCCGACGACTCTTCTTATCAAGTGGCCATGTGCATATCACGCCCAGAAGGACTTCATCCTCCCCGACTCATCACCAGAAGGGAAAATCACAACCCTCAGTCCCTGGGAAGACTTCCCAACCGCTCTTGTCATATCAGGGGGAGGGATGAACAGCGAAAACACTGCCCTTTCAGTAAAACGCAAGTTCAACGAACTCCTGCTGACTGCGCCCGAGCAAAAGGAGACATTGACAAAGTACCGAGGCAAGTCCAATCCAATATCTTTTTTCCTAGAGGAGCTTCCGGGCAGTTCCCCCAACTCGGGCATCCCTCTACTGATAAGAGACAAGATGACACACTTTGACGTTTGTCGCTCCCTGGATTTCCATCCTGGTACAACGTGAAAGTGGCGCGGAAAGAGGTAGAGTCGCCAGCCAGGCATTTTTATCCCGAAGGAACGGGAATGGTAATGTTGCACAAACCAGAAGAAAAAGAAAAGGAAGGACACGGGTCCTGCGAACCAAAGAATCTGAGCTCGGGAGTCGGTTACGACCTGGGAAGGTATTAGCACCCCAGATCGTCCGCCGTACCCGACGGGATCCACGCTTGCAAAGAAATTTGTTTCAAAGGGTGAAGAAATCAAAGCTGCTGCAAAGAAAAGGAAACTGAACTGGATAAAAGAAAAGAAATGGGGAAATGTAGGGAAAATAAAAGAGTGCTCGAACGGGCCCTATCCCGCTGTCTACGTACCTCATCTGGACACTGAGGATCAGAGACGCCGTAGTTCCCCTAACTAGGGGTGGAAAAGATTGCTTGTGAATTAAGGCTTGAACTGCCTATATAAATGCTCAGGTGTTGCAGGCTCGGACGACAAGTGCGTAACCGTCTTACAAAATGACAAGTAGGAGCAAGTTCGCGTACGGAGCGAAGGAGATGAGAAAAGAATTCTCGAAGGAAAGACACTTATTGTTTGTTTGAGTTTTTTATGAGCTTTTATTTGGTGTGGCACGGGAGAATGAAATCAAGCTCTTTTCCATGGAATGTGTACTTGTTACTACATTCCAAGATGGAATAATAGAACAAGCACACCAAGTGAGGAGATCTTATCCAAGACTTGTTTCCAAGGGCAAGGGCCTAAATTCATTGACTTGTTGAATTTATTAGGTGTTTTGGTGATTAAAAATGAAGAAGTATTTTTTAGGGGTTTTCTTGATGAAGATGACTTCGTGATCCGACTTGTGCATCATGTTAGACAAATGCACTATTTCAAGATGGAATGAATACATAGGCCCCATGGAATAAGGCTATTACACAAGAAGTCACTTCTTTCTTTATTAATGTTTTTTAGGTTTTTGTTTTGAGATGAGAAAAGAAAGAACCAAAAGAGCAAAAGGCAAAAGTCTAATGGGGAAAAACTATAATTAATATTAACATGCAAAAGGTGGTCCTAAGGTTAATGAGGTTTCAACTATCCTAAGAGGAAAGGGGAACCAAATAGGGACGAAAGAGAGGAGAAGAAAGCTAGCAAGCAACTTACTCCTCTAAAGGAGATAAGTGGCTCCTAGAGGGGGAAGAAAAAAGTTGCATCACATGATGGCATAAGGCACATCAAAAAGCACAAAGTAGAAAGAAACTTAAGAAGAAAAGAAGAAGAGTTGAAATGTGGATAAACATCCACACTTCTCTTACCATAAGCCCCTGCAATGTTAGCAAAAATCCAGCATATGTTCATCAACACAATCATGGAAATGGCATGCTCAAAGCTCACATCGACAAAGATCATACAACATGCCCAATTGCGTATACAAGCATTCACGTGTTGAGAACATGAAGGCATGAATCAACCAACAAGCAAATCACCCTAAACAATCATATTCAATGATCATACAATGATCTGTGGCAATTAAAACATGTAAGGGGATCAAACAAGCTCAAAATAGCTCCAAAAAATCAATCTGCTTCAGTGTTAACCGGTTAACCAAAGCGTTAACCGTTTAACCATGTCAAACCTGCAAAAAACAACACAGAAAAAGGATGCGTTAACCGGTTAACGCTGTCAAAACAGCAATAATTCCTGCAGAAAATCAGCTCAAAACCAGCTTATCCAAATAATTCTACCACAGACCAACAACCAATTATGCATGAAATAAATGAATTAATTCACATTAATTAACATCATTAAGCTCATGAACATTAGCACACAGATCCGATTACAAATCAACCATTAATTCAAGCAACACAAGAAAATACACAAGCACATGGTAGATCTAAAGCACAAGCGTGTAAATAAGCTAAAACAGAGCTAGATCTGAATTAAACCAACCTACAAAGCCGAGGTACGCTTTTGTAATTGTTGTTTGATCTGGAAATGAGAGATCTCGCGGAAAACTTTGAAGATCCGGTGCTAAGCTTCACACTCCATGCAAAATAAATGCAAGCAAAGGGTTTGATGCAGAATTTTGGATCCAAAAGCACTTCTAATTCCCAAACCAGATCTGAATCACCAATTAAACCAGCAAAATGATGCAAATGAGCTATGGATGGAGGTCTAGTTCCAAGATCTACACACCTTAAGGCAAGGTTATGTGATCTTCAAAGAGGAACTCTTAGTGAATTTGGAAAATGTGGGAGAGAAAATGAGAGAATAGTGAGAGAGGAGAGTGAAAATTCAGAATGAAGAATAAAAAAAAATGAGAGAGACCCCTCTTGGTTTGGAGGGAAATGGATTAAATATGGTTTAGGTTTGGGACCCAAAATTTAGGCTTGGGATCCAAAAAATATGGTTTGGTAATGTGATTAGGTTTTAACAATGGAATTAGGCTTGGATTAATGATCTAGATCCTTCTCCACAATTCAAATGAATAAAAAATCAAAAAATTGGAAATTTGGAGCCAAAGCACATGCTGAAATTGTTGCTGGAATTCAAAATTCGCAGCCGTTAACCGGTTAACCAAAGCCTTAACCGGTTAACGCTAGTGAATTTTGAATTCTCCCTCCTTTTGGTGGGAAACCTCAAGAATAACCCGACGTCAACCGTTCTGATCTGATTTTGATCCTCAATCCCTTTCAAGGCTTTGACCATGATATCAAACTTATAACATGCCTTGTGAGCTTTGAATTTCCCTGATGATTGATCATATGCCTTATGTTGGAACATGCGAGTACTATGCTTCATCTTTCTATGCAATATGCAAAGGATATGACAAGCTGATGATGATTATGATATGATGATGATGCTAAACAGGAGAGGGAAAATTTGGGGTGTTACAACGTTCGACGCATCCTGGTCGACCAAGGTTGTTCGATGGACATCATGTACGTCCACCTATTCAAGACCCTAAAGCTGGACAAGACCAATATATCTCCATACGTCGGATCCGACCTCCAAGGGTTCAATGGGGCCACAACAAAGTCGTGGGGTTACGTCGAGCTCCTCGTCACCTTCGGAGAGCAAGAAACAGCCAGAGAAGTCAAGATCCAGTTCCTGGTAATAGAGTGCCCCTCCCTTTACAATTGCATCCTCGGTCGCCCAACCCTGGCTGAATTGACAGCGGTCCCTTCCACTGTTCACCTGAAGAAGAAGTACTACACCAAACTGGGCCGCGTGGTCACAATCAACGGCGACATCGAGGCCGCTCGGAGATGTTACGATGCTGCAGTAAAAGGACAGGTCACAATCAACACCAAGAATAACAAGAAACCTAGGGAATCAACGCCATCGATCTCGACTGCCGCATCGGCAAGGATGAAGCTGAAGAGAAGGGACCCATCAACGGACAATCCCCCACGCACCCATTCCGTCCGGTCTCGGACGGAGAGTTTGAGCTCGTCCCACTGGGCGACGACCCCGACAGAGCAATGAAGATAGGTATGGGTATGCCCGATGAAACGAGGAAGCAACTTGTAATTTGCCTCAAGGAGAACGCTGACCTTTTTGCATGGAACGCCGCGTAGATGCCCGACCTCGACCCTGAGGTCGCCTGTCATCAGTTAGCTTTAGACCGGGCAGTCAAGCCTGTAGCACAACATAGGCGCAGACAGTCTCCCGAGAAAGCGGAGGTTGCTGAGCGAACTGTAAAATACCTCTTAGAGGCAAATTTTATTTCTGAATCCCAATACACAACCTGGCTCTCTAATATAGTCCTTGTTAAGAAAAATAATAGAAAATGGCGTATGTGTGTTGACTATACTGATCTTAATAGGGCTTGTCCCAAAGATGCTTTTCCTCTCCCTAACATAGATAAACTAGTCGAAAACTCTGAAGGTTTCAAACTCTTGTCCTTCATGGACGCGTATAGTGGATACAACCAAATCCCCATGTCAGACATGGACAAGAGACATACGGCGTTCATGACCCCGACAGGCAACTACTATTACAACGTAATGCCCTCCGGACTAAAGAACTTCGTGGCCAGGTACCAACGAATGATGAACAAAGTCTTCCAAGGAGAAATCGGGGACATGCTCGAAGTATACATGGACGACATGATCGTAAAATCGCACGAGAAGATCGACCACGCGTGACACGTCCGCAAGGTTTTCGAGCAGGCGAGACAATGCAAAATGAGGTTTAACCCTGAAAAGTGCCCGTTCGGCGTCCGGGCAGGAAAGTTCCTCGGCTTCTATCTCACCGAGCGGGGGATTGAGGTCAACCCCGACAAATTTCGGGCATTCTCGGAATGCCCGACCCCGAAGTCGAAAAAATCCATTCAATCCCTCAATGAAGTGCTCGCCTCACTTTCCCGCTTCGTCGCTAAGTCCGCCCAACATGCCTTACCTTTTTTCAAACTACTTCGGAAAGAAGCCACCTTCGAGTGGACCGACGAATGCGAGGAGACACTGTTCCACCTAAAGAAAGCACTCTCCGAGCCCCCGGTCCTGTCCCGACCACTGGAAAAGGAGACCATGAACCTATACCTGTCTGTAACAACCGAGGCCGTTAGTGTCGTTCTCATCAGAGAAACCGACGAAGGACAAAAGCATATATACTTCACGAGCAAAACGCTCCAAGGCCCCGAGCTCAGATACCAACAAATCGAGAAGGTCGTGTTAGCCCTTATTAATGCTGCAAGGAGACTACGACAATACTTCCTCGCCCATACAATCAAAGTGAGAACCGACCAACCGATAAAACAATTCCTCGGTCGACCAGATATGGTCGGTCGAATGCTGAAGTGGTCACCGGAACTCTCTGAATTCGACATTCATTACGAGAATAGGAAAGCTTTGAAAGCTCAGTTCCTAGACGACTTCGTCTCAGAAATGACGCACAACCAGAACCCAGTTAACGGCGCTCACAAATGGACAATCTTCGTCGACGGTGCTTCCAGCTCGGCGGGAAGCGGCGCAGGGATCATCTTCGAAAACGAGGACGGTATCATGATCGAGGTCTCGTTGGCATTAGCCTTCCCGACTTCCAACAACCAAGTTGAGTATGAAGCTTTCCTCGCAGGTCTAAGATTAGCCGAAGACCTAGGGGAAAAGGAAGTAAAGATATCAACAGACTCTCAACTCGTAGTATCACAGGTACGAGGAGAATACCAGGCCAAGAACGAAAACCTCATTGAATACTTAGCCTTGGTAAGAGAAAGTGTCGAAAAAATTGAGAAGTGGGAGGTCCAACACGTGCCACACGAACACAACACGCGGGTTGACGTCATGTCAAAACTCGGGAGCACGAGGAAGAAGGGCGAAAACAAGTCAGTAATCCAGGAAATCCTTCCTCGACCGAGTACCAAACGACCACCACCTCTGCTCGAGGTAAACGTGATCAGTGACAATCATTGTTGGATGACACCCATCTACAATTATCTCACAAAAGATGAACTCCCCGTAGACCCCAAAGAGGCTGCCGCGACCAAGAGGAGGGTGTGCTCGTACGTCCTCCTCGAAGGAAAACTCTACCGAAGGGGACTCTCTATCCCGTTACTCAAATGCGTCGAGGAGGAAAAGGTCCCCGACATATTAGGGGAAATACATCGGGCAATCAATGCCCAGCATCCCGACGGAAGGTCACTGGCGCGCAAGGCCCTACGAGCAGGTTACTATTAGCCGACGATGCAGCACGACTCAAAGGAGCACGTCAAAAAATGCGACAAGTGCCAAAGACACGCCGACATGCATCTCGCGCCTCCCAACGAACTAAAAACGCTCTCCTCCCCTTGGCCCTTCGCTTGGTAGGGAATGGACATCCTCGGCCCATTCGTGACCGGTTCTTATCAAAACAAAAACCTCATTGTAGGGGTAGACTACTTCACCAAGTGGATCGAAGAAGAAAACTTGGCCAAAATAACGACACAAAACATTCTTCAATTTTTCAAACGAAACATCCTCGCGCGCTTCGGCATACCCCAAGTCCTCATCACCGACAATGACACACAGTTTATGGACAGAGGATTCCAGGACTTCGTCGCCAGCTTAGGCACCAAACAACATTTCACGTCTGTCGAGCACCCTCAAACCAACGGACAAGCTGAGGCAGCCAACAGAGTAATCCTGCACGGACTGAAACGCCGACTCGGCGAGGCAAAAAGGGTGTGGGTTGAGGAACTACACAACGTCCTTTGGGCATACCGCACAATGCCACACTCCACGACCGAGGAGACTCCGTTCAGATTAACATACGACACCGAAGCGGTCATCCCGGTGGAAATTCGAGAACCGACGAGACATGTAGAAGCACCCCTCGACGAGGAGCTGAACGACGAAGCACTTCGAGCCGAGCTGGATCTCGTCAACGAAATCTGCTCCGAAGCAGCCCTTAGGGAAACCTCCCTCAAGCAAAAAATAGCTTTACATCATGACGCAAAAGTCGTAAAAAGAGAGTTTCAGGTGGGCAGTCTGGTCCTCAGACGAAACCAGAAAAACCCACGAGAGGGCAAACTGGCCGCCAATTGGGAAGGCTCGTACTGTGTCCGAGACAAGACGGGCAACGGGGCCTATTATCTGGAAAACCTACAAGGCGAAGAACTTGCTCGACCATGGAACGCAGAAAAACTTAGACAATACTATAGCTAAAGGCAACCCGGGGAGACATGGAAGGTACGACCACACTCTTCACCACTAAACGAAAAGGAGGATAACGCCCCTCAGAGGCGAACATAACCCTCCCCGACGTCGGGCACCTCAAAACGAGCCCCAGCGTCGCAGTACCACGCCAGTAGGGCACCCAGCTCGTGATGGGAGGGCCTAAGCCCCGATGTCAGAGTTTTTGATTGCAAACCCTACCTCGATTCAGGGCGGGCACAAAACCCGCCACCTCGTCGGTTCCCTAAACCGACGAGCCCAACTAGGTCGAGCAAAAACAGTTCAAAAATGAATAACGAAAACAATCAAACACGATGAAAACAATGAAAATGACAAATTAAATAGAAACGACCAAAACCGGCCAATAGAACATTATTACAAGGGGGCACAAAGGCCAATATCCAAACATGCACAAAGGCCATTACAAAAGAACAGGCACAAATGCCATTACAAAAATACGGATACGCAGACCCAACAAAAAATCTAACACAGTCTCTGCCCGGAGCTACTCCTCACCACCTTCATTCTCCTCCTCTAATTCCTCCTCAGCTTCAAAAGGACACACGATCTACCTGTCGGATACGCAGTAGTTGTGAGCCGACCCCTCCGTCACAAGCCCCGGGTTCAATACCTTGAGCTGCTCAATAGCGTTGTCGAACCCATCCTTGAACATCACACGTAATTCCTTGTTAAGTTCGCGGATGTGACCAACCAATTCTCCCCAGGTGCGAAGGGCAAACTTCTCTTCAGTCTCATCGTCCCGAGGACGGACTATACCTTCAAGCAGCGCAACTCGGGCACAGAGTTGAAAATTTTCCTCGGCCGCCTTCTTGAGCTCGACGGCTTGATCTTCCAAACTTTGCTTCTCAGCCTTCAAGGTGTCCCGCTCGAGCTTCACCTCCTCTAGCTTCGACTTCAGCGCTGTTTGAAGCTTGTGCTCCTCCTTATAGTCGGATAAATCCTTGGACAATTTATCCTTCTCAGCCCGGGCAGCCATGAGGGCATCCTCCAAAGTAGCTATAGATACAATAGTCTCGGACAGGACCATGGCGGTTTCCATCACTCGGATAACGGCAGCTAAATCCCTAGCCAGGTCTTTCCGCCTAGCGATTGCATCTTATTTAAGAATGGCCCTCGCCTTGGGCGCCGCCACCGCGACAGAACCCTCAGACTGAAAGAAGTCCCGCTCCAGATAGTAAGGAGGCAACAAATAACTCCCAGGGGCACCAGATTCGTTGCCTCCTACAGCAGCAGATCGGGCAAGAACCCCGTCCAGACGCTTGCGTTTCAGAAGAGGAGAGGTGGAGGCCAGAGGACTGTCCCATATCTGTATCGGGGAAGTTTGTTGAACATCGGCTTGAGGGGAGTTGGTGGCCGAGTTGGGGGTACCAGAACTGCCGACCCCGAGCTCCGTAGCTACCTCCTGGACATGGGGTGTGATCGGAAAATAGCAAGTGTACTATTTTTACCGATGTAGTAATAGAAGGGAGTAACCCCAAATATCGATCTCAAGGACTGCTAAAAAAAATAAGTTCTAATGGATTGATTTCAATTGGACAAAAGTTATGGTTAAAAGTTTGATTTTAGATTAAATAAAATAAAATTATTAAAACGTAAACGAAAACAGAGAATTTTTTACTTATATGAGAATAATGCCAGGGATGGTGTATAATTTGCAATGCAATTACTTAATCATTTCTCAATTTTATAGAGACATGCTTTCAAAAGTATCTTTCCTATGTTCTATAATGTTTTTCAAAAATTCCTTTAGAGAAAAACCTTTGGTATTCTTCCTCGACCTTGATTCCTCAACGGTCAAAGAAGAATATCAAGCAATAATTCTGACATAAAATGGTTTTCACAATATATTCCAATTCCTCAGTAATATTTATCGTGATAAAAATTATGCAACAAGGTTAGGATGGTTGGTCAGACCAAATCCTAACCACGATCAATTATCCAATTTTCCAACAAAGACAAAGCATTAAGAACGTTGCATAAAATAAAGAAACGGATTTAATCGCATAATCTCAAAATTAAGAATTCAAATTGTCATTACATAAAGCAAATCATGGACACCCCCCTGGCATTGGGGGGTTTAGCCACTCTTGTTCATAACGAAAATAAAAACAGAGCAATAATATATAGACATTACAATTAACGTAAAGTTGGTTGGATCGTCAATCACTTCCGCTCTTGATCAATCCTTCGTCTCTCGTTATCGTTCAATCCCCCAAAATCCCCAAATCCCAAAAAATCCCCTTTTACAGTCATAATCATCTAATATAAATCAGTCTTCCAAAAACACCGCGAAAAGTCCAGAATGCCCTTGCAGCAACATAACAAAATATCAGGTTTTTTCTGGTTTCCACAACACGGGCCGTGTTGTGCAACACGGGCACCCGTGTTGTGCCTCTGAGTCTTCTCAATCCATCCTCTTCTTCAGATGCTATGACACGGGCTGTGTTGTACAACACGGGCCGTGTTGTACAACACGGGCACCCGTGTCACAGCACTGGTTCTTCCTTTTCTGTCACAAACTTCCTCTTCATCTGGCCTCCACAACACGGGCCGTGTTGTACAACACTGACACCCGTGTTGTGCTTCTGATATCCTATTTTGCTGTCATTTTTTCACGCTCGGATCATCTTTTCGAATGCTTCGAACAACCGATTAGATATTGACCTGAAAACACATAAAAAATAACCACATAACCCATACCAAAGATAAAAACAGATAAAAAGATTAAAACTAAACCTGCATGCTACATTAAGAAAACTACGACGAAACATGAACGAAATACTTCAAGCAAACGAAATTAAACGCAAAGGACAATGAAAACCGGCTTGAAAACTACAACTAAAGATCACTGATCAAACTCCCCCGAACTTGAACTCTTGCTTGACCTCAAGCAAAGATCCTGTATTTACACATTCAAACACTAGTGAGATGAATTACGATACTCATACGTGGATCCTTTGTTCCAAGTCACCCAATAAGTTCTTTTGGTACTTCTCTCTCAGTAAAGGTATCACACAAACACTACACCGCGGAAAACCCCGGACCTGAATCTCCTTTTCGGTAACCTCTCCGACTATGCTTCGGGCTTAGGTCTTATATTTCGATTTTCCACCCTTTTCATTCGGACAATCCCTTTTAAGGCTTCTTATGATTTTCACTGTGTGTACAAAATTGATCCCCTTTTTTTTATTGTTGGCACCGATATTTCTTTGTCCCTTAAGGGAAACATTTATGTTCAACCGTCGTTAGGTTGAATAACCTGGTGAGGGTTACCCAACTTAGAAGGATCGATCGTTCTAATGTTTTTATTCATTTTTTTTTCCGGTGCCTTCAAGCCTTTTTCTCTTTTGGATCAACTCTGCACACACAATTATTATAGATAAAGCCAGATATGTCAGTAGAAACTACTTCGGGTTTACTTCTCAGATCAAAGTACCATGGCACGAATCTACACATCGGACTCGTTCCTAATTCAGGAGACTCAGTGTGTTCATGTTGTACCTAAACATCAAATTTTTTTCATTTTTGCTCATCGGGTTTCTTTTCACTTGGTTCCTATATACTTTCTCATTATTCACTCGCAACACACAACAGGTCAACTCAGGGGTGTTTTTTCAAATAACACATAGCTATAATTTTCAAGCCGACACTACTAAAAATAAACATAGATTAAAACAAAACAAAAGGAAAACACGAAAACTAAACCCCCCCACACTTGAACTCAACAGTATCCACACTGTTGAAGAACCAATGTCGGAGGGAACTCACAATCATCACTGCTCTGGTGGAAATCCATGCAGCCTCATCTGCTGCATCCATGAATGCAACTCATCGATGAGGTCCCCTTGCCGGGTCTGCTCTCTTATCATTTCGTCCCACTCCTCCTTGGTCACACTCCACTGACCGGTTTCTTGGTTTGATGATCCACCAGCAGTTTGAACCGGGACCTCTTCAGCTTGGTTCCCCTCATCCTCATCACCTGAAAAATATTCATCAAACTGATCGTTTCCTCCCTGCATAGGGTCCTCATACAACCAGTTAGCTCTATTGTCTATAGTAATCAAATTAGGAGCAGGCAAAGATATTAAATGCCGGTTACGGGTCAGCACAGAGTAATAATTATGACAACTCTTAATCATACCTTGGTTGGTTAAGGTTTCAAGATCAATTTTGTTCTTACCTGCCACTGCAGGTACTTCAAGCAACTTCTCACCATACCCAAGTTTTTCAGCAATTTGCGTAATCATCCCTCCTACAGAGATCTCACCAGAGGCAGCATTGGCTACCCGCTTTAGGTGGTCTGCTGCAAAGGCTGCAACGTTAATCAGCTCATCATTAGCCATACCATAAAGGAAGTACAGCTCTCTCTACGTAGCTACTCCTGTGCTATCGCCTCAGCAGAAAAGGGTATAAGCCAACCCCTTCTGAGCATACCTAAAGCACGGGTTATGAATCCCCGAAGCTTTTGCCGCCGATGCGACATAATCGGTACTGCCGGTGATATCTCTCCAGAATTCTCCTGCAACAAAAGTACTCGGCGGTGCACCAGGCCCGTAGATTGGAAGATCTAATATCTTTCCCAAATCAGCAACTGACATCACATGATCAGTGTCAAAGAGGCGAAACTTCAAAGTACCGTAGTACTCTGTATCTGACCCTGTCCACCTATGCTTAAGCTGAAATTGCAAAGAACTCAAAAATTCCAAAGTTATGCCCTCGAAAGTCGGCGCTTCATAAAGCATAAAATTGAGCATTCCAATATTGTGAAACATTCTATGTACCTCAAATTTAAGCCCTAGATTCTCAAGAGTATCATTACACATATATCGAGCCGGTATCAATTTACGCCTTACCAACTTTGAGTATTTGACTTGATGCTCCGGATCCTCAAACAAAATGCCATGAGCATTAGGCATTCGGTGTGCTCGCTTACGGGGGCGAGAAGATTCGGCGACACTCTTTCCGGTATCTTTGCGAGGAGACATTGTTATCACCTGCACAAAATAAACACACAATTCGACAGATGGATTAGTGAAATCCGTCACCGTAGTCGTGACGATGGAGGAAAGAAGAGCACTTTTTGTGAACGGGGTAAGGTGTTTTAGTGAGTGGGTATTGTAGAAATTGAAGCTTTTGTGGAGAAGAAAAATGGGGTTAGGTTTTTTTTTTTTAGAGAATGAAGGTTGAAGAAGATGAAAGTTTAGGGGAAATGAGTGGTAATGGAGCCACTAATGATAAATTAAAGTAATAAACACGTGGGCCCCACTGCATTAAAATTTGGAAGATGAAAAAATTCAAAAATATGGCTGCCCGCACGCCTGACACGGGCCGTGTTGCACAACACGGGCACCCGTGTCAGGCCCCTGTAATGGAATGCAATTTAGTTTCAAGCAAGGCCTTGCTCAGACACTGCAACACGGGCACCCGTGTTGCACCCCTGCATACTTAAAATTCTCTTCAAAAACCAATCCTTTTCAGACATTGCAACACGGGCCGTGTTGCACAACACGGGCACCCGTGTTGCACCCCTGATTTTTCACTTTTTCTTAGCTTTTTGATCTTTTCCTTGCCCGACTATCCAACCTCCTTCTTTCCTTAACAGAACCAGTGATGCACAAAAACGCACAACCTACAAAAACTGAAACAAACAAACGTAAGAATGAAAAAAATCGTGGGTTGCCTCCCACATAGCGCTGCGTTTAACGTCGCATGGCTCGACGGTCCGTCATCCTACTGAGTAAGATGAGTGACATTCACATCACCAGTAGTTTGGCCTTTGAAGTAGGACTTCAATCTCTGCCCGTTCACCTTGAAAATATCTCCATTGGTCTGATTTTTAATTTCGACCACTCCGTAAGGAAATACCTTGTGAACTACAAAAGGTCCCGACCATTTAGACCGTAGTTTTCCTGGAAATAGATTCAACCTTGAATTGTACAGAAGGACCATTTGTCCTTCCCAAAACTCTTTTCTTTGAATCCTCTTGTCATGCCATTTTTTTGTTTGCTCTTTGTAAACCTTAGCATTCTCATACGCCCGATTCCTGAATTCTTCTAACTCATGAAGTTGAAGAATCCTCGAACTTCCAGCTTTTGACAAATCCATATTAAGATACTTAGACGCCCAAAAAGCCTTGTGTTCCAGTTCCAATGGTAGGTGACATGCCTTTCCGTATACCAGTTGATATGGTGACATACCGATAGGCGTTTTGAACGCCGTTCGATACGCCCATAAAGCGTCATCCAACTTAATCGACCAATCCTTTCTAGACGAATTCACTGTTTTTTCCAGGATTTGTTTCAGTTGTCTATTTGACACCTCAACTTGGCCGCTTGTTTGGGGGTGGTATGGAGTAGCTATCCGGTGTTTAACATTGTACTTTTGCAGAAGCTCTCCATGAGGTGATTCAGGAAATGTGTTCCTTCGTCGCTTATCAATGCTCTCGGGACACCAAACCTTGTAAAAATGTTCTCTTTCAGGAATCTCACCACAACCTTAGCATCATTGGTGGGCAATGCAACAACCTCTACCCATTTGGACACATAGTCCACCGCAACCAAAATATAGTTTTTTCCGAATGACGGTGGAAACGGCCCCATGAAGTCTATCCCCCATACATCGAATAACTCAACCTCTAGCATAGAGTTTTGGGGCATCTGGTTTCTTTTTGATATATTCCCAGTCCTCTGACATCTGTCACACTCTTTCACTAATTCTTGAGCATCCTTAAATAAAGATGGCAAGTATAGTCCGGATTGAAGGACTTTAGCTGTTGTCCGATCACCACTAAAATGTCCACCATACTCAGAGTCGTGACATGATTTCAGCACATCTTTTTGTTCTTCGTCGGGTACACATCTTCTTACAAGGCCATCCACCCCTCTTTTGTAGAGAAACGGATCGTCCCATAAGTAAAACCTGCAGTCATGAACAAACTTTTTCCTTTTGTTAGAATCAAAATCGTCGGGTATAATACCACCAACGAGGTAGTTTGCATAATCTGCAAACCAAGGCACCCCAATAACAGCTAGGATGTGTTCGTCAGCAAACTCATCCTTTATGGGGCGCTGCTCTTCAGTCTCCTCAATTGGTGACATCCGAGAAAGATGATCTGCAATAGTGTTTTCACACCCTTTCTTGTCGCGGATCTCGACATCGAATTCCTGGAGAAGTAAAATCCACCTCAAAAGCCTGGGCTTTGAATCCTGCTTAGCAAAAAGATATTTCAAAGCAGCATGGTCAGTGTAAACAATCACTTTTGAACCCAACAGATATTGCCTGAATTTATCAAAGGCATACACCACAGCTAGCAACTCCTTCTCGGTAGTTGCATAATTTATCTGTGCGGGGTTCAAAACGTGACTAGCATAATAAATCACATGAAGCAATTTTCCTCTTCGCTGTCCAAGAACAGCCCCTACCGCAATATCACTAGCATCGCACATAATTTCAAAGGGTAGGGACCAATCAGGAGCGATAACAATAGGTGCAGACACTAATTCCTTTTTAAGTGTTTCAAAAGCATCGGTGCACTACTTATTGAAAACAAAAGCCTTATCTTTAACCAACAGGGTAGTTAAAGGTTTAGCTATCTTCGAGAAGTCTCTTATGAACCTACGGTAAAAACCCGCATGTCCCAAGAAGCTTCTTATACCTTTCTCATTAATCGGTGGTGGCAGCTTCGAGATCACTTCAACTTTTGCTTGATCAACTTCGATCCCTTTTTGTGAGATCTTGTGACCAAGAACAATGCCTTCTCGCACCATGAAATGACATTTTTCCCAGTTCAATATTAAATTACTTTCTTGACATCGCTGCAAAACAAGTGAAAGGTTAGATAAACAGTGATCAAATGAGGACCGAACACGGAGAAATCATCCATGAACACTTTCATGTGCTTTTCTAACATGTCAGCAAAAATGGATGTCATGCATCTTTGGAATGTAGCGGGGGCATTACACATCCCAAATGGAATCCTTCTATAAGCAAAAATGCCATAGGGACATGTAAACACCGTCTTCTCTTGGTTTTCCGGCGCAATAGCAATTTGATTGTATCCGGAGTAACCATCTAGAAAACAATAGTAATCATGTCCCGCTAGTCTTTCCAACATTTGGTCAATGAATGGCAACGGAAAATGGTCATTTCTCGTAGCCAAATTCAATCTTCTATAATCAATGCAAACTCTCCATCCAGTAACAGTTCTAGTAGGTATCAACTCATTTTTTTCATTTGTTATAACAATTGTTCCTCCCTTTTTGGGCACCACATGTACCAGACTCACCCAAGCACTATCGGATATAGGATAGATCAATCTTGCATCCAATAGCTTAACAACTTCTTTTCGCACTACCTCCTTCATCACCGGGTTCAATCTCCTTTGGGGTTGCACGACCGGTTTGTGATCTTCTTCCATAAGTATTTTATGCATACACACCGTAGGACTTATACCTTTAAGGTCTTCAATCTTCCACCCAATTGCTCCCTTGAATTTCTTAAGAACTTCAATTAACTTGTCTTCTTGCACACTTTTCAAATTAGCGCTAATAATAGCGGGACATTTTTCTTCCGTGTCAAGAAAGACATATTTGAGATTCTCGGGTAGTTGCTTCAATTCTGATATCTTTGGCTTGTCTTTGCCTTCATCAACCGTTATAGGTTGTCTTAACTCTTCCCACCGGTGCATTCTAACTCTTTTTAGGATAGGTTGAGTTTCAAGCATAGCTACCACTTCCATATCACTATCTCCAACTTCCTTATCATCTTCAAAAATGGACATACTCAGCACCCTCTCTAGAGGCAATTGGGACACACTTTCTAAATGCTCACTAGCTTCCACTTGTTCTAACACTTGTATGTTACTACTAGTGCCCACATCATCTTTATACTTCAAAGTGTTCCTAACATCAATTTTCAACTCTTCATCGTACACTTTCAACGTGAGTGTTCCCCCTTCCATATCTATCACGACTCTCCCGGTTTCTAAGAAAGGTCTTCCCAAAATCAAGGGAATTTCTTCATCTTCAGGCATTTCAAGGATCACAAAGTCAACTGGAAATACAAATTTGTCCACTCTAACCAGGACATCATGGACAACTCCATATGGCCGCTTCACAGAATGGTCCGCGAATTGGAGAGTCATCCGAGTGTCTTGAACAACACCAATACCCAACTTTTTGTAAATGGATAAAGGCATTAAACTGATGCTCTCTCCCAAGTCAATGAGAGCTCTCTTGAATGACCGGTCACCGATGGTGCATGGAATGGTGACAGCTCCTCTATCTTTTTTCTTCACCGGAATCTTTAGTCCCTGCAAAATAGCACTACAAGTTTCGGTTAGAATAATCGGTTCAGCTCCCATAGTCCTCTTTTTAGCAATGATATCTTTCATGAACTTGGCATAAGTGGGCATTTGCTCAAGTGCTTCAAGCAATGGAATATTCAGCTCCAGCTTCTTGAACAACTCAAGGAATTTCTCAAAATTCTTTTCTTGCTGCCCTTTCTTCTTGTTTCTTGTAGGATACGGAAGTTTGACCACCGGTTTTGGTTCAACCGCTTTTTCTTTGATGTCCGGTGTTGAGGTAACTTCTTTTTCTTTATCAACCACTTCATTTTCTTTGATTTCCAGTTCCACCTCAATCATTTGATTTTCACTTTCAGAATTTTCTTGAACCTCCTCACTAACTTTACCTCTTCGTGTTGTGACTGCATTGACGTTGTGATTATCTCTTGGATTTGTTACAGTAGCACTAGGAAGAGTCCCTGGAGTTTGTGGAATGGCGAGGTGTTGGGAAATTTGGCTCATTTGCACTTCAAGATTCTTGATAGAGACTCCAGTATTCTTGAAGTTACTCCTTGTTTCTTCTTGAAATTGACAATTGTGAGCTGCCATCTTTTCAATGGCAATTTCCCAATCAGCTTTTCTTGGAACTGGGGGCTGATATGGTTGTTGTTGGGGCTGATATTGTTGTTGGCCTTGAACCGGTTTTTGGATGTTCCCTTGTTGATCTTTCCAAGAGAAATTTGGGTGATTTTTCCACCCCGGATTATACGTGTTGGCATACGGATTGTTCTGCCTCAACATATTAATCTGTTCAACCTGTTCTTGAGTTGCCAAACAGTGCATGGCAAAGTGAGGTCCACAACATATCTCGCAAATCACAGCTTGAACAGGTTCAACCTGAGCAACTGTTTGAGTTCCAAGATTCATCTTCTTTAATCTTCTTTCAACTTCTGCGGAAATTTGATCTTCCATTTTTACAACCTGCTCTGTCAGCTTTAGATCAATTTTTCCATCTGGTTGACTCACTGTGTGATCGTATAATTCAAGGTGTTCATTGGCAGCAACGGCTTCTATGATTCTTTTAATACCCGTGGCTGTTGAAAAGTTTGTTGAGCCACCTGCAGCAGTATCAATAAGCTGCTTTGTCTTGAGTCGCAACCCATTCACAAAGTTTTTCATCTGCTCGGTCGCGTCCATATTATGAGTAGGACACGCAGTCAAACACCTTTTGAATCTTTTATAAGCATCTCCAAGTGATTCACCCTCTTTTTGTTTAAAGTTGACTATATCATATCTCTTTCGGATGAACACTGAAGCAGGAAAGTATTCATTAAGGAATGTTGTTTCCATTTCTTGCCATGTTGTGATACTCGCTGCTGGAAGAGAGTAGAACCACTCTTCTGCATCGTCGGTAAGTGTGAATGGAAACATCACAAGTCGTTTTTCCTCCTCTGAATGACCTTCGATCTTCAAAGAAGTGGTGGTTGTAAGAAATCTCTGAAGATGCTTATTTGCATCCTCATTGATTCTTCCGGAGAAAGGCTTGCTCTCTAACTGGCGGATAGTAGATGGATGCAACTGAAAGTGTATAAAAGAGTCGCCACCGACTTTTATTTTATCCAAACGGAAAGGGTATAAAAGAACAGGAAAAACCTTAAGAGATATTTTTGGGTCCGGGGGGTAGGTTATGTAAAGGGAAGGTGTTAGCACCCTTTACATCCATGGTTATCCATGGGCTCTTAGTTACCTAGCTCACTTTTGAATTGTTTTTGAAAGGTGTAGTGTGTGAATAGAAAAATCTTCATAATAGTTTATAATGATCCATGTACGGATGCGTAAAAACTTGTTTTTGAAAATTTGTTTGAAATTGTGAAAAGTTTGAAAAATGGAGTGAGCAAGCAACTAGGAGGTACCTACCCTAAAGTTTTAAGTCTTTCTTGTTCTTTATCCTTTAATTGGTAAGACTATCCCTACTATTAAGGAGTAGGTAGTCATTACCTTGGATGTTAGGGACAAGTGAGGGTCATCTGTTTTTATGAAGGCAACTGTGAGGTGTATTAAGCATATAGGAGGGACTATCATCATTATTCGAAGGGACTTGATTTTTAAAGGCAACCATTAGGGACTTGATGATTTTTTCTTTTAAGGGACTTGCTTTATACACCCCACTTGACCTTATTAGTAGGCAACATTGAGGGATAACCTTAGGAATGTGAGATGGCGATTAAAAAATCGACTTACGTGTGTGAGTGTTTAATTTAAATTTATCTTATAATTAAAGTGATCTAAATTTAATTTTAAAATACAAATAATTTTCACTCCCTAAATTACTAACCATAGCATAAAAATTAAATAAATTACATATTTACAAAATTACACCAAGAAGCAATTACATAACAATTATAATAATAAGCAAATTAAAAATAAATAGCAAAATATAAATATAAAAGCAAAATATAAATAATAAGCAAAAATAATAAATAAGCAATAAGTTAATAAAATAGGGATTAGTAATAGTAATAATAAAAATTAAATAAGGTTAGTGAAATAATAATAAATTAAATAATGTTAGTGAAATAATAATAATAAAAGATTAGTAATAACATGGTTAATAATAATAATAGAAATCAAAATAAATTGAATTAACAAAAATATTATAATAACAAAATTAAAATAATAAACAAAAGTTTAATATGAACAACTAAATAATTATAGCATGTTAGTTTATATACTAATTATTAAATTATTTATAATTGTAAAAAATTTAAATTATTATAAATTTAATTGTTTCTATACATATATGAAAAGAAAATAATTTAGATTATAGACATAGTATATAAAATATATTTACATATTATTAATAATAGATTATATTTACAAAAATTAATCATATTTACAAAATTTAATTTTTATTAATTATTACATTTACATAAATTATATTAAATAAATATATACATAATAATTATATTAAGAATTAGAAAATAAAAATTATTTAGAAAATAAAATTAGGTTTGATTAAAGTTCATTTAGAAAATATTTTTAGGGTTTGTTAAAATTAGGGTTTATTCATAAAATATTTTGAGGATTTATAATATAATACAAAATTATTTTTGTTTATATACATGTATCATAATTTAAGAGCATAATAAAAAACTGTTTTTTTTTTTTTAATTAAGAAATTTTTTTTTGAACTTAAAAAATATAAGTGTTATTTTAGGATTATCTAAATATATATATACATATAATTATTTCTAACTAATAATAAAAACAATTAAACAAATCAATTTAAACAAATTAAAACAGAAAAAAGAAAGAAAGAGAAAAAAAAAATTTGCAACTTACCTGGGGCAGGGATCGAACCCACGCCCTAGGCCTTATTTCCCTTGTACCAACAGTCTAACCACTGGGCTGCGCCTGCCTTGTGAATACTGGACGAATACCAATCAATATATATCAAACCTGCAAAATACGAAGAAAATGAACAAAAAAATACTGAGGCAGGGATTCGAACCCCTGTCCTGGCCTTTATGCGCACGCTCTCTTTCCACTACGCCATCAGCAATATTTACAATTTAAATATAAACAAAACTATATAATATAAAACGAAATTTGAATCCCAGGGACGCGCGCCAAACTTCATCTTCTTCATTCAAATTTCCTGCGAATTTTTCTTTGAATTCTCCTGCAATTTTTCCTGCAAGTTCTTAATCCCGAAACCTATGTTTTTCAATCATCAAGCAAATCATAATATCAATACAAATTTGAAGCCCAGATCAATTATTTGGAGCTTATAGGTCACGGCCATGTTTTTATAATTCATTTAGGTGCCCTAAATACTAAGTTCCCGAAATTGATCTTCAAACCCTAACAATGGTGAATTTTGGTACGATCCATAGGAATCAAATTAAACCATCCAGAAAGCTTCTAAACACCATAACAAACACAAATCCATGGTTAGTTTTCATTATCAATGCATAAACAATTCAAATCGGAAAAAAATTAAACATGAACTATATGCTTTCGGGTTCCTCATATGTGCATGAATTAGATGTATTTGAGGGTTGCTTTCGACTCAATGATGACCAAAGAACATTGCCATGTCTTCAAATTACCTTCTAACACCTTGTTTGTCTAAATCCGAATTTGAGTTTTCTTGAATTTTTTTGAAGTGTGAAACCTACCTTTGCAGCTGCTGGATCCGTCCCCCCTTGATTGGTTTCTATTGTCTACTTATATGAGATGCAATTTAGGTCAAAAGATGATGGATTTATGGGCTTTTTGGAAGACTTGATGGTGAAGGAATGTCATGATCTTAAAGTGTGAAAAAATCAAATATTTGCCTTCCAATTTGGTCTAGCACGAATTTGTACAAGATCAAATCATGTTAAACAGCATTGATTAATTTCTAGAAGAAGAATCATGTCCAAACTTTGATTTTTAGATTTTATTTTGATTTAATTTGATTTAAAATGAATAAAATTCAAATAAATATCAAATAAAAATATAAAAATCAGAATTTCTTGCCATTGGGTCGTGCATGATGTTGTTGTAGGGATTGGATCATAATTTGTCAGGCCCATTTGAAAAGAATTGGTTTTAAACCTCCATTTTCATCATAAACCATCACAAAATTTCCCAACTTTGCAAGGGCATATCTCCCTCAATTTTAAAGATATGAGGGTGTTCTTGGACATTTTGGAAAGCTTAAAGAGTCCTTTAAACAACCCCATTGGTTTCAGGTCCATATCATTTGCCAATCTCAAGTTATGCCCTTTTGAAGTTGTTGACTTTTTGTTGACTTTTGAAATGACCTATAATGTCTTAGCTCATATCTTCCAAATGAAGCATTTTTGGGCTTGACTTTCAAGATCAAAGTTGTATAGAATTCAATTTCCTTCAAAATGAGCTTTGAGTGGAGACTTGGTGATGAAGTATGTGAAAGTTATGGCTGGTCAAAGTTCAGTTGACTTTTACTAGGGAAACCCTAATTTAGAAACTCCTGATTATTGATGATCTGAAATCTCCTTGATGAATCATGATCAACCCTTGATCAAATGATGAATTTTAATTCATATACTTGATGTTGGCAAAAAATCATGAAGTTTGACTTTGGTTTGACCACAGTTGACCTCAGTTTGACTTTTTAACTGCATTGACTGATTTTGACTTATCTGATCATCTGACTGAGCAAACTTTTGAGAAAAGTCTTGAAACTTGTCATGGGGGTTATTAAACACATATAAGATGCTATGAAGCTCACTTGAAGTCTTGGAAGTCCATTTAGCCTGATTAAAGTCAAAACCCTAGTTTTGGATGCACTGCTTAGGAGGTGCATTGTCTGAGGGGATTGTCAACTCTTCTGACCAATTGTGAACTTTGTGAACCTTGTGAACCATCATAAAATGTCTTGTGAACCTCATGAAAGGTCTTGTAAATGTTGAGAAGCTTGTGAACCTTGTGAACCTTCAAGAAGTGACTTGTAGACTTCATGAACCTCATGAAAGGTCTTGTAAATGTTTGAGAAGCTTGTGAACCTTGTGAACCTTCATGAAGTGACTTGTAGACTTCATGAGCCTCATGAAAGGTATTGAAAGCATTGAGAGACTTGTGAACCTTGTGAACCTTCTTAGAACACAAAGTCTTGTATTGTGAGGGCAAATTTTGGAGTGCAACAGCTGCCCCTGTTCAATTTTCTGAAACCTGAGGGGTTAGATTGGTATGTTTGCCAGTCGTGACCTGGAAGGTTGAAGGGGATTGAACACAAAAGCCCAAAAATTTGCGCTCACCAGTGCATGGAGTGATATTGATGGCTAGTTGAATATGATTGAGTGGGCTTAAAGATGCCACTTGGAAGAACTGGAGATGGGCTTAGAGATGCCATCTAAAGAACTGGATGTGGTGATGTCTTCATGTTGATACTGGATATCAGTACTAGGTCTTTGTATAAGCCGTCTCTGAATCATTTATGCAACATGACTTGAGTTGTTGGATGGACCAGTAGAAATAAGTCTTGTGATGATTATCTCTTCTGGAAATATTTTGGACTAGGGAATAGATCTTTGTACAGACCGTTTACCTATTCTCCAAGGGCCAAAAGAACGTCAGGATTTGTTCTTAAGGATCAAAAGAACGTCAGGATTTGTCCTTCTGAGTAAAATATCTTGAACAAGGAGTCAAAAGAGCGTCAGGATTTGCTCTTAAGGGTCAAAAGAACGTCAGGATTAGTTCCTCTGAGAAATGTTTTGAACAAGGGGCCAAAAGAGTGTCAGGATTTGCTCTTAAGGGTCAAAAGAACGTCAGGATTTGTTCTTCTGAAAGAGTCTTGGAGGATGAAGCAGTCTAGAAGTAATGATGATAGCTGTCAGGAGGATGGAGCAATCCTGAGGTAATAATATGATTTCAGGAGGATGAAGCAATCCTGATGTAATAAAAAGCTGTCAGGAGGATGGAGCAATCCTGAGGTAATAATATGATATGCTTTCAGGAGACTGGAGTAATCCTGATGTAACAGCATGTCTTCAGGAGGATAGAGCAGTCCTGATGAGATTATAAGCTTTCAGGAGGATGAAGCAGTCCTGAGAGATTGATGATATGCTTTCAGGAGACTGGAGTAATCCTGATGTAACAGCATGTCTTCAGGAGGATAAAGCAGTCCTGAGGATCATAAGTTTCTTTGTTGGATAATTAACCTGAAACCAAGGTGACATTCCGTATAATAATATTAGTTTATGCTTTATGTATGCATGCATAGTATGATGCACCTAAGTAAATGTATTATGTATTTATGGATATGTATGTTATGGTATGATGTAAATGATGTATGTATGATATGATACTGCCGGAAGCGTCTGGATATCTTCGTATAACAACTGCTGGCCAGGGAAAATAAATCCCGATTCGTTGCTGAAGAATATATTATAACCTTCCGTATGCTGGGGATAATAAGGCATATATCACCTCCCGGATGCTGGGGATAGCAAGGCATATATAACCTTCGTCTTCGTTTGATAGTAGGGTAGATATAGCATCCCGTCTTCGTTCGTCGTACCCTTATTGGAAAGTAAATTCCCGAGTATCCGTATGAGGATAAAAGAGATGGATATAAATTCCATGGGAGATGTGACTTTATGAAGATGGATTCGTCCTACTGGGGGTTTGTAACTGTCTTGTAAAGATGAACAGGCGAAGCTTCGTTGAAATCCTTCCCTCGTTTGTCCTTAGTAAATACTATTACTGCATTTTTATGCATTTCTGGTAAACATCAATCATATTAAAAGCATACATGCATTGTTGGTAAACATCAATCATATTCAAAAGCATACATACATTCAAACACAACCAATGGACGTTTCGCTTATGTAAATAGGGTAAAAGTAAATCTGGATTCAAAAGATGGAATTTATTTATATCAAAAAGTGACCCATACACGGGTAAGTTTGTACAAGGAGACATAAACCCTAGTAAGAGGATTTTGTCATAAAGTTTTTACAAAACAGAGAAAATTAGCTATGTGGGAAACAATCCTATTGAGTTTCAATTCTACTATTGCCATTATCTTCAAGTATCTCATCTTCTGCTGTTGAGACGAAAACGATTGGATTGAGCTTTATCTGTTCGAGCTTGAATAAGTAGTACCACTGGTTGCAGTTTCATGAGTGATCCAAACGAGACATAGTCATACGCTTTAATCCCTAACTTTTGCCTGGATTGCCCTTTCAGGTTTTCAATCCACCGGGATACCCTTTTTTGCCCAAGCCGCCTTTTTAGGTTTTCGACTTGCCGGGTGTACATCTTTTTATATATATCCCTAATTTTTGCCCAAACCGTTTTGGTCTGCCGGGATGCCCTTATTTTTGCCTAGGCCTGTCAACCTAGCGGGTCTCTTTTTATGCGTAGTATTTTCTAACTATGTCTGCGTTTACAGGCTGTGGAATATCTTCACCATCCATTGTAGTGAGTATCATGGCACCTCCTGAGAACACTGTCTTGACTACGAATGGTCCTTCATATGTTGGAGTCCACTTGCCCCTAGGATCACCCTGTGGTAATATGATACGCTTGATTACCAAGTCACCAGCCTGATATACCTTTGGCTTAACCTTCTTGTTAAAAGCTTTGATCATTCGTTTCTGGTACATCTGGCCATGACAAACTGCTGCTAATCTCTTCTCATCAATCAAATTTATTTGGTCCAGTCGAGTCTGAATCCACTCATCTTCATCCAAGCCTGCATCCTTCATAATTCTCAAGGAGGGAATCTGAACTTCAATGGGCAGAACTGCTTCCATACCATAGACTAAAGAGAATGGAGTTGCCCTTGTTGAAGTACGTATTGTAGTACGATAACCATGAAGAGCAAATGGTAACATCTCATGCCAATCCTTGTAAGTAACAGTCATCTTCTGTACAATCTTCTTAATGTTCTTATTAGCAGCTTCAACTGCCCCATTCATCTTTGGACGATACGGAGAAGAGTTGTGATGCTTAATCTTGAACTGCGTGCAGAGATCAGTAATCATAGTGTTGTTCAGATTAGAGCCATTGTCAGTGATAATCCTTTCAGGGATACCATATCTACATATGAGATTATTCTTAATGAACCGAGCCACAACATTCTTAGTAACAGATGCAAACGAAGCTGCCTCCACCCACTTCGTGAAGTAATCAATAGCAACCAGAATGAAACGATGCCCATTAGAAGCAGTAGGCTTGATCTCACCAATCATATCAATGCCCCACATGGCAAAGGGCCAAGGAGCAGTTAACACATTCAACGGTGATGGAGGTACATGGACTTTATCAGCATAAATTTGACACTTGTGACATGTCCTGGAGTGTTGATAGCAATCCGCTTCCATGGTAGACCAATAGTAATCTGCTCTCAATATCTTTTTTGCCATGGTATGACCACTAGAATGAGTGCCAAAGATCCCATCATGCATGTCTTCCATAATCTCAGTTGCTTCCTTCTTATCCACACAACGAAGCATAGTTGAATCATGATTGCGCTTATACAGAATCCCATTACTCAAGAAGAACTTAGCAGAAAACCTTCTCAGAAACTTCCTATCTTTGACAGATGCCCCTTCAGGGAACTCCTGAGCTTCAAGATATCTTTTCACTTCATAGAACCAAGGCTTCTCCTCTGCCCCTTCTGTGTCAATCTCATTGCAATATGCAGGCTTTTCAAATCTGTCAATAGTAATCTTGGGAGCTTCATGATCCCAACTGATCTCAAACATGGATGCCATGGTGGCCAAAGCATCTGCCAACTGATTCTCTCTTCGTGGAATATGTCCAAAGGTAACTTCTTTGAAATGTGGGATCAAAGACAACACATGCTCTCTGTAAGGAATGAGATTATCATGCTTGGTATCCCAATCTCCTTTAATCTGACTTACTACCAGGGCTGAATCTCCATACACATCAAGGAACTGAATCTTCATATCAATAGCAGATTTAATACCCAGGATACATGCCTCATACTCAGCCATGTTATTGGTACAATAGAAACAAAGTCTGACAGTAATCGGGGTATGACAACCTTCAGGGGAACTAATCACAACACCAACACCATTACCAAGTGCATTAGAGGCACCATCAAAAACCATAGTCCATCGGGATCCTTGTTCAGGTCCGTCATATTGTCCAGGTTCTTTGGTAATAATCATAATGTCTTCATCAGGAAACTCAAAATTCATTGACTGATAATCATCCACTGCTTGATGAGCCAAATGATCGGCAACAACACTTCCTTTAATGGCCTTCTGAGTAGTGTACTGTATGTCATATTTGTCGTACCCCGAAAAATACGACCTTACGCGATCCGAATGGACGGAGCCGCGCGCCGGACAAACTGAAGAGTCGCCACCTAATTCTATTTATTCCCCGAAGAGGGAAAGGGAAGATATAGATACAACCCGGGAGGAAAAGGATGAGGACAAAGGTCAACGGAACCATTGCCTAGGTTCGGGAGTCGGTTATGCAGGGGGAAGGTATTAGCACCCCCTACATCCATCGTACTCGATAGGAACCATCTAAGTTAACGCGCGAGAAAGGATGTCTATGCTTAAACGAATTGCTTGCTAGAGGGAAATGAGTTGAATTATAAGTTAGATTGAACCTAGGTGCTCGGCAAGGATTGAGATCCTCGTGCCTACGTACTCCCGTGTGCAATGGGAAAGTCAGAGCCTCGTAGTTCGGCCTACTAAGAGTAATGGATGTTGATTTTATTACCTTTCGTCGATGAAAGGGTTTAGGAGTTGAAATGCACTAAAGACTATGGATAGTTTATCTCGCCCAACAAGACGAGTGTCCTGCGTCGAAATAATCGGAGCGAGTAACGAAAGCTCGTTATCCCCCTTTCTACCGCTTAAGGCTCGTGGCGTACAGATCTTCTCGCATTATTAGAATGTTTTTATTTCCTAAAGCCACTTGACGTTGGATCAAGGGTTTGGATCTAAAAAGAATCGTTTTGGTTTTTTGAAGTTTAAAGGTAAATGCAACTGGAGGTTTATTTTTGTAGTTTGTTTAGCGAGGCACGAATCGCTCGGCTCGCAAAGAGAGGTGGATCCTAATAAACGAAAACGATAACTGGAAAATAAAGTGCAAGTGTGCAAGTGCAATCGCTTGACGTTGGACCAAGGATTCGAAATTAAATAAGATGCGGAAAGTAAAATGCGTACAAAGTAAGGGGAGAGGGATACAAAATAAATACAGGGGATTGCGAAAAATAAATGGTCTCGTTGTAATTAGCCCAAGAGAAAGCGTGTGTGCAGTGTATTTGAACTATTCGAAGGCGTTCGGCCTGTTTATTCGGGACGCAACTATTTGAAGGCGTTGGACCTTTTTTCGAACACAACTATTCGGAGGCGTTGGACCTTTTAATCGAGCGCAACTATTCGAAGGCGTTGGACCTTTTGGGACGCGACGAAATTTTGTTCGTGAACTGCCTTAGAATCGGTTCAAAATGGGAACCATTCTATAAGGAGTCGAATCGTAATTTGAAATGCGAAAATAAATTAAATAAATTGAATGAATTGAATTTACTAGAATTGAATTAAATTGAATAATTAAATAAATTAAATAACATTAAGAATAATAAAATAAATTGATTTACAAGTTTGTTTTGTCGGAATGAAAAAAAAAATTAAATACAAAGGGGGCCTCATATTGACCGTTCATCTCCGATTAAATGTAATCGGGCGAAAAGCGGCCGTTTGCTATATCATTGGCCCTAAATGAATAAAAGAGAAATCAATAAATGAAAACATATAGATTTATAATAATAACCGTGTTCAAATAAAATAATAAAAAAAAAGATCTAAAATAACTTGACATAAAAAGAAAATATTTAAAAACTTATAATAATAAAATGAAAAGCAATTTAAAAGAAATAAAAGAGAGAAATATAGTGAAAGAACCAACATTAGTTTGAGAAAGTCCATCACACCAATTAAAAACAAAATCAGCAATTAATAACAAAATCAATGACACAAATCACACAAAATCAGCAATTAAAAAGCAATTTTAAACGTGCTAAGCACTCTAATCACACAAAACTTATAAACATAATAAACAATTAACAAAATGAATAATTAAAAATAAAAAAAATAATATAACAACTGCAGAATGTCAAAAGTGTAAAGGGTATACCAAATCTCTCTTATTAATTTTCTTCTTTAAACAACGTACCAACAAGTAATATAAATGGAAAGAATAAATAAAAGAAAAAAAACTAGGTGCATCATGTGGTGGATTTATGAATTAGTATCTAGAAAACACATATGGGCCTTTAAACAGACAAGAATTGAAACAAATAAGTCTACCCAAATATAACGGTCAAAAAAAATCCAAAAGCTGCAAAATGAAACACACCTCTCAAAATCAAAAGAAAAGAACAAAACGCAGTCCTCTCTATTCACAGTCAAACACGAAAAAGAGAAAAAATTTCTTTTTACCTTGCAACAAAAATGTTCAACGCTTTCTTCTGGATCTCTCTACTAATCTCGTCGCGGATCTCTCTCGCCGTTCTCGATTTGGGCTTGCGGTGTCCCTCTCTCAAACGCGCGGCCTTCGGTGGTGGTTTCGCGTTCGGGTCTCCGTCTCTCTCCGGCGTTCTGCTTTCCGTTCGGCCTTGCGTCTTCTTCTCCAAGTGGTGGCCGCTCACGGCTTCTCTCCGGTTCGCCTCATTCACCGACGGTTCAGCTTTGATTCACTCTCGAATCTCGACTTCTCACTGTATTTCAGATCTCGGTTTCGGATGCTTCACACAGTTTGGTTTGAAAGCTTTGTTTCGGCGGGTTGGAGGTTGTGCGTTTGGATGATGGTTTATAGTTTCAATGGCGTTGAAGGGTTGGGTTTGTTTCGGTGAAGAGGATTATGAATGGTGGCGGTGAAGTGGTTTGTGTGTGTTGGCCGAGGGTGGCTCAAGTTGAAGCGGATCTGTTTTGAATGAAGGTGGTAAAAGGGTGGTGGCCGACGGTTTCTTAACGGTGGGTCGGCTGTGAGTTGGTCTTGCGATGGAAGATGATGAAGATGCGTATGGTGTTGGTAATAATGGAAAGATGAAGGTGGGATGAAGGAAATGAAGAATGGATTTTCGTGATGAATGGAGTGTATTGGGCGGTTTGTTTTTTGGCTTTTTTTTTTAATATGTAGTTTGCTGCGAAAAAAGAAGATTGTAGTTTAATGTGATTTTTCTGCGTTTGATGTTTGATGGAGGTGAAAATATGTTTTGGGTTTGTGATTTGTATGAGGGAAAAGGGTGGATTTTCACAGTTGGGTGGCGATTTACAGGTTGAAGAAAAAAGAAGAAGAAAGAAAAAATATTTGCAGATTTTTTTTATATTGTTTGAAGCTTGATTATTGTATCAAATTTTTTTCCAGGGTGATTCTAAGGTTTCCAAGCTTTCTAAATGAGTGATTTGAGAGTGCTTTTATAAAGGTGGAAAGAATGAGGGTAATATGGAGATATTTTGATCAAAGATTTTCGAGGATCCGAGAATATCTTGCTGTTGTGATTTTCATCTCCTTGGTGTGTTGGTTCAATGCGGAATTAATGGAATGCATTTGTACGGTTTGGGTATATGAGTGGGGGAAGATGGCGTTGCTGCTTCCTTTTTCTTAACGCTATTCGAAATGGGGACCAGCACGTGATTCTTCCTTTTGTGCTGTGGGCCAGGTTGAAATCTGCAAAATGAGACTGACAAAACAAAATGTTTTCACACTGCAATCTAAACATTTTTTATTATTCAATTTCCCTTTTCTTATTCTCACAGCTAAGGTGAGTTAAATAATAGAACCACAAATTGGTTTGCCACTTTTTACAATATTGTTAATGGCTTGAAAGAAACCTAAAAATAGTTATAATAACAATAAGAGAAAAAACTAATAATGATAGTGAGAAAATTATAGTCATATAAATAATAATAATGGAAGAAATAATAAAAGAATAATAAATAAAGTAAATAACAGTTAATGAGAAAAAAACATTTGTTTTCCGTAAAAAAAAGAAGGACTTTTGAGTCATAAAAAAAAAATAATGATCAATAAATTTAAAATGACTAAAGTATATATATATATATATATATATATATATATATATATATATATATATATATATATATATATATATATATGTATATTTTGTTAAAAAAAACAAAAGTTAATGAGTATGCATTATGGAATAATAATTAGCAAAAATAGAAATATGGCTAGAAATAATGAATAAAATAAAAACGGAATCAAAATACGGATGAATAGTCATCACACCAAAGTATGTCAATTTTTACAGCACAACCACTTAACCTAACAAGTCTGGAGAAAATTCTGGCCCAACCTGAACAAGCTAAGAAAAATTTAAGAAAAATTTATGAGTATTAGAAGTAGATATGCGGGTAGGACAAATTTGGGGTATGACAGATGCCCCTATCGAATTGGCTTAGACCGAGTAAGATGAACTGGCTCGCGTTCAGTCTTTCAAGGTATAAGATAATTAGATATTAACAGACTCCAAATTTGTCCGACGAAGAAAGAATTTGCGAAAATAATAAATGAAATAAATCGGAAAAGATGGGTGACACAGCAAGGAACAAATTGACAAAATAAATCACTTATCACCAGAGGATGATAAGGCAATAAACAGAAAAATAAACTCACTTATCAACAGAGGAAGATAAGGCAATAAACTGAAAACAAACTCACTTATCAACAGAGGAAGATAAGGCAATAAACTGAAAACAAACTCACTTATCAACAGAGGATGATAAGGCAACAAACTGAAAAATAAACTCACTTATCAACAGAGGATGATAAGGCAATAAACAGAAAAATAAACTCACTTATCAACAGAGGAAGATAAGGCAATAAACAGAAAAATAAACTCACTTATCAACAGAGGATGATAAGGCAACAAACAGAAAAAATAAATTCACTTATCAACAGAGGATGATAAGGCAATAAACAGAAAAATAAAATCACTTATCAACAGAGGATGATAAGGCAAATGGACTAAAATTTAAACACGGCTATTGAATCCGCCAAGAGGATGCCTGAAATCTTTGATTAATATGATCCTCCGCTGGGGAAAGGACCAGAGACTTGTATGGATCCCGGATCCTGAACTATGTATGTATGCTTGATTGTTTTGAAATGGTATTCCATAAAGATGGAGATACGATGCAAATGCTTATGCACCGAGATATAAATTCGATAGTGTTGGAGAAAATAAAAGGTCTGATTTATTGAGAATATGCAAATGATGCATATGTTGTAAATGATTGATGTAAATGATGCGTATGACTGCATATGATGCATAATGATGCATATGAGCGGTTGAAATGAAAAGTGCCAGCTTGGTGGACGTTTGGTCTGGTAGTTGCCAATGGTAATCGGACTTTTGGGTGGGTGGAGGGACTGATTTCCCGACACTCGATCTTTGACGTTGTATGGTCAGAAGATGGATCTGAATGTTCCAAGTTTGGTTATCTGCTGGTGAGCGAAACGACTTAATTGACACATGAAGACTGATTTTGTTTTGAATAATTGCAAATGTCTGGCAAGGACTGCCTGTTCAGTTGGGGAGGAGGAGAGAGGAAGACTCGCTCCTTGTTTGCTTGCCCCTGTCTGCAGGGTATCTGAAATAAATTTGATGGGGAAGCTTTGACAATGGCCACGACATGACCTGCCCCTGATTGAGCTTTTGAAGGTAATCTTGCCCCTGACTGAGCTGGTTTTGAAATAAATTGCCCCTGATTGGGCTGTTGAAGATGCTTTGTCCCTGATTGGACTGATTTTGAAATGAATTGCTCCTGATTGGGCCGTTGGAGATGGTTTGTCCCTGATTGGACTGCTGAGGTAGTCTTGATTCATGTTGGCAATGAAGTTCGAATTTTTCTTTTGATTTCCCCTTGTTGGGATTGTACTGATGTCAAGCATTAAATTGCAATTAAATTGTTCATACACAAATGGTAGTGTTAATGTAAAGTTCATGTAAGTTTTGAAAAAGTCAATTTATTTGAATGATTATGATGGTGTGACGAATGGACTGTTAGTCCAAACGAGGTGCTGATTTAGAAAGTGTATGAAAAGATGCAACAATAATAATCTGCAATCGAGTTTGAAAATTAACAAATATATGGGAGTCAATTTACGCAACCTTGTTGGTAGCATGCTTTCAAAATAAACCTTGCCTCAATTAGGACTTTTGAGGGTTGTAACGTGGTCTGGTTAATGGTTTGAGAAACAAAGGATATAAGGCTCAAAGTTTGGTTTGTACCCATCCCTTCTTCGTAATGTTCTCCAGTCCTATGTTCAGTTAACTCTACATATGCATTTGTTTTGACTTTGCAAGAGTGAAGATGAAGCTTTAAAATTTGCTTGAAAATGGCAGTCATCTTTTTTTTGCTGGTAACCTTTTGATTCTTGATTTTGTGGTCACTGATATTTGTTTTGTTTTTGCTGAGGATTCGAGCTCCTCTTTTGATTTGTTTTTTTTTAACTAAGTCTCCCTTTGGGTGCTCAACTTAGTAGTTTTTTTTTCTTTTCTATTTTTTTGCTTTGTTGAATGTTATGACTGCCAAGTCATTTGTTGATGGTCCTCTGACGGGATGTCTCATCTTGCGATTCGAAGGTGTAGTCAAGTTAACTGAACAACTACCCTGCCTCGGGTTAAATGTAAGGGTTTATATCCGAAAGAAACTCCTACTTCTAGGCTCGAAGTGGTTGAATAGGGATTAACTCCTTATATCTCCAGTGTTTGGGGATTTGAACAAATGCCTGTACATCATTGACGAGGTTTTATCCGAAAGCATACCGCAACAGTTATGGGTATTTTGTTTTCATCATCCTCCCTCAAATATTTGCTAAAGTGAAGTGAGGGAATATTTTTTGTGATTTTGTGATAAATGATAAATATGAGCGAATGCGAATAAATTAATTCAAAACATGCATAAACATAACATTAACATAACCAAGAACACACGATAACAATGTTCAAGGCAAATAGTACTTAAACAAACATTACAAAACAACAGGAATGCAGAAATAATAAATGGCACTGGCTGCCTTGATTTGAGGAATTGAACTTCTCTTGATTGAATGCTTCAAAGTTGGAGACTACTCAGCTTGGTCTTCAGCAACCCCTTCACATGTCTTTACTTGTTGGCACCGTGCGGCGGCATTGGATCGTTATGGACATTTGCATTTCTCGGAGTGAAGGTGAGATCCTTAGAGTCGATCAGATCTTGAATCTTGTGCTTGAACGATTTGCAGTTCTCGAGTGTGTGACCTGGAGCACCCTTGTGATACTCACAGCGAGCATTGGCATCGTAGTCTCGGGCAGTACCAGTTTGTGGTGGCAAGTCTTTTAAAACAAGAGTTCCCTTTGCCATCATCTGATTAAAGATTTCAGAATGTGTCATAGGCAAGGGATCAAAGGTTCTTTCAGGCCTTCTTGGCTGATATGGTGGACGCTGTTGAGGAGCGCGTTGTTGCTGTTGACCAGGCCGTGGTTGATAAGCATGTTGCTGGTATGGATTGGGCGCATACTGCGCAGCTGCAACCATTGGAGGTGGACGTGGTAGATGAGCCATCTGAGGCGGAAATAAAGCTTGAAAGGCCTGCTGATAAGGCATTGGAGGAGCTGGCTGATATGGCATAGGAGCATATTGTGCAGCAGCAACATAAGGATACTGGTAGTAGGGAACTGGCGCAGGTGCACTCTGTTGGAAATTCCCACTTGCAGCGGAAACGGCATTTGTTTCGCCCTTTTTGTACCCATTGAAAGGTTTCTTGACATTGGCTTGGTTGCTAGAGCCTCCTTGGATCTTTCCACTTTTCAAACCTTCTTCGATTCTTTCTCCTACCATCACCATGTCCGAAAATCCAGAAGATACGCTGCTGATCAGCTTCTCGTAGTATTGCCCCTGTAAGGTACCCATGAAGATATCGATCAATTCACGGTCAACCAATGGCGGATGCACTCTGGCGGCTAGCTCTCTCCAGCGTTGGGCATACTCCTTAAAGGATTCGCTCTCCTTTTGAGACATACTCTGAAGCTGAGTACGGTTAGGAGCAAGGTCAGTGTTGTACTTGTATTGCTTTTTGAATGCATCAGATAAATCGAGCCAAGTACGAACATTGTTGCGTTCGAGCTGCATGTACCATTCTAGAGACGCTCCAGACAGGCTGTCTTGGAAGCAATGGATCATGAGCTTGTCATCTTTAGCATGAGCGGCCATTTTCCTGCAGTACATCCTTAAATGAAGCTCAGGACAGCTGAGGCCTTTGTATTTTTCAAACTCCGGCAGTTTGAACTTAGTAGGGATCACAACATCTGGAACTAAGCACATGTCTGAGGAACTCAGAGAGGTTGAGTTGTGTCCTTCCATGATTCGGAGTTTTTCAGCTAACTCGCGGCACATCTTCATAGCTTCAGACTCTTGAGCAGCCTGAGGATTGGTGATTGGAACGGCAGTATGCATCTCATACTCAACTTGATGATTCTCTTCAGTTAGAGGAAACTGGACTTGAGTTGGAATAGGTTGAGTTTGAGGAATGACACCAATAGTGACACCAGAAGCAGGTATTGGCTGGGAAGTGACCTCTTCAACAGCAGGAGTGAAGCCTGGAGGCAAACTGTAGACCAAAGGATTTGGAATGGGAACTGAAGGCATTGCTCGTGAGGTAGATCCTTGTACTTGAGCATTGTTCATTGCGGCAGCAGCTTCACGACGTTCTTCCATTCTTGCCAAAGATTGCAAAGTCTCATAAATCTGGTCAATCTTGCTCTTGACCGAGTCAATCTCTTCCCTCATGGCAACTTGTTCTTCCTGAATCACGTCCATCAGTCTTCTAGTGTTGGCTCGAGTTAAATACGGTCGTCTAGCTCGATACGGGCGTCGGGAAACCAGCTTGATTTACTGAAGATGGAGGAACATGAAATGAGTTTTCTGGATTTGGAATGAAATACAGTATGAATAAATAATGCAAATGTAATGATATGCAATGTCAGAATCCAGGATCACAAGATCAGGGTCTCATGAGTCCAAGGTACAGATGGAAGATACTCTGATCAAGAACTCACTGGGTAGACTCTAAGGTTTAGGGATCCCAAAGTTATCAATTCATATGGCTGTTCATCACACGCGCCATAAGCATGACGGTTGATTGACTCCGCCGTATGAATCTATTTTGGGTGAGATCTTCGTATCGACAACCCACGAGAGCAAATTTTCTCGGGAGTCCATACTACGTGATCATCGACACAAGGTTTAAAACAAAGTCCTGGAGTTATGGAACTTTCTCAACTGTTTGATGCACATGTCAATTTCATACATTCTTGACAGTCAATCAACTCCATTGAGTAAGTCTATTCCAAGTGAGGTTTTCGTATCAAGCCACGCGAGGGCGAACCCTGGTGCCCAATACTACGCAACCATCAACCGATGTTTTAACCAAAAGGTTCTAAAGGTCCTCAGAGTCGACAACTTTAATGAAAACAACTGAGCACACACGCCAAGAGCTTGACGGTTGTCAGTATTTCCATTAAAATCTACTCCGAGTGAGGTTTTCGTATCGACAACCCACGAGAGAGGTTCTCTCGGGAGCCCATACTACACAACCTCGCTAACTTAAGTTTGTACTCGAAAGCCCGGGTATAGAGCTTTTCCCTCAAGTTTCTTTTGCAAAGTATCGATCCAAATTATAGTACCAAGGAGCCACAAGATATATAATATGGAATGCGATAAAGAAAGCGACAAAATTAAACAAGCAAGGCATAAAAGCAAACATCCAAACAAACGCGGGAACTTAGACTAGGCTTGACTCGCATAGGGGTGAACCAGTCCCCAGCAGAGTCGCCAGCTGTCGTACCCCGAAAAATACGACCTTACGCGATCCGAATGGACGGAGCCGCGCGCCGGACAAACTGAAGAGTCGCCACCTAATTCTATTTATTCCCCGAAGAGGGAAAGGGAAGATATAGATACAACCCGGGAGGAAAAGGATGAGGACAAAGGTCAACGGAACCATTGCCTAGGTTCGGGAGTCGGTTATGCAGGGGGAAGGTATTAGCACCCCCTACATCCATCGTACTCGATAGGAACCATCTAAGTTAACGCGCGAGAAAGGATGTCTATGCTTAAACGAATTGCTTGCTAGAGGGAAATGAGTTGAATTATAAGTTAGATTGAACCTAGGTGCTCGGCAAGGATTGAGATCCTCGTGCCTACGTACTCCCGTGTGCAATGGGAAAGTCAGAGCCTCGTAGTTCGGCCTACTAAGAGTAATGGATGTTGATTTTATTACCTTTCGTCGATGAAAGGGTTTAGGAGTTGAAATGCACTAAAGACTATGGATAGTTTATCTCGCCCAACAAGACGAGTGTCCTGCGTCGAAATAATCGGAGCGAGTAACGAAAGCTCGTTATCCCCCTTTCTACCGCTTAAGGCTCGTGGCGTACAGATCTTCTCGCATTATTAGAATGTTTTTATTTCCTAAAGCCACTTGACGTTGGATCAAGGGTTTGGATCTAAAAAGAATCGTTTTGGTTTTTTGAAGTTTAAAGGTAAATGCAACTGGAGGTTTATTTTTGTAGTTTGTTTAGCGAGGCACGAATCGCTCGGCTCGCAAAGAGAGGTGGATCCTAATAAACGAAAACGATAACTGGAAAATAAAGTGCAAGTGTGCAAGTGCAATCGCTTGACGTTGGACCAAGGATTCGAAATTAAATAAGATGCGGAAAGTAAAATGCGTACAAAGTAAGGGGAGAGGGATACAAAATAAATACAGGGGATTGCGAAAAATAAATGGTCTCGTTGTAATTAGCCCAAGAGAAAGCGTGTGTGCAGTGTATTTGAACTATTCGAAGGCGTTCGGCCTGTTTATTCGGGACGCAACTATTTGAAGGCGTTGGACCTTTTTTCGAACACAACTATTCGGAGGCGTTGGACCTTTTAATCGAGCGCAACTATTCGAAGGCGTTGGACCTTTTGGGACGCGACGAAATTTTGTTCGTGAACTGCCTTAGAATCGGTTCAAAATGGGAACCATTCTATAAGGAGTCGAATCGTAATTTGAAATGCGAAAATAAATTAAATAAATTGAATGAATTGAATTTACTAGAATTGAATTAAATTGAATAATTAAATAAATTAAATAACATTAAGAATAATAAAATAAATTGATTTACAAGTTTGTTTTGTCGGAATGAAAAAAAAAATTAAATACAAAGGGGGCCTCATATTGACCGTTCATCTCCGATTAAATGTAATCGGGCGAAAAGCGGCCGTTTGCTATATCATTGGCCCTAAATGAATAAAAGAGAAATCAATAAATGAAAACATATAGATTTATAATAATAACCGTGTTCAAATAAAATAATAAAAAAAAAGATCTAAAATAACTTGACATAAAAAGAAAATATTTAAAAACTTATAATAATAAAATGAAAAGCAATTTAAAAGAAATAAAAGAGAGAAATATAGTGAAAGAACCAACATTAGTTTGAGAAAGTCCATCACACCAATTAAAAACAAAATCAGCAATTAATAACAAAATCAATGACACAAATCACACAAAATCAGCAATTAAAAAGCAATTTTAAACGTGCTAAGCACTCTAATCACACAAAACTTATAAACATAATAAACAATTAACAAAATGAATAATTAAAAATAAAAAAAATAATATAACAACTGCAGAATGTCAAAAGTGTAAAGGGTATACCAAATCTCTCTTATTAATTTTCTTCTTTAAACAACGTACCAACAAGTAATATAAATGGAAAGAATAAATAAAAGAAAAAAAACTAGGTGCATCATGTGGTGGATTTATGAATTAGTATCTAGAAAACACATATGGGCCTTTAAACAGACAAGAATTGAAACAAATAAGTCTACCCAAATATAACGGTCAAAAAAAATCCAAAAGCTGCAAAATGAAACACACCTCTCAAAATCAAAAGAAAAGAACAAAACGCAGTCCTCTCTATTCACAGTCAAACACGAAAAAGAGAAAAAATTTCTTTTTACCTTGCAACAAAAATGTTCAACGCTTTCTTCTGGATCTCTCTACTAATCTCGTCGCGGATCTCTCTCGCCGTTCTCGATTTGGGCTTGCGGTGTCCCTCTCTCAAACGCGCGGCCTTCGGTGGTGGTTTCGCGTTCGGGTCTCCGTCTCTCTCCGGCGTTCTGCTTTCCGTTCGGCCTTGCGTCTTCTTCTCCAAGTGGTGGCCGCTCACGGCTTCTCTCCGGTTCGCCTCATTCACCGACGGTTCAGCTTTGATTCACTCTCGAATCTCGACTTCTCACTGTATTTCAGATCTCGGTTTCGGATGCTTCACACAGTTTGGTTTGAAAGCTTTGTTTCGGCGGGTTGGAGGTTGTGCGTTTGGATGATGGTTTATAGTTTCAATGGCGTTGAAGGGTTGGGTTTGTTTCGGTGAAGAGGATTATGAATGGTGGCGGTGAAGTGGTTTGTGTGTGTTGGCCGAGGGTGGCTCAAGTTGAAGCGAATCTGTTTTGAATGAAGGTGGTAAAAGGGTGGTGGCCGACGGTTTCTTAACGGTGGGTCGGCTGTGAGTTGGTCTTGCGATGGAAGATGATGAAGATGCGTATGGTGTTGGTAATAATGGAAAGATGAAGGTGGGCTGAAGGAAATGAAGAATGGATTTTCGTGATGAATGGAGTGTATTGGGCGGTTTGTTTTTTGGCTTTTTTTTTAATATGTAGTTTGCTGCGAAAAAAGAAGATTGTAGTTTAATGTGATTTTTCTGCGTTTGATGTTTGATGGAGGTGAAAATATGTTTTGGGTTTGTGATTTGTATGAGGGAAAAGGGTGGATTTTCACAGTTGGGTGGCGATTTACAGGTTGAAGAAAAAAGAAGAAGAAAGAAAAAATATTTGCAGATTTTTTTTATATTGTTTGAAGCTTGATTATTGTATCAAATTTTTTTCCAGGGTGATTCTAAGGTTTCCAAGCTTTCTAAATGAGTGATTTGAGAGTGCTTTTATAAAGGTGGAAAGAATGAGGGTAATATGGAGATATTTTGATCAAAGATTTTCGAGGATCCGAGAATATCTTGCTGTTGTGATTTTCATCTCCTTGGTGTGTTGGTTCAATGCGGAATTAATGGAATGCATTTGTACGGTTTGGGTATATGAGTGGGGGAAGATGGCGTTGCTGCTTCCTTTTTCTTAACGCTATTCGAAATGGGGACCAGCACGTGATTCTTCCTTTTGTGCTGTGGGCCAGGTTGAAATCTGCAAAATGAGACTGACAAAACAAAATGTTTTCACACTGCAATCTAAACATTTTTTATTATTCAATTTCCCTTTTCTTATTCTCACAGCTAAGGTGAGTTAAATAATAGAACCACAAATTGGTTTGCCACTTTTTACAATATTGTTAATGGCTTGAAAGAAACCTAAAAATAGTTATAATAACAATAAGAGAAAAAACTAATAATGATAGTGAGAAAATTATAGTCATATAAATAATAATAATGGAAGAAATAATAAAAGAATAATAAATAAAGTAAATAACAGTTAATGAGAAAAAAACATTTGTTTTCCGTAAAAAAAAGAAGGACTTTTGAGTCATAAAAAAAAAATAATGATCAATAAATTTAAAATGACTAAAGTATATATATATATATATATATATATATATATATATATATATATATATATATGTATATTTTGTTAAAAAAAACAAAAGTTAATGAGTATGCATTATGGAATAATAATTAGCAAAAATAGAAATATGGCTAGAAATAATGAATAAAATAAAAACGGAATCAAAATACGGATGAATAGTCATCACACCAAAGTATGTCAATTTTTACAGCACAACCACATAACCTAACAAGTCTGGAGAAAATTCTGGCCCAACCTGAACAAGCTAAGAAAAATTTAAGAAAAATTTATGAGTATTAGAAGTACATATGCGGGTAGGACAAATTTGGGGTATGACAATATTCTGTCAAGATCATTTGCCATCTTGCAATTCTTCCGGAGAGAGCAGGTTTCTCAAATATGTACTTGATTGGATCCATCTTCGAAATCAACAAGGTAGTATGGGTCAACATATACTGTCTTAGTCGGCGAGCAGCCCATGCCAAAGCGCAGCAAGTTTTCTCGAGCAGTGAGTATCTTGTTTCACAGTCGGTAAACTTTTTGCTAAGGTAGTATATTGCCTGCTCTTTTCGACCAGACTCGTCATGTTGCCCCAACACACACCCCATTGAGTTATCTAACACTGTTAAGTACATAATCAAAGGCCTTCCATCAACTGGTGGCATCAAAATTGGTGGTTCTAGCAGGTATCTCTTGATTTCATCAAAGGCAGTCTGGCACTCATCATTCCATTCCATCACCTGATCTTTCTTCAACAACTTGAAGATTGGCTCACAGATGGTAGTTAATTGGGAGATAAATCTTGCAATGTAGTTCAATCGTCCCAAGAAACCTCTAACCTCCTTCTCAGTACGGGGAGCTGGCATCTCTCGTATAGCTTTCACCTTTGCAGGATCCACTTCAATACCTTTTCCACTGACAATGAAACCCAGGAGTTTTCCAGACCTAACTCCAAAATTACACTTGTTTGGATTCAATCTCAACTTATATTTCTTCAACCTCTCAAACAATTTATGCAAATGATCAAGATGTTGCTCTTCATTCTGAGATCTGGCTATCATATCATCCACATATACCTCTATCTCATGATGAATCATATCATGAAACAAAGCCACCATAGCACGCTGATATGTTGCCCCTGCATTCTTCAAACCAAATGGCATTACCTTATAGCAAAAGGTGCCCCACTGTGTCACAAATGTTGTCTTCTCCATATCTTCAGGTGCCATCTTGATTTGATTGTAACCAGAGAAACCATCCATAAAAGAGAATACCTTATGCTGAGCAGTGTTGTCCACCAGAATATCAATATGAGGAAGTGGAAAGTCATCTTTAGGGCTAGCCTTGTTCAAATCTCTGTAGTCTACACACATACGTACCTTACCATCTTTTTTAGGAACTGGTACCACATTTGCAACCCACTGAGGATAAGAAGTCACTGCTAAGAACCCTGCATTGAACTGTTTCATTACCTCTGCCTTGATCTTTTCTGACATTTCAGGATGCATACGACGAACCTTCTGCTTCTTTGGACGACAATCTTCTTTCACTGGCAAACGGTGAACCACAATGTCTGTATCCAACCCTGGCATATCTTCATAAGACCAAGCAAAGATCTCCACATAGTCGCGTAACATCTGAATCAATCTGCTCTTGACACTGTCCTCTAAATCAGCCCCTATCTTGACCTCTTTTCTGTTTTCTTCAGTTCCCAGATTCACAACTTTGACTGACTCTTCATGTGGCTGTATAGCTTTCTCTTCTTGTTGTAACAACTTAGCAAGCTCTACAGGTATTTCACAATCGTCCTCATTTCCGTCTTCAGTTTGATAGATCGGATTCTCGAAATTATAATTGGCAATAGTAGAACTGTTATCAACAGGATCCAGAGTGGATGAGGATCTGCATTTTAGTGATGTGGGTGTGTGTAAGAACACATAGCTGATAAAACAAAAATAAAAGAAAAGAAAGACAAGGAACACAATATTTACGAAAACGAAACGTCCACTGATTTTATTGAATGAAGTATGCAAATGAAATGACAGCCCGTAACAAGCACACCATTGTGCCCCGGGTAAGGCACATGGCTTGAAAGTCTTATTGTTCAAGAAATTACAAATTTAAAAAACACAACACAGCAATAGTATTTACTCCTGACTAAAGGAGATAGGGATAACATCTTCAGCTTTCCAATTATTGAGTCCAGCACCCACAGTAGGAAAAATCCAAGCATCCAAGTTGTAGTCTTCATCTTGATCTCCCACAGCATTAATCTGGTCCTTCACAACCCCTTGATTAGTGACACGGGCAGCACGAGCACGACGAACAACCTTCTGGGATTCTGCAGTGAAACCCAAACCAAACTTGTCAGACTTGTATGGGATATCAGGAAGCTGACCCCAAATAGTACAACCACCTTCATCCACCACAGCTCTAGCATCATTGAGGGAGGCCATTGCCATTGTTGGAGGTTTTCTAGTGACCACGGGAACTTTCTTTGCAACAGGAGGAGCTACATAGTCATTAATAACCCAAGGAACTACTTCAAACGTCTGACACGGAGTCTCAATGTATTCACCTTCCATTTCCAGATACTTGAAAGTATTTACATGGCTGACAAAGTATTCTTCTTCTCCATAGACAGTAACAACCCTTCCTTCTACCGGATATCTCAACTTTTGGTGCAATGTAGAGGTTACAGCACCTGCCCCATGGATCCAGGGACGACCAAGCAGACAAGAGTACGAAGGACGAATATCCATCACAAAAAATGTTGCAGTAAAAACCTGGGAGCCAACTTTGATTGGAAGATCAATTTCCCCATGTACTACTCTTCTAGAACCATCAAAAGCCTTCACCACAATGTTACTGGGCTTCAGCACAGCATCTTCAGGACTCAGCTTATTCAGGACTTCCTTGGGCAACACATTCAGAGAGGAACCACTGTCTATCAGCACATGTGACAAGGTAGTGCCCCTGAATTCAATTGAAACGTGCAAGGCCCTGTTATGATCTCTCTTGGCAGGGGTCAAATCAGCATCAGAAAACCCTAACCCATTGTCATAGGTCAGGTGGGCAACACAGTTCTCAAATTGGTCAACAGAAATTGCACTGGGTACATGAGCAGTCTTCAGAAACTTGATCAAGGACTTGGCATGAGCCTCAGAACATAACAACAAGGACAGCATAGAAATCTTTGAGGGAGTATGTCCCAACTGATCAACAATGTCATAATCACTCTTGCGAATGATTTTCAATACTTCTTCCATCTGCTGAGAGAGGTCATCAGCAGCTGGCACATCAGTAGATACAGGCTCAATAACAGGACCTTTGCCCCGTGCATCAGTGGTGGAAGTAGCAGCAGGAGTAACTGCATTCTTAGAAGCAACTGGAGGAGAAAAGACTCTTCCACTACGAGTGATCTTGCTAGATCCAGCAATATTATCAACATCAACAGGTACATCAGCTACAGGCTCTTGCTTAACACCATGGATGTAAACATCAGACCCATAGTGCCAAGGCACAACTTTGTCAGACGTATATGGGATAGGACCAGGAGTAGTAATGACCACAGGAGCTACTCTGGCTTCGGCAACAACTTTCACAGGACCTTCAGCAGTAATTTTGATTGGACCCTGATGAGTGATTTTAATAGGACCCTTTGAAGTGATTCTTATTGGTACTTTGTCAACCATGTCAACTTCTTCAGTCTTCTTACCTTGAGTCAGATGATCCAACATACTTTCTACAGACGACGGAGTCCTTTCAAACACTATAGTATACTTATCCATGAGACGTTGAATTCCATCTCTCAATATGAAGCAACTATCCGGCTTATAGGTACAATACAAACAATCTTCACGACAACCTGGAAAGATCCCAGCTTGTACTAACCTCTTTTTGATAACAGACAGTGGTGTGGTCAACTCCATAACTGAATAGACATGTAGATCTTCATCAATGGCATTGACAGTCTTCTCGTGATTCGGCATTGGAGCAGTAATCACATTTGGAGTACCTGGAGGATCAAACTCAATTTCTCCAGCATCAATCATATCTTGAATTTTATTGTTCAAGATCCAGCAGTTATTAGTATCATGTCCCTGACAGTTTGAATGATATGCACATTGTGCATTGGGATTGTACCTGGGAGAGGTAACATTGAGATTCTGAGGAGCCTCTTTCAAAGTAATAAGTTCAGCCTTCAACAAGTGTTGCAATGCCTGAGCTATTGACATGTTGATCTTCGTGAACTGCCTTCTAGCCCTCTGTTGGTTGCCCTGTGGCTGTTCTGTTGTTGCAGGAGTTGGATTTGAAATATGCACTGCACTAACAGACTGATGCCTTCTGTTACGATCAGGTTGACCATAAACAACATTGGATTCTTTCTTCCCAGTGGGAGGCTTCTTTGCAGCACCTGATGAGGAGGCACCCACTTGGATCTTACCATTCTTTATACCATTTTCTACTCGCTCTCCTGTCATGATCAACTCAGTGAAGCCAGATGATGAGCTTCCAATGAGATGACTGTAGAACGGACCATTCAGCGTGCACATGAACATATCAACCAATTCCCTGTCAGTCAAAGGGGGTTGAACTCTTCCAGCCAAATCTCTCCACTTCTGAGCATACTCCTTAAAACTTTCTTTGGCACCCATAGACATGCTCTGAAGCTGCATGCGAGTGGGGGCTAAGTCAGCATTGTATTGGTACTGTCTATAGAAAGCTTCAGCAAGATCATTCCAATCTCTGATGTTGACACTCTCCAACTGATAATACCACTCCAGCTGAGCTCCAGATAAGCTCTCTTGAAAGAAATGGATCCACAACTTCTTATCAGCAGTGTGGGGTTGAATTCTTCTGACATAAGACCTCAGATGCAGCTTGGGACAAGAGACCCCATCATAAACAACAAACGTAGGAACCTTGAAACCAATGGGTATGACTACCCCAGATATCAAACTCAAATCCTCAAAATCCAGCCCAGATGACTTCTGTAACTCCATGGCATCCATCCTATCCACCAGCATCTTGAATTTGTCTTCATTAGGCTCATGGTAGTAATTAGCCTCAGAATCAGAGTCCCCCATTGTATGGTGGAGACTGCCTATCTCTTGCTCAAATTCCTCAGATTCATAGTCTTCAGCTGGTTCCTTGGTCTTGGCAAGACCTTTGAACCTTCTTCCCATGTTGATCAACCCAGCAGACCTTCTAGTCTTCTTAGTCTTCTTGGCCAGCAGTGCCTTCAATTCATCCTGCCCTTTGGACAGGTTCAAGATCAGCTCTTGGAACTGTGCATTTTGTGCCTGGAGATCCTTAACTTATTGTTCAAGAGCCATTGCTGAAATAAACAGCGAGAAGATGAGAAACCTGTGCACAATTATAAACCTGTGATGCAATATGTGAATGCATATGCAATGTTTTCAAGGACCACAGGATTTAAATTTGCTTAGACAAACACGAAAGTAAACTTTTATTAGTAATAACTTTGTTTTGCCTTTTAGGCTTACAAAAATGAAATGAAATAAGTACAAAAGATGGGGTTTTAAGTCTCCCATGGACGTTTCCTCTTTGTGTTGAGGTATGAGTTGAGGTTCCGCTCCTCGTGAAGTTGCTTTGTTAGTTCCAGGATCCTTTCTTGGCTTGCTTTGTAATGAGCCTCGAAAGTATCCCTTTGCTCCTTCAGTTGGATCCATGATCTCTGAAAGTCTTCCATATCAGTAGGCATGTCTGGGTGAAGGATGGTATAAGCTGTGTCTCCTTCAGCAACAGGTTCCATGGTAACTGGTAGGACGGCAGGATATGGCATCATGAGAGTCTGAGCGCGAGATCGCACCCATCTGAGATAAGCCTCCATAGGAATAGTGTACTTAGGCTCCAGTGTCTTGCTGTCAATCCTGTTTACTTTTCCCCATGCTCGTATGAATCTCTGACGGTAACCCTGAAGATCGTTGTCGTAATCAAACACAATGCCCTGAATCAACATGTCATGTGGACCATCACTCCGAGCATAACCAAACTGTCGTAAAGCTAGAGAGGGGTTGTAGGTGATGCCTCCTCTTATGCCTAGAAGTGGCCCATTAGGAAACTCCCCACAACGGTCAATGATGGTGACATTCTCCATAGATCTGGAGCACCAATGGATATCTGAGTGAGAAAGTGACATGATCCTCTTGGACCATCTGAACCATTGCTCATTCTTCATTACTGAGCGAGGAAGGTGAGAAATAAACCACCTAGAAAGCAAAGGTATGCAGCACATCAAAGTTCCTCTTGCCCTTGTAGTACGGGTATGAAGAGAATGCAGGATGTCTCCAAGCAATGTAGGCACTGGATCGTGACTCAGGAAAATGTTGATGGCATGAACATCTATGAACTGATCTGGATTGGGGAACAATACTAAGCCATATATCAGCAAGGCTAAGATCTCCTCAAAAGCATCATAGCTCATGGCCTTCAAGAACATTTGAGCCTTATCCATTAGCACCTTGGCAAGAATACCCTTGACTCCACTTCTCGTTTCTAGAACAATGTCAGACTTCTTCAGATGTAGGGCTGCAGCAATGACCTCTGGTTTAAGCTCCTTATCCAAGCCTGTGAAGGGTCTTTGATCCAGAACAGGTATGCCCAGAAGTTTAGAGAACTCCTCCATGGTTGGAACCAGCTGATAGTCAGGGAATGTAAAGCAATGGTGCTTAGGGTCAAAGAACTGAAACAGAACACTCATCATGTCTTCATTGAACCCTGAAGTGACTAGATCCAATAGGTGACCATGTCTCTTGATGAACTGGGAGTGATCAGACACTTGAGAAACCAACTCTTTAAGCTTGGCAGGTATGCCCACAAAGTTGATCCTGATGGTGTTTCTACGAGCAGAAGCCATGACCTACAACAAAGAACAAAGATAAATCCTTTGGTCCTTGAAATGGTTAGTGAAAATGCTATGCTTATGATGCATGATGATGTCATGATGTTATGTTCAATCACAAACATGTGGCACACACAAACAAGTCACACCATAGCCCTAGGTTTAAAGGCTTGCATGAGGTTTAAGGTAGGTACCCTCCCCTGAAGTTAGTTGGTTCATCCTGTCCTACAAAAGTAACCAGGTTCTAAGGGATCTCAATATCATTGATCCTTCACAAGGGTGGTTGTTCAGAAGGCAACTTACTTGCCAACCAAAACCCTCCAAGCTTAGGATCTCAATGAGCGTAGTATCGAGTGTCAACCAACTTCAGTCTGCACCAAAGCCAGTTACCTCACTACTTTCTAAAGGCCAAGATGAGTTAACTAGGGTTCTAAAAGTTAGTTAGTGCATTGACAACATATGGCAGCCTCATATTATCCTCAACTTGACTTAAGAAACATAAGCACCAACCAAGAAATCGCACTAACTATGGCCACCAGATCAACCATATCGATATACGTCGTACAGTTTCCTTGGTCTATTGCCATTTACCTAAGGTACACTAGATCCGGGTTAGGACCTTTCACACATAAGAGCACCCCAACAAGATAATGTAAAGCAAACAAGACAAACAATTTTAAAGTGATCTTAATTCCTAAGGGTACCCCTCTTAAATTAACTCCCCAGCAGAGTCGCCAGTTCTGTAACACGGTGGGAGAACTGACTTTAGTTATGTTGCGGATAGCAAGAGTCGCCACCGACTTTTATTTTATCCAAACGGAAAGGGTATAAAAGAACAGGAAAGACCTTAAGAGATATTTTTGGGTCCGGGGGGTAGGTTATGTAAAGGGAAGGTGTTAGCACCCTTTACATCCATGGTTATCCATGGGCTCTTAGTTACCTAGCTCACTTTTGAATTGTTTTTGAAAGGTGTAGTGTGTGAATAGAAAAATCTTCATAATAGTTTATAATGATCCATGTACGGATGCGTAAAAACTTGTTTTTGAAAATTTGTTTGAAATTGTGAAAAGTTTGAAAAATGGAGTGAGCAAGCAACTAGGAGGTACCTACCCTAAAGTTTTAAGTCTTTCTTGTTCTTTATCCTTTAATTGGTAAGACTATCCCTACTATTAAGGAGTAGGTAGTCATTACCTTGGATGTTAGGGACAAGTGAGGGTCATCTGTTTTTATGAAGGCAACTGTGAGGTGTATTAAGCATATAGGAGGGACTATCATCATTATTCGAAGGGACTTGATTTTTAAAGGCAACCATTAGGGACTTGATGATTTTTTCTTTTAAGGGACTTGCTTTATACACCCCACTTGACCTTATTAGTAGGCAACATTGAGGGATAACCTTAGGAATGTGAGATGGCGATTAAAAAATCGACTTACGTGTGTGAGTGTTTAATTTAAATTTATCTTATAATTAAAGTGATCTAAATTTAATTTTAAAATACAAATAATTTTCACTCCCTAAATTACTAACCATAGCATAAAAATTAAATAAATTACATATTTACAAAATTACACCAAGAAGCAATTACATAACAATTATAATAATAAGCAAATTAAAAATAAATAGCAAAATATAAATATAAAAGCAAAATATAAATAATAAGCAAAAATAATAAATAAGCAATAAGTTAATAAAATAGGGATTAGTAATAGTAATAATAAAAATTAAATAAGGTTAGTGAAATAATAATAAATTAAATAATGTTAGTGAAATAATAATAATAAAAGATTAGTAATAACATGGTTAATAATAATAATAGAAATCAAAATAAATTGAATTAACAAAAATATTATAATAACAAAATTAAAATAATAAACAAAAGTTTAATATGAACAACTAAATAATTATAGCATGTTAGTTTATATACTAATTATTAAATTATTTATAATTGTAAAAAATTTAAATTATTATAAATTTAATTGTTTCTATACATATATGAAAAGAAAATAATTTAGATTATAGACATAGTATATAAAATATATTTACATATTATTAATAATAGATTATATTTACAAAAATTAATCATATTTACAAAATTTAATTTTTATTAATTATTACATTTACATAAATTATATTAAATAAATATATACATAATAATTATATTAAGAATTAGAAAATAAAAATTATTTAGAAAATAAAATTAGGTTTGATTAAAGTTCATTTAGAAAATATTTTTAGGGTTTGTTAAAATTAGGGTTTATTCATAAAATATTTTGAGGATTTATAATATAATACAAAATTATTTTTGTTTATATACATGTATCATAATTTAAGAGCATAATAAAAAACTGTTTTTTTTTTTTAATTAAGAAAAATTTTTTTGAACTTAAAAAATATAAGTGTTATTTTAGGATTATCTAAATATATATATACATATAATTATTTCTAACTAATAATAAAAACAATTAAACAAATCAATTTAAACAAATTAAAACAGAAAAAAGAAAGAAAGAGAAAAAAAAAATTTGCAACTTACCTGGGGCAGGGATCGAACCCACGCCCTAGGCCTTATTTCCCTTGTACCAACAGTCTAACCACTGGGCTGCGCCTGCCTTGTGAATACTGGACGAATACCAATCAATATATATCAAACCTGCAAAATACGAAGAAAATGAACAAAAAAATACTGAGGCAGGGATTCGAACCCCTGTCCTGGCCTTTATGCGCACGCTCTCTTTCCACTACGCCATCAGCAATATTTACAATTTAAATATAAACAAAACTATATAATATAAAACGAAATTTGAATCCCAGGGACGCGCGCCAAACTTCATCTTCTTCATTCAAATTTCCTGCGAATTTTTCTTTGAATTCTCCTGCAATTTTTCCTGCAAGTTCTTAATCCCGAAACCTATGTTTTTCAATCATCAAGCAAATCATAATATCAATACAAATTTGAAGCCCAGATCAATTATATGGAGCTTATAGGTCACGACCATGTTTTTATAATTCATTTAGGTGCCCTAAATACTAAGTTCCCGAAATTGATCTTCAAACCCTAACAATGGTGAATTTTGGTACGATCCATAGGAATCAAATTAAACCATCCAGAAAGCTTCTAAACACCATAACAAACACAAATCCATGGTTAGTTTTCATTATCAATGCATAAACAATTCAAATCGGAAAAAAATTAAACATGAACTATATGCTTTCGGGTTCCTCATATGTGCATGAATTAGATGTATTTGAGGGTTGCTTTCGACTCAATGATGACCAAAGAACATTGCCATGTCTTCAAATTACCTTCTAACACCTTGTTTGTCTAAATCCGAATTTGAGTTTTCTTGAATTTTTTTGAAGTGTGAAACCTACCTTTGCAGCTGCTGGATCCGTCCCCCCTTGATAGGTTTCTATTGTCTACTTATATGAGATGCAATTTAGGTCAAAAGATGATGGATTTATGGGCTTTTTGGAAGACTTGATGGTGAAGGAATGTCATGATCTTAAAGTGTGAAAAAATCAAATATTTGCCTTCCAATTTGGTCTAGCACGAATTTGTACAAGATCAAATCATGTTAAACAACATTGATTAATTTCTAGAAGAAGAATCATGTCCAAACTTTGATTTTTAGATTTTATTTTGATTTAATTTGATTTAAAATGAATAAAATTCAAATAAATATCAAATAAAAATATAAAAATCAGAATTTCTTGCCATTGGGTCGTGCATGATGTTGTTGTAGGGATTGGATCATAATTTGTCAGGCCCATTTGAAAAGAATTGGTTTTAAACCTCCATTTTCATCATAAACCATCACAAAATTTCCCAACTTTGCAAGGGCATATCTCCCTCAATTTTAATGCTATGAGGGTGTTCTTGGACATTTTGGAAAGCTTAAAGAGTCCTCTAAACAACCCCATTGGTTTCAGGTCCATATCATTTGCCAATCTCAAGTTATGCCCTTTTGAAGTTGTTGACTTTTTGTTGACTTTTGAAATGACCTATAATGTCTTAGCTCATATCTTCCAAATGAAGCATTTTTGGGATTGACTTTCAAGATCAAAGTTGTAGAGAATTCAATTTCCTTCAAAATGAGCTTTGAGTGGATACTTGGTGATGAAGTATGTGAAAGTTATGGCTGGTCAAAGTTCAGTTGACTTTTACTAGGGAAACCCTAATTTAGAAACTCCTGATTATTGATGATCTGAAATCTCCTTGATGAATCATGATCAACCCTTGATCAAATGATGAATTTTACTTCATATACTTGATGTTGGCAAAAAATCATGAAGTTTGACTTTGGTTTGACCACAATTGACCTCAGTTTGACTTTTTAACTGCATTGACTGATTTTGACTTATCTGATCATCTGACTGAGCAAACTTTTGAGAAAAGTCTTGAAACTTGTCATGGGGGTTCTTAAACACATATAAGATGCTATGAAGCTCACTTGAAGTCTTGGAAGTCCATTTAGCCTGATTAAAGTCAAAACCCTAGTTTTGGATGCACTGCTTAGGAGGTGCATTGTCTGAGGGGATTGTCAACTCTTCTGACCAATTGTGAACTTTGTGAACCTTGTGAACCATCATAAAATGTCTTGTGAACCTCATGAAAGGTCTTGTAAATGTTGAGAAGCTTGTGAACCTTGTGAACCTTCAAGAAGTGACTTGTAGACTTCATGAACCTCATGAAAGGTCTTGTAAATGTTTGAGAAGTTTGTGAACCTTGTGAACCTTCATGAAGTGACTTGTAGACTTCATGAGCCTCATGAAAGGTATTGAAAGCATTGAGAGACTTGTGAACCTTGTGAACCTTCTTAGAACACAAAGTCTTGTATTGTGAGGGCAAATTTTGGGGTGCAACAGTTAGACACAAGTTAGAAAACAAAATTTCAATAACACTAAAATGATATACAGAGAAAACAATAAAATTTTAGTCGCATAGCAACAAAATTCCAATTGATATAACACAAAACAACTTAGTTCTTTGGCAGTCCCTGACAACGGCGCCAAAAACTTGATCGGAAAATAGCAAGTGTACTATTTTTACCGATGTAGTAATAGAAGGGAGTAACCCCAAATATCGATCTCAAGGACTGCTAAACAAAATAAGTTCTAATGGATTGATTTCAATTGGACAAAAGTTATGGTTAAAAGTTTGATTTTAGATTAAATAAAATAAAATTATTAAAACGTAAACGAAAACAAAGAATTTTTTACTTATATGAGAATAATGTCAGGGATGGTGTATAATTTGCAATGCAATGACTTAATCATTTCTCAATTTTACAGAGACATGCTTTCAAAAGTATCTTTCCTATGTTCTATAATGTTTTTCTAAAATTCCTTTAGAGAAAAACCTTTGGTATTCTTCCTCGACCTTGATTCCTCAACGGTCAAAGAAGAATATCAAGCAATAATTCTGACATAAAATGGTTTTCACAAAATATTCCAATTCCTCAGTAATATTTATCGTGATAAAAATTATGCAACAAGGTTAGGATGGTTGGTCAGACCAAATCCTAACCACGATCAATTATCCAATTTTCCAACAAAGACAAAGCATTAAGAACGTTGCATAAAATAAAGAAACAGATTTAATCGCATAATCTCAAAATTAAGAATTCAAATTGTCATTACATAAAGCAAATCAGGGACACCCCCCTGGCATTGGGGGGTTTAGCCACTCTTGTTCATAACGAAAATAAAAACAGAGCAATAATATAGAGACATTACAATTAACGTAGAGTTGGTTGGATCGTCAATCGCTTTCGCTCTTGATCAATCCTTCGTCTCTCGTTATCGTTCAATCCCCCAAAATCCCCAAATCCCAAAAAATCCCCTTTTACAGTCATAATCATCTAATATAAATCAGTCTTCCAAAAACACCGCAAAAAGTCCAAAATGCCCTTGCAGCAACATAACAAAATATCAGGTTTTTTCTGGTTTCCACAACACGGGCCGTGTTGTGCAACACGGGCACCCGTGTTGTGCCTCTGAGTCTTCTCAATCCATCCTCTTCTTCAGATGCTATGACACGAGCCGTGTTGTACAACACGGGCACCCGTGTCACAGCACTGGTTCTTCCTTTTCTGTCACAAACTTCCTCTTCATCTGGCCTCCACAACACGGGCCGTGTTGTACAACACTGGCACCCGTGTTGTGCTTCTGATATCCTATTTTACTGTCATTTTTTCACGCTCGGATCATCTTTTCGAATGCTTCGAACAACCGATTAGATATTGACCTGAAAACACATAAAAAAACAACCACATAACCCATACCAAAGATAAAAACAGATAAAAAGATTAAAACTAAACTTGCATGCTACATTAAGAAAACTACGACGAAACATGAACGAAATACTTCAAACAAACGAAATTAAACGCAAAGGACAATGAAAACCGGCTTGAAAACTACAACTAAAGATCACTGATCAGGGTGCCACTTTCTTTTTCTTTTTCTTTTTTGGGACTCTGTTCAGGGCCCCAACTTGGTTGTCCAGCTTTAAGACTCGTTCACGATGGGCGGGCATAGTTTCTGCAAAACAAAAACAAGTAAAACATCAGCTAAACGGGCATGAAACCAAGAAAAGAAAATAGGCCAGAAAGACCTACGCAACAACTCCACGACCTCCTCGTCTGTATCACACAAGAGCAGAGCCCTGGTGTTTATGAGGCGAGTTTCGTGGATAGGCATCCCAGCATCGTCGACATAGGGTTTGTTTTACCGGTCCACCCAGACCGCCAAGCTGAAGCTCTGAACATACTCCACCAGCATCTTGTAGGACAGTCTATCCTCGACCCCCATGCTCTAAAATTTGACCTGGTAGTGGCTAGGTTGAAATGGTCGGGCTGCCATCTCAAGGGGATCCTCGACATGAGTTTTTCCTCACTATCGGCGTCACGCTTGTAATAATAAAGGGAGTTGAGGGAAAATCGAGTGAACGACTTCACTGTATACCACCGCCCCTTAAAATGTCGGGCAGAATCGACGTACGTCTTGAATAACCTCACTGGCTGTTTTAGAAACACCTAGCTATGATGTCCCCGAGCACCTGACCGCTGCAGGTGGAAGATATGGAAGAAAAGGGGCAGAGTGCACCCGATGTCAAGGAACCGGCAAACTAGTTCGAACGCCCGGACGAAAGTGATGGCGTTCGGATGCAGCTGCGAGGGCTCCTGTAACAACCACTATTCCCAAATTAAATAAAACAACTATTTTATTAAGAAAATCAGAGTTTTTATCAAAAGTGGAATGCTACTTTTTCACCAAAAACCAACAATATCATAGTCTTTACAACAATAGCGGAAGTACTTAATTCATCATAACTCTTTTCATTAAAACAACGGAAAAATCTCATTTATTCATCAAATGGCAATTTTCCAAATATCCACAATATTCATAATCCTCTTGATTTATAATTTCCACAAAAATATGATACGTAACTATTACTTAACAAGAATAATTAAAACAACAAAGATCCCTAACTCCCAGGTTACGTATCAGAGCGACTCATAAGACTCAATCAAGCAACTCGTACTCCGAGCATACTCAAGTACCTGAATCATCTGTACTTCCGAAGAAGCACAGACGCAACCAAACAACAAAGGGGTGAAAAAACAATTCAATATTTTAATGGTGCAAATAACATCTAAAAGGGCAATCTCACCTCTATTCATCAATACACCACATACATCATACAATTAATCAATATCTCAAATAGTTCATCAACATATATCATACATCATTAATTCAATCAATGCAAAGTGACTCAATGACACAATGCAAGTGCGGTACCGACTTTCAACAATGGTTCATTAATTCGAACCCGGATGTATCGCTTACGCTCCACCGAGACACGATCATCCCTGCACCAACGATTCACAATGAGTCCGAATGATCACTTACGCTCCACCGAGACATGATCATTCCACCAAATGTGTATGCATATGCAGACTCAAACACATACACCATAATACAAATACGCATGACAACAGTCATGCCTTCACGATCCTCGTGATCTTCATCAATTATCACACATCCCATCACATGGGTCACATAAACAATCAGACAATATTCACACATATTATCAACACAATTCATATGGTTCATCATCAAGAGTCATATAAATCAACATAAGCACATATATTCCAACACACTAATTACCAATTATCATATCCTATGAATTCCTCATTAATTCCACTCTCAATTATTTTCCATACATTTTCCAATATAACATGATCCTTCCGATCCTCACCTCTACCAACCTTACCTCATGGGGTCTATGCAAAGCATACAATCAACAATATTACCAATCAACATGATCCTCATGATATTCATCGGTTATCAACCAGTCCATCATATAGTTTGTACAAGACTTATAATAAACATCACCATACTCAACACATTTTAATTAACCAATTAATAAAGTTATATCATCCACAATAATCATATAAAACTCACACACTAATTATCGGTTGTCATGTCCTATAGTTACTCATGGATGTTATCCTCAAAGCCTTAGACTAATGGTAAGAAAGTAGACCAAGGGAACGGGACGAAACCGGCTTAAAAAATCGCGAATTTCCCAAATACAGAGGCCTGACACGGCCCTCCGTGTCCCCTGACACGGCCTGACGAACCATCCCGAAAACATCATTTTCCAAAGTATAGAAGAGTGACACGGCCACCCGTGTCGTGTGACACGGCCCGTGTCACACCCTCTGATCTCCAATCTTCCCCAAAATCCTTCTAATCTTGTTCCCGTAGCCTGACACGGCCCGTGTCAGGAGCCCTGCGCCCAAAATCAACTTTTTCCCAAAAAATCACTTTTCATTCCCCATCTCATACCAGTTCAGGTTCTATTGATTATATCTCACTTTTATCACTCAAAACAGTCTCAATGTCATTCTTATATTGATTTTAAGACCTTCAACACCACATATCTTTCCAACCTAATATTACTAATCAAATTAGGGATTTTAAGTTTCTCTTCCTCTTCTCAATTCACATCATCAACAACAACATTCATATAACAGTTTTCATATTAATCCAATAATATCAATTCAAACAATGATTATTCCAAATACAACAATCAATCATGTAATTCCATATTCATACCACAATTCATCAAATTATATCAAATCACACAATCCCTAGGAGAGTAAGGACCTCTCAACTACCCTTTCATGTTAGATCACCAATAAAGAACCCTTTCTCCCCCCTTACCTTAGATTCAATCGATTCCTTGAACAATCTTGATCTTGGAGCTTTAGGTCTCTTGCTCTTCTCTCCCTTTTTCCTCTTTCTCCAGAGCCAACTTCTTATTTCCACCCAAAACACGATGAATGAAAATGATTCATTTTTCCCCTCTCATAAAACCACACCAATTTACCACCTTGCCCCTTAGACCTCCAATTCTTACTATTTTATTTATTTAGTAATAATATTCAAATAATTACCATATTATCATTATATTATTATTTAAATAAACAATTCTTCACTTATAATTTCAAAAACACCACCCATATACATAATAATTATTTTATTAAATAAATTATGAAATCGGGGTGTTACAACTCTCCCGCACTTATTTTATTTTCGTCCTCGAAAATAGCACTCAATGGAATTATCTAGATATACTATCACACCCAGCTAATCACTCCCTTTCCATAACTGGCAATTCTATAATTAATCCAAAACAATAATATTAGTGCTACGAAACTACCACAACAACAAAAACACCACAATCATCAATTCACAACATGTAAGTATACACCTGAAATAGAACACAACAAAAATTGTTACCATCACCATAGGTAACACTTTCCTAATCCTCATCATAGGAATAGTTACTCGCACTCGTACCATCAACAAAGGTAACGAGGCGACAATAAGGACAATCACCAAAATTTCATGATACACATCGTCTAGCTACAACAATACTGATACGGACTAACCTTGCAGTTTCTCCACTAAAACAATATAATCATAACCCATCAATGAAGCACACACATCACTTATATTAATATCTCTGCATATCCCGTAATTCTCAATGTGTAGATAACCTCTTACCATTACCCATCCATTCCGGGATGTCCAATAGTCTCAATACCTCAACAGGTCTTATCGCTCAATATCTTGGGCCTTTACTAGCCATTTACATACAAACAATTACACCACTTCACTCTTCCGTTGCGCACTCTGATTACTCGCAGCTATCTATTCCATGAAGTTCACATCTAACTATAACTCTTTCTAACCTTCACCACAATTATAACAATTCACTTAACATACCTCAATATTCGAATGCAAGTCTCTTGACTGCTAACTCAATTTCAACTCTTTCACTATTAATGCAAACATAGAACGATTCCCAACTCCCTACCTCAAACATTCCGACCATCTTAGCCGCTTCATACTCCACTCTTCCTGATCAAATCAGAATTGTATGCTCATGTGATTACCAAACACTTCAATTTCCAATCATGGCAACAATATTATCGGATACTCAACACCATTTTACTCTCATCCACTTCCAATCCATGGGTAAGATAAATACTTTCATAATTCCTCTTTTATCGTATAATACCAACTATGACTTAACGATCAAGTACTAATAACCTATCAACTTATCACATCATTATCCAACATTCTATCCACAACTTGTTAGAATTAAACAAAATCATACTGTAACCGTAGCTAATTCTTACTCCGGCTCTCCAGCGCTCTCCCTCAAAACAACCATTCTCAACGAACGACTTGTCTTTCACAAGTTATCCGAACAACAAAATACGAACTTGGAAAACTTTTTATAACCTGCAATAACAACCAACTAAGTCCAAATACATTCTAAAATCTTATAACTTACTCATTTCTATCCTTGTAGATCCACGTCTACTTCGGACAGACTCCTACCTCCCTCTGAACAACACAATCAAACACATCCACACCTGTTCATAAAAATCATTCTTGATAGCTTAGTATATAATTGTATCTTTTCTAATTCTTATACTTCAATTTCCAACATTCCACAAATCCTTTTTCTACTTTCATCATAGATAAGGACATCTTCCAAAAGTTATCATCTCCAAATTATCCAAATAAATATTAAAGGCACAATCCATACTCCATATCCACTGTAATATATACCAGTCACCACTATCTTCTACAACACATCCATGGTCATTTCATAGTTTCACATTACTTCTACTCACTCGTTGGATCATCCTTCCAACTTTTCTAATTCCATATTAATTAGACCCTTAATTCATAAATTCCAAAAAGATGATATTGCACAATTACTATTTTACTTTTGTCTTAATAGTCCAACACATACAACGATACTTATATTTCTCTCGCTTCATCCCATAATAACCACAACATATAGTTTTTAATCGATCTCGTAACTCACGGTCCACCGTTTCCAAAAACATTTACGAAACTATCTATACTTTGTATCCCATATACCGCACTCCTAAGGCAACGAATCAACATCACTACATAGCGAAGACACGCGGTTTTAATTTCCGACAAAAATTACACCTTCATACTTTCGGAGACTCGTCCCCCTCGGGTCATACCATGCAAAAACACAACTCAATACTTACATCCAAAATCTCCATTCCACATCTTTCATAGAAGTAAATTCACCCAACATGACCTGTCAACATCTGATTCTAATTACCACATTCCCGTTATACTATTCTTACGAAGTCCCAACTGACTCAAGGTTCTGGTAGGCACGATAATCCAACTCACAACAACAATAACCCTACGGATGAATTCCAGCTCACTCTTGATCCTTTATCAATCGAATCCAATTTATCCCCTTTACAATGGTGAATTCTTATAATATTCACCAATCAATATGCAACTTTATATCTCCACCTCTCTATATAAATAACACCGAAGTTTTCCAAGAAGGCACCCTTGTTCCTACAATTCCTTTTTGTCGATGAATTCTCCCATTATCCCTCTTAGCGCCAGGGCCGACCAAGGAATAGTTCCATCTTTACTTATAATAACACCTCTAATATATTCTTCAAAACATAATTACAATTCATACTTTACAGACGGTCCATCGCTGTAACCTTACTCCCAATCAATACCATATATGCAACCAAATTAGACATCAGAGTCCCCTCTCAAAAGTTCCTCTACGTACTCAGTAGATGCAACGTTCAACTTTTCACAATCGTCGATCTCAAATTCACTTCCTAATCACTAAGGAGTAACCATTAGTAATATCTAATCAACATACTCAATCCTCAAATCCATCTCTTTTCCGGATACCTAAATCCACATATATTCCTTTAAACCACTCATAACATTGGCTTAACTCCAAAAAGTCTACTGAACATACTATCTCAGCTGAAAAATATGTCTTTTTCATCCAACACGATTTCGTCTACTATTAACAAGGGATTGAGGGTGATCAGTTCCTCAATTTTCCAATAGATAGCCGACAATCATGATGGTCATAAGCCACATTTACCAACTTTAATAGCGTTCCTTACATCATGCGAACTAAGTTGCTTCACGAGCGAATCCTTAGTCAATGCTCACCATAGCAACCTCTACCACATCACAATTCCAACACACCACAAGCCAACTCTCAGGAGAAACCATAACTTCTCCCCCACTTATTTTCAATAAACATCTACAAACAAATAACTAGCCAACAAGCAAGTACCGGTAGTGTTTCACACACATATCGTATACTCTGGGACAAACGACACACGACAACCTGGCCAGACGGACCGACCTGCTCTGATACCAATTGTAACACCCATTATTCCCAAATTAAATAAAACAACTATTTTATTAAGAAAATCAGAGTTTTTATCAAAAGTGGAATGCTACTTTTTCACCAAAAACCAACAATATCATAGTCTTTACAACAATAACGGAAGTACTTAATTCATCATAACTCTTTTCATTAAAACAACGGAAAAATCTCATTTATTCATCAAATGGCAATTTTCCAAATATCCACAATATTCATAATCCTCTTGATTTATAATTTCCACAAAAATATGATACATAACTATTACTTAACAAGAATAATTAAAACAACAAAGATCCCTAACTCCCAGGTTACGTATCAGAGCGACTCCTAAGACTCAATCAAGCAACTCGTACTCCGAGCATACTCAAGTACCTGAATCATCTGTACTTCCGAAGAAGCACAGACGCAACCAAACAACAAAGGGGTGAGAAAACAATTCAATATTTTAATGGTGCAAATAACATCTAAAAGGGCAATCCCACCTCTATTCATCAATACACCACATACATCATACAATTAATCAATATCTCAAATAGTTCATCAACATATATCATACATCATTAATTCAATCAATGCAAAGTGACTCAATGACAGAATGCAAGTGCGGTACCGACTTTCAACAATGGTTCATTAATTTGAACCCGGATGTATCGCTTACGCTCCACCGAGACACGATCATCCCTGCACCAACGATTCACAATGAATCCGAATGATCACTTACGCTCCACCGAGACATGATCATTCCACCAAATGTGTATGCATATGCAGACTCAAACACATACACCATAATACAAATACGCATGACAACAGTCATGCCTTCACAATCCTCATGATCTTCATCAATTATCACACATCCCATCACATGGGTCACATAAACAATCAGACAATATTCACACATATTATCAACACAATTTATATGGTTCATCATCAAGAGTCATATAAATCAACATAAGCACATATATTCCTACACACTAATTACCAATTATCATATCCTATGAATTCCTCATTAATTTCACTCTCAATTATTTTCCATACATTTTCCAATATAACATGATCCTTCCGATCCTCACCTCTACCAACCTTACCTCATGGGGTCTATGCAAAGCATACAATCAACAATATTACCAATCAACATGATCCTCATGATATTCATCGGTTATCAACCAGTCCATCATATAGTTTGTACAAGACTTATAATAAACATCACCATACTCAACACATTTTAATTAACCAATTAATAAAGTTATATCATCCACAATAATCATATAAAACTCACACACTAATTATCGGTTGTCATGTCCTATAGTTACTCATGGATGTTATCCTCAAAGCCTTAGACTAATGGTAAGAAAGTAGACCAAGGGAACGGGACGAAACCGGCTTAAAATATCACGAATTTCCCAAATACAGAGGCCTGACACGGCCCCCCGTGTCCCCTGACATGGCCCGTGTCACACGGCCTGACGAACCATCCCGAAAACATCATTTTTCAAAGTATAGAAGAGTGACACGGCCACCCGTGTCGTGTGACACGGCCCGTTGTCGCTCCCGACAAATGAGACAGGGTCAGATGAAGGTACAGACGCGAACGGTCGGCGAAGGGAACAATGAGAACACACAGCCGTGAACTCACTGGAGAATGAATAGAGTCGCCAGCTAGGCATTTTTATCCCGGAGGAAAGGTAATGCTGCATAAACCCTAGAAAGAGATGGATAAGACGGTTGCGAACCAGAGAGACTGAGAAAGGGGGTTGGTTACAACTTGGGAAGGTATTAGCACCCAGATTGTCCGCCGTACTCGACGGGATCCACGCTTAAAAGATTTGTGTTTTAAAGGGGTAGTGTCAGTGCAATTTGTGTACAGAAGAGCTGGAAAAGGATGTACAGGTGTCAGTGTAAGAGGAGTGAAGTGTATAAGTGAAGTGTCAGTGCAAGGAAAGAGTATGCTCATGATCATGAGGCTAAGAGAATAAAGCTAGAAAGAGGGGGAATGAACAGAGACTTTTGTTCGATAACTGTTAAGTTATGCCTACGTATCCTCTCGTGCAATGAGGAAGTCAGAACACCGTAGTTCGACCCAAAGAGACTGAAAGATGAATTGACTTGTGAACTGCTTACTTGCCTATGCTCAAGCGTATGACCTGTCTGGCTCAGGTGCAAACTGTCTTGCATTAGACGGAAGAAGCGAGCTCTCATTTGTGAGTGAATGAGATGAGAAAAGAATCCCGAAGGAGACGATTATTGTTTTTTTTTTTGAGTTTTCAGTCTCTTATTGCTTTTGAAAGTTTGTCATAAGTTAATGAGCTTAAGCCTAAACCAATGGATTTAGTAAACTCATCACATCTTCCCTCTGATTAGGGGTAATGAGAGTACCTTAAGTGTGAAGTCAGATTCTCACACTTAATCACCTTTGGTGTAGGATTAAGATCATTAACCTACTTGTGATTATTTAGATGTTTTTGTTGTTTTTGTTTAGTGTTAAGTAATGAGATTAAGCCATAATCAAAGATTAAACAGACTCATTACACCATCCTAATAGAAGGATAATAGATGAGAATGTTTAAGCTGAGGAAAACTCCTCAACTTAATCCATGATTAGGGATTAAACTCACGACAACAAGCCTTTGATTAAGTGGATTTTATTTAATGATATGATGATGAAGTGGATTTTATGGTTTGTAAGACAACTTGAGGGGGACTTGTCCATTAACACTGGGGTTAGTCCTTCTTAACCAATTAAGGAAGAATTAGAACCCTAATGCAAGGCCCAAGTTACAAGTGTAATGTCTTGATGATTATTATGTGAATTGATTAAGAGATTTAAACACATTAAGGGTTTAACACTTAGGATTAAAGTTATACACTCCATCCTAATAGAAGGATGCAGGCATAAGCTTAATCACAAAGCCTTAAAGCCTTTAGGGTTTAGTCCCTGATTATGAGGTGAGAAAGAGAAGACTCAAAAGAGACACAAAGGTAAAACTATGAGGGGAGACTAATCAAAACCCTAATTCATTGTCATGCTTGGTTGATCCTAAAGTTTGTGAGGTTAAACAAGGACAATCTTCAAAGAGAACCACCAGGAAGCAGCTGAACAAGATCAAGAGAAGCAAAGTGACTTGCTTCAATCAAGAAGTCAAGTCACTTGAAGAAAGAAAGTGGGAATAACAAGAATGAGCAAGCTCAAACTCAAACACATATAGGAATGCAGCAATGGATGCAAGAGAGATGAAAAGAAAAGTTATGAGAAGTGAAGGCAAATTCACTTCCCAAGTTTACTTACCACCTGAAATGTTTGGAAGAAATGCAATGCAATGCAAGATGGGATGAAATGGCATGATGCTAAACAAGACCAGGAGCATGTTGATGATGATTATGATGTTATGAGGTGCTGTAAACATGAGGCAAGACATGGAGATGTTCATACAAGATCATGGATGCAAATGATGCAAGCTTAGAAGCATGAACACACATGAAAAGTTATGAAGCATACAAAGCATACAATATGGCAAATATGTAATGCAATGATCAAACATACTTTCTACATGTCTTATGATGTCAAATGAACCAAAAGGATGCTTGAAATGTCATAGCAAGTCATGTTATGCAAGAGAATGCAAGAGGTATGCAAATGAAAGCCCAAATTAGGGTTTATGAATCAAACATCAAACCAAAACCAAAAACAGAAGCAAACCCTAAGATAAAAAAAGGAAAATGCTACCCAAAGAAACCCTAAACCTATACTAAACCAAGGTTCAAAGGGGAGCTCTCAACTCTTAACCAATCTCAAGCTATGATTTTTCTAAGTTATTAGGGTTTTTTAGGGTTCTTAACAAAAGAAATGCCAAACAATTTGAAAATGCAAGATCAAATCATGGCCATTTTATCCTAGGAACTACATGCCAAATAGAATGCAATGCAAAAAGAATCAATGTCCAACTCTTCATGAATAGGCAGAAATGAATTTTTGAACTTAGGATCAAATTAATGCATAAAAAATGATTTAATTCAATGAAAAATTCTTAAAATGCATCAAGATCAAAAAAGAAATTTGGTTTGAAGGTTGGACAATGTTTCTAAATGTCTTAGAACATTTCATGAATTTTTTTGTAATTTTTAAATACCTAAAAGTATTTTTAATTAATTAATTTCCATTAATCAATTAAAAATAATCTTTTAAATATTTAAAAATACTTTTTTAATGATAAAAAATAAAATAAAAATATTTTTGGGTCATAAAAATTATTAAAACTCTTAGGAAAAAGTTTCATAATTTTTAAGAATTTTTTACTATTTTAAAATAATTGTGCAAATAAAATGAGAAGAAAATGAATAAAAATTAAATAAAAGGGAAAGTAAACCAAATGGAAGGCTGAGATGAGCCCAGGGTTTGAATCTGTTGACCAGCGCGCAAATGAAGGGCCCAGATGGCTCCTGAGTTAATTAACTTAATTAAAAATTAAATAAAACTAATGAGAGAGATTAGGGCTAAGCAGACTGATCCTGGCCTTTCATTCGCGCGGGGAGTCAAACATGTCAACGCATCCAGTGGTCCATATTCAAATGGTCATTAATCACGCAATTAGGGCTTAATCACTCTCAGGCGGCCGGAGAAGACTTCCGGTCGTCTTCTCCGGCCAGCATCCTCCCTGAGAAATCCCCAAACCCCTCAAATCGTAACAAAAATGAAACCTAAGAACTGGGAAATGTTCTCCAACCCCTCACGAATCAAACCCCTCTCCCAAAACAAATTTCTTTTCCCTAACTAAGCTGAATCGAAGAAAATGAAAACTAGGGCACGCGGGTTTCAGAGAGAAATTAAATGCTCATTTCAAAGCCATTTTAGAAACCAATGACATCAGGATGATCAGTGAAGCACATAGAACAAGTTTATAACATGAAAAATGATTTCTGGAAAAATAATTTTCAAGCTACCTGAGATTCGAAGCTTTCACTCTGATGACTTTCTGGCCACTTCTCCTTGTGCAATCCACTCCACTTGATCCCCAGATGATGTTTGAATGCTCAAAAGAAATTTATTTTGGCTGGATGATAAGTTTGACCAACTTCTGCTCAAGCTCAGTCAAAAATGGCAGGGATGATTCAGGCTGTTTCAGGGCATTGTGAATGGTTGTTTATGATCCTGAGGATGAATGGGGAAGGTCTGTGGTGTTTGTTTGTGTGTTTGTGAGCTAGGGAGAAAGATTCGAAAGGAACTGCAAGTTGAGGTGAAGAATGGCAGTGGGGTGTTCTTGCTTGTTTCAGGCCTGGCTTTTGGTGGTTTGAGGTCTATGGAGTGAGGTGAGATGAATGGTGAAGATGGTTTTTGTGTTTGAAGGCTGGGCAGAGAGTTTCGAAGACAAATGAAGCTTGGTGTGTTTTTGTGTATATGTTTGTGTGTAGTGTTTCAGCCTTGCCTTGTACATGAAATGGCTTGCAATTTGTCCACACAAACCTCTCTCATTGGTCAGTTGACAAGACATGTCCTTTATTGATTGGTAAGTCACCTTTTGCAAAAAGTCAAAAATTGTGTAAGGAAGGTATGGCTCATGATCTAGGCTAGTACAAGGCTGGTTCTGGTGCAGCAAGGTGAGGTGAGAGGCTAGCCAAAGTGCAGCATCCAATGCATCAAGTGGTAGAAGCACAATGATGATTTTGCAAGTTGTTGGCTTTTTGGTTCACATGTGACTTCCTAATCCCACAAGCCATAATTCATGGGCATTCTTGGTTCAATTCTGATTTTTATGACTTATAGAATGTTTGTATGCTGGTTTGAAATGAACTAGAGGTCACAAGAGGCATTGGTTCATGACTTTGCAAAATTTCCATTTGAAGCATGCCTTGAAAATCAATGATTTTAGCCAACTTTGTCATGCCATAACTTTTGATCCAAGAAGAGTTTGATCATGTTCTTGTACTTTTTGAAAAGGGAAAGATGAGATCTACAACTTTCATGACCAAAGTTTTTCCATTTGAAGCCTTTTTGGATCAAGAATCAAGGCTTGAAAAATGACCTAAAATGATGCATTCTTGAAAAGTCAACTATGCCCAAAAAGTCAACATTTGCAAAAACCCTAAATTCTTGATTTTTATGAAATTCAAACTTCTTCCATGATCAAATAAAGATCAAATACACTCAAAATGATAAAGATCACCCATTGGTTGGGTCATTGGGGGCCTCAGATGCCCTGATTTTACACTGACTTGTCTGAAAAGTCAACCCTTGATCAGATGACTTCCCCATGGAATTTCCTCATGAAAATTGATATGCATACTCCCTATACCATATAGAGATCAATGGAAACAAGAATGACCAAAAAATTTGGTGTTATGGCCTCTGAAACCAAAACCCTAATTTTCAGTCAACTGTGCAGTCAATCCTGGCTCTGCATCCACTCAAACCCTAGTTCTTGTGATTCCTTTGCATCTTTGACTTTGTGAGGATGTAATATGATGCTTGAACACATGTAGACCCCTTTGAATTGATTGGTTGCCTCTGGAGTGGCTCCAGATGCCCTGAGATTGCTCAGATCACAAACCCTAGGTGCAGATGACTTAGAAACTATGCAGTGAATCAAAAATGAGATGTGAGATGATATGATTGAACTTATGCATATGAGAATGGTCACAAGCCATGGTGAAATGGGTGAGGGCAAATTTGGGGTGTTTACAGCTGCCCCTATTCAAACATGAGTTAGCTGTGCAGGATGTAAGCGACGGCTTAACAGGCAAACAAGATAACTTGTGGTTGAATACCAAAGACAGTCCAAAATTTGCACTCACAGAATGAAAAAGAAAAGGGATATAGATTGTAAAAGAAAATAAAGTATATTGTAAGGTGTGGGCGACGGAAGACGACCGTCGAGCAGAGGACGACTGCTGGGTAAATAGCAATGACGGGGACGACCGACATGCTGGGGATAAAAGGTAAAGCCAAGACGGGGACGGCCGACTAGCTGGGGAAAATAAAATCGTGATGGGGACGGCCATCAAGATAAAGCTGTAAAATTCTCTGGAAATTAATGAAACATGACGGGGACGGCCATCAAGTTCATGAAGGTAAAGTAACCAACGATGGGGACGGCCATCGGGCTAAAAGGAAAAGGGACCACGACGGGGACGGCCATCGGGTTAAAGAATAAATGAAATAAACAGATGATGGGATACGGCCATCAAAGGTGAAGGACGATCACCTAGCAGGGGACGGCTGCTCTGTTGGGGATAAAAGAAATATGATGGGGACGGCCATCAAAGGTGGAGGACGACCACCTGGCAGGGTACGGCTGCCAAAAATATCAACGATGGGGACGGCCATCGGATAGAAAAGGTCAACGATGGGGACGGCCATCGGACGAGCATGATGGAGGACGACCATCAAGAAGTGGAGGACGACCACTCAGCAGGGTACGGCTGCTCTCATGGTTTCTCATGACATAGGACGAATGCCAGATAACCAAAATCAACAATGGGGACGGCCATTGGATAAAATGATGAAGGACGATCATCAAAAGGTGGAGGACGACCACCTAGCAGGGGACGGCTGCTACAAATCAACGATGGGGACGGCCATCGGATGAGCATGATGGAGGACGACCATCAAGAAGTGGAGGACGACCACTCAGCAGGGTACGGCTGCTCTCAGGGTTTATTATGACACAGGACGAGTGCCAGATAAAAAGGAAAATTTGCTTTGTTGGTGATCTACTGGGGATATAGTGAACACGGACGAGCGTTCACAACCAAGAAAGGAAAGTGTAAGTGTTTGGTATTGTGTATAGATTAAAGATGCGGACGAGCATCCTTAGACTATGATACGGACGAGTATCATGTAGAAACAAATACTGACACGTGTTCAGAGATGATGATACGGACGAGTATCAACTGGTTAACAGAGAACACGGACGAGTGTTGAAGCTGATGGTTCTTCTGGGGGAATAGTAGACACGGACGAGTGTCTATATTCAAGAAGACACAGTGTATGGATTAAAGATGCGGACGAGCAACCTTAAGACTATGATACGGACAAGTATCATGTAGAAACAAACATTAGACGCAATGTTCTGAGATGATGATACGGACGGGTACCAACTGGTTAACAAAGAACAAAGACTACTGTCGAATCTGTGGGGATATAGATGGCGTATACAAGATACGGACGAGTATCTGCATAAGTGTACCATGAGTAGTGAGCATATATAGATGAGTGTTTTAACTGCTGGGGATGATGACACGGACGGATGCCAAGAGAGGAAAGTGTAATATGAACAAGTATCTGATATACAAAGTATAGATGACTGCGCTGGGGATATGATACGGACGGGTGTCAGGAAAGTGTAGATATGGGTATGCGTGAGTGCAAAGAGGGTGTCTTTGGCTTTCTGCTGGTGATTTGAAACGGACGGATGTCAAGAAAGTATCTGTAATACGGGTAATCTTGCTTGTAAAGAATGTTCAGGCAACTCTACTGGGGAGTGATGATACGGACGGGTATCAAAGGGTGTATATGGTAGTGTTTGTGATTTGAGAGGCAACTGCTTTTGCTGGGACTCTGGTGAGGATTTCTGTACAATGATGATGAACGGTTATTATTCACAAGTGTTAATTCAGAACATGGCTCATGATTATGCTATGCGTTTGATTTTTTTGCCGTAATGCTCCGTATTAGACGGAATGCTACGCTTTGGGGGGGTAATATGATGCAGAATGCCATGATTATGCAAAGATATCAAACCGGGATTCGGATCCCGTTGCCGCGAAGATCTCTTGCTGATCTATTGGAAATGGACCTCCCGGCTGGGGATGAGATCACTGGTAGATCTGGTGAGATGTATTCATTTGGAGATATAGGTCAACTGGTTGACATATCCTTATAATACGGGACCCAGCTAGGGTTTGTAGAAGCTTTCTTCACTCTGTTGTGATCTTCTATGCGCCGCTCTTCTGGATAGAGGCTGAAGATTCTGCGGGGAGATGATTTCCTGACTCCTTGTAACACCTCAAATTTGCCCTCATTTATTTCTGGCATCATCATCATATCATAAGCATACCATAATCATAAGCATACCATGTTCTAACATTTAGCATAGAAAAATGAGGCATAATATTCACATGATTCTAGCATAAGGCATATGATCAGTCATTTGGAAATTCATGATCTTCGAAGTCAAGCCAAGAGCCAAGTGATCTTGCAAGAAGCTCACAAAGGAACCTCATATCTTATACAATCTCAAGCTCATCCTGAAGGCTTTGAAAGAGGTAGATTGATCAAGAAGTGCAAGCAGTGCGACATCTCCTAACAAAAAGGGCTAAATTTAGGGGTTGTGATTCAAAGGTTATCCTGATGCAATTCTGGTTCGAATTTGATTTCAATGTTTTCCACATGATATCAAGTATCTAGGGATGAAATATCGTCAATTGAATCATTTCAGAAGAGCTCCGATTGGTCAGTTACTTGAGAATTGAGAAATTTGAAGAAAAGTCAACTGTGCGGAAAAAAGTCAACTCCCGATTTTATGGTCAAATTTGTGCAACACAAGTCGAATATGATCAATGGATGAGATTTGATCAAGAAAAGTCGAAAGAATCATGAAAAATCAAGAATTGTGGAAAGTTGCCATTTTTGGAAATTAGGGTTTTAGAAACTTGCCATTTTTGGAAAGTTTTCTATGCTTTATATACCATTTTCAAGGCCAAATTACATCATGATCAAGGCATAATTTCAAAGTTTCCCAAACATGAAAGTTGTTCCTTTTTTCAAGAGCTTTCCAACCATTACAAGACCACTCTTATTGTATTATTTTTGTGAAAGTTATGGTGGATTAAAGTGGAGGATTTTATGGTTCTAATTTCCAAATACTTAGAATTTTTCTAAGTAATTTTTGGGCAGTTTTTTATTTGAACTTTCATGGCCATTTTCACACTATTTCCAAGCCTTTTTCCAAACTTTTTTAAACACCAAAGTTGAAGATCTTTCTTTAATCTTTCCATGCATATCAATTTCATCTCATTTGGTTCATTAAAATTCAAGTTCTCATTATTTAAAGTAGCCTTCATGGAAGTTGAGACATTTCTTTAAATTCATGACCAAATATGCAAATTCATGTCATTTTTCTTTGTGCACATTAGCTTGCTTCTCATATCATTTTGTTATTGGCCTAATTGGTCAAGATATCCCAAATCTTTACCCAAAATGGCTAATTACACCACATGCCATGAATGAGGTTCCAAAATATGACAATTTATGGAAAATTGCAAAATGGATCATTTTGGATTCAGAAGGCTAACACATGCTTCCAGCCCAATATCACACGAATTTGCATTGCATTCTGATCCTAAAACCAAGCCTAAAATTCCATGCCAAGAGCCATCCAAACCTAACACCATCCTTTTGCATTTTTGCAATTTCTCCTCTCCAAGCCAAAAGAATCACTCACAAAGCCTCAGCTTCGGTCACAACCTCATTCCTAACCTAATTGTTCACTTTATAAGCTTAAACACTCCAAGCTCGCCGGAGAATGGCTCATTTTTCAGATCTGGTTTTTTTTCTTGCTCATTTTTGAAGTTTTCCAAAGTTCTCTCAATTGGTTGGTGTAATCTCTAAACTATCACTTGATTCTTCATCCTTGGAGCTTAAAGAACATTTCTCTGGTCTTATTTTGTTGCTGGAAGTTGAAGAAGCAGTGGACTTGTCTCCACTAGGTAACCTTGTTCAAGCTTTATCTCTCTCATTCTTAGGTTTTAAATGCTATAGAACTCATCATGCATCTTTAGCTGAGCCCTACAATAGGTAGGAGATGGTTGTGTGCTTGATTATGAGATTTGGTTGCCATGTTTTTTTCATGAAAAATCTTGTAGATCCGTGACTTTTTTTGCTATTTTTTATATGTTAGAATGATTATTTTACGAAACTAACAGTATGGTTGTGTTCCTCTCGTTGAGTACTTCATTTTTGGTCTTTATTTTTCTGAATTTCGTTGAGAAATGAGAGAGTTATGGTGTGATGAAGTTTGTTATGTTCATGGAGGGTTGGCTACGGGTTTATGTTGTTCTTGCTGGTTTTTTGCAATTTTCATGTGCATGGGAGGTTGAAGACGATGACGTGGCAGCATACGGTTGGCTAGGTTAAGTTTTCGTCCTTTAGTGACTTAAGTGGTGGTGAACCAATTGACATGAGGTCACATAGTTTTGTTACTAGTTATTTTCTTTTTCTTTTCTTTTGCTCATTTAAGATAAAAAATAAAAGCTGAATATTGGATTGGCATGAGATTTTCGGTTGGGCCTAGGGCCATCTGTTATGCGCACCTCCCCGTTTTGAGCCCAGTCTGTTTTTAATTAGAAAGCCTTACTAAATACACCACATTCATTTCCTTTTTTATTTTTCTTTCCTCTTTATTTTCTTTTATTAATCAGTTTCATTTTAATTCAAATAAAATAGTTATAATTCTCTAAAAATTCCCAAATAAGTCATGAATGTTTCTTTGTGTCTCTAAAATTTTGTCATATTTTTATTTTATTTTTTTTATTAATCCACGTGCCAGATTTAAATCGCCAATGTACATAGCTTCTTTTGATCCATTTCTTGACCAGCCTGTCTTGTTGATTTTCCATAGACTTTAATATTTGGAGTTTTGATCCCATTCTTTTTGCATTGTGTTCCTAAGATCTTCTAGTTTTCATATGATTTTTCTCAGAATTTTTAGAAATTTATTTCTTAGGTTTTGGTCTGGTATCTTGTGATATAAGTTTTCTGTCCTAACTTGTGTTTATGCATTCATTTGACCTAGTTCCTTTCTGAATTTTTGCAAATCCTTTTGGCAAGTTAATATAATGTGTTTTAAGATCATTTGGTTTCAGTTGTAGAATTTTTATATAGCTGGTTGATTAGTTGTGGATTTTTGTTCTCACCTTGTCCCTTTTTGCTTCTTTTGGTTCATTAGATTTCTCATAGGCTTAGAAGGGCACTTGTGCCAACTTCTTTTGCTCATTTGGGGTTCCTTTGGGGTATGGATACCTTCCTGGTCCTAGGATAGGTCTTGGTTCTTCTGAATTTTTGAGTTTGCTTCATATTCAAGTCATTTGTTTCTTTAAGTGTTTAAATTCCGTATTTTGGTTCCGTTATCTCTATTGTGACATTGTTTGGTATTGTGTGACTTCTCTCTTCATCTTGCTGGCCTCTTAGGCCATTCTTTATATTGTTTTGATTCTGTTTTTGAACTTTGTGTTTGTATTTTGTGTGTTTTGTATTACATTTTTCATAGGTGCGCACTTGTTTCCATATGTATTCATGTTGCCTCAGTTTAAGTCATAAACTTCTCATCTTTATTTCTTTGAGTTGGATCCGCATTAAGCATTTGTTTACTTCATTTCACTTCTGATTGTTGGATGATGTTATGTTAATTTGTTTATTGTTGTTCATTTGTGCATGCTAACCTTGCAGGGGCTATGGTAAGTGTGAGATGTGGGAATTGAGGTCCACATCTCTTCTCTTTTTGTTTATATGGACTAACACCTTCTTGTTGGGCTTAGGCCTTTCTCATCTCTCCTCTTATATTCTTCTTCTTCTCTTGAGATCTTCTTTTTAGGTTAGAGAAACCTCACAAACCCTAGGAACTCCATGCATGCTAACTTAGGATAGAAACTTCCCCCTAGTTTTTTCCCTTTTGCTCCTTTGTTTCTCTTTCTCTTCTCATCTCATAATCATAAAAAACACTCTAATAACTTTGAAGTGATGCATTGATCCATAGCCTTATTCCATAAGGTATGCTTGTAGTCTTCCCATCTTGGGATAGTACAAGTTTACCTTGTGATGCACAAGTCTGATCAAGGTATTTTCTTCATAAAAGAAAAGTCTAAAAAAAACACTTCTTCATCTGTAAATAACCAAAAGCACTTAATAATTAAGCAAGTTAGTGAGCTTAGGCCCTAATCTTTGGGTTCAAGTTTTGGGGATCTTCTCCTTACTTGAGTGTGCTTGTTCTATTATTCCATCTTGGAATGTAGTGACAAGTGCACATTCCAATGATGAGAGATTGAGTTCACTTCCTTGTGACACACTCATAAAAGCTTCATAAAAAAAAACACAAACAAACAATAAGCGTCTTTCCTTCGGGAATTCTCTTCTCATCTCATTCGCTCCGTACGCGAACTTGCTCCTACTCGTCATTTTGCAAGACGGTCACGCACTCGTCGTCCGAGTCTGCAACACCTGAGCAATGGCATAGGCAGGTCAAGCCTTAGTTCACAAGCAATTTCCTTGTCACCCCTAGTTAGGGGAACTACGGCGTCTCTGATCCTCATTATCCCGATGAGGTACGTAGGCAGCGGGGTAGGGCCCGTTCGAGCACAATCTTTATTTTCCCTACATTTCTCCTTTTCATTTCTTATTCAATTCTTTTCCGGTTCCAGTTTTCTTTTCATTTCTTTTGCTGCAGTTTTCATACCCTCACCCTTTGAAATAGTTATCTTTGCAAGCGTGGATCCCGTCGGGTACGGCGGACGATCTGGGTGCTAATACCTTCCCAGGTCGTAACCGACTCCCGAACTCAGTCTCTTTGGTTCGCGAGGCCTTGTCCTTTCCTTCTTCCTCAGGTTTGTGCAACATTACCTTTCCCATTCTTTCGGGATAAAAATGTCTGGCTGGCGACTCTAACCTTTCCGCGCCACTTTCGCGTTTGTACCAGGGTGAAAATCCGGGGAGCGACAGTTGGCGACTCTGCTGGGGATAATGCACACCAGAGATCTCTGGTTCCCCTGTGAGTCTCTCCTAGCGCTTGTTTGTTTCTGTTTCATTGGGTTATGTTTGTTTGATGTGGCTTGTTGTATTGTATTGTTGTTTGTTTACTACTTTATTTACAGCTTTATTTTACAGCTTTATTTACGGTTTTCAGTATTTATTTGCTGCATCATATATATCATACTGGACTGTCTGGACTGGTTTTCTTTGGTGGGATGGGAGTTACTGGTTCTTGAGAGATATGAGCCAAGTACCCGGCTCGAGTGCACCATAGGATTTAGAGTGGTTCCACTTTGGCCTCATGAGATCTTGTCATGGGGGTAGTAGTGAGTTCCACACCCAGGTTGCGATTGTCTTGGAAATGTCTTGATTTGGGGATCTTCCTCTCTCATTACATAACCCTGACAGTTATGTGCAGCTGGGGACCGATCATTGAAAACCTTTGTGGAAACAACCCTCTCCAGTGGTGACAGTAGCAGACCACATTTTGTGGCAAACCCATTCGCACCCGAGGGTCCACTGGGAACTCGCATAGGATGGCCTGGTTCTCTTATAAGAACTCAGTCAAAGCATCTGGTCGTATGACATTAGTACTGTATCCTACGGGCTGAATGTACTATTGTTTCTCGATTTCAGCGCTTGAAGCTGGGGACTTATAAGGGATGCTTGTTTTTCCCGGACTCAGCTGAGGCCTCCCTGCGTAGTATATAATGCCAAACCAATTCCCTGATTTGGTCATGAGCCATTTCTCGGAGATGGTGACAGTATTATTGCTACGTGGCTTTGAGAGTCCGTGATGTCTGACCCGGAGCCTTTTACCCGTGAGATGAGGGGGTGTTTACAGGTGTGCAGGAACCCATGACCTCAACATGCACTCATCTATTCAGTGGTTCTTGATCCTTTGATTATGATCTGTGGTTCTATGACTCTATGGTTCCAAGGTTATGGTTCTGGAATTCTGGATTTCTCGATACTGTGATTATCTTCTATCAGAGGGTTGTGATTATCAGAGGGTGTGACTCAGTATTTTTTTTGGGTTGGCCAGTTATTCATAGGGGCCCTTGTCAGTGTTCCAGTCCAGATGGTCCCAGTTGGTCATATGCTTGCATTGCATTACATTTGCATCATTCTTTGCATTAACTGTTTATGTTTCCCATTTTTCAGGTCATTGATCACATCTATTCCCAGTTCTGGTATTCTTATCTCTATGGCAGAAATCAGAAGCGATCCTAGGAAAAAGAATGTGCATTATACCTTTCTTCAGCCGGAAGTTAAAAGTGTTCGGAGGTTAGCAGGTTTGATGAACGATCAAGTCTTGGGTAATTTCAAGAAAAGATATGGCCAGATACTGAAGTTTGTGGACAAGCCTACTACAGACCAAAAGGATAGCTTGCATACCTTGTTGCAATTTTATGATCCCCTGCTGCGTTGCTTTGTTCTTTCAGGTTACATCTTAGCGCCGACATTGGAAGAGATCTCCAGCATGCTGAGTGTTCCGATTAGAGAGACATTGCCATTCTACGGGTCAGAGGTTGTGCTCAGAGATGAAGACATAACTAAGGTTTGTAGGTTGCCAATTGTTTCAGTCAGAAAGGCTTTGCAGGAGAGTAAAGGCAGAGGTCTACCCTGGAGTGTGCTTATCCCAGAGGCTGAGAAGTATGCTACAGAGGCTAGGTGGAACGACTTTGGAGCTTTGCTTGCATTGATGGTATATGGGTCTAGCTTGTTTCCCGGAGAGAAAGAATTTGTCAGCTTAGAAGTGATCTCAATCTTTGCAAAAGGCAATCCAGTGCCTACTCTATTGGGTGACTTTTATTTTAGTGTCCATTACAGAAACGAGAAAGGAAGAGGTGGTCCAGTGATCTGCTGTACTCCTTTGTTTGCTGAATGGTTTGCTAGACAGTTGCCTAAATCGGGTGCCTTCAAAGATATACGAGACGAATGGAGATGGTCCAGAAGGTTGATGGGACTGACTGAAGAAGACATTGCTTGGGGTTATGACAGGGATTTGTTAGGAAAAGAGTTGATGGTTAGTTGCGGAGGGTTTGCTGGAGTACCTTTGCTGGGAAGGAAAGGTGTCATCAGTTACTACCCAACATTAGCCAGAAGGCAGTTTGGCTACCCTTTGAAAGATCCTCCTCAGATGGAAATGTTTGCTGAATCTTTGTATTTTCCTGCTGACGGAAACAGAGAGTTAGTCCAACAAGCAGTCCAATCCTGGGCCCACAGGATAAGAAAAGGGAAGAAATACTTCGGCCGGGTTGATCCTAAGACATATCCACCATATGCTGAATGGTTGCAAAGGCATATCGAGTCAGTTCTCATGCCTTTTTCAGTCGAGGCTCCACTTTATCCCCGAGAGGTACCAGGTCCGAGCAATATGGTTTCCTTGGAGGAGTACAAGAAGCTAGAAGCCCAGCTACATGAGGTCAGAGTAGAGAATGTTGAGATGGTAAGCCTATACCACCAGGCCAATCGAGCCAAGAAGGAAGCTGAAGACGAGCTGCAGAAACTCCAAGCCTCTTTAGAAGACAAAGAGAAGGATTTTGCTGGAAGAGAAGCCCATTTCCACAGGTTGGGTATGATGGAAGCTCAAAGAGGAGCTAAGCACAAGGAGACCTTAAAGACTCTCAGGAGTGCTCGACAGTCCATTGTTTGGCTGAAAAGTCAAAGGGATGAAGAGCAAAAGAAATTCAAAGAGAAGGAAGAGTTCTTTGAAGTTCAGATGGATTTCAAGAAGGAGGAAGTGGAACAAGCCCACGCCGTCCGGAGGGAGAAGACCCAACAGTTGGCCCAAAGTCAATTAGCTCTGGAGGAAGCAAGGAAAGAGATCGAAGAGCTCAAGCTGAGAGCGGGTGTCAAGAAGAGCAGGGCAGAGGTGGCAGAGCCGGAGTCCTTAGATTAGTTTACTTTTCAAACTACCTACAGGCTTGTTGTAGGAGTCTTGCTTATTTTGTACTTTGTCTTTATTCAATGTACTGATTTGTAACCCTTCGGGGAATATTCTTGGATGTATTCTGACTTTTAGCCTATAGTGTTTTGCCCATATTCAGTAGTAATGTGCAAGTTATCGATTTTGAATGTGCAAGACTCGTTTGTCTGGATACTGCTAATGTCTGAACACTTATCAAAGAGAAAGTTTGAAAGCTAAACCCTGAAAGTGATTGTCGAGATAGATGCCAGAATTGGGGCATGCCAAATGCTTAAAATTGGGAACATGAACAGTTACATTGCATTGCATATAACCTGTTTGTCTGTTTTGCAGGTGTTGCATCAGTTACTAACGTGTTTTGTGATCACAGGCACTATAGCTCCTCGTAAGGTTCGAGAACAACCAGCAGTGCACAAATACCCAACCAAGACTAACAGAGAGCGAGCCATGGATCAAATGCAGGCAGATTTGGCAGATCTAAGGCAAAGAATGGATAATTTCATGACGTTAATGGCCGGTATGGGACAGAATCAAGAGCGTCTGCGAGAGATGGTTGAAAATCAGAATAGGAATGCTGCTGCTGCTGTTAATGCTGATAAACACACCGGTGCGGGCGCACGTCAGGGCGGAACTCCAGTTATACAACCAGGAGTGACAATAATCAATGACGGGTTGCATAACATTCAGATGGACAACCATGAGGACCAGTTCACTTTACTTGATGAAGCCGAGGGTCAAGGGGTAGAAATGAACAAGAGGTTTGAAGAGATGGCCGAGCAAATCAAGGCTATCCAGTCCCAGAGCTCTTTGGGATTCGATATAACAGACTTGGGCTTGGTTCCTGGAGTCAGGATTCCGTATAAGTTCAAGGTTCCCACTTTCGAGAAGTATAACGGCACTGCTTGCCCAAAAACCCATCTGCAATCATATGTTGGGAGAATTGCCGCTCATACAGACGATGAAAAACTGTGGATGTATTACTTTCAGGACAGTTTGGTGGGAGCTTCTCTTGAGTGGTACATGAAGCTCAGTAGGGTCAATGTCAAGAGCTGGAAGGATCTCGCTGAAGCCTTTGTGAGGCAGTACCAATATAATATGGATATGGCTCCGAATCGCACCCAGTTGCAACATATGGCTCAGACAGCAAAAGAAGGCTTCAAAGAATACGCCCAGAGGTGGCGTCAGCTAGCGGCCAGGGTGCAACCACCCTTGTTAGAGAATGAAATGGCCGATATGTTTATGGGTACCCTCCAGGGGGTATTTCTTGAGAGATTGGCGTCAAGCTCTGCTACTAAGTTCAACGATATTGTCATTGCGGGAGAAAGGGTTGAAACGCTGTTGAAAATGGGGAAGATACAAGACCCAGGTGCTAGTAGCTCAAATGGGGCGAGGAAAGCTTTTAGCGGACCTCCAAGAAGGAGAGAAGGCGAGACCAATGCTGTATTCGGCCGAAGCCAGGGTCGTGGGTACAGAAGACCTTATGAGCATATGGCTGCTGTCACCATTCCTGCAGCTCCCGTACAACAGATGCTACCTCCACCACAACAACATCAGCAACAACAACAACCTCGAACCAACTACCAGCAAAGACCATATCAGCCGAGGCAGGCTCGTCCGGCTAACAGGGTGATTGAAGCTATTCCGATGACATATGCTGCCTTGTTGCCGAGACTACTAGATTTGAACCTTATTCAATTGAGGACTTTGGCACCACCACCTCCTGGAGAGCTTCCAGCTGGTTATGATGTCAATGCGCGATGCGCTTTTCATTCAGGAGCACCCGGGCACTCAACCGAGAAGTGCAGGGCGCTGCATCACAAAGTTCAAGATCTTGTAGATTCAAAGGCAATCAACTTTGCGCCACCACCGAATATCAACTCGAACCCTATACCTAATCATGGCGGGGCAAGAGTTAATGCTGTTGAGGGAGATGACAAGTTGAGTTTGGTGCTGAATATTGATGAAGTCAAGACACCTTTGAGAGTGGTGAAAGAGAGACTGTTGAAGGGTCAAGTATTTCCTGGTTGCCATCTCGATTGTGAAGACTGTCTAAGTGCTGTGAATTGCTGCGAGAAATTGAAAATGGGTTTACAAGGGTTGATTGATGAGGGGTCCTTGCAGTTCAGTAAGGTTAGTAATGAAGAGGCTGATGATGTGTCAACCATTACTATCTTCTACGATGAAGCTGATATGCCCGTCAGGCAAGAGCCAGTTACCATTTACGCTCCTCAGATTAGTCCTGTGACTATAACTGTACCTGGGCCGGTGCCATATGTAAACACCCCAAATTTGCCCTCACCCATTCACACCATGGCTTGTGATCATCCTCATATGCATAAACACAATCATATCATCTCACATCTCATTCTTGATTCACTGCATAGTTTCTAAGGCATCTGCACCTAGGGTTTGTGATCTGAGCAATCCCAGAGCTTCTTGGGCCATTCCAAAGGCCACCAATCAACTCAAAGGGGTCCATGTATGTTCTTATATCATATTTCATCTCCTCAAAGTCAAAATTGCAGAGGAATCACAAGAGCTAGGGTTTGAGTGGATGCAGGGCCAGGATGAACTGCACAGTTGACCTAAAATTAGGGTTTTGGTTTCAGAGGCCATAACTCCAATTTTTTTGGTCATTCTTGTTTCCATTGATCTCTATATGGTATAGGGAGTATGCATATCAATTTTCATGAAGAAATTCCATGGGGAAGTCATCTGATCAAAGGTTGACTTTTCAGACAAGTCAGTGTAAAATCAGGGCATCTGAGGCCCCCAATGACCCAACCAATGGGTGATCTTCACCATTTTGAGTGTATATGATCTTTATTTGATCATGGAAGAAGGTTGAAGTTCATAGAAATCAAGAATTTAGGGTTTTTGCAAATGTTGACTTTTTGGGCATAGTTGACTTTTCAAGAATGCTTCATTTTAGGTCATTTTTCAAGCCATGATTTTGGATCCAAAAATGCTTCAAATGGAAAAACTTTGGTCATGAAAGTTGTAGATCTCATCTTTCCCTTTTCAAAAAGTACAAGAACATGATCAAATTCTTTTTGGATCAAAAGTTATGGTGTGGCAAAGTTAGCAAAAATCATTGATTTTCAAGTCATGCACCAAAAGATAAAGTTGCAAATTCTCCTTTCAAGGCCAATTCAGTCATCATATGGGCTTCTAATTCACTCAACATGATCACATAACTTCTAAAAATCAGAATTGGATCAAGTTTCTACATAGTTTGGTTTATGTAACAAGACTTTCTTCACATGTGAACCATAAAGCCACAAGTTGCAAAACTCATGATCATGCTTCACCCACTTGATGCATTGGCTGCTGAACCAAGCTAGCCCTTTCCCCTCATCTTGCTGCGCCAGAACCAGCCCATGTACTAGCCTAGAAGCTGCCCATACTTTCTCTTACACAAGAGTTGACAAATTGCAAAAGTGGCCATACCAATCAAAAAAGCACATGTCTTGTCATCTGACCAATGAGAGAGAGTTATGTGGACAAAGTGCAAGCCATTCCATACATCTAGCAAGGCTGAAACACTTCATACACACACATTCACAAAAACACCTCATCTTGCATATCCCTTCGAATTTGTTTTCTCAGCTTGCAAACATAAAAACCATTTCCATAGACCAAATCACCATGCTTCATTGACTCAAAACCCAAAAGAACCAGGCCTGAAACAAGCCATAACTCCATCTCACCATTTTCACTCCATAAAGCAAAAACTTTCGAATCTGCTTCTACAAGCCAAGAACACTCAAACAAACTCCACACATCAACTCACCTTGCTCCACTGACCAGAAACCACCCCCTACTTTGGCCTGAAACCCTCCATAACTCAAATACGATTTTCACATGCCCTTGGTCAGAACTTCTGCAAACTCACTCAAGAGGCTGTTTAAGCTCCAACCAAGCATCCAAAGCTTCAAGAGGGGATCATTGGGACCTGTTTGAGCCAAAGAACCATCCAGAAAGCTCCTGAATCAAAAGTTCAATCTCAGGTGACTCCATGAACTTTTTTTCCAGAACTTGCCTTTTAAGTTTCTAAATGGTAAAGCATGCTTCACTGGTCACATTGAACTTGTTACTTTTGAAAAAGAGTGAGAAATGAGCCTGTATGATGTTTCTGAAATTTTTGCCGTTTTGAATGTTTGCTTCGAATCTTGTTTGTGTGTTGAAATAAATGATGTTTGTTGCTGGAATCTTGTTTAGAATGAGCTAAGGTTTGATTCTGGAGATTTTGGCATGATTTCATGGCCTATTGAGAGAGATAGAGAAATGGTGTAGCCGGAGAAGACGACCGGAACAGTGTTCCGGTCGCCTGAGAGTAATTAGGGTTTGATTAATTAGGGCTAAGTGTAATTAAGTCAGTTTGAATGTGAGCCGTTCATTCCCGCGCCAAGTCAATTCCCGCCCTGGCAACTTTGAATCTCACGCGTTGGATCAGCATACTTTCACTTAATTCAGTTTAAAATTCATTTTGTTTATTTTCTTTTCATTTGTTTTGTACAATTAATTTAAAATAGCAAAAAATGCATAAAAATTATGAAACTTTTTCTTCTGAGTTTTATTAATTTTTAAGACCCAAAAATATTTTTATTTTATTTTTTATCATTAAAAAAGTATTTTTAAATATTTAAGAGATTATTTTTTATTGATTAATGGAAATTAATTAATTAAAAATACTTTTAGGTATTTAAAAATTACAAAAAAATTCATGAAATGTTCTAAGACATTTAGAAACATTGTCCAACCTTCAAACCAAATTTCTTTTTTGATCTTGATGCATTTTAAGAATTTTTCATTGAATTAAATCATTTTTTGTGCATTATTTTGATCATAAGTTCAAAAATTCATTTCTGCCTATTGGAGAAGTTTGAGACATTGATTCTTCTTGCATTGTTTTGTGTTTGGCATGTAGTTTCTAGGGTAAAATGGCCATGATTTGTTTCCTAATTTTCCAATTGTTTGGCATTTCTTTTGTTAAGAACCCTAAAAAACCCTAATAACTTAGAAAATTCATAACTTGAGTTTGGTTAAGAGTTGGAACCTCCCCTTTGAACCTTGGTTTAGCATAGGATTAGGGTTTCTTTGAGTGCCATTTTCCATTTTTTATCTTAGGGTTTTGATTCTGTTTTGGGTTTTTGTTTGATGTTTGTTCCATGAACCCTAATTTGGGCTTCCATTTGCATCCCTCTTGCATTTCTTTGCATAACATGACTTGTCTTTGCATTTTGTGCATTCTTGTGATCCATTTGACATCTTAAGACATATAGAAAACATGTTTGATCATTGCATTACATATTTACCATGTCATTTGTCTTGTATGCCTCATAACATTTCATGCTTGTTCATGCTCCTTAGCTTGCATCATTTGCATTCATAAGCTTGTATGAACATCCCCATTGTCTTGCCTCATGTTTGCAGCACCTCATAACATCATAATCATCATCAACATGCTTCTGGTTTTGTCTAGCATCATGTCATTTCATTTCATTTAGCATTGCATTGCATTTCTTTCTAACATTTCAGGTGGTAAGTAAACTTGGGAAGTGGATTTGCCTTCACTTCTCATAACTTTTCTTTTCATATCTCTTGCATCCATTGCTGCATTCTTATATGTGTTTGAGTTTGAGCTTGCTCATTCTTCTTCCTCCCACTTTCTTTCTTCAAGTGACTTGACTTCTTGAATGAAGCAAGTCACTTTGCTTCTCTCGATCTTATTCATCTGCTTCCTGGTGGTCCTTCTGAAGATTTGTTCTTGCAAACCTCACAAACTTTAGGATCATCCAAGCATGATAATGAATTAGGGTTTTGATTAGTCCCCCCTTAGTTTTCACCTTTGTGTCTCTTATGAGTCTTCTCTTCTCATCTCAGAATCAGGGACTAAACCCTAAAGGCTTTAAGACTTTGTGACTAGGGTTATGCCTGCATCCTTCTCTTAGGATGGAGTGTATAACTTTAATCCTAAGTGTTAAACCCTTTGTTTGTTTAAATCTCTTAATCAATTCATCTAATAATCATCAAGACATCACACTTGTAACTTGGGCCTTGCATTAGGGTTCTAATTCTTCCTTAAGTGGTTAAGAAGGACTAACCCTAGTGATAATGGACAAGTCCCCCTCAAGTTGTCTTACAAATCATAAAAAACACTTCATCATCATACCATTAACTAAAATCCACTTAATAAAGGCTTGTTTTGTCATGGGTTTAATCCCTAATCATGGATTAAGTTGAGGAGTTTTCCTCAGCTTAAACACTCTCATCTATCATCCTTCTTTTAGGATGGTGTAATGGGTCTGTTTAATCCATGATTATGGCTTAACCTCATTACTTAACACTAAACAAAAACCACAAAAACATCTAAATAATCACAAGTAGGTTAATGATCTTAATCCTGCATCAAAGGTGATTAAGTGTGAGAATCTGACTTCACACTTAAGGTATTCTCATTACCCCTAATCAGAGGGAAGATGTGATGAGTTTACTAACCCATTGGTTTAGGCTTAAGCTCATTATCTTATGACAAACCTTCAAAAGCAATAAAAGACTGAAAACACAAAAACAAACAATAATCGTCTCCTCCGGGATTCTTTTCTCATCACACTCACTCACAATCGAGAACTTGCTTCTTCCGTCTAATGCAAGACAGTAAGCACCTGAGCCAGACAGGTCATACACTTGAGCATTGACAAGCAAGCAGTTCACCAGTCAACTCACCTTTCAGTCTCTTTGGGTCGAACTACGGTGTTCTGACTTCCTCATTGCACGAGAGGATACGTAGGCATAACTTAACAGTTATCGAACAAAAGTCTCTGTATATTCCCCCTCCTTCTAGCCTCATTCTTTTAGCCTCATTATCATGAGCAATTCATTCTCATTCCTTACACTGACACTGTATATATCACACCTACACTTCTTTTACACTGACACCTGTACATCCTTTTCCAGCCATTTTATACACAGATTGCACTGACACTACCCCTTTAAAACACAAATCTTTTAAGCGTGGATCCCGTCGAGTACGACGGACAATCTGGGTGCTAACACCTTCCCAGGTTGTAACCAACCCCCTTTCTCAGTCTCTCTGGTTCGCAAACCGTCTTATCCATCTTTTTCTAGGCTTATGCAGCATTGCCTTTCCTCCGGGATAAAAATGCCTAGCTGGCGACTCTATTCATCTCCAGTGAGTTCACGGCTGTGTGTTCTCACTGTCCCCTTCGCCGACCGTTCGCGCTTGTACCTGGATGCAAATCTTTGGGAGCGACAGCTTGGCGACTCTGCTGGGGACCCTTATACTGCAACCAGGGCTTCTGGTTCTTTTTGTGGGTTCCTCCTAGCGCTTGATTGATTTGTGTTTACTGGGGTGTTATGTGCTTGTTTGTGCTTGTATTTATTTCTGTTTATGGCTTTATGTACAGTTACTCTACTGCTTTCTTTATTGCATTTATATATATCATACCGTCATTGTTGCTGGCTGGATCTGTTTTCTTGTTTTGGTGGGTGGGTGATTCATTGAGAGTTAAGGTCCTATACCTGGGACCTGAGTGACACCTAGGCTAGAGTGGATCATATTCTTTCCCATTCCATTTCGGTCTGGTGCGGGAATATGAAACACGGTTCAGATATGGGTTTCTTTTTGAGAACTCTGTGTTGCAGATTTCCTGCAATGCTAGGGCTATCTGGGAAGCCTGCTAAGTCTGGATGACCTTTTAGTATTGACCTTCAGAAACTGAGGTGAATTAGAGGAGGAATTGTTATGGTTATTGTAAACACTGTACCTCCGGGTTAGAAGTGTTTACACTTCTCATAACTGATCCAAGTCTGAGGATCCTTGTTCTAGATCACCACCTGTGAGGGGGTTGGGCTGTTTACAGGTTTGCAGGTACCTTGACCTCAGAATACCCTGTTACTTTGACTTTGTTAAGAATACTCCATGTTGGATAGTTCTTGTGATTCTAAAACCCTGGACATGTGGCTCTTTATTTGAGTCCCCCACCCTGGTTACTGGATTTATAGACCTCCACCTGGATTTCTTGAACACACATGGATCTATACCAAGGCAGTTAATCAGATCCAGCTCAGTCACAAACCCTTGCATTTCATTTGCATACATACTCATTGCATCATATTAACATTTGCTTATTTGTGTTTCAGGGTATCCACCTTCCTCTGGTTTTGGTTTTGACCCCATCTGCATCATTGACCTGTCTCCACTAGCACTTGCTTCAGTTTGTCAGCCATATACTTCAGTTACTTGCACTAGCCAGCCAGTGGCCCACTCCTCAGCATCTTCATCAGCACTCTACTCAGTCTCAGCATCATGGCTCCCAAGAAAAGCAACATCACTTATCACTTCTTCCAACCAGACTTATCAGACATCAGGAGGATCCAAACCCTGATCACTCCAGATCACATACCTTTATTCAGGGAGCATTATGGGGATATACTTGACTTGGTCATGGATCTGGACCCATCTCAGAGAAGCCTGATCCATACCTGTATTCAGTTCTATGACCCCCCATTGAGATGTTTCACCTTTCAAGACTTTCAGTTGGGGCCTCTATTAGAAGAATACTCATCTTTGGTTGGTTTGCCTATCAAGAGGGAAATCCCTTTCAACCCTGAAATAGTCTTTCCCAGCAATGGAGAGATAGCAAAAGCTTTGCACCTGGAACCTGTATTGATTGAACAGCATATGACCTCTAAAGCTGGGATCCCTGGATTTCATCTGGACTTCCTGATTTCTCAAGCTAGCCTGAAGGCCTCTTTGGGGGAGTGGAAAGCTGTTTGTGCTCTGTTGGCCTTAAGTGTATATGGAATTGTGTTGTTTGCAGATGAGCCTCGATTCATCAGCAAGAATGCAATCCATTTGTTCATCCTGAAGAACCCAGTGCCAACTTTACTAGGTGATCTCTATTACTCAGTACATCAGAGAAATGAGAAGCAGAGGGGAAGATTAGTGAGGATTTGTGCTCCATTATTCCATGCTTGGCTTCTCAGGCATCTACCCAGGACAGATGCATTTCTAAATCCTCATCAGCAAAGCAACTGGGCTAAGAGGCTCACTACTCTCACTTCAGCAGACATCAGATGGTGTACTCAAAGCACCAAGGGCAGAGATATAATCACCAGCTGTGGGCACTTTCCCAATGTGCCTTTAATAGGGGTTAAGGGAAGTATCAATTATAACCCTCTGCTGTTCAGGAGGCAATTGGGCTATGCACTGGTTCATACTCCTAGGGAACAAGACTTGGTGGAGACCCTCTACTGTGAGAACAAGGTTAGTTTGGCTGTTGTTAGGCAGGCTGCCTGGGCCTGGGATCATGTTCAAACCAAGGGAATCACCATTTTGGGGAAGTGCAATAATGTGGCATCAGTCCAATATTATGAGTGGTCCCATGCTAGGGCCCAATTCTCTGGAATGCCCTTTACCATAGGAGACATGCCTGAGTCATCTTCAGCACCACCCCCTGCCACCATCAGTTTGGAAGAGTTTGAGAGCTTGAAGGAAAGAAATGAGAAGTTAACCCAAGCCTTGCAGAAGACTCTCAGGGAGAGGAGTGAAGGTGTGAGGGAGATTGAGAGATTGGAGAAGTTGAGGGTGGAACACTTGACTAAAATTGAGAAGTCTGGAGATTATATCAACAAGTCCAAAGCTGGTGAGCAGATTCTGAAGAATGCTTGTAAAGAAGCCCAGTTTCAGAGAGCAAGAACAGACTTGTATTTGAAAGAGAGTCAGGCCAGGTGGGTCCGGATCACTAAGGCCCGTACTCTAGAAGACAAGAGAGCTCAAGACAAGATGGAGCAGATGGAAAAAGCCCTGGCAGCAGCCCAGAAGGAAATATCAGAGCTAGAAATCAGAGCTGGAGTGAAGAGGTCTAAGGACCAAAGTCAGAATAAGAAGTTGACTGCAGCTGTTGCAACAAGAAACCTTCTCATCAGAGGTCTCACGGAGCGTCCGGCTGATCCTGTGACCGAAGCACTTCTCAAGGAAGTTCGTGAGGATGAGTTTGGCCTTGGAGTTTGATCATTTGCTTGTTGCTTTTCCTATTCCATGTACTTTTGCTTTTCGTGATGTATTTTGACCCCTTTGAGGGCTAGTGTTGTAACTTGAACAAATTGTATTATTTCACCTTTGTAATATATTTGTGTTGGTTTCTATCTGGGTTCACATCAAAAGCAACTTCAACAGCAGCATCTTCAAGGGTCTGGAAGGGTCAAAACTGAAGGCCAAACCGGATACCTTGATAGCAAATAAGCATAATTGTATTGCATGCTAACCCTTTTGTTTGTTTTGTAGGTTTCTGTTTTGTTGTTGCTAACCTATGTTGTGAATCTCAGGAATTATTGCTCGCCGCCGGGTATTTCCTCTCAACAGGCCACACAGGTATCCAACTAGAAACAACCTTCCGGGAATTCAGATGGATCAGATGCAGCAGGACCTTACGGAGGTCAGGAACCAGATGGCAAACGAAAGACTGGAAATGAGAACTCAGATAACACAGTTCATGGAAGTGATGAACAACTTAGCTCAAAGCCAGGAGAGGCTCAGGACTTTGGTAGAATGGAGGAATCAAGATGAGCCCCATGTGGGGACTGCTGGCACAAGTAACAATGAAAGGGTGCAACCACATGTTAACCCCCCTGTGTTTGGCCCACACCTCCATCCTGAAGTTAATATTCCTGCAAACATTCAAGGGACAGCCACAGCTGGGAGAGTACTTCAAGAAGATCCTCAGGAGGACCAATTTACAGTAATGGGTGCTGGAGAGGAAACTTATGATAGGCGGCTGGATGAAATAGCTTAGAAGTTGAGGTCCTTAGAATCTCAAAATTCTTTGGGTTTCGACGTCATGGACATGGGTTTGGTAGACGGGGTCAGGATCCCCCATAAGTTCAAACCTCCTTGTTTCGAAAAGTATAATGGGACTTCATGCCCCCGGACTCATCTACAGTCATTTCTGGGAAGGCTGAAGGCCTATACAATGGATGAGAAGCTCTGGATGTTCTACTTTGAAGACAGCTTGACTGGAGCATCAAGGGAATGGTATTCCCACTTGACAAGGGCAACTGTGAGATGCTGGAAGGACCTGGCAGAAGCCTTCATCCGACAGTATCAATACAATTTAGACATGGCACCCAACAGGACTCTCCTAATGGGAATGTCACAGTCGTCAAGGGAAAGTTTCCGAGAGTATGCCCAAAGGTGGAGGCAACTGGCTGCTGCTGTTCAACCACCAATGTCTGAGAGAGAAATGGCAGACATGTTTATGAACACTCTTCAGGGAACCTATATTGATAGGCTAGCTGCTTTCTCGTCTACTAGCTTCGCAGATGTTGTCATAGCTGGGGAGAGAATTGAAAGCCTGTTGAAAATGGGGAAGATCTCTGATAATGGTGCCAGTTCGTCCAGTGGTACAAGAAAGCCTTTTGCGGGCCCGAGAAGAACTGGCGAGGCCAATGCCATTCACACCAACAGGGGTAGGCCCCAATTTGTTCAAAGGACAATAGCCGCAGTCACTATCCCTGCT